>CM069434.1:67460336-72460336 GCA_035610365.1 Aquatica leii
AGCTCATTAAAATTTTCAAAGTTTTTAATGCAAGATTTTTCAATGCTTAGCGTAAAAATGCACACAATCTATTTTGTCTCATCGTATTGCCGATTGCGTATAAATGTTTTAACTCTTTTTAATGTAGAGAAACATCGCTCACTTTCTACGGTAGTCATAGGTAAAGTCAATCAACAATTGATATTTAAAGATGTATCTATTTTTTAAACATTTTCATTGTAGTCTTTAATTGACTTTTGGCAAGCGCTGTTCGATTGTTAGCGAATATTGACGTTACTAAGAGTAGCATAATTCATACAATTTTTTATGTGATTTGCCGGTAACCAGTGCTTTTTCTTTTTTTTTTAAATGCTATAAATCCGTAACGTTATTTTTATACCATAATGATTAATGAATCATGTGAAAACAGTAAACATACACAACAGTAAAATCTATTCTTTATTTCAAATCCACAAATTCAATCTAACGAAACATTCATAAATTCTTTAAAATTACTATTCTTTACTTTTATATTTACTGATCTGTCGAATTTGAAGTAAAGGTTGAAAACGAGCATTAGATTTAAATTCTAAACTTGTAGACTAGCATTATCTATTAATTTTTTACTGTCTTGACCTACCGTCATTCTGAAACAAAAATCATAAGTCGTCCCTGACAAATGAATATTATCGATCAACTAAGAAAATTTATTGTTATGTTTGTCAATGTGATAGGAAGTGTGCATTCCAACATCTGTTTTACGCAAGATAATGGTAAATGCCGAAAGGCATACGTAAGCATTGCAATGAGTAGGCGGCCCCGCTTGGAAACATGTACTTATCTTCTTTTTTAACTCGTATAAGATTGTATTATGTGTGTCTCACTCTTGACTACAATAACTAACATTTACGATTCGGCTTCAAGATAGTGTACATACGTACGTACGTGTCAGCCTCGGGTAAATTCGCAAACTTTCGTATCTGTAGCGTTTGAATTGACAATTATTTAAACGCATGAAATTCAAACGCTGATAATTTGATTTAAATGCAAATTTTTTGTAATTTTAAAGTTAATTAATTGCCTCTCGTTGTTGGTGGAATTTGGTAAACAATATTTTTTAACCGACTCCGTAGATAGAAGTTCAAACAGGATAAGTCTGTGGATTGGGGTGGTCAAGGATATAGACTTTCTCGTTCAATCTATCTCTGGTGATATATTAGATCTAAATGTTCTCGCACATGGGCAACCGTCTAGTTGCAAAAACATATTTTGCTGTAATTGTAAGAGCAATTGGTTTACCAGAAAATCAAAAAAAGACGACACCATTTAGTAGTTTATGAAAGAAATAGGGACCTATAGTAGTTCCGCCCAGGATAGCACATCACACATTGAGACTCCAATGGTCTTGATGTTGGATTTCGCGCAACTAGTGAGGATTATTGTCAGACCAGTAATGCATATTATGCAAATTAACGTTTCCATCACTTCTAAAAGTGGCTTCATCCGTTCAAAGAATTTTGGATAAAAATTATCTATTTTTTGCTAATCATGCCCAACATCTAATGACAATAATCTAGCCGTCGGTTGAAGTCTTCGCCATTTAAGGTTTTATGTAAAACTATATGATATGGATGCAGTCTAAAAAACAGGCTACGTTCACGAAAATGTAGCTAATAAAACGTTAAAAAAAACAAACACTGTGGTTTTATTCCCAACGAGAAGTTATACAAGACTTACGACAACCACATAAAACATTCAGAAGTTATCTGCAAGTAAAGTAGTATTTTTAGTGACATGAAAACTTGCCTATTATCTTTTAAAATGTTTAGCATATTAATATGTGGGGATTCAATTCTACGTATGCTAGGACATTAACAATATTTTGTCTTCCGTTGTTCTGGCCGAGTGTTTTCGCAACTTAGGGCGAAAACTGCTAGTATTATGCAAATTTCGCACTAAACGTGGAAAAATTCTCGCATCAAGTAAACGCCGATTTGGACATCGAGCTCTGTATTGTAGCGCACAACTTTAGATAAGCGAAGAGTGCGCTAACAAACGTTGTAAAGAAATTAATTAAACAATTAGAAATTTTTTTCAAAATTGATCAATTAACTTCCGAAGTCAGGGATGCCAAATAGTTACATTTTTGAGACCTAACTATTAAAGTCTAAACTGCAATAACAAGAAAGAAAATAATAAAAAAATATAAGGAAAACTCATCTATTAAATAAAAAAAATTATTATCCTCTAATCGATAAATCAGACAAATAAGAAAAATAAGTGCATAACTTAAATCTAAAAAGTTAAAAAGTTTACCTATTAATGCATGATTAATTAAACTTAATTCTAAGAAAATACCGGTAATTCTTTACAGTATTAAGGAAAACAATTTTTAGCTAATTAATTTCAAAAATAAATGCGACAACTAAATTCGCTTTTGCTTCAAATTAAACAATTAAGTAAAATCTCGAATATCAAGTTAACTAAAAGATTTTACATTTATTTTATTTATTAATATTGAAATTTTGGATAATAACTGATTTGAAAGAACGTTGCAAGCAACCACGCTTCAAGGTAATATTCAAAATTTACTTACGATGCAAGTGTTCAGATTATGAGCCGACGACATCATTTATGCCACGTTTCAAATACGAGATAACTTCTTGGGAAAATTCCACGATTGAAAATTGAAAGCAAATTTTGCTTAAGAAAAATCGACCAGGATCTTTTGCATTTTAGTTTTATCAATATTCCAAATAGATTCGAATTATGTGTGCAGCGGCAATTTCAAAGATAATTTCGTTAAAGATAAAATCGGTACATAAAAGAAAAGTCTAAAACAAATAAAAACTGGGAATTAGATAAACGTAACAAAGTAAAAATGGAAGACATACCTGTATTATTAACACAGATTTTTTAAACAAACATATTGTAGATATAAGGTAAAATAAAAGCTACATGGCTTCAAAATTAAGTACCACAAGCGTACTACTCAAAAGCTAAGTACTGAATGAATCTCAAGGCTGACCTCGCCCTAAAAAGTAGCGACTCCGCAAAATAAAAATAAAGGATAGTTTACACGCAACATTTAGTTAAAATATACAGATAATTTAAAATCAAATAATAACAGTAACGAAAACGTTACAGTATACTTCATATATAACATTGAGGCAATGCCGCATTTTCATTCAAAATATGAAGTTTTAAGACACTCGGGTTTACCTACTCTTCATATTTTAGCTACCTTCCACTTGCATATTATATGCTTTGATTATTCGGTGTCATTCGATTATTCTGCCCCTACATGTTTTTTTTTAATTTTTTAAACTAAGAATAATAATATTTAAAAATTATAAAATTATGGGATTTCATCATTGATTCTTGAAAAAAGACAAACAAGTAAGAATAAATACCGATGTTATAGGTTCTTTCTAAAATTTTATGATAACTAAATTTTTTTTCTTCGTTATTTTAGGTAGAAATAAGATATCGAAATACAGTTTTCACTAGCCTATTAAGGAATCATTTCACTATATTTTTAAGAAAAAAAAGCAATGTTACTGCATTTAATTTTTCAAATAATATTGCAATTTTCTGTTATCGTATCAAATAATACGCTGTAACTGCATATCACAGGTAAGATTGGTTTGATGGAGTAATAAATATTTTTTCCAACGAGGCCGAGTTTGTTAAAATCCGTTCAGTCGTTTAGGAGTTACAGCTAATTTATTTACACAGAACATTAAATCACATTCCACCACTTCATTTTAATAGATACGTCAAAAAGTGTTATATATATTTTTTTGGTACATTTAGTAGTTGTATTTAGTGAAAAATCAATTCAAAAATTTTAGATACCGGTTACGCTTCCTGGCGGCTACTTTGGCAACGTCAAAATAATTTCCAGGATTTTCTTTTGACCACTTTAGTCATATTATATTTTACCGCAAGTCTACTACGAATAGTTTCCGAGATACAGCACTTTGATTCTTATCTAGCCGCCCAGTACACAAGGAAAATTGATGATATGTTACGCTTATTTTCTCGTAACAAAAACAGAAGGCGACGGCTCACTCAGTTGTTCCCGGAGATTGAGACTCAGGCTTTGTGATGCTAGAGTATAAACTAAATCTAAAAAGGCGCCAAAACGATGAAAGATTAAATTAGGGAGGCATCGTTTAAATCTACCCGCAGCTAACTCAAAAACGCAAATACGGAAATTCCGTTTTTAAATCATACAATCATTGAAGATAGCGAATGCGCAGCGTTTCCTCCCGACTTAATATAGTAATTGGTGGTAAAAGTTTCTTCCAAAAGCAATCGAAATCGTAAATGCCTTCAATTCCTTGACGGTGTGAATTCTTTAATTACAGCAACGTGACGTCATCAAAATTTTCCCAAATATGCCATTTGCTTGTTATCTCTACCGATAAAGGAAACGTGTGGGCGGTATGGAAATCCGCTATAGATAATTATGAAAGAATACAATACAAAAAATATAACCACTTACCCCAAATAAGCTTTCGCTCAGATAGACACAAAATTTAATTGTATATTCACTTGGAATTGCGTGAAATAACTTAATGATGAAAGTCTTGTTGGGCGTAAACACTGCTAAACCGATGTCTGTGTTGCACAAACGTTACCGGAAGAAATGAAATCGTGCTTTTAAAATGTGACAGTCAACCACGAACACGCCTACTATTCGAGGATAAATCTTATACTAGACAAGTTTTAATATACCACATTTTTAACATAACAGACATATCAAAGTTTTACGTAAATAGAGTTATTTCTTCCTTTTATGTTTCTTTCTCTAATGAGAAACTAGCAATAATCTCCCATTATGAGAAGATCCCACCTACCTTGACGTCGTTTTCCCATTTCTGAAATATCTTGATGGAATCGTACCATAAATTGTTTTTGTTTTCTAACAAATTAGCCACAGTAGTTTTTACTCTTTTGATTTCCTAGAAAATGTTTGGAAACATTTTTATAAGTCAATGCTGCCATTTCCAAATTAGATTCCACTAACGACAGAAATTTTATATCAATCTTTTCAGGAACAATGTTGGTCGGTCGGTACCATTCTTTTATATAAGTTTAACTTTATTCGTTGCCATTTGGCTTAAAAATTTGATCGTGCTATATATACATACGTATATAATACATTTTCTTATCCCTTCTCCCCCCTTATTTTTTTCCTCCTGCTCCATACTTCCTCTATCCATTCCGCTCCTTTTCCGTTTTCATCTAAGATTTCCTCTATTTTCATCACCTCTTCTCTTAGTTCCCTGCATTTCTGTCTCATGTGGTTAAGGTCTTCCGTTTCTTCTCCACATAGCCTGCACATCTTTTCTGGTTCTTCTTTCCAATATTTGTTCCCTAACTCCTCGTTGCCACATCTGAACCTTGCTACCATTTTTTCTTTTTGTTGCTTTTAATCTCTCTATCTTTTAAATATTCCGGCACTCCTTCACCCTTGATATCTTTATAATTCCTATTATATCTGCCCTCTTTTATCTTTGTCCATCTTTCTTGTTTTTCGATGTCTCTATCTCTCCTTATTATTTCTTCCCTTATCCCTACTCCCTCTTCTCTTAATCTCTCCACTTCTTCACTCGCGTACCCGTTTCTTTTGTAATACTCTTCTCTGCCCTCCTGTCCGTACTTCACTTTCCCTCCCTTTATCTATTTCCAACATTCTTGCAGTATTTTGCAATCTGTTCTTTCCTTCATTTCTTCCTCGTATTTTATTGCTCTTTTTCCTGTCTCTACCCTTATTTTTTCTATCTGTACCTCCTCTCTCACAATATACCCCGGTGTATCCCTGTCCAATCCTAACACCCATCTCCAGTATTTTTCTTGTAGCCCCTCTACCTCCCTCCACTCCTTCCAGCCCCATATTTCCGCTCCATACATTACCACCCCCTTTATTAATTTTTCTAACAACAATTTTTTTTTATATCCATCTTGAATACTCTTTCCCCCACACCCCAGACTTGTCCTATTAGCCTGTTTCCTTTCTTCACCCTTTCCTTTATGTGTTCTCCCTCTTTATTATCCTGTTTCATCGTGTAGCCCAAGTATGTAAATTCTTTCACTTGTTGCACTTTCTCATCACTCCATATCCACTCCTCTCTTTTTCTTTTCCCCCCTCCTTTTCTAAATATCATTATCTTTGTTTTCTCCGTGTTTACTTCCTTTTTTTTTTTCATATATTTTTCTAGCGTTTTCATCATCTCTTTCATTTCCTTTTCCTCCTTAGCCACCAGCACTATGTCATCCGCATACGCCAACGACCATAACTTAGCTTTCCCTACCACTATCCCTCCTGTCTGTTGTCCTCTCATTGTCTCTTCCAGATCCCCCGTCTATACTGAGAACAGGCTTGGGCTCAGTGGACATCCCTGCCTCAACCCTCTCTTTGTGATGAATTTCTCACTCTCTTCCCCATTCACTTTAACCCTGCTCCTCGTTTCTTCGTAGATTTCCTTTATTCTTTGTATTAATCTTTCATTCATTCTTTTATTTGATGATGTTATTGAACTGCTCGACTATCTCACGGACACAAACAACAACAATATTTGGTAAACTTCTCTTACGGTCCAAGTTATAAGAATATAACATTAATGTCACCACAGATTCACCAGATAATTGAACTGTCATACTTTTCTTTAGTGTTTGTAGAATGGAGACAATGAAATTAATGGTTTTAAATTGCCACTATAAAATAAAACGACTGTGAGACTTGTTTTCCACGAGTCGATAAACAGTATCAATCTTGCAGGGTTATATTTAATACTTATTTCATACAAAAGTCCATTTACGTAAGTACATTTACAGAGATTTTTGAAACTGAGTTTTTTATTGTTTTAATTGAGATCCAAAAAAAAGTGATTTTCTTTTGTTAAACCCAAATTGCGTATCAAATCATTGTGATCTGATTGAGTGATGACATGTGGTTTGTTGAGAAGGAACATACGTCAGATTGCTTGAAAATAATCACAAACAAAACCTCGTTTATATCTTTCTCGTTTGTGTAATTTGCAAAAGAACTTGAATACATTGAAGTTGGTAGCTTACAATTAGTTCTTTTCAACTATTTGCTTACAGATGAAGTGCCTGGATACGTTACCTTGTTTTTATCTCTTTTAGAAAACCTATCGGCTTTTATAAAACAGAACTAACAGTCCATGACGTAATTTGTTGGTTCACGCGAAACCATTGCTCTTGTGACAGGACTTCAGAAGAATTCTTGTTTTTGTTCTACTGAATTCATTTGACATAACACGAAATACAGCACATTATGTGGTACTTATAATTTGTCTTGATTCTTTTGAGATTTTATAACATTCACAAACATATTAAGAACTGTTCAGATAATTTTTACAGTTTCTTGTATGGTTTTCCATTCTAGAAAATTAGAAATAACACAACTTGTGCAATACTACTCTCTTAACTAAGCAACAGTTTAGTGACATTTCATTTATCTCTGTTAATTGTAGAGAAATAAAGGTAATTGCAGTTAATTCGAAAACCCCGTTTTCAATATACGTGGACTGGCTATTAAATAACGAGACTGCGCGCGCAGAAGGCGTTCTTGAGGGGAAAGGAGGGAAACGAATGCAGCGTTGGTTAGCGTGTAGTGTCTGCTACGCCAGTACGAAAACACATTTTTGTCGCTATAGTAGTAGTTTTTCTATAGAAGTTAAAAACGAACGCGGTTTTTTTCGTGCCGAAAACAATGTGTGACGAAAAACATGAGCAACGAATCAATGTGAAATTTCTCCGTTAAATTAAAAAAAAGTCCGACGGAGTGCTATCAATTGTTGAAAGAGGCCTAGGGTGAAAATTCTCTATCTCGTGCACGTGTTTTTAAATGGCATAAAAGGTTTTCTGAAGGCCGAGAGAGCATCGAAGATGACTAACGTCCAGGTCGACCTGTGTCTGTTTTAACTCCACAAATAGTGACCAAAATCAATATAATTGTGAGCGAAGATCGTCGTATGAGCACTCGGATGATTGCTGAGACTGTAAAAGCCGACAAAGAAAACATCATCAATTACGATGAAAGCTGGATATTCCAGTACGATGTTGAAACTAAGCGGAAATCCATGCACTGGAAAACTCCTTCATCGCCAACAAAGATAAAAGCAATGATATTCAAATCAAAAGTTAAGGCCGTGCTAATCGTTTTTTTCGACATCAACGGCATCGTAATGATTGAATGGGTTTTAGAAGGTCAAACTGTAGTTTGATAGAAGTACGACCTGACACGAACCCAAAACTTTAAAACCGGACTTAAGCCCCGTCCAAAATCGGACCATAGTCGTGATTGTGAGCCTGGTCCGACACGATATAATGAGAATACATACCCAAAACTGGAGCTGATGTTTTTCGGCGACCCGAATACAACCGAGTTTCGGACTGGGCTGTGCTAACCCTCCCTATTCTAAATATCGCGGTTGTTTAAAATGATATAACATTTAAAATTGATTTAATTGTGGTTTATGATGCGCTGACAATATACTATCAATAGATTAATATATATAATAATTAATTAATATATATATATTATTAACCTGGCCCGAATTATTTTTGTATGGTCTCGTCCGAAATCGGGTCGGGTTTTGAGCCGAGCTGGGTCAAACTTGACTTTGTAATCTGTATAAGGTTGTATGATTAAGTTACGTTTTTACCTGCTAATAACCTGCGATCTGAGCTTCACTTCGTCCGAATACCAGGAAACGCTTTGATTATATTTTTTAGATAAAACAAGTGAATGTTAAACATCTAGTAAATCTGTATAGAAGAAATACAGAATTATTCAGCTATATTTACAAAACTAACTTGCAGATCAAGAAACGCATTTATTTAGCTTGACCCGCTTAATTGACTATAGCTACAGTTTATATATATAATATTATAACCGTTATCTAAAAGAATGTTTGTACACTTTAAAAAACAAGCCTTTTAAATCCCACTTGCTTTGTGGTCCATGATTCAAAATTGCCTATATATTCTTAGTTACGTACTTGCTTGATACCAAAATCAGAAAAAACATTTTTAAATCGAGGGAAATATTTCCTACACAGATTTTTAACTGTGATAAGTAAAACCAACAGTTTGTAATAAATGCAATCAAATACAATTCAAAATAATGTTATGCGCGTTTAGAAAAATATTAACCAATACATCAAAACTTTTTAATTTTATGTGAAAATCTAATTCTAATGGAACACGTCGAAACTGGGGGTAATAAATCACGCTTAATTTTAGCTGTAACAAACATTAAGAAAGTGAAACATTTTATAACGTATGCTTTATATTATATAATGTCCATTAATTAAATAGAGTACTACGAGCGGTATTCTTAGAATGAATAATAATAATAAAAAAATTCGTTTCAACAATTTAATTAATTAATAAAATATACTTTCTAGTTTAATTAAATTCAATTCAATCGTACATAAACATATTGATAAACAATAATCCGTATTATTATTTTATTTTTGCTGCTAAACACATATTTTACCAATCAGCATTGGTTTTTTGGGTCAGCGCGAAAATCCCAATTTTTCGGGGCGAATTGTAACTATAAGCCCTGTCCGGCTCGAAGTTCGGAAGATATGTACTCGAAACTCGGCCCGAATTTTTTTCTATCGGCCCGACCTGATTTAAAATCAAACTGGGTTTTGGGCCGGGCCGAACCAAAGGTCGGCCCGTGGACCATCCCTAACCATTACAACATTGCTACCGATCATATGTTGTGCGTAATTATTGGATGCACGCATGTGCTCAAGTTAGCGTTGATTACAAATTACTCTAACGTTTGCCACATTACATTTCAGGTTGCTTGCTAATTTAGAGTTTTCTTTGTCAGTAAACGAAATTAATTAAAAGTAAACGTTTATTTTGTATAAACCTTAACTTTTTACCACAATTTGCATACTTCCAATTAGTATGTAATTACCTGTCTGTAATTTATTTATATGATTAGAAGTACACATTTTTTGTAATAAGAGAGCAAACGAAACTTTTTAATACGTAAATAAACGTAAACCGTTACTTTATTTAATATCAAGTAAGAAAACTGTTATTGTAAGCTGCAGATAACGTGCAATTGTTTATAAGCGTTAGAAAATCTCAAATATTGCATCGCCTTTTGTAAAAGAATTTCCGAGTTGGCCTTTATGCATTGCCGTGTATGAAGAATCTACGTTCATCATTGGGAATAATCCTCAAGTTGCTGTGACACGTGCCACGTAATCCTGAGATCGTGGTGCTGAATACTGTATTTTCCAAATATTTACCTTTAAAAATATATTGTTAACGCCGGATACTTTAGTATTTGAGCCTATGCATTAACTTTACGTAAAAGATTAGGTAAGATACCAGTAGAAAGGATTAAATCTTCTTAGCGTTATTTTTTGTCAAAATTTATTTTATTTTGTCTTATTACGTTTGTTCTGTTATGCGTATGTTTAAAAGCGCGACAATGTCTTTTTGAATAAAAGACACAAGCAGGTGCTGTTGCAAGATTTATTATTAACTTTACGATAATACGTTTTGAAGTTTTATGAATATTGTATAACTTTTCTGTCCATATTTATAGCATTTGGCAAGTGTTTGGTATTTGGTTTAGATAAAAGCGTGAATAAATGCATTTACTTCTAAACTTTTTTTAGACCGTTTAAGCTTAGTTTGCATTATACTAAGCGTCCATTCTAATCTCAAAGTTTCTTCTTTTTAAATCTTTTGTATTTAACATTGAATTTCAGATACGTTTTAAAAGTAGAGCCGAAATTTATCACGTTACAAATATATTTTCTAGTAAATTCCTTTTTAAATTTGTTCATTGACTAACGAAATTGAACTGGGTTCGTACTTTGAATTCTCTTTAAATTCCTAATGGTTTTTATTGAATTTCTATTAAAAAGATATCTCGACAGCTTTCGTTTGCTCCGAAGAATCACGCTATTATCTTATATTTGCAGAAGCATTTGTTAATTAGTTTTTAGGATTTCGGTATATTAAAAACGAAAAGTAACTTAAAATTTATACGGTTATAACGTTGTCATTCAAGTTTCTTGAGTTATGGAAATACACAAAGGAATATTTTGAAATGGCTTTTTATCTGCAGTTATACAGTCCGCATAATAAATGCTAGAGGTTTATTTAAAATGATTGCTCTGAAGTTGTATAACATCGAATTGTATATTCTAATTTTAATTATTCATTTATCGTTAAACAATGATTTCAATTAATTTTACCTAATTCAATTGTCTTGAAGAAAATTTATAAACTAGAGAATTTTTGAAAAAAACATTTTGTTTTTTTGTAGTCTGATTTAATATAATTTATTTACTGTGTTAATAATTATAATTTTTGATAATTTTACTATTACGTATCTTACCGATTTATTTCTGGTATAAAAAATCGATTTTTTATAATTTGGACAGACTTCTAACATTAATTCTATTCTGACACAGAATAATATGTATAATTTGATATAATTTTTGAAATCAATAACAGTTTTAAAAATAATTACTGCTTTTAGGTAAAAACTCTTGCCGTTGACAGGAAATACAGAAACTCGCATTAAAAATTCTACAGACTTTGTAGAGAAAATTAAGAACTTGCTTATAACAAAAGAAGATATTCTAGTCAGATTTGACGTGGTATCTCTTTTTACTAAAGTCCCGGTCGACGAAGCGTTGTTTTTGCTCAAAGAGAGAATTACTGAAGAAGAAGTTCTGCTAATCTGCTGTCTTAAAAACACCTATTTTAGTTATAACGACAACTTGTTTAAAAAAGTAGGAGCGGCCATGGGTTTACCGCTCTCTTCAGTTATTGCCAATATTTATATGGAATATTTTGAAACTGAAATTATGAAAAATGTTGAGTTAAAACCAAAAACTTGGTTCAGATTTGTTCATGATACGTTTGTTGTATGGCCTCATGGCAAAGATAAACTAAATCAGTTTTTTTAACATCTAAACTCTGCACATAATAGCATTAAATGTAGTATAGAGTTAGAACATAATAGCAGTTTAGCGTTTCTTGATGTACTAGTGATTAGGAAAAATAACCGAAAATTGAGATATTCCGTTTATAGAAAGAAAACGCACACTAATAGATACTTAAACGCCAAATCTCACCACCATCCAGTACAGAAGAATACTGTTTTGCATACTTTAGCTGTGTTAGATAATGAAAATCTACAAAAGGAAACACTGTTGGAGTTTCTACAACAATGTGGATACGGGTTCAAAGGGATCCAAAACGCATGGAAGAGAGCAATAAATCCAAAAGTCAAAGAAGACTTATCACCTCCTATTAGCACCGCTTATTTACCATACTGTATGGGTTTGACAGACAAAATAAGCAGGGTGCTAAAGAAACATAATATCAAAACTGTCTTTACGACTAAGGATACCTTGAACACTTGGTTTACATCTGTTAAACAATGGGCTCTAAAACATGCAGGAGTTTACAAAACTCCTTGTTCCTGTGGATCAAGTTATATAGGACAGACGAGACGCTCTATTGAAGTTACAGTAAAACAACATATGGCTGACTGCAAACATGGCAGAGTTACTAAATCAGCAGTGGCAGAACACGTGTGGAACTAAGGACACACGCTAAACTTTGACCAAATTAAAGTATTGACTAGAACTCCTTTATACTTTACCAGACTAACCGCGAAGCTGTGGAAATAGAAGAACATCCATGCAATATCAACCGAGAAGACGGTTTAAAACTCAGAAAATTTTGGCTACTAGTATTATATCCTCTAATACAAAGATCGACCTTCTTGGAAAGGACACAAACACTTACTCCATGTAATAACGAAATCAGTCAAGTGGTAACGGAAAGATAAGGTCTGTTAATTACGCTAATCGCTATTGATATAAATATCGTCACTTACACTTTTTCTTTCAGTGACATTTACCACTTTGGAGATGCAAACTGCAATGTCTTGTGAAACGTCAGTTTGTTTGGGTTCACGAACGACAATACAGCTTTGTAATTTACAAATGGTTCACTGCCAGGTATTTCCTTTCCTGAGTTTTCTGTTTTTACTTGCTAAGGTAATTTAATTCTTTTAGTCAACCGTTCTACTTTCGTATTTGATTAATCTGTTTTTTACGAGAATTATCTCGTAACTTAAACGGCAGCGACTAACTCAGTTCGATTCGGTGATTAAATTATAAAGCAAGTTTAAACGGCGGTAAAATGGTGGAAGATTAGGATGGCAGATACCGTTTAATTTTACCCAAAGCTGAAAGAAAACAAATAACAAAAACACAGGTTGTAACAACGAGGATATTTATTTTATCATAGAAAGAGTGGTTAGAAAAGAGAAACGAGGTAACTTTACATAAATGCGATTAAACGCTAGAACGTAGGTCGATACCACAGACAATAATTGTTTTGGTTGGGGAACACGTACAAAGTATTAAACTTGTCAGCCTAACTTTCACATTCCAAAAGCAAATAAATTTACATTTGTAAATTATAACACGAAAATACAAATCTGCATAATTCAGTTGTGCGTGCTGACAACCTCGATGACAAGAATTAAATTAGGAAAATATAATACAGTTCAGTTTTCCTTTTTTAGAATGCGACTAGCAAATCGCACGTTTTCGCAAATTTCTAAAATTTGCTGAAATAAACAAAGCCGTACATACAGTGTTATCACAAGTAAATTTTCCTTGGTTCATACGATTAATGAAAAAAAAATCAAATGCACCGAGTTTCCTCTAAATTAATTATATTATATTAGTTAGAATTTTATTCAATACGCGAAGGTTTCGAGATCTTCAACGAAAGTGGCGTGAGCTCATCATGAAAATTTTTCCAATAAATGAACCAGTTTTACTATCTCCACATTGATGAAACACGTGTGGATGTCCAGAAACCGCTAATGGCAATTACAGAAGAATTAAATTATATCACAAAAATAGGAAACAGCGCTTACCTCAATAAAGGCTCACGAAAGCAATAAAAATACTACGCCTAATACTCGCATGGATGCATGTGAATAATTAGAAATGAAAGTCTTGTTGGGCGCACACAACGTTAGTTCCTGCTGAAATATTTGTAATCTATTGGGCAGAATCTTGTAAAATTGTTAGTAAATAACCGTTTTTTAAATAAAAGTTACCATTTGGTGATCTCATTTTAAAATATTGATGACCTTAGGATTATTTTTTATAAAATTATATCAACAAAATAACAGTCTGTACATTGGGATAATTACTGAAATGATGATTCACAGCGGTTTAGTGGCAAAACTTTGGTAAAATAGGTATGTTTTTATTACGCAATAAGTTAGATGTGTTAGAGATGTGCCTGTAATGACTATTTATTGAATCATAACGTCATTAACGTAATGTTTATATTTTAAATGTTACTTAGGCGTGTCCCTGTTGGTACGGGCAAATTTCTTATCGTTCGTCTTCTCATTTTGCTCGGCAAGTCGAATTTGTTGTCACAGTCTACAATAATATACGGTATACATTGGGTTTTTAGGATATTTGTTATGTTAAAAATATTTTGGTATAGTTTTCGTGCTGTATGAATTTCGTTCAGTGATGTCATTTAAGCACCGGACGTCACTGACGATATTTCCGCTTTGAACGTTAAAGAAATAACACGTGTTTTAACGTTATGCCCAGGGGTTTCTACATCGTGAGTATCTTAGATCATCAGTTTAATTTGCAGAAATTGTAGCGGATGAGTTGGATGTTCTAAAGGCTAATCGCGTAATTGGAACGTTGATGTAAGTATCTTGTTTCTTATATAAATTTATTTGCTTTGAGGTCGGTGGTATGTACGCACGATTCTACATACATATTACGCTTGTTATCTACAGCCCTTTAGTATGTAAATAGTTGTTGTTGTATTCACCAACGTTAATTTACCTGAATGTAATTTTAAGTCAATTTTTTGCTTATGTGTACGAAGTGTTGCTTAATTTAAGGGGTCTGTATTATTTACTATATTGCGAAATTTGTTGGGAACTTCTTAGTTGTTATATGTTTCTTATTCTATTTGTTTTTATCCTCTTTGGCGTCCAAAGTGTTTGCTATTTCGATTAGTTTCTTGTTTTAGGTTTTATTGTGTCTCTTTGTGTTTTAGATATGTATGTTTCAGACAAAGAACTACCACTTCTTACTTCTTCGGATTTGAATTCAGAAATAAGCTCTGCGAGATGTCTTTCTTTACTTATGGAATCTCTTTTTCGGATTGACGAATTGTGCTTGTCTCATGGTGTATTGCAGCATCAACTTGTTCTCTCATCTTTTGAGGTTTGTTGCATTTTGTCTAGCAAACTTCTCCTTGTTTTTAGGACGAACCGAAGTTCTTTGCGTTCTTTAAAGGACGTTCCTTCTGAAATCGGAATTTCTTCCTGTAGATCATGATGATTGTTTAATGGAGACAATTCGTAAGCGTACGTTGGAAGCTAACGAATCCATCGCCACAAATGACAGAACCGGTCTCTGATCAAATACAACTTAAGGTCGTGCGTCGTAATTTCACTGCTTTTTATCAGTCAGAACGTGCGTTAACACCGATTTCTACGTTTGTAGAACTAGTAACGTATGAAATAGAGATACACCAAGCCAAGTAGCTTGCCTTGAAACGTAAAAGCAGTAGAATTTTTAAAAAAAAAAGGTCGACTTGAATTGATGTTGGTGGATACAGTCTTGGTGCGGTTTTCAAGCTTTTTCAAGATTTCAAGCTGTTTCAAACCTGCTTTTGTTCCTTTCGTAATAGCAGTTTATAGTCTTGGAACAAGTACCTCGCTCGTGTTACAGTTCGCTGCTACAATATATCAATATAGAAAATTACCAAACTACTACCATAGGTTATCTCATAACTTCGAACTAAAGTGATGGGACAACGCGTCATCTAGTATACCGAATCAGATGTGATGTGTGCCCATACGTGGGTGTAATAAAAAAATTAATAAATAAAATAGGTAAATAAAAAATTCAGAGTTACATTTACTTAATTATCTAATTATTAATTTAATAATAAGAAATACACTAACATTTTATGGTTATAGCAATACTAGATTTATTCATGTGTAGCAGGCAATAGGCACAAAACACTGCCCTTACAGAATATTCTCGCTTGACTTCTGATTGATGCTGAGTTATGAGATAACAGCGTGTTTCTGATAAACGACTACAAACTTAAATGGCGTTATATAAAATTTATTCTGGTTTGGTCTAATGTGATATTTGTAGTTAAAGTTTTCAAGTTAGTTATGTCTATTTAAATAAATAAAGATTGACTTTTGATTTAAATGATGTAGTAAATGCTGTGAGATCTGTGTTTAGAACGTTTTTATATCATGTAAATTGTTAGTAAAATAATTACAGCAAATACTAATCTTTGTTTTTCGTATTTACACTGAGCTAACTTAACAAAATGTATTTTGTGTAATCGATTATGTTTATCTGCGGATGGAACCAAAACAAGACTTCATCCAAATAAGCAAAAAACGCTGCAATTTAAGAAGTATAAATTATAAATTTAGCTTTCTTAGAACTCAGTTCGACAACATGCTTAATTTCTGTTTTGATTTCTTAAGTTGACGTAGTTTGCTGAAGTGATTGGTGTAAACTGCCTTCGATAAACTTTATTTTGGGGTATAAATTTTACATCAAGATAATATTATTTTGAAAAGCTTGAAAGCTTGGTAAAATCTTGGAAGCTTGACCTGTAAAAACTTTTTCAAAAGCTTGGCTTGATTTCAATTTTATGGACATTTTTGAATCACGCATTGTCTAATCCGGTTGCATGTCCTCTTTATGTTTTTTGTAGTTCTAAACGTGCTTAACCTTTACGTTCGGTTTTTTCTTTCTTTGATTTGTCGATTGGGCTGTCTTTGTTTTTGAGGATTACCGGTCCTACTAAAGACCAAAGGTATAATCAGTGAATAATCAATTAGTGGATACAGTGTCAGCGTCTTCTCGTCGATTTTCTCGTTGGTTAGTGGTCCACGGTTTTCTTTGCAAACGACCACGAGTTTCTACTGGCGATAAGCACTTGTGGAAACTAGTAGTTTCGAACGACGTAAACCAGTTATTTACGATTATCACGTGTATTCCACTACTTGTCATCGTTGTGTTGCTAAGACGTTACTTGTTCTTCGGCGTCATTTTATTGGTCTCATATGAGACCTAAAATGGCGGAGTATTGTCCGGTTTGTCACAGAAAGCGCTTGGTTTAGATCGAAGGCACGATCATGTTACTGCTGGTTTTCCATTGCCTATCCATTTTGGCCTAGTTGAAAGGACTTCTGTGAACTTTTCTAAAGTTTGTCGTCGTTCTAAAGACGCGTTAACACCTACTCGTTTCGACATTTTTTTTGGTAGTTCGAGTTAGTAGTCGTCGGTATCTTGTTGGTTGTAGTTCCCATCTTGCTGCCACTGATTTTCTTTTCGTTAGTTAAGTTTCTTGATAAACTTTTTTTCGGTTCTTTCTTCTATATCTATCCTTCAGAACTGACTACTTTTTCGTTTGCATATATTTATATCCGATTAATCGGCCTTTCTGGATTGGTACGTCAATGATATCATTCTCTTTTGATTTTAGATTTGTTTTTTTTCTTGAGTTTCCTATTCCACTTGTCGGTATTAAAGTCTTGTGGTAAATTTTCTAATTTGGGACATTTGGTGTACATTCGTTCTATGGCTAACTGTGATATATTTCCCCTTCTTTTTCTCTTTTTTTTATATTTTGGGCGGTTGGTTGGGCATTGAAAGGTTGGTCACTCGTTTCGTTTCTTCTACGGAGCAAAGAAGGAATCAGACACTTACATCTAGTCTTATCTTTCTCCGTCTTTTTTGTACGAAGAACAATTGAATATTTTGACTGCGTTTTTAGATTCTACTTCAAATTGTTTTTGGATAACTTTTATGTTTTTATATTGAAAGTGAGTAACTGACTTGAAACACTGCAATTATTTAAATAGATATATTTTACAATGAAGAACAAGAGATAGTTTGGACGTTTAGTGTGCGTCTTGTTTTTTTTCTGATTTTGTAAACATTCTCTGTTGCAGTTTGATAGGTTTGAAATTTCTTTTTGTTTGACTATTATAACTTTTTTTATATTGACATTCAAGTTCACATAAGTCTTTAGTGTGCTATAGTTTTGATGATTGGTTTTCGATTAGAGGAAATATTTGCTTGATTGTCCTGACTAAATCCGATGTTTCCAGTTGTGCTATTAAATTTATACTTGACCATATTGACAGCTTTGTGATTATGTGCAAAAAGTCAAAAATTAATGTGAGAAAGCAGCTGATGGTATGATTTTCGAAAATTTAAAGTTGAGGTACTTTACTTACTATCTGACAATTCCTATATGAATGATTTATGTTTTAATTCTTACAATGTCAATTCCACAGGAATATATTATATGTCTATTCACTAGTAAATTCATAGTTTTTTTATACATATTTTGAGTTGGTTCTGTCAACACGATTCTAGAAATTTGTTTATGATAAAAAAAGAAATAGCAAACTAAGACGATTCAAATATTTGCCATCCAACGGCTAAGAAATGAATAACCCTAAAATTATGTCAATGTGAACAAATAAGCAACAATAAAGTACGTACTTTAATTCCGTTTGAAACTTTTTACTATAAATTTATTAAGAAAGTTGTCGGAAAAACAGATATTTGTAATCATTAAACTTGATTTTATAAAAGGTTGTTCCAATCAAAATTATGTTTATAGGTGATATATACCGAAGTACATAAATCACGATAACATGTTTTTATAAAAATTCTTAAAATAAAGCGCAATTTTTAAAATTTTGTATTTATTTGTCGCGGTTAATTGTGTTTAGGCTAATAATAAATGTACAAACTATAATATTTCTCTATTAAAGTTTATAAAACTGTATGATTTACTATTTCAAGTTATACCATAAATTTAACAACATAACAATACAATATTTTTGTACATTCTTTTGGTAACTTCTAAATTATGAACTATGTTAAAGGTTAAGTATTCTTTGACACGTACGCGACAGGCACAAAGTAAAATTATTAGATATATTTTTTTCCTTTGTTTAATTAATAATGTTTTGCTGTCGTATTACTGCTACTCCAAATTTCCTGTTTATAATTTATTTAGTTTAATTTTGCTAATGCTCTCAATCAACATAAATTTAATATTGTCGGTATGTTTGACAATATTTCAAAAGTTACAAAGTTAATGCGGACTTATTTTCTGTTATGATTTACGATTTCACCTTTATTTTAAACTTATTTTTCAGTTCTATAACTACAGTATTCTATAATTTAGGACGAATATAAAGTATGATTTATGCTATTACATCTGGAATATGTTTTATTTACGCTATGTACCGAAAGACGCAACATTGTTAAAATCTTCTAAATGCCACTTTTGTTTAACAAATGCTTCGCATCTGCAAATCGCTTTTACATGTACATACATACATACATACATACATACATACATACGACGTAGGTACGCGCAACATTCTTCTATTGTAATTTCAACACGTCTTGTTAGATTACACATAACCATTTCAGTTCCCTAATGTTAATTGTGTTAACTTTGTTCTAGCTAGCGACTGCACGTTTACCATTTTTTTGGAAACAGTTAAATTTCATTATATCTTTAATCGGTCTTAAAATTTTTTGCTGTTTTAAGTAGACGTGCAAACAATGTTTGCTTCTTTTTTTATTTAAATTGAGATTAAAAAATAAAATGTGTTTTTATATTTTTTATTTTATTTACGTTTGCATTTTTTATTTTATTTGCAAGTCGTTCTGATAGTAAAACATACAGATTTGGAACATAAGCTTGCTATCTGGAAGTTTTCAACGCATCAATATTTTTTATGGTAGTTTCATATTTGAAGCGTTAAATATAAGCTCTATCAGCTCTGAATGAATACCTTATTTTTCGATTGATTAAGTGTTCGCCAATTTTTAAAAACGTTTTTTATTTTTTTATGTAAATGTTTTAAAATGGTTTTGTAATATTGTTATATTTATGATATATTTGACTATGTGGTTCTTATGGTTTTTATTGCTTAATTTTAAAAAATAACTAATTAATTTATTTCTTTTTTAGGTAAGCTTTGCACGCGCCTGTCCTCATTGGCACATATCCATAAAGGTAATAAATATTTACATAATTTTAAAAATTCGTTTTTACATATCGTTTCGGAAATACGATAATGGTTTTGATAAGAAGAAAACTACCGTCTTTCGAATACCGATTGAGAATTTGATTTAACATTGTAGCGCGATACAAAATAAATTTCCTTTTACCGAGATATGGTTTCATTACTTAGTATTCTCGTATTTTTTGCTTTTAAATCGGAAAACAAGTTATCTTGTTATTTTAATGTTGGCGAAAACATACTTTAAATCAGTTTTGGTATCTTTTTTATATTTTATTTACCGGTTTTAATAACTAATGAAAAAAAGTTTAGAATTTTTTTCGAAAATAAATAAAGAAAAGACATTTCTATTGTTTGCGTTTTTAAATAATAAATTTTTATTATGGCAAATGTAATATCAAGTTTACATTAATAAATTAATAATGTTATTATAAATACGTAAGATATATTTAATTTAATTGCGGTAATATTTTATGTTAGGGAAGAGAAAAAATCTTAGTAATGAGCTTATTAATTAATATATATTTCTTAAGTTTTTTATTGTAATCCTACTTTTTTTGTGCATTACAAGTATCTAGTTTTAATCATTTACTTTATTTATGGTTTAGAGAAATAAGTATTTACATATTGGTTTATGTTGTAACACTTCCGAAAAAAAATATCCATATTATTTATAATCAGTATTCGTCCATTCCAATTTTATTAATCGATTTAAACTTGTGTTATATTTTTATTTATGTGTTAAAACAATATTTCTTTTAAACATCAATGGTTGGCACAATGGCATCTTAATATCGATTTGCAGGTAACAATGTTTTATCAAAGTAAATTGACTGTTCTGCTCTGTTGTTTTGATTAGCCCGTCAAACATTTATACCAAAATGACATAAAATCTTGCTTTCAATTTGTTTGATTTACTTAATGTGGTGAAGTGTTTTTGATAATTTAGTTTTCGCCTTCTAAAAACAGACAAGGACCACTTATTAGCAATTCAGTAACGTTTTGCGTTTATTAGTGTAATCGTGGCCAAAATACTTAATAATGGTTTTTAGGTTCTCTGGGGAATCGACAACTAAAATATCACGAACACTTTTTTTTTAATCAATTGGTTAACAAGAGGATTATCATATTTTGATTATTTTATTTATGAAACACAATATTGGATGACTGTTAGTAAAAACATTGATTTTTTAAAGTTGTCATCTTTTTCAAGTACAACTATTATTAATAATTTTGAAATAACGAATTATTTAGATTATTTAGAAATCCTTATGATTAAAAATTTTAAATGGAAATTCCATCCAAGTGTTTTACTGTTAATGAATAAAAATTCAATTTTTATATGACTTATTCTATATCCTAAATAAAAATGTATTTATTAGTCAAGTTGCTTTTAAATTTTGAATAAAAATGTATTCCACATTTTACTGCTTCTGAGTGATTAATTTAAACTTAATAGTTTATTTTGTTATTACTGAACTAAAATTGAATTGAAGGATGTTTAGCGACGGATAAAATTAGTTTATAGAGCCGCTAAAAATTGTTTTATGCTGTACAGTCTTTTTAATAGTTTAAGTTTTTAAAAAACTTGATGCAGATGTTTTATTTAATTTAATTACATTTCTGAATCAGTACTACGAACTATTAATTCAATGAAGAAGATAACCATTATTGAAGCCTATTTATATTATTTTTTTTAATTAACCGTTTTGTAAATAATGTGATTAAAGTACTAACAAATCTATAAGATTAAACACATTTTAAATTTTAATTTCTTATGTGTGTTAGCTCATTAGTACATAGTAAGTCATATATAATACATACAAAAAAAAATGTTTTGTAAGATTTTGAACTGAAAGAAACCGAACTTGCATGATTTATTATATATGGGAACGAGTTTATGAGCTCCAGTAAGAAAATATTCGACTTTGGCATCAGACAGTATGCAAGTTGCACGTAGAGTACTGCTGAAAGAGAGATTTGTGCCTATTTGTGCTTAATTTTTAATTGGTAAATTGCATTTTTGTCTGCTAACAAAAATATCAATTTGTAGTGTATATCTTCCTCTTCTAAAAGAAGGCAAGTTTATAAAATGACTTATTTTATATGTATATGGGACCATATACATTAAAATTTGTGTTGGTACACCATCCGTGTCTAGAACAATACACAAAAAATATTGTTCCTTTCGGATGAATACAATATATTTTAAAGGACAACAGATACGTTGGGGTTGGATATATACTTTATAATAATAAAAGTGACGATTCCGATCGGTCAGAAGATGAGAATGATAAACCAAATGGCGTTGGAACTATCGAAAGTGAAGATGACTACGATCAAGGTGTTTATCAAGATGAGAATTTAATAATTCCTGATACTGGTATAGAATCTGACGACGACAATATTCCTCTAAGTGAACTGTTGGATAAGTTGAAGTCGGGCATTTGGAGAAATGGAAACTTCTTGGTAGATGAGAATGAAATAAGATTTTCAGAAAATCAAAATATGCTTCAAGAAGTGATTTATTTACACACCTCATTTAATTTTTTTAAGTTTCTGTTTACAAACGAGATTGTACTGTACTTGACATAATTGTTCAAACGAATTTAGTCAGTGTTTAAAAATGCCTACATTCACCAACAAATATTTCAGAATATGAAATACAACAATTAACATGATCCTGTTTGTATATGTCCGTTGTTTACTTACTTCAAGTAAGACCTCACTGGTCGCCTCATTTAGGTCATCTAGCAATGTCTGCTGTTATGACTTGCAATAAATGGGAAGAAATTAAACGTTTTCTTCGTTTTAACAATAATGACAATTGTATACTTTGTGGTAGAGAAGAACATGATTCCTTATTCAAAATAAACCCTTTATTAAAGAATATTTAAAAAAGGTTTAATTTGATTCCATTGAAAGAAGCTGTTGCGGTCCATGAGCAGATAATATCTGCTAAATCTGGATGAATGATGAAACAATACAATCTCAAAAAACCTTACAAATGGGGTTACAAAGGACTTGTTCTAATCGGTACCTCTACTTTTAGTTACAATGTACGTTTTAACTGGTTCTTAAAGTAACACTGCTCCTACAGGTGCATCTGTTCTTGGTAAAGCTTGCTGAATTAATATCAAAATGTGTTTATCATAAAATTTGTTTTGTCAATTGGTTTACTAGATATCTCGTAATGGTATATTTAACAAAAAAATGCGATCCTTATTCTTTGTACTGTACGATTGAACCGAATAAGAGTATGTCCGAAAAGGAGTTCAAGAAACGCGGAAGAGCGGTTTACCAATAGAAAACTGTTGTCAAAGACGATGTCAAAATGAGTCTTGGTTTTTGTATGAAATAAAGTTGTGACAATGTTATGAACGTATGTAGAGTAGTATAGTGATTTTTCTGTTGGTTTTGAGTATTTTTAAGATCAATGCTTTCATTCCGATTTATGTTGGATTTCGGTACTCTAGACTTCCTTAATACATTGGCTGCTTTGACCCTCACTTTTTGAATGCATTGTGGTAGAGTTCTGAATGTGTTCTTTAACGAACTTACTATTTCTTCTTTTGTTATCGATTTTGGTGTTTAATCCTTTAGATAAAATGGCTGTTGCTGATTTGTTGAGTGTGATGGAGAACAGATTGACGATAATCCTTTCTGTCTCCAATTGCGGCTTAGAAGGATGTTGTTCTTCATGCAATTTTTGCAACTTTGCCCTTTGTATTTTTTTTACTTTTTTGGATTCTTCTATAGATAGTTTGTCGATCAAATCCCAGATTGTCGGCTGCATTGTGGCAGCTAGTCGTGAATGGACTGAAAAAAGCTCCGTAGCTTTTTTGTCTACTTAGCGTCTGGTGTTGTGTATGCTCTTCCTCAACAAAGTTTGGTTGGGTCTTCGAAGTATATGCTTTCCCGTTCTAGTTTTGATGTGATCTTGTATTTGGAGAAAACCTGGCACAATGTTCTCGTTTCTGTATCTGCTTAAAAAGGCTAATTGAGCAGGAGGCGTTAGCGTTTGATTCAATTTCTGTATGATTTTGAAAACTTTCTCTTCGTAGAGTCAGATAATTTGTTACAATATTTATTATGATCTAATGGGGAAGGTGGAGAAAAGAAAGAATGAAGAATAATATTACTTAAACGTAATTACCGAGATGTTGTTGCTTACCTTTCGGCTAGCCTCACCGTAGATGGTCGTCGGGTAAAAGAAAATCGTAAGACACCAAGTTTTCTTTCGGTAAGCTGAATGCCCAAGTGCGCCACCTCTTCTCGAATGTTAGTATCGCAGAATTATAGTCTAGGTAGGAGAAAAGGAGAGCCTAGACCCGAGGTCCCCCCAAAAGAAACATATTTTGTATTAACAATAACCATTTATTGAAATTATTGACTCACAGCCCCCTTCCGGAACGGAAGAAAAAAAAACCCTTGACGGTTACGCCACTGGTATAATCCCTATGAATTATTTACATAACCCCCAACAAGAAAATAGTAACCACATATATATAAATTACACATAAATAAAGCAGGTCCCAAAAATAGATTCTGGGAGCAACAGAAGTTAATAAATTGTTATAAACAAATATCACCGCGGCTACTGTAGATCGTAGCAATACGTAATCGCGTTAACGTAAACAATACCGCCCGTGGATCTTGATCAAGCTCAGCACGACCGGTAATCAGTATAATAAATAATTAGTTTCCGAGAGACGGCATAGCTCCCAAATTTCTACCCTTGATGATATTATAAAATACTTTATATGACACAAATTATTAATTGGAAGTTACTATAAATAATTGTAATGAATCAACCATTACAAGATAAGGCGTTGGATAACCGTATGAATAATTACTATCAAATGTTTTACAGAAAAATTGACGTTAGATATTACTAAACTTAAATCGACAAGTTATAAATATGCATTATAATTACTATGATAAGATAAAGTTATAAAAGTACAATAACGGTAATTAACTTAATCGGTTAAAGACAAAATTAACTAGACATTACGTCTCACTCTTGTGTCCGTTTACAAAGAATATGCATCATTCTTACTCCGAGAAATTTACAATAATTTTCGTCGACAAGAAAAGCGATTTACGAGTTCACTGAGCACGTACCGCGTATGGCGATAACAGAAGTCTATAGCGTCTGGACGAAATGAGGCCGACAGCGAGCGAGTCTCCCGCGACTCGAAGATAAAGATTTTATAAATACCTCGCTTGCACAGCGCCAAACGATCCTCTGGGATCCTTATACCTGTTGTTTCCCTTTTTTTGTCTACGATTCGCATTGGTTTAGTGCGTCCACCATTTTTACCGGATTCATACTACAAATCCCCCAGCGATGGTAGAACCCCAACCGGTAGATTACAGATGTAAGAACAACGAAGACGTAATTAAGGACGACGGACGAAGAAGTAAGAATCAAGAAGCTAAAATTGTGAGAATTAGTTGATACGCCTCCATTTCTAAACCACGTGTGAAATACTAACCCACTTTATGCGTTTGGCCGCCAAATACATCGCGCTGATCTTATTCGCACCAAACGTTTAGTCGGATTTACTCTCAATTGCTAAAATAAAGCGTCGCTGTAGTAGATGTTAAAAGATGAAAAAGAAATTCCATGTATCTCACCTCTCCGACGTTTCCACGTTCTTAATCGACCAAATGACAGCATAAAAATGAAATTTGTAGATGGCAAACAACCTTCGAGCGTCCTCACAAGCGTGACTTAGAAACACGACTCGAGGTCGAATATATTACGGTAAGTTGCCTAACTCTCAGGCGGATTTTTGCTCGAAGTTGTAATTTACACGTTACAAATTTGAATTTCAAGGGTGTCGCAGACATGATTTCCTAACGTAGAAAGATATTTTCACATTTTGCATAACTTAAAACTCTGACAAACTTTGAAGAACTTGCAATACTTGACGGTTTGACAGTCATGTCGCCGCCTTCTTCAGAAAGACTGAAACTGAAGATATAGAATTCTTACGAGAAATTTCTCGTGTCTTAAATGCAGGCGTCTAGCTCAGTATGATTCGGCAAGCACGCCGCAAATTTTGGTGTGCTAGCCTTACAATAAATGAAAAAGACGTTAAAATGGTTAGAAACTAGTAATGGAAAGTATCGTTTAAGTCTGGAAGAGAACAAATGACAAAACACAGTTTAATAACAACGAACAAAAGAGAGGTTAAAAAATTAGCGAGGCAAAATTACATATACGGTGACAATTTGAGTTCGTCGATAAATATAACAGTTATAACGCCGATACTAGCCCTGGAGGGTAAGCAACACTCCATACATAAAGTTATCGTAGTACAGATGACAATCCAAGTTAATATGTAATCGAAGAAGTTAAACTTTCGTTGGAAGCAAAACCAGTGAATTCGCAACTCGAAGCAAATCGAATTTAGCATAAATTGAAACTGTAAGTATACAAACAAAAATTTGCGTTCTTTAGTCGTGGTAACATCTATATTTATGTCCCACGCATTATACGTTTGACAAATACACAAATTAATAGCAAGTAAAAAATTGGTATTTACTAATAGCCAGTCATGCTAATCGCTATGGGCATGCTTGAATCGTGTTTTTTACTATTCCTAACGCAGGTGTGCCTCCAAGTTAACGAGAATATCATATGAAATACAACAACGACTTGTCCCAGGATTACATTTCTAAAATGGTGTAATTAACCAATATCCCCATTAGTACGTGCTTCCAATTATAGTTTTTCGCGAAAGGTAATTAATTGATATGTACCATTTCAAAGTGGCAAAGACGTGGTTGCTATCACAATTATGGGAAAATTAAATTAGGTCACAAAAATAGAAATGAATTCTTACTCTAGAAAGACCTTCACATATGAAGCAAAACGAATACACTTATTTGTAACGTGGATGAAAGCGAATATTTAAAAATGAAAACGTTAAAAGACCATGTATAATCCGTCTCACAGTTGCCGGAAATATAGTTTTTTACCTTGAATATTTCCATACGTTAAGAAAACAAAAACATGACAACCAACACTTTGAATGTAGGCGTTCCGGGACGAAATTTATACAGTGCGCAATTTATATTCGAATACTTTTAATATAACAGGATCTTGAGAAACATTTGTATTGCGCCGTTCGGATCAATGGTACGTAACGGTCTCGATTCATTAGTTTTCCAAAACCTGCTTTTACGTACTGGGACTCGGTCGATACCATTATTTTTGTTGAAATTATCGTACTAATGGATTTCGATTGTGCCCTGGTATAGTCAAGGTCAGAAGTTCCGGGATGTAAATTTAAAATGTGTAAATATGGAACGCGGTTCCAAACCCGAAAGTTTTTCTACGTTAGCATTTCCTAATTTAGTTTGTTTTTTAATTTTTTTAATAATGTTATTTAAAACATCGCTTTAAATCATCTCAACGCTAGACGTGTAGTTTAAACCATCGCTCTAAAGTTTATTTTGAAGAAAAAAAACAGGATAAAGTCAAAGGAAACGATAAAAGCAATAGAATGATTATAGCACAACGTATCACTTAATAATGAAACGCATAGAAGCTTTGAGATTATCCAAGATCATTTGAGGCAATTACCGGAAGGCATAGAATGTTCTCGAAGCAAGAAAGTAAAAATATAAAAGGTGTCCCAATGAAGTTTAGTTTAGTCTAGTAAGAAGTCTGAAAGTTTTAAGAATACGTGTCGGTTTAAATAAATAATGTGTTATAAGTTAAGGCGCGTGCCAGGGAAAATAGATACCAGTATAGATAAAGTGCAACTTATCTGCCGACAGTGTTTATGAATATCGTGTAATAGTCATATATAAATTACTTGTAAGTGGTTTTACTTAAACATTGTTACATTTTGTTAGTGTTAGTTGAAAAATTAGTTTTTTAAATTTGTTACAATATTTTTAATGATAGTATGATACGTTAGCGAAGGTTTAACGACGTAACTTTTAACTGTTACTGGCTATTTTCTTTAAGTAAATTAATTATGGTTAGTACGAGAAATAATCAAAAATAACAAAATTTTTAAGCATTGAAATTTATGTGAATCAATTTTTGAGTATTACAGATTATTACTCTATGATTATGTAAAACAGCAGAAAGTATTTATTTGATATTATCGTCTATTTGAAATTTTATAGTGTTGCACATTTCTAACCTAATAATGTAACTGTGATCAGCTAATTTACCTCTACATTTAAAAAAGAATTTATTGATATCAAATAAATTTTTGGAATTATAACAGAAATTGCAATTTGGTTTACATTATAATAAAAACGGTACAAAATTTTTAAAGAAAAATGTGAACTACTAAATGTATATTAAATTTTTCTTTCTTAAAAGAATGTTTTTAACGAGTACCAGTTACATCAGGTTCTTTTTACCGTTTATGGAAACGATGCATATTATATTTTCGTGAAAAATAACAGTTAAAAAAGTTTAATAAAAGTTAGATTTCAAATCTATATATTTTTATTAAGTTAACTAGTTAGAATTTATTCGTTTGCGTTACTAAATGAATAAAACAAATCCTTGAGTTAGTATATCGGTGTAAAACCAACCGAGCAGCCACTGCTGAAGTTTGTTGGACTTCCGAAACTAGGAAATTTTTAGAACAAACCTCTATCAAAAATAATTGGGAAATCCTTGTTATGTAACGTAACATTTTATCATCTGTGTGCACTTATTTAAATTATCAGATACTGTCGTACTTAGATTTATTATTGATACTTACATTTCAAATGTGCTTTAAATTAATTTCAACATTGGTTAAATACCATTCTGAGTTTGCTAGTATAAGAGATTTAAAAAGCTTTTTGTTATTAGCAATTGTCAGTACGCTGTTATTTACCACTATACACTTTATTTTGACTATGTATTGCTTTTACTTTGAATATTTATTGAAATTGTTGACGGGAGAATGGGATAAGTTCAAAACCTAACTTATTATAATTTTTTTTGGATCAAAATATGCATACATTTTTCTTAATAATTTGCATAAGATCTTTTAAGAATAATAAATAATTATGAATATACATAGTAGATGTTGCCATAAATTTGACATATTTAAAATTTAAATTTAATTTTGTTAAAGCTATAGAATTATTCATCCAGAAGGGTTAAATGTTAAATTTTTGACGAAACAAAAACGAGACGGGGTCAACTGTTATTGAATAGGATTGCTAGATTGCATCACTTTATGAAATTTTTATGTGGTCACTATTTCTTTGATGTGTGATTTTAATTCTAAAATTGTGGTTTCGGAAACTCGGTCAAAATAAAACGACGTCGTATTGTAGGTAAAATTAAAACTTTATTTTTTCAATAGGAGTAACAAGTACCAAATGCACACTTTTGCGAACAGTTTATTTTTAAACGAATCGAGAACTATTGTTATTGTGTACACATGCAAAACGAATTAATTTTACAACGTTTTTAAAATAAGAGTTAATGGATGAAAGTTTTTGTGGATGTTTTAATTAGGGTTAATACTTGTAGAGGTATAAAATGTTAACATTTGATAACTGCGTCTGTTCTTCTAACAAGCCAGATTAAATTTCATAATGGAAGTTCTTATCTAAAAAATTCTTCTTGTAGTTAAGAAAATAATTTGCACATAGAAACCACATAGGCTTGGCTTATCGTTTACTTACTACATTTAGCTAAAGTTGTTTTGCAAAACATGAATGAGATAAGAGTTTAGTTCTATTATAAATTATATAACGGGAAATGCTTTAACTAAATTAACTACGTTCTATTTATTTGAATATAATTAAATGCTGATTATATCTCTTACGTTTTTTTTTTAAATAAAGGTTATTAGAAGTTTTAACATCTTGTAGAAAAAATAGATTACTTTTTTGTCATTATTAGTTAACTTATCGTTGAGTACGATAAACGTGCTTGGTTTAATTGTTCATTGTTTAACATTGAAACTCGGGCAATTCCCGGAACAAATAAAACAATCCTTAATACCCAATACGATTCTACAAAGTTGCTGAATACAATAATTAAACTGCTTTTAGGTAATGAACAGTTTACTATGTGAAAATACACAAGTATAATCTGTTTTACAGCTGTAAGAGAGGTATTTAATTCTTCTAAATGTACATAATGTTTTATTGACTGTGACTTACTACATTTAAGGATTGTGAAATTTTTTTATTGCGACGAAAAGCAAGCATTGTTTGTACAGCTATGGACATGTCTAGGTAAAAATTGAAGGACGTGGTCAGTCTAAGAAATAAATCCAACGTATGTGGGTGCAATAAACATTTTAACCTTCCATGTAAATAAATAGAGTACATTACTAAGAAAAGTGTTTTATACCTCCTAATGCGTAGTTCAACTAAGATTGGTAAACCCTTTATGTTAGGAGTGGCTATAAAAACTACTTGAAGAGTTTTCTTATGGCGACGTTTCGTGGAACGGTTGTGTCCACTTCTTCAGGCCAACTGATGTAACTATGGTTACAAGTGTGAATTTCTAAAACTACACTAGTGTTAATCTATACGTTCAAACAGCAACAGAAGAAGTGCATTTTACGAGATTTTTATAAGACACATAGTCCATTATCATTATCCAATAAACAGTACCGAAAGTGTTTCTAATTCAAAACTACGTAAGTACAATTATTGGTATATTATATTACTATAATTTTAATCGTGCATTTAAACTACTATTTCTAATTTAATCAACGTTGAAGAATTAGATGCCAATGATAAGTAAGCAAATTTTAAATTGATTTTATTTTCTTCTAGCATAAAATAGAATTTGATTGCAAGGACATTACAATATTACAAACAGTGATCAGAACGTGTAAATTAAATCGCCATTGCGAACATCTATAATCTTTAAAAAACCAGTCAAGATTATGATCATTGAACCGATTATAATTGCACATGTGCATTTGTAGCCTAATACAAATATTTAACTAAGAATTACGTAGACGCATTAAACTGTAACATGTAAGGAATATCTTAATCCGGCATGGTCTTTTAACACAAAGACATTTTTCTCTTAACAAAATGTATGCATTTACTATTTACAAAATTTATAAATAATAGACATAATCCGCTTTTCTTGAAAATTTGCCGTAAAAACCTGTTTTCTGGTACCTACTTGCAACAGATGTAAAAATTCTTTTATTATATCTTTTTTGTTTGAATTTAGTTCTATAAGAAACTATAAAAATTTAAATAATGTACATTTATTATAACTTTTTATATATCTGTATCTTTTTATTAATATATTTTTATCTCTGCTTTTGTTTTAATCTTTATGATGCAGTTAGTAACTAAAATCTTGGATAAGTTGCTTAACAAAGCGGTTATAAAGTAGTTTCAAATAATGGTAATAAGCATGTTTTCAAAACAGTTTCATAGCAGTTGCTGTAAACGGTAACTACAATGTTACAAATGAATTACAAAACCGTGATGATAAACCATTACAGAAACGATTCAGAATAGGTAAACATGATTTGTAAAAAACCGTTATAGCTGCAAAACAGTTACAAAGTAGTAATTGCAACGGTTTCAGACACGTTGTAAAACGGTTATAATATTACTGCAGTTGCCTTGCAACTGACCAAATCCGGTATTGACAACGTATCAGGAAAGACTCAGCAACTATTCTGTAACTAAATACCTTACTGAAACCATAGTTGCAAGAGAGTTTTACAACCGTTTTGTAACTGATTTTTGCTACTTGGGTTCCTATCTGTCGATATTATACTTGCCAGGTAATTAATTAGTTACTTTTTCTAATCTTTCTTCATTATGTTTACTCCCATTCTTAGTTTTTCTGTTTTGTTTGTTCATGTTTTTACTAAGTGTGCTATTTCATCTAGCCGTCTTTCACGTTTATTCTTAGGCCTTTTATTGCTTTATCAATTTTTTTCTTATTTATTTCCTCGAAAGTAACCTTTTCTTCTTCTCTTTGTTTATCTTCTTTCTCATATGTTATATTTCTCTTATCACTTCCACGCAGTCCATACTACAAGTATACTTTGTATACCTGATTTAATTTTGTTGTAGTTGTTCTTTTTGCGATTTTCTTTTTATTCCATGTAATTGATCTTATTGTGTTGTCGGATTTTATGCTATTTATTTGATACGTCTGTTAAATTTCTTTACTGAAATTGTCTTAGTTTTTCCTTTTGGATTTTCTTACTTCTTCCTTCGTTATATTTTTTAGTTAGGCAGTTTTCATCCATTGTCTGTTTCTGCTTTTTCTACGACAACTTTTTATGTTGACAGCTTTTTTTACGTTTTCACTCCACTAGGTTGTTTTCATTGTATGACTGTGTGTAGACTTTCTTGTTTATTGCTGTTATGTAGATTCTTTCCCTAAATATTTTCTAATTTTTTTAGTGTTCAGTTTTTTTATTCTTGTTTTATGAATTCATTATAGACTATTCTTTGATATTCTTTTCTCGTCTGAATATTTCTTAATTTATAAACTTGTATTCGTTCATATTCTTTTGTACTCTCTACCGGTTGCTATATATCTTTAATTATTGTTGTTGTTAGTCTATGTTGTGTCCCCAATTATCAGCCTTCAGTCTTGTTTTAACTTGTCCTCTAATTCTCTTGTATACCAAAATTACTGGGAACTGAACCCTATTTAGATCTATACCAAAATTTACCGTTTGTCTGTAAGAAGAGTTCAAGTCTACTTAAAAAATCACAGTTTTCTATTCTGTTCAGAAATGCGTAAAACAAATTTAATGAAAATTGGCAAACGTGTGTTTTAGAGAATTACTCTACTTTCAGTAATACAAAAGAAACAAAAATGATTGTAGAAGGGTTACAACCGCTCTCATCCTCTTACATTTTTTAAAGAATTTTCTTAGGTGTAGTAATTCGGCTATAAGGCTTTTTTAACGGGAAAGCTTGCTAATCATCTTCATTTTTTAAGTCTTGTGAAATCTCTGTGTTTCGCATATTTTTGAAAGAAACAAATGTTTTCTGAAACACTGATAACCGATCCCGTAAACACACAAACAAAACAAAAGCCACGATTTTGACAGGAAACAAATTCGTAATCGTTATTTTTAACAGTAGATGATTTAATACTTTGTTCACTTTTCGTAGCCTTTGTATTGTTTTTTTTTATTCTTGAAGTTTGTCGAGGTAACTGCCTCGAAAATGTCCGCGTGTATCGAGAAAAGTATCCAAACCAGAGAACTCCAAATCACAAAAGTTTTGCTCGAATCCAAAGAAGTCTTTGAGAAACAGGAATTTTGAAGCTAGTCGAAATAACGCTGGGAGACTTCGACAATCCCGAACACTCGTTGCAGAAGATTGTTTTTTTGAAGAATTGATGACAATCCTGAGACCAGTACTAGAACATTGCAACGAGACTGGGATTCCAAAAGCACTGTAAGTCGGATCTTTGAAGATCAATTACTTCGTTCATTACACATCCAGCCAGTGCAAGAAATATTGCCACTTGATCACGGATCACGTTTAAATTTTTCATAAATTGTTCGGCAGTGTAGAGTTTTCGACAACGGATTCCACACTTATATCTTATTGATTAGTCTTGTTTTGCACATCGTGGCATGACGAACCAACACAATAAGCATTTTTATGCAGATGAAAATCCACATGCTATTAAAGGTAGACATCAACGAGAATTTAAAATTAATGTTTGGGTCGGAATTGTTGACAATTTTATACTTGAGCCGTTCCGATTGCAATTGTCTGAATAGCGCTAGTTACTTTTGTTTTTTTTTCAAGAAAGTTTGCCAGAGTTATTAGAAGATTTGTCCCTTGTCGAAACATGTTCTTTATGCACGACGGTGTACCACCTCATTTTACACATGCCGTAAGAGAATATCGTAATGAACAATTTGCTAGTAGATTGATTGGTAGGGGACAAGAAGTACCCATTCAATAGCCTTCGCGGTCTCCAGATTTAAATACTTGCGACTTCTTCATCTGGGGAATGTTAAATATACAAGTGTACAAAGTTCAAATTAATAATTTGGAACAACTGTGGAACACAATTTAAAAAAACGCACTACGAGAAAACAACGATGTTTTAAGAAGAGGTCGTTTCAATTTTTTACGTCAAATTGACCTCTGCACTAAGGTGGAGGTCATATTGAAAAAATAGTATTTGTAAAATAGTTTGATCTTTGTGTTTACCACTAACTAAATTTTGTATTACAATTTGATTAAACTTGCATTAGTAATATCGGTTAGCAGTGTTTGAGAAAACATTTTTTTCTTCGAAACTATGCGAAACACGGAATTTTTACAAGAGTCAAAAAATGAAAATGAGCAAGCCTTCCCGTTAAAAAAGTTTTAGACCCAATCGATTTATTGTAAATTTTACAATACGTGGTACGTTTATTTTCCAGCAATTTTGACACACCCTCTATAATATGTATGTACTCGTTTATCTCCTTCGCTATAAAGGTGTATTTGTCTACCAATCGTTGCCAAAAACTATTTTTTATACTTAGGTTGTTTAGTTTACAGGTTTCTATCAGTTTCTAACGCTCATAAGGTAACAGTTGTAATGTACCGGCAATATAACGGTTTTAATGTAACGGCAATACAATGGTTAAAATGTAACGACAATGTAGCGATGATGATGTTACGGCAATGTAACTGTAATAATGTAGCGGCAATATAACGGTTATAATGTAACGGCTGTAATGTAATTGTTGTAATGTAACGGTTGTAATTTAATGACACATAAAAAGAAACCATCAGATATTCATCTTTTTTTAATCAAATTTTTGTTACGATATTGCAACCTTATCACAGCATGTTTTGGTCAGATCAATTTTTTTTTGTAATTACGTTAATATAAATATTTATACTATAATTTTACAAATTTTAATGTAACATTGGTTTTTTATAGTTTTTTATCAATCACATACAGTGATAAATGATATATACTTATTACGAAAACGATTACGTATATAATTGAACTAAAGCAGTTTTGAGTTTTCAGTAAGTTTAAAGAAAATAAGTAATGTAACAATATGATATAGTATGTACTTTATTTATTTACCTGAAAAATTAAAATGTTTATTACACGTTCAAAAATTAGAATTTTTTTAGACTTTGACCACGTTCGTCAATTTCTATAATGGAGATCTAATAGTTTTTCTTTGTGTGCCGTTAAATCACAACCGTTACATTGCCGTTACATTACAACCGTTATATTGCAATTTTTAAACAAAATTAACTCAAACTTTTTTAACTTAATACATAACTAAATAATAAGCTTATTAAAAAATATTTGAAGAAATGCATGTACATAAGTCGTTTTCTCAGTTTTATTAAGCTTTTTATAGACAATAATAGAGTAATGTTTAAGTAAGCATCTCATTTCGTTATGTGCTTTTTAAAATGCCACAATTTAGATAATAAATAAAATAAATAATATTAAAATTCAAAAAATTAAAACTCTTTACGAAAACATTAGAGAGTTATTGCAAAGTAAAATAAAAGTTACTTTATTAAAAGAAACTTAAATAAAGTATCCTATAATGAAATTTTGCATTTATTTTAACTGAGTGCTATTGCAACGTGCCTTGATTTCGTACTTTATTTTATTCTTGACTTTACTCTGGCAGTTTGTAATATAGGTTATAGAGGTTTTGTTAATTGTTTGTTAATTTTTTTGAACGAATCGACCAGAATCTTGTTATTTATACAGTTTCAAATTGAATGATTTGTTTTTTACCAAATCACGAAAAACGGATGTTAGGACTTACCTTTAAATATCTAAAATTACACACAATTATATAAACACTACTTTCTAGAAATACAATTATTTCTCTTCTTAAAAATACAAAATCTCTCAGAACTCCGATCGGTTTGACATGATATATGTCAAAATAAGGGTGCTTTTATTAAAGTATCTCTGCCTGTATTTAATTTAAATAGAGGAGGCCTGTATTTTAATAAAGTAAAAAATTTTAAGCGATAATATCTGTGCATGCGCTTATGTCAAATAAAGGAAAACTTTATTAAAGGATCAGCAAAAATGACATTGCAATAACTCTCTAGTAACTAAATTTATTACTTTTTATTTTATTTTCGTTATTAAATTTACAAATTAGCAGTGCATTTTACGAAGTTGTACAATTAATAGTAAATTGTTGTGCTACCATTTTGCACGGTAATTAAAATGGAATTAATTACGTGGTCACGCTTAGCGTTTAGCAAACGTTACCTGCATTACTACAAGGAATTGTTACAATGTATAAAATTACTATATTGAAACATTATTATGGTTTTCGATTTGACTTTTCGGCATTTTATGATGGGACAAATTGAAATTGATGATGGTGATCGCCCTATCTTTAATAATCAACTTTAATTAATTACGGTGTTTTTAAGATAATCATGGAATGAAAATGAACTAGAGAATAATTTTAAAGATATTTTTATTTTATTACGGTCTATCTGATCATATATACTTTTTTGGCGAAACTTATTTTTTAGCTAAAATTAATAGTGTTTTTTATATTACATTTATACTCGACATGTAACACAAAGTAATTTTTGCAGTTCTTTCTGACAGTTACGCTGTTTACTGTAGGCTTTTTACAAAGTTTCAGTAGGTCATTGTTAATGATTATTGATTGATTGTGTGAAGGAATTTGAATTTAATTTAAAAACTAAAAATGTACAGAATACTTTGAATAATAAATTTTACATTCTTTATTATTAATATAGATTTTGTACCGAAAATAAATGTTTTTGTAGAGCTAAAAATTCTCCAATTCAATTTATTTTTATTAAATCTTATAAGATAAAATAATTTTTTTATTGGGCGTTATTGATTTTTTATCTTTATGTTAATAACTTTTGGCGTAGCTGTTTGGAAATATATTATTTCTTCTAAAGAAATTATTGTGATGGTGCAAGCAAGAAGGTGATTGGTTGTACGTGATTGGCTTTATAGATTTTATTTTCACTTCAAACAGGTCAGCAGTTTGTAAAATGCTAAGAATAGGACCTTAAATCAAACCGTATCTAATATTCTTAACACATTTGTTTTTAACGAAGTCAAGACATTATAAATTGGAAAAAATGCGTTATTGTTTGTATTTTTGAATACACTTTAACATTTTGAATTGAATTAAATCTTTTAGACAATATGAATTAACTAATACAAAATAATTATACGAAATAAGCGAACAGGTAAGTTAAATTTTAACACAATGATACTTAAGAAGCTACTTGTTCAACAAAAGTTATTATTGTTACTGTAACTTGAACGCGTTACAGAAATTAATTAAAGTGTAGTTTAAAGATGATACATATTTATAAAGTTTTCTGTGCGGAAATTACTTCTTTATCGTCATATTGAAACGAAAAATTTGCTGTATATTATATTGTGCGGACAAACTTGATTGAATATAACAAATTTTGACATTTATCGACTAATTTGTCAGTATGAGTAATTTTTACTATTTTGTCTCTTTTTCTTCGAATTGACAAACCGTAACTGTTTTTGACTAATCAAGTAAAAAATAGTTCATAGAATTATGAATTTGAATATGTATAAAAAAGCTTAATTTAAGTTGTGTTATTACGCGATAAAGTATAAAGCTACAGAAAAAAAATTATAAATAGAAGTTGTGGTAGAGCAAAAGTAAAATCGGATGACACTAAGCTACTAATAAACATCGCGTTTGATCGTAAAATTAAAAGTGATTTTCCGCCTAAAAATATTTGCAATATTCATCATTGAAACAGTAATCAAAAATGAATTTTACAAATCCTTTAAACTCAAATAATTTAACTGTTATTTTTTTAAGTTATTATGCTTAACGATGAAGTTAGTGTCGAGAAATTTAGCTTAAAATAAAATAAACATTTCAAATCGTATTGGAAAGGCTTTGAGTTTTTAAAACTTAAGATATTAGATTTCACTTTAAAAGTTTTTTTTAAATTATAAATGGATAAAGTATATTTTAAATGTAGGTATGTCTGTGTCATGTTTAATCCTTTATGAGTGTAAAAATGTAATCCTTAAGGATTAAAAGTGAAAATTTTGTTCTCGAAAGTAAAGATTATAGCTTTTACACTACTGAGTGCAAAAAAATATGTTATCTATTATGTTTTAAAGATAACAGCTTACATGTATATATTTTGGTATGTCAGTGGTATTTACATATTTATGAATGCTATAAATAAATCAACATATTTGGATATGTAATTTGCATTCTGTCATATGATACTGCTTTATTACTTCTATAAGTTTTTAAGCTTCTGCTTTTAAGAAAAAAAATAAGAATATACACAAAGCAAAATGGGTTTTCTGTACGATTGCCTTTTATAAATAAACTTTTATAAATGTACACTCTTTAAGACTAAATTTATTTCGGTAAAGTTCAAATAAATATAAGATTTTTATATTTTTAGAATTAATAGACAAGTACTAAATACGATTGGGTATAGTACTCTGATGAGTACTATAGTATTTGTTCAAGTCGATGGCATGCTTTCAGTACGTTGAAAAGATTTTTAGTTGCATTTTTCATAAACTAAAAACTGCAAATTTCACCACTAATTTGAATAGTTAAAAGATTTTTACAATTTTCTATTTGTAGTCTGATCGACTTTCGTTGGTAGTTCGAAACGAAATAAGTTCAAAAGTGAAGTAAAACAGTAAGAGCAAGAACAGAATTGTTTCACAAACCAATTCGTTTTCTTGTGTCATCGTACTTCATTTTGAACATTACCATAGACTTTATAAATATTTAGTAGTCAAACTAGATAACCTGTTGAACGGTTCTTTTATACGCTAAATTTACATCTACAGAGTTCCTTCGACGTTGTCATGTATTTAGTGATTTTTTCTAGAGGTAATCGTATTAAGGTTCTTAGGTGTCGCATTGAATAAATGCGATAGTCTCTGAAGACTGGTTTAAATGTCAACAGGGCGTGATCAGCTTTATAAATTATTTAAAATTCTTAATTTTACATTTTACACATTTTATTTAATGTTTACTACTTTATTTATTACTCTTTTAAGAGGATTTCTACAAATAAAATTAGAATGTAATTTAAAAGCTTCTTTGTCAACAAATTGTGGCTAAAATAATAAATAATCTTTTATAAACAAAATATATCTACTTATAATTAATATTCCTTAGTATTTTTTAACTATTAGATTTCTTAAAAAAAATTGAAAACTAAAAAATGAATTGTCATTATAAGGTTCCCTTCTAGTTGGCCTAAATGAAGGTTTAATTAAAAAAAATAGTTACTCACATTTTTTATAGAAGTATTGTCAATATGTTGTTAAATTTGAAGTTTTCAAATTAATTGGTTACTGTAATTCTTTGACAAAATTAATTGTAAAACAAAATAATTTTAGACAAAAGTTTCACCATAAAACTTATTAATGATTTTTTTAGGGTGAATAGTGTATTTATTTAATACAATTTACATGCAAGCTTTCGTAATTGAGCTAAGTTTCGACAATATTAACGCGTTCGCTCGCTACACTCGTTCACGGCGTTAAAATGTCTCGATTATTAATCGCTATCATTAACAACCTTGTTCGTTAAATAACTATTATTTTGTCTATAAGTCTATATGCTTTTTAAACTGTCTCTGTTTATGTGCAGGTGCTGCATATTATTTTAAAAGTTATTGCATTTTTAGTACATATAAACAAATCGATCAAAATTTATCAATTCTTGGTTAAGAAATTGACAATTAGTTTTAAATATTTAAATATAGTATACCATATACTGTGTCAAATGTGGTTCAAAAATGCTTATCAACAATTCTCAAAAAAACAGCTTTTGTGATTCATTGAATGGACTATACGAAAAATAATTTTTTTAGAAAGTATAAGAGACGTAAGAGAAGTTATGTAGATGATTGTAAAGATCATGGGAAAATGACGTAAATTACTGCTTCTGTTTTGGATAAATTTACAAATTTTGACTTTCTACTGATCCATTTAAAACAACATGTCACTTATTTTTAAGCTTTCAATTACTTTTTATAGTTAATGCAACAAAAGGTAAAGCTTTGCGAACTACATATATATTTGTAAATAAAAATAATTTTTTAACGCCTTTATAGTTGTCGACAACTTTATTATAAGTAGTGTAATTTTTTTTATAAGATATGTTTTTAATGTAGAGCTAGAGAGTGTTTTTTGTACAGAAGAATTTATTTTTTGAATAATTAAATTGTTTATGTATGTGGGTTGTTTATATTTACTCAAAACACGTGAATTAATTAAGTAACATTTATTTACAGCTATTAGTAAAGATGGTTGTTGATTTTCTAATAATAATTCTATTCACTGATAATTTAACCAATACAACTTAGCGCACGTATATACGTCGTTAGGTCGTCTTGTCATCTGTCTATCTGCGTTTTGCTATTATTTTAAGGTCAACCCCACATCTCGGCCATCCTGCTTGTCATCTGACTCAGATGAGAAAGAATCCTCACCTACCCGATGCCACGGTTTAATTTTGTCGGCGCTAGATGATGATACTTTAGGTCCCTCTCCGTCTCCTATTTTCTCAACATTGTATTTATCGTTTAACTTTACTTTAATAATTTTGTATGGACCTAAAAATCGTGGAAATAGTTTAATGCCAGAACCAAATTGAGTTTATAGCAACTATGTCGCCTACTTGACAATTATTTGACTTTTTACGTCTACGATTGAAGGATGTTTTGTTTTCCTCTTAAATCTTAGCAATTGCTTCATTAGCGTTTGCTCTCATCTCATTGCGTTGATCTTCAAAAATCTTTCGACCAACTTTTTCAAGAATCTCTATTATTTCTAGGCTTTCTTTTCGTGGTAGCTCAACTCCAAACACGATTTGAAATTGATTATTATTAATACTTCTACTGAAAGTACTGTTTAAATGTTGTTGCAACAGGGGCACATGTCTGAACCATTATTCTGGCTTTTCTACTGACATTCGTCGTAATGCAGCAACAGTCTGAACTGTAATTTTGACTTGACCGTTACCTCTTGAAACACCTCTAGTTATTTGAATGTGGTTAATATTTTTACTTAGACAAAACTTTGCAAAATCTTCAGATCTAAAGCAACCTTCTTTATCTGTAATTATTCTTCTCGGATTTCCAAAAATAATCTGGTGAGCACTCAATTTCTCTATGACCTCTTTAACATTTACTGTTTTTGTTGGATAAATCCATGTCAATTTTGAAAAATCATCTATTATTATAAAAATGTATTTATAATTCTTTTTCGTCGTTTTAAATGGTCCACAATCATCTAGATGATAAGTGTCTAATGGTAGATTGCTTTTTGGTTTTGGATTTAAGAAACCTTCTTGTTTTTCTTGGTTACGATTTCCTAAAATACGTGGAATGCAAGCAGCAATAAATTCTTCAATTTTTTCGTTTTTCTTTGGAATATTGTACGTTTTTGAAATTAATCCGCTAGTTTCCTTTAATGTAAAATGACTAGGGCCATGTGCGTCTTTAATAATTTCCGTTGGCATGGTTTTTGGTAATACTAACAATTTCTCGCCATTTTGCTCTTTGTATAAAATTCCATTGACTAAAATGTAGTTCTGTTTTTAAAATTTTTATCAAACTTTTAATGCTGCGTAGTTTTGCTGAGCAGCTTGTAACCTTCGAATAACTGTGTTATCTATAATCATAATTGTTGGGTATCGGCTTAAAACGTCTACGTGCTTCATACGTTTTTTTTCTGTGCTCAATAGAATATTCAAATTCTTCTAATAGCAAGGCCTATCTAACTACTCTTGTCGTCAAATCTTTTTTGTTCATTGTCTTTTGAAACGCAAAACAGTCAGTAACGATTTTGAATTTTATTCCTAGTAAATAAACTCTAAATTTTTCAACTGCTTGAATTATAGCTGATACTTCTAACTTATGACTGTCGTACTTTTTTTCGGCAGGAATAGTCTTTTTGCTCATGCAGTAAATTGAAAAATCGTCACTTAACGGTTTTGCAATTAGTGCCTACGACTTTATAAATTTGCGAAAATATCCCGTAACTTTGAACTTGATTAATCGTTTTTAGTTCGGGATTATTTTCTTTAGCAATGGTTTTTGCTACTAATGGCTTAATTGTGCCATTTTCTACTATATATCCCGAAAATTCTATTTTATGGTTAAGGAATTGACACTTTGTCTTATTAATCTCAAGATCATATTTCCGTGCTACATCTAACACTATTTTTAACCGATGTATCCCTTCTTCTTCAGACTGATTCGCTTCTTCGGCCTTCTACTAACCAACAGCAGTGACAAAGTCACTTGAACCATAAAAGCTGCTCAAAGGAGGTAATGTACCCTCGATCGGTTTCAGGTAGAAATGCCTCGATCTTGCACTTGCAACTTATCACACTTTTTGAGATTATCTTGAAACATTCTTTTAGAATAATTAACTTTCGTATGCAATTTTTAATTAAATTACGTTGTGTAGCTTTGGTTTAAACTAACTTTAAATTCACTGATTATGAAAAGCATACGAGCCTCCAATTTGTGAGTTGTTTATATTTACTCAATACACTTGAATTAATTAAGTAACATTTATTTACAAAATATTTACAGCTATTATTAACGATGGTGGTTGATTTTCTAATAATAATTCTACTCACTGATAATTTAACAAATACAACTTAGCGCACGTCTATACGTCTTTACGTAGTTAGGTCGTTTCTTCATCTGTACCCTCTACTTGGGTTTTTCTATTATTCTAAGGTCAACCCCACATGTATATTAACATTCTAAATATTAAGTTTTTTTAAGATTTTTTTGTGCATGATTTAAAGGTTTTTGCTATTTATATAAGTGATACCAAAAATACAAAAAACTACTAAAGAGTCAAAATTAAAATGTTTGGCGGCACTTATTGGTTTTCAGAACTACACTACAAGATAAACAAAGTTTCAAAATATACAGGTATCAGAAATGTCAAGAAGGAAGAGGATTAAAAATAATATAAATATGTTATACTAGATAAAGCAGCTAAAACTTGGAGCCATAGAAGAAAAAAAGAAATGTTTTTAAAGAACTTAAAAAAGTAAAAAAAAAGACTACAAATATTATTTGTCATTTTTGAACATTTCGTGTAAAAGAATGCAAAAGTTTTGTTGATTTCTATTTTATTATATTTATTTTTGATATGTTAAGGATGAAGGAAATAAAATTCAGCATAGTCGTTGGCTATTTGTACGCAAAGAAAAATCAAGTTTGATTTAAATTTCAATTATTGTGGCACACACGATACTATTTAATTTAAGCATAAAACGGGTTTATCCGACATCTAAAGTTGGGTGACATAAAAATTTAATTGGACAACGATTCTGAACAATCTCTTTACATAACTTAAACAAAATGTATTTTTTGAAATTTAACGATAGCGGCGGGTGTCGTTTTTTGTATGGCCGTTGCTTGCGGTGTAATTGGGTATTTGATGTTAGTTTTGAATGTATGTTTAAATGCCTTTCTCGGTTTTATCTGAATTGTAATAATATGCATTTGCAATAATACTCAATTGCCGATACTCGATTTATTCAGGAATCAATGGAATAATACATCCACAGCTATAGGACAGAAAAGTTATAAAGAAAACAGTTTTTCCGAAGTTGAAACATAAAATATGCATAAAATGAAAGGAAAGGCCTATAATGGCGTTTTACTATATAAAAAAATTCTAACGCAGATGATACGATTTATCTTTTTAGTAGAGAGCTTTTGGCGTAATAATAAAATAGTACCATAGTATACATAACATTTCTCCACTAACAAAATCTTACACTACTAATTTGTTACACATGACAAAAACAAAACATGATACTGAATACATTTAATTATGGAGAATAACGTTGGGTTGCTTTCCGCGCCCTCTGTGGCCTCGTACGCTTGGGTGTGTCACCTACGTTCCATTCAGCTTCTAGAGTCATAGTATATTGTGAGACTACATGTGGTGTGTCTGCCCCTGTTGCAACGGGTTTATGTCTTGCAGTAGCAGGTTTAAAAACTGTCATACTAGGTTGGTGTCCTGTAGCAGCAGATTCAGGACTTGTTATTATAGTAGGTTGTCGAGTGACAGTTAATTGCTTTTTTGGTAGGCTCGCTTCACGAGAGATAGGTATCGTGAGATATTTCTAAGTTGATGGACTTTTTTCGTTTGGGTTTAATTGTTGCAGTGACGGATAATCATGAGTTTCCCTCTCAACCCTAACATGTGCAGGACGCATTTGGCTTGGTTGTCTGGTATAGGTGATACTCCTGGATAGAATGTCGCACATTACGGATCCTATTGTTTTAGATACAGTACCTACCGCCCATTTTGTTTTTCTCTGACAGAGTTTAAATGCAACTCGCTGGTTCACTTGGAAAGGTTTGCAACCATGTTAATTTTGACTTGCAGTGCCGTTTTTATTAGGAATCATTAAATCTAAACGATTGCGCAAGTTTGTTTGCAAGAATAGTTCAGCGGGAGACACTTCTGTAGATGCATTTGGGGCTTTCCTGTACTGTAACAAGAAGTTATTTAACTTTGCTCGGAAAGTGAGTCCTGGTTGAGTTTCAACTGTTAGCAGATATTATTTTTTATTGTTTAAATATACTGCTCTATTTGACCATTAGAAGCTGGGTAATACGGAGCAGTAGCAATATGTTTAATGCTATTATTTTTTAGCAAAGAGTTAACTGGCAACCCAAATGTGGCAAAACAATCGCGGAAGCATTCTATTGTTACAGCAAAGGTTATAGATTGGATTACATCTGTGTCCACTTAAAGAAAGCATCGACTATTATTAAAAGATAATTATTATTTATAGTTCCCCCAAAATCTATGTGTATTCTGGTTCATACTCCAGTAGGGTTGTCTCACGGATGAAGTGGTACATTATGTTTATTATTTGCAACTTCCAAGCAATTTGCACACCTGCTTGAAATGCCGTCGATGTCTTTGTTTATATTTTTCCAATACACATAACTCTGAGCTAGTGATTTCATTTTGGCAATACCGAAATGACCTGGATACAATTCATTGAGGACTCTACTCTATAAAATTACTACTCGTATACCTGTCATTATACATTTGCTTTGAATTGTGTACTCTCCTTTAGTATTGAAAATTGGGTCACTGAGTTTGCAAAGTAAACTTACAGTTTGTAGATCGTTTGTGGCTTGGTGACGGTATGTATTTGTTGTTGTTAGAGAATTTCGGGTTTATCTATGGTCTCTTGTGCATATTCCAGAAATCGGGAGCAAAAATCTACGTTTGCGTGTTTACTTGTTTGTCTGTACTTAATGTCGTAAATACGTAAAACCCTGAAGAAACATAGCGTAGTGTAGTAAGCGTGTTGCGCTTAGAAACGGTAAACTACCGTTACCTGAAAGAATTCTTTCCAATTGTTTATGGAAAGTAAAGTGGTGACCGTGAAAATAGTTGAAAAACTTTTTGATTCCCCAGTAGATGGACAAGGGTTTTTTATCGATTTGAGCATATTTGACTTCTGACTGTGATAATGTACGGGATGCAAAAGCTATAGGCTTATTTGATCCATCAGGAAAAACAATTGGCAATACTGCCCCAATCCCGTAGCTTGATGCATTCGTCACAAGTATTAGAAGTTTATTCAGATGAAAGAATGCTAAAACACGATTTGAACTCATTTCTTTTTTTATCACTTGGAAAGTTTTTTCTGATTCCGCGGTCAATTTGTATGGTTTGTCTTTTTTAAGTAATTTGTATAGTGGTTTAGCAGTTTCAGCCACTTTAGGAAAAAATATTGCATAATAAGTAACTAACCCAAGAAAATTCAGTCACAGTCTCTGGATTTTTGCAGCATTAAGAGTTTTTACGTTATCTTCAGTTTTGTGCATTCCTGCATGGTCGCTTTCAAAACCTAAATATGAAATTTGGTTTTCTAAAAATTTACATTTAACTTTATTAAGTCGTATCCCGTTTCTTCTACAGATATTTAAAAACATTATTGAAACTTTTCATCCCGCGATGAAATTTTTATGTCATACTATACATAAGTCGGTTGACGTTATACTGACCTATGGTGTTATTAATAGTAAGTAGTTTAGATGTGTGCTCCATGACTATGCCAGTCATGGAGCACAATTTGGGCGGCCCATTCTGAATAAGCGGTACGACAGATGACACTTATTTTGTCGAGTCGGACTATTCTGCTTAACTCTTTTCTTAACTGTATATGGCACCATGAGCGTTCTGCTGAAAACCGGTTTGACATTGTTATTTAAAAAAACTTTGCATTTTTCATCCAATCCCATCGGTAAAAACTTCAGAATACGTTTCCGTTAATTTACTAAGTTCTGTTTTTAAGCCATCACAGTTGTACACACTATTGACATCGCTCCAGTTCATATGGATTAAAAAAAACAGTTTCTCCAATATATTATATCAAAATCACGGTGATTTACGTATCCTACGACTGGTGCCATTTTTCTATCATAGGTTTGTAATAGAACATTTGAATTATTGGTTGGAGCGATTGTGTTTAAAGCAGCAAAGTTTTTATTATATCAGAGAATAAGTAGCACCCGTATCTAACTGTATTTTAATTATTTGACCCTCAATTTCAACATCAAGGAAAATTTTATTTTTCGAGTCACTATTCATGCATAAAATCTGCGCAATTTTATAGTTTTAATCTTGACATTCTGTAGAATTTATACTTTATGCATTTGCAAGTAGTTTTTTTCTGCCCTTATTGCAAACCTTAGCCAAACGGTCTTTTTTCTGCAATTATTACAAGTTGCATTATAAGTTTACATTTAGCAGCAATATGATTTAATCTTCACAACGATAGCAAACTCGATTTTGGCTTGTAGAGGTATTTTTTGAATTAGAAGTATTTGAACTTCTATTATGATATTTAAACTGCTTTCATGCATCTGAATGTGTAACTTTATGCAACTTTGTACCATCAAATTCTCTATATGAATCTACGCTTTGAGTGGCTTGCTCATCAGCATTGCCCTTTTTTGTAACATCATTTAATGCTAGTTTGTGTATTTTTGGCTATTATCCCTGAAATGACTTGATATCTCAATTCCTTCTCTAACCTAATACTATTTGTAAACCCGCAATTAATAGAAAGTTTCTTAAGGGATGCAAGAAAATGATTAAAAGTTTCTCCTTCGTTTTGCTTACGACTACGGAAACGTTGACGCTCCGTCCGCTGCAACGGTTTATGTTTTAAATGCCCACTTAGCAACTCAATAACCATGCTGAATCATAATTCAGATGATTTTTCAGGAACCGCAAGAGTTTTTAATTTTGAAAAGATATGTTGCACCATGCTACTTACAAAGAAACTCACCTTTTCCTTCTCTGGTAGGCGATAGAATTTAATAAACTCGAATCTCTCAATGCAACTGTCGATGTCTTCCTTCTCGACATTCAATTCTGAAAATAAAGGTATTGGAATTTCCCTTGTATGTAAATCCGGAAATGTCGGTAGTGTTTGCAGTAGCCGTTTTAATTGCGTTTTTAGATTTTTTGTTTTAAACAGGAGTAGAATATAAATGCAAAAATGTTGTTAAAACTAATCCAACAAAAATTGTAAATAACATAACCCTTTACTCAATTTTATGTACTAAAATGACAGTTTTTTTAAGTTTATCTTCTATAAATTACCTACTTACCTAGCGGGATTACCTGATTACAGAAACAATATTCAAATTCTCACTAACTTTGTAAACCGAATAGTGGTTTTTTTTCAATAAGTAATGCATTAGGAACTCAAAAGAGAGTAGATAGAAGGAATGCTCAACGCACTTAAGTTACCTGCAAAAAACGCTTTGCCATATAATATCGTCGCGAGCGCAATAATAACTACACTTTCTAATCGCTGTATATAATATACTTGTTACGGTTTTTTTGATGAGATTTTCCCACAGCTATTAGAATCTTTTTGGTGAGTAGGACGGGATCAAAATATTAAAAATTGCTGATAGGTCATCAATCCAATTTCATTTACAGTTCTTTCTTCTTGGATAGCACAGGAGGTGGTTGAATTTTGCTACTAAAACGTCTATGGACTATAAAGAAAAGTTTTAACAAGAAAAAAGGCACGTGAATATTTTGCAATAAGAACATAAAAATAAGACAATTGCCGTGAATAATTTATATAAAGATTAGTGCTGGGCGATACGGTATTTTGTGTATCGAATATCGATACGCAATTTGTATCGATACGTATCGGAGTATCGATACTTATCGGAGTATCGATACTTATCGGAGTATCGATACGTATCGAAATATCGATACGTATCAAAATATCGACATGTATCAGAATATCGATACGTATCGAATTATCGATACGTATCGAAATATCGGTACGTATTGAAACATCGATATTTCGATATATCGATACGAGCTTGTGGTTTGTATCGGCGTATCGATACGCCTGACGACGTATCGATACAACGACCCAGAACTAATAAAGATGTATAATTTCAATTAAATATCAATAATTGTACGCAAAGCATCGAACAGCGATGTAGTACTCATAGACTTATCGGTATTTTTTCTAAAATACCTACCAACTGACAATTCAAATTTTTTATATTTATCTAATAGATTTTCCGCTAACAAAAAACGTAAATCGAAACATTTATCAGTATCTGATAAAGAAACTATTCGAAATATCTAAAAAAATTGTAGTTAAGTAATTCGAAAACAGATTGTAGTAAATTTACAGCTACAGCAGTAGCTTTACTTATGTAAATAGGTTATTCTGTATCTACTGTATACAATGTGCTGAATGAATATAATACATATCACGTACTGGATTCTACGAAAGTAACTTGTAGGTCAAGGCCTATATTAAATAATGTTACGGATGGAATGAAAAGCGCCTTAAAACGTCTTGTGAATTTGTTGTTTTTATGTAATAAACCACCAAGAGTACTTAAACTTGTGGCTTGCATTAACGAAAATGAGAACTTGCCAAACGTTAAAGTTAAGATAACGTTACACAAATTATTGGAAGAAATTGGGCTTAGATTAGTTAAACAAATAAAAGTGTATTGTGTTATGTTTTTTATAAGTGCAGAAAAAGAAATCGCAACAGTATGCCGTGGAAGAAATGCCAAAAGCCAGTAAACGAGTTGTGCTATTATTAAAATTAATTAAAAATCTATTTCTTAGCAGTAGCCAATATTTCTGCAGATAACTGGAAAAAATCTATGTAGCATGTGATTATAGTAGAACAAGAAATGTGGTAGACAGACCTAAAATTAGAAGTTTCTGCATACATATTTATGTAGGTTAATTTTTTTTTAGTTATGTAAATACTTAAATAATCCTATATAAAATATCAAATTTTTAGTTTATTACTTGCTGTGGTTATTACAATTATAATCTTTTTTTTAAGTATTTAATACACGATTTTTTACACTACTTCTAACTAATAAAAAACAATCTTGCTATTGTATAGGCAATAAACAATACATGTATGCATATTGACTAAACGTTGTACATTTTTATTATTCGTGTATGTAAATCTAACTTGATATAATTTATCCTTTTTTTTTTAATAGGAGGGACTTATTCCCATCAGTTCAGCGAAACAAGTATAGTGGTAATCAATTAGATAAAAAAGTTGAAATACTTTTATCAAAAAAGAAAAGAAAAAATATACAGAAAGCACTTACTGATGTCAATCTTAAAAGATAAATATTTACTACAAAATCCGAAACAGTAACTAATTTATCGTTTATTTTTTACATATTTTACTTGTCACACATTTTATTCCACATCTCATAAAAAATTAACAACATTTAGTTTAATATAAATTGGAAGATTGAATTATTTTAAAAAGGTCGTTTTTATTGCTAAAGAGAACATTGGCGATCATTAGAGTAATACATTAATCCCAAGGGGAATTTACACCCACACGTGTTTCAGACTAAAGCACTTCCTCGCTTGAATAAAAAACGATCTATTTTATTCTAATAGTTACTCGATACGATAGTGTGTGTGTGTTATATTTAAAGAGTGTAAAATTTTAGATTAGCTTATCAACTCAACAATCACGAATTTCAACTCACTTTAAAACACGTACGTAAAGCACGTTCTTTTCCTCTCAGAAAATAAATCTGTGGATTTTCTGTATATGATGTTCGTCACGTTAAAAATCAATTTGTCAAAGGAAAATTTTAGGTTTAATACTGTTCAATAGCTATAACTGTATTTGTACGAAAGTTTTTTGCTTACTACAATCAAATTTGCGTTTTTAAAATAATTTATTTTTATTTTTGCCAAACTTTATTTAGGAAGAGGTGGATAAATTAGTAACGGTTGAATTACGGATGGATTGTATCTTTATACAATGTTTCTACATTATTGTCAATATTTTTTAGATTTTAGTCTTGATTGTCTAATTTTTTACCTGAAGATGACTATTAGTTGATTAAAAAAGTCGAAATAGTTGTAGCAGGTATTTTTTAAATACAGTGTTATTCACGCTATATGGTTCAAAATATTATGATCATAATACGTGACTTTTAAAAAGGTTTACTTTTAGGATATATAAGAGGTTACTATTTTAAATGATTTTCATATTATGTAGGGTGTAGCAAAAGCCGTAATAGTATTAAAGTAGTTTTTTTTTTAATGAAACCCAATATAAACTGTAACCTTGCAAATGTTGCCTACAGTTAACAGTAGTTCTCAAAAAGGATAAGCAAGTGTCTGAAAATGGACAGTCGACATTTCGAACATCTGTTTTTTTAGTTTTATGTTATGTTATTGTTGGTATGTTGTTATCATTATTGCTGCTATAAACGCTATAGAAATCTAAATTACCTACTATAGATAAGTTAGAAAGTTTGTAATGGTTTACATTTTATATCAACTCAAACAAACAAATAACTAACAATTTAAAAGCAATCACATTTTATTTATACATTCAATGTTTAAATTAAATCAATTATAATTACGATCTGTAAGAACTTATTGACAACCAGTAGCGGCTGATCCATAAGGGCTCTAGGGCGCGACCCCCCCAGACGCTTATTAAAACAAAAAAAAACTGTAGAAATTATTATAAATTAAAATATTTAAACATGTTTATAGGATATAAATATCATATACTTTTTATTACTCTAAAACATTAATTTAATATGGTCGGCATTCAAAGCAACGTATATTAAATAGGTAATTTTTTTATGTTGGGGCTACAATTATTTGAGCCCATGGTTGTATATGTAGCAGAGTATTCTAACGTGACGTCGCGACCCCCACTACGAGATTTTGTATGCAGTTTTAACATGTGAAAGGGCTCTTACGTTTGTAGCCCGCGATGGTTTCAATTCAGTAATTATAAAGCGGTCGGAGTTGCACGACGTATTGTAAGTGAAACGGTACGTTTGTCATACGTAATTATCGAAGGTTGAAATGATATCTCTCAGAAAGCTATAAAAATACCGCATTACAGTTTTATCGAAAAGAAAACAATAAAATGAAGTTGATCATAACATATCCGTTGAATCATACTAGATGATAGAGGTGAGAAAGATTATGTCGTGAACCGTGCCCTTGAGTCGAAAATTGGAATTAATTAGTAAAAAATTGAAAATTTGACAAGTCTAAGTGAATCTCAAAAACGTTAGTCTATTTGAAAGACAAACACTATAGAAATCTAAATTACCGACTATACATAGGTTAGAAAGTTTGTAACGGTTTACATTTTATAAAACCGCAAACAAAGAAACTAACAATTTAAAAGTAATCACAGAACTATTTATAGGTTCAAGGTTCCAATTCTAATTATTTTCAGTATTTAAACGATAAACATACCACTGTTAAAGCATTATCGTGTGAAATCGGTTTCATTGACACAGAATGTAATTTTATAAGTTTATTTGCGAAGATACATCTTAATGTAGAAAGTTTTGTGTTGTTTATTACTAATAATTCTTTTAGATTCTCTTAAAATACAGAGTTAAGCACGAATACTAAGGATTTTTCTAGTATGTGATTATCGTAGTTTATTGACATGTTAACAATTTATTTCAATAAACATCTAGAGGCAATGGTTTTAGATGTATTGAAAAGAAATATAAACACACAGAATTTGAGTATTTGCAAATTAAGTATTATCGTGTTCTCATAACACGTGTAATGATGCATTTTATTACAGTTATTCGTAAATTTTTTATACACGAGTCTGCTAGGCACGTTTAAGTTAAGATTGCACGGCTACTGATGTATTCTTGTTTTTAGTTGTTGTGCACACAATGTAAATATTTGAAAGACTGTTATCCGTATGTAAAATTTTATACAGTTATTTTCTAGATTTTGTTATTGAAAATATGTATGTATATTTAAATACACATGAAATAATATTGGCCCTAAGTTAAACTGTAATGAAGCATGAATAACATAATTTTTTGTGATTTTAATTTAATTTTGATTAACATGTAAATAGTTGTAAGATGCAAATTTAAGATTGTTTTTTTTTTTAATTTTATTTTATATTTTAATAGATGCAAATAATAACAATGCAGATGATAATAAAAATGCACCTCACAAAAAGGTAATTAAGGGCGTACAATTAATCAAAATCACAATTGCTAATAAGTGATTAACTAAATGTCAGGTAATAGTAAACATAACGATAATTGGTCACGTTACCTTTTAAGTCATTTCATGATAAGTAATTGGTCATAAAACCAAACACGGTTTGGAGATGGAGTGACGTGGCTGAACTGAATTCTCACCTTCTGCAAACTTAAACAAGAAAGTACGTTTGAGCATCCCGTTATCAATTCATTTACTACAATTAATTATTTGCTTTTGATAATAATGATCAATAAATAGATATCACACATCTCTAAAATTCAAATGGAGCGATAATCAAATCATGCTGGATTATTACTGAAATCAAATATAAGAATCAGACCGCTTAGGTTCCTGACAACGCCACCCAATGTCAGCTCCAAGTGTTCAATGGGTGTACGACTACATTCCACCCACTCAGAGTGCTTCCGTCCGGGACCGTTATAACAAGCCAAATGCTCCGGTCCAAAAAGCGGGCCTAGGATGTGCAATCGGTGTTCGACTACATCCCCACCGCCTAGAGATCCCCAAATGAGCGCAATGCTCCGGTTCCAAATGAACCATGATCGAACCGCGTTACCAAATAAAATAAATATCAGACCCCAGGTAGTGCAATGGGTGTACGACTACATTCCACCCGCCTAGAATCTCTGCAGAACCCTTTCGGTTCTAGTAACAAACGAATTCGACCATGTCGACACACACCAGCAAAACGTCAAACGGCCTTATCGACACAATTTAAACATTGAATTAAGCAAATCAACTATTAACTAATAAATTTAGATTCATAGACAATATTCAAAACATAATTGACAACAACCAACATTTATTGACATCGCACTCCATTGTCTAATTAATGTAAACATTGAACGAATTGCGCAAGACGTCACCAATGCAACTTTTAAATTTATAATTATCATTTAACATTCAATAAAAGCATTTATAACTGTCTATTAAAATATTGAGTCTCAAATTCATAAATTTAATTAAAACGGCTCAATAAAACTTCATAAATAGAAACAGTAAATGATGCTCACATTCAAAAGAATGAATATTAAGTTAATAGATAATAGGAGAGCTCATTAAAAAACTCGTAATTAAAAATAGCATAATGATAGTAATAAAAATATAAGCAGTAAACTACAAGATAATAGAAGCTCAGTGAAACTCACCTTTAATTATCCACGATAAAACAAACACACTTCACTCTACGAAAGTTACAACGTAATTAAGAATTAGATCTTTGGCAAAACTAAACATTCCTAATGGTAATAAATTAGGGTCGGTAGTGTTTTCACGGTCCAGGGAAACCAAATGCGGCTGCAATTTGATACTCTGGGAAGAAAAGTAAACGAAATTGCTGCATTTTAAAAATTTTATTACATAGTATAAATTGCAAAAAGCGACAAAGTGTTTTTGATGTAAATATAGCAGTTAACAATAAGTAGGACTAAAATTAGTGTTACACATAATTGTACAATTTTAATAAAATTAATTAATAATCGTCTAACGAAAAATAATCTGTTTCATCTTCATTGTCACCTATGTTTATAATAAGTTCTGGAACGTTATCACATATTAATTCCTGTTCCATGTAATTAGTCTCCACTAGAACTACATGAGCACAAACACTTTGCCATTCTGTTATACCAGTTTTCTTGAATTTATCTTCTGCCAGTTTCCATACATGATTCAATTTAAATGTTGTGTTGTATACAGCCACATGATTCTTCACCAATGCCCATATTTTCTCAATTTGATTGAGTTCTGGATGGTACGGTGGTAATCGTAGTACCGAATGGCCATGATCTGCTAGGAGCTTATTGACAACATACTGTAACGAAACGGCAGAGGTGATCATAATTGTTTCTAAAATTGTATAAACATTGTTTGCAATTACGCGTGAGCTTTGGACTTGCCGATGAATACCACCTCTACCGCTTCGAAGCGCACGACTCTCCCCTGCCAAATAATCATTCTACCGGAACGAAACAACGAATAAAAGCCGCCGTCAACGTTGAAAATGCTCTCTCTCTTCCACGACCCAGTCCTTTTCTATACTGATACCCGTTCTTGACCTAATTATTATTTCACGACTTAGGGCCGGTTTTACAAACTCGGAATAAGCTACAGAATAGCGTTATTCCAGGAGTAAACTCTAAAAGCGGTTTTACAAGTTGTCTTTAATCTAGGAATAGCTTATACCAAGTATAAAGTAAGGAATAAGTTATCCCGCCGTTAAAGCATTAGATTGAAATTTATTCTACGAATAACCTTAGATTTTTGGTGTTATATAATCTACCAATCAAGTTTTACTTTTCAATATTGCTCTTTTTTAACTAGTAAAATTTAAATCAATTACTTTTTACGTCTAAAAATGGATTTATTTAATATACCCTTATTTGAGTCATCTGACGAAGAAGACATATACAGACCAATAAGGAGGCAAAAAAAAATTAGAGAACGGTTTGTACTCTACAACAAAAAAATATAAACTTTAAATTAATAGCAGTTAATATTGGCTTTTAGTAAGGACTATTTTGAAGAATTAAATGATTCAGAATTTTTCGAAAGATTTCGCTTATCAAAACCAACTTGTCGAAGAATTTTGGACGAAATTGAACATTTAATCAGATCACCTACCAATCAAAACCACGCAGTTTCTCCATCAACTAAACTTTTATTAGCATTAAGATTTTTTGCTACTGGATCCATGTTAATTGTTGCTGGAGACTTTGCTGGTGTTAGTAAAACAACAGCTTGCATTAACATTAAACAAGTTAGTGAAGCAATTGCAATGCTGAGACCTAGATATATAAAAATGCCAAGTACTGATAGAGACAAGCGCGAAGTAATTGCAAAATTTTATGACATTGCTCGATTTCCATGTGTGATGGGTGCAATTGATTGCACACATATAAGACTGCAGTCTCCTGGAGGGAACAATGCAGAACATTTTCGTAACAGGAAAGGTTACTTTTCCTGGAACGTACAAGTTGTATGTGATGCAGAGTTGTATATACGTGATATAGTGGTAAGATGGCCTGGTTCAAGCCACGACTCACATATTTTTAATAGTAGCAGAATTAAAACAACATTTGCTTCTGGTAATATGGGAAACTCTGTTTTATTAGGAGATAGTGGGTATGCCAACACCAACTATTTACTTACTCCAATAGCAGATGTAACAACACCAGCACAGAATTTATACAATGAAAGTCAAATAAGAACCAGAAATACTGTCGAACGTTGTTTCGGTGTTTGGAAAAGGAGATTTCCTGTTTTATCACTTGGGATGCGTGTTTCTTTACGTAAATCACAGGCAATAATTGTGGCCACAGCGGTGCTACATAACATTGCAATAGAAGAAAAAAATGAGATTCCAATTGAAAGAAATCTAGATGAAGAAATTGGTGATAGGAACATTGAAGTTCAACAAGAAAATAATTTAAATAATATGCGAAGAAATGACTTAATCATGAATCACTTTTCAAACTTGCTACAAAATTTCAATAATAATTAAACTTTATATTATATTGTTTTATTTAAAAGTATATAACTAAATCTATATATAGAATTGAACATTAAACTAATTAAATATAATTACCTACATACCTAAAAATCTACAAACTTATTACCTACTCCTTGTTCAAACATATACATTGTTTTTCGAGCAACCTCATTTCCACTCGATGTTTTTCTTGCCGCCTCGATTCTTGTGCTTCATGCTCTTTTTTCAGAAGCTCAATTTGCAAAGAAACCAGTTCCAGCTTTTTTTCAAGCAAGAGCTCTTGTTTGCTAGTTACTGGTCTTCGCATGCTAGGCTTCTGAAAACGTTTTCGTTTTTTTGGTGTTGTGTTCACCAAACGTGGAAGAGCATGAGCACTTCTCGAAGGTGATTGGACACCTGCAGCTAAAGCCGGATGTAATGGCTGTTTAAGTGCTGCGAGACTCCACTGCTCCCATGTTTCCTGGAATGTTATTTGTTTTATATGATTATTTATAACTACTTGTATGTAGTTAACTTACATTTTCATTTTCTTTGTTATCTTCAGCCTCTAACTGATTTGAAGTAGTAGGCTGCTCATCCACAAAATCGACTTGTGTTAAGGAAATCTGTAAAAAAAAACTATTTTAATTACAAAAGTAGTTATAATAAAGTTAACGTTCAAACCTCAATGGGCGCAACAAACTCAACGACACCGCCTTCTAATATTGTGCTGTCAACATTTAATTCTAGAACATACAATTATAAATAATTTACTGTAAAAGAAAATAAGCTAATTACAACATGCTCGGCAAGCATCGGCTTAAAAATAAATTAGTAACTAGCAAATAACGTTATGGCATTCCAATTAGTTTATACTCAGCAGTACTACTTTTGTTAGCACCCAATAATCACAATCAATCAAACCTCACCAGTGTGATCAGAATCAAATAAGCAACCATCACCAGTAGCTGATATTCCTATTACCCCTAAAATCCTTTGTTCCCATTCACTTATACTAATACCACCTTGCCCACCACCAGTTTTATATAAGCTACTTTTATAAATGCTATAATTTTTTCTAGTAGTTTTTTTCCAACTGTCCCACTTCATCCTAATTTGTTTTACAGTTCGGCCAGTTCCTACTACTGCATTAAATTCTGTCGTCATCTTTTCCCATTCTGCATCCTTTTCTCGATTCGATATCGTATCGGTTTTTTTACATTCTAAAAGATAAACAAATTTATTATCACGCTTACTTTTCAACATAATGTTAATTATAATGCTTTTATACCTATCACTTTCTGATGCGCCTCCACCACACACAGCAATGTTTCCATTTCCGTTTTGGTAAAATTAGTGCATCGCTCACGTTTTGATTTTTCCGGTACGGTAACAAAATTAAAAATAAACCAAAAAATAAACAAACAAAAGAACGCAAGGTTATGTTTACAACGTCTACAACAGATGTTTTGTGCGCGCGTTGTGTTAACGCTTGCGCAAAACGATTTCATAAATACCAACATCAAATATTTTTTTGTTATTCTGAGAGTAGTTATTCCAGAATAAAATATTACAGCTAGTGAGTTGTAAAACAGTAACACTTTATTCGTCGTTTTATTCGAGGAATATTTTTAACCTAAGGATACTTATTCTCCGTTTAAATATGTACTTGTAAAACCGGCCCTTAATGTTTTTGTACCCGGCTAACTCTTTTCCGAACCGATCCTGATCCTGTATAATTGTGTGCACCGATTAACCGAAACCTGCTATCGTACCCGGACCTTCTAAACTCATACCGACCCGCTTCGAACCCTGCTACTCTACGATTTTTGCATTCAATTTGCCGTTTTGTATGAAAACCCTGTTACGTCAAAACGCCCTCCCTCAAGTTGACCATAAGCTCCGGTTTCACCGAATAGTATTTGTTAACAGCGAACCTCAGTCCGTTAGTGAAGTGACAAATCACTTGCGCCAGGCTGGTGTAGGATTTGTCACGCGTAAACTAAATCTACAGTTATTTTCAACCCTTAACGTAGTTGAGGTTGATGCGTTGAGATACTGCTTGAGCCAGGCTGGTTTAAAGTATCTCAATACGTTTAGCATCGCTACGTTTTGGTTTTGGGCTGAGGTCTAAAATTAATCATTTTAAATCTATGTCAATTTTGAAATACTCACCTGAATTTGCCGAAGTTTTTGTTTCACCGTATAACTAAACCGCAACCACCCGTAATAGTAATAACGTCATTGAATTCCACCGTGTTATTTGTCTGAAACGTTGTCATTAATAGACACGTGGTCAACTCGTCGTAAATTAGAAATCAAACTCAGTTCACCGTAGCAGTGTATTCCCTGGAAAACTTAATTAGTTACACCTAAGTCTTATAACCTTTATTATCATACCTGAATCATTTTCCGCTTTTATCCCTGTTAAATTAATGTTAGCACAGTTTTCAACAGAATTGTAACCACGCCATTTACGTTTATCATTCTTTCAGGAAAAGTACAGTTTTTTTTCTCTCAGGTTAGATACGAGGTGTGTGGGCCGCATTCAATTAATTCCAATTTCACGGAAAGTGGTAGGCCGCATTCTACCAAAGTCCGAAATCAATAATATTCGTAAAATAAGTTTATTTGTTAGACGAGGAAATAAAACTACACCACCTGTAGATATTTATTGTAATAATTACATTTTTAGTTTGTAGAATACAGTTATGTTGATTGTGTTCAAATTAATAACGTTTTAAATCCAACGCCGAGATTGTGAGCCACCGGGGTGTTACAATACCTTTTATTGCTTGGTTTATTATTTTGAATTTTAGCATACAACTGTTATGTGTTCACATTTTTATCAATCTTTAGTTTTACCGTCAGATGGCATACAAGTATATTTATATTGTTTACCTGATTGGTCCAAACTAATCCATACAATTAGATTTATATTATCTACCTGATTGGTCAATTTTCAACCATACAAATACATTTATCATATATTATTTACTTGATTGGTGGATTTTCATGAACTTCATTTTTGTCGTCAACTTGCTAAACGTGCCAAACGTGCGCCATTTTTTCGTTGTGCCTTGAAACCTTCATAATTTCTATAAAATTCGATTTATTCGGATATAAAGTGGATGTTTCAAATAACTGCTGTTTGTCGAAGACCTCTGCTATCTGCTGACATTCATCAGACGTATTTCTTTACGGATATTTGGATTTCGAAAGTACCACGTGTGCCGCATCGTTGCTTAACTGACGCCGGATTTGACGGGTACGTACTTACTCATTTGCTATAATTCAATATTATCTTTTCCTTTTTTTTTCTCGTCACTAATTTTGGATATTTGTCCTTAGCGTTTTCTACTTGGGTTGATCTACTTTCTGTCAATTTTCTACGCCATTGTTTAATCGCTGTGGAGCCGCATCTATCGATCCGGGTATCCATATCGATCAACGTCGAGCTGTCATCTTTATTTACATAAAAAGAACCAAAGAAATTCAATATCAACGTATTATATTAGCTTAACCTACATTCCTTTCACTCAATACCATCAATTATTTATCTTTTAACTTTTAATTAACTTGCCCGCTGAAATTATTCATTTTAGTAAATACTCATTTTTCTTATTATAGTTAAAATTGTTGCTAAATTTGTAAATCACCTTAATTCTTTGTTTGTTTATTCAAAAATAACTTACTCACTTAACTTCAGCATTCGAACTTATCGGTACTCAGTAAGTAATTAACGTATTCATTATACAGACCAACATATTGTCTATGGTCTCACTTGTTATTACTTTTCCATCTAGCTCACATCGCTTCGGTCAACGTTACTTGCGCAAGGAACCTACACCGAAGGATAACTATTAAGGTAAGATTGTTTTTTTACTTAATTGCTTGCGCACCTCGAGTAAATCGAATCCTGAATAATTTGCAACTATAACATAACTAACTGAACATTTTGTTTAATATTTTCAATAAGGTAAATTAGATTCAACCATCCTCATTATACGTCGTTCCTATTTTAATAGTTGTTATATTACTATACACTCTCTGGGTACATATTTTATTTGTCCCGCTTATATTTATGTTATCATTCAGTTTGTTTGTTTTTTTATTATAATTTAATTAACCCTGTTTTTGCGTATTTATTTCGTCGCTCATTTCTACGCTACCAGTTGTTTCGTACTTGCGACTGAACGCTTTAATCAACCAAGTACGTGGCGCCCATTCTCTTAACTATTCTTTACGCAATTATTGCTTACCACCTCATACTTAAAAATCTAGACTTACTAGCCCACCCCCAATATTTGCCTACTAGTACTGAGCTACCGTGCCTTAGCATTTTAAATTTTGTTACCACCAAAAGTTACCGTAACATAATTTCTTTGTCGCCCAACGTGGTGGGGTCTTCCTTTAGTTTAGCTTGCCTTCTGATTGTTCACTAACCATGTTCTCATTTAAATTAGATGTCAACCGTTTACATACAACCGAACACGATTATGAAATTGCTTCCCGAGGTATTAAACCACCTACTACTACTACTAATTTGAGAAAACTTGCACGAAATGCTATTCTGCTTGAATTAGGAAAATCTTTAACTGCCATTACTCATTCTATTCCTTTCGCTGATGATAATACTGCAGTTACTCAATGTATTGAAGAAATCGAAACTTTAACCGATAGGGTTACAAACGATTCTAAATCAAGAGACTTTCTTCGCTTGAATAGTTTACTCCCTCACATAGAACGTCGTTGCTCGTTAATGAATTCTACCAATGATACTGAAACAGGTCAACGTAACACATTGCTTGTAACAATCGCTACTTTGAAATCAAATTTAATACAAAAACTTAAAAAACTGAACCGTATCACATTTACAGATTTTAACAAATTACCTTCATGTAGTCCTAAACCAACTAGGTCAAATGATCCTAATGCAGCTGAACTCACTGATCGTGATTCTAATCCTTCTACTCCTCCACTACTTTCTTCTAGTGAGGATGAACTTGAACCAAGTGAACCCTTACATGCTCTAGCTTCAATTTCAGAATCACTTCCTTTTACTAAACGATTAGATATCTCAAAACTTGGCTTAACCTTCTCTGGTGAAGGAAAAGTTTCTCTCTTAGATTTTCTTACTCGCTTGGATGAACTAGCTTCTTCTCGTGGGATTACTAAACACATGCTTTTTGCTCATGCACCTGAATTGTTAACAGGACGTGCCTTACTACTGTACAGATCTAGGAAATTTTCTTTAACAAAATGGGAAGAACTTGTAACTTTACTAAAAACTGAATTCTTGCCTATCGACTACGATGAAAGGTTACTTGATGAAATTAAAAATAGGACTATGGGTTTTTCTGAAAATATGAGCTCGTACCTTGCTGTAATGTATAATCTCTTTCAACGTTTAACTACTCCTCTCTCCGAAACAAAACAATTATACTACATCAGACGAAATTTAACTCCATTTTACCAGAATGCCTTAACCTTAACTCCAATTTCTAGCATTGCACAACTTTCTGCCTTAGGCAAACAGATCGAACAAAATCATTACTTTGTCGAAACATTTAAACCTCCACCTTCAAGAAGATCATCACACTTACTTGAACATAGTCTCGCCTATTTAAGTATAGCTTCTTCGTCTTCTGATACTGATGTTAGTAACTCACATGTTTCTAAACGTAATTCAAATACTTCTAAACTTTCTGCTGCTTCTGTAGTGTCTACTCCTAAGAGAAAGGATACTGCAACTGTTTCTAAAACCGTCTCTTCTACTGGTGCTAATACTACTGCCCAATCTAAACAAAAGTTTGCTTCGAAACTATCGACCGCATCTGTTTCTACTTCTAATAACTCACCGATTACTTGTTGGAACTGCAATGAAATTGGTCATGTCTCTCCAAATTGTTCGGAACCCCAAACTATTCATTGTTATGGTTGCGGGAAACCAAATGTCGTTAAACCAAAATGTCCAAACTGCAATAACGCTTCTTTAAACTAAACTTAGAGTTCTCGGACCGAGTCGAGTCCTCTTCGCTATCCCTTATCTCGGACACTCCTTTTGCTACGCTACCTGACCAGCATAAATACGTATTAAATTTCTTACTAGCTAATGTTCGCAAAGATGAACGTCCTTATCTTAATATCACAATTTTTGGCTACCCTTTTAAAAGTTTATTAGATTCTGGATGCTCTAAAGCTATCTTAGGTCAATCAGGCTGGAACCTCTTAAATACTTTAGGTCTTTCGTTACAGAAATATCGCTCGTCTCCTAAATCATCTCCTGCTTGCTTGCTTGCTAATGGTGAAACTTGTTATATTCTTGGTACTGTTAATCTTCCTATCACTCTACAGGACAAGACCATTACTTTAGAAGTCTTAGTCATTCCTGAAGTTACTCAACCACTTATCTTAGGTATTGATTTTTGGAAAGCAATAGATTTTGTCCCTAATTTTCAGACTGGTTCATGGACTTTTGGAAATGCTGATGAAATTTGCTCCTTATCCACTACAGATCATCTAGTTGATAGATCTAATCTCTCTGAGACTAAAGAACAATCTCTACAATCCTTACTCAATTCTCCTGTACTAAATTCTACTAAACTTGGCTGTACTAGCTTAATAGAACACCATATACGTACAACCAGTGAGCCTATCAAACAGCGTTACTACCCACTCTCTCCTGCATTACTTAAGATCGCTAATGATGAACTTGATTCTATGATCAAACTAGGAATTGTTGAACCTTCTGCAAGCCCTTGGTCTAGTCCAATTGTTCTCGTTAGAAAAAAAGATCAATCTTATCGTTTTTGTATAGACTACCGAAAAGTTAACGCAGTTACTGAAGCGGATGCTTACTCTCTTCCTTACATAAATACTATTTTAGACCGCCTTCGTGATGCTCAATTTCTTTCTTCTCTGGATATTCGTTCTGCTTATTGGCAAATTCCTCTAACTCAAAATTCTAAACCCATAACTGCATTTACCATACCTGGCAGAGGCCTATATCAATTTAATCGCATGCCTTTTGGCTTACAAAATTCTCCCGCTACTTTTCAACGTTTAATAGATCGAATTCTTGGCGCTGATTTAGAACCGTATTGCTTCGCATATCTTGACGATATTATTATTGCTACCCCATCTTTTGAAAAACACTTAGAAGTTTTAACTCAAATTTTTGATAGATTGTCTACTGCTGGTCTTACTTTGAACAAAAACAAATGTCATTTTTGTCTCCCCGAATTAAAATATCTTGGCTACGTTGTAAATCGGAACGGTTTACTTGTAGATCCTGATAAAGTTAGCGCTATCATTTCTATTCCTCAACCTTCTTCAGTCTCTGAAATTCGCAGATTACTTGGCATGGCAAGTTGGTACCGTCGCTTCATACCTAATTTCTCTACTGCTTTAGCTCCATTAACTCAATTAACTCGTAAAAATACTCCATTTGTCTGGTCTTCTGAATGTGAAGAAGCCTTTTCTTTTCTTAAACAACAGCTTATTTCTGCTCCAATACTTTCTTGTCCAGATTTCACTTTGCCTTTCACTATTCAAACTGATGCTTTTAATTATGGCTTAGGTGCTGTTTTAAGTCAGGAAACCACTGATGGTGAAAAGGTCATTTCCTACATTAGTCGCTCATTAAGTAAACCTGAAACTAAATATTCTACCACAGAGAAAGAATGTCTTGCTGTTCTGGGGGCTGTTGAGAAATTTCGTGCCTATATCGAAGGTGCTCACTTCACAGTTATAACTGACCATCACTCACTTATCTGGCTAAATAAACTACAGAATCCTTCTGGACGTCTGGCTCGTTGGGCCTTACGCCTCCAACAGTATAACTTTTCTATTCTACATCGTAAAGGAAAGAATCATGTTGTTCCTGATACTCTATCACGAGCTGTACCTGAATTATCTTCCGAGTCTCTTTCACAACTTTGCGAAATTAACATAACTAATACTATACCGTCAATTACTTTACCTATTACTGATCCCTGGTATTTAAAATGATTGGAAATGTTTCTAATAATCCTAAAAGTTTCCTCTTTGGTCTCTTGAAAATAATTTACTTTACAAACATGTTACTTGTTCTGATTTCGCTGATATCTCATTGGGAAATTGGAGAGTAGTTGGTCCTAAAAACCAACGTATTGCAATCATTCGCCAATATCACGATCCTCCTACTTGTGGTCACTCTGGTGTCACTAAGACTTTAAGTCGCATTAATAAATTCTTCTACTGGCCAAATCTTCGTGCCGATATTGCTCGTTATATTCGTAACTGCCATATCTGTGCTGCTCACAAAGTTGAACAAAAAGCACAACCCGGTTTATTTTCTCCTAGAACAACTCCCACTCGCCCATGGCAAGTGTTAAGTTGTGATATTGTCGGTCCTTTACCTCGCTCCTTTAAAGGTAACTCCTATATTTTTGTTGTCGCTGACTATTTTACTAAATTTCCATGTTTCTATCCACTTCGTACTGCTACTGCCTCAAAAATTTGTAAGATTATGGAAGAACAGATATTCTTATTATTTGGGACTCCTCAATATCTCATCGTTGACAATGGTGTACAATTTCGTAGCAAAGAATTTTCTAAATTATGCTCAAACTATCAAACAGAAATACTATATACAGCTAAATATCATCCTAGAGCTAATCCTACCGAACGGGTTAATAGGGTTTTGAAAACCATGATCGCTTCATATATTAAAGAAAACCAACGTACATGGGATGTTAACCTATCTAAAATTGGCTGTGCCATAAGGACTTCCAAACATGAGATAACTGGTTATACTCCTTACTTCGCGTTCTGTGGTCGAGAACACATACTCTTTGGAAATATGTTTAAAACTCCTTTAGATGATGAAATTCCTTCCATAGATACTAATCCTGCTGTTACTACCCGTACTAAAGAATTTTATGAAAATTTGCGTACTGATATTCTTGCTAAAATGAAACGTTCTACGAAACGTACTCAAGATCGCTATAATTTACGCAAACGCACGGTCACTTATAAGAAAGGTGATTCTGTGTGGAAACGAAATTTTGTCTTATCTGACGCTTCTAAATTTCTGAATTTTAAACTCGCTCCTAAATTTTTAGGTCCTTTTAAAATAAAAAAGGTTATGTCTACTTGGACTTATGAATTAGCTGATTCTTTAGGTAAATCTATAGGCATATTTCACGCTAAAGATTTAAAGCCTGCTTACTCTGATAACTTGAATGTTACTGGACATTCTGCTGCATCTGATTCAGATGATCACTCTACGATATCTTCTGATACCATTTCTCTCAAACGATATAATCTTCGAAAACGACATAAACGAAAAAAATTGTAGCTTTCTTATTCTTTTCCCTTTCCTTTCTTATTTCCTTCCAACGTCTTATGGGTGGTTGGCTGAGGACGTTGTGGTGGTTTCTTTGTAGGGTAGTGCTCAAACCTTTCTTTTCCTTGGAACACTTTCCTCGCTCTTCCATCTAGCTCTATTCACTATTTTTGCGTTACCGCCTTTTCTCTTCTTCATAATTGGTTTGTTGTTGTTTGTACTAATATTATGCTTCTTATTTGGTCTCTTGGATCATTTCCTCAAATATTTTCTTTGGTTTCGCTACTCAGCGTTCTCTTTCTAGACGCTTCCTAGCTTTACTTTTGTTAAGGGGGTGTTATGTGTTCACATTTTTATCAATCTTTAGTTTTACCGTCAGATGGCATACAAGTATATTTATATTGTTTACCTGATTGGTCCAAACTAATCCATACAATTAGATTTATATTATCTACCTGATTGGTCAATTTTCAACCATACAAATACATTTATCATATATTATTTACTTGATTGGTGGATTTTCATTTTTGTCGTCAACTTGCTAAACGTGCCAAACGTGCGCCATTTTTTCGTTGTGCCTTGAAACCTTCATAATTTCTATAAAATTCGATTTATTCGGATATAAAGTGGATGTTTCAAATAACTGCTGTTTGTCGAAGACCTCTGCTATCTGCTGACATTCATCAGACGTATTTCTTTACGGATATTTGGATTTCGAAAGTACCACGTGTGCCGCATCGTTGCTTAACTGACGCCGGATTTGACGGGTACGTACTTACTCATTTGCTATAATTCAATATTATCTTTTCCTTTTTTTTTCTCGTCACTAATTTTGGATATTTGTCCTTAGCGTTTTCTACTTGGGTTGATCTACTTTCTGTCAATTTTCTACGCCGTTGTTTAATCGCTGTGGAGCCGCATCTATCGATCCGGGTATCCATATCGATCAACGTCGAGCTGTCATCTTTATTTACATAAAAAGAACCAAAGAAATTCAATATCAACGTATTATATTAGCTTAACCTACATTCCTTTCACTCAATACCATCAATTATTTATCTTTTAACTTTTAATTAACTTGCCCGCTGAAATTATTCATTTTAGTAAATACTCATTTTTCTTATTATAGTTAAAATTGTTGCTAAATCTGTAAATCACATTTACCTTAATTCTTTGTTTGTTTATTCAAAAATAACTTACTCACTTAACTTCAGCATTCGAACTTATCGGTACTCAGTAAGTAATTAACGTATTCATTATACAGACCAACATATTGTCTATGGTCTCACTTGTTATTACTTTTCCATCTAGCTCACATCGCTTCGGTCAACGTTACTTGCGCAAGGAACCTACACCGAAGGATAACTATTAAGGTAAGATTGTTTTTTACTTAATTGCTTGCGCACCTCGAGTAAATCGAATCCTGAATAATTTGCAACTATAACATAACTAACTGAACATTTTGTTTAATATTTTCAATAAGGTAAATTAGATTCAACCATCCTCATTATACGTCGTTCCTATTTTAATAGTTGTTATATTACTATACACCCTCTGGGTACATATTTTATTTGTCCCGCTTATATTTATGTTACCATTCAGTTTGTTTTTTTTTTATTATAATTTAATTAACCCTGTTTTTGCGTATTTATTTCGTCGCTCATTTCTACGCTACCAGTTGTTTCGTACTTGCGACTGAACGCTTTAATCAACCAAGTACGTGGCGCCCATTCTCTTAACTATTCTTTACGCAATTATTGCTTACTACCTCATACTTAAAAATCTAGACTTACTAGCCCACCCCCAATATTTGCCTACTGGTACTGAGCTACCGTGCCTTAGCATTTTAAATTTTGTTACCACCAAAAGTTACCGTAACACAACTCAATTTTAGTTTCCTGCGTTTCAAATGCAATAGCCTGTTCTGACAACCAATGTTGCATAGCATTTTTCTTCCACGTAAATGTTGGATTTAGCTTGACTGTAACAATGTGATATGATGCATTGTCTAACACCAAAACAGAATCTTTATCAGCATTCGGAAGAAACTTTTCATTTAACCATTATACAAAATTTTTGTGGTTCATGTTGTCATGATAGTCTTCGGTTTTAAGTTTAGACTTAAAAATTAACAAAGAATATTCTACAAAACCTTTCTTACTTCGAGCATGTAGAATTATGAAACATTGTTCTGTGGTCATCGGTGATTTTAAGCATCTCGGACTATCATCATCCCAACTTTCAAGCACTGTATGTGAGCTATGGAGGTAAGTTTCATCACTGTACACAATGTTTATACTTTCTTCTTTAGTAAAAACCTAATTGCTTTGGTTCGAATTTCAAACTTTTTAGTTTGCTGCTTGCGGTTGTCTTCTGCTTTTTTCCATCAAAAAACCAATTTTATGTACTAATTTTCTAAATGAAGATCATTTTCTTTGGGAATTAATATTCTCTTTTTTTTTAAATTTTTTAAACACAGCTTTTATTGTTGCCTTTTGTGTTAAATCTTTGGAAATGTGTATATGATTTTTCTAACAATTTCCTTCTTAAATTTTACTACGGATGATCTTGGGTTTGGTTTGTTAATAGTTTTTCTTGGTGGAGAAAATTTACTGCCTCAGGCTATTTGATCCGCTTCTCTTATAATTTTTTTTACCGTACTTAATTCTACTTCTGCAGCAGCTTTTGGTTTAGCATGAACTTATAGACATTGTAAATAATTTCACGTCCTTCACTGTGAATAACTTTATTTGTAGTCATTGTATACACTAAAATTTATGAAGAAAAAATAAAACTGTAAATATAAAAATTAAGTTTACTTGCAATAATACTCTTAGATTTGATATAAAATAGTCTCAATAAAGACTTGTTAATAACAAATAAAACAACAAAGGCAAAGATATGTTAGGAAAAGGATACGGAACCAAACTGAAGCAAAATACAGATATTTGAAAGACGAATGATAACATTTTGACATAAGACGATTACAGCGCCACAGTTCACGAGATCCTGAAAGACGTCTAGCAAGTTTTTACATACATTTGTATTACGTGTGGATATGTTTTACAAACGGATGGATCTTCCGAATTCGAACAACAATGTAGAAAATATTTGATAGACAGAATACCGCTCCTTGAGTTAGCATTGGTTTGTTAGAAAAGAGCGACTTGTCTTTACCGGACAGATTAAGATTTGAGTCATTGGTAGTTTTACAAAAAATACCATGAAACTTATAACTATGAAATTGTAAATTAACCTACGGGTAGACTACAATGCTTTCGATTTTTCTGCGTAAGTATAATTAACGTAGGGAAAGTTAGCCCTCCCACCAACGCAAAATTAATTATCACTTACTTTATAATTAAGTGATAATTAAGTGCTAATTTAGTGCTAACCTTGAAAAGTTAAGTGCTCGATCGGTTTCGCAGAAAATTGGGTTTATGCTGGGGGGTGCTGACTTAACATTAAGCTGGACCCCCCCCATTCAAAAAAACCAATACAGCGCATACTAATCGGAAAATAAAACCTGCAATAATTAAGTGCTAAATAGGTGCTTCAAGAAATAGTTAATATAATTCCGAAATATTTGCATTTTTATCCTAAATTCAACAAAATGCTGTTTTTGTATATTATGTGATCGATGCAAGATACCTATTATTTGCTTAAAAATTGTTGTAATAAACAATTACATACATGAAACATTTGTCTATTAATGTATAATTAAAATATGTAATCGCAGAATTTCGTGATCGTCTCCTTAACTTAAGTTTTTGACTTGGTGGACATCTTTACGCTGCGTAATATTAACAAGAGTGGAACTACTTTAAAAAATAGGGTGGTGTATAGTGTTGTACATTCGTCTTTTAACCTGTAATTAGAATATGTAATCATAGAATTTGGTGCTCGTCTCCGTAACTGAAATATTGGACTCGGAGGACAACTTCACGCGCTACATTAACAAGAGTAAACCCACTTTAAAAAATTAGGTACTGAAGAGTATTGTACATCAAAACATTCGCCCTCAGTACCTAATTTTTTAAAGTGGGTTTACTCTTGTTAATATAGCGCGTGAAGTTGTCCTCCGAGTCCAATATTTTAGTTACGGAAACGAGCACCAAATTATTTGATTACATATTTTAATTATACGTTAAAAGGCGAATGTTTTGATGTACAACACTATACAGCGCCTTATTTTTTTAAGTAGTTCCACTCTTGTTAATAATATTACGCAGCGTAAAGATGTCCACCAAGTCAAAAACTTAAGTTAAGGAGACGATCACGAAATTCTGCGATTACATAGTTTAATTATACATTAATAGACAAATGTTTCATGTATGTAATTGTTTATTACAACAATTTTTAAACAAATTATAGGTATCTTGCATCGATCACATAATATAGAAACACAGCACTTTGTTGAATTTAAGATAAAAATGCAAATATTTCGGAATTATATTAACTATTTCTTGAAGCACCTATTTAGCACTTAATTATTGCAGGTTTTATTTTCCGATTAGTATGCGCTGTATTGGTTTTTTGAATGGGGGGGTCCAGCTTAATGTTAAGTCAGCACCCCCCAGCATAAACCCAATTTTCTGCCAAACCGATCGAGCACTTAATTTTCAAGGTTAGCATTAAATTAGCACTTAATTAGCACTTAATTATAAAGTAAGTGATAGTTAATTTTGCGGTGATGGGGGGGGGGGGCTATTTCCCTACGTGTATAATTAGTTGAATCGGGATCACAGTGTTACGATTGTTTTATTCAAGTTTTTTTTCTACTGAACTGAAAATATAAATATTTTTTGATGCACAGCGTTTGTCTTTCCAGCATTAAATGTAAAATGAGTTGAAAACATGATTTTTTATCACAGCGGGATCAAAAGTTTGCTTTCGGATTCTATTTTCAGGGGCGAAAGCACCACTTACGCTCCCGGTTAATTGTTTTAATAAATTAATACGCATGCTTCAATTTTTATGCGCATGCTAACTTATTCTGATTATTATACTAATAATTGCAGTAAATGAGAAGAATACTCTTAATTTTAAGAGAAAAAAAAAACAATAATTATTACGTTACAATTTCATGTATTTATGAAACTATTCAAAGTTAATTTAATTTTTGACGTTTATGTTGACAAGTGTGCCAAAACTGTCAAAGACGGTTTATAATAGCGAAAAATTAAAATTTATGACAGTTAAGAACAATAAATTTTATTTTTAAGGAACTTTCGATCCCGCTGTGATAAAAAATTGTATACTTACTACAGGAGGAAAGTAATATACTATTGTAAGTTATCAATTTAATTCTTATGTACCCTTAGGCGACATTACATTGCAACTGGTGTGTGCGAATATCAAACATTTTAAATTGAAAACTAACTAAAAATTAAAACTAGTAAATATCGTTATGCAGCTGTTAAAACGAATCTTAAAAATGATAAACGTGTGAAAAATTAGTCTTAATTTTTTTGTATGTTATTAAATCTGGAACAATAAAAAATGTAACTAAAACCTTACTAATACAAATTAAATTACTTCTGTAAATTGAAACAATAAAAAATACAAATTAGACCTACTCTCGTGCAAAAGTGTGAATAATTTATGCAATTACTTGTATAATTCTGCTTTTTTCATTATACGAATACTCCTTTTTTAAAATCGCAAGTGATTTTTTAAAACATTTCGAAGATATAAACTTCATCTTATTTAAACTATTTTGTAAGAAGTTAAATGTAAAAATCTTAAACTGTCAAGCTACTTTTCGCATTTGAATGAATTTTTTAAATGGAGAAGTCTTAGAAAATATTGAGATCGGAGTGTCAATACGATGGATGAACCGTTAATTGAATTAGTTTGCACCATGAGGAATTGGTATGATTTCGGAAAAAAAAATATTGACGATGTTCATAAAAGTAGAAAAGGGAGAAAAATTGATAAAACATTTAAAATTGCATGCATTTAGTTCTTATAAAAAATGTTTAAATTGGCATAATAACCGATTATACTGTGTTTACTTGTCATCTGAACAAAAAAATTGTCATATACATTTTTATGTTGTCTTTTTGTATGGAGAAACCCGATTTTGTTTTCTACTTTCACATAATTGAATTAAAGCTCTGTCGAATGGCATTGCGTGGTAATGAAGTTATTTAAAATACATTTTTAGATGAATTTTCTGAGAGACATTTATGTATCAATATTTCATAAGCATTTTTACTAATACCGGAAATAAAACACATTGGTGTGAGGCGTTGGTACTTACGGTGATGTTACAAGGTACCAGGAGTTTATGTTGTTTAGTGTTATAGTTTGCTGACAGAAGTGGTGCGGCTATTTAATAAAATGAATAGCTAAAATCTTTTTGCAATGGGGCGCAGCATTCACGTCAAGAAAGAAAAAAGAGATATAACAATATTAATGCCGCAGCGATTGTTGCTATGGATTGAATAATAAATATAATTTTTTTGTATTGAATTTAAACAATGACGGTTTAATCAAAGTAGGTAGATCTTTCTGAAATGTATAGAACCATGATTTGTCATTCTGAACAACTTTTTTAGTAAAATTTTTATCTACTGTAAACGAGAAAGGTACTTTACCTGAAACGAAAATTGTCAAAGCTTACATGATTGAACGAACAAATAACGTAATTTACAGCCACCGTAGCTCCAAACCTACTCGATCAACTACTTCGTTTACATGCAGTCGCGAAACTAATTGATAACCAACAATTATAAGCTCTTTGTCACACCTAGCAACGTTCAGTACTTCTTATTATTTTAGTGACGAGACGTACGTGGTATAAAAGCTTACATCTACGGCGTGTTGTGCCTAAATTAGACCTTGATTAGGTAAAACTGATTAAAGAAACTTTAATGGTATAACGTCAGCGTACTCAAGACAAACTGTGTTACATAAGGTTAAAGCTGATTTAAAACAACTGAACTACGAGTAATACGGTGAATTTCAAATAAACACAGGCTGAAGGCTGATTCATAATTATAAAATCAAATATAATTAAGAACTATTACAATATGATACTAAAATAATTTTAGAATGAGGCGCGAGTCATCTTTCGTCACCCCCTGGTTTTAGCGATAATCGTAAGGCTTCTGGAGATTACTTGCTGAGTATCCCCATATACGAGGAAACAATTATGATTCCCACAGATTTATGTCCTCGAGAAAGCCGTGTGGTAGCCCAAAGAAACTCGCTAAAAGTTCAGACGTATAGAAAATAACATGTAGACGCCATTTTAAAATTATACCTCAGAACGCCACGCGATTAACAAAATCGAACCATTTTTTCTCAGCACATCGCTAAAAGCGCAGTAGAAATAACCAACAAGAAAAATTAAGTAGAAAGAAGAATTACTTTTTTCCCCCCGTAAATGTCGTATACGAAACGCATTTTACAAGACAGTGGAGGCAGCAAACTAGTGCAGACTTTTAATTAGAATGATTGTTTTTAGTAAAGGTAACAAACATTAAATGTAAGTTTCGAACAAAGCAGGGCTTAATTACAAAATATCAAATTAAAATTTAAAAATTTTTAGTTTTGCACACCGTTTGTAACATCAATTCTAGGGCACGTTTCTTGATTTTTTTAAATTTGTGTACTTGTTCTCATTCAGTCAAAATAATTTTTGAAAACAATCCTAACTTGAGTTTAATTATTTAAAATTATATGCCAAAATGCATAGATTAAGATTAAGACGGGTTTACACTTTTTGCATTGTATCTATTAAACTAGTGCGACATTTTTACGCTTTTTTTATTTTTAATGGCATTCCATCTATTTTATTTTTTGCTTAGACAGAAGTTTTATGTATATATGTAAAAACGTAACAATAGAAACCTTTCTTTCATTGACTGTTTTATGCGCGTTAACAGCAGTAAATATGACGCAACAGCATTATTTAATTTATGTAAAAGTTAATGAACAGTTAACTTTTTATTAATAATGATATTGTTACGCGTTGTATAAACGCTTGCATTTGAAACTTAATGTTCAACATCTTAGTTAGTACTTAAGCCTTAGTTATTAATGTTGATTCTTAGTTGTTATGTAAACCCGTCATAACAATGTTTATGTTACCAAGTAGCTACAGAGAAACGCGCAAAGAAAAAAAAGAGAACAAAATTGCAGGTTTTTACAGATTTTATTGTTTACGTTCTCGAGCTTATATTTTAATTAGAACTTAATAAAATTGAGCAATTTGTAAATGTGAAATTAAAAATATATTTAACTGTTTTTAAATATTTAATTTAATTTTTACATTTAATTTAAACTTAATCGCAAACGACGAACAGGTTCTCTAATTGAAAGCTTCAGAGAATAATTATAGTATTTTCCGATTGATTTATTATTGTTATATAATTAAATTACAGTTTACTAAGGAGCTTTTTCATTCAGATAATTTTTTTATTATTGAAGTAGAAGAAAGTGTATTCAGTGTAATTGTTTATATTGGAGTCAGCAACAATGCCAAAATATTTGAAGGAGATTTAGTATTTGTACAAATGCTATTGATATTATTTTATGTTTGATTGACAACATACTTTATAATACAAATTCGGTTAGAAGAGTAGAAAGCATGTTTAACAAAGGTAATTTAAACAGCAAACATATCTTAAATAATCGATACGATAAAACCTTGATTTTCCGTCTGTCGAATTTAACGAATACAATTAGTACTAGTTTGTCATAATATGAAAATTGTTATTTTTCTATAATCTAAATAATAATCTTTATTAATAATTATAATTTTTTTACTATACATTTCACTGGTTGTATATGTTACAGTTTTACTAATTAAATTAACATAAATATAAAATGTTATTCTTAATACAATTTACCATTCTGGATAATTCTCGTGTTGTCGTTATCACACAAGCTGAGCTTTCCACTTACGCCGCAGTGGACATCTTCAGAACCTGTAACAAACTGATCGATTGCGCCGTGAAGTCTCGCTTTTAAATATTTTATATATAATTTTGACAACAACCGAACAAGTGCGTATAGTAAACTATTCACAGTTTAGTTTTGCTTCGAAGTCTGCTGCTAGCTAAAAGCATCTTCTCAGTATTTCCTAAAATTTTTTGAAATATATCTAAACGTGCATATGGTGTTATCACAAGTAAATCTCATACGAAATCATACGGTTGCATCCAACCACTCGAAGGGCAGATAGCGTGAGCTACAGTAGCGTGTCGTCATCACGGATATTTGCTCCATTTACAACATCGATCTATTATCTCCACAGGCAAAGAACACGTGTGGATGTATGGAAATTTGCTACAGACAATTACGGAAGAATTAAATTAAACCACAAAAATAAGGAACAAGTGTTTACCACAATAGAGACTTTTGCTAAAGTCGCAACAATATTTTGTCTAATACTCGCATGAATGCTCGTGAATGAATGAAATTGTAGATAGATGATGTCCGCGTTATTCAAACATTACCGCAAAACTGGACTTTCTTTCATAGAACTACGATGTCAAAAACTTTTTGACATCACAGCAATGTAGTGGAAAGTAGGCGTTAAGAGAATGAATCTTATAGAAGCAACAAACACTTTTAACTTCACAATTATTTTATATTATTTTTTAAAAACTACTTGTTAGTTTATATCAGGGGTCTCCAAACTACGGCCCGCGGGCCAACACCGGCCCGCGAGCATCACCAATCCGGCCCGCGACAACGGGCCTGACGTGGCTGGTATCCGGCCCCCTTTTAATTTACTTTGATAAATTAAATCAAACAAAGTAATTATACAAAATAATAATCAGATGTTTTATTTACAGACTACAATACAATAATCCACAAAACTAAATTATTAAACATTAAATTAGTATAGGTACGTATAAGTAGTTAATGAGATTTATGCAGCTGTGACTTTCCACTGACGATCGTTTGCAGTTGTGGATTAAATTTACTTGTGCCAATTATTAGAAGCGACTTAAGATGCGCGTAAGTTAATTTTGATCGGTAAACATTTTTTGTGTATTTCATTTTGAAAAATGTTTTTTCGCACAAGTACGTCGTTCCAAAAGTGGTAAAATAGCCACGAGCAAATTTATGCACCTGATCAAACTGTGTGAGTGGAAGACTCTTAAAAAATTCTAGTAATGAGTTTTGATATTTTTCTTTAAAGATATCGCTACATTGCAAATCAATTATTTCCATTTGAAGTTCTGGGGGAAGGGTTTTTAAATCGGTGATAAATGGATTCTGGAAGATCTTGATGTCATTTGCAATTGCGAGATTCAAAACTTATTTTTAAAGCCCCCAAAGCTTCAGTTGCAAAATCAATGGGAAATGGAGTGTCAGTTTGCTGACTGAACGTTTGACACGTATTAAAATGCGTGAAACATTTTTTATTTAATTGGGATTGAAACAAAGCGATTTTCTGTCGGAATGACTTAATATGTGTGTACAAATTAGGCAGAAGCTGATTTTCTCCTTGTAATCGTAAATTAAGGTCGTTCATATGTTTAGTCAAATCTGTATAAAATGATAACTTACATAACCAGTCATCGTTTTGCAACTGCGCGAGTGGACGATTGTTTTCGTTCAAAAAAATTTCTATTATTGCTCGTAGCTCAAAAAATCGGTTAAGAACTTTTCCACAAGTAAGCCAACGTACTGCAGTATAATATGGCAAGTTATTTTCTCCGATCTTTGCAATAAACTCGCGGAATTGACGATGATTAAGCGCATGCGATCTGATAAAGTTGACAACCGATATGATTGACTTTAAAACTTCTGACATATCCAAGAATTTTGCGCACTGTTGATGGATGATAAAATGTACTATTAATGGTTTTGATCCACCATCATTTTTGACGGCTTTTGATACAAGAGCAACCACATCTTTATTTATTCCACACATATTTTTGCCACCATCAGTGGTAATGGATTTCAAGTTTTTTCATTTAAAATTGCTTTTCTGAACAGCATTTTCAACTCATTTAAAAATATCTTCACCAGTGGTCGTGCCGTGAATGCTATGAGCATCTAAAAGCTCTTCATACACTTCGTAATTTTTATCTACCCCTCCAATAAAAATCAATACCTGAGCAGTATCTAAAACATCCGTCAACTCATCTAGAGCCAGAGAGAACCACTGTAGGAAACGATGTTTGTCATTTAATTGAGCTAATATATTTTCTTCAACTTCATCAATTCTTTGAGCCACAGTGTTTGCTGACAAACTTATGTTTTTAAAATAAATTAGCCTTTTCTGGACACATTTCTTCTGCCGCTGCAATTATGCAATCCTTGATTAATTCGCCGTCAGTAAATGGTTTCCCATGTTTTGCAATGGAATGAGCTACGCGGAAACTAGCACGAGTTGCGGCTTCTTGTTCACTATTGACTTTTTTGAACAAGAATTGTTGAGATTTCAATCCATGCTTCATTGATTCAAATTTTTCAGATCTTAAGCTTCCCGTAAATTTTATAATTCTGAGAATCCATAGTCTCATAATGGCGTTTTATATTGTACTCTTTGAGGACAGCTATGGTTACATTACAAATTAAACACGTTGCCTTATTATTTGACTCGATTACAAAATATTGACAGCCCCATTGCTCTTTAAATGTTTTGCACTCACTATCTATTTTTCGTTTCTTTTCCATGTTTGTCAATTTATACACAAATCACGTAACTTCTAATCAAAATAATATTTAGGTTTTGCACCAATACCTACAGTACATACACGCAATCAATCCGCTATTTCCACCGGACTGACATGTCCATGACAACTTGCGTACGTAAGGAGGCGCACCACGCCACAATTTCTTACTACGACGGCATACAGACAAAGGGCCCGACAAAAGTACATTAGCGCCGGGGTGCCAGATAAAAGTTGCTGCTCCTAAAAACCGCAAAAATAAACAATAACTCGAGTCTAAGAATTATTTATCTGCAACTTCTTAGAAACAAACATGCAACGTAGTTGAAAATGAAAACTATACCTAAAATAAACAATCGTAAATTTGAAGGATATGCTACAAATACGTGTAATAATATTAATCATCGGTTTACATTTGTAGGAGCAACACTTGCAAAGTAATATCTTAACACCTATGTTACGACCTTGGCCCTTTGGGCTTTGTTGAGCAATCAGTCTGGCCCTTAGGCTAAAAAGTTTGGAGACCCCTGGTTTATATTATAACATTTCGTTTAATTACTATGTTACTTTAAATGGAACATCCTGTATTTTATTGTTGCAATAACAAGAAAAATTATTTTCTTTTTAAACCGTCATAAGGTTTCCTATACCAATATCTATTCGTTTCAGACTTATTTCCATTACCTGCATCAACAAATTTTGGTACTCTAATAAAATTTGTTTATTAAGTGTAATAGAAAAAAACAAATGTTTAGAGTGGTGTCCATTTTCTTCAATACACCTTTGATCAAGTTTTTTTGTTAGGTTTTTTAAGATACCTGAAGTTACACTTGCAAACGCATTGTGAATACGTAATTTCATATCTTCGGCTGTCGTCGGTGGAGTGTGATAAACCAAACTTTTTGCATAGCCTCAGAAAAAGAAATCTTTTGTTGTTAAGTCAGGTGATCTAGGAGGGCGATTGTTGGGACCACCTCTACATATTCACTTTTCGGGAAAACTACGATTTAAATATCTTTTTACATATAAGTTTAACTTTATTTGTTGCTTAAGCTTACAAAATGGTTCGTGCTTCCCCTATTCACTATTACTACATAACATTCTATTTACATTTTTTTTAAATACATTTTATTATTCCTCCTCTCCTCTTAACTTTTTATTCCTTCTCCATACTTCTTCCATTCACTCCGCTCCATTTCCGTTTTCGTCTACGATTTCCTCTATTTTCATAACCTCTTCTCTTAATTCTCTACATTTATCTTTCATGTGATTAAGGTCCTCCGTCTCTTCTCCACATAGTCTGCACATCTTTTCTTCTTTTTTTTTCCAGTATTTGTTACCTAACTCCTCGTTCCCACATCTGAACCGTGCTATCATTTTTTTCTTTTTGTTGCTGTTATTCTTTATATACTTTAAATATTCTGGCACCCCTTTACCCTTGATATCCTTATAATTCCTATTATATATGCCCTCTTTTATCGTTGTCTATCTTTCTTGTTTTTCGATGTCTCTATCTGTCCTTATTATTTCTTCCCTTACCCCTACTCCCTCTTTTCTTAATCTTTCCATTTCTTCTCTCGCGTACCCGTCTCTTTTGTGATACTCTTCTCTGCCCTCCTGCCCGTACTTCACTTTTCTTCCCTTTATCTTTTTCCAACATTTTTGCAGTATTTTGCATTATGTTCTTTCCCTTTCCTCGTATTTTATGGCTCTTTTTCCTGTCTCTACTCTTATTTTTGCTTTCTGTACCTTATATATGCCCTCTTTTATCCTTGTCCATCTTGCTTGTTTTTCGATGTCTTTATCTCTTTTTATTATTTCTTCCCTTACCCCTACTCCCTCTTCTCTTAATCTCTCCACTTCTTTTCTCGCGTACCCGTCTCTTTTGTAATACTCTGCCCTCCTGCCCGTACTTCACTTTTCTTCCTTTTATCTTTTTCCAACATTCTTGCAGTATTTTGCATTCTGTTCTTTCCCTCAGTTCTTCTTCGTATTTTATGGCCCTTTTTTCTGTCATTACTCTTATTTTTGCTACCTGTACCTCCTCTTTCACCATATACCCCGGTGCATCTCTAACTACTAATACACTAAAAATGACTTAAATGTTGTTTTGACAGTAAACAAGTTTTTGTCTATTTCACAGCTTAATAAAAAAAGTGCTATTAAATCAAGAAAATTGTTGAAACATGTAAACTAATGGAATTAAGTCCGATCAAGTAAATATTGATATAGCGAACCTGATAACAGTTTAAAAGAAAAATAATTTTTCTTTTTATTACAACAATTAAATAGAGGATGTTTTATTTAAGTTAACAAAGTAATTAAACGAAATGTTTTAGTATACTTAAATTTCTAATTACAAACACGTTGCACATTAATTTAATAATTTAATTATTTCTACACAAAGCTATAATAATGAATAATTAACAGACAAATTGCGTTAATTACAAACTTATGTAATCAAGCGTAATTAATTTATTTCAAGAGTACAGTATTATCAAAAAAAGTCAAATAACTCAAAAATTATCAACAATAGGTATAGGGAATTTTGCAGAACTGACATTTTTTAAGCAGTCTTTAAAAACAAAACAAAATACATAGAGCTTTATTTAAAAATTTATAACTTATATTGTTATTTGAATATGGGCTACCCTGTATACTTCTAACAATTTTTAAATTGTAGCCGGCTCTGACATTTTAGATTTTTTTATATCATTTATAATTTCATTAAGCTCCGTTTCGTTAAGCGTGAACCACCATGTATACATTTAAAACGAACTTAATTTAAGTGTTATTTTGTCATTCTTATTTAAATTTAAGAAAATTTAATTGACAAGTTTTACTTATTGAATTATTTTTAATCTAAGAAATACGCATAGTTTCCTTGTAATATTGCTTGTAGTTAAAGAGTTTCCAATTTTTATCTATTTATTCATACGTAAAATTGATTTTGTTTTGGTAGTAGCTTACAGTTTTTATGCCATGCTGGATAAGGTACGATGTTTGAATGGCAACTGCTTAATCAATAGTTTCTGAAGATTTATTAAGTTTTAAATTTGTTGCTTGACTGTAAGGACTAAGAATAAATGCAGAAACGTTTTTGTTAATTGTTTATTTTAACGGTTCTCTTACAGTCGCATTCTTTCTAGGCATAATTTCTTGTCTTCGTTTTTTAATTTGCGTCGTAAGTACACCCACATTCTAATAATGAGCTTTAAAACTTTATTTATGTTGTTTTATTAACATTTAAATGATACTACGTTTCACCATTTATTACTTAATTTATTGAAAATACTATAAGGGCGATTATTGAATTTTCGTCTAATTGCCAAAATACGATTTTTAATATTTTTCTTCGGGGTTTTAAACATAAAAACAATCTTAGTTAGCTTAAGTTCTTAGTAAACTTTGCATGCAATTCTATTAGGATTGTCTCGTAGTTCATTTTTGAATTACTAAGATAACCAAAAGTTATAGTAATTGTTTAAATGGATTCCAGTAACTTATTATGTAAATGTTATGACGTTGGGCGACAAGTTCAGGAAGAGTTTGTATGTTTATTATAGCTTATTTACATGCTTAAATTTATAAAACAAAATTTATACGCGTTGTGTTATTTGTTAAAGTAGGTTAATAACAGGTGTACTAAGGTCTGCATACTTTGATATTTTTAAACTATTTTCTTCAAAAGCAGTTCTACTTTGATTTACTATTGTAAATTTTAGTGTTGGGAAATTAAATTTAATAGCCATAGTTAACTGTAACTTGTCGGCAGTGAATATATTGTATATATTTTAAGTTTAACTGTAATAATTGTAACGTTGTTAATATGTGTGTTTCAGATTAGTTTTCTTCTAGTAGAGCTTAGCACCATAAATTATTGTAGTTGCAAATAAGAAAGATAGTCGCTGTTATTAAAACAGCAAGGGAATTTTTAGCTTGATTACAAAATTGTGCTTATAGGATACGTAATAAACACTTCTGTACATATTAGTTTATATTCCTACTGGAAACTGAATTTAGCGAGATTTTAATCCATTAAGAAGAACGTGGAATGATAAAACTCGTTTTTAAAATTTATTTTTTTCACTAAAAGCCGTTAGCGTTTGCGTATGAAAATTTTCATAATTTGTACGAATCATCCCTTGGTGTTTTAAATGTACTCGTGAATTAATTTTGAAAGTTCAGGTTTTGGAATTTAAACCCAACTCAACTTAATGAGTTGAGAGGTTGACGTTATTTATGTTGTACATTAAAAATTTAACAGTATTTCTTTTTTCTACTTAAAATTGTGGCGTTATTTACAACATATTTATGATTCATGGAAAATTACGTATATAGTTAAAAGCTATGTGTTCCGACAATATCTAATTTCATTTTCGTGAAACAATTATGATGTAGACATAGTATATACAAAGCTGTTGTACGTGAAATTTACTTGGCAATATTATACACATGTTGACACTGCTTTTACCTCCTCATTAATGTGTTTTAAGCTGTCTACGTTGTCCTCTAAAGTTTTAGTATTCACGAGAGTATGCAAATATTCATTTTTATTTATTTAATTACAACTGCAAAAACCATTGTAACAATTAGCAATGTTGACAATACATATATTTGTAATATTACTGGTAATTGATTATATCACTTATTTAATGAAATTTAAAAGGCATTCGACGCAAAGTTTCAAATTGTGTGTTAAACAAAAGAAACTTAAAAATTTTAAGTCAAACAATTTTATCAAAAATTCAAAGTTATACGTATTTAAGACTTGTTTTCTATTCTATTATACTAAGAGTTCTAGTAGCTTAAGAGCCTCATATTCTTGTTTTTTTTCTAACAACAATAGCACTTGTTTGTCATAGTTAAATTCGATATTCTATAAACAAATATGAATCATTCATTCAACGTTATTATTGTATGTAATTAAAAAAAATCTATAACACTAGGATCTAAGCACCGGCCGAACCTAATTAAATAACACAAAGCGGGTTTGATTCGACCCGGTCTTCAAATGGATTCGATCCATTTGAACGAATCCGATCTAAACGACACAACACTGGATTCCATACGTACGCAGCGGTTTTTTATATGAGTTTTTCAGCGAAGCTTTGTATCTATAGCAAAATTAACATATTTGGCTGAATATGGGACTATTTGAGACGTGATCAATACGTTTATTTTTACAGTCAATGTAAACCAAATGTTGTTTGATTAATTTCATTTTTTGACGACAGTACACTAACATCTAAAAAGAATGCAGAGGATAATTCATTTTGTTCTAATGTTTTTTATATAAAGTGAGTAATTTTATGTACCTGATCTATTACCGAGTATCTAAATAAGAATTCAAATTGGTGGTCTATAATTAAATGTTTTGTATGATTGGCTTTAGCAGCAATATCTCAAAAAGTTTAGGTATAGCCGATAATAGCAAGGTTTATAAAAAGACGCTTGTCACAGGCTACTGTTTAAAAGTGACGTATGTTATGTTGGTCGTTGTTGTAACAAGGGCACCAAGTTCTTAACGCTCTTTCTTGATTTAAAGACTTTGTAGTCGTAATTATGTAAATGACCCTTAATGCTGAACGTTCTAATCAAGTATTTGAAATGACATTACGCAACTGGTTGTTACGTATCGCTAGTGGTGTAATTTGGATGTCTCGTTGTGTACCATTTTTTGCCACATTTTGCTTTTGACTTTAGCTGCAAATAGTTTAATGTTTGTTGGAACTTTGACCGTATAATCGTAACTACTTCTTTTTCATTTTGAAGGTTTTAGATCGGTTTCTTGCTACTAAACTGCGTGCAGGTAAAATGGCGAACAGCGCCATATTTATTTTTGTTAATGTTTACGTTTATGCAGTAAGATGACTGGTTACTGCAAAGTGGATTTTAACTTCGACCAGCTATCGCTAACTACAATATATTTTCTATGTGGTTTACTTATCTTGCGCTTTTAGTGTTATTATTTATGTTTAATTTTATAACTTGTGTGACGTACTTTTTTGCAATTTTTCAAACTAAGCCTTCAGCTTATTTAATTATATTAAGCCTTCAGCTACATTTAGTAATGTAATTAGTGCTGCTAAAAATTAATAAACAGTTCAATACCGAGATATGCGTTATAGCTAAAATTATATAAATATAACTATAAAAGAAGAAATTAAGTTTAAAAATGACATGGCCAAATACAGAATTCGGTAAAAGGTAGAATTTTATGTGACGACGGTCAATGCAAAAGTGAACAAGCGAAAAACGACGTAACATGCCACGTTAATACCAATCAAATAACCTAACAGGTTTTTCTGTTTTTAAAACTATAGTTATTTCTGTCACTTTCTACAGTTTAGGTTTAAGCCTGAATGTGTACGAGATAGATATAGATAGTTTGCTAAGCGTTTTTTAAGTTTTTCTAGATTTATTTTGTTAAACTATGAACTTTTTCTGAATTTATAATATTTCTGTTTTTTCTCATGATATTGATCAGCGACACCGGTACGATATTTTTTTATCTAATGGAGCAGTTTACTCTAATGCACAGTGACTTTGTGTTAAAAATAAGAAACTGATTGGATACATATTTGGTAATTTCTTAAAAAAAACAGTGATTTGTAAATTTACAGAAAGGATTAGGAAAGATAGCATTGGCTAATCTAAAATTACATCTAGCGCTCAAAGAATAGAAATGAAAGGAGAAAACGAAAACTTCTAAAGTAGCCACGTGACACATTTAACTTTACGGTCGTTTACATTACATACAATATGTGTCTTTCTCGTCATAACATATGAACCGGCACTAAACAGATAATATTAAAACTACAGATTACTAAAAGTGCCTTAGAGAAGTCTATTTTGAGCATAATACTATGTTACAAGCTTCTTGCTGGTGTGGATTTTGCCTAGCCTCGCTCACTTCGTCAAAAAGTAGGCGTGGCTCAAGATAAATGTTATACTAAAAAAAGTTGAGGGTGCCATATCTAATTAAACCAACAGTCTAGCTGGATGAATGTGAGAAAGCAATTTACCATTGTCGTAACTAAAAACGATCCACAACGGTACACACACGGTAACTTTAATAACGGCGGTTATACGCAACATCAATATTACAATAATAATTAATAGATTTTAACTAGGCAGCACGCTGCATCACAAATAACTTTTGAAAATGTCGTTACGTTAACAGAAACAAAATGATAATTAACGTTAGATGTAGGACAGCGTAATGTGTTTAAGAACGACGCATAGTTAATCAAAATACCAACAAAAATGATTGTCTAATAGTAACGATTACACAAAAAATTGTTAATTTTGATAACACCTGGTACAAACTGATCGTAAACAAAGTCAAATAACAGTAAATGGGGGTACTTACAATCGGTTACCATTGGCGTAGTACCATTAATGCTACAAACAAAGAACGAAAATTAAAGTTAACCACAAAACGTATAAGTGCATCATTTTTAAGCGATTTTTCCTATAAGCGTCTATTACTTTTACTTTCGATTTTTACTACAAAACGAAGGGATGAAACTTGGTTTAGAAAGCTTCGCCTAGCATTATGAATGGATGCGACAAAGAACCTGAAGAACGGATGTAATTGAGAGAGCGGCAATTGTTACCATTGTTACATGTCGTTATTCGTAATAAAATTCAGGACGGCACTGGTTTTTCGACGGCACTGCCGTTGATAAAGTATGAAATTGACAGTTTTAATGTAAAGAATCTTACTTGCTCATTTTGTACTTGACTTTCAATGCAGTCGCTGGCTGTTCTTACGATTTCCGTTAAAACGTGAGTAATTTTTTTTATATTTAAATCTCATTATTGGTTATTCCTTTTACGTTTTAGCAATAATGTTGCAATAGAATTGGAATTTTATAGTATAATTTAGGCGATTTGGTAATTTATTTCAGCGGTTCCAGGTAAAAATTTGTGAAGATAACGGCCGCCATATTGCTTCAATATTATAAAATTTCTTTTAGTCTGCTAGTGTTCTCTTACAATCCGTTATTAATTAGAAGGAATTCTGTTCATTGCTGTTTATGGAAATAACCAGTCATTAAGCAGTTGAGGCCTTGAACTTGAAGCACACGAATGTCAAGTATTGTATTGGAAAACCACTTGCTTGTGTGTAACTTGTAATATGAATTACTCAGTTTTTAGCGTGTTTTGCCAGTGTTTATTATATTAATTACTGGTTCTAATTCGTAACTTTCAACATTTCAAATCGTGGATCACACTAAAACTTTACTTTCAGTCATAACTTTTAAAGCATCGTAGCATTTATGTAAGTCAGCTGTTGCGCGTACGCTGACAATTACCCGTCGAGTTACTTTCAATTACGTTGAATAATTTTAAGTGAGAATTAGGCACACAGTCGTCGTACGTACGCTTACATACGCTTTTTTGCCAACTATAGTCTAATGATGGATCAGTAAGGTCACACAACTGTAATTAAGTTCAATAGTGTGTGATTGAGGTTGTAATTGCGGTAATCATTTAATAATTTTTTTATTTAATTAAAACGTAGTACCAGTTCGTTTGCTATTAACTTCTTTAAAACTGTTATAATTACTATTAATACATATCCTTTTCTTGTTTTTTGAAGTAAAGAAAAGTGGTATCTGAACTGTTGTTAGTCTCTCCAAGCCGAAGATGTTGATTAGTACGAGGAGTAGCGCCTAAGTATTTTCCATCTTTATTTTAGTTTCTCAATCACGTCCACTCATCGACATTGTAGCTAGCAGTATGAAAAGGTTGCTAACAGCATTATTATTGGAGGAGCTAGTTGTATTTTTTTTAGCTTTAACGTGTGACATTTAATCATTTCCTTATAATTTTGGAGAATAAGCGGTGTTAATGAAGTACATATTTTTATTTCTTGTTTTGCCTGTGTTTAACTATCATTAATTCTATTTCTTTGGCTAATATTTTTTGCATGTGAAGTATTGTACCATATTTGTCTATTGTTTTGCGCTTTTACTAGTATTTACTCAACCATTTAGCTGCTTTGTTTTCGATTAAGTAAACGTATCTATGTGTGGCTGTGTATGTGCAAATTATTATTTTTATCATTGGTTTTTCTGTCCATTTTGTGAACCTGATCATCGCACGTAGCCAATAATTAAATTAAATTAAAAATCATGGAAATCTGCGGTAGCAGAGGGATATATCGAAACATCCCTAAAAAGAAAAATTGAAATAGTGTACCCATCTCTGATTTTGGAGTAGAAAAAGATATAACCTCTCCAGATGTAAACAAGCAGGTGTTCAACAAGATTTGAATTATAAGCATGATGTGGTTACACGGAACTTACCTAGTTTAACAATTCAAGCTCAAGATACGTGTAGTGTTACTGTAAAGGCCGATTCTCATTAGAGCATCACTAAGCAACGCGTCGCAGCGCTGCGCGACGCAGCAAACTGTGGCAAGCAGCAGAATTTTGTAGGAGTATTCACACTTAAGCAGCAAAAATCAAGTCGTAAGCATTTAGTTGCGTATTGATAAGCAGCAAGCAGCGAAAGAATGCTCACCCGACAATTCGAGTTTTGCTGCCTTCTGAGGTGACGTGAAGCGCTGCGCTGCGCTGTGCTGCGCTGTGCTGCGCTGTCTTAGTGAGAACGGTTGCACTAAATAACCCGCTAACAATTATGAGCAGCAGTTTGCTGCGTCGCGCAGCGCTGCGACGCGCTGCTTAGTGAAGGCCGATTCTCATTAGAGCATCACTAAGCAGCGCGTCGCAGCAAACTGCTGCTCATAATTGTTAGCGGGTTATTTACTGCAACCGTTCTCACTAAGACAGCGCAGCACAGCGCTTCGCGTTACCTCAGAAGGCAGCAAAACTCGAATTGTCGGGTGAGCATTCTTTCGCTGCTTGCTGCTATCAAAAACGCAACTAAATGCTTACGACTTGATTTTCGCTGCTTAAGTGTGAATACCCCATTGAGTTATAATATAGGGAGGCCGCGATTTGTATTCTAAAACGGCACCACTACCGCCATATTGATAATACATTAGTGTCATTCTAATGTCAACTGTCAGTAGTTGATTTTTTTCAAACTTTTATAGTGATTTTTGTGTTTCCTGATATGTTTTTTTAGTTTGTAATTAAAAACATTTAAAACATAATTGTTTTGTGTGTTTTACGTAGTAAATAGTAGAAAAGGTGTAAATAAGAAGGTATTATTGGAAATTACATTTCACAGGTATGTACACAATATAAGCAGAACAGTATTAAAGAAATTTATAAATTGACACCCCGATTAATTTTTTCTTAGTTTGGTTATTAAAAACCTATTTTAATAAAATTTAAATGTTAGATTACCGTTTTTATTTGAAATGTTGCACATTATTAAGAAATCTCATAATTTTTTTACTAAATTAGCTATAATCTAAAAAAAAAATTTCTTACTTTAGACTAATAAAGTTAATAATTACCTAATTGCGTAAAACCACGAATCTTCAGTTTAATAATTTTCTTAAGAAATTACAGTATTTGAACTTTAGAATTATGATTATACGTCTAAAATTATATAAGTTACACTTTTTTTCTAAGCATAAATTCAAGTAATTTGATAACTTATTTTAATTTTGTTTATTAACATACAAATTGTTGGTTTGAAAAATTTATACAATTAATGTTAAAGCTTTAATTTTTAAGTAATCCGGGCCTGGCAAAGTTTCCATCTTGATAGTAGACTAAGTCCCGCCCAGTAGTTCCACTTTGCACATAGAAAATAGATGCTTTATGTTATCTCCTTTTATAATAACTCAATGGAATACCCCTACAAAATTCTGCTGCTCGCCACAGTTTGCTGCGTCGCGCAGCGCTGCGACGCGCTGCTTAGTGATGCTCTAATGAGAATCGGCCTTAAATGTATACAACAATTGTCAGACTCTTTGTTACTAATACCTTAACCACAAAGTTAATAGTAACGTGTTGTAATGCTTATTTGAGTGTGAGCGTTGTATCGTATTGAGTTGAAACATATAGAAACTTCGGTTTCCTTCCATCGCAGTTAATTGACAGTTTTAGTTTATTGTAAATTTTTTTCAGTACAACTCAAACTTCTAACCTATGAAGACTAATAACTCTTAATTTCTTCTTATTTTTAATATTATTTTTAACCGCATTGACAAACAACATTTGTGATTTTGACATAATTCGCGTGAAAAATGCAATGCTGCCACTCAACTAAAATTTTACTAAACACGGTGTCACAATGAGCTATATTGTGAAACTGTTTTCGGTGTCACAATGAAGTAATTATAAACACAAAGTAGAAAAATTAATTTATCATGAGGCTTATGTAAGCTTTAGCAACAACTTATGTTTGGAACATGTCACGTTTTTCTTTAGAAAAGTAGAATTACCTACGTGGTTTCTTGCAATGTTTTTTAGTCAAACGGTATGAAGGTGATACTAAAGTTAATTGAACTAAAGATTTTTAAACATCTGTATTCTTCGTGTAGAAATAAAAATAATAAATGTCGATGTTCTCTTAATTAAATTTGAATTTAAATACATTTTAATTTTGTCGTGAAATAGTTACTCTGAACCAATATTAAAATTAAAAATTTTATACGAATGTTTTAAAAAGTATACTAGTTATGAAATCTGTTTGATAAAAAGTACCTAAACAATATGCGTATAGAAATGAAAAACTTCTTTTATAACATTTTTTTGTGAACATATATGGTGTAATTTACTATATAAGTTATAAGATATTTAAAAATAGAGGTTTATTACATTTTATTTTGTGGATTTTAACATAACAATTTGTTGTTGCTTAGTTCTGCTTAAATTACAAAAAAAGTATTGTAACTTTAGATATATTAACGTTAATATAATACCACTTGTTAATGAATGTCAAAACAAACTGTCTGTGTTAGAAATATAATTTCTTACAAAATGAACACAACTCTTAATCAAAACGAAGGTTTTCAAGTTTTAATGAAAATCGTGAAAAAGCGGTAGAAGTAGATTTAGATTCATTTATTATTTCTAATTTGCTGTATGCTCCAATCACTTCTGAGGACGTTGGAAGGTCTTTGCATGGATTACAATATTTTTTAATTTTCTTTATCACTTGCTGTAAAATTGTATATTTTTTTATAAATGCTTTCTTTGTTTCCTCGTTTAAATCCAAACAACTTATTTCAATTACATCAAAATGTATTATTTTCTAAACTTTGTTTTTGTAATTTTTTATTTAATTATTTTAGTTTATTTTAAAATGCCAACAGATGTTAGGTTATTTATCTTGAGATTTATCGCACATGCTTTATAATGTTTTATATCTAATTAGATTATTTTGTATTATGTTATTTTTGTTAGAAAACATTCTTTGCAGAAAAATATTGTTTTTAATTTATACTATAAATTGAAAAGGAGCCAATGCCTATTAATTAGTTTCTAAACGCGCACTGTTTACTAAAACAAATAACATGTACATTTTTAGGTATTTTTATTAGTAATAATAAATTTTCAGCCATTTCAAAGGAATGTGTGATTATAACAGATTAAGGATTTATTGTTTTATTCTACATATTTATTAAAGTTCTCGTTTAGGCATTTAATTTATTGTGTAGTAACTAAATATTACACGTTTAATTACGTAAAACTAGTTTAAGCATGTTTTTGATATTTACTTTCATATAAATCTAAAAGTCGTAAAAGTATTTATTAATTTATTTTTATTATCAATTATTTTTATTTAAAGTACGCATAAAATAATTTAATTTATTTTTTAAATTAGAACAAACAAGAATAAATCTTATTTGTACGGCGGTATTTTCAACGTATGTAATTCTATTTTTAATTAACTTTACGTCTGATTTCGTAAATAGTAAATTTTATTTATTACGACCACGTTTAAACAGAGTTTGTACTTTGGTACCTAACTAAACTAAATAATTAATTTGGCGTTTCTACAATAGCGATAGAGAAACATGTAATAAAATCTTTTAATTTTTAATGATTAGAAACAAATTTGTTTAGGCTATTTTCAGACGTACTCTATATTTTGTATTTATAGTTGCTTGAAATTTTTATATTTAAATATAAATTTTGTAGGTTTCTTTTACATCTTGTTAAACATTAATATTGATTATACAAAAAAAATAGTAGCTTTACTTGAAGATTTTGTTTTTAGAAAATTGCGAATGAAAACTGCAATGTACAGAAACTTTGTAACATCGTAAGACTAGGACATTTGTATTTGTGCAACGGGTGTAATAAACGAGTTGGTTGATTTGATTTCTTTTTGAAATTATAACTTGATCAAACTAAATACATTTTCAAAGAAACTTATTTTTATAATAAGTTTTATGTAAAGTTGCCGTTTATACATATTGGCTGATTCTGTAACAAATTAGCCAAATATAGTATTTAATGTTAATACTTGTTTTTGTTTATATATAAATATATAAAGTTGAATAAATCATGTGCAGCGAACGTAAATTGTGTATGTCTGAAAACTGTTTTATAGACAATAAAATAGCGGAAAATAAACCACAAAATTGAGGTTGACAATAGGTACAAACTATGATATACAGCGGGTCTCTCGTGTTTTCTATCCGTTTACAAAAATAACAAAATCAAACAAATCGATGTTTAAATTTTCAGAAGTTGTGATATACATATGTTAAGGGAGTTTTATTGTGTCAAGTTGTATGATACACTACTCTACGTTTCGGTGGCACATTGGTTGTGTGGCAATCTTTGATAAAATAAACTTTAGAATTTCGTTTACGGTATGTAAGTTATTTATGCTTGAGGTTAAGGTTTATAATTTCTTAGAAAAAGTTAAAAGTCTTTTTTATCAATTGTTGTTTTAACCTTGGTCTAATGCATTTGGGATTTTGTTGTTTCCAAATGTGTTTATTTAACCATTAAATATTTATTCATGACCTTGGTTACTGTTGCATTTATTGCAAATTTTGTTTTATCGATTTTATATTTGAAACTGACACGACACTAGATTAGAAGAATATGGTAGATAGTAGACAATAAGGTATATAAACATAGTAGATGACAAGACACTGACTGGAAGCGTTTTTAGTACGGTTTTATGATTGTAATTTGATAAATGCCGACTTGCACCTAGTGTATTGTGTAATATCCACATTTACAAATAATTGTTAAAAAAGGTATTCTTAAGGAAAAAGTTAAATAGGAAAAAAAAACTTAATTCAAAATGGCATGGTTCCTAATATGAACAATGAGCCATACAATAACAAAATACCATACATGCATATCAACAAAACAATTTCTTTTTTACTTTTCTATAAGGAAAGTATAGCGATCGAAATTTAAAAAAAAATTTTTTTATTGCATAATTTTACGTTTTAAGGTCTCCTAAATCAGAAAAATGTATTTTTGACAAAAAAAATTTGGGTGTCTGTGTGTGTGTCTGTGTTTAATGATGTACCCACGATAACTCTCGAACCAAAAGTCTTAGTAACTTGAAATTTAGTATGGAGCTGGCTTTTCATATTTTCTCGGTTCTATCAAAAGATGGGTCTGATAAAGAAACCGGAAGTGGGTGTATCCGCCATTTTTAACAGTTTTTCTTATATAATTTTGTACGTATGTAAATTATTTGAATTATTTTTACAGTTTCTTATAGAGTTAATTCTTCCTAACAATTTATTCAAATTAAAAAAATTTCTAACATTAACAGTTTATTAGATATTTGATTTGTAATTGAAAGTCAATTCCATATATGATCTTAGGTTCGAATACTGCATACGAAAAATTTTTTTTAGAAAAAAATTCCATATCTTGAAAGGAAAGCAAGATACGTTAAAAAATAACAATTATTTTGACTTGTTTATATACGGAGTGCTGCATCTTATTTAAATTATCTTTGGATGTGCCCACGATAACTCTCGAATCAAAAATCTTAATTTCTTGAAGTTTGGCATGGAGCTGGTTTTTTAGATTCTCTTGGTTCTATCAAAAGATGGATTTGGTAAAGAAACCGAAAGTGGGTGTATCCGCCATTTTTAACAGTTTTTCTTATATTATTTTGTACGTATGCAAATTATTCGAATTATTTTTACAGTTTCGTCAATCGTGTACATATCACTTCAAAATGGTTTCATGACAACAACCTTAAAAAAATATGTAGATATTTCTTCATCGTCCCTTATACGAAAGTCGTGTGGTGAACACACTAGTTTTTTTAGATATACATAAGTAGATATTACATTTTATACAATAGAAGCATGTTTTTAGACTGCAACCTGGTTTATTACAACGCTGGCGTTGTGCTTGTTCATAAGGAAAATGGAAAATTTGATCTCTTCTGACATCAACTTGAGGTATAGGTTTTGTTTGGCTTCGTTTTTTTTTTTCATTTCAATGTGATTGTTAACACTACTACTGGGTTTTTCCCTTTTACTTTTAGCATTGCATTTTTATTTCATTTGCATTTCCAAAAGACAGAGCTTTCTGCAACCTCGGCGCAAAAAAAAAGGGAATCCAGAATAAAGAATAACATCGATAAAATGAATAAACTTCTTTAGATGTCAATTCTGACTTCTGTCAGTCTTACTCTATAGTACGATATGAGGCCGTCCAGTAAGTTGACCACAGCCATAAAATGATTATACTGTTGAATCATGTATGGACGCTGAACATCAATTCTTGACTTTTTTCTGTCAAAACGCTGAACGACATCAAGTGGCTGGGATTCACACAACGTACTTACAAAATAGACACTTTTATTATCAAACCATTTGGAGCAAATATCTCTATGTTGTTTACTGTAGTCTTGTATTTTTCGTAGCTTCCTCGATCCTTTTTTTTCATTTCTTTATTGTTTGTGAATGTTAATCTAGGAATTCGATCTTTTCGTACCGTGCATACACAATAAATTCTATCAGAATAGAGACTGGTAAGCAATTGGACAGATGTGAACCAATTGTCAAAAAATAACAGGTGATTTTTATCTTTTACTATAATAGATGCTAGGCGCAGCACTATGTTCCCACTGGCTCCAATATCTGCTTTTTCTGCGCTGGCAATATTTTACCCGTATATACCTCAAAATTATGCATGAGATCATTGCTGTTACACAAAACAAATATTTTATATTTCAATTTATTGGGTTTTTTTGTATTATACTGCTTTAGTGATGAAACATCTTTAAATGGGACGATTTGTTCACCAACACATACTTTTTTGGGCTTTACTTAGTTTGTGAGTTATTTTTGAAGGTAATCTAAAAATGGTCTTTGAGCAATCGGTCTCTGTTTGGGTCTTGACGATCTCTTCGCAAATTCTCATTATTATTGAAGTAAAGGTTTTGCTTTATTTGCTCTCACATTTTCCTGAAAAAGCAATATGTGCAATAATGCTCATTGTTTCATATTAGGAACCAATAGGTTTGAAAACAAATGACCAATGATTCTAATAGGGAACACTGACAAGAAACTATTTAAATGAACAGCATTGTTGCACTACTTTACGTTACATTATTTTCCAGATGGGTTGATTCTCATTATTGAAGCACATTGTAATACATTTTTTGTTGTCAGGTTCGTGAACGAATAAAGCGGATGGTTTGCCGACAGGTGAACATGCTACATACAATTGACCGTGAGAGAAACATTTATTTTCTTATTCCCTGGACTTGCAGTTCATTTACGATATAAGCTAAAGTTTACATAACTATACTTGACTGAAAGTAAACTATTAATAGACGATCTTAAACACAATATAATTATCTGGAGGCTTAGTATAATGAAATATAGATAAGCAATTAACAAAGCTGAAGGTTTAAGGTAATTAACGAAATATACAATTAACAGTATTGATCAGTAAGTCTAAGGACATCAGCAAAAATAATCTTCATTCAATAAATATCTCAATCGCAAAAAGTGTAATAATAAAATTATAACTTAAATAAAAGGAAAGTATTTACAATTCAACGATCAAAAATCTATATAATAACCGTCTTGCAGCGAGCGTTATTAGCGACGTGTTAGTAATTGACACTATCAACATCGTAATCGCTTACAGTACGGTACAGGTTTTTGTTAAATTAAGTAATGAGAAAATTTATTAATAATAACGTTCAAAGATGTTAAACAACAATTGCCTTAAAACATAACGTAAAGATGATTTGCATAACTAGCTCAGAATGAGTGAGGTGGATTACTCTACGGTTGAAATTCGTGACTAAATGGAAAAGTCAAAAGTTGGTGGAAGAGGAAGAGCAGAAAACCGAATAACAATGCTGTGTTTAAACATTTTTTTTATACGGTCCGTGGTACTTTTGACGTGATAGATAAGCGATAGACACTGGTTGAGACATAGATTCCGCGTTGTCTAAACACAACATTGTTACTCGGTTTTCTACTTTGGGTCAACTCTTAAATCAAGTGGGCGTTGTTCCTTTTCAATCTGACGGCGTATAGCATTTCTTGCTCTTGTGGTTGTGCATACATAGAAGAATTTTCAAAGCGGTGGCGGAACACGTACTAGAAACGAGCCATTCAATTATTTTTAAAAACACTAACATTTTGGCGAATGTTTCTAATTACCATCAGCGTAAAATAAGGGAATCTATTGAAATAATTTAAAAATTTTTTAATATTAACCGAGATTCTAGTTTTTCTTTACCGGAGTTTCGGAAACCAGTTTTATCGATCCGAGACCGGTCTATAAAAGCGAAACTTCACTGCACAATCAATCAGTTTGTTCCAGGTTTTACAGATGTCTACTGCGACGTGTGACTAAAGCTCAGCTTGTGTGATAACGATAACACGGAAATTATTCATAATGGAAAACTGTATTACAAATTAAAATGAGTTACACAACTATTGACAAAACATTGAACGACATGTATAACAAAAATAATTCAGTAAAATAAAACAAGATAAAATACACTTGTGTGCATAGAAATCGGCTCACTTTTGACTAAGAATAGTTTTTTTAGAAACTATTTATCACAACAAAATAAAAAATATGCTATTTAAAAGACAATTTAATTTGTTTCAACATGTCTTTAAATTTATCAAGAGTGCTTATTTTTTGTATGCGTAGCAATCGGTTAACATATGAAACGTACTTATGTGGTCCTTATAACTCGAAAAAGATTGAAACTATTGCTTTTGCAATTCAAATTTACACATTATTTGTATTTTATAATTTGAGTGTGTTATTTTAATGCACACTACACTGTAAAAAGCCGCCTAAGTAATTGCTTTAATCGAAAATGAACTTAGCCAGCGAGCTGTTGCTAGACAATTGGATATGACAAGCGCAGCGGTTCGGAGAGTGTGCCAATGTCATGAGGAGACTAGATCTTTTGTTAGGCGACTTGGAACAGGCAGAAAACAACTTACAACGGTTCGTCATGAACGTTTTGTGTCAACAACATCAAGAAATCGTCGCCTTAGTGCGGTTTAAGTGCAACAACAGCTTCGTGAAATACGAGGAGTGGACAGTAAGAAGAAGACAACAGTAAAGTAAGCTGACCCCTAAAACACCTGCAATTAGTCCAACTTACCCTAGTTCATCGTCAAGCTCGCCTGCGTTTTGCACGAGATCATCTGAATTGGACATTGGAATCGTGGGGGTTTGTTCTGTTCTCAGATGAGACTAGGATAGGCTTCTATGGTAGCGACCGAAGAAGAAAAGGGTACCGGGGACCAGGAGAGAAATTTGCAGAATGATGCATTGAAGAGCGGACTGGTTATAGAGGTGGTTTTGCATGATCTGGAGTTCAATTTCTATGGGAGCACGAACCTACGCTGCTTTTATCGTTAAGGGCGATCGTAATCACGGAAGAAGAGGTTTAACGGGTGTTAGGTCTGTTGAGGAGTTCATGGTCGACTACATTTGAGAATGAATTTTTTTTATGCATGACAATGCAAGGTCGAGCACAGCAATAATCGTGCAAGACTACTACAGAAGTAGGTTTTTAGGTTATGAAGTGACCAGCATGCAGTTCCGATCTGCTTGTCTCCAAATTATGGCTTAAAATTGGTGTAACCAGAAAGAGATGTATTTAATAGACATATACAATTCTAAAGGGGCAAACACGTACCGGTAGCCTAAGTCGCTATGATAATACAAGAAAATTAAACCGCATTGTAAAAATAGAAGTTAATTCTTACCCCAGCGACCTCTCACAAGCAGCACATACGAAACTAAATCAAAGCACCCATTTATTGTCAAAATGACAGTTAATGTTCTGGATGTAAAAAGTAGTTCCGGGTCAAAATTTATACAGTTTCAGAGAGCCCACTTGTCATAAATTCATAAAAAATCATAAATTTTTAACAAACATCATAAATTGTCATACAAAAGCATAGGTCTCCTAAAATTCACAAATCATAAAACATATAAATGTTAATTTATAATCTAAATTCTTTTTCGGATACTCTATGGAAAAGGACTAAATTTCTATATTTGAAATCGTAAACAAATGTTATTCATGTTTTTTATAGCAATCATCAACATTTTTGACAGCAACAAAGTTTGTGTAGTTCCTGCAGTGATAAATACGGCAGTTCGATTCCCGCGCTTGTCATGCATTTTTTGAATGATTTTTTATGAAAAAGTTGTGTTATTATTAAAAAAAAAGAATACAACACTTTTCTTTGCATAATACAAATACATAACTATTCTTAAATTAAATGTAATTTTTTTAAACTTTTTTAAAAGTTACTATGACGATTTGAATGGAGGGATACTTTTAATCTTGAAAGATTACAATTTAAAGTAATTTGTTTTATGGCGTGTGATTGGCTCGTATCATACAGAAGGTGGCGTAACTAAAATTTTTGGCACCGTTTTACCTCAGACTGTTAGTTTGATTATTGGTGGTTGAGTTACTTTTCTTTGATTTTTTTTAAGTTTAGTACTAAATGAAAAGAAGTATTTATGCAATTATTGATTATATTATAAATGTTTAATTTAGTATTTAGACCTAATCTGTTTTTAAGATGTATTAGCTAGGTGCAATTGTTAACATTAACAAATAGCAGATCTTAAGAATTGTGGAAATAATCTAATGAAAAAAAAATAAAGGCACGTTTTCTACGAATACAGGTTTGTTTTATTAAAAATATAGTTTATTTTTTGTTGTTTTCTAGAATGTTTTTATTTGATAATTTTATCTTAAGCTGTTACTTCACGTTTACAAGTAAAGTGGCTACTATAATTTTAATATATAGTATATTTTATTATTTAGCTTGTCCTAAAAATTTCATACATTTTGGCAAAAATTGTCATAAAATCATTAAAAAAATATGATTTTGGTAGTGGGCTCCATGCAGTACGCAACCTATATCAAAATTGCTAACATAATATATTCTTGAAATAAAAATATAGAATTACAAGATATCTTTAGTACAAAAAAAAACTTTACTTGAATACCAAAATTTATAATGTTAAAATTTTACTTTAACAATATGAGATTTGTATAAATAGAAAGAAATAGCGCACAGCCAATTAAGCATAAACATAAACTACTTGTAGCAACCGTATACTCAATCGCAGTACATACGATCGACATTAAAACGTGATAAAAATTATAAGGTTACTTACGGTTTACTACCTGTTGCTAGTACTAGTACATGGTACACAGATATAAAGTTTAAAAGCGAGCTTTCGTTATCTTCTCCATACTAAAAAAATACTAGGGTACGACGTTCACTACTAGACAATTCTCCTAACTTACTCAAGATATTTTATGACGTTTCTTTAACAGGACATTAAGGATTCGATTTACAAAGGAGTGAATACCACGTGTTGACCACGTGATTTAATAGGTAAAGGCTCCAATTTAATAGGTAGTTGATGGCTCACGACTTTAAAAAGCTTTACATGCGTTTTTTTACAGATTGCATGCAAAAATGTCAAATGCGTGAATTTTACCGGAAGAAAAAGAAAAATCCAATGTTACCAACTCAATTTTAAATGAACGATGCGAAATCTATACCAGGCGATGAGCATTAAAATATTCTTAACTTAACAAAGTTTTGTTTTATCTTAATAATTTTAATTTGGACTATCAGGTTATGAATTCGAAATACAAAATTTAATTAAAGAAAGATACCTTTTATTCTAGGATGTATCTTATAACCTCCAGAATCTAAAACATTTTTTATTTAAATATAAAAAACAAATTTGGATAATGGTTTGAGTAGGTAGGTTTGTTTAAATTTATAATGAAAAAACGCAAATTTTATATAACGATTGAATTGTTAAACTACGTACCTACATAAAAAAATATAAAATTTTTGTAGAATTTAGACAATAAAAAAAATTTATACAGGGTGTATCTGATTAGCAGGTGAAAGCTTCTTCTAAAAGTACAAGTCGCCTGTAAGTTTTTATGGTAAAATGAACGGTCTAATTAAACTATTTCTTAAAATACCCGCTCAAAAATGATTAGAAAACTACTACTGTATTGCATTAAGGTTTTCTTCATTCCAAACATGCGTGTTGTAAAAATTCACCACTCCATTTCGAGTAAAAAACAGTAATTTGAAAATCATATTTTGGCATTAAAGTCAGGGTTAAAAGCTTCTTGTTGCTGCAACCACTCACAAAACTCAAGCTGCGGTTTAAAATCTACGTCGATTAACTGTTGGACTTGTTATATATGGTAAGGATACAAAAATAATTTTTTAAAACACGATGTAGTGTACTATGGAATTCGTTAGCTGCTCGACCTATTTCTGTAGTGCTTCTTCGTGTCCGATCTTCTACAATTTACAATATCGGTACGTTCATTAAAGAAAAACAAATATTAAAGTTTTGACTTTATTAAAAATATTTATTCTCCTTTAGTAGCTAATACATGGGGCTTCTCTAAGTCCTTGTACACATGCAAAAATAAAGTTTATTGAAGGCAATTGTCTATTAGGATAACCCTTAACCCACAATCTACGTGTGTACACACACAGATTGTACATAATAAAGAAAATTTTAATTAAATATTATGAAGTACTAGTACGTATACACGAGTCAATTAGCATCAACTAAGAATATCCGTTGAAAAATGGAGACAGAAATAAATCAGATTGTCAAAATCAGTTCTACGCTAAATTTTGCATTTATTTATCTGAAGTCTTGTTTTAGTTACAACCGAAGTTAAACGTGATCTTGTACACAAAGTACATTTTGTTGAGCTAGGTCAGTAATAATTCTAAGAAATAAACATTACTATCTGCTTTAATTATTTTATTAACAATTGATTTTGTAGATGATGGATAAAGAAAACAATAATTAACACAATACATTAATACGTTTCACGGATTTATTCATAATTTACCGCATAAACAATTTCCATTTGTTTAGATAGTCAGGGCCACCTGAAAACTTTAATTGCAAATATCTCAGAAATGGGCCACTTTAGACGAAACCTCTAAAGGAAAAATTTTCATTTAACGCCACAAGAAAACTACTCCTTGAGTTTCTAATCGTATTTCAGATACATCCTATATATACAATACGTTTTTCTTCTTGTTACAATATTCTTGATTATATTTTTATATCGTTTTGATATTTAATGAAATAGACGGTTTTAAATATTTCATTAATTATATCATATTCAGGATATATCGTAATTTCCATTATGGATGAAAATTCATTCTAAATACTGAAACTTTTGTTACAACTTAGACGTCTAAAACCGCTCAAACTTGACAAAAAAATTTATCTCCTATATAGTGAAACTATAGTTTTTTGTAATGCCGGTTTGGCATTTTAACATCTGATAAAGTTTATTAGAGACGCCATCTCTTAGATATTTCTACGTTTATTTTCAAATTTTTGAAATCACGTCTCGACTGTTTTTAAGACAGAAACGTAATAGTTTTTGGATTTGTTGTGCCTCTGTAACTAAGTGTTTTCACAACAAAAGTGTTTCTCATAAATGTTATTACTCAAAAATTGTATCTACAAGATTCTACTTTTATTATTTTTTGTCATTACGTTATTTTAAATAAGTTTTTTGAAATTGTCTTTATTTACGTCTGACATTTCGTCCATTATAGTTTTTCTTGACGGTAACTATAGTGTAGGTTTATTGGAATATTTATTAATTTTTTTTGTAAATATTTTGGTTTAAAATGGCGATTTTTGTGAACAATTAGTTATATTTACAATGCACACTGAATAGGCATTGGCAATAATTGTAAATCGTGGGTGTTTGGTTTTATACTAACTTTGTACAATGTGAGTTTTGTTTTCAGTTTTAGAATTTTTAAAGGCTTACAGCTATTAATTTTTTTTAATGTTATAAAATTATGAACTTTCGGCTGCTATGAAAGTATTTTGAAATATTTGTGGAATACTGTAATTTCCAAATTATTGATTTTTAAATTACTTAGTATTTATTTTTAGCTGCATAATGTTGTAGATTAGTAATAAAATGTAACGTAGTCAAGTGTACAGAAATGTTTATTCACTTGATGCTGAAGTACTTAATGACACATAAGAAATATTGCCTTATAGAGTTTTACGTTTATATTGATATTAACATTTAAAAATTGTTTACATGAGTAATTTAATATGTATTACCCATTTAGAGCAACGTAAAAATTTTATTTTAAAGCATAGCTGAAACTTGCTTAAGTTTATGTTGTTATAAAATATTATCCATGTTTCTTTAGTTTTAACGTTTTATAACGAAAATAAATTTGTAACTTAAGTGGTTTTAAATGGATGCAATTTGAACATAAAGCTATTTAATTCATAAATTATTTAAAAATAGTTATTTAAGTTAAACTGACGTTTAACATTTATGTACAGCTTATTTTTTAGAGTATTTTTTCCTATTATAAATATAAAAAAGTGACAAGATATCTGCGGTGCGTTTATTAATATTTAAATTTATAGTTTGCAGTTATTCAATTTACTTTACTATATTTACAATTTACTTTAACAGGCAAAATAAATTAGAATTATAACATTTGTCTAAAATTGTTTCAGCAATACCAAATCAGCGAGCGCAAAATACGTGTTTTAGAAAGAAATGAAAAAAAAAAGTTTTTTGTATTTTGTTTAATTCATTCTAGAATAACTTAATGAATTGGGGTTCATAAAAACTAATGGTGGCAAGTAGACTATAAGTTGTATCTAATTTTGGTTTAGCTGAAATTCATTCTGAAAATAACTTTCGAGTACTCGGGACTGCGTAATAAATTTATGTGCAAAACTGTTTTTCAGTTCTTGTAATTAACTGTCTATGTGCACATAAAGTTTATGATGAATAAAATGTTTCCATCGTGTAACATTGCTTTTACATTCGTTACAAAACTGTTTCTCATTCAACACAATTAGTTAACTAACTAAATGAAACGAAGCATGTATCATTTGTATGTAGATGAATAGAATTTGTAATGAATTGTATTATCGGATCTCACTGTACAAACATGTTTAAACAAATATGGCATACAAATGAATCCTACAATGCAATTTTGTACTTAGTGTTAATTATATTCTTTTTTTAATTATTTAATTGAAGCATGGTAAATGTTGTTGTCAAGTTTTTCATTAGAATTGTGAAAACAGAAATTTTTTGTATTTGTTGATTTAGGATTTATTTTTTTTTGTTTTCATATAAGACGTTCTGTTGACAGAACAAATTTGGGTGCCTCATTTTTAGGGTAAATGAAATTTGTTATTAAAAAAATGATGTAAAACGAATGTTTGACTTTTTTTTTGCAATAATTAATTAAAACTATTAAGACACATTGAATTCTTTCAGTAATCTAATCTAATAATTAATAGCACAGTTTTAACTTTACCCGTTATTGTAATTTTTATATTATTGGGCCTTATGATTACATTTTTTTGTTTATATGATGTAGTTTTATTTAGTACGATTATTGATTAAGGGGTTATACTACTCTGTAACAATATTTTTTTCGAAAAATTTTTGTTTGGCTTAAATGATGTAGAAACTATCCAAGAATAATATCCAAAAGCAATTTTGAATGAAAAGTGAATAAAAATAATTTGTTTAGCCCGTTTTCGTAAGTGCCTTAAAGCGCACAAAAACGTTCAAAACGGCCGCGCGGCATTATAGCTCTGTTGGTCATTTTTCCGTTATACTTTTTTGTAGCGTTAACAGATAGCGTTAAAACTATTAAACTAACGGTAAACACCCTAGGTAAACACGCAACAAGCTATTCCACGTGCTGCTCTAAGTTACGCTCTTATGTACTTTAGTATTTCAGTGTTTTTAAGTAGTTCTTTATAACAAAATGAGTGAGAAAGTGTACAGTGACAAGAAAGGAACCAAAACATCATCAACTCGTTCCAATGTAAGTAGAATTTCTAACAGAAAGCCGCCCGGCCGCCGTAGCTCCGAAGCTGACGACAGAGATATTTCTAAGCTCGCAAAAAAACTAAAATCTTCAACGGCCACAGATGATATTGAAGTCAATAGCGCATTTGGCTACCGAATTGTGAATTTTATTCATGTTTTTACCATGTTGTCGCAAATTGTAGTGTGTAAAAAATGCGCAGGTAGTGTTACTTTTGCAGAGTCGAGCATTCACGGTCTTGGATTTAAGATCGTGGTAAAATGTAAAAAGTGCGAAAATATTATTATTGACAGCAGTCCTTTAATTAACAACCATGCTTACGACATAAATAGACGTATCACCTTTACTATGAGACTAATCGGTATTGGGGCGCAAGGAATAAATAAATTTTGCGCGTTCATGTGTCTCCCAAAACCAGTGTATCAAAAAGCGTACGATGATATTGTGAAATGTATAGCAATAGGTACGAACGCTGTAAAATCTGCAGTCGTAAGTGAAGCTGTCGAAGAAAAGAAGAAGATTTCCGAAGAAAATGAACAGCGTGAAGGAGTATCAGTGTCGGGGGACGGCTCCTGAAGAAAGCGTGGCTTTTCTTCCCTTTTTGGATTTGCGAGTTTAATTGGATGGTATACAGGAAAGTACTTGACATTTTTGTAAAATCGGCATATTGTAAGGCGTGCGAACATTGGGAGATGAAGAAAGACAGCGCTGAATACGAAGAACGAAAAAGCGTACATGAAAACAACTGTAATGTAAATCACAGTGGAAGTGCAGGAAAAATGGAGCCCGACGTTGTAGTCGAAATGTTCTCGCGTTCTGAATCTACATACAACGTTCGATACGCTTACTATTTCGGAGATGGCGACAGCAAGACCTTCAAGAGTATCCAAGATGCCAAGCCGTACGATGATTTTCCTGTGACCAAAAAAGAATGCATCGGACAAGTGCAAAAAAGGATCGGTACAAGATTACGCAATTTGAAGAAGAAAACTAAAAGTCTTGGTGGTCGAGGAAAATTGACTGCAAAGTTGATTGACGAATTAAGTATTTATTACGGACTAGCTATACGTCGAAATACAGATTCGATAGATAATATGCGCAAGAAAATATATGCTGCTTTGTACCATAAAATTTCAACTGATGAAAATCCTGAACACGACAGATGCCCCGAAGGCGAAAATTCTTTGGCAAAGAGCTAAAGCCTCACATACACTTAAACTATATTCTCATAAAGCAGCTATGACTAAGGAAGTATTCGATGCTATTCAACCCATTTATAAAGATTTAACAAAGGAAGACCTTCTCTCCCGTTGCCTCGGAGGATTTAGTCAAAATTCAAATGAAAGTTTGAATTTTGTCGTGTGGTCGATCGCCCCGAAATCGGTATCAAGCGGCAAAGGTATCGTCGATATTGCAACGGACATCGCTGTGATAACATATAATAATAGTTTTTAAGGACTATTAGATGTTATGAACATAAATCAATTGAAGATCAACACGCGATTAAATGAATATGTCATAGAAGTGGATGAACGTCGAGTGAAAGCCGGCAACCGTTCAGCATCGAGTCGTAAAAAAGCTCGAAAAGACATTGCATCCTGTAGAAAAGAGAGTCAAGAGCAACATGAATCTAGAGGACAGTTATATGGTGCTGGGATAGCCAAGTAAAGGTAAAAAAAATTTCAAGTCAATAGATTGAATATTTCATACCGTAAATGCGTCATAAAACTTTAAACGTGTTTTTCTCGAAACTGGGTTTTTCGAACTGGCGTTGCCTGGAACTTAGCCAATTTTCATCGGATTCACTTCAAATTTCAACTGTTGCTTCTCAAATAGGTAATTTTTGGAAGTACACGGGGTTTTTTCGATTGACAAAAAATTACGTTTGTTATGAACAATGAAAGGTCTATTAGTACCCCAAAAATCGATTAAAAAAATTAAAATTAATGCCAATTTACGAATTTTCAAAAAAAAACAAAATATCCCGTGTACTTCCAAAGAAGAAGCAATAAATTTTAAGAAAAATTTTTGGTTTTTGCTCTAGGTGCTATAGTCGTTCTGAAACCGACTACGCCGTTAGCGACTTCTAAAAAAACATAGTTTTAACTAATAAAATTCCACGGCGCTATTTTAAATAAAAAATTGACAAAATAATTTTTGCGTATGCCTAAATATATGTCAAATTATGTTTCAAAATTTCCTTTCAATTCATTCATTAGTAACCGAGAAAAAAATTCCCAAAGAAAGGTCTATTTTTCAGCGCGCCAGAGTAGTATAACCCCTTAAAGGATTTTGGATATAAGAGCGTAAATCTACAGGTAACCTTTGTTAATTGTTTATAGAGTGTTGTTTTAGTGATTAGTCGTTTTAACTAATTAAATACAGTAAATTAAGGGGATTTAATAATATTTAGAAATTTCCACTAACGTCTGTTTGCTTATGTACCTACGTTTTATTATTTAGGTGTGTAAAACTCACTCTACATTTCAGCATCAAAATACTTAGAGTTTTTTTTTAAGATCTTTAAATGTTATTATTAACCACTTTATAAAAGATTTTAAAAACTTGAGGACTGATAGTACTGTGCTATATATATTGTGATTAATATTGTGAAGTTACAACTAAACATCATCAAATGTTCAAACATATAAGGAATAATAGTATATTATATACCAAGGTTGAGAAGTGCATAATTATAACCTAAACGACAGATTATATCGCGAAACGCGAAGCGTCGATGGATTTAAGTCGCAAAAATTATAATCATCTTCTCAAGCGTGGTCAATATACAATTTTATCAACTACTAGAATTATTAAAAGTTTTTTACCTGTTACTATCTCAAATTTAAAATTTTAAATGTTAATTTTAAATTAAAAATCAAGTAAGTGATTTTGACAGTTGTCATTAGTTTAATAGAATTAATTTTGTCGTAATCCGTAATTGTGATTTATAATACAAATATAAATAAACAACGTCAGTTTTTTTTGCTACACATACTAAAATTGTTTAAAAACATTATTATTTTAAGCATTGATTATATATAAAATACATTGAATTCAGTTAAAGTTCATATTTACTTAAGCGCAAACTGTAAATAACTTACATTTTTAAAATCTAATTAATTTGTTTAATAAACGATTTAAATTTTTAAAATAGCATTAAATAAAATGTTGTAACCGTGGTTTGAATTTGTGTGATTTTTTCGTGAAATGTGATTTGAGGAAGTTGTTTTACGTTTTTAAGTTCATCTTTGTCAATCAAAGTTGTAAGTAAATGTTTGTATTCAATGAATTCGAAATTATTACGCTGCATACATCCGTATTCTGCATTTACGTTGATTTGGCATTTTCTTTGTCCTGTTAAAATTCCATTTGTAATTTGTTTTCCTTTTGATATACTATTGTAATTAAATATATTTTAGCAGTTTGTTTAAAAGTTTATTGTATTAAGTACGTTCAGAGTGCATTCGCACTTGATTTATTGGAGTTAGTTTTATTAAATTACATTTGGAATTGAGTCATTTTTATAATTTATTACTTCCTAGAAACAGTTTTCTGATTTAGGTTTCAACAAGTTAATCTTTATGACAGTAATTACATCTTTTGATATTTTTATTGTCGTTGCAATTCTCACAATGAGAAAGACCGTCTTCGAACTCTACTTTTACGTTGTAATTAAATCTGTTTCCATCTTTCCACGTCTTTGTTTTATGTTTTTTTTTTCACGAGGATTTTGATCACAGTTTTTTTATGGAAGTGGTCGCGGACTGAGGTTTTAAATATGGGTGATTTTGGTTTGCGAAAAAGTTGGTTGGCAGTCGTTCGAAATGCATTAAATAACGGAATGTAGTTGGTTGGGTGGTAAACTCACCCCTTTAGATGAAGAATTACCGCGGAAGTCTTAACCAATGGAACAGTGACTAGTTAGTTTATAGCGGGAAAAACTTTCGTAAAGCAATTACGGCTTATTTAATTTCACTGGATTACGGTTTGATTTTGAAATAACTAACTAGGAGTCCGTCTACGAACAAAATTTCCAGGTATTTATTGATTACCGATTAAGCTACTTATTCGCGAGTTCAGTGATTGAAAAGCTTTGAATTTAATTATAATGAGAATTTACTACTAGTTATCGAATCTTTCGTTCATTCGCCAAACATTTTATGGTGTTTGTTTGTGCTAATTTTAATTTTATTATTATTAAACAACTAAAAGAAAAGACGATATGTAATCTACATTTAAAATATTTTATCGACGTTAAACCAGAGAAACTTATTAATTACGTATTATAGTTTTAAGATTTTCGATTTTGCTTTATTTTACACAGTTACAAAATTCATTTTATTTTATTAATATGTATTTTGATTTTTTTATGCGAACAGGGCCGTGTGTTATATTTTTCTTTTAAAATGTAATAAAGTTTTTTTTTATTACTTGATATTATTTGCATTTTGGTTTCAGTGTAATCATGTTATTCTTTTAATTCAGTTTTGTTTTAATTTAAGATTTTATTGGCGTTAACTGGATTCAAATTTTTAATGTAATTTTCTGTTTTGCTTGTTTGTCTAATTTTTATTTTGATTTATGTAACAAATGTTAAATTGTTAAACGTAGTAAAGCTTTTATTCAATCGGCCTTCACTTATGTGAATATTTAGTTTACAGAGTTTCGTGTGATACACTCTTAAGGTAAGTGCCATTTGAGTGTATCAATGAGGAGCGGACTCGTGGTTGGCAAGGACCTGTAGTCCATTTGAGTTTTGCACCTTCCTGGCGCTTTTTGATTTTGACTTTTGTTTTCGTTTACTTTTGAGTTTTCGGAACGGTTACGGAATTTTGAATATAATTCACAGGCAATTTTCATTGTTCCAGCGTTTGCAGGTAACAATCTCTTGCACCTGGTATACTGTTTTGTAAAATGCTTTTCTTGAAAACTGTTATATAATTATCAAAAAATGTTCATTATTAACCAGTAGTGAATAATAAAACACTATTCACCAAACGTTGTTAACTCTAATGCAAAAAGAATTTGAGCAAATGAAAGAAAATCTAGACTACGACATACAAAGAAAATCAATATTTATAAATTTTTAAGTGCCGTCAGAAGGTGACAATTAAAAAAAATAATAATTTTGCTTAAAAAATTTACATCATGAAAACTTAAAATCGATTTTTTTCAAAAATACGATTTTTTATATGATGATGGTGATTACAGCATAGTATCAACATCATCATATAAAAAATCTGTGCTACTACAGTTCCATATTTTTGAAAAAAAATCGATTTTAGGTTTTCATGATGTAAATTTTTGTATAAAAATTAATGTTTTTTTTAATGTCACCTTTTGACGGCACTTGCATTATTTGTCCGACTAGGTAAATTATTAATGTATAAACTATATTGAAAATGAAGTATTTTCTATAACTGCTACATGTTTGAAAATTGTTTGATTCAAACGCATTTCATGTTTCAAATTCAAATGCATTTGCTTTACCAAATTCAAATGCAACTTCAGGGTGGTGATTCTGTAGCATAGGCAACACACCATGCGATGCTGATATTTTGCGATTTTAACTAATAAAAAAAACAAACTAAATGTCAGTAATTGGCGGAACATGATGTCTTTATCAAGCCAAATAATAAAACAAAAAATGGATGACAATGTAAACAAGTTTGAATTAACATATTAGTAAAAATAAAACAAATTAAAAAAAAAACTGCACAAAAAGGCTACTTAAAATGTTTATTGTTATTTGCCAAACACACACGTTTTGTCATATTATTGAAAACTTTCACTAGAACTTCATAATTTACATTATTAATTTCATTTTGTATAGCTTCTTTCAAATTATGGTTTAAACCGTTCAATAATAACATGTCGACGATTTATAAACACATCGTAACGTATGTATATATGCATCGAGCAAAGTGTCGAATGCAAGATTGAAAATTGATAGTCCAAGAACATCAGGGTTTTTTGCATCTTGGTCTGGTGTAAATATGATTGAGCGTTTGTAACCTAGTAATTTAATTTATGTTAAATTGTGTGATAAATTACCTACTTTTGCTAGATATTAATATCTGTCAATTGCAAATAAAATGGAAAGTATGAATAAAACAAACAGTAGCGAACAATACAAACATCGCCGATAAATAAGATAATTTTAAGTTGGTTATTTCGACGTTGAATCTCAAAAATAAAAATCTTGAAAAAATTTTCGGTATTTAAAATTAGCATAGTATTACTACGAATTACTACATAGAATATCTTTCAAGGGTCGTATTTACATATAGACACTTGTAGAACCGTTTCAATCTATAAAATCTATGCATGGTTCCAGTAATGAATTATCTACGTTTTATAAAACTTTTAATGTAAAGTGCAATTTCGGTTAGACGATATGTACATATTTGAACTGGTTTTTTAATTATTAAAGTTACGGTTTATGACATCCTGGAGTGAATTAGAAGTAAGCTTATTAAGACTAAATTATTTGTCCTCCAACATTTACTCTGCGTTTAATTGCTTATTATATTTAAAACGCAAAATCGCGTTTTCATATTTTATTAGATTTACAGTTAATTTTCCTTACGTATAAAGAAACCTGTAAGCTTGATAGTATTAGCAGTGTTTATAGTTAAATGTTTAAGGTTTTTACACTTAAAAACAAAGAAATAACTTTTTTACACTATTTTGTACGGTGATAAGTTTAAAAACAAAAAACTTAACACTTAAATAGAAGCGCTACATTTCGCTACTGTAACAGTTATTGTGTCTGAAATGGAGCATTTAGCACGTTAGGGAATGTTCCTAAACGGGATAAAACGTCATTCTTATCTTATTCTGTTTGGTACGGGGCTGTTGAAAACGGCGTATAATTTTTAAACTTAAACAACACTTTGTGAATGTTTAGGCTAATTTATTTAGTTAATAGGGCCTTAATAATGAATTTAAGTAATCGGATGGTCAGTTTTAATATATTTAGATACATACATTTGTTCGTACTTTTGCAATTATTTTGTATACAAATAAAACAAATGACAGTCTATGTTTTAAATGTTTTTTGTAATTGCAATTTCTGCGTTAGAAGGCTTGAAGTTACGTATGTAAGGAGTTATTTTACTTTTACAATGTTGTATTTTCAGTTAAGCTTATTTATAAAATAGCAACAAAGAAAACATAGAAGAAAAAAAGGAATTTACTCGCTTTAATAAAACAATTTTTTTTAAAATGATTTGTTTGTATACAATTTATGATACATAAATGTGAGTGATCTGATGAAAGTTCTAATCTACACGGTTTAATACATTACACAATGTATTTTGACTTCTCAATATTAATACACAGAACATATTAAAATTAAACATTTATGTACATTGTATTAATTTATTTTCTATATATTTATTTTTGTTATTTATGTAAATTAACACTTAAATAAATTTTGTATTCACTTTAGTTTTATGCACGTGCATATTTTTAAATTTTAATTTATTTCAACGAAGTGTGCCAAGATCCGGAATAAAATGTTTCTTCCGTCTATTAGTGAAAAATATACTAACATCAGATTTTTTTAAATTTTTATTGTGTTATATCAGAGTTTTTTACTAACAGTTGCATCTTTACATAATACCATAAATGACTGTTTTTTTCATTAAAAGAAATTATCTTTTTCAAATCAATTTATTTCCGTATTTCATTATTTTGTGTAAAATTATATGGCTTTAAAGAACTGAATAATTGCTTTTTAAGATTTTTAAGGATTTTTGAGAATCAGTACAAAACCATTCTAAACGAAAAAACACATTTTTAGTCAAATTAAAAACTGTTTTTTTGCGTTTTTCATACTTGAGTTTAATTAACTTTTTTTTTAATTTCTAAAGAAAAACTTATTTATTTTTGTATGAGATAAGTTTAAAAAAACAAATTTAATAATAAAAACATAACTTTTAACTTTGATGTATCTTCAAGTTTAGTAAATGTATTTCTTTAAGAGTTTCAAAATAAGTATTAATTGAATTTATGTCTGACGCTAATCTATTTTTGAGAGAATAAATAAATAAATGATTCTTTACTAGTGCTCAAATATTATAATTTTTGTGATTTGTGGCTAAAAGGATTTGTGTTGTTGCTGTTTTCTATGTAGATAGCTGCTGAAATATTTAGTATTTAGTTGTGTAGCAGCACATCAATTATCGCTATAACTAAGTAAAGACGAGCGGTGTCATGTTGCGTGGACGATTAATTGTGTTTGTTGCGTGCAAAACAAATTCAATTTAATTCACAGTGGAAGCATCGAGCGACAAACTTTGTCTGCGTGATTAGGTTTATTTATTTTAGTCGTTTTGTTATATAATATAGTGTTATTTTTAATGATTGGAGGCAATTTGCATTTACGATCTTTGCAAATCACTGTAATATTGGCGACAACACATTTATGCTCTTCTTTAGTGACGTTTCAAGTCTAGATAACTGGTTTACCTACGAAATCAGTAAAAATATTGAGGTTTAACTGGGGACTGAGGTATTCTAAGTATGATAAACATAACGTGGAGTTTTATTTTACAAGAAATATTTTATCTATAGCGTTCGTCATGTCATTTATTTATAAATATTTTATATATTTCTATGAGATATCGTTTTGCATTGTTCATCTTGTTAAATAGTGACATTTAAAAGTTAAATTTTTAAGAGATATAAACACTAACGTCTAATTATTTTAAAAGAAATGGGTATTTTGAAGCTCCTACACATCTTAAAAGATAATGTTATAAAAACTATTCTAAAAATTTGAAAAAAGAGGGCAGGGCGTTTTATATAGCAGTTGTCCATTATTTGTCATTTTTGTATCATTGATTTTTATGATTCTATGTGTTGCTGTTATCTTAGTATGATAAAAACAAGTCGGTACATAAAGAAGAATCTCTATAAATGAGTAGGTTCCTGCTGAATATTAGGTGTTAATGTTAATGATCAGTTTTATAATAACAAATGTTAAAAGATAAAGAACTTCACGTTGAAAAACGAAGTGCAATAAAAGCTCTTCATAATGAGGAGTACAGTTTCAGATATATCGCAAAAACATTAAAATTTTGTACAGGATGTACAAAAATTGTAAAACGCCATATTAACACTGGAAGTATCAAAGATCGTCGTAGGACAGGGAGGCCAAGAGTAACTTCTAAAGCAGAAGATAGACATCTCATTGCAATGTCTAAACGCATCAGAAAACTTACTGCACTCCAATTACGAGCGAAAAGTAGGTAGGTAGGTCGAGGAAAGAATATGTCGGTGTTAAGCTGCGATTGAAAGAAGCTGGACTACGCAAACAAAATCAATCAAGTCAAGATCAGGTAAAACGTCTACAGTGGGTCAGGTTACATCAACACTGTACCAAAGAAGATTGGTCTAAGGTTTTGTGGTCGTATTAATCCAAGTTGTGTGTGGGGATGTTTTTCTTTAAGAAGAACCGGGGATTTAATAATAATAGAAGGAATTATGAAGAAAGAACAATATAGAGAGATTCTGGAACACCATGCAGTTTGATCTGTCTTAAGAATTATTGATCCTCAGCTTATATTTCAACAGGATAATGACCCAAAACAAACTTCCAAGTTATGTAGAGGTTATTCGGAAGCTTTAGAGAAGTCGGGAGTTTTTAAAAATTTGATTTGAGCAGCTCAATTGCCAGATCTTAATCCGATCAAACTTCTTTGTGATTAAGTTGACATAAAGATAAGGAATTTGTGTCCAAAAAGCGTGGATTAATACTTCATAGATAAACTGATATCTAGAATGCTTTGTTTGATGTCACATTTCAAATATTGTCGTATGCAACTTTTAGTTAAACCATCAACAGTATCAAACTGTTTGTTCATAATCGGTAAGTAATGTGCGACTTTGGGATTGCATAACGAAAATATTAAACTACAATAGTATGGTCACTGATTAGTTTATCATATCGTTCACAATCATTAAAAAGTGCATTGTATACTAATTTAAAACTTTAATTCTAAATTTTAGGATCTAATCATTCTTCTTAAAAGATGTATTTTAGTTTAAATGCTAAAATAAAGTCAATGCTGGAGCAAAACTCAGCTCTTATGACAAGAAATATTTCTGCTATAGAACTCTACTGATATTGTTTATTAAAATTTTGTGTATTGATTTTGACTAATATACTGAGTTTGAAGTTGATTTGTTAGTATGATAAGTTCTATCCACTGTTTATTATGTCGTTTGAACATGCCAAAAGCTCTGTTACAGCCAAAAATGAATGTCTTTTTACAGGCAATCTTTGCACAGATTATAATTTTGTTTATTTAACCAAACAACAAAATTGAATAAAAGTATTCATGTATTTTCAATGTAAAAGTGGTGAAAATGTTGCAGAGATTGTTACGTTTTATGTTATGTTACGCCACTGGGTTTTCTTTTGGAGATTAACAAGGGTAACATTTGCGCAAGTAAAGGAAAGAAGACTCAAAAAATTATTTGAATGAAGAGTAACGTGTTGAACAGTTGTATGTAGTTAGTAAATTCTTTATTATTATTAACCTTCCGGGTTATTTGTAATGTTGGCAAATTTTGAATAAAAAATGGGGGTAGCGGTGTGCCTCTTTCACTAGCTGTAACGGCAGAGAGCACCAATTACCAGTGAAAATTTGACAGTGGAGTTGGTGTATTTTACTATATAAATAAAACCGGTGTCCCAGTTCGGTGCGACTATTAGAAATTCATCAAGCTTGGTTTGAAACGCAAAAGCTTGGTTTGGGCTTGAAAGAAAAGTAAAAGCTTGATGTTTGTGGATACAGGCTTGGTTTGATTTTCAAGCTTTTCCAAGATTAATCAAGTTTTCTAGGTTTTTTAAACTTTTTCTATCCGTTAAGCGAAGTTGTTATTCTAAGAACCCACATGCTTTAAAAATACTAAAAAATTTCTTTACCTCACAACAAGCGCATTGTAAAAAAATTAGCTAAAAAATTAATGCAAAATAGATTTTGTTTATTTATAGAATTAAAAGAAAATTGATAACATAAACCAACATTATGATTACTATAAACGGTGTTTTTCTTTAATAAAATGATAACATGACCTAACTGATAACATTACCAGTGTCTTAACATATCGTGTTAATTATTGTTTTCTTTAATTTGCCGTCATCTACAATATAAATTGTTAGTAACATAATTACAGCAGATACCAATCTTTATTTATTCCTATTGACACTGACCTAATTTAACGAAATGTACTTTCTTTGGGCATAGCATCTTATAAAAGAGAGTTTGCAGAAATTATTACATGAAATGTTATTGGAGGGTTTGCAAGCTGACATTTATATATATGCGGAAGAAGGCCCCTTTGATGAATCTGATTTAGATGAATTAGATCACGAGGTGGTCATTAACGAAAGTAATGACTCCGAACGAGAAATTGTCGATGCTGATGGAAGCACTGATCAATACTACATGGCAGGTCCCTGTTTTATAGGTAACAAAACTATTAATTTTTTTAATATAAGTAATTTTTGTTGTAGCCATGGATAAGATTTACTGGAAGATACATAAACTTTCAATTAGAACAATCAGAACACGACAAGAAAATGTTACAAAATATCAGCCTAGCTCCACTCAGACAACAAAACTTTTAAAACGACCCATAGAAGTATAAAACTTTTCTTTACCGAAGAAATTGTATCTGAAATTGTTATGTGTACTAACCTGTTTATAGTAATAATTAATAATAATTACACGAGAGAAAGAGATGCAAATAAAACTGATGCCAATGAAATTCGTGCTATGTTAAGATTAATTTAATGGCTGGAGTTACCAAAGGCATTAAACTAAACTTAGAGGATTTAGGGAAGAAATTTGGATGTAATCAAGAAGATAGGTAAATTAACGCCGATCCGTGAGATATTTGATCTTTTTGTATCCTATTGTAAAAAAAAATATCATCATTCTGACTTTGGATAGCAATTGATGAAATGCTTCCAACTTTTTGCGGAAGATGTTCATATCGCTAATATATTCCGAAGGAATAATTAAAATGTGGAATGAAATTATGTGCGATGCAAAAACGTTTTACAAAAGCAAACTAAAAGTGTACGTTGGTACACAACCTGAGGGGACATATAAGTTATCTAATTCCTCGGATTCCGTAGTTACCAGAATGTGCAGCTACAGAGCCATTGCTTAGTAAAAAATTAAAAAAATGATTAATCTTACATAATTTGGAACTATAAAAAAATATGACAGGTTTACTGTTACCGTTTAAAAAGCTTCAGTATGTTTGGATTTAGAAAAGACTGTACTCCGCTCTTCGATTTGCCAAGAATAAACATATTATTGGTTTTTAGTTATCATAAAGACGATGTGATGATTAAAGTACGGACAGCTTAAATAAACCAGTTTTGATAACAGACTACAATAAAATAAAAGGAGGTGTTGATACAGTTAATGAACTGTGTGCTTTGTACAATTGTGCTAGAGCTGCAAGACGATGGGCGATGATAATTTTCTATTTGGTTGCATTAACTCTCAAGCTATTTTTTGTGCAAATAATCCAAACAACAAAATAATGTTGTTGCAAAATTAAACAAATGACTTGATTAAATCTCAATCGACTACAAGAGCGTGTTTTACGTCTACGAATACTGAAACTTTGACTTCAAGAAATAAGAGCCATTGAATCAACTGCTGCAGAAGTTAATGTTCCATTAGATCGATGTGCAGAGCGTGGATGTCGGAAAAATAGAAATACTAAGTTTTTCTGCTATCAGTGCCATGTTTACATGTGTTTGGAGCATTTAACTCCAATATGTTCAAGGTGTAACAACTACATTGAGATGAAATAATGAAGTGATTTTGTGTTAAAACATTTAGTAGTCAGTTTTTTAGTTAACCTTTTTGTAGACAAAAAAATGTCTTTTATAATTTAAAATTTAGTCATTATATTTAATAATGATGAGTTTAGTAATACGTCGACGTTTCAATATTATAAAAGGCTAAAAAAAAATTTACACCCGGCTTCACAGACGAAGCTCGTTACAAATTTAGTTTAATAAAATTATGTACTTGTTCTATCACTATCCGGGAATCTTTAATTTAAAGAACAATGTAACTTTTATAATCCGGATAAACTTAAATCTGGACATCTAGTAATCTGGACACTTTTTTTCACAAGTCAAAATCTGGACGCATCTTTCACCGCTTGCCGCTGAGATGTTTTTATATTGAAGTTTACGGTAAGTGCACTGAAAGATATTTATTGGTATCTATATACTCAAGGATGTCGAAGAGAAAACATACAACGTTAAATTGCAAGAAAAACGTGAAATCATTAAATTGTTTGATTCAGGGAAAGTGTTAGATCAATCGTTTGTAAATTTAGTATTAGAAAATTTACAGTTTCATATATCTGTAACACTTAACAAATTATGCAGCAAATGAGTGTTATTTTGAAAAAAGTAAAACCCCAAAGATAAAGTGCATGTTCAGCAATAGAAAAAGGTTTGTACACTTGGTTTGTTTAGGACAACAGTTTAGAGGTAGGTACAAAAATAACTCCTAGGCAATCTGGTCTTTTTAAAATGAGTTCTTTTGATACATACATATGTATACAAATTCAATTTTGTCACATGGATAATACAAATTACGAAAAAAATATATATATTTTTAAACATGTGAAAAGGCTACTAATTAAAGATAAAAATTATACTTCTTTTGTTACTGGGACTACAACATCAGGTGACATTATATGTGGGAAGACAATTTTTTTATTAACAACCAAGCTTAAGTGGCGATTTTAAAGCAAGACGCGAATTTTTGCAAAAATTTAAAGAGAGGTATAGTACTAGGCAGCTGAGTATTACTGGAGAAATTTTGTCAATGCGTAAAAAGTACGGAAAAGAGTCTTCAACATGATTAGTTTTATAATATCGATTAAAGTGCGCTATTTTGGGGACTCTTGAAATAAAATTCAAGCTTATGTTAATGAAAAGTCAGCGCCATGACGAAAAATAAGTACAGAGAAAATATGCCGTGTTCTAATACATCTGGATCTCATTGAATTGTTGTTGAAAAATTAGAAAACTAAGAGCTTTTAGAATTTTTTTAGACCGGTATCTTATCGGGGACAAATAAAAGTTGGATAACAAATGACTTATTTTGCAAATTATTTCACACGGAATTCGTACCAGCATCAGCAGTAATAAAGAAAAATTAAAACAAATAAGTTTCTAAAAGCACCGGTGTGAAGTTAGCCATAGATTTCAGCCATAGAAATTAATTTCTAGTTTCACATATTCAAAACGAATTAGAACTATTACAAAGTGTTATTTCATTCAATACTGTTACTAAATAATAAAAACAATCATTATTTATAAATATTTAAAAAAAAAAAAATTTTAACAACTCTCACAGACAAAACCATTTCCTGCATTAACGCTTATTTTTCGCAATGACGTGCAATTCTGATTTTTCTGCAAATTCACATACGTATAGAAAATGCATTAATAAACAACATATCAAAAAATTAGGATGTAGTTATTTCTATAATTAAAAATAATTCGATTCAAAGTTGGGCTTGCGCGGCACGATGCTAAACGGTAACGGCACCAATTTAAAGTCGTTTTTTCGCAATGACGTGCAATTCTGACTTTTCTGCAAATTAACATACGTATAGAATAAGCATTAATAAACAACATATTAAAAAATTACGATGTAGTTATTTCTATAATTAAAAATAATTCGATTCAAAGTTGGGCTTCCGCGCCACGATGCTGAATGTTAACGGCACCTAATTAAAGTCGTTTTTTTGCAATGACGTGCAATTCTGATTTTTCTGCAAATTCACATGCGTGTAGAAAATGCATTAATAAACAACATATCAAAAAATTAAGATGTAGTTATTTCTATAATTAAAAATAATTCGATTCAAAGTTGGGCTTCCGCGCCACTACACTGCATGCCAACGGCACCTAATTAAAGTCGTTTTTTCGCAATGACGTGCAATTCTGATTTTTCTGCAAATTCACATACGTGTAGAAAATGCATTAATAAACAACATATCAAAAAATTAGGATGTAGTTATTTCTATAATTAAAAATAATTCGATTCAAGGTTGGGCTTGCGCGGCACGATGCTAAACGCTAACGGCACCTAATTAAAGTCGTTTTTTCGCAATGACATGCAATTCTGATTTTTCTGCAAATTTACAAACGTATAGAATAGTATATTAAAACACAAGTTACAGAATGAACGCACTTCAATCACGAGACCGAGTTCCATACACGAGCCGCGCAGCGGCGTGTTTATGAAGCGGTCGAGTGATTGAAACGTATTCTATGACGAGTGCTTTATAATATTTTCTCTATTTTGATACAATATTTAATATTTTTCGTATAATTTTAATTTTAAAACAACATTGGGAAACTTTTATATTTTATTGAATTGGCAACACTTACACTTTGACATATTGAAATTTATGTGTTAACCTAAAATTTCATACAAAATTATCTCAATAACTTTATAAACACCTTGAATTAATAAAACATTTTTATTTTATTTTGGCATCAAAATTTGAATTTCAATTGTTAAGGTCCAATAATTTGATTTCTTTTTCATGTAACGTCAACTTACGATGCAGAGATACCAACTTTGAAAAAACTAATATTACTAAAATTCGTGTAAGAATCGCTAATTCTCATGTCGAAATAGAGAATAAACATATATAATGCAAGAAATTTGTGTGCTTGGCTAAAACATTACGGTATAGTGGTAGAAAATAGTACAAAAGGAGGATGGACATTTCAGAATTTAAAAAACGAGATACACCACAAAGCTATTAGCAAACCAATATTAATCATTTGTGGTATAAATGATGTACGAATTAAAAATAAAAACCATAACAAAATTTAAATCTACAGTACGTCTCGTTTTCAAAAAACTTAGAGTAACCGGTAAAAAAGTATATTATACTGAAATAACTCCAACTATGCACCAAAAAAAAGTAATGGAAAAAAAGTCAAAATATTTAATAACTGTACGTCATTGCGAAAATACGACTTTAATTAGGTGCCGTTAGCGTTTAGCATCGTGCCGCGCAAGCCCAACTTTGAATCGAATTATTTTTAATTATAGAAATAACTACATCCTAATTTTTTGATATGTTGTTTATTAATGCACATTCTATACGTATGTGAATTTGCAGAAAAATCAGAATTGCACGTCATTGCGAAAAAACGACTTTAATTAGGTGCCGTTAACATTCAACATCGTGCCGCGCAAGCCCAACTTTGAATCGAATTATTTTTAATTATAGAAATAACTACATCCTAATTTTTTGATATGTTGTTTATTAATGCATTTTCTATACGTATGTGAATTTGCAGAAAAATCAGAATTGCACGTCATTGCGAAAAAACGACTTTAATTAGGTGCCGTTAACATTCAGCATCGTGCCGCGCAAGCCCAACTTTGAATCGAATTATTTTTAATTATAGAAATAACTACATTCTAATTTTTTAATATGTTGTTTATTAATGCATTTTCTATACATATGTAAATTTGCAGAAAAATCAGAATTGTACGTCATTCCGAAAAATCGACTTTAATTAGGTGCCGTTAACATTCAGCATCGTGCCGCGCAAGCCCAACTTTGAATCGAATTATTTTTAATTATAGAAATAACTACATCCTAATTTTTTAATATGTTGTTTATTAATGCATTTTCTATACGTATGTGAATTTGCAGAAAAATCAGAATTGCACGTCATTGTGAAAAATAAGCGTTAATGCAGGAAATGGTTTTATCTTGTTATGGTAATTTTCTTTATGCACGCCTTTGTCGTTACGGTCGAAATTTCTTTGGCGCACGCCTATGGGTTTCGACGAAAAATTAATTTACGTTTTGGACGCCCCCTAACGATCGTTTACGCGTGACTGTCTTTTACGACGAGCTCTTCAACTTGGAAACTACTTGAAATGGCCGGCGGAGTGACAAGTAAACATTTTCTAAAATTATACACCATCATGGTGACCAATCTATAAGTGAAATACCATTAAAATTCGTTTGCGTCATCACCGGGTAAGATTGTAACTCTCATTTATTAAAACTTTGTGGTAATTTCCTGTATTTTGACAGCCATTCCGCCACGTGCGCATACTTAGTCCTAATTGTTAATTGTTAATGAGGAGTCCGTTTCGAATAACTATTTCTTCAAACAAATATTCGAAGACCGTAACTTAACCTTGATGACGATCACCTTATTCGGGAGATCCTAATTATTGGATACGAGGGAATTCGAGTCGAAGGCCGTAACTTAACCTTGATGACGATCACCTTATTCGGGAGATCCTAATTATTGGATATGAGTGAATTCTATTCGGAGGAAATTGTTTAATACCATCATATACGTAACCGTAATGTAACAGCATACGATAAGTGTCGGTTCGTTTACTGTCCTTTAAATGTGTCTTTATTTGTAGTTTGTAAGTCGCCAGGTAGACACGTCTATATTTTTCAGGAAGTTTAATTGCAGGAGGCCGTAGGAAAAACGTTTTTCTGAAAGCACTCTGGAACTTGGTAAGTCAATTTTTTTACTTATTTATACGTGGTCGCTACGGTGTAAACTCACGACTTATTGTATTTGCTAATCGTACGTTCTAATTGATTTGTTACTTGTGTTTGTTACTAAATTAATTTAGGTAATTTACTTATCGCTTGCTGCTTATATCCACAATCAATTATCATTGCTAATGTTACTTATTGATAAAATTATATACATGTTATAGTACTTACACGCTTGTTTGACGTGTAGTGTAAGTTGCCGATCCTACTACTATGCTCTTTTCTATATTCTATACAGTACCGGTGTATATTTGATTATTTAGTTGTTAGTAGATTTAGCGTTATAGAGGGATTAAAGTACCATTGTTGTTAACGATCGAGTTTCTTTTCCTTTTATTCGTTTCTTTCAGCAGTTACGAACTTACCACCTAGTTACAAGTTTCTTACCATTTCTGTTGTGAGCAGGCAGAAAGGACTTTGGACAGGCTCTGGCGCCCTTAATTCTTTTCATTATTGTTTAGGAACCCTACCCTCTCTCCGAATATTGAGAGTTGGCCGTGCAGGTTCGTAACCAGCAAAAACTTGTAACAATCTGTGAGAATTGTTAAAATTTTTTTTTTTTTAAATATTGATAAATATTGATTGTTTTTATTATTTAGTAACAGTATTAAAAGATATAACACTTTGTAATAGTTCTAAATTGTTTTTAAGATGTGAAACTGGAAATTAATTTCTATGGCTGAAATCTATGGCTAACTTCACACCGGTTCTAAAAGCTCTGTTATTATTAGGCAATATCTCAGGACCACCAGTTAATCTTAAGAATGATAACAGTATAATATGTTATGTGTACCACTCAATTGTACCGGGTGGTAACTAAGAATGGCCGCCGGTCATGTTTCAGGAACGAATTGTCATGTTAATAGCTGGAAAATATTTTCGAGTTTTTAAGAATATTGCCAGGAGGCGTTGTGGTCTTACTTAAATAGAAAGTTGGGATTTTCTCCGTAATCGGCATTCATAATACATGAGGAAGAATTTTTTATAATGATTTTTCAAATGAAGAAGCGTTTGATATGTTAACGGTTTACTTCGAATGTATGAGAAATGAAACAGTTGCTAGTAGAGTGTATGCAGAGTAATTTCTTGAAAGACGTCTCCATACTAGAAAAGTTTTTCTTTGATTGGCACATTGTTTACGTACCACTGGAAATGTGCATTTTTCTGTATACCGTAGGTCGTACCAAGGAAAATGTTATAAATGTATTAACATATGTAGAATTGAATTGTTATTTAAGTACTACAGTGCTATCCAGACACTTGAAAATATGTCGAAGTACTATTACAAATATTATGCGAGATCACTATATTATTACAAGTGTATCACATTAAGTACTCGATTTATAAAACAAAAATAATTGTTACTTATCATTAAGAAAAAAACTTATTTCTTACGCGTTCAAAATATGTGTTAATTTAACTTAAGTAATATATTCATTTGCTAGCTGACGCCGTTGTTAATTAAATCGCAGCTATTGATTTGAGAATGTCGTCAGCGAAACAATTGATTTTGTACCATACATCGTCAAAGTTAACAATTCTTTATGCGTTTTATTTGTGGAGACGAGTAAAAGACCTTGTTTTTATAAACAGACGAACTACAAGGGACATAATGATCAAGATGATAAAAAATGCTATGCAAAGCATTTCAATGGCAGAAATTGAAACTTCGGTTATTATGTTAGAAACTGATGGAGCATATTTTGGCTTACTCCAGTTATAGCTTTAACTATTAGTTTTACTTTTTTAATATGTAATCTATAAAAATTTATGATTTAAATTTGTTTCCTAATAACCTATTTCAGACAAGAGCTATCTAATTGCGGTTTTCAATGGCACTTTAAGCTTTTGATTCTTTAATTGACGGTGTAAATAAAACATACCATTCTGTTTAATTGTTTTAATGTAAAATCACGATCATTTTTAAAATTCGAAATAAAACAACAATGGAACGAGATTTGGAGAAAAGCAAACATTGAAAATAAGAAACTTGTGGATGATTCAACAATCAAAATTGAAGGTTTCTCATAACAAAGAAACCTATGAACAACGTTAAATTGGATACGTACTGGCCAAGGAAAATATAATTTTTGTTACATCGATGGAGATATTTGGAAAACCCAAGTTGCAGCTGTGGAGCTCCAAAACAGACCATGGACCACATTATCACTAAATGTTTATTAACAGCTTTCAACGGGACTTCAGATGATATCCATAATCTCACTCCAACAGCATTAGATTGGCTATCGATCACAGCAGTTGGCTGAGGTTTCCGAATTTTGACAACGCTGTCCTTCTCTAATCTAAATTCTCTCTATTATAAAACCTTATTAAAAAGTCATGCACCGGGAGGTGGCTTTAAACGAACAAGATGAAGATGAAAACATTCGTTTGGCAACTTTTGCAAAGTAAATTATAAAATCGAAAGAACTCCAAAATGACTTGAATAAGATATAAGTTCTGGGTGAACAATTATTCAACACATATCTAACTGAAGATTTATAAGAATAGATTACAGAGAGTAGTCAGAAAGTGACATCTTTTTAACAGACGATATTGTTGCAGAAACAAAAGTAAGAAAAATATAAGTTACTTTTTGAACCGAATAATGTTTCTATGAAAAAAGAAGTTTACTCAAATTAAACATATTGCTGCTGAAACCTAGTTTGCAACAAGATCTTGATCGACATGCTTATAAGTTGCAGTGGAAACAAGAACTGAAGTCATTAGATCGCTCACATTGACTTTAATTGGCCCCTAAGATCGTACGATTTAACATCTAATAATCTAAACTAATAAGATTGGATCGATTGACAGAATTACTGATTTTAAAATGTTGCCATGTTTTTTTTTAATTTTAAAACGTTTTTTTTCAGTTTTTATAAAATAGCGTGTATACTGTAAAAACTTTGTTAAACAGTTGATATTTAACACACTTTACATATTGCGATCACAAAATTCATCAAGTTGAACTTAAGCTTCGTTCAACTTTCAACTTAAGTTTAGCTTTTATTGTAAAACCGGTACTAAGTGACGATTCGGAATTGATTTGATCTTACGCTAAACTGCGGTTTTCAGTCTTTTCAATAGCCTCAGAACGGTCTTTATATATCCAGGCGTATCAATATGCATTAGTGACCTCTAACTTCCGATTTGTAATTGAGTTTATTTACGTTCAGCAATACCTAATGGCGTGCACTTAAATGCACAAAAGACTAATAATTAATCGAAGGTACCTTACAAATTTCAAAGTAAAATTTTGTTCTTCTGAATTCTACAGGAAATTAATAAACTAATTAAATTATAACAAATTAATTTCAATATTATAATTTTTTTAAATAGATACATTAAATTTATTAGATAATGTTGGAAAAAATATTTTGAAGTATTAATTTTTAAGTTTCTGAAAAAGTAATTATACGCTATAACAAAAATGTATTTTATTATATTTTTAAAGAAAAAGTAAAGAAGCTTTTTTGCACTGTTTATTTTATTATTAATTATAGAAGTTGCCTAGATTGAGAGCTAATTATAAAAAGTAAATTTGAAAATAATAAGAAAAAAATAATTTAGTTTTATAGAATATTGGAAAACCATTTATAATTAACACTTATTTATTACAACTTAGTGGAATGTAGTTGAAACGATTGGACTCTCGTTATTATATGATGTTTTTTTGCAATTTTCTAATGTACTTAATGTTTCGATTAACGTTTAGGTACGTCATTTTTATTTCAACAAAATGTATTTATTTTAGTCGTTTTACTTTCCAGACATTAGAAAATATATTGTTTTTATTGTGATCTAAAGATAGATTATTAGGATTGTTAGCAAATTGATGTTAATGTGTCAACGTAAAATTCAAATTATTTTTTTATTGTTTTTGGCAGGTTCACAAGCAAGCTTATGCTTTAAAGTTAACAAATCGTGTTGTAAAATAGTGCAAAATGTCGAAAATAATTCTAGCCTTTTGTTTTTGTTGTAAAAAAGGAATATAGAATACTACTTAATAATATCTTATGTTAAGTTTGCATTTTGTTTTTAGATTATTACTATTACTACTACGTTAATATTAGAGTGTGATTATAGAAGCTTAGTACCAAAAATGATCTGTCCATATAATTTAGTTAGAAAATGGTTTTAATTGTTTTTGATTAATTTCAATTAATGCTGATGTTTTTAGTACTACTTCTAATACATACCAAGTTTTTATGTAAATACGTGACATTAAAAACATATTCCGTTGCATTATTCACATAGCGAAACCATTATAATAAATACTCTAATAAAAGTCAAATGACACGGTAAATTTAATGATCCATACTGACTTAACACATATATCTTTTGACTTTTAAAACTTTATAATTAATATTAAGAACAAAAATAACTAACGCATACAGTTTTTTGTCGTTTAGTTAATTGATTATTTCAATAACTAATTTTGACTGCTTCGCTTTTTTAATTAAAACATAAAATTAAATTAAACATTTATTACAATCCCTACCAGCTGCAGTGGGGTAGTAACTATAAACACAGGTGAATCCCAGTTGGAATTAATGGTAAAGGAATATTGCCCTAGCTCAGAAGGAGAGGGGAACTGGGTAACAAATAATAATGCAGCCGTATTTGGAGGTAGCTTATATAATCAAAAAAAAATTCCATATAAACTTAAAAGATTTAGTAAATACCCGAAGATATAGGCGCCAGGTAGTTTATTTTGAAAACAAATCTTATAATTCTGGCAAAATTACCAAAGCCAACCAAAGATACCAATACAATCAAAATTCAGAACAAATTTCGTATTATTAATACAAACACAGTAAATATACTTAACGATACAATAGGTATAAGAATAATATATAAAAATTAGACATAAGTTAATATGGACTCTAAATACGTAAGAGTCAGTAACACAAACTAAAAAGTTAGTAATTTCTACCGATAGTGACATTTACCACTCTGAAGATGCAAGCTGCAATGTCTTGCGAAACGTCAGTTTGTTTGGGTTCACGAACGACAATACGGCAAAGGCCAAGTTCTACTTCTTGTTTTGGCTCTCAAGAAGAGACTATGACCAAGCCTAAGTCTAGGTGTTTTACTACGACGCGGTCTAAGCCGAAAGTCGCTTATAATCTTAAACATAACAACCGCGAAAGCTTAAGATTATATACGTAGAAACAAATTTTCAATAACTAATCGTAGAGTAGTCAAAACAAAAATTAAACAAAAGGGGAAAATTTCTCAACGATTAAGTAAACGTGCACTCAATCAATATGTCTAATCGAAATTGGCCTAGTCAAAATCGAATGACCAAAAGTGAAATTGAAAGCAAATAGCGCTACATAAAATGTAAAAAAGTAGGATACTACCTTACTCGAGCCACATGTAACACTGGTTTACATATACCTGTAGATTGATTGGATCCTTGTACATAGCTCTGCCCAAGTCTTTAGTCCTCAGTCATCAGAAAAGAAATTAGCTTAAATACAAAAGTAAAACAGTACCACACTTCGCACTTAATGTAGGTTAGAACATAACCAAAATTACAGCAATACATGAGTGTACTTATGTACATAACGATTATACGTAGTAATGATTCCAAATCAAACGACAGAAACTTATAGACAAATTACGTCACATAACGGCACTCGTCCGCCCTTTAGCATCGAAGAAAGAAAGATGTACGAAGTTCTTGACTTTCACCCGCCGTCATTCACCTCTTTTTTTCTTTGGAAACGGTTACAACATCCAGGAAGAAAACAACCAAAAGAAAGAAAACCCCTCAGGCTAAGAATTAACCACTTAAATCAAACTTTTACGCAGTATTAAAACTACGTGTGCATAGCAACGCAGTGAAAAATCTACAAGAACCGGCCAAATGCGATTAAAACATTTGGTGACCTTTAGACTTAGTCCAAACCCGTATCTCACTGTAGAGACAAATTTAATATTTACATTGCAGAAAATTAGTAAATAAGTTATTAACTGGTGCGTTCATTCTAGAACATTACTAATTAAAAAGATAGCGTAACACATTTAAATAACCTCTGACACAAAAAAATTCTAAAAATTAAAAGTTGAATCTGTTTGTTGGTCCTTTAATTTTATTATACTAAAGTAATTTTTTTTCAAGGTCTGATTGCTTTCTAAATGAAATTCACAGTGAGAATTAAAAAGTTTTATATGGTACAATTTGATACAACATTAAACTTTTCAACATAATTTCAATCATACATTAGTAGTAGCGTGTACCTATTTTCTAATACCTCCGTCATAGCAGCCGTTTGTGTTTTTAGCCAATTCTGTACGCTGGTCTGCAGCTTGTTGTTTATGTCGAAATTCTGTTCACCTAGCTAGCGTTTCATGTGGGCAAAGAGATGAAAATCTGAGGGAGCCAAGTCAGGATTGTATGGTGGGTGATCAATAACTTCCTATCCAAAACGCTGCAGGAGGATCGTTTTTGCAACTGAAGGGTGTAGCTGCGCATAGTCATAAAGAAGGACAATGCCTAACGATAAAATTCCTTTTCTCTTGTTCTGAATTGCCCTTCAAAGACGTTTAAGAGTGGATAATAATAATAATTTTCTTAAGTTTAGGTGATACTTTGTAGAGTTAATTTACGATTGCTATGATTTACGTAATTAGCGTTACTTTATACCACCGAAGTAACAGTACACCGAATTTGAAATCAATCGGGTCTGTGAAAAATGGTAAGTCAAGTAGGAAATGAGCTGAGGATCTCCAAATGCCTGAACAGATCTTCATAAATTATAGTTATAAGCGATTTCGATCGCATCAGCTTTCAAACAGAAAAAAACGCATCACCATCCGTCTATTCGTTTAAGAGTTACGATGCCACATACATAAAATAGAGTTATTGAGTTTTTAAAATATTTTTTTAAGAACGGAACGGGAGAAAATATTAAAGTAATGGATAGAAAAATAGATAAGAATAACAATACATTAATTATTTACTATTTTTAAAAACAATATAACTAACTCCAATTCAAGCTACAGAATATTATTTTTGGAAGATTATTCGGAAAATAAATCAGTCAGAAAAACGTTTGCCGAACGCCTGATCACAATATTTCAACCGAATCTCTGCTATCAACAACACCAGATAAAATTAATAAACTTTTAGAAGTCTCATATCAGATGGTTAAACTCCTCATTAAAACCAATTATATAGCTTGCATCTTCAGAGTGGTAAATGTCACCAGTGACATACGGTTGTAATTGTAGTCATTAATCGAAAGTTTCGATATCCTTAATCAACATAGGTGCAGCACGTTTTTCACTACGTTTAGATTGTGACATCATACGAATTTCCCCAATACGAACGAACTGGTGTCAATATCTCCGCATTAATGGAATACGTGTGGGTTTTCAAAATTGCTAATAACAATTACGGGAACATCAAATTAAATCACAAAAATAGAAATCAATTCTTACCCCAAAAAGACTTTCACATAAGCAGCAAAAGTACTACACTTATTTATAACGTGAATGAGTGTGACTTTCTGTCTAGAAAACAAAGAAGAAATAAATTATATTCACAGTATTATATTTTTCACTTTAGTTAATTTAATTTACTATAAGTTACAGTCAATAAAAATTATGGTACAAAAATATTGACAATAATTTTTTTGAGTATAATGTGTCGTAATTATACATCTTTGGAATATTCCTGCAGCAGCAAGGTCATAATCAAGTCTGCCAAGATGATTCTCATAAATATGCAAGGGAATATCTATTCCAAAAGCTCTTTTAACAAATTGTTCAATTTGTTTTTCTACATCCTGTACTTAAGTCTGTTAATATTAAATTAGCTTCTGATACTAATATTAGAATGTCTTCCGGGTTTGGACCGTGTCATACTTGCAACCGAAGCTGCCAACGTTCCACGGTCCAAACCCGGAAGACATTCTAATATTAGTATAGATTCCGGCCGTGGAAGCCTTCGCTATTACATTAACAATCTCTACGGGGAGAATATTTCTTCTAAAACCTCCGTATTTTCCAAACTTCGCCACAAACTCGTCAAACTTTTGTGCAATTTAACCTTTCTTAGTCGCTGTCGTGACCACAACATCATTCCTGCATTCCTTAAAATTAAGTTCCACATTCAGACACGTTCTTCTAAAAACATCCTACACCGTGCTAGTCTAGCGTTGATACGCGAACGGATTAAGCAAACTAGGCGAGAGTTAGACACTATTTCGAAACAACTCTTTTATCTTCATCTTGAGTTGGCCAACACTCTATCCCCGGATGATTGGAAATTCTTTGACAACATTACTTACCAGCAGTCTGATACCACTCTACGACTAACCACTGAAGGTCATCTCAAAAAGTTTCAATTATTGGAATCCAAGAATCGTAAAGTTTCTTCTACTACTAACTCAGTAAAGACGGTTGTCAATTTATCTAGTTTGGTTCTCACTTCCAGAACAGGAATCGGTGCTCTCTAAGGGTTTGAATTTTGCGGTTGCTCCCAAACGTATTCCTAAAGAAGATATTCTATGTGCTGTTGAGTCTTCTATAAGACATCTTCCTCGCCACATCTCAGATCCCATTCGTATTAACACTGGCAAAATCCTTGAATCATCTAAAATTCCTAAATCCAACATTTCTAAGTCGGAAGAGTCAGCTCTAAAAAGTCTTCGTAAGAACCCTGATATTATTGTTCTTCCAGCCGACAAAGGCAACGCCACTGTAGTTTTGAACCAAATTGATTATGTTACGAAAATCAATTCTATTTTTTCTGAGGAAACTTACGCTCTTCTAACCCATAACCCCACTTCGAGGATTGAACGCGAGGTTAGCCAAATCATCAAATCTTCCAATCTACCTCCTGAAACTAAACGTCGACTTACCCCATCAAATTCTAAACCACCTCGTCTATACGGACTTCCCAAAATTCACAAACAAGGTATTCCTTTTAGACCTATCGTTAGTACTATCCAATCTCCTACTTACAAGCTAGCCAAGTTCTTGTCCAACATTCTTTGCGAGTTTACAGGTAAAACCTCTTCTCACATCCTCAACTCTCAGCATTTTATTCAACGTCTAGAAACTATAAAACTTGAACCCCAAGATCTTCTCGTGAGCTTTGATGTTACTTCACTTTTTACTAAAGTTCCTATTAAGGATTCGCTTATTATCATCAAACAGATTCTGTCTCAACATGGCAAAGACTTGAGTTTGGTTCCTCTTATTGAAAAGTGCCTATCCTCTACTTACTTCCAATTTGATAATAAGTTTTACGAACAAGTTTCTGGTGCTGCTATGGGTTCTCCTCTATCACCTGTTGTAGCTAACATTTTTATGGAATCCTTTGAAACGGTTGCTTTGGAATCATCAATATTAAAACCTAAAGTGTGGTTTAGATATGTTGACGACACGTTTATTGTTTGGTCTCATGGTCATCTTGAATTGTCTAAGTTTCTTGATCATCTTAACAACCAACACTTAGATATCAAATTTACTATGGAAATCGAAAGTAACGGTTCTCTTCCATTTCTTTACGTTCTTGTGACTCGTAAGCCCGACGGACTTCTAGGCCATTCTGTTTATCGCAAACCCACCCATACGGACAGATACCTTCATGCTTCGTCTCATCATCATCCTGCACAGAAACGTTCTGTTATTGAATCTTTGGTCCATCGTGCCTTTTCTATTTGTCAACCTGAGAATCTAGACTCAGAACTCCGTCATCTTACTCGAACCTTAGTGAATAATGGTTATGTAAAGCGAGATATTCATAGAGTTATTAATCGTCGTTTACATCCACGTACTCGATTACCTAAGGACATTTCTACACCCGAATCCAACCCGAAATTGGCCTTTTTACCCTACATTCACTAGGTTACAGATCAAATAGGGAAACTCCTTCGTAAGAATGGTATTAAACCCATATTCAACTCGACAGGCAAAATCTCTCAGATTCTTCCTTCTCCCAAAGACAAATTTCCTACACTTTCATCTCAAGGTGTATACCAAATTCCCTGTTCTTGTGGTTTAGTCTACATTGGTGAAACCGGTCGTTCCGTCATTACTCGCATTTCAGAACATGATCGTTGTATAAGGAAAAGGTATACTTCCAAGTCTGCGGTCGCTGAACATCATTTTACTACAGGTCACAAGATAGATTTTGATAATGTTTCGTTGATTGCCAAATCTCCATTCTTTTTCAACAGGAAATTCCGAGAAAGCATAGAAATCATCAAACACCCCAATAACTTCAATCGTGATCATGGTTTCGAACTATCCCCTCTTTGGTTCCCGGTTATTAGTCATTTATCAAAAACACGTCCCCTAGCAACCGTAACCCAATCAGGGTCGAGCTTAATCATCCGTGACGATCCTTTTCTTTTAAATACGGAGACTATTTCTTCTTAAGTCACTTCTACGGAGTTTAGAATCTGGTTTGGTTCACAAGTTGATTACCTAACTCGGTAGTGGTTCTTTGTTAGATTTTCGTTTGCTTTTTCAGGTTATCGTTTTCTTTCTTACCTTTTCATAGTTTAGGTTATGGCTTGTTTTACAAGTGGATAACCTAACTTTTGAGAAGTTCTTAGTTAGATTTCGATTGCTTGTTTGAGTTTTGCGATTTATCTCACGCCCTGATGAAGCCCCTTACGAAAGTGGGCGAAACGTTGGCAGCTTCGGTTGCAAGTATGACACGGTCCAAACCCGGAAGACATTCTAATATTAGTACAGATTCCGGCCGTGGAAGCTTTCGCTATTACATTAGCTTCTGATATTTTATCCAAATCTATAATTAGTAATAATGCTACAAAAACATGTTACAAGTTCCAAAACCTGCAAATAGAAACACTAAAACTTACATTTAAAAAAATATATAAACATAAATCGATATAGATACTTACTTGACTGATTTCTCAATTTCTTTAATTATTTGACATTTCTAGGCTAAAATAATTTAAATAGTACAAAAGCTAACGCGATGTGCCGCTTTTCTCATGAGAACTACAAGTTCCATTACTACAAACTAGTAGAAAAGACACGAGCGTAGACTATCATCAACATGCTACTTGGCTGGATCTGATACAATGACCTAAAAAATAACTACAAAATAACGCTACATTTACACATTCACAGTCAAAAACTCATATTATGAAAACTGAGGTGAGAAACAAGAACTACAGAAGAATCAATATGGCATATAGTTACAGTTGTATTTGCACTGGTGCTTGCAACTTGTCTTTTAACGTCATTAGAAAATCTTCGTTTGCAATACTTGAAGTATTAATGATCGATGACGTAGTACCACTTGACGAGGGTTGGTCAGATGATAATGAGTAACTCTTGAAAAAGGTCTCGAGTTTTAGAATTTTCTTTAGAAGCTTTTGTACTTTCTCACTTTTCTTTTTATTTGCGCACTTGGATTGTTGACTCTCACTCATTCTTACAAACTCAAGCTGACAAGAGGGTCTTTTTTAAAATTTAGAAATTTTACAAAAGCAATTAGAGTAAAAAATAGATAAATAATTACTGAAAAAATTTTAACGTTCAGAACAATTTACATTCCATTTATTACGTAGTAATACGCAAAGCAATCGACTTGCCCACACTATATACAAATATTTAAAAATCACTTAATGCGCAGTCTATAATATTTATAGTTATCTATTTTTTCCTAACGAAGAGCGATAGAACATATTGGGTTACCTTCCTACTGAGCGTCACAATGTAAACAAACCATAAATTCTTGTCAGAATTGAGCATAGTAAAGAAAATTAACAATAAAAATACAGTTTTGACATGCGAAATGGTTTGCGGTCTTATAATCCGCGGTACTTTTAAATTCATTGTGATTGATCGATGAAACCTGTAGGACATGTTCTAAATGAAACATTTTATTTGTCGTACGTAATTTTTGAGTTTTTTGAGAATTACTCGATTTTACGTCAGAATTAGATACATATTACCTATAAGCATTTAAAAAAATGTATTTCACTTTAAGCTCGACCTCACGAGCTGCCACTGATTCTAGAAGATTTCTACATATGTGAACATATATTTATGTTCTATAGGTTAATTTAGTGAGTTATTGTGTAAGTTATTAGTTGTAATTTCTTTAAATTTATTAAATTGTGTTTTAGTTTTTATTATAAACGTTTATTTATTTAAATAAATTAAACTTAAGTGCATCACAATACCGTGAAAAATTCGAGAGTAATTAAATAATCGAAAAGTATAGATTTTTAATTTATAAATCGCAAATTCTAACTAAGGAACTTTTTATAAACGTGAGTTGTAATTTTTGATGAACGGGAAATTTTTGAAATTAGCGATACTAATTAACAAACGGTTTTTAGAATCTCCGTTAGTCTCAATTTTTTAATAATTTTCTGCAAGTATGCGAATTTACTAACTTTTGTCTCTATTCGTCGTCCTAATGCATTAAAGTCAAAAGTAATTAATTATGTTTAAGAGCATAAAAGTTAAATTAATAAATGTCACAAAAACTGTCGTTCTAAATAACTATGTTCCAATTAATAAATTCTTATCCATTCTTTTTGTGGAACGGAAAGTTTAAAACTTAAAAAGAAGCCATGTGCTGGTGATATCTTATTTTTTGCAGCTTTATTATGTACGCATTTTGTAGTTTAAATTTATACTCTCGAGATTCCTGCGTTGTATAATTGGCAAATGAACAATCGTTTATAGACGTAAATAAAGAAAAAACATATTTTACGTTTTTACGATTTTTTAATTTACGTTTGTATTACGCGTTTAACTAATAAAGTTTAATTAAAGGCCGAATAAAAACTATACAAAAGTTTGTGATTAAAATTTATGTTTTTGAATCATAAATTTAAGGTCTAGACGCCCAATTATACCAAGTCGATATTTCTCGGTACAAAGCTTGTCCTGGACACTCTGTGCTACGCACTTGTCTATGCCCCACTAACTTATAGTCACTAGTTATTTTGCCGGATGTTTCTCCACATGATATAAGGAGCTTTAGTGCATTTAACGCCGCTGCATTTGGAGGGGAGCCTAAAAATAAATTGTTAAAAGGAATCCTTTTAATTTATGACAAATACTCGAATAATCGCCAATGACGCAAATACCAATACTTCTGTCATTGTAATTAGGAGCGTGTGCTCCACTTTTATCCCATCCTCGACCTTCGTACACATTACCATCTTCGCCAACCTAAAAATAACTATGTTAACTTAACATCAAACAAAAACCTCACGGTAAAACATATACGATATACTTTATTCTTTTTGTAATTTTAGTAATAGCAAGTTGTACAACAGCTTGTGAAGGTGATTGTGCTTTACTTTAGCGAAAAAATGTGCAGTAAAAGCTTATAAGACGGCAACTTATAAATTTTGCACGGTTATTGGATATTGTAGTGGTCGCTTGTCAGCTAAGGTATACAGTTAAGTACCATTTGGAAAGTGAAAAAGCGGAAAAGCTTTGAGGTTTTATATGTATATGCGGTTTTATTTCACATCAAAGTGCTTATATTTCTCTTTAACGTTTTACTATTTAAGCAGTTTCTTTGTATATTTCATATTTAGATTACACAATGTCTTATATACTACGTAAAAATTCATCTTAGTTTTATTACGTTTACAATTAACACGCTTTATAGCCAAATAAATTAAAAAAAATAATGTAATGATCGAAAAACCATTTAAGAATTATCTAAATGTAACACGTGATGATGACAGGCTACTCAAAATTCGGAATATTTGATTTTAATGTCGATATTGATTTTGCATTATATAAATAATAAAATTGTAATATAGTTTCATTTAAAATTTAACTGTGAAAAAGTCTCCAGCGGCTACGAGCGGTCGTAAACTACTTCGAGCACATCGATTGGTACCCATTACATGAATATTTCGTTGAATTTGAAATAAAGCTGCAAAAGTGCTATTTATTAAAAGATTTAAAAAAGGGTTACTTGTTGAGTTGTTTCATACTTGTAATTCAAATGTGGCACGTTAGTTGTATTTTTAATATTCAAGATACACGTCAGTAAGACGCGCTTAAGTTAAAAAAAGTAATTAATTATAGATTAAAAAGTATTTGTATTTATTTTTTAATTGACATGGACCAGTTTATCACAAAAGAAATATTTTTTGACACTATAGTCGCGCAGAGGACATAATGACTATTGGTTGCGTAGTTTTCTCAGGATACATGTAATACATCTGAAACTAAGAGCTTTTTATGTAAGGATGGCTTATTAATGTATATACGCTTTCGGATATTTTGAAAAAGTTACACTAACTGTTCAAACCTTTATAAGATCTAAAATTCCATTAAAAATAAAATAAATTTGTGCTCAATTCTTGAACACGAATGTTATTATCATTAAGCAGAAATTACGATTTATGCAAAACCTAATATTAAAAATTTTGATGTAATATTGTTTTTAAATATTTTTGATGTGTAAATTTATGTCTTCTTTAAATTTATCGATCGGCAACTGTTAATAATAATAAAGTTTACAATTTTAACCGCAGTTTTTAAAGTTATTATGATTTGCATTGGTTTTATAGGCACTTTAAATTTTTACTACCGCTGTTTATTTGCTTAATTTTAATGCGTATAAAATAAAACGATATTTTTGTACGGAAACTTTTATTTTTACGGAAAACCAGTAAACTGAACTGGATCTTAGGATGTAGGATTTTTTATTGCACGGGTAAACTGTTTATACGTTTGTTTAATTTTTAATGTGCATTTATTTTGTCATTGATAAGAGATATTGCAATTATGTTTTATTTAATTCCCATTTTTTTGTAATTTTTTATTGCTAACTTATTCTTTAGTTTGTAACTTGATTATGTCATATTTGACAAAAGTTTAGAATTATACATGCATATTTATATTGTATGTAGTTTCAATCATCAAATTATCAAATATTTAAACAAATATCTTACCAAAAAATTATATCCAATATCATCCCAACGATTATGTTCTATATGGTAGTTTTGAATCGATTTCACGCGTTTCTTGCATAAGTTTTCGTTTAAACAAGTTGGCCCAGTGCTATGGTGAATAATAACGTGTGTTGCTGGATTTACACGTAAATTTCGAAGACTGGTTTCACTTGAACCCCACGCACTACGATTAATTATATTGGGACAATCGCCTAGCACATACAATATTAGACTTAGAAAGTTTTACAAATACAAATCTCTTACCTGAAATTTTCGTGAAAACGGTTGCAAGAATTAACACTATTAGAAGAAACATTTCTTATTGTAGTTTTAACGTTAAACTTTAAATTATAAAGATTAACGTTATAATATTGTTATATATGGTAATCCGGTGTTTATAAATAAAATGTGGATTTTCCAAACTACCGTGGTTAGGAAACGCAGACCGATTAACTATATCAGTGCAAACGTTGATAACTAGGACCAGGTCATCACTTGATAGTGAATGGCTATTTTAAAATGTTTGTTTAGTCGTTTTTAAAACAGAAAAAAGATATTGAATTGAATTAGGTTTTTATATGACAGTGGATAATATCTGACGATGTTTAAAGTTTAGGTGGACACTGGCGTAGTTTAAGGTACAACATGCTAGTGTTTGAAGAAATATATTTTTAAATATTTTAAACAAAAATTAATATAATAGGTTTCTGTAACACGAGAAACTCTTAATAAAAATTTAATCTAACAGTAGACTTTTATTTATTTATTATTTTCTCAAATTGGGTTTTTACGTTATCTACAATTCAAAATTTTTGCTTTTGTCAAGTACTCAAATAAATACTTGCAATGTTGCTTCAGCTGATGTTATATTTAGTAAATACTGATGTTTTGGAGAATTCAGGATAACTCGGAGCGAACTGATGTTTTTAGCCGGTGCGCGGTTTTTTACTTTAATTTATAACTTACCTTTATTTATTGTTTGTCAATTGATTGTAAGTGAACATATGTATATAGTTAACTGTTAGTGTAGACAAGTTTTTTTGTGCGGGTTTTTCTAACTTTGAAACTGTGTTTATTCTTTTAACGATTGTGATTTAACGACGAAGCTTTTGTGTTTTAACTGGTGAAAGGACAAGGCCGATAAAGTAAGTTCTTATGTTATTTGGTGCAGTCGGGTTCAAATTTTTAATTATACTTTGTTTGAGCCTTATCGGTGCAGTAGATTCTTAGTTTATCACGTATCAGTACTGCGCACTGATTGGCGTTTTTCTCGAATTTCGGTAGTCGGAGTGTTAATCTAAGCGCATAGCGTTCATTAGTGTCACCTGGCGGTTCTTTTGACACCTCACTCGGGGGTGCCAGGGTCTAGCCACTTAGACACCCTTAGGTGTTGTTTGTTTACGATCTGTTTTTCACTTCTTTCGTCGTTTTTTTACACCCCAGTGTAACGGTTTCTTGCCTAACGGAAAGAACTGTGTTTTGGCTACTCTCTTGTTTTTGAAAAACTGTTATCAATACTTAAATAGATTAAGCAGCCACTTATACGATTACGTGTTTCTTTTTTGTGACGAGTAGATATGTGCTTAAAGCTTTGTTTGATATCAAGCTCAACTTTATCAAATATAGATTTAAATTGTGATAATTGGTTAAATTTTCACGTGTTAACGAATTTGGAACTGATGTACGAGGGTCGCGAAAAAGAAAGAAATATAGCGAAGAAAAATATAATGTTCGAGCAAATTCATGGAAATATGCAGCAATTAAATTCAAAACTATATGCTGTAATGCAGTAAATAAAACAAGTAAACGAGGAAAAAATAATACTCCTAGAAAAATTGGCGGTGCAGGAAAAAAGAATATGTATGTTAGTTAGAAAGAGAAGTGTGAAAGAAAAACTTTGTAATAAAATGAATAAAGGATTGGGAAATACAGTGAAGGAAAAACAAGACCAATAATGGTTAAACTAATAAAAGAATCCACAAAAATTAATATTTTAAAAAACGCAAAAACACTAAAAGGCACGATATCTGGATCGATGAAGATTATCCTAAAAAATTACAAGAAGAAAACAGAAGATTGATACCGTGCATGAATGAGACAAGAAAAAGGGGATATAAAGCGCTAATAAGATATGACAAACTAATAATTAATAACGAAACATACAGAACAGAAGACTTGGAGAAAGAAGAACATAAAAATGGAGAAACAATGGATAAAAATAGATAAAAAAGGACGGTAAACAAAAGATCCTCAGAAAGTGATAAGTTTCAAGAAAATAAAAAAATAAACAGAACTGTTCCAAAAAACTACTAAACACACAAAAACCACAAAATAACAATGACGAACATTACAATGAACAAGGATACGGTTTACAGGAATTGCCCAAATCAAATAGAAAGGAAAAGGAAACAGTAAAATATACAAGAAAAAAACAAGTGAACAAAAAAAGATACATTATTAAAATAGGAACATAGTGAAATGGAAGAAATAGGTAGAGAGATGGAACGATATAAAATTAGTATATTAGCACTACTAGAGATAAGATATGGAGGCGAAGGAAGAGTAGACAAAGCAAAATACTCAATATTCTATGGAGGAAATGAAAAACAGGGTCAACACGGAACGGCATTCATGATAGATAAAAAGATTATGAACAAACTAATACAATTTAAAAAAATAGACGGAGCAATATCATATCTAAGAATTAAAAGTACAATAGCTAACATATCCATAATAAATGCTTATGCACTCACAAAAGGAGCAGCAATGAAAGAGAAAGAAGTTTTCTATAACAAACTACAAGAAAGTTGTGAATAAATACCCAAACACGATACATTAATAGTATTAAAAGACTACAATGCAAACGTAGGAAGAGAAGATTTTATAAAAGACGTGGCTGGGAAAGAAACTATCCACGAAATAACAATTGATAACGGCATGTCACTTAGCAATAGAAATGGATATATGAAATGGATAATTACGAAAAAAGAATTTAAATCACATGGAATATACCGGGAAAGAATAAAGGCAACCAAATAGACTATATTTTAATTAAAAGGAAAAGAGAGAGCATGATTGAGGATGTAAGATCATACGTAGAAATAGATCACAATCTGGTTATAACAAAAGTGAAACTAAGAATGGTTAAAGAAAAACATAGACAACAAGTTAAAAACAAATGGGACATAGAAAAACTAGAGAAAGAAGAAGAAAAGAAGACATACGAAAATGAGATAAACAACTTAAAACCTATAGAGGCCCACTTTATTATAGAAAAAATGTACGAAAAAGGTAATGAAATACATATAATGTATATAGACTTTAAACAAGCCTTCGATACCCTTAAGAGAAAAATGATAATAAAATATGCAAAAAACTAAGGTATTCCGAAAAAACTAAGAAGTTTAATTAAAATAACCATGGAAAAATCAAAAGCCGTAGTACAAACACATTAAGGAACAACAAAAAAAATAGCAATAAAACGAGGGGTTAGACAAGGAGACGGATTGTCAACAACCTTTTTTAACATTGTAATGGAAGGTATAATAAAAGAATGCGAAATCACAGGATCTGTTATACAAGAAATGGTGCAAATAATAGCATATGCTGAAGATGTAGCGGTAGTAGCAAGAGATAAAAAAAGATTAGAAGAGATAATAGATAAAATAGAGCAAGCAGCAAAGAAAAGAGGACTGGAAATAAATCAAAAAAAGACAACATATATAAAAATCACAAAGATAAGTGTGCAAACAGAAGAAGAAAAAGAAACAAAAGTAGGGAAACATAATTACGAACTGATACAAAAATATAGATACTTGGGTAATAATAAATAATAAAAACGACAAAAGCATAGAAATTGCGCAAAGAATAAAAGTGGGACGTAACACTTTCCATAGATACAAAGAAATGATGAGAAGTAAACATATACGTAAGGAAACGAAACTTATGCTATACAAATAAGCTATAAGACCTGTAGTAACATATGCCGGAGAGACTATATGCCTAACAAATAAAGATGAAGAGAAAATGAATATCTTTGAAAGAAGCGTAATTAGAAAAATAATGGGACCCAATAAAATAAACGGAGAATATAGAAGGCTCATGAATACAAAAGTGAATGAATTACTAGAAAACGAAACTATAACAAGAATAATTAAAGCCAAGAGAATGAAGTGGTACGGACACGTGCAAAGAAGATAAAACGAAGCTAAACTCCGCTGGGAAGATTAAGTCATAAATTACATTAAAAAAATGGGAATAACCAGAGCAAAAAAAAATTATTATAATTATGTTATGTAAAGAATGGCGTGAATGAAAAAATAAAGACCGGAAATGGTTCCATAAAATTCGTAAGAAAAGAAATATAAAAAGTGAATTTGCGACATTATTATTGGATTCAATAGTTTATGAAAACAAATATTCCAATATTTTAGGGGACGAGCTACGAAAAATGTCAAGAATTTTTATCTATTGTTTAAACTGAACTGAATAGACAAAATAGTTCATTGAGAAACTTCATCATACTAAAAGAGCCCTTAGGAGTAACGATCAGGCAGGTTTTTTATTTTACAAAATTCAAATATTTATAATTTGATGATAGTTTTTAATAATTTTTATTATTTACAATTCACATTTTATGAATTATTATTGGTGAAGTAATTCATTTCTCTAAGTGGAGTCTCTTTTTAAAATAATATTTTATTACTCTTGAAAATTTTTTTAAATTAATTTTTTAATATAGTCGACTGTATTAAATTGTCAAATACGTTTAATTTTTAATTGACATTAGTTTAAAATTTGTTAACTATTTTATTCGTTACCTATATATACTGACGATGCTAATTATAATTAGCGAAACATGTATTTCCTAAAATAAAATATTAAAAAATAAAAATACTGTGGAGAAGACTTCAAGAGTAATAAAATATTATTTTTATGAATTTATTATTGTTTTGTGATATCTTAAAATATAGATTGAGTTGTGTTTGATATTCTGACCAATATGATAATTGGTCAGTTTGAGATGGTTTTATGCGTTTCCTGTATAATATTGAAAATCTTGAATTTGAAGTAAGTTTTTGCACGCACGTTTTGGAACTAGTGACATATTGCATATTATATTTCTTATTTCGATTGGACATAAAAATGGTTTAAGAAATAATGATTTTGATACTTATACGGCTTTAATTTAGCAGCATTTCCACTCTTAATTTTTCTGATTTTATGTTTTTTTGTAGTCATCTAAAGTCTTGACTATCGTTCTTTTACTCAGACACTGCAAGAACAAAACCTTAACTCAAAACCGAAGTTGCAGGCTAACTAAATTATTTGTTTAAGGGTTTTAGCTACCGGAGGCTCTTTTAAAACGTTAGTTTTCGCACTACTGTTAGATATTTCGTACATTTCCCGTATATTTTAAATTGGAAAACAGCGTAATTAGGTTAAGATAACTATTCATACAGTAAATATTTGGAAAAATTAATAGAAAAAGGTTTTTGTAAAAAATGGAATTTTCAAATTTGTGTAAGTGCTGATGACAAGCGTCTAGTAATTGAAGCACCGCTTAGAAGCCGATCTCCGTATCTGCGGTGGACTATAGTTATAGAATAATAATTGCTGATGTTAGAGTTTATAGAAAAAACAGGGAATACTAGCATATGTTATTGTGAGCTACAAAGCTTTTTTGCTCTATACAAATAAATGCAGTGTTGCAGAAGTTCAGCGCAGTATGTTATAAATTTGGGCCGAGAGTATTTGTAAATTCCTATTGACAAATAAAATTTATCAAGATGTGAAATTTGCGTGGATTTACCCTAGAACAGGCATTATAGTACTTGGAAGGAGTGGAGTAATTCTGTAATGGGAAAACTTTCATTTAATTGAAAAGTATCAGTATCTTGTTATAAAATTTATCTTTTTACTAATACTTCTCTACTATATGCAATTGTGAGTGACGAAGCTATTTTGCCTTATATAAATATCATTCAACAGTATCTGGGAAGTTCGACAAGACACGATAAGACCAAAGCTATTGGTATTTACAGATTGAGTCGTTCTCGTAGATTGTCTGTAAATGTATTAACCTATCAACTCAAAAGTTCAGAATCTATCAAATGAGACTCCAAATGTTACTACAACACACATTGATAATGTAATATTAGCAACTTTCTACATAATTTCCTCAGAGATGACTCGCATACGACAGAAACTAAACCTGATAGAAATAACCATAGTATGTTTACAGTTGAAGAACTGAAATCTGACTATCGTGGTCTGTTTTTCGTGTTATTCAACGCAAGTACTAAACGTAACGGAATTACCGCGGAAATATGCTTTCACAAGATTTTCGATTGATCCGGTGCTGGTGTGATCCATTTCATTTAAGTACATTATTAGTATAAATTAAATTTGAGTCATTCTGGTGAGCTTAGTTGTGGGCCGTGCTGCTTAAGTGCAAGCAGGCTTTAAAGCTATGTTTTTGGTTACGGCTTTGTGCGGTCTTATTTGGGCGAATTGTCTTACATCCTTTTTGCAATTTTTCTACAATCTTAGACGCGTAAAAAGAAGAACCATGAGTTTAAAGAATTTTTTTTAATAAGTTGTTACATTTTTAACATAATAAAATAGACAGCGCAATATATTCTAGAGCAGATCTTTTACACAATGTGTTATTATAAAGAGCAATTTTAATACAAAAAAGTTAGGTTATGCTAAAATATAAACAGTGTAAGTTATTGATATACCAACTAGAAAATTATTTTATCTACAGATCAACTAAAGTTTAACACATCAGGTCTCTTTACAAATAGGTTACTATCACAGACGACATCATAATCACAACTACAATATTTTGTTCAGCAAAATATTACTTCAGATAGCCAATTGCGACACTTTGAATCTGGTTAGAAAACATTTATTGGATGTTTGATTTTAATCCGCCATAAGCTTTTATAAACCTTAATAGTATCTCAATTTTTAGCTGACCTTTACCATATTTTGTAACACAATTTTGTGAATGGTTCTGAAACTATTCATTAGGTTGTAATTTAGTTAAATCATATATCAGGTGCTCAACAACTGTAGTAACTGTTTGGGTCAACTCCGGACAAGTTTGTGTATGTCGCTTGCAGAAAGACAAGTGCGTACTTGTTTGTGAGCTATGCGAATATAAATCAATAGGGATTCACAGGCTTAGCTTGGTATTCAAAAGCTTAACTTAAAATCAATCCAAGCATTTGACAAATCAAGCCAAGCTTTTACATGTCAAGCTTTTACCAAGCTCTTAAAAATATTATTATCTTGATGTAAAATGTATACCCCAAAATAAAGTTTATTAAAAGCAATGTATCAGTTCTAAGAAAGCTAAATTTAATATATATACTTTTTACATTGCAACGTTTTTTGTTTATTTAGCTGAAGTTTTGTTTTGGTTACAACCGGAAATAAGCATAATCGAGTACAGAAAGTACAATTTTTTAAATAAGGTCAGTGTATTTACGAAGAAACAAAGATAGGTATTTGTTCTAATTATTTTACTAACAATTTATTTTGTGGATGACGGATTATAAAAGAGAACCATAATTAACGCAATACATGAATACGTTTTAAAATACGGATTTAACAACATTTACCACATGATTAAAACCGAAAGTCAATCTACAGTTATTTAAATAGACAAAACCGGCTTGAAAACTTGAATTGCAAATATCACTTTAGACCAAATCAGGAAAAATGTTTATTTAACGCCAAAATAAAACTTGTCATTAAGCTTGTAGTCGTTTATCAGAAACACGCTGTACACTAGGTTACCTAATAACTCGGGATCAATCAGAGGTGAAGCGGGAACGCATATACATTCAAACTTCGCATTGTGCATCTTTGTGAGGGCTGTATTTTGTGTCTATTAGCCTGCTTACCACACGTAAATAAATCTATTATTGCTATAACCATAAAATGTTTATTATGTATTTCTTATTAGCAAATTAATAATTAGATAAGTAAATAAATGTAACTATGAATTTGGGTTTATTTATTATTATTATTATTAATTTTTTTATTACACGCACTTAGAGGCATGGAACACATCCGATTTGGTATACTAGACGACGCGTTGTCACTTCAATTCAGTTCGAAAGTATGAGGTAATGTATGCTAGCAGTTGGGTGATTGTTTATATCGTTTATACTGTGGCAGTGAGCTGGAACACGTGCAGGGTACGTGTTCCAAGGTCATAAACTACTTTTAAGGAAGAAGCAAAGAAGAAAAAGTTTAAAAAAGCTTGAAAGCTTAGAACAGCTTGAAAATCAAGCCATGTCTGTATCCACGAACATCAAACCAAGTCCAGCTATTGTTTTTAAAAAGCTTGACTTGCAAGCTCAAGCTAAGCTTTTACATTTCAAACCAAGCTACTTGGCTTGGTGAATCTCTATAAATGAAGTTTAGCGCAGTATACTATACATTTAAGCCGAAAGCGTTTGTAAATTCTTATTGACATGGACTTACCCCAGAACAGGCATTACAGTACTTAGAAGAATTGGAAAAATTGTCAGAAATAACAGTGATGCTAGTGAACATCCATTTAAAGTGGAAGAATCTAATGGATATATTCTCAGTGAAATTGATAAGGGATCTGTAATTAGTTAATATAACGATTCATCTACATCCGATACTGGTAAAGCTAATCTTAGTCCCTCTAAGACTGTAAGGGATAGAAAATAAACCGCTAAAGCTGAGTGTCTCTAGAAATAGTAAACAAATTACAAAAAGTGGGGATGTGTGGACAGTTAATACAGACAGTTAAAAAATGTAATAAGCATAATGTTAGACGTACACAACAAAGGAATATAGTTAGTGATATACCTGGGACTACTTCTTTTGCAACTTTCTTAAAAAAAGTGTTGGAACGATTTTAAAATATTTTTGTAAGCGTAGGATAGATAATATTATATAAGTGGTCGATTCTTTTGGTAAAAGTCATTTTTAATCTTTGTTTGCTTTAGTTTAATATAGATGATTATCTGGGCTTCGACTTGACTTCTGACGATGTTTAGACTAAAATTTTTATCACCTGATTTTAATATCTCACTTAATCTAAAAAATGACATATGCTATTATTTTTGTATGTATAACAAACATGTTAGAAACTATAGGAGTTTATCAAATTGTGGAAATATATCAAAGTATTTTTTAGGTTCTGATGAGGGGTAAACGGCTGTACATTAGTTTTCTCTGGTGTTTTTTTTTTGCAATATTGTATTTGCATTGTTCACTTTCAATGTACACGTTGGGGATTTTAACTGTGTTTCTGTTACTACTTTATGGCGGTAAATCAACCAATTCAACAATGGCGTTTATAGTTACAAAAAAAAGATTGTTTTCCGGAATCAATTAGTGTATGTTTACATACTTACAGAGATTTTATTGATTTTTTAAGAATTTTGTGTTTGTTTTATATTTATTGTTACAGTGTGCTTTTATGATTGTTTTCATTAAAGTACGTACTAAAAACTATTGTATGAATTTTACAAAAAAATTGAAAAACTTGTGTACAAAAATCTTCCGTTCTTTATTAAGTTTAGCTAATTTTTATCTATCGCGATTTTGAATACATTTAATAATGAAACTAATATTTTTTTAATTTCAGGTAATTACGTTGCTTTAGCAGAACACTAGTGGTAAGTTAATATTATTTTTATTATCATAACAAAAATATACGGTATAATTATTTAGCACTTACCACTTTTTAAACACTATGTTGATATAGGGATGCTATATATCTAATAACTAATGAAAATTCGAACAATATCGTATTTTAAACGCAACTTTATTAAACGTGATCATCATATCGATATTGAGGATTTAACTGTGACTTACAACAAAATTAAAGAAACGCTTAAAATGAAAAGCAATTACTAAATTGTAAGATACAGCTAACATTGAATACAACAGAATGCAACAGGTTATACAATAGTATTCTACAATGTGAACTCCGATAGTAAATACAAAACTTTAGATGTCTTTTGCTCGTCAATAAACATCGTACTTAAAGTTTGAACAATTATCAGTTTAAACATTTCTTTAATTTCGAATTTTCTTATTTTTAGTGGTTTGTAAATATTTTAAATCCACAGTTAGTAACAAAATGAAATAAGTATATTATTTAAGGCGACTGTTATTAAACAAATAACTAATGAATAAAACCATTCCTCTGCGTTTTAACTACTTGTTTTTTTTATTAATTAAAAATTTATTTATATGAATATAAATGTTTTATTTATGTATTAGTTATTATTATATTTTTTGATAACCTGAATTTATTTACCAAATATCAAATCAATTACTCCTAAAAAATTACCTTCAACATATTTGCAGCTTCTTTTCAACGGTTAGTTCTCTAACTCATCGTGAATCATCCTATATATTTTCAATCCAGTTTTGTAAATTACCTTGTATTTTGAGTTTCAATCTAATTTATTTTGTTTTTTTTTTATTTTTAAACTGGATTTCAGTAGCAGTTTATAACATTATGTTTGTGATATACAATTTTGCTTTATGAGATCTAACCTTAGTTTTTTTGTGTATTTTATAAATTTATTTATTTGGTTTTATTATACATTGTTCTTAATACGTATTTTTTTAAATTTTTGTTTATGTGCAACTTTTAAGTAAATGTGTGTCGTGTTCTTTAAAATGCTAAAAATGCATTGTGTTTTTTAAGTTGCGGTGCAATAGCAATATTAAACGAATACATTTAAACAGCTTATGTAGAAATCAACCTAATGTGTTTAGTTGTTTAATTAACGTTTGAAATGTGAAAATAAAATAAATAAAAAATCAAAAGTGTTTTCTAAAAAATTACGATTGCAGAAGGAAAACAAAAACACAAACTTTTTAATTAAACGTCAAATTATTTCAATATGGCATCCTTTGGGAAAACATTTGGAAGTTCCTGTTATTGTTCTTTGTAAAGTAATTAAGGAAACCATCAGGACGAATATTTCTATAGCTTATAATGAGTTGCCTTTATTGTATTAGTTACCGATAAGTACTAATTTTAATAGATCTATTTTTAAATTTATAATATTTAAACATTATTCCTAGTGATTTTGTTTAATTAATAAATCAATGTTTTAAATCAACTTAATTAAAAATTCAGTTTATGTAATAAAAACATAATTTATTAGAACTTTATATTTTTGTTATTGTTTACGCTTTTAGTTAAAGAATTGCTAGTTTGTATATTTATAATTTTTGCACAAGTTTTGTTGTGAAAGAAGTTTACATAGTTTAAAAACGCTGAATTTTTCCGATTCTTGTCGCAGATAAATAAAAAAAATATTGAAAAATTGTTTTCAAGATTCAGAAATTCCAAACATGGTTTTCACGATCTGCAATAAATCTTCGGCAGAGCAGTTTAATCTCAAAGAAAAACTTTATTAAGTAATGAGAAAATTAACTTTTGTACTGAATATTTATTGTAACGTTTAACTGCTGCGCCAATTCACAAAATTAAATTTGGTAACGTAGTTGAAAACCCTCTATTGATTAATACATATAAAAATAATGCTTTATTGCAATCAGATAAAAAGTTGAAAATAAAATTGTTATTTATAGTCAGTCTTTTCACGTAACGTAAAAAGGTTTTTTCAAATTATCATTGCGTTTATAATGTTTTATTATTTATTTTATCATACTGGTAGTATTTGATGTAACGTTTAAATATTCGAATATGATAACAAGACAAGATTAATTATACAAGCAATTGCTTAGCAACAAAAAAAACCCTACATAAAACCATAGTATTTATTTATAAATGTCATTGACAAGTAATACAATAATAAAAACATTGTTTAAAAGTGTTGAGAAATTAAATAAGTAATGCGATTGTTTTTATAATAAGAGCACATAGAGTAGGAATAAACTACTTGAAACAATTTTTAAGACAGCAGGTGTTTTGAATTATACTTTATTTATTCAAATTCAAATTTTGAAGAGTAGAGTAGAATTTAACGCAGGAACATGTTTAGCATGTTTTATGTTTTACAAAAGTTCAGATGGGAACTTAAACTTAATGAAAACTGCAAACGTAGAAATTCGTAATTATATTCATCAAGAAACTGACAGAGTCTTGGATTTACAATGTAACTATATAACACTTTTATGTCTTTAGAAAATAAAGAAAATGAGTTTCGAAACGAACTCTTTTAATGTAATTGTACACAGAAAGTAAATAAACTCTATATAAAAATTTTAAGCCTTGAAGACAATAGAGTCACTAGATTTCATTCTAAAAAAAGTGATCACTCTTCACCTAAGAAGAAGCAGTGTTGCTATCTGTTTTTTGAAATATGAAAGCTTTTACTTTATATTGAATTTAAACTACAGAACTCTATTGTGGATAATGTGAGCAGTGTTGTGCATTATCTAGATCAGAGGTTCCCAAGCTTTTTTGTGTCGTAAACTCCTTGCCATGTTCTTCGGTTTTGGGTAGACCCCCTACTTACCTGATATTGATTTTTTATAAATTTCTAACTGTAGTGAAGTTTAGTGTTAAAAACTTAAAGTAAAAACACATGTTAAGTTTTATACATTTATTAATTGAATTTAAATTAAAACTACTCAAAATAAAATTTTGTATCTGTTATATAAAATATACGTAACATAAAATAAACTAAGCAATAAGTAAATGTTTTTAGTGAGAAGGATGAACCTGATGCTTTAATAATAAATTATCAACATTTAGCGTCAATTTTGTAAGGTTTAATCTTAAATCTTCTCGGCTAATGATGTCCAGTATGTTTTTTTTTGTTAGGAGATTGGTAACAGCGTTGAACCCCCTTTCCACTAGGTATGACGAAGGAAAGGAAATTACAAATTTCCTCGCTATGTTCTATAATACGGGATAAGTAACGGGTATGTTGTTTTGCAGCCAGAATTGCTGATATCCGTTTTTAAACTGAACCTTAAGTTCTTCGTTTGTACTTAGTTCAGTCAGTTCCTCTTGTATTACGACATTTGTTTCTTCTATGTCACCATATGGGTTAATTATCCACGGTGGTATTACTATAGTCAAAACATCTCTAAACCTAGTTTCAAAATCTGAATAGAGGGCATTTAAATGTTGAGCGTAGGTTGAAACGTCGTTTTCCTGGCAGTTGTCTGTGACAAATTGGGGAACTGGGAAAATTCGCCCCGTCCAATATTTTGTTTCATTAGTTTAACTCTGGCGAGAAACGCTGATAAGATGGACTTTGTTTTAATCAACTTTGGACTGTCGCCTTGTAACTGCAAATTAACCATATTAAATTTTGTAAACAAATCTTTTAAATAGGCGATGTCTATTTTCCACTTCATTAAATTGTCTTTTAAAATTTTATCTTTAGTATCCAGAAATTCTAAAATAGTCTCAAAAAGTGCAAAAAATCTTGTCAAACATAAGCCTTTCGACAGCCAGCGTAGACAGCAAATTAGCAATACGATACTGATGTAGGTGTGAGTCTACTCTCGTTCTTTCGGATTACGTTAAACGAGGTGGGCTTCACAGCTAGGTACAAAGATAGTATGGTAATCCCTCAAAACTTGTTAAAAAAAAGTAACGCCGAATTGGACCTGAAATACGTTTTCGTTTTCTCTAGCACAACGGCTAAAAGCGTAATAGAATAACTGCCAAGGAAAATTCAACAGAAAGAAAACTACTTACATGTCTTAAAATAACACCTAGGTACATGAACATTCATCAACAATTTCCAAACGGCAAAGGAAAAGTAAAAATGGAGGTTTGACAGCGATATACCGTTAATTTTAATTTATTTATTTGTCCATAGAGTCAATCTTGTTATTTTTCTATAAGTTTGTAGCACGTCAAGGCAAACCTTTTCATTATATTTATTCTGACAGCAGAAGTAATTCTGTTGGCTTTTTATACATTTTTACAGTTCTCACTTCGTTGGATTGTGGGAAGTAGGAATTAAGTCCTGCAAACATCACTTAAAACGCGTTGTAGCTAACTGTATTTTAACTTTTGGAGAGCTGTGTACTTTGCTTTCACAGGTTACCGTATTTTTTCGACTACTACGTCTTATTTCTTCTGATCCATACGATCTATAGGCGATAACTTTTTCGCATTCTTTGATTGGAAGTCGCATCTAACAAATTTTAAAACGAATTCAACGCTGGTATTAAAACTATTACCTAGATCTTTTATAATTAAATTTTTTTAATTACAGATAAAGAAAGATGAAAATCTTGCACATCGATGGTAACAAGATTTAATTAAAAATTAAATAAGTAAAAGTTTTTATTTATTTAGTTATTTTTATTATTTTGTATAGGTACTACAGAATAGTTTAATTTTTTGTTATCAGTATTATCATTAATTTTCTTCTTAAAGTGCCTATTCTCTGTGGATGTTGGTTATCACATTGGACCATATTACTTTGTTTACTGCAGTTCTGAATGGACCTCACAGCTTACGTAGCCACGATATTCGTTTGCGTTCTGCTAGTCTTCTATTCTCTATTTTCTCTTGAATGATAAGCTGAAGTACTTGATATTTTCCATTTCGCATTATATGTCTAAAGCACTTCAGTTTTCTGCGTTTGATATTTGTAAGATATTTTAGTTTTCCACGGATCCGTTGCAAGATGGTCTCGTTTAATACGTGGTGCACCCATGGGACTCTTGGCATGCGGCGGTAGCACCACGTCTCGAATGCATCCATGCGCTTACATGACGTATCGGTAAGGGTCCACGCTTCTGCCCCATATAGGAGGGTTGAATGTACATAATATCTCAAAATTCTGATTCGTATCTGGATATCGAGGAATAGGTTACAGAGTGTTTTGCGCATCTAATTAAATGTACTTCTTGCTTTTTTGATTCGGTATTTTGTTTCTTGAAAGTGACCCCAGTCCTTGTTCAAAGTGCAGTTCAAATACGTGACTGTCTTGAGCATTGTAAGCACTACATTGTTGGCAGGAAACTGTAGGTTGTCGACGTTGTTTTTACTGATAATTAGTGTTTGCGTTTTCTTGCAGTTTATCTTCATACTATATCTGTTGCAAGCAGACGTTACACGGTCTATAATCCTCTGAAATCCTTCTGTAGTATTGGCCATAAGAACGGTATCATCCGCACATCTTAGGTTGTTTATTATTTCTCCGTTTATTAATATTCCATCTTTTATGTTGTGCAGTGCTTCTTTAATTAGATGTCCTGAGTACACATTGTATAAGAGGGGCAACAGTATACAACCTTGACTTACTCTTCTCTTTATGTTAAACTCTTCAATGTTTCGTTCTCGACTCGTTCATTAGCGTTTTGTTGTAAGAATAGCGTTGATATTATTTCTACATCTCTGTCGTCGATTCCCGACTGACGAAGAATTGAGATGAGTTTACTATGTTGGACTTTGTCAAAGGCCTTCTCTAAGTCTATGAAGCATGCGAAGACGTCTGCGTTGGTATCGCGTGCTTGTTGAATCAGGATTTGTATAGAGAATAAGGCCTCTCTGGTGCCTAGTCCCCCTCTGAAGCCAAATTGAGTGTCGCTAATGTTGTCATTGAGTTTTCTATATACTCGATCTTGAATAATGTTAAGGAAAGCTTTTGTGTTTTAATTTTGATAGTAGCCAATTATTTGGTATTTGACCGTTTAGGTAGATTTTGTTGAAGAGGGTGGTCACCAATTTTATTTGTTCAGTTTGCAGTTTGAGAACTTTTCAACATATCTGGTCTGGCCTGGGAATTTTATTTTTCAGCTTTATGATAGCTTGGACTCTACTTTCGCCTGTGTGGTAGTGGGCGCCTCCCCGTTGATTGCTATATCACAGTACTGGCGTTTTTGTCTCCGAACAGTTCCTACTGTATTGCTTTTATCTGGTGATGGTAATTATGTTTTTATGTTGTTGTCCGAGTCCAAGATTATTTCTGGACTCTTTCTTTGATATCATCCTGTTGGTTTTTTAAATTTTTTTATAGAGATTTAAACTATCATGTTTTGCCTGTAATATCTCGATTTTCATACATTTGGCCTGTAGCCATCGTTCTTTAGCGTTTTTAATTGCTCTTAATTCTCTTTTGTGAAGTTCTTTGTATTTCTCACTATTTCTGTTTCTGGGTTGTCTTCGTTCCTCCATAAGTTCTTCCTTCTTTGTGTGTTTAAGAACAGTTTTAAGCTGTTGTTATAACTTTTTCATCTCTGCTACGGTTCGTATGTCTGTATAATGTTTAGATCAAACGGTGTTGCCTTGATCTTGATTAATGCAACTCTACTTGAAATAGGGACGAATCAGTTTAAGGTTACATTGGTTTGTTTATTAGGAATTATTACTACTTCGTTTTTGATTAGTATCGTTCCCGGAGAAATATTTTCGGCGGTGACCTAAATTTGGCCATCTTATCTCACTGCATCTTAGTATATCGATTTCGTCTTTACGTGATTGACTTTAAAGGCTTCTTTGGAACACCGAGGGATTCTTAGCACCCTCTTCCCATTTAAGAGGTGCCCGAGACTGAACGCCTTTATTTGGTTTTGCGTATCCACTATGATCTCTTGCAGAAGGTATATAAGTCAGGTAGTTTGCCGTTGCTTTTCTGACTATAGTACTTGGAATACAGACGCTGTCGGTATTCATCATATGTGGTTATCATCAACTTAGTTTAAAAATGAGAATTGGGCGTCCTGTAAGGCCCAGTCATCGCCGACTACTCTCGAACTATGTCGTTGAATGCGACCGTCCTTGATCAAAAGTACTAACTCTACAGTACAACTTCTACACCCCATTATTATCATTACATTTACATTTACATGAATAAATCATAAACGCTTTAGTAATATATTACTATTTACTTATAATACTAAGTTTTTCTAAGAGGTACCAAGTTTTAATTTTTATCGTTAGATCATAACGAAATTCTAATGATAAACCGTGTTTATAACAGAATACAACTAAAAATATAAACTTTAAATGCGATTAAAAAAAGCAATCTGTTTTCAAGCGGTTAGATGTTGGCAAAATAGTACTTTTTTAAGAATTTGACATAAAGAAATTTGTACATCTTTTAAGTTTCCTGTAAATGTTACTACTATCTGGACGTTTGGTATTGTGTTTTTGGTTTGTATTTAATACGTTTCTAATATATTCTAAAGTTGTATCTCATTTGAAGTCATCAAAACTCTACATAGCGTCGGTTTCCTGAAATCAATATAAAACAGCTGAAAGAAGTTGATTTGTTGTTTTATTAAGTTGTTTTGATGTTGGCCTAAAAGCGGCTTATATTCGTAACTCACGATTCTTTTTCTACCTTAGTCACTGATTTATTTAGCTGTGGCGTACAAAAATACCTTAAATAAATAGTATTTTATTTTTTTTTCATTTAGGTGGTATTTCAAAATGCAATTCTTTGAGTGATTTTTCAAGCTTCTAATTATTTTGATGACATTTTGGTTTTTATTGATACAATAATTGTTCTTTAACATAACGTTAAAAAACCAAGTTTTTGTTTTTATTAATTGTACAAGTTTTAATTATATTATTTATGTAATATCAGTTCTACATTTTTTGTATATACACGTTAAATCCGCTTGAAATTTTAAGTAACAATAAATGTTATTAATATAGGTAATATGTCGATTTTGTTGGCGGTTTTTATGTTTTACAGATACAGTCGAACTACTTGTTTAATTATAAAAAATTGATTAAAATGTATCTTAATAAAATCTAACTTTTTGAAGATTTATCTAACGAATAAAAATATGAAGCTACAGATGAGATTAGAGTTGAAAGTTTAGTTCTAGGTAATCAAACATTTCTTTATCTGCTCTATAAAAACTTTTTGATAGTAAACCAAAAATGAAAAGTTACTTTGTGCGTGATTTTCCTACAACATATTGAAATAAGAGAGTTGTTCAGAATAAATTATTTATACAAATTTATCTAAGTTTTCTATAAATATTTATATCTTTGTTAAGCTTGTGAAATATTTATAGCTTAGCAAAACTGTTCAAAATTTATACACAATGGAAAACGAATCGGTATCTGACTTTGTTATATGCAATAAGTGAGTGAGAAATCTTTGAACGGTATTAAGGCGTATCAAAACGGATAAAAACGTAGACCAGGCGGGCTTGAACTAATGGAGTTGAGATGATTCTTATGAGATCTCGAGGAAATTGAAAGCTTTCATCATGTTAGTAGTTTTTTTTGTATGTATTATTTCTTACAGTTTATCTATTAAATTCACACCTTCTTCAGCTAAATAGAAATATATTTGACATAAACTAAAAATTATAATTTGTTTCCTTTGAAATTTGATTTTTAAACTAAAAGTGTTTCTTAGAAAGTTGTTTACTTTGCAACAAATACTTTTCACAATAAAATTGAAATTGAGTTTACGGTGTCTTCGAGAGGCGTTTTATATACGGTTCTTTTAAATCTTACTGCGATTTTGCTCATTTACTCACGTCTTAGAATTTATGACAATTTTGTATTAGCTTTTTACTAATACCATATTATACGTTTCAAGGTAATATTGTTGAACCTCAAATTTACTTTGTACGTGTAAAGCTATCTTAAAAGCAGCAATTACTTTTATCATTAGGATCCTACATTTGAAGACATTTATATCGCCCCAAATGTTTTACCGTTTTATATCAAGATTAGAGCTTTGGTCGCAGTGATACGGGATTGGTAAAATAGGGGGGTTTATGCTGATCTAAGGAAAAATAACATTTGACTTGGAAGCTTGCCGTGTTTTTATAATTCAGATTTGCTACTGCCTGTTTTTCGTAGAATATTTTTTTTTCTGATACATGAAATGTTACGTTTGAATTGTAAATTTTTATGCGTAAGAATGGATTTATCCGTAATGTTGAAGTTGCTACAATGAATTTATCGGCTCTAATACAAATGAAGCGTGGATGTAATTTTTTTTTATTTAAAACATTTTTTTTTAATCTAACGTCAAAAGTGATTTAATTATACAGCTTCGCCCGGCAAACAAGATAATTGGAGGTACAATCCCAAAAAAAGTATTTGGGCGTTTAATTTACATGTGTATTGTTGGATACACACAAATATATTGTGTGTTGCATAACCAGTATAACTAATCAGAAAGGAACACATTAATTAATTTGAAAGAAATACTTTATTAAACCTGAAAACCCAAATAATTTGACATTTAAAAAATTTCTTTTGCTTATTTTAAATGTATTAAAGTTTTATATTTTATCGAATGAAGAAATAAGTTATTTATTTGACAATGTTTAGCAACACAAATTAATCCTTAAATTAAATTAAAAATTAATTGAACATTTAGGTACATATTTAAACAATTTTATTAGTCACTTTCATATTTTCCTTCTTCCGAATTTATGTCATCTTCCGACGAACCAGTATTACTACAAATTTCAAGCTTTCCACTACTTCGTCAACGAATCCATTTTTTTGCTAATCTAATGCTGTGATTTTAGCAAACCGTTTTTCACTAACACCTCTATTTCTTTGGCGCTTTGCTGTATAGTAGGTTATTCTTTGCGACCTTATGTTTAGCCAAAATCCATATGAATCCATGAATTGGATTAAGATTGCAATTGTATGGAAGCAAACGTAACATGGTATGTCCATGTTTTCTTAAAATTTCATCATAAAATGTTTAAGTGTAGCCAATCTTTTTCACTAATTTTAGCAATTTGGCTTTCCTCATATCCCTAGTTGTTGAAACCTCGTTACTTTCAAACCAATCTCTAATTTTCTGATTTTTTGTGGCTTGGGTTGGAGGTTTGTTGATTTGAACACTGTGGTACGGTGCATTATCCATAACAATGATTCCTTTTGGAGGCAAATTTGGGTTTAAAAGTTTTTCTATCCACTAGATAAAATTGTGAGGATTCATACCATTATGGTACTTTCCTAATTTGCTCTTAGATTTGAAAATTAATAAGGCGTTGTTTACAAATCCATGTGTACCACTTGCGTGTACCATAATGTATCGCTGACCAAAACGATCAGTTTTATATACACCAGGTTGGTCCTTTGATTCTTAGCACTTACTCACCCCATAAGATGAGTGCAAAAATGTTTCGGTTAAATATGTAATTGTTTTTTTATTTTCTTTGAGAGCGGCGTTTTCTCTCAACTTTCGTAGATAAAGAGAACGCCAAGCTACGCTATCATCGCGTTCCATGAACAATTTTCATCGGTTTTTTTAAATTTAAAGTCAATTCTTAAAAGATGTCTTCGAACAGTTTCTAGTCCACCAGTATAATTAATCTTGTCTTGCTTCTGACTCACTAAAATTTTTAACGTCGGCACTTGCTTGTCAACCGTGTAACTCTCTTGCACTGTTCTTTTCAAAATTCCTAAATTGCACTCATCCACCACTATTTTGTTGGATTCTCGGCTTTTTCTTTTTTTTTTGAAAGTGATTTTCGTAGATCACCGTTAGCCACAGTAGCTTCTTTTCTGATCCTCAAAATAGTAGCCACTGATTTCCTAGCTGCAGCCGCAGCAAGTTCGCTTGTCTTGTCCAGAAAAACTAATAACATTTTTGATAATGTTTCAATCCTCAGAATGTATAGTTATTTTCGTAGCTCTAGCCATATTAAGGATAATCTTAAAACAAAACTTACATTAAATTACATTATATTAAAACACTTGTAAGTACATACCTGTATTTTACAAATAATACAACAAAGTAGTCTTAAGAAAAACTGATTTTAATAAACAAGAGTAACACTGAAACACAATAAAATGAATTGGTGATTAATAAAACACCCGCGGAAAATGTCCGCTGTAAACTGTCATAATATGCTTGTAACCATCGGCCTGGCAACAACGAAAAGCTTTGCTTTTCTCTAGACGAGTAATCACAGGCTGAAAAGTTGTAAGAGATAGAAATCGTTTTTGTAAACAAACTGCACATACTACGTGTGCACTACTTGTCAAACGACCATTTTGTTTGTTAACTTTTTTTAACTAACTTTTAACTGTGAATGTAGTAACTCTCAATTCTCAAATATGATTGGACAAATTATTAATGGTGGCAAAAATTTCATAGTAATTATTAGCCATTAATAACGCCAAAAGAAAAATTTATTACAGTGTTGCCAATACTACATAAAAAACTTATAATCTTAAATATGTCAAAAGCATAACACTTTCTGCTTTAGATTTTTTTTACTTTACAACCACTATATTGCAAGAAGGTCGTTTCAATATTAAAATTTTAAAAACGCATTTATATTAAAGTCAATTCATCTATCCTTACAATAAGCAAAATGAAATGTTATATATTTGTAACTGTAAACTAATAATAAAACAATTTTTAGTATTTTTTGGAGGGTCATTGACAAAATGACCTAATGAAAAAGCTGTCACTGCTATACTGAATATCTTATAAACAAAATTTAATCAGTACTCTGAAATAAACAATAATATTACCATAATCATTCATTATGGTTAAATTTGGTGGGTGAATTTGTCTGCAAGCTAAACCTTTGTTACACATGGCAGTGAACATCTTCAGAGACTAGAACACAACGTGTACGATACAGGTACATTAACGTCTTAACTTTTTCTTGATCTGGATAAGTTGTGTTGGGCTTCTCGTCTTCTCAGTTGTCCAGTTTATCTTATTGTCATTGAAAAACTTTGATAGAATCTGATTTGTATATGTTTGTTTGTTGATCTTGACGTTGATCGGTTTTGGTTACTAGAAAATAAGTAGTTGGTTTTAACACAATGTAGAATTCGTTTATTTGTTGGAAATCTGTTTGACCATTCGCAGCGACGTGATCATCAGCCACAATAAGCAAACGATACCGGTTGTTGCATATAAATTTCTTTATTGTTGCAAAGAAAATCTTTCTTGTCTAGAGAACTATCAACATTAATTCAAATGCTATACACTCACTTGGATTATATCGAATTGGTTCTGTATGGTTTGATTTCACAAATTTCTGCCGGCTGCTTATTATTGCGAGTTGGCAGGCTTACTAGTTTAGCTTAACGATAACAACCATCGTAATTTAAATCTATGAATAGGTATTTGACGGTTTTTTAACCATATTTGAATTACCTAGTTGATGCAGCAATGCTTCCAAATATGTCGTATTTATTACTAGTTTATTTGATTGCCGGTTTTTGACCTAATTATACATGGATCGATAATGATGTCATTGGAAGATGGCTCAATACGATTGAGGATGTTTTGCTTTAAATACTATGGTAAATTTCCATGCATAACGCTATTTTGCTACGGTATAATTAACGGTTGCTCGACAACGTGCTTTTGTAGAGTGACGTAATGATAGCGTCATCAAGTAGAGGAATCAAAAATGCAAAAATTTTTTTTTTGTGAGGAATTTCGAAAGGTTTAAAAACGTAGCTATATATGAGCTTACCCGAGCTAGTAGATCGATAATTTTTGAAACTCCCAAAAAGTCGCGGATAGATGCAGTTTTCACACAATTCGCTGTCGCGTAGAGACGAGAAAAACGGTTTCACGTATGGAACGTTTCCAACCGCGACTGTTTCAATGAAGTTGTGCTACAAAGTAATAGTTACTCTAGAACAATAGTTCCAAAATGTTCGTAGCTTTGTGTACCGAACATGTTATGAGTCACGAATACTTATCTGCCGTTCTAGGGTAGCATGCTGCCTACTCATATCAAAAACCATAATGCAATACGCATAATAGTGACAAGCAGAGACGACTATGAACATGACATTATTTAATATATTATATGGAGAGTGTACAATGTGCGTGCATATATGTAATTAAATTTTAATTTTTACGACTCAAAATGTTGTCATTTTGCTGTAAAATTAGTTTTCAAATTAGTTTTCTTTTTTTCAAAATATTTCAACTAAAGTTTTCCTGGATGAATTTTTTTAACCCATCGTTGTAAAAAATGGTAACTAAAATTTGTATGATAGGGTTCATTCTCGGTTCATTTGCTATAAACGTCTGAAATCATTCTGATTTCTGTTTCGAAAAAAGACAACCTGTAGGTATACATTAAATTTAGGACAGTAAGCGCCACAAGAAACTGCTGCTACTGTTTCTGTAGTTCAAAATTACTGCTAGATTAGGGTATTTTTTTTTTTTGATGCAATAGGAAAAGCTATTGGCGTCATCTAGCTAAATAAGAATATTAAATTGAATGGCCGGGTCGGTTTTTGCAGTCGTATGAAATAAATCGGTCTATAAAAGTTGTAAACGAGTCGGGTTAAAATCACAAAACAAAATCGATACGGGTAGTCAGTAGGAATAGCTAGAGTTGGTTAATAAGATTTGTCCGGTTCCAGAAAAAGTTCAGGATTAACAGGATCTCGTATTCAAGTACTTATAGAAGTTATTCCATCAAAATTAGGAAAATATTTCTGTTCTTAGTGACGATAGAACTATACATCATTATATTATATACAAATCCGTTTCGAGATGTGGTTTATGTTCTGCGTGTGGTACATAACAAACGTGCTTGGAACCTGTTACTCCTGGAACGGAACGGAATGGTGACTTTAAAATACCGCTCCAAAGTAACCGTTTTTGTAATACCGATACATCTTTACTGTCGAGTAGTAAGTAAGACTGCGCTCTAAACGTGTAAGTTTGCAGTTTTGGGTTTTGAAGAAAAATCGACTGCTTTTTATGATTATTTCAGTTTTTGGTTCCTTAATGTATTTTTTTGTAATCGTTTTAACGCACTAGGTTCCATAGTTTTTTCGCAATTAAAGTTTGTGCTGATCCGGTTACTTCATGGTTTATCGTGTTGTTGCCATTGCAGCTGACGGTTATCTTGTTGTTGTTACCTTACTGAATGTCAATATCGTCAAAGCTGGTTTGCTCAGAATCGTTCGAATTGAGTCGTTTTTCATGCATGCACGACTGAATTGCTAGGTTTTCAAAAGTTTTGCTCTTTCGGAAACATATCCCATTTATCTTGAACTAGCTGTAAACATCAAATGGAACGTCAAACACTTTACATATTAAGAGCATTTTAAGCAATTTCACCAAACGTTTTTTAAAAACCATATAATTTTAATGGCGAAAATAAAAGAAACTGAAAATTAATAGAGAATTAAATCAGGGCTTAGCTTGAAACAGAGTTATTTTCAATTTATATGTACAATTTATTGCTGTTCTCAAAACTTGCAGAGATTATCAAACTATCGATAGAGTTAAACCGTTTCATCAATGTGTCGCCAATTTTATTTTTTAGGACAATCACTCATTGTTGATTACGTTTTCTAGAATTATTTTAAGTTCTATATTGCATTTTGTTTTTTGTTTGCTTCAGTCTCGCCAACTTAATTTTTTAGGATAATCATCACTCTTCTAGACTTATTTTACGTTCTTTATTGTATTTTGTTTTTTTTTTGCTTTAGTGTCGCCAACTTTATTTTTTAGGATAATCATCACTCATTGTTGATTACGTTTTCTAGAATTATTTTAAGTTTTATATTGTATTTTGTTTTTTTTTACTTCAGTGGCTGTTTCGTTCAATGCTGCCGGTTCTGTGAGATTGTCTTCTACCGTTTCTATGACGTTGATTCAATATTTTCATGCCACTCAATTACGCTTTACTTCTAATCGTTTTATTGGAAAATAACTTTTTTTCTATATTAATCGAATAAAGATGTGTCACAGTTAGTTTTTAACGAAAAGAATTCATACTAGATTTTAATAGTGCACGTAAACATAAACTGAACTCACAACAGCGTTGCCGATACTATATAATAACCGGATAAACTCTAAATATGTCAAAACATAACACTAATTCTGCTTTTTTTATCGATAAAATTTGAAATTTCGTACTTTTCAAGTTACTATTTTATTGTAATTTTTATAAGTATTTTTTGGATTATAATTATTTACAGAAACAGGAATAGCTTGATTTTAACAAGAGAATTAATTATTTTAATAATTTCTGTAATTTTTTTTATTGTGACTTATTGCACTTTTATGGTCGCTTTTCTACTCTTAAAATTTTACCTACTTAATATTTTTATAAAATACCGATATCATGTTTTATTTCGTAAGACATAACAGTTTAAATATCACATTCGTATTTGATATTATACGAATATCGCATTCTTATTAAGTTATTTTTTATGACAATAATAGTATGGCATAGCGCAAATTGCACGTTGAATGGCAATTTATGAAACGGACGTGACATAACTAAATTGCTAGTTATCGGTTATCGTTTATTTAGTACCAGTCAGGTATTCTTATCTTAAATCTCTTAAAAGTAATAGGCAAAATAACTATGTATACAACAAATAACTTTGTTAAACAATTGACGGTATTAAACCCAATGCCTTTTGTTCTTCCTTACAACTAATAGAACTTGTAGCTATACAAAAGCTTCTAAAAAGTTGTAAACTTTAACCATGTCGATCTTAAAGTTTTAACTTTCTTTTTACTGTAAGAGATTTTTTAGTTTATCAACGCTAAAGATAAATTTATATATAGTTACTTCAAAATTGACGTATTAACAATACTGTAGTGAAATGAACATATTAAGTTAGGCTCTACCGTGAAACAAAATTTACTGTAATCGATTCATAGTATTTGCAAGTTTATAGATAAACATTAAACCAATATTATAAAATATTTTAAAAAATTGATGTCTCGAAAAGCACTAAACGTCATGAACAAAAAATGTATAGCTAAAATATTATTCCCAGTTGGGCTTTTAACTAGCAACCTTGTTAACGCTTTTAGTGTCAGTCGGCGCATATTCGAGAACTGAATATCTTAAGCATTAAAAAATATACTCTGTTACACACAGCTGAAATATTGCGTGATTCAATAAATATCTACAGTATATTGGCGCAGAAAAAAATGTTTATTATAACCATTACCTTATAAATTTCATTTTAATATAGAAAACACAATTTTGCGAAGTTTCTACATCGAATAAAGAACTCGATACGTTAGCTAATCGATTGTCAAAGGATTTTGAACATAAAAATTAAACTTGTTTTCTTGAGGAATAACATTTTAATACGATTAAACATTTATTTAAGATTTTGTTTCCTGTTCTTTAATTTATTGGGACTGCATTGTGTATCATTGTGTATTTTGGTATAGTGGGTGCAATTATTTATAATGGCCGATTTGAGATTAACCATTTTTGTATTCTATACTTTTTAATATACAGGGGACATTATCTTGGGTTGGTAGTATTATCTGTCAGTAACACATTCTAACACTTTGCTTGCATTGAGTGTCATTTTTATTATTTTTTAATTTAAAAGAGTTATTATCATAACTCATAACTTATCTGCATCATTTGTGTTTTTCTAGTACTGAATAACACTTTTCAAAGTTGCATTCGTTGTATGCAAATCAATCGGTGCCAAAATTATTTGCGACAACAAATAATGAGTTTAATTCTTAATTCACAAGCATTATTGCTACAAAGCATTAAAAAAACCTCTTGATGATCCCATAGAAAGTTGCAGTTTTTGAAGAATGGACATTTAAATAACAATAACTTGTTGGATTTTTCTTTTTTTGCGGACGTTTACAATACGGTAAATGAAGAACGTTATCGTGTTATTTGAGTCAATTTTTTCAACAAATAGATGACTGACAATTTTGTTATTTAAAAAAACTATTCAACTGCTCATACCATTTATGATAAAACTAAATTTATTTATGATTTCTTTTTCTTCTTCTATCTTTACGGAAATTTAAAAACACTGCCGTTTAAAATATAATGTTGATGAACTTTTTAGTGTTTTTTAAAGTTTAATCACAAAAGTAAAATCTAATATCGAAGCTGAAGGACAGCATATTGAACATCGGTTATAAAGATTGTTTTAAATGATTAAATTTATTGTTATATTACGTTTTTAAACTATTAACTACCATTAATTTGTTACAAATTAGATTTCACATTAAGAACTTATACTTCATACTAACTCATGTCATGTTGGTTGCCTAAAATGTCTGAGAAATAAACCATTCTGAACCTGAAGACTCATTATTATATCTTATTATATCTGTGCACTATAAAGAAGCTTTTTATTTGCAAAACATGTAAAGCAAAAGAATTTTTATCAGAAACGACTTTAAAGTTTACTAATAAAACTTGGTCAAATGAAATCCTATAAGAACGTTTGCAATTATTCTGTAGTAAGCTGTACAGTAACGTTAAAAACATTAAACATTGTTCAGGGTGGTTCATGCCACCAAGTTTTTAAGTTAATTAATACAATAGGGCATACTCCTCTTGGTACGAAATCGGCAGGATTGTGATCGTATTTGACATAATACAACTATAAATCTTCAGTTAAGCCTTGAATTTGTGAAACCCTATTCCCTAAAAAGACCTTCCATGTACTTGCTTTGGCATGTAACCATGATAAAGTTATAGTGGAGTTTAAGTTTTGATAATAACAAAGCGGCACACAACTCTCTGGGAATAGAAATAGAGTTTAATAGGGCAACTTTTGAGTTAGCGCATAGAAGGTTTATTTTTACTTCCTTGCAGTTATTCAGGCTTCGAATGTACACACATGCCTCATATGCTACTTGGGATGCATCTGCAAATCTAATTAGTTGGATAAAGTTTGAGTCGTCACTTTTAATGTATCTTGGTACTTTTCAATTGTTTAATTTTAATAGATTATTATAAAATTCCTTCTTAGAAAAGTTTTTTGGTATGTTATCATCCCAGGATATTTGTAGTTGCCACAGTTTTTGCAGCAATAATTTGGTAACAATTAAACTGGTTCTAAAAGGCTCATAAATTTGAGATATAACAGACAATATTGTACGTTTGGTTATGGAGTGATTATTTAGTACATCTCGAATATGATAACTTTATTGATTACAAAAATTACTGTCGTCTATATTTAAAATGACCTTTGAATTAGAATCCAAAATTTTTGGTATTAGATAAGGACTATTTGATGCCCATTTATTTAGTGAGAAGCCCCCGGATTTAAGTATTGATGATATCTTATTATACAAAGATTCTAATTGTTGAACTTCATCTGATCCGATTAGTAGGCCATCAATATATAAATCATCTCGAATGATTTTACTAGATGTAGGAAAATTGGATTGATGTTCATATGCAAGTTGCTGTAAACATCGTATCTAAAAAGGCGATACTATCGGTACTATAAGTTGCCGCGTTATAAAACTTTTACTTAACGTTTCGCTTATCATGCTGTCAGCTTCTTCAGAAGATTTCTAAAGACTAATGTTATCGTCTTGCGTTCATTGTTATATACGGTCTTTCGGCTCCGCTTTGCTGATCCGTTTCCGTTCTAGTCTGTTGAGTTGCGTTCATAGAAGTCTGGTGACTTCTTGCATGTTCTTCACGCAGCGTAGATCTCTATGTGTTGCTTAATCTGTATCCCTCCTCACGGTTGAAGTTGTTAGTATTTTTCATTATTTTCAGTGATTCGAGTATTATTTGCTGGTTAGCAGATTTGTAATCTGCAGTAGCGGAACATCTACATGAGAATGGAGATTAGTGGATTGATTACGGGAACGTAAAGGTATTAGCAAGAAGTAGACACTATCACCAGCGAATAATACTTGAATCACTGGAAATATTGAAAAATCCTAACAAATTCAACCGTGAGGAAGTTTATTCAAAACCGATTTATCAAAGTTATTGGATTTTTTTGGAATAAATAAGCAATTAATAATTGAACTAAAACAATTATGAGTAGACCTTATGTTTACTTGCATACTAAACGTAATTTTGTAGTAATGAAGTTACTCTGGTTCCCACTTACTAACAGAACTCGACATGAATAAAAATTTCCGGTCATTACAAAGATTCTTGTACTGGAATGTAAAAGATTCCATTCTTTTAATCAAGATTCCAAAATTTGTAATTTTTTTTTGGTTAAACTCAAATCCCGTCTCAAGCCATTGACTTCACGGCTATATCGGTGTGCGTAAAGGTGTGACATGAATAACAAACAGATTTTTCTCAGCAGTCCCTTTCTATAAAAACTGTTTTTATTAAGGAACATTATTTCCTTTCTTTTCCTCTCCGAGTACCCAAAAAGAAAAAGATTTCGAGTATTAAATAATAATAATACTTTCTTTGTTCTTTTTGTAATATCTTTTGTCTCTTAATCTAGACCAATTCAAAAGATTTTTTTGGAGAGCAATTTAGAAGTACTCCATTACTAATATGGTAGCTTGACTTCTATTGGAAGATAAAACACTGTTTACCTTTATATTTGATCTCTTTTAGTGTTCATTTGTTTTACTTGTTTTTTGAACTCAGGGTCCGTCACTAAGTTCTCCTACAAAAGTATTTAGTTTTAAATATATGTTGCACGAAATAATTGCATAATTGCTTTTTTATATTAAATAATAAATTTTTAAAAATGATACATATACCGTATACTTTTGTTTGCCGCGATTCATAGTATTGAAAATTCATATTCTCACCAAGCTTAGCGAGATAAAAAAGGTTTAACAAAATGTTTTTTGTGCCACTCATTTATAAATTAATATTTTCTGCACAATGTCAATATTAGAATCTTTATTGGTTAGGTTACTCCAGATGTTAAATAATTTCTACAGTAGAGCTTTGAGCACTAGGTGAGCACTACCAATATTAGATAAATAAAATAAGTTACACCAATATAATTCGCGAAAAACAATTCCAGGCACTGTGTATATCGTATTCGTCTATATATCCGATATATAGGGTGTATGGAATACGACTACAAACTCGAGGAGTAGTTTTCTTGTTGGGCTAAATGAAATTTTTTCTTTTAAATACTTGGTTTAAAGCGGTTCAATTTTGAGATATTTGCAATTAAAGTTTTCAGCCCTGATGGGTGCAAATGCTGTAAAGTCCGTGAAACGTATTGATGTATTGCGTCAATTATTGTTTTTTTTAAGTTTCCATTATCTACAAAATCAATTGTTAATACAACAATTAAAGCAGATCGTAATGTTTATTTCTTAGCATAATTACTGACTATGTACACGATCATGTTTGTCTTTGGTTGTAACTAAAACAAGACTTCAGATAATTAAATGTAAATTCAGCTTTCTTAGAACTGAGTTCGACAATCTGATTGATTTCGGTTTCGATTTTTTAACGGATTCTTTTAATTGATGCTAAGTATTTGTGTAAACGTACTCGTACTTCATAATATTTAATTTAAATTTTCTTTATTCTGTACAACAGTGATACTGGTGAGTGCAATTATAACTTCTACACCACATGTAGATTGTGGATTGAGCAATATTCTAATAGATAATTGCTTTCAATAAACTTTATTTTGGCGCGTGTGCAATGGCTTAGAGAAACTGAAAGTGCTCTTCCTACCTACGAAGGCCGTGGCCGATAAAGATCACTCTATATATTAGCAACGGAGAAATAATAAAGTAATAGTAATAGTAGCACTAGAGAAATAGGCCGCGCAGTTAACGTGTTTTAAGGAATTATTTTTTGTACTTTTACCATGTTCAACGAGTCAAATAGTTAATCGACGTTAATTTTGAATCGCGACTTGAGTTTTGTGAGTGGTTGCGGCAACAAGAAGTTTTTGACCCTGACTTTAAAGTACGAAGATATTATTTTCAGATGATTATTGTTTTACAGGAATTAAAGTGCTTAATGTTCATATCACGCATGTTTGGAAAGAAGAAAATTCTTATGAAACAAAGTAACTTTTAATAGAGGTTTTCTATTGATGTTTGGGCATGTGTTTTAAGAAATAGTTTAATTAAACCGTTTACCAAAAACACTTACAGGCGACTTGTACTTTTACAAGAAACTTTTGCGCAAGAATTTGATAACTGATGACCGCATGTAAGTGGTCCGGTTTGTGATTTCTTAAATGTGATTTTTCGGGTCGTTGAAATGGAAGAAATGCCACTAGACGCTGGTCACGTCATAGGTCAGATGTTAACTTTTTTCTGGAGCTATGTGAAAGTTGAAGTAAACAAAACCCTTGTAAATAATAGACAAGAGCTACAAAATCGCTTTCTCCCAGCAGAAAATGCAATTAGACAAAATGTATGCAATTATTTATGCGAGTAACGAACAATATTTGGCGACGTTTAGACGTTCGTGTTTTATCCAATGGAGGAGGTGTTATCTAGTATACTTGAAAAGCATGTGCAGAATAGCAACTTCATTTAACAATTGTAATTTAATTACGCGTTATCCGGTAACATTCTTTTTTTTATTCATGCTTTGTCTTGATTTTTAATTTTGAAACCAAAATATCGTTCGTAACATCTTTAAATTAATTAATTTAAAGGCTTCTTTTGCGTTTTTCTAACATATAATCCACAAACACAACAAAAACTGTCTGGAGAATTTTTACAGTATTTTGCACGGTGGAACGGTTTAACTAAGTAACAGTTCAGTGACATTTTATTTGTCTATTGCCAGACCACGCCAGCGATTAAACAAAAAACTGTTGTGGTCACCACACGACTTTCCTATAAGAAATATCTACATATTTTTTATTTTCAAATTGAAGAAAAATATAGAGAATTCAGAAAACTTAGGTTTATAATTTTATTTGTTTAAAAGAAATAGTATTGAAAGTACTAAGTATTACACATTAGACAATTTTTATTTAATTTTTTTTATTTTACCCACTTTGAGGTGATATGTACTCGTTTGTATTGACTTCCTAGTTTTTTTTGTAATCATTAAGATATAACTCAAATATGGCAAATTGTGCTTATGTTGTCATATCGACTACCCTCATAGTTGTGCGCCTTAATATTGCTTCTTCCTTTAGTAAATCAGTAAAAATTATTATTTTCAACGTATCAGGCTTTCCCTTCAATATATGATCTTAAAAAATCAACACAGGCAAGATTCGAACTTAGATTTATATTTGTGACTTTATTTTAAATTATAAATAAAATACCTCATAAACCGTTAATGTTAGAAATTTTTTTAATTTAAATAAATTGTTAGAAAGAATTATCTCTATAAGAAACTGTAAACATAATTTAAATAATTTACATACGTACAAAATTATATAAGAAAACCTGTTAAAAATGGCGGATACGCTTACTTTCGGTTTTTTTATCAGACCTATTTTTGATAGATCCTAAAGGATATGAAAAGCCAAATACCAAATTTCAAGTTATTAAGACATTTGGTTCGAGAGTTATCGTGGGTACATCGTTACACACACACACACAGACACCCAAAATTTTTGTGTAAAAAATACATTTTTCTGATTTATAAAGACTTTGAAACGTACAATTCTGCGATCGCTATACTTCCCTTATTAGAAAGTAATAAATGAATCACTCCGTCAACTGCACACATCTATATCTGTATGTATCCATTCTAGAAGTTTCCATTTTAGTATATTTTGCGATGAGTAATTCATTAGAATTATGTGGAATGCGCAACGTTGTATCCTTTGTAGTTGGCGCCGTTTTTCACGGAATAGCCGCGAACATGATCGAACTTGTTACCATACTTTTTACTTTCCTATAAGGTTAGTATAGCGATCGCAATTTTTTTTCAGAATTTTACGTTTCAAGGTATCCAGAATCAGAAAAATGTGTTTTTAACAGAAAAATTTTGGGTGTCTGTGTGTGTGTCTCTGTTTGTGTGTGTAGCGATGTACCCACGATAACTCTCTAACCAAAAGTGCTAGTAACTTGAATTTTGGTATGGAGGTGGCTTTTCATATTCTCTCGGTTCTATCAAAAGATGGGTCTGATAAAGGAGCAGGAAGTGGGTGTATCCGCCATGTCTAACAGTTTTTCTTATATAATTTTGTACGTATGTAAATTAAACGAATTATTTTTACAGTTTCTTATAGAGATAATTTTTCCTAACAATTTATTCAAATAAGTTTATTAGATATTTGATTTATAGGGTATGTACAGGGGTTAGTCGATATGACAACATAATCATTACATAGCATGCTAAAAAAAGTCAATACAAACATGTACATATCACTTCAAATTGAGTAGGATGAAAAATGTTTAAATGAAAATTGTCTAATGTGTAATATTTAGTACTCTTACTATTATTTCTTTTACGTAAGTAAAATTTCTGAATTCTCTATATTCTTTTGACTTGGATGTTTTACTTCAATTTGAAAATAAAAAATTTGTAGTAAGTCCTTATAGGAAAGTCATGTGGTGAGTTTTTTAATTTGAAATTTTATATTAATCTTAGTGAAAACTATGTTAAAATACAGTTTTTATGTTTACAATAATGCAAAATGTTAAGATTGTTAAGTTAGTTATAAAAATCGTGTCGGCTAGTGTAATTATTTAATATTTCATTAAGAATATAACGTTCTTCATTAAAAGAACGCAAGTGAAGCAGGTATTTTTTTTACAGAATTTTTGTTAGTGGTGGTTTGCCGCACGTAAATTTAGATTTATACTTCTTACAAACCTATTAACTATTTATATACTAGTTATTAGCTAATTAATATATCAATTTTTATAGTTTTGTATTTGTGCTTAACCTAAAATAACTTTTACGATATACTGAACATTCGTTGGCAAAGATACGACAGTATTAGTTTAAAAATGCAACTACTGATATGAATATATCACCAAATAAAAAATGTCAGCTTTAAATAAAAACTACTTAAATTATGGAAAGAATTTGGGCGTTGTTCCATATCTAACATAAAGTTAAATCTACCAAAATTGACAAAATTTATTATTTTTTGTTAGCACGAACACTATGTTTTTCCTTCTGTATTTTTATATATGTACAAACCATAAAAGAAAATTGATCAAATAGAAACTTTCGTAGTATAAACTTAGCGATTCGTCGTGTTGATATAATAACTAAATCCTAGGGCTTGTATAGAAGTCATAAATTTTGGTCTTTCTGTTTTTTCAAATATGGATTATTTGTATCGTTTGCTTTTCGGAAATATTAAGCAATAAAAGTCATCTATTTATTGATATCAGGATATCACTACTATAAAAACCGGTATATATTTTTAAGTTTAATTTATTTCTAGATGAAGGAGGACTCGATTTTTAATTCTCTTTCTTATTTACTGCTTTTCATTTTAATAATGAAGAGAACATATTTTACATGTTATATATTTATATATAATTTAATGTTTGTTTTTTTATTATTAACAGCAATGATTTAGCCTAAACTACAATAGATTACTTTTGTGTTTACCAGCTGCTTAGAAATAATTGGTTTATGGTTTTCGTAGGTTTTCTTGGCTTTTAACATACCTACATATAGTATTTTAGTAGATCTCAAACCCAGCATTTCTTTCGCAAAATTAATTTTAAATTTAAATCAAATAATATTAACTTGATTTTGCATGTTTTTTATTATTATACAGGGTGAATCCTTGTAAAGATATTCATTAATCTACTTAGTTCGATAACTTATCTAATTCAACATTAAAATTGTCTATTAGAAAATTTCTAAATCCCCATGCTAAACGGTTAGGCGAAGACATAACCTTTACAGAAAAAAATGAACGTATTGTCCATTAGAAATGTTTTATGTCACATAGTTTGTAACTGTCGTATAGTATGGAAGATTCTACTTTAGAAACACCATATGGCACTTTTTTTTAATTTCTTGTTAAATTGGTGACGCATTTTAGTAAAAACTTGCAGAATTTTGCAATTTTCTTAAAAAAAATTAAATGGGTAGGCATAGTTGGCTTAGTATAGTACATAAATTTTGGTCTCTACATTTTTGAGGGATTGAGGTGATGCGTTTTTAGAATTCATACCAAATACATTGCCAGATTTATTAGATGACTATCCTTTGAATAGTCGTCAAAATATGTGGCTGCAATTAGATGGTTGTCCTTTGCTCATTATGCAGGTGGAGTTCGGAACCATCTCGACGATGAATTCCACCGTCGATGAATTGGAAAGAGAAATGCGTTTTGTTTGCCACCTAGGTCTCCGGACTTTACATGTCTAAATTTTTTTCTCTGGGGACGTGTAGAAAATTTAGTCTAACAAAATCCTCCTACGTCGCGCAAGAACATGATTTTAAAAATACAGAACGCCATATGGTCTATTTCTAGGGTTGAATTAGAAACTACTGTACTGTTAACCAGAACAAAAATCAATGAGTGTATTCTATACAATGGGAGGCAATTTGAATACCTATAATGGTTCACAAAAGACATTTTTAGACATCTTGTGTCATATCTCCCGTTCCTCTAATGACAAAAACTTTTATGATAGATTTGCTAATTCATTTACTTTACAACTATACTACGCTTACTATGCCTTTTCATTAAATTTTTTGCGTCACCAATTTAACAAGAAAATTTCAAGAAAATGTGCCATATGGTGTTTCTAATGTAGGATCGTCTGTACTATACGACAGTTACAAACTATTTGAAATAAAACATTTGTAATCGACAATACGTTCATTTTTGTCTATAAAGGTTTATATCTTTACTTAACAGTTTAGCATGAAGATTCAGAACATTCGTAATAGACAATTTTAATGTTGAATTAGATAAGTCTTCGAACTATAAAGAATATCTTGATATTTAAAATCATTGAGAAAATAACGATTTTTTATAATCACCCCCTGATTCTCCAAAGGGTTTTTAAAAGTGAAAATATTTTTAGTGAACTCCTTGTATGTGATTTAGTCTGTAAAATTTTTTTCCGTATTGCTAGGCCAAATACTTTTAGAGATACATTTGAGGGTCGCGTTTAAGGATTCACCCTGTATATGTACGAATCATCTTTACTTGGAAAAAAGATACGTTTGATTTTTTGAGATTTCGTTTGATTTTATTGTAGTTTTTGTTTTTGTAATATTTCTATCTGTTAGTGTGTCCAAATTATTTTCATATACAAGAAAGAATATTTTGTTTTGTTGATTTATGTGTTGAATCAAGTGGGCAATAATTAATAGCTTTGTGTTACTTTAAAAATATATAAGATGCTAATAACATTTAGTAAAAAAGTGAATTCTTCTTTTTAATTACTTAAGGCTATTGTTACAAACTAATTTGAGCACAATCGCTTGGAGTTTAAAATATATTATACCATTTGTTAAGATATGGTGCAATAATATGGGGATATCGTTAGTACTACAAAATTAAAGAGCCTAGAAATCTTTGATATGTCGTTAACATTAATAATTGCGCAAATTGAACAAAACTTGCTTATGGCATTTATTTTTTTATTTGACGTTTCGTTTTTGAAGTAGATATGTAAATACTATTATCACTTTCACTTTGTTTTTTTAATTTTATATATGGATGCTGTAAGTTATTCTCATCATATCTCATACGATTGGAATAATGCAAGTCGATTTTAACCTAAAGGTAAGTGTTGACTGCCTAAGCGAATATTATTTTATAACTTTTTTAGAAAGTGTTTGATGTATTGTATATATGATCGTCGCGTAAACGGTTTGCACTACTTAAATAATTTTTCTCTGTATTTGTTTAATTCAATTTATGATTTAACTATGACCAAGAATACAAAGATAGTGTACAACTTTTTGGGACTCATCGGCACTGGGAATATACACTGTTTTTTTTTACAACTACACTGCCAGATTGCTGTAGTTTTTAATCATTTAGACATTTTTTAGATTAGCGCTTGCAAGTATGCAGGCATCTTGCAGTGTGTTGTAAAAACCACTCATGTACAGACGTTGCACAGGTTGTTTTAGTTCAAACATTTTTACTGTTTTATATGTGAATAAATGGTTCCTTTTGATTATCAATGATGTGCTTATTATTTATGAAAATCAATACAATTCACTACTATTTTATTCAATGAACATTAGGTTAACTACGCACTTAATTGATACACGCTGGTACCCAGCATCTCGTGGGAATAGTGCCATAAGTAGAAAGTTATAAATAAATTACATTAACTGTGTTTACTATTAAATAGATAAACCAATTTCAAAACCAAAATACATTTGATCAATGTCAGATAATAAGTCTCATCAATTTCTGTTAGGATAAATAACTTAAATATAAGTACGTATCTATATGAAACGTTATTTACCAAACTATAAATCAAGTAGATATTGATACCAATAAGTAGTAAAAGTCACAAATTAAATATATGTAGCACAAACTAAAACAGTTGTAAAAATAATTGACGTATTCCAAAAATGATCTCTACAAACAGAATTTTGTTAAAATAGGATTTTCGCAATCTAGAAAATTTTACGACTGAAACAATGTATCAAAACGTTACATGTTTGATCTTGAGTTTTTTTACAATGTTATCCAATTGTTGATTATGAGGATAAAACCATCAAAACGTATCATTCGCGTACTAGTAAAGGAAAATCAAAACTATAAAACAAATTTGAAATAACTACGTATATACGACATTTTATTAATAATAAAATACATTATTACATATAAACTAAAACAATAAAAGTATACTTTTAGAAGGAAAGTTTTTGTAGCTGTTAAATACACTGTTTTTACTGGTCAATAAACCTACTAATAAATGGGTAATTGATAAACAAATGATCCAAGAAACTTTTCAAACGATTCTAAAAGTAGCAATTACGAAAAACACTAAAAGTTTGAAGTACCTTTATGTTACATGCTTTATAAATGTAATTTCTATTAATATAATCCATTTATATTGATATATATATCACTTCTGAGTGCACATCAAAATCGTATATTACCCTTATACTGCTTTACAAATGTTTTTCTTAACCTATTCATTTATACAAGTAAATTGTTTATATGTGCGTTTATTTGTAGTATAACTTTCTGAGTGACGTATATCAAAAACTTTTTGAACAAACGAAAAACAATTTTTTTTAAATTGTGTCAAAGCTAAGTACCTTTGCATCACGAATAACTCGAACTTTTCTAATTTAGTTTAAAACTTAGAATTAGTTTTGGAAATTATATGTGTTGTTTGAAGATATAGATCGCAGTGTTACTACCACAAATACCGTTGAAAAAACTTTTCTTTTAGGTTAATAGAAGTTTCAATAATAACACTTGGAAGTGAAAAAGAAATGTTCGCGGAGCACTAGTTTAATAAAATTTCGGTTTGTTTTTGTCGGAACAAAAACGAATTAAAAAAAAATGACTTTTAACAATACTTTAAAGTATTTGCATATTTTTGGATATTAATTTAAATGTTTACTTATTATCCAGTTATTGTTGATTTTTAGTTTAGTTTGTGGTTAATATGAAACTAATTTTGATTATATTGTTACGGTACAATACGAAGGTATATTTTTATTACTCAGTTTTAAACGTGTACTTTATCTGTAAAGTCACAGAAAAGTTAGCTGAGGTACAGTAAACTTAAAAAAACAACTAAAAGACAATTTAATATGTCATGGTTGTTGGTGTAACAGAGATACACGCTACAAATAACTACGAATGAAACATTGAAACGCCGACGCTATACTTCGTAGCTCAAAGTAAATCGAAATTTAGTTAGTTTAAATCTTTTCATAATTATTTTTTTAAATTTTGTTTTTGGCAAAAATATGTAAGTATATGATTTTATGAAAATAGTTTATTTATAAAAATTTGGTTGAATAAGGTTATGGAATACACTCAATCTCTGTGGGGCATTGTGCGATACTTTGATGGATGAGTCAACCTTAGTTGTAGTTTTGCATAAAAGTTTCTGCTACGTTTAGTCTACTTGAAGATACACAATGTATTTTATTGAACTTGTTTAAAGTTATCATACGATTACATTACATTTAAGATATCTTCGGAATAGGCATTGTTATTAGTTTTACAAGAAAGAACTTGGATACATGTTTTCGAGTACTTTTGCTTGAGCTTTATTTTTGTCTTTATTATTAAAACAAATTACAAGAAGGGATATAGCAGAATGAAAATAGTGATACAATTTATTTAAACTTAAAATATTAAACAGTTAAGATAGAGGACTACTTACTTACTTATACTTAAATCTTTATAAGTTTGAAAGTATGTATGTCATCAATGAAAATGAATACATGGTTGCCAGCTTTTTTTAAGTTGTGTACAAACGTCAACGAATTAGGTGATTAAATGTAACCTCTCTTTTACTATGTTACAACAAACTTTTACTTTTTTATAAATAACTTACTATTCTCCTCATGTGTAGTTCACAAAAAAATTGAAGATTGATTAATCAATGGACAACAAAAGATAAATACTTACAACAAAACTACAATAATTCTACATTTACATAGGAATTACCTAGTCGGAAAGATAAAATGAAATTAAACGTTAAATTACACATAATTTACTTATTTGAATTCAAACGATTTCAAATATAGAATATATAGGAACCTACTCAGTGTCGGAGTCTTAGTCACTATTATCGTCGCTCTTATTTAAATTTATTAATAAAGGTTGAACATCTTCCTTGTCAAAACCTATTTCTCGGTTCCACCAGTCTTGTATATTTTTTTCGCAGTGACTAATTGAACTTGACCACATCGCTGATGTAACATGATTTAACGATTCATGCCACATATGAACTGCATTATTCATACCGTTACCATCTCTTCCTATATGCCTTGTAACGTTAAAATAAGAACTTAGTAGTTCAATTCGCGAGTAGGGAAAATGTCTCGGTAGATATTATGAAACTTGTCAGGATCGTTCTGCTCTTGCGCCAGACTGTCACAATTGTGACAGCATATCCGCAGTCATTTTACATTAAATCTTTGTCGAGTTCACTTTATTTGTATGCCCGGTTTAACCTTCACCGTTAAATTGTGTCACGCTACAAATTTCTAATGCGTTTATTTGTGGAAGGTTGAAACGGGGTAAGTGGTATACAATTTTCTTTATTGAGGGTTTAAATTGACACCTACTAATTTTCTGTAGCGGATCTTGGTAGTCACCAATTGTCCGGCGTTATCAATTAAGATAACCAACAGGTGGTCGTATTGGAAACATTCCATGACGTCGAAGTAGTGATACGTACTGATAATATCCACCGTCGAAGGTTGAGAACCGCCAGGACTATTCTTTTCTGTTATGAAGTCAAACATGGGGAATTTAATCGATTAAGTCACAGGGAAACGCTGCGCACTTACGTTCGTAATAATTGGATGCTAACCAAATCTTTTTTTTGTTACTTGTGTTAAACGGATATGCCCGTTCCGATCGGGGTTTAATAGTATTGTTTTAGGTGTACCGAAGTCGGAGGTTAGCTAACAGTCCGAGTAAGGTTCAGCTTGTAAGTATTACTATTTTAAATTTGTTATTCGTGTTTCGGGGACTAGGTCGTTGAGGACCGTACGTGCATGTTAACTTAACACAATTAATTGTATTTTTGTGCTTCGCGAATTTATCGTTTGTGCACATCGAATCTCTAAAGCTTAATTGCTTGATTTATCTACGATTTAAGTATATGTATTTATCTATTTAGACGCTATATGTATGTCATTATCTAGTCCGACAAGGGCATTTTCTTCTGTGATACAATAAATATATATATTCGGTGTTATTATTTTTGTAATGTTATTTATTCTTCGTGTACTACGAGGCGAGTTAGACGGTCTCCCTCGACTTTAATTTTTCATCGTCTTGGCGCCTTTTATTCAATTCACATTATAATTACACATAACAAAGCCTGCGATCCCTCTCCGAAGAAGCTGTGCTGGCCGTTGCTTTGTTTGGTTACGAGAAGACCGGTGGAACTTTTTATTTTAACATCTCAACTCTAGAAACCTGAGTTTCACGTAACAGCCTACTGAAATAATTTTTAGCTATACCCTAAATGTGTTCAATAGAGTTGAAAATGCAATGATATGGGGGCATGCGAAGCACTTTATGTTTACATTTTTCGGCCAGCTGACCAGCAATGTATTTTTTTGGTGGTTTATGTCTAAAATTTATTTATTACTAATAAAATACTGGATTGCAATAAACTCACTTTTCCACTAATGACAATAATTGTAGTTTTAACAAGTCTGGGTTATATGTTATTTCATTAGCCAATTCTGTATCTCGACTTTCTTCCATGTTGCTGTCAGAGTAGTTTTTTCAAATGAACTATGGTATCGAGCATTATCTATATATATATATAAGAGATGGATTCTCTAGATTTTTTAACAGCTTTTCAAACCATTGCAAAAAATTATTTTGATTCATTTCTTCATGATAATCTGAGTTAGAAGAAAAAACTAAAAATGCTCCAGGAATAGAATCATTTTTCTTACCTGCATGTACTATAATATACCTGCAAATCAGCAATTAAGTACAAAACAATTAAAAGGTTGTTTATACAAACCGTTTTTCTTCGCCCTTAATTTTCTTAACACTTTTTAAATTATTATCTTGCCATGATTGAGTTATTGTACCATTCTCATAAATTCAAGTTTCGTCTAAATACACAAATTCTCAAAAGTGATTGTTTAGGTTACGTACGTATTCTCTTAAAAAACTCATACGATATAATGCTACATATGGCAATTCCATTCATTCTTTTCGTGGATTATTCTTCTTCCATTGAAAACGGATATCATGTAATATCCTACATAATGTTGATTTGCTCTTTTGATTGTTGTTGTAGTGCTTTGGGCATATTTAATTAACACAATGAGGTTAGAATGAGAATAAATATGATAGTTTCAAACCGGCATCTCCGCTACCGGTACCAACATGACAAATAAAACATTTACTGTTGTTATAATTTTAAATAGCTTTGTTTATTCTAAATACTTGTGTTTTATACAAAAGATTACTTATTTGCCATACTTAAACAAAAGATGTTAAGAATATTTATATTTTTTTACTAATAAAACTAAAATAATAATTTAGTGATTATTAGTTGAATTGATACTTTGGTAGTGGCATTTACGTTAAAAGTGACGTTAGTTATGACGCAAGAAGAAGGTTTTGTCTAAAACGTAAATAGTAAAAATGTTACAATATATACTCTTTACGCCCTGAATGTATTTTGTGTTGTCAAAAGATTTTTTTGTTATACATTTAATGTGATTTTACCATAAACTAGGACGCCAAGACGATGTGAAGATAGTTTTCGTAGAAGCTGTCTGACAATGTATAAAGATGAAAATTATGCAACGCAATATATAATAAAAGAAATGTGCATCAAAAGCTGTATATGAAAACAACAATCTTTGTTGGCGCAGAAAATGTGGATAAATAGGAATATCAATAAAAGACGAAACATTGTTCTTATTAATGTTTGCAAATGACGAATTAATAGATACACAAGACAACAAGACAAAAAATACATGACATAAATGATGCTGAAGTTAAAGCAGTAATACAACAAGTAGAAACTTTCCATAAATACATAGTTTACATATAAAACAAGAAGTTGCAAAAAATATTTTAATTTTATAAAATCAAATACAAAAAAATGAAAGAGGATTTACAAGACAAAATACCGTAAACAAATAGACCCATGTAGCATGAAATTGTTGGCTATAGATTGTTACAACTTGGTGTAACGTCAGGATGGGCACCATGCCAACAGGTCACCAACTATCCATTAGCTTACGTTTGACTAACTAATACAATATCTATTGGTCCATCATCAGTGGTGGGTAAATTCACTTTGTAAATGTCTAACATATTAATTTCTAAAGGTTTGGTAAAAAAAATTGTAACGTTTTCAAATAAATCTATATAAAACACTTAACTTCCAGGTTTAATTGTATATTAAAACACGATTTACAGAATAAACGGGCTTTTCATACACGAGCCGCGCAGCGATGGAGTGATTGAAACTTATTATATGTGTTTTATACTATTTTTTTTATTTCCATTCAGTTTTAATATCTTTCGTAGAATTTTAATATTCAAAATTTTTTTTTAAACTTTAGTATTTTATTGAATTGGCAACACTTACACTTTGACATATTGAAATTTATGCATTTTAACCTCAAATCTTATATGAAATATTTCTTTATACCTTTATAAGTAAATAACTTTGGATTAATAGAACGTCTTTATTTTATATTGGCATCATCATTTGAATTACAATTGTTAAGTTACAATAATTTTGATTTATTTCTCATGTAAAATCAACTTACTATGCCGAGATACCAACTTTGAAAAAACTAACATTACTAAAATTGTAACACAGGTTTTAGTGCAAGAATTGCTAATTTTTGTCAAAATAGAGAAAAATATATTTTACAATCGATTTAATTATTTTATTTCTAGTCAGAAAAGATGAATCTTTAAGATCCTATCCCGCTGTTAGTATTATTGCCAACAGATGCATGCATACATAGTGTGCCCCAAAATTTTTTAAGCAAATGAAGAAAAAGTTTATCTTGCATTTCACAAAAAAATATTCTTAATAAGTTTTTACAGCATTGGTTGGAATAAAGGGAAAAATAAAATTATGATTTGGAGTGAGAGTAAAATACGAACAAACTGTAGTATAGAGCAAAATATTTATTGAAATTTTAGCAAAAAATTATGCACACTTGTAGATTAGTAATTGTTTCAGATAAAAACTACAAAATATTATTAATTACAATATTTATTGAATAAATAAATAAAACATGTTACAAAATTGATAACCTTATCAATTTATCAACAACAATAATTAGTAAAACACAGCTAATAAATTTAATTGGAAACATGTGAAATTAGTTAAATACTACGGAACTTCAACATATCCACCGTCTCTTTCTAAATAGGCGATTGTCCTTTAACTAAATTCCTTTATGACATTTCTAATCACATATGGAGTTATAGCATTACTTGTTTACCTCATGAGTCTTTCAAGATGATCAACATCGTGAAATGGCTTATAAGAAAATACTTTTTCAAAAAAAGTTTAAAAAGTGTCAGAAGACCTTAGAAGCCAAAAAAACTTTACGTACCTTCCGATCATTTTACCATTAAAAGTGTCAAGGAGTAAAACCTTTATATTTCTTTTACAGTGACATGGTTCTCTATCATGTTGGTACCATATTTTCGTAGTTTTTTTAGTTGTAGTTTATGAAAAAAAAATCGGACAACTGATTATTCTGAAGTTATAGATATCTTTCTCCATTCATGTTATTTTTAAAAAAGAACGGTCCAACAATTCTGTTTTTGTAAATGCCACAGCATACATCAGTTTTGAATGAATACTGATATCTGGTTTGGACATGGAAATTGGAATTAACATCGCTCCACTATCAACAATTATGCGAACTTACTGTACCATTAGACGTAAACGTTGATTCGTTAGAAGAAAGTATTTGTCGTGTCATAAATTTGTATGTATCAATTCTTCTTGGATACGAGCACAAAATTCTAACCATCATCGTAAATTATCGTAAATTAGGGTTTGTATGGTTTAAATTTATTTGATTTTAAAGTCCGTGCAATTGTAGTTTTATTTACATTCAATAAATTAAATATTTTTCGAAGTGAATATTTTGGATTTTTTACGACCGATACCATTGCATTAGTTCCAGTATCTTCATTTGTAACCTACGCCCAATGTTTCGTGATTTACACGGAGAGAAATATTATACTGAATTTAAGCATTACGATTTCATATTTAAAGCATTTGCTTTTTTTCTAAAATTGATCCACGTTCAAATAACATTTAACGTAAATGTACTAAAATTTAAACTAAATCTCTTATTGCAATGCAATTACAGCGACAATCTAATAAAATAGAACTTTAATTCAAGCGTACATCGGCTTGACTCAAAACCAACAGCCTTTTGCATGGTACATATCAATTCCGCATAACCTTTTTTTCCGTGTACTCTTACTGCGAATTATAATTTTTATTTTCCTTGTATTCTAGTCAATGTTTTAAAAATTTTGTACTTGATTAAGGATCTACAAGTTATGCAGAATATTTTTTTGTGAAATGTAAGATAAACTTTTTCTTTATTTGTATAAAAGTTTTTGGGACACACTGTATTTGATGCAGCCATTATTGAATATTGAATTTAATATTATTCTATTCTTCAAGTCCCTTCTCAGTTAATTTTTTTAAAGGTTTGTTGAAGTTTATTGTTCGGACTATGAACTAATTTTTTTAATTGTTTTTATGTAACTCTCAAAGGGAAAAGCTGAGAAAGTTCCCAAAGAGCCAAAGTGTACCACATCGTTTATTAAATGCAATAAATTATGAATATTAAAAACCAACATTTCTTGACCATAAAAATCGTTAATTGTTTTAACAAATACATGTGATAGTTTATCTGTATTTGATCTCCAAGTATCAGTTTCAATGAAATTTGAAGTTAGAATATGACAATAAATATGTATTATCCAAAAAAATTTCATATAAGTGTGATAGAAGAATTTTACATAAAACTAGAGGTCAAAAATATAACAAAAAACAGCGATATTCTGTAGTCTTTCATAGTTTCAAAAATTTATTGGACGAGGCTTCGTGCTAAGTTCTGTAGGAGTATATGTTTTAGCTACTATTAGGTCTGGTTGCATAAAGCGTTGTTAACTTTGACGATATAGTTAACTACGTGGTCATGTTAAGTGTCGCCAAGTACAAAATTACATGTACTTGACGACCAATGACGTAGTTAACAACGGCATCAGCTAACCACATAATAAGTTACATAGATTAGCTCGAAGTCTACACTTTGTTAGTCTACTTTGTTTATCTACCCACATAGTCATTAATTTTATCATGACGCCACAGTAGATCAAATGCATTAAGTCTAAGGGAAATTGTGAAACTAGTTCAATTTTGAGTATATGAAGGATAGTTTTAGATTTATGATGATATTCATTAGTATGTAATTTAAAAGATTAATCAGTTTAGTATATTTCCAAATCATTCTTCTTGACAGCATTTATTACACCCATGAACCGGATATGTGACCACATACACATTTAATAAAAGATTTAGCAGGAGCAGTTGCTATTATGCAACTAATTTTGAAATAGTATTGTTGTCCTTTAAATTTTAATCCTTTACTCTCTAATATCACACATTCTATAACGAAAGGTTCTAAAAACGCATTTGAATCATCTGGTTTTGAAGTACCAAATTATTTCGCAACAATAAACTATCTTTTGATTGATCAAGTATACCTAAAAATGGCCAGAAAGACTTAGTAAACCTCGAATGGAGTTGCATACCATCAATATTTATTGTAACAGCTAATATTTGAGATAAACTAAAATCACAAGGTTTAATTTCATTAATAATCAGATACCTACCTTTTTGAAGTCCCGCCTCACAACGTTTTATAATTTTGTTTTTTATGCTAAAATATACAAAGGAAGCTCTACCTAACATTTGTACTTTATCGCAAGGAGTTTTAAAAAGTGTTCGTGCATCTAAAGGCAAGTTAAGTTGTGGACAAACCGGACTAAAAATGTTTAGTATATCTGTTATAGTTGCATTGAAAAGATTGTGAACTTGATGTAATTTGATTAATTGTCCGGTAACATCTGGTATAAGGAAAAGCTTATCTTCGTCATGTAAACTATTTTTAGAAATAGAATCTCAGATTTGTTCTGGGTCTGAGAAAGACTGATTGTTTACTGACGGATGTTGGAAGATATTAGAAAAATGAATAGTAGATTTTTTTACTAAACTAGAGAAGTTGTTACAAATTCAGGATTTAATTGCTTGTGCTTTTCTTTAATGTCATTTCGTTTGAGATTTCTCGAATAAAGGATTGAATTTGTCTGCTTTTGGTACTTTCAGAAGAACCATCTTTAATTTTTCACTTGCTGGTTGGTACTAGTTGTGACAGCGAGACATCGTTAGTTTCGGCCTATATTTCTATTTTTCACAAATCTAAACCAAGATTGTATAATAGATTCAATATCGGCGTCAGATGCTAAAGCTGTTGTACAATTCAAACTTACAGCATCTAAAAAATCAAAAAATTTTAACAGGAAAAAAAGATTAATTGCTACTCAGTTTTTATTATGGATATGATTTTCAAATTTTTGAGAGATTCTTTACTATATTTTCCAGTCTAATTGTAAGAAACTGCCAGGGCATTAGTTAAAATTTTAGAGAAAAATCTTAATTTTTTTTCCTCCAGTTAAACTGAAATTCTTTTCCTGAAAGAAATTTGAAATTGATTATTTTTGCATGGTAATAGGTTTCATCTTTATTAACACAATATAGTGTTAATTGCTTGCCAAAACGTGTTATAGTATAAATGCATTTTAAAGTAAAGATATTTGTTAGAAAATAGACCCATCAAATTAGGTTGATTTTCATATTTATTCAACAAAACTTCCAACCGTCTCACTTGTTCGATTTCAGAAGCAGGTAGTACTACTTCTTGTGGCAACTTTACTACTTCTAGACTAGTACTTTGTTCACTATTACCTATAATAGTTTGTAGAAATCCTAAAATGTTTTCTTGCTATCTAGAAAGATAGCAAGATGTCTTTCTGCAACATTTGATTCTAAAAAAATATATAAATAATTTTTTGATCGGTAAATACGTAGTAGTCTTCGAAAAATATTATAGAAAATACATAATTACCTGCAGTACATGAGTGGATGTGGATGGAGTAGAGGGTACAGATATCGATGGAATCAAAGGCGACATCTCATCAATTACCTCGGTTTAAGACTGGTGTTTGAGGGTACTGTTTTTGAAGATCTAATTAATTATTTTCTTCTAAAACGTCATAATTATCATCATAATTAATCGCTTGAAACTTTTCTACAAATAATCTTTCTCATTTTTTTAACCACTAATTCATCTACTTCAGAAATTAAGTCTGACTCACATTCTGCCTTTTTGTTTCCATAAATGAGTTATTTACCTACGAAAACTATATGATTTAAAAGATTTTTTAATAAGAAAATGTAAGTTTAAATGTACATTTATGCACAATTTTATTTTACTGCGATGTCTAATAAATTTGTTCAGTTATATAAAGCAAGTCAGGAAATATTCATACATTTTAGCTTTCATTGTTACGGTTATAATTTTATTTTGATTTTAAGTTGATAAATAAGTGAATAATCATGAAGAGTAAATAAGAATTTGGACAATTTTTGATGAATCATTTTGTATAGAAATTCATGTTGATATTTAATCTACATGAAAGGTTTGTGGGAACGAGTTAATTGTCTGTTTGCGTTATATAAGGTATTTGTTGTACAGGAGTGTTAAATTTTCTCTACCTCTATTCATATAATCATATATATTTTAAATCTCGTCTTTTTATAGACACAATACAACAAATATGGCTGCAATCGCAATAAAGTGGAAGGAAAGCAACATGTAGAAGGCGTTGACGCACTACTGTGGCGCACAATCTAACACGAACGTTACGTCTTGGTAAATTTAAAGGATGGTGTGTATCTGGTGTTATCCAACAATCCAAGAACAGTTAAAATTCAATACAGTTTACCAACTTTGAGCCAACTGAGGTACTTTAATTATTTAAATTTTTATTGCCTATAATATAAAAGAAGCCTGAATTTCCGACAGCTACACCACTTGAAACCGTAAGATCTTGAAACGATATTATCTATTACACTTGTTTTATATAATTGGCAAAATGTTGGCAAGGTAACATGATTCAACTAGCATTTTTTAGTTGACGGCTGAACAGTGACTGTCGCACTGTTACCCTATCAACAGTTACCCAACTAATCAACCATTAGCCATTCTTGGTCCATCGTTAGTGTTGCCTGAGGAAGAACTAGAGCATTGTACGAAATAGTTTTTAACTGAAATCCTAATACAATGGCAGATAATGACTCTTTAACACAATTGTAAAAAAAGCTGATTTATGACACACAGCATTAGACATAAAATAAAAACCGTGAAATTAGAGATGTTAAGAAGAGGTTTGTAATATACATACATGCATGTATAGAGTCAGAACAAAACAAATTTACAGAGAGATTAAACTGGAGCAGCCAATGATACGAAATCTCAGTAAAGAAACACCATGATGGTACGCTCACTTTCAGGGAATGATTGAAGTCTTGAATGCAGTTATGAAGTGGTCACCTATGGCATGGTAGGAGAAAGAGATCAGGAGATTAACCAGAAATAAAATGGAAAACGTCGTGTTATGTTAAAAGTATTACGGTGTTTGCATCGTATAAAATTAACTCTCGGAACGCCCATTTTTTGCTGCATTGGAAGTGATTGCTGTCAATTCGAATTAGCGATAGAAGAGAACTTATTTGTCCGGTAACTATAGCACGGTTTGCCATACATGCTCTAACGTAAGTACCCAGCGAAGTTTTCACTTCTAATTATTCACACGCATCCATGGTATAAAGGAGTGTAGTATTTTTGCTGCTTGTGAAAATTTTTCTGTGATAAGCATTGCTTCGTATTTTTGTTATTTACTTTAATTTTCCAGTATTGAAATAAATATACACACTATTTTCCCTAAAAAAATCATTAATGTAATAGTATTATGTTTCCTACTTTAATTCTTTTCATCTACGTTGCCAGTCGATTGCACACACGACTGTACTTACATATCAGGTTGTTGTCACAATTAACTTTAAAACTTTTTTGTGTGTAACAAACTATTAGACGGTTCTCTGAATTATTGACATTTGTATATTCCTGTTATAATTTACAAATGTAAATTTATTCTTTTGGAATGTAAAAGTTAGACAGACAAGTTTAATTTTTTGTACGACGTGTTACACAACTGAAGGGGGCTGGCTTCAATAATTATTGTCTGTGATATTGACTCACGTTTTAGCGTTGGATCGCACATTATGTATATTTACCTCGCTTCTCTTTTCTAACCTCTCTTTCAGTGATAAAATACATATGCTCGTTGTTACAACCTGTGTTTTGTCATTTGTTCTCTTTCAGCTTTGGATAGAATTAAACAGTATCTTCCATCCTAATCTTAAACCGTTTTGGAGGTTTTTAAAATTACTTTATAATTTTACATCGAAACCTACGATTCAATAACCGAATTAAACTAAGTTCGTCGCTAATAATGAAGTCGTTTTAAAACAACGATAGAGAAAGGATTATTAAAAGAAGAGCTTACTGAATGTTGTGAAGTATAAATCTTTCATGCGAGAAATGCCTAGCATTTTACCTTTTTTTTGTACTTTTGAAATTGATTTAACATTTATTATTTCATTTGACGTAATTTCCTTTTGATGAAACGTTTTTTAAGCTTTGAATAAGGCCATAAATTGAGAGATTGCATTGGTCGGTGGACTAATTTAAACATAATGTGTGTTCATGCAGCAACTGACGATATGTCTGCATCACTAATACTTGTTTTAAGGTTTTAGGTGACAGTTTGCTGTTTACTTTTTTTTAATTTTATTTTTAGTTTTTTGCTTCTTTTGAATTTGTTTTACAAATTTTTGTCTAACGTTTTGATTTTGATTACAGTAATTTTGTAACGTGTTATGTTAAAAAGTTGGTAGATTATTTTTCGAGTATAAAATTTGTCCCTTGACACGCCCTACCTTTCGTAGCCGGCTGTCAAACGAATTTATTTTTTGTTAACGTTTTGTATAACACGGACCGTTTTTAGCGGTATCTCTACGCTCAACGAGGTTTTCACCATTAGGTTATTTCACGTGAATACGCGAATTAATTTTGTGGCTATTTAGTGGAAGCTTAGTCGGGGTAAGTCGTTGGATTTCTCTGTATTGGGTTTAATTTGATTCTTTCCTAATTGTCTAAAGCGGATTTCCATACCCCCCACACGCCTCCTTTATCGGCGAAGAACAGGTGGCATATTTGGGGAAAAATTTTCATGACGTCGCGTTACTATAACCTAACTATTCACACCGTCAAGGGGTTGGAAACCTTCAAAATTACGTTTTCTTTTGAGAGGAGCTGCTAACATCAATTGCTACGGTAAGTCAAAGGGAAACGCTGCGCATTTGCTATCTTAAATTATTGTATGCTTTGAAAACAAAATTTATTTGTGTTGACGCCGTATGTACGTTTTGTGTTAGATTTAATATTACGTTTTAGTTAAGCGATATTTCCCTAATTTAATCTTACATCGCTTTGGCGCCTTTTTAGAGTTAATTTATAATTTAGCATCACAAGACCTGCGACTCCCTCTCCGGGACAACCGTGTTAGTCGTTGGTTTTTTTTTGGTTGCACGAGAACCAGTGTAACAAACGTCTATTTAAATATGCTTCGGATATTTCTAGTTTTTCCAGTTTTCAAATTTTTGTTTTTGAATTTTATTTGGTCGTACAAAGTGTTTTTAATTATTTGCTTAAACAACCATACCCAAATTCATTTTTAATCAACAATGAGCGCTTTATAATGACTATGTATGTACATCACCATGAACTTCTTTTAGTTTGTTTTTCTTGCAAAAAGAAGTCATTAATCACGTCACAAATTTAGGCGTCTTTTATATTTGAATGTTGTATTTTTGTTGCATTTATGGGTTGTTACAAGTTTTTAATAGAAATATTCCTCACAAAGGCATAAGTTAATATAAAAAAAATTGCTTTAAGGATATTAGATAACAACAACGTTGTTAAAAACAAAGTGTAACACCTCACGTAACTGCCGTCTGATTTTTAAATTTTTTTTTAATCTTGCAAGAGGTTGAAGGTTTTTGTTTGTATGTTTTATCTGCTTCAATCTTAAACAAAAACTACGTTTATGTTAAAGAAACAGAACAAAAAAAATGTTTTATTTTCTAAATTTCTTTTTAACGTTTTATACTTTTTTAATTTTATACAGTTGCCAGAAATTATTGTACGAAGCTAACTGCAAAAATCACTGTATTAATTTAATTTAATCATTCTTTTTCTAAATTAAAGTTTAATATAGTAAATGCACGGTTATTGATCCGCTTTGAAATGGCGCTGTAAAAACTTATTTGATAGTTACGGTTAAGTTGTAAAAAAGTTCTAGCAGCAAAACCTTTAAAAAATTAATTCTTTGTAATACTCATATAAAATTGTTTTAAAAAGTTTCGACAGTTTAATCATATTAAAAAGTTCTAACTAGAACGATTTTTTTCTGTTTCAATTTTGCTAAATAATCTTTTAGTTGTTTATTTAAAGCTGCTTATTTGTTTTTTTACGCCGTTTTAAACTATCATAAATTAACATTTTTTTAGGTATGGTTATTTATAAATTGTTTTGAAACTCAGACGTATACTGGTATGTAATTTGGTCGTCCTTTGAACTTTTAGTACAGAGGTTGATGTCTGTCTGAAACAGGAGTTTGTGAAGTCAATATAAAAGATAAAACTTTTTTGGTATTATTTTATTCGGTCGTCACTTTTGTTTTTAAATGCAACTTTTGCATCGTAAAATTTACGTCGAAAAATTTATGAAGAATAATTACTTATAATAAACAAAGTTTTACGTATTCAGTTAAACTTGTTGATAGAAATTTGCGAGGTTCATTCTATGAGCGACAAGAGACTAATTTCATTACACCTTTTCCACAATTTACCCTTATATTTGCACTAATTAAGTTTAAAATTGACTGTTGTTGCTTTCTTAGTGTTATTGTTTTGCCGTCTGTAGTTGTTTTAATGTAGCACTTGAAACACTTTTACTTTCTAGATTTTATTATAGACATTTATTTTGATTATATCTGTATTTATTTACATTATTTTTAATTAGAAATCGAACACGACGTCAATAAAATTGTGTACAAAACAAGTATTACTTAAAAAGAACCTTTTTTAATATAATTTGTAATTAATGTATTACTTCCAAGCAAACATTTTTTTAATTCAAAATTTACTTTTATGTTGCAGTGCGGTATCGATTATTTATTTAATTAGCAGCCTGCATTGTATACTTATATGATGAGGATTTATATATACTACTGTTTATGGAAAGCGGAAAGCTATCAAAAGGATAATAAAACTTTTTTGAAGATGGTGTTTATTTTACCCTTTTTTGGCGCCTATGCCTGGCAACCAACATTGCAAAGATTTCCTACTTAGTTATGAAATGGCGCAAGGGTTGTGCGCTGGTGACTACTACCACGGTTAATATTAGATATAACTTAAAACATGTAAATGCTGCTTTTTTTGTACAAAATAGTAAATTAACAACTGTAAACATTCGACTACTACAAATAAATTGTGCATCATAATATGAATCTTGTACATGACTCATCAACCCGGATCAACCACAAAATTGAGCTATTTGAAAAGTCCTTTGTAGAAACGTAGTTGAGGGTACAAATGACACAATTTTTGTCTGCAAAAAACTATCGCTGAAAATTTTCTTTGCTACCAAGTTAGTTCTTTATAATTGATCTGTACTTGTTAGAGTAAGTAGTTACGTTTGATTTGCATTGATACAACGATTTAATTGTTTTTGTTGTTTGGTATACGATAATTTGTGAGGTGGAATTAACTGCCAATTTATTTCACTGATTACAGCGTTCGGTCGCATACAAACCTTACATTTTTAAATAATACGTACTAAATACGTTCAAGGTAATCTCAATTGAGTTTCAAAAGTAACACCTGCAATACAATTTTCTCATTACCTTTTATTCGTAAATTATAATTACACAGTGGTTAACTCACCATTCCTAACATTTGTTATCATGGATCAAATTAAGCTTTGCGGTACTTTTAACGGTCGTTTAACCAGATTTGAGGGATTTCTTTCCGCAATTAAGTCAATATGACGAACTACAAACGCTGTTGTCAATTGATTTATTACAGTTAAGTAAACAAGTTGAGAACATGCATCCTTTATTAGGTCAATTTGAAGAATTACAAACTGAAATTGAAAATAGTTCCGAAAATCCTTGCTCAGAACAAGAATACGTTCAAGAATTTGAAGGAAACTATTATACTTTAATTAGTCACGCTCAGCATATTCTTGATAAATGAGAACGGCTTCTCCTTCTAATTCAATATCTTAAATGTGAAGCACTGCATCCACGATTGTGAGCAACCTTCATTCACCTATTCAATTTGTTAAACTTTCCATTATTGATCTTCTTCACTTTTACAGAGAATTCTGAAGACTGGTTGAATTATCGAATTTTCGCATCGCTTCGGATAATTTGAAAGACCGTTATAATAATCCCAAAGTATTAGTGTATAATCACATAAAATCTTTATCCAACATCGAAGGTATTCATAGAAAATTCGCTTCTTTCATCGTCTTTCGATGAGGTTATTAAATTTCTGAAAGTAAGAGCATCTACTTTAGAAACCATAGAACAAAAACAATCTAAAACCGCAAAACGCCATACATCAAGAACATTTGTTTCTACCGCATCTACATGTCCACTATCTGATAATTTGCACTCACTTTATTATTGTGAGCGGTTTAAAGCATGAGCGTAGGAGAACACATAGACAAGGTAAAAACTTTAAGAATCTAAAACAAACTGAAATCACTATAAAACCAGGCGCCACTTTCCGCTACATATAGCACGTGATTTTAGGCCATCTTCTAGCACTCCTTTAGTTTCAACGGAAACACTGCCGATGACAAACGTAAGTCTCTCGTCACTGGATTCCCATCAGTTCAAAGTCTTGTTGCCGATTGTGCGTCTGCAGTTAGTAGGTTTAGGCAGTAAACATTATAAAGTCAAAGCGCCGTTGGACTCTCGTAGTGTATCTTCGTTCATCACTTTTGATTTATGCAAGAAACTCAAACTAAAACAATTATCTGTTAATGTAAAAGTTCATTGCATTACACATTTATCTGCAGATATAACTTTCAGTTGTCTCTCCAAAGTTCGCTCTGATGCCAATTGCAAATTTGCAACAAAATGTTTTGTCATTCTACGCATTTTAGGTACCATTCTCGGTACTGAATTTAATGTAAATTATTGGAATACCCCAATCCGATTTTATTCTTCCGATCCCGAATTTGAAAAATTAGGAGAAATTAGTCTCATGTTTGGTGCATATTGTTTTAGGAAGATTCTGTGCAACAATCTAATTTTGTTAGGACCTCGAAACTCTATACTTCACGAAACCCGTTTTGGTTGGATTATTTCAGGTTTGCTATCTTCTGTTTTGCTTTCACTCCAAACTCATTACAATCTGGCAACAACACATGTTGTTCAAAATCAATTAGCTCGGTTCTGGGAACTTGAAGAAGTCTTCTTAACATATGTTCCTTCAAAAGATGAACTAGAGTATGAATCTCATTTCAAACGTACTTTTAATTCCGAATGTTCTGTACGATTTGTAATTTCGATTCAACTAAAGCAATCCCCAATGTTCTACGCGACACATTGGAACAGGTTAAAAAACGTCTTTATAGCTTGGAAAAACGTTTAAATTGAATATTGAATATTTGTGAATATGAACAACTAGGATATATGTCATTGGTCACCAACGAAACAAATACAAATGTTTTTTATTTGCCGCATCACAGCACTATAAAAAGAAAATAGCTTAACTACCAAGTTTCGTGTCGTTTTCCAGGGGCAGCGCACATAGCACAACGGACTTCTCATTGAATGACATTCCGCACGTTGGTTCGGTTGTACAGTCAGGTTACTTTTCTATATTATTACGGTTTTGACAACACGTTTTTGCATTTACAGCAGATATTAAGAAAATGTACCGGCAGGTATTATTACTGAAGAAGACAGATGTCTGCAAAGAATTCTTTGGCGATACACAATTGACGATCCGCTTCAAACATATGAATTGAACACTGTCACTGTTGGATGCTTTAACTTCAGTAAGTGGATTTCAAACGATGTACGGGTTTTGGAGGGAATTGAACCAACAGACGTTCATTCTATTAATGTAATAGCGAAGGCTTCCACGGCCGGAATCTATACTATGATAAAAATGTCTGGGTTTGGACCGTGTCATTGTTGTTGTAACCGAAGTTGCCAACGTTTAGCCCACTTTCGTAAGGGGCTTCAACAGGGCGTGAGGTAAATCGTAAAACTCAAACAAGCAACCGAAATCTAACTAAGAACTTCTCAAAAGTTAGGTTATTAACTTGGAAAACAAGCCATAATCTAAACTCTGAAAAGGTAAGATAGAAAACGATAACTTGAAAAAGCAAACGAACATCTAACAAAGATTCTATTATCTCAAATTTTGGCTAAAATGCTAAAACGCTCGGCTTGTTGTGTTCTAGTCACTCGGATGACTTGATGTTTGCTATTCTAAACCGGTGCATAAGGTAATCACAAGACGAGTTATTTTATTTGATATGGTTCAAGTATTCGATCCGCTTGGATTGCTTTTTCCCTGCATCATTAGCGCTAAGATTCTATTGCAATCCTTGTGGTTATTAAAGATATCATGGGATGATTTAGTTCCTGAAGAGATAAAAAATGGTTGGTCGTATCTTAGAAATACCTTACTTGAGTTAAACCACTTTGCACTACCAAGATGTGTTATAAGCGACAATCTTACTAAAATTGAGGTGCATGCCTTTGCTGAAGATTCTATGAAAGTTTGTTCTAAGACAAAGCTACCGTGGCTAAAATGTATTGCTATTCCCAAATTGGAACTATGTGGAGCTCTAGTCTTCCTAGATTTGCAAGGCAAGTGACACAAGCCTTAGGAGTTAAGTTTCAAAAATGGATATTTTGGTGAGACTCATCCATTGTACTGGGTTGGTTGAAGATGTTTCTTACTCGCCTTAAAACATTCGTTGCAAATAAAATAAGTGAAACTCAAAAGTTATCTCAGAATCTTATTTGGAAACATGTTTCATCAAAGTCAAATTCCGCTGATTTACTTTTCCCAGGAGTCACTCTTCACGAATTAAAGCATTCTAAATTTTGGTTTTATGGTCATGATTGGCCTTTACTTAAAGAGTCATTATGGTCCGCACTTGATAATAGTGAACTCTCGCAGAGACTTCCTAAGATTAAGGAAATAAAAAATTCATTGCTATCAAGTTTGAAGGTTTTCCCTTTGAAAATTTCGTTTAGAAAGAATTATAGCATACTTTCTTGGTTTCTATCGCAATTGTAGAATGACAATAAAGGATTCTGGTGCTCTAACTTGTTTAGAAATTAAAGAAGCCCAATTCTGCTTAATAAATGTGTCTTAATCAGAATCTTTTAACGCTAAAACACTTTAAAGATCAAAAGAATTCTATGGTTGAACTAGTTTAAACAGTTTAAAACCCTTTTTGGATATTAATAAGATTCTACGGGTAAGAGGAAGATTGCACAATTCTGCTCCCATTTCGATAAAAAAATCAAATATTGATCTCCGGTGCACACCAACTAGGCAAATTAATACTTTTTCGAGAATACCGACTACTGCACGCTGGTCCACAGCTTACTCTAGCGTCTACTAGAGATCACTTTTAGATTACTTCTGGGCAAACTCTTTGTAAACAGATAATTGTGTGGGATGTTACCGGGCCGCACCTTGTTTTGCTACCAAAGCTGAATTAGTTTTAGAATTATTCACAGAAACATTTATTCTGTGCTCGCGAAGGTTTGTATCGCGTCGTGGGCCACATATTCATATACATTTAGACAACGGTACTAATTTTACCGGTGCCAAGTCTACTCTGAAAGAAATAAATTGTTGTTTGAAAGAAAATAAACGTTATATTTATAATAGCGCGTTAGAGGAAAGAATAACATGGCAGTTTATTCCTAGTTACTCTCCTCGCTTTGGAGGGCTTTGCAAGGCAGGAATTAAATCTACCAAACACCATTTGCGATGAATATTAGGTAACGCGATTTTGACATTTGAGGAGTTTTATACGATCCTACTACAGATTGAGGGCATCTTCAATTTACGACCTTGACAACCAACGTGGAAATGCATGAAAAATGCCTTTTCCTTAATATGTTACAAATTTAACTTTTACTTAAAACATTCTTAGTTTGGAGTTTGTAATAATACTATGCGATCACTTTTTTATAAGATTCTTATTATCATAAAGTCGAATTAATCTTGTTAAAATTTTTTTTTGTTTTATTTTGGTAATCGTATATGATTTTAAAATGCTTACAGTTTTTTTGTTTAAAACTAAAAGTTTACACAATTAAATTCTATATACCATTTGTTCTTTTTCAGTAGATATAGCAAATATATTTGCAAATTTGCAGCGAAATCTTTGTTGCAAATGTAAAGAGGACACGCGGTATTCAAACATTTAAATTAGTTGTTTTAGAAGTTGCTGCCATTTTAAAGAATACATTAAGTGCCAGAAGCCAACTAATTGTAAACTTTTTTTCTTTTTTATTTACTTTTTAGAAATATTAATTTTATAGTTTGACAATAAATTATTTCTTTGGCTTATTAACGTTTTATTACCTGTACCATTTGTTTTATTTTGTTTGTTGGTTAATCAGATCGCACACAAGCAATGCTACAAACATCAAATAAAATAATAAACTTAACGTGTTTCCATAGCTAAACTACAGTTATCAGCAAATAATCTCAGTTTATTCAGTAAAACCTTAATTTACTTTTAACTCGTTCGGCAGAACTTTACTTTTAGATTAATCGGTAAAGTTATTTACTTATATTTGATAACATTTAGTTTATCTTTAATTTCAGTTTGCTCAAGTAACATAGGTACCAAAACAACTTGAGAGTATTTGAAGCTTTAATTGTATGTCTGTAAATTGTCATAAAAGTTCTTTTATTAATGATCTATTCTACAACGAATGGATTCTTTTTGTTTCAAGTTTGTTTCAATTTATCGACAACTTCTTTAATAATTTTTACCCTTTTTGCATAACGAATTGCAGCTTCTATCCAAGCTACTCGCCCATGTACATATAATATTTTGTTTGGTCTACTTTTTCAAAAACTTACAGCATAATTGATTTTTTAATTTTGCTAAAGGTGTATCGGCACTAATACAAGCTGTTAACAATTTTTCAGTGAATTCTGAAAGCTTCGATCCGGTTTTCGACAGATTCGTAATTAGAGCTGCTGTTTTACTTTGACTTTTAATTTAGTAATGTTTTTAATTTTATTCTTTTTAAATTTAGACTTAATTTCGTAAAAAAACAGCACATAACATAATCTATGTAACTCTTATCAAAAGTCTCATAAGATAATTTATCCGGTTTATTATGCTATGCTCCACTTTTGCTGCTAGTGACATATTTTACTATTGCCATTGATCGTACGATAGAACTTAAGGATATTATGCATTGTCGATTATTTTTTTAAACTGCTTTCGAATGTTATTTAAATCAAAGATATTTAAATTAAAAGTCTTGGTGTCATTAAGACTTTAGATTTTGATTTTCAATCTTTACTATAACACTTTGGTGATTTGATTAAAAAGTAAGTAGGTAGATATTCTAACAACCATAATTATGGATTATTAACAAGAGGAAATTTTGGTATTGCATCCCAGTTTTTTATTGTTATTTTTTGTTTTTATTTGTTTTGGTATTTTGCAAGGCAATTTTTCACTGTCTTTACTAAAATAAATAATTAGATAAACATTATGCCGTTGACAACAAACAGAACAAAAACAACTGTCAGGCACAATTATACCACGCAACGTGCATGTGTCAGATATTCCTGAATTTTTTTTTGTGGCACAATTTTCAAATTTAGGTTTTGGCACCCTAAAGTTACAGTGCTGACACATATTTAACTAACTTATGAAAAAAATTATTATTTTATCTTCTGAATGATGGTGGGCATACACGACACCTTTCATATTGTATTTCATAAATTATAATTTTATTGCAATTTTTTATTTTAAATTAATGTGTATGATATGTAATGAAACAATGTATGTGTAATGCAGGATTTTACTTTTTACATTTAATCGAAACTTTTTTGTGGCAGACACTACAGTTTGTTTGATTTTGCTGACTTGTTATGAAGTGATTCGTTCTGGCATATCTGGTATCAATATTTGCTAAATCCGGCTCTTTTCTGCAAACAATTTAGTTTCACTTTGAATGAGAAATTTTTCCAAAATATCAAGTGATATAGTTTACTATCTTTACTTTTGTGAATCTGCCAGGCATTCTGCGTGCACATGTCAAGACAATGGCATATGAGACGAAAATATAGATGTTTTCCTTTCATTTCATTTTATAGAGGGATAAAAGCACATTTGCATAGCTGAGAATAACGAGAAGGACCAAACCAAATTGACGATAGGTCCTTGGTATGGATCGAACCATAGAATATAGTCTACACCCGTAGCTTTGACCCAAAACTTATAACCATCCCTAATCTGTTTTTCTTTTATAACGCTTTCCGAAATAGGGTGTCATGCTTTTGTTGGCGTTATGATTTTTTGAGTTGACGCATACTCCTTCAAATTTTAATTCTTCTTATGTTTGCATATATATTTTTTTAATCTAAACTATTATTATCCCAACACTGTAGATGTGACAATATGAACTCAAATTTGTCACGTAAAAGTGTATTAGACACGAAGTCATTATGTGTACATTCAATACATTCGTCTCCGTGACACAGGTTTATATTATTTTTTACTCTTAGGGCAGTTATTTAAATATAGTTATTTCCTTGAGCAGAATATATATTTGAATTAGTAACAATCATACTAATCACGCCCTTGTCAAAAAACAAAAAGAACAATTTGTAGGTCGTGCCATTTGTTACAGCTCTATCAATTAACGGCCAGGTTACACTTCCCTTCCCATTTTTTTCTTTAACCTTGCAAGAATCGGATTTACTCACACCTTACGGGATATGAAATTTACTATTTTAATTACAATACTAACTGTCAAAATGACTTACTTAGAGTTTACTCAGTAATTTGCAGCAAATGTCCTTATAGAAGGTCATATCTCGGTTAATCGTTTATTCAAGCTCAGAAGACACATTAGGAGTCTAGTAGAAACGTTTTTGGAGTCACTGATAGACGTAAAAAGTTTTTGGTTGCTTTGCTTTTTTTTTAGATTGCTTTGCTATAGTTATTTTAATATCAAGATTTCAGAAATTATCTATAATAATAATGTTTATTACTCAACAGGCACAAAAGGCCCATTTACAGAGCAACCAAAAATAAAATTACACATGTTTAAAATGTGAGAAATGTACATATTCTAAAGATTAACATCATACTCTCTTTTTTTTTCTTTTACATAAGTTTTAATTTTTTAAAAATTTTTGTACATGATTACATATAAATACGTCTATGTTATCAGATAATCTATTATACAAGCTTGCCATTTTAAAAACTAGAGCGTTTAACAGATAATTTGTTTTTGGAGTACCAACGAAATGATGACATTTTATTAGGCTATGTATTCTAGGTGCCCTAATACCAATTTTTCCTAATATGTATGAATTGTCGATTTTACCTGATACCACGTTATGTAAATAACACACACAGTACAGCTACATTATTTCTTTCTTCGATTGTTGGAATATCGCTGTAAAAGTTATTTAGGAATTTATGTTGATGTAGAAGATACATATTGTTTTGACGATGATATCTTATTTTTAAAAATCTATACCCAAAGTTTTCTAACATAGTTTTATATTTTTTATAAAATGGGTAGCAAACTACTATGGCATATTCTAACTTAGATCTTATATATAGTGGTTGTATAATGCTGTAATTGCAGATGTCGATGTAAACTCTGTTGTGAGCCTGATAATAAATTCTAAAGTTCTGTTAGCACTTTTAAAAGTGTTAATAACATGATTAGAAAAAGTTAATTTATTATCAAACCATACACCTAAGTCACATACACATTTTTATATAGTAACACAGATTTATTAACATTATAAGCCGTCAGTATAGGAGAAACTTTCCTAGTATAGGACATCACAAAACATTTATTTATGTTTAAGTTCATTTGATTTATGGTACACCATTTTCCTACACTATCTAGATCTTCTTGAAGATTATGTGTACAATCAGTATCGTTAATAACTTTAAATATTTTTAAATCATCTGCATATAATAACGTTTACGAAGACTTTGCACAGTAGTTATGTCATTAAAAAACAGTAAAAATAACAATGGTCTTAGATTGCTGCCTTGAGGAACTCCCGATGTGGAAAGAAACTTTAAGGATTTATAATTATTAAATGTCACATAACAGTATCTGTCGATTAAGTAATCTGTTAATTATAAACATAAATCTCTAGATAGTCCGTACATATAACATAGTTTTTTGATTAACAGGATGTGATTGATAGTATCAAAAGCCTTGGACAGATCAGTGTAAATGACATCTACTTGCAGGGATAAGTTAATCTTCTCACAGAGATATTGGCTCATGCATGTTAGGTTGGATATTGTGGATTTTTTGGGCAAAAATCCGTGCTGTCTTGGCGAGATTATATTTTTTATTTGGTTAAATATATGTCCGTACAGTAACTTTTCAAATACTTTTGCTGGCATATTGAGAATTGAAATTGGTCTATAGTTTTCGACAATTGAACGATTTCCAGATTTGTGTAGAGGTATAATTCTAGATTCTTTCCATAGTGTAGGAAAAATGCATTTGGCTAAACATTGGTTATATATATATATATAGGTTAATGGCTTTGATAGGAATTCCATATAGCCTTTCTAAATATAGGCTGGTATATTATCTGGTCCAGCAGAAATACCTCCAATTTGTCTAATAACATCAATTACTTGACTAACTGTTATTGCCTTTAGGTTGGTAACATAATTATGAATAAATAATTCGTTCTAGAACATTATAGAGAAGCTTGCTAACATTTTTAATACTTTTCTATATCTATTCTAACTAATTTCGATTCTTTGCTTAGGAGGGAAAAACATATTACTTAATACTACTTATATGGTAACGTTTCGTGAGTACTTTATCAGGCCAATAAATAGGTTACAGTGGAACAATCCAACAGATCACGAACATGAGCAACTTACGTTACTAAACTTTTTAATAAATAATAACACAAACACAAATAAAACATGAAAATGTCAATAATTAAAATACTTAAAAATAACAATACAATATAATAACTTGACAAGTATATTTGTTGATCTGATGAAGTGCTCACGTGCAGCACGAAACGCTGCTATTTAAATAGTATTAAGTGGTTTGTTTTGCCCTTTCTAAGCGAAGAATTAAAACTAGTTATTATAAGGAAGCGCCGACGTTTTAAAGAACAGGTGATGCGGATTATCTGATTTGTAATCACATTCACACGTATAATAAAATTTAGATAAAATTGGAGATTCGAAACGTTAAATATGATAAGCCCTACTGATACCTATATTATTCTATATTTTTTTACAATATTTTATGTAGGACTAAAATATTTAGCAATGCGTTTTGGTTTGGCGACGAATTCATGACTAGCTTACGAAGTATTTAAATCCTCAACTAAAAAATTGAGATTAATGAATTTCCTGGAAATTTTAAATAAAAACAAATGTCTTCATCTTTACTATATGGAAGTGTTTTTTTTATATTATACAAATATTTGTATTGAGTACTTGGGTGTGATTTTGCATAAGTAAAAAAGTTTTTAAATGTTAATTTAATAATAAAATATAAGATTCTTCCAAATGTTATAAACTTTTACATATGAAAAGGAACTGTCTACGAAGTTATGTTATTTATAATTTATTTACTTAATTTTATTTTAAGTTAAAAACTAGTTTACGAATTCCTAGTTGTTGCGTTTAAATAGTATTGATTGATCTGGTTCCATATAAGTATGTAGACAATACTACAAAAAGCTGTAATTTAGATCGAGACTGATGAATGTAACTCGGTTTTAAAATGTCCTCTTAACACGAAATGGCTCTTCAATAACCATTTGTGCGATCCTTAAATAGCAAACCAACGAGTATGAATCGTTACCAATTTATTTTTCAACAAAGAATAAAACCGCAACAACGAGTTTTAGTTGTTTGAAAAAAATCTTGAACAGAATACTATATGTGACAATACGTTTTAATATTCTGCGATGAAGAAAAAGTGGAATGGTTATAAATCAATAACCGTGTACATGAAAATGAAATAGTCGCTGTTTGAAGCGATAATGCAAAATTTATGTAGATTAAGGTTAATACAATCTAGAAGTACCCAAGTAAACGTTGTCGCAATGCATTGAACCTAAGTTAGCATTTTCCTTTAAGCCCCTAAGCTTCTTGATCTTTAGAATTGGAAACAGTATGCGAAAATGTACCTTTCTTCTTTGATTTTCTATCAAAGCAAATAGTGTAAACATTAAAACGTTATTAAATCGAACACTTTACCTAATTGAAAGACAACAACGTTGTCATAAGATTAACTCTTAAAATGTCGATAGACAATTTATATTACAAATACTTGGGTAGAGTTTATTGTATAACGATTCTTTTTGAAAACTGCCGAATCCTCCGTTTCTTACAAGGGAAATAATTCAAAGTGAAATTGGTCTTTTCTCTAAATTCGGCTACATTGTTTTAATCTAATATGAAATAATTTATTGCTAAAGTTATTTGCTTTCTTTCTTATCGATAAATTTGTTTCTAAAATTAATAATTCAGTCGTAGTTCAATACTTTTTTCTTAATACGTTTTTTTACAATACAAAGAAAATTTAATTATTATTTTAATGAATTAATGCTAATAAATCATTATTGTTATGACAACCTTTTCAATAAATTGGGTTAATTATTCTCTCAATTTTAAACCATTTCACTAAAATTCAGTGATTAAATGTCACAGGCATTTGAACACTCAAATGATGGAACATATTTAATAAATTATTTCTCCATTTATGTTTGTAAAATATTGCCAATGTATGAATAGAATTTTAAATAATTTTCGTTATGTAATTGTGTTTCTTTTTATTGGAAAATATTTTGTAAAGGCTTTCAAACTACAATTAATAATACATTTATTTTCTAAGTAAACTTTTGACTATCGTTCTCTTTTTAAACTATCGTATTTGTTTTAGAAAAAAATAGTGATTTAATTTATAAAAATATATATATTATTGTTTTATAAAAGTCGAATATTAATACTGTAAATGTAAAGTAGTATCATCAATATTGAGCTTTGAATCTGAAAAAGTAATGTAAGATTATGGCATGGTGTTATGGGATTCTATAAATAGATTTTTTTAAAATAATAGTCAATGTATTTACAGTTGGAGCATTTAAGGATGGCAGGTGACCTTCAGCTACGTAGAAGCATGTTTAGTATTGGTAGTGGGGACTTCACACTACTTGTAACTTGTAACTTCGTAAGTACAGTCCCAAAAAATCAGATATTGTCACAGAGAAACAAAATATACTGATTTAATTTTTTTTAATAGAGTGAGGAATTGGCAGCATTAAGATAATTCAACTGTATACATGGATGAAAATTAGTTCGTGTCATACCAATCAAAAACTTGAACTTATAATGTTAATGCCGGTTTTAAAAAAGTATTGGGTAAAGGGTTATGTTTGATTAACTTAAATGCAGGCGGTCGAAGAAAACGTTTTACCTAATTGTTACGTACTTTTGATCAAACTGTAACAAGAAATTACCATAGTAACATTAATTACAAGAACTATGAACTATGAAAAATGGTTAAATAATGATTTTCCTTTATCGTAGAAATTATTCATAATGTCATAATCTTAATAGAGCAATAGAACAATACCCAATATCTGTCACAAGAAAATATGTTGAAATCAGAGCTTCTTAATATAATCATGCTTCATAAACACACGTATAAAAGATAACAGGTTTTGCGATTACCTCCTTATCATCCTGACCAACGTCCTGACTTTAACCTTATTAGCTCTAAATACATTAATGTGTGTTTTAGTGCGAAATATGTTATGATTTTATTTGACGGTGGATCAATGGAAAGCCAACTGTAAGCACGCAAAAAAATTGAACATAAATGAATCTAAAAAATATTGGATATGGTTGTCAATACAGTAGAAACTAATTTAAATGAAAATAAGAATAGTAGGGGAGCGCATGATGCTAAATGGTGATTTACTTGATCGTCGTAGGGATCTATTGGATTTTAAAGATTAGATGACAAAATGAATAAATGGTTATATAATACTTCTTTTCTTACAGGTTTTCAAAAATGTAAAAAAAAAACAATTACATGAAATTACTTGAGCGTGTCAGATATTGACAGTTTATGTGTCTCAATGTGCGTCTGATAACAAAGGTATGCTAATCTGCTTGCTTGCACGGTGAGGGTGGCCATACGGAAGGGGAGAAAATGAAAAAAAACAATTTTTTTTACCTAAATTAGAAGTATCTTTGGTGTTATGACAATATTTTTATAGACTTCGTGTAATTGATTGCCAAAGAAACAAGACATTTCTAATTTTCCATTAACATCTGTCCATTCGTAATCCGTTGATGAAATCTTAATGATAATTTTTTACTGTATCAATTAACCTATAAGAAAATTTGATTTTATTGCATTTTTTTAAAATTCAACCAATCATCAACGGATTACAGCGATAACACCACGGTAGTGGTGTTATCGGCAAAGCAGACATGATATATTCAAATGTCAAATTAAATGTCAGATAGTAAATCAATTCATAATAATCATACAAAGATTTTCTGATATTTTTAACAAGAAAATTAACAAAATTCTTTTAGAAAATACACCAAAAAACACAATTAATTTGTATTAATTAATTAAACAACATGAAAAGTAGTAAAAAATTATCTTACCGAATACCCCTCGAGCATTGATAAATACTCAAAATTTTGTCGTAGAGAATGTTTTAAGCGTGTTTCTTTGAGGTAATATCACTCGGCCTTCGGCCTCGTGATATTACCAAGAAACACGCTTTCAACAATCTCTATGACAAAATTATCTCGGTATTATCAATGCTCTAGGGGTATTATAGCTGATAATTTGATGGTGTGCATTTCTCCACAAGCACGCAAAATGTTTTGTTCGCAATATGTACTGCCGTAACTCTGATTGGCAATGTGGTAAGCAATAAGCATCGAAATTACAAACATTCAATGAAAACGGCTGTGAGGTGTCCATCACATTATATGTTTTATTGGACGCGTGCTTGATCGACATCAGCGAACTATTTCAAGCGACATGAGTGGCAGATGAAAGATTGAATGGTATCAAAAGATTCATCGATATTAGAATTTTCTGTTCCTAACTCTGTCAATGTCTTCTGAAAAATCTTCGAATTCATCAATAACTTTAGAGGGTTTTTTTACCTCGTCTATAAAGTCCCGGATTAAAATCACATCCTGTAAGTGGATGAAGAGCTGGTAGTGCTTACGAAATTATTGGACTTATTTTTATAGAGATAGCAGAAACATTAATATATCGACGCGTATTGTTAACGCCAAGATCCATCCAAAATTTTACCGATGCTTGAAGATGTTCCATGTTTCTATATCTGAAGTTTTAAGTGTAACAGTGGAATCTTCTTTCATCTGACGTGCCAAAAATACAATTTTTGTATCCGCTTTTCATCATCAGGATGATGATGGTCGATTGTTCTCGTGACTTTGTTATTAGTAACTAAATATAGATAACACAAATCATGACTCAGATTTATTGTTTTCTTATCAATAATTCTAGTCATTTTCTGATCAGTCCAACAATCGATCAAAAATTTAATAACAGCTTCTTTGAATTTAGTGTTTTTTAAATCTTTTGCAAAATCTGCTGTCCTCGTTTGTTGAGGAACAGAGATGTAGAAATCCTTGTCATCTACATTACCTTCTGCTCATTATCTATGATTGAAGGCGTGAAGTAGCAATCAAATACAATGATTACTTGATTTGCTGAATGGAATTATTTTCTTTGATATATCATTAAAACCCTCTGCCAGTTTTTTGAAAGTATTTAAGAAGAAGATCAGCAATTACGAAATCTACATAGGATGGCGGTAGATCCATTTCTTATTTTTCCAACTCATTAACTAGTATCGACTTAACAGTTTTGTTAATATAACCATAGCGACAGCGAAACTGGAGTTATTGGAAAACAGTACTTTTTCATTGTTTTTTAGCGATAAAATAGCCGACCGAATAAATTTCGCTGCATTGTAACTTGGCCAATTTTTATTACGTTCGTTCGGGCTCTAAGATTTATTGCCCAATTTTGTCTAGTAGCAATCGAGTTTGTCAGATTTCAGTGAGTCGACAAGCTGCATCATCATTTATCGTCTGTTTCAACGTTAAAAAAATAAATAACGAGCCTTTTGCAATTTTGGTTTAGAGGCTCGGATGTGTCTCGTCTATGTGTTGCAGTTGATTGAGATAGAACAATAGCCGTCGACTGTAGTTGAAAAAGACGATTTTCCAAGTGCATTCTAAAGTGTATATATTGTTACGTTCTTATTTATTTATTAACAACTAATTGATTTAAAAACGACTAATAATTATGTTTACTTATTCTAGAAATATGTACACTTTTAAATTAACCGAACTTATTAAATCTAATAATATTTAATGGAAACACTTACACAAATTTATGTATAACCGTTGTATAACACTTAAGATAAGATAAGATAACGTCCTCGGATTTGTTTACACTATAATCACATACACGATTCGGTGTACACTGTTATTTATTTAAAACTCCGCACGTGCTAATCACTTATTTATCTTCACTTGAATAATCTTCTTAATACTGCATGCATTCACATTCCAGCAATAACTGACCTACGATTTCTTTCTTACGTATTTATAGACATCGGCGAATCCTTCTCGAGCGTTCCTTACTTTTCGCTATATCTTCTAGAAACTAGATAACAGCTTCTAGAAGGCTCTTGCGTTTGCAAGTAATTTCTTGAACGTTTCAATATTATATTGCTCATAAGATTGGATTAGATATCCATATTAAGTACTTGTGGTGATGTATTTTTATGCTGCATAAATGTGCTGAGATATTCTAATACTGATCCTTGGATTGTCACATGATTGTTCTCCAAAAAGTGTAACTGCTGCAGTACTCCATTTTAGAATGTAACCGTTTGCACCTGTTATAATTTTTTCATGCAATAAAACCTGGGAGTGAACCATTAGCAATCAGGTCACATTTGGTCATGATGTTGCTTAGATCACATTCTTCCATGAAGGTGCCAACTGCTTTAAAAAAATCCATTTCAATACAAAAAGCCTCCAAGTTATTAAAAATGTAGTCCAATGTCGGGGATTTTTGAGCTTGAATGCAATAACTTACTCTTGCAATAGCTAGATTATAGGTGATCTGGATGTATGGAGCTCGACATTCTTCGGCAATATCTTGGCTCATTTCTAGGGTTTTTGAGACTTTTTGATCTGGTGAATTATCTATGGAAAGCTTACTATAAAATCCTACCTACTATGGAACATCAGATATTTTATGCATATGCAACAACATTTACGTAACATCCAATTCTTTTGACATCAAAAAATTGTCTGAAGTTTTATTGAGTTGAGAGATATCAATGTGATTCTAGTTTGCAATTTTAATTTTTTACAAAATGGACACTTTTTCATATTTACCTCGTTGAAGGCTTGGCGTTTTCGATTTCTTTTTCTATTTATCGGTGATGATTCCGCAAAATTACCACTTGCAGTTTCATTGGTAGTCGCAGATTCCGAAATATTGTCTTCGCAGTCATCGTATCTTCATTGTGAACAACATATTGATAAATTATTCCCACTGTGTCGTGTAGAGTGTCTTTACCATTCAGTGTTTCTACAAAGCGGTCGAAATTATCAAATGCTATTGTATTCAAATCCGGGCGATGTAAAATATCTTGAGGAGACACATTGGTACTGTTTACCGTTAAAAATGTCATTTTAGTCTTTTCCAACGTAGTATCAGAGCAGCAATGTGCAGTAGCGAGTTCGTTTTTATTTGCTTTAAACTCACGATTCTTTTTAGATAAATGAAAAACATCACCTCAAATTAATGCTTCTAAAAACATTTTAGAAGCTCTCGCACATCATCGTACTCTCCGGTAATAAGATCTTCAGACAATTTTGGTATCGTGGAGTTTACAATTTCTTCTCGGAGCTGAACGTATTTTTTATTGCTATTGTTTTGAACAAATGATTAAACGATCAAATATGAGCAGTAAAAGGAGCAAAAAACTTTTTTTGCGCATAAATTACTTTGATCTTGTGCTCAAAAGTCTCCATTAGTTTTTTTATCTAGATGACGATCAGAAAATGACGAAATGCTTGTAGAATCAAATAATAATTAATAATGAGACTGCTCCGTTCGTAATTATTGATATTCTTTTTTAACATGATCAAAAACCAACATTCATTATTTTTGACCACATACTCTTCTAGCATGTCACACAGCAACGTATAAGCAGTGTTTGATGCCTTTCTTTAATAAATTCAGTATGATCTCCTTTTGAAATTTCTCTCTCTCTTTCTCTTATTGATCCTTACAACACATATGGTACGCATTATTAAAACCATTAGAGAAGGAACTGATTTTTTCCAACATTTCAATGTCCGTGACTGCACTTTTCAATAGATCAACAGTTTGGAATTTATTGACAGCTAATGGAACTTCACGGCCTCCCAATAAATTAAATTTGTATTTATTAAAAAATGTCTTCTAGATGCGCACGCAACAAGTACCAATCTAGATGATGAATACTTGTACAATTGAAGTAATAAAAACGGATGTATTGGTCAAACACTCATTTTATTATTTTCCAAAATAATCCTGAAATGATTGGACTGAAATTTATTCTAAGTAATATACAAATTATTATAAGTAATATTAACACTCGTTTGCTAATAAAACAGCAGGCTCAGTGGTCGTGGATGTAACAGGACATGTGGTTTGAAACTCTCCAGAAACTTCCGGTGCATTATCACATTCCGCTGCACTTTTTTGTTGCTCCGAGTTTTGAAAACTAGCAGGTACTTTGATCGCTGTAAATAACTTATAACACTGCGCGTGATATCCTTGATTTATTGATGTTTCAGCCAAAACTTCTAATTTATCGTACATTGTCAGTGATTTCTTAAGGACCGGTTTGCTGCGACGATACTCCAAAACCGTCATACATTTTTTATTGTTTCTGATGTAAATTTAACAATATTTTGGAATGCATCTGGTCCACCAAAAACACACTTCATATTATTATCACTCATCTTTCGTTGAATTGTGATCAGCTGTACCGGAAACAATGTGAGGACGGTACGAGAAAATCAAAAATAGTTAAAAAGTGAAAGAAAAAGAAAAGCGTGAATTGGGAAATACATGCTTTACTCCAGCTGCACGCGGTACACGATTTTTGCTACTTCGATTTATGGAAATCGGCAGATTATATTTTTTCTGTCTTGCATTTTTTTTTCAAAATAAAAAAAAATTAACCACGCTTGAGAACGTCAAGGTCACGTTTTTTTGTAAGTTTGTGACCTTCCCACTTCTTTATTTTACACTCAAATCGTCAGATTATAGAAATATGCACTTTTCAGCATATAATTAATCTACCTTACCTTAATGTGACACACTCCAGTATCTATGGTCATCGATTTTTTTACTATTCTGATTGGCTGCCCTAGACGTTGGGCGCTATATAAAAAGCTTATATATGGTGGAGCAAATACCAAAATCCTCTATTGGGCTCCCTTACAGAAGAACAGGATTTTCTTGTACCGTCAATAAAATTTTAAAAACTTTATCTGATTGTACTTTTCCCGAAGCAGATTATACCTCTCTTTTACGCACGATGACTTGTTTTTTTAGCTTCTGCGCATCTTATCGGCCATCCTGAATTGCTCCAACAGTACTTTGTTTATTAAAAAACTATTTGATTTCATTTGACTTAATTAATGTTTTTATTTCTCCGTTTTTTATTTTTAATCACCATGACCAACACAGAGCAAAATTTAATGCAAAAAAACAAGAAAATTATTTACGATCTTCAGCATTTAGCGTTTAGTTGTTTTAACGCATAGACGACGGCATGCTAATTTTATAAAAGTCTCTAATAATTATATAATCTTTAGCTATGGGTCACAAAATGCTTGTCGACGTTGTGTTAATAGTAACGTATTGATTTTTTTGTCAATTGATTTTTATTTTCTTTAAAAACTTACAACGTCTGTGGTACAATTAAAGATGATAATTTTTGGTATTTTTTGAACAGTAACCGTACGTACAAACATTTCACCAAGATGGACCACATCGAATATAAGAATCGTATAAATACAATTCTTTGAAAAATACAAAGTTGCACAACAAAACTGTTTCTTGCAAACTTAAATATTACTTTTTGTTATTTGGTATACAGAAACAAAATGCATCTTGCGTTCGAACATCTCAGCGTTCAAGCTTCACTGTGTTCAAACGCATTTACGTCAAAACGTCTCGTGTTCAAAAGTCTTTTGTTCAATTCAAACTTCTTTGCGTTCAAACGCAACTTGAACCTATAATAACAAAGAAAAGCATTTTTTGCCCTTTTAAGACCTGTGGTGTAATTTAACCTCGATTGCACAGCTATATGTTTGTACTTAAAAATAGATAGTGTTCAGTTTTTGTTTTGAGTGTACTTCTGCAAAGTTTATATATAATTACATATTTTAGAAATGTTGCAATTATTAATTCATTATAATGGCGTGACCTATTCTGCTATATTAAAATTTTAAATTAGCAATTAACTATTAACATTGCAATTTAACTTATACACGTTGAAGAATTTTTTTAAATTATTGTTGTACAAATTTGATTTTTAGTTGCAATTAGTGGTAATTAATAATTGAATTTTGAAAACGTATTTATTATGATGTTATGGAAACGTGTTTTTTGTCTTATCTTTACATTTGCATTATAATACTGTTGTTTTGTGTTAAACGTTTTATTGAAAACAGGTACACAATCAATATAAACTGTTTTTTATTATAAAAAACGATAAACATTTTTGACAAGTTTTTACAACAACATTTTTTTGTATCTATCATTTTGTTATTCATTTTTTTTTAGACAACTTGTTTATTTCAACTTATTATAAACTTAGAATAATACTAAATGTAGAACTTTATAGAAAATCACTAAATAGTACTCGTATTCATATATTCAGTGGACTGTATTAATTATGATTGAAATTGCTCAGAGTACGGCCTTAGAAATTGGTTTTTATTCAAAATTTATACAAACAACTGCGGCACAATAATTCATAACATGAACGATCAAGAGTGGCAACTATTTCTTAAATAAATAAACACTTTTTAATTCAACAACTGTAATCTTTTTCTTATTTTTTGATACTTGATTTTGTGTCTACTTTTTGTTTGTTTTTTTCATCAGTGGCATAAAAAAATAGGTCATTAATTATTAATACGGTTTTGTTTCTGTAACACAAAAATATATTATTAAAGGTCTTACGAATTGAATTTATTTATACCCACAAATTCACTTTAATTATAAAGCTGTAGAATATTACGAATTAGTACAGTTTAAAAAAAGACGTAGAAATTGATTGTCGCGTGCACGAGTTACCTACAATTTGCAGGATTTTTAGATTAAATGAAATCACTTGAAAATGATTCGTAGCTGGAAATTCTCATAAATTGGTTCGAAAAATTGTTATTTTTTGTATACGTTATTTGGTTTGTCACATTTATAATAAATTATGTTTCTCGTTTATAAAGAAGTATTTGTAAAAAATCTGGGGTAATTGTGGTTTTTTCAAAAATATTTTATTACAAATTTAACTGTTTTTTATTTGTAATTAGGTAGTTACGTGACATAAATTTTACATAAATGCATTTATATTTAGGACATAAAATTTTATTTTATAGACTACATACTATATAAAATTACGTTTAGTTGTTTTCTACTTGTATATTTTTCTTTAAAAAATGAATGATAGAGATATTAATCTTATTATATATCTACAGATAGTGCTACATAGTAAACAACATGTATTTTTAGTTTTACGGCACAACGTCTTCTATATAAAAAGTTTATAAAATAAAGAATTTGTCAAATTTTCTTTAATGCAAGTTACTGTGCTTGTTAAATGTTTTGTATACTAATTTCTAAGAATTATGGTTTTTTGTTGTTTATTATTTTTTTTATTTATTGGGAAAAAACTTAACCTATCAATAAAGTATTGAGGTCTACTTTATATTTGACGTCAATTTTAGTTACTAATTTTCTGATAATTACTAAAACTTTATTATATTATATTATGTTGCTCTTTATTACAGTTGCTTTTGTTTGATAACTTTTTAAAATTGAATTTGTGTTTCTGTTTTATCGCATTTTAATTTAATTGCAACTCCTTTTTAGTAACATTGTTTCTTTTAATTCCCGACTTTTTGCTATTTTATTTTTATTTCATTTTAATCGTTTTACTGTGTTTTAATATGATTGTTTTTTTATAGATTTATATTTTTCATTCGTTTTTCTACAGCAAATGGGGTTGTTTTTATATTTACCAATTTAAGAAAAGGTTAATAGTAGTATTTTCATTGAGAAAAAAGCAATTACGCGAAAATAGCAGCTTATGGATATTGAACTAACGATTTTTTATATCAAGCTAATTAAGTTTAAACAATTATTATTGATTTAGAACAGTCTTGACTGACTTCAGATATTCTTATAGAGATAAATGGTTCAATTTAACGCGCCATTAATGCGGTACTACCATTTATTTAATTCAGTTGTAAAAGGCATGTGGAATTGCAGCTCGGTTCATTTATAAATTGCGTCTGAAGCTGTATAGAATATTTTAACTAATCATTATAAACGAATATCGATTATTTATCTAAATCGCATTTAAACTCTCTAATGTTAAAAAATCAATTTTCACACACAATCTTGATTGAACTTTTATGAAAATAAAAAATCTTTTTTTTCATGACCTATAAATATTGACGAGTATTTTAAAGGCAAAAGTTTGTTTAGGTACATAAAAATAAAATACGAATCTTTCAGATTTTATACTGGATTTGTGAGCAATCCAAACTTTGAAAAGTAAAAATGCAGCTGCTGTTTATTCTTTCGGCAACAATTTTCACTTTATTTTCTTTAAAGTAAAAATAACATTGTGCGAAAATATAAAACTTTAATCTTCTTTCTATTTTTTCTTTTACTGAGGCGTGTACGTTTTTATGTTATTTCTATTAAATAAAAATAAGTATGTATTATAACCGTGCTTTGAAATATGTACCTTATCGGTTTGTGTAATAATAAAAGGGCTGGATGAGAGTTCATTACGCTACTTGTGAAAGTTTAAGCCATTCGCAACCAAATGGATACGTGCAGGATATTTTTTCTTTCAAAAGTTAAACAGAAGTCACGTGACTAATTTAAGTATTATGATCATGTCGATTAAAGAGGTAGTATTAACGGTTTAAGCTTTACGTGACTACTTTACATCCTGAAGATTTAGTAATTATTAACAAACAAATTTTGTATAAAGTTTTAAATTGCTACTTTTGAATAAGTTGTAACTCATAATGTATTTAAAAAAATTATGAGAAAGTTAAATTAAAATTATATTTTTTAAGTTAAAGAAGTATGTTATGAATTTAAAATAACCACTTTTTTCTAGATTTATAATGTAGAGACGTCGTGTAAGAAAAGCTTTTATTGAGTTTAGGATCAATATTCTAATTTACATCGATCGTTCGTGGCAATTTTTTCAAAAGTTTTTTTTATTTTTTGGATTTCACCCTAGAGGTCTTTTGCTATTGTTCTTTAGTTACATTTGTTTACTTTTATTTCTTTGTTGTTTTTTTTTGTCGACATGCTACATCTCAAAAGCTTTTGTCGTAGGTAGCAGCCAGAAAACGCGTAAGCTATCATTTAGGAATACATCTATGTTTTTGTCTTTTATAATAGTATTAACTTTTGAAGTTTATTCGTTTACATTTTTTTCTTTGATTTGTTTTATAATTTTACTTACGTAAATTAAAAATGCGTTGGTGCATATTTTCAACAACTTGATCCATATTTTTAGTAAAAATTATGTTTTATTTTATTTTTTTAAGTAACAGGTGATTTACAAAATGGTATGGTAATTGGTGTACGTACATTAACATTGTTTTTATAATTTTGATTTGAATTTTTTGTACAATTAAATCTACTGCGTGCTCATAACACCGATTGCATAAATTGTGATAGGTAGTATATAGGAGAACTGAAACAAAAAATAAAATATAGAATAAGAAATTACAAAAATTTCATATTTGATACAGAAAATTGTTAGGAATACAGAAAAAGTACTACAAAATCTATTTTAAAAAAAACTAATTATTAAGAAAATGCTGTGATTCAAATATACATCACTATGCGGTGGTAGTAAAACTTTTATATGTAATTGTAAGTATAGTTATTTTTATAAGTTATTGAAAAACAAATTGTGTTTTTATTAAAACACAAGGCAACATTGCATTTTTTACAAATAACAAATGTCTGAGTACTGGGCAGCGGCATTTGGCTTTTTACTTTGGTTCTTAATAAGAACTTGAACACCCGAAGGTCTTTCCTTTTTGCTGCTTGATGGAGAACCGAGTTTACACAAAGTTACCACCAATTCTACACAAAAATCTGTTAACTTTAAAGATTCTCTTTCAAGATGGCAGCGTCGATATAATAACCAAGCATTGAGCTTAGAAATATCGGCCATATGGTAAAAAAGTCGCATATATTATTTTTTTGAACGCACTCTTATTTTATATCTGCCAATGAAGCTATCTAAAAGGTCGGCTTCTTCCATATGACCATTATACACTTTAACTACTGTTTGACAGGGTACCTGAATTCTTGCTTTCTGTTTCTTATCGTATCTTTCCATTTATTTGGATTTGTACCACCAAATGTGGCTACCAGTCCCATCAATTTATTATCCGTCCAGAAAGTATTGGACAACTCGACCTCATCATGCATGGTTACAAACTCTCCCATTGACCCGTGCTAACTTTTATGTCTTAGAGTCGGTCGGTGTTACGGTTAAGGGTTACTGTACCAAGCGAATGTATCTCATTTCTTGCTAAATAACTATGCAGTAAAAGTGATGTGCAGTAATTGTCGAAGTATACTTTATGGAATACAATCCTTGGCACAGGTCTACTTAAACGCACAGCTACATTACTACTGGATCCTAGATCATGTTTCTTGGTAGACCCTTTTCAGAAGCGTTTTCATTTTCCGTATATATTACAAAATTATAACACCGAGGCAACAGTCTAGTTTCGTGGCACATATTTGTTTGTCAACTGACAACTCTTCTTCAATAAGACTTTTGGAAATTTGTCAGAAGCGTATATATAATTGGTCTTAATTTATGCAATTTATAATTTCCTGATGAAGCGTCTTTATTATTATTGAAATGTAGGTTAGAACTAATCCTTTTAAACTGATTCAGTCATTGTATTTCATATGATTTCTGGACCGACAATATCGTTTCAATATAAACTTATATTGGAAATGGAAACTACTAAATTGATCAAACAAATAAATACTCAAATAGTTATTCTAATCGGTAACGTTTATTTGATATGGTTAAGAAAGGTTTATTTTTTACTTAAAATACTGATAAGGTCTGTCCAGCTTGAGAATTTCTGTAGGTAGATCAGCATTTGCACAAAACGTTTAGGGGACTTTTTTCAGCTTTTTCTTTCTCCATAACTATTTACAAAGTGTTGAGGGTGTCAGTATGGACTATTCCTAAAACAAAACTACGAAGATATGGAACAGTCAATGCATTTATAAGCTTACATCATTTGTCATCACATTGGTTTTAGGAAATGTATCTTCATCATCACTGTCTAAGTTGCTTTGTAGTGGAATTGGTTTTCGGTATGGAATTTTAGGAAATTTTTTTCTTTTTGCTGTGGATCCTGGTCTGTCAAGATTTAGTTCAATATTTTCGTTTGGTCTACTCGATCCAGGACTTGGTTCAAATTTTGTTACTTCCGAATTTATTTAAAATGGAATTTATTTGTAGTAAAGTTTAATAAACGTATGAAAATATTTACTTCACGTTCGTTTTTTTTACAGGAATAAAAAACATTAATGGAAATTTGGTAAAATTCTAAATCCTCTTCTATATCTATGCTAACTAGTTTTAATTATTTGTTTAGGAGGGGCAAAATAAACCACTTAATACTATTTATATGGCAACGTTTCGTGCTGCAAGTGAACACTTCATCAGGCCAGTAACTTTCTAGTATCAAACTCAACAAATAGGTTACAGTGGAATAATCCAACAGATCACGAATATGAGCAACTTACGTTACAACGCTTTTTAATAAATAACACAAAAACAAATGAGACATGAAAATGCCAATAATTAAAATACTTAAGAATAACCAGGGACATGAAAGGTTTGACAAACACTTGACAAGTAATGCATAATCAAAAATTATTGAATACGAAGACAAAAAAGAAGATAAGAAGTCTAAAGAAAAAACACGAAAAATTGAAGAGCGATTGAATTGACCTATATAGTTATTTCGTAATTTTTGAAATTAAATTATTATTTACATTATTAGTATCATTATTAAAGTTGATGTTATTTTTATGTATGTTGATGTGTATGATTTCAGTAACTAAACGATTTTTTAAATTATTTTCCACATCCAAAATCATGGGATTATTAAAATGGAAGTCGTGTATCTATATACTGAATTGCTAAAGCTGTATCGCTTTTGCTTGTGTTGCAGCCGTATTTGTGATTGTTAATACGATTTTTAACCTTCTGTTTAGTTTGCTCAATCTAACACACATTGCAACCCGTACAGTCTAGTTTGTACACTACGTCATGTTTTTCTGTTCTATTAGTTCTATCTTTAGTTACCAACACTATCTACAACATGCTGTACAGTAACTGTGCAGCATGTTGTAGATAGTGTTGGTATTATACCTGGTTATCTTAATGTTATTTGATTTTAAAATCTGAATGATTCTTTGTATTAGAACGTTTATAATTTTGATGTATATGATAATATAAAGGTTAGTGTTAAAGGTAGTGTTAAAGTTAGTAATAGATGGGTTAGCTGGTGGTGAGTTACTATTAGTTGTGTTAGTATGAAGCAGTATTATATTTATTATAATTATATAGAAGAGATTAAGATAAGAAAATGCATATACTAATATTGTCAACTGCACCTGATAATGTAACTGTATTTATTTGTTGGTTGGTGAATGATCGGTCATGGATGTTTTTTACTTCTACCATAACCGTTGGTAACAAAACTTGCGATACTGCATCTGTGTTTGATGAAAAATTTGTTACTAAGTTACTTTGAATTGGTTTTAGGGTATTAATTTCATTTGACTTAACGTCATTAGTTATAAAAGATTGATTTTCACTTTGTGCATCTTTATTTGAATTACTTGACTCTACGTTGGAACTACGGTGTAATAAAGTATGATGAACTCTGTTACATTGACGGCATCTTATCGCTCGACAATTTTGAATTTGGTGATTGTCCCGAAGACAATTAAAACATAAATTTAAACGTTTGACTTTGTTGTACCGTTCGTCTACATGCATATCTACAAATTTTTGACACTGGTAAACTAACTGATTTTTTTTACAAATAACGCATTTGGTTGCTAATGTTGAAACAAGGGTTCTAGTTTTATTCATAGAAAAATTATTTTTAACGTAACCCTTTACTTTGTTTACTGGATTTGCTAATTCAACCGATTCTAAAAACTGACATTTTTTATTAAAAACTTCAAATAGTTTGTCTATGCTAGGCTGTTCGGCAGTTAATTTTAGATCCCATTCCCTCTTAGTACCATAGTCAAATTTCGCCGTTATTATCGGGATTAGGATAGCGTCCCAATGCTGAACCGGTAGATTTAAAACTTTTAATGATTCGAGATTATTTTTTAAAGTATCGTACAATTGTCGTAAAGATGAATGTGAGGCCTTTATAACCATAGGCGCGTTAAAGATAGAGTATATATGCTCTTGCATTTGTTTTCAAATCTTTCTTTTAAAAGATTCCATGCTGCATTATAATTGTCGTTTGCTAATTTTAACGATTCAATTGCGCGACTTGCTTCGCCCGTTACCGATAACTTTAGATAATTAATTTTTTTAAGATTTGTTAAATTAGGATTGTTATGAATTAAAGAAGTAAATGCATCATAAAAACCAACCATGAACCAACCCATTGAAACCCGGCACTTTAATAGTAGGTAATGGTATATTTGGGCCCTGCTTATTTGGTTGGTTAACATGATTATCTTTCTTATCGGCGTCTTCAATTAACATTGTAGCTAACGCATTTAGATAAAAATATTTATCCTCGAAATCGTTACGTTTGGTGTCGCTTGACTCGCTTTTTGGATCTAACAAGTCAATACTTTCCTGAATATTTAAAAACTTGTCCCTTTTTCTATTCTGTTTGATTCTGATTGATTGTTTTAAGATCCGGCTTGAAGGACCATGTATTTATTTGTTGGTTGGTGAATGATCAGTCATGGATGTTTATAATTGTTTATTTATTTCAACTACACCGTACATTACTCTTGCTTACAACTTACTTATCGCCCCACTTCTTACAACTCCTACCACTTAAAAACCACCCTCGCTACTTCTCTACCTTTATGTACATTGATAGGGGGGGGGGAGAAGATATTAACGAATAGTACTTAACAGTAACGTAACATAAAGATTTTGTGTAAGACGAAAAATGTGTTTTTATAGGTGCGAATTGACTAATATTTTTGAGAATCTTGATATTGAAGTAGGTTAAGAAAGGATTGCACAAAACAGTAAATTGCGTTTGCCATATCACTCAAACGTACAGGTTTTAATTCGTTTCTACTGTGGGTTGGTAAAACCTAATATATTTGTGATTGGCAATGAGACACCTATGTTCTTGCCATCATAAAGAAAAGGCAGTCAAGTTTGCAGCTTTATTTTTGAAACTAATATTTACAAGGTGTGACTCAGTTAAGAAGTGTTTTCATTGAAAAAGAATAGTACACTCAATATGAGAAATACTATTAGCTAAACAAGTCTCAATCTGTAACAATACCCAACTTTAGTTACCTTATTTTTATACAAGAGTTTTAAGTTAATATCCAGTTTTATATTAAATAATAAAAATTCAATTTCAAATATGTTAGGATTAGCAACTGCGTTTAAATTGTTAGAATACTAACTAAATGTACATTTTTATTTTGCCGAATATAATTTTAATAATTCTTTACGCTAAAGTAGGTTTAATTGATTTTTACATTGGAAACGTTTTAATTAAAATGAACGAGCTGTATTATAATTTTCCAGTGACGCGCATTTGATTTTAAATATTTTAATTTTTTATAAATTTGATAAAGCATTGTCTTCTATATTTGTAATAAAGTCTGCTCTAAAAAAAAGATATTTTTTTAACATAAACGAAATATGATGACAGAGCCATCTCATAGTGAAAATTTTCTATGAAAAATAGTAATTTAAAAATTTTAGATAATTTTTTTAATAATCTTAGTTGCGGTAGTGTTTAAAATACTAAAGAGTTAAAAAACAAATATGATTTATTTGGTAAATTGAAAATTAGACGAACATTCCGTTTTATCAAATGTTATTCGTTTGCATTTGGTTAATGCGTTATCAAATCGTTATTCAATTTCGGAAATTGTGTTTCAAATACATCGTTCTTAACGCCATGCCATCTGAATAATTTTCATAATCAGAAAATTCTGTAAAAGGTTTTATAAGATGTATATACGATGAATTTGATAAATTAGTTGTAAATTAAAATTTAGGAATAACCTAACACTAAACAATATATGTACTTATTATATCATAATTGCTCGATACTAACAAATATGAAACGTGACTTAAAATTAAAAATATGTTTATATAAGACATTTAAAAATTCAATTAAAGCATCAAAATTTGTAATTTTAGGATGAAACATTTATGTATTTATGTAATAGTAATACTGAGAAGAATTTAAAAAAGCGAATAGTGAATAGTAAGATACAAAAATTTTATAAAGCAAGTATATTAAAACGACTTCAACAACTTGATAATAAAGAAACTTAATGTTCAAAGTAAATATTTTAGAAACATAGAATATCGATAAATTATGAAAAGTTAAATGATTTTAATTACTGTTTTTTAAATTAAAAAAAGTACATATTTAAATTGCTTTTTCTTCTTTCTAAGTTGATTGCTAAAGAAGTTTTGTTATAATGTTATAAATCTATCCAAGTTTAATAGTATTAGCGAAAACTACACTTCAAAATGTTAGAAACCACCAAAACTTCGTTTCGTCTGCAGGTTTACGAATTTATCTTGTAGCATCGTGAAAATTCATTATGGAGGTGAAAGGCAAGCTACTTTAAAAAAAAATTAAGAATAATGGCAATGTTTTTCGATGTATTAAATTAAATTCGATACTTGCAAAAACCTTTTAAGGTTTGTTCAAAATGTTTTAAAAATGTCACTTTTAATAATATGTTTTTTTAAAGACACATAATCAAACTGGCAGTTATGATTGCCAAGGTAACAAAAATATTGTGCAAAATAGTTATTTATATATTTACGGCGTAAAGAAGCTTTTATGGCGTAAGACGTGATTTTTAAGAATACATCGAAGGCCATAAAAGCAAGTTACGCCCGTGCGGGTCATTTCATTTGTAGAAATTTGGTACGAAGGTTGTCATCATAGAGATTAAGAAAAATGCCAATTTTTTTTAAATATCTCAAACGGTTTTAAAATTACGGCTATGTAAATACAATCCGTCAAAAAACCTATCCGACATATTTTGAAATCACCATAGCTTTTCTCCTAATTGAGCTACAAAGATGGGAGTGGTGTCATTTTCCTAAGTTTTAAATGCTCTTTGTTTTGAGGTAGTGTTTTTGAAAAATTCAATTCAAAATTTTGATTTTCATTTTCTCAAAAAGTACATTTTTTCAAATATTTTCTACAAATAGTTTATACTTTTGGTAAGTGATTCTCAAAATTTTAAAGTGGAAGACTAATGGGTTTATAGTTGAATAATAATTTTGAAAAAGGGTGTTTTATGAAACTGTTTGTCAGCCTACCTTCTACAGATTTTTTTACTATATTACATTAATTATGAATTTAAAATTAAATTTTTTACACTTACATGTTTGACAAAAGATATTCAGATTGAGATGATCTGTAAAGTTTTTAATGACTTCTTCAGATGATATTACATAAATTCATCCTGTAGGTGGGATCAAATGTACAAAGAACATCTGTCAGTGGTATCTAAAATCTGTCCGGGTTTCTTGGATATGAAAATGATGATGAAGGTTCAGCAGGATGCTTAAATGACACTTTTAGTTCATCTTCTTCTTCATTCTTTTCCAACACATATAACAGCCACCACTTTTGGTGATATACAGCGGTTATATATCCAGTAGCTTCCGATATTTGTAGTTTTTTAGGGCCTTTTTGGATGGTCACTGTTTCCTCTCATGTATCTTCAGAGAATATTTTTACACATATCTTTGATACACTTGAATTTACAAGCATATAATCATGATATTGCTGTGTTCCCTTAATAGTTACTGCTTGACTGAAACGGATATTCAGAAATTTTTCAGACTCAACATACTTATCTTGTGTGGAAAAGGTGAAATTAATTCTAGATAAATTTTTAACTACTCATACATAAAGTTGGATAGGTGTAAAAATTTTGTTGTCGTATGCTTACTCTTGCAGCAAGTCTCTTCACTGAGCCGCCTAATCCATCACATGGTCTTTTTCTATGAGCAGTGGCGGAAAAATGCCATTCTGCCCCTACACAAAAGTCTTGCTTATGATACCATAAGTGGATAAAGTTTTTGTTATTTTTATATTGTGCAGCGCAACCATCTGAGTAACAAAATTTTTTTTGGCACTAATTGAAACTTTGTTGTCATGAAACACAGAAACAGCGTTATGCTCTAAACATAGTGAAATTACAACAAAACTTAAATGTTTAAGTTTATTATTCTTATTATTATTACAAATGGGTGTATTGTCACATGATCACGTGCCCAGTGGAAACTTTGAGCTTTATCCTAAACGACAATATTATAGTTTTTAAAGAAATATAGGTTTACTACAATCTCAAACTCTTACATTTTTTTTTATCATTAATGAATGATGACTGTTGCTTTGCAATAAAATCGTGCTTTCTTAAAATGATCAGTTTGCTACAGAAAAAATTTATAAAATTCTTATTAGATTTCTGTAAAGTTTCGAGACTGCAACGATCAACAGACATCCATTGACGATACGTGACATTTTTTATAAAATTTTCTTTAAAGGCTTCTTTAACGATTTTGCGAATTTGGGCAACACTTGGGCATTCTGTACATTTACTTGTATAGCAATTAATGTTTGGTGGATTACACAAAATTTTTGCCAAACAGTGTTTATAAGTAATTAGTTGTTCATTTGTTACGCTCCTAATTTAGTATTTTCTATCATTAAGTTCAAGTTCTGGTGGAGTGTGCATACACAGACTGAATGTGCACTACTTTTACCTGCCAGTATGTAATGATTTGGTCGAAATTTCGTAAATTTTGAAAAACCTATTGTAATTTTTGAGAAGCTTTTCTTAAACAGTAGGTAAGCTACCTTAAGATTACATAATATTAGTCGTGCTCACATTTTTGTTTTAATTCCATCATCTACAGTCAAAAAGTCTTTAATACCCGGCATATATATTATATATTATATCATCATTTATAAAATGACTCGACGGTACTGAATATAGCTTTTAAAAGAGCTTTTCCAGGCTTTGGGTTAGGGCTTTCTAAAATACTCTTTTCCTTTCAATTTTTTTTGTCTGTTTTAACATATAATTTCGTGCATCAAATTCACCTATTATTTTTCTAATGCTCTATTTCTGGGGGAAGCACGTAAGTATCATTAACTTCTTAACTCTATTTGTTGATGTAGAAAACGTTTTTTTTTGAGGTTTTGTAAAACTGACTTATGCAAATTCTCACCATCATTAGATGAATCCTCAGCTGCTAAAAAGAGTTTACGCTTCAATGCAGAGTTTATTTTTTTTAATTTCTCTGTAGAGTAATGCTTAGAATGAGTTTCCTTAACGCTATTTGGAGACTCTTCTAGTTCAACTATTGAAGTATTCAATTCTTCAATTACAATTTTTGGATCGAAAGAAAGGAATGGTTGAAAACTGTATTCCTCACTAGTTTGATTGGAGAACAAGACAGGCCAGGATTAATTAGTAGTGTCTACGTTTCAATGTCCAATTTTTTTTCTACAAAAATCACAAATTTTGTTTTTTTTTAGATATTTCAAGATATAAACTTAACATCCAAGATGTTACATTTCTCAGTCTCTTTTTATCCCTAATTGTGTGAATAGTTTTGTTTGGTGGGTTAAAATACTGTAATTTAATTAATTAATATTTGCTTTCCATCGTTTTAAATATTTTTTTAAACTTTAGAAAAAGATCAACTCACTAACATCACATAGGCCTAGCTATTGTATTTTTATTGTGTTTTTCAAAGAGCTGCAATAAATGTTTATCATGTAGTACTTACAAAATAATATTTTTGTAAACACTCACTACATATAAAAATTAGTCTTAAGGAATTAATAGAACTTATATTTTAAGTTATTTGAGCACAAAAGATTGTTCACTTTTAAACACCTACACATTATATACTGACATCCCACTACTACTCTTATGAAACCATCAACAAATCTACCCACTGTTAGTCATCTTTTGTGTCACAACTTGAAGAATCATCTAGAACAGACTCTACTGATTGTTATTTATGAGTGTCTCTTTACATTTTCTAATAAAGTGCATTATAAAGTAGCTAATTTATAAAACTATTTCCAGTTTAACTAAAAAAAATATATTTGTAAATAACTAAATTGTTGCCTTAGAGGCAAGTACGTAACTAATTATGGTAATAATCACCATTAAATTAAGTTAGGGTACATAGTAATTAAACTTGTACAAAAAATTAGCCCATTAACTTCCCACTTTGGAATTTTGAGAATTACTTACCAAAAATATAAACTATTTGTAGAAAATATTTGAAAATGTTCAAAAATGTACTTTTTGAGAAAATCAAAACCAAAATTTTGAATTGGATTTCTCAAAAACACTTTTTATAACAAAGTATTGTTGTACATCAAAAGAAGAAGCATTTAAAACTGAGTAAAATGACACCACTCCCATCTTTCTAGCTCAATTAAAAGAAAAGCTATGGTGATTTCAAATGTCAGTCAAGTTGTTTTGACGGATTTTAAGAAACTTTACATAACCGTAATTTTGAAACCGTTTGACATATTTGAAAAAAAAGTGGATATTTTTTATTCTTTATGACAACCTTCATACCAAATTTCATCAAATTTTGAGGTGGTCAAGTAATTTTTTTTTATTTTAGTGTGTTGTTTTCATACGAATGAACCCATACACAACTTTATACATGGATGAAAATCTTTTCATTTAAAAGTATTTCTGAAATAAATTCAGTTTTTGACACAAATCTAGCGTTGCATGTGATAGCTATATTGTCTAAAATCTTAGTTTCATTTTGTGTCCGGTTATTTTGTGGTCTTTAAAAGGTGGAAAATGAACGAAGTTGATGAGGCTGCAAAAAACGCAAGAGACAGTAGCTTAGTTTCCGAAAGAATTAAAGAAAAACTAACATGAATATCTTAAATGGTGCGACATACGAAAGGATTCCATTGAAAACTCTTTTTTTGGTATCAGGTTGAGCGCCATGGCGGTCATTATGTCCGTTCGTGTTACTGCTTGAGAGGCCACGGCGGTCATGATGCCCGCCCGCCGGCTTATGATTTAACTGGCGATCATTCCATGGTGACCGCTCTTTTAATGAATTTTACGTTAAGGCGTGACCGATATGGCCCCACAGAATATTTATTCGCCTTTGGGTTACAAAAACCTTTTTTTTTAATTGGGGAAGAAAATGCGCATTTTCGAAAAATTAATTTGATTTTATTTATATAACGTTATTAAAAACTAAAAATAAGATAGACAAACAAATAATAAAACAGAAAATACACTCTGGCATTACTTATGGTGTATTCGATTGAAGCAGTCCAGACACATATGAGGAAAATCGACACAGTCGCCGCAGAATGTTGTTACTTTTTTTTACCATATTCTTGGTAATTTCATTTTTCTGCTTCTTCTTATAACACCCTTGACAATACTTTCGTGTATCTTTTGCCCTTCCCTCCTTTTTTTTCAAATCTGTGATTTCTCATCAACCTAGTATGAGAATTGCGTGGACCAGGATTATCAACTGCATTATTTACTTCCACAATTTCTTCTTCTGTCTTCAGCAGCCCGTCCAACACATTCTCCCTAAACTCTGTGATACCAATCCTTTTACCTGTTACCTGATTGTAAATGAAATGTGCATTTACTAAAGTTGTTCCCAGTAAGAGTTCAATGGCTATTTTTCTGTACCACTTTAGAGTACGTCGTAACGCATTACTGTAACTGGATAATTGGTCAGACAAATCAATTGACGACTTTCCATTATTGTAATCTATGATTGCTTGAGGCTTTTCTATAGGTCCAGTCCTTCTTTGTATTGCAACCATCTCATCGGTATGATTTGTGGACAGCATAAGAACGTCCCTTTTATCATGCAATTTCAGCACACATATTCCACATTCGTTTTCTCTGGCAACGACTTCACCTTTGCGTAATTTTTTTTGAGTGACTTCTTTTGGATTTCCTCTTCGATTTGATCGTAGGGTTCCTAATAAATGAGTGTTTTTATCGAGTAATATATTTGCTAATTCTAAACTTGTATAAAAATTATCTACTACGATAGTTCTCCCACAATTCAGCAAATCTTTCGCAAGTGTAGTGACAATTTTTGTGGGTACAGAACAACCTGCATCACGTTCTTTACCTGCATAAATCTTTAAATTCCGGGTATACCCATTTTCACAACATAACTTGAAGATTTTTATGCCGTACTTGTGTGCCTTCTGTGGAATGTATTGCTTCATAACAAGCCTACCCTGAAAAGGCACCAGACTTTCGTCAATACAGATAGTTCGTCCTGGCGTAAATATATCTTGATAGTTTTTTGTCAGTCTACTAACTAAAGGTTGAATTTTATGCAATCTATCATCCTCAGTGCATTCGTCATTATTGGAGAAATGCCACATCTTTAGTAAAATTTCAAATCTATTTCTTGTCATAGTGGATGGCGCTACTTCATTTTTGTAGAAAGAATTTCGACTCCAATAATTTCTAATTGAATTCATTCTTACTAATCCCATATATCCAATAAGTCCCAAAAACTTCTTTAGTTTACTGCGACTTGTAGGTTTCCAGGAATGGAGTCTTGATTTTCTTGCAGTATCAGTTTTATTAGTGAGTATCTGTGTAGCGTACATGTTCGTTTGATTCACCATTTCGTCAAATATTTCATTTGGAACAAAAGCGCAATAAAATTCATACGAAGATTGGTCAGATAAAAGGGCAATATACGCAGGATTGATTCCATAGGGACTATCAAAATTGAAGTTTTGGTGGTTTCCTTGAGGCACTGACCAGTTAGAATCAGTTGATATCTGCTCACCAAGATTCAAAGCGTCGTCATTATTGTCCATCTCACTCTCATTATCAGGCACTGCAGTTTCACGATTTTCATTTACACGGAGAATTTTCTGCCGTTTGATGGGATGCACATTACCAGAAAATGTTTTATTTGTTGTGGGAATCGGATCATTGTAATTCGTTTGATCAATTCCGTCATCCGAGGAAAAAGTCTCGGCTTACCCAGATTCGACGTCAATTTCTTCGGAACTTGATGGTAAATAATGAGGATCCGCTACTGAATCCGTCGAACTAAAATCTTCAGAATCGTTTTCTAAAAAAAAAGAAAAAATTAAATTACCCGCTTCTAGATAATTACACTCCAAATTCATACCTTTTTCATTTATTATTTTTGTCTTTTCCATTATAGTTTTAACACGGTTGCTGATTCGGTCCATATTGACAAAAAAGAACACAGGCACAACACGGCAACACAACAGAGTCAAGCAATGCGAATTGCAAACTAAAATCTAAAGCGCATCGCGTTCTGCAAGATTGACTTAACTATCGCAAAATCGTCCGTCGCGTATGACCGCTGCGGCCCTGAGGATCTATACCAACCGTCCAGGCCACGGCGGTCACGTGTGCTCGCTGGCCTATTTTATAGTAAAAAAAAGTAAACAAAATTTTCTTTACATATTTTGGACTTCTTAACATGTAAGAATACCTATTAAATACAAATTTCATGTTGGTCCATAGAGAAAGTTTCAAGTTTTCATCATGGCGCTCAACCTGGTATTTATCAAAAGCAAGAAAACTCTTTTTGATGTTGTCTTATAATTGAGTGCTTAAGGCTACTATCAAAGCTAACCACAACATAGATATAAGCAGCTACTCAAGCTTATTCGTTTTTTTAAAGGGAAATTTAGATAGATTCAAGCCTAAAGTGTCAAAAGTTTTGACCATGGAAGAGATAGAAGCTTTCATATACCAAACTTCAGATAAAATATATCTAATGAATAAAGTAAATGAATTTATTGTAATTTAGAAGTGTTTAACGATTTTTAAAAATAGGCAGCTTTAATATTTGGGATAGTTGGAGTATGCCGTAAAGTTCAGTTCAGTTCAGTTAGAAGATGATGAGATTTAGGATCTGCAATTCTCATTACTGATTACTATTGGAGATACTAAAAGTAAAAGAAATCGAATGTTTAGTGTAGTTGACAACTTTAGATTACCAGTTTTTGTAGAAAGTATGCTGTTTTACGTCCGATAAATATGAATACTTATCGTTTCTTCTCGGCTTACAGGAATGGGAAATGCATCAGGCAAGTTGTCGGGAAATTCATTTGATTAATTTTTCTAATTGCTTTGGTAACATAAATTATTCAGAAGAAATTGTCAATAAAAAGTACAATTTCTGATTTCTAATGAAAACTTTTCATTTTGCAAGTATTTAGTTTATTAGGTATCTATGATATTATTGTTTGACGTTTCATTATAGCCCGTGGGAATAAAGATGTCGGTGGGCTATAAAAAGACGCTTATGACATATAAATTTGTGTACAATTGTAAATTTATGATAAATTTGAGCATAAAAATATTTACTAATAAAATAATATTTTTGTAATTATTATTATTATTATTATTATTATTAGTGCACAAATACGTTTAACTATGCTGTATTTCAATATGTCAATATTTTTGTAAACTTTTAATGTTATTTTTTAACATGGAATATTTGGTTCACATGGAGAAACCTGCATTCTTCTTCGAATATCTAAATAGTAAGCCAAAATTGTTTTTTTGCTTATGTTATTAGCAATTCTTTTCTCTTTCCTCTAGTGTTTAAACAGATGAAATTTATTCGTTATTAAATTCAAACACGTAGTTTAGCTGCTTCTTGAATCCCAGCAGGACTGTATCTTTTGGTTAAAGTCAATTTTTGTTATTCGAATCAAAGTGTGAACTGATTCTTGCATATTCGATTAAATTAATTTGTCAAATAAAAATGCAACAATTGTCATTTTCCAATTACTAAGATTTGCTTAGATTTATTGAAATCCTCTGAAAACGTAATTTTTTTTCTGGTTAAAATTTGAATACGCTCATACTGAAAAGCAATGTATGGTATAATATAGAAAGTCGTATAGTTACACTTTATATTTAATTTATAAGAGTCAAGTTGTAACTTTTATTTTTAGCAGTGAAATAAATTGATTTTTAAGAATATATTGACTATTGTGCATATATTGCGTAATCCTCATAAATGATTTGACACGACAACAATAAATTAAATGAGGTCATTTTATTTTTTTACATTGACCAACCCATACGTCTTAAAATGTTGTATTGTGTAGCTTAACTAGGAAAAATACATTCTATAGTTTGAATTGCTAGAGACATTATTTATTATTCTACATGCCAACGTTATCTTTATTTTATCTTTAAAACTGTTTCAGCTAAGTTAAGAACGGACTTGTACATGTTACTACAATCAGCTAACGTTAACGAATTCTGTTTAGTTTTCATTTTATTAAAAAAGTATGAGATAATTAAAAGTATCATTATATTTATAATATAATAAATAATTTATTAATCGTGACTATTACTTGTGACCTCCTATTAGATTTCTCATACAATACACATGTATCACTCACGAGTGACTTGAATTCCTAGCCACTTTATTTAAATGTGCACATTGCATATTTTTTTTAGATTTGTCACGTATAAGATCTTTGTTGTTGTGTTTTGTTAATTATTCGTAATAAAAATATTTCTGAACAAGTATTAAAAAAGTTGAAACATACGGTTAAAGGTAAACGATTAATTCCAAATAGTTTTAGTATTAAGAGCCATTACTTACGGAATAGTAATTATTTAAATGAAACAAAAACGATATCTGTTTTAGAAAATTTTACTAAATCTAGGGAAAAAATTATCTAAAACTATTAGAAAAGCTTGCTTTTTTCGTTTGTTTTTTGAAATAAATTAATTTTATAAGCTTATTAACTGTTTTTGAAAGCTGCATCAACACTATGTTAATGCCGAATAACGTGTTGCATTATCTATTAAATGTTGGGTATGTGTTCAATATGTTATCAGAAACAATTATTATTATTCTATAAAAATATTATTATTAAATAGTATTATTCACCGTCAAAAAAGCTTGACAATCTACTATGCTTTGTAGTTTTAAGCATGCAAATATGATAATAATTCACAATTTTGACTAAACGCTACCTAGTCTTTTGCACAACTTGTATACAGGGTATATCTGAAATACGACTACAAACTCAAGGAGTAGTTTCCTTGTGGTGTTATGCGAAAATTTTTCTTTTAAATATTTGGTCTAAAATAGTCCAGTTTTTAGATATTTGTTATTAAAGTTATCAGGCTGGTCCTGACTAGCTAAACAAATGGAAATTGACTGTTGATTGTAACTATGCGGTAAGTGGTGGGTAAATGCTGTAAAATTCGGGAAACGTATTGATGTATTGTGTTGATGATTGTTTTCTATAATTTTCCATCATCTTCAAAATAAATTGCTAACAAAAAAATTAAATCAAATACTAATGTTTATTTCTTAGCATTATTGCGGTAGGGCTTATCAAACTGTACTTTGTGTACACGCTTACGTTTATCTTCGGTTGTAACTAAAACAAGGCTTCAGATAAATAAATGCAAAATTCAACTTTCTTAGAACTGAGTTCGACAATCTGCTATGTTTCTGTCTTGTTTTTTTAAAGATTTCTTTAGGTAATCCTAAGTGATTCGTGTAAACGTACTCGTACTGCATAATATTTAATCTAAAAACTGCAAAATACAATTATATTGTTTTAATGTGCGGTGGGTGTAATTATAACCTCTACACCACACGTACATGGTGTTTTGAGCGATATCTTAATATACAGTTGCCTTTGATGAACTTTATTTTGGCGTGTGTGCAAAGACTTGGAGAAACTGAAGCTGTTTGTTCTACTTTCGAAGGGCATTGTCAAGAAAGACCACTCCATGTATTAGCTGCGGAAAAAGAATAAAATCAAAACTTTGTTTTTTTTTCAATGTTATGTGCAGGTATTGCATATTGTAGAAGATCGGTCACGAAGTAGTACTAGAGAGATATGTTGCGAAGTTAACGTGTTTCATAGTACGGTAAATAGTGTTTTAAGAAATTATTTTTTCTACCCTTACCATGTTCAACGAGTCCAACAGCTTTCAGACGTTGATTTTGAACCGCGACGTGGTTTATTTAGACCCTAACTTTAGTGCCAAAATATTATTTTCAGATGAGTGTTGTTTTACACAAAATAGAGTGCTGAATTTTTACAACACACATGTTTGGAATGAAAGAACCTCTTATCAAATTCAACAAAGTAACGTTCAGTGGCGATTTTCTATTAATGTTTGTGCGGGTATTTTAAGAAACGGTTTAATTGAACCGCTTAGTAGTCGAAAATTACGTAACATTTCTTATTATCGTATTACGATTTAATGGCACAAGCAACCGACATTTTAAAAAAACATGCAATAAATGCAAGTATTAATGGCAATTCTAACGCTACTACAAATTCTGTTAGTTCACAAGGACAAACAAGTAGGGTAAACAATGTTAAACTTCCGAGAATAGAACTACCACATTTCGCTAGTAACTTTACAATGTGGCTACAATTTGCTGACATTTTTACCTCTATTGTACATAATAATGTTGAATATATCTGATTGCCAAAAATTAAATTATTTTCGCTCTAGTTTAGAAGGTGAACGCGCTAATATGATTCGTGCCTTAGACACTACAGACTCAAATTATAAAAATTGCATGGAAATCTTTGTGTTCGCGATATAATAACACAAGGAAAATTGTAAATAATCACGTAAATGCAATTTTACATCTTAATAATGTTGCTAAAGATTTTCATGTAAAAATTAGACAATTCATAGATAACCTGCAAAATCATATGCAATCTTTACAATCGCTTGACCAGCCTATTAATTAATGGGATGCAATAATTATACCAATTATTCTAAACAAACTGGATTTTAAAACTGTCAGCGAATGGGAAGCATACTTAAATGATATTGATATATCAAATGAAAACATTCCTAGTTACAGTGAATTTATCAAATTTTTAGAGAAACGTCACAATGTTCTTGAGGCAATTAATTCACGTTCAGCTTCCTTTGCTAAAATCGAAGTCAAAAAACCACTTAAGGTTTACGCTAATACAAACGAACAAAGTTGTTTAAACTGTAACGAATCTCATTCATTACAAAATTGTGAATCATTTTTTTAATTAAACTCGATTAATAGAATTGAAAAAATTAAAGGTTTAAGAGCTTGTTTTAATTGTTTACGAAAGGGTCAATTTGTAGGAGAATGCCGCTCAAGATGTAGAGTATGTCACAAGAAACATAACACGCTGCTACACATAGATAAAGTAAAAACTTGTAACAGCAATGAAAATCATGTAATTGAAAATTCTCCGACTACTAGTTTATCGAGTTCATTGCATCAAAATCTCAAAACACAAATTTTGTTATCGACTGTTTTAGTAAATGTGGTCAATGCGAATTGCAAAATCAATACATTGCGATGCCTTTTAGATTCAGGTTCATAATCACATTTTATAACTCAACGTGCTTACGACGTTGTTGGATTAAATCTGCATCCCACAAGTTTATCAGTGATCGGTATAAATCAAAACGTATCGTCTATAAAATTCCAAACTAATTTAAAAATTCAGTCTCGATGTAGTAATTTTAAAACAAATATAAACAGTTTTGTCATACCGACTATTTCTAATCAAATTTCTAATTATACAATAAATGTCGACTGTTTTAACATTCCTTCAAACAACAAACTAGCAGACTCTTGGTTGCTGTCAGATTTTTAGAGTTGCCGACAACTTCTACGGCATGTGAACGTAGTTTTAGTACATATGGAAGAGTACATACTTCTAAAAGAAATAGACTAACAAATGATAGAGCTGGAAAATTAGTTTACATAGCTCAAAATTTGAAATTTTTGAGAGAAACTATCAAAACCAGTAGCAGTATGGAAGATACAGAAAATGTTCAAATTTTATCTCAGCCTAGCTCCAGTTGCAGTGGACTTTTACAAAAAAGTTTTGATAACTCGGACACTACCAGTGTTGCAGATTGGGGATCGGATAATAGTTCCAGAACTACGACCACCAGCAGCAGTATTGAAAAAATAGTAGAGAACGATATATATTCAGACTAAGCTTTCTGTGTATTTCAATAAATAAATAATGTATTACATGAATTTCAATATTATTATGTCTATAGGTATTTCTTGTGTGCAGGAAAAAATTATAGTTGAAAAAAAACAATGCGTTATTTTTTCCAAAAAGTTTTTCTAACACTAATAGGATTTTTTTTTTCATTTGCTTCTCTAGATATTATTAAAATTGACAAACATAAGAAAGATCTGTGATTGAAAAAAAAGTGTACTAAGCGAATACTGCAAGTGAAAATTCAAATGATGACTAGGTATATTAGACCAGCTGTTTGGCATTAATGGTAATTTTATAAATACTCAACATAGTTTGTTTTTCTTTAAATGGTAATAGTAAATAAGATTCAGTAGGTATATAGTGGTATATATTACATTTATGCGATAAATACATGTTATCGCAATTTTTCGATTACTATATATATGCTCAGACGCGTCTAGCTGCGATAATAATAAATTGCTTCTTATTCCACTTCGAAATATTTCTTTACATACTATCTGCTTTTCTTTCCATTAAATTACTGTTTTATTGAAAAAATAGCAGATGGAACATATTCGGACAAACTCTTTTGTGTTTCGTATTAAATAAATAACTTGTCACATTAATTTCAATTAGTTTTTTAGATTCAGAAAAAAAAACGATAATTAGAAAAAAAACTTTAAGCAGTTTTTTTTTCCAAAAAAAACGTTTTTTAAAAAAAATTGGTTCGTTTTTCTTCATTTGCATCACTAATCACAACACATATTGACGAATGTTTTTTAATATTTTTCAAATCATCATGATAATCTAAATCTTTTTTCTATTGTATAGTTATTATATATATATATTGATTTTCAGACTATTACATTCTGTAACAAATCAGTAGTTTTAATCAAATGGTTTTCATTTTGTTGAAAAATAAATTTAGTTTAGTATTATATTGATTATTGACGTTAATAAGTGCAGTCGATTTAACTAAGGACTTTCTTCATTTGTGTTTGCATTCGTTTATGTGACAAAGCTGAGTTTGTAATCATAATTCGCAGTTATGAAACTTACAATTGTAAGTACATACTCGCTTCATGATCTTATAAAAATATTGTTATAGCATTTTCTAGGATAGTTTTAATATAAACTATTAGACAATTTGACATAGTCTTTTACATCGAAAATTATAATTTATGTGAATGTTTGTTGTTATATAAAAAGTAAGTACTGTATATTGTGGGATTAGAAGGTGCGGAGTAATAAATTAAATTTAAACTCACTAGTAATTTCTTTAAACAAACTATTTTCTATTTATTCTTCGTAATAAATATTGAATTACACGGTAACGTGAGGTAACCAAACACGAAATGAGTTTATTTTATTACACTATTTCTATTTGCTTAAAAAGCAAAGACGTATTTTAGATATTGGTCAGATTGGTCAGTTGAAATTGAACATGTATACGTCTAGATAGTTTATTTTGAAGGTAAATTTGTTCCTATATGGAAATACATTTTCTCGGGGGAGAATTTTTATTTGTACCAGAAATTGGAGTTAGTGGCGTGCAAAGCATGATGAGAATTCACACTGGCGCCCGCTTTAATACATACGCCATTTCCTTTACTAATAAAATATAAATGTGATTTTCAGGCTTAGATTACATCTGCCTTTTATTTATTATGTAGTTAAAGGGTCGTAATTAAATTGCAGCGGATCCCAGTTATCTGGTGCTAACGCTTTATTAATACCACACAAATTACTAGTGGAAGCTTTTTTAGTAATTTTAAAATAATGTAATGTTATTAGATTACATTTTACATAGGAGGGTTTCACTTGATTGCCAATAAATTATTTTTCTACGGATACATTGACGAACGTGAAGTGAAACGTTTAATTCTTCATTAGATTATCCGCCTTGTTATTGTCGTATTTTAACGATTGTGTTTACATGTCCTTTCATTAATTTTAATTTACCTTTCTGAAGATTACAAACAAACGTGTTTATCGTCGAACTTTAACGACTTGTTTTTATTGTATTTTTGTTTTAAAGTTAATTCAAACAGGCTATTAACGTTTTTGCTTCTTTAATACATTATACTCGTGATATTTGTACACCCAAACATTAACAAAATACAATGTAAAATATGACAGTTTTAATTACTCTATTTCAAATGAATTTGCTCATAAAAACATTTTATTATGAATATTACTAAGCAAAATGTATTTGTTTGTTGGGGCTTTAGGAAAAAAACAATTTTATTCTTGATAGTATATCATAAATGATGTATTTAATACATTTATTTTAATGTTCCGATGTGGTTTTTTAATTAAATATTTATAAATAAAACTTTCTTATTAACAAATCTGGTTTTATTTTCAAAAGATTATATTCTAGTTTCAAATGAGTATGAATATTTGTGATGACTTGATTTTTAATGCATTGTCGTAAAGTATTTGATTTAAAAGGAAGGAGTGTGGCTGTAATCGATTAGAAATTTATTATTAATAGCATCGGTGTTCTGGTCGAATCGACTGTGTTAGGTATGTTTATAAAAGTGTAATTATTCAAAGATACGAAACAATATATCAAAGAATCCTGAGTATATATGATGTATAAAATACAAATAAAATATGTGAAGTAAACAACAAATACAAAATCAACATAGGAGTACGAGTAGGTTTCTACAAAGCACAATTAATCAAGCAAACCATAGACTAGAAGTAATTTCAATAACAATTAGTACTTCATTGCGCGTGCTGTTTCTTGTGATCACGTCTTATTAATTTTTCTTGACCGAAGCCAAAAATAGGATGCATGGTCGAGAACATCAGACTTCATCAAAACTGGAATCACTGGCATTACGCTTTTTTTGGTCTATGAAATTAGATTCTTTCCTACACTTGTCACAAATCTTTGAAAGATTGTCTACTTCTGGACAAAAAGCACACTTCCAGTCTATAACATTTCTTAGTCTTTTTTTTTTACAGAATGTTTGTCTTGTTTCAAAGGATTGCAACATTGCAGTATTTTATATCTTTCTATATCTACTTTATATAAGCAACAAAAATATCTTCATCTTCTTCTTCTACACGTGCCATCTCCGCGACGGAGGTTGGCTTTCATCATAATTATTTTAATTTTGTGGCTGCTTTAAATAGTTTATTTAATGAGCATCCATACCATTCTCTCAGGTTTCGTAGACACAAAATCCTCCTCCTACCTACGCTTTTCTTGCCCTGAATTTTACCTTGCATAATTAATGGTAATCTGGTGTATTTTTCTCCGCGTGTAATATGTCCTAGATATTGTAGTTTTCTTATTTTATTTGTTTTTATGATCTTATTCTTTTTGTTTAGTCTTCTCAGAACTTCGTTTGTGAAGTGGTTTGTTCATGATATTTTCAAGATCCATTTTGAGCAACTATAGAAGAAATGGAAAAAATAAACTTTTTCTATATAACCACATTTCGAAGGTCTCCAATCTTTAACAAGTTGTCTTATTTATGGTCCAAGCCTCCATCCCATAAAGCAACGCAGAGAATATGCAGCTTTTAGCCAGCCGTATTCTGAAGTTGAGTTTTGAATCTCTTGTGCAAAGTACCTTTCTCAGTTTGTTAAAATTTGTTCTTGCCTTTTCGGTTCGTATTTTAATTTTTTTTGTGTAGTCAATTGTGGGATTAATCATTGTACCCAGATATGTGTAGTTTTCGACTTTTTCAATGATGTAACCGTTAACTATTAGTCTCATATGGTCTCCTTGTACTTTGGATATTCTCATACATTTCATCTTCTTATTGTTCATTGTTAGCTTATATTCTTGACTAAACTCAACTATTTTGTCCATCAGTTTGTGCACGTCTTCGATGTTTACCGCTATTATAACTGTGTCATCTGCATATCTGATATTATTAGTCGGTGTCCCATTAATTTTTATTCTGTTTCTCCTTCAAGCGCTTTTTTCAGAATCATTTTGGAGTATACGTTAAAAAGTAGTGGTGATAAAATGCATTCTTGCCTGACTCCTCGTTTGATCTCAAATTCATCTGATAATTGCTCGTCAATACGGATTTTTCTTTTTTGTTTGTAATATAGCTTTAATATTATTCTGAGGTCATTGTAATCTATATGTTTGGATATAAGGACTTTCATGAGTTGGTTATGGTGGACTTGGTCAAATGCTTTGTTATAGTCAATAAAGCACATGTATTTATCTTGATTGTCTAGGGCTTTTTGGACTAGTACATTGAATGAGAAAAGGTCCTCGCGTGCGTTGCGAAATCAAAATTGTGTTTCATCTATATCCATATCTAATTTTTGATAAATTCTGTTGTGGATGACTTTCAGGAGCAGTTTTAACGTATGGGACATCAACCATTCTTTGGGTATATCACCTGTTTGGTATATTTGATTAAAGAATTCATGTGTTTTTTTTCTAGGATTTTAAATATGTCGGCAGGTAGTTCATCGAGTCCAGAACTTTTTCCATTTTTTGTCGTTTTTAGAGCGTGTAGAATTTCTTTCTTTGTAATGTCTGGACCCATTTCCTCTGGTACATATGGTATATGTCTTATTTCATCTCTCTTATCTCCCAAAAGCTCTTCAGTATATTATTTTCATCGTTGAACTCTTTTTTTAGTTGACATTATAGGATCACAGTTTTTCTCAACGAGTATATTAGATTGACTTCTTCGTTGTAAACCTGTCACTTCTTTGACCTTTTTATGTAGATTGAATAAGTCGTATTTGTTTTAAAATTCTTCCATGTCTTTGTATTTTTCTTAGAAGTATTTTTCTTTGGCTTTTCTTATCTTTTGTTTCTTATATCTCTTTATATTTTTGAGTTTAAGTGTGACATTTGCAATTAAGGGGTTAAGGTCAGATGTGACATTTGCTCCTAGGAATGTTTTGACTGCTGTAACAGCATTACGATACCTCTATTTGATCATAATGTAGTCTATTTGATGCTTAACTATTTTTTCAGGTTTATCCGCAGGTGAGCGCCATGCATACAGCCGTCTTTCTGGTAATTAGAAGAATGTATTTGTAAGTATTAGTTCGTTTTTTTGGCTAAATTGTAGCAGACGGACTCCTATTTTATTACGTTCTCCTAGTCCATGTTTCGCGAATCTTCCTGTTTCTTCTTTCCCGATCTTCGTGTTGAATTCTCTCATAAAGATTGTCATCTCTGTGATCTTCGTTATCTTTAAGGCTCGGTCGATCTGCTGCGTTCTTCAAAAGATTGCAACATTGCAGTGTTTTATATATTTCCATATCTACTTTATATAAGCAACTGTAAGACCCCGGTGCCTCACAGTCGGCGTTGGATTTAAAACGTTATTAATTTGAACACAATTAACATAAATTTATTCTACAAACTAAAATGTAATTATTACAATAAATATCTACAGGTGGTATAGTTTTATTTCCTCGTATAACAAATAAACTTATTTTACTAGAATTATTTATTTCGGGCTTCGGTAGAATGCGGCCTACCACTTTCCGTGAAATTGAAATTAACTGAATGCGGCCCACACAACGCGTATCTAACCTGAAAAAAAATCTGTACTTTTTCTGAAAGAAAATGATTAAACGCAAATGGCGTGGTTGGAATCCTTTTGTCGAGAACTGTGCTAAAATTCAAGGTAATTACAGGCCGGAAAGTTATTCAGGTACGGTAGTTAATAAAGGTTAAAGACAGGTGTAATTAATTAAGTATTTCAGGTAATACACTGCTACGGTTAACGTGGTTTAATTTCGAAGTTACGGCGGGTTGACCACTGGTGTCTATTAATTACAAAGTTTTATACGAATAGAACACGGCAGAATTCGATTACGTTACTAGTATTACGGGTTGTTGCGGTTTAGTTATACTATCAAACGAAAACTTCGGCAAATTCAGGTGAGTATTTCGAAACTGACTTATTGATTTGGAATGATTACTTTTAGACCTCAGCCCGAAGCCAAAACGTAATGATGCTAAACGTATCGAGATACTTTAAATCAGCCTGGCTCAAGCAGTATCTCAACGCGTCAACTTCAACTACGTTAAGGGTTGAAAGTAACTGGAGATTTACGCTTGACAAATCCTACACCAGCCTGGCGCAAGTGATTTGTCACTTCACTAATGGACTGCGGTCCGGTTATAACAAATACTACACGGTGAAACGGGAAGCAGGGTTCTAATACAAAACGGAAAATTGAATACCAAAAATCGTGAGAGTAGCAGGGTTCGAAACGGGTCGGTATGAGTTCAGAAGGTCCGGGTACAATAGCAGGTTTTGGTTAATCGGTGCTCACAATTAAACAGTATCAGGATCGGTTCGGAAAAGAGTTAGCCGGGTACAAAAGCATTCGGTAGCAAGAATCGGATAAACACAGGTCGGGTTTCACCAGGACTAGGTCTTGGAAGAGAGGTTCTACCAGGAACGGGTCTCGGCAGAGAGAGAGTTTTCAATTCAATTTAATTTCATACATGTTTTATTCACTTTTACAATGTTTAACATTTCTAAAGTTTAATCATATTTGATAACAATATAGCTTACATAACCCCATTGGATCGGTTTTCCACCTCCGAGTTGCCTCTTTGGTTTCCAACTTTTCCGCTGGGTTGAACATTTCATTCTAACTTAATTTAAGATGACACACTTCGGCCGCTTGTGCCTAGGCATGTCATCTTGATCGTACTCCCAAAGCCTTCGGTCGAGTGGGTTGGGATGGGCCGCGAGGTCTGCATGGAGCGCAGCTGCGGATTGGCGGACGAAATCAGCGATCTTCGGGATGGCGAGTTCCTGATGGAGCCGGTCTGTTCGGAAGAACCAGGGGGCGTCAGCAATCATTCTGAGGATCTTGTTTTGGAAGATTTGGATCCTGGTGGTGTGAGTTTTGGCAGCGTAGAACCATACTTGTGCTGCGTACGTCGTGGCGGGGGAGAGAGTTTTCAGCGTTGACGGCGGCTTTTATTGTGTGTTTCGTTCCGGTTGAATGATTATTCGGCAGGGGAGAGTCGCGCGCTTCGAAGCGGTAGAGGTGGTCCGCAGCCGAGCGTCCAAAGCTCACGCGTAATTGAAATAAATTTATATACAATTTTCAAAACAATTACGGCCACCTCTGCCGTTTCGTTACACAACAAAAACGATTCTATTGCATCTTTGCTTTTCTCTGCCGTAGGGGCGTATACTTGGATAAGATTTAATTTTGTATGGGATGTTTTTAGTTGTAAAATCATTACTATTTTTGAGATTGAGATAAATCCTTCCGCTACGCCGTTGTATTGTTTGTTGACTGCTACGCCGTATCTGTGATGATTATCGTTACCTGAATAGTATATTGTGCCATGTTAAAATATGTCCCGAGTTGCGCCATTTTGTTTCACTTACTCCTAGACTACTTATGTTCAACCTATGCATTTCTTGAACAACGTAGTTATGTAGTTTACTGGGATTATACATACTCTGTACATTTCAAGTACCGATTTTTGTATTGGTTAACTTTATCTTTGATTCTTTATTTGGTTGACAAGGATTTTGCTGGTTAACGACCCCAGAGGCATTGTCTAATCCTCCATTGCGAATCTTGGGTTCCGAGGATTATGATCAGTAGTTTGCATTTACTTGTTTTTGTCATTATGATGATTGTATTAGGGATAATTATTAATGGAGTGACTTCCCGTTGCCTTCTCCATCACTGTGTAACCGCCATTTCTGTGATTATCACCACGCCAATTACTTTCTGAGTTCACAGCCATTTTAGTCTTCTTGATTGTTGCCGGTGACCAGTTCTGAAACAGCCAGCTGCCACTATCCAGTTTGTTAGTTTTGGTCTACCCGTATTTCATTTCCTCGGTACCATCCATACCTGAGAGGTATTCCCCTATCCGCCAGCTAGGGAGGCGCCCGATGAAAGACTAGCAACCCCACACGAAAATGAAAAATTGTAATGCAAAAATGATGAAACGTTATCAGATAAAATAGTAATAATTTGTTCAAATTTATTTTAAGAATTTCTGATTCTATTATAATTTTGAGGTTAATTAAATATGTATTTTTAATTTAAAATAAAACAAGTATAGCTTTTATATTAATTTCAATACAGCAATATAATATCAAAAGCAATCCTGTTAAACGTTTTAGTTAAATAGATCTAAAACAAATTTAATATTTACAAAAAGTTGTTAAAAAACTAACATTAAGCGTAATAAAATATAACTTTACATAATATTATAACAAAGTAAAGGTTTAAGTTAAAAATATATTTGACGCACTAAATTTAAAGTAAAAAAATGAAACTTGATCACTAAAAAATTAACTATCTCTATCTATTACAAGATCTTAGGATATGCTGACTAATGGCATGAACTGTTTGAAAAGAAGCTTGTTGCTGCTAGCTCATTTGTTGTCTCAACTTATCAATTAAACTATCACAAAAACTATACCTCATAATTTTTTTTTTAATAAATTTATAAAAATAATGTACTTATTACTCAGTATTGTTTCGACAATACACATTATTTACACTGAACTAAATTCATAATTTTATTATTGGATTTCTCAAACATAAGTTAATAATGATATGTCAACAGGGAATAATCAAATTTAGTTATTGAATTATGTCCTAGGTGATTTTCAATTACGAGTAAAACGAACATTTTCTAATAATTTGTTGTTACTTTCTCATCATAATTTTTATAACACTTATTAACAACAACCTTATCCACACTACTGAATTTTCTCAATTTAAAAAAAATGCGTTTTGGAGAAATTCAATTTTTTTTGTTTTAATTCGAATTTTGAATTTCATCTCTATTGAGCTGCATGTCATATGAAAGGTTTTAAAATTAGCTTTAAAATGACAACTCTATCTTGTCAAGGAGAGCTGCAATTTCAATCCAAAGATGACGCAACAGGTCCAAATTTTGCGTTTTTTGAAAACTTTACATAGCTATATTTTGTATTTTTCTTAGCTTACGTGAATCAAAATCTGAGATGGTGAGGTTTAGTCATTGTATTGATTTGACATGAAGTGAACCTCTAACAGTTGGTACTTACACACGCAAAAAGCAATACCATCGATAGCACAAAATTGTACTTTATAACAATGTTTTTCGAAAAAGCAGTTGCACAAAGTAGCAAAGTGTATTGTGTATATTGCCCACAAACTCATTTGTATAGAACTGTCAAACAAAACATTGTTAGCATAATAACCTAGCAACACTTTCAGAAGATTATTATACGGTAAGATATTAACAAATACCAGAAAAGATAAATATTACTACAAAAGGTTTGAACTGATCTCGACAATTTATACGTTTGGCAACGTTTACAACGTTATAGGAAGTAAAAAAGATTCATAAACAGGAATTTTTACAACATACATATAAACAGGTGGTACTCCCAATATAACATGATTCAATTCGAAATAAAAATAACGTAATGATTACTGCCACACCTATTTTTGTATTAATTTAATTTTTTAAGTAGTGATATGTTAATTTATCATATAACAAGAACTTTATAACATACTACTAAAATAATCAAACTTAAGGAAATCAAAAATTTTATACATATTATAATTTATGATTTACCGACTGTTGCTAATTTATTTTTATGCTGAGGAATGAGCATGTGTAGAATTTATTGTTCTAAAGTTGTTTTGGAGTTTCGTTATATTTTTAACAATTTTATTACCAATTATAAAACTTAAGTAAACGATACGCTTTTTAACTAGGCTTTGGTAAACATTTTTCAAACTTTTGTAATCAGATTCATTAATTGTGTCTATTGCATTACACATTAAGTTGTTATATGTAGTTTGAATTTCGTACAGTCATCACTAACACATAATTTTTTTTCAATCGTTAAATAAAGGCGATTTAATGTACACTAAGCTTAAATGTTTGAATAAAAGAAATACACTTAACGCGAATACGTTTAGTTATTTATGACTTTGACATATTCAAGGTGAGTCTAAAGTTTTTTTTAAGACAAATGGATACTATAAGGATAATTAGATTGTCGAGAGAACTTCTAAGCATGACAGTAGATCATTTGAACATAGTTCATTCACTACTAATCTAATTAAACTACTTGTTAACCAAAACGCCATCAATGGTATATAACTTAAATAATAACAAAAAACTTTTAATAGACATGACTTGAATTGAAACTAATTAATTTGCAGATACTTTTTTTAATTTTTTTTATTCAAGTTTTGTTTGGTAATATTATATGTTCTACACTTCTATTGTTTATACATATCAGTATTATATAAAAAAACTGAAATACTAAATCAAACTAATGTGCAAACTTAACAAAACAACATAAATAAGCACCCACACGATATTTTACAATTTTATTAAACATTTTTTGCACAGTCATGCTGTAGATAGATACAATCGTCGCACATCAGTCTATTATGTCTATTTAAACCTTGTAATGGAGGTATTTTACTGCGAAGTATCGATTTTTTTTCGTAGTATTAGCGTGAAGGTACGAAGTTGTTTGTAGTCGCTATGAGATAAATGCTGTGGTTCAAAAATTATGCTGAAGTTTGGGACTTGTTTTACTGTCAGTTGACATTTAAAACATAAAATACTTTTGTTTATACGTAAATAAGTAGAGTTTGATCGTTTTCAGAATAGATTTTTGCTTTTTTATGCTGATTTTTTTTACAAAAACTAAAGATTTTTAAATTAAGATACTTATTTGTATACAAATTTGAGAACATAGAATAGAGAAGCAGAAAAGGGTTAAATGCAGAAGGTACAACATGAAAAAATTTATAAAATATCTTTTTCTGCACAAATAGTTTCTGAAGGATATATCTGTAATCAATACTAAAAATAAAAGGTACACGAAATTTATTATATAATTATCATAAGAAAAGCTAAAAGCAACTTATTAGTTGCGTGAGAATAATTTCTAAGTTGTATTTTGACAGTATCGTTGAAAACCGTACCATCCGTTGACTTGCACAAATTAAGAAAACAACTTTTATACAATTTTTACTGTAAAAGAAGGAGTGTCAAAATAATACCATCTATAAAAATTGTATAGTTAATATTATGTAGAAACATTTTTTTTGCATTTATAGTTTTGCGTGTAGCTTTGCTTTGGGCCTTATTAAATAGGATTGAAAGTTTATTCGTCGTAGTGTTTATCGTAAATGTTTTTGTAATCTACTTTAATTAGCGACATTAATAGAGCAACAACTAGAACATCAAATTTATATAATTGACTACAAACATTTTTATGAACCGAAAAGCTTAAATTTGAAGTGATGAAAAGCTAAAAGTTTTCGTTCTACAACTAATGTGTTAATTTGTTTTAGGAGAATCTGACTGCGGTTTGTTGTACAAAAAACGTTTTTCCCCAATTGCGTAATTGTATTGAATTGAAAAATTGATACGATTACCTACTTCAGTTTTTCGACTCATTTCTGGAGTCGAACTGTACAGTCGAATACTTGATGACACATTAGATTGCACGCAACAATTTTAGATAAATTAATTAGAAAATCGAACGCATTTATTGTATTATTACAGTGAACAAAATGAAAAATCAATTTTATCAGTTTATTTTGTTAGAGTACTTTATTATTGATATAAAGTTTACCAACTTAATAAATATATTTAAATATAAAGATAGATAATTTAACCGGCTACATAATTAGTTAAATTTTAGAAATTAAAATGTATAAAAATAACAAGTTGATATTTTTTATTAGAGTTTTAAAAAAAATCTTATCTTAGTTTTTATCAACTCTTGAGAAAATATAATATAGAAATAAAAGATACAATATGTGAATACCTATTGTTGTTTTACAAACTTTAATATCTGGACAATGCTCGAAGTTGAAGTGATGAATCTCAAGTTTGAATACAAGTGTACATTCAAGAGGGTGGTTTCTCATCGTGGTTAATGTACTAATTCATGTTGTACATATATGTATATGGTTGCATTAGACGTATCTTCACTGTTTGTGCTGCTTGACTATAACAAAACGGTAATTGTAGAAAGAAGTATTTATTACAAGTTTCTGAATGTATAGACAGTAATTGTTATATATTTTATTGATTTTTGTCTTAAGGAAACAAGAACAATTTTTTTCAAATTTTCTTAATATGTGTGCATAAGTTCAAGTTTTTTATACTTCAGCTTAAAATATTTTATTTTGTTACTTTCCTATAAGGAAAGTATAGCGATCGCAATTTTTTTTTAAATTTTTTTGCAGAATTTTACGTTTCAAGGTCTTCTGAATCAGAAAAATGTATTTTTGAGAATCGTGTGTGTGACGATGTACCCACGATTTATATTCTCTCGGTTTTTGTACGTATGTAAATTATTCGAATTATTTTTACAGTTTCTTATAAAGATAATTCTTCCTAACAATTTATTTAAATAAAAAATATTTCCAACATTAACAGTTTGTTAGATATTTTATTTATAATTTAAAATGAATTCACGAATATATTCTAGGTTCGAATCATGCCTGCGATGATTCTTTTAGAAAAAAAATCCATATCTTAAAGGGAAAGCTAGATACATTAAAATAATAATTTTTACTGATTTACTAAAGGGGAAAGCAATATCGAGGCGCACAAATATCGGGGTTAGTCGATATGACAACATAAGCTCAATTTGTCATATTTCGGTTTTATCTGAATGAAATCGAGGATCAAATCGAAATCAAAGAAATTATAGCATGCTAGGAAGTCAATACAAACGTGTACATATCACTTCAAAGTGGTTTGATGACAACATAACCTTAAAATATATGTAAACATTCCTTCATCATTCCTTATAAGAAAGTCGTGTAGTGACACCCGTTTTTTTATATTACAAGCAATGCCTATATAATGAAAACCATTATTGTTACTCAAAGGTCAAAAATTGTAATTTGTGTAACTGATGATTAATTTTGCATACTTTTGTTATACTCTCGCTTAGTTTCCATATTTTTTAAGTCAATAGTTTTAGAATTAAAAAAAAACTATTAAGAATTTTATTTTCAAACATGTGATGAACAGAAGTAGACATTTAGATATCTTTGGTCAGTCACTAAATTTTATAAAATCGGTCTAAATAAATAAATTCAGGCAAAGAGATAAATTGTGGTATTCCGCTTAGTTATGAACATTGCGCAGCATATAAAAATGCATCTGGTAGCAGCTTATGTCGGTTATACTAAATAACCTAAAAATGTCATTATAATATCTCAACTTTAGCACTTTTTCTTTAACGGAAGTTGCCAACGTTTTACCCACTGTCGTAAGGGGCTTCATCAGGGCGTGAGAGAAATCGAAGAACTCAAACAAGGAACCGAAATCTAACTAAAAACTTCTCAAAAGTTAAGTAATCAACTTGTGAACGAAGCCAGATTCTAAACTCTGAAAAGGTAAGACAGAAAACAATAAACTTGAAAAGCAAACGAAAATCTAACAAAGAACCACTACAGAGTTAGGTAATCAGATTCTAAACTCCATAGAAGTTCACTTCTATGGAGTTTAGAGTTTAGAATCTGGATTCTCAGATATAAATTACCATTGTTATCATATTATAGTATAAAACGAAATTTTTCCGAATTTGATGCTTGTCAAACCATAGCATAGGTATGAATTTTGTTCTTTCCTTAGTTGGATAAGTTTTGGAAAATGCACCTTGATTGCAGTTCTTTACCATCGCTTTTGTTGTAGTTTGATTGGAAAATAATAAAAGCTTTTGTTGCAAAACAAAGCATTTGTCGTATTATTATCGTAACATTTCTGGCCTTTGTTGTTGTTGTAAAACAAAGCAGAGTAATTATTTAAACATTAATTTCGTATTTAGATCGAAACTGATTTTAGATAAATTAGTATCCTCGTAACATGTTGTAAATAAACTAGTTTTATAAGATTGTGAAAGACCGATGTGATCTTATTTTGAATTTAGTATAAGTTTATTCATTTAAATGATTATTTGGTTTTATTATATTTGTGTACATATTTTGAATATTGTTTATAGTTTATTTCTTTTGTTAGTTTATTAACTTTGTGCATTTAGATAATAAATGTGTTTACTTAATTATGTTTTTATATTTTTAATGCCAAAATCGACAGCACAAGTTTTAGTAAAAATGCATAGTGAACTGCTCCTCGAACATGCGAATTTCCTTATATTTAGTCTAAACGTTCAATGATCGAAATAGTTCTAAATCGTTTTTTTTTGTATAAAAATAATAGCAACGATATTATTGTTAGTATCGGTTAGTTACGGTAAAAACGTACTCGGCTAAATTTACTTGTAACTTGATCCACAGTCAAGAAAGTTACGCAAGCTTAAGGTTTTGTAGATGCGGGTGGATAAATTAACTAATAGAATTTAGCCTATCTTTGATGTGGCGATTATAATCGGTTAAATAGACACCACAACTAGAAAAAGATTCCAGGTGCTCATTTCCACTAAGAATTAACAAGAAGTACATTTATTTCAATATCAACGTGTAAAAAAGAAATATATGTCAAACAACTATTCGTAAAGCAATATCACAGTAATTTCAATTTTAGGTATATTGAACTATTAAGTTATGCAACGCTCTGTACGAGTAGGTAGTTACGATAGCAAAGTTAGATTTAATTAACTAAATTAAATTAAAAATTTTAACGATTACAAATATGAAGTGTAAACAAATTGAAAAGCAAGGCGCACACTCAGTCAACCTGAATAATTGGAAAAATAATAAATAAATAAAAAACAGCGTCAACTTCTTGTGACAGCAAGCGTATACTTGTTTGTCGTACATACGATCGATACTAAAAATCTTTAAATACAGGTTTACGATACTTACATGTTTACAGTGCTTCTAGCGCTAGTGGTTTATAAACACCTCTTAAAAAGCTGAAAAGTAAACAAATAAGTATACCATCGTAGGTTACATTTAGTATTACAACACAATGTGCACTAAACTTCTAATTTTTTGTGATATTTAAATTAAATCTGCAAGTTGAACTGGTGTGCTGATGAATTTTTAAGATATTTTACCAACGAACAATATTCTGGATTCTACTTTTCCATTTAATAGATAACCGTAACGAACATGTTCGTATCTAATAAGCAACGATGATCGCATTTAGTAGTTAACGACCAATACAAATAATTACTGAACAAAGTAATTACCAGTAATAAAACAAATTCTTGAAGTTATTACGTTACGGTAATAAAATGCTCAGCGTTATTTTCGCATTCAACTATTGAATTTTTATTCGATTTACCCCATCAAATATGTGGATGTTCAAAGATTCTTAAGTTAAAAGTTTCATTGAGCATTTTGTTAACACGTGCTGATTTTTTAGTTTTCTACTCAAAATGCAAATGTGTAGACATGAATGGAAACAAAAGAGGGAAACCATAAAAAGGTTTTTTAACATAAAAATTTGCATAAATCGCTTTATTTATAATGATCTGCTAACTAAAAAACTTATTATGATTCAATACATCTACCGATTCTAACGTTATTTTTTTCAGTTAGATGCTTGAACGCAAGTTACGTTGGAACAATCTCAAAAATTATTGTCCGAAAGTGGGTTAGCGCCTTTAAGCGTTACACGCGTGATGGTAAAGTGTTTTTTTGTACTCTGTATTTGTATCTATATCTCAAACGTTTTTAAAATCGGTCATGCACGTGAATAGCTCAAAAACATTATAGTCTGTCCAGAAACGAAGCGAAGTAATAAATCAACATGTTTAACAGATTCCAATGGCGTACCGATGTATTGATACTTTTTCGAAAAGGGGGTTATTATTTTTCCTATAAAGTTAGTTTGTTCTTGCTATATTTTATTATACCTTAAATTTTCAAACTCTATAAAATGGTTTCTAATAAACGATGTGTTTTATAATTACAATGATATGTTTAAAATTACTTTCAATAAAACGCAATCGTAATTTTTTTTGTCAGCAAAACCCATCGACACGCCTATGATCTTTAGTTTAGACCTCAAGAACAGGTACGTCCCATTGTTAACGGATTAGGAGCTATTCATAAATAACTTACGTTGTAACACTATAGTATGGAAGCGGTATATCCTAAAACTAGTTTTAAAATCTTTTATGTATTTCATACAAAATCGTATACCGCTTATATGCAAAATAAATGAACTACTTTAATTTATTACTTCGCTTCGTTTCTGGACAGACTTTAGTGGCGAAAATATTGTGTGGTACAATTTAGAGATTTTTTAAAATTTAAATTTTTTTAGGAACTACACTTCTAAACACATGCCCTGCAATAACACTTCAGAAAATTTAAGCAGATATTATAGGAGATGGATATATTTGGTTAGTAGTTGACGAAAATTGGATGATGTATAAACATCTGTGGCTAACATGATAATGAGTAAATTAACAGCATTTGAATATTGTGCTTTACATTTGCTAGCGCATAAACTGTTAGAAAAAACGAATAATGCAACTGTATCTAGATTTGTCAACTTCTTATTAATTAATTTCAAAAAAAAATTGTACAATTACAATGCAACAAATAGAGCACAACAATTAATTATGTTATTTTAGGTGACATGTTAAATATAAGGTTACGAGGCTTTTTTTAAGGGATCACGTTGTGCCATCTGGGCATTTTTGGATTCTAAAAATCTATTACATATATGTTTTTCGTAAGTTGAAAAAAGATTTAAAACGTAATATAGCTACGAATGTAAATTTATGTATTCTGAAATTTATATTCTGATATTTATTTAAACTAATAAACTATAAACAAATAAAAAGAGGATCGACGCAAGAACGCATTTATGTAGATTCCCGCTCTTTGGGTCGCGATTAGACTACAGTGGCGTACGATTATACGTTTCAGTTTTTTAACGCCATTTTTATTGTGAAATTGTTTATTTAAAAAGTTAAGTAGGTACTCTTGAAAAGTAATACATTTGCGGTGAAAGTACATTCTTAAATAATTTGTAAACAGATTTGTTCAAAACATTTTTTCATCTAAATCGCCACTTGTATCTCTTTCAAACATATCGCTTATTTAGTAGATAAGATAAGTACGTGCATCATCATAAATTTGTACTTATAAACAATATATTTATGTTACAAGAATGCTTGTTACTAAAAATCATAATAACCGAATTATTCAATGTATGTATTTAGTTTTTAAATGTTTTGGAATTATGATAAACGCCGCAGGATTTTAAGTTTAGCCTGTTTAGTTTCAACATATCATTTACCACTTTTTTTACAATGCGGTTCACTATGATTATCAAACGTCTGGTTTTTAATACATATTATTTCTATTAGTACACATCGTTAACAAAAATGTTGGTACTATATTAGCTGCACAAAAAATGATTGACGTTCCCAATTTTACGTGAGACAAATTCTAGTACTAAAATTTTAGCAAAATTTTTTTAACTGTAAATTTACTATTCAGTTTGCAGGGATATTCTTAATTTTTGGTAGACTTCTTTAATAAATTTGCAACTATTTTTTACAGTTTACACTCTTTTATGGACTGTCGTCTTCGGTATACCTAATTCCTTGACTAAACTTCTTTTACTACTACCATTAGCAATTTTTTCCTGAATTTTGCGAAGAAGTACTTGTGTGAAAACCAATTTTTGATCGGTTTTTCTTTTATAATACGTCATAGCATATTTTACTAAAATAGTCGCCTTTTACAAATGTCATCTTCGAGATGACAGCGCATTGTGATATCAGAAAATTACTATAAATTGATAAATTAATTAAGTTTACTTATTTAGAAATATTGGACTGTTATGACGTTTAAAATTATAAAATTGAATGGATTTGTTACATTTGCACTTATGAGACTGTGTTTTGTCTCTTGCAAATCATTGCTGATATTCTTTTCAAAAGAAGTACTGAAATCTGAAACATCGTTAAGCAAAATAAATTGTTCTCTACAAATTGTGAATTAATTTATGATGTGAAGCTGAATGTAATAGAATTCTTTATTTTGAACTTCTAATATCATGGTTAACAAATTTTATGAATTACTTTTTGCTAGGTCAACGTATGGTACTCTTAATTTCCCTGTGTTGCTCTTTATCTTTACCAGTAAGGAATTTAAGATTTGAATTTTTCTAGATGTGCCTGTAATTTTAAACTTTCTTTAATACTTATTTTATTTTCTTGTTAGTTTGAACTCTCCAATATTAATTACCTTAGAATTAAAAGCTCACGCATACTAGCTATTGTTAATTTTTTTTATAAAATACTAGAAGATAATGAAAAAATGTTTAGCCGCCATGGTCGACGTTATGATAGAAGCCAAGCAACTGCGCAAACTAAAAGAACTTTGATAAAGCTATGAACTTTTATTACCTTCACCATTAAGAGTATCATATAAACAAACCAATTAATTTTCGATTCTTTGCAATGTTTACCAAATTTAATGGTGATGATGTATAATAAACAGCAATTACTATATACAATCGTTGGATTGGATTATTGCAACACATATACTACATATGGAAGACTAAACGTCTACTTAGTTTAAAAATATTGTTGTATGATTTTAATTATAAATAGGATGCCCATACTTATTGTGATATATTTTTATATTGCAAATACATATATTTAAATGTATTTTTTAAAATTTACATAAAGCGAAGTATTATACGCGTTTGGTATAGTATCATATGAATCTTGTATACATAAAATAATAAAACCAATACAACAAATAGGGGTTTACTTAAATGTACGAAATATAGAATCGATACAATAAAAAATTCAAATTTTATAGAAAAAAAAATCATATAGAACAGGTCTCGAAGCGGGGTATATAAACGTCAAAATATTTTTTTGTTAAACAAATTTTAATTAAAAAGGAAACTTTGAATATACTGATACTTAATAATATCTTTTCAATAGAAGTTTTGTGTGTGTGTGTGCGTGAGTAATAAATACTGCAGTTTGTATCAACGAAATTTTCCAAAAAGTTTAGCTTTGAAAGTAATTCAGATCTACTATCTTAATAACATGTATGTTATAATTGATTTGATCGTTCAGGATCAATGATCTATGGGTTTAAAGGTGAATGGCATGGTCTGAGTAAAGTTTAGGCAAATTTTAATAAGTTTTATTATGTAAATTATGTAATAGGTTTTTTGTTAGTTGTAAAAAATGAACCTATTTAACGGTGCATGGTTAGATGCTTTTGTTAGAATTATACATAACTTTATCAAACCTGTTTCAGTTTTATGTTATACGTTTTTCTAGTAATCACATTATCAAATCGATTTCGAAACTTTTGATTGAAGCTATGTATACGATCATGTTGCAAATTCTGCTTCGGGGCGTTTTAATAATTTTTGCTTTTTACTATTCAATGACCTGAAATTTTGTGTGCGATTATTACCCAATGGTTTTTTTTTCAAATACGATCTTAAAACATTTACTGTAGATTTATCATTACAGTTCGCAAAAGTTTTCGTATAATACATAATTGTTTTAAATTTTTTGGAATGTATACATATGTATGTATACATAAACTAGAAATCATTTCTGTAATAAACTTATTCTGTAACACAAGTTTCTTTAATGTGTGGCGTAGGCCGGGTAGGTACCAATCAAAAATTGACTTGAGTCAATAATTAATTGTTGGCAACGTTTCGTTAGCTAATTGCGTCAACTTTATCAGAGGAATTATTACTGTAGAACGTTAAACCCAAACACGAATGTAATTAACAATAAAAACAAAAAAAAATGTGAATGACAAAAACAACAGACTTTTTGCACTCAACATAACCAACACATATGTATGTACAATGAATGGTAAATGAATCATAGTTATTTTTGTGTCGAGTGTGCTATCGATTACACAAACACTTCAATAAACACTATTCTAATGTAATGTTATTTGTTGACGACGACTACAACAGCTTATCTTAGATATTGCGAATGTATTATGCATTAATTTAATTTCTTCATTTAATTCGGTTTTGTCTTATTTAAAGGGTTCTTATGTCTAACGGGAAATAATGCATTTGATATTTATAATTGCAAAATTAGGTAATAAATATTCTAGAACTTTGTTTACATAATTAAATTCACTTAACCTTATCTTAACACAAACGCGAGTGGATTCCCGCTCATTTATTTTTTTTGTACCTTGATATGTTCATTTCAAATTTAGCACGTTTTATCTATTAAAATTGCGTGATTTGAGTAATAAACAATAATCTTATGGTTTTTAATCATACTATATTTAATTATATCATCTATATAAACTTTATTGTACCGATGTTCGTGATCACGTGCTGTTAGTTTCGTTATCGACAAAGACACCTTGTCGTGTAACGTTTTCAAAATTTTAATGATGTATGACTGTCTATTACGAACTTTTATAGTTTGTTTATTTTATTTAATATATTTTATATGGAAATAGTTCCAGTTTCAACTACATATATTTAATCGTATTTAAAAAGAAAATAATTTATATAATTTTAGATTGTCATAAACAGCTAATAAAAATGCAGAAAAAATTAAGTAAAATTAGATTTGAAACAAAGTTGGGAATTTAAAATACGTTCTAAAAGTTAATATATAATATAAATGGAAATACAACGTAAAAATCTAATTATTTATTAAAAGGGTAAATATTAAATCTGTAATTAAAGTATATACAAATATCGAGTCATCATAAGTTATATATTTTTTTGTTGTTTCTTCTCTCATTTTCACCTAAATGTTTAACGTCAGCGTAGACTGCAACTGACTTTTGTAAACTGTAAAATAGTTACATACTTATATATTTTGGGTTAAATATATGTTTAATTTGCTCGCGTAAAACTGAAAGTGGGACATATAACGTATGAGAGGTTTTTAAGAGCCGTTAAAAAGCACAAAGCACCGTTTAATTATTGAGAAGGAAGTGAAATGTAATAAAAGCGCAAATTTTAAAGAATATTTCTTAAGTTATTTTTGATCGTTTTATGTATGAAAAAACGTTATGTTAATAATTCCGATGAAATATGTAATAATAATAATAATAAATATTTTCTATTTTCGTTAATAATTGCTATTAAACTTAAACTGAAACATAAAGAAATACTATCACTATGTCCCAAAGCTACTGATTTTTTTGCGTAATTTTTTTACTTTTAGATATTTTTAAAATCTTCGTTATATAATTTATCATAAGAAACAATGTTTTTCACATGTAATGATTAATACGTAAAACATCATACCATAATTAGACGTCACTTATCATGAAGTGTAAATTAGCATAAACGGCAACAATTGATTTAGTTGTGGTTAAGTTGTAGTCATTATATTAGTCATATTTTAGTTTTGTCGAGCTGTAGCCCAAGATGACTTTCTCTATTTTGCGTATACAATGGCTGTAGAGGTACAAAGTGGATTTTGTGTGTGTAATATATAAAGTTGGTAATAAGTTCAGATTGACTTTAGTGAATGTTGAAATAATCACAATAACAGTACTACAAAAACAAGTATTTTCAAATTTGAAATTAGAAAGTAGGCAGATAATAACTGTTACTAACTATAATATATCAAAAATCGCTTAAATTTTAATGAACAAATAATTTCAAATAAATATAAACACCAAAAACCACAATATTAACATTTAACTCATTAGCGTACAGAGTCTCTTTAACTCTTTATAGAGCAAAAGACTGGGACCTTTTCTTTTGTAACAAAATTTTGTGTGTCGTCTTTAGGAGACAGAATACCCAAAAAAAACAACTTTTTTTTCAAAACCCAAAATTTTGGGTGGGAAACTTATTTTAAATTAAAAATTACTTATAATCAAAAAAATATTTGCTATGAAAAGGGGCAACACATTTTTTGCATAGCGCTACTTTGCAACTTCTACAAATTAAATTTGAACGCTTTTCTTTGGATTTTGTGCTACAAAACGCACACCGGCTATATATTTCAAGAATGTGAGATCCCACATCTTGAAGATGCCTTGTATTTTGTACCGTAGGTTGTCTGTCAGGTCGATCAGGAGCGTAACCTGATCTTTTTCTGTTGCAAACCTGCAAAAATTACATACACGTCTATTAGTTTTATCATATCTGTTATATTCAACAATCAACTAACCTATAAGTTCTGTGGCTAACGTTGAGTGAAATGCTAAATGAGTCATTGGCTTTTGAGACCTTTTTTTCATATCTTCTTTGTATATAAAGTAGGAACTTACCAGGACACATTCGATAAAATAATAAAATAATTTTACCCACCATCTCTTAGACTTTGAGCAATACAGTAGAAATACATTATTTGGTCAAATTTATCCACTCCGCCTATGTGAGTGTAATCAGCGACAGACTCTGGACAAATAGTTTTTTCTCGAACTCCTTGATTGTTTCTTCTTTCAGCTGTTGCTGTAGCTGAAGGATTGTGCATGTTACTAACTATTGTGGCCGTTTTTTTTTATGGTCTTTCTAATTACAAACGCTAATGTCTTTGTTTTGTACGAAAACGATTTCTCCTTTAGAGTAAAGATTTTATTTTTTGAAAAATTTCTTTGGGTAGAATTTTCTATTTGTCCGAAAAGTACCACAGGCAAACAGTCCTTTTCCCAAAAGAATTTTCATTAGCGGTATGATGCTAAATAAATTATCAAAAATATAATATAAAACAATCCCTCGAATAATTGGGTTAATGTTATCACTACCCGTACTCCTAAATTTAGAGTAAGTTGTCCATCTGAAGATCTTCCCGTGTACACTTCAAAAGTTAGCATATAACCTGTAACTTCACAGCAACAAACCCAGATTTTGAAGCCTCTTTTGGTAGGTTTTAGAGACATGTATTGCTTCATGCTACTTCGATCTTTGAAAGCCACCATACTTTTGTCAATAGACAAAAATCTTGATGGCGCAAACAATTTTAGAAACACTGTTCTTAAATGACCCAAAAGCGGTTTTATTTTATATAACTTATCAAAATTCGGGGAACCGCGAGATGGCATTATTTTATTGTTGTTCAAATGTAAAAAACGTAGAATTTTTAAAAATCTTTTGAAGCTCATTACGCGTACCACTCGTTCTGCATGAAAATTTTCGTCATTTGACTAATAGAGCCTAATACTAGGCAAACAGTGGATTATAATACCTAGAAACGCCCCCACTTCTTCTACAGTCAAATTTAGCTCTCTTCCACGTTGATTTGCATACGTATTAAACTCGCTTACAATATTTTCTAATAAAGAGGTTGTCAAAATTAGAAAAACTATAGCCAGTGGACTACTAGTATTCAGCTGAATTTTTGATCCAATAATGTTATCACTAAAACACAAAAACCTACAGAAAGATTCAGTACTTTGAAAATCTTACGCTTGTTAGGAACCGGTGGGAAATATATCTACCACTTTAACAGAAATCACGACTAATCCTGTAACAGTTGAGGCATCTATCCAATACTTTGTAAACTAAGTACATGGGATGATATTAAACCATAGACCCATGAGCTCCACTTTTGTTCGGCGTGACATGGAATTTAGTACGGTAGTGTAATCTTGTTTTTACTTATTTCGTTTATGTCATCGGTCACATTGACGTTGTTTTATTATTCCTTAGTTGTAGGCATTATGCGGTACACGTATAACCTATAACGATGTCCTTCGTTATAATTGTTTTTTTGCTACAATCATTCTTTTTTGCGTCCCTGATTAGGGACTTCTTACTAAATGGAAAATGTTACAAAGCATATTTTGTTATTATTGTCCTGCTAGATTTCTATATACAAAATGTATTCTGTATATTAGGCTTAGCCTTTATGAGTTATTAGAAGCTATAAAGGAAAATGAAGATGATGCTAACGTCGAAATTTTCGCAATACTTCTTGAATACGGAAATGAAACAGAACAGAATGTATATTACAAAGAGTAGACAAGAATGAATTATACTATGCTATAGTGAATATGATTCAAGTGACGACCTTTCACTATCAAAATATTCACGTTTTGAAGCATTCTCATCCAAATCACTGTCACCAAACTGATCACCAGTATCAAGACCAGCCCCATCAAAATTGACTTCTATGAATCTGAAGTGGGCGTCGCCAAGACCCCGTTTATCTTGAAGTAGGTTAAAAACTTCTTTTTCATAATATTTCAGTTTATTGATTTAAGGTAATAAAGTTTAAATATTTTAAGGTTAGAATGTTCATGACATGTTTCGAAAATACTCTTAATCTTAACGTCATGTAATTTATAACCATAGTTTAATACTACTACTATATATTTACGATAAAAATGAGTATTTTCGTAACATGTCATAACCATTCTAACCTCCAAACATTTAAACTTTATTAACCTAAATCAATAAACTGAAATATTGTGGGAAAGACTGGTAGTTTTTATTCATATTATTTTTAACAATGAACATTAACTGTATTCTAGTGCCCTGCTTCGAAGAAGCGAATCAATGTAAAACGCCAACGGACTTCTTTTTTTTTTATTATGTCCGATAAATGTAACTCTCAATGAACTCTAACCTTAAAACATTTAAACTTTATTAACTTTAATTAATAAACTGATGTATTGTGGAGGAAACTAGAGGTTTTTCTTCACTTTATTTTTAACAATGAACATTAGCTGTATTCTAGTGCCTCTTCCGAAGACGCGAATCCGTGTAAAACGCCAACGCACTTCTTTTCTTTGTTTTCTCCGATAAATTAATTATATGTGTTCTTTAGAGAACTTTTACTATCAGGATAAGCCAAATAATCAAATAAACCAAAAAATGTTCCTACAATTTTATTCGATAGTACAGGACTGCACAGGTTAAAGACAATAATAAAAAAACTTCTATCTTAACGACAACGATCACGTTGACCTAAATGACCGTTTATACATACTACGACAATAATTGATGAACCCAATGCAAAGTTTAGACAACGCTGTGGATTAGAAGAGTCTCTATTGATCTAAAATTGGGCAATATGTAGTAGTTCTGGAGTTTTGACATTTATATAAGAAAAAAAAGGACAGCAAGAATAGGAGAGGAGACCGTAATTTTTTTTTATTAGAAAAGGCGCAAATACCACCGAATCAAGGTTTTAATATAATAATACAATCCAAGAGGGTAGAACGGAAAAATGTCCAATGATTGACACGAAGGTGATGCAAAAGAAGATGAAGACTATAGAAGCAGTGGAGACGGAGTCATAGCACTGGTGAAGTGGAAGGGCAATAAAACAGTAACCGCACCAACAACATACAACACCGTAGAAGAAACAACATGTATACGCTGTCAACTTATCGCTGTGTATAGAAATAGTATGCGGCACAAAAAAAATTGGTACTGGTCAATCTTTGGCTATTTGTTTAACGTGTCAGTGGTAAACGAATGGTTGCTTATAAAGAAATTGGATCTAAATGATGAAAGGGCGGCTAGCTTTTTAGTATTTTGAAGACACATAGCTCTAAATTTATTGCAGTCTTTTGAAGCTGCTTCGTTGAGGTGAAGAACCATCTATATTCTGTCGGACGATAACCGATTTGATAGTATGAATCACTGGCCGGAACACAGTGTAACTGATAAACGTTGTAGGTATTGTAAATCTAAGGCGAATTTTATTACGTAGAGTTACATCATAAAATATGTTTGAAAGCATTTCACACATTGCAATGACTTGCGGGTATAGAATTTCTTAAAAGAGACGGGTCATAACTTGTTACATTCTGTATTTTGCCAAGTTTTTTTTAGTTTTGTAATCTATATGATAAAAAAGACAACTTACAAAAAAAAATCATATTTATCACTTTTAATAAATTTTATACACTAATAGGTCAAACACCGTACGCGTTTTGATAGCTATGCTACCATCATCAGCGGTACACTGTGTCGGTTTCTGGTGTTTTTGTTAAATTTTAGTGATAGTCCTACAGGATTCCTTTCGGTTTCAACAAATAATTCTAAATAAAACCGAAACAGAGAAAGTTGTTTTACAGTATACTATTTTATGTACAACATTAAACAAAAAACTTAGATTTGAATTACGTATTCAAAGTTTTTTTATTTTGGTTATTATTAGTATTAGTTTCCAGAGATGCTTTTGATGGTTACCTACATGATATAAAGTAATTTTGTTGAGACATTAAATTTTGTTGTTGTAATAGTTATTTAACGAACAAGGTTGTTTTTGATAGTGATTAACAATTCAGATATTTGAACCTCGTGAGTGAGTGTAACAAGTGAACGCGTAAATATTGTCGAGATTATTTGTCGCCGATTAACAAACAAGTCTGTTTTAATATTTATTTGTTGATCGTATATTAGTAAAACTTGCGAAGTAATAAGGAAACTAAAGTGTATGAACTAACTCGTTATAGCTGGTGGTAGCGCAATATTGTTAAATTAGTGGTTTCTATACGAAATCGTTCTTCATAGGAATTCATTGATTGGTTAAAAATCGTTAATTAATTATTTGTTTCTGATAAGTTATCATGTGTTAATATTGCTATTAATAGACGATCACCGGAACAAGGACATGTACTATCTTTTTTTTTGGTACATTTAGTGTGTTTTGCGGTAAATGGTCTACGAGAACAACCCGGAACGCATGCACCGTCGTTGTTACAGGTTTTCGACTATATGAGATGAGTAGTTTTCTTAAGTAGTTCCAGTGGACGCTTGGCACGCTTTAAGTAGCATAAATGAGTAGTTTTTAGAGAAGCCAAAAAACTAGTGAAATCTTATCGATCCGTTGCGAACTTTTTGTTGTCTTGTAAACATTGGTTTGTTTTTGGCTAGAAATCACAATTGACTAACTTGGGTATGCTTGCTCTGGACACGTCGACCAATTTTTTTGCTGATTTACAAATAGTTAGAAATGGCAATCATACAAAGGATTAGTATAAACGACGCGGCCAAAATTTTTTTTGTATAAGACCAAAAGCCATTTACTACTGACCGGCTATATTTTGGCTAGCTTAGCTTAACATAAAATAGAAAGTTTGCACTTTAACTTTAGTAAATTTAAGAAAGCATTTTTTTTAGAATCTGTAGTGCAGGTAATGTTCTGCTTTTGAACAATGTTGTTTATTTTTGAAAAAACTTACATTGAAATATTTAATTACTTGGCGACTATTTTTCTGTTTTAGTTTTTTCACTGATCTAATTCTTGAACTATCACTTCACTAATACGCTTATATTATATATTTTTGTATGGTTATTTTAATATTGTTTATGAACTTGATGCCTTTGACAGGCTGGCAATAGTTTTTTGTGTATACTTTTGAACGTCTAAAATTATTGGCAGGAACGCTTTTTTGCTGTCACCCTCTGTCAAATTACACTGCCTGTATAAATGTAGTTACTGAGGATACGCTGAATGCTGTAAGTCGAAGTGTTCTAGTTGATTACGTACAGTATTTTTGTAGCGCTTGTATTACAGTGTGTGGTGTCGTTTGCTTTTTTTTTAAAGTTGTATTTTAAACTGTTGGTTTCATAGTTTATTACTTCTTAGTACAAGAGCTGGTAACGCAATGATTCCTTTATATATGTATATACGGAGATACTACTTTTTAAGTCACATCTTTGGAATTTGGAATTTGGTTAACAAAGTCAAGCTCCAAAACAGAAAACAAATACTTAAAAAAAAAAATAAAATGGAGTTAGCGTCATTTTTGGCAAAGACAGGAAACGCTAAAAAAGAGGTCGATTGTCTTTATTTGCTAAATCTGAACCTTTAAAACAAATCTAATTTCCAATTGTTTAACAACCTGATAAATCACCACAATTACAATTGCAATCAATACTTCTGACAACTATAACCTAACCAACTTCGGGTACAACAATGACACGGTTTAGACTCGGAAGACGCTCTTACCTTAGTATAGATTCTGGTCGTGGAAGCCTTCGCAGTTAATTTTCTGTTGCTCATTCTTCTCCTTTTTTTTATATTTTTAAAATTTAAGTTTTGTACAAATTTTGTGCACACATAGTTTCTTTTTTCCCCTACATTTGTGTTGTACGTTTTCTGTTAAAACTTAACAAAAACACTTCAGGCGTATCGCAAATTACTTTATTTTGACTAGAATAAAAATATAATGCTTAATTGATTCTCTATTGATTTAAAAATATCCGAAATTATTTGCACACGTGTTTAAAGATAAAAACAAAATTTGATTAACAAAAATTATAGCGTGACAAAACAAAATTATTTAAAAAACCAAACAATTAAAAATTATGCAACACAATCGTTTACATATTCTTTGCGATTTGGTAACGTAATAACCACTGTACAGACAGCTAAGGTCATGAGCGCCCAGCACAAAATTTGAATTTTATTCCTTCCAAACCTTATTTTGTAGAAAAAGAAACAATGAAACAACTTTAAAGGTCCGCCGGCGCGTTTGGTCCTTTGCAACATTGTCGGGATTATAATACTTTTGAAATTTTGAGGGACTATGGGAAGCAAAAACGCTATAGCGATATTCTGTAAACTAATTGGAGTCTTATTTTAACACATAAATGCAATAGTTGAAAACGCATTACTTTGTCTTATTTTAAATTGCGAAATTTTTTTAGTTTGTTATTATTATTATTATTATAACCAAAAATACGCATTTATCAAAACATAAATTATCAATTTTAGAAAATAAAATTTAAGACTTTATTTACAAAAGATGTTCGTTTATTGGGGAGACCTTTTGTGAACAATATCATTAAATTTGTTACTTTTATCCTATTGTATGGTTTGATGTAATTCTGAAAATATATTTTCTATACTACTTTATGTTCTTTTTATTTATATTCATTAAATGGCATTTAATTAATGCTAATTTATAGCGATTTATGGTAGACTTTTTAGGTGTAAAAAATAAAAGGTTTTTTATAGTTGTTCTGAAAGACGTTGAAGATGGACACGATTAAGGATTTAAACTGGATTTATAAATGACTAACAAATCGGAGTAGACTGAATTGTGATGTTTCTGTTTAATGTAAAAAATGTTATAATAAAAATGAGTTTGAATTTATATAGCATTTAAACAAATGTAACTTTTGTATATTTTTCATTGTTATGCAGCTCATACATTTTATGCATTTACTTCTTAACAAAAAAAATTAACAAAGCAATTTGGAAAGCAACGTTTAAACATATGAGTGGTTTCTCTTTGCTACCGGATAACATTCACTAGTAGTGACGTTTCAAATAAATTTAGAATCAATTTATGCTTCTAAAGTTTTTGTAAATACAATTGCACAAACTATTTAATTTATTTTTGAAGTAAAAATGGCTACCAAAGCATCAAGCTGTCATTTATAAATATACCATTATCTTTAGTTTTGCATTCTGCTCGTAGCGTAACAAATTAGTTGGAACTTAAAGAGCAACTTATTTTAAGATTTGTATTTAAAGACTACTATTGGAGATAATTATTTACTTTAGTTCTCGTTTATAGAGCGCCGATGCGTTGAAATATTAATGTTTATATACTCAACCACCTGCAGTCAACTAACTAAAATGATAAATAGACTTTGAAAAATGTTTATATAAAATTAATGGTATTTTTACTGCACAAGTATCTGGTCTTTGTATTTTTGCGGTGATATAGAAATAGCTGACAAAACTTTGTTCCAATTTTTGTCACGCCAAAAGAAACTGTCGCGGATTAATTACTGAATTGCGTTACTAGTTGTTTTCAAAAAATCTGGTGGGGATTATGAACCCTCAAGCTTTGTATACATAAAGCCAAACTACAAGATAAAGCAATACGACGTTCCAAGTTTAACTAAAATAGCACAACCCGGGCAGACAACAGCACGTGACGTCTGGTAACTAATTTTAAAACAAAATTAATAGTTTTTAGCAATTATATGTAACAGCAACAAAATTACATTTGTTGCAAACACGTTTCTAAATGCAAAACCACAGGGGACAATGAATATTCTGAAATCTAAGTCGTTTATTTACGTCATGTCAAAAAGTGAAAAACATCATTTTAATAACGAATTTTAGCTTAATTTAAAAGTTTCTATCTACATATAAGTACAAAGAAGAGAACGGTATTACATTGGCATTTTGTGAATAACGTTCTCATATATTTATTTTTGCTTTATTTCGATTTTTATTATTTCAAAGTACGTTAACGGTAATTTTTTATGTTGAAATCATAATTGAAACGTCAATTGCTTTATAAAGCATTTCTGACGTAATATTTGGCTTGGGTATAGACGTTTTATCTGTTGTGTGCAAAAACAAATCAGGATTTCATTAGAACCTTGACATATTTATACCCTAATATTTTTAAAGCAAACATTATATGTATAATAATTCACCAGACAACAATAGAAACTTCCCGTCTTGATAATCCGCTTAATTAGTGGTAATTTGCGGTTTTTAAATGATTTCAACAAACTTTTAGTTTTAACAATTTCGTGCCTAAAGCATAATTATAAGTTACGTTTCAATTAAGTTTAATATTTAATGCGTACGAGGTGTCACAATTTAATTTATGCGCAATTTTGTCTCAATTTCGGTTTTATTAGAATAATTGAAATATATATTTACAATTAAATGTATTTACATTAATTTTGCTATATCTTCATAAAATGATTGTAGTCATAAAGCTATACAATTGATAACAAAAAAAAGGAAATACAAAATTTCAATCACAAATTCTACAATTGTGGTGTGTCTAAAAATTTCAAAATATCAAATCACATTCAACTAGATAATCTATGTTTTAAGCAAAATTTAACAGGATTTTAAAACACACGTTTAAATATTAATGTTAATTGATAGTTTACTTCTGATATTTAATAATGATGTTGTTCCTTGACCTATTAACAGTTTACGAACCATTACTGTCTTCTATCGCCTATTACAGTAATCTCCTTTACAAGTAATATTTCGAAAGAATAATTTTTAGCACCTTAATATGGAAATTATTTCGTTTATGTTATGGGAGCATACAGCTTCAAAATGTAAATGCTTTATATACCTAGAATACCAAATATAAAGCGTCCCAGATATAAATCATTCTTCCAAACGAAGCATAACACATCAATGCTGCATACTTAAATGCCCGATGCATTATAGTCTTAGTTTTATTACCTTGTGACAGCTTTTACTAGTATGTTTTTGTCTCGATGCCAACCAAAGTTGTAAACGTCTTTAATCTACTGTTTCTAGACAGTTTTTGGAATACTGAACTATAAAAATATTTAATTGATTATCTCATTGCAACAGACGCACTCGTATATGTCCGGATAAAACATAGTTGTATCTGTTATGTAGTACACTTGGAAATAACTTATTTATCAAGTTATTACCATTGCGTTTTAGAGAATATTTATAAGTACTCTATTTTAAATTTTAATTTAAAATTTATTATTTGCAATTACTCTTCATGTTATGCTTAAATAATGTCAATTTTAAATATAGACATCAAAGTGTAGGTTGACTATTACCTTGATATGCTACGAATGTGAAATGTTAAGTATGTGCACATTGTAGTATTTTTTCACTTTTTAAAGTTTAAGTTTATCAATTACTAATTGGAAATATCGAGTTTTTTTTTCTCATAAAAACCGATCAGGTTATTAAAAAAAATTAAAAAATTCGCTTTGGTTGCTTAACGATTTGTGAAAATGATTTGATTTTCTGAAAAACAGACTAAGCGGAATAGTTATGAATATGGTTTTAAATGGCAAATGAATGTTATTTAATTTTTTTTTATTAGTTAAACTCTAAGTATGGTCAGAGGCCAGATAATGTTAGATTATTCGACTAGAAAGTTTTTAAATTACTTCTTTTTTTTATGAAAATTGTTTAGTGTATTACTCTCAACTGTTTTGCAAACTCTTTTTGCCTTTGTGCTAAATTCTCAGCGGGCAATTGTTCCAAAGCATCCTTGTCGGACTTCTGAGGGCCTTCACGGCGTTGTTTGTGGCGTAGACTAAAATTGCTGTTTTTAATCCGCATAAATCAATTATTGTACGATACAAAACTTTTGCCGACAAAGAAACACATCGAATTACATGTTTTTGCAGCATTTTTTCCTCGTTCACCATACGATGAACTATACCTTTTTTCTTGTCATAAATGTTATCTTTTACTTTATTCTGGATTTTGTGAGTCACTAGTTGGACACGATTTTTTTTGTTAGTTTATTTTTAGGTAAGTCATTGGGAAAACGTTTTCTTAAGGGGCCTCCGAAAGTAGACAATGCAATTGCAATTTTTGCACTTTTTCTATAAATAAAACTGTGTTTAAAAAAGACGTTATCAGTTTTCTCGACATTTGTGTTTATATCTAAGGGTATTATAAATGGCTCTATAGATTAAAAAATAAGTAATTTAGGTAAATTAATGTTAAATAAATTATTTTGTCAAAGACTATTCAGCTACTTTATGCTCACATAACTACAAAAGTAAAAACATTTTTGCACATTTTTATCTGTGGGATAAATTATATTCACTTTAGTTATGAAAATATTTGAGAGTATTTTCTACAGTTATCATATTGATAGCAAAATCTTTTTAGAAATTTTTTAGCTAAAGGTTACCCTGACGGCTAAATTCCATGTTAGACAACCAACATTACTTTATGTTACATAAAGAAGACTGGCCTCAAAATATATTAATAATAATAATAATAATAATAATAATAATAATAATAATAATAATAATAATAATAATTCTGGTTCTGTCTAGCTCTAAACCCCCTATCTAATCTATTAAACTATACAAAATACGGATACAACATAACAGGAACACACCCACACAAAATCACTCATTTACTTTACATGGACGACTTAAAACTATTAGTAGCTACAAAACAGCAACTCAACCAACTACTAAAAATAACCGAAACATTTAGTAAAGATATAAACATGACATTTGGGATTGATAAGTGTAAAATAAATAGCATAGTCAAAGGAAGACAAACAAAACAAGAAGACTACTCACTAGAAGATAACAGCGACCACATAGCAGCAATGGGAAGAACAGACGACTACAAATACCTAGGATACAGACAAAAAATAGGAATAGAAAACACAAATATTAAAGAAGAACTAAAACAAAAATACAAACAAAGGCTTATCACAATACTAAAGACAGAACTAACAGCAAGAAACAAGACAAAGGCAATAAATACGTATGCTATACCTATATTAACATACTCATTTGGAATAGTAAAATGGAGCGACACAGACCTAGAAGCGCTTAATACAATAACACGCTCACACTGTCATAAACACAGAATACACCACATACATTCTGCAACAGAAAGATTTACACTAAACAGAAAAGAGGGGGGAAGGGGATTCATAGATATAAAAAACCTACATTACAAAAACTAGTAATATACATAAAGCAATCACGCATATCAACACCTCGGCTACACCACTACAATTTCACAATCAAACATACAATCCCCTGGATAATATAACAGCAACACATACAAAGAAAACGAACTGGAAACAAAAAACACTGCATGGAAAACACTTAAATCAACTAATGCAACCACACATAGATTACGAAGCATCCAATACATGGCTAAGAAAAGGCAACATATACGGTGAAACGGAAGGATTCATGGTAGCAATACAAGACCAAGTAATCAAAACCCGATACTATAGTAAACATATCATCAAAGACCCCAGCACAGCTACAGATAAATGCAGACTATGTAAACAGCAAATAGAAACAATAGATCACATTATAACTGGATGTACAACACTAGCGAACACAGAGTACACCAGAAGACACAACAATATAGCAAAAATAATACATCAACAACTTTCCAAACAACACAAACTCACATCACAGAACATACCTACACACAAGTACACCGCAAAATATACTAGAAAACAACGAATACAGACTGTACTGGAACAGAAATGTTACAACTGATAAAACTACTCTACACAACAAACCGGACATTATTCTCACTAATAAAAAGAGAAAACTGAGAAAACTAACCAAAATATCAGTACCGAACACTGCTAATATTCAAAAGAACACAGGAGAAAAAATTGAGAAATACATTCAACTGGCTGAGGAATCAAAGACATGTGGCATCAGAACAGAGTAGAAATAGTACCAATTATATTATCAGCCACAGGGGTCATCCCACACAACTTGCACAAATGCATTGAAACATTGGAACTACATCCTAACATATATATACAGTTACAGAAATCCATAATCATAGATACATGTTCCATAACTCGAAAGTTCTTAAATGCACAATAACAACACCAATCTATACAGTTATAAGGAAGCCACGCTTGACCATGGTCCGCGTGGCTCTCCATTGAAAACCAGACGCAAAGTCTGAGAGAAAAGTAAGATAATAATAATAGAATAATAATAGTTTATTGTTATATATACCGAACAAAACATTGTCAAAGTGTGCATACAATCATAAATGTCTTATAGAACTATTACGTACAACAACAAAGAAAGAAAACTAATAAACAAATTCAGTTAGTGAATAGAAACATTTGTCAATTAAATAGTTCTTTAACTCAAATTATATGAACTTAAATTATTAATACTTTTGATATTTGTAGGTAATGCATTGAAAGTTTTAATGGCACTGTAAAAGGGTTCATCAGAAAAGATTTTTAGTCGATGAGAGGGTGGGGATAAGTTACTATTGTTCCGTGTTTGCATGATGCTATAAAAGTCTTTGTTTAGGGGAAACAGGTTTAAGTTTTTCTTTACAAAAACGACGATTTCGTATATGTATAGTGATACGACTGTCATTATTTTCATATCATTTAAGACTGATTTACAATGTGTTTTAGAAGGTAGCTTTTTTCTACATCTTAATATCCGTTTCTATAGCACAAAGAGTTTATGGACCAGTTTATTGTTTCCCTAGAGGATAATACCATATCTTAAACTACTGTGAACATGCGCAAAATACAACTGCTTTAGTGTATCTAAACTGACTATGTCCCTTATTTTATAAAACGCATAATACATGCCACTTATTTTTGAATACAGATGAGTAACATGTACTTCCCACTTAATTGCACTGTCCACAAATATGCCTAAAAATTTTTATGATAATTTGAAATAGGCAATGACTTGCCTTTAAATTTACATAAAGACTCTGATTGTTATGAGTTTTTGTAGAAAATACTATTAGTTTCGTTTTTTCATCAATCAGGATTAATTGTTTCTTATCACACCAAATAGCCATTGACGATAAACACTGGGTTGCTAGATGTGATCTCCACTGAGAATTACTGGAGCTGATTATGGCTGATGTATCATCCGCAAACTGATATAATGAGTTGCATTTTATTAGGTCTATAAGATCGTTTACATATATTAAAAACAATATGGGACCTAAGATGGATCCTTGTGGGACTCCTTTTGATGTTTCTTTATATTTGGATGAAATTGAAAGAATGCAATCACTTTCCTGATAAGTAAGGTTCACGTATTGTCGTTTTGTAAGATACGCTGAAAACCATTTCAAAGGAGTACCTGTAATGCCCATGGCATTCATTTTGTGTAAAAGTATTGTATGATCAATTGTGTCGAATGCCTTGCTCAGATCAAAGTATATGGAGGTTACTTGTTTTTTCTTATCTATATCATCCAAAATAGTAGAAACAGATTTGAAAACTGCATTGTATGTTGATTTATTTTTAAGAAACCCATACTAACTTTTTGACAATAGATTGTTTTTGTTTAGGTACAGTATTAACCGACTATATATAATCTTTTCTATGATTTTACTAAAAACTGATAGTATTGAAATCGCTCGATAGTTGTTGAAATGATTCCATCGAGCTACCTTTCTTTAGGTTATGGATGTCTTTTGCAATTTTTAGGGAGTCCGGAAATATACTATCGGAACATGATTTATTTATAATGTTAACTATAGGAGGAGGATCCAGAAACATAGATCGAGGATATTTGTCAATAGTGTACGTAGATAAGTTATTGACAAGTGGTTTTTTTCTATGTAAAAAAATTATTAAACATTGTTGCTACCATAACCGGATTTGTGTTAGTGTTACCATTTTCGTCTCTTGCACTTGGTTATAGATTTTTGGATGCTGTTTGAATGCTATTGTTTATTAAATTCCACACGTACTTCATTTTATTGTTGCTGTTTGAGATGTAATTTTTGTTGTACCTTTTTTTAGCATTTTTAAGTAGCAATTTGTATTCCTGTTTTTTGATTTTGTATTGCAAATTGATGATCTGGTTGTTCGATTATTTACTCAGTAAGTAAAGATCATGTACTGATCGAGCTGCGAGTTTTATCTGTGGATCAATCAATTTAGGAGTTCTTTTAGAATCTGTAGATTTGATTTATTATTACCGTAGGGTATTATCTTGTATTAAACTTTATTTTTTCCACAAAATTTAATAACTCTAAATGGGTTTTTAATATATTATTTTATTTTATTTTTTTTAAATCTCAAAACCTTCCCATTATTTTAATTTTTTTTTATTTTAATAAAGGCTTCATGTTTCGACTTAGAGTCATCTTCAGGCGTATACTATAAAATCAAAAATATGACCCTAAGTCGAAACATACCACATTCCGATACACATTTTAGTGTAATATTGCTATTTAAATTTTATCAAGGCGTAAAGTTTGCTTAAAATTTGCTTTTAGTCCGGAATCTCCTTAACCTTTAACACCGTATTTGGGTAACTCAAATTTTGATTATCATTCCATGCCACTACGGGGATTTTCACGAATTTTGTTTGCTTATAACTTCGGGAATTTTCACAACGAGCTGTGTCCTATTATTAGTAGTATAACTTAAATTTTTAATCGCATGCTGATATGTAAACAATTTATTATCATTAATTTAATTAATTATTGTACAGATGTAATATGAGTTGCCGATTTTTCTGGCGTTCTCATAACTAAGGTCTAATTAAACTAACTTACTTCTTGTGTGTGTTGCTATCAAATTTCAGACTTAATTGTTATTGATTTTACTTCTATTTACCTGTTATTAGTCTAACATAAGTAAATTGAATTTGATGTTAACGATTTAGTTTATTTCTTCGTTCCTTCTTTACGGACGGAATTTTAATGGAAGCTTTAAACCTTCTGTACTGATCGAACAGGAGCTGTGTACGCAAAACGAGATCTGGCGCCTATTAAAAAAACATCTTATCACTTGGACTTCTCTTCTCTCCCATAGGAATTGTTTTAATTCTATTGCAAGCTGTCCGTGCAAGGTTTGTAAACTTTTAGAAGCTTGTAGCAAAGAAATGCTGAAAGCAATTGTGCTTGAACACATTTGATCTTTATAAGTTCTGGTATTTATAACAATTAAACATGGTAAAGAAATTATTTTTATGTGTAATGATTTTGATTTTATAGATGCTTTTATTTATTCTGCTTTTAAGAGGTCAATTTTAAGAAAATATTTTAATCAAATCTTAAAATGTGATTTTAACTTTAACTTAGATGTTACTCTGTTCCAGAATAGCGTATAGTTTCTAATTATGTCGTTAGATGGTGCATTTGTTTAAAATTTGGTTTTTCCGCTTCTTTGAACACATGGTTTCAATGCTTTAACGTTAAAAAAGTAGTAGTTTCTTGTTTGTGTTCAAAGTGACATTAAAGGCAGTTAGTGTAGCGTACTCCAACCAGTTTGAAACAGTGTTTCTTTGTAACCATTCAAAAGGATCTAGGATGTCGTTTGCAGCGACCAATCGCTACATGGGCAAGTCAGTATCATTTGTTAAGAAGTGAGTGAAAAGATACAATGAGGTGAAATATGTGGATGACTTGCCGGAACGTGGTACACATATTCGACGTTGATTACACGATGCCAATTATAAGTGGCGCTTCACAAAGTCAAAACCGTTTTTAAACAAAAAACGTTTGTTGTGGGGGGGGGGATTAATATCGATTGTGATTTCTCCAACGTCATCTTTACCGATAAATCTTCTTTTTGAGCCTGGGCATACTAAGTCAACTCGTGCACTTCCCGTTGTACAGCACACAGTGAAGCGATGGATGTAGTAGGCTTTGTGGATGATCGTACTATTATAGCGAGAGACAAAATGATGGCCAATCTTATAGAAAAAGTAACAGCTAAAATAAATTGTGTTTAATTTATTTTAGTATTTGTTTATTGATAATTACACGAATTTGACTGGTTGCTTGCACACTGTTACTAAGACGTTGGGAAAAATTTGTGAGTGTTTAATATGCCGTCAAAACGTTATTTATCACGTGGAAAACTTATGACTTCACCGTATTGTTGTTTTTGAAAGATGAAAACGAAATCATTTATTTTCCAATTAGAAAATGATCAGCTGCATACTGCATTAGTGTTGCAACCATCTATGTAAAAGAATGTAATGTACGTGATAGCTAGTAATTTTTTTTTATTTGTTAAGAAAACGGAAGAGTTTTTAATGTAGTTTTGTTATATTTAAAATAAACTAAACCATTTATATTTTAAATAACTTAACTTTATTTGGCTAATAGAAAAATGTTGTTATTTGGACTTAAACGTAACGTTAAGTCAATAAATTGAAATGTTACTGGTGGCAAACAATGTTAAAATATTTTTTAATAACTAATAAAAAGAATAACACTAGAAACTAAATGTTTAGTTTAAGCACTCTTTGAAACATACATAAAAAAACAAAGAAAGCTTCAAAAATATTGGTTGTGGTTTTAATTAGTACCGCATTGTTTTTACTATGCCAAGATTAATACAAAAATGGTGAAAAGCTGTCGACACCCATGGTAATAGTTTTTTGTAAATAGTTATATTTTTCTGCAGAAATAGGTTTAGGTCTTTCTCTAACTTTTTTTAAACGATCTGGACTAGTTCTAGTGCTTCTTGTCCTTCTGTTGATAACCAGTTGCTTACCAAATAAACTGCGTCTGCTTCCAAATGGGCATGTCCTCTGACAAGGAACTTATTATTCGCAATGTTTATATTGCGTTTTATTTTTAGAAAACAAAAAATAACAATTAACCATAAGTACATTTTGATTTTGTAGATGGACAGTTATCTGGCCAAACATACAGCTCCGTAATAGTGTCTGAAATATGGCATATAACATATTTAGTTAAACAGGCTGCTATTTAATTTCCTCCACGTGCAGTTATGCTTTTGTCTGCCACCATGTAGTAGGATTTTTCTAACATGGAGTCATATATTACCAAAATTTAAATCCATAGTTTCCAACAATAACAGCTCTGTGAATTTGTAAGATCTGGAATTAGCAAACATTTTTCCAGATCTATGATGACTACTTTTTCAAAGGTATTCTTCTTTAAAAAGTTTTTATCTTCTTATTTCAACTTATAACGGTTGGTTGGCATCTTCTAGATGTTCATCATATTGTTCTTGTAAAACATCTCCATTTTCTTGAGTAGGAACATTTTGTAATTGCAGCTTAAATCTATCACATATATCACAAGTATCTTTCTCCGGTGGTTTGAATGCAAAATTAAATTGATAGTTGAAAATCTCGGCGTATAACCATGCTTTGAGAATACTTTCTTTTTTTGGATATTGTTATCTGCACATTATTCCAAAATAAGGCGTAATTTTTCCTATATTGAGGTAGGTACCCAAATACCTCTTTTTCGAACGTTTGCGTGAATAATGGGATTTGTAAGCGGGTAAAATTGTTTCGAATACTGTTTCGAATTATTTTAGAAATTTTATTATCAAGAGGTAAAGGCCTCTTTTATCAGAAGAAATTAACCCGCAGAGTTTTTTTTACAAATTGCAGTGTCAACTGATTGCCGAGAAATGTTAAGCGTGTTTAAGAAAATTTCTTTTGCTACTGTTATATGTTTACCGTTAACTTCGAAAGAGTATTTCTTAGTAAACTGGCCTTCACGTATGTCGTTTCTTTCTCTTCTTCTTATTTTTAGCTTTTGATTTAACGTGCGATTCTATGTACTGCATTTTATACCTAAACTTTTTTGGTTGGTTCAAAATTTTTTATGAATTCTTTGACAATTTTTTTCATTGATAGTATTTTTTGTATTTTAATTTAGAAGTATCGTTGCACAGAGGTTTTACCGATTTTTTGTCTTTTTGTGTTTGTCGAACACTGTAAACCATTGTGTTTTTTTTGTTATGTTACATGTCTTTTCCATGATTTTGGATTAGATTTTCTTTTTTTAGTGGCTTACCTCTCTTTGTTGTTGTTTTTTACTTCATATTCTTCTTTGTTGTTAGTCTTGCTAGCACTGCTATTAGTACAAAAGCTTTTATAGTTTGGATCAGCAGCACTATCATCACTGTCAAAATCAGTTGCAGGTACAATTTCTGATGAAATGATACTAACTTTTGACGCTATGTGTTAATGAGAAGCTGAGGGTCTAACAATCCTTCTTTTAACCTTCTCTGTTTTTTTAAATGATTTGTTCGACGAAAGTACATGGTTTCGAACACGTATGGCACAGCAGATTGTCTTAGAGTCATCTAATCTTTTGGGCACTAAGTTATCGCAAAAATATTCGTTTTCATATTTTTGGTCATTACCAGTTTATTCGTTTATTTGTCATGTTGTAAAATCAATTTCCTTTTCAAGGTGTTAACTCTGTTTATTATAATGTTCGTTGTTCGTTAATTAGTCTGAAAATGACCTAAAGAAAATTTAAGGTCGAAACATGTCACACTATTTGTAAATACATCATTAATGGCTGATTGGCAAAGTGTTGTTTTATTTATTTACAATAAATAATACAGACTAGACTAAATAACAAAGGATTCTTTTCCTATAAGAAAATTGTATACATTTGTCAGAATTTTTTTAAATGCATACTAATCGATGATTAACATGATAAATTCACTTAAATTACATTGAAAATGTAGTCAGTTTAAACAGATAATTAAATTACATTTGAATTATATTTAAGTAACAGTTAAAAAATCGATTTGTTGTCTAAAAAAATGCATGTTACTTAAAGAAATTGAATTTGGCGCTACAACACTATTTTTAAAATGGCTGAAGGTCACTCATTTTGCGAACTGCAATATCAAAGGTGCCGACAGTAAGTGTCCCTTATAGTTGTTATTATATTCCGATACACTCTCGTTCAACAATAGACTCTTTATACAACTAATTTAATAATATACTATTAATCGCTTTATTAAATAACAATTTTTATATAAGAAAGCAAACATACCAAAATTTTATGTTTTTATTAGTTAATTATTAAAAACAAATAATCTTTTATTTTGTGTTTGTATCGCTAAAGATGATTATTGATATACATCGCATTTAAATAATTTGTACATTTTATTCTTTTTTGTATTATTGATTTATATAAAACAGTTATATTATATACAATTTATATTCGCATATCTAATTTTTTCTTTTTCATATCAAGGTTTAAAATTTCAATTTTGTTTGAACCTTTAACTTTATCCGCCACCTGTGTTGAATACCAATTACCTTTTTATTTATTGCGGAAGTTGTGTTAAATTATATTTTGACATTATGATAAAATAAAAACTTTTTATTTGATGCTTTTATGGATTTTGAAAATTAAGTTAATATGTTTGCTACAGACTTTTATTGTTTGATTATAAAGATATGCGTACATATATATAATCGTTTAATGAAATCAAAACAACAAATCCAATTAATACTAGAAAAGTATTTTAGAGTTCAAGGTTAATGAAGAAAACGTAGGAGTCAATTCGTATTCTTAAGAATTTAAGAAGCTATTGGAACTTTCTCTTCAATTCTAAGCTAAAGTGAATACGAGAAAAATCTAATTACCTAATAGTCTTCTCAAGAGGCTTTTGAATTAGACCTAGTACTAGTCTTGTTTCATCATTTACATTAGTGTTTTGCTGCGTTTGATATTAATTAGCTGTTTTTTTCTAAATTAAACTTGGCAAATGTTTTTTTAAAGACTTTAAAAATACGTTTACTTTTACTTTCAGCTTTGTAAACAATCAATCTTTTAAAATAGTAATTTTCGTAATTAAAGGTTCTATTCGATAAACACGCTCAAGAACAACCTTGCAAGTTACGTAATTTTTAATTACATCCACTTTGTGTAAAATTACGCGGAGGACGAAATGCGATACAAATTAAGGATTAAATAAAATTGACATACATCTAAGAGTTACTTAATCTATCCTAGTAATAACGAACATTTGATAGAAATTGAAATTAGATTTATAAAACAATTACTTTTATTTTTCTTTGCTTATAGGTTCTTGGATAATCTTTATTTTCTTACCCTTTAATTGGATTTAGTTTACATATTTCTTATTGTTCCCATTTATATATGTGGCTTTAAAATATGATACGTAAACATTAATTTTGAAGCATTGAGTGTGATAATTACGATTTTAATATATGCGTTCAGCAGTATTAATTAATTGATATGTGTAAATTTTGTGTAAATCCTATATGCAAAATGTATTAAATTGTAGCAATTCTAATCAATATAATACCGGAAAAAAGATTTTTATTCTGTAGATAACTATAATTATCACACCGTTTTAATAGTATTTTACTATTTATTGAAAAAGTAACTTGTATTTGTCAAATTACTAATTGCAAGGCGACTTACTCTTAGAATAATTTGTGAAACTCATTTATGATACATAAGTTCTTGTATCGGAAGGACGAGTGCCTAGAATATTTTGGATTGGTAACAAGGAACTTATATCTAAAAATGCATATAATGATAAGTTTTAGTGTGTTAATGCAACAAAGACATCGGAGATGTGTTAAGGAAAATAAGTTAATATGTTTATAATAATATTGATTAACACAGTCGTGTTAGTGCTGACACTGCAGTAATTATTATTTACTGACACATTATAAATTTCGTTGTTAATTTGTAATTTATTCCTTATCATAATCACAAGAAGTATATTTCAAGTGATATTGTGAAGTCACTTTGCTTGATTTATTTAGGCACAGTTTAAAATAAATTAAAACTTTTTAGGCTATACCCAAGCTGCATTTGGCACACCTAAGTTTCCTCATTTACAATTTTTACAATTAACTTTATATTTCCCAATTTATTTTGCATTTCCTTAGGAATTGCTTAATATCATCACTATTCTGCATTTATTTACTTAAGCACGACCCAAAAAAACTGATGTGTCTTGCGAAACGTCAGTTTGTTTGGGTTCACGAACGACAATACAGCAAAGGCCAAGTTCTACTTCCTATTTTGGCTATCAAGGAGATACTAGGACCAAGCCTAAGTCTGGATGTTTAACTACGACGCGGTCTAAGCCGAAAGTCGCTTATAATCATAATTATAACAACCGCGAAAGCTTAAGATTTTATAGACAAAGAGTTTTCATACGCAACTAACTAAACTACAATTCCCTTTAGAATGCTGGCGCTGGGGCTTCAGCGACTGCGCGTATATCTTATTGTAACTATGTATAAGCAAAGCATGCAATTATTCTAATTACAATATTAACACTCCCACTAATTGCAGGCCTTATTTAAACGTAATGCACATAATAAAAAAAGAATAAGCTAATGATTTAATAAAACACACTTTAGTTGACACAGTTTTCTTAAATTCCTAAAACGTTCTTTGCGGAAAGGTTTTGTCATGATGTCCGCAATTTGATCTTTTGTATGTTTTTGCGCTTGTGGTGTGTTTGATTTTGCACTAACTTTATAGCACTTTGGTTGTCTATTTACAACAGGGTTGAATCTTTATAATCTTCTACAATGTCTTTTAAAAGTTGCGGCAACCCGACTGCTTCTCTTGTTGCATTTGCTGCTGCAACGTACTCTGCTTCTGCTGTTGACAGTCTAACAGTTTGTTGACGTTGACTTGACCATGTACCTGCACCTCTGTTAATCTTAAAGACATATCCGGAAGTTGACTTGCGACTGTAAAGATTATTTGCAAAGTCAGAGTTAATACCTTGTGTTTGTGTGAATTCTTTTGCACATAATCTTGATTTATACCTTGTGATATCTTCGTTTGGGCTGAGTTTAACCCTAAATTTTCTGGCTTGGGTACTACTTTCCACGTTTTATTCTTATTGAGAGCTTGTAATTAATTGTTAATCGATTCTTTCTATTTTTCTGCATAATTGCTTCTTCATACAACTTTGGCACATTCACTTCAATAATGATAACTGAGTTTGTAATCATCATATCTTTTTGGTTGCTGAATTCTTTCTCTTTGTCGAAGTTGATAAGTGTTAGTTGGGATTTCAACTTCTGCATCATCTAATTGCTCTTCTTATGGGGACCTATCATCTACATCTGCATGCTCACTTGTGTCTAATGCAATTTTAACTGTAACGTTATGATTGATACTACTTAATTCTTCCTTAAACACAACATCTCTGGAAATTGTAATTTTCTTAGTTCCGACATTAAATAGACGATAGTTTGTAGAATTTCTATCATAACCAGCAGAAACTTTTCACTTTTCGCACCCAATTAGACTTTTTTTGTTTTGGAATATAAGCGTATGCTTCACAACCACGGATTTTAAGGTGACTTAGATTAGGTTTCTTACCTGTAATAACGAAGGCTTGCCGGAAGATATTCTAATGTTATTATAGGTTTCTTACCTGTTCAAATTTTATAAGGAGTTACGTCATGATTCTTACTATTTGTGGTTCGGTTGAACACAACTCGACTGTGTTCACTGCTTCGGTTCACAGATCCTTTGGTAAATCTTTATCGTAAAACATTGACCGATCACTTTCCATTATTATGCGTATTTTCGTACAGTTTTGCCGTTCTGTTCAGGTGTATAAGGAGACGTTGTTTCTAGTTCAATCGTACTCTTATACAAGAACTCACGAAAATCTTTGCTTATAAACTCAGTACCATTGTCCACATGCAACACTTTTACAGAATGTTTAAACTTGTTTTTACATAGATTTACAAATATTTTAAAGCAGTTCAGTACGCCCACTTTGTATTTAACAAAGAACTACACGATAGTTTGAACAATCGTCCTTGAATAACACGAAGTAACTAGCACCATCAATTATTGAATTTACAGACATAGATCACTGTAAATTACTTCATCTGGTTCAGTGCTATGTTAAACCGTTCCAAATTTCAGTTTGTGCTGCTTTCCATATAAGCATGACTCACAAAAGAAATTAGCGGTTTGCTTTATTTTAATGTCGGTGATTTGTTCCATCGATACTAAGTCCATTGCAGTTTCGGTGTTCATATGTCATAGTCTTTTGTGCCACAGCATACGTTTGTCTACTTTTTCCGACACATTAGCTTCTATTACACAAATTATTTTGAACTTTAAATGATACAGATTATTAAATGCTTATTCTGCATGTGCAACTAACTATTTGCATATGCATGCTCACTATCTTTTATTATTTGCATGTCTTTCTTGGCCACTACACCTTCAGAAAATAAGTTTTTGCGTAGGTTAGGAACGTAAAGCACATTAGTAATAATAACACCAACCCATTTTCCATTAATTAATTTAAGGATCTTAACTGTACCTTTTCCTTTCACTTGTAGGTTATTACTGTTTCCTAGTGATGGAACACATTCTTTAGTGCATTCCTCAAATGAACTAAAATAATCTTGACGATAGGTCATGTGTGCTGATGCTCCGCTATCTATTATCTAAATATCATCTGATGCTTGAGGTAATGTTTCTATAGTAAATGGAATAAAGTTGCTTTCTGATTCTGGTTGTACAGTTTTATGTTGAGACTTTCTTTTTTGAACACGACAGTTACTTGCGAAATTACCCTTCTTTCTACAGTTGTAACATGTAACATTATACTTATATGTTTTTTTTTTACCTTTAGAACTATTTTGCAGTTGACTGACGAATACAGTTTTAGTTTCTTCTGTAGCTGATAAGCTTGCGTCCTCATCAAGTGATCTGACTGTCGAGTTCTAGATTGTCTGCTTGCTCTCTTTTACAGATAGCCACGGCTGTTGTACATTTTGGTATTTTATTGGTAACGTACTTATTATTTTTGTCATTACAGCAGTGTCGCTCACTATATCAACTGAGTCCCGTATCTGTTTAGCTAAATTTTCAACTTTAGCGATATGGTGTGCAAAACTGTTATTGGCATCCTTTTGGCATTGATGAAATCTCTCCTGCACCATGATCTTGTTCATTTTGGTTTTCTACGCATAAATGCTGTCTAATTTATCTAGTATTTCCTTTACTGGTTTGGTGAGCAAAACCAGGCTTGTGGTACGATTACAAAACCCAAAATACAAACTTAGGTTAGAAAAACTACGTTACTACAGCTGCGATCAATGTTTTTTTGCGTCCAAGTAAGTTGTTTGGTGCGTCTCGGACAATAGTGGCTTCTTCGATTTGCTTCTCAATTTCCAGGTAGGATGCTTAGAAAACAAGGCCATCAGTTTTTCGTCTTTTTTGGTCATTTTCTTTTTTGAACCACAATATCGAAGATCATCAACATTTATACTTTAAATGGTTTTTAACGTACTTGGCCGTCGTTTTATACGACATTTGTTATCCTTCCAGGTGCGTGAACAGGAACACTGTCTCACACACGCTCTTACTTAACTGACTGCATTCGACTTTTCCTAGTAAAATCAAAAAGAGTAGTGACATTTTGGATATTGAGGAATTATGCTGCTATAGAATTTCCAAAAACCTAACAATATATTTGGGTTCACATTATATTTTTGTTTCTTGGAAATAACGTTCATATTTATAGGCTTGAATACTTTTAATCGCAACACGAAATTTTTCTGGTGAAAATTTGTGACGTTGAATTTGTTTTTTCACAGTCTTTTTAATACAATCTAACTATTATACAATAAACTGAGTAGAAACAAAAATTATTAGTCGCTTTAAAGGCAGTTTTGCGCAAAAAAGCAGTGAAAATTTAATGTAGTTTTTTTAAGTAGGAAAGTTGTAGTATAAATGTGCATATTTATAATAACCGTTTATTAAGTATAATGAAGATTATAGATATCTTGAGCATAGAAATTTAGCCTAACTGTTATAAAGCTTGACGCATGTAAAATTTTTGAACCAGTAGCTGTTTAACGCGGTAAAAAAGTTAGGTCTACTTAAGATCATTTAAAAGAGAAACATGCGAAATCAAGTTACTGTAATATTTTAGAATTTTGCGACAATGTCTGTTTTACGCGATATAGAAAACACCGAATTCTAAGCGGAGACAAGAAAAAGTATAAAGCAAACGTGATAACTCTAGTTTAATTTTAAAATGACGTCTGGTTTATAACAGAATTTAGGTTTCCATATATTGCTTTTGTCTTACCAATTTCCATTCTGGATAAAACTGTTTTTTTCTAGGCTCCGAAAACGAAAGTTGGACTTATTAGAAATTAACCACAATGAAATTATCCAAAATAGAAAATCGTAAAACACACGGTTCGTTTACATAAATAAAGTTGCGTATTTAGTAAATTTGAAGGTTACACGTAGAAAATAAATATGAGTGCATTTATCGAGAATCGTGGTTATATAAATCCACATTTACAGTGTTCTGTAAATTAATTTAGTATGTGTCTTATTAATTAATTATAATTTACTTAGTCCTGTTGTGTTTTAGTAAAATTAGTTATATAAATAAACGTGTATACATTTAAACAAATTAAATTTTACTTTGTAACATTATGTATGGTCTTTAAAGGGTGCATAAAAAAAAGATTTTTTTAATAAATTTTGTGTTACATTTATTATGTTGTTTTAAAAAGTTATTAAAGTTACTTTTTTTTAGTCTCTAGAGTGACATTACCCGTTTAAATATGTTCAGCTTTTCTATGATTTATTGTAGTTACATTGGCATATCTAATACTGTTTACCGAGTTTTTGTCAATTATTATACTCGTTTCTTTTGGAATATATCGTCGGAATATATAATAAACATTTAATGATATTTTTATGTATGTATATATCAGTTTTAAAACAGGCACATTAATATTTCTGTCAAAAGCTAATTAAATGATTTCTTCATCTAATCGTTAGTAACTTGATCTACTTTTTTCCGTATGTTTCTATCTACAAGATCTCGTGCGTACTACTTTATTAACTATATTAACTACAAAGATGACACGTAGCTTAATAGTTTGATATTCTGTAAAGGTAATTTATAGTTATGCCATAATTTACTTTAGTTAACTGTAAATTAATTTTTATGTTTAATAAAAACAAAATAAGAAAGTAATTAATTCGTGAACTGCTTAATGTGAGTCAAAGATAATTCTTTAAACGGTATGATTTTTTCTTAAGCAATAAATATTTGTTCATCGATTCATTTATTGCACTTTTACTTACTTTAAATTTTTACTTGAAAGATTAGGTAATACATGATGAAGCTTAATGATTATATAATGATAGTTCGTAAATTGGGTTAAGAAACAAAATTTATTAAAAAAAATTTAAAAATGTATAATAATAACTGCTGTGTTACAATGTTGTACATTTATATGTTAATTATATATTACTTAATAATTTCGTAATAAACTTAAGATTTGACGGTTTGATAATGATGTAAGAATTTTTTTAAGTTTATTGATGAGCGGTCGAGTGTTAACGCTTAATGGATGTTTTTAAATTTGATCTGATTTTTGTTTCCAATTTTAAAAATAACATATCTATAATTTATGAATTTGTGTATTATTAAACTGTAAGAAGCCAACGTGGTTAAACTGTGTTTGTGAATTGGCGCTTTAATCCTGCATTGTTTAGTGTTGTCATTCATTTTGTTTAATTATTGTATGCTGATGTTTAGATTAGTGAACGTGGTAGTCAGTTGAAATTATAATTTATAAATGCTATTTCACAGTATAATAAAAATTTCTGTTGCCAAGCGAAATAAAATATATACGGTTTATGTTTGTATATGCAATTGATTAATTTAAGTAAATATAATAAAATTGAAACAGAAAAAAGTGCTGAACGCAGACATTGCAAATTTATTATGTAATTATTGAGATATCTATTAAAAACTTGATTTTAGTAATAATTTTTTATTAGTTTTGGTAAAAAAAGCTAGTAACTGACATGTTAGAAAGTATGGATGTTGAATTCCCTTTTTATTTTATTCTGAATTAATGTTCTGAAACAGACTTTTTGAGGACTGAAGTCTCTAACGCTTGAGTGCTTTAATACATATCTTTGAGGCTTGTACCTATCTAAACATTAAAAGACTTCATAAACAAACTGAGCAGTAATACGATTGTAAAACATTTTAATGACAAAAATTATTACAGATTTTTATGTTTCTTATTACTTCTGTAACAAACAAATATAATTGTTACCGCTTAGATAAGATCAGAGGTATAAAGTTGCTGACTTGACACTACCTCAACGGCCTTATTTTACTGTTAAACATTTATTGCTATATTTGTTTCTAAATACACATTAATTACACAATTTTAAGTCCATGAAAGCTGCTACGTTAAATCATGTCTTGTTTTTTATCTTACTGTGTGGAATTTTAATATAATTAATTTTTCTGATTGTTGTTTAAAGGCACAAAGTAGTTAAAATTATGTCACTATTTATTAAAAGCAGTTTTGAACTACAAATTGTTATTGTTACCTTAACACAGCTTAAGCAATTTGCGTATATATTGTACAATTATTATTTTAGTTAAACCATTAATGTAAATGTGTACAAAAAATAAATTTAGTTTTGGGTTCTCCCTTTTACTTGAAGATTGGCTTTTGTTTTTCTCATATATTTTAGAACTTGTTTTAAGTTAAAATTGGATTATATTTTAAAAATTGTTTTTTTTAGTTTATGTTATAGTATACATCGTTATAGGCTTTTTTAAATATTACATTTGGTTTTCTAAGTCAATAATACTACAATGTAATTTTTTTCCTACAAATACGTAACTTTTAACTGTTTGATTGTAGTTTTATCACCAATATTTGTGCATTCCTTTCTTGTGTACATTAGTTTTCGCTAATTTAATCGCTGCTGCTAATGGTGTTGTAACAATTTTTCTATTGGGTATTAAAAATAATTATTTTTCACATCCATTTCTATTAAATTGTGACTGTCATTTACTTTTTATTATGATATAAACAATGATATAATGTAAACGTTAAGTTTTTATTTGCAATAACAAGAAAATATACTCTACTCAGTTTTAATGAGCAAGTCATAAAATAATTTTGATGAAGGAAAATAGTTTTCTTTAAAACAAATTCTATATGTATGAGTTGTAAAGTGATTAAAGGCTGATTTACAAATTTAAAAAAAATCTATTTACATTTATCAGAAATTTGTAAATTTTGTTTCACAGTCGAGGATTATTTAAATTAAGTACTTTAAAATATTTATTACAAAACATTCAGTTTCATTCTGTTAACGGTTTGTTTTATGTTACATCTTTATTACACTCAATAGCTTTTAAATTGATTTAAATTGTTTTATTATCTTCCAAGCAGTTTTTACTATTATGATATTATTCGAATGGATTTTTTTTATTTATAGGAATTTATTTCTACATTAAATAAGCTTTTAATGATTCCTTTTAATTTGATATATAATCATGTTTTAATTGATCTTTTCTATAAACGTAACAGACCATTGTTTTTCACTTAATTATTTTTTTTTTGCTTTGAACATTTATGAATACTGTACGGTAGTCCGATGTTTCTGGGGAAAATCCAGTCTCTCGCAGACAGTTATGACGAACAGGACGAAAGAGCCTGTTATATCTTTTAGTTAGATTTTAAATTGTCTCTGGTCACGGTTGACAGTATTCAAACGGCTATTATTTTCTAAAAAAAGTTTAATGTAATTTTATTATGAATGTAAGTTTAGTTAATTGCTCGTGATTGATATTGGAGATGCAATTTTTTATTCATTTGTCTGTAGTATGTCACATAAAGTGCTACAATTATTATATTACATGAGTAACTTAGGAAAATTTTAAAGTTAGTTATGTCGATATTTTAGCGGTAATATGTTTAGTGTTAGTATACAGTTTGCATGAGATTTCGATAGTTGAAAATACGAGATAACTGTTAATTAATTTTAATTGTTTGTGGAATGTAAGAACTACCAAGGAATATCTACCTATTAGTTAAAATGTGTTTTAAAATGGTTAAACTGAATACGGAATTTTACGATTTTACAATAAAATGCATTTAATTTATTTGTTACGTTTTTTATTGAAAGGTTTTGCACTTTAGAAATTTAATTTTGTTTTTTGTTAGCTTTGTAATTCTGAGATTAATATTATTTATTATATTTGATACCGAATAAAACTACGTTGCATCGTAACATTTAATATTTTATACTTAAATATTTATTGACGTGGATTTTAAATTACTCGTATCAGGCTTTGTTTAATTTATGAAATAAATTGTTTTTGATGTTATATCATCTATATGTTTACTCTGTGAGTAGAGCTAGTAGCACAATAAAAAATGTTTATATCGTACACGCGACAACTATATCTTTTTATATTTTGTAATGTACGAAAATAAGCTTATGACAATAGAATTGTCTTTCTTTGACAGCTTGCCAAGCTATAATTTGATTAATCGTTTCAGCAGCTGAAAAACTTAAAGCATAAGTTTTAAGTAGTCAAGTTGATGAAGTATTTGTTGCGTCTTGTGTACTTTCACACATAAAGTCAATTACCTAAATTAATTTTTTGTGTTCGGTAATTACTCGACTCACGTTTTAAGTAGTATCGTAAATTACATAATGTATTAAGTTCTTTGATTTATACCCTTGAATTAAACCGTAGGTTTTTACTTTCATTTGTAATAGTTCTTATCACCGTAACGCATTTTTAGCAAATTTTATTTGTACAAACATTTGAAAAAAAAATAATTTCTATTAAAGAAACGGCGATTTAGTTTTAATAAATCAATTTTAAACAATACGCAGCAAATTTCTAGTTTCATCCGGTTTAGTTTGTTGATATTTGTTTATTTAAAAAAAAATATACTATACCCACTGATTGAAAATGACTGACAGATTTTATTTTTGTGGTAGATTTTTAGTAAACGAAAGAATGTTGTCATTGCAAACAAAATGTTATACAATTAGAAACTTTTTTGTAGGTCATATAGTTTTTTTAATTAACGATGTTTTTTTGTATCAAAAAAAAGAAAGCGACGGCTAACTCAGTTGTTCCGGCGATAGAGTCGTAAGGTTCGTAGTGTTAGATTATAAGAAAAAAGTTTTAAAAGGCGCCAAAACGATGGAAGACTAGATTAGGAGACACCGTTTAAATCCACCCGCAGCTGAAAATGAATAAATGACAAGACAGAAGTGACACAGCATATATATTTATTTTATCACAGAAAGTATTTACATTAGACAAAGTAGAAGAATGAGGATATTGATATAAATTTTCCTAACATTAGCACGTGGGTTGATATCACAGGCCTAATATACGTTACGCTCTTGACTGGGCAACACGTCGTACATCAAAGTGACCTAGTGGGTCTAACTTTTACATACATAAAAGGAACAAATTTACATTCGTAAATTAAAGTATAAACGTACAAAAATCGAAGACCGTATAGTATGTGACACAACAAAATGATTTTAACGTTAATTGTGATTACAACCTAGCATCTACGACGGTCGAGAGACCATCAAACTATTAAGAAAAAAAGGAAAATGTAGTACTCACATTTACTTTCTTGCAGGTATGTACTAGCTAGTGCAATCTGTAGTGTTACCTAAAACTTAATTGAAATCTAAAACAAAAAGCGTACATACGGCGTTATCACAAGTAAATCTTTTTTTTATTCATTCGCACATTGAAAGTAAGCGAATGCGCAAAGTTTGCTTCTAATTAACGTCGTAACTTCGGTAATTGTCTTCTCCAGTATGCTGATAATTGTAATCAACCTCTCGAAAATGTAGGTTGTGTTAAATCTAGTGACGTGACGTCATCATGGAAGTTTTCCATTCATCACATGTGCTTATCAACTTCTCTAGATAACGAACATGGATACTACAAACCACGAAACTAAAAAAACAAGTACTAACCCCGAATAAATACTTTCACTAGATTGTAACAATCTTATAAATCACATGCACATAGGTGTGCAAAATACTTAACAATAAAAACCTTGTCGGGCTTTTACAACGCTAGACGATCTTCTCGTCTTTTGAACTTTATCAGAAAAATGAATTAACAATTTTGACAGTTTTGTCCTTACGTCACCAACGGAAAGTGGGCGTGTCGAGAATAAATTTCATACTAGAAAATTTTGACTACTAAATTTTTAACATAACAACGAAGTCAATTAAATATTACTTAGTTTGTCGATAATATCATACTTTCATTATTCTAACTTCTTTAAATGATAATTAGAAATAATTGACACTGTCTTCTGATGAATTGTCTTCCTGGAATGGAATAATGATTACTTCTATAACTTGTTCAACAATATTTTGTAATTCTTATATTTTTGTTTTTTCTTTTATCACATGAATAACGTCATTTGCTTAGTTTTTTGCAGTGGACGGAAGTCGAAAAATTTTTTACTTCCATTTTATCCACGACATGCCATCGAAAAAAGTGCGATTTTTACCATATCATTTTTGTATGCAATGATTGTGCGTCTTAACATTCTAATCATGTCTTCGTTTTTCCCAGAGGTGGAAGATAAGCAATGTACCTGCCTGGAACAACTACGACTTTTTGTAGCGGTGTGTTTTAATATAGTAGACAAACTGCAAAAAGAAATCTTTGGGCATTAGTTATTCTACCAAATTTTGAAAACTGAGTGGCTCTGGTTTAATCACGTTTTGTCAAATAATAATTGTTCTTTTCTGTTTGATGATATTTCCTAATCTATCTAAGATAACTTTTTGCCAGCAAACAATTTTTTCACGGTCAATTACACACGATCTTCTACGTTTTTTTTTTAAAGAAAGTTTAATGTTGTTAATACTTCTCATCTCTTCTATTGCAGACAAAATTTCATGAGTTGTTCTTTGAGTTGAAGTACTTAAAAACATTCTCAACTATTATTTCACGTTTTTTAAAACTGGGTTTTGGATCACCAAAATTTCCACTATTTAAGTTTTTTTTGCACTTAACAAAACTCAAAGACAAACTCTTTAGATGAATTGAAAATTACGAACTATATGTGATCCTATGATTTTTTTTAAAATTAAAAATATATTGGTTATAAGGGAACGACTGTAGCACTGTATTACTACAAACAAATTTCGGTCGTACAATATTTTTTACCACTCACAAGTTTGTGTTATCTTAAGACTAGTTGAAATATTTTTTTTAAATATAAATAATTATATTTACTAAAAAACACAGGTTAATGTTAATATTAAAACCACTGTCCAAATGTTGAAAAATCTTTCAACAAAAATAAATCAAATCGTACAAAAAATATAATTAAATTTAGTTTATGTTCTCTACATGATTAAGGCGTATGTTTTTCTATATGATAAGACGTTTAATTTATGTTAAAGGCTTCTTGTGCATATCATGTAGTTTCTAAAATCTTTGATCTCGATAGCTAGTTTAACATGTTGAACAGATCAAACACTCTAATTGATTATTTTGAATTTAAATATAAATACTGCATAATTTAATTGTGAAAAATTGTACGTTTGTTAATACAACATATAAACAAGTTTTTGAACATAACGATCAAATTTGGTTGGTTTGCGGATTACTTCTGGTTATTTTAAAACTGAACGTTTTTAACGTTTAGTTTATGTAAATGATGGCGTTCGCTTGTAATTATTCGTTTGCTTTTTTTGGAACTGAAATAATATGTAGGTACAAATGCAAATACTTTTTACATTATTATATAGTGCACGCAATGCTTGATTAAATTTAATTTTTTGGTACTTTTCATACAACCTTAAAAACCTGACAAATTAAGAGTGGACTAATTACTTTCTATTAATATTTAATTTTTAATTAAAACAAAGTTGATCTCTGGCATATATGAAACATACTTTTCATGTCATTTAGTTTGCAATTAAGGATATCAGATATAATTACTTTAACTTGGTTTTCTAAATTTACCTAAAAAATTACATTTTTGTTTATGCTGTAACTGTTGTTGTCGCGGTCGTTGTATACGTATTTGGTTGAAAGCTGAGCGCATGTTTTTAAACGTTCCAATGCGGAGAAAACCGATTTTTGTGATCTTAAATACCGACTAAAATTTTACGAAGTTTACGTACTAATCTTAAAATTAACGGAAAATTATGTTTAGATAGGTTTGGCAAACTTTACGCGAAGCTTATTGCGGTGCCAGTTCAACAAATTTTCTTTATTGTAATGTAGTAACTCCATTTTATTTACTTTAAAACGTCATCTGCAAAATAAATAGCACGTAATTACTAATTATAACTTAATAAAGAGAAAAATTACTTTTTTAATTTTAATTGGAATTTTGCCAGTAAATTAAGAGAACCGAATTTATTAATAAAATAGGAGATTTGATGTTAATGATGTAAATTCAATTATTTTAATTTCAATTTAGAAAAAATGTGGGTTTAATAATTGAAGTAGGTTAGAAAAAATGCTAAATCAGTTTGCTGTAATGTTAGTTTAGATTTGTTTTTTTTTCAAAAAAAAAGCGTTTACGAGTAATACATTGCTACATTTTTTAAAAATAAAATGCTAGTGATATAAAGAATTTAATTTAATCTAGCTTAGGTGCAGTTACAGGAGCTAAAATGCTAGACAGTTATGAGGGTAAAAGTGTTTGTATTATTTTATTTTAAACGTTAGGTTTTTGGCGAAACAAGTGGCGGTCAGTCTTTCAGCGAAAGTACTAAACAATTTTGGTATTTTGATAACGAGTTTGAATTTATTTGTTGGCGTAAATTAAAAAAATGGTCGTTTTATAAAACTAGATGTGAAGTTTTCTGCAGAATATCGAGCATAGCAGTTAATAAGCACGCGAAATAAACACTCAAAATTCAGACCGTAGCTTTCATAAAGTTTGCAGGACAATATCTTGAAAGCTATGTGCGGGCCGCACAATATCCACTGCATCCGAAAGCTTCTGCTACGCAGGGCTCATACATGCCCGGTAGAGCTTTCTTGTTGCCAGAGCTGCAGCGGCGCGCCACATTCGGTTAGTTATTACTTAACGGTCGTAGAATGAAGTCGTCTTTGTAACTTGTTATTAGCACGCGAGTTACACCTGCTCACGTATCTTATACGTGTTACTTTCATTGAAAAAGTAATCAAAGCTAAATATTTTTTTGTGATAACAACCTTTAAAAACAATATAAAAAATCAACTCAGTGACAATACACGATTTTAAAAATGGGCTTTATGGAAGTTTAAGTTTTTTAATAAAAAAAATGAGAAATTGTAGTAGTTAGTGCTATTATTTGGTATATGATAATTGACGCGATAACTTTTTATAATTTCTTTTCAATATGTGTTATAATTTATGGGACATCACTAGTTACGCTTATTTTTAAGCATTTAATTTGATTAGATTTTATCAGTAAACCAAAGAAATTTTTTTAATTGATTTTGTGAACTTGATCAAATTTAACTGCTGAAAATGCAACACCATCCCGGTTCTTGGTACTTACCATGGGGTGTACCTTTGCAAAAAATGGTGGCGGTGCCTATACACCCTTCGTCGTTGCAGCTTCAACATCCTGGTGTACACGTGCAACCTATGTTGACAAGTATTCCAGCACCCCTTACAACTCTAAGGACCTTTGTAACGCAACCATCTGTACGACAACCACAAAGAAAGGTATTTGAAAACAGTGCACGCTTGCATAATACTTAATAAAACGTACTTACGTATGGTTACCTTGCGTAACGTAACAAGTTTTATTGCACTTATTAATGCACATAACCAACAAAAAATAAATCAAAACAGCTATTTTAAGCCAACGTTATTAATTAGGAATAAATAAATAAATAATTTTTGAATAAGGTTAAAATTGATGTTACGTACAAAAGAAATATGAGGCAATAAATTGTTTATTAAATTTTTTTAATTAAACGTAACGTTTTAACGTGCCTTTTTATCTTTTTATTAATTAATCATAAAAATTTAGCACACTCACACACACACATAATTCAATTGCTAATACAATAAAAATTTCATATTTGACTTTTTTATATATGCCAGGTTTTTTTATTTACATTTACTTTTTACCAATTGCAAGACACTAGTAAAACAGTTAATGCTATAAATTCTAATGATTGCTACAACACACTAGGGAGCAGTAATGTACAAACAATATAAATTTCATAACGCTCAATCAAATTTAAGTTCTAACATTTAATACACGAACAAAAACTGCCGTAGTTTTTTACTATAATAACTTTAATGAAATACTTGAAATTATTGTTAGTCAAAAACAAACGCTATTGAATTCAAGCAGAAGAAAATTGTTTGGTAAATATTTGTCGATTATTATTTATGCGAAACGTTCTAAATCGTCACGCAAAGTTATTTAATTATTTATTATACGATGTTCAACAAAAAATACTCTCTATTTTGTGGAAGTTATAAAGGAATATTAATATTGACACAGGAATCGATAGCAAATAATACAATAATGTTTACTCTATCTTGAGAGGGACATGTTTTTCAAGCGTGTTGACAACTGTCTGTGTTTACAAGTGTATGCAGATTACTAGTTGACGAATTTTAATAAATTAATAATGTTGACGTAAAGTTTTTGTGACAATAATATTTGGAAATTAATTCAATATTTATTATTATTAGATTTCATTGTTACGTCATTTAATTATATACCAAACAACAAAAGGTGCAAATTTATTTAGCGGTACAACTTTATAATAAAAATTTTGAGAGTTTTTGATTAAAATACGTTTTACTTTAATTACAAAAAGTTAAATGAAGATTAAACTTTTTTTAAGTTCATTTTTAAATAATTTTTAATTAAGAAAGATCTTTACTTATAAATATATATGGGAGCATATGTATCTTAAAAGTTGGTACTTCTAAAACTTTAACCAATTACGGAATGTTGTCTTTTTCAAAGACGAAGTTAATCGATTAAGACCGAAAAAAGTTTTTGTTGTATTTACATAAATTTTACTTATAATTTTTGTTAATGAAATTTATTAAGAAAAAATTGTGTGCCGTAGTGTGCGCCGCTCACCATAGTAAAGTTGAATTAAGAGTTTGTTCAATATTTGTTTTGTTGTGTTTTTTACCGATTTATGTGAAATAATTATTTTTTGATTAAGGATAAATACTGCATATATATTACGTTTTCATTTGTTTTTTGTAACTTTCTTCTTAGCTTTATACAGTGAATCTTAAGCTTCTATTTATTATAAAATTGCCTGTTTAGTGTTGGAGGCATAATTTCAACTTTTTTGGATCATTCTTTTTACTTTTTACGTCCTTATCTACTGTGATTTCAAGGAATGTGTATTGCACAACATTTTTTTTTTGACGTTGGTTCTTCTATATTCCTCTTCTTTGGCTTCTTTAGTTTGTAAGAAACTTGCCGATTTTTTTTACAATTTTGCTAATATTTTTTCCTTTGATAATAGTGTTTAGTTTTTGAACTGGAAGTCAATCAAATATTTTAGGCGAGCTCTACGTAACATGAAATTTTATTCATTTGAGAATATTGTTAAGGTCGATGTGAAGTGGATTCTTTTTATTGTTATGAATACGAAGTTAATTAATTTTGATGAACTTATTGTACCATTTTTAATTAGTTTAATAAGTAAATTATCTGGTTCTAGTGTTTTACTTTTGATTATTTTTTTGCATTGGAACGTATCTCTAGCAAAGGTTCATAGCAGAGCCATCTCATGGTATTTGGTACTATGTGTTAAAGATAACTGTAAATAGCTATAAAGGCGGAAAACGTTGTAAGTTGATTTTAAGTCCACGTAATTTAAAATACATAGTTTTGAATAACACTGCGGGATAAAACCACAACGTAAAACACATTGGGATTAAAGCAATGTCAAGGCAATTGTGCAAATGCTACCAAAGTGAACTACTGGACGGCTGTTCTCTCTTATTCGGGGTTCAACAGCAGTAGGAGTACACTCTTATGTATTCCCACAATTGCATCAACAAACCTTATAGCTTTATATTCACGCACAATGGAGATAACCATTAGCAAATATTTAAGGCTTCGCAATGATATTTCAGGGTACATACACATAAAGAAGTTGTACGATGCATGTAACTAATCCATGAAAATGTGTTTTTATAGGACAGCTTATACATTGTAGCATTAAAATCGAAGTCGAAATGTTGTTGGTCGATTGTACATCGAAATCGAGCGATTTGGTTGATAAGAATCATAAGTAGAGGCTACCGAAACATCCGTATTATGATCAGGATTGTGAGGACAAAGATCTGAGGACTGAACAGGAAATAAAAAGAACAAACTGAGACAGACTAATATAAAGCGCGTTATGGTTCATCTAGGTTTTCACAATATTTTATTATTAGGTTGTCTAGTAAAGGATCTGGTCATTTGAGTATAACGTGGAATGTAGCCGACAAGATTTACCAACATATATATTTTAAATAACAAGGAAAAACGAAGGTTTTTTCCTTCCGTACGTCTTTATGAATCAACGTCGAGGAATCGAGAAATGTTTGGACGAAATCATCGCAAGGTACGTGACACCAATGGCGGTTCACACTCGCGATCTTCTGTACTTCAAATATTATAAAGACTTAAAAGAAGAAAAGAAAAAGAATTTGTCTATAATTCATTATGTAATCAGCGTGAGCCAGGATTATCTGTAAATTTCTTTTGTCGTATCTTTCACGAAATAAATGCAGACACGAGTTTGTCACAGTAACGCCTGAAGGTTTTTGGTTTTGGCAACAAATGTTTGATTCAGTTGGTAGTTTATCTAATGGTTTAAGGAACGTTTTCAGGATTCGGTACCTGGAGGCATTACACCTAGTGGTCCAAGAACTGGACACAACAGCTACGGAAACGTCACACCTAACATTAACAGTATGATTCTTGAAGTAATGCAGATTGTAGCGCAGAGTTTACCTAGTCTTATGATGCAAGCGTTAACGGCTGTTGCTAACCAAACACCTAAATATCCACATACTCCAGGAGGTGCCTATGGAACTAACACATTTATCAACTATAGACTTCTTACACCCCAGTTTGGTGACACTTGCTTAAAGATCGGCTTATTAAGGGGTCCGCATACGAGGCAATTTTCGATGTCTGGCGAAAGCACTCGAGGTGGGTGATTGTATCCCCTCGAATCACCGAGGAATTTCACCACCGAAGCTTTTCTGGCAGTCAACGGAATGCTAATGAAAACATGGATTGACAAAAGGCGGCCGACGTTCAGGCAAGATATAACCGAGATGGTCACTAGGGCCCGTCAAGAGACAGTCGTAAAACTCTCCGATCAACCGGTTAACACACTCCACATTACGAGGATTACGAAAGATCGAAATACATCGGAAAAAGTTCACGTTTCTTACGCTCAACTTCAAGAACAAATACTTTACCTCATTCCATGTCCTTAAGTGTTGTACGACAAAAACATTTAATAAATTGTCTATTTTGTCATTGTTGATACTATTTTTCATTGCATTGTAAAAAGGAGACGGTTATTTGTTGTTCAACTATTTTTTAACTTAAAAACATTGCTTTGCTTTTTGTGTGTGCGATTGAATTTTTAAATCAGTTAGGAAAAGAATATGTAAAATATGTCTTGTATTTTTTAAACACTCGAAATGATTATTAGCCGAGCCATCTTATAATATAAGGTATTATCTGCTAACGATAACTGTAAATAACTATAAAAGTGTAAAACGTTGTAAATTGATTTTAAACCCGCATAATTCAATATATAGGTACTTTTTAATAAAACTGGAATAAAATCACAACGTAAATGGATGCACAATTGCATTGACATTGTCTGACTAATGTTTTTTACTCTGTGGTTTTATCCCGCGATTTTATTCAAAACTATTTTGAGTTACGCGGGTTTAAAATTAACTTATAATGTTTTCTGCTTTTATAGCTATCTACAGTAATTTAATATATATTAAGGGTGTTTTCTGGTCTAGACATATCAAAAAATCGATTTTGTTAAAATTACATGTGTCAATACATGGCAACATCGTTTTATTCAAAAACGATTTGATCTAGTTGTAATACGCAATCTTCAGACCTGCAGTTTTGCTTTGTAGAGACTAATAGACGGCGCTCTGGGTAAATTTTCCTTTGAATTAGAATGTGTCTTTGTTTGCCTCAAGTGGCACAACATTCGTTTATGAGTCATATAATATGTACTAACATTAGAATGTCGGTTGCAACTATGACACGGTCCAAACCCGGAAGACATTCTAGTGTTAGTATAGATTCCGGCCGTGGAAGCCTTCGCTATCATATAATAGGTTAAATCGCCACTAGGTGGTGCCACATGCACACACATACATAATGTCAAATGTATCTGCTTTGTTGAAGTATTACAATTCGTGTTTAGTTTCAATTTTGTGCGTCTGATAGCATAATATAAACAAGTAACACATGTTTTAAGATACAATGGTGTTACATGCCAAAATTAACACAAAATTATTGCCTGAAATGTAGTAACATAAACGGGGGTGCCACTAGCTCAATGGAGAAGGGGGTGGGTTTTATTTAAAAGTTTCGTGATCGAAATGGATTTACTTGACGAAAACACAAAATCGATAAATAATAATGTCGAAATCAAAGGGCGCCAGGAAGGAATAAAGCTTAATGGACTAATGACCCTTGCCAACCATAAGTCCGCTTCTGTAGTATACACCCCCAACGGACTTACCTTAGAGGGTGCATTTCGCTAAAACCTAAAATAAACTAATAAAGTTACACACGCGGAGGCCGACGGAATTAAAAGCTCTTTACAATTTAACAATTTAACATTTATTTGAACAAAATAAAACAAAATGAATAAAATAATTGAATAATTGAATTGAGATTATCAAAATAAAATACACAAAACAGTAACAAAATAATAAAAAAATAATACGTGAATGCACGTTTGATCAAAACAAATTTACAGTTAATGGGATAAATACACAAACAAAATAATAAAATACACAATACAGAATTTTAAAGAAATAAACAGCACAAATTAATCAATCTTAAAACATCAATGATCACGGCCGTGTGCGTATCGATATAATTTAAAAACAAAATGAAAAATACTTATAAAACTAATTTATATATATAAAATTCGAAACGATAATTCGGTCCCGTTTAATAAATTTTAAGCTTGGGATAAAACAGTACCGTAAAATACGGTCATTAATTAGTTACATAAACGTTAACTTCGAGACACTTGTAATTTTTACTTGAAAATTCAAAGCTTTTAACACTTAACACGCGTAAATAATATCTTCTCGATTAAATAAATGGTGCAACATAAATACCTTAAATTCGTCGTAACTGCAGGAACGTACTTATGGTTAGGTCCGGGATGGCCAAACGAGAAGGTACTCCAAATAATTTCTATGCCGGCGGAAGAATTTCCTTATTAACACTTAACATAATCCGCACAAATGCGAAAACTGGACACAGAACAACCCAACGATTGAATATCCAACTTGAAACTTGCGTTATAATTATGGAAACCGTGAAATTTGCTTAATCCGAAAATTACGAACTTTGAAAAGAAGATAAAAATCAAACTTTTCCACCACTACACTACATTTTCACGGTACCAATTTTCTTTTTAATTTCCGCGGTACGGCATGACGACAGGGTTAACGTACCCTTACCACCCGGTAACCGGTAATTTAAGTGCTACCAACGATCGATTGATGATTATTCATCCCCAAAAACCAAACACTCTCATATTTAACACTTCGTCTTCCCACCAAATTCCCTCCGCTTGCGCGGCAACATCTACGCAAAAGATAGAGCATCAAAACAAACGCACTTAACAAAGACGGCAATTATAATTAGCCACGTGAATTTCCATTGCGTTGACGTTTGACCGAAATATTTCCCATCGAAATCCTTAGCTTGCATAACTGCAGGTGTCTCATTATCGCGCTTAATCTAATAGGATTCAGCCTAAACAAGAAAAACGGATCAACTTACATTCCAAAAAGGAAGTCGTAAATTATATTGAATTGTTATTTTACGAAGATAACTAAGTAAAGTACTAAATCAAAAACAAAACTACGGATCTTTATGCATTTAAAAGTAAATACCAATAAACTTAAACCACACAAATAACGAGCAAAACGTTCTTGATGCTAATACCGTATCAAACGACGAAAACAAAACCAAACTACAAAAAAAAACGCCAATTCAGCCAGCTGAATCTATTTATGGGGCCTGTCATAAAAAGAAAACTGCTGAATAACAAACGCAGGTCACAATGGGTCGAAAAGGTTTGCGTATTAAAAAAAGACGGTCAATATTCAAGAAAAGATCTTTTTTAAGTAATCTGCATACTGCGGAAGCAGAGACGAATTTTATATAGACTACTGCAAAAAAACTCCGACCGCAGTTACCGCTTTGTAAACTTCCTTTTAGTATTAAATACCATATCATCGTTTGTTTGTTGCAAAGTGTGCAAACAAAATTTTTATGGAAAAGGAAAGCGCGGATTCTGAATATGCCTGTGCGTGTGCGGGGAAAAAGAAATTCCTTCTTTTCTGTTGATTGACAAGACTTATGAAGTAAATCGCCGAATTGTGTTTGTTATGCGTTTACTGGGAATCGGAATGCAAGGTGTAAATTTATTTTGTGGACTGACATATATTGACGTACTACGCTTCTCTGCAAAATATTTTAACTGTTTCCAAAAGTCTTTATTAACGTTAACGTTAATCGGCAAATAATGTGGTGAAGTTATAGATAGTGTGGTAAAATGCAGTTTTTGCTGAGCTTGTATCGACTGTAAAACAAAACGAGGCACTCTAGAATACGATACTTGGATCGAGAATCATCAGGAAGATTGTACAATAAACTATTTAGGCAGCGCTGGAAAGATGGAGGTGGATTCGGTGAGAGAAATGTTTTCAAGATCAATGGAACTGCATGGCGTTCAATATGCTACATTTATAGAGGATGGCGATAGTAAAACTTTTAAAACCATCTTAGATTTGGACTTATGCGGAAGTGACGTTACTGTGATGAAAAACGAATGTGTTGGTCATATGGAAAAGCGGATGGGCACTAGACTTTGAGCACTAAAGAAAAAAACAAGGGGTCTTGCTGGAAATGGACCGAGAAACTAACTAATAAATTAATATTAGATCTAACAAAATACTACGGTTTGGCGATCAGAAGAAACGCACAAGATAAAGACGAAATGAGGAAAGTAACATGGGTTACTTTTTATCACAAAATTTCAACGGACTACAAATCTTAGCACGATAATTGCTGTGAGAGGTGGTGTAACTGGAAGAAAGCCAAAGCGAATGGAACACTGAAGATTTACAAACACAAACCACCACTAAACAGAAAAGTGCAAGAGGAAATCAATTGAAGCAGCTATAGTTATAACCAATAAAAATTAAATTATTTTCTAAAATATCAATTTTTTCTGCTAGTTTAAATGCTTAAAAATTTATTTTTTTATGTTTTTTTCAAATTGCCGCAATTTTGTAAAGAAAACGACATTTTTTCAGATGTTGGTTATGACCATAGGTACACTCATATACAATTGTTAATTTTTGGTTTCATCTGTTTTATATTACTCAATTTGACAGTATAGATGCCCTCACCCATCAGTGTTCGGTATGCACTAGCTTCTTTACCTCCATTTTTATATATCTAAATATTATTATTTCAGGCTTAAACGTTTCTAAAATGTAGCTGAAAAAAGAAGGAATAAAAGCATGTAGGAATTATACAACTTATTTTTGGATGTTATTGCTAAAAAAAAAGTTTTTATACACTCATACTTGTTATTGAACGTATCTTGTTATAGTAAGTGCCTTTGCTGCTTTATTGATTTTTTTGTACAAAATTTTTTCACCACTTAGAATTTTGCAAATTTTTCATCGTTTGTGGTCAGTTACCTGAGTCATTACAAAATCATTCGTTTGACGGTAGTTTTTTACAGTTTTCTATAGTTTTGTGTTTTTAGGTTTTGTAGTGATACTTTTGCTCCGTTGCAGTATGTTTTTATTTCATTTTTATCAGAATATGTGGTTTTACATTCACATCAATTCATTTATCTAACTATTTTATAACAATTCATGCTATATTGGTAACGAGTATTTTACAATCGTTCGACAATCGTTGTTCTCTCTTATTTTTTTTATTGTTTTAAATTATTTAACTTACGTATTATAATTGTGGTAACGCTTTACTCATAATGTAAGTATTTATTATTAGTCTATTATTGCCTGTGTTGTTTTTTTTTATTTATGTTTTGTCTGTCGTTTAAAACTTGACTGTAATACTTTTGACGGGAAATTTGATCGCCGATGCAAGCTACAGTTTTTATGATGGTTTTTCTTTAGACCTTTAAGCAAATGCTGTCACTAAATAAACTTGAGTCAATTACCTAGTTCTATTACAATTTATTATATTTTTTTATTACCTTAGTTTTATAATTGTCAATTTAATTTATACTGTTTAACGAAGAACTTAGTTCAAGTTCGAAAGCTTGTAGATTATTTTCTCTTTTTAACATAAATGGATAGATAACACATTTATAAGCTACTGAAAACTTTATTTGAGGTTTTAATGATTTTCTTGAATTAATTAGAAAAAAAAAACAAATGATAAATTGTATTATTAATTATTCATATAAATATAATTGATCTCGGTTAAAAATTGTGGGAACAATTGATATTATTTAACTTGATTTTTGACAGTCTTGTTTTAGATTACTGTTTTATTCAGAAAAGGTGTAGATTACTATAATTACTATGTTTAGCTGTAAAAAATTAATATTAGAATCTATGTAATGCAACTTGATACCGCATTGTCTAATTGAAGGTTTGCAAAATTATATTAAAGGATAGTATTTTGTAAAACCAAAACACATTACTTGTAAAATTGTGTTGTATAATATTACTAAGCATAATTTCTGTTTTTTTTAATTCTACTAAATAATTTTTTTATAATAATAGCAAAGGTTTGACAATAGTGTTTTGTTGTACAATAAATGAAGACGTAAACTACAAATGAACGTTAACAGAATGGGGATTTTTTTCGTTGAAATGGATGTTAGATAATCATTTATGTTAAAACTGTATATCTTCAACAAAAATAATTATACGTTAATAATGCTTTTCGCAAGATTTCAAAAACAACATTTACTATAATACTTATTGCTTGCATTTTTTTTCTAATAGCTTTAAAGGAATTTTCAATTGACATACAAGTAATAACATTCCATAGACATATTATTAAAATATTTTGTACTTGCGTTCATACTAAATTAAATACTTGAAGAGTTGTCTATATAAAATTAAATTTAAACGTTGTATGATTTACGACGGATTTAATTATTTTACGAAATTACAATGCACGATAGTAATGAAATTTTTGTTGTTAACCCAGAATAATTTTATTAAAGATGATGAAATATTTTAGGGTATCAAATCTTATGAATAATAATTAATATTTGTTAATGATTACGTCATTAAATTTTATTTTGGCAATATTGTATATGATGAAATATACTTAGACTTTTTTTTGGTATAAAATCGTACACGCTTTTTTGCAATAATTATATATTTATAAGTACATTAGCGATTAGTTTTATCTAAAATCTTTATTTGAACCCAATAATTATTGCCACGTAAAGATGAAGATTTCTACTTAACTGATGATATAATCTTGTAACTAAAATATGTTAAAATACGTAATTGCGGACAGTAACCTGTTGCCGATTAAAATTTTAGATGTTATTCCAGTGCAGCGTTATATAAACACTTGCGTAATATTTTATTTGAAAAACGATTTCGTTCGCAATTTAATGGATTAAGATCAAGTTCATTTTCATTTGAGTACACCGTGACCTAATGACTTTACTGCTATTATGTAACCGTTACTAAACACTCGCAACTTTCTTTCGTGAAAGACAAATTTTAATTCTGTTATGGAACGTATTGCCTTGAAAAGACTGCGTGTGTTAATGAATTTCTATTTAAAGAAAGTTTCTGTTTAGTTATGTTGGTACAAATTCATTATCTGTGGAAGCTGCAATAAAGAGAAGTGATAACAAAGCCAATTCAATTTAGTGGATGTATTTTTAATCAACTATGTACATACATACCTTGGTTACAGAAATGTGTACATTACATTTATCTATTCAGTTTGCGATTAAACTAAATTCGTGTTCGCAGCTGTTCAATTGGTTTGATTAAAGTCAGCGTCTGTTGTAAAGTTAATTTGGGAATGCTTTTAAAACGTTTGTATCACCAATTTAAATTATACGTAACATATAATTGGAAACGTCATTAACAACAATTTCTTAAAAGTAACAACAAAAATGTTTTTACGTTTTTTATTTATTAAATTTATTGTTGCGTTGTGATACTGGCAGGTACACACAGTTAAAAGCACGCCCGATATATAAAACTTTCAATTGCCTTTTTTTGACATGAATATTGTATTTATTCATTCTTTTTAGAAATCACTTTCCGCAAAAATCATCTTCATAAATCATAAAAGTAAATATATTTAAATCATTGCTTAAATAAATAGATTTTCGCTATGCAATATTCAATATTAAAATTAAAATTCAGTAGTTTGCATAAATCTACTATACGTTTATTATGATATAATGTGATTTTTTTATATCTTTTTATTTTCAAATGTTACTTTTATTATTTCGTTCTCTTTTCATGTTGTATTTATTATAAAAAAAAACTGTTGTTGATTACACATCAGGTTTTTATTAAGTACGAAACGTTTTAAATAAAACAAATAAAACGAAAAAAAAACACATTATGTAAACCGCTTAATGTAACACACGAGAAATCTAAATGTTTTAAAAAAAATGAATATGCTTACAGTAATACTTCCTTTGATAAACTAGATAAGTTGCTTTCGCTTTTCATTATTAGCTTCATTATAAAGGGTTTAGTTAAAGTATGATTACTGTTTGCAGTATTTTTTTTTTATTCTTTGCTTATAGTAACTAGAGTGTATTTTGTAAATTTTTTTTAACTAATTTAGAATTTGTTTAACTTTCACTAGCATTCTATATGCTTTAACTAAACAATTTTGAGCACCTGATATAATAATTACGAAAAATTGGACATTTCTTAATAATTATTGCTATCTGTAAAGTTAGGGAGATTATCTACTGTTGTGGATGTATTTTAATAATCTGTAATATACGAAACAAATTGATAAACGTATCTACATTTAGGTAACGTTTCTATTCGTTATTTTGACTAAAATCCTAAATCTTCTTTTTTTAGATTGTTAGATTCAAAATTACATTGTCAAAACACGTGGCTTCTGCTACAATTTTGTTTATGTTCTCCTCAATGTTTAACCTTCAATTAAAAATTCTTTAAAGCTATATATTTACCTGTGCTCTTATCCGTCAGTGTATATGTAGTAGTTTCAGGTCTCAAAATTTTTTCCTGTCTCAAAAAATCTTGTATTTTTCTTGCTCTAGCATAAGCTACATACAAAAACGGAAAATAAGTGCTTTTGATACTTTAAAGTAATGGTTTAAGTTTCCGTTTAAAATGTTCTGCGTTTATGGTGGCGAAATTGAGAGAATACTGTTATGATAAAAGTATTTTGGTGTGATTTTTGTACCGTATAAGTTTTGCCCATTTTTCGCTATATTCAAAGCGATGCGCTGTCAAGTGGCTGCTTCTTGACAGCTAGAATTTTTCAAGGGAGAAAAATTATTTTTCCGGTTATACGTGGTGCTTCGCATATGATCTAACCTAAGTGCCCAGCGAAGTTTTCACTTCTAAATTTTTATACTCATCCGTGTTATAAATGGATATAATATTTTTGCTGTTTTTGTGAAAGCTTTCCTGAGATAAGCATGTGATGTTCAAATAATCTTTTAGGCACACCTGCAATAGGATTATTGACTACTCAGACGCTTGACGCATTTTATTACGACGATTCATCTGATATAATTCTATATCTAATTATTACTTTATTTTTGTTAGCGATTTTAGGGCATGCAGATAGGTATTCGCATGCCTTGGATAATCGTAAGTATCTCCTTTGTCGCTATTAATTTGTGTATTGTCGAACGTAAAATACGTGCGACTTAGATATTATCACAATTAACCCACGCAGATTAATGTTTATACGGTTTCAGCTTACATCGTGCTTAATATATGATCCTTAGAGCCGGATCATAAACTATTATTAAACGTAAAACTTGTTTAATCACTGACACTTACCTTAGAACCTGGTATTGTTCAAATGCTGATTACCTGGGTAAGTGTCCAACTATTAAGTACAGACCATCATCGTGCTTAATATATGGTTCTTCGAGTTGGATGATAAACTATCATTTAACATTAAGTTGTTTGATTACTAACACTTACCCTAAAATCTGTTATGGTTCCAATACTGATTACCTGGGTAAGTGTCAAACCATTAAGTACGTACCACCACCGTGCATTAATTATTCTTTATACATTCAAATCACTTGTAGGTCAACTACATGTAATAATGTCTTTTTCTGTTCATATTGAATTATTTTATCTGTTCATATTGAATTATTTTCTCTTCCTCTTTTGTTTGAATTGAATAACTGCATAAGTATCGTGTGGTAGGTGTAAGTAGGGTTTTGTCGCACATCGCAATCGATGAAATTTCAGCTAACCCGTGGAAACCTGAATTCTGGTATAAACTTGACAGTGTTTTTGATCAACGAGCTTAAGCTATGTAATTTTTTATTTTTTTACGTCTATTCACAATTTGAAAATTGTCTAGTGATTCTTGGATTTTACAGTCGTTTGCAAGATGAATTAAATTGTGTACATTATGTGTTATTATTTTGTTTTCTATAAAAACTTTTATACTCGCAAACATAATGCAGTAACAGTTGATGCTAAACGAAAAAATTCTTTTGGTGTACAAATACAAGGTCTAATATTCTAGAAAATATTATCAGAAACAACGATAAAATCATGTTGTAACATTCGTTTGTTTCAACATATTTTTTATAACTTCGAAACATGCAAGTATCTTTAAGTTATTCCCAAGTGACAATAATCAGTTTGAGATATTACTCTTTTTTTAAGTATGGTTTGTCTGATCGTGATAGTTATTTCGATAAACGAAAAGAGAGCCATGTTTTTTATTATAATCATTGTTTGAACATTATAATTTCGAAACATATGGTTAATTAAATTTTGCGATTCTGATCAGCAGTGGCGGGTTAGTAAATAGGCGGAAGTAGGTCACGGTCTATGAGCCCCGTGCATTGTAAGGTCCCCGCTGCAAAGAAAAAAATTTAAATTTTTGATTATCCTATATGCAAAAAAAATCATTATAAAAAAAATTTGATGCTAGTTAAGGTCTAATTACGGCTATTTTAAAAATCCAATAGCGCCAATGTAGAGGCCACACTTCAAATTGCTTATCTTAAAACTGTTTTATGAAACATTTTTATTACAATTTTAATAGCTAAGACCTAATTAAACTTGTTCTTTTATTATGTCTTATCAATGCCAGATGCTCGTCGCTTCTAGAGGCGCTGGAAGTCGACACAATTAAAATTGTGTTATTACATAGGATACAGATAATGTATTTAATTATTTACCCAAATATTACTTTGACCTATACGATATAAATGATTTAAATATTTTTTTAGCACTACTAGATCATTTTCTCCTAGTTACTACGCTTGCTTTTAAGACGGTATGTTTGATTTACTGGTTGTTAGGCGTAACTCATCGGTAAGTGATTTATTTACTGTTCTAGAACGGTAAGTACATACATGACAAGTAACGTGATAATGCCTGGAAAATCAACTAGTTTAAATAAAAAATCCTTAGGTAAATAAAAACGTCTTTTTGACGTTGATTAAGATAATAAGTTTAAGGAAAAAATGTTTCTATAGTGCAAAAAATTGCATAAACATCACGAACATTAAGGGCTTTACTGGTCTCAAACAATATTGGGGACTGATCGACCAGTAAAAAGCTCTTACTGTACTTAATACTTAACATACTTTTGAAACCTTTATAACTTGTACTTGTCAAGGCAATTGAATTGGGATTTTGTCAATGTTTAAGCAATAAATCGCCAACTGTTCCAGAAAAAAAAGTCTCTCCATTTTTGCCATTTATTGCAATCATGGGTGACTACCATTACCAGTGACAACTTACACCGTTAAACTTGATGAATTCTTATATTGAGCAGATTGTAAGAAGACAAAGTAGTATGTGCGGTGCTGTTGAAGATATATAAGATGTTTTTCCGTTACCTTGATTCACATATTCAACTAAATGCCGACTTAAAAATGAGCCGTACTCTGCGATCATTTTTAAAATTCTGTAACGTTATGGTTTTCATTAAAATTCACTTCATTTAAAATTTGGTTGTCGTTGTCCTTCGTTACTTGTATCCATCATGGGTTGCATCCCAAAATTTTCCAAAACTGATAACTGTGCATATCCGTGAAAAAGTTTAAATTCTGGCTACAGCTGTAAATAATACAGAATTTTTGTAATTCACTGAAGAAACCTGATTGTTTCACATTCCGGATTTAGTAAATAGTTGTGACCAATCTATGATACTCGGATCAGTAGCTGTAGACCACGTTTCTTTGTACTTCTTTATTGGGCACGCTAGTGCAGACGCGGCTCCAGCAGCGTCTTTCGGTGGGGACTCCATCAGTTTAAAGCGGGGGGGGGGGGGGTAGTGCTCATCACATTTTTAAATAATAATGTATTGAATATGGCGTTAATATAAAATATTAAATCGGTATTGAATAGTACTTCGTTATGAACCAAGCTTTTACTATTAAAAAAAGCCTATGTATTAAATACAAAGTGAGAAAAACTTCAGTATTATTTTCAATGTCGGGGGGGGCCATAGCCCCCACGGCCCCCCCACTGAAGCCGCGCCTGCGCTAGTGCAATTTGTCTTTTTATTCTACAACACCTTCCATCATCAAGTGAAACGGTGAGTTTAATGATCCTTACATGCCTATATCTCTTTCTTTGTATTCATTTATTAACTAGGTTAAGTTGACTTTGACTCCATTACCATATAAAGAAGAACTGCATAATTTAAAGCAATGACGTCGCAATTTTTTTTCTTGTTTGTTGGAAAGTAACCGAAGTATATTTTATCTTTGTATTTGTGATTTATATAGCTACTTCGACGTAATTAAGCATGATCACTTGAAATATTTAAATAATAATATCTGAGGCTGTTGTTACGTTGTTGGGGTACTTCAATTGCGTCGTCAGAGTCACATTTAGGAAACTAATTTTTTTAGTTGATACTTTCTTAAGAAACGTATACAAACTTATTTTTTTTTGTAATCGTCTGGTAGCTAAGTAAGTCAGTTGAACCTCAAACAATTAATTTTATTATAGTTTATTCGTATGCGATTTACTTTTGTTTTTGTTTTTTGTGTTTCCAACTGTCGTAGTAGGAACTGCTTTGCTATAGTTCAGGCCCTGTAAGAATCAGTTGAAGGGTAGCTTTGGTTTGCTGGCGTCCTTCTTCCGTCTTTAGCGCACGCGCTCTCCATTCATGCTAGTCGGAGCCCTTTTACCTACCAGGTAGATAGTCGCCTGCAACTTTTCTTGTTATAATTCTCATTACCATTATGTTGAAAACCAAGTGATTCTTTATCTCCGCGAAAAATTAATCTACATGTTGAAAGGAATTTTACCAACTACACTACTCTTTGCAAAACTTTCATCCAGTATTCTTGTTCTTTCCTGAATTGAACTTTTATATAGCTGTTAATTTTAATTAGTATTTTACACGTGCCCGATGTTTTTGACTGTTCTCGTGTATTTTAATTTGCTGTGTGGTAATTTCCAATCAGATAATTTGTCTGAAAAGTGGAAAAACAGTACACATTTTTTGTAAACGGGCAGTACACAATCGACTTTTTTTTTATTTGTTTGCCGTTGGCGCATTTTTTGAAGATCAGAAAGTGAAGTTTTTTCGATTTTTGTGTTGCTTGTTTGAAGCTGAAAACTTGCCATCCAAGCGTTGGTATTTAATCGGATTTACAATGCATCATTTTCATATTATGATCTCAATATATCTTCGTTTTGTTAAAGTAACTGAACTTCTGGCTTCATCCAGTAAAGGAACAATAACTGGAAACTCATTTTCAGCAAGGAGGATGCTCGTCGTCATCGTTTTTTTTGTGGTTGAACAGGTCTCAAGTTAATCTGAGATTGGCTTACCATCATAGCCAAGTTGAAAAACAGTTTGTCACACACTTTTCTTTTGGAGCTGACATTATGCATTTATTGAACGAGAATCAACATTTACGTTAGTTGTGTTAGGTTATAGTGGTATTGATATGTGTTTAAACATCTTCTACGGGCTTCCAAGATCACTCGGTTTTACTTAGATTTTTGCTTTTTATGGTCGCTTGGTCTGTGCAACGCTCATCAATAAAAGCAATTCCAAGCAAGTCGGGCATTTTTAAGCGAATCCGACAGTCTATTGGGTGACAGCGCCACCCTCGTATTGGTGCGGAGAAAAACATTTTATTTAATGTTCCGTAATAAAATAAAAGAGTTTATTATGTATCAAAACAAAGTTGTATTATCTCTGTAATGGTATTTTTAGACCTATGTTGAATAAAATTTTGGATGCATTTTTATGTTTGTATATACGCCTTTAAAATATTTTATGTTTGTTTTTGTTTGTAAACACACATTCTATTTTGAGTGAACCGCTCGGGTTTTCACAATGTTAATTTTACTATAGCCTATTAGGAGACAATTTTCAAGGGGAACTCCAAGATATTGATGGTCTTTTCAAAATGCTTATAGATAATGTGAACGTTTTCAGATATAATTAAAACATTATGTAGGTAACTACTAGAATGTTTTGGAGTTAACAAGTAAATTCTGTTGAGCAATGTATATGCCGTGCAGAAAATTTGTTTTTTAAATTTTCTCATTTAAATATTTGCAGTTTGTACCTACATTCTAACCTCGTTAGTTTCGGTTCCATCGGAATAAAACAATAAACATGGGATATGAAACAAGTCATTTATCGTACCACAACCACATGCCCACTTATTCTTATTATAAACTGCACTGGAAAAATTCCGATAAAAAAATTACGGTTTGCAGTTTTATCTGCTCGATTTAATTCCAAATTTAAACTTGGCTTTCTGAAAGTTTTAATTTCATACTTTTCTTGGCTTAGTGTTTAGTGATTTGGCGAGAGAATACTAATGCTAAGTATTGTGTTTGATACAAGGACTTAAGTCGTGTCGATTTTTACAGGTTTTTTTCGAAAGAAAAGATTTTCCAAAGATTAACATTATAATAATTTAGAAAAAAAAAAATTTTGCCAATAAAGCAATAATAATTGCATTTTTCTTTAATTTACTAATTTTAATTGGAAACCACGGATTTTTGTTTTGTGTGAATTGAGATTTTTATGGACACAAACTGCTGATTAACAATAAAAGTAAAAGAATATTATTTGAATATGTGTAGACGTTCAAAAATATTAGTATCATCTAGTATGATTCACGGATATGTTACGATCAACTTCATATTATTATTTTCTTTTCGATAAAACTGTAATGCGTTATTCGTATAGACTTCTGAGAGATATTATTTCAACTTTTAACAACGGCCTTACAAATTAATTTAAAAAAAATATTGTAAAAGATTGTACAGAGCTTTTTTGCATTTTTTGAAAATTACGTAGGACAAATATACCATATTAGTTACAATAAGTCGTGTAATTGTTACCGCTTCATGATTACTAAATTAAAATCATCGCCGGCTACAAACATTCCGTACATTTTGTTCGGTTTTCTTGCATATACCAGCATTATTACTTGTATTAACTTTAAACTAACGTATTTTTTATTTATCTCTCTCTCTCGCTCATCGATTTTCGTTTTTTTTTTGAAATATTGATTCTAATATTTGCTTGCGTAGCCTATAATTTTTTGTTTGTGATTATACTGTATCGTGCCTTCTGTGCCGTCTAACTTTTTTATTTTTATCTCTGTTTCTAAGGGAAATTCTCAATGTTTGCCTTATCGCATCTATTTCAGTAATTTCCACTGTTTGCTTGTTATTTTCTGCCAGTCTATGTTTCACAGTTTCTTACTACACAAACTTCCATTTAATCATTCAATAGTTCTTCTTGTATTTACCGCTCTATTGTTAAGTTTTTGATCATTTAATACGTCTTTGTAAAATATTTACTTTACATATTTATATTCTTTTTTATGTTAAAAACAACATTATTTAGAGACAATAAAAATTTGAATTGTGACAGATAACAAAAGTGAAAACAGAATAAGAAGAAACTATATGGAATCGATCAAAATAATTTTATTGAATAAAAAATACTTTAGTATTATAGTTCAGCTTTTCAAGTTGGTTATTTTAAAATTTTTACTATTTGTAATATTTATTTGTACTTATTTTTTTAACTTGCGTTTTATTACCTATACGTCTATTTTGTATGCAAGTTTTTAAATATTTAATCAAAATAAGGAAGTTTTCCAAGATTTTTATTGCATCATTACTCAACCTGTTGACTTCTATTTAAATCGCGTGTTACATAAACGTTGATTAATACATGATTAAATTAGTCTTAAAACTTTGTAATTTCTGCAATAATTACCTAATATTAGTCAATGAATAGCAGAACAATAACAATGGGATTACACAGTTAAGTTTTTGGCGTATCTAAAATTTTCAAAAGACCGTATATATTCTGTAAGTTAATAGCTAGATTTTCTTGCTTAATTACGATCTCAATTTTACATAACGTATTATTGACGAGTATGCTATTTTCATAACAAGCACGTTTTAGAACAGCGAAATGGCAATTGCTTTAAGCTATGATCATCCCACTTTTCATCGTGTTGGCAATTGATGCGAATATTAATTAAAGAATTGCATTAGTCTAATGTATTACATTTAAATGTATCGCACTTGTCTTCGTAAAACGGAAAAACAGTACTTAGGTTATTTTAAGCACACTATGGCGTTTTGTCTGCTTTTGAAGTATGTCTAGCAGATGCAACCGAAATTCACAATTTTTTTTTGTTCATGCGTATGTACATATATAATTTAAAGCTCTTGAATAAAAACATACAATTTATGAAATAATATGGTTCTAATGTACCCATTCAATTTAATGTTCAAAATTATCAATGACATGCGAGTTTTAAAATGCAACAATTACTCAAAGAATTTATATTTAAACAAACCGCGTGTAAATTAAATTTTTTATTTAACAGAAATGATTGGTTAACTAATTTCAATAATCACATTCACATTTTAAATTTCAAGCTACAATTATGTTTTGAAATATGTACATGATTTTTATGAACAGTTAAAGTATTTTAAAATTAACTATTTAAATTGGATGTTTAAAAAAATGTGTACATTCATAATTTGTTTTCTTTCAAATAACAAATCTTTATGAAAACAAGATTATCATACATAAAACTAACCAGAAAATAATATATTATATGCAGTATTATATAATAATTTTTTTATTGCATTTTTTTAGGTTGCTATCGTATTTGCTTGATGTATGCTTCTAGACTTTAAATTCTTATACTACTAGTATAGGAGTAGTTGTTTTTTAATAATGTTAACATTTTGGACGAATATCAACTTGATACTGATATATAAATTTTTGATGTCACCATTTTCAATAATTGTTGGTTTTTCTTAATACGGCGCTGTCAATTGCTTTTAAACTGCCGACTTGGTAAACTAGTTATGCTTTCTTTAACAGTTTAAAATATAATAACAAAAACAAAAGTAAATCTATAATAGTATATTAAAACACAAGTTACAGAATGAACGCACTGAAGCGGTCGAGTGATTGAAACGTATTCTATGACGTGTGCTTTATACTATTTTCTCTATTTCGATACAATATTTAATATTTTTCGAATAATTTTAATTTTAATACAACATTGGGAAACTTTAATATTTTATTGAATTGGCAACACTTACACTTTGACATATTGAAATTTATGTGTTAACCTAAAATCTCATATAAAATTATCTTTTTATACCTTTATAAGTAAATAACTTTCAATTAAAAAACGTTTTTATTTTATCTTGGCATTAAAATTTGAATTTCAATTGTTAAGTTCCAATAATTTTGATTTCTTTTTCGTGTAACGTCAACTTACGATGCAGAGATACCAACTTTGAAAAAACTAACATTACTAAAATTCATGTTGCTTATTCTTACACGGATTTTAGTGTAAGAATCGCTAATTCTGATGTCGAAATAGAGAATAAATATTTATGGTAATCATAACAACAATACCAATAAGTATTTATATAATTATCGTGCATGCATAACCGTAAATTACTTGTTACTTCTGAATATTATACAATTTTAATTAACAGCGATTCTGTAATAATTAACTTAAATTAATTAAATGTGTTAACTTAATACAATCTAATGTGGAAATATTATTACTACAGAAATTATCCATTTTCTATGGTGCGCCGTTTTTACATTTAATATTAAAATTAAGAATGCAACAAAAAAAATTATTTGCTATTAAGTTCTTTTTAACTGTCACTTATTTCTATGATATCAATTTTTTTCCATGCCAATTGTATTTACCTTTGTTTAAAAGCTACATGAGCACTTTGAATTTCTTTAAATCATAATATAAAAAATCATAATATTAATGTGTTGTATTAAAATAACTACATTTTTGTGATGTTTATTTACATGCGAACTTATATTTCTGATACAGTATAATAACTTAAATTAAGTCTCTAAAATATAATTTTCGGACTATGGTGTTTTCAAGAAGGCTAATATTATTTTACACAATTTTAATTACGTTTAATTATCCTTATGTTTGTTTCCATTAAAACCAATTTTTATGATATGTCATTTCAATTATGTTAAATTGCATTATGATTCATTTTTATTATGTTTATTTTATTTATGTACATTATTATTATGTATTTGATAATAAAAAATAATGTGACGACGGCAAGCTTTCCTGTATTGTCAGTGGTGCATATAATGCGGTAGTTTATAAGGAGGTAGTTTGTGTAAATACATAATGAAAATTATCTTAATAGAAATTACGTATAATGAAAATTAGACATAATCATAATAAAACACCACTTAAATTGATCATCTTAAAAATCAGTTACAACAAAATTAAACATAATTTAAACTGAATATAATATCTGTAAACTTCATAAGAAATACGTTCAATGGTAAATAACTATAATCGTTTCAAACCAGAAAAATATGAGCAATACTTACGTTTTTTAAAAATAAGCAACTGGAAACTAACTGTCATTAAAATCAGAGCGTTTTTATGAAACATTTTAAAATTAAGTTATTTATTATTTTTCCTTTTTTTTTAAATTGTTTAAAGATTTAAATTTTTTAGTTTAAAATAAAAATTGCTCTACATATAAATTAGTTGCAAGAAAATTAAGTAGAATTAAAAAGTATTGACTAGAATAGTTTCTAGATAAATATTATAGTCATAAAAATTCACAATCATCTGAAATATATTTTATGATTCATTATTTATATTTAAAGTATTTCGTTTAAGTTTTAAAGTAATTTGTGCATTTAATATGATACTGTTATTATATTAAACCATTGTTTTATGTTGCTTTTTTTAAATATAAGTAGACTACTATTTTTCTTTAAGACATATTAATAATAGAGTATAATATTAAAGTATTTCATTAAAATATCTACATTTTCATTATTTCTAATTTATTTGTAAAGTATTTTACTAGTGGTGCGTTCTCAAATTTATTTTGTGGCATTATATTCCTTATGTATATTCTTATGAAGCCTCTATTTTTATGAAGTGTAATTTACTTTTATTTTCTATGTCATCCATTGTTATGCATATTTTTTATTAGCCTTTTACTTATGTTCTTTTTTATTATGTATAATTTTTATTATGATGAATTTTCATTATGTTTTTTTTCATTATGTATTTGATAATAATAAATGACTTGGCAGCAGCGCAAGGAACAGCTGACAGATACAAGCTTTCGAGCTAACCTAATCTTTGCTTTCGAGTTTCAACTGTTTAGTGTTTGTAGTGTTTAGTCAAAGTATTTATTCTTTGATTAATTGTTATAAATCTAAAACAAAGGAAAGGCGCAAACCCCGCAACCGTTATGGATATAGCGCAAATCGCAAGCCACAGACGCAAGCGTACATTAGCTATTTGTTGCGCTGTTGCCAAGTTATTTTTTATTATCAAATACATAATGGAAAAAAACATAATGAAAATTCATCATAATAAAAATTAAACATAATAAAAAAGGACATAATAAAAAATCAACTTAATGAAATATGTTCTACATAATAATTGAATGTTATCGAAAATAACCATAAAATTAATTTAACGTAATGGGAAAGAAACACAAAAATAATATTCATAAAAATATTATATCAAGAAAGATACAGTTTAAACTTAAATTGTAAATGACATATGAGTACAACAGCATCAGTAAAATAATTTCTCATATAAACAGGAATCACAAAAATGTTGTTATTTTAATAAAACACATTAAAAATATGATTTTTTATATTATGATTTAAAGAAATTTAATGTGCTCGTGTAGTTTTTAAACAAATGTAAATACAATTGGCATGGAAAAAAATTGATATCATAGAAATAAGTAACAGTTAAAAAGAACTTAATAGCAAATATTTTTTTTTGATGCATTCTTAATTTTAATATTAAATGTAAAAACGGCGCACCATAATTTTCTGTTGTAAGCATTGCTACCATTTTTCGGTTTTGATATTATACACAGTACTTAATATGGGAGATACAATCTCGATTAAATTTGAAAAAAAAATCCGTTTTACTTAATTCTGCAGTTTTATGTTTTTAAAATTTAAATAAAGCTATGAATATTTCCGAAAATATATGAACAAAACGAAAATTTGGCTCTTTTGTTTTTATTTCTTTATGCTTTTATTCCAATGCAAGTCAAAGTCAATTTTACATTTTCTTGGCACAGTTCTTCTCAAGATGATGTTTGATAGTTTTTTGATTCCACCTTGTTTATTTTTCTAACCGTTTACGATATGTTTTTAAATAGTCCAAAGTTTGTTAAACAGAATTTATTAAGCCTAAAATAAAACTTTTCGACTATGACCAAATGGCCTACATATAGTACCTACAATTTAGAAATTTGAAAAGAAAATTTGTTTTTGGTTTCGAAACCGATCAATGTTAACTGGCAAGTGGAGAAATCTGATACAATTGAACAGTCACCTCTTGCTTTATTTAAAATTATTTTTGATGACTATATTCTAGAGTTGATGGTGCGCTAAAACTAATTGCTACGCTTTAAGTAAAAATAAAATTGGAAATATTATTCTCTAAGAAATAAAGGCGGTTTTGGTAGTAATAATATTGAGCGGATATGTAGTTGTGCCAAGATGTCGCACAGATGATTATTTGTACTTGAAAGTTGATCAAAATTATTTTATAATTTTAATTGATGTTGCAAGTAATAAAACACTGTTTTAGATGATTATTTTGTATTTCAAACAATCGATCACATAATAGTATCTTAAAGAATTAGTCTCATAAGGAAGCATTTTAGCGCACGAGACTAAAGTTTAGAAACCGACCCGCAAAGCGGGTTGTTTTCTAATGGTCGAGTGCGCCGAAATGTCTTATGAAACGTATACTTTATACTATTTTTTCTATTTTGGAAATTTTATGTACAAAATAAATTTAACGTATTTACTTTTATTTTATTGGTTAGGGAAAATATTTTTTTTAACAATAAGTTGACAACGCTTAAAATTTGACATGTTGAGTTGCTGTATTTTAATTGTCAAATACCAGTATTGCCAATCTAATAAAACCACAGTTCGGGTTCTATAAAGTGTTACTTTAAACAACTTAAACCAGTTCTTTCAAGTACTTGTTAGTGTACCAAAATAGAAAAAAAAATGTTAGAAATTTTATATTCATATAATCAAGTTAATGCAAAAATGTTACTATTAGCAAACGCTTAAAATTATTGTGAAACTAATATTAGGTAGATTAGTTTGATTTCTTTAAAATAACGTATTAAACTATATTATAATCAAAACTTATCACTACTGAACAATTATAAAACATTAATCAGATTCGTTTTGATTAGAAGCATCCTCCTGGTCTAAGTTGCCACTTTGTTAACATTAATTCTGGTGGTGTTTCAGGTAGCAGAAGTGCTGTTCTTTTACAGGGGTTTTGCCTTGTACTGCTTAGTAAACGATACGAAGTCAGTAACAGTCTGTTTAAGACATCTCTACTGCAGTTTTCTCGCAAGAACTTACAAGAATAATTTTCTCTGTACAGACGAATTGTTTATTCCGGGCTTCGGCTGCCTCTTCGGTCTATTAGCAATGTGGCTTGTTCGATCATTATAGCACCATGCCTCAAAAAATTAGGGATTGTGGAAGTCGTTGGGTGCTGCTCATACAATTCCACGTATAATTTTGCTGTTTTTTCTGCGAATTGTTAAAATTTTTGAACATCAATTTTGTGCCCACTTGAAAGAACTTCTAAAATTATTTTGAATTTTTTTTTTGAATATCAACATCTGTTATACGGGAAGCAGTTTCAGCATCTATAAAAATCTTCTTGACGTATTCTCGTTATTAGTCTTTCCAAACCCTTCCTCGCGAATCTCTACTAAAAGTCTCATTTCTTCTTTAAATGTATTTTGTATGTTATGTTTCATTTCAGTTACAGTTTTCTTATCTTCTAAGTCTTTGCTTGCCACTATATAATTGGAATTTTATAAGAAAGATGAAGCAATGATTCAAAAAATCGTATTCTCGCGTGAAGTATCGATATTTCAAGTTTAAGGGCATCTGGATTTTCTGTAGTAGTTTTATTTAAATTATTAAAATATTTTGATGTTTGTCCACATATATATCACCTCACACTTGATGCCGTATTTGTCGCAGCATTGCAAACTTTTGCGTCAATCATTATAAACGCCAACGTGTATTTAGTTTGAAATATACCATCAGTTTTTGGAATAGTTGTTATCATCAATTTTCCAATTTGTTTTTCTACATAAGAAAATTCATCGGTGATGATATCTTTAGTCTCGTGTACAAATCGGATGCGTATTGGTCTGCAGTATCTTGTAGAAGATGGTACTGGGTTTTGCCAAATGATGTTTTTTTAGTATCTATATTGCTTATAAGTCGTAACGGTACAAAGGAGCTCTGAAAAATGTTTGCATCACTGTTTGCCTTGTTTTCAAATTTTTGCTTAAAGGTGTACTGCTGCGAGTTGTCACAGCCTCATTTGGATACGAGTTCTAAGTTAAGTCTTTCAGGTTCATTTAAATTACTTCTTTTAGTTTCTAGAAGGTCCTGTAGTTTGATTTCGGAACACGTTTCTGTAACCCTTATTGGTTCTGCTGGTGGATAACTCTTTTTTTTTGCTTTTTTTTTATAAGTGAATAACAGTGTTGGCTACATATATAACTTCATTTTGTTTCCGAGTTAGGCCAGCTTCCACAAAAATTGCTAAAGCTTGTGGTAGTGTATGCTTTTTGATGGTATCGTTTTGAGAAGAAGCAAAACCTTTTCTATATTTTTTTGCCCTTGTTGGCTATAAAGTAATATCTTTTATTATTTTAGACGCATCACTTTGTCTTGCTATACGATTTGCGTCTATTTGTTTGCTCACTCGAGAAATTGATATCTTTTAGTGGTCGACCTGACCTTTTCAATGTCCAGGTAGGTAAAGTTATAACAGCTTTGAGCCATTATTCATTTTTCTTTAAAAATCGTTTACCTTGTTACTAGATGACCATTTTTGTTTGAATTGCAACTTAAAAGATTTTACAGCATTAAACCTTTTTCATTTTCTGGGCATTTGATAATATATTTGATGTGGTTTTCTAAGAACACAAATTTGTCGTCTAGTTTCCTTTCCGGGCACTGTTTTAACACTTCGTAAAGTGATTTTTTTGTTATTACTGTTTCAGAGAATTCTAAAACAAAATTATCAAATAAGTTTTTTGAACTGAAAGTCAGGGTTGGCTTTATTAGTTTTATAAAAGGAAATATAAAAAATGGCGTGTACATGCGGAACATGTTTTGAAGCAAACATTATGATAAATACTAAGATAAGAATGTCTTTCGGGTTTGGACCGTGTCATTGTTGTTCTAACCGAAGTTGCCAACGTTTCGCCCACTTTCGTAAGGGGCTTCATCAGTGCGTGAGATAAATCGCAAAACTCAAACAAGCAACCAAAATCTAACTAAGAACTTCTCAAAAGTTAAGTTATCTACTTGTGAAACACGCCATAACTTGAAAAAGCAATCGGAAATCTAACAAAGAACCACTACCGAGTTAGGTAATCAACTTGTGAACCAAGCCAGATTCTAAACTCCGTAGAAGTGACTTAAGAAGACATGGTCTCCGTATATAAAGGAAAAGGATTGTCACGGATGGTTATTCTCGACTCTGATTGGGTTACGTTTGATAAGGGGAGTGTTTTCTATAAATGACTCATGACCGGGAACCAAAGAGGGGATAGGTGGCATTTGTATCACACTAAAACAACAAGATGTGTGAAATGTGAGGTCGGAGTGCATGTTAAATGTTTTATAGAACTTCAATACGTGGAAAAAATGGTATTTTCTACTTGTCACAAATGCTATAGATCTAGCGGTACATGAATAGGCTGCAAAATGAAGAAACGGCATTTTTTCATAGAATACATAACTTTTTTCATAATATTGAAATCACAAAGAAATACAAATGAAGTAATTTAATCATTTTTCTATATCTTTTTGTTTCCTAGACTTTTTTAGAGTGTATTCTTATCTGGAAGATAGTAAACATTAATTTACTGTCCCACAGCTCCGGAGGAACAATGGCTTGCTCAAATATATATTAAATTATCTGTAGAAACAGATTTTATTGTTTTTTGGTTGAATAAAAGACTGACACGATGTTAATTTTTCAATGGGTTTTTAGTCTCATTCGTGTTCAGTTCTTTCTCAGGCATGCTTTTGATACAACGCATTTGTAGATTTTGTCGCATGTTTTTATTTAAACCCCAGATACACTGTAAAGTGTTATTTATTTTTAATTTAATATCTGTGTCATTGCACTTACTGACTAATTTTTTTTGGAGTAGTCATCAACCGGTACGAACAATTAAGTTTTTTTTATGTTTACTTACACTGTCTTATAATGCTAACATTGAAAACTAGTTTTGTTTAAACATTTTTTAATTGTATACTTTCTGAATATTTTCATAAACATGTTTGTTGTAACCATATAATTTTGTGTGTTTTGTTTACTACAGTAAATTTAAACGTTTTGTATTCAACAAAAATAGTATGTTACTATATACCAAAAGACTAAAGTACACATTTTAATGACTTGAGTCAAGTTTGTTGCCTCGTGTGCAGTCGAGGCCATGAATCACTTAAAAAGCATTTTAGTTCTGAGGTGTTAGCTATGTTTTGCACTTTGTGTTGTAAAAAATTAAAATTACATTTATTTGAAATCAAACATTAAACAAATGATAAATAATTTATATTTTACTTGTTCTAGGTTTTACCATAGATTGCCAAAACTACTACAAACCGATCTTTAGTAAAAACTTTTTCATAATTTTACAAAATTTATCGATGATTTAGTTTGGATAATTGGCATTAACTTGTTTACAACAAAACACCAAGTAAAATAAAACATTTTATTAAATGGTTTACAACAATTAAAATGTATTATAGTATTTTTGGAGGACGCCATGTTATGCGTCTTATACTACATTCATTGAACTTTTAAAACAATTTTTTAAAGCATGTATTTGTCTAAAAGCAACGTTTAACTGCAATATGGTTGACTAATTAAACAATCAATTATTGCTTATCCGATTTATTATATAGAAATAAATCAAATATTTATTAATGGATTATCTATGCTTACCTACCATTTCGAAATAATGCATGAGCATAATTAATCGGTTATTTTGACTACACGTTTTGAATATTTTCGAAATTTTATCTTTTTGCAGAGTTTAGTTGAACTGGTAGTTGAACCCTAGGTCTATCTGCGATTTTGAATTAATTTTATTACTATTTTGTTTAAATTTAGATAATTTAAAAAAACTGGTATTGAGCATTAATTTGATTTAGCCGTATTTATATAATACTATATTTTCTAGTAGTTCTAATACTAAACCTTTTTCTTTTTTTATAAAAAAAATTTGTTTAGTTAGAGTAACTTTTGTTTAAAATTTACTATTTTTCTGTTAGATAATTAGAAGTTTACCTAACATTGTTATTTGTTTTTGCTACAACAAACGTACTCCAGAAGTACGTAACTTAATCAATTGAACTTTAAATTATGGATATTTGCCAGCACTAAATTTGAAAAAAATAGATAACAGCAATTTTATAACGAATAAACGTTTATCGAATTTTTTAATTAAATTTGTTTAAAATAGTCTACTTCAATATTTTGAAATGTGTGTATGACACATATTGTGTAAAACGTTTTACATAATCAAATGAAGTTATCAACAAAGTTTATTACAATGGTTCTAAAATCACACTATAATGAAAAAAATTGTAGCAATCTAATCTAAATTATTTTGGTGTCTGTAAACGTTTGCATAAAATATTATAACACGATTATGTGTGTTTTTATGTTTGCTTGTTTTCATTGTTAACAAAATTTGTGGACATCTAGAAGTAAATGTCTATTTTTATAATTGAGTTTTTTTTATCTTTTGTACTAAATGTATTAACGAACGGTTTATTTTCGGAATATATTTGCTTAAATTATCTTAATCGGAAGTTTTATTATTTGCGTACGCGTAGATTTTTTTTGAAGCTTTCTCAATACTGGCGTTATCGATTTGTGCTACGCAGGTGTACATTTCTGAGTTTCTATTGTTGTTACACACCTGGATAATCAGATTTCGTGTAACTGAAGTATAACTTAGCCATTCTTGTTATCGTCTACGACGTGGATTATCAACGGGTATTAGTAAGCGGGACTTATTTTGCGTTTCTGCAATAGTGATTTATCTAACATGTACGGTAAGTACATACGAAAATGCTATGTATTTCTATAAAAAATTAAATAAACCCATCACAATTATTATTCTTTTTATAAAGATAGATTTTTATTCTTTCTTTTAATTGCTTTTTCAAATTTGTATTTTATCGGCTATATATACAAAAGCAAATGTACCTACAGTTATTAATATTTGTGATTGAATGCCACGAGTGGTTCACTGATTTACTTCAACTAAGCTAATTAAAATGCAATGCATACTGAATGTGAACTTAATGTCTGTGTAAGGGCTTGAATAGAATATCTACCTAATTCGTATGCGGGGACGAATGTTAAGTAGCTTTTTGTGACAATGTGGGATTCGGGATCTACTTTTTTTTAAATAAAAATGAAACTCTTAAAACTAATAAAATATAACGTTAATTACTTGCGTCGTACAAGATAATAGACTAATAAGAATAAATTTTTATAATTACAATGATATATAAAACATCTCGTTTTTGTTAATTACAGTCATTTGTGTTACATAAGTTTTATAACAAACAGCATTCATTGATTTGACTCAAACGTTCTTTTTTATGGTAATGCATCTGGTTTGATTGTGTACATTAATTTAAAATCACTTCAGTGCTTTTGTAATACTAAAACCATTCTAGCTTTGCTAAGTTCCTAAATGTGTTTTTTTACTGTAAAATAACTCTACATCTTTAGAATAATTGCTTATTAAGCCAATTATGTCTTAACATTTGGATAGTTTTTTAGCTTTCTCAGAAGTTTCATAATTGTTTCTTGCCACGGTTGCAATATTTCAGGTATTTTGTTCAAGGTTTTCGTTGTCGAAAGATTGCAGGTAAAAAACATGAAGGTGAATTAGAAGGCACATCTAATACACTGAAGCGAACGCGGAAGCCATAAAATATACAATTGTTTTATTCATTTATAACGGATGTATTCGTTTTATTATTACTTCAAGTAATTACCTATAATAGGTAGTAGTAGTAAATTAGATTGTATTTGTTAGTGTTCATATTTTTGTGTTTTGTTTGAAAATCTATTTGCTTATGGCTTTTTGAATTTTTATGGTACATGATGAAACACGTTGTTTTCAACGTATTATAAAAAAAATCGTACTGGCTAACTGTAGTACATTTTCTGTTTTTTTTAATGTATTGCTTAAGCTAAAAAATTATTTAGTTTTTCTCTCTTATACGAATTGCAATTGGTTTTTTATAAAAGTTTTTGAAAGTTTTCCTAGATGTTGTTTTAATTCATAATCGTACTTAGAATGAGCTTTTTTATATTTATATTGTATTTGACTTTTAAATAATAACACATAAAAGAACTATTTCATTTTTAGTTCTTAAAAAATACTAAAAAAAATTAAATTCAGGCAAAAACAATGTGATTAATAATATTAATAATAGCAAAGAAATAAAAATCGTTAATTTCTGAGGTTTGATTTCTCTAAATTCTTTTCTGTAAAATTCGTTATTCTATCAATTAAAATGTGTTTATGTTCGCGTATTTAAAACAGGATATTTCTTTAGGGGACAAACTATCCATTATTCCCACACCCTCTACCTTAAGGGCATTTTTGATTTTGTTAATTTTTTTTAACCTGGGTTTTTTGTAAGAACCATAACAAGTTTTTAGCAAATTTTTTTTTCCTTGGCTCGAGGAAAGTTCAATAGAGCTCTTGTTTTTTGAGGGATGTAGATGGATCTTCCAATTATTTGGGTGGTGGCTAAAATGGGCTCCAGTGTAACCTAGATCAGCCACTACAAAATCAGATTGAAACATAACTTTGGCATGTTTTAGAGTTGGGCTTATGTCTTTGCACCTCGATTCTTCTTTTTCCTGGCACAAGTGATTTACAACCTGTGAAAAAAAAGCAACAATTAACGTTTCAAAGTAGATAAATCTGACATTTACTTTAAAAAAGATTTGAATATGCAGCTATTTAATCAAAATTCTTGTTGAGTGATAATAGGAACTGGAGAAAGAAAAGTCTCGGGAAGCATAATTTTAAAAGTAGTGCACCTACTGGAGGCTTTTAGAAAAACTTTATTAACTGCTGAACTTAGAGCATTGATATCAGGGAAAACGATTTCTGACTTCTTCGACCACACGGTGCATTTCATGGGCTAAGCACGTAAAGCGTATCATTTTTTTAATAAAAGATCATTAGAGCTTCTTTTGCTTATACCATGTAGGGAGCTACATCTGTTATCAGCAGCAACATGCGATCGTCCCGGTCTTCAGAAGGCCACAAAATTTCTATTGAAATTTAAAGACAATAGTAAATTAATTCTACAGTACAGTTAGTTCTGAAATATACTTACTCAATGCCATTTTTACTGTACGGACAATCGAGGCATGATTTGCAACATTCAAAAATTTTGATAAAATAAGAGGAGGTTTGGTGACATTCAGAAAAAAGCCACCAATCACAACATCTACAACATATCGCCCAAGAGTGTCCGTGCTTTTATCGAAAGCCAAATAGGATTTTCACCTACTGTGTCGTACATATTTTCAAGATAATTTTATCGAAGCGTCGATTCATCCGGTATTGTTTTTGAAGTATATTTTGCTAAAAAAAATTGCGAAACACAGGGTTTGGACCATGGAGTATTGGCAGCTACCAACTTCTCGCAAAGAACTTTTGAAAATGTATGCTGCTCCAATGATTTTTCTTGCATAGTAGTCAGAAGCGCTTGTGTTGGCTTCTTTCAGCATTTTTAGCTCGTTTCAGATGCCTGACCGAGTCCTTATATTGATCTACGTGATACTTTTTTTTAAATGTAACCTAAAATAAGAAACACCATTAATGGAATGCACTTACATCTTTACTGCAAACTTTACAAAAAATAATTTTTCCGTCAGTTGTGTATACATTACTTCCAGAAATCCATTGCCATAGATATGAACTACGGCTTTCATTAATTTTCGGCATTATTGGATAAAAAATATTTCACAAAGAAATGCGAATAGAAACAAAACAAATTCTTAACAGTCGCTTAAACAAACTGCACTTGTTAACATAGAGTTGCACACACAAATTAGACAGAACGCAAAATGCAACTTTGGTATGCGGATTTTTGTTTGGAACACATCGAGCACTTCTTAGAAAAATGTTTACTTTACGAGAGTTAATTGTTATTTTAGTATCTATTTCTAAATCCGAATATAGACCTCCGGATTATCGGTTGTCCCGTCATCTCGCGCCTATAAGAAGAAGTAGAAAAACACGTGCTAGCTTGTGGATAATGTACCTATTAGCCCGTTTTGAAATTTTGTCTTTAATTTTTCAGGCGATATTTTCGATTACGAAGCAGAAAATATTTAAAAATTGTCGATGCATACCGGAAAAAATGCACATATTGTTATAAATTGTGAATTTAGGCAAATATTAGGCACACCCCTTCAAAACAGGCAAAATAAAGTGTCTGTAGAAACATGCCCACCTCTGAAAACGAATTAGCAAAATAAACAGGTAAAATAGGCAAATAGAGTGTATTGAATTAGTATTTTTTTTTAAATAAATATATTAATGGTTTTATTACATAATTTAAGTAATTAAGTTGAATTAGTAATTAATTATTTATTTACGGGTTTTTAAGATTTTAATTTCATATTAAACTTGAATTATTAATTAATTGATTTATTTACGGATTTTAAAGATTTTAGTTTCATATTAAACTTTTTATGTAATTTTATGATAAAACTGTCGTGCTTTTTTGTATTCGAGTTTTTTTGCGGTTATATCTATAGACGCAGGTTGATTTTGTTTGAGATAATTAAGTTTAACCAAACATATAAGGGTTGTTTTAGGGTTGTATTTCGTTGTTTCTGTAATTTTTGAAATGCAATCTATGTATATATTATCATTTAAAAAAGAGTTAAATGACTTGTTTTATGTTTACATTTATTTAAAGATGCCATGTTTTTGGTAATTAATGAAATATTAGCTGTTGTTACCTATTCAACGCATAAATCAAACTAATTATGGTTCTTCAGCGGCATTTCGTAATATATACTCATAATGGTAGCTAACAAGAACAAATCTAGAATACGCAAGTGAAATTAACTCAGACAAGCCATATTTAATTAATACTTGGTAATCAGCCAATTATTAGACTATCTGAAGTTTGTTGGGTGAATGGCTTTTATTTGGTCAAAGCATTCTATTATAGAATCGCCATTGTGTCATATTTTGTATACGCTACCCTATCTTCTGTTTAATTAATTTGTAATTTATAACCAACTAACTAATAATTAGCGCAATCATAATTCAAGAACTACACTTATATTAACGCAATAAATTTAATTACATACAAAATTAATAATGATTTAGTAAGGTAAATTTGGTTAAAATACTCTTAAAACAGAAGGCGACTAAGTTTTGAATGAAATTTTAATGTTCTAAATAGGAAAAACTGAAACGCTTTTAAATTTTTTCCTTTCTGAACTTTAATAATGGATGCATAATAATGTCGTTTTAAAATCTTATGCCTTCAAAATTTTATTTTAAGTAGATGAACAGTTTTTAACGTTATCAAAAGTTTTTGCTAGTGAGAAGTTGAGTTGACTAATTATTAATATTACTTATAATGGTTTAAAAATATATTTATTTCTATAGCATCTTATTTCTGCTTAATTTTGCTAAACGGAGCATTTTTTAAATTTCATTATTTATAATGTTAAGAGTCTAATACAAAAATACGATTTAAATTTCTATTTTTATTAGGAATCTATTTTGTGTTAAGGATAATGAAAGTGTGCAGCCAGTAAAACTAAAAAAATATTTCTAGTAGGTACGTACGTGTGTATGTTCTTACGTTAGAACTAGCACTGACCTACAAATCCTTTTTAGTTATTATGCAAGCCATTAACATAGAATGTTTAATTAATTACTTATTTTTAATCTCATCGTGCAGTGTTTGGTATTCAATAGGAATACTAACGTCTATTGCTTTTAGAATTAAAAAAGAATAACTATGATTATCCACAATTGAAACATGACGTAAAACGATTTATTGAACTTCGAACATATAATGCTTGATCATCATTTATTACGTATGATTAATACTTCTTTTTCATTCATATTATGATAAAATTATAGTACTTAGTTTCTATTCACTTATAATTGGTATTATGCCATGTAAACGTCTATTTTATAAATACATTGTTTGTTAGTAAGCTCGATCTGAAAGTAGGACAATTGTTGTATAACCTCAAATACTAAAGTAATTTTAATCATTTATTTTTACCGACCTAAAGTAGTAAAAATTTTCGCACACCTTGGAAATAGATAAAATACGATTTTTTGCTCGTGTCTACAATACCGTTATCTCTAAGGTCAGCAAGTACAAGGGAAAATATTCATTTGAAAATTGAAATTTTGTACTTTGGTCGGTTAAATGACGTTTTGTGTTTTAGAAGTGATGACGTTTTTTTTGTATAATTAGTGTTTATAACAATAAATATACTAAAATGTATGAAGGAAAATGTGGACAAGGAGCTTGGTGTTGTACATTTTTAATTTGGATTTGCATACTAATGAATTATATTTTTTTTTGCAAAACCTTATTGAAAAATTTAATATTAGTTGTTATTAACTGCTGCTCTGTTTGAGATTAAAAATAGTTAATTTTTTTTAAATGATTTAGGGAGTTAAAGGTTATGTTAATTTGTTCATTGCAAACAGTTGCATAGAATAACTTGGCCCGAAGAAGCAGACACAGCTAGTCTGCGAAACGTCGCCAACATTCAAAAACAAATTAATTAATTTGTAACCTTACCACGACCTCCTATTGGGATACAACAACAATTTACTAATAGATATAACAAGGAGGATTATAATAAATTAATAGAGAAATTACTACTACCCATAGTATGAAGCCAACACCGTATCGAACAAACCAACGTTCATGGCACTCTACAATAAAAGCTAAATACGACCACCAAACATACAAAACTATACAACAAATTGAAGAAAACACAACCAAAAGTTGTGTTAATTTGTTCATTGCAAACAGTTGCATAGAATAACTTGGCCCGAAGAAGCAGACACAGCTAGTCTGCGAAACGTCCCCAACATTCAAAAACAAATTAATTAATTTGTAACCTTACCACGACCTCCTATTGGGATACAACAACAATTTACTAATAGATATAACAAGGAGGATTATAATAAATTAATAGAGAAATTACTACTACCCATAATATGAAGCCAACACCGTATCGAACAAACCAACGTTCATGGCACTCTACAATAAAAGCTAAATACGACCACCAAACATACAAAACTATACAACAAATTGAAGAAAACACAACCAAAAGTTGTGTTAATTTGTTCATTGCAAACAGTTGCATAGAATAACTTGGCCCGAAGAAGCAGACACAGCTAGTCTGCGAAACGTCCCCAACATTCAAAAACAAATTAATTAATTTGTAACCTTACCACGACCTCCTATTGGGATACAACAACAATTTACTAATAGATATAACAAGGAGGATTATAATAAATTAATAGAGAAATTACTACTACCCATAATATGAAGCCAACACCGTATCGAACAAACCAACGTTCATGGCACTCTACAATAAAAGCTAAATACGACCACCAAACATACAAAACTATACAACAAATTGAAGAAAACACAACCAAAAGTTGTGTTAATTTGTTCATTGCAAACAGTTGCATAGAATAACTTGGCCCGAAGAAGCAGACACAGCTAGTCTGCGAAACGTCGCCAACATTCAAAAACAAATTAATTAATTTGTAACCTTACCACGACCTCCTATTGGGATACAACAACAATTTACTAATAGTTATATTTTTAGTAAGTTTAGTTAGTATTTTATTGATACATACCTAATACAAAAATATTAAAGTATTTTGAAATAAAAAAATAACGTAAGTAATAAAAAATGTGGGTGTGGTAATGAAGAATTAGAATTTGGCAATTAAACTTCTGGTTATGGAAAGTCAAATTTTTGTGTTGACTAAGTTTATTGTTTTGATATGATGTTAGCAACTATATAAGTAATTTTTTTTACTTTACACCAGCTGAAATGTAAGGGCAGTTTGTGGTATACTTTCTTTGAGGTGTTTTATTATTAATTACACATTTTTATCAATTCCCTTTCAAATCAGCTGCAGTTTTATAAATTCTTATCATGACTAAAAAAATTTAGATGGATTATATCAAGCGCAGATTAATAAACACCGTAACTTTTTTTTGTAAATTTGGTGTTGCAGATTGGGTTGAGGAAAATATGTTTATTAAACTTTTTAAAAACAGATATCAGAAATTACAATCCAGAAATTAATGGTTTCTGTTGCTTAAAAATTTTTTTAAATTAATTTTTTGGTTTTTTTTGGTTATTTTTAACGATTTTAAATGGTCTAAAACAACTGAATTATGAACAATTTAACTTTTTGCAAGATTAATTTGAATACATAAATATATAATAATTTATTATTACATTGATATGTATTTATATTACTATATTGTTATTTTGTCAATCAGTAGAAACCATTTTTTATAACTTACTGGTTTTTCAAAAACACTTAAGTTGCGATGAACTATAATAACAGTAATCTTGATGATAGTTATCGATAGTTTACATATTTTATTACATCACTGCAATTCAACCTTCACGATCTGTTAAGTATTGTTTGATGTAAATAGCTTCATTATAACGTACCAATTTGCTCTTGCGTTTAAAAGTTAATTAAGTATCAAGGCTTAAATACAATTTACTCAGCATATAGCAACGTAATTCTATAAACACATTGACTCAATAAATAATCTATTTATTATAAAAAGTAACAATACAATAATAATTAAATAAATAAAACGTTTTTATAGTCATTGTCGATACTTCATGCGTATTTTATTTTATAGATTGACTGTTTGGTATGATGTAATCTGTAAAACTAGTCATTGATTACCTACAGTATTGTTGTTGTAACAATGGAAACATGTTTTTGTATTTACGTCTTATGCTGACAATGTTTTATACAGGTTATAACGTAAAATATATAATGTGCATCTAATACAAGCAAAAAAAAAACTACTATTTATAATATTAAATGTAATATATTTTATTTTAAATTGTTTTATGATTTAAAAATTGCAATAAGGCCTATACGCTGATTTTCATAATCGTGAAATGCATATTTTCTAATTTTTGACGATGCCAATATGCATGGTTGGTGAATACGTTGCATAATACCCTTGTTTATATACATTATAGTTAGACAATGACTGCGCTAAAATTGGAAACACTAATTTGGATTCAAAACTCGAGTAGTTTTGGATGCAAACGCAAAATTGGCATATTTGGCGCTGCTTTTGTTAATATTACAGATTTTGAAGTTGCAGATCAGTATATTCTCTTACAGTAATCTATAAAGATACAGTTTCAGAGATTTGGAAAAGACATACGTTCTTTTTTATTACATGTAAAATAAACTTGAATGAAAATTATATCTATGCACGATAACACTTATGTTATGAAATTCGGTCTACGTAAACAACTGGTATTCTGAAGAACATAATTATTCCCCTAATATAAGACAATTTTATAATTGAATATACAGTTTGTAATTTGTACAAAATTTCTACTCAAATTTGATATAAATTAAATTAAAGTTAACTAGTTAATGATAAAAAAATTATAAAAGATGGGTGGGCAAGCATGTTTAGCTAAAGATGGTCCGTTTATGTCAATAAACAAAAATATTCTACATGTTTCTGTTTATTGACATAATAAAAACACATCTGAAATCTGGTATATTATAGGTAATGCTGGTATTATTGCTGGCCGAATGCAGTGCACGCTGCTTAATAGAATCACGTTGGGACTTCAGGTTTTTGATAACAACAACTAAATGTTAATAATTAACAAAATTCAGGAAAAATGCTTTATTTCTTAGAAAGCAGTAAATACATACAGCGTGTATGTGATTAACAGGTTGTTAATTTAGAAGGTGAAACCAAAGCGTATATACAAGCAAAAACAATTTTATAAAACGTTTAAAAAAAGCAGCATTTTGAGTTAACGGATCTGACGCATTAAACCGTTAATAAAACGAAATCAAAAACAACGTTATGATGCTTCATTCACTGCTCTAAGCACTACACAATTCTTCTCAGAAATTTGCCGGCACTAAAAATAAATACAAAACATCGTTATCATATAAGACGTAGTTAATTTAATTTGTTATTCTAAGAAGGCACGTGCTTTCCAAGTTAATTCACGAAGATAACGTATTTCCAGATCTGAAAATAATGTACCGTTTCCTAAACCAGTCAAATTATTTTAATAAATAAATAACATTGCAAAAATAAGATAAATATGCAAAACAATTATTTTTAGAGAACAATGATAAAATTTTTCACTCTAAACAACCGTATTGTGAAAATTCAGTTAAAAAATGCATACAAAATAAGTTATTGATCATGTATGTATAAATACAAACCTGAGAATAAATTGATAACATAAACCTAAATTATGATTACTATAAGCGGCGTTTTTTCTATGTAGTAGCATGCGTCCGGATTGTTATTTTAGTAAAGTCATAACATTATCCAATTGAAAACATTATCCGTGATTCCGATTAACGGCGAGCGCTGTAAGTAATTGATACGAAAATGTAAATCAGTAAATTGGTTCTAAAATCCGAATCTTTGAAGCATCGCCCTGAATTTATTGCTAAAGATACATCTAAAGTGCTAATATGCTTGTATATTTATATTTTATGTGTCTTTTGGGTAGTATAAAAACTTAAAAAAAATTAAATTTGCACATCTTCATTGGCTTCTGGCTTGAAAAGAAAATTAAATAAAATAAATGAAACAAACCACTCAACCGATTATAATTTTATAGAAACGTTTGCAGAATTTTATTCATTCTATATTTTGTTTATAAACAGAAACTAAAGTGTACGAATTATTCTTGCAAACTCAGAGTTTTAAGAATGAAAGCAATTGGTAAAACATTGCTTTGCACGTATATCGAAACTAATAGCGTGTGTAAGTAGCTTACTTGTGCCGCCATCGTTTGCAATCTTTTAATAACTAAAAACGGTTTGAGGCTTTGCATTTAATTATTACCTTGTTTTCACTATCGCCATCTAGCATTACTAAAAAATCTGTTTCGATCTAACTAAAGCTATATCATTGTCTAACTATAATGTACATATATAAACAAGGATAATACCTAACTTATTCTGATTTTAACTGTTTTTCTTTGATGTATAGAAACTTCATCACTGTGTGAAAGACCAAAAAAATCAAAAATTAAAATTTGTTTTCATTAGATGAAAGTCTCGACACGCAGTTGAAACAATTTTTAACTGAAGTGAATATTTTATCAATATTTTTTTAAAGCGTTCTAATTTGAAATTTTTCAGCTTTTTTGTTTACAAGTCTTTTAGGTTTGAACCATGTCAGTCCAATACCTACCTAAATATATATCAAAGGTAGCAGAGAAAAACTAAAATGCTCCACTTCTCTCTAGACTGTTCTGATACTTTATCTACCGCATTCAGTTGGTTTCCCTGAGATGTAAATCTAATTAAAAATTACAAAACTTTGAACAAATTAAGAGTCAAATTTAAATTTTCATTATATAAATGACAATTTAAAATAATATAATTTGTAGTTCCTGACTTTGATAAACCTATAGCCAAGAAAGCGATACTGATAAAAAAGCACGTTGCACATATTTGAAACAGTGTCTAATACATTTTTATACGGAATACCGTTATTCATGTTAATATCTATGCCCAATATGTTTAAATATGTAAAAAATAAAACAACACTCACATTCTTGTTATCTCTGTCAACACAAACCAAATTTGTTTTGAATTTTAATGGTAATTTAATGGTTATATCGTTTTGTTTTCGCAATCGGAAACCGTTGACTAACAGTTACGTTCCTATTCAAACTACACAAGTTTGTTTTGTCCAAGATTTGATCCAGTTACAGTTCGACTACGAAATTTAAAAAACAAAACAGTTTCGATTTTTTAAAATCGAATTGTCGCAACTACACAAAATTAAAAATGTTGAGACAGAAACAGTTACTCTACATAACATCAGAAACAGTTTTGCTACTGTTAAAACAAAACTGATAATTAATTAAAAACCTGACCAGTTTTATCTTTAAATAATTAACAACTTCAAGACGTATACAGAATAAATACATACTTGCTATGACATACTTGAATATTTTACAATGGCATATATACAATGACTAACTTCTAACTGGAAATACGATATTTTTATATAATAAAGTCCTTTTCTCACATCTGCTGCTAGTAAACGTCAAGTAGTACTAACCAAATTCTACTTACTGTTTATCTTTGTATATTTACGCATCTAAATAGTTTCCAAATAAAATCTATACAGTTTCAAAACGATTCCCTATTAATTTCAATACAGTTTCGAACTTTTGATATTTGGTACCTGTGACGGACATATACTCATCTCGTTGCTTGTAGGATGCCTACAATAAACCGACACAGGTAACCAAAATTTAGAATATGTTTCTAAGTTAAACCGATTTTGTTATATCTGAGATGATATATGCATACCTGAAACAGAAATTTTAAACGCTCAAATTATTTTCAACAATTACAATTTACAAGCATTTTTAGATGCTAGATGTAGTACTGGTATTAGTACTACAGTTAATAAATGCTGTTTCAAACCTATAGCCTTAAATAGGACGACTAATTATGGGTTTCAGCACTCATAAATACTAGCACCATTTACACCAAAATCATTATTGTTCTAAATTTAATATAAAAAGCACGCTAACTTTAAAAGCAAACATTAAAATAATAATGTAATACTAAATAATAACACTAATACTATTTATAACATGCAGTATAGGAAAAATAAAACCAACATACCAGAGAAGGACGATATAGTGTGCTAACTGTATGAGGTGTAAAGCGTATTATATTGGACAAACTAAGCAGAATATAAACAATCGAATTAATAATAATTAATAATAATGATGGTGTTACCTATACAAAATAATTTATTAACTTCTTAGAAACGAAAATCTAGACCGTTGGTTTCGTGCACGTATATGTAATTAAGTCAGGTTTATTTTGAATAATCGAATTCTTGTTTATAACATTATTTTGTAGAAAGAATTATACAATATTGATGTTTATTTATGAATTGTTATTTTATTGTATGTATGTATGTGTTGGAAAGTAATTAATTTCTAATGATACTGTTGTGTTAAATTATCTATTCACGTTGTAAATACTAAAATTTCTTCTTAACATAATTTCGGAAAGATAAGTGTCTTTTTGATATACTAATCTCCTGCGGTTTCTAGTAAACGAATAAATCCAATTTTCTCAGCGTGTTTGCGCTTTACAAACTGCAGGTTTTGAGGTTTTATTGTAGCATATAGAATTTACGGGCATACTAATGCTGCCATTTAATTTTTTATTGCCGTTAGGTGTAAAAATGAGTTGAACATAAAGTTTAAGCTACAATAAATTAGTTTTTTTTTTAAACGCATTGATTCATGTTTTAATTTGACCATATAACGATATCTTGCACTATTACTGAAACTTTAAGTTTTCCTGTAATTAATTAAAATAACTGAAATTATCTAGAGACATAATCCTAAAGGACATTTTAAAGACGTTTAATCAGCTGGTCGCAGTTCTCTGAAATTAGCAAGAGGAAGTCTTTGAATGAATAACGAGGGGTGTAATTAGTGACGGGGTTTATTACTGCATGAATTTACAGCAAAATTCAGGTATACTGCATATATTAAAATTTTAATATATTAACCATCAAATCTGATGAAATGGTATTATTTAGAATACGCATATTCTTTAAAACGAATTTTTATATGTTACTTTTAGCCATGTCAGCAGTATTTAATTAATATTATGTAATTATAAAATTCGATTGTTCGTTTAATTAAGTAAATGGTATTATTGTACAACTCTGGAAATCGAATACCTTTTCTTTTATACAATGCAAATTGTTTTTGTTTTTAAATAAAAGAAGTGTTACATAGAAACACAAATTATTTGTTTTTATTGTAAGTAAATTTATAGGAATCGATTTTATACCCACCTAGAAAATTTAGTTTGGGTTTCGCTAATCCAGCACTTATAGACCTGCAACGTTAGTAGAATTGAACTGATTCGCTCTAAGACTAAATGTTGTTAGAGTTTCAATTAACATTAACATTAAATCTTGATTTGAGACAGTAAAATAAAATTGCGATGGTATTAGAAAGTTATTGATTTTATTGTATTTGTACTACAAATTTAATGAATTTTTTATGCAATTGGAGGGTCTCCTGAATTTAATGCCAACAAAAAAAAATGTGAGACGCTTTTCATTTTAGTACTGAAGTTCTGTTTACTATCAACCTTTTTTAATTTCATAAAATTAAAAAATTAGTATTTTTTACCGCTTACCATTACAATGCTTACGATTGTAACGATATTTTTGGAATGATATATGTAGATAAACTATCTACATACTATACATGTAGGAAAGTATGAAGTCATTAGTTAGGTAGTGAACATTACAACCGCGAATTTAAAAAAAATATGGATTATTAGGACTTCTCGGCACTGGGGTACTTTAATGCACTTTAGTACGTACACTTTATTCAAATGCATTTGTTTATATTTGGGGTTGTAATGTTTAGTATCTAACTAACTACTTCATACTTTCCTACGTGTAGGTATTTTGTCGAAGCCTCGTTTCTACGATGTGGGATTGGCTACAGATTTTACATAGTTACTTATAATGTGTAATTGGATGTTATTGCAAATATTATACTTCGGCGTCGTTCGTATAGGAAAGTAATTAATTAAATTAATTAGATTAAGTCAAAACAAAGGGATGCCAAAAACCATAAGATAAATTAATTTATTAGATCTTCAGCATGTTGTTTCGATAAACGTTCAATAATTTTAATAGTTGTAAAGTGAGAGTTACTAAAGATTCAAGAGACATTTCCAGATAAACTTAAAGTTTAATTCGTTTAAGGACATAATCCAAATATAGTTTTTTAATGGAATGTAGCAATTTGGTAGTTATTTACGTATAGAACTGTAGCACTAACACTATATAACTTAGAGTTTATCAAGTGGTGTAAATCTGAGTAGTTGGGACAAGTTTTTTATTAGCATGAATGTTGTCATATTAATAAATTCTTGTTTTTTTTAAAGAAAACTTGTTTAACTAATCAAGTACAAAATGTTTTTGAAGTTTTGGCTTATTTTTTTAAATTTTATTACGTGGTTTATAAATATGTTTACAAATGCAACGTTATTAATATTGATTGGAGTGTACACGTGACAAATCATAATAAACATTTTATAAGAAAGCTAATAATAGTACAAATATAAACAATTAAAATATTTACACTATTACACAACGTAGTGATGTAATTTCATTTTTATCACATTTATTTAATTAGAACGTTTTTTATTATTTTGCGTGTCGTAGTATTACGTGAACAAATTTACTACTGTTATTTAACGATTTAAGGTTGTTAATACTTTCTTTGTTTAAAAGATTCGTTTGTTTCGTCGTATTGATCTGTTTCAATCTATTCTGGAACTGCATGGAGTTTTTTGTGAATAATTTTTATAGTCGTTTTCGTGCATATTCAGCACCAAACAGACTAGTCTAAGTATTACGAGTTTAAGACTGAAACGTTAATCTGGAAAAATGTAGAACTCAATAATCAAAATATTTAATAGGAGAAATAGCAAAACTCTTTAGTTTTGTATACAAATTATGTGTTTTGTTATTTATATGTATATTAGAATATAGAAATTTTTTGTTTGATTATGTTTTTGTAAGACTACCTACACATAGACAACTTACACGGTAGTGCTTTATGACTTCAGTGCACGCCTTTCATAGGAACGTTACACGCAAGCTACTTGTTTATTTGGTGTAATTGTCAGAGTACATTCTCATAACAAGTAATTAAGCAAAGGCATTTCAATGGTGAAGAACTTACCGAACAATCTATGAGTACTAATTAATTCAAAACCATACATTTGACGGAATACACTGAAAAACTCAATTCGTGTGTATCTGAACTAAATGCATGTCTTAATTAAGAATTTTTTAATCAATTTAAAAATATAAAAATAAATACAATTTTTCTATTATATATTTTGGATGAACTATTTTATACTTTCAGTATTTAATCGTAAACTATACTTGACAGGTTTGAGTATTAGATTCTAAATGGTTCGTTCTATAATGTTATGCAAACGCAACATTTATACATTTCTGCTACAGAAGAAATTTTTTTTTCAATAATTAGTCCAAAACAACTAGCGTTTTTTAAAGTTCTCAAAGGCTATATAAAAATCGATGATGCTTTGCAAAATAATCAGATTTAGAATTCAAGCAAAAGTTGTCTTAACATTCTTAATTCGATTTAAAAATGCTTTCTTAAATGTATTCTCGAGGGATATCTGTTATTGTATACAAAGCGCTTAAAGAGAAAAGAAGGTATAATTGGTGCTGGTTTTAATGAAGTTTTACTGTACCAAAGCAAAACGTAAAATCATGTTAAACTTTTTCTTTAATAAAATTTACCGAATTTTCATAGTTGTGAAAATATGCATTTACCTGAACAGGAAAAATATAATCAAGTAAATGTAGTTGAACTAGTATTAAACTTGTGATTTATTTTTATTTGTATTTTATTATAGTAAAAGACGGAGTGAAAGTAATCAGATACGTAAGATACTGCGACAGCAGTTTCTTGTGTCAATGTTACTGTAGTATATCTTACGAATGGTGGTCTCAAAGGAATTTTTATGATTTTTTATAATTCTTTTTATTGATTCTTATTTTTTGTTACAGGTAATTTCAAATACGCATTCTTCTTGGATGCTTACGAATAATCACAGGTTATTTGTATGCGTGTCATAACGTCAGTACTATAAAGTATGCATATATATCAGGTAAGCGCCAAAATGATAATAATGTTATTTTTGACATGAGTATAATTTATTACATGGTTAATGTATGAAATTCTTTATTTTTTTTGCGTTCTTTATTTACTTTTTTTAATAAATTTTGTCTAAATTATTTACTTATTATTTTAAGTTGATAACTTATAAATATTCATAACTTTAATAAACATATTTTATTGTTCTTTCACAAAATTTCCGCAATTTAATAGTCAGATTTAATTTGTATATGAAAGTTAAATGCTGAAAATATTTAAATTACGTAGTACCTATACTGCAGTTTTAATTTTTTGAAAATACGTAAATATTAATTTTAAATTATGTAACAATCTTACTGAAAATCGTATTTAACAATTATCGAGTTATATAGAAAATATATCAGCTATAAAGTTAAAAATTTACATATTATCAATTTTTACCGTCATTACCATCACGTAATAGTAATAGTTTTTTACTTCCCACCTACGTTTGCGAAGTAATTTTACAATCATTTTTATAAACGTCAAAAATACACAGTATGTAAAATACAAACATGAAAATAGAACTAACATTATAAGTTGCCGTTAAGGGGATAGTTTAAAAACTCGTCATAATTATAAAAAGCTTTATCCAAAAGAAACTTTTAATGTTAAATTGTTTGTAAGGCAAGCACCTAATATTTTTTGGCCGACTGCTATAATATAACGCCGAGGTCCTTTAAGTGATTTACTTAATCTGCAGAACTTGGGTCTAATATTTTCTTTATTTCTAGTGTCATGCTTATGAATATTTGTCTGCTACGAATAATCGGCTAGATTCTTTTTAACGTAGCAGAGTGACTCCAATATAACTATAGATGGAAAGGTTAATATTGTCAAATCTATGAACGCAGCCTTGCAGTCCTTACTGTATCCTAGTCCTTGAATAATTCGTATTGCTCTACGTTGTAATTTGAAAATGTATTGCCATGATGAGCAATGACATAACTCCGTAAGTCAGTCAAACTATGAACTGTCGCATAGTATGACGCACATAGAACTTTGCTTGATGTCAAGTTTGATAATCTTCTAAGAAGATAAATTGAATTATTAATCTTAGTAGAAGTTTCTTGGCAGTGAATGCTAAAACTGAGTTTTGAATCTATGTGGCATCCAAGAAATTTGACACTTGTCTGAGATGAGGTATTATCATAGGCTCGTAACGTCATAATTAATGTTTCAGTTTTAAGATTGTTTAACATTAACTGACTTGTTAAACACCATTCAGCAATGGAATTACTGGCAATTCGGGAATACCTACTCGCTGTATCTAGATTTGTATTGTAGACAGTTACAGTTGCATTATCGACGTATAGTAAACAATTTAGATTTATGTTCAAATTGAAATTTCAAGGCAAATCGTTAATGTACACTAGGAATAATATTGGTCCAAGAATGGATCCCTGCGGAACTCTGAGTGTAATTGGAAGTCTGTCAGATGTTTGATTATTAAAGATAACAAACGGAGACTTATTTTTCAAATAGGAAGATATTAGTTTGATACTTGAAACGTCAAAATAGTAAATCTCTTGTAATTTTTTAACAATATCTGATGTGATACGGAGTCAAAGGCTTTGGACAGATCAAAAAAGGTACTAACTGCAAATAATAATAATAATAATAATAATAAAGGTTTTTTTTATTATTTTTTTTTATGTTTACAATTACAAATACATTTTAAATTAATAAGCAAGGGAACAAAAAAAAACAATAAAATAAACAATAAGCGAATGATGTGTAATGCAATAAATGAGATTACATATAAAGTAAAGTAGTTAATGACACTTGTCCCCTTGTTTGCAATCTCTTTAAAAAACAAAAAAAAAATTTCTAACAAAATATTATTGTTTCTTACAAACATTGGCAATTATTATTGAATCGAATCCATGCAGAATATTTTAAGGTGTTTTTTAAAAGTACTGTAAGAATTATATAAACAATTCAAACTAATATTAGTGTGTAAATAATTGTATACTTTTGGTGTATAATATAAAAAATTAGTTTGTCCAATTGTTAGTTTAGCTATGCTATCATATGATATTTTTCGTATGTTGCTTCTAGTTATATATTGATGAATTGGGAGATGTAGTATGTTTTGGTGATTATGGTGTTAAAAAAGATAAACAGCTATAGCAAAAAAAATACAATTGCTTTAAATTAAATACTTGTGTTTCTTCAAACAATAGTTTGCTAGGATATCGGTAAGATTTTTTTAGAAGTATTTTGATTATTAACTTTTGGACTATTTCTAGTGAACGAATATAGGAACTAGCTGCTGCGCCCTATTTTAAAATACCATACGAAATTACAGATTGAACCATTCCATAATATATAATTTTAAGCGAACGAAAGTCAACAACAATATCTCTAAGAGTTCTAAACACATTAACAAATTTTCTAATTTTGAATTTTGTGTTTTGAACGTGGCGGTTCCATTTTAAATGACAATCAATAGTAGTTCCAAGAAACTTAATTGAATCAGTTCTTGATATATGAATATTGCATAAGCATCTACTATTGTTTACACAGTTCCAGTCGTAAATTAATAATGAATCTATTTCGGGAAGTTGATTTTTTTTTAAACAGAATGTCATAAAATACGTTTTACTATAGTTTAGAGAAAGAATATTATTATCCAACCAGTATTTGATTCGTGACACACACAATGTAGTTCTATCATAGACTTCTTTCCATGTTTTTCCACTAACATACAAAACGGTATCATCAGCAAAAGAAATGATTTGTGAAGAACAAGTATTAATATTTAATAGATCGTTAATATAAATAATGAAAAGAAGTGGTCCTAGTACAGAACCCTGAGGAACTCCGCAATTTATAGTTTTAGTTTCACTTAATGATTTTGCTACGGAAACCTGTTGTTGTCGTTCTGATAAGTAACTTTTAAAAAAATTTAGAACGATTCCTCTAAATCCTAATAATTCAAGTTTATCTAGTAATACCTGGTGACAAACAGTGTCAAATGCTTTAGCTAAATCAAAAAAAACCGCAACTGATGGTAAAGATTTGTCTAAGTTATCATAAATGCTTGATGTTAGTTCCGCCAACGCATCATTTGTACTTTTTTGTGCTCTAAATCCAAATTGGTACTGGCTTATTATGTTGTATTTTTCTAAATACTTAATAAGTTGGTTTTTAATTAGTTTTTCAAATACTTTAGATAAAATAGACGTTATTGCAATTGGACGGTAGTTACTTACGCAGTTGGCAGGGCCTCCTTTGTGTAGTGGCTTTATTATAGTTTTTTTAAATGCTGAAGGAAAATACCCAATAACTAAAGACTTATTGTAAAGTGTAACTAGAGGAACAGCTATGAATGGTGCCATAAACTTTATTATTTTGGGAGTTAAACCATCATTACCCGCTGATTTGTTTAATTTTAATAAATTTATCTCTTTAAAAACATTTTCTGTTGTTATCGGTGTCCATAAATAAGATGATACTAAAGGCTCTATAGGCATTTTATAGTTTTTGTCTTGCTTTAAATTATTAGCTAGTGTTTCTCCGATTGTTATAAAGTAAGTATTAAGTTCATTAGCTATATCTACATGTCCAGTTACACTTTCTCCATTCTTAGTCATTAATTGATTTATCAAAGAACTTTTTTGTTTTAAGTTTAGAGCTTTTTTTGACAAAGTCCATATATCTTTTACTGATTCGCATTTCTCAAATTTTTGTTTAAAATAATCCATTTTAGTCTTACGAATTAAATTAGTCACCTTTGTTCTATAAACTTTATAATTGTTACGGGCTTGTACATTACTTTTATCTTTACAGTATATCTTGTATAGATCGTCTCTGTTACAAATTTCTTCAATAACTTTTTTAGTAACCCAAGGTTTTCTGTTTTTGTATTTTTTTGTTTTAATTTTTTTCCAAATCGTAGCTTTATTAATGTAATAGTTTAGGTGATTTATAAATTTTGTAAAAGCTTCATCTATATTCAATTTTTTTAAGAAATGCCAATTTTCCATTAATAAAAAGTTTGTAATTTTTTATGGTCAAGGATATTGTAAAATAGAGCGTCTAAGTCCTTTATAAAACGTGGTAGAACACTATTAAAATTTAAACTTAACAGTACCGGATAGTGATCTGAAATCTTAGAAGCTAATACCCCACAGAATAAACTGTCGTTTTTTAGGCTAGATTTAAGATAAAAGTGATCAATACATGATTGAGATGCTTTCGTAGATCGTGTTGGTGTCATAATGCATGAGCGAAACTCAAATTCACACATTACATTAATATGTTTATCTGCATCACGATTACTTTCATTAAGGATGTCGATATTTGTGTCTCCCGCAAAAATTTCGTGGTTTAATTTGTAATAAATTGGCAAATATATTTCTGTTTCCAGAAATGTGACATTTATAGAAGGTGCACGGTATACTGATGTTAACGTTTGCAGCTTTAAAATTGTTCTCATAAAAGTAATATCATTTATGATCACTACTTTGTTATTATGCCCAATTGTAGATTTTATATATACCAATACACCGTCACACTTATTCAGTTTGCTATTGTTATAATAGCAATTATATCCATCTACCCCAAAAAAATCTACATCTTCACAAATCCAGGTTTCAGTTAAAATTATAATTTCAAACTCATTTGTTAACGAAGCAAGTAACGATTCCAATTGAGAAAAATTGCAACCCACACTTCTAATATTAGTTTGAAAAATAGTAACATTCTCTAAATTTTTACTTTTAAATAATTGAATTAATTTATTACATTTGACCACATTTTTAAGAAACACATTTGTAAGTGTTGGAATATCTTCTAAGATATCTTCCATACAGATTAATATTAAAAAACGACAAACAAAATCTAACAATGCTTTAATAAGTAGAGAGAAAGAAAAAATAGATACGTAAATGCAAACGTTCCAAAATAATCAAAATAAATTATAAATTAAACAGTACAAGTAGTAAAATACTATTTTTTTTTAAGTTTAAATAAGAAGGATTTACCAACGGTAACAAATTATCAAAATACACATAAACATATTTACAAACGCATAAACTTTGCTTAATTTAAAGTAATAATGTCTTATAAATTTAGTAGAAAATTCTAAAATGTTATATTAAATTATCAATAGAGCTTATCCATTTAATGTTATTTGTAGCACTCACATAAACTTTGCCGTCCTTGGTCCACGTATTTTGAATACCATACTTATCTTGAGCTGCCTTAAGTATTTTTATGCGATTAACTGTGAGGTCTTCTTTTATAGTAATTCCAGAACCTTTTAGTAATTTCTTCTTAAAAAATATGAGCGCACGTTGCTCGTACGATACAAATTTAATTGATACTGGCCTAATTAATCCTTTTTTCACTCTTCCTACTCGGTGTATTCTATCTATTGAATTTAAGTTTAAATCTTCGTGTAGTTTATCCTTCACTACTTGTTTAACACTTTCTTTAAGATCTTCATTTAACGTTTCTTTTATTCCGTAAATACGAATCGAATTACGGCGTGAGTATTGTTCTAAATCATCAATTTTTTTTTCGTACTCACAATTATTGGTTTCCAATTTTGTTACCTTGTTTTTAAGCTCATCAATATCTTCTTGTTGACGATTAAATTTAAGCTCAATTTGTTCCAATACCGTTTTTGAGACTATTTCCGAGATAAATTTGACCACCTTTTCGTCGGTTAATAGCTTGTTTGTAGTTTCGGTAATAATTGAATTAATTTGTTCAAGTTGATCTCTAGTAAAAGGCATTTTATACTAATGTTTCTTATATAGTTGAGCACAAACAATTTATCAAATTTTACTGTTTAATACTATAATAATGTAAATTAACATGCGGAACGCGCAAAATACGTCTACTCGCTACGATACATAAACACTCGATAGACCCTTCTCAAAACAATCTACAGTACCATTAACAAAAACTTTAATAGCATCAGAGGTACTTCTGCCTTTACGAAATCCATATTGTTTGTTATAAAATAAATCATTTGCTTCAAAATACTCTGACATTTGTTTAGACATAATTTTTTCAACTATTTTTGAAAAAATATGTAATAAAGAAATATGCCTGTAGTTGCTTGCATCATTTACATCTCCTTTCTTGTAAAGAGGTATTACTAATGCCAGTTTTAATTCATCCGGGAAATCTCCACTTTTGATAATGGAATTGGTCAGGGTAACTAGAGGTCCCAGAAACACACTGATGTTATTTTTAATTAATTTGGTGCTCATGTCATATGCATCTTTGGAGGTATTGTTTTTTAAGGAACGGATCGTATTACGAACTTTAGTAAATGACACTTTTTTGAATTTAAATGGATTTAATTTTAAATTTTGCCGAGTTTGATTTAATTTACATAAACTGATAGGGTTTGTCATGTTTTTTGGCAAATTTTCCATAATCACTTTAGAAATTTTTGTAAAAAATTGATTTAGTACGTTAGGATCGAGCATTGTATCATGGATTTTTGCATTAGTTTTTTTACGAAAGTTAACCACAGACCACATAGTTTTAATAGGATTTAGACAGTTTTTTTATGAAATTATCATTGGCTTGGATTTTTGCGGCTCGTAGTTTCTTCTTATAGTCGCGTTTCAGACATTTACAAAGACGTTGTAGATTCGGTGTTTGACTTGCAAGCGACATATACGGGAACACTGCATCAATTGCTACTATAACCGATGTTAATAATTGTTGTTTTTAACATAACCAGACAGGAAAAAATCTAATAGATTTATATTTTATGATCGGGCTGACAAAGCAACTGTACTGTAAGTTTCAATTCATTTTTAAGGAACCTGCTAAGACAGGTACTTCTCTACATATCTTAAATTTTAGGCTAGGATTGTTGAGTTGGTAGCTCATTCAAAACATTTTCTGAATTAATTTGTTCAAACTAAGATATTGTTTAAATTCTTGAGGCAAACAAAAGGTTCAATTATGTTTCAACCGAAAATATACTACTACAAATATTAAATCCGTCGATGTTTTCAATGTTTTTTAAAATTCAAATTTTCTTAATTAAATCAATTACCATACCGTAAACGGATAATGAAAGAGGACCATAAATAACACAATACATACATACTGTACATGAGACGTTTTAAAATACGGATCTCACAGAATTTACCACATGGTTAAAATTAAAATTCTTCACTTATTTAAATAGACAAAACCTGCATGAAAATTTTAATTACAAATATCACTTTAGACCAAACCAGGAAACAGTTTAAAGTTTGCAAAAGCTTGAAAGCTTGGAGGCCAAGGTTTTACGTTTCAAGCCAAGCTACTTGCCTTTGTGAATCTCTAGTTACTTTATTACTATGTTGAATTTATTATGTTGAAATTTCAGCATCTTTAACAACGGCCAGTAAAACCGTATTTGCTTTTCTTCATTGGAATGAACCAAATTGAAACGTCTAAAATGGATTTAGCAGATTGTTATTTTCTGGGATACCTACCAAAATACATATTCTTCGCAGCTACACAAAAATTTTGTAAACGCCATTTAAACATACTTTTATTTATGCAACTTTAACAGTATGCTTGTCTCTTGCTGATTCCGGGATTTCCATGCTATTCATTTTTATTTTGAATACATACAAGGTCGCTGAAAAGTCTGAAAACAGTCGATTATTGTGGAAAATATACAAGGTATCGAGAAAAGTTTTATATAAACGTTTTAGGGTTTGAAGGATTGAAGAACCCTATATTATACTAATAAGTAGAAATTCAAAAAACAAATGACTGAAGAATATAAAATAATAACTCGGTTGAAATTTTATACTGCCTCGAGCATTAAGCTATTGTGCTCTCGGTAATAATTTAAATTTCTCCATCTCGCTTGTAATATACTGTTACTCAGTCACTTAATTCTAAGCACGGATCTGAAAGCATATCGGCTTGGAAGTCTTTTATAATGCGGCATCAAATCTGACGTTAACCTTTTCATGTCGATTTTTTTTGATAGAGTTGTTCCGTTTGACTAGGACACGTGTGACATTTATTTTTAACATTCTCTAAACACTTACTTTTGGTATTGCAGAATTGTAATCCATTGTTTGAATTTTTTTTTATGTTATAGAATTCTTTTAGTTTTTATAAGCAAATATAGTATTTTGGAAAACAAATTGGGAAAAAACTAAAAGTAAATTATACAACGTAATTTATTGATGAAATATAAAAGTAATAGTTGAAAAAATCAGAAAAGTATGCAAGGTGGGGCGCCGTATACGCTACGGTCGTTATAGCAGAACGTGTTTGAATTTAAAAATATTTTTTTCTACAGGTATATACAGAATCTGAGCACAATTTAAAAATATTTTTGATTACACAGTGTGTTCATAAAAAAAGATACATATCAAGATTTTTAAAATTGCAGGTTTGAATTAAAAAAAAATTGATTCTCATCACTTACTAAAAGAGGAATGATTTGACCATAAACAATGTTTAGTTAAGAGATTTCTGTATGAAATGGTATACATTTTTTTATTATAAAATCACACAGGGTGGTTAAAAACGTACCAGTAATTTTGGCACAGATTTTCACTAAAACTGTTTTATTTCAACTAGCACACCCTGTATGTATGCATATTGTGTTGATAGTACCAGAAACTTTAAATTTAACTAATAGGTAGTGGGGAAACGTGGTTGGATCTTTGCAGATATTTTAATAACGTTATTTTTTGTTCTCCTAAACTGGTAACTTTGGCTTTGACTTTTTTGTCTTGGTAGTTCTAGAGGCTGAGCGGCTTCTTCTGTTATTAGTGATGCTTGGGATTCTGGATCAATTACTACTCGTGTTCTGCATGCAGTTGTTGGTTGGATTAATGTCGTGGCAAGTAGAGTCATGCCGCTTGGTTCATTTTGTATATTATTGTGTGCTGCAGACGTTTGTGGCTTGTAACGCTTTTTTGCTGAATGGTTATAGGTCTGGTATTATTCGTTCTTGCTGGTGTGAAGGCTTTATGTTGTCGGTGTATACGGGTATGTTTTTTACTGTAGCACCTTTGTTTAGATGAGTGACAGTAAATTTATTGTTGATAGATTTTTTGAAAACTGTATTGACTGGCAGTCGCTGGGTTGTTTTTGGTATCGGATAGAGCTTTTAAAGAAATCTTCCTTCTAGAAATTCAATGAGGTTTTGAAAGCTTTGGAGTTTAAGGGGTTTCTCGAGAGATTGTTCATACAGTTTGTTTCTTTTAGTGTTCCATTTACGAACGATGATGGTGGGTATTAACTGACTCGATGATGACTACTTATAGATTTTTAATGGCCTCAAGACATTCATTTGCTGTGTCGTAGAATTTTTTTATTCCTTTTGTTGATTCTTTGTAAATAGCTAAAATATTTATGATTTTATCTATTAATTTAGATATTATTAATCATTTATATAGGTTGCGTTTTTTTAACAAACTCCATGCAGCTTCATAATTGCATTTAGTTATTTGTAGATGTTGGATGATAGCGCTGGCGTCTCCTCTCGTGTGGGATTTTTTGATGTTTGTTAAGGTTGTATTACCATGAATTGTGAAAGGTGGGACATTCTTTGTATCCGCCACTGAACGTCGGTAGTGTTATGTTTGGAACAGATTGATGAGGTGTTTCCATCGTTTCTTTAAATTTGTTTTCAATTTTCCCAAAAGATTTTTTAATAAAATAGATCTCTGAAAATTTTTCTTCTGTAATCATGATGTCTTCATGTAATGTTTAGATTGCTTCTCATTCTTTGTTTGTGTTGTTTAGTAAAAATTCGTATTGATGGTTATTGTATTTATTCTTTCCATTTTCATGTGGTGGTTTGCTTCTTTCACTTTCGAAGACCGAGTGTTGTGAGCGTCTTAAGTTTTGCTCGAAGTACCAAATGTGAACACGCTAATCAATATTTCAACAATATCAGATTCTTGTGGTAAGCGTCAATGATCAAGCAGGTTGTAATTGAATCATGATTTTATTGATAAGATGTTGATTATTTATACAGTGCCTATAGAACATATTTCGACAATTATGTATTACATTAACCTATTGTGAAATGCTGAAGTGTGCGTTTCTGCACTGACATTGTTATAAAATACTACCTCGTGGGTTCTACATAAATAACAATGCAAACTTTAATTTTTTCTGTAGTTTTTTTAATGTTTAATAACTAAACACTTGCAAAAGACGGTTTAAAAAGATCAGACACGTTTGGTCTTTTCCAGCAATTGTTGAAAATGGTTAGAAGCTGTTTAGATTATTTTCTTTGTCGACCAGTCTTCTCTGCACATTTATATTTGAATTATGCGAAGTTTTAGATATTATAGATAAGTTGATATTGGATCAAACCGCATTTTAAAGTCAGAGAAAGTGAATCACTCATTTTTTTAATGATTCTTAACTTAGTTCAGAAATTTATCTCTTTAATTGTAGTTTTCAAGCCATTTTAGTTTTTGTTGTTCTAGAGCTTTCGTTTGTCTTTTAAGTGGCGTAAAGTTTCATAAGCTTCTACTACAGCGGCTGCCTCGGAAGAAGTGCAATGAATATTCAAATTATTGTCTGTCAACAATGGAATATTTTTTTAGTTAGATAATTATATATCGTTAATATTAGGCAGTCATCAAAATTGAATTAAACATAGTGTAGGCAAATTTAGTTTTTAGTATTTTATGTAAACGTGACAACAACGCATAAATATGACAACAACGAACAGAGTGTCGGTAAAGTAGGGAGTTAAGATTGATGGTTGTTGAGTTGGAAAAGATTATGCTGATAATATGTTATGAACAAGAATTATTATGTATCCATTATGTATCTGATGATGTGTTAAGAAAGGACGCATTTAGTTAAGAAGAAAAATGGCGGTCCGATTATGTCTCAATTAGATATTTTAAGAAATATACAGTATAAACACAAAGAAAGTATTTTTATGAAATTGAACGCCCATCCACAGAATTCAGAAGTGGGATATGAAATACACGCAAGGTACGATCGTTAAGATTAAATTAGATTTACTTTAAGAAAACAATGGCGCAACACGAGGAAAGAGAATCTGTTCAGATGACGATGGAAGAGATCATAGCCACCACGATAAAAGCTATTAACCTGAACAATGAAGAGCGAAGAGGTTCCAGATTATCACATGCGGAACTTTCGGCGTTATTGCCAATATTTTCTGGCATGAATGATGATGCATTAGAATGGGTGGATAAAGTCGATTTGATCAAGAATACATACGGAGTGGACGATGATGTGATAAAGATTATGGCTATTGGAAAGTTTGAAGGGCACTGCTTGAGATGGTTCCACTCAAAACCGGAATACATCTCTTTGTCGTAGGAAGATTTGAAACAACGACTGTGTGCATTCTTTGAAAGCCGACCATCGAAGTTAAGAGCTATGAAAGAGTTTGAGTTACGACGATGGCGAAAAAAAGAAGATTTTTCAACATATTTTTATGAAAAAGTAGTGCTGGGAAACCAGGCTAGGATGAACGAAACAGATATGTTAGAATATCTGATAGATGGAATACACGATAAGCAATTACGAAACCAGGCCCTAATGGCAAGATTTTCAACGATTGAGGAAATGTTGGAGACGATGAAATATGTAGTCGTCGATGAAACTCCAGTAGTGAAACGTGAAGATAATAAGCGTGAATATTTAAGTAACCAGCAAGAGGGTCATCAACATGATACGAGACGATGCTTTAACTGCAACAGGTCAGGGCACATCATCAAAGACTGCAGGTTACCAAGACGAGAAAGAGGCAGTTGTTTTAGATGCGGAACTATGGGTCATATGGCGATGCAATGTTCCAAACGACCACAAGTTAAGCCAGATACAACAACACCGGAAAGTACGACGCATTTGGTCGAGATTCGTAAGTTAAGTAAACCTTATTATTTGAACATAAAATTTGACGTTTATGATAAATGTGAGAATGTTATATGTTATAATCTAAAGGCATTAGTTGACTCAGGTAGTCCGGTTAGCATAATTAGAGAAGGTTACGTACCTAGCACGGAAATTAATATAGACGTTAATCAAAGTTTAAACTTGACGGGTATAAACGGATCAAAATTAGATATAAGAGGAACATTTCAAAAATGTGTAAATATAAATGAATTAGAGTTAAATGTAAATTTTTTAGTTGTTGAAGACAATACTATTACGTGTAGTTGTATTTTAGGTAGAGATTTCTTTAGTGAAAACGAACTAATTGTAGAATTAAGAGGTGATAACATTAAAATAAGTAAGAATGAGTCGAATGATGATGTAAAAGGTTGTACTTATCGGAATGAAAGTGATAGTAATGACATATTAAATATTAATCATATTGCAGAGGGTGAACGTGATGAATTAAAGTTCGGAAACATTGCAGATTGTAAATCCAAACAAGCTGTTGTAGCAATTTATGACAAATACATAAATGAATTTGGTAGTTATGAAAAATCGTCTGAGGTTGAGATGAATATTAGAGTTAATACTGATAGACCTATTGCTTTTGGACCGCGTCGAATTTCATTTCGTGATAGGGAAAAATTGCAAATACTCTTAGGTGACTTGTTAGAGAGGAAAGTTATCAGGCCAAGCGTTTCCGAGTATGCTAGTCCAATAGTCCTTGTCAAAAAGAAGAATGATGAGTTACGGTTATGTGTTGATTACCGCGAATTGAATAAAATTACGACGCAAGAAAATTTTCCAACACCTTTGATCGAAGATCAAATTGATAAATTACGCGGTAAAAATTATTTTTCGAGATTAGATTTACGCAACGGATTTTATCACGTTAAGATGAATGATGAATCTATAAAATATACATCGTTTATAACCCCATTAGGCCAATATGAATTTTTAAGAGTACCGTTTGGACTGAAGAATTCAGGTAGAGTTTTCCAGAGATTCATTTGGAACATATTTATGGAATTATTACAAACTGACGAAATTTTGATCTTTATCGATGATGTATTAGTAGCAACAAATACCTTAGAACGACATATCACTGTATTAAAAGAAATTTTTAAATTAGCAGCTACACATGAATTAGAATTTAGGTTAGATAAGTGTGAATTCATAACGGATGAAATTTGCTATTTAGGATATATAATTAAGAACAATGGATGTAGACCAAATAGGGAAGGATTAAAAGCAGTTCAGAATTATCCGATTCCACAGAACACTCATAGTGTAAAAAGATTTGTATCGCTAGTTAGTTACTTTAGAAAATTTATTAAAGATTTTGCGACAAAGGCGAAACCGCTGTACGATTTATTAAAGAAAGATGCGGATTTTAAATTTACCGAAATCGAGTTACAAAGTTTCGAGATTTTAAAAGCGGAATTATTGTCAGATCCAATTCTTTGTATCTATTCACCATCGGTAGAAACTGAGTTACACTGCGATGCGAGCTCAGTGGGTTTTGGGGCAATATTAATGCAAAGGCAAACGGATGATAAATTCCATCCGGTGTTTTATTTTAGTAAGAGGACTAGTCCGGCGGAGTCCAAATATCATAGTTTTGAATTAGAGTGTTTAGCGGCCGTATACGCCATAAAAAGATTTAGGATTTACTTAGAAGGGATAAAGTTTAAAATCATCACAGACTGTGATAGTTTTAAGATGACACTAGCAAAACGGGACATAAATCCCAGAATCTCGAGGTGGGCATTATTCTTACAAGAGTATGATTACACAATTGAACATAGAGTAGGGGAAAAGATGGGACATGTTGACGCGTTGAGTAGGTTAAGCCCAATTATGGTAATTGAAGAAAATTCATTAGAGCAAAATCTTGTATTTAAACAAAATTGCGATCCAGAAATTGTCAAAATTAGGGAGCAATTAGAAAAAACCGAATTGAAACATTTCGAGTTACGCAACGGGTTAGTATACCGCAAACCAAAGAACGGCGATGAAGAATCTTTGTTTTATGTACCCAAATCTATGGAACGGAATGTATTAAGATGTAGTCACGATGAATTAGGACATATAGGTTTAGGCAAAGTAAAAGAGTATGTGTTAAGAACTTACTGGTTCCCAAGCATGACTGAAAAGATAAAAAGTATATCAGTAACTGTCTGAAATGCATTGCGTATTCAGCGAAATCAGGAAGGATTGAAGGTTATTTAAACCCAATAGATAAAGGTGAATCTCCATTTCACACCCTACATATTGATCACTTAGGGCCTCTTGAAAAGACAAGCCAAGGATATAAGTTTGTGTTAGTAATCGTCGACGCATTCAGTAAATTTATTAGGTTATTTCAATGTAAAACTACGCAAACCAGTGAGGTTATTAAGCACGTATCATCTTATTTTAGAGCTTACAGTAAACCGGTGAGGATAATTTCGGACAGAGGCACAGCATTTACATCGAACACTTTTAAGACCTTCTTAGATGAGAATCAAGTTAAGTTGACCTTAATAGCGAGTCACATGCCAAGGTCAAACGGGCAAGTTGAGAGGTGTAACAGAACCATAGTGCCTATGTTGGCGAAACTAGCGCCAGAAATAGACAGGTGGACAGAAGTATTAAGTAAAGTGGAATTTTGTATAAATAACACAATGAACAGATCGATAGGTACAACTCCAGCTAGACTATTATTTGGAACTGATCAGTTAGGCGAAGTAGAGGATCCGATAAAAATATTTTTAGAAGGAGATCGGGACAAGAATGAAAGTTTGGAACAATTACGTGAAAAAGCGGTTACGATAAACAGAAGGGTGCAAGAACAAAATAAACGAAATTTTGATAAACGAAGAAAACCTAGTAAAACTTATAAAATGGGTGACATCGTCATGGTACAAAACATTGATACGTCACAAGGGAATAAAAAATTAACACCAAAATTTAAAGGGCCATATGAGATAAAATGCGTACTCGACAGGGAAAGATATGTAGTAGGAGACATTAAGGGTTTCCAAATCTCACAAACACCTTATGAGTCGATATATTCACCAGAGCAAATTAAACTTTATGATAATATGGATGATTCAGATATGCTTCTCGAATCTGACGATGAACAAAAATAAACATTCATATTAGACGCTTGTTTGAGTTTACAATAAGAAATTTAGTATTAAGCATGTCATTGATAAATAGCTATTATGAAACACATTAAATAGAAAATTTTATGTATTAATTTGTATCACGAATCTTGTACTTTATGTATGTTTTGTTTATGTTGTTAAGTTAGGATTAAGAAAATTATGTTATACGATCAGGGACGATCGTAGTTGTCAGGATGGCCGACTGTAGGCAAATTTAGTTTTTAGTATTTTATGTAAACGTGACAACAACGCATAAATATGACAACAACGAACAGAGTGTCGGTAAAGTAGGGAGTTAAGATTGATGGTTGTTGAGTTGGAAAAGATTATGCTGATAATATGTTATGAACAAGAATTATTATGTATCCATTATGTATCTGATGATGTGTTAAGAAAGGACGCATTTAGTTAAGAAGAAAAATGGCGGTCCGATTATGTCTCAATTAGATATTTTAAGAAATATACAGTATAAACACAAAGAAAGTATTTTTATGAAATTGAACGCCCATCCACAATAGTCATTTATTAAAAATGTTGTGAATTTATTTTGTTCTTATTGAAGGTTACTAATTGAAATTATTTCAACGCCCCAACCTAAATACTAAAGTCAAAAATTACTGTCTAACGATTCAACCTTAAATATAAAAGAAATAACATTGAGAAGCAAAGTATTACCTGTTTTATCAAGTAAATAGTCTCGGAAAATAAGAGGAAAGCGATGAAAAAAAGGCTTTCCAATTTTACAACTTGTAATATCGATTCTAAAAAGTTTTTTTTGCGAAAAAATGAATTCACAACGTTCTACTATAAAATTCAATTCTAAATCGCATATACAAAAGTTTATTAAAACTTTAGAAAATTGCTTGAAATAATGTAAATGTTTTTTGATTTTAAGTTCCATTTAAAAACTGTTTTGTCGTTTTGCTTTATAGATAGTAAATTTAAGATGGCAAGCTTTACTATAAATTTATATATATTTTTTATTTCTGCCAAAGATGTATTTTTATACAAATGTGTCTTTGTCACTTATTTCGGATACATATCTTTAAATTGTGTTTTACTATCTGATACATAGACGTTGTGTCTCATTAAAAACCTACATATGCCGTTCTTAATTTATAAGTCAATTTTCTTCTGTTGCAAAATAAGAATTTTCTCTTAACGTTCAAATTTATTGCCTGCGGGGGAAGATAACTTTTATCCTATATTTCTATTTGCTTCCATTCTTTTGCTAATCTCTGACAGCTTAACTGTGTAAAGAGACAGATATTTAGTTTAAAATTTTACGATTGCCAGCAAGGAAACGCAAAGTGTCTTACGTTTTCCGGCTGAATTTACAGTGTTTTGAATTTTCATACACATTCGAGATTACGCAAGTTTATGTTAGAAACGGAGAGATCGTTTTGTTGGGGTAAAACTGTCATGATTGTGGAAATTCTAAAACGTTACAAGTGGAAAAGTGTGTGAAAAGTGTTTTTGGTAATTTAATTTGGCATTAATATGAGTTTTATGAATAAAGTAAGAAAATATTTTTCTTCTCATATTTTCTGGAAAATTGTTTTACACTACTTCAGCAATGTTGGTAAAATTAATTTTAAAGTTGATTATGAAATATGAGTTTTTGCTGTGAAGTTAAAGGGCTAATTTGTACTATTACTTTGTTTAGTATTACGTTTTTTTTTCTTGTTTAGCGAAAAACACTTTTTCATGAACAACTTTAGCGTTTAATTAATATTCGGTACGTTTCCGATTTATTGTGTATTCTCTATTCTCTTTTTCGTTTAAACAAATAATTTTCTTCCTTTTCAAAATGTTTATACAATTTTAATATAATTGTAAAACATAATATTCATTACTTTTCATTTTGTATAATATTATAGCTTATTTACATCTTAATTATGGTTTTTTAATATTTCAGCGTCGTTATTGAAAGTACTTTTTATTTCTATGTTTAACTGCTTTGTTTTTTAAGCTTCATTTAATTTATTTTATATTGTACGCTTGCGGCATTGTGTAAGTTATCTGTCACTTTAAAAAGATCAGTTTTTGGGTTTTACATTCTTTTTTGTTGCGCATTTAATTATTTTTAATTATTCTCGTTTTAACATCCTTTCAGTTAAAAATGGAATGGTTGCATATTATTCAGCGTTCGTCTTTTTAATTTAAATTGTCAAACATTTATATTTAGGAATTCTAGGTACAACTTATTTTTAAGTGTTGTACATTTAAGAGGTGCTTAAGTAAACTTTTTTGCATTTATTCAACTTATTAAAATTATTATTTACAATGTTTTTTACAGGAAATAAGTTTGGCTTTAGAGGTATTGAAGATGTCATTCTTTTTTGTAAACTTTGTGGTTACCTTATTTAGCACGTAACCAGTTTAGGAATTTTTGGGTTCACCGTACTATTTAAAAATATTGTTTCTTGTTAAAGCTGCAAATAATGCTACTTTCTCAGATAACATGTTTGATTACTAGTTGTTTCTTTATTTATATAATTTTAGTTTAAATCTTACGTATCTATAGCCGGAGAGTAATAGTTTAATCGACATATGTTACTTTTGTATCTCACTACACACGTGTGGTGTGCAAATCGTAATGTCGATTATCCTTCTTCTTGTCTCTGTGAGAAAAAAAAGGTTTGTTTCCTTAAATTACTATCTTTACTTGATTACCAATATTATATTCTAAAAGTAACTCGCTTTTTCTGTTGTTTCAGTGTTTTTCTAAACCGTATATTGTGCATTGGTATTACAACAAATCACTACCTTTGATTTGTTGTTCTCACAGAACTGCACCAATGTCACAACCTTTTGTATTTTTGGTCGCTTTGGTTGGTTATTTATAGGAAGTATGATGAACCCATTATGACGTTTTTCATTTTTTTTATACAATTGTTATTATTCTGGGTTGATAAGTTTTTAATTTTATGTTATCTACACTTGGTTTTTGAAAAAAACTTTATTTTGGAGTTGAAGGCATCTTAATATTTCTTTTAGTTCTACGACAAATCTCAGAATATGTGCTATAGTCTGATTTTGACACCTTTTTTACATTTAAGATTTTTAGTTATGTACCTCGACATAGGTTTTGTAATAATTAATAATCCCTACGTTTTTTGCTTTAAACAATTTTTGTATAACCTTGTGAGATAATTTTTACTTGATGACAAAAATTGTAACCTTTACCAAATCTTTGTGTCCTACCGCTAGTGACACGCACCTTACGTAAGTAACAAATGAAATGACTCGTATTGCGCCGGAATTTAAAGCAGGCTGCGTCTTACGGCTCAAAACATGAATAATTTACGAGAAACTTGTCCTCACGCGACGACGTTGGCAAAGTTGTCAAAATGACAGTTGAAATTTAACAAAAATGGTTTTAAACTGTTACAAATATCCAACACATAGCTGTGGCATTAGAGGTGGAAGGTTTTGTCCTTTTTAATTATTTTTTTGTTGACTGTCGTGTTACAGAACTTAAGATACTGCTATCAGATCATTTGTGTTTTGTGTTTTCGTTTTTTTTGCATTGTTTTAATGTTGTTAAGGGTGGGTTCTAATTACTGATTTTATTGTTTGTTTTCATCTTTTATTTATTTATTTAAATATCGAAACAGTCATTAAGACTAATTACAAGAATCATAATACAATCAAAAATAATTACAGAAAATTACCCGCAAGTAACTAAACTAAACTAAATATAAAAAAAAGGTAATTGCAAGCAAAGTCATAAATACAATAATTGTAAAAGTATCAGTGAATAACAGTACTATGCTTAATAATTGTGGTAAGTAAAATTAACATGATTTACTTGAAAAGTGGCATTTGTTCTTGTAGGTCTTGAATGCACCTTCAACAACATAAAGAGAAAAGGTAGCTTTCGTCAATTATAAAATTCCACAGTTTAAATACAAACTTAAAGAGGAAGATGTTTCTGTGATTATTGAGACTGTATTTCAAATGTGTTTCTTAACCAGACGCAACGCACTAGATGGTAATCAGGATAGATGCCAAATCGTTTTTTGTATAAGATTCTTAAAAATTTATTTTGAACTTTCTCGATGTTTTTTATTAGAGTGATTGAATGTGGGTGCCAAACGGTTGATGGATACTCTAGCTTTGACCTGACTAATGTATAGTATAACATTACTAAAGTGTCTATATTTTGAAACGTGATTGATTGACGTATAAGAAATTCTAGAGACTTATAAGCACTGGATATCATTTTTCCAATGTGTTGTTTGAAATTTAACGATGAATTATAGAGTACTCTTAAGTCTTTGATATAATAATTACGATTAAGGATTACACCGTTGGTATAAGATATAAGTGTCTTAGATCTAGTGAATGACCAGACTGAGCATTTTTCTATATTTAGCGATAGTTGATTTAAGGAAATCTAATTTAAAGTCAATCTATGTCATTTTATAGTTTTAGGCGGTCAATATTGGATCTGATATTGAATCATTGTTTTATATTATTCATATTAGTCCCAATAGTAAAAAGGAAATACATAAAACCATGTGCACATGGCAGGGTGTATGCAACGGGGTTTATCTGTTGCTTCGAGTTTAGGGTCGGTAACTACTGGTTTCCTATTCAGACACGCGTCTATTGGTTTGGTTCTTTCTATCTTAGAATTGGCTTTTGCGTAAAGTTATCTCTTCTTAGTCTGGTCATTTAAGTCTACATTGTGGGGATTTTTGTCGGTGATAAATGAAACAAGTATTCTTTATTACAGTTTGCGTTCTCGTCACGACACTACAGCTGAAACTGAGGAAATTAGGTTGCGTTACAGTAGTGCGCATTTTACGTCGTGACTCTATAATATGCTAAGGTAGACAAAATTTTCTCAACTCGGAGGGATTGCGTGTAGCCTGATAATTAACCCTACTCACGAGTATCTTCATATAGAAAATTTTACAATAGCACAATGTCCTTTGTATATTTTTAATGCTTTACCATCAAAATCAAAATACAGCAAACAGAAATGTTTTTTCAGATTTATAAATTTGGTCTTCATTAAATATTAATTATTAATAAAATGATTACAATATTTAATAATAACAGCATTTGTAGAAATGAGGTCAAAAAAAGTTTGGTTCTTTTTTGGCGAAGATATATTATTTTAGTTAATACATATCAAGATCTTGATTTTGAAAACAATATGGATTTTGATAGATTTAAAAAAAAATAAAGATTAATATTACTGCATATACATATATCAAAGTTATTTTTATTTGGAAATTATTATTAGCTTATTGTATTTAAACATAATTAAGTTTATGTAGTTAAAAATAGTATTCCGCTATCATTAATCATCATTAATGATAGACTAATTAGCATTAATTGCACGTGAAAAAAGCGACAAATTTTATTATAAACGATTTTTCGTTTCTTATTACAATAATTTAGTAATTTTTTGTTATTTTTTTGCTTGTTTTTGTCGGAATGTACAATGTATTTACTTTTCAAAAACATAAAATAGACTTCGCATGTCATTTATATTTAGTTATGTCAATTTCTTAAAATAAATGATTTTGCTTTAATTAATGAGACTGCTCAAAATGTTTTTTCTGTTTTTATGCTTGTCACTGGTACTTAGAAAACGCTAGAAAAATCATATTATAATAAAATATATACGTTTAAACATATTAAAACGAGAATCGTAATGCATCTAAACAAGTCAAAGCTCGCAATGTATATTCAATATACATTAAAACAAACAATGGCGAATATATACGTCATAACCAGTTAAGGTGTTAATATTATCATTTTACGTCGTTTTCTTATTTTAGACTCTTATTTTACAACAATTTTAAGCAAATTTATTTTGAACTGTATTAGAATTGTAGAAAAATACATTTCTAAACTATTTCTAATTAATGATTTACTTTAATTATAAATTCTTTTACTGTTATGTTATGCAACTTGAAACAACTTTATTTCTTAGAATTTGCTTTCAAATTTAGATTTAATAGTTATTTGTATCACTAGTCCAGAAAGTGCTATTTTGCGAGTATGAGCATATTTGTAGGCCGAGGCGAAACAGAGGCCTACAAAAGGCGAATACTCGCAAAATACTTTTAGGACGTGTGATACACAACATTTTTTGTGCCCAACTTTAAAAAAAAATGTTTAAAAAATGATTTATTTTATTAACTAAATATAAATATTCTATGTTGATAACAACGAAATCTGTAATTTTGAATTTCAATTGTTTATGTAAATATACTTAATTTTGTTACAATTTAATTAACTTGATTAAAAGTATTATTTATTTATATTGTCTTAAAATGGATATTCCTCCACACATTAAAGAAGCTGCACAAAATGTGATAACAATTTGTCGCCGACCAAATCTTTGGATCGGTACTGGAAACCACGATCTTAACTGTTAACTGGTGTACTAAAAATTCAGTGAGCGTCTACAATAAGTATGTTTTATTACAGGACACTGCATTTGCAGAAATAGTGGGACGGCATTAGTAAGTCAGGGAACTAATATCATGTAGTTGAAAAAGACAGTACTGTTGCCGAAGAATACATAGAAGACTCCTTGACACCTAAAATCTCAATAGACAATCAACTAACAAGACAATGTAATTCCATACCACAGTGTTCCAGAAGTTTTGCTAATGTCGATGGCATTCAACCAAATTGTAACGTTCAAAACTTACAATTCAACTTAAATGATGCGAGTTTACTTTATATAAATATTTCAAACTGCATAATTAACTTTAATTTAAATAAGTAAGTTCCTTACAATAAATGATAGAGATGTTAATATGCTGTTGATTAAGCTAAAAGTTACAATTTAAAGTTATAGATGTTTCATATACATAGGTATACTTACTTGATCGATATAAGTTTAAGTGATTTTTAATTTTGCGGTTGCCTTTATCGTTCTCTTTTTCAATAAGATTGAAATAAGTTTGCATTCGTTATTAGAAAAGTCGTTATAGGTAATTTGGAATAGTATAATAGTTAACCAAGCTCATAAAATAATAATTTTGACATAAATGACATGACACCTAAACTATTGAAGGAAGGGGAATTACTGTACTGCTAACTTCTAGTTATAAAATTCTACTACATTTAACCTTGACTTTACCGGCCTAGTCCGGAAAAGTAATTTTTCCGGCCGATTATATTGCTTGTAAAATACGTCAAAACGGACGGAGACATAAAAAATATTTTTGACTATATGTTGAATATTTGTTGATTTTATTATGAAAAGAATTAATTGAAGTTTTTTTATTATAAAAAAGTTTTAAAATTTCTTTTTAACATTTATTGACTTGTAGTTTTTTTTATGGAAAAAAATTCATCTTGAATTGTAAGGACGTAAAAAATTGTTTTTGCTATACAAAATATAATTTAAAAACATAACAAGTATAAATGTTAGCTGAAATCGGCGTTTTAAACGTGTCTATACATAACTGATTTAATTTAACTTGTAGTCATTTTGCTCTAAGATTTACATTACGTGAAAAACATTTCATTTGTTTTCTAAACATTTTTGTTATAGTAATAATAGCAATGAATCTTGTCCAAGCCGGAAATTCTTAATTTTGAGTATTGGCCAAAGCAGAATTATTTGCAACTAAACATTTTTTACGTTGACGGGTTAAATACGAACAAACGTTGATATTAAAAAGTTTTTTTACGTTTATATTTTTTAAACGCATAAATAGTAACATTTAAAAAAGAAAAACATTAATGCTATGATAAATGTCAATAATTGTTGATAACTGCAAAGGAACATTAAAGTTAAAACGTAGCGAAAGGTTCAATAATTTTTGTCGTCGAGTTATTTTTTATTAGTAGTATTTAAAACATCTGTAAGACAATAGAAGTATCTTTCTTTGAGTGTTTGCCAAACTAGAATTTGATGAAACGTTTTAGCAGCTGAGAATCTCAAAATATAAATCTGTTGAAGTATGCATTAGGTTTTATGAACTTTCACATAAAAAAATCAATTACTTAAATTAACATTCGTGTTAATTAATATCTTTCAAAAAATCATTCTTTTTTGTGCCAAAACGTTACTTAACATTACAAAAGCGTCTTTGCCAATATATGTCATGGTTACTATATGTTATACTGTACATTGTCGAAGTTTAGATTTACGTAAAGCTCTGCCACGTTTTTATTTTTACGATAGAAAACTATTTTGGTCAAATGTAGTACTCGTGCTTGGTTTATCACTAGCCAACAGCGTTTTAATAATAATGTTTGGAATGTACATTAAACACGTACTTCTAGAATAAATAGTTCTTATTTCTTTTTTCTATTTTTTTTGTAACTACAACATAATTACAAAACGAAAGTGAAATATCAAATATTGTGTGGTTTCAATTGAATTCAAACTAATAAGGAAAGTCTTTAGTTTGCTAAGAATTAATGACAATTGAAGTAACAAAGTGCAAACACGTTTTGTTTTAATTATTGAATTGAGTTCGTATAAACTGTAAATCAATGACTGACAGTAAGAATACGTAGTTTTGTTTTTGTCATCGAACGTTGTTGATAACTATTCATATAGATAACCGAATCGATTTAGAGAATTAGCACAAATAGAACATTTGCAAAGTTATGTTTGAATTTGCTGTAAACAATGTAATAGGAAACATATACGTTTACCTATACTAGTAAAATATTGGCCGGTGTAATAATCTAATTGCAAGTTAAGCGTGCTGTACGCAAAGCTTTTAATCAAATTGACACTAAGCTTTATCGTTTAGATCCAGTTTTATTACAGTTCTGTATTGTAATAAGCTTCATGTATAAATAAATTATTGAAATGAATTAGTAGCCAAACACAACTACGAATCGAGACTTCAAGAAGTGACAAGTTGTGTCATTTTGAAAAGGGTTCAACTAATAACAAATTCAGTTATGATTATCTATTTTCATGCTCACTTACGTAAAGTCGATGTATATCTGTGTTTATACTAATTTATACATTACGAAGCAATTGTGCGCTTATCTGCATTGGTAAAATACTGTTTGTTTAAGTATTTGCAATCGTCGAACTTTATTGTGTAGACAAATAGCCACGTTTAGTTAATTAAGAAATTCGAAATTATGCATTGTACTATAATTATGGCACATGTACAAGGTTTTATTTAAATTTGCTTTTCCATTTACAGTTTAATTATAAAATTAGAATACCAAATAATAAAAGTTTTATAATTGTTTTGCATATAGATGGTTTTTTGGTACAAATAACAAGGTGTAGAAATATTTGCGATCGTAATTTAAAAAGTATTTTCAAATGTATAAGTTTGACTAAACATTCATCAATTGATATGATCTTCTGAAACGTCTCAGTATAATTGATTAGCGAATTTATCTATGCGAAGTACTTACTCAATTATGATAATTTATTTATCAACATATTCGTATGTTTTACTTTTTCTTTAGCATCACTTTGTGAAGTTGTTTAAATTAATCTAAGCTATCGTTTGTTTGTGTTAAAATTCAATTATCGAATGAGATATACTGCATATGTGAATGCTTACTTTTTATTCAATCACTGAATTTTGTAATCGGATTAAAAGGCTTGCACGTACTATGTATTTGGCAAAAACGTTATTTTCAGAAGTGCAATGAAAGTTTGGTTATTACGTTGTTAATTGATTTGTTAATAATAATCTGAATGTATATATATATATATATTTTTAATTGGATGATTCATATTTATTGTGCAATAGTATAAGTGTTTTACATAGATAATTAGCTTATGGTGATATTTAACAAAACATTTAATTTCTGTATTAGCTCGTTATCTACGAGGGATATGTTTTTCCGGTAAACCGACAAAAACAGAGAAAACAAGAAAAGTTTTAATATACACAATAGTTATTTATAAATGACTATTTCTCAACTAGTGATCACCAACATTTAGGCATTTGCTGTTATACAGCTTTTTCATACGATGTAGCTTGGGTTTGTCATCAAATCTCGCTCATTGGTTTCTAGCTTATTGTTAGCGTTGAACCGTATTACGTGCAAAAGTTAGAACAATGACATTTGCCTGAAATAAAGTAACGTAAACCAAGTTTTGCCGGTGTTCAGTGAAGACGGGGTGGGTTATATTCGAAATTCCGTGATTGTTTGGAAAACTCAACAGAAAACACAATAAAATGTCAAAAATCAAAGGGCGCCAGGAAGGTGTAAAGCTCAATGGACTTCTGGCCCTTGCCAACCACAAGCCCGCTCCTGAAGGATGCACTCTAAATGGACTTACCTTAACAGAGAGTACCTCACTAAATTCTGAAATAAACAAAAATTCACATAACGCGAAGGCCGACGGAATTAAAAGCTTGTTTACTTTTAGACATAAAACTTTTACCATAAAACATATTAAAATATTTTTAGGGTAAATGGTGTATTATTTATTTATTTAGAATAATATAAATGCGAGCTTTCGAACTTGGTCTAAGTTCTTCGTCAGGCAAATTTAAATTAATTTGACAATTGTAAAAACTAAGGTAACTAAAAACAATAACTATAAGGGAACTAGATAATAAGCGCAAGTTATTTAGCTACAGCATTTGCTCGAAGGTCTAACGGAAAACCACCATAAAAACTCTAGACGTAGCTAAAGTGTCAATGGTGAACAAATTAAGATTAAGAAATAACAGGTAACCATGTGTCAGAACGTTCGTAACCACTGTATCTATTGAAATTGTTAGGATGTTTGATAATTTTAATAGCTTCTCTAATCTTTCTTAATTTCTAATTCTTTGTTTTAGAAATTGTTTTAGTTTTCTCAAAGTTTATATCAAGAAGAGTGTCAAGTGCATGTTCGCCAATGGCAGACTTAGTAGGTTGTAGTAAACGAAGATGTCTTTTATGTTCTTTTAATCTCGTATCTATAGTTCTACTAGTTTCGCCAATATATACCTTGCCACAGGTGCATGGGACTTGGTACACTTCACAGGTATTGTCAGGTATTTTGTCTTTAATAGGATTCAACAAATTTTTAATTTTAGTAGTAGTATTATAAGCTACTTTTATCTTACGTTTACTTAGTATTCTTCCAATTTTGTCACTTATGCTGAAAACAAAAGGTAGCATAACAAAGTTTTGGTTAATAGTTGAATCATCTGTTAAAGTAGGTCTTGTCTTTGGTCTAAGAAACTCTTTAATTTGTTCTTTATTAAAACCATTTCTTATAAAAACTTTCTTAAGGTGTTCTAATGATTCTTGTAATTTATCTTGGTGACAAATTATTGTTGCACGATTGTATAATGTGCAAATCGTCCCAAGCTTCTGAGCTGGGTGATGATGTGAATTTGCGTTTATGTATTGATCTGTATCAGTTGGTTTTCGATAAACTGAATGTATTAAAGTACCATCTGGTTTTCTTTCTATTTTTACATAAAGAAAAGGTAAAGTACCATTAATTTATTTTTCAATACTAAATTTTATGTTTGGATGTCGATTGTTAAGGTATTGAAGAAACATTTGTAGTTCATCTAGTAGAACTATAGATACGAGATTAAAAGAACATAAAAGACATCTTCGTTTACTACAACCTACTAAGTTTGCCATTGCCGAACATGCACTTGACACTCTTCATGATATAAACTTTGAGAAAACTAAAACAATTTCTAAAACAAAGAATTAGAAATCAAGAAAGATTAGAGAAGCTAATAAAATTATCAAACATCCTAACAATTTCAATAGATACAGTGGTTACGAACGTTCTGACACATGGTTACCTGTTATTTTTTAATCTTAATTTGTTCACCATTGACACTTTAGCTACGTCTAGAGTTTTTATGGTGGTTTTCCTTTAGACCTTCGAGCAAATGCTGAAGCTAAATAACTTGCGTTTATTATCTAGTTCCGTTATAGTTATTGTTTTTAGTTACCTTAGTGTTTACAATTGTCAAATTAATTTAAATTTGCCTGACGAAGAACTTAGACCAAGTTCGAAAGCTCGCATTTATATTATTCTAAATAAATAAATAATACACCATTTACTCTAAAAATAGCTTGTTTACATTTAACTATTTAACATTTATTCAATCAACACTCAAAACAAAAAAAAACTATTTAAATTAGCGCAAAATAATTTAAAAAAAAATAATAATAAAATAAAATAAAATAAAATCTTAAAAAACATGAAAGTAACAAAAGAATTACAGTAAATTGAATAATCGTATCAAAACAAACAAAATTTAAAGAAATGAAACAAATAAAAAACAAAATCATAAAAAAAACAATAGAAAATTTTAATTAACTAATGCACGGTCGTGCCCCCATTAAATAGAAATTAATTGAATACAAAATAAAATAATTTCATTTTTTTTACAAGAATGACAATCTTAATAATAAATTACGAAATTAGTCAATTTTTTGGTTAATTTTAAACATAAGTTTTCTTTTTAACAAATATTTAGTCGCATATAGTTTTGATAAATACGGATAATTACCATTGACTAATTCTATTATCGATAAAATCGTTAATTCGCAACACTCATTATTTTTCTTGAAACCCAAAACTTTTAAGACACTTAAACGCGTAAATAAAATTTACAAAATTTAATTAATTGGTACGAAATAAATACCTTAAATTGTCGTCGTAATAAATCCAGGAAAGGACTTGTGGTTGATCCTAGGTTGCCAGATATAATCGGGAAGAAATGCTGAAGGAAAGGACTATGTTCCGTCGGAAGATTCTCAATGAGCCGCCATCAAGGCAAAGATATCACCGCGTCGTACAATTTAACGAACACGATTCTACATTACGTAAAAAGGAAACTTGAAAGCAAGTGAAATTTTTTTTAAAAGCCGTAAATTTTACAAACCAGGAGAAACAAAACTCCACTAACCGCACTAAAAATTCACGTTTTCTACATAATTTCCGCGGTATTACTTCATCTACCGGGAGTGAGTTTACCACCCAACCAACTACCTTCCGTTACTTAAAGCATTTCGAACGACTGTCAACCAATCATGAACTATCCCTTTAAACCAAAATATCTTATATTTATTAACTTAATCGGCTACCCTTTTCTAAAGGCTTTGTTCTAAATCTCCGTGCAAAAAAGCAATACCATCAAGAAGTGCAACGAGAATGCACACAGGTTTAATTACTTCACAGAAATAGAGTTTGGAAACGGCTTTCCATATACTCTGTGAACTGCCAAATCAACAAAATATTTTATTTCATTATGGTCATAAAGATTATTTGTTGAGACCTGAATCATAACAACTGTCTAATAAATTATAAGAATGACTTCATTACAACGTAATTTAATAGAACACAAAGAAAATAAATACGACTGTACAAAGAATGTACTTAAAACAAAGAATTTTTAAACAAACTTAAAATAAACGAACTGCAAAAATATATTTAATTACAATTATATCTCGGATGGGAAACATCAATTACAACTGGAATTTGACAGGACAAAGAAAAGGCCAAATCAACGTAAATGCAGAATACTGATGATTAAATAGCGTAATAATTTTTAAATAATTGAATACAAACTTTTATAAACAACTTTGATTGACAAAGTTGAATCAACATGAAATCAATAAAGCAATTTCAAAATATATGAATCGAATAATTTCAATTCAAATACCGGGTCTTACACGAAGGAAATCGCACAAACTCGAACGACGGTTACAACCGTTGTTTCCCCAGCCATATTTTGTTCTTCAAGAACTCCCAGTCGAAAAAGTAAAAGGTTTGCGCAGTATGTCCACAATTTGAAAAACGTGTTAATTCTTGCTGCTGCGAATTAAAATACGTGCGATAGCTCGTTGGATTTATAATTTGTCTAGAAACATGTGCAGAAGTTTCAAATCAGCACATAAACAATTGCAAAAGTTATAATCAATTAAACATTCAAAAAAGGGGTCTACTTATTTGGCAATTATTCAAAAACTATTGGTGCTAGAGGAGTTTTGCAAACAGATTCTTAAAGAGGAGAAAATTTCCGAAAAAAAATGTCGATTCCCGGAGCTTGTTAATACTTTTTATTTAATTTTGAAAATAGCGTTTCGCGCGACGAGTGCAGTGGCGTTATAAAATTATTTTCTGTTGTAATAAATATTAATTTAAAACTTCTCATCTAAACACTTGCAAGAAAAAAATTTCGTCGATAAAAAAATTTGTTGTGCATTTTTCATTAAATGAAATTATTGTTAATTAATGATTTTTTTAAACTCTCATTTACATTTTAACTTCGATAATTGTTAAACAAAAGGTCTTAAAATAAAACAAAAGTCATTAGCATGCGGTATTCTTAATTTTTAGTATCTATTAGTTATTAATAATTTAGACCACAAAACAGATAGGTAGTAGACAACTATAACATGATCATTAATTTTAATTTTTGGAGCGGTTTGTTGAAAAAAAAAATTTAAACTAATGAAATTACGTATTTTTGAAAAAAAAATTTTTTCTATATAGTTAAACAAGATCATCACTCAAAAACATTTTTTTTTATTTTTTAAAACCTTTTTAACATATTTTTTCATTTTTATATTGTTTAAACAATATATTAAGAAAATATTAAAACGTAAAAATTTTTTTTAAAAATTGTTTACAGCATTTTTTATTTTCTTATACTTCTAAACTTGTAATGGCATTTGTTTATCTATGAATGGCTATATCTTTGAAACTATCATAGATACGGTTATGGAAAATAGTTATATTTTTCATAAGTTATACGCATTTGTTTATAAATATTGACAAACAAATGCTGTAAAAAATTAAATTTTTTTTGTATATTGTTGCATATCGTTGTTTATATATTTTTCTTCACCTGAAAGAAAAAATATAAACATCTTCTATAATTGCTTATAACAAATGTGTATTTAATAAACAAATAGAATATTAATTAAAAAAATTTTTTTTAGATTTTGTAAAAACCGTAAACTATGATTTTTAAAATAAAAATCTGTTCTTAATATATATATTGTTTAAACAATATAAAAACAAAATAGTATATGGTTTTATTAGGATTAAAAGTGGCATTTTTTGTCAAGCAAATTTTGCATTTGCGAGGCGAAGCGAAGCATAGCCGAGCAGATGCAAAACTGCGAGACAAAAAAAATACTTAATCCGAATGAAACTAGCTATTTTTCTCTAACCGAAATCACTCATTTAACTATTAATTTGTGCTTTGAATTTATTACAATAAAATAATATAATTGGGGCAATAAAACAAAGTAGGTAAGTATCGATGTAGTCATGGACATTTTGTCAAACATTAGTCACCATATTGGTAATTGAGTTTATTTGTGATTTTTTGTTGTGCAATTTGTTGAAAACCTTGTAAAAATGGAATCTAACGAAGATTTAGGTGTACCTAAGGAGATACAGGTCTGTGAAAAATAAATTTCTCAAATTAAAGGTACCAAGTTTTAATTTAAATAATTACTTTTAATAGTAGGATTAAAAGTGAATACTTCTGTTGCTAAGATACAATTTTTTTTCTCTCAGTAAGGAAAAGGTCAACTTTAGAGACTCCTGACAGTAGAAAAATGTCGCACTTTCATAACGGTTGGAGAAAAAAATAGTTTTTAAACAAGTTAAATTTTTTTTGAATCATGATTTGTCTAACAGACTATGCAAAAAAAATTTCAATAATATATAATTATTCCATCTGTTTAAAAAATTATTTTAAACAATCGCTGAAAAAATTAAAATTATATATTAATTAATCATGTTATAGTTGTTTATAATTTAAGAACAGTTACATTTATCTAACTCGTTTTTTGTCTTTTATAATTATTTTGTTGGTTAAATTATTCATAACTAATAGATAATAACAATTAAAAATATTGCATGCTGATAACTTCATTTAGTATAGTTACTAAAGGTCTTCACAAAGCGAAATAATTTTAAGACTTTTTGTTTAACAATTATTGAACTTGAAATGTAAATGAGAATTTTAAAAAATTCATTAAACAATAGCTTCGTTTAATGAAAAATGCACGAAAAAAATTTTTATCGACGGAAATTTTTCTTTTTAAGTGTCTAAATGTCAGTAATTTTTTTTAGTTTTAAAATTAATATTTAATACAAAAAAAAATAATTTTTTTAGACATCATGTCATATCGAAGCTTACGAGCTATCTTACGTATTTTAATTTGCACTAGCAAAAATTAACACGTTTTTCAACTTGTTGACCAGATTATATTATAATCTTTTTGTTAGACCAGGTTTGTTTAAACTGTTTTGGTTTACTGAGCGAGTACGTGTGCATCTATTACTTGGTTTCCTAAACACGCTTCTTCTTAACGTTAAGGCAGAACTCATTCGCTGACATTTGTGAACTTTTGTAATTTGTTTGAGGACTTATCATGAATAAAGTTTCTGGTATCTCAGTTAAACTGTAACAGAGTCATAAAGTGCTGATTTCAGGAAAATCATCAGACACTTTAGAAATTGTGAATTAGCAGCGCTTTAGAGCGACTTTGTTTACTTTGTCATCAACGTCGTCTGTTTTGGCGGAAGCAGTTTATTACAGAAATCGTGTTCTATTTATTCGACTTCAGTTTGACCATAAAACGACAAAAAACGTTTTTGTGTTTGCACATCTGTTGGGAAGCCCCGCTGTCCATAACCCATTCCATGTTTACTAGAGATTCCACGTCACTTGAAATTGTTATAAGCGCAACTCCACCTCTATTACCACTTTTCTGGTGTTTATCACATTCTTCCTTTTGTTTCCTTGCAAAGCAATCCTTCATTTAATGGCTTTTTCTTTTGCAATAATTACACACAATATTTCGACACTTAAATGGCACACCTTTCCACATACAAAACATTTTCTGTTGTCTTTATTAATATTTTTATTTGACACTTGACTGAACCTTGTCCGCACTGCTGCTTCTGGTAAACTGTCAAGTGCCCCCGATTTTTTTTTATCTGTTGTTAACCTCTTCTCTTCAATTAAAAAACGTGCTGTTAATTTATTTAATGTTTGATTTTTTTAACTGACACTCTCCCTTGCCGGAATTTATCAAAAATATACATAATGATTTTTGTAAGAATCATTTTCTCAAGAATATCTTCATCAGATTGCTTTAGATTAGTTTGCAAATTTGTGATTCTAGAAATCAAACTATTTACAGTGTCATTTTGGAACTCCAAATTATAAAATTACTCATTTAATAGATGCGTACTAACCTCAGTTTTTTTGTCAAACACGCTCTCCAGTTTGTTCCACATTTCATGAGCGGTGTCATACTGCATTACATGGGAAATAATGTTTTCTTTCATTCGAAGAACTAGTGCTTTTTGGGCGCGGGCATCCGTTATTTTCCACTTAGCAATTCTTTCCGCATCTTTAGCAGGTTTTAATTCATCACCACAAGTAATTAAAATAATCCCTTTGGCATCAACATTGACTTGGCCTGAAACTTCTAGGCATTTCAGTTGGAATTGTTTAACTTGTTTGCGATCACGTTCATGTTGTTTTTTTACTTCAAGAATACACACAAAAAAAATCATTAAAAAACTCAGACTAGTACCACAATACTTGATCTACTGGGCCCATTACGTTTTAGATACGCTGGTGGTATAAATAAAACAACACACGCTATTTTATGCAAATGATTTTCATGACAGTCATAATATTACAATAATGTGACATTGGTGCATTTATTTTGTTACCAACCTACAACTTAACCAGATGGTGCCAACATAACATTTTGATTGCTGCAATTACAGTTTCGTCGAAGAAAGGCGTTAATGAAAAAATACAATTTTTGGAGGAGTGTTTTTAAAGAGATTTTGATGGATGCAGATTTCGACATCGTTCTAGGCGGTTATAAGGATAATAGAAAAAACTCCTATATTTGTTATGACCTCAACCTGTTCATTGTTAAATTCAAAAGGATGTAGTGGACCAGTTTAAATGCTTGAATATACTTTTGGTGAAAAAAGAAGAAGTGTTTACGACTTGTTTGAGCAGCTGCGATGATCGGCTTTTTCTTTGCGGTTATACTTTTGTTTATTAACGGGTTTTGTTTACTTTTATCTTCAGTGTATTTGATATCGAACAACTTTATTAATCCGTTTTGAAGGATCAACTATGATGTGCTATTCCTTATTTAAAATATTCGAGCTTTAGGTGATCGTGTACCACTATGGGAATTTTGATATACGTGTAAAACTCTAAGAAATACATTTGCTAACTGACTATAATACGTAAAATTACTTAAACAATTTGCGGAGCGTCTTCGTAGATGAATCGTACATATAAAATCTAACTCAGATTTTTATGTTATTAGCTAAGGACATTTTTAAAACTCAAGAGTATGCGATATCAGTTCAAATTAAGAACACTAGAAAATTGGGGTCACTATTTGGTTTTTTATGAGGTGGGCGGACGAATGCATTATTAAGCATTAAGTTTTTGAGGTCTCTGAGAAATGTTTTTGAAGTAAATAAACTTGTAAACCACCTACTCATCAGTCTTTGTCGTACATCCGTTACTGCTTGTTTTATATAACATAATTCTTGTTGATTATCATATTTTACGTTTATGAACAATGGAAGCTTGTGAGTTTTCGTTGCATTACAACATGACAGGAAAATTACTCTAACTTTGGAAGGAAATATTTTTTCAGGTTTCTTTATTAGTACAGACCGATATACTGGAAAACTCTTTAAAACTTACCGGCTTGTTCACATTAATCTGACTTTTTGTTAAGTTTATTTCAGAAAGGATTTTTTAAAAATTTATCAAAGAAGTACACAAGCAGAGGTAGCATTACATATTTTCCAAACTTTCAAATATTTTATGTCGTGCTTAGATTTAAATTTGGACCGATATTTGTTACTTCCGATAATTTTTTTATTTATAGATTGTATACAGATTTTTGTTCAAAAGCCTATTATTTGACGATCTTGATGCACATCTTTTATTTTGTTATTTAAGGAAAAAGGTACCTGACTCAACGTTTAATATACGACAACGTAACCTAGTTATGAATTTTTTATGATAAATCTTAAATTAATTAAATTTAGGACTAGTTTATGCGTGAAATAAATTCATCATAATGTATATGAAGTTTATGCGGATAAAAAATTAATAACTCTTTGAACTGTCTTGGTTAAATTATAACGTTAATCGTTTAAAATTAATTTATATGCAAAGAAACGTCTCCTTAAGATGCATAATGTGTTATAAACGTTATTAGAAACGAAATAATTGCATTTCATTACATTTGCATTTAGTCTGAAGTGTTTTAGTAGAAAAGTTTGTAAGCTCGTGTGCGAGAGTAAGATAATCATTTAATTATGTAGTTGTTGATGGATTATATTTGTTTGTGAAAACGGTTTGCTTAGCTATTTAGTTATTAACAGGAAAAATTATAGTAGAGAAACTTGGTTCATAAACTTAATTACTATGTATATGGACTTGCGTTAAGTTAAATGGGCTATCAGACAAAAATATCATGTTGTGCACTTTAGGCTGCCCTGTAACACAATAATTGTGATGGAAGTAAAAGAGCTGTATAGAAATATGTTTTGATTGAATTTTATAATGTTTAGTAATTTACTGAAATTGTTATCTTAGTATATACTTTTTATCTATTTCAATTTTAATTATTTCTTTCCATTTTACGTTGTTTTTTATGACGCGACGCAAAATTTAAGTATACAGAAAGAACAGCTACTAAAAAATAATGGGAAAAATCATAAATAAAAGTAATATAAACAGGAATAATATACAAAAAAAATGTGAAAGAAAACCTATTGAGATACTTCTAGAAATTTAAAAAAAGATATGTTATAATATGCTCGAAGTCAACAGCAGGATGAGTAGAAGGGTAATAGTAATAGAAAAACGACGACGAATACAATTTTAATGTAGTATTAACGAGAATGAAATGATTCAAATAAATTGTGAGTGTTGCAATCGGTTTCGAGTTGAAATCGATCCAGTAAAATAGCAAGTGAAAAATACAAAATATTATAACGTTTTTATAACAAGAGCTACTACAAATGAGTCAATAACAAAGCGTGTAACGTTAAAGGGAATATAAAATAAAAGAGGCATAACTATGTGTTGAAGTATAACGGCGTCATTACCTAAACTTTTGCAAAATAAAATTATAACTACATAGTTTTACTTACGGAAATATAAATAACTTGCACTAGAAAATTCTATACGTGTCCCCGACGCTTTGTATCGCACATAAACTAAGTTGACTTACAGCACCTTGGGGATCACTGTTGCACTTGATTTTTGTCCTCAAGTCAACATGATTCTTTTCGTTTAAGAAAACGTTGTTTTTCAGGAATTGGAAATGTTGCTTTAATCATTTTTTGTCTCACATTATTTAGTTACGAAAAATATTTGTTGTTATTATTATAGTTCACTGAAACTAAAGATCATATTTGCAGATTAGCTAATTACTTCAGGTAAAAGGTAACACGCACCTTAGTTTTTTTGTAAGAAGTAAAAAAAGTTGTAGCTCACGTTTTAAATTATTCTTCTATGTGATTAATAAAATTTAATTAAGGACAAGGTGCTACTAAAACCTCCCGAAATGTACTTATTAAAATTCAATTTACTTCAAGGTAGCTATCTTTAGCCTTAATGTATCGGGTTTCGAACGATTTTAATCTACTGAAAACCTTCAGGAAATATTTCTTATTTGTTTATTTATTTTATTTTATATCTTCTGAATCTTTGATACTTTTTGCATCAAAAAGTTGTATTCTTTTTGAAATCAGCTATTTTTTTTGTAAGCGTTAATACAAACATGTTACATCTATTTTTTCGTTGTTTAAATTAATGATAATTTTGTATTTGTCGACAATTCAAATTGAATTACGTTTTGGCGTGTATAATTTAATATAATTTCGTTTATAAAACGATTATAGAAACATTTTTAGTTGGTTCAAAAGTTTCAGAAAAAATCACGAATGTTAAGTATGCATGACTTTGAAATTTGTGGTTAGTGATTCAATAGGTATTAAAAATTGCGGAATACTTGATAATTTTTGTGTTTAAAATGCGTTTATAATAATATAGTCTTTTTTTCTTTACGCTTCTGATGTGTTGCGAATTATTAATGATTTTGTATTATCAATTTTAAGTGTAATTACGTTGGCATCATCATAGAAACAGAAAAAGCTTGCGGCATTTGAGAGAAGCAATTTCTTATTAGTACACACGTACACACTACAATGTTTTTACAAATAAAAAGTAATTACAGAGCAGTACATACTAAAAAGGTATTTATGTGTGTTATTTTGCTTTTAACTTTCTTTAATCCGCGTAATCAAATTAAACTCTTACCTTTGTAATTATATTCTACAGGTTAACTTTATTTTACTAACTGATTAAATTATAGACTCCTAAAGCTCTCTTGGAGACTTACATTAAACTAGTAACGAGTAAATTTCCTGATTCTCTAAAAGGCTTTGAGAACTTTGTCATTTAAATGCTTGTTTAATTATAGTTGTATTTATTAGTATTTGTCTGTTCTTATTTTCTTATTATACACGTGAAGACGCCTTTAAAGATTTATATTAAATCGAAATCTCAACATGTGCTCTAAGCTATTAATTCGTTCGGTACCCTGAGCCTCCTGTCAATGGACAACAAATAAATCTTTTTTTTTTCTTATTTTAAATACAGGAAATTATTGGTTTCGATATCTTGGTATAGATGTATTTGCAACTGGAATCGGACAATTATAATTATCTTTGAAATTGCCACAGGGAGGTTAGATACGATTTTTTTACTTACGCGCATCACTTACAGCCAAATTCTTGATTTGCAATATATAATTTTGAAAGCTTTGACCTTTTTATCTTTATCGAAATCTACGATTTTGTTACTAAACAACATTCTTGCCAAATATATATTTATATTAAAATATTATTTTTTAGATTCTTCACATTATTTAAAATTGACATCATGTACGAATGTTTTGTTTTCTTTTTATTGTAATTTTTTTTCTATTTATTGTTTTTTTTATTGTATAGAGGTATTTTCAAAATTGACGCTGTTGTATTTCATCAAACATTTTTTACATTTTTTTAAGACTACTTTATTATTTACATTATAGATTGCTTTGGATCTTTTTATTTTTAACGTACTAATATAATACTTATTGGATGGTTCTTAAGTCTTGTTTCCAAGATTATTTTTAGTTTTTTGTCAGTTTACACACTTTTATAGACATTTTTAAACAATGAAATCGTGATTTATGTTGACTTATTTGCAATTCGAAATGCATAATCTTCTTAAGCCTTAATGTAACATTGACAGAATTCATACAGCATGAGCGACACTGTTTGAATCTCTTTGGACTAAGCAATTTTTACCGCAGTTTAACGCATAATTTCTGGATTATACGTGAATCACATTTTATGACTACTTATTGATTCTAGACATGGGAATAATTACAGGTTTTCTGTTTGCAGTTTTTTAATCGTTAGTAAAAATTCGGCACAATTCTTTATGTTTAATTTGGCTAATACTACTGGACTTAAAATACTGAAACGTCCGAGAAATTACTTGCAAATGCAAGAGCCTTCTAGAACTGTTATCTAGTTTCTAGAAAATATAGCGAAAAGTGAGGAACGATCGAGAAGAATTCGCTGATGTCTATAAAAGCCGAAGACGGAAATCGTAGGTCAGTTATTGCTGGAATGTGAATGCATGCAGTATTAAATAAATAAGCAAGTGAAGATAAATAAGTGATTAGCACGTGCGGAGTTTTAAATAAATCGAGTGAACGTGACTATCAGCTGTGAAATCCGAGGACGTTATCTAATCTTATCTTAAGTGTTATACAACGGTCATACATAAATTATAGTGTAAGTGTTTTTATTATTAGATTTTAGTAGTTCGGTCAATTTAAAAGTATACATATTTTTATAATAAGTAAACGTAGTTTTAGTCGTTTTAAATAAATTAGTTTTTAATAAATAAATTCGTTACAAATTGGTATCAGGTGTTCGGTTTTAAACCCGTGGAAATCGTGTAAATAGATAAAGTTGTTCGCGATTTTTATTACTGTAAATACCATTAAGTAATCTAATATCGCTTCATAATAAAAACATTGATTGTGAAAATAACTCTTAAATTCGAGATACGCGTGTTTATTTATAAAGTGTAATCATAGTTAAATTCGTTAATATAGTGCGTTATCGCAATATTAATTAAATTCGTTTCCGTTTAATATTAACAAGTGAATCGTTATTAAATTTTGTGTTATATAAAAACTGCATTTTAAAAAAGTAGTGTATTCAAAACTTTACATTCGTGTTATATTTAAATTTATGCCGGTGACGCGTTCGCAAACAGTTAAAATGGATGCAAAACTATTTGAATTTCTTGAATCGATAAAAAATGGTCAAGAATCGATGAATAGAAAAATGGAAGAAAATTCTCAGAAGATGGAAGAAAATTCTAGAAAAATGGAAGAAAATGCTAGAAGTTTAAAAGAAGAAATACGAGCGAGCATGGAAAATCAAATAAAGACTATTGAGGAACAAATACAAGTTAGTGTAGGAAATCAAATTAAAATCGCGCAAGAGGAAACTCAAGCAGACATGTTAAATTTAAGAGAAGAAATTTGCGAATCTATGAATGAGAAAATGGAAGCAATAGAGGACAAACTAGAAGACAGAATGAAACTGCTTGAAGAAAGAATAAGTCGATTGAATTGTCACGGCGAAGGAAGCGTCACGAGTGAAGATTTAATACTGGATCATCGAGAAGAAAACACTCACAAGTTCAAAGTTGTACCACCGAATTTTGATGGTAAAGTTCCATGGTCAACCTACCACAAGCAGTTTGAAGCCGCAGCTACAGCTAATGGTTGGAGCAACAAGCAGAAAGCGACGTCTTTAATAGTGTCCTTACGTGGAGAAGCGCTTGGAATTTTACAAACTGTTCCGGACCATCTGCAAGAAAATTACGAACTCTTAATATCACGATTAGAAATGAGATACGGAGATGCCCATCTTCAACAAGTCTATCAAGCTCAAATTAAAAGTCGGGTTCAGAAAGCTGCCGAAAGTCTTCAAGAGTTCGAGGCTGACATCGCTAGATTAACACGGCTTGCGTATCCTACAGCACCAGATACCTTCCTGGAGCAGTTAGCTATTCAAACGTTTGTAGATGGCCTCCGAGACAGCGAAACACAGCAGACTCTCCGGTTAGCTCGACCGAAGACGTTGGATGACGCATTAACCCATGCTTTGGAGTTCGAGGCGGCGAAACAAGCGTCGCACCGAGGCAGCCATAAGCTCCGTTGTGCTGCAGAAGTATCCTCGCACACAGAAGAAAGCATTGAAGACATAGTGCGACGGGTACTTCGAGAACGAGAAGCTCGAGGAAGAGAACTGACGTGCTGGAACTGCGGAGAAGTGGGCCACGTACGACGCCGTTGTACTAAGCCCAAAAGAAGACCAGAAGAGCGTCCGGAAAACTAGAACGGGTCGACCGAATGGGGCGAAAGTCGACCTCAACGAGCCATGCCCCGGAGATTACCATTCAGATGGCATCGCCTAGGGAGCAGTTGCATAGCATTTATCTCGATGGCAAGATCAATGGAAGAAGCGTTCAGTTACTGGTTGACACGGGAGCAACAAAGACCATCATTCGTCCTGACATCTTATTGGAAAACGAGAAGACATCACCAGTAACAGTACGACTTCGAACGGCGACGGGCGACGAAATACCTACTCACGGACAAGTCAAAGTAACCATTGGTTTGGGAAATGGAGTACTTGACCATCAAGTACTGGTAGCCGACATCACGGAAGAAGTTATCCTGGGAATGGACGTGATAAAGAAGTATGGGTTCCATTTGGATATGAAGAACGATGTCCTGAAGATCGACAATGAAGAAATTCCTTTTCATTCGTCAGAGAAGGCAGCCGTGCGAGTCTTATTGAGTGAAGACGTGATTCTGCCTGCAAGGACTGAAAGTGTGGTGATGGCACGCCTTGATGGAAATCTCCGGGAAGGCTACATACGCGCGATTGAACCAATGGAAGGCGGCTTAGTTGAAAAGGGACTACTCGTTGGCAGAACCTTAGTACGAGTAAAGAACACGATGCCAGTAAGGATCTTAAACATCAACTCAGATCCTGTAACGTTGAAAAAGAAGACCGTGGTAGGCCAATGCACGCCAGTATCACAAATTGTGAGATGCGTGAAGACGAACGAAGATACGCCGCCGAAGAAGTGTCCACAACATCTATTGGACATTCTTACCACCAAATGCCAAAACCTCAGCCAAGACCAGCTGGCTAAAGTTAAAGTGTTGATCCAAGAGTACCAAGATGTGTTCGCGCTGGAGAGTGGTTCCAAAGGAAGAACTAACGTGGTGAAACATAAAATTAATACCGGAGACGCTCGGCCGATACGACAACATCCACGCAGACTTCCTTTGGCGAAAAGAGAAGAAGCCGAACAAATAATTACGGATATGGAGAGAGAAGGCGTGATTGAACCTTCAAGTAGTCCATGGGCATCCCCAGTGGTACTCGTGAAGAAGAAGGATGGATCAACGAGGTTTTGCGTAGACTACAGGCAGCTAAACGACGTGACCAAAAAGGACAGCTACCCTTTACCCAGAATTGACGATACGCTAGACACCCTGTCAGGATCCCAGTGGTTTTCTACGTTAGATTTAAAGAGTGGATACTGGCAGGTAGGATTAGAACCCAAGGATCGTGAGAAAACAGCTTTTACGATCGGAACTGGTTTGTGGCAGTTCACTGTAATGCCCTTCGGCCTGTGTAACGCTCCTGCAACGTTCGAGCGTTTGATGGAGACCATCTTGCGCGGATTGTCTTGGAAGACGTGCTTGGTTTACCTGGACGACGTGATCGTGGTTGGAAGGTCGTTTGAAGAGCACTTAAACAACTTGAAGGAAGTGTTCCAGAGATTACGTGGGGCTAACCTTAAACTGAGCCCAAAGAAGTGCCACGTATTTAAGAAGGAAGTCCAATACCTTGGCCACGTCGTATCTAGAGACGGAGTAAGGGCTGACCCGGACAAAATCCGAGCAGTGCAAGCATGGCCAAGACCGATCGACAAACATCAGGTCCGAAGTTTCCTTGGGTTGTGCACTTATTATAGAAGATTTGTCCCCGGATTTGCCAATATTGCCAAACCATTGACAAAACTAACCGAAGAAAAAGCAGAATTTAGATGGAATGAAGACTGCGAAAATTCTTTTAATCAACTAAAACAGGCCCTAGTCACTTCGCCGATTTTGAGTTATCCACGAGAAGATGGAAAGTTTGTTTTGGATACCGACGCAAGCAATATGGCCATAGGCGCGGTCCTTTCGCAGGTTCAAGATGGACAAGAAAAGGTGATCGCGTACTTTAGCAAGGTTTTGTCTAGGCCAGAAAGGAATTATTGCGTGACTAGGAGGGAGCTGTTAGCAGTCGTTAAGTCCATCGAACATTTCTACAAGTACTTGTATGGACGAAGATTTTACTGAGAACAGACCACGCCGCTTTAAAATGGCTACTGCAGTTCCGTAACCCAGAAGGACAAGTAGCAAGATGGATCGAGAGACTGCAAGAGTATGACTACGACACAGAACACCGTGCCGGAAGCAGTCATCGGAACGCTGATGCCTTATCCAGAAGACCATGTCCGGCGGACTGCAGCCATTGTTCGCGACTGGAAGAAAAAGTCGAATGCCTCCGGAGAACTGCTATGGTTGATGATGAGTGGGAACCTGAGCAGTTACGTCGCGAACAAGAAGACGATCCTGAAATAAGACTACTCCTCGACTGGAAAGAAAGCGGCCGACGACCAACCTGGGAAGAAGTGAGTGCTTTGGGCAAAAATATCAAAGCGTACTGGGCGCAGTGGGACTCCTTGATAGTAGAAGACGGTCTTCTTAAGCGATCCCTAGAAAGTGCCGAGGGCACGGGAAACAAACTACAGCTGGTAGTGCCGAAAAGCAGGGTGACCGAAGTGTTGAAGCATCTCCACGATGGGACATCAGGAGGACACTTTGGCATTAAGAAGACGTTGGGTAAAGTGCGAGAACGATTCTACTGGATGAACTGCAAAGAGGACGTCATGAAATGGTGCCGTAAATGCACAGTCTGCGCATCAGGAAATGGTCCAGCGAGAAAGCGCAAAGCACCCATGAAACAATATAACGTAGGAAGCCCGTTGGAAAGAGTTGCGATTGACATCGCAGGGCCGTTCCCAGAATCCGATTCGGGAAATAAATACATCCTGGTGGCGATGGATTATTTCACGAAATGGACGGAGGCTTACGCCATACCCAACCAGGAAGCAGCTACAGTCGCAGACGTATTGGTAAAAGAATTTTTCTGCCGGTTTGGAGTTCCGTTGGAATTACACTCCGATCAAGGCCGCAATTTTGAGTCTGGGCTGTTTCAAGAAGTTTGCCGACTGTTAGGAATTAAAAAGACTAGGACAACGCCTCTTCATCCTCAGTCTGATGGCATGGTTGAACGGATGAATCGAACAATGGGCAAGTACTTAGCCAAGGTAGTGTCCGAACACCAAAAGGACTGGGATCAGTACTTGCACCTTTTCTTAATGGCATACCGATCATCCGTTCACGAAACCACAGGCCAAACACCATCCTGTGTCATGCTCGGTCGTGAGATAAGATTACCATGCGATCTTCAATTTGGGCGAAGACCGGAAGAAGAAGTTGCTGGAGAAGATTACGTCAGCAAGCTGGCCAAGAGGTTGGACAAAGTACATGAAGAGGTCCGTAAAAACACGCAAATTGCCAGCGACAGGATGAAAACAAGATATGACGTCAAGGCGCAAAATGGTGGGTTTCAACCTGGCGATATGGTCTGGTTGTATAACCCTCAAAGGAGACGTGGTTTGTCGCCGAAGCTGCAAAGGCAATGGGAGGGCCCCTATGAAGTCGTGCAGCGTATTAACGACGTTATATACCGCATCCGAAAACCGCCCAGAGGCAAGCCAAAAGTGGTCCACGTCGATCGTCTAGCCCCGTTTGCTGGCGATAACCACAATCCGCAAGTTCAGGTCCGAACCAGAGTAATAAGTAGCAGAACCAGGAATCCAATCGAAGAAATGAAGTTCGAAAAGTTTATGAACTTATACGGAGGTTCTTTAAAAGCTAGGTTCGGAGTTACCACCGAGGAACAACAAGACCTGTTCCAGACACAAAAAGATTACGCCATCGCACATTGCGTGAGCGAGGAGCTTGACATGTCCAAAGGGGTTGCAGTCGTGTTTAAAAAGAAGTTTGGACAGCTAGATCAATTACGAAGACAGCAACCGGCAGTCGGAAAAGTTTTAGGACTACGTGGTGACGGACGCTTCGTTTTCTATCTGGTCACCAAGAAATACTCACGTGTCAAGCCGTTATACAAAGATCTGTGGCGAACATTATGGAGTCTCAAGAGACAAATGGAGTTCCATCATGTTAAGAAATTGGCAGTACCCAAGCTTGGTTGTGGCTTAGACCAATTGAATTGGAGGACCGTTCGAAACATGTTGGAGGTCGTCTTCCGAGGAACAGGCGTTCAAGTGTTGGTCTGTAGTTACCAACCGAGGAGAGTATTGGGTCAGGAAAAGTCCATTGACTGTTACTTTTATGGTCAAGGAAGTTGCCGAAATGGAGGAAGCTGCCGCTATCGCCACGATCCCTTTTACCGGTGTCGCATCCAGTCTCCTGTTCTGGGACAGAACAGTCCTAAGAAGGGGGCAGTGAAACGTCCGAGAAATTACTTGCAAATGCAAGAGCCTTCTAGAACTGTTATCTAGTTTCTAGAAAATATAGCGAAAAGTGAGGAACGATCGAGAAGAATTCGCTGATGTCTATAAAAGCCGAAGACGGAAATCGTAGGTCAGTTATTGCTGGAATGTGAATGCATGCAGTATTAAATAAATAAGCAAGTGAAGATAAATAAGTGATTAGCACGTGCGGAGTTTTAAATAAATCGAGTGAACGTGACTATCAGCTGTGAAATCCGAGGACGTTATCTAATCTTATCTTAAGTGTTATACAACGGTCATACATAAATTATAGTGTAAGTGTTTTTATTATTAGATTTTAGTAGTTCGGTCAATTTAAAAGTATACATATTTTTATAATAAGTAAACGTAGTTTTAGTCGTTTTAAATAAATTAGTTTTTAATAAATAAATTCGTTACAATACTTTTAATTGTTCTTTAAGCATATATACCACTCAAGTGCGGAGCACGATTATTCTATTTTTTTTTATTTATTTAATCTGTTACAATAACCATTGTGTTAAAGCTTGAAATTTGTTATTGTTGTGTTTGAATTGAATCCAGTAAAAATATTGACATGGAGGAAGGATTAAGAAGTTAAACTTCATGTAAATGTTTTAGTGGTTGTTATAAAATTGACGGATACTACTAAACTTATGCGTTTACAGGCTTTGAGCTATAATAAACTACCACGATAATACACTTGAATAAAATTTTGTTTCAAAACTTTATTATGCTCTAGGAACTGTTTTTTTTTCTATTATCGACTGCAGACAATATACGTTGTTTTAATAAGTTTGGTTTTTTTCTAAATTTAATAAGCTGTTTTTGTTTCTGCTTTTTTACTAACGAGTTACAGTAAACTTACGCTTAAAAATTTTTCTATTTACTTGGCTTACAGTCATTAAAAAGTTTTTCTTACAGGCTACCATTAATCTACTATTATGTACGACGCTACACTGAAAAAAACCATGTGTAATTTTAGTATGGTCTCAAAATGACCAATGATTTTTATAGTAAAATTTTTTACTGAATCGAAAATTATATTATATTAGCTATAAATATATTTGTAAAAACGCATTACACATGCAATTTTTGCATGGATAATATATTACAACAATCATCTCAAAGAATGATTTTTAAATTTATTAGAATTATCATAAAATAAAATGCATGCGTTTGTATAATAGTTTATTAGATTGCAAAAATTTGATACTGTTGCTTTAATTGATTGAATTCTGAAATATTGTAACAATATGTATGTGTATTTCAGTATTTGCAGTAACCCAGATGTGCTTAATGTCCTACATATAGGACGACACAAACAAGTCTTAACCTGGAAGGTCTAGTAACATTATTCATTAAAGAGGCTTCTCACTTCACGAAGTTTTTGTTATGCTCGAAGATAATGATGAGAATGATGATAAAGTAGAAGAAATATCTACATATATTTACGCTAGAAAACTCAGCAGCTGATACTGATGAGGACTTTGGAGGTCAAGATAATCTTACAATAGATAATATCTTTGCTTTACAGTTACATGCCTCAAATGAAATTGTGTCAACTATTAAAAATGTGGGATGTGAGAATGTTTTTTCGTCGGAAGACAATATGTCTTTGTCTCAATTGCAGACACTAGTAAAAACAAGTAGAAAGAAGCATACAAAAACCAGTCCTCAAAAACTTAAACACTATCATTGGAGCAAGGAAGATTTACTGTTACATTTGATATTTTCAAATATTGTGACAATAACTCAGATACAAAAAGTCTACTAGAACTATTTTGATAAAGGAGTGATAGTAACCATAGTAATAATTACGAAGCCATGGTTTTATATTACGAACAACTTGATTGTAAACAGTATATTTTGGGAAACCAATCAGATATGGGTACAAGTTGTGGGTGAGCTGTACCAGATTGGTTTGTACCTTTTCAAGGAACTACAACAACAATTAGTGAAACTTTTATGAATCTTGGAGTTGGTTCTAAAGTAGGGATGAAGTATGCACAAGTTCTCTACAATAAATGGTCACATTAAAAGTTTTATCTCTTTTTTGGTACTTTGATCATTTCCGTTGAAAGTGCTAACAACATGGATTTTTCATGCGACTCGCACTGTCAGCAAAAATTCATTGAGAGGCATCGTTTTTGAAGTTTTTAAATCTATAAAGAAGCCCGGAGACTGACTGACTACAGAAAAATAACCAATATTGGAGGTAAAGTGGAATGACAATATTGTGGTGTTTCTCTAATCTATATGGTCTTCAGGTCAAATAATTGCATTTGATACATATGTAAATGCTAATATAAAATGCGTAGATCTATCATAACAAAACACAAGTCTGTCTCTTGTTTTTATCAGAGGTGAGAAGCGGTATATCTAATCTAACTATCTTCTTACTGATGGCCAATGAATTTTTCTTTTTACCCCGTCGGCTTATAAAAGATTTTGATATAGTGAAATTTAAATACAGTGGTTATAGACGTGGATATGGTACTTAGGGAATTTAATTTTTAAGTAAAATGGTTTTTGGGCATTTGATTTTACCTTGAGATTCGTCGTAGTCTGTAGATTTTCTGACAAGTGGGTTTGAATGGTTTGAAATTTTAGAAAATTAAGTTCTTGATCTTGATAGGGGTTGTTCTTCAATGAGAGGAAGGTTGGCGCTGAAGGATAGTCTCAGAAAATTTGTTTTGAACGACTTGGATTTTGTTGATTTGGGAGTTTGCAGCTTGACTCCAGACAGGTGAAGCATGTAGGATGATGGGGTTGATGATAGTTTTATACAAAATTTGCGACAAAGGTCAGAAGCCAAAGATTACAGGTTAAGCGTTTATCTAATATCACACCAAGATATTCGGCAGAGTTGCACCAGGGAATTTGATTATTTGAAATTGTAAGTTAACCGTTTTAATTTTCCAGAAAATATCACCGCCGCATTTTTCTCGGCGTTGACGTCTACAAGCCAATCGGTAAACCATGTTTCTAAAAGGTTTCACGCTGATTGTAAATGTTTTGTTATGTGTTTAGTTGGTCAGGATTGTGCTGTCGTCAGCTTTGCGGAACTCCTGCTTCTAAAGGTCTCATTGACGACAAGACATTTTGTAATTTTATGCGGAAGTGACGATCCGTGATAAAGGCATGCATGATACGTATTGGGAACTGCATTTTAACCGAAATTCATTAGTAAACAAGGCCTTCATGACAAACTCGATCTAATGCTTTTGAAACGTCTAAGAAAACCTCTGGTAGCGTAATTCTTAGACATGGAATAATAATAACAGAGTCACTCTCAGAAGTTGTTCAGTTGTAGAATGCCTAGAAAGAATTATTCTTTTGTCAATTTTGGAGATGGTAGGAAGAAAATTTATCGGTCGATAATTTTTCGGAAATTTGTGATCTTTTAAAGGTTTTGGAAATACTATTAACTGTCTTTCAGTCACGTCGAAAGTAGCCTAGTCTTAGTATGGCATTGACGATGGCGGTGAGAAACATTATTGCTTTCTGAGGAAAGTTTCTAATAATTTTATTTGAAATTTTTACGGTTTTTTGAGAAATCTTATAATTTGCGAGATTGCAAGCGGAGAGGCTGGAGAAAGTGGTGGATCTGAGTGATTTTGAGATAAAAAAAACTGAAAGCATTTGAGTTAATTTTATCCTTTCGGTCAAGGTCGGTTATTTGGTAGTGGGGAGAGCATTGTAACTCAAGGTTATCGAATTGTGATTCTGCTTTTGCAGCAGGAAAATAAACTAGACTGTTTGCAGAATGAATTGGTAGATCAAGTCTAGAGGAAACGTGAGATTTTTTTCCAGGACTCATTTTTGTAATTTAGTAGAGCTAGGCGTACTTCAGTTTGTAATTTGTTTAGATTTCTTTTGTATTGTGGGTTAAGGGTTCTTTGATATTTATGTTTAAAGTTTTTTTGCGACTAATTCATTGTTTGATTTCAATAGGTAGAGAAATTGAATATTTGTTAGTAATTGAAGTGATAGGGAGGTTATGGAAATTAATGATTGCTGTTTGAAAAAGCGTAATGTTTTCATTAAGGCAATTTTGCGAATGAATAATGGGATTGGGTCAAGATTATCAGTTAGTCATTGATTAAATTTAGGCCAATCGTTATGAAACCGTAAACAGGGCGCAGGGTCAGTTGTAAGCGTTTGAAAAATGTATTATGACGGAGTTGTGATCTGATCCAGAAATAGAGTATATGGTATGAAAAAAGGGGATATTCTGACTGCTATGTCCAAGATGTCCGTGCGATAGGTGTCATGGAAGAAAGTAGGTTCAGTTGGTGCAGTAACTGATAATTGAGGATGACTTCCTATATATTTGAGAAGTTTACGGCCGTTTGGATTGATCATACGGATATTCCAAGCAACATGTTTGTAATTGAAATCTCCTGCTGCAATGGATTGTTGATGGTTAGGAAATAAACGATCAATACCTTCGTCAGTGAGTGGAAATTTGGGTGGTTTATAGCATGAGACAACTCTAATATTACCAAGGGAAGTTTCGATTAATACTGACGTTGATTCTATATGATCACGCGCAGGGTTAGGAAGTTAATGGTGCCGAAGGTATCTTAAAAAAAACACCGGTACCGCCACCTTGCTACGACCGGTGCGGTAAAAAGTATAATTGAAAATTTTGGGGTTATGGCAAGCATTGAGATGAATTTCTGATAAAAGTACACCATCGATTTCGTACTGATCAAGAAAGTGGCGAAATTCTGTAGTTTTATATAGAAGGCTATTACAATTCCAGAAGGATATCTTGAGGGATGCTATATTAGGTTTATTCGCCATAATTGATTATTGAAAAGTAATTTTTAGAAACTGTTGGGTTTGCTGTAAGAAAGCTGAAGTTGCTAATTTGGTAGGGTTAGATTGACAAAATGTTGTTAACATGTCATCTCAAATTCTTGCAACTTTACAGCAATGAGTCAGATTGAATATCGAATTTTGCTCTCTCGGAAGTAGAATTAAGAAGATGAGCATAGGAACCTTATTTGCTTTGAATGACTTTGGTAGGGGTAAAATTGAGAGCTGTTAATTTGTTTAAGATCGTATCTGTTGGATTAGTTTCTGAAATACTTCTAATTGCTACTTTTAATAGTTTATCAGTGGGAAGTGCATATGTTTGATTGGAAATATTTTTCTTTTCTATTTAGCTTATCATAGCACGGTACTCCAAAACAGATGAAGGAGTGATTTTAATACCTTCATTAACATTAACAGCATTCGTAAAATTTATTTTTTGAGAATTAAGAAATGCTGCAGTAGAAGGCCACAACGACTTTTCTCTCAGGATTATATGGGAACATGATTGTCATCTTTGTTATTAATGGGTTTGTAGATGGTCGTATTGTGGTTTTCAGAGATATCTGCAGGCATAATGTATTTGATTGCGTTAATTGAGTCTACTTGGAATTAAATGGCGTTTGGTAATCAGGGGTGCAACTAACCTGACTGATATTGTCTTCTTTAGCATTCATTTGGGTTTCAAGAAGAACAGGGGATTTTTATATATTTTTTTATGTGCTGGTTCAAAACATTCATTGTCAGCATTAGTAGGACGGTCGTGAACTGGTTCATCAGCAAGTTTTGACAGCAGTTTTTTTATTGCATCTATAGCACTGAGTAGTTCCTGTTGAGACATCGGACGCACAAGTTTGAAACAGCGTGTCTGCAGATTACGACACTGAACGATAGAAACATGCAAAATAATACAGAACACTAAACGTAATATGACAAAAAAATAACGTATTAACAAGTCAAACTTATATATAAAAATATAATTTAAATTGAAAAAAAAATTAATGAGAGTTTTGAATTTGACAGATCGGAGGGGGATGATGTATTCCACACTTCGCATGTCGGTGCAAAACGTTTGGCATCTACATCGATAAAATGGGGGATCCTTGGACTAATTAAGTTTTAGAAGCATTGCTATTACATTATTGATTCATAACAAGAAAAGTGTAACATATCAATAACAAAGTATAGACTTATTGTAAACATTTGAGATATTTTTTTTAAAAGATATAACAATGTTGTGACAATTTATTATAGCTTTTTCTACTTGTGAATTGGCTATACACTAAAAGTGACTATTTTGCAATTTCTTTGTCTATTTTTCTTGCCTTATATTTTTTTCTAAATTACCGGAAATGTTTTTTAGGCATTATGGAATCAAATATTTTGTAATCTGTTAAAAAACTAGAAATATCAATGAGTAGTGCGGTGCCACTTAAAATGTAATGAATAATTATTTTAAAACATTTTTCAACTATTAAACTACTACATATCTGCAGTTAAATCAATGCTTTTACTACTTGATTTAGCAGTATCTATATTTATGTGTAATGTTTTCGTTTTACTCTTTTAATGGTTTTTTTTATTTCTTAAGAAGTTTTCACTTTTATTTTTTGTAATGTTTTTGAAATTGTTTTACTGTTTTTTTTTTGAGTTTTTTAATAAATTTATATTAAACATTATTTTCTTTCTTTCTACTTATTTTTATTTAATAGTTAAATTGCGATACAAGGTCAATTCAATTTGTCAAACGAAGCACTTCACAAACTATGCATTATATTTTATTACGCAAACAATTTTCAACAAGAAATCGATTACTCCAAGTATTTGTCATCGACTAAAAGTAAAAAACCAGAATGTGCTAAGTAGATTGCAATGTCAGACTATTGTAGCTGCAATGGATTTAGAAAATCAACAATAGTTAAACCGAGAAACACTATCATACCATACTATCTCTAGAGAAATGTTTCTGAAGAAAGTGAAATAATAGATATATTTTAGTTTTATGTACAACATTAATTCATTTTACATTGCCATTTACTTATTCTCACATAATGGTTGAAGAATGAGCTGAAAAAAAAACTAATAACAAGTAGTACGCTAGTGCTCAAATATGCATTGTTAATAGAAGGCTAAATGTGATCCTTAATAGTATAATTGTAATAGATTTTTTTAGTAATTAATAACCGTTTGACATTTAATGTGCGTTTCAAACACACAATTACGGTCACGATCAATAAGGAAAACAACTTATACGTATTTATCCATTTAAAATCAAGTTGTTTGTAAAAGAGATATATAATTTGAACTAGTTTAGTTCAATTAATTTGCGTCAGTACAATTATATTCTATTTAAAACCTTATTGATTACTTTGTCTTTAGTTTAGAAGGAAAACAAACCGTTTATGGAAAATTTTCCACAAATGTAAATTAAATTAATCTCTTTAACATCTAACCTACATTACACATGCATCTATGGATTTTTTAATACTTTGAATTGAACTGTTGATTGCGATGTATCCTATTTATATCCACTTTACATGTACTGTTAACACGGCTTGATTATTTGTTTCATTTGTATTTATGGCAAATACAATACCAAACTGATGAGTTTTGAACAAGTCATGTGTGTCGTATTTTACTTTTACTTTTTTTTAGATTTTTACGCAGTACATTAATGACGCTTGTGTTACATCAATTATATACGACGTAAAAACGTTAACGAAATGCCTTTGCGTGAACTTTATTATTTGTTGTGTGCTTTATATAAATTAATTTTTTGGCAGTTAACATGGATTTACATAAGTTTTTATCGTCGACTGATTACGTTTTAATTTGTATTTGAAATATATTACATTACAGATGGAATTGTTCCAATTTTTATTTGTTATTAAGCATTAACTAAACGATAATATTTTGGGTTTCAATCTTGGCTTTTTGTTTTTTAGTGTTGAAAACACTTATAGAGAGCTTGATTTGAAGGCTTGTGTAATGAAACCATGAAACGCTCAGATGAAACAAATCTGGAACTTGTGGTGGTGCTTAATTTCACTTAATTTTTTGTTTTTTTTTGGATGCAATGTTTATTATTATTAAACAAGATACTTTTTATGATTTGTTTTAAAAATAAGAAGTCTTAATTTCACTCAGCAGAGCTGAAAAATAATTATAGTAATCGCAGAATCAGATCCGCGGGGGCTTCCGCCTTGTACGTTGCAAAAACGGTACAATATAGATGAAAATTGCACATAACCATATTTATAGAGCACAAAATTTACTGCAAAAAAGTCCGCGGGAGGGTATAATTATATCTAATAGTTTAAGAGTTACAAAATTTTAATGTAATGTAAGACATTATCGTGTAACTTTGCACACTTGTATCTTCTAAACTATAGAAGGTAATTGTACCCTTCCGCGGACTTTTTTAAAGTAAATTTTGTTCTCTATAAAAATGTATATGTGGAACTCTATCTTGCAACGTTTTAGGGTAATAGTTTATTTGTTATTCTCATTGGGTTTACTTTATTCAGCCTGATGCTGTAACACTCTCGTTATACTTAGCGACCAATCGCTATCATATTTTAATGGTAGAAGATAACGATCGATATAACAATCACTGGTAAAATAAGTTTGCTGTATCGGTATTTTAATTATATCGATATGTCGCCTACTATCTTGCAATCCCTATTTTGGAAAAAAGTATCGCCTTTAAAAAAACAAAGAGTGCTATACGACCGCCGAACGTAATCATTCCTCGATAGCCCCAATTTTCTATTGAATAATGTCTTTAATTAATACGTAAAAGTATAAGCATCTTGTATTAATTCGAAATAAAACTGAGTTCCAAACACACCGTTACATAACTTACATCTTTTTTATACATTTTGTTTACGTAGTTACTTCAAACGGGTTGCTGTTTTTGCGTAAAATGATCTTTTGCCTGTATGAAAGAATGCGTTTCTAACCTTACTTTCTTAAATGCACGGTAAAACTGAAAAGACTCTTTTTCTGATTGCATTTTCCAGTTCCTCGCATAATGCAACGCGCAGAACATCTCCAAAATTCATTTCTTCATACAAAAAAAGCTCTCAAGCCTATACATCACAATCGTTATGTTTATAACGGCTACCAAAACGCCGCCGTTATATCATAATCGTTATGGTTCAAAATAACGAGAGTGGATAACGAGAGTCGATATGAGTGGAACCGTTATAAGTTATACAGCATATAGATTTTACAAAAATAACGATTCGGCTAGATAACGACATCGCTATTCGTAAGGAGAGTGGCATAGAATCAGACTGATTGTCTGAGAACATAATTCAACTCATGTGAACCTTGGGGGCGATGGTCCGACAGTGTGAAAACTCTATAAAATGCAGCAGAAGTAATCACATGTGTCCGAAAAAGAAACATTGTTATCACTGAAGCGGAACGGGGTCACAGGTTAATCTACTAGCAAAAATTCATAGGCGATGGCAGATATAGTTTCCAGGTGTCCTTCTAGTACGTTGATTGAATGATAGCAATAACGTTTTTTTTTTGAACTTATACAATCTACATTAATTTTTTTAAAGTAAGGTTGTGATACACTAAAAACAACAGTTTGTAGAAACGTATTAAGAGGTGGTTTTTATTTGAGGAAGACTGTTAGTAAAAATTAATTTATATGTGTAAATAATATAACTATAATGTAGATCTAAAAAAAAAGATGTTTGGTGTTATTTTGGACCACTAAAAGTGAAGAATATGACTCACTCACTTTTAAATTTAAAAAAACCGGGATGACGGTAAGATGCATGAAAGCGCGCTTAGTGGATACAATTGTATGAATTAAGCAATGGTATTGCAGTAGAACTTTTAGCAAAAGAAAATTATAACTAGACGTGAAAATCAGCATTGAAATTAATCAAAAATACATGTATTATTTACGATTGCAAAAAAGGGGAACAAGAATAGGTTAAGTAAAGGAAAAAAGAAAAAAAAATAAACAAAACATGGAACAACGAAGTTAGTTAATTAGAGCAACTTAAAAACCTATTTTCGTGTCATAATTTTGATTAGTTCCAGTAATGATTTATTATATTGAACGTTTTATAGGCGATGGCAGATAATCAATCAAATGAACACCTATGATCATCTCGAGGAAAATAAAATAACAAAACCCAATTCTACGTGTTATTTTGGATTTATTAAACCTATTTTTTTTGGTATTTATTTTTGTACGTCAGTGGTTGAATAGCCGCATACTCGCGATTGCTTCTTAGAACTATTTAATATGACTTTTAGTAGCTTACGAACGAACTAATTGGCGAGATTATTAATGAGCTTTTAACGGAGTACAAATAACGTTGAAATTTAGTTAATTTAAAAAAGAAATTGTTTTTACGGCACTGAAATATTTTTAAGAGACAAACGTATTAGTATTGGCATTATGAGCTTACTTAAGTTGTAGGACAATATAAAAAACACGTGCATTTTGCTTCTCAGAACAAGGGAATTTGATGTGTTATTGAGGTTGCAATAACTGGTTATATATCTTGGGAATATTAAATTACAGATACGATCTTGAAGTTTTAGTTAAAAAAATTAGTTTTTGCTTGTCGCAGAATGGTCCTAAAACGGTCACAAGACTATATCCAGTATTTAGCTCTTACATGTGTATTATATTTAATCGATTGTAAACGCGTCAACTGAAGGTCTTGCAGTTACTTTAATTACTGTTTTTATATTAGTAGTAGTTTTAATTAAATTATACGTTTTTTTTTAAACTAGTATGTCTTGAAAATAATAAAATATCGAAACAAAAAAATTGGAATTGAAACAAAAGCTGCAAATTTTTTTCATTCGTCACTATTGTAGTCAGGTATTGTCGTAAAGCTTACGATATTGTCTTAAATGGAACAAAATGAAAAACAATCACGATTTACTTGAGTTTATGGTACATTAACACATTTTACACTTCATAAAAATATGGAGTTGAAATTTTAATATACATACAACATGGTGCAAGTTATTATAGTAAAAGCTTTATGTTTATTAATCATAGCTACATTTCTGTTTAGAATTAGTTCAGTTAATCGTTTTTCGTTGTCATATTATTATTAAATCAGTTTTTTAATTAAAAATTAATTGAGAAACTTGCAGTTACAATAAAATAATATTCTAAAGTGAGTTGTGTCACTCTCAGAACAGACATATGAAGTTAGTAATTTAGGTTTACTTATCATTACTTATTACACAACTTTTTGCGCTATGTATTATATGTTCTTAATATATTTCAACAGTTATAATTTACTAAAGCTTTGGATCTTACGATTTGTTGCAATCCGTTGCTTCGAACTACTGATTTACTTTCACTTTTCTTGAAAGCCATTTTTATTTAATGCAAATTTTCAATTATGAAAATAAGTAATGCATTTTAAGTTTAAGTAAGTAATTAAACTTTGTGAATGTTTTTAGTTATTGTATTTGATATTACTTTTAACTTAGATGAATCTTATTTGTTTAAATTAAGTTAGCCAACGAACGTTTCCGGTCGTTCCTGGCAATAAAATGCATAACTACAGTATTTTTTAACAACGAATCAGTTTTTAACCATTGTTGTAAAACAGTTTTTAAAAAGCGTAACTTTCGTGCGTTTGACAATGAATTATTTTTGACAATTGCCAAAAATGTCTTTATGCCTTAAGTTACTCGTAATCACGAGCTTACATTTGTTTTATATCGTTATTTACAATACATTAACGCATGTGGTTATTAAAATTTAATAATAATGTCAATGAATCTGTCAACGAAATTTTAACATTGTCTGGCTGGAGGGACCATAATTATTTGTTAACCTAATTTGTTTCAGGATTTTGTTTTAACAAATAATTGATGGATTACAGTTAGCAACCGCGCAACGCAAATGCCGTCTTCGTTAAAACGGTGTTATTAATGTGAAATTCCAGAATCTTACTGATTCGGTTCACTACAGATCTTCGTGAACATTGAGGAAACAACTTTATTTGTCCGCTCTACTTCACCATTTGCCTTGGGAACACCTGTGGCTATTAAACTATGCACGATTTAAAAATTCTTCAAATTCCTCTAATGTAAAAGCGGTACAGCGGCCAGAAATTATCTTCCCTGGTTTACTATATGCCCGGAAATAATCTACTAAACATTTAATTGCTTCCTGACTGGACATCGTTCTACATGCAAACAACCTAACAAATTTTGCGAATCCGTCAATTGCCACAAATATAAATTTATTTTCAAGACGGGTTTTCTTGAATCGGCCACCGTTATCAACGTGAATAATACTAAAAGGAACATTACCTTTAGGGATGACCTTCTTGTTTACCACTATTTGGACATGACACATTTCAAGCATTTAGAACTGTACTCGGTTATCCTGTTTTTAAATGTGGAAACCAGTACTGACGTTTAGTTAACTCTATTAACTTTTCTACACCTACGTGCCCTACATCATCGTGACAAGACATGAAACAGAATTCGTTAACTATCTTTCCGGTTTACTATGCCGTTACGTAATGCATACAATTTGTCTTCACTCGCTTCTAACTTCGAAACTATCTCTGAAATCTTTTTATAGTGTGTCTAATGAATGGCAAGATTCCAATCGAAGCTATTTTCTGAAATAACCATAATAAAGTGGCACTTACTGAGAGCTTTATGTGAATATGACTTTGATGCTGAATATCACGGGTATTTACATCTTTCTTATGGTGATCCAGCTTCAGGCTGTTGCAATTTGTATAAATTGCAAACTTTAACCTTGCAAATATATACTAAAACGTTGAATATATATATAACAGTTGAAAAAATCTCTAATTCGAAACTGTGATATTTAGATTATACTTCGGTGGTTCTCTTACTAAAGTAGAACACTGGATGAAACTTGTTAATTTCTTGCTTTTTGAGGAGAATAGCACCAAATCCCTAGCATCACAGTAGGGTTGAGTTTCAGCCTTCGGGGAATACAAAGACAATACGGGTTGAGATGCCATACATTCGCACACAATTGCTTTTCATCAAACATAAACACTGCGTCTTTTCTTAACAAATCGTATAAGGATATAGCTATAGATGCAAATTACTGAATGAATTTCCTGAAATACGACACAGAGAAAATTCACTAACCGCCCGAAGATTTTCAGGATTTGGCCTAATGCCTTTGCGATCTGCCACATATTCAAAATATATACACAATTTTAGTACGCCAAGGCATCTGAAGGAAATATACGTTGCTTGCGTGAGTTTCCGTTGACGGAGCTTTATACACCGACTGGTGGATACGCAATTAAATAAGCGCAAAATTCAAAAATATATAAATACGACCTTACAACAATGTCATTTCTGGTGTCGATTTCTTTAGCTTTTTTGAATATACATAAAAACTTGCGTTAAATGATTTTGAATATTTTATGAATTACATACTTGCTATTCAGTAAGCAATTTAATATGTTTGTTACTTTATGTTAGTTGACTGATACTACAAAAATTAAGAAAACTCAAGTTGATAAAAAGATCTCAGAGGAGGAGAAAACAGATGGATGCATCTACTGTATTTACTTCAAAGTTGACGACAACGGCTACAAAGTTTTAATGTTACTTAGAAATTGGGTTCTTTGGAGTAATAGAGAAAAAGAGATTCTAAAATGACTATGACGGGTTATTGGAAATGTAAACTTGAAATATTAAATTCCGAATTAAAAAATCGTTACACGCATAACGTCATATATAACAAGCTAAGAAGTAGATAATTAAGAAGTGTAGACTTAGAATCGACTAAAATGAAAGACAAATCAAAATAACAAAAGGTTGACGATTGCTTTACTTAGAGAAAAAACAAAAATTTCTACTCTTATTTTCTTCTATTATTAAAGTAGTATTTATAACATATTTTAGCAACAATAAATATACCGTTTTTTATTAACGCCAATAAAGAAGAGTTTAAAATAATGCCGCATAAAACAAAAATAACAAGGTTTATTTCGGTCATCAAAGACGGGGTATTAAAACCAACAAAATAAAATATAAAATGTTAAAATATTTTGCCAATGTAGTAGACAAAGTGGATTTGTTTTTTGCTCGAATACCTCCCTGGGGTTGCATTTCTCATTGTTAAAAAATAAATAAAAAGGTATTTTACTTTGTGTTTATAGACCTGCTATTTTATTTTATCATTTGAGGTTTAATGGAAAAAATGTAATTATATAGTTTTGATTTAATTATTTTTGATTAAAACTTTATTTGTCGGTATGTCTTTGTTAACTTCAAATGCGGGTCACAATTGGTTATAGGATAATTACCCATGTACATTAATAATGATTACAGTTAGATAAAAAGGAGTTTATTTAAATTTTAAATTGATCGTGTATATTTATGTATGTATGTATGAATCGCAATTACCAGAATCTTTTAATATTCTATGGTTTTTACTAGAACGGATATTCAATTAGAACGTAATCACTTCAACGTAGTCATTTCTTAATTTTAATTACAAATATTTCTTTTTCTGTGTAAAAAAAAATAAAGTACGATGGTTCTATACGGACGTATGGACTGTACAGTTCACTAATTTTTTCACTATTTTAACATTTGTATTTACCTAATATATCTTTACATGTTCGAATCGCTCAACTAAAAGTAGTACGTGAAACTAAACATCAAATTGCACATACCGGTAAATTCTGCAACAAAAATTGTTGCGCTGGAATGTGTTCGTAATTCATTGCTTCATTACCTTTCCTTTACAAATTAGCAGTAGTTTTATTCGCTGTAACAGATACATTACATATTTTTTTTTCAGGTATAAAAAATAATATTTACTGGAAACGTTCTCTATTTTATTAATGTTTACATAATATCCTACCATATCTTTTGGTTCTTCAAAAATGGGTTTACTTATATATGTCGGTAATGTACTAAAGGTTACGTAAAATTTATTTTAAATACATGCTTAGAACATATTTATTTTGAAATACATAAAGAGGATGTCTAATGACAACATGGTGTTGTACTATTTGGTTATGTTAACATTGATACTAAAGCTTAGCTTTGTGTTTTTATTCAAAAATACGTCTTAACACATTCGCTGCGGGACCATAATCCTAATATCGACCTCAAAAAACGGATTCATTTTTTCGCTTAAATAGCTTTATATATTCAATACAAACATAACTAAATTGTTTAATTCTCGTAATTTGAGTTTCCAAAAAATATTTTGAGATAAAAGTAAAAAGGTGGCTCAGGCCACCTGCAGTGTACCCTTAAGAACGGTGATTAGGCTAACTCTCATAACAGATTGACAGGTATCTGATTTATTGCCGTCTTTACTAACAATAAGTACCATTCACTTTAATACCTTTTAACATTTTATCTCTGGTTTCTCACCTGTGCTTTTTGTAGGTTTTTGACCCCTTTTAAATTTGAAAAATATGTGATTTATTGTCGTCATTGCTAGTTAGTTAGCATTCACCGTAAATCTTTTGATACTCTGTAGTCTCTTACCTGGACCCTCATTTTTGTGGGTTTTAACATATTTTCTTCTTTCCAATAAATACAATTGCAAAATAAAAATTTGAAAAGTAAAATGAACTTAAAATTATTAACTCAGTAATACTGCTTTTGGAAATCGAGAGAGGAATTAATGATAACAACATTATATATTTTGTTATATTATTTATTTTCCAAGGTAAAATAACATATTTATATACAATTTAGAAAAATCAAGTCGTTATAATAATGAATTGCACTTACCAGAATATTACGAGAAAATAACAAACTGTGTATCTTCTTATGAATGAAATGTTATTTTTAATGCTAAAATACAATTAATAGCGCACGAAAGTTCACAAAAATAAGAAATAACCTTCGAAATTTTATTATCCTGAAAGATTTAAAAATTTCAGGAACTTCTCCAGAAAAAAAACGAAAAAGTTGCACAATTTTAAAACCACTTCATATTAAGAGAAACAAACGTCTAATGAAACGTTTGTGAGGAGCTGAAGTGAAAGGAAACCGTAGTATTCCCACCAGGACAAAATAAACCGTGCCTTTCATTCTTGTTGAGTAGGGTGGCTCAGGCCACCTGCAGTGGCGGGAATAAGAACCTGCAGGGTGGCTACAGCCACCTTCCGCAGCGAATGTGTTAATACGAATTAAATACGATATTAATACTACTAAAGAACACATATTGTTTTTGTAGCTTTTTTTATGCTTGCTTCTTATTTAATGGACTTAATTTACATTAAAATATTAACTGTTAAACAAAAAAACTGTTTTAGCAGAAGATAGATAGTGGATTTAAATATCAATTGACAACAGCCACTTAGTTTCAACCTTGCATCGTCGACACTTTTAGGAGGCCAATTTATTAAAGATGAATGCAAACCAAAAAAAATTTTAACAGTATTAATTTCTGCTCCAATTGAATCTGTACGATCTCTAATTCATGAAGGTCTTTGTCAAATTCATATTTTTGAAACCGATTCAGATTGTATATGCTGACGTAACATTAAATATTGGTATCGACAGGGTTAAGAAAAACAATTTTATCAGCTTAATATAGAGAGAGAAAATTTGAATTTCTACGGATTATTAAATTACTCGTTATCGCACATATATTGGAGAAACTAGGAGAATCGTAGGAACTCTTATAAAGGAACACCAAAGATGTAGTCGTGTTTAACGTTTAGTAAGGTGAGCCATTTTCAGACTGCAGCCACAGAATATTAGGTATGTGCAAATGCCATCTGGTCTTTTTACTATTAGGCCTTGAATAGCTGTTGTTTTAGTTGTTCTCTAACCGTGGATGTGTTAGGAGTATTGTGCAAGGTGAGTGGTGTCCTTTGTTTATGTTAGAATGCTAAAAACCTCAAATGGGGTCTGACCGGACTTCATATTTTATTCAAATTAACCCATTTTCCAGTCAATTTGAATGGAAAAAAGGTTAATTTGAAAGAAAAGAAGGGTTACTCTGACTGGAAAATGCGAGATTGAAGATGGTGGTATATTGTTATACGATGTGGAAGAAAACGAATTTAACGTGCTTCTAGAAGACCTGATTGATGTACCTGATTATTCACTCCAGCTTGTCTTCACTGATAATGATGATAGAAATTTCATATTTAGAAAGGATGAAAAACGATATGGATCTACTTCTCCTAAGTTAAAGAAGTTCAATGAGCATAATAACGAACCTTTCAAGAGCAAAAGGTGACGCTCGTGACAAGACAAGAGAGTTATCACTATTTCTATTACTTTTCGATGATGAACTTCTTGGACTTTTGGTAAAACACACCAATGAAGAGATCACACATTAAGTGGCAAAGTGCCAATCTGTCCAATGGTATATTGGGCCTACCGACAATGTTGAAATGCAAGGTTTTATACATATGCTGTTTATGGGTGGTGCACTGAAAAATTCTGACCGGAATACTGCTGACATGTTTTCTAAAATATACGAACTGTGAATGCTCCGCGGTGTAATATCTCAATCACGATTCACATTTTTCTTACGAGGTTTGATTCAAAACAGACCCGCGAAGAAAGAAACAGAAATTACAAGTTTGCCGCATTCCGTGAGTTTTGTAATATTTTTTGTGGTAACTGTGCTAAGTATTACACTCCACCAAATATGTCACTATTGACAAAATGCGTTTCAGTTTTAGAGGGCGCTGCCCGTTCAAAAGAAACCTGACAAGTACGGCTTAAAAATTATTAATAATTATTTATGTGAAGGCATTTCCTACATTGAAAAAGGAACAATTACGAAAGATGATAACTTGCTTTTACCGACAAAGTACGTGCTGCAGTTAACGGAAAACATCAAGGTTACTAATCGCAATGCCACCATAAATAATTGGTTCACTTCTTTTCAACTAGCAGAAGAGCTCACGTAGTTACAATGGTTGGAATACTTTGTAAGAATAAGAGAGAAATTCTACCTACATTAACTTCATGAAAAGGGGTACTGCTCATGACTTCAAAATTTTTATGATAACTCGATAAAATGATTGTGGCATTCAATGAGAAGCTTAATAAAAATGTAATACTCTTGTCCACCATGCATGACAATCCTCTAGTAAACCCAAAAACCAAGAAATCTGATATTATAGAATTCTCAACTTGACCTAAGGTACTGCACTTGACAAACTTTGTCATTCATATTCAACAATAACACATTCAAATTGATAGTCAAAGAGATATTTTTTTGGGGTACGATGGGGCAGGGGTAAACAGTTTTGTACTGTTTAAACAAGATCAAACTACAAAATGCACTTGTACAAAATTTTTGAAAACACTGGCTTTTTCACTGAGAGAACCTGCAATAAAACGAAGAGTTTACAATAAAAGGCTGCTTAGATCACTTTGTACTGAAATATGTAACACTGTGGGAGTGCATAAACCTGTACCGTCTACCTCTGTTGGGAGCTAAGAAGAGATGCTACTTATTCGATCGGAAAAAGGACAGAAAAACTTCCTATTCGTACTCAAAATGCCGATTGCCAGTGTTAAAAACATTCAAGAAATATAAAATTTTGTAATCAATGTGTCAACGAAATGGATCAGTGAACTGTAAAGTTTGTGATAGCAATAACTGAAAGACTGAAAATTATCTAGTCAAACATTTTAGTTTTGTTATAGTGATTTGGGAAACTGACTACCTGGTTAGTTTATACTGTTTTCAAATTTTATTTGTTTTAGTTGAATAGTATTTTCGCTTTGAAAAAAAAAATTGATTTATGAAATATAACTAATTTACTTTATAATTCGTATAGTTTTCTATGTTTTTATAGTTTATATTTTATTATACGTTGTTTATTTGACTGATTGTTTGAGATGACGTGGATTCAAGTTTGATTGGTTTTATAAAGTTCGTAAAATCAACGAAACCACAACTTTGCCAAATTTGTCTGAATAATTACCTTACTAATCGAGGGTTTTTTATATTCTTGTAAGTTAGTAGTCCCGGAACACATACGGAAAATACTAAGGTTGTGGCTAATATCTCATCGAACAATTAGGGAATTCATTGAAATATTTAAGAATTTCTTTAAGGTAACTATGATTCTAGTTTTTACCGGTTGTTTCGAAATCAGTTTTATCAAGAATGATGCTGTCAGTAAAATTATGCTCTGAGTTTGTTTTAGGTTCTGAAAATGTTTATTGCGACGTGTCTCAAAAACTCACTTTTATTACTATATATTACTACTTACTTTGTAATTGAAACCGGAATTCGATAACAAAGAAGTAGTAAAAAAGAGTTATAAATTATAGTTGAATTTAAGTTTTTACGGTTTACTTTATTACAATTACCCATTATGGATAATTTTCTATTTCTCACAAGCTGAGTTTTTGTCGCCCGTCGTAGTGGACATCTTTACATCCTTGGTTAAACTTATTGATTGCACCTTAAAAACCTGGTTTTATAGACTGGTCTGCGATTCATAAAACTGGTTTTCAAATATCCGGTAGAGAAGAATCAGGATGTTAATAAAATATCAAAGGATTTCTAATATTTTATTGGATTTCCTAATTTTTCGCTGATAGGATTTAGAAACATTAGCTAAAACCTTAGTGTTTTTAAACAAAATTAAACGATTTGTTTCTAACATGTGCTCTGCTACTGCTTACTTAGGAGACGGATACACCATTGACTGTTTTTTTAATACGAATATTTACGCTTCTAACCGTTTCTTTAAAATATGTACGATCACAAGAGCAAAGAATGCTATAAACACCATCAGATTGAAAAGGGATTACGTCTTTTACAGGATTTCAGAATTTGTCCAATCTAGGAATAGCAGAAAACCGAGTGATAATGTTGTATTTTTGCAGTATTGTTCCGATACGATCTATAGCATCTTTCACATAAGGTAGATAAGCCGTAGAGCTAGATTTTACCGTTACTCTTAGTTTGGCAAAACCACACTTTGCGATAGGTCGTGTAACATTTATTCTAATTATTATTGCTTGGGACTAATACTTTGGTTAAATGATTTCATTCTTTTTGAAGATTTTGTGGTTGACTTTGAGAATCCGCTCTGTGCACTAAAGGATTTACTTATCATTTCAGCGAAGGGCGATGCTGAAAATCGATTAATTTACATATCTATATGTGTAGGTTTTTGATAAACTGAGTGTGCTAATGAAACTTCTTTATCTTGAGTAACTTAAACTTCTAAACACGGTAAAAATATAGTTTCTTTATAATTACATAGCAAAACAAATATTTTGATGCATTGAGTTTAAATGACAAAGAAAATAGATTATCGTTAGGTGTTGTTATGTGGATAAACCTTTTTTCTTTACAGGTGAGTAAAATTTTCCTCGAAAAGTAAAGTATGTAAACGTCAATAATTCTTTGATAATAGGTACTATGTCGCTTCTAATATTATTCTTGTTATATAAGGATTTGATAATTTTAATTGTAAACGAAGATTAAACAACCTTCGGAAAAAACTGTCAGAATTTAGTGTAAATGACTCTTCCTTGCCAAAGGTTTTACTTAATTTGCAAGATACTTTTATAAATAGGTGAATTTATAGCGCTGACAATAAATCAAAAAGGAATATCAGATTTAATAATTCTGGGTAATCCGCGAAATTGAGGAGTTTTAGAATCTTTTAATAAGTTTGGAGAGGGTTTTTTTAATAGAAGAAGAAGAAGCATATTTTAATCTTGTGGTTGTACATATATTGGAGAAACGAGTATAAGCGTAAGTATTTGTATTAAAGAACATAAAAAATGTAGTCATCTTAAAGAATGTCAAATTTTGTTTGAAAACACTAAGGTCTTAAGCAAGTGCCAAAGAGATCATTCGTGAAAAAAAAATAAAGTGAGTAAAAATTGAAATACTTATACGAAATAAACTTTAAAGCAAAAAACTTTGAGGGAACGAGAATCGTTACTTGAGTTACTGTTTAATCGTGTATTAAAGAACATATTAATAAATGTCAGAAATAATTCAGGATTATGTATCACTAAAGAAATATTTTTTGAGCCTTTTGCTGACGACGACATTAATTACTAAAAATAAATGAAAATTACTAAGAATGATTAAAAACTTAGAGGAATGTACTAGTCTTAAATAGATAAACACAATGCAAAATACATGGTTTGATATGATCAAGAATATTAAAATCATTAAAAAGTAAAAATTACGAAATTGAAGAAATTGGAAATTAATAACTAGCGGTTAAGACATGCGCTTCAATAAATACTTTAACCTTTAAGGAATAAGGTTGTTAATAATAGGGATTAATAATCGAGACATTTTAACGTTGTGAGTGAGTGTAACCAGCAAACACGTCAATATTGTCGAGATTATTTATCGCCGATTAACAAACGAGTTAGTTTCGAAGCTTTCCCGTTGATCGCATATTAGTAAAACGAGTGAAATTATAAGAAAACTAAAGTATACGATTAACGGATGTTATATCTAGTAGTCGTGCAATAACGTTAAATCACTATAGACGTTACGAAAGCTGATCAAATAGCTGTATGTGTAGGTATAGGTGAAAAAAGTGAGAAAAATGGATACAAAGTAAAAGCAATGAACAAACTTCCAATTAACCGTGTATAAATAAATGGTAATTAGATTAAGTTAACTAAAAAGAATATGTAAAAAAAATTATGTAATTTAGAAACTACAGATTGAAACAAAAGAACAGAAAATCAAAACCTCAATAATTAACCCAAAAATTGTTTTCTTAATTTTATATTGCTTTTAATGCCATTTTAGAGTCGTAAATTATGCATATAATGTAAAACTTTGTTCGTTGTTTGCCATATTGAAATTTACCTTAACAGTAAAAACTAGGTCGACAGAAACTAATAAACATTATTTAATTAAGATATAGTATAAATTTCATATGATGAAATGCAAGAGAATATTGGTTACAATCAAATAGTTAATTTAAAAATGAAAACATTTATATACTCATAAAAGCAAAAAATTTAAAATACCCATAAAAAACCATGAGCTATGAAAATTGTACAAAACAGAAAGGAACTGGAAAATAATATAAACAAATATTTTTTTAGTATATAAATTTATTTTGAAATCAAACTGATTAACAATCTTTATTGACAATTAAAGTAAGATTGATCAGCTATTTAAATTAGACATAAACGCATAGACCAAGGTCAGTGTCAGATACTGTTATATAAAATAGTCATCTAAAAGTAAAGAACAATAAGAGGAAATAGAAATTTTTTTTCTCTTGATCGCGGGGTTAACAAGGATGTTAAAAATAGAACTACGTCGTATTTGAAAAGATGATTTCTTAGAGACGTTTACTAGACTGTTTTTATTCTACTAGTAATTTTGGTTTTAAATTAATATAAGAATTTAATCTAAGATGCCTTGCTCATGGATACAGGTCTATATCTACGCCGACAAGTATGTTAATTAACATTGCTTAGATGCCAAACATACATTTTTACATTTTTTCCTAACGATGTTATATGATCCTTTAATATGCAAATGTTATCTGCCTGGATGTGACCAGAAGCATATCGGTTCCGCTGGAACGTCTCCAAAAGTAAAATATTTGTTTCAACTGTGAAATTAAATCAACTTTTAGTAAGCCAAAACGTATAATCTAAATTTTTCCTGTTGCACGTGTAAATTTTGTTATTACTTTTTATAATTTGCTTGCTGGATTGATGCGTTTTATTGTCGTAATAAGCTTCGAATAATTTATAGTAAAAAATCTTACGACATTGATCTTCTTAAACTTGATAATAATTATTGGTATCTAAATAAATTGTTTACAATGCTTTGATTTGTTGGACTTGTTTATTTTAATAACAATATTAAGTTAATTTATCTGCGAAGACTTTTAATCTTGTCATTTATAGCTTTACTACTAGATTTATTCTGTCTATTATTTTTAAAATGTTATTTGCTAAAAACTAAACTGGCACTGTTGTCCACTGTACTACATTGTAGATACTATATATCAATTTGTACGGTTAGGGTCGATTAATGCAAACCTTTATATTTATATCAACTTAATTCTATAGTTTGACTTTTTTCTCACAATTCTTATACGATCATAAAGTAGTTAAAAGCTTTATTTTATGATAATCTTTATTTGTTTTTTGAACGTACAGATTGACCTCGTCTCTTGGATGATTCAAACAACCTAATTAATTCTAAGTTTGCGTATTCTTATGTAATAAAATTGTTAATACCGTTTCTATTACTCTCACTAAGCTACGTTCATGGCCGGTGGAAGTGAAATTTTTTTGACCTGTCATGTCCTTGTCTGTAAAAATCACATTAGTTAAGTATTTAAAGTATTATAACACGATTGATGATAAGAAAACGTAGATGTAATAAAGGCAACAGTTTTGGTTTATTGTACTCAACAACAGAAACGCAAATAATAAAACACAGCCAAAATCATTTTTTTTATTTAAAAAAATTACGCTTATTTGTGTACCGGTTTTTTTTAAGTTTTAAATTAAGATAGACATACTTGTATAAATAAGCAAAAAGCAAATGGGAAAATATATTGTGTCTGAATGACTTTACACAAACAGAATAATTTTACGGTTATTAACACCTTACATATTATATGTATAATAATAGAAGTGGAAAAATTCTTAATTAACCGTGTTAATAAACATATAAATTATGCTACTTTTTTTACAATTATGAAGTGATAATTAAAAATAAAACGATAAAAAGAGTTAATACGAGGACGTAAAATTTTATTATTTCCAGTTAAAGGTACTATAATATAAATATATTTTATAAGACAGTGGCGTAACGAAAACTACTACTTTATTTTACATTTTTTTGAATTGTTTAATTATATAATATATATTCAGTTGTTGCTTAGTATTAATATTTTTTATCACCTTGTAGTACTTTCCAAGGAGTTAAATATGAAACAAATTAAGTACTTCAAGCTCAATTGCGTTTACGAATTCATGAATTTTAAGTAAAATATATAATAAGAAAAGATTATATTTCAATCTTTTAGTCTTATGAAGGTTTTTTCTATTGTAGACGTTTTATGGCTACAAACAAACCAAAAAGGATTTAGAAAATTGTTTGAATCCTATTTTTTGCTGTTTTTGGAATTTGCTTACAAACGTTACACATATTTTTGAAGTTGAGGATTTTTTGAATAGTGCAATTTACCAATCGGACAATATATGAACTTGTTTTGCGGCATGTTTTATTGTCACCATCAGTTTTAATCTATTCTTTACATAACGTCGCCACATTAATGGATGTTTTTTATTTTGTATGGTCTCTATTTATCTACCATTTTGAAATTTTTTTTTCTTATTCTTTATTGTTAAATTAGTGAACATCAAGTTAAAATATTTTATTGTCTTTTATTAGAAGTTGTGTATACATCTACAGTTAATTTAAGAATAGAATGAATTTTGTATTTAGAAATCAGAATATTTTTTTTTCTATAAACAAAATTAAATTCAGAATTTATATTATTTGTGTTAGGATGAGATTTAAAGGGCAAAGGTATTTTTACAACAAAGAATAATCAGATCACGTTTAGATGTGAAGTTTTACAAGTAATGGGAATAATACAATTTTACATTTATCATGGGATTATAAAATCTTTTTTCACATACAACTTTTTTTATGTCGTTTAAAAATTATGAATTCTTGTTAAAATACTTTTTATTGCGATAAAAAGATACCAAGAATAGTTTTATGCATGTTTACAGAATTGTTACACTTGTTAAGAACAACTAAATCTGCGCTATTTCAGGCAACCCATGTAATTAACTGATTTCAGGGAAACGATGCTTACTAAATTATATGTCGGTATCTATAGTTTACGAAGGGTAACGCTGTTACTTTATTAAAATTTCTAGTATTAATTACATAGATTGTGTAATTGTTCTTTGTATAATTACCATTTTATCTTTTAGTTGCTAAGCGGGAATACTACATACCCTGTTTTTATTTATTAGTGGTAACTATATACTCATAATGAAGATTAATTTTAACAAAGGAAATGTATAATGACATCTCGGCTTCTACTTTGAATATTGTTGAAACGATCACCAAAAGCCTTGCATATCTAAATAATAGCTACCTTACTCCGTTGGTTTAACTAATTAAGTCCGCACAAACACACTTAATTATAGAGATGAATCTACGTTGTTTTGTGAATTTAAGAACCTATATTAAATAAACTATTATTACCAAGGAAGGACATTTTGCATCGATTTAACTTTAATAATAAACTGACATTTTAAGAATATCGCGAACACTTTAAAAGTGTATAGGAATTGCAGATCAAATGCATTTTTTTAAATTTTTAATTCTATAATAAAATTGTGGAAACATGTTTTAATGAGATAATTTGGTGTTGTATATCTTTGACTTTAATTTCTGGTGAATTGTGATCTTAAGACCATATGTTTCAATTTGATTTTATGATGTAATTTGTATGATTTTAAGTTTTATTTTATCTCAAACTAAATATTAAGACAAGTTCATTAAAAACTTTAATAACAAATTCTTTCTGAGTGGGTAGTATACTTTTATAAGTAAATTGATATGGGTAAAGGAGAATTAGTTTAGCAACAAGGCAGCTTTTGACTTGTAGTTGCTTAAAGACGAAATTAATTTTGTTAATTTTAAGCAGTAGCTAAGATATGTTTTTGTGTTTGAATTATAGTGTTTTTTTTTTAATTTTTGATTTTGGAATTTATTTATTTTTTAAATTTAAAATGCACTTGCTTGGAAGTTATATCGTTGCATGGCTAAGTTAACGCGAATTACACACAAATTTAAAAAATAATTTTTTAATATTAATTAATGTACTTAAATTTATAAATCATAAAACTGACTTTAAAATATTCGTTGGTTGAGCATGCGAACTAAACCCACGCTATATAACTTCCGGTATATACTTTTACGTCACTGAAGACTAATAACTATCTTTCAGTGTTGTTTTAAAATCGTATTAACAAACGTAATCCAAGATTGAATGTTTTTATTAAAAATGCAAGGTTTTTATTTTTTTTAACTGTAAAGCAAGATTTTTGAAATATTTGAATTTGCGTCATAAACCTGTAATAGCTATTTAAAAATTTCATTTTTATACATTTTTGTTGGTTTTTACAAACATTGTTAAATTCGTGGTGATACCTAGACTAAGGCGACCAACTTTATTAACAATCAATGCGAGACACTACTGTAGATAAGGGTAGGTGGGCGGCCACACTATCCACAAGAAGACTGCAACTGTGTCGGTGGCGCATTTAAAGTTACTACTGAATCAACATTTATTTTTAAAATCATATTTTTCGCATGAATGGCATTCTTACTAATTTTGGGTTTTGGTTAAACATGTCATAAAAGCTTTCATAACTGCCATATTAAATTTTACAATAAGCATAGCATTCAACGTTTTAATTTTAAGTGATGATTTTTCCGATGTCCACAAGGCATTCATCAATGCAAATACTCGTTCTGCAGTAGCGTTCATCCTAGTCAAACAAAGAAGCTACTAGACGACGGTCAGGCAATTCGGAAATAGTATTGCGCTATCTTTAAAATGTTTGAACATCTCTATCTATTGTTGTTCTGTACTATTCTTCATCTCCTCCTACTTCTTTAGGACATCGTTGCTCACGTAATTTGACACTTAACTTACTTCGTCGAACAAATTATCTTCTTTTAAAATCGTGGCCGCTATAGGCATCTGCACCATCAGCCCATTTCAAATTTTGTTTTAATTAAATCCAAGTAAAAATTTTAAATTCATTGTATTGATGTATATACTTTTGCAGATATTTATTGGATGCAGTTCGGGTAAAATTTACAAACATGCCTCGTAAAAAAATGTCCGTCGATTTCACCATTCTCAACAAGTTTAGTTAACTTATTTCTTATGGTCAGAGGAATATAATCATTTTCTAAGCTGTTTGTGTATTTGTTTTGTAAATATATAAACAGGTGTGACACTTCTGTAAAGCTTGTTTTGTCTGCTTTCATCATTTTTACGAAATCGATAAATACTGATGCTTGCTTCGTAACTATTCTACGTCAACTAATAACAAACCTTTGCACAACATATCTATCTGAATTTGAACAATAACACGTTTATTAAATTCAAAATATGTATGTACTCTTAAATTATGTTTCTGTGTTATCAATATTCACATTGATTTAAATAACGTTGCAATTTACAAAGCTTTGTATTCATTTAATTACTTAATCATATTTAGATATTTTAGAAACGTTTGGAGATTTACAAACTCAAATTTAAATTTTTACAAACGATGCCAAATCAGAGTAAACACAAGAACTGCACTTTGAAGATAAGTACTTCGCCATACTTTCAAAAGCCCAGATAATATTAGAATCATGTACTCCTAATCTAAAATCGGTAGTTTATTCTCATACTACCGCGATGCAATCTAGTAATTGTTCTACTCTTGATAGCATCAAACTTCCAACAATTAATTTGCCCTACTTTAATGGAAACATCAAGCAATGGGTTGACTTCCAAGAGGTTTTCTTCAGTTTAATTGACGCAAATTTTTAATTATTAAACGTTCGAAACTATTTAAAGGCATTACTGATAGGATACTCTAGTAAATTAATAAAACATATGAACTTAACTCCAAATAATTATCCCCATGAAATCACATTACTTCATGATTGTTATGACAATTGCCATTCATACTCATTCACAGGAATTATTTGAGATCACATCTATGACAAAAGAATTGTTTAAAAACTTTGCTCAATAACTGATTGCATATAAACTAATTTATATAACTCATATAATTTTGAACAATTGAGATCAATCTTCAACCAAAGAATTTGAAAAAACAAGATTATATAATAGTGTAACAGACATCAACTTCTAAACCTGTTTCTGTTTATGAGGCTAAGCGTGAGGAGCATTATAAACAAACTACTAAAATGGATAAAGATGGAAGATAAACATTTCATTTGCTGAAAGTTCCGACTTGTTGGGTGAGCCTTGTTCTATAGCTAAGAAATAATCTGCTCTCGAAAATCAATTCAAGATCAACAAAGTATTTCATAAACTCTATATTGACCGATTTCTGTATCTGTCGCCCCTTTGTTACTTTATTCCCCATCATGGTGTGATTAAGCAGAACAGTTCGAAAACAAAATTGAGAGTGGTTTTCAACGGCTCTACTGTACCGTCAACAGGTCACTCTTTAAATTTATTTCAAATGGAAAGACCTACAATTCGAAGAGTCTTATTAGACTTTTGTAGGTTTTTTATTGCATTTTGTGCCAATATAGAACAAATGTATCGTGAAATACTAGTTGACGAAACTTAAAGACCACCACAAAGAATATTATGGCGTAGTAGTCCCCATGAGCCTCTGAACCTTAACATAGTTACATATGGTATTGCTGAGATTCTTAATAAAAATTTACAATCTTCAGTATAATTTGAGAAAATGAATTTCTAACAACTCATCTAAAGTTAAAGAATTCCTAGTGATCTTCAATAATGCTCGGCGATATATTACAATCAAATACTGTTGGTCTGATTTGGCATTTCGAAAGAGACGTGTTTTTGTTTTTTGTTTCCTGTAATCAAACTCATTTACACAACGTCGGACTAACCAAACCAAAAAAAAATGATTATCATTCAACGAATTCAATAGCAATTCCTAGAAGAATTTTTGTAACTGCCTTATTCAAATAGAATTTATTTAACTTATTTGATTAAAGTCTAAAGTAGCAGCTCGAAAATCAATTATTGTTTTACGTCTAGAAATATTAGCCGTCTTAGAAATGGCGCAACTGCTATACTGTGTCAAATGTGCTTTAAGTTTAAAGTTTAATCAATACTTTTATTGGGCTGATTCTTTAGTTGTTCTTGAGCGGATTCGACTTCCTGCGCATCAACTAAAAATCTTTGTATGTGTTATGGTTGACGAGATTCAAGAGCTTACTGAAAACACTCTTTGGGGACATATCGCTACTAATGACCATCCAGTTGACCTACTGTTGCGAGGCATATCTCTTTCTAAGTTAAAAAAAATCTAGGATATGGTAGCATGGCCACACTTTTGATTTATGCCCTATTTCAAACTTAAATCTAGTAGAATGACTCGAAATCAAACTAAATATATCTACTCTCGTAACTCGTGAAGTTAAAAAATTGTCTCTTAAAACGTTTATAATTTACGCAGTATTAAACATGTTGTTGCATATTGTTTTCGTCTTAAAGACAACAAGCCTATTGCAGAACAGATATTTAGAATCTTTAACTTGTGACGAAATTAAAAATTTATTTCTTGTTTTACTTATGATTTCCTTCATCCTTTTCTGATTGTGGTTTAGAAATTTCTTAGATTGTTTAAGACCTGGAGTTTCTTTCCAGATCCTGTTGATTTCTTTGTTTGCCCAGTTTTTTATAAGTTCTTGGAAGTCCCTCTGACCAAAGCCAAACGAGGGAATTCGTCCAATAAAAGGTTCGACTGCTCTTAGTTTAGCTTGTTTATTTGCTTTCTCATTGCCGTCTATTTCCTCATGTCCGGGTACCCAGAAAAGCTCAACCTTGTTCTTATCTGCCAGTTGTTTTAGTGATCTATGGCTTTCGTGAAGCATCTGTGATTTAAAACTGTTACTACTGAGCACCTTTAATGCTGCCTGACTATCTGACAAAATGATTATCTTTTGATTGCATTTTCTCTTGTTGATCAACTGTTCCAATGTTATGTTTATGGCGTGTACCTCTGTTTGGAATATGGTGGAGTTTCTAGCGAAGGATGAGTGTCTCTTGAATCTCCATCCCCCTACTCCTGAGCCCACACTGGCTTGGTAAGAACTTCCAACTGTTCTTTGAGGTTACCTTCTTTGTAATGATATGTCTCCTGCAGTTTTAAGGCTTGTTTTATGACTTCTTTTTTAAGTGTCACTTGCAGAGGAGCGATTCCTAATAGGGTCTCTGTGCTTGCCATGGCTGTCGTTCTTAAACGCCTATGGTGTTAACGCACGCTAGCCTCTCTACCTTTGCCAGCTTGGTGATTGCTGTTTTCTGGTCTACGTTCTTCCACCAGATGACAGCTGTATATAAAATTTTAGGTCTGATTACCTGCTTGTAAACCCAGTTGCTCGCTTCTGGGTTCAGTCCTCATATTTTGCCGACCATTTTTCAACATGGCCACAGCGCTCGAATGGCTTTGTCAGTCGTTTTTGCCAGTTCAGTTTCGTTATATAAAGACACGTAATACGGTATCAATTGATTCAATTGCTCCTTTTATACATTTAACCAACTGATATATTGTTGTTATAGTTGATTTTCGTTTCTGATAGACAAATGTGTATTTGTGTAGAGGTGCATTCTGTAGTACTTCTATTCTAATATACAGATCGACAAGTTTTTCTATCATGTTGAGCAGAAATTACGTTCAGCTTATCGGTCGATATGACTTCGCAGTGTCTAGAGGTTTGCCACCTTTTATTGTGTATGAATACTTTTACTTTCCTCCATAGTTGAGGAATATAGCCATATAGCAGAGTGTCTCGAAATAGATTTAACAGTGGTGATAACAGGATGGCTACTTTATGTTGAATGAGTGCAGAAAACATTCCTTCGGGGCCCGGAACGTTGGAAGGTCTTTATGGCCCACTTAATTCTTTCAGGCGTCACAATTGTTTTTATAAGAAAAAGGTTCATCTTGATTTCTGCTTCCCTTTTTATGTGTTCCCAAGTAGCATCAAAGTGAGAATAACTTATACTGCCACTTCAGTTTAGTGTTTATTACGTATTTAACACTTTACATGCAACTTCATAGTAATTATAACTTTATTCTATTGATTTATAGTGGAAATTACGTGGATACATCTTTTCTTAAGCACTTTGTAGTTCTGTAGCTTTGTGGTGAAAAGTAAAGTTTTTCCAACGTTATTTTCACTAAGTAAAATCACTTATAAGTTTTTTTAACTTTATAGTGGCAAATTAAAGTGGCGACCATTAAATGGAATCACTAAAATCTTACTTTATAGTAATAACCACTTTAAAGTGGCTATTAAAGTTTTGGCCACGTTTTGGAAACTTAAAATATACCTAAAATGTAGGTGCACTCTAGAGTGGTATGTTGTCGTTGTTGTAACGTTTTAGCCACTTCCATAAGTGATTTTCACGAGACATTTTAGGTTAAAGCCACTACATAGTAACATTTACTTCTGAAATCCACTTTTAAGTTACTGTAACTAAATAGTGGCCTATTTTCTACAATGCAAATCGGCTCGGTATAATTAAAAATACACTGCTAGTATTTAAATCTGTCTAACCTAAAATTGCTTTCTAGGAACACATCAAAAGTTTAATCCGTTAGTTATTTTATTAGAATTTGACATTTAATAACACATATAACCCATAATGTGAAAATGATTTAGAACAATTACAAAGCTGGATAACAATATTATTAAGAGTGTTCAAAATAATTGATTGTAATTATACGTTATGAAATGAAGTTGATAATAAAATATAAATTAGTTAGGTTATGTATCCAACTTCATTATGAAGATAAACGTGAAAGCATGTAAATTTTATTGAGTGGCCGTTCAACAAAATTCACGTGGTCGCCACCAATGCTGCCACTTTCAAAAATCACTTTTAAGTGTTCTGAAATCTGATTGGATGTTTCTTAGTGCTCTTGGCCACTTATGAGTGGAAGTAACTCCAAAGTGGCTATCCTTAGTTTTTGCCACTTAACACGTTGGGTGCTGATGACGCACATGTGCGTTTAACGATCAGACCCTAAAGTGCGCATGACGCACTTATGCGTTTAAGGGCTAAAATAACTTTTGTATAAAAAAAAATATTTTTTTCATTTCTAGGAACATACAAAATTAGTTTTAAAAACGATAAAAAAAATCTTTTTTAGACTCTGGGGTTTGAAAATAAAGTACATGAGCACCCAACGTGTTAACAGTTACTTTATTTCTAAGTAGCCATATTTATGAACAATCCCTATGCCGCCATTAACAAAAATTTGACAATTATTCTAAATATATGAAATTTATATGTAACAACACATTGAATGTAAGAAATTAATGAATTATAATTAAATTTATAATGTAAATACTAATAAAATGTGTTTTAGATTGTATAGTTATTTAATTTTTATTTTATATTTAGGACTTTAATTTTGTTTTTCTAAAAAAATGAAAATTTTGTTGGCCCATGGTTATATTTCGAACTGTAACCTCTACATTTAACAGTAAACTTGCATTTGTTGCAATTTTGCTGTTAGCAAATGTTGTACAAATTCAATAATAAACATGTAGTTCATAGAAACTTAAAACAGTTTGATCGAAGTAAACCTTGTTGTCCATTTGTAAAATAAAGAAGGGATGTAGATGACAAAGTAAACAACATTTAAAAATGGGACAGAGATATAAATACATTAAAGCAGTTACTAAAATGCTCAGGGCCACTAATGGTCACCACGCCGCCACTTGGCAACGACGTGGATTTTACCTGGCTGTAATGTTATTTTATAAGTGATAAAATGGTTGTAATCACGTAACGACCACCCAATATTTGTTCCCCATTTTGGTGGTAGCCACGGTATAGAACTGTGCCTGTAACGTGGTAGTGGGTAGTGGCACGCCACTCTACAGTTCCTACGACTGTGGCTGCCACGTCGCAATCACCAAAAATGCTAGTTGGGTTTGCTTCTATCTTCAGCTCCCTTTGGTGCTATGCAGTCTGGGAAGTGTGTTACCGTCAACGTTTCCAAGGTTTTTTTTAAAGATCATTGCTCTTTTTGAGTACGCCAATGTTCTCATGTGATTCTTTTGAAATAGCCTCTGCTATTCGCAGGTATATCCTCAGGGTTCTCACAGAAAGTTTTGGCTTTGCGAAGTTTTTTGTTAAATTCCGTAATATCTTTTTGATACGTTTCCAACTGTTTGCTTTTTTTCGCTCTGTTAAACTCCTTTCTGGCTTTCTTTTGGAGTTTCATTCCACCAAGGAACTGTGCTGTTGGTTCTTCTTGTTTTTAGAAGACAGTTTTTCTCATAGGTCTTTACTATGACCTTCATGGTGAGGTCCGTTTTTTCCTCGAGATTGTTAATATTTTTATATTATATATAACATCCTTCACACTATCTCGTCAGTTGTTTTTGTAGCCTTCCCAGTTGGTCTGTTTAGAAAGTCTGTACGTCTGATCCAGTATAGGTCCTGCTTCAACCTTGAACATAATCATATTATAGTCTCACAGAGATGCCTCACCAGATACTCTCCACTCGCTGATTAAGTTCACTACACTTCTGGTTACTAAGGTTAGATCAAGAACCTCCTGTCTTATAGAGTTAGTGAATGTTGCCATTGTTAGCCATTACCGTGTTAGTAGTAATACGGTATTCGTGAAAAGACTCGCCCCGTTTGCTGATTTCAGTGATGCCCCAGATGATGTGTGCGTTTGCGTCGCATCCTAGGATCAGCTATTTGTAGTTAATGAGGCGCTTTACTATATCTGGTGCCGCCTCCTGCTCCTCTTCTGAGAATATGTTAATGCTTCACATTTATGCTTTGAGAAGTAGGTACATTTTAACCCTGTTGTAAACTAGTACATATTATTCTATTTTAAGCTTACGAGTTAACATTAACCCATTTTGCCCCACTGTACTCAAATGAGTACACTTTTGAAAACTGTACTTACAGAGACACCTATAGTAGAATGCTTACTAATAGTTGCAGAAATATTTCGTTTGGTATCAAAGGTATTACAGTTTTCTTTTATGGCAATGTAAGATTGTTTTATTGTAACGAACTTTTATTTTGAATCTTCATGTGCGTGGTGTACCGTGCGTTACGACAGTTGTTCTTGAAAATTAATTAGATTTATAGCGTTTAGTGTTATTCTATCCATTCCAAAAATTGATCAGGTATGTATTTCATTATCTTATAACACCATATTGGGGGTTAGTATAATTTATGATTATAATAAACACCATTATTTATTGATGTACTCGTTTGAGTACAATGGGATTTTATAGTTTTTTCTGTGTGCATTATGGCTGTAGTGGAAATGGACCCAAAGTCAATAAGTTGTAAAAGTTTCTATGGAAAGCGTCACCATAATTTATGTTCCGCATTAGACTCGTTGAATGATTTGGAAACATCTAATAAAAATATTGATTTGGTGATAATTGCTCCTGTTCCTGTCGAGAATCAGATATTGATGAAATTGAGGAAGACAATCTTCAAGCTGATATTTTACCGGTTGATGTTCCTGGAGAAATTGAGGTTTTCATAGATGATGAGAATTATGACTCAGATGACGATGTACCACTGGCATTGTTGTTTCAAAATCAAAAAGAGCAACCTACTAAAAAAAAACAGAAGATTGATGAACACCCTCCCAGATGGACGTCGCAGAAAACTGACATCACTATGAATGGGACCACAGGTTACCTGAACCGTCAAAATAATGTGAAACAGGCTTTGAATGGTCTAAACCCCATACAAATATTTGAAGTTTCTGGATCAAGAAGTCTTGCAATATATAGTTGACAGAAACAAATCGTTATTCATTACAGAAAAATGACCACAACTTCGTCGTATCGGTCGATGAAGTTAGAACTTTTATAGGTATTCTTTTATTTAGTGGATACCACCATCTACCCAGAGAGCGCTTATATTGGTGCCTTGATGAAGACTTAAATACACAACTTGTGTCCAACTGTATGAGTCGCAATAGGTACTATAAAATAAAACAATATTTGCATCTCTGTAATAATGAGGAAATAGATAAAGTCTGATAAGATGGCCAAATTGAGACCTTTCATGGAAAAAATAAATAAAAGGTTTCTTCAGTGGGGATATTTCACGAACAACTTTCTATTGATGAGGCTATGGTAAAATATTTCGGCCATCACTCCTCCAAACAGTTTATACAGGAAAACCTGTCCGTTTTGGATTTAAGGACTGGATGCTGTGTGGCTCTTCGGGCTACTGTTATCAACTTGATACCTACTGCGGTGCAAATTGGACAACAAAAAAACAAATATACCTCTTGGATCGAAAATTGTTTTGGAATTGCTTCAAACTGTTGTAAACCCAACGGACCATATCGTTTATTTCGACAATTATTTTACGAGCTACTCACTGATGAATCAACTTCGACAACTTGGCTTCAGAGCTACTGGAACAATCAGGGACAATCGAACAAAACAGTGTCCCTTACCGCCAACGGCAGAAATGAAGAAGAAAGCACGCGGGTATTTTTCATTCCAGTTTGATGAAGAAAATTCTTTGTTGTTTGTCAGATGGAGAGACAATAGTGTTGTCACAATGGCAACAAACTACGATAGTTGCGATCCACTTTCGAAAGTACAAAGATGGTCTAAGAGCAAAAAGAAAAAATCGAAGTTCCGCAACCCCGACTGTTTTTCCATTACAATGCAGGAATGGGAGGTGTTGATATATTAGACCAAGCTGTAAACAACTTAGAGTCACTATCCAAGGAAAAAAATGGTGGTGGCCCTTATGGACTCACATGTTGAACGTGTCCATGGTTAATGCTTGGAGGCTCCACGTGCTTTGCAACCCTGTACAAAAACAAGATCTGCTACAGTTTACCAGGAGCGTTACCAGACATTATCTAAGGAATTTTCAAAAATGGACTGCTAATCGGAGAACACAGAATATACCACAAAGTATAATTAGAAGTGAAGCTGGACACTTTCCAGGTAAATTGGAAAAACAACTTCGTTGCCGGCAGTGCCATCGAAGAGTTAGATGGGAGTGCATAAAATGCAAGATGACTTTGTGCATTGAAAGGGAGTGCTTTGTTCAATTTCATAGTTAATTTATTTGTTTTTATTTACTAAAACATTAAAGTTTTTAACGTTATTATCCCAGCGTACCCATTTGAGTACACCTATTTTTCTCCTAATTTAATGAAAAAAAAAAAAGTTTAACAAAATACACATAACAACATTAGGTACTATAATGCCAAAAATAATAATGGTTTTTTATATTTATAAAAAAAAAGTCCGTGGGCACAAATGGGTTAATAAAAGTAAAAAAATTATTTTCATGTGCGGAACTCAGTTCTCGTTATTTATCACTCCGAACCAGCTAAATTCAATACAAATTAACAGTTAGATATTCCAAATGGCGTTACATTAAGATAAAACGTTTGTAATGCAAAGGACGGTGCTAAAACTTATAGTCGATTTTAGTAGTAGTAGGTATACTATATATAATCTTTGTACTTTGCTAATAAAGAGTTTTTGTTGTACAAATTGCTTTTTATTAACAACAATGAAACCCAGCACTTTGAATGTCATACTTTTATTGACCACAGTTGCAGTTTCGCAGGTAAAAGCATTATTTTTCTTGCACATTCTACTATAAATATAATTCAAAAATTATCAATTTTGACTGCAAATAAATTTTATAATTATAAACACTGAATTTATATTTTTTTTTCTATATTGAAACGTTCGAGAAATTATTCTCAAGCCCGAGAACAAGAAGATTATTCAAGTTTAAATAAATAAGTGATTAACGCATGTCGAGATAAGTATAACGGAGTATAACCTTGTACGTGACTTTAATGTAAACAAGTGCTAGTGTTTAGATCTATAGAAGTTATCCGCGGACTTTATCTTTCGGTGAGTGTAATATATAAATTAGCGTAAGTGTTTGTAATAAATATCCTTAGATTTAATTAGTTATAAACGTGTAAATATTTTTTAGTTTAAATAAATTTGTTTTAATAATTGTTATAATATTTATATTACGTATTTAGATAACAAACTTCTTTGGATCGATTTATTTCGTCACTCTATTATGTGATTACCAGATTTTTCAATTAATGTTAAAAATTGAAAGGAAATATAAGCGCGCTTATTACTGCATAGTTATTCCCTAACTGCTATTTGTATTACTTTTTTTTTGTTGTATTACATTCAACAATATATCATTCATATCGAAAATCAAATTATTCAATTTTTTAAAATTCATGTTCACGTGTGATAAATTGGGTGCGAACATATTCTTGAGCCGTTTCTACTTAGTTTACATTTGCATAAATTAAATTATTTTGATTTAGTACACTTTGAACATACATATTTAATTTTCTGAATAACTATGCACCGACTTGTTACATATTACAATAACGCTCTATTTCCAAATACTTTCAAACGAATTTTTAAATTGTGTATTTTATTTTTAGGTTAATTTAAATCACTTTGAAATGCATATTTCTGGACTGGAAAAAACTCTGGTAAGAGATTGGATACGCATAACTTTAATGAAAACATCACAGCGCAAACTTTAAATGATGCTTAAAATTAAAACAAAGAAAAACTAAATTGAGTGCGCTCTATTACGTTGGGAACATAATTATGCTTTTATTAGCTACAACGTATTTTTTTATGGTTTTGCTTTCTTTATTTTTTTATGCATTTCAGTGAGTAAATTAAGTGAAATGGTAAAAATAAACGGTACTTAGTTTCAAATTTTTATTGTTTTACGATTTAATTTACCGAAAGAGAATGTGCAGATTGTTTTTATTTATTATTTGTTTCTTATTTCTAAGTTTTGATTGCGTCTTAATAAATAAAGCGAAAGCAAGTAACAATGCTGCGACAGCATAATCTAGGGATTAAGGATAACGGGACATGCTATGCGTCACAAGGCTTTTCAGGGTAATAGGCATTCATCAAAACACTTATTTTAAGTAAAAGTAAATCGATTACTCCACGAAATTCTTAATCACTCTTAACAGAAATACCTTTACTTTTAAGTTATTAAAGCATTTACGTTTTTGTTTTACCTATTCTCTGACTTTAAAGCTTTGAAAACCGTTTAGTTTTATCGCTTATTTTAATTGCTACTTTATTTTTCTTTAAATTTTTGTTTTAAATATTTACATGTTTGTTACTTTTAGTGGGAAATGTCAAATTAGCAATAAAAAACTTGTTCAGTAATAAAAAACTTCAGTTTCTAAAGTTAAAGCTCCTCGGGGAAGTTCAGGAACGTTTGATTGTACAGGCTATCGTAAAATGGGAACTAAAACACAGTGGAAGGTTGTAGTAATTCTATTTTACTATGAAAACTTTTGGTATATTTACCTTGCGTACCTTTAATTGTCTGCTGCGGAATAGCTAAGTGGCCTTCAAGTTTATGAGATATCAAATAGTTGCGGTTCATGTAACCTTGTCGTATGTATGTATCTTGGGAAATAATAGCAAGTGTTTTCTTTATTAGGAACGATCGATTGAGAATTTAAATGGAAAATAAGAATCTCATACCATGTTGGAATTACATCTGTGTAAAAAACAAACAGGTTGTCTTAGTTGTGCTTGTTTAATGTTACCGAAAATATTGAATTGCAACGAAGTGTTTAATTACAAATTTATTTAGTTACACTAGTGTGACTAATTTATATTTAGTTATAGTTGTATAATATTTTTTCTTGTCTTGTCTTCTTCTTCTATGTCTTTATTTGTTAATTAAATTGGGAAACTCTTTTTTTAAACTTTAAAATTGATATTATGTAGGGGTAGTAAGAGGTATCTAAGCGTATAATTGAGAACATTATTCATTTGTTAAGACATATTTTATTAAAGAATTTCAAAACTTAAATATTACTAAAAGATACTGTTTAACTGAAAAATGTAATTTGTGTTGGTAAAAAAAATGCATGCACATGTACAAATTTTTGATATTACAACGCCCTAAAGGGTGTTTACAACTACAATTCTGTCAAATTATACTATAAAGCTGTAAACAAAAGCTTATGTTTTTAATTAACATAATATAATAAATAAATATATCTCATCAAACATAATACCTAAATATTTTTTTAACAGTGTGATTTAACTACTCCAGCGTCTACCTTTTGAAAATCAAAGGAATCACTTCTGTATCTAAGAATAAAAATTGTACTGTACTATAAAAACAGTTTACCGTTTTTACTCAAAATAAAATAAAGGCAACGGCAGCTCTGATATTGGAGAGTGGCTTGGGTAAAGCAATAAGTACAAATCAGCTTACCTTTAATGTGCAGATTAGAATCTATTAAAAAAGGGCGCCAGAACGAGTGTACTTACATGTGTTTATTCACACCTATACGCAACTGAAGATATGTAAGTAAAATAAATAATATTCCATATTCCGAGATCTATCTTGTAGAATGCGCATAAAATTTAAAAATTTGAGGACCATATAAAATGCTAATATAAATTTACGAAATTGTGTTAAAATCTCAAAAAATTCAAAAACTTAACAAAATAATTTGAAATATATATTGTATCATTCTTTTCAGCCTTCTTTTGTCCACTCTTGGGCGTAGGCCTTTTCCAACCTTATCCACTATTTCCTGTCTTGGGCTATTTGATTCCATTTTTTTTCCAACTGTGTCCTTAATGTCGTCTGTCCAGCGTTGTCGTTGTACGTGTAATACCTATATACATAAGTAAGTAAGTATAGCACATTTTGTTTAGTTATTATTTATGTGAACAAGAAATAATGTTTTTTTTATTTTCGCTATCAGTACTTTTACGTAAAACCAAAGGATTGTTTTGCTGTTTCTGCTACTACGACACTTTTTTTACGTCATTATAATTTTCTTTTTTTACTTTGCGTTTATAATTACTTCATTGTGACACCGAAAACAGTTTCCCAATGAATCTCATTGTGACACTCTTTTTAGTAAAATTTTTGTTCTGATAAATGGCAGCATTGCATTTTTCATTCGAATGATGTCAAAATCGCAAATGTCATTTGTCAATGCGGTTAAAAACAGTATTAAGAATAAGAAGAAATTAAGAGTCTTTATGAGGTTAGAAGTTTGAGTTGTACTGGAAAATTTTGAAAATAAACTAAATACTGTCAATTAACTGCGATGGAAAGAAACCGAAGTTTCTATATATTTCTACTTAATACGATACAACGATAACACTTAAATAACCATTACAACCATTTACTATTAACTTGGTGAAATTAAGGTATCAGTAACAAAAAAATTAACGCAAAGGTGAGAAACAAACAAAATACAATACGTAATAATACATTAACAGTAATACTGCACGTATCTTGAGCTTGAATTGTTAAACTAGGTAGGTTATGTGTAACCACATCTTGCTTATAGTTCAAATCTTGTTGAACTTGCACATTTACTCCTGGAGGGATTTTATCTTTTTCTACTCCAAAATCAGGGATGGGTACATAGTAGAAGTACTCGGCTGAGGTGAATTAACCGAACTGAACATACGCCTTATTCCAATTTTTCTTTTTAGAGATGTTGTAATACATCCTTCTGCTACTGCAGAAGATTTCTAACCTCCATGATTTTTAATTGTCGCCAAGTTTTCACATTCATTGGCCAAGTGCGATGCTCTTGATCATCTAAAACAGTGTCCGGTATAACATTTAGGATTGGGTAGTTTGAGATAGTACCCTATAGTTTTTGGAACTTGCCCAATTTTATTAATACCAATTGGGCTTGGTAAGCTACGTCCATCATGGTATGTTAAAAAAATCTTTTTAGGGTAGCAGTAGCAGATCGTAGATTTAAATATTTTTGTATTAAATTAATCCACTGTATCTCGCTAATTACAAACACTTTTGGTGAATAGTTTTTTGTTTTAGAAATATTAACAATGATGATTCCGCCTCCAAATTTCACATCATCAACAGTCATGTTTAACAGTTTATCTCTTTGACATGCAGCAACATATCCTATTATCAACATAAACTGAAAATGTATACTAGTACACAAAAGATTTTACATATGAGAACTAGAATCACCTTAATTGCGAAATAAGGGAAGTCATCTGCTTCTTTTATGAAACGATCTATTTCCGAACTTTGAAGAATATTAGATTTTTTAGGTTGATAACCTATCGATTGTTGTTTTAGGAATCCCTGCAACCTCACGTTTTTATACACATTTAAGCAACCACGTAACATGCTATAAGACGCCTATAATGTGGATGCTTTCTTCGTTTTGCTCATTTTATCGTAATATGCAAGTAATACATTTTTGCTAATAGTTTTAACACACTTTTTCACACACCATGAATTGAACGTATTATATTCTTTATCATAAATTGATTTTGATTTTGCTGGAAGAAGTTTATTAACAGCATCAGCAGCTGTTGCTCTAATTTCTGGAGGTGTGTACGAAATATTTTCTTGCTGTTCCATGTTTTGAATTAATTTCTAAGTTCAATTAGTTTTAAACAGTTTTGAAGAATTTTTTTTACGTTATTTAAAACAAAATCAGTTAAATTTTTAGATTTGTCACATACTATAATTACTAAAAGTTCCTACATTTAAAAAGGACAGATTTCTACAAACAATTTCATATTTTTCACACGTTTAATAAGAGGAATTGGAGCACTCCTCGCAAACCCACTCAATGCTACCTAATTAAACTAAAATTCATCAACACAAATCAAAGTAAAAAAAAATCAGTTTACAAAAATGTACCTTCATAGTTTTTATCATCACAACCTTCTTTTTTACTGTAAATAGCTATAAACGGTGGTGACACGTTGAAATTAGTTTAACACCCGCGAATTTCAAAATATGCTTTGAATTATTCGTCGGGATAAAACCACAACGTAAAAGGACATTGGGGGTAAGCAATGTCAATGCAATTATCCAAACGCCACCAGAGTGAACTACTGGACGGCCGTTTCGCTCTTTTGGAGCTCATCAGCAGTAGGAGATACACCCTAATGTAGTTTGCATAATTGCATTGACGCTCCTTATAGCTATAAGGGGCGTCAATTTACAGTAAACTTTAGGCACATAGTAAAATTACACTATGAGATGGCTCTGCCATCAAACACTTTTGAATTGTAACTTCTTTTTTACGTAATAGGTATTTAAAACTCTTTATCGGTATTGATGTTTATGCTTTTTTATAATAATCCATGAGAAAATATTCAAACTTTTAAATTTACATCGACATAAAATTCTCTTGAATAATGTACATGGTGTCTTACTTAAGGTAGGATAACATCAACTTTGTTATTATTAGAGATAGAGATTAGGTTAAATAAAAAAAGGTTTGTAGTATATACACCTTCTGCTTATACTACGAACTACTGGGCCTAGGGTACAACGGTTTACGTTACAGACATCCATTATTCTTTGCTGTAATTTTTCTTTGTTGTTGCATGGATCTATGTTTTGGTATAATTTTTTTTTAAAACTCCCATTAGAAAAAATCTATTGTTTTCATATTGGAAAGCCTGGGAGGCTAAGCAGTTTTACTATGTGTTACTAAAATTCTATTTTGCAATCTGTCTTCTCAATAATGAGTAGCAACCGTGACATTATGGGCGGGTGTCTCATCCTGCTAAAACCACATGTATCGTTGCACTGCTAAAGGTAAATTCTTTAGTAAGTCTTCTAGTTCTGTTGTAAGAAAGTATATTGGCCGTTGAAAGAAAATGAACCCAATGAATCTATTTCCGACTAAACCACACCATACATTACATCCAAAACTTCCTTTGTTTCTACGGGGAGCGTGAATGTGTGGATTTTCTTTAGCTACGTAATGTATACTATTGCGGTTGAAGTAACTGTTGCTGGCGAAGTATGATTCATCGATCCAGAGAATCTTATTGTGAAAATTTTTATCTTCACGAATTTTTTGTAAACTCTGTGTAAACCAGTGTAAATTTGTAAAAATACTACATGGCTGATCTAAAAAAATGAACCTAATGGTGTTTTCTTCAGAGCGAAACGTTTTACGCAAAATTTGATACTAAAGAGAAGCGTTTATACAGGGTGGTTTTCTTTAAAAAATTCTCGGGCAGATCGATTCTTGATTTTTGGGGAAAACGTTTAATGGCAAACTTGACATCAACACATTAACCCCCTAGCTCTAGCAACACCTAACTCAAGAATTTAAATAGGGAAACGGGGTTGAGTCACTCTTTATTTAAAGCCTCTTTTAATTCTCTATGCGAAAGGATTTGGTTTTATTCAATTTTTTTTTCGTCCCCATGAAAACCACCACTAAGGTGGAAAAATCCTAAAACACGCTATTTTTGTCGGCACATTTTGATGTCAAATTTTACTTTGTCAGGTAAACCCCTTAGCTCTAATTATGTGGCAATTGTGTGGCAGATATATTTAATCGAGAGCATCCCGGTAAACACGTAGAAAGAAAATACGTGATGAAGTTGGTCACCACGAAGTTTAAAGAAACGGGTTTAGTAGCTAATAAAAAACGAGACCCTCAACGTGAACTCCTGGTGAGAAATGAGGCTACTGTGAACTTTTGAAACAAGTGGCTGTAAAACCAACTCGAGGAATTTGGCCACTGTAACCAACATCTCTAGAAATACTATTCGAGGAATCCTGAAGCACCATAAATTTCATCCGTACAAAATTCCTTTAGTGCATGAGCTGAATGAGGATGATTTTGATAGACGACAGCAGTTTTGTGAACTTATGACCGAGAGAATAGATGCGGATATGAATTTTCTTTTCAACATTTGTTTTTCTGACGAGTGTACATTTTTCTCAAACTCTACTGTAAATCGCTTTAACTGTCGGTTTTCTGGACAAAGTATTTCCGGGACATTGGGTTGGATGAAGATGTGTTCTGGAATGGCCGGCCTGCTCACGAGATTTAAGTCCTCTGGTCTTTTTCTTGTGGGGTCATCTAAAAAGTAAAATTTACGCAACGGAACCAGGGTCTCTGGAAGAGTTGCGTCGACGTATTAGTGAAGAATGCCGCCAAATTACGCCACTGATCCTCCAAAATGTAAGGGAACGTTTCGAGCAGAGTTTGTAGCATTGCGTGGAAGTCAGTGGCGCATAATTGACATTTGGCCTTAATAACATTGTCCTCCTCTTTTCATTTTCATTAGCGTTTAGGTGACGTATCAAATTTCTTTTTTTCTGGATTCACGGTTTTGACATGAAAACTGCAAAGTAAACGCATGCTTAGCAGAGCTTTCTAAATGAATTGTCATTCAATCGATTTACATATTGAAATTCAAATGTGATATTAGCCGACGTGTACGGAAAGAATCGGTGAGTATTTATTACCGTATCTAATAAATCACGTGTTTGACACGTTTACTAATTTCCTCGTAAATTGAAATACTGCTGTTCTTTTGGATTATCGTCATCGTAGACACCTTTCTTAAACTTGTTGGAATTGTCAAGTTTGCGACTATCTTCGACAAACAATGTTCAACGCGTATATCCATAGAGAAGCTAAACGTGATCTCTGTTATCAATTCTGTCGATGAATTAAAATCAACAACTTGATTCAAATATGTTGTGGATACATTTGTTCTATGGCCTCATGGCAAAGATAAACAAAATCAGCTTTTCAACATCAGAACTTAACATGCTAGCCAGCTATACATTTACTTTGGCGATAGAACATAATAGCAGTCTAGCCTTCTTTGATGTACTGGTGTTAAAGAAAAATAACTAAAAATCAGGGCATTCCGTTTACGGAAATAAAAAGTACAATAATAGATACTTAAATGCTAAATCTCACTACCATTCAGTAGAGAAGAATACTAAAAGACTTATACGTGTGTCAGATAATGAAAATCTACAAAAAGAAAAGGAAACACTGTTGGAGTCTCTACAACAAAATAGATACGGGTTCAAAGAGATCAAAAAAGCATGGGAAAGAGCAATAAATCCATCTCCTACTAGCACCGCTTATTTACCATACCCTATGGGTTCGACAGACAAAATAAGCAGAGTGCTAATGAAACATAATATCAAAACTGTCTTTACGGCTAGGGATATCTTGAACAATTCGTTTACATCTACTAAAGACAAACAATGGGCTTTAAAACATGTATAGCATAAAAATGTATACTATAAAAAGTATAAAATCGGAGTACAAAATTCCTTGTTCCTGTGGATCAAGTTATAAAGGACGGACGGGACGATCTATTGAAGTTAGAGTAAAAGAACATATGTCTGACTGCAAACACCGCAGAGTTACTAAATCAGCGTTGGCACAACACGTGTGGAACCAAGGACACATGCTAAACTTTGACCAAATTAAAGTGTTGGCTAGAACACCTTTCTACTTTCCCAGACTAATTCGCGAAGCTGTGGAAATAGAAAAATATCTATATAATATGAATTGGGAAGATGGTTTAAAACTTAGCAAACCTTGGCTACTAGTATTACATCTTCTAAGACAAAGGTCAATCTTCTTGGAAACAACACAAACACTTACTCCGAGTAATAACGATGTCAGTCAAGCGGTAATGGAAGGTTCGTTAATTACGCTAATGAAATAAATACCGTCACTTACAGTTTTTCCTTCAGTGACAGATGCAAGCTGCAATGTTTTGCGAAACGTCATTTTGTTTAGGTTCACGAACGACCATACGGCAAAAGCTAAGTTCTACTTCTTGTTTTGGCTCTCAAGAAGAGACTAGAACCAAGTCTAAAAAGTCTGGTTATTTAACTACGACGAGGTCTAAGCGAAAGTCGCTTATAATCGTAAATTAACTATAACTATTCGAAGTACGAATTTAACATTATCAGTCAAATAATTTAAGTAAAAGTTAATAATATAAATGAATAAAGCTTCCAAAAAACGACAGTTTAGGATTACTCTTCAAGATACTAGAATAAAACAATTAAGCTTATAGCTTTAAAAATAATTTATTGAAACCGTTTTTAGTATTGTTAGATATAAAGAAGGTTGTTTACATAATATTTCTATTTTATAGTTGAATTTTATTACACTAGAAAAAACGCATTGCTTTATTGACACAATTTGATTTAACACCTTCCATCAATGTACATAAGTATGTCGATAGTTCCATTCAAAGTTGCACAATAGAAACTGTTTGGATGTAAATTCAATGTACTCATTTTAATACCATTATTCAAGTTACTTTCGGGCTTCAATTCTGAATAGCGAACAACAAAGACTTTTTGTGCTGCAGTTGAAAGATATTTACCGTATTTCATGACTACGATATCGTATGCATTGAAGCAACAGATTGTTTGATAACTATTTTTATATCTCGTACGATTCCCGCAGCTTTATTTATTGTTATTTTATCTAAACCTATTCTTTGCTGTTTCTAAGGTTGTATAAAATTAATTTTTTTTCTTTAGTTTGAACAGAAACTATATTACTCTTAGAATTTATAAGTATGATATGTTTGACGTTAATAATTTTAGTTAATTTTATTATTTGTGAATGCTAAATTATTAGGTCAGTAATGTATTTTTTTTGTTACAGGTATGCCTCCAATGGTGCCTACATCAGATGCAGCGTTAATGCTAACCAGTATGTAGTACATACATTTATCCATAAGCAAGTAATTTACTTTTTTATATCAAAACTGACAATCACGGGTAATGCATATGTATCTAAAGCATAACAGGAAAATTAGAAAGGAATTTAATTAAAATATCAGAGGGTGACAGAATTTTAACGAAATTAATTGTGTTTTGTGTTAACCTCGAATAGTAAGCCACAGGGTACAGTAACGTATATTATAAACGGTATTATAACTAAGTACAAATTCAATGTTGTTGCTTTAAAGGGCGTTTTCGTTAAGGTTTTGTACACAAAAAAATATAGTCGGTGGTTATGAAAAATATGAAAGCGGTAGTATTTGACAACGGCACAGGATTTAAAATGATATTTAGATTAATATTTAGTTTTTGTTTTAGTTAATGATGTTTACTAAACGCTTTGAAATTGAAAATTTATTTATGTTAATTATATAAATTTATTCGCTTATTAATGACAATTAGGTTTCTTAATCGAAATTTCGAAATTGCAATATACTTTTAAGATACAAAAGCTTTAACTTTAAAACTGCTTTTAATAAATTAGGAATTTTAACGTTTAGATGATGACATCACGACGTGTTGTTGCTGTTTATATTAGTCTTTTCAGATTTGTGGCTTTGAAATTGCCAGAAAAAACTATAGTAAATCAGCTTTTTCATACAAGTTATAAGCATTTTTTTTGTAACGTCACACTTTTTCAAATGACGCTTGAAGTATCTGCTGCCAAACGATGCAAAAAAAAATGAACAACTTAATTTACGTCAGCAAAAAGCTTTAAATCTGTGTTATGTAGTTTATTGCAGAGACAAATTGTTTTGAAAAGTACTGCCGATTAAATCATAATTTTCAACAGTGGTTGAAAACCTCGTTAGTGCTAAATCTCTTAAAATTTATGTTGATTTACAGTATAGCAAATATAAATGACATTAAAACGACTTAAATTACTACAGCTGCAAAAAATATGTTACTGAAAAATAATAAACTTATGCTTACAATTGACAGAACTAATTTATAATTATGATATTCAAAAACGTTTAAGATCAATAACATCAACGCATGTCTAATCAGATTTAAACTACTTATTGTCTAGTTTAAAAGACAGATCAGAATATCCGCACTGAATACATAAGGCGTATAAATTCGAATTGACGTCCTACATTTGGAAATATATAGATATACGCATCTGAACAAAATATCAGATTTACTACTTCATATATTTTTTCTTAAAAAATAGAATAATTCAAATAAATGATTTTATTTTTCAAACGCCGACAATATATTTATTGTTTTAGTAGTAAAGAACTAATTAATTATGAAATAAGGTACTCTCGTATAATTAACAAGTAGATTGTTCTATTTCTGTACTTAACTTAAATTTATAAGTTTGTTGAAAATATATTTATAAACCATAGGAAGAATAAAATGATTTCGTACAGTTAATTGCTGAAAGTAACAGTAACATCTACAACAAAATAATTTGTTAATAAGTAGCTAATTTTAAACAAAGATTGATAGTTTTTTTACTTTTCCGTTTTAGTTTAATTTATTAGACGTTACGCAGTGTTTGGCGCAACACGAGTAGTAAATTTATTTTATGTACGTTACCTTTTAGTTGATAACTAATTAGTGGACTATTATTTAAGTAGAAGAATTTGGGAATTTATTTTAATCGTTGTTTTGATGTTATAAATCCAAAAAACAACAAACTTTCATTAGTTATAGGTAAGCTCCCTAACCAATATTTGTGTTTGAAGTATCTTTAGTTTTAAATACCTTTAAATACGTACTATTTTTCGTCGAGGTTAATTTATTGGTGTTATAAGTTGTGAGAACGAAATGAAATGAAACAGATGCAGGTTAACGACAAACTAGTTAAACGTTTTATTATAATGATCAAAGAAACTAAAACTGGAATTTTATTATTAAATCATTAAATTTAATTTTTGTGTAATTGATAGGGCTCTTAAAATTTCATTCTAATTTTTTTTGTAATATTTAAAAATACTGAGAACTAAATCGCAGTTGATTTTGTTTGTTTGAAAAGAAAACTGCGTTAATATTAACTAATTAATAAAATAATTAACTTTTAGTTATTGACTGGTTTCTATACAAAATCGTTCGTTAATAGAAATTCATTCAATGGTTTAAAATTATTCATTAATAAGGATCATTAACGATCTATTTCTTACATTATTATAGGTTAATATAGTTATTAACAGACGATCGACGGAAAAAATGTTTAATGATCGTTGCCTTTTGCAACGCGCGTTAAAGCATACTTTTTGACAAAGGTTAACTTTTCGCAATTGCTATCTCATTTTACAAAACTTACATATAGTATCTCTACTTAGATTCTCCGTCTGCTCATTTTTGTCTTGAACACGTTATATAAAATAATCAAAAGTATATGATTAAAAAAACTCATTAAAAACGAGAAGTTTAGACCTTGGTCCTAGTATTTGTGTAAATAATTTAGTTACTTAATATGAGAGCATTTTTTTTTTCAAGTGATACAGCTTAACCAAGCTTACAAAAACCCTGGGTAGGCGTGTCTGGGGGAGCGCCTATCGTACAAGTTATAGTCTTGATGAAAAAGTATTTCGGCGCTAATATTTAAAACAGTTTTTAAAATTAAGCAACAAGCAAGTGAGTCGTACTCGAGTGCATAATTGGTTGCATAAATTGTAGTTAAAAAAAGTTCGTATAAAACATGAACAATCTCTATCACTGTACAAATATCTTATTTACTTATAACTACAATAACCACAATTAGTACGGTTTTTAATAAACCTTTTACTGAAAAATTTACAAAGCAGAAAAGTAAACACTCATTTTGGTATAAAATACAACAAAATGCATGATCTCTTATTTATAAAAAGACACAATGTGACTAAGGTCAATAATTAATTAATTATCATTACCTGAAGATTCACTTTCACTTTTATCAGTTTCCCAACCGTCCTCATCTGAATCTCTATTATTTACTGTAAATGTCAAACTTTTAACAGCCTCATCAACTAAACAATCTGCTTTCCACATTTCTTCACGAAGATGTGACACACGATTACACTGTTTTTCCCAATCTTTATTTGTAATTTAGAAAAATCATTTTGAACTAAATTTTCAATATCAATTCCTTGTTGTGCCACTTTATTCATTACGACTTTTCTTTTTACGAGACTCGATTCAATTGGATTTAAATCACAATGATAAGAAGGCAATTGAACAACAGTATGTTCATGCTCACTTAGTAATTTATCAACAAAATAAATTTTTGATGTAGGATGCTGCTTGACTAAAATTAATAATTCTACTTTTCGCATTTCAGTTGTTGTAGAAATTCCATTTGCTTCCAACCACGAACGAATGTCTTCTTTACGATTGCTTTGAGTCGGACGTTTGTTTATTTGTTTCGAGTAATAAGGTGCATTATCCATTACGATGAGACAATTAGGGGGTAGATTTAGAATAAGTTGCTTCTCTAGCCATTGCATAAAATTTGTATGATTCATATCGTCATGATAGTCACCAGACTTAGTTTGTGATTTAAAAATTAGAACGCCGTTGTTTACAAATCCGTATGAACCACCAGCATGCATTATAATATTTTGTCGCCCAGTTCGATCACATTTATAAACACCTGGTTCTTCTGCCGACTGCCAACACTTCTTAACTCCATATGATGGGTGAATGTAGGTTTCATCTAAGTACGTTCTAAGTTGTTGTTTATTGTTGCTTTTAGCATCATTCTCTCTCAGTTTCCTTAAATATCGTGAACGCCAAGCTACAATATCATTTCGTTCCATCAAAAGTGTACGTTTATTGCAGCATTTCTTGCAACGAAACCAAAGTTTTAAAAGATACTTTTGTAAAGTCACGTTCTCCCATGTAGTTGACTTTGTTTTTCATGTTTTCTACTAATACTTTGACTGTAGGTACTTGATGATCGACTGTAAACATTTCATGCACAGATCTTCTTAAAATACCTTGATCAAAATCATCCTACTCAATTTTATTCTCAGCATCAGTTTGACGCTTTTTATCTGAACTTCTTAATAGTGAGTCTCCGGCAACATTAGATTCTTTACGAATTTTCTTAATAAAACTTAAAGATTTACTTGTTACAGCAGCAGCAAGTTTAGAAGCTTTTTCGATTGGATATATCTATTGACCAGCTGCTTTCTGTTTATCGAAGAAATCGATGACATTACGAATAATGTTTCGTGCTTCCGAATGAACGACTTTTCGAGTTCTACTTTCCATGGATTTACACTGTAATGAACAATTTAATTTCAATTACTGCTGTTTTTTTTACTATAACCACAATAGTTCTAATTCTAAAAAGAACAGATTTGTTTACAATCAAGACGAAAATTCATATATAAAAGCAAAAAGTAATATGAAAAGCCAAAATAACAACGTAAATAGAAAAAAAAATGTCGACAAAATTATTAAATAAATGCTCTTGATTTTAAATGTACTTTAACGAATCGCGCTATATGATTGGTCGACACAATTTGTCCTTTAAATTAAGTCGCAATTTTTCAGGGGTTTTTGTAAGCTTAGTAGCACAGTAGCAGATTTACGTATCACTTTTTAAATATTGTTGAATAATGTTTTATGTTTTGTGACATCTGTCATTAATTTACATCTATAAATAAGCACTAGAGTAATTATTGACTTACTTGGTCTTAATACAGTATTGTTTTAAAGTATAAAACGCTATATCAAAAAATGCTTGAAGTAAGCAATGCAGAAGGGGCATATGTAAAAAAAAACCTTTTCAGAAAACTGAAAACACCATTTATGTAATCATTATTCTAGTTCTAACTGTTCTTTTAGAACATGATTTTTCAAAAGAAGTCTTTTTTAAATCGATTTAAAAAAGTGAGATACGCCTTTTTCGCCAATCGAATTGGATAAGTTGTATCTAATTGTATTTGATAATCAAGAAAATACAAAACTACAAATGACTAAAATTACTATTAATACTTCTAGTTGAATCGTAAAACGGTTTGTATTCTGATGGTAGAAATTCAGAACACTGTTTTATGTTATCCTTCTTACGTTGTTTTATTAGAACGCTTAAGATGTGGGTAAATGGGTTATTTTACCTTTCCAGGTTGCTCTAACCTAATCATATGTTTTATAAAGCTGTCGATGAATTGCGAAGATATCACGCGACCAGGATATTAGGAAACATAGAGAAAACTTGAAAAAAACACTAATAATAAAATGTGTATTATTAATCTTTGGATGTCTTTAGACAGGCTCTCTTCTGATACCCATGTTTTTGATACAATTTTGGTCACGAATTTCTGAAGTTTATTATATCGGTTGTGTCAACCTCTTTCACTATCAATTTTTTTGCATTGCTGCTAGTAATAAACGTTTTGGTTATTTGATGTATGTTATAGATTTTCTATGTGTTTTCTTAAGTTTTTTTTACCAAAGCGAAATCTCTATCACAGAAGAGACATGAATGATATTTTACGAAAAAAAAATTATGCTTAATTTTAGTAAATCCACCGGTATCAGTTAAGAAAAGAAGCATTCGGTTAACTTTGTCATTTTTATTTCCCAAGGTCCCAATAGTCGTTGCTAAACAGTCGAAGTTGTTTTACACTTAGTGGAACTTCTCTCAAATAATCCAATAGAAATGAATAAATCTTATTTGCTTGTCCTTCGTGCTAAATGTACATTTTTGCTGTATTCTCTTTGACATTATGAATACAAAAAACGAAAACCGTTAGTTGATTGTAGTGGAACACCTCTCCCACAAGAGTTTGAGGCAGTTCTATGTTTTGCATGAAACCAAAACACAGTGTCAAAACTTCTGAACTACACTTTTTTATTGAATTTCCTTTTTAGCTTTGAATAAAATTTCTTGTGCTGAAGTTTATATACTACTAATCCAGCAACTACCATCCTTTTAGATGTATTGTTTAAAGTTCTATCTCTTGTTTTGTTGTTTAGGATTTATTTGCGTACGTTCGAAAAGCAAATTAAAATTTTTGCGATAGAATTTTCTATAAGATTCATAACTGATTTTCAAGTCAAGAAACTTTTCTCCAAACAATTCAAACATGATTTTAATGGTAAGGTGATTTTCCAGATAATTTATTTCTTTACCAGTATAGTGGCTTAATTTTGTAGGGAAAGATTCCATATCATGCCCGAGGCACAGTTTAATATTTTCTGAAAAGGCATTAGCACTTGGGTGGTTTCCGCATAGGTTTCTTGTAAACTGACTTACTTTAGCAAGCTTTCTGATTCTTCGTATGCGTATACTGCATATGATAAAAACGCTTTTTGGCACGTTTCCACTCTAAATGTACCTTTCAAGACAAAATATTCAACTTATGGGACTTAGGTTTATTATTTTATTTTTTACATGGTTTTGTTATTAACTTCGATCCATCCTTCAAACAAAATATCTTGCTCGTCTTTTGTTTCAAATTAGTAAAATCGACTAGAAATTGGCAATTTTTTCTCTTGAGTAAACTTTTCAAAACATTTCCGTTGACAGCTACGAAATATAATGCATCGTACGTACAAGAAAAACAAAAGAAAAGTTCATATAGCTTACCTACATGGTAAACCGATTGTTTTTAAGGAAATGTGTTTATCTTTAAACTTATTGTATGCATATAACCACGCGTGATTTTTTTAATTGCATTTCTTTTATGTGTTTAAGGATCTGCTTTCTTTTTTTTTTTGCTTCCGAAGTAACTTCCATATTTGTAATATTCTACACATATGACACACTCCGCTACAGATGTATCTCACAGATAACTACGAGCGACTACGAGTAGAATAGTATTATTCTAAGAAATACTTGATGACATTTGAAATCTGCGCAGTAAATTTAGAGGGGATATAGTCATTGACGGAGTTCGATTTCATGAATTTAACAAATAAATGACAGAAACTTTTAGAAAGACTTACTGAACAAAACGGAGAACAAAAATACCTAGAACGTACGTAATTTCGAATCAAAACAAACTTGACATTGACACACCCCTTGTTTCTTAAAATGAAATCATCTATTACTATTACTATTCTACGACTAACAACAACTGATTCGCTATTATCCTGACCGACTGCGTGAAGGAAATGCAGAAACGGCGCAAGTCACTGACTTACCCTCGTCATGCATAACTCATACCTATGTGCAACAAAGACAAGCAGTAAACCGGACATGAGCTTTTTCTGCATATTACAGATCAGTATATTCTCTTACAGTAATCTATAAAGATACAGTTTCAGAGATTCGGAAAAGACATACGTTCTTTTTATTACATGTAAAACAACCTTGAAAGAAAATTATATCTATGAATGAAATTCGGTCTACGTAAACAACTGGTATTCTGAGAAACATAATCATTCCCCTAATAGATGACAATTTTATAATTGAACGTACAGTTTTTAATTTGTATATATATTTTTTATGGTATTCGAGCGATCAAAACAATAAAATAAACTACCAAATTTACAAAATTTTTATTCAAACTTGATAGAAATTAGATTAAAGTTAACTAGTTAATGAATACACATGCTGATAAATATGTATAAAAGATATATTAATAACGAAATGACTAAAAACGTTTATGAATTTGAGATGTCAGGCATGTTTAGCTAAGGTTTAAATCAGAAGAAATATTCTACATGTTTTTGTTTACTGACATAATAAAAATACATCTGGGGTCTAGCATATTGTAGGCAATGCTGGTATCAGTTCTATGCGAATGCCGAAGTTTTTAACTATGCAGTGCACGCTGCTTAATAGAATCACGTTGGGACGAAGTTTTTGATAACAATAACCGAATATCCAAAATTTAAAAAAAAAATGTTTATTTGTTAGAAAGCAGTAAATACATACAACGTGTATGTGATTAACAGGTTCTTAATTTAGAAGGTGAAATCAAAGCGTCAATACAAGCAAAAAAAATTATAAAATGTTTAAAAAAAGCCGCATTTTGAGCCAACAAAGAAATCAAAAACAACGTTATGATACATTATTGACTGTTCTAAGAACTACACAATTCTTCTCAGAAATTTGCTGACACTAAAAATAAATACAAAATAACGTTATCACAGAAGACGTAGTTAATTTAATTTGTTATTCTAAGAAGGCACGTGCTTTCCATGTTAATTCTCGAAGATAACATATTTACAGATGTTAAATTAATAATATACCGTTTCGATAAACATGCAAAAGAACTATTTTTAGAGTACAAGGATAAAATTTTTCACTCTAAACAAGCGTATTGTGAAAATGTAGGTCAAAAATGCATACAAAATAAGTTATTGATCATGTATGGAAACAAACCTGAGAATAAATTGATAACATAAAACGAAATTATGATTACTATAAGCGGCGTTTTTTCTATGTAGTAGCATGCGTCCGGATTATTACTTTAGTCAAATGATAACATTACCCAATTGAAAACATTATCCGTGATTCCGATAAGCGGCGAGCACTGTAATAGTAATTTATATCAAAATTTAAATCATTAATTTGGTTCTGAAGTCCGAATCTTTGAAGCATTGGCCTGTATTTATTACTATAGATACATCTAAAGTGCTAATAAGCTTCTGTATTTATATTTTATGTGCCTTTTGAGTAGTATAAAAATTTTAAAAAAATTAAATCTTCGTTGGCTTCCGAAAATTAAACAAACTAAATGAAACAAACCACTCAACCGATTATAATTTTATAGAAACGTTTGCAGGATTTAATTCATTTTATATTTTGTTTCTAAACAGAAATTAAAGTGTACGAATTATTTTTGCAAACTCAGAGTTTTGAGAATCAAAGCAAGTTAACTGGTAAAACATTGCTTTGCACGTATGTCGAAACTAATAGCGTGAGTAAGTAGCTTACTTGTGCCGCCATCATTTGCAATATTTTAATAACCAACAACGGTTTGAGGCTTTGCATTTAATTATTACTTTGCTTTCACTATCGCCATCTAAGATGAATAAAATATCTGTTTCCATATAAAGCTATCTCATTGTCTAACTATAATGTATATAAAGGACATTACGATAGAATACGTCAGTACAAGTTGTCGCTAAAAAAAATGCCGTTTGCTCTTTTTGCGTAAAAATCGATTCGTTTATAATTTGCGGTTTGTATTTTTTAGTCCCCGACAACGAAGTGTTATAACTTTGTGCTAATGAAGACGAGATATATTCCAGAATTTTTTAATTTAATATTTACACTTTTGTAAAATACGAATGCATCTGAAGAACTATATGATAATTCACAAATTAGTTGTTACATTATAGTATTATAAGAACGACATAACTGTCTGACAATGCTAAACATTACGTAATTTTACAAACATTGTATATTTATAACTGTTATTCAAAGTCGTAGATGTCATTTCAAAAATAGTTACTGCATCTGGAAGGTATTTAAAAATAGCCTTATGGTTTTGTCTTAATTGTCTGTATTTACAAAAGATACTTTAGAAATTGTTTGCAAGGTGTAATTTATTTGCATTAGATATTAAGGATTGTGGTTATTTTAATGCATTTTATTTACTATCGTTTAATTATTAAAAGCACATTTCAGAACGCGTTTATTTTATTATACAATTGAGCTGTCAACATGTTAAGGCGCATTAAGTAACCGTAAAGTAATCAAGTTGTAGATAAAATTTTCCTGATGGATAAAAGTGACATTTTAACTCATTTTATCATAATATACTTATAATAAATTTATGTTAACATTGTAAAACACGATATTTAGAAACAAGAAACCTAACACTTAGTTTAGCTTGTCTTTATGTTAGAAACGGATAATATATGATTGCGTCAATAGAAAAGCTTGTTGAAAATTTATTAAAGGAAAAAGAAGAAATAATTGATGTATTTTTTATTCTGACAAGACATAAGATCACTATTTAGTTGTTATCGTCAGCGTTGATAATTGTCTCTTATAAAACTTATTTATAATGTGCAAAATATAGGTATAAAAAAATAAAAAATAGGTATAGTTTTACTCTAATAAGAATTTTCTATAACAAAGATTTGAAAGCGTAATTTTTTTCTATATTCATGAACAAGCCGCGATAAACAACGCAATGATAAACGCTAATTATAGCGCACTGAAACACAAAATCAATTTAACACATTTCATTGATCTTAACATTTTGCTCATAATTAACGTTGATTTCAAAATAAAATGTTGCTTAATTACTGACAGCATTTATAATTACTAATCGGCAATAACTTATCTTCGCATTAGTGGTGAATACGATTTTCTGGTAGGTTATTTGAATATTGGATTACATCGAAAGGGCTGAGTTTGAAACTCGAGTTTCAGAAACGCACCTTTGATTTTCACACTAATTGATCGTTACATATAATTAAATTAACCTATGTCGTAACGTATTCATTTAATCTTAATTTAGACGTAATTATTTATGGTATAATAATATATTTAATTTATTAAATTTTACGTTACACGAGAAGTTTTGTCATTTGTGCTGTGTGATGATCTTCATTTCGCAAATACCAGAAAGCTTTATTTACTTAAACAGTAATTCTTTATCTAATGTAAAATGTAATTATTATGCTTAATATCCTTTTATCATTTATAATTCTATAATTAAACATTTTTTTCTTATTGGTTATTTTGATATTTTTAAGACGCGTACATTTTTGTCCAATGATTTCTTTACTCAAATACAATGATAGAATGAATTTTAAGGACTGTGTGAGTTTCTTAAACGGTTGTCATTTTAATAATAAGTGTTCATGCACAGTGCACATAAGTTTCAGAATTACATAATACGCAGATGCACTTGTAACATTTTAGAAAATGTTGTAGTACCCCTGTCGTTTCGTATAAAACAAAATGCAATTTACGTTTTGCGCAAGACGTGCTCAGGTAGAGGAAAAGCGCACGCAATTCCGCTTTGGCAAGGTATTGATGGTATCTCGTGTGCGAAGTAGAAAGGTCGTGCAAATTTAGATTAACTCCAGTTGAGGTTATGAATAATAATGGAAGTTTTGAATTAGTCTAACGTCATCTAGACGAATATCAGACATATACTTTTCGTATTTCTGTTTTAATAATTGGAATTACAGAACATAAGATTACCGTATTAGACTTATGGTTAACGCACATGGTCATTAATCGAATATCGTTATCGTACTTTCGCCATGATCTTACTTGGTTCATCGTAATATATTTTGTCGTGATATTTAATGAGGTTACTTAGCTTTCATTGTGACAATTTCCGGATTCATCGTAAAGAAGAACCTCCGCAATTGTAAGAAAGCTTCTCGCATTGGTTGTAATAGGAAAATTCCGTTTCATTAAGGAAACTATTGCTTTGGTCGTATAACAGAAGTTAAGCGATAGTAGTAAGAAATTATTCAATTCTGGTTGTAATTAGATGGTTAAAACGCTATTCATCATAGGGGTATCTATAAAAAAGTTCTTAAGTCAATTGGTACTTGGCGATTTAGTTTTAGAGCTCTGGATAATTTTAGGGCTTTGGATTGCTTTAGCTCTCTGGATAATTTGTGGGTTTAATATATAATTAGGATACAAACAGTTAGTATCCACGGTGATTTTGGGACCCAGCAGAATTTAAGATTCCTGATATACATTGCGATATTGATAAACGTGATGTACTTGCTTGGATCATGCATTATGATAACAGGTCAAGCTTAGTCTATTAAACCAATAATAACGCTAATCAGAAGGCTAAGTACACTACCTTCTTCCATTGTCGACGTAATCGTAACGGTGGTAAAGATTCGAATTGCGGTGTTGTTATACGATACAATTTTTTGGGGATTTCGTGTTTTCTTCTAAAACGGCATTGAGTAGATTTCATCCCCGTTTATTTAGCATAATTATGTTGCTCGTTCCTGTTTATGAGTAAACAACCAAGGTTTATAGATAAGCAGGTGGTGCTTTCTAAGATCTTTGATATTGTAGATTAATGCGAACCTCCTCTTCCTCGACTTTGAGTTAATTAGGCCTACAAATCTCTAGAGTTGGATGGTTGAATATTATAAGTACCCTTTTAATTTAGTTAAGTTTTTATCCTGCTTAATTATTTATTTTTACTGGCAAATTGGGCGACCATTATACACTTCTAATAAACATAACCCTAAATTTGTTTCTATCATTATGACGAATCAGATATAAGCAGTTTTTCTGACTGAAATAAGTTTTCTCTTCATACAATGGCAAGAAGAACAAGAAGACGAAACGTTGTGAAACAACGCTAGTGGTGGGATCAATAAATCAGTACCTTTGTAGTACTAACCGAGTATTGAAACTAAAACACACTATATCACACTAACTTTTGCATAACAAATATATAAAGTTTTTTATATTTATAGTCTTTGTAGAAATTGCATTGCGTCAAAATTATGTTTTACGTCTACATTGCGTGTTATGTATCTCTTATGCTTATGCTAATTTTGAATGAGCACTTATTAAAATAACTATAGTTTAAGAACACAGTCTTTAAAATTTTTTGAACAGACACAGTTTTAATAGCGCAAGACTAGTCCATAGATTTAACATGTCAGCAAAAAAGTATTTTCACTCAAAATACTGAGACATTGGTAATTAATAATGAGTCACATTATTCAGTTACGGTGAGCTTGAGGAAGAAGCTCGAGAACAAATAGTTAACTTGATGCTTGAACACAATTCGGAGAAATAAACACAACAGAACTGAGACAAAACCAAACTTGACGCAATCAAAACAGAAAGATTACTGGAAGCAGCAGAGATCAGAATATTGAGAAGAAGAAGGTAGTGCAACACCGAGAAAATAACTGAATGGACGCAGGTTAGTCAAGACAGCTAGAGATAAATCACCATCAGGTTGAAGAAGCACGTACAGTCCACACAAAAGATGGAGCGACAACATTACCTAGAAGCATATAGTTTTATCAATGAAACAGGCAGAAATCCCTGGAACAAGAAGAAATACATAAAGTTGAAATCATTCCAACTTAATGTATTTTGCACCTTCAATCATAAGAGCATACAGACAGGATTGTTAAGCGATTTTATTAGAACAAATTAAAAAAAAATCTTAAAAAAAAACAAGGTCGTTATAATACCGTGAAGATGGTTATTAAAAAAAGTATCTTTGTATGTAGTACAACTGTTGGGTTGGTGGTTTCTTTATTTATTTGGTTTACCGACTACATGAATTATTGCTAAGTACTCTGCCCAATTCCATTTTAGCGTACGTCTTGAACTTTTCACCTCTTTATTTGGTAAATGATCTTGGAAGCATTTTTTGTAGAATTTCATAATAGAAATTGTGTCTTATAGATTGTCCGAGATCAACACAAACACAACGAATTTTAAATGATTTAATTTTTACGTTTTGATGTTGATGCTTATGTTGTACTATTGGATATGTTTGATGATACGTTCTGAACCGGATGTAAATAGTTTGGGTGAGATGTTATGTTCTGGATCTACTCTACGATTGATGTATTTAATTTTATTTGTTTATAAACTTTTGTCAAATGTAGTTTATAGTGTGAGAATTCAGATATGACTCGGAATGTTATTCTCAGAACGAAACGAATGACTTGTACTAAAACTTCATACCAATTGTCAACTGAACATATAAACGGAAATGTTGATATTTTATCTCCTAAACACTTAATTTGATATTTTGATTTTTGATCAAATCTATCTAAATTTGTCGTATAATGCGTCATATAAACTTTTAAACAGTGGCTTTATTGCATGAATTCTGCTTGACCATCTCGTGTCAAATAATGGTTTTAAAGTAAAATTAAGCAAGTGTTGTCTGACGATATTTCAGTATTCGTACTTAGAGCCTTTGGCCAATGACCTGGATCATGGTCAATAGAGTTTATATCAGTATTGATTTCATCAAAGGTTGTTAATTGTTGTGGCTCTTTTTCAGTTGTAAGCGCATCAGATTGGTGCACTGTTTGGTTTTCTTTATTATCAGCAGAAGTCGTCTTTTCCGAAGCCGAAGAGCAAGAAGAAAAAGTACTCAAAGTTGATGTAGATGGAACAAGAAAAAACTATGTTATCTTTGTGGTGTTTTTGTCACGCTTTTTGTCTCGTTTCCTCTTGTTTATTAAATTATGGTAACCCGATATTTTTTTTCTATCCTTCTTAAGACATTTGAAAAATAATAGTTTTTACAAAAACAACTGTCAAAAGTTGAAACCAGTGTTTTTATATTTCACGTATGTTTTTTATTGCCTACATGTAATTTATGGCTAAATGTCAGTTTTTTGTTGGATTTTTCGTCATCAATATCTCATAACAACAACAATAACTGAAATAATTCAAAACACATTTTCCTGAGCTTTCGGAAATCTGTCTCCGTTTTTGAATCAAGGTGCTTATCATAGATAAAAGATATGCTAATTTTTTATTTTAAATAAACAAACTCCATGGAAACCTATTAGTTTGTTTATTATTGCATCACAGCCATACAGAATGATTTAAAATTTAATTTCATTTCCTATTAGAGAAAAAACCCGCAACATCCTATTAAAGTCACTGAACTCTCTACCACACATCTATCACTAATTGTTTGCTAAAATTTAAGCTGATTTTTAATTTTTTCCGTATATTTTTGTAGTTTAAAAATGCGACAAGCGGCGAAAAACCCCACATAAATTTAGCAAGTATATATTTTTTTATTCCCAAAAATAAGCAAGGTAAATTCATTGCAAATTCTCTACAAGGTTACAAATAAAACTGCAAACTTAATAGCTTAGTTTCTAAATACTTCCGGAAAATTTCTGCAGTAGTTGAATCTGTCTCCATTTCAATTGTAAACTTTTAAGTGATTAGTGAAGATCATCTGCCAAGTAGCAGCAAATTTTAGTCCATTTGACGCAAAGAAGCAGTATATGTATATTTTAAGTTACCATGTGAAAATTTTTCACAAGTTTTATAAATACATACTTCTTTAGAATTGTAGACAATTTGCAAAACTCCTTTATCTAAAAGGATCTAAATAGAATACGTCTTAACATAGGAATATGTATTCAATTTTTAAAATACAGACACGATTAAAAATTTAGAATAATAAATTAACAATAAAACAAAAATAATATGCCAAAGTAGTGAAATATAAGTTAATTTTATGTTTCTCGAGAATGGCGGCCATGTAAATATATGCGAGTACATTTTCAAAATCGTCCCTTTTAAATAGAACATTTTTATTCCCAAATTTACTCTTATACAACAATTATGATGCATATAGAAAACTTATAAAACGTTCAAATTTAATTACCTTAGTTTATGTAAAAGTTAACACGACAGCATCGTATTTTACAAATGTGATTATATTTTGATGAACTTTAATTGCGTATTCAGTAATAAAAGGTTAAGGAAAATCACGTATAAAGCAGCGTAACTTAACAATAAGCTGCGATCCATTTATTATTAATCCTTCTGAAAGAATTATTTTTGCTTCTTAGACAAACGGTTGTAGATATGCTGGCAAATCAGGTGGTTTTCGCTTACGCTAGTATATCCTAATTGTTTTATAACTATATTTAACACAATAATTTTGCGCTTTAATAGCAGTATTGCTCTATAAGTGCTTTTCTCTTATTTTTATAACTGATGCTTTGTGTCCTTTTAATTAACAGTTATATTGGAACTTCCGTTGTGAGTAATCTGATGCAGAAAGCAAAATTGTTATATGATATTACTAATACAACAATTATATAACGTAGTCACATACTTTATTAACACATTTGCATAAAACAGTTCTAAAGCGATAAATGACATAGCTACATAGCTATTATAAATCAATTAATATTTGTAAGGGGCGAATGTCTTATAACCAATATTATATAAACGTTTACAAAACATTTTTATACTTATCTCATAAGCCAGTTGTATAATTTTGTTGTAAGAACGTTCTAAACATCGTTCTATCTATCATCATTCATCTTTTTACATTTAGAGAGCAACAACATAACTACAATAAAATTGAAAAGTTTTCTAACTTAAGAATTATAAAACCACTTTGTTACTTGGGTATATATGTTGGTTGACTTACCTTATGAACAATTGCAATACTTCACTACAGCACCACTTAAACAATATGACAGTGTTCTAATGTTGTAAAGAATCGAAACTGAAACTTTCCTCATACAGGACTGCGTAAACCGGTAAGTTGTGACAGATCGCAACTTGAATAAGATTGTTAACAAAACTGCAGCCAGGGAGCTGATAGCTGCTGTTAATTAGGCGGTGTACGGGGCGCCGGTGGCGATGCGTGCTTTCAATTTGTGTTTTGCTTGTTTTTACGGAATTTTTCCTGTTTAAATGCAGTTTATTATTTATTAAGAAACTTTGCAGACAGCATTCTCTTTATTGGACCTCTATAATTCAGCTCATATCTCTAACATAGTTTAAATAATTTTGCAGTTTGTTAAATAGAAATTATTAAATTCAGTGGCGGCTTCTCTATTAGGACCCTCTGAACAAATGAATAAGGAAGGTATTTTATTTACTTTAAAATTACAGAAAATTCGCGTTTAAATTAAATTATCAGAGTTTCAATTTCATACGTTTAAATTGAGAATTGAGATACGAAAATTTGCGAATCTACCGGAGGCTCACATTTACATGTGCCCGCGTGCATAATATTGAAGCCGAATCGTAAATGATATAGTTATTGTAGTCAATAGTGAGACAAACATAATACAATTTTATGCAAGTTAGAAAAGAAGATAAGTAAACGCTGAAGTGGTTGCTTGTGTTCTTGAGCTCGGAGGTCATTCTGTGGCATTGCAATGCTTACGTGACTTACGTCATTTATTCGTGTCTTTGCAGCACGTGTGTATAAAACATTTAACGTCCCGTTAGAGTTCATTACAATGAAAATTCAATTTTGCATTCGTTTATTTTCTGCAACTAATATTGCACTTAAATTTATTCAGTTTGGCAACGTCGCGTCGTTTTCGAATCAACCGACCAATCGATTTTGTTGGCACTTCCGGGGGAGCCATCTTTAGGCTTTCACTTAAGTGGTGCAAGAAAGACAAATTTTCTTAATTATGGCTTAAAAACGCATACAAATTAATTTCCAACTAATTGCTGGTAAGTTTATCTTAGTTCCAATATAATTTTCTATTGAATTCAACATTGTGTATTTTACTTTCATTCAGGCTCACACCCAGAGGTCTGTGTTCCGACTGCTGCCGTGGTAAAATAAGTATTTTTGCTTTCGATAACTAAATTTTTATATTTTGAACGTTTATTATTATTTTTATTGTATGTTTTTTTTATTTTTTATTACAAACACAGATGCTAGAATGCACATTTTTTATCACATATAACAAACTTTACAGTCGATTTTCTTAGTTGATCTATAATATTTATTTGTAATAGAAGACTTATCGTTTTTGTTTCATAATGACGGTAGTACAAGACATTAAAAATTAATAGCTAATATTAGTTTAGACGTTTAGATTTTAAGTTTAATGCTCGTCCTCAGCCTTTATTTCAAATTTGTAAGACCAGTAAACATAAAAATAAAGAAGTAATTTAAAGAATCTATGTATGATTTGAAGTAAATAGTAGATTTTACTGTTTTGTAGGTTTACTGTTTTCACATGATTTATCATGGTGTAAAAATAATGTTACCGATTCATAGCATTTAAAAGAAAAAGTGAAAAAGCACTCGTTACCGGCGAATCACATGAAAAGTTGTATGAATTATGCTACTTTTGGTCGCGTTAATATTTGCTTACAAATATAATTGGGCAGCGCTTGCCGAAACTCAATTAAAGACACAATGAAAATGTTTGTAAAAATAGATACATGCATTGAAAAATCTTCCATTAAAAACTGTAAAGTTTTATCGATCATTTTGGTGATTATCAAGGTGGACGAATATCTTAAATCTTAATCTTAAATATAATTGATCTTAAATATAAATCGTGTTAATGTAAGAATGTTTTTTTAGACTTTGCGATAACTGTTTTTTTTAAATGGCCCACTTGTATGATTTACCACCAGCCGCCACTGAATCAATTTCTAAATTATCATAGGGGATTTGGAGTTTTGATTGTTCAATTACTTGGGAGCGTTTTTCGGCGCTCCTTCCGACCTGGCGCCTGTGTGTGGGCCGCACACATTGCACACATGGACACGCGGCCCTGTATTTATTTATCTATGTCTCTTTTCTCAACACCAAAGTTGAGCGTTTAGAAACTGCTAAACTTTGTGTATTAAGTTGTGCTTTTTTAAAAGTTTATGTAACTTCTTTGTTAGACACATATTTACAGAATTTGGATCCAAAACTTTTTTCATCAAACATTATATCGTTTTTTGGTTATGCTGTAATTTTTGTTGTATTACGTTGTGTGTTTAATAAAATAATTGATAAAAACGCTCGACAACGACATTTTTTATTATAATTGATCTAACTTTAGGGTATGTCGTGGGAGATTTATGACGGCATTGATTTTTTTTTAAATGAAATTTAAGTGAGTGTTTGCAAAAAAAACTTATTTTTATTATTGTGTTTTATAAAAATTGTGATGTTTCATAACAAAGATTAAAAAAAAATATGTTAGTTATGTTTTTGAATATAATGTGAATCCTACCATTAATGCTTAGCATTGTTTTGTAAATTATCCTTTTTATTTAAAATCTAATCTAACTAGCAGAAATCATTCTATAACTTATTATACTAGTAAACTAGCGTTTATTTTACTGAATAACTTTATTTTGTAAACAAAATTATTTGGACGACAAAATTTATTTTCTAAAGCTAGTTTAGCATAAAAATGTCTTAAATCCTGTGATATAAGGAAGTCACGTGTCAGCTATTTTTCATTCTTATATTGCGTATATAATACATTATAAGTAGTTCATTTTTTCTTATTGTATATAAGTATTTAAGTTATTTAAGAATTTAATGTCACATCTTACGTTTTGTTTTAAGTTTTTTCAAATTATCAAAATGCGTTTACCATAATACATAATTATTTTTTCTAATTGTTTTTTTTGTTGATTTGATTTATATAAAAATTGTTTTTTTTATTTAAATATACTGATAGATTGTAATCAATATCAATTTTATGATAATACCGTAAAATACTGTTATTTATTATTTTTGTACGTGACAGATATTAAAATAATATTACGATATTTGAAAAACTTTTCTTTGGTACATTTTCAGCTACATGTAAGCTTATTTTTTAATATTAACATGCTTTATAGTATATACCTGACAAATACGCCTACTAGAAGCTTACTGCAAACTAAACATTGTTTATTCCTTTCTATAAAGTACACCGAAGCATTAGTATTTGTCAAATATAAGACTTCCTTTGTAGAAAAAAATGTTTTTGAGACATAATAATGTTTCGGTTAAAAGTAAAAGAAAGATTGATTTGTACAACAAATGCTATAAAATTAATTTGGTTAAAGCGCTTTAAAGTGGTTTTAGTGATGACACGTAAAATCCTGCATTTTCTCGACGAAAAATATGGTTTGTAGTAATATTTCATTTGCATACAGATTATTAAATGTGCCAACATGAAATATCGGTCAACAAATACGCAATGAATAATTATTTTATTGCTATTTACGTTTTGTGTTTGTTTCTAAATGAAGTTTTTGTCGTATAACAACCGCTTTTGTTTAAACGGTTATTAATAACATGAATATTTATAGACAAATGCAGCTATTTAAGAGTATTTAGTGTTTTACATTATTGTTAAATATATTTAAAACGGTTTACACAAATCAATCTTTATATTGACTATTTTAAGCTATCGACATTCGTTATTTTTTATTTCATAAAAACATATTTCGATCTGGCGGAAGACACTAAAAAATTTTTTTGTTATAGTAATAAAAACTGATAAACAATTGAAAGAACAGTTAAAACATTTAAAAAATGTTTGAAACATGGAAAATGCTGGATTTGACACTAATTTGTTAAAAAAATTCGAAAAGGAGCGAAAGAGCAGTAGTGTGGCTCAAGCTTTGAATACCTTTTGAATTCAAAATTGTTTTTTTACAAACCATTCTTTCAAAAATGTTTGTTCATTAATTTTTGAAAGTATAGAGCGGTGTGCTCATGTCAACCGCAACACCTAATAAAGTCATCTAACCAATGCTTTACTTGTCAATAGCTACCGCAGCAAAAGTATTTCGCGATCTGTTTCAAAGTTTATTTCTTCTAAACCAAAGTTATAATCGAAATGTAAATCTCAACCGATTGCTTATCTATCTTATGTTGGTTTTTTACTCTTCCTACATTGAAGCAATTCTTAATTAATACGAGGACGTTTATGACATTCCTTGCTCTTCTGATTGTGGCCATGTTGAATAAACTGAGACAAGCGTAGGAACTCGTATGCAAGAATACAATACAATATAAGAATTAGTCGCATGCAAGAACATGCTATAAACAAATCATCAAATTTTGTTCGAAAATGCCAAGATTTTGGCTAATGTTTTTTATTTCAGGTCAATAAATTAAAATCCTTAATGTGCAGTCAGTCAGTTTATTGTAGTCTTTAAATATATCTTTTGAGACTTGTCATATGGTATGTATGGCACTGTTGTTACAAATTGATCAGATTATGATACTAAAATTCACAAATTTTTTTCAGACGATTTGTATAGAGAAAATTATTTCTTCTTCTATAGAAAGATCACTTCCCAAACTTATTAAATAAAATCTATTGGTAGCTTCTTATACTTAAAGATCTAAAATCGAATTTATGCTAAAAGCAAATCATCAAACTTAGTTTGAAAATACTGAGGGTTTGATTAATATGTCTCATTATTATTTTTGAGAAAATCTATTGAAGAATTAATGAAATCGAAATTTTAGTTTTTTATTACGGGATTTTGGAAACCATTTTTATCAAGAATAACCTTTCAATGTGAATTAGATAGGTTTGTTTTAGACTCTGAGGATGTTATAAAAGAATCAGATGCATCTCTATGTGCTGACGCTATTGCGTTTGAATATTATTACATTTTAATTGGTGCCTACAGATACGATAAAACGTATGCAGTTGTTGATGTAGTTGAAACGTCCCAGATACTTGGCTTAGTAAACGAGGCGGGGTCAAGTTTTTTTGGCAAACTATAATGAAATAGCGTTTAGTTTTGGATGCTTTAATTGATTAATGCATGTTTTTAGCTGGCGTTGTCAATTTTAATTAGTTGTTGTGACGCGCAATCTGTTAACGAACTATTTTTAAATATTGTTCTTTGTGTTTACTATCGTTATCACTAGTCACAAATTTGTCTGCAATTTAAATTATTATAAATCACACATCAATGCTATTAAGTTTAAAATTAAACATATCAAACTATATACTTTACTTGGACATTATTGTTTACTGTTGTATAAAAATATATGTACTATGTACAGTTTCTGGTATTTTTTAGACATTTTTGAATTAATTTTCATTAGCAAATTCTAATCGATACTATTTAAATAATTTATTATTGTTACGATAAAAGAAAACGCACACAACTTATTCTAAAAGAGCAAATGATTTGTACTACAATAACTCACCAACTTATAATTCATAACCAGCAATAAGCAGAAAAGTCTCGTTTATTCTTAATTCATATTCTTCTCGCAATTTTGCTTTTATGTGAGTTTTATTAAATACTAAATTAAAAATTTATTTTTGATGTAGGTAGTTAAAGAAACTTAGTTAATAATCGAACAACAAAATTGAAAATAATAAACAATAAACTTTTAATTTTAAACAAATTATCAATAATTACTGATGGAAAAAAGCTAAAGTTCCAGGTTTTACAGTTAAAATATCTATTAAATATACTATAAAAGCTGCATTTAATAAACTTTATAGATGAATCAGCGTGTAACAATTTTAACTCGTTGAACGGAAACTAAAAATTTCTAAAGACACAACACAATAGATTGAAACTGTTGTCTTCTTTGTGTAATATAAAAATGAAAATTTTTATAATCATTATCTTCATAAACTCGAGCAGTCGACTTAACCTATATGTTAATGTAAAATACGCAACTAGTACCTAAGATCTAGAAGTAATCTGATGTGTTTACTATGAAAGCACTGCACAAAACGAAATCCTTATGAGTTTTATGACCCTTCGTGCATTCAGTAAATATTTGTAGCATTAAATAAACTTTCAATATAAAGAGAAAATTTGCTTGCAAGTCTATTCTAGTGTATTAAGACGTGATACGGAAATATAAGACTGATTACACTTTACTTAAATGTTATTTTGCGTTTGATAATAACTCTGTGTAGGTAAGTGTATATTTCTTATGAATTAACAATATACCATTAACGTCCACGTTGACTGTTTTGTACTAGTTACGATGTTTAACTCAATATAATTGTGCTGAATAGGGTGTTTTCATGAGCGTTGAATTTTACTAACTGATCTTGCAGATGCAAATAAGAACTCAATTGCGCAAATACCTCATTATTTATTGCATTATCTATAAAGAAATTAATGTTAAAAATATAACCGTAAACGCTTGTTTAAGACGGGAATTAAAACGGCCCGCCATTGAAAATTAATGATTACAAGCGTTTAAGATATTAAACAACATAATTGTTGTGAAGGTGAATTTAATTCTACCTGAATTAAAAATTAGTGAAAATGACTTGAGAAGAATTTAAATTTATCAAACACTGAAATTAAAAACAAATGACAAACACTGGTTATAAAGACAAATGTATACATTTTTAACAACGATAGAAAAAGAGGTTCAAAAATCTAAGTAGAGCAAAATTAAATATATAGTAACAATGAATATTTCCATAAATATCACAGTTATAGCGTTGATACAAGTCTTGGAGGGTAGGTAACACTCCACACATACAGTTATCGTAGTACAGCATAACAAAATCGGGTAATATGTAATCTCAGAGTTAAAAGTCGATTTAATGCGGAACTAGTGGATTTGCAACCCGAAGCAAATCGCATTTAGCGTGAATTGAAACCGTACCAACAAAAATTTGAGTGCGTTAATTGTGACAATAAAAAATATTCGTGATTATACAAGACATGCGAATAGCTATCTACATGCTTCAATCATTTCCTAAAATTGCCAAGAAAAATAAAGTAATAATTAGATATAGGACCGTATCACAAGTAAGTTGCATGTCGACAAACAATGAATGGTCGCAATACAATGCGTCAAGCGTCCGAGTGGTTTTCACTATCGTCTCCTAAGTGTGCCTCCAAATTTATTCAAACATCACTCAGATTAGAAGTGGTTTAACTAACCAATAGTCTCCTGTTTCTAGTTATAGTTTCCAGCGGAAGGTAATGGATTGACATGAATCACTCCAAATTGGCCAACACGTGGCGGTGTCCCAAGTCGCTATCACAATTACGGAAAAATGAAAGTAAATCACAAAAATATGAATCAATGCTTGTCCCATAAGGCTTTCACAAAAGCAACGAAAATACTACACCCAGTTATAACACGAATGAGTGCGAATATTTAGAAGTGAAAACTTCGCTGAGCACATACGTTAGAGCATATGCAAAGCGTACGACAACCACCGGAAAATAGTTTTTTTCCTTTGGAAAATTCTAGCTGACAGGAAACAACCACTTGACAGAGCATCGCTCTGAATGTAGCGAAAAGTAGGCGAAACTTATACGGTACGAAAATCACATCAAGACACTTTTAAGATAACAAATTGATTAAAGCTGCTTTCAATAAATTGTTTGTCAAATACAATCCATTGCAATAATTTTATAAATTTTTTGACAACGCCAACAAAATCAGGTACTTTTTTGGTTTTGCTGCTTTTGTAATCTTGATGCATTGTACTCAGAAAAACGTTCTTATTCTTTTGTGATACGATGTTGAACGTAAATTAAGATGTTTTGTCTGCATAATTCTGGAATTTGTACATTGTAACTTTTCTTCTTAGAAGCATTTCATCTAATTTCCACAAGGTGAAAAAATTATATATAGCATTTTGTTTTCTGAGCTCATAAGTAAGATCTAAAACAATGCGCGTTGCTTAATTGTTTTTAGAAGCTAAGTCTATATTTCTGGCGTTAATATATAAGAACTAGCTCTATTACAAAGAGTTTATATTGTATTCTATATTTATGTGATTTACAGGGAATATGTTGTTTGAATAGACAACGTCTTCTACAATTAATTATTTATTTGTAATTACGTGAAGGCTAGGATTATATATTGATATTATTTCAATTCATTTTTTCAAAATGATTTTATTTGTGCTAATTTACCACTTTTTTCTCTCCACGAGTAGACTATTCATCAAATCATAGCATACATGAGATGACCAAATTGTCGACACGGTTTAAGCCGAAAGTCGCTTATAATCGTAACTAAAGTAACCGCGAAAGCTTACGATTTTATATGACCAAATTGTATTATAAAAAACGTCACATTCAAAATAAACTATTCTGTTTGTGCATTCTACAAACTTTTAGTAGATTTACTATTAGAATTATAAACACTACTTAATAATAATATAAAATTAATCCCGTCTGCACTGTTGTTTGCAGTTTCAATATTTGCTTGGCGTTCTCTTCAATGTTCTTTAGTCGTCTTCGTCTTGGTCGCTTTTTTTCTCTGTTTATTATATGCTTTTTTTGCGATTCCACCCAATTTAGTTTTTATAATTTTATAAACTCGACTAGATTAGGCTGTTAATATTTTTGCTTTAATTCGAAATTGTATTGAATCCATTCCTCATTTTTCTTTAACAGTCTACATATTTTTCTTAAGATTCGTCATTTATACTTTGTTAATAGTTCCTCTATGTACTTAGTAATTCTCTACTTTCACTTTTCTGTATCACCACTGGTCTTGTCATGATTTTATATATTGTAATTTTTGTTTTTTCTTGATGCTGCTTTGGACTGAAATATATGTGACAGTGAAAGTGCTCTATTTCCAGTTTGAGATTCTAAATGTTCAAATTGCTGTTTATATGTTGACCTGGTTTAATTCTTGGTTTTATCAGTCGTAATTTGGTCTTTTGTTTGTTGATTTTTAGTCCGACTTTACTGGGCTGTGTTTCTAATTTATTCAATGTTTCTTGAACATATTGTTTCTTGTTTTTTTGTTTCCGGCTATTAGGTTAATTTCTTGTGCACTATTGACTTTTTTGTCAATTCATTTTGTCACTACGACGATTGTTGCTCTGGTTAACCTTATTAGCTTGCTTGTGATAATGTTTTTATTATATCATCCAGCTTTGTAACCATCCCCGGTAATTCAGGTCGTTGGCATTGGATTTAAAGCGTTATTAATTCGAACACAACATAATTTTTTTTTATAAACTAAAATGTATTTCTTACAATAAATTGAACAGTTCGGGCAGTTATTACAATTAATGCATTAATACCGGAATTTGGTGAATGCGCCCTACGCAAATGCGGCTCAAGCTTTTAATCTACTCTAAAAAAAACAAAGTAAATTTTCTAAGAGAAAATCGGATCAGGTGTAAATGGCATGGCGGAAAATGATCAATTCTAATGAAGAGCGATGCTAGAAATTAAGATAAGCGTATACACTGGATAAATACGGAAATTACAGGTTAGGAGTGCTGGAAATTTATTCAGGTTTGTTTGTACTGCGTTCATAAAAATTGTTGACCTTCCAGGTAATGCACGTGTGCTGCTATCGGGTTAACTGTGTTTTAATTACAATTTTAAGGCGGGTTGACCATTGGCAACGATTAACAACGATGCTTTGCACAAATAAAAAGGTGGGATTTAATTATGCGATTATTAATACTATATGGGGTGTTGCCGAACGTATTAAAAGAGCCCAAGCCAACCTGGCTTGCGTGATCAATTAATGCGCCAACCTCAACTACGTTAAGGGTTGAAAACGTGTCCTTGAAAGTAACGGGTAGTTTTAGTTCACATTTAATAAATCCGCGAGAGATTTGTTCATTTATTTACGGAGCCGAGGTTCGGTTGTTGCGAATAGTACTAGATAATGCGGAAGCTGGTGGTCAACACTGAGGGGGGCGTTTTGACGTGACAAGGGTTTTTATACACAATTCAGAAAATTTAATGCAAAATTAGCAAAGCTTGAAAACCGATTTTTGTTATACGGTATGAGTCGAGAAGGACAGGGTACGAAAGCAGGCTTTTGTTAGTTAGTGTAAACGAATTTACGGAATCAGGATCGTTTCAAAAAAGAGTAGGCCAGGTAAAAATCATTAAGTTGCAAAATATTAATTAGGTAAAAGGTTTGACCAGGACTGAAAGAGAGGGTTTCTACCAGGAACGGGTGGCGGCAGAGAGGGAAGTTTTTGACGGCGGCTTTTATACTGTGTTTCGTACTACCAGTTGAATGATCTTAGGCAGGGGAAAGTAGCGCGCTTTGAAGCGGTAAAGGTGGTCCGCAGCCGAGAGTTCAAAGCTCACGCGTAATTGAGACATATTTATATATGATTTTATAAACAATTACGATCACCTTTGTCGTTAGTTACAGCTTATTTTTATTTATATTTTTGTAGGTTTTCTTAAAGTCTATAAGTGGTTCATATATTGTTACGTAATTTAGTCAATAGTTGATCGCTCTTCTCTGAACCCACCTGATGCTCTTCTATTATTTTCTTTACATACTTTGCTATTCTTACTATTTTTCTAAATGTTTATTGTGTTATACGGAGCAGTGATATTCCTCTGTAGTTAGTGCAGTAATGTTAATCATTTTTGTTGAAGATGGAGCATATAATTGCCGTGCTCTACTGTTTTGGAATTCCTTGTTTTTTCTATTTGCTTTTTTTAAAATTTTTCTGACGAGGTATTGTTTATTTTAGGTGCCTTGTCGTTTGCAATAGATTTCTATGACTTTTTCTGTTCTTTTACGCAGTTTCATTCATTTTTTTTAATATGTGTATTCCTTAATGTAGTACATCTTCTTCTACATTATTAGAATTTTTATGCCATTGCTCTAATTCTTATACCAATTCTCTCTTTTTTTTCAGTTTCATGGTGTACCCGTTCAGGTCCTATTACTCTTTTTTTTTGTTGATTTTGAAATTAGTTTATTTCCGACCTCATTCCTTTTGTCTACTGTCTTTCTACATTTTTATTCTTATTACGATACTTTTGATTTTTTCGTTCTGTGTTCTACTTTTCTTCTTGTTGTTTAAGGGATATCTTTTCTTATTATTTCTTATCTTTGTTCTACTATTTTAACTTTTTCTCTGTCATACATTTTTTGATCATTCGTTGGTATTTTTCTTCTATTTTCTCATTTTTTAGTTTGTCGGTATGGATATTAATTTTAATTTTTTAGTATGCTTTAAATAGTCTTATGATCCGATGTTGATATTGCTTTTTTTGTTTTACAGTGAATTATAGTTCACTTGTGCCTGGCTGACATTAGTATATGGTTTTGTTGATTATCAGTTTGCTTATTCGGCGATAGTCATGTTCGCTCGTGGAGAATGTGTTGTTTTGTAGTTGGGGCGCATGTGTAATTATCTGGTGTTCTATTTAGTTCACTTTTTTGTTTTATATAGAAATCTTCTTTGCTCATTAACATTTTTATTATTGTGAATCTTGTTAAAGATTTACGGTGCAATTAGAATTTTTATAACGTAATGTTTTTACGTAGCTAGTTTGTTAACTCTATGCGGAATCTTTTCTTTTTATTTGGGTGTAGGACCAGCTACAGCATCTGCTGCACTACTCAATTCACTCAGTAATCACTAAACGCTTTGTAACCTTTAATATTAGTCATCTTTAAGATAATATTTTTAAGGCTAGTTCGCAATCACTTGAATCGACGACTTGATACTTTAAATTCTAGAAGTTGCATATTTGGTTGGACTAGGTGTAAGCTGTATTATATTTGCGCTAGAACTTCTTGTATGTTACGGAAATTATTACATATTCCAGTGTATACCAAATCAAATCACTTTCACATTTTCTGTTTCGCAACTGTCTAACTTAGCAGTATTTACGTCACTAAAATCTACATGGTGATTTTCTAATATTTCACAATGATTATTACTTGCATTTGCAATGTACACCTAGACGATAAGACCAAAATAGAACTGCACTCATATCAAACGAATGTTACATGCAGAAGTATACTAGGAACGCTGTTTTATTATTTTATTCCTTTATTAAAAACACCGCAACTGCAGTAAATACCATTCTTATATAATATATTTGGATGCTCAAGCTATGTTGTTTTTATATGGTTTAGCTTTATATTAATTTGTTTTATCGACCTCTGTCAATGTGAATTTGTTCACGTCTTATCAAATTATTTTTAGGGAAAGCGTCTAGAATTATTTTCGTGTAAATATATTTATATTACAATAAATTTTATTCTACGATGACAGCATTGTTATGTTATAATAAGGACAAATAAAGTGACACTATTTACATTAATAATGCTTTTATATTAATCTTTTTATATTCTTAATGATGGCATGTGAACAGATGGTTATACTTACAGCCAAGTATACGGATTATAATTAACTTTGCGCAAATACTCTTGCCCGCGGCTTTTCTTTACTATTTATAATTGTCTAATACAAGCAGGAAGCATTGTAATCTTAATTTTTGTTTACGAACTTATCTTTCTGTACATTTTGGCCGACTTAACCTAGTAAGGTAAGCCAACATGCAATGTTTAATGCCGTTGAAATCTTCAAATCTAATTCTGTAACAAGGAAATACTAATTTAACTACTATGAAACAATGTGATTTTATTTTGTCAAATTTAAATGAATTTCTCAATTTATTCTATTTTTACAATCGACTTTAAATGTAGTTAATGCACGATGGGGCATCAAGACACTAGAGACTAATTTATTTTTTTCTTCTTTTATATTCCGGATTAAACCTGTCTTTTGCTTAGTATTTCAAGCTTTGTACATTTGCCAAATAGATCTAAAATTCTCGCAGAAAATATTTATTTTAAGGTTATTGTGATTATTTGAAATCATTATACTTACTTTATTGTAAAATATGTTCGAAGATTCTTGTTTCCGGTTTGGCATTATGCTTGATTGTTTATTTTACATATTACACTAATCAACAGAGCTTTTGGTTTTCAAAAAAAACTTTTTAACGTGATTTAACTTGTTTGGTTTCAAATTCAAATACTTGTAAAATTGAATTCCGTTACATTTTGCGATGTAACTGTAAAGACTCATTTTTTTTGTGTGATCACCAAAATATGCTCGCAATCTTCTACATCATCTACTTTTAATAAACGTAATTTTTTTTGCCTGACATACTCTATTTTACGCAATTACCAACACCACCTTCATAAGCAGAAAATTGACACTAGGAGCTTTTTCTAGAAACCCTTTACGTTATCCATCGATAGAACTTAAATTTTTTTACTACATAATCGTCATTTGGAAGCTTTAGATAATCTAGCAATTCACTATGCGTTTTCAGTAGACCACCCTGTATAAAAAACTGCGTTTTCATTTACTTAAAATCAAAACTTTTATATTTCATAGTTATTTATTATTATCAATGTTACTTAAGTATTATATATGTACTTCGATATTCTTATACTCTGTCTCGAGAGGTACAAATGATTGAATAATAAGCTTTTAAAATAAAGTTTGGCTCTTTTAGTAGTTTAGCATACTAATTCCCTTTCAACGATGTTTAGTAAAATTGACGAACAAATAAAATACAATATGTACTCAAAAAACGATTTATTGTATTATTAGAAACGTAAGGTGTAGATACTGTCTGAAATGTTTCTATAACTTTTACTAGAAAAACACCTGTCATTTTATTTTTCTAATAATCTTTATGAAGATAGATTTCGCTATGTTAGACTACTTTTTGATGTATAAAAAGTACAAGAAACCTAATAATAAATTACCTTTTTAGAAATTGTCTGTATACATAATTGAATTAATCGTCTTCCATTAACGCTAATAACAGACTTTTATTTATAAGTCATAACATATTTTGAGACATAAGTTAAAGTACAAATGCATGTCTAAATAATTAAACATTAAATTATCTACACTTGTTATCCAAAATGTTATTCAATTTACTAATTAAGGACTTCATATTTAAAAAATATTTAGGTTAATTGATGGTTTAAATATAATTATTTGGAAACACATAAACGAATATTCGTCAAAAAGTGCCACAATAATTAATTTTATTTATTTAATACATTTTTAGTTTGCTGATGAATAATACTCGTTATCTTATATTACAGTATTTATGTCAAAAGGTCACATTAATTAATTGATACGGTAAGTGTGTTACAGAACACTTATAAAAAAACGCTTATTCAACATCAAATATATGCATATGAAGAGGAGACGGTTACATCTCATTATTTTTGTAGTGACTTCATCTAAGAACCCCATCTATAAAATATCTTCTTGTCTTTTGGCTAGAACAATATCCCAATTCTAATTTTAAATAAATTACCCATACGAATTCTTAGTTCATTACTGTCAAGTTTATTTTCCTTTGTTCTTTAACAATTACTTTAATGATTCACGAAACTTAAGTTTGAGGTTTATTTATTAACCAATTAATATGTGAATCTAGTAGAAGTAAGATGAATAATTGCAACTGCTGTAAACAAAAAAAAATATTCAACGAAAGAAATTTGTTCGCGTAATTTAAAATGTTTTTCCGTAATTGCAATAGAACGTTTGTGGCGGACTTTTAAACTAATGAACTTTTTTGTATCGTTAAGTTGTTATTAATAAAAATGTATAAAAATAAAACTTTAACCAAATCTAATTTTTAATGTTAATTTAATAGACTCTCGCCTTACATAATTAACAGCTCATTTCCTAAAAGCAAATTACTACTGGTCAAGGTTGGATTTTTATGTACAATCAATTTAGGCCACACGTTCATTTGTCTAAAATGAAACGAGACATAAATAAATACATCACGTCACATTATTTAAAACATAATTTTAAAAAAATAAAACGCTTTTGTTGTTTTTCAGCTCTTCTGCAATATTTCACACTTAATTACATGAAAAAAATAACATTTAAACAGTAGTCGAGATTGTGGGAGTTAATTACCTTTACGCCATGTAACTTTTGTAGATGTAAGACAATTGTTACACTACGGTGAATTTGTAATTTTCTATGCTTCTATTTGTTACGGGTAGTTCTATTTATAATTTCACTCTGGAGATGTGATCTACGACAAATAAATCAAGATTAGAATAGCAATTTGTAAATGTCGTTTTCTTAGTTAGATTCGACCATCGGCGCAGAGTTTCTGTTCTACTTAAGCAAATAATAATTAATTTGAACTTCCTTATCAATTCTATATTTTTTTTACTCCGATAAATGATTTAACTTTTTTGAAAATACTGTTAGGAGTCATTTGTCTTTGTGAATACGGAAAAAATACAGTATTCGATAAGATCTTTCTTGAGATCTTTGGCATTACATTTGTATGATTATAGTATTTGAAATATTTTTTTGATTTACCTTAATTAATGACTCGGGTTGGGTGGTATTTTGTACATATTACAGCGTGGGTTGTTTAATGTTATACGAAACATCTATCACTGTTATCGATTACACTATTGAAGACACTTTAGTAGGCGTGAGGTTATTGTGCTTGTCTCGGAACTTAAATAGTTATTGTCAATTTAATTACAATTATGTTATTAATGATTACAAATATTATTAACTGAAATTGTCTTTACACCTAATTTATTTTTATTAGAAAAAATTGTATCTACCATTTTTAAGGAAGGAAGTTGAGACACTATTACGCTATATTCTAAACAGAGTTTGGGGAAGGTAGCATTTGTCTTTCAAATCTTTAAGATTTTTCTTTTTTAGTTGCAACTTTATTGTATATATTTATTATAAACAATATATGATTATTAAGAATACTATTTACTTTGTTATTTTACGTGTTTATATCTTTATTTGTTATATACATTAAAAAAGTATTGACTAAGTGTTTTTATTAATTAAAAATATTTCTTTTCGGCTTGTTTGGTGCTTTGACTCTGCTATGTCTTGAAAGCTTTGATTTATTTTTTAGGTTTTTGTAATTGTTTTAGTTTTTACGACATGCTGTCGTTGTTTGGATACGTTTAACTTTCTAATTACATATATTTAATAAATTTTTAAATATATAAAAGCCAGTGTCAGTGTGGACTGATTTTCAATATAATGTAGTTATTGAGCTAATTTTAGCTTTTTTTTATTTCGAAATACTTTGGACAATAATTAAATTTATAACTGCATGTTTGGTAGTTCTTTATAGACAATATTTTGACAATAACACCGTCAATTTTTTTTCAAAAGAATAAAAAGTGCAATACTTGTCTTGTCCAAACTATGTGGACAGTTTCAGGGGATACCATGGACATTAGGGCTGTTAACTTTTTGTTTCCTAAAAATTTTACTTATTATTTTAAAACAGGTTTAAAAAAATATAAAATTTGTTCACATTTTAAACTACAGCAAATTATATTTAACATAAAATTTAAAAAAAAAGAAAACTATGAGTAAAACAATTTTAAACAAAACATATTTTACTTATGATTTAGCACTGAGTTTAGCAATTAAACTTATACAGTGCATGCCGCTTAATGGAATCACATTGAAACTTGGGGTTTGGACCGAATGATATCAACATCAAATGTTTAAAAAAGCAAATAAATGTTTATTGGTTAGAAATCAGTAAATACATACAGAGTGTATCTGATTAACAAGTTGTTAATTTAGAAGATAAAATTATGATCAATACAAGCAAATATAAAGTCAATATAAAAGTTCTAATAAAACATGTAAAAAAAATGTTTTTGAGCGGAATAAATCGCAAATTATGGACCTGTTTGGTTAAATAGTTTGCTAACCCCGTTAATAAAAAGAAATTAAAAACAATGTTAAGATGTTGAATTCAGTGTTGTAAGAACTACACATTTCTTCGTAGTATATTATTGACATTAAAAATAAAAATAATCAGAAAACAATGTTGTTACATAAGAAGTAGTGAAATGAAGTTGTTATTGTAAGAAATGTACATTCTTTTCGAGTACACTGAGAATAGAAAGTGTAAACACCAGACCTGAGCAACAAATAAAGAAGATTTGCATTCCGCCGAAAGTCGAGCATAGGCTGCGCTGTCTTGTTCCCACGCGTTTGCAAAGTTGCCTAAACGACGTTTGAAACGAAGCAAAATGGATTTTAAATCGTTACAAAAGTAACCCGAAGATAACGTATTTACAGATGTTTAAATGAGGTTATGTTACGTAGGTCAGTTAAAATCCTTGAATAAATTAATAACACTGCAAAAATAAAGCTAAATAAACAAAACAAGTATTTTTAGGTTACATTGATTACAGTTTTCAATCACCTTACAAGCGTATTGTGGAAATTCAGCTAAAAAATTTATGCAAAATACGTTATTGTTTATGTATAGCTTTAAAACTGAGAAGAAAATTGATAACATAAACTAAAATTGTGATTACTATAAACAATGGTTTTTCTATGTAGTATTATACGTCCGTTCTTTAATAAAATAATAATGGTACTTGACTGATTACATTATCAGTGATTTCAATAAGCGGTGTGCACTGCATTTACTTGCAGATTTTGATGCAGCAATTAATTAATTAATTTCTTCGTTAGCTTGCACTGGGTGGCACCGCCGCGTCGGAAATACTTACCTAACATTAATCTAAAAAAATATACTGTCTTTATAGTACTATGCTACTCTATTCACTTATAATTGTGAAGACATTATAAATTTTGTAAATTTATGTTAAGTTATTGTTTCCGCGGCGGTAGCGATAATATGGTCATTGATACAGTAAACTAATAAGTACTGACTAAGCTGAATTGGCAATTGCAAAAGTGAATACTGACCCCATATAACACATTTCGTCTATTGGTAAGACATTTACTTTCCTACACACGACAACGAGAGTTCAAATCTTAGTCACGTCAAACGAGTGCAAATTGGTGGTACTATGCATGTATAGTGGGCGTACATTGTTCGAATAAGTACGTACGCTGTACTTAAATAGGTACTTAACAGTACGTACATTGTACATACTGTAACAATTATTAAAACTAATTTATTTATATTAAAAATATGTACACGTTTATAACTAACCGAACTAATAAAATCTGAGGATATTTAATAAAAACATTTACACTAACTTCGCACACTTGTTTACATTAAAGTCACGTACAAGTTTATACTCCGTATATTTATCTCAACACGCGTTAATCACTTATTTATTTAAATGTGAATAATCTTAGCATTGTCGACTACGAATTACTGAAATAACTGACTTATGATTCCTTTGTGTCGCTTTTATATATTTCCGGCCATACTTCGAGAATTTTGTATATCTTTTGGTGAACGTTCTGGAAATGGATAAAAACCTCAAACTCATAACTGATGTCATTTGCAATAATAAAAAAAGCAATTATTATTGAAAAAATTACTTTATTAAGTATTACCTTAGTACAATAAAAATACTAATCTAAGAAGTCATTACTTACAACTGATATAGACGATTATGGACACGGTCGATGACAGTTTGTAAAAGTCAACTTTGAACTTACGATTCGTACAAATCACATACGAGAAGAATTTGAATATGACCCAGAATTTTATTTTTAGAATCAAACAAATGGTCTTAGCAGCAATTTTTTATAAAATTTTGTCTATGGGGTCCATAAAAGGCGCCTAGAAGATCGTAATCACGTCGTTTGTTTTTTTTTGTCAAAACGACATTGCAGGTGGTTCATATTTCCTTTTGCAACAGATAATAATTACATATTTGGTCAATATGGGTGCCATGGAAAGCCACTTTTTATAATGATTTTAAGCACAATATGGAGAATCTACTTTATCAAAAGCTTAAGTGTTTGAAATGTATAAGAAATTGAAAAAGAGCCGCACAATGGTAAAAAACTTTCCGCACGTGAAACGTCTTAAACACAAACCAATATTGATTTGATAAACGACCTCATTTTTGTTCATCTAGGTTGCTAACTATTAAACGGGAAATTTCACAATTAGGGAATCACTTTTGGGAATACTTCAATCACCCTTTCTTGCTTTTGTTTTTCTTCTATATAATCTTGTGGTATGCATGTTTGATATTTATCTGTACAATCTTTAATGAAATTATTTTTTTTACAAATTTTACATTTTTGTCTGATCATTTCCTTATTCTTTTTAAATTTTTTTGGATTGTCTCATAACGCATTTTTCACACTTTCTTTCTTTTGCCGTTGTGTTTCTTGAGTCATTTTTTGAATAACGATGTATTTTTTTAAAATAAAGATACATTCTCTTTTTTTACATTCGTTTCTTCTTATTTTCATGACCTTGGTTGAAGAAATGTCATATATTGAAGATTTAATGGGCTCACTGGTTTTAGAGATCTGAGATTCCAAAATTACAAAAACCGGATTTCAAGACATAACTCGGGAAGCGAGTACATTGTTAAAGTTTGATTTGCGCGTGCTAACATCTATAAAATCAAGACCAGCGTAAAATGTTTTTTCTATGGGCTGCAGTTTATTGGACGTGAGGGGTGGAAATATGGAAACAATTACTCTATTGTTTTTAAAACGAACTAGCCTAATACTTAAGCTAGACTTATGGCTATCTATAAGCAAAAGCACTTCGATTTTTTTCTACTGCATTTTACACTGTTTTTTTTAAGAAATGTGAAATTTTCTGTTGACATCTACTTTTTAGCACGCAGTTCTTGTTAAAACGAACACTTGAAAACTAGTAAGTTATTTGCATGGACACATGTGATACTAACATGAAGGACTAGACCGATTTCTTTTTCTTTTTTAGTGTGACAAGTTTTTGCTACTCTGGGTACTGTGACTACAACTATTCGTCCGAGTTAAAAGTTTGGTGTGTTTCCAAGAGAATTTTTGTTTCTACTTTATCAAAAAATGTTGGCAAGTAATATGATCTTAGGTTTTCTAATTTACAGTAATAAGTTCTTTTTAAGAAATGCAGTAAACCAATTCATTTATAGATAATTTGTAAACAGATTTGTTCAAATCATCTTTTCACCTTAATCACTACTTGCATCTTTTTGAAACATATCGCATATTTGGTAGATAAGTACGTGCATTATATTTGTTTCGACGAACAACATGCTTATGTTACAAAAACTTGTTATTAAAAATCATAATAACCGAATTATTCATATGTATCTATTTAAGTTTTAAACGTTTTGGAAGTATGATACACACCACTGGATTCATAAGTAATCTCCTTTGGAGATAAAAGTTAACCAATGCAGTATTAGTTTCATATCATTTAATACTCATTTTACAATGTGGTTTACTATGATTATGAAACGTGTGATTTTTAATACATATTATTTTGATAAGTATGTTACATCACTAACAAACTTTTTGGTACTACATTAGGAGCGCGAAAAATGATTGACGTTTCCAATTTTACGTGAGACGACTTCTAGATGAATGAAAATGTCTATATTTTAACTTTCTTTCAATTAAGGTATGATTTGCATCACACTCAATTTGGGTGTGCCCTTTCTCTGGAAACTTTTGTTCAATTTTTTTTGTTTAATTACAAAATTTTAAGATGCGTTTGACAGGACACAGTTTCTGTTCTGGTAGCAACGGTAGAATATAATGTTTTTTTTAACGGTACTACAATTTTCTGTAAGATAAGTAATTATGAAATGAATTATGAAATTCCACCAATAATTCCTTGATTCATGTGTTGCTAAATTATAAATTGTAAAGTTGAAAATACTTAACTGGATTATCTATAAGTAAGATACTACCAACGGTCTTTTTTTATCCGCATCCTTCTCATCTTGCGCTCGTTTGACTTTTTGACGATGACGCTGATACTGTGCCTCTTCAAAATTTTTGCTCTCGCATCCACAATATTCATCACCTTGATCTTTACGTGACTTGTAAAGTGACAAATTCATAGCAGAAAATGTATTATGAAGTATTCGATTACTAACAATTAATTCAGTTTTATTTTATTTCAACGCCATACTAGCACAGATACCGGTTATTGCAACTATTTTTACGCAGTATCAGATACGGGATATTACAGTAATGAAAATACACCTCTTATAAATTCTATGAAGATACAGTCAACTTATAGTCTAACAGATGTTCTCCTCTATTCTACTACTACTACTAAACCGTTGAGATACAAGTGTATCTCCCACTGCCGATGAGGCCCAAAAGGGCTTAACGGCTATGCACTGGTTCACTTTGGTGGTATTTATTTACACAATTGCATTGACATTCCTTTACCCCCATGGTCCATTACATTGTGGTTTTACACTGTGGTTGTTTTCAAAACTATTTTGAATCACGCGGGTTTAAAATCAACTTGACAACGTTCTCCGCTGTTACAGCTATTTACAGTTATATTTTTTTACGTAGCACCTCTACGAGTGACACTGTCATTAAGTTTTGTTTATTTTAAATAACCTAACTTTATGTTGTATTTATGTCAATTGCGTGGATTAGAAATTTAAATGAAACATCAGGTATCAAGGCTTAAAAAAGTCATGGAATCAAAATGGAAATCACATTAAGGCATCATTACATTTTTGTAAATAGTAGAAATACATATCATGTTGATTAAAAAATACATATATATATTGTTTGCTTTAATTAAGAAATTTGTTTTCTGATTGTTTGCTTTTAGAATTTTGATTTGACTTCAACATAAACACTAAAATCCATTAATATTTTTTGCATTCCAAACAAAGTCTGTTTACTTTGATATATTTGCCTAAAAAGATATTTGTTAAAGTAAACAAATACTAAAGATAACCGTAACGGGCTTCTTTCAACGATACTTGACTGGAAAATGTAATTCAATACTTTATAACGTTCCGACGTAATTGAAACTACTTAATACTTTTAAGCAAACAAAATTAATAAAAGTTGAAGTTAGATTTTGGATCGTCTAGACAAGTAATAAACTACAAATGGATACATTTTATTTGATTTATTCACCTCATGAAAATTGCGGCAAATCAATAACCACTTTATGTGATGCTTTTCGCTGAATAATACAAAATTCCATGTATCTATATAACTAAACTTAATTGTGGCAGACCGTAGTCTTATCGGAAACCTTATTTCAGTTAAAGTTACTTGCTGAACTAAATACCAGAATCACCGGAACATTATCACAAATGTATTATCTGAAAATTTACAAGTTCAACTAGTGTTTGAATATTTAATCGAATTGAACATCTTCAAGACATTATTGTACCTAACCGACGAAAACGCAGTAGCGAAATTTGGTATAAAATCGTCTTTATGCGAATTTTTCTGACATAAAATTGACCTTAGACGTAAATTAAATTAACTGAAAAAGGTACAGGAAAAAAGTAGGCGTTGAAAAGTTTTGTTCAAATAAGTAAAACGTTCTTTTCTGATTTTAAGCCAAACGTGTGTCGGTAGAGATAAAAATTTTATTAGGTGTTTTTTGTTAGAAAAGAGAATTTCAAAAGTAATAATAACGTCAACTTTTTTGTTAGCGCCTGTAAAATTTTTGCGGTGGGATGTAGGTGTAATTTCCTGAATATAACATTTTTGAATTTAAAACTGTTTGATATTTTGCTGATTAGTTTCATGTTATAAATAACGCTAGCTTTGATGTGTGTCGATGTTGTGTTAATTGTTGATGTAGCAGTACCATCTGGTAGATTGATGTGTTTCTGACAAGTGAAAGATGTGTTTGCGTAAACGTTTTTTTCGTAAAGTAATTTTTGATGGCTGTTTATTGTAGGTGTAACGAAAGCCACCCTTCTTCCTATTTTGCAAAGTAAATTTATTCGTCATCGATTATATTTCAAAGCAGATTTCAAATTATTATTCTATTCGAGTAAGCAGTTTTAGTAATCATTCGTGGATTTTTTAAAACGCTTTAATTGTCCGCTGCTGATGTTACAAAAGTACGCCTTACTTGGTCTTGCAAATTTAACATCATTATTACTATTTTCATAAACGGTTTCAAAATAATTTAATTTGGGCGATTGTAAACGAGAGTCATTTCTTATGACATTGAAGTTTGATTAAATTCATTGTAAATGTAAATTGGCGCAGTCTCATTAAAATTTGTTTAGAAAAAGTCCAGGGACGTGAATTTTGCAACTTAAAGAAAAAAACTATTTTGTAAGATTAATGTGGCAAGAAATAAAAAAGAAATTGTATAAAACACAACCTAAAATTTACATCTACTTTAAAATTCACTTCTGATTGACAAGTAGAAATAACGATCACAGAGGATTTAATTAACGTTTAGTTTAGATGTGAAATCAATTTGTCAGGATGTATTTGTCATTTACGTAATAGCGTTTTGCTGATAAAAATATCTCTTAATCTGTCTTTTTCTGTTAACAAATCTATTGTATTAGCATTTACTCAATTTTCAATTTCAATGGATAACACTCGTTTGTTTGTTTTTACTATTGTTAAAGCTGAATAAGTCGTTTACATAAAATCGATTCATTAAAAGAATCGAGTATTTGCTTAATTGCATTTTCAGCATTCGGCTTTTTCATTTCACGCTTTTGTTTACATGCTATTAAATTTATTTGATTTATTACTTAATTTTGTTGAAGTGTTACTTTCAAATACCTTTTTAGAACCTTGGATTACACATTAAACTTTGTATATATAAAAATGATTGTACGTAGACGTCACACATAAATGTGTCAATATTGAAACAAAACGTTCTAAACTGTGCCAATACACGTACGCGTCCTTGTACTGTACATTTGTGCAATACTGTAATACCTATGAATGGCGGATTAAACGGTATTTTATTAAAACATAATTGATTAGTTTTTTTTTGTATTATTGATTTTGTGTTCTCTTAACAGTGTGGAGTTTGAAACTTTCTTGTTTTATTGTATTGTGACGCAAAAAAATCTTTTGTTTCTTCTTCTTCTTCTTCCTCTTCTTCTTTAAAGAAGTAAATGCATTCAGAATTAGCGATTCTGACAGTGGCGAAAATTAAGAGTAATAACATTAGAGCAAATAAAATTTTTCTCTGGTTTCTAGTTATTTATTTGAAACCAAGTCTGTTTTGAGTTTTTTTATCGCGTTAAATTTGGTAGTACTTTTAGGTACATACGTAGAATGTATTTTGTGGTAAATTTTCAACATTTTACATACCATATGTTTATGAGATTTTACGTTTTTTGCTTATTCGGGGAGCTGACTACGACAGACTCAGAAGAACCTTAGGCTGCTTTTTCTTGTCTTTGCAGAACCGTGATATTTTTTATTTTTAATTTGTAGGGCTTTATTACTCATCCACGAAAAGGAGATGGAATGTTGTTACCAACATTTGAAGATAACTACTTCTATATAAAATAAGTTTTTTATTATAAGAACTGCAATTACTCAACTCATCAAGTGTCTATTTACTACGCAGAGGAGCTGAGGTTCAAATGTCGCTAACGTCTAAAATTTATAACTATAACATATGTTAGTTACACAACCACTAGTAAAAATTATTACGGGAATCTTAATTGCTACTAACTCAGTTTTATTCGGTGATTGGCGTAGGTTTTGATGTGTTAATAAATTATAAAACAATTTAAAAAAGTGCCATAACGGTGAAATATTAAGATGGGAGATGCCGTGTAAATCCATCCGAAGCTGAAAGAAACAAATGACAAAACACAGCTTGTAACAGCGAATATATTTATTTCATTACAAAAATAGAAATTAGAAAAGACAAGAAGATAAATTTACATGGGTACGATCAAACGCTAGAAATTATTTCAATATCACTGACAATAGTTGTTGAAGTAAGTCCCTTTCGGTTGTGCAACACGTTGTACAAGAGATTAAACTTGTCGGACTAACTTTTACATTCCAAAAGAATAAATTTACATTTGTGAATTATAAGACGAAAATACAAATCTTGATAATACAGATATAATAACAATATGGAATACACAAAGAAAGGTTTCTATAGTTAGTTAATTGTGAGAACAACCTGATATGTGCGTACAATCGTGTGTACAACCGACTGACAACGTAAATGAAAAGAATTAAAGTAGGAAATATAATATTTACAATTTATTTTTCTTTTGAAGAATGCAACTAGTGTGGGTTAGATACCCGCTAGTGACAATACAAAAAAATTAAAGTAAATCACAAAAATATGAAGCAATGCTTACTCTAGGAAAATTTTTACAAAGCAGCGAAAATACTACACCCATTTATACCATGGATGAGTGTGATAATTAGAAGTTAAAACTTCACTGAGCACTCACGTTAGAATATGTACGAAGCGTACCACAAAGACAGGAAAAGTGAGTTTCCTTCCATCGATATGTCGATGTCAAACATTAACGAATTGACAGCAATCACTCGCACTGCAGCGGGAAATGGGCGTTCCGGGAATAAATCTTATACGGTGCAAACTTAATTCCAAAACACTTTTGACATAACAAAATATGAATGCATCTAAATGAGATTTTTTCAGACAAAAAGATTTTGTTACGGTAAATTATCGTTAGATTATATTAAAGAAACATTGGTTATTTTAACAATAATTTGTATTATTTGAAATGTGTATTAAATTGAAACAAACGCATTCTAAGATTAATTCGAGAACATGCTTCAATTTAATAGTTTATTTGTGTAAAACATTAAAAAAATATTTTTAATTTTGCAAAACAATGTTGGTATACATAATTCGACAGGACAACGCTTCTTTTTATTATCTTGAATGTCAACAACATGGCATTTGCGTACGATGACTGTGTGTGGTTGTGTTGTTGCTCTACTTAGTTTGACTGGTGGCGGGTCGTGCAGGATATGTAGAATATCGTCTGCAGTATATGTAGGTTTTTCGGTCTCGAATGTTGACAATGAATGTTTTTTGATTCACGATAAACGACAGGGTACGGGACTTCGTAAGATTGGTCGAGAGGTGCTTTTGTAGTGTCACGTCAAACAAACATTCGTGTAGCAATTTCTTTAAAAATAAACGCTTTATGCTGCGAATGGTTAGTTTCGGTTACTGAGCGTAGATTGTAAAAATGTCCTAATTATTTAACAAAACTAATTGGGTCGGATTTTAAATCAGCTCTTATTGATGTAAGAAATTCACCAGGAAGACGGTTAGGTTTATCATAAACGAGTTTAGTTGCGGAATACTTGAAATCGTCACAGTAAGCGGTACGAATCCAAGGTAAAATTGATTGTAAAAAAGTCCATTATTACTTTTTGTGACATCAAATCGGTGCATTCAATAGTCAGTGGCTACCTGTGCGCGGTTACCTGTTTTAGTATCCATAAGTTGACTAAATTGATTGGATAACAAAGATTCAAATTGTCGATCTTGCTTACGCGTAAAGGTGACCTAAGTCGTGCCATCAATACGTTGTAAAAAGTACGAGCCACGGTATCGGCTTTGATGTTTTTCCTGTCGTAAGTTTCAGCCTATCCGAAAAATCCAGTAATGCTTAAAGTGGACATGTTTGAAACGGATGGTTAGAAACTACATTATTCTAATGAGAGAGGTTGAGTGTCGTGTAACTTTCATCGATGGTATTGCATCGATGGACGGCTAGACGTGATGAGACGATTTGTAGTTTGTACTCCTGGATGTGCCAAACCGTAATTGGCATCAAAAACTTGTCGGGTTTTCCATTACGTCAGGTTTTTGATAACGTCGGAATCACCACTTTGGCATCATGTGCCACTTTGGCAACATGGGCCCATTTGCGTAATATGTTTGTCGATTAAAAGGATTTAATGCACTGAATGCAATATGTCAGCAAGCTTAGTTTTATTAGGTTAGTACTTTGGTATAACTCAAAATTTATCAAATATCTTCCGCTGTTACTGAGGCACCACAACTTGTTTCTGACACGAATGGGTTTTCCCAAAAGTACTTGACCATGCATTCATCATAGCGTAAACACACTTCAGCGACACCGTGTTTCAAAAATATTTGGTTTTTACGCTGTCGAGAAGAGGCTGTAATTTCCCGATTTATCTGATGAGGTTTATTATTGTCGGCGCAATATTTTTTTTCATGTTTTGATCAGTCTCAGTAGATATCGTTCTTGGACATTTTGGGATCGGCTGCATTTTTAAAGAGTGTATATTGATAACTTATTCAAACTTGATGGTGTTAGTATGCAACTTGATGACACTACCGCCGAAATTAATGCTATGGTTCTGGATCTGTCTTTGAACTTGATTTCGTAGTTTTTTCAGCAGAATTCAATAAAATTTTATTGATTCAATAGCTTTTTGTAGTAAAACTTCTCTTTGGACATAAACGCATATATTATTACGGCAGTACGAACGTCTAACGTTGCATGTGGCAACCTGTATAAACGACCAGGTCTGGTTGGAATAGTATCTTTTTAAAATTAGTTTTATATCAATTGAAGTGCAGTTATGTGTTTAATTTGTATAATTTATTGCTTGAAATATGTAATAATTGTAGTATAACAAACCAATACTTACTCAAATCAAAACTTCGTCATTTTTTTCTCGTAAAAAATACAAGAGTAACGCTTTTTAAGTCACACTTCAATACAAACTGGCTTGAAATAGGTCACTTTCTTATGAAAACAATTTATTACGAGTTCATTAGTAAAGCCATCGAAAAAAAATTTTTTTTAAAATCTATCTAGCATGTGTATTGGCATAGGTAGGCGCTTATGGGTTAAATCACAACCTAAATCATTTATATCTGTTTGTGTAATTAAATGTAGTTGAGTCAGATTTGATTAAAGAAACTCCGTATCACTGCAGTTTAATGTTAACGTCTTTTTTGCCCTGCGAAAAAAATAAAGTGGCTTTATTGTTGATTAATTAAAATAGACGATAGTTTTTGTATTTCTTGCAAATAATCCCGTTATCCTTGTTACGCAGAAATAACAGGTGGTTAAACGATTTTGTTTTCTTCATATCATAAGTATAAATGAAATATTTTTTTGGATAAATGATATTTTTTAATTCTTCTTTCTTTTATTTATAACGTAAGCGTTGAAAATTTGTTAAGTCATTCTATTATATTCTAAGATATTTTTATTTTGTTAGGAGAACTGGCATGTTTGTTTACAGAGTTTTTTTTATAAAAACGATTTTCTCTACTGCATCATTGTTTTTTTTTTGGAAGTTAACGTAACATAATTTTTTTAAGACGACGTAACAATTAATTAATTATATATTTTAACAATATAGGCAATTACTCGCATTTTGTGATTTTTATGACAGTGTGTACCTAGAAAAGCATTTGATATGATTGGATTGGTTCGTCTGTTGTCACGTTTTTTGCTTGTTACAAAATTAAAACAATTTTTTTTTACATCAGTTTTATGTTATATCAATAATCTTTAAGGCAGTTCTTGGTAATCTTTTTTCAATCAAGTGGTCTATGTAGTAATAATTACAATTTAATGAGTTGACGGTTTTTTAAACTAAATCAAAGGATGATATTTACTCCTGTTTCAGAAGCAAACAAGTAAATGAAAAAAATACTGAATCACTGTTCGTAATTGTAAAAGTTACAATACGTTTAGCTATATCTAAATTAAAAATACGTGTTTTTAGTAATTTTTCGTACGTCTACGTTTGAATTATTTTTGTTGTAAAAACGTGAAATTATTTAATGATATATTTCTGTAATTTTGTTACTAAAAGATGAATATTACTTATTGGTATCCGGTATAGGTACTAACTACGCTAAATTATGCCTTTTAGTTGGGTAGGTACATATTTTTTTGAAGATATAATAATAAAGGTAAACTTGATTAAAAAGAACTTGTGTGTGAACTGTTTTCACTTTCTAAACAAATATTTATAGTACAAGTTTGTTTTTTTCTTATTTGAATAGATATATTTTTAGATTATTGATTCTTTATAACAAAGACAAAAGGTACAAGTTAGTTTGACAAAAAAGCTATAACAGTTATAAAAAATAGTATTAACTAAACTGGTAAAAGACAATTATTTTTTTTTCTGAATGACGTTTTTTACTTTACTTTTATTATTACATCATTGTTTGGATGAAAACATGTTTGCTATTTGGTTTCTTATTGCAATGCGCAATTCTGGTCGTTATGTTTTATTGTGTAGTTTTATTAAGTATTTGCAAGATTTGTCCTACTTCTTCATAATGTCACCTTTTATAACATAATAATTCTTACAGTTTTTATTTATATAAATGTTTCTTTAATTCACTAGGTGATATGTATTACATAATTATATTTAAAAAAATCAAAGCATCATACAAATACGTATACAAGGTGAATCAGAATATATGGGAAGTACAATAACTATAAATAATAGGCATAAAATAAAGACGATTGTTTAAATAAACTTATATCGGAGCATGCATAGGTAAAAAGTTATTAGGTCTTCAAAGTTCGAAAAAAAATTACTTTCTTATTAACAACTTCTGAACTAATTAAATGTAATTGACTATATTTGGTAGTTGTTAATGAGAACTTAAAAACAAAATTAAATAAGCAGAAGATGGATTTTTAGAGTACCTCTACCGTTAAATCTTCTGGAACTTTTTAATCTTAAAGTTTGATAGGAAACTTTATTTGCAACTTTTTCGTTTAATTAAACGCATCGTTTTGCTTTAAATAAATAAAAAGTTGTTTTAGAAGACGAACTACTCGTGATTCAGAAACATTGAACCTTAGAGAAATTCATCTCGTACTGTCATTAGGAGGATCGTCTATCCAATTCAATATTCTTTCTTCCAAAAAAGGAATAACATCTCCTTGACCACCGGAGTATTGAGTTCGTTTTTTGAAAGATCCAGATTCTCTTAATCTTTTTTCAAGCCGCTGAAACGTTTTTCTAAAAGAAAAATGGTAAAAATAATTGCTTTATGCAATCTTTTTGCTTATCTATTCGGTATAGATTAGGGAACAAAAGTGCGTAACGTCTTGCTACCGTCGCAGTATTACCATCACACTTAAGTTTAACTTTTTATTTTTTTAAGCCAAACAATGCGTCTAATCAAACCTTTAGAAGAGACAGAAGTTGCCAATAAAATTTCCTATCAAACACACGTTTTAAATAGAAAAAAAAAACTTTAAGATTATAAAGTTCCAGAGGATTTAACAGTGTAGGTACTCTCAAAAATTGATCTTCTGTTCATTTAATCTTCATTAAATTTTCACAGTTTTTTTAAACTTTGAATGCCTAATAACTTTTTACCTGTGAATGTTAGGATATAAGTTTATTTAAATAATGGTCTTTATTTTATGCCTATTATTTATAACTATTTTACTTCCCACATATTCTGACTCACCCTGTATATATGTACTTATTCTTCAACAAGAACGAAATACAGAAGTATTGCAGTCTAAAAAAAATCAAAATAAACTTATCTACCTTCACATTAACTGAGAAATCTGCGTTTATTTGGAGATATATTCATCTACTTTGGTCTGTTCAGTTTTTCTTTTCAAAACGGCTTTTATCTTCATAAGTTTTGGAGTTTTTTTAAATCCATAACTTCTATGTAGGTTTTAACACTGCTCTTTGCTACTTCTAGTTCATCGACAGACTCATCTGACAGATTTGTAATAATTTTTTTTTTTGAAAATTTTATTTGAAATAGGTTTTTCTATAGACAAATTACAATCGACGTTAAAAAAATCTTTTGCTGACTGATTCTTTGTGATGCTTTTTTTATCAATGTCAGTCAGTAAAGATAGACGAATTTTTTCTCTGTATTTGTTCTCTTTTTTTTTAAACTATGATTTTTCGTGCCTTTCGGAAACGGTTTATTACAGTTGCATTGGTTACTTGATTTTATGATTATTTGATAAAGTAGAGAGCATCTAGCAAAACTAATTTTCTTAATTAATTCATGAGCGGAATATCATCGGTGTTTCAATATCAAAGTTCTGTGATGTGTTATGAAGCTTTTGATAATACGTTGGTCTAATGATTTTTATGCGTATGCAGGTACAGTTAAGTGGTAGAAAATATAATTTTTATTTCAGATTTCTTTGGTCAAAATAACTTTCATGTCCTTTCACCTGTCATCTAGGCCTTTAAGTTTCATATTACAAGTAATTTATTTGAGTCAACATGCTTGAAAGCTTTTGGTTCAGCTGCTTTACCTATGGGTAGAATTTTTTTTCTATTTATATTGGCACAAAGGAAAACGCTTATTCTTTCTTTGGACAGTTTTTCACCAATCAATTTTTTTATGTTTATGGTAGAGCTCTAAAAAAGATTTTTTGGTATCCGCAATATAGATGTATTTTGTAAATTTTTTTATCAAAGACGATTACTTTTCCAAATACGAGGATACGTTTTAGATATTCATAGATGCAGCTAAAACTATCGTTTTCTAACGATTTTGCATTTTTTTTTTGCTTTGGCGCATATCAACGGTCTTGAAAAAAAAGTCATTAATCAAAGACAAATGTACCGATTTCGTTTACGAATTTTGCATGCTTTTGGTCAGTCTTGGAAAAAAAATGTTTCTGAACATTAATAATTCCGATTTTTAAAGGTTTATATACATATGTATCTGATCAAATCATACCATACCAGTTTAACAAATTCCTTTCTAGTAAAACGGCAGAAACCATCTTTTGAGCCGTAATGAATTGAAAAGTTTTTTTAAGCATGATGATCAGTGGCGGCTTCTTCTAAATACAAAAAATTAGACTATTTCATATTACAAAGATTATAAACAATATAAATCTTATGATTATGGACGTGTTTTTAGCCTTCCGATAGTCACGTCAAATATTTAAACGTCAGTAGTCGCGTCGGTCTCACAGTCTGTACAACCTAATTATGACCCAAATAAATAGCGGGGTGTATTTTTCAATAAGGTACATGTGCGGACGTTTTAACAACACAAGAATGTCCAAGAAAAGGAAAAGTTTGCAATTTTCTTAAGTACAGTAGCCACATCTTCGTGGTAAGGCATCAAGTTTGATATTCGACCCAGAGATTTCTTGCAGTCTCAACCTCAGGCTTTCAGGAATATTGCTCATACCAGAACTTACTTGCAAATGGGACTTGACTAAATTATAAGCCAATTAGAAAGCGCCTTGTTTTTGAGAGGGTGGTTTGAAGCGTAAACTATTTGCGAATTGATGCAAACTATGTTCAAGAAATTGTAGAAAAGTACCATGGGCCATCTGCGCGTATTTCTGGAAGTCAGTTTATTTACAGTATCTACACCTCCTTTAGTTGTGTTGTAGTCTATAATCATAACTGATTTATTTGCATCTGTTCCCGTATCTATGTCATCATTATCATGCATACTATAAAGCAACAGCAAATTTTTCTTTTTTTTGGTAATGTAGGAGACAAGAGTGCACATTTTCAATAACCCAAACATGCTCGTATGTTTCGGTCGCTCAGCTGGTTGAGAAAACTTTAACGGCAATTCTTTCTTGTTTTTTTCTAGTGGTTTCAACTACTGTAAGCTTTGGGCATGTAGCTTCTTTACAATACGTACAGAGGTAATCCAATTGTCCATCGTACCGTGGCGACCAGATCCAAAATTGTGTTCACTGAGTCGTCGAACAACATCGGGACTATTTCAAACTCTGTATGGACCTTCAAGTTGTATTCCGACGTAAACTTTCATCTTGCTCGTGTAGAACATTTTCGCATCACACAATGCTAGAATTTTTAATCCAATTCTCTGTTTCCCTCCGCATTGCTCGAGTATCTTTGCTGTCAAATCTTAAACAATGAATAAGGTATTTAGATCTTTGCAAGTTCATAGTGAAGCGAAAAATTTCAACACCAGACTTATCACTACTCCATAAGTCTTTGGCATTGAGACGATTTGCATGATAGATTCCATCCATATAAATGACGATTTCCAATTCGATTGTTGGGGTTGCATCTCTTTTTCGAACAAAATTAACAGCAGCAAATTCTATGTACTCGTTGGTGCGTTCCACAATAATATTGATTATCTCGTCATTGAAAAAATATTCCCATATTTCCAGTAGTCTTGACAAGTTTCTTGTTGCTAATGAAGAACCCGGCAAACGTTTGACGATATTCTTTTGCCGTGTTTTAGCTGTTCTAGGTTGTGAAGCGAGTTTTCTCCAACGCATGACTTTATATTTTCCTTAAAACGAGAATGTATTGCTGTAACTTTCTTCCACCATCTACTCATCATCAGAAATATCCTGCCTCTACTGATTAGAATGCTATTTTTATGGAGTTTTTCCTATATTAAATCGGTGTGATAACATTTGGAAACAACTCAATTTTTCTTGACTGTGCACATCAATAATTAATTTTTTGTTGTAATGTTAGAAATTGTTTCACTCCATAATCAAAACAACAATTTTATTATAGAACAATATAAGAGTGCACCACCTAAGAATAACTGAACACTGTGGATTAAACAAAACGTTAAACGCATAGAAAGTAGCATAATTTATTTATGTCTTATTACAACTCATTCTATTGAATATATTTAAAATAAAGGTAACCTTGAATTGTCCTTTTCAAAAAAAAAATTGTCCTAAGAAGAGTGTCCGCTTACGGGAGAATTATCACAATGCTTTTCTTAATCGTTAGTGGCCGGGGCCAAAGTTAAGTGTTCGCTCGAAGGAAATGTTTGTTTAAAAGAGGTGTTTGTTGAGGGTAATTAAAAAAACTACATTGCGAAATAAATCTTTTACGATTTACAATTGTTACAATATTTATCATTATTTTTGTTTATCGAATACTTTGTTATGAAAGAAATAATAATTTTCTAAGATAGTTGGACGTTGTGTTATCAAAACTGCTAAATAAGGAAACTTGGTTAATGAATGAATCATAAACTTTATCCAAGTTATTGAACAAACGCACACCATCAATAAATCACTCAGCTCAAACTACAAAAAAGAATATGTTGTTTAAGAATTTATTTATATTCATTAAATTTGTTTGGTTCCAATTTAAATTACTTTTATAAATAAACGACGAAGAAATAGTAAATAGAACTTGATTTAATTTTGACATAAAAAATTCACAACTTTTTAGGAAAAATCGTTTTGCTGTGACTTTTTAGTGTTGGAACGTATACTGGTTGTTTATATTTTTACGTTCTAAGTAAATATATTATCCTTTTTTTTATTGTAGAGTGGTCTATCAATAATTGTTGCACAGCGTATAAAGTACACTTTCAAACGTACAGAAGGCAATGATAATTGAGTAATGTTTGCGTTTTATAACATTATTTGTACTTTTACATTAGTATAGCACGAACTTGGTAAAACCAACACACAACTTCTATTTTAACAGTAGCACTGTCTAGAAGTACATATAAGCTAGAAACTGAGAAGACGTGGATTATAAATTAAATTTAACGTTGAATAATGGTTTTTCTCTAAGTTACTGTGACACAATAATATATATTTCGTATATAATTTTATAATACAATATCACAGTTGTATATAAAAAATTCATGGTACATATATCTTTTTTCTGTTTAAATCAATTATTATAAGGTTTTTATTGACACTGCACAAATTAATAATTTACTTTTTACTGCATTTTAAAATAATTGTGTTCTATGGTTGTTCTGTTTTTTTACAAAGGTTTTTGGAACACTAATTCTATGTATATTTAATATTTTTTTTATATGGAATATTTGGATGTTAATTGTAAATACTTCTATATAAATAGATTCGTTTGGTACTGCTCAAACCAAACGAAGTTACCTGTAACTAAATTTAAACCTTTATTTTTGTTTTGTTTTGCAATTTTTTTACACAGCTTTATGTGTTGCGCAATTTATAATTACGAAAAGTTTGTGGTTCGTAGTACGTTATATAAGGTTTTTATTATTTGGTGTACATGTGATTAGTATGAAACGGAGTTTTGTGAAGGTAAATTATACAAAATCAAGTTAAGTAATTCTTACTAATTAATTCTGGAAGCATTGAATACATACAAAAAATCATTCAGTTTTTTTTTATCAAAAGTTACCAGAACTGCTCGTGTTAGCAAGAAAAAACAATTAGGGTATTTATAGGAGGCATTTACATACTCTTACACGATCTTTTAGCTTCAATACTAGCATTATATTCTATTCCTCCATACTCACTTTAGTATAACAAATATGAAACATTTTTTGAATCACATGTTTTTTCAGTATGCTGTAAATTACTACTATTAGTTAGGTAAGGTATCAGTTTTTTCTAAAACAGAGTATGATATTAAAAATGGCACATAGCATAATATGGATGTTTGACTTCAACCGTTGATTGAAATATTCTTAAAGATAGTCAACTCTTGTAATAGGAATGCAATACTTGTATGCATGTATGATTGCGTTTTTGTTTACTTTATTTTGCCTGTACGAAAGCGTAATTCATTAATGTGGTCAACACTTTAACTATAGTAGTTAAGTTTAAACCGCAGATTAGAGGTGGCGCATTGAACACTGATGCTACGTTGCCGTGTTATAAAATGAGAAAAATTCTTTTAATGCACATTAGCTTTGGTGTTTCTATAAATTAGTTAAAACACATTCAATTTTTTTGTCGGGTTTAAAAGGTAAAAGCGATTGTTTATAAAAAATTTTAGTTTAAGAACCGAGTTAGAAAAACGAACCGTAGGACCAGCAATGCAAAATAAATACATTGACAAATTTTATTAAAGTATTTAAATATTAGCACAATTAAAAGAAATTATTACAATATTGTTAGCAACACTTTACTGTACACTGCATAGCAAGGTTGACTATCTTTAAGAATATCTTGAACTAATGATGAATTTTTGAATTTTTTTATAAATGCAGATATTTACGTTTCTACAAAAAGAAAAAATATTTAGACCTCTGAATGAATCTATCGACGTAAAATAAAAATGCGTAGCAAATATCGTTCTTGGAATTTTAGGGGTTGATGAAAAAAAAAAGAAAATCGAATTTGTTCAATTTCAAAGTGTTAAATACAGTGAACTATAGTACAATTGGTGTCTACTTTGCTAACTTGATATGAAACGTAAAATCCATAAATATTTTTTCTTAGCGCAGTTCCTCTAAGGTATACATATTCATACAGTGTAGGAATGATTTTTTTTATTCATAGAAACGATGAGATGGTCTGTGGCATTTTTTTGTTGAAGAAATTCAAAAAAATGGTACTTATGTATATACATATTCTTTGTTAAGTGCAAAATTTATTATTTTTTCTTGAGTTAGTATATGGTGATTTTTTGATGTATTTTTTAAATTGTTTATAACCTATCTTAAGATAAAAATTATCATTAATCAACGTCTCAAATAAAATTATTTTGGCACCTTTAGAACACTTCTGCAAACTGACAACACGTAACCTTTGTACTTTCTGTTGTGATCTTTAGATTTTTTATTAACAATTGCGTAATATGTATTAAATTTTAACAAGTTTTGTCGGTTTGTATTGTTTGTGACTACTAGCTTTGGGCTCTTCTATCTACCCTGAGCCAATAAATCTTAAGATAATTAAACCTAAAGATAATGTAAGGAAGATGCAGCACTCCGTGTATTAAAACCGGTATGATATTTTCCGACACTATTGACATCTATGATTGGCCGAGGAACTATTTTTTCAAATTAGAGAAATTGACACTATAAATCTACACCGCCGTCTTACAGTTATATTAATTCATATAAATTTATACATTTAAATTTTATAAATAAAACAATTATTTCAATTTAAAATATAATTTATTTATCTGAACATTCTTAACAAAATCAGGATAATAAAATATATATGCAACATTGGTTCTAGCTTGATGATTGATATCGATTATTTCAATAATTGATTTTGTTACAATCAGTTATTTCAACACACTTATTATCATTTGAACAATGACAAGAAACTAAATATATAAACAATGTCAAAGATTTATTTAAATAACTACTTTTAAGTAACAGATTTCATTAAAAAGTTACATGTTTCTTATTAATCAAATGGTATCCATCAAATCCATCCTTTTGGATAATCTTGACAAAAGTTTTGTATTTTTTAGAAAATTCAGTATATTTTTTAATTAATTAAGTAATTTTGCAATCAAACTTCCCATTTACTAAAAAGAAACTGTATGCATACGTAGTATTTCTGAATAACATCGTGCACTTGGCAATTTATTACATACATACATTTAAACTTTTAATCTGAAAAACGTCACTTTAAAAAAACCGACTTTAGTAAAATAAAATCTATATAAAACCACTTATTCGACTTACCTATGACCTATCAGTGATTTTATAATGAAGTAAATTTTTTGCGGTGTGATCTTCTATTAGTCATTAACAATAATCTATTATGAATTAAACGTGACATTGAAATGCTTATTAATATTACATACTGCAAATTGACAATTATATTCTTTTTTTTGTTATTGTTTTCTTGAGACAATACTTAAGAAATAAAGCATGATAAATAAAATGTTACAGTAATAAAGAACTGGTCATCATTTAATTGTGAAGTACAGTTTAAAACTTTTCTTTTTGTTGTTACTATAATAACGGGAAAGTTTGTATTTTTTTCATTCATGAAAATTACCATTCATCAAAAATAAAGAAACTTGTTGAAAGCCTGCCAGATCATTTACTTAACATTTGGCAGTAATCATATTAAGTTTTTTTTTTAATATTTATGTATCTTGTAATAATTAATCATTTCGGTGAGCTCATTTTTGCCTTTTACACGTCAATTTATTATTACATTTAATTATAAAAACTGTGCATTTTAAAATAAATCTACATGGAAATTGAGTGACTCAATATAAATCAAATTCCAGTGCCAAGAAGTTCTTATATATAGCTTTTACAATATGTTTATTCCTTTATTATAATTACTTTTTTTGCTTTTTTATAATCTTAACTATTGTACCAGTACGCTTCTACACCAACTATTTTAAAATAATTAAAATTAGATGTGTTGGTGTATTTTAATTAGTTTACATTTCTTATTTTTACCTCTGGTTTCCGAGTTTAATTTATTGCGATATGCATTGGTATGGATGAAAAGATTTAATTACTGTTTAAGTATAAAGTTTTAAATGAATTTGTATAATTTGGTTAATAATTTAATTATACAGAATACGTGTTTAGTAGAAACACAACATTTTCATTGTCTGGTTTAATGCATAATTGCTCTACGTTGTGTAAAATTTTATATTTAATAGGAATTTCAGGCCGATGATAATATAGTAAATTACTAGGTTGTTTATAGATTTATTATAGTTGTAATACTTAAAAACTTTGCTATTATTGTGTATTTATAGACTATGTAAGAAAACTTTTATTGTTTAAGACTTTTGTTTTGTCGCTCTAAGGTAGAGAATTACAAAAACTACTACAAAAGTATCCAAGTGGCACTTCATTTTGTTTGATTTATTTTTTTGATTGTGTTTTTTTGATAATGTTGCTTTGTTTATACTTTACTTTGTATATTTCTTTTACTATTTGGGATTAAAAAGTGTAATTTTTTTTATAATACCGTTTAAAAATATATTTATACTGAGATTTTTCTAAAGTTTTACTTTTGTGAAAATACTCTATAGTATTAGTAACAAAAGATTTTAAATTGATGTACAATGGTAACTTTAAAAATTAAGTGAAAAACTATCTCGGAGCAGACGGATAGTGTTAAAAAACATACAAGGTTTCGAAAAACGTGCGACAAATTTTAGTGAATAAGCAATTTTATTTAACAGCAAAGACATAGCTGCAAATAACTTAGTGTAGAAATGTTATTATTTATTGATTTCACCTTTCTTCTATACCTTCTTTAATCTGTATTCTAACCAAGAAAAAAGTCTCAATATTATACTTGGTTATACTCTTAATATTTTCTATAACCAACCGACATTCTTATCTTACATTACTCTTACTTAAAAATTAACGCTGTTGCCAAATTTAACCTTTTTACTACAATTTTTTAAAACGAATATTATATACAAGAAACAGAAAAAATAAAAAGCAAATTGTTTAAGCGCAAATAAACGAAGCGATAGTTGAAATGTTTACCAGATAAAGTTAAGCCACTTTCCACAAAAACTTACAGAAATTACATGATTGGCTCATTTGAATTGAGCGCGGAATCGACGCTTGTAAGTCCGATGCACGTTTATTTAATTATTTTCTGACATAGTTTGCTAAGTTCATATGTTAGTTGTGCTTTTGATTCAGTATTTTGTAATACTGGATAAGAGAAGACATTACAAGATTGCAGTGACGGCTTCTCTATTAGGTCATTTGGTCAATGACCCTCCAAAAATGAATAAGAAAGGTATTTGATTTGTTTTAAAATTACCGAAAATTTGCGTTTAATTCAAATTAATAGCGTTTAAATTTCATGCGTTTAAATAATTGTCAATTTAAACGCAACAGATACGAAAGCTTGCGAATTTACCCGAGGCTGACACGTACTTGTTGCCCGCATTTACATTATATTACGATGATAGTTATTGTAATCAAGAGTGATACACATATATTACAATTTTATGCGAGTTAGAAAAGAAGATAAGTAAATGTTTAAATGCTTTGGCAGGGTCTTCAGCCGGGCCGCCTGCGCCAAAGATAATACTTAGTGCAATCATCTTTGAGTGCAATACTTACATTGCTTACGTGACTTACGTCATCTATCGTTATCTTCGCAGCACGTGTGTGTTAAATACAGATTTCTTATAACATATTATCGGAAACTTTACAGTCGATTTTCTTAGTTAATCGATAATATTCATTAGTAAAAGACGACTTATCGTTTTTGTTTCATAATAACTGTGGTACAAGACGTTAAAAAATGAATAGCTAATAATTGTTTACACATCTAGAATTTAAATTTAATGCTCTTCCTCAGCCTTTACTTCAAATTCGACCAACCAGTAAACATAAAAATAAAGAAATTTACAGTAATTTTAAAGAATCTGTGTATGATTCGTTAGATTCGATTTGTGGATTTGAAATAAATAATAGATTTTAGTCTTTTATGTTTACTGTTTTCAGATGATGCATTAATCATTATTTTGTAAAAATAATGTTACGGATTTATAGAATTTAAAAGAAAAAGAAAAAAGCAATTGTGAGGTCAATTAAAGACTATAATGAAAATGTTTTTAAAAATTAAGAATAGATACATATATTAAATAAAACAATTGATTGACTTTACATATGACTACAGTGGAAAGAAAGCGATATTACTCTGTGTTATAAAGAATTCAAACATTTCTACGCAATTGGCAATACTATAAGACAAGAAAGATGTGCATTTCTATGCTAAGCATTGAAAAATCATTGTAAATTTTAATGAGCGTGTTATTGATTATTTTGGTAATTGTAATTATAGACAAATATCTTAAATCTTAAACATAATTGATCTTATAAATCACGTCACCAGCCGGCACTGCAAGATTGTCAGCTTTGATGTATTGTTCAGTGTAAATCTGGTTTTACAATTAAACTCTTAATTAATTTGTGGGAGATAGTTTAGCTTTATCTGTTGAGCATTTCAACTATAGGAAATCAAGGATTACAGTATACACAGGAAATATTAAAATCTTTGATAGAAAGTGATATAAGAACGTCATTGCTAAAGAAGGTCACCGAAAATATTGTGAATGAAGGAACAGAATGAACAAAGAATATATTAAAGTCAAATAAAAATATATTGAAGACAAATCTTAAGAACCAGAATTAATAAAAAGCGGGAACAAATCTTGCATCATAGGGAAACATTAAAAAGTTGGACGCCGGAAGCTAATACATGGATGTTGTATATTAAACAACGGTATGGAAAACATGAAAGTAAAGTGGAAGTTGATATCTACTTAATTTGAAAATGATTACATAAATAATACGAAAAGACAAAAATATAGAAACTAAAATAAAACAAAGCATGAATATAGCAATGTTGGCAATGCTGATTAAGAACTATAAGTAAACATAATATTATTTACAAAATGTACGAAACAGGGACAGGTGAAACTATAATAAGATTATATAGGAAAAAATGGACAAATACTGATATCTGACTTTAAACAATAAAAAATTAAATAAAAACATTAGTATATCTAAAAACAGCTAATAAACTTGACGGTTTTTAATACACGGAGTGTGTAATCGCAAGAGCTGGCAAGAGCAACAAAGAAATCATCATCTTCTTCTGTTTTTTAATTAGGTTGAAAAGCTGTTCTTTTTTGATATTGCCCTGCTTTCTCTATTCTTGGTTAAGATTCAAATTCCGTAGGTTTTTACGGCCGGTGTTGCTTATAGTACAATCTTCTTCCGGGTTTCGCTGTGTAGTGGTAGTTGATTTCGATTCTGTGGTTGTTATTCCTTATGTACGTCGTTGAAATAAGGAGGAACAACTACAGAGAGAATCAATCTGATAGCAGATTTTAAAGAAGCTGGTAGCATGGACAGCGAAACTTCGAAGCAAACTATGACTATACGACGAAACCCGGAAGAAGACTAGGTTCTACATTGTCACTCCATCGATTTGTCCCTCGCAAAAAATTATAATACGAGTTAATTAAGAAAAACGTCATTCTAAAAAAATATCTGCTTAACAGCAAAAAAAAATTGATATAAACGAAATTGCTTTGATGGACGATGCTCCAGGTTACTGTACCGTCAACGATAACTTAAAGGAAAAATTTTATGCACAAACGAAGATGTACTAGTCACGGCAGATGAAGGAAGAAATCTTATGAGGACAATCATACATAATGAGGAACAATAATAGAAGAGATAATATAAGAAGAGGTATCTAAATAATTAACAAATCTGAGGCTAAACGCCATCTCGTAGGAACGGAGCTTTGTTTTATGTAGTTGTGGAAACTGCATTAGAGTATTCCAGTGTTGAGGAGTCCAAATAGGACGAAACAGCTGTCCACTGGTCTCTAACATGGTTTCTGCAATTATATAAACAAATTTTTGCACTTGCGTAGTACAGTTAGAAATATTATGCCGCGTATAATTCAAATACATTTTTTGAAATTCGCGGTTGTAATATTTGCTATCTAACTAACAACTCCATAGTTTCCTACATGTGGATTAACTCGAACGTAGCTCCGTTCCTACGAGATATCGTTTAGCCTCAGATTTATTAATCAATTTAACACCCGAATGGAATAAAGCTATGGCAATTTGTTTTATATAGTTGTCGAAACTGCATTAGAGTATTCCTGTGCTGAGGAGTCCAAATAGAACAAAACAGCTGTCCACTGGTCTCTAAGATGGTTTCTGCAAGTATATTATCAAATTTTTGCACTTGCGTAGTACAGTTGTTGTAATATTTGCTATCTAACTAACAACTTCATAGTTTCCTACATGTGTATCTAAACAACTTCATTACTGCAAAGTACGATTACTGGGAGAGAGTTTCATTATGTGCGTTCGGTAACCAGTTTTTAAAAATTTAGAGAAACTTTTTTGACAAAATACTTGATGCGTTTTTCAAAACACTCAATTAAGGCGCCAAAACAAGTAAATATTACCCAATACAGATCTTGTTTAAATCTATCTATCAATAAAAGGAATAAATTGACAAAACACAACTTTTAACAATAATATATTTATTTCAAGAAGAGAGAATAGTTGTTAAAATCAACAGAGAGAAATAGACCAATAACAATTAGAAATGTGTCGACTAATATAGTAACATTACAGCTATAATATCGATGTAGGCTTTTTCGTTCAGACAACCCGCCATACAACCAATTATATTTGATTGCTAACAAATGTTGCGACTGAAAGTAAATTTAAGTCAGTATGATCTAACGTTAATACATACAAGTTAACACGCTGAAGGCTGACGGTTTATGAATACAATTGAAGCAAAATTCTACGTTACTAAAAAAAGTAGTACGTCCAAGGCTGACATAAGTAAAGTAATAAATATAAATGCAAGAAGATGTATGGCTATACCAAATAATGTGCATAAAGTAATTTAACGAAGTAATACGATACTGATATAGATATGAATCTTCTCACGTCTCTTCCGATTATGTTAAACGAGGTGCACTCCACAAGTTACATACATATCCCGAAAACAGCCGGGTACAAAGATAGCATGGTAATTCTTCGAAACTTGTTAAACAAAGTAAATAGATAACGTGACGAGGACATCCGCTAAAAGCGTAATAAAAATCACTGCCGAGGAAATTTCAGCAGAAACAAAACTACTTACATGTGTTAAAATAACACCCAGGTACACACGAACGTTTACCAGCGATTTCCGGCCGGTAAAAGAAAACTAAAAATGGACGTTTTACAGCGATATACCGTGCATTCCCACTCATTAGGAGAATCAGTAGTGTACTTGGAGAGTGCAACCGCTAATTTTAATTAAGAATAAGTCTTTTCGATGAATAAAAAATAACGACATGTAACAAATTTCTTACTTACTATAAGTTTTTTATTTTGATTGTTTTGTATGCTCGGCCATAGGTTGGCTTAACTCCTATTCAAGAAATTAAACTTTTTTTAATTGTTACCGAATCTAGAACTTTCAATGCTGCTTGGCTATTGGTAACGATTTAGATACTTTTATTTTAATAGGATTTCCTTTTAATTTTTTTGAGTACAAGCAGAGTGCAATAACTTGGCTGATTATTTTTTCTTCTATCAATCTAGGATTCATCTAAAGAATCATTTTTGGTTTTAGTTTCATTGTTTTCTTCTTTTATTTGTTACTTACAAAAATTATTTAGCTGTTAAAACAAAAATGTCAATTTAAAATTGGGAACTGTGCATATTAAAGAGTCGTACAATAAAATAAGAAATAACATTTAGTATAACATATCTAAATCGTTCCGTTTGTTACGAGAATTATCTCGTAACTTAAATGGCAGTGACTAACTTAGTTTGATTCGGTGATTGGGTCGTAAATTTTGAGGTGTTAAATTATAAAGCAACTTAAAAAGGCGCCAAAACGGTGGAAGAAATTTTGAAAGAAAGAAAACAAACAACTTATCAGGAGTTATTTAATATGCGTTTTCAAAAATATATAATGAAATGCTATTTTGATTACTACTCTCTACTTACACTCCTAAATTTTTTTTAAAAATTTTTAATTAATCTTACATTTATTCTTTGTGTTAGTTTTGGCGTTTAACAATATAATAATATAATATTGTAGTAGCAACGCATTAGAAAACGAATAAAAAAAATAATTGAAATGCTACTATCAAGAATTCATTGTCATTCTTGTAACGATTTATGATAAATGACACTGAATAAAGTGGCTAAAAACGTTATGTTTATTTGAGTGAAAACAATCTCGAAAACTATTTCAACTTGTAAGACAGTATGTGCATACATTACCTTTTAAATTGCTTTTGTTTTATTCAAAAACGTACACTATTTCAGTTAAAATGCATTACAGAATGAAGTCAAACATAACCGCATTGTTAAATAAAAAGGTTTGTTCAATTTTCTTGTCTCTCCTGAGATGGAAATCAGGTACCTGGTTTGCATTACTTCCGACATTTTCCATTACATGCAAAAATGAACATATCTAAAGATCTTCCTGTTTTAAGATAGAACACAACAAGACCTTTAAATACGTCATGTACAAATGATATCACTGTTTGTATTGTGAATCCAGGTAGCGAAAATCAATGTTGCATGACTCTTGTACGAACGTCACAATGAGAAGTTCGTGTTGATTATTGCAAGAAATATTAGGAATGAAAGCAATTAATGGTGAGATATATGCCTACCTGCAGTCCGCATAGTAGTCGATATTACAATATTATCTATTTTTGGATAATTTACACATTTACCGTGACAGGTATTTATATCATTATAGTTAGTTAAGCAATCATAATTTAAAATTTTGCGTGTGAAGAAATTATGGTTGTAAATTTAGTATTCTAACTTTTATTAGATCGCGCGAAAACTTTTATTTATCGCGCTGTATTTAACATGATTCGTGAAAATTCGCAATTACAATTAACACATTTTTCTGTATCATTTTTTTAACAAACTTTTATGGTCTTGATCTTAATCTGACACACTTTATTTCAGGTGTGCGGCTCGGAAAAAGATAAGGGAAAATTGACGGGAACCGAGAAGCGCAAAGCAGATGATGCAGATGCAAATAAAGATTTAAAAAAGGTAGGATGTTTGATTAATATTTTAACCCCAATGACATTGTTTTTTAATTTTGTAAGTATAAAAGCAAATAGTTGTACTGCACATAGGTTTATAAGCTTTGTAAAAGCATTACCAAAAAAAATCGTGTTCTAAAGGCTTTGTATTTTAGTTCTTAAACTTTATAGCCGCAGGTATTTCAATGATGTTACCGGATTTGAATCTAAATTGTTCAGTATTCATGAATTTGTTACCTAAATCAGGCACCATTTATTCGGAAGTGGATCGATGCTGTGTTATACAACGGAAAAAATATTTTATTACGGCTATTAAACGAATTAATTTTTAGTGGACGTAGTGTATGTTACATTTTTATAACATACTTTCGTTTTTTAAAAAAATACAAACACGCTAACCTAATTGCTTTGTATTATATAAAATAGGAAATTAAAAACTACTTCATGTTGTAGACGTAGTCTTTGTTTTGCTCAGCAAAGAACGTTTTGCGTGTTTTGCACTGGTTCAATGTACAATCGATTACATAATTTTTCTTTTTATAGAATTTCTTAAAATAATTTTCTACAAAAATAGTACTTTCTTTTATATTAAACACAGAATAGTTTTTTTTAATTGCACTGCTGGAACTGGACACGAACAATTATTAACTAAACGTACATCATCGAGGTAGTTGAATCAAACGGTAACTGCAATAATTATGTAGTAGAGACTATTTTAAGTAAGATTAATTTTTTTCTAAAAAAACAGTTAATATTTTTATAACAAAAACTGCTTCTGGCAATAATTGTTTTAAATATACATTTATTGGGTTTTTGTTATAATTTAAGTAGTCTTTTTTTAAATTGTTGTTGATGGTATATCTTTGTCATTTAAGGAGACCTTTATAATTAATTAGTTTGTTTTATTTTTTAGAAAACTTAATTTAGAAAATCCTAAGGTCATTGTTTAAAAAAATAGTCACAATTAATGATAATTTTTATTACAATTTAAAAAATCAATTACATAAGCTTTTTCTAGATTTGTTTTGGTTAGCTCGCTTGTATTTGTTAATTCGTTTATTTGAATTTAGTTTAAATTGTTTTATCTCGTAAGTTATACTTAAATGGATAACTGCATCTCAATTTAGTTTCAGCTACCCTAGTTAGGCGTGACTTAAAATTTAGGCTTTATTTTTAAATACACAATGTGACCAGCTGGGAAATAAAATAAAATAAATGTTTTTTAATTACGTAGAATACATTTAAATTCTTGAATTAAATCAATGATTAAAGTTAACTTAATTGTTACTGTTTAGGGCATAATAATTATTGCAAATTTTTTTATAAAAGATTAATCAGTTGCGTATATTGGCAATGTGTTTTATGTATTGATTTCCTATAGTTTTAAGCATAAGAATAGTATTGAAGTAGGTGTTATCTCAGTAGAAGCAACCGTTTTTTATTTCGTATTTGAAACACATTTCTAAGAAACACAATGTAGCTGAGGTTTTCAAGACTACCATTTTTTAGTATGTTATGTTTGTAAATCTTTTTAAATAATTTTTATTTTACTTTTTAGTAAGTTTTTTGTCATATAACCTTAAATATTTTTGGAGTACTTGAACTTTTAACGTATTTATCAATGGTATTGTTTTTGAATTAATTTTGTAGTAACATAAGTAAAATTATAACATTTTTTTAAATTTTAACATTATATTGTGTAATTATAGATAATGCATTGCTTTGTTTTATCTTGGCCAAAATAGTTATTTAACGAACAAGGTTGTTACTGATGGCGATTAATAATCGCCGTGAGCGAGTGTAACGAGAGAATGCGTTAATATTGTCGAGATGTATTTGTATTTATTGGTTTAAAATCTTTCATTAATAGGAGTCATTAAAGATCTATTTCTGATACATTATCATACGTTACTGTTGCTATTAACAGACGATCGATAGAAAACACTAATCAACGTTTCTACATTTTGGTTGCTCCAGTTAAAATTTAAGAAAAATTAGTAGGTTAGATTAACGCAAACTAATTTACAAAAAGAGACGTAGTATTTACCACAAAATATTAAAAGTGCTGAAATCACTATTCTGGGTTAAGCAACTGATTAATTGAATATGCACAGAATGTAATACAATAAATTACGGTTACTACCGTTCAAGGAAATCAAACTCCAGCTTATGTTAAATATTCATACATTTAGATTAAAACATTGCGGTTTATATACCTTTCAAGCTCAAAAATGCTTATCTTGGACAATTAATATTGTTGCACTTTTTATACAATGTGTTTTCGAACGTTAAAAAAACTATGCATTTAAATTATAATTTTTTGAGAATTATGTGCTGTGACATAAAGCAAAGTTAACCATGCTGAGGTTGTTGTTAACTAACTATTGATTTGTCAATGTCGTCAGCAAAACAATTGATTTTGTACGACCAATGACGACACTTAACGAAATGATCACGTAGTTAAGTACGTCGTCAAAGTTAAGAATGTTTTGTGCAACCGGGGCTTAGTCTTGTTTCATCAAAAACTAACATTTAACATTTCAGTTTTAAATATCAACTATGCCCTAGAATTGTTATCTCGTTTGTTAAAAAATGAATTTGAGATTGTAATTTTAGCTAATGGGACTTGTAAAAATGTAAATTTATTTGGTGTAGATGGATGTAATTGCTATCAAAACAATAGCAAACTGGATAATTGTGATGGTGTATTTGTATATGTAAAATCTATAATTGCGCATAATAACGAAATAGTAATAATAAATGATTACTTTATAATAAAGTATAAAGACATAATTCAGTCAAAACATCTATTTTCTAATTGCACAGATTTAATAAACCAAACAAAACAAATAAGTCATAAACTATATTCAAAATACACTGCGATCATTTTAATATGTCCAGCCTAAAATTACTTTCCAGAAAGATATCAAAAGTTTAATCCGTACAGTGAAGTTAGTTAGGAATTTGACATTTCATAATTCAATTCAACTGCGGTGTTTATTATTTACTTTTTGCTGCGTATTTTGTGTCGATGTAAATATTGATATTTTTCGAATGGAATGTAGTTTTTTCTGGATATACTTTAATGATATCCCGGTATGTACACAAATATAATTTTTCTACTCTATTACTAGTAAATCGCATATTACCTACTATTTGGTTGCTAAATAGATCATAACAAATAGTAACACGTAGTGACTAGTACGTAAGAAAAAAAATACGCTTCAGTTCTATAAAAAAATATTATTTGTCACATTAGCTTTGTTAGTTAATTGCGTTCAATAAGCATGGAAACAAATTAGTAGACGTCATTTTGACAAATTAAATTAATAAATATTACATATATGCATTTTATTTTTATCAATGAAAGTGTTCGTAGAAAAAGTATAGTACACAATGAGTGTTGTATAAGCTTATTACATTGTAATAAAAAATTACTCCGAATAACGAACGTATAATAAAAAGTAAAAATAATAATTTAACCACGGTAGCAATCGGAAGCACAGACCTCTGGGTGTGAGTTTGAATGAAAATAAATACAAAGACGTGAACTCCGTTAATTTATTAACTATAACTTAATATACTATCTACATTAGAGAACAAAGAACAATATTTGAATTAAACATATTAGAAATAAAACAGGATTTAAAATAAATTATTAGGGCGCCAACCACCTTTAAATTGGTGATAAAAACGTAAAATCTTACATCTAATTATTAATTATTGATATTAAATGGAAATGTCGTAAACGTTTGATTTGTTATCGAGTCAAAAATTTTAATAACTGAATTTAATTGCTTGAATGTAAAATGTACTATTAGTATTAATTCCAGTTGACTCACCACATGATATGACGTTATCGTATAGCTTCTATTTTTAGCACATACTTTGTTGTAGTGATAAAATTCTTCTAAAGGAATGTAGATTTCCAAACACACCAGCAAGCATAAAACCAATGTATAAATCCAATGACGGAAAATCCAGTAATTAAAAGACAAAACCAAAATAAAAGATCCAGCAACAAGAAAAAAATCCAGTAAACGAAAAGATCCAGAATAAAAAACCCTAAATATAAATAATTAGAATGGTTTTTTGAATGACATGCTGTACTCACGCTGCGTAGCAACGGCCTTCAAAATAAATTCCTTTGTCTAACTATTGCGTAACATTTTGAAATCACTAAAAATGTTGAATTCGATAGAAAAATTATATCAAAATAAAGGTAAACTCACCAACACTTAGATGGAATGAATAAAAGTTAAATTACATGGGTTTTTACGCCATAATCAAGAAAATTTGTCTTACTCGCATCACTCACGTGAATTACGCAAGATTGTTCAAACGGAAGTGTAAGGTTAAGCTAATACTCAAGTCGACTACGCAGACGCTTCCGAAATACGACGCGACGTTGTCAAACTGAATAAATTTACGTGCAATATTAGTTGCAAAAAATAAACGAATGTAAAATTGAATTTTAATGTAATGAACTCTAACGGGACGTTACAACATGCCCGTAAAATGACTACACTCGCTGCTACGCGGTTCGAGTGCAACTTTTTTACTCGCATATAATGAGCTACTTACAAATCTTGTTATGTACTATGCTATTATCTTTTATAAATATGTAATGTCAAAATTTACCACACCTGACGACACATCGTAATGTTATTGTTTACTGCACTAATGCTGTAAAGTAATACTTTACTACACTAGTGTGGTAAGCAATGAAATTACGATGTGTCATCCGGGATTTACATAATTTACAATGACAGATATTTAATACACCTGCTTGATTCAAAATAGTTTTAATAGTTTTTGCCAACTGAATTATTTTATCACTACCCTAATATTTCTCTAAGAAATTAGAACGTTGTACGATATTGGTAAGTTACATAGGTACTTTACAAAACATGGTTGGCTATGAATAGGGTATAACAACAAATTAATATTAAGTTAAACGTATGCGATATGTTGTACGCTGTCCGGGCCATGGAATCACTAGGCCCCTACACGAATTTGTGTTTGATGGCGCCTCTTGACTAATTTAGACCCATTAGTTATATTAAGTTTTCAAAATGGGTACCGTTCACTTCCATACATTTCATGAAACGTGTTTCAACACCCTCCCTCGTTGCTCTACTGATCTCTAAAGGATCTAAGTTATTAAATGCTACGATAACGCGACCCCGTTGTTTTTCTCTGGTATCAACAAGACTTCCGTACACTTTTGATTTAATAGTGCCTCACGAATAAAAATGCAATGACGTTAGATGTGACGATCTTGCTGACCACAACCAAGGGCCTAGACGTCTAATTCATCGGTCTTCGAACATTTGTTCTATTTGATGACCGACTGCAGAGACACAATCAGCTAGAGCACCATCTAATTGATACTAGCATGTTTCTAACTCTGCTTGTGGTAAAGTTTGCAAACAATTTTGTACCTGGTTTCTTAAATTACTTAAATATCTCTCACCGTTTAAATTCTCGTCATAAATAAAATAATACACGCGGTGGTTCATTAACATTGCAAACACGTTGAAGCTAAACTTTTGCTGATAATTGTTTGGTCTGATTGCATAGGGATTTTCATGCGGCCAAATGTGTAAATTATGCCGATTAATAATGCTTTCTTTAGAAAACTTTGATTCATCTGACTAAATAATTTTCTGAAGAAAATTTAGATCTTCTTGAATCTTTACAAGCATCATTTCGCAATACTGCACCCGGTGAATTTGATCTTGCGGATGTAATTCTTGACCAGTCGAAAATTTAAAATCGTGCATTCTATGATTATTTACAATTCTATCTATCGAAATTCTGGAGTATCCAAGATCCTTTTCCGACGAACGAACAGAACATTTAGAAAAAATGAATTTTTGTTCTGTCATTGCAGGCAAATGCGGATATCGTTCGTTAAAGTTTCTTCAGGTCCGAAGAGTAATACGAGCCATGAATGTAAAACAAATTTAGAATATCAGCATTTGTGTATACCATATGGCCCAATTAAAAACAAATATCAAGCGCAAAAATAAAAAATGCAAACAGATAACACTAATAACAAACGTAAATGTAACTTTCAAACTGATAGCTAACTGACAACTGTCAAATAAAATTAAAAACATAAGAAAGCATAAAAAACAATTTAATTAAAATTTGTAAAATATCTATGTAATTATAAATTTGAATAGAAAAATGTAAATAACTCTGTAATCATTGATTTTAGGTATAGAAATATGGTATATCAATTTCAAGGAAATGTATTTCTGCATCGAATGGACTGGTAATTAAATAAGCGTTCTATTTGAAAAAAGTCTTTTCTTAAGTCTGGAAATAACGTCAAATAGATACGTAACCGCGGGCAATTTTTTATTATCTATTACAGACAATTGTGTCTTAATCTTTTGACATTAAGAACCTATAAAATCCCATTTCCGTAATTTTTACCACTTTCGATTTTCAATTGTATTTCCTAAAACAAGATTTTGATTTTTTTAGTGAAAAAAATGTTTTTCCTCAATAATCAAAATTGATACACCAATTTTAAGCATACATACTAAACATTTTATGACACATCAGAATGTGAAAAAAAAATTGTCTGGTTTGTATTAAAAATAAACATAATGATGTTCACTTCCGGTATCTCCGGAAGAGCTGTCATTTGGAAAATATTTTTATTCAATAGATTAAACACGGCAAGTCGCATTTGCAAAATTTCAAATTTCTAGTTTTAACAGTTCTTGATATACTTCTAACCGACGACGGTTACCTTAAGACACCCGGTATATGAAACTTTACAATACTCATGTCGTAAGTAACTATTACAAATTTATATACACATACAATAAAATCAAATAATTATCGTTCAAATTAATAAACTAATTCTTAATCTTCTAAATTCGAATTAAGATTAGATCTGTCTTTTACAATATTATGAACTATTTTATTTACAAAAATATTAGGATGTCAATTTATCAAAAATCAATTTTGATCTATACGATCTAACAATCAAATACAAGCTTTTCAAATGACGATGCTTTGTTTCTCAATAAAGGCCAAAATGTTACGATACAAACAACAATATTATTACGATTTTGCGAGTGCTCTGTTTGACAACAAAGGCTTATTTATTAATTTCCAATTAACGACAACAAAAGCGATGGTGAAGAAATGCAATAAATGTGCATTCTTCAAAATTTATGCAACTAACAAAATTTATACCTATGTATGCGATGGTTTGACAAGGTCAAATTTGAAAATATTTCTTTTTCTACAATACGTTATTAATGGAATTTTACAAATCTGTGGACTCCAGAAAATAAATATTATTCAAATACTATGCTACACGATATCTCAATTGGGCTGCTATTTCCAATTAATACGAGATTTTAAATACGATATTGGATCGATACTACGAGTTTTTTTACTATTAAATGAACCATGATCAACTACAATTTTCGACTATTAATATGCGATCCAATCGATTTTCGATAACCAAATCTTAAAACTGCACACCATACAACGAAATTCCAATAAATTCTACAAAATTTACGAATGTCTGCTTTTTTAAATTACATTAAGAAAGTTCTTATAACTTCTGCATTAACGAACGACACAATAGAAAAGGAAGAATAATTGTATGCTGCATTGCTGCGCATGACGTATTTTGTACATTTACGTTATAGCGATTTAACATTAAAATTCCATAGGCGTACCATTAAATTATCACGAAATTATAGTGCTTACACAATAATAATACAAAGCGCACCGTTTAAAACTTGTTACATAAATACAAAAAAGTTGCGTATGTTAATCATGATAACAAGCGTATATGTCGAGTCGTTCGTGCATACAGCCGACATTAATACAAATATAAGAAATAAGGTACTTACTCAGCGTACCTAATTGCGATTAGTTAATAGTATATCAAAAACATCCCCTTAAAATTTCTGAAAATTAAGCTGATCCATGTACAAATTACAAATAAGATAAAAATAAGTTTTATACGATGATTAAAAGCAAAGTGCGCTAAGCTTTTCGAAGTTTAAGTTATATTAACAAGTGTGAAACTAATTTGTCGTATTTATTTACCCCAGCTGAGGATATACATTTTCTTTTCATTCTCTTAAAGTTAGTGACTGACGGGTTTGACATCTAACTATATGGTTTATTGAAGTTTTCTAAAGTAACAAACCCGTGTGGGGTACCAAACTTGCTATGATAATAAAAAAAATTAAATGGAAATGCATTCTTAACCCAGCGAATCTATCACAGACAACACATCAAAATCGCAATTTATTTACGTACTAATAGCGAGGATGTTCCACGATACGTAAAATGTAGAACTCACTGGGCATGGCGTTAGAAACGGAAATATGATAACCAGTACCGTTCGCCCGTAGGTGACATTTACAAATGGGTAAAATTTATACAGCACGAGAAACCATACCAAGGTTTTTTAACATAACAAAGTAACCATTATAAAAATATTTATGTCGATATAATTTGTGAATTTGGGTTTTGCTAGTGAATTTTGACACCGACATGAACTACGGAATCATCTAAATCATATACAGATCATTTTTATCTTAAATCTAGTCTTAAAAACGATAACTTATTTTGTGGGGTATTGGCTTTTAAGATTTTATATCACTATCCGCTATTGTTAAGTTTAAATTTCAATAGTGTTTTACCATGTTATATAAAGAATTTAGGTACTCAATTTGGAATATTCTTGGCTATAAAAAATTACAAATCTTTCTGATTTGATTTGAAAACTTAAAAAAAATTCCTTTAGTAAAAAAATTATTTTAACTGTTTGTATTTGTTACGTTCGATCATAAGGTACATAAACACAACGAATTATTAAAGAGCATTATGAACACATACATTGCTTATACCGTATCCCAACTGAACTACGTATCTGATACGAAACACAAACACATGTAAAACATATTTACAAACAATTTATAAAGCAAACAGTTTTTATCTGTATAAGGTCAAATTTTTCTGATGGAATCTAATTACGGTGGCGGCAATATCCGGGGTGTTGCAAATTAGTTCTAATGGCAAATTTAAGCTTCTATTGAGTTAAATTAAGGTAAATGATCCGAGAATGAATTGTTGAGTTTAAACATTAATTCTAAAGAGCACGGTCCGAAACTAAGTCGGTTCGTAGCGGTGTCAATCGTATTAAATTACTTTAAACTGTCTTGAATTGAGCCATTAGTTAACTTGCCAACTCAACTACGTTTAGGGTTGAAAAGATGATTTTGAAACTAAGGGGGTATCAAATCCACTTTCAACGAACCCTAAACCAATCTGGCGTGAGCGATTTGCTAATTAATTACGTGACGTGGTTGATCAACACGAAAGGAAGGTGTTTTGACGTTACGGAGATTGTTATTTTTACACGATAGATAGAATTAGGATGCGGGGGGATATCAGGGTTTAGTATTTGGTTTAAGCAGATAATTTCAGGATACAAAGCGGGTAGTCGTTATTCGGTTGAAAGAAACAAAATCGGTTCAAGGAAGAGTTAGCCAGGTATAGAGCGTTGAGTCACAAAATGTTACTTCGGTTAAGCACAAGCACACCAGAAACAAGTCGTGGAAGAGCGTTTCTCGCTTGGGGTGGCGGTTTTTGTATTCTTTTTTGTAAATTGTGATTGTTAGGCATGGAAGACTCGCGCACTTTGAAGCGGTAGAGGTGGTTTGCATTGGAGAGTCTAGAGCTTACGCGTGGATGACAAAAATTCATATATAATTTTAAAAACAATTACAGCCAACTCTCTCGTTTTGTTACAAAGTTTTTTTTTAATTTTTAAAGTATACTTTATTTTTCAAAAGTGAACTCAAAAAAATGAAAATTTGAATCAATACTAATGTTATAAAAAAATAATTACAATTGAAAAGTGTTTGATGGCAGAGCCATCTTATAGTATAATTTTACTATGTGTCTAAAGTTAACTGTAAATAGCTATAAACGACGGTAAACACGTTGAATTAGTTTAACACCCGCGAAATTCAAAGCAGATTTTGCATTTCGCAGGTGTAAACTAATTCGACGTGTTTACCGTCGTTTATAGCTATTTGCAGATAAAGCAAATATTTCTACATAATTTCGAAACGGCAAAACAATATCAATTAACATAACTTTCAATTTATATCAATTATTAAAAACTATAGCGATACTTAGCGTAGCGTAAACTTAATAAAGAAAAAATGTGGATTTGATTATAAAGAATTTTAGCAATAATTACGTAATAGCCTTTTTTAAACTTGTTTGAATACGTTTTGTTTTAAAAATATTACAAAACGCTATTTTATGAAGTTACAAGTTCTAAATGTTTACTATTGCATTAGTCAAAAATCTTTTGATCCTAACTATTTCATCGGACTATTTTGATAAAATCTGAAATAAATTGTTTAGACTTTTATTGGTATGTTGATTTCTAGCATTTAATTGTTTTTTACGTAATTATTAGTTAAAAATTATCTTTAAATGATTAACTTATTTGTGTAAGCTGATGTATTAGTGAATTTTACGTTAAATACTTAAATTTTGTTTTATTTTATGATAACTTTTAAAGAGTCTCTGGTATAGCAATTTATTGGAAATATATAAACAACGTGAAAAAACTAAGAACAACTTTTTAATGAATACGCTACTAATTTTACGCATTAATTGTTAATTTAACGGTTACTTTGTTAAAGCGTATTTTGACAGAAAAACTTTTTAGCAAATTAGACTTTAAGGTTTGTTAAATTTTATTTTATTATTACATATACTGTTTTTATGTAGATTTGGTTTATTATTGACTTGTTTTTATATAATACTGTTGTTTTATAGTATTGTTTATTGGACAATTTGTATAACAATTTTTATAAGAAAGAGTGCAAAATATAAGCTTCTAAGGAATACTTTAAATTGTAGTCATTTAAGTAATTTACTAAAAGAAAGGTTACAGGATATTGTAACGTACAAATAGGAAGTTGTAGTTGATATCGTAAAAATGAAATTGGCAATAGCAAAAAAATATGAAACGCGAAATTCGTAATTTTAGGTAAGCGGGTCGACGTTTACGTTTTTCCATATCGCCGACCTAATTATATTTAATATTGTAACTGAACACACGTACAAACGGTTAAAAGGAAATTTGATCATAAAAAGACTGTTTATGCCTATATATTGAATGTATCTCGTACCATAGTTGGGAAAATTAGTTTCAATGAATATTATTTTTTTGTTTATAGAAAAAATAAGTATTAAGCAAAAAATATTAACTTTTCTAAATTGTTTAGATAAAAAAAGTTTGATCGTTTTGATAGACTGCATTTGAACAAAACTAAATCTAATATTTATAAGGTTAAAAGTGTTAACGGCTTTAAAGATCATACATTAAATTCTTTCAACGATATTGTGGTTTTTTGCCAAAGATGATTGATCAGTTATGAGTAAATTTAAACTATAGCTAAATCGTTTAGAGGACACAGAAATTCCGACTCTCTATTTTTATCGAAGCACTCTTTTAATGGTCTACGGTAAGAAATAACGTAGATATTGAACCTTATTTAAGATTTTTTTTATTTATTTGTTGGTATTGTGTAAAATAAAGTTGTAACTCGTGATTTATTGTTTTATGAAATATAAGGTTATTGTGGACTAATTATAATAAGTTTATGTATAGACCCAGTAAACACAAAGTTGATAATGTTTAGTAACAGTTTCAAAACAAAAAATTTATGATTCACTCTTGTTTCAAACATAAAAGAAACCTAACTGCAATAAAATAGCTATAAGTCCATCGCTGTTTCACTTATTTGAATCAGTATAGTTTCGGTATTTTAAATTCAAATCTGTTGCAAACTAAATGTTGCATTCGGTTTACGTTTTAAAAGCTTCGTTCTTGAACTGATACTAAATGATCGATACATGTATGATTTTTTTGTTTCAATAATGAACTAAACAATTCTTTCAATAACATAATAATACATTTTCGAATGCACGTTTCAAATTTTATTGCACAATAAATATTTTTAAATACAATATCACATTGAGTTTTTTACATATTGCAACTTTCCTGGATGTGGTCTTTTCACGGAAGCCTCGAAAACTGCATCAGTTACTGTTGAGTAGCAACTTTTAACCGCATCTGTAACATAGAAATAAATATTTCATTTATATACATACATAATCATAGAGTTACACAAAATTAATTACATTTTTTAATCAAAAACAACACAAACTTAATATAAATATCACTTTAGCAATCATTAGAAAGTTATAAAAACACTGTGAATACCTTTAGCTGTACATAATCGTATAGAAAACTTGAAGAATTGAACTGTAATTATAAATCCTAAAGTATCATCAGATTTACGCAACAATCTACCTTAACGCAACCATGTGTGTTAATTTACATTTTTTTTATACAAATTAAAACATGATACATAAAGAATAGAAATGATAATAATATCGATTACATTTATGGATTATAATAAAATGTTTCGACTTACCGTTTATTGTTCCATTTCGTAATTGTACACACAGCATCACACAGCAAGCGTTGACGACAGTAATCAAAAATATAGCAACGACTAATGCTGACTAATCACAAAGTATTCGTTTTTCCTAGAACGATTCCACTGTTTTGAAAATAATTCAATCTTATTTAATCGATCTTTAACCAATTCTAGTTATTCAAAAAATATTCGGTTTTAATAAATCCGTTTTTAGACGGTTGCTGATTATGGGATAAAAATTGCAAGTACTGAAACGGTTTAAAACTGATTGTGAAAAATCGGAACTCTTTCAATTTATTCACTGTGAGTTACATGTAAATGATATAAAAATGGAACTAACACGAAACAACGTAATGAAACAATTGTTTTAATTTTGTGACTGTAACAGTTTCAATCCGTGTTTACTGGGGATCTAATAGAATTGAAACATATACGTATGTATGTATATATAGAATTTTAGAAAACTTGACTAAATTATAATAAAGTACAAAATTATGCAAATACATTTATAAAATTAATATAAGATACAAATAAATAAATGAAATTCTTGTACGTAAATCATGTAAGAATAAATTAAATCAGACCCAATGTAACTTCAGTGATATTACTGCCCTTAATTAGATAATATCTTTTAAATGGTTGGTCGTATCTTGTACAAATTTTAAACTTGTTGAATTTTAACGTAGTAGGTGGAAGTTTGTGAATTCATTACTTTAACTAACTTTCTATTAGCTACCCTAATTTCAATCTTGACGTGAATTGAAGCGATATACTATTCGTTATTTTCCCACGGACTCATAAATTTGTGTAATAAACGACGTACAAAACGATTTTCTGCGATTTACAAAATTGCAATCTGAGTCCTACTATAAACTGCATTTGCAGTTTCTGCAAATTCTGTTCACGTATTAACGTAGCCGCGTGTTCACGTACTCTATCTGAAAATTGCAGATGAGTAAGTGCAATTTGTAGAATGGCCAATTGTAGATTAAATTGTAGATAATACACTGAATTTAATGGAAAGTAGTTACTTTTTGTAAAAAAAAAACAATAATGTTTAACTTTAATCTGGAGTTACCTATAAAATTTTCTTGAAAACTGATTAAATTAATATATACATATAGAAGTACAAATAAACTTCACTTATAGTGTATATACTTTAGAAACCTACTCCGACACAATGTGGTACATATTTTTTAAATGTACTAATGAAAACCATTAAAACTGAATTTAATTTTAAAAAAATATTAAGATATACGTATTTCAAGCTTTACCAATCTAAAATTTCAGGTAATTCTGTCAAGAAATAAAGACACACACTTTGCAAATATTTTAATGTTGTTTGGTTTTGTATTCACAGATACTAAATAAATTTTTGTAATTTTAATGTATCAAGGTTCAAAAAAAAAAACATTGCGTTAACCTTTATAGTAATTTCTGAATTCAAACCATACAAAATAGTTTGATTTTAGCAGACAATTTTTTTTGGTTTTTAAGGTTGATTAGAGCAGTTATTATGGTAAAAAGTTAGAAAAGAATGGGTTTTTTGAAAAGCTTAACGCCTATTGTTGACTATTCTACACAAAGACTGTCACTTACAATCTTTGAAATTAATTGAAAGATTATGAAAACATATATAAATGGTGTTCTGACAAGCAATTTCATTAAACTGCTTTTTCCACTACTAGTTCTATAGGCTTTCATTATTACGTAGGTTGTGAAGTAACACTTTTTTAAGTGCAGGTAAATAATATTGCAGTATTAACCTAGTAGTTAATAATGAACATATTTACAATTTCTGATAGTTCTAGAACTGTTTTAAAGGAAAAAAGTTTACGAAACTGTCTACCAGGGACAAGAGATTTTATTTAATGCCATTTTAAGAGTTTTATTGGTATTTTAATATTAATAATAAATGGTTATCATACATTACTCATTAATTGCTTTGATAGCTCTAACTATTTTGTTCGTACATTACGACAGTGTCAAGTGACAGTGACATTGCAAGGCTCTTTTCAACTACGCGCGTTTCAACTAAAACTCTTATCACTTTACGATGATTCTAAAATAAAAATTAAAAAAATTATTTAGTATAAATTAATAACTATTTTACACTGCCCACCTTGAAATGACCCACAGACACTTCAACAAAATATTTTATTTCATTATTCAGCTTCAAAACAAAACAATATTGCTACTATATACTTACTAACAAATCAAAAAAATGTACAATAGATAAGTAACAAAACTATAAATCAAACGTATAAAAGATATTAGTATGCTTATAAAAATAACAAATAATAAACTCCTCTAAAACAAACATTCGATTCCAAAAAGTCTTGATCCGGCAATACGCAAATACGATGGACTGATCGCTTGGCTTCACGACCATAACTCAATCCTAAAGACATTATACGGATAACATTGTTACAACTAGGATAGACGGTAACTATACCACCCAGTGGCCCCTGAAGGGGTGGAACGTTGTCTTCCTGTATTAACACTATCCTAACTATCTCTCCTTAGTAGCAAGATCTGGAAATCTTTTAAACAACTTACTCTTACGTTGATAATCGGACACTACTTCACGATTAAACAATCGAAGACGATCAGGATGCGTCGATCTAAAATCATGTTCTAACAAAAAGATTAAAAGACGAAGGATTAAAAAATGACCAGGAGTTAAAAGGTTCAAATCCTCAGAGTCACTTGTTATGCTGGATAAAGGTCCGTTATTTATCACGGATTCCACTCTTGTCAGCACCGTATAAAAATCTTCAAAAGTTAAATTAGGAATAACTTAGTACTCTTCTTAGATCTAATTTCATCGACTTTACTGCACCTTCCCGTACCTCCTACATGCGGGGCTCTAGGCGTGATAAAGTCCCACTTTATTTGTTGCTGACTAAAACGTGAAAAACTATTATTTTCAACTGACTCATTACAAAAAAACATGATACAAACCATTCCAATAATTATTCAAACCGACAAATTTTTTTGCATAGCCACTTGATATGCTATAAGGCTTACCTCTCTACGCAATGAATCTACTAAAAACACCAAGAAAAAATTTGGTTGTTAATTTGGTAACAAGTTCTAAATGCACTGCTTTAGTCGATAAACAAACAAAAATACAAATATACGTATTGATTAATTTAGCGCTGCTGGTATGGCGATCTTTGATTAAAATAGGACCAGCTTAATCTATTCCTGCGTTATAAAATACTGGCACATTAGCTTTTACTTTCTTTGACAGTAAACTACCCATCTGTAAATGATTAAATATTGTATATACATTTTTTTACTACTAACTTTGCAGTATTTTTCCTGTTACTGGCCAAAAAGTTCTCTCACTAACGACAAAAGCTGTTAGGGACCACAATGTAAATAGCTTGCATGAAAATGTTTAAAAATTAATAAAGTTAATTTATGATGTTTCGAAAGCAGTAAGGGATGTTTTTTATCAAAGTTAAACTCCGACTGTCTAAGTCTACCACCCACTCGCACACAACTATTCATAATGTTTTATGGTGAATTTCTTTTCGAAACAATTTATTTCTTTGACAAATTTTTCTTTCTGACAAATACACACTAACCTTTCAGTAGCATGTTTTTACTCATTTGCGCTTAGGTAAGAAACTTTTCTATTAACTTTAGGAATAATTTTTGACAAAACATATGCAAAAACACGTTTCAGTTTTTTAAAACAAGAAATCTTATGAAAAATCTGAAACGATTCAATCAATTTAGCGTGGAAGCATAATTGATCCTCCTCTTCAAACTTTGTTTTCAACAGAATGCTGGCTGACCTTGAAATTATTATTTAATAATTTAAAAAATCCGGTTCATTAAACCAAAATTTATTATCACGCAAATCTTCTGCATTTATTTCTTGCAAGATTAAATCACTTGGATTTTACTCTAGTCGGCGGCGGTAGTTGGTTTGCAGCTATGCGATTGGCTATAAAAACCTTATAACGATTTGGAGCAGAATTAATCTAATTGAGAACTACCGTTGAATCTGTCCAATATGATACATTATCGAATGTAACTCAAAATTTTTTAAAATGTGATTCATTAACTCTGTCAGCAAAATTGCTGCACATAATTCCAATCGTGGAATGCTTATGGAACGCAAAGGTGCTACACGTGATTTAGTTGTCACGAGACTACAATAAACTCTACCATCTAAAGTAACATTATCACAAAAGCTATGAATTTGTAAACTAACAAAATTTGATTTTATTAGACAACGAGGCACACTAATTTCATTAATGCTTCGAAGTTGAAGTTTGAACTCTTACCAAATAATGGCCAAATCTTGCGAAACCTTTTGATCCCGCTTAATTTTTTGTCGCCATAGAGACTGAAAAATCAACTTTCCTCTGACAACGACGGGAGCTAAGATGCTCATAGGGTCGAATAATTTAGCTAAACTAGAGAACAACTCTCTTTTTGTATAATTAAACTATCCAAAATTTAAAGAAAAATTAAAAAATATTTTGTCCTCTATGGAATTTAACTGATTCTCAAAGCATTAGCACTCGCTCTTTCTCCAAGAAGAACTGACGTCAAAGTAAAAATTAGTTTTCTCTTTTTTTAAAATATGACCACAGTTTAATAAAAATTTTCAGATTATGTTGGTCTCTCGTTCTTACAAATCTTAATCATTCTATACACCTTTTCATTGTCACCAGTCACCGTAAACTAGAAGTGACGAAAACGAATTATAATATCGACTAACTTGTCTTGAAGTGGCGGACCACTGATTTGATTATCATTAAGAGAAATATTATTCGATGTTTTTAAACTAGCGTTAAAAATTACTCTAACCTTGGTTGTAAAAGAATCTTTTTGAAAACGCAATTATGAAATAAAAAGAAGCTAGGCGTGTCTTTTATGTATACAGGACTATCAAGGGTGTTAAAATATGCAGATAAATCACTCGGGGGTTGATCGATGGAAAAAAACTCATATAAATAAATGTAACATACTCTTGCATTTGTCTAATGTGCTCGGTTTTTCAATCGAAACGTCGCTATAGATACAAAAATTGAGATCTATCAGACAGCTCTGAATTTTCTAGACCAAAAAGGTTCCGTTTAAAAGGAATAGAAACAATTAGTCTTCCTTTCTCATTTTGTTTCACCGTATTCATAAAATGCGTTTCACAAAATCTCTTTTCACCTGAAAGTAATGACAAACTTGACTAACAATTTCTCATAATTTAGCCAATGATTGATTGACATCGTAAACACCTTTAACACCATTAACAACAGCATGGTTAACATGGGTTTTAAATAAACTGGTAGAAATTTTTGATCGCCTAAAGCCATATCGTGCATGACAGATATATTTTTCTCTAACGAAATTTGGCACGGTCTTGAATTGAAATAAGATTAAGCGCCTAACAAAATATTCACTTTTCACTTTATTTAAATATTCTTTAAGAAACGAAACAACCAGCAGATGTTCGGTTATTCTATCAACTACTAAACAATTTGTAAGAAACTGATAACTATTTTGAGTTGATTGTATCATGATGGAAACTATTTTCAACACTTGTGCGATTATACCACCAACATCTTTAACTGTTATCTCAACTGGGTTAGATTTCAAACCCAGCGTTTTACTCAATTTTTTGTGATAAATTTTCTTTGACTCCCACTGTCCAATAACGCACGTGCTTGTAATATACGAGTCCCGTTTTTAACTAATATCTTTGCAGTACAAAACGAAACATCTGAATTTATGCAGAAATTACAACTCGTAGAACTACAAGGATTACTTGTTTCACTCTATGTTTTATTTTGGTTGCTCTGATTAAAGGTTATTTGTTTTTTGTTAAATAGAATCCGACTCTTTTAAATCTGAACTGCTATCATTTGATTTTCGTGAGAAACAAAGCAAGGTATGATGCTTTTTATGACCCCGTTTACAACTAAACGTTGAAGGACAATTTTCCTTGTAATTATGTCGCAAGCAATGAAAACATATGTACAACTCCTTTAATTTGTTATACCTATCATTAGGAGATAACTTTAGAAAAGTTTCACATTTACTTAGGAAATGATTAGCGGTACACAATGGACAATTATTAATATTGGAAGCGAAAAATGACTTAACCGGTTTTTTTGGCCAAAATTTGCGACTTTAGATCTATCATCACAATTCTGGGGTGCATCACTTCTTTTCAGACAAACATTAATATCGTCAATTAATCTATCACTCAAAAAATCTAAACTCTCGTTAAAATTAGGTATTCTCTCCGCAATGTGTTTTGAAATATCTACAATATTATAGCACTCTTATAATCCGCATCTGAACATTTTAAACTATCAATTGTTTTAAGATGCTTGGCAATTAAATTCTGCAAATTAGTTTCCCTATTTAGTTTTGAACTTTTAAATAATTGTTCTAATTGTTGTAATACTACAGTTCGTTTATTTTGAAATATTTCTTTTAAAAGAAGCAATTTGGTAGTTACCTCATGTGATAGGCAAATCTATTAATACTTCTGAGACTGGTGCCTTTGAACATGTTTGTAAGTAAGTTAATTTAAGATCATCGGTTAAATGCATATTTCTATCAACAGATGACATAAAACGTTCGATGAAATTTGAAAATCCTGGAATTTCGCCACTAAAACTCGATACAGTAATTTGACAAAGGGCGTAATATTTATCGACTCTGTGGTATTTGAAATCTTATACTTTTTTTAGAAACTCTTCACAATGCAATTAACTTTACTGACATCTTTAAGTATTGACGTTTCAAACTTAACATTAGTATACAATTTACCTATTTCTTACTCAAATAATGTAAATTGATCATAAAGGTCATCGTATTCTAATATCAATGATTTTGCGTATTTAACTCGCTTATTTAATTCTTCTACTACCTTTTCAGTTACTTCTGAATCACTACATTCTATTACAAATTGTACAAAATGTTCAAGTTTTTTGATACGATCATTGAACTTGTTAATAATAATTGATTTTGGATTATCAAAAGGGATTTCAGATTTAATTAATTTGCTCTTTTGGTTTTACATTAGCAAATGCAATTTGATTGTTGAGTAATTATAAGAATAATAATTCTCAATACATAATATAACAAAACCCGCAAATCATTATCAATATAAATAATGTGTACTCACTATCCTGTAAACACACAAGTAAAGTGACAGCAAAATCTTACCATCAAATCTGTTACTCAAAATGTATGGAAAGTGCAGTAAACTTGTATGATCTTACTCCAAGATTTACTCTAAACAATCATATTAAACTCTGACAAAACATAATTTCTATGTTATTGAATTAATGATAGATAAAAGTATATACTTATTCGGATAGGAATTACCTCGCCTAGTACTCAACACTTATCAATATTTTCTTCTTTGGGTAAATACTACGTTTCTCACGATAACACAAATACGAAATAAACTCCTTTCAAAGTTGTTGAAGATAAGATTACTGCATTGTCAAAATTGGTTATGATTTGAGAGATCTCATTAAGTGTTAACGAAAGGAATAGAAAAAAAGACAAACAAAAATTAATCAAATAATGATTGATTATCGTTGACGAAACATAACGAAAAAATGTTTGCAAGATAGAGACAGATGGCAGGATTTGAGGGAGGCCTATGTCTAATATTGGATGACTTGAAGGTTATAGAAGAAAAAGAAAGTAGTGCTATTCATTCATACATATGTAATCGATGGTCTGTGTCTTAAATGTTTTTACAAAATCACACACTTATCTTATTTTGCAAATGTAGATTATATTAAATTTATCAGTAAAATTAGGAAATTTGGAGAATATTTTTTTAAAGTTGTTATGAATTAAAAGTACAACTTTAAAAATAGCTTTTATCAAATCATACAATTAAAAAAATACTTTTTAGTTATATTAACTTTTTAGTTATTCGTGATTATACCATTATAACATAGAAACATGAGACCTACATTATTTTTAATATTAAAGACACAAAAGCACGTTAACAAATGCTTTGCTGGCATTTTTAAATTAAAAGCTTATTTAGTTGATACAATTTTCATTAATATTTTATATAAAAAACATGTAAGATTGTGTATAATGTAGAAAGATAAACAGTTAATAATGAAAAAATAATATATTGGGACACGATATTCGGTCATTAATCAATACGATACGTCGATTTATAAAACTTTCTAATAAAAATATGAAAATTGCTGTTTTACCTACATTTATCAAATAAACAGCTAGTTTTTAGTATACTTCTCTTCCATCATGAAGCGCGTGACTTCAGCTTGCGTGTTAATTTCGTTGAAACTTGAATCGAAAAACTTTTTATTAGTCATCTGCAAGAAATTGCCGCATTAAAACTACTAGTGTGTGTCAAACTAATTTACTATAATTATTATAGTTTCAAGTCACTGTATATATATGCAATATGCTGCAATTTTTAGGGAACGGAATTTAGCAAAATTCTTCCAATTCCGGCTCGAATAGTATAACCATTTTCCGCGTTTAACTTACATAAATATACCTAATGCTCGGATGTGTTCCTAACAACTATTGATAAAAATTTGGAAAAACACAGCACAGCCGTTAAAAAGTTTTGTAATAAAATTTAAACGACTTGTAAAACTGCAATCGTTATCCTTTATAGGTATTAAAATAGGAAACCGAATCTGAATTTAAATCTTTTCAACTAAGTGAATCAACAGAATACTCATCATGTGTATTTACATACTTGAGCGGATAACATTCAAACTTTGATAAAAGTTTAATTACACTTGCGTGTCTCCTGAACATACTTTGATATTAATTAATTGCTTTTCTGCTTTTCCAAAATTCTTCGTAAGAACTATTTTGTTACTTTTTTTAAAAGAGTTGATCTAATCATATACTAGAATTATTTTAGAGACATACTAGCAAATGTCGTAAAATTAAATATTCTGTTTGTCTTTTAACAATAGCTAGTATGTTTTTATGTGATCCTTTCGTTTTATATCTTTATATAAAAAACTTTAATTATTTTATTATTTTAAGAACATTTAGAAAGTTTTCCAGCACATATAAAACGTTTTTATTTTTTATTCGTAAGATCATACAGTAAGTAACGATAATTTTTATTATATTACGATTATTTAAGATCACTTTTTGTAGTAAGTAGTAATTAAAAGTATGTGCAATGCTTGTTTTAACTGCACTATGTAAACTATGCTATGTAATAGAAGAGTTATAAATTTTTTAGAACGGTGATTTCTAAAGTGGTCCTTACGGACCCCCGGCATCATAAATGGCGTCCGTGGAAAATTAAAATTGATTTGGAGTTCCCTAAAGATGCTAATTGGGCCGCGCAAGGTTTAATATAAAATAAAAATATTGTTACACATTTTTACTAATATGGAAACTAAAATAAATAACAATGAATATATTATTAGCGATTTTTACGTCCTAAGTAAAATATAAATATAGACAGATGCATAAAATACACGTAACTAGTCTATAATATGAACTATAAAAGAGTCGCGCATTTAATCAAGAATTGAGTTATGTGTTATGCGTGATGTGAAGTGCATACAACAAATTTTTCTAGTCTTGGACAAAAAGATATATAATTTTTTGTATTGTTACGCAGATAGCCTACTTTCTTTACCTAACTACATTTAAATAAAATTGACGTTTTTCTAAATTTAAATTTATTTAAGCAAAGTTATCTTGATTAAAAAACTATATATCACAGTTATTAGTACAGTAATCCTTTAACATTCATTAAGGATTCTTTTTTATTAAAAAGGGATTGTAAGTCTTTCTGAAAAATATATTACTAATTATATTGTAAAAAAAGTTAGACATATTATGTTTTATAATTTAATATAATGCACTTTAAAGTTATAGCTTACTATTTTATATTTCGGTTTATTTTATTTACTGCGAATAACTAAATTCAGGAATGTTTGGAATTACTGTGTATTACTGTATTATTATATTCTGTTAATTAATTTTTGAATTATTTATTTTTCTTGAAAAATTAATTGGTACACAATAAGTATCTACAAAATATGTGAAATTTACATTAAATTTTATCTTTACATCTCAAATAATTACTTCCAGAGAGCGTTACATTGCAGCATTCTATCAAAAAAAATGATTATGAACAGTGGTTTGTTTAATAAATAAAAATAAAAAAATTATATATTTTTTTATATCTTTTTGGGCTCAATTGTTGAATATATGAAATATGGCTTTATTCCGTCACCCGGAAATTGTACTTTACCTATGTGTCTTATATGTACTAAAACGATGTGAAACGATTTAATGAAACCTTTTAAGCTTAAGGAACGTTTAATAAAAATCTATAGTGACAAAAAAGACAAGGATTTAACGTTTTTTGAAACAATCAAAGAAAAATATTTGAAAATATCGACATTGCAAGAACTCATAGGGACAACACTAAGAGAGATGACAATGGACTGCGTGTTTCTTATAATATTTTTTTTAATGATTGCGAAGTCCGGAAAGGCACTGTGTAATAATATTGTACGAAGAAGGATCGACGAAATGGGTCAGTGTGTAAATAACTCTTTATATGACTACTTAATCAGAAAACAAAGCTTTGCTTTTAGTTTATGTGAGATTTGTAAAAGAAGAAAATTTTTTTTAAAGAATTGTTATTTGCTAAATGTTTCCAAACTGATACGTAAAGTGAAACGTTATTTACTGAATTAAAAGGATTTTTTTATGTAAAAGCTATACCCTTGACTAATATCATCTCCGTTGCTACTGACGGTGCTCCGGCAATGGCAGGACGCCACCGAGGCTTTCTGGCATACTTAAAACATGCTATACCAAATGTATTATCGGTACATTGTGTCATTCATCGACATCATTTGGTCGCAAAAAACCTTAGTGAACGTTTACATGAATCACTACATTATATGATTAGAGCAGTTAATAAAATCAAAAAGAATGCATTAACTGATGGATTATTTGCTCAACTTTGTTTGGAAAACAAAACTACAACACAGCTGATTTCAAGTCTGGTTATGTTTAAATTTATTGTTAAATTATTGAGAAATAATATATAGAAATGCTTATGAATTTGAACCTTTTAGAAGAGGAAGATGTGGAAGAATTGTTTGATGTTGGTGAATACAATAACGTAGAAATTGAACTAAACGAAGTGAATAATGTTGTCATTATAATTTTTAGACAATTTAAAAGAATTAATTATTTTGAAACGTATTTAAGAATTTTTCGAAAGATTTAGATTAATAAAAACAGTGCACATGAAGTTCTTTTGCAGATATTACCAATTAGTAATATTTATTCTATGTATTAATAATTGGAATATTTTTGCTTCTATCAGAAACTAATGCAAAAGTCCGATTAATCAATTTTTGAAATGCCTAAGATTATATGCCACAGGAAGACATTTTTTATGCAGGTGGCAGTTTTGGCCCAAACAAGACATTGAAGTTCAATTGTCTGGATCGTCTCATGGTCAATTTATTTGTAACAATTTTCGAGTTTAACAAAAACTTATAAGAAGAAATTTTGGCAATGGGATTTTATTAGGAGACGGAGGATACGCATACACTATTAACCTAAACAGCTGCATAAAGGTGATACAATAAAGTACACATAGAGATGGAAGTCCAAGTAGAACAACTGTTTGAGGTATGGAAATTTCTGTTTTAACCTATGGGTGTCGTTTACGTTTGCAGATTGTTTTAATCATGATTGTTACTTACGCAGTTTTTTAGAATGTAGCAAACGGCAAGGTGTCAGCTTAGAAGTAGATAATAATGAGGAACCTCAGCCACTGGCAACAGACAATATTATTTTTCCTAAAAAACCTAAAAAAATATGGTTAATGGTAAAGTAGTTTATCCTCCTGTTTGTAAATATTGTTACAAATAAATTGACCGTGAGACGATCCAGACAATTGAACTTCAATGTCTTTTTTGGGCCAAAACTGTCACCTGCATAAAAAATGTCTTCCTGTGTCATATAATCTTAGGCATTTCAAAAATTGATTAATCGGACTTTTGCATTAGTTTCTGATAGAAGCAAAAATATTCCAATTATTAATACATAGAATAAATATTACTAATTGGTAATATCTGTAAAAGAACTTCATGTGCACTGTTTTTTTATTAATCCAAATCTTTCGAAAAATTCTTAAATACGTTTCAAAATAATTAATTCTTTTAAATTGTCTAAAAATGATGACAACATTATTCACTTTCAAGTATTGCAGTTACGTCCTCTTTTTATATTTAATTAATGAATAGGTCGTAGAATATTCTTCACTAGGAGGGGCAAATTTATTCTTGTAAATAAATTTTCAGTGGCCTGAAGAAGTGCACACTAGAGGCACGAAACGTAGCCATAGAAATAGTTTAGAGTGGTTTTTATTGCCCCTCCTAAGGAAGATAAGATCTAGTACTAATTACAACCTAAAAAATATATTAATGCATCTTTATTAATAATTATCTTTTTATTAACACAATTTTTACTTTTTAGAAGCCAGTTTCAGTAAATAATTTTGCACTTTTACTTTTCTCTGCTCTTCTCGCAAGATACTCAGTTCAACTTGCTTTTTTTCACTTCTATCTTCTTGGATTGTTAGTTGATGACTTTTACCTTGTTTTTTATTTTACTCTTTCTTTGATCTCTTTTAACTGAAAACTTAAATATCGCTTGTTCAGTTCTCTAATTTCGCCTTCATCGTGTATACTTTTTTTTTAAATTTTAGAGCAAACGATGCTCGTATTAATTTTTGTCGAACAACCTATTGACTGAGCGTTGAATGGGAAGTTTCCTTAATTTCTATGGATTTTTCTTTCTTTGTATCTAAAACAAACCAGAAATACAGTATTATGTAATTCTTTATCTTTAATAATTTTTTGACATCCTAATCAGTAATTAAAATTTTGAAGTGTAAATTTTAATTAACTGTAAGTTATTGTGAAAATAAATTAAGGTAGTTGCTGTCGTATTCATTATTAAGTCAGACCACTGTTTTTTAATTAATGATGGATAATACCTCTTTATCGCAAACGTTTTAGAATGCACTGCTCCACCTTTTGTTTTAAAAATGTTTTTTTCTCTTCAGCGGAATTTGATCTCTCGCTCTGTTTAATATTAGCACAAAATTTGTTGAGTTGTTTTTTACTTCTAACAACATTTAGACTCTCTGAATTAAATTCAACGCACACTTTTCCTATGTTTGATCCTTCTCTTTAGGAGTTACCCCATTTGTTTTTTATTTTTTTTATATTTTGTTGTTAGTTCATTGCGTAGTTGAATTTCTACCTAAGTAAAATTTATCATTATAAAAATAAAGAATATAATTTAACTCTTTTATCTGGTGGAATTATCATTGGCGGTATTCATTATTATTCACAATTGGTGGAACCGGGCGTTTTAATTAATGATAAGATTATTTCTATATCTGAATCACTGTATTATGGAGCCACATTACAAATTTTAAACTTTGTTAACAAATTGATGTGTTTACTTCTTCTAATAATTTGTTATTGTTTTTGATTATGATATTGCTTTTGCTAAATGGCAATGATAGAATATTATTACTATTACAACGAGCTGCAACATAAGATGAAAAAATTGTCAACGATTATGTTAGGCTTTGGTGATACACCTCATATGTTTGTTTGGAAACTTTTTCGTCGGTTTGACAGCTAGGGTCGGTACAACCTAACTATTCAGTTTCGGTCAATAAATAGGCGTACTAACTTAATTTTAGCTTTATATTCACTGATATAGTACATGATCATTTCGACTGGTAGTTTTATTAGGTATTGATTAAGTGCTGAAAGTGTTTAATATGTTCAGTAGTTTTAGCTCCGTTTGTAGTAATAGTTATGTAAGCTGTCGTCATTATGGTTTTATAATTAATTGTACTTACATAGATGACATATTATATATAGACAATGAAACAGAAATCGGCGTTGTAACATATATATTATTTGTTATTGACAACAAAATTTGATATGTTTTTGCACACCATAACAGTGATTTGATTTTTGTATGTTACTGCAGTCTTGATATTTTACAAAATAAATTATAATTATTACAGTCCTAACTGAAGTTGAAATGAGCAATAGTTATATTTTTTAAAACTTAATTCGGAATGTAAACATACATTACACTTTCGGTAAACTTTTATGATCTGAGATAATTTGAAACCGTATTCATGTTTGTAATCTATAAAATTCTAATTTTTTTGTGTACTCGAAAAATACAGTAGGATGATTAGTAATTTTTTTATAGTTACAAAACTATAATAGTTATATATTGTACTATAATTGTTATAAATTTGGTATAAAAAACTACACCTTTTTTATCTCTGTCAAAATGACAAAGATGACACTGTCGTTTAGGCATTTTTATGTACGAGTTGGTTTATTAAAGCTAATATTAGAAGATCTGAGATTGTTATAATAATTTTTAGAAGCCTGAAAATTACGTCGAAACATGTTTTATTACATAGGAAGAACTCGGTGTTTTATTAAAACCATTCTGAAAAATAGGTTTAACGTTAGACGTATTATTTAAGGGGATAACCTGATGTAAGAATGAAGTAATAACTAACTTATATAGACGTTTTTATACATTTATACATGTGATAAACCAATATAAGTAGATTTTAAAGGAAATAAGTCGTGCGACACGTTTTCTTCATCAATTTTTATACGAAAATATATAGTGGAAACTAAATGGGCAATTATGAACAAATTGCTGAATCTTGTACACAGTACCTTAATAATATTGTCTCAGTACGTTTAAAGTACAATTAAAATTTGAAAAAACTGAGGTAGCTTTTAATTGGTTATCTTGATTACGTTTATTGCTGTGTAATTGTAATTTAATAACGTAACTCATGCATTAAATTAAGCACATCGAACTCAATAATCTAAAATGAGTATAACGTGACAAGAGTGTATTAAATTGTTTGGCAACTTGAAACTACTTGTTACTAATTAAAAGCATCATCAACTTTGATAATTAAACAATGACCACCTGGTTTAAACACTTTCAGGTTCTAATAATTTATGTTCCACGAGTTAATAGTGTTTCGCCATACCTGTTGCCTTTTTTAACATCGTTTCCGATAATTAGGTTTATACTATTTTTTTAAACTTTGCTCTCAAGTACGTCTGCAGAAAAGTGTTATTGTCTTCTATTTACTAAAGTTTTAGTTGTTATCAAGAATTATTAAACTTCCTTAAAAGCTTTTTTTCTTTAGAACTGCAATTCCGTGATTCGTAATTGTACAAGTTTATAAAACGATTAAGCACCTACTCGTGTTGAATTTAAAGCAAAGAAATGTCTTATAAACTTCATTTTGTTGGATTTTTAAAGCAATTTTTTTACTAATTCTTTTGTGAATGGTTAAATACAAATAAAACGCTTAACCGTATTTTTATCGATATAGTTTTGCATTTTGTTGCTCTAAGTGTGTTTATTTGACAATACATTTATGAACTAGAAACGTTTATACAGTGCAATAGATTTTCTTATCACGTACTTCTTTACCTACGGTAACTTGGAATATTTTTATTCTGTTGATATTGGAGAACTACACTAGATATCGTTTATTGTATTGATCATTGCAAAAGGAGTACCTTAAACGTATTGTTGACTGCACGATGAATTCATTTTAAAAGATGATTGTGTTTGGGTAGTATTCTATATTTAAACGTTTTTATCGGTAAACGAATTAACTTTTTAGTCGTTTCAGCTAAGCACTGAGTTTTTGTTTAGTCTATAATTCTGTTTTTAAAGAATTAAATATTTTTAATTTGAGTTGTTTTTACCGCTAAATTAGTTTGTGGTGTTTATTTAAGTATTATGTTTGGCATTTCTGATAAAACAATATATATTTACTTGGACCAACACATCATTATTAGTTTATTTTGATTTTTTTTTAATTTTAATGTAATTCTGATAACAAAATCTTAAGTTAAAAGTCAGATTTTAAAGAAGTGTAATGAAACGACAATATTAGTATCTATTATTACATAACTGTTGTTGACGGTAGTATATAAATGAAATTTTACAGTTCACTAACTTATTTTTCAATGCTTGCATTCACACGTTTACATAAGATTTCTAAATAATTTATGTGGGGGGTAGGAATTTTACTACAATTGAAGTCTACGCAACAATTTAATTTCATTTATTTTGATTGTGTGTTATGCACTTCTTGCATTATGTTTTATTTTTGACTATTCTATTATTTGCACAAACCTATATTCACAAACAACTCTAACGTTCACATGCAGCATCTTTTAGTATGAGTAAATTATTCACAAATTTAAAATGGTGATTATTTAAAAGTCAGGAAAAATTTGAAAGTTTTTTAACTTTGTTAAAAAGTAAGTTTGTAGAAAAATAATTCTATTGATCGTCACTGCGGTTTCTTGTTTGCTCTTGGAAATATGCAATTCGATGATGAAAGTTGACGTGAAACCATACAAACAGTAAGTTTTTTATAACGCAGTTTTTCATGAATGACTGCATAGTCTAATTTAATCGTTCCGATTTTAATTAGATTGTTATTAGATATATCGTTATATCTTTATTAATTTATTTAAAATCAACAAGTACGTATGAACTAGTTTTTTGTAGTAATATGCATTGCATTTGTAAAATAAATTAGTTTTTGATAAAATAGTAATCGTCTGTATTTTTATTGAGTTTTTAATTAACTTGATAATTGTATTTTCAACAATGAATTAATGAAACATGAAATGGCGATTGCTTAATGTGAGTTTTTTTGGACAAAACGTTTCAATACCAGGTAAAAAATTGCCCCTAGACATGTTTTCTTATGTAAGTGGACGTTTGAGTTTTTGTATTGGCAGGTATAGATATTGTTAACTTTACAAGCTTATTGTTTGTATTTTTTTGTTCTTTGATCAGTAGGTGAAGTCTTATTATAGCCGTTGATAATGCGGTTTGTAAGGTTGTAGCGAAAGTTTTTTCTCTTTTACCTTTTAACTAAAAATAATTTGCGATCAATAATTTTTAATAACACGTTATATCTATCACAAGCAAAATTAAAAACGAGCTTTATAAATTATATTGTTTGAAAATTTATTCATAACTAAATAAAACAAGTTTGGGGATTTCGAGTGTTAATCGATTACTAATTATACGATTTTATAACACGTGGGAAAATGTGTTTGAAAAGTGTTCAGAACTAATTACAAAAAATAATTTTAAAAATTAATACTTGTTTTTTGTAATTCAACTTTTACAATTTTTTTCTTTGTGCTATTCAGAATAGTCAAAATTCATAGTTTTAGATAACTGATTTAGTATTTAGACATTTATTTATAAATTACAAAAATTGATTTAAAAGTTTGTTGTTGGATTAAAGCTTTAAACGATGAAAAATTTAATAGCTAATTGAAAGTAATATTGGATTAATTAAAGATTATTAGCAATAAAAAAATTAATTAAGCATTTAAGACTTTTTAGAAATTAAATATTGATTAAAAACAATGAATTATAACCTTATTGAATGCGTAGGGATTGATTTCTAAATGTCTAAAACATTTTTACTTTAAAATTGGTTTACAACAACTTTTTACTTCCGTTTAGTAATTTTGGCTTGGACTGAAAGCGCTTAGTAATAAACTCCATAATTGCTTTATTATCTGAATTTTTTTATGGATATTTAAGTTTTCTTATTGTACAGGCACTATAAAATAATTTCCTTAATTTTACATAAATTGTCCATCTATTATAACCAACTTCGGTTTAAGTACATTTTAAAAAAATATGTCTAAAATATTTTCTTTCTCATATTGTTAAGTAATCCATTAAAATAAATAACTTGAGACAACAAAATTGTTTATGCTTTTTATCGAATTTTCTTCAAGTGTTACATTTCAACGTTCTTTTATATTTTACGAGTGATGTTGTAAACGTAATGCCTGCTTTATATTTAAATAAATCATGTTAATATTGATGTCAAAATTTGAAATTCATGTGTGGACGTTTCATATTTTAACTGCGTTATACAAAGATAATACAAAAACCATATATGTGAAGAGTGAACTTAACAATGCACGTCGATAAAATATAATCCTGAAAATTTACTAATTCGAAACGGACTTCTGAAGCTCGAGAAGTAGTAGAACAACAAAAGCCACTTTGGTCAGTTTTAGTATAAAATTACTCGTTTCACTGACAGGATTAGAGGATAAAAAATATATAGAAAGAAAATCTTAAGTAATGCATTTTGGTTTAGTTGAATTATATCTACTGCAAAGAATGTATTTTTATACTATTATTATTAGTAGGTATCTTATTATTTTCAAAAATACTTTTTTTTTGTTCTACTGCATTGTAGAAATATTAAAGTAAAGCTAAATTTGATATGTGATATTTTATAAGGTGCATTTCAATTGCTTTATAGAAAACACAAAATAGATGTAGGAAATCTCTTTGTGGTTGAAAAATCTTTTACGTTGCAGGTAATATAATAATACGTATATAAAGTTAGTGAATATGCATTTTTAATATTATATTAAGTGAAGTTTTAAGATATAAAATGTATATTATTTTTTACTTAAAAAAATGGCGTTTACGTATTGGAGTTGCATATTATATCTTTTACATTATTTTCATTAAGAACGCTTTTATTTGTCTGTGCTTTTTGTTTGCATTATATCGATGCACTTATTTTATGCGATCTAAAACACTGGAAATATATGTATTTTATTGTTTTTTTGTACATTTTTGTTTTAATTTAATTATTTGTTAGCTACTTATACCTATCTCTACTCTTCTGTTTTATTTTTTTACTCACATCTACCTATCAATTAGGGCTGTCAAGAGAAATTTGGTTTTGTACGTGGCTTTTTCGTTGTCAGTATTCCATTTTTGATTGACTGTAAAATCTATGGTATTACTTAATAATAATTTGAAAATGGAAGTACATTAGAGGGTTCTTCCAAAAGGACGAAACGGTCGTTCAGTGGTTCAGTCTGGTGGCATTTCAACATTTGCATTGACAACTTGACAATATTTATACGTAGTGGTGCAGCCCGTTATATTTTCAAAAACAAATTAATGTTTCCAAATGTAAAAATTTTCAAATTACCATTTACTCTGACATAATATTTGGCTTATGATATTTTTAATCTTTACTGCCAATTTTTTTCTGAACAAAACTCAATTGCATTTGCGCACATGAAATCAAATAATTGGGCATCACATTAACAAAAAGTAGAGATTTTATTTTTATATTTTCTACTTATATTTGCATTATTGTGGTTTTTTGATTTCTGGATTTGTGTATACATTTGAGATTATTTTTTTGCAATTTTTGTTAGTAGTGTAAAACAAAAAACCGATAATCCAAACAAAAACTATTAAATCGTTAGGTGATCGACTTGTTGAATTTGATTACAAAATTTATATTCTTCGGTCATTATATAACTAACTCTCTATTTGGTGTAGCAAACATTTCCATGGAATTGGTTGCTTTTGAACAATTGTTATTAAACCCTAAACTTTACGTTAATTACGTAAGTTACGTTGTTAACACGTTTATTGCTTAACCTTATTACTATCTCAAATCATTTTGTTCTTTCTTTTTTTGACGTTCTGGTGACATAAACCTCGTAAACATTTAGGTTATTTTTTTATTGCAAACTCACTTGACTAATATGTACATACCTTGTCTTATCATCATCTTGTCAGAAATTTTCTATTGTTGAATTTCTAGTTCATTGTTTTTCTGAATTTAGCAACTTAAGAAATAGGCTTGCAAATGTTCATTAACAAAGATTCATACCATACTACATTTTAAATTGACGTTCTCAAGCAATTAACAACTATAAACCGAAAAAGACACATCAAAGCAGGTTTTACCTTTTTAACTAAATTATTTTATTAGAAGCATTGTTTCGGAATTTGTATATTTTACTTTCTTCAAAAGTTTCTTTGCGTTGTATCTCACACTTTGCTTTTTTAAATACGATTTTAGTTTCGTAAAATTATTTAACACATTCGTTGCTCATACTATTTATGGTTCCGCTATTAGAAGCCAAATGTATTTTTCTAGAAAATGTAAGAAAAAATTACTCTTTTTATAAAACGGTGTAAAGCATCCCTTATCTTTTTCTGTCATTTTGGGCAGTGGCAAATAAATGTATCATTGGTCTTTCAGATAAATTCTTTTTCTCGTGACCGATGACACATGTGTCATGTATTTTTTTTTGTTAATACGATTGCACAAGAATAACGAAATATATGAATATATGGTTTGTTTTATAGATATAAAATACAAAACCATACAAAAATAAGTACATCAAAAATATAAATTCTATAAAGGAAAAGAAAATTATAAATAAAGAAAGAACTCTTATACGTATTTCATTTCTTATGAAACTGTACAATACACTGCTCTACACATAACTCGGGTAGGTCTAGACAATCATGACAATAATAGAGTGTTGTTAGATATTTTTTTAGTGCAGTAAACTTTTCACCGTTTTCACATTTGCTTGCTATCTTTGGCTTTATATTTGTACGCTAAATGTATTGAAGTTGAGAGAGTCCAATTAATGCACTGGATTGGTTCACTTTTTCCAGCCACCAGCTTTCTTATTATACCAATTCTAAAATTGTAGTAATTCATAGTACTGTTGAAATAGGTGTTGAACATAGTGTGGCTGTTTAGAAGTAACATAGATAAAAATGATGGGGGTAATAAGATAAAAGTTGATCTCGTTTATCAACACCTGATGTATTTTAATTATACTTATGAATATCCAACGGTCTAACTGTATTTTTTCCTCGTTTTCTTTCTACCGTTTGCTTTTCGAATTCCGTTGAAATGAACAACAAATATCTTTTATCTTGCCATTTAGATATTGCCACGCCGTTGCAATAATTTGTAATAGCTTTTCGCAATTTCTGATTCACAATTTTTTTGGAATTTTTTTGTGATCTTTCTGTCAGGTTTTGGTTGAATAGAAGCTTTGGTCTAGCAACATTCAAGCGAGTGAGTAGCTATTGTAGAAATTGTTCATGTAGATAGCGTATCCATGAGTTTTTCGTTCTTCTAGCAATGCCAGTATCACCTCTATAAAACCATTGATTCATCAAGAGATAGACTTTTCACAGGATAATATATTTCTGGCATTCTTTGATTGAAATAGTCTTGAACACATATATTATTTTTTTATGACGATTGCTAAAATTGGGTTATCTCCGTGAAGCGTTTTGTTTAAAGTGACACTTCTTTTTAGTTCTGATATAGTTAGCGATTTCCACTCTATAATACTAGATGTTGGTTTTGTGTTTTCCTGAACACCTCTTCTGTATAGATATTTGTATATTCTACAATATGTAATAAGAATTTGCCCGTTACTCACAATGAAAAAAGTCGTATGTTTGTCCAGCAAACCATTATTTCCGCTAAAGAGACTTTTTCTAGATTTGGAGTAGCACTCTAGACATTCGTAGGATTTTAAAGCGCTGGTGCTTAAATAATTAGGGTTTAATATAGTTCAATATTATCTTCTTCGTCGCCATCTTCTGACAATTCTGACCTTGAATTTAACTCGGAGACAGGATATTCGCTAACGGTTTCACTAAAAGAACTTAGCAATGCTTGTTCTAATTTATACTGAAATGGGCTGTTTCTTATTAGATAGTCTTGGAGTTGTTTGGCTATACTTGTACTCACAATTAATAACCAAAATTAGAAACCTACCTTCGCTGCCTACTTTATATAATGTACCTGAGAGGCTGACAACTCACAGCTTTCACAAGTAGCTGACTCGATATTGAACCGTATTTTCCAAAGCAAATCATGACACGAGTATGTGCCATCGACATTAATGCGTTAAGTTTATGTCATTCTTAGCATAGAGAAAATGCGCAAGAAGGACTTTTTTTTGAATATTTGGAAATATTTACTGTTTTACAGCACATTATAAAGAGACTGTACAGATTCTCATCTCTATTTTTAGGTGGAGTATTCTAGATATCTCTATCACTGCTTTTCATTATAGTTTTACGCTTAGTTACCGAAAAAACACAAACAAAACTGTGCACATTTGAATATTAAAGTTAAACTAACGCTATAAATTTTTGTTTGTGTCATTATTTGAAGTTTGTAGAAAAAGACATTTTTTTATACGAATTCGTTGTTGTCTAACATTATTTCACTACCGGCAACAATATTAGTTTTGGTAATGTTGTGGTGCTCTAATCCAAATGAAACTACGAGGGGCGTTCGGTTTTAAAGGTACAGCTGGCTGTGAAACAAACACAGCAAGCGAAATATTGCTGCCATATACATGTCTAGACAGGTTGAAGCGTGGTAGTAAAGTCTGGAGCGTTGTTGTGTGTAATACTTAATTTTGTAGTTTACGGGAAGTAAACAAACATGGCGTGTAATCCCAGAGTATTCCAAGTGTGAAGTGTGTGCGGTTATCCGATTTTTGCAAGTCGAGGGAAGTAACCAACGCAAAATTGGATTAGATTAGAGAGCGTTTATGGGTCGGAGCCAAAAAGAAGTCAGTGTTTGGTGCAGATAATTTAAAGATGGACGACCGGATCGCATTGATAATCCGGAGAAGAACAGAGACAGACCAACGACATCACACACGGATGAAAACAATTGTTGAAGTTTTGATTATGGAAGATCGTTGCATTAAAGTTCGTGAAATTGCGAAAATGATGGCATTTCTAATAGTTGTGTCTTTCTAATCATATGCGACCTACACTTTCGCAAAGTGTCGAAAATGTTCTCCGAGAACCACAAAACTAATTGAATGAGTACGTTACTTCAACATCTCACCCGATACCAACAGAAACCGGATTTTTTCATTGAAAGCATTATTACCGGAGGTAAAACCTGGGTTTATGAGTTCACCCCAAAGTTAAAACAACAGTCCCCTGATGTGGAAACATCCAGATTCCTCAGTTGATAAAAACTTCAAAACTCAACCATCTGCCCGCAAAACCATGGCCACTATTAACAGGTAGAGATACTGTGAAACTTCCCTGAAATTGCATACAGTCATTAGAAGGAAAGGGTTGGGTACGAATGCGTCAAGGGGTTAAGTTTTTGCACGATGACGCAAGACCGCACCAGTCAAATCGAACCAAGGAGTGGTTGACACAGCGGAAGTAAGATGTCCTCTAACATCCACCATATAATTTTGATTTAGCCCTCTCCGATTTTTATTTATTCGAGTCGCTGAAAAATATTTTGGCGCGAAAACGCTATGCGAATCAACAGGAATTGCAAAACACAGTTGTGGACTACTTTAATTGAGTTACAGGCAACACTACCGTGAAGAAATGTTCAAACTACTGTCACGCTGGGATAAATGTCTTAATCTTTACAGAGGATATGTCAAGAAATAAATAAAACTAGGTAGTTTTTTGTAAAATGTATTAAATGTTTTCTTTAAATATACATGTTAGTGAAATTTTTGGTTGTACTTTTAATATCTGACTCCTCTCGTGTATAGAAATTATTAAAACATTCACAACTAAAATAAAATCTATTGGGTTTAATTCACGACAACGGTTTTTCTATTTTGGAGATACCTCTTCTTATTGATAATTAACTCTATACAGATTTTTTTGTAAGATTTTTTTATGCTTGTTTTTAAGTTGATCGATTTTGAAGTACAAAGTTTGACATATTGACTACTTAACTTTGTAGACATTTTTGGTTAAATTTTAGGTTGCTGGTTTTATACTTGTCGAGTTTTCTGTCCCTAGGAAGCTTCTTACTAAAGTGGGCAAAGTGTTGGCAACACAATTTGTTCAACGTTTAACGTAATTTATTAGAATTTGAAAAACATTTTCTCTTATGCGATGGAATCCGTAGAAACGGTATTTCTTGGCTATCGACTGTTCCAGTAGGTAGAGCAAAACTTAGCGAATGTCGATGTCTCGGTTTATATGGTTAAGGAATATGAAGCATTTTGACATTTTTGCTGTACTTCTGAAGTCGGAATAAGTTGAATCTGCATCTCGGTGGAACTCGTGCAAACGTCTAAAATATTTTCTCTTCTTTTCAATAGTTCTACGTCTTAACTTATTTTTGATATTATTGTTAGTGTTTGATAATAATAATTATATTGTTGGTAGTTGCGATATATCCAGTCCTCTTTTTATTGCGATCATTATAAGTTTATTCTTAAACATTATTTTGTGTTTTATTTATTGTTTTATTTGATTCAATACAATTTCGAATCTATTTTGATAGCAGGGCATTTTAAAAATCTTATTTCCTACTTTATTGTAAAGATACATTTAGTATTAAACCATATTGAAACTTTTCACGTCAAAAAGCAACTGCTTATATATTGGACGGCGGTTTAAATACCAGGATTCTATTTTCCTGAGTTTGACAGGTTGTTGATTTTTACGGTAGTGTTTCTTATGATATGTTAATAATTATACATCGAATAATAAGAATCTTTTTTTAAAGAAACAGTCACGTTCATATTTTATATATAAACTTTAGTTAATTAATAATTTTTTATTTTAATTTTAATGAAACAGGATAAATGCCACTTATTTTCTGTGATTGTTTTCATATTTTGTTTTTTCAAATGATCACTCGTATAATAATATTTTTACATCTGACGTTTCTTCAGGCATCAAACTCTGGCTTTTAATATATAATATAAAACGTATTTGTGTATTCTTAGGTTTTCCCACGTACATTCATATCGAATGGTATGAGGGAATAATGCATTATTTATTCGTGTATTCTTCATCAAGTGTAATTTAATTAAACACTTTCTATTATCTTCAAGTACATAATTATGAAATAGCAGTTATACCTTATTAACCATGTTATTTCTAAAACAGACAATTAAATCTTATTTGAGTAATTAGGATTTTCCTAATCAGATCTTTTACGTTTGATAAATTGTTAACTAATTTAAAATTGAACTATAGAGTTTTTATTTGTCCATTTAGAAATTTAAAATTAAAAACGTTTTAGTTGTTTGCTAAAATAAATGTGGGTTTAAAAAACTCAAGTTTAAGATTTGTAAATTAATTTTACAGGTTTAGTTAAATTACTTCAATCTATGTTTTAAATGAGTGTTTATTTTGGTATACTGTAGATTTAATTTGATTTGTATTATAAATACACAATTTATAATTTGTAAAAATGATAAAAAGACTTTTTGAATTTATGGAATATCTTCAATTTGCATTGCGTTAAAATGTTGAATATTTTCAATTTAATATTTTAGTTGTCTTTTTAGGAAAACATTTTATAATTCATTTTAAACCAACAAGTCAAGTTAGTTTATAATTTTTTTTATAAAAACGGTGTACTTATTAGTATAGCAATATAAGTTATTGTAAGCGTAAATTGTATGAAAACAATTTTATGTATGTATTTCAACACATATGAAAAATCACACATGCTGTACTAGATTTTCCACTTTTTCTTTGTTTAATACCGGCTAAGCAAACTAAAAACTTGAGAAAAGATTTATGGGTGAACTTCAGCAACTTGGACTTTGTTACGAAAATGCGCTCGGTTATAATAGAACAAAACAAAATTTAGTAAACTTTGTTGGTGGCAAAAAGTTTAATGTTGCTTATAAATAGCATAAGTTATGTTTACATAAAATCACACCCTTAGAAAACTATTTGTTTAGCTCGTTTTTTTATCAGGTTAATTGCTATATACACCAACAAATTTTCTAGAGATAATGTCGTTCGCTTTTATAAACCATCCTAAAGTTGCGAGAAAAAGTTTGTGTTTATCATTAAATTTATATTACCTTGTTGTAAAGCAATTATTTTGGAGACACATAAATAAGAATTTAGTATGTAACACGCGTGTAATTTTTAATTACTATTTTTACATTAATTGCACAACTTTTATGTATTATTGACAACGAACGCTACGTGTAAGCATTTTTAGTTTCTGGTTTAGGCCGCGATATACTAAATAAAGTCGCAAAATAAGAGTTTAAGTGAGCCAATGATAACAGTTGGTGTATTAGTGAAGTAGGTGGAAGAAAAACGATTCTGTCAGAAGTGGTTAGAGAAGTATATGAGGTGTAAAGTTACAACGTATACTTTAATATACTTTAAGAAAAGTATATATTAGGTTCCGAAGAGCTATAATATTTTTTTAAGTTCTTATTTTTTTACATTTATATTTGATGTATGTTGTAACGTAAAAATTTTAATAATGCCACATACTCCAATCACTGAATTGTTGAAAAGCTGTAACATACGAAAAGATTTTTATGAATAACTTGACATTTCGATTTGACGACTTTCAGCGCAATAGAAAAATTTATTTGGTGTATTTTTTACTCTGTATCATACACAATACAAAATTATTTTTAGAAACAACTAATAAGGATTTTGAAATTAAATTCTAAACAGGTACAGAATACGTTATCATTTGGAATTATTCTTTTGGTATTGAGGTTATTTTTTCTTCACGTTTACCATAAGTAGATTATTCGTACTTATGTATAAAATTTCTTTTTCAAGTTTCAGTTTATTTTATGTTTTCAGAATTTTTATACGGACTGGGGTGATGAAATTTTGCACTGGTTGATTTAAAACAAAAAGATAATAGCACGCGTCGATAGTTACACCTGTGCTATCTATCATCGTGGTGTCAAATGGTTAAATCTACGTAAAGATTATGGTATATGTGATTTATGTTTAGTAATCATTTATCTAAATTCATGCATGAAACGATTATTTATGCTACTTTATAGATAAATAATTGGTAGTAATAATTCAATCTTGCCGACAAATAAGATTTTTACTGTTATTTTTATGCTGTTTATTGTAGTAGTAGACGATTATTATCTACAAATCAATCAGACTTAATAGTTTTGACATTTAACTTTTTATGATACTTCTATCATATCTAACTGTGACGTGTTTTTTAGTATTTCGAGTGTAAAAAATTTTTTTTTGTAAATGTTAAATAACAAGTAACAATTTATATACATGGTGTGTTTACATTCGCTCCTCGAACGATTTCACTTAAACTAAAAAAGATATTAATATAATTGATTTTTTTGCCTGATAACCATCAAAAGCGTTTACAACTTAAAAATATTTTTGTGTATACAGAGTGCCGAAATTCAGAGTACCGATTGGTTGAAACTTATGTTTTTTTATATGAAACACTCAATATATGATTACATTTTTAAGCAGTATTTAAGACGTAGATAATATTTTGTATAAGGTATTTAGTATTTATTATAAATAGTTTCAAAGTTATAAAGGTTTAAAGTAAAAAACAATTGCTCACTTTACGATGCTCTTACACGTAATAGCAATAATGATCTAAAATTTAACACACCGATTTAACAACATCCACAGTTGAAATATAAACCTTTTCCGTTTCTAGTTAAAATATACCCGGTGATTGATGTACAGTAGAATTCAATTATCCGAAAAAACCGGAAACGTACATATGCACATGTTGTTCACAAAATACTGATTCTGTCTACGTGCGTCATTATCCGTCTGTACACGAAGCTAGTGTACACGCAGTGCGAGCATTATAAGGATGATGAGGCTCTGTGTCATAGTGCAGTTTTATGTTGTATTATCAGTCAGTGTCCTTGACCTGCTACTGGGATGGTAGTTTTTCTCGTCGGTGCGTTCCTTTGTTTGTGGATGTGTTTCGTCGTTTACCATGGTTTCTAAAAGAAAACATGTTGTGTTAACGTTAGCGGATAAATTAAAAATTCTAGAGCAATCAAATAAACGAGTTACGGGTAAACAGTTCGTTGAGATGTTCGGTGCTGAACAAGCAACGATTTAAGAAATTAAAAAGAGCAAACCTGCACTTTGAAACTTTGTGTCAGTGCTTGAAAACGATGATGGAAGTCTTCAAGAAAATCAATGAAGGCAACAACAAACAAAGATTTGGTTTTTGCAGTCACGCTCTATGGGAAACTTAATATCGAGTTCGATTCTTTGTGAAAAAACTAAGTTTATAGCTCCAAAGCTTAGTTATTCATCTTTTAAAGCAAGTAACGACTGACTAGGAGATTTCAAGTTCAGGCACGGTGTCCGTGAATTAGATTGAGGTGACGAGAAGTTATCAGCAGACCTCAAAGCTACAGAATATTTATTTGAAAAGTATAAAGTTGTAGCAGACTCCTACGATCGTGAGTTTTTGTACAACGTTGGTGAAATCGGTTTTGTTTGGAAAACTCTGCTTAAAACCATTTTAGCTTCTAAAAAGGAGTATAGTGTTTAAGAACATAAAGTAACGAAACTTTAAAATACTCATTTTCTTGATAGGAATGTCAAAAGGTCCAAAATCATTTAAAAATGTGAAAAAGCTTTCCTTTTTTTATAAAAACTAACCCAAGATTTGGACGACTGCAGCATTGTTTGCCGAGTAGTTTGACGAAATTTGCATTCCTGAAGTGAAAGAGTACAACAAACCTCTTGGAAAAGAAGGCAAAAATTGCTTTTGATAGTTGATAATTCACCAACTCATTTCACTAAAGAATTGTTGGAAAAAGGCAATGGTCTGTCCACAACAAGTTTTTTACCACCAAACATAACAAGCTTTTTGCAACCAATACACCAGTTTGTTATGGAAACTATGAAACGCCATTACAGAAGGCTAGTTTTCAGGAACAAGCAAAGGGTGATGATTTAGAAGGTTAAGAAGGTGAAGAAAAACAGCACATAATTAACAAACGTAATCGCAACACAGGTAAATAGAGCTATCAGATAACTAATTGTAAATATTAAAAAATTGATATTTTCAAAAACTAGTATGTATAAAACAAAAAAACACTTACAAGAGGTAAAAACAAGCGATGGTCCGCCAAATACAGTCATAACAATAAAGGTGTTAATAAATAGGGGAAAAAACGTTTAGGATTTAAAAAATTCAAAACAAACAGTAGTTACAAAGGAGTTTACAAACATCACAAAAAACCAAAAACCAACTGATTAAAAATTCAAAAATGTTGGCACTGAAAGATAACAAAACAAAGTCAAAACTCGAAGTCATGACATTTTAGTTAGAGATTCATCAAGCGAAGTACAGACTTGGCTTGGTTTTAAAACTTTTTCAAGCTTTTAAACTTTTTTTTGCTTCTTCTGCAAAAGTAGTTTATGGCCTTGGAACGCACACCTCGCACGTGTTACAGCTCAACTGTCACAATATAAACGATATAAACAATTACGACAACGAGTGGTCTAGTATACCGAATCAGATGTGATCCATACTTGTACGTGGGGGTCATAAAAAAATTAATAAATAAACTGAAATTCATAGTTACATTTACTTAATTATCTAATTATTAATTTGACAATAAGAAATACACAATAAATATTTTATGGTTATAGCAATGCTAGATTTATTCACGTGTAGCTGGCAGCTGAACAAATAAGAAGCAACAAAAAAAACGCCAAAAACTGAGTGATGAAGCAAAAAACTTAATTGAAACATGAAAGCAACTATTAAAAGACAGAAATACAAACAAAATAAAAATAACAGAAGTAAATAAGACAATCAGAACAAGTATAAGAGAAGACATGAGAAAGTATGGAAATACGAAAACAAAAGAAACTTTAAAAGAAAAGAAAATCGTAAAAGAAATACGATCAAAATTGAACGAAGGAAAACACTAAATAACAAAACTAATAGATGAAGAAAATAAAGAAATCACAAGCATCGAAGAATTAACAGTGGTTATAGAAACATTCTATCGTACACTATATGACAGTAAAAATGCGCCACCACTACCAGGAAAAGAAGAAAAAGATAGAAAGTCACAAACATAGGATCAGATGAAATACCCGAAATTACAGAAGGAGAAATTAACAATGCTTTAAAAAAGATGTTAAACAATCAATCCTCAGGGGAGTATAGAATAGTAATAGAAATGATGAAATACGGAGATAAATCTGTCTCAAAACAACTTAAAAAAACTACAATAAATGCCTAATAGAGTCTCGAATACCAAACTCCTAGTTAAATGCCCAAGTAGTCTTAATTTTCAAGAAAGGAAATAACATAAGATAGAAAATTACAGACCAATAAGTCTTCTGTCAGTACTGTACAAACTATTTACAAAGATAATAACACAACGACTAACAAATAAACTAGATAGTTACCAATCACGTGAGCAACCTGGATTTAGAAGAAAGTATAGCACGATAGATCACTTACAGACAATGCGAATATTAACAGAGAAAGCTAATGAATATAACACTATGGATAGCAATGATAGACTATGAAAATACATTTGACTCTATAGATATATGGGCAATTCTGAACGCTCTAAGCAACTGCAGAGTAGACGAAAGATACACAGGTCTTATTAAATACATATATAAAAATGCAACCATACAAGTAACGGCAGCAGTACAAACCAGCAAATTCAGGGTTCATCGTGGAGTACGACAAGGCGACTCAAACTCTCCTAAATTAATTACATTGGCTTTAGAAGACATGTTTAGGAGATTGGACTGGGAAGGAGGAGGAATAACAATAGATGGAGAGAAATTAAACCATCTGAGATTCGTCGATGACATAACACTGATAGCACGGAACAATGAAGAATTATAAGAAATGTTGGAAGAACTGAACGAAGTATCAGAACAGATAGGAATGAAAATAAACACTCAGAAAACAAAATACTTAACAAATGATACAGAAAAACAACAAGAAATTGCTCTAGAAGGCAAAGCAATAGAAAAAGTGAATACATTCGTATATCTAGGACAGAAATTCAAAATCTAAAAAAATAACTTGACAGCAGACATAGATAAAAGAATCTCATTGGCGTAGTTAGCATTCGGAAAACTGAATAACATACAAATGGCAGACATACCAAATACGTTAAAAGCAGAGACCTTTAATCATTACCTGCTAACAGTCTTATCTTATTGCACTGAAACGTGGGCTCTAAACAAAGGCATCATACATAGGCTCCAAGTAACGCAAAAAGCAATGATGAACATCAAGTTACGCGTCCGTATACCTAACACTGAGATACGTAGAAGATCAAAAGTGGTTGACGTAGTGGAACGACTATGTTTCCTAAGATGGAACTGGGCAGGACAGGTAGGAAGAATGGAAAGGGATAGATGGACGCGTAAAGTTATAGAATGGAGACCTCGAGAAAACAAGGTGGACGGATGACATCAAGAAGATGATAGGACATGATTGGATGGGGGAAACACAACCGAGAAGAGTGGAAAACCTAAGGGAGGCTTACATCCGACGCTGAATGGAATAGGCTGCAGAAGAAGTAGAAAAAGAAGAAGTAGGCAGAGTAATAGACACAAAATGCTGTCTTTACAGAGTATTTACGATGCAAGGTTTGAATGTGTATACTTGATGACGCGTTTACGCTTGACTTCTTACTTATGAGGTAACCTGGTATACCGTGTTCTGATAAATGACTACAAACTAAAGGAGAAGTTTTCTTTTGGCGTTAAATATAATTTTTTTTTGTTTTGGTCTAAAGTGATATTTGCAATCAAAGTTTAGAGACCGGTTTTGTTTATTTAAATAACTGAAGATTTACTTTTGATTATAACCATGTGGTAATTGTTGTGAGATCCGTATTTTAAAATGTCTTCATGTGTTCCGTTAATTATAGGTCACTTTAATTATCCGTCATTCACATAATAAACTACAGCAAATATAAATCTTTATTTTTTGGTATTTACACTGACCTAACTTAACAAAATGTACTTTGTGTACTCGAATATGCTTATCTGCGGTTGTAACCAAAACATGATATTAGCTAAATAAACAAAAAATGTTGCAATGTAAGAACTATAAATTATAAATTTAGCTTCTTTAGAACTTACTTAAAATACTTACAAGTATTAATATGTTATAAGTGTGTTGACTATCCATAAAAAAATAATTTGAAAGATTGCGCTTATATGGTGACGGAAGCTTGTTTAAGGCAGTTACATTAAGACGTGCATAGAACAAGTTGAAACTGAAAAAGTAGAGAAAAAGGAGAAAAAGGAAAGGGAAGCGACAAGAGAAGGTGAGGATGGCTTGTCATTTGAGTACTATGAATTCGATCACTCTGTACACACAAACATATTTTTAAGTTGTAAATGCTATTGATAGCTACCAGTCAATAAAATTAAATATTAATATTTCTTTTAGTTTAAGCGCAATCGTCCGAGAGGCAAATTTTCGGACATCTTTTATGTATGCAAAAACACACTGATAGTTACCATTAATGTTATTATGTATATGGTTCTTTGTGTGTTTCTGGTTTATGCTATCTTATTTTTATGTTATTAATCACTTTTTTTAGATACTTACGGTTTACTAAAATAGTTTTAATCTATACCATACCAAATAAAAGTTTGAATAATTATGAAAAAACTAAAAAACGTGTGTTCTCGACATAATAAATGTGATTTATTTCAGGTATAACAGTTTTCTACATTTTCAATCAATGGTTTTGTTGATAACGCAAACTTGTGTATACCGGCCTAGATTTTAAATATATTTATATTTTGTAGTTTTTAATATCAAGTCTGCGAAAAACTTGTTAAAAACAATAAATATATTTTGTATACAAAAAAATTTTTGTTGCCAAAAATACCGTTTTTTACGAGGAGTATTGAACTTTTACGGTCTAAAACTGTTACGGTTTTAGTTAGTGTGGACTACGGTACTGATTTTAGAGAGTAAGGAACTAACAAAATACTAGAATATACTAGAATAAACTGGTCCGGATACTACACGGTACCGTTGTAACTCGCAATTAAAGTGTTAAATTGTACGTAGTTCTTCGGTTACTTCGATAAGTTTATAGTATGATACAATGCTGAATTTTGCTTGACGATAAATTAATTTTCTAAAATTAAGTAAATAAAAGAAAGTAAATAGCTATAGAGATAGAAACGTTGAAAGCTAATTTTCTAAACTTCGTTAGTTGGTAGTTTCAGTCGAGTGATCTGTATAAGCAAGCACCGATAGTCAATTATTTGTACAAAACCTGAAAATGTGGCGGCATGAAGTCGAAGAAAGTTGTTTTAATGGTTATTATTTGATTACTGCTCTATTAGCAGATGGTGGTACGTCTTCAAGTTAAAACTAACAAAAATTACGATATGAAGAAAACTACAAGTAACTTACCCTAAATTAGGTGGAGCGTGAAACAAAATTACTTCTAACGATATTACTGCAAATAACACCGATGGTTATAACACACTAACTTACTTTTAATTTAGATACGAGTTACATAGTGGCGATCTACTGTAGCTAGAGAAATAAAAAGAAAATGCTTAAAAATGACGTATCATTGTTGATGCAGTACTAAAAGCCTGTTGCGAAATTGAAATAAAAAACCGATTGGCGCATGTTACTACTAACCTTTTTTTCAGCGGGTCCTATTTGCAAGAACCATAATACTACGACTATCTGGATGTTGAAAATGCTACTACAGAAAAGAAAAAACGGGCGCCATTCCTAGTGTACTTGTAGAATACTTGGTTTGGAGACACCAACGGTACATGTGAACCCACTGTCAAAGAAATTAGGTTTTTTAATAAACAAATTTCCGTCAATTAGAGACAAAATCAATTTCACACAATTAGGGACTTACTTCTTAACTTGGAGTTTCTTAGTGTAGCATGTAATGCTATAGCTATTTTTGTATAATACTCTCGACACTTTCGAGGTGTGGAAGCTTGCACTAGCTGATTTAATATAGCCATCACCGGCTTTGAATACGAACACACTAAGATTACTCGTTTGGTTCAAGTCATGAACGTAAACAGTAATAATCAAATTTGATATAAGCTGAAGGTTCGATAATTCTATTCGACTGGAAGTAAAGTATTAATAACGATTGTAATCAAAATAAAAGTAGCTGAAGGCATCGTAAATTAACAGAGCTGAATGATTATTACAATTAACCTAGCTGAAGACATAAAGTAAGCAAATAACATAACCGTACAAGTTATCGAAGGCAAAAATTTTCTTTTCGAACGTAGCACCTGAGGTCATCAACACAACTTGATTGCACCGGGATTTAATTTGTCTAATTATTTTTAAATATCATTACGATATGATAAAAATTTAATTTTTCTTAACTATGAGGATGAGAGAAAAGGCTTTGAGTCTCCGTCAACTTGATATTAATTTAAATTAGCTAAATAGAACAATGGCGGCGACCACCATACTTGCGAACGATTCTGTAGTGAAATAACGATCTAAATACTTCAGAAAAAAGAATTTTTTGTGCTGCCAACATCGCAAACGTCAATATTCGCTCTAGGGTGGCAAAATGAAAACTAGGAATCCACATAAAATTAAGTGTTCAAAGTCAATTAATGTATTAGAACGAGTATGCGACAGGTGGAAAAATGATTTTAAAAATCTTGAAATTCAGTTAAAATTGAAGAAAAACGATGTTAAAGTTAATGTCAAATTTGACAGATTTAGTAATAAATGTAGTACCAACATTATATTTCTGTTGATTTTTTTTTATTTTTTCAAAAAAGAATGTAAATTTATAAAAGGCAACACAAAAAATAATGTACATTACTCTCGTCGAAAGAATCATAGCATAACTCACGCCGTGCGGCCTCGCGTCGCATTAACATTCGTTATGCTATTTCTTACTTTCGACTCTTGTTACATAAACTACTATTAATTTGATAACCATCTGAATCGCTAAAAGCGTATTAGTAAAACTATGGCGTGAAATTATATAAAAGGAATGTACTTACAATTTAACGCATAAATTCACTACAATTAGTCGTATTCGCAGCGAGTGTCGGAAAAGAAAATGGCAACGTGAACGATGCGTTCAGTCTGTTGAATGATGTACCGGCAGAACGCTCTCGCTTACAGTGCGGTACTAGAAATTTTTGTTAAATTACGAAATCTGAAAATTTATTAATAAGGACCATGTAACAAGGTAGAAGATATTACCGAAAGTACGTTACAAAACTTTAATATGAATTATTTAAGATACAATTATTCTAGTAGGTTTAATAAATTACCACAGACGATTTTTCAAAATATGAGTACAATTTGTAACTGTTAACTTTGAATGGAACGTGGAATATTAAGTCTTTTGGTTTGATTAAAACTCGGATTTACTACTACGCGCATGCAACACTGTGGATTATTATTACAAGTTTTTACCTTAAACATAAAATACAAAAGTACAAACAAGCTTGCGGATGCAAAGTCATGTTTATGTGTTTCTCAGATAGTTAGATCACATCTCAAATGCATGCAGAATCTACTTTGCAAAATTGTATATTAAAAAAATTACGTCAAAAGTACTTGTAGTTTTATTTTCAATATCGATCAACACCAATTAGCACGATTCTACTTTCTCAGACATTGATGAACTTGCTAAAACCTACCTGAATTTCTAAAAGCACAAAAAATGATTTTTACAAGCTTTACATTACTGAGTACTTCATCAGAAACTGAGAAACCATTCCAACGGTTTCACATAGATTTTGTTGCTTTAATGACTTGATATTATGTGACATTAATTGAGGTATACACCAAATGAAGGAAGTACACATGCTGAAAATAATTACTTAACTGCAGGAAAACTTTACAATTAGTCACTAGAGTTAGTCTATCAAAATCAAGTCACTTCAATTAAACCTAAATTAGGCACCACAATCAATATTCACAACGAGAAAAATTATCGTGAATTTAATATAAACGACAAAATTTTCATAAAATATATGACAATCACTGGAAATTTGGAAGAAGTGTTTAAATACTAGGAAAATTAGACTTTGAAATTTGAGAACGGTTACACATCTTAACGACATACAACCCAATTTACAAAAAGTAATCAACATACGCAATATAAAAAGATTTTTGGAAGAGACGAACTCCCGTCTGAAACTGAAACAAAATAAGTTATTTTATACGCATATTTGTTGCGTATAAATTACTCTCAAAATTCTATTATTATACATTAACAAATATGCACGTTCTTCCGACTTTGTTCATAACAATGTAAATTAATTCAAACTCTAAGAAACGCAATATTCAGTTTTTTTTCTTATCTAAAGTAGCTTTTTTCTAATATTTTCTAAAGTTTGGCAAATACATTGTCAAGATAGATTACATAACTTAGATACGTTTAGTTTGTAAATAATTACGTAATCACTGAAGAGCATGTTGTTAGAATCCAGAAACTAATTGTTGACCTATAACAAACTTGTTCTATTTTAACAATAAAAAAATTCTGACGATTTTAAAACCTCTTGCTTTTTTGAAGTCAATTAAATCGTATAAGTAAAACATTTAAATTTTATTGCATTAGAGGTGTATTTTTGGTTCAATATGCCTGTTTTTCTTAGTGTTTTTGAAAACATACAAAAAATGGCTAGTTGCAATATTCTAAAAATGCCTTATTTTCATAGAAGTATATTTGTCATACTATTGAAACAATACTGTTTTCTTTATTGCGAAGCAAATAAAGTAAATTGTGGCAATGAAAACTTCTATAAGAAAACACTATTCGTTTGGTAATTTAAGTTTCGTAGTTTTTGTTATGAATTGCGGATTTTGGCGATATTCCTAGGTTTTTATTTTTTAACACTAAGCTGTTAATATTTATAGGAATAATTTAAATTCTACCAACGCTAAATAAAACACTTTATTTTGTTTTGTTTGTAAAGAAAATATACTGAAAGTTCGTTTTAAGATTAAATTAAACCATATGATTTTAATTTTATCATCGTTTTAGTTGTTTTGTTAGTACCTTGGTGAAAATAATTAAAGCTTTTGTAAGCTCTATATTTACGTTTTGATACTAAAGTCAAATAGTGGAAACGTTATTTATTTGTTCATAAAAATTTAATTCGGTTTAAATAAGTTTTATAGCTTATAAATGCAATTTTTAGAACCGATGATAAAGATTATACCATTGACGTATTGGCGCAAAAAACAGTTTCATAAATTTACATTGATACCAGCTAAATAAAAATAAGAATTTTAGGATAAATTCTGTTACAATATTTTCAATTTCGATTTAAAAAATAAAATACGTAAAACAAAAATAGCTTTTCGCTTGTTATGTGTTTAGTTCTGTTCGATCGCTAAAATCGAAAAATAAATGTATTTGTTGTATTCGTGCTTTTAGGTATTCATGTATAGTCATCTATTTGTTGGTGATCGGAAATGTGATAGGGATCCTTAGCACGCAACAGATTTTGAAAACAAGTTTGTTTCAATTTAGGTAACTTCAGCAAAATGTGTGGCCACTTGTACAACACATTTTCTCTTATCAGTAAAAAAGTTTCTGTATAAACGCATTTCTATAAAGATATTGGTGTTTAATAAAGACTCCGAAGCTAAAACACAAAACAATTAAGCATTATTTTGTTTTAGAAAAAAAACGTCGCGTATAAACTGTATTCGCAATAAAATTTCTAACAGGATTTCTTATTTATTTTGAGTGTGTGTGCCAAGTTTAGCATTGATTAGTTTTTCGTCAAGTGAAAGATAATTTTATAAGACACTAACACTGATTTTTTTTTAATTTCTAATTTGAACCAGACGTTTACTAGTATGCCTTCGTTCTATTTAGATTCAGCAGAATGTAAGGATGTTACCAAGGCAACAGGCTGCCGATAAAATCTCGTAGGATTGGAAACATCCATTATTGGAAACAGTAATAAATTAATTTGTAGGTTTGTTTTACATCAATCGATTGACTGTTGATAATGATAATAGTTTCAATTATAGTAAATTGCGTTTTTAATAATCCAATAATCATTCCAACTGTAATGGCACTTTTAAAGCTCAAGAGCGGCATCAAATTTAAAATACACTGTCTAGTTATAAATATTAATTAAAAATTGAATTTTGATACATATATTAAGTCGTGCAAAACAAAGTTGTTTTTTTAAACAAATTTGTATCGTTTCTTTAATCGTCTGATTTTTAAATAAAGAATCGTGTACATTTGAAAGTGCAAATGCATAATTGGCACTACTTTAAACAAGCCTAAGCGATTATTCTATATAATTTTAATAACGTTAAAAATGTATTATGAAAAAGAAATTGTAATCTTTTTTAAAACATAAAATTTCAAGTTTTGCACAAATAGGAATCAATTCAAAATATAAGTGCACTTAACAAATAAAAGAAGTACTCGGAAACTGGAGATTATTAAATTTTTACGAAAAGTAATTTGCTTATTCTGATAAAACTTGAAGGGTAATTGTATAATTTAAAATTCACGTATCGTCAATATCTTTTACTCTTTATAACAAGTTACTAAATTTCGCAATTTAAATTATTTATGGTGATAATGTTGGTCTTACAAAAACGAATTGTGCACATTTAAATGGTTAATGAAATGAAAATTTTAATTGTAGTAGCAACTGCTATATTTTTTGAATTTTTTACTTTTTTCTTAAAAAGTAAATTATTTGAGTAAATTTGTTTTTGTGTTTTAGACACATTAAAGGTTGTGTAAATATATTTTTTGATTAATTATTTTATCATAACTCTAAATAACTGTAGAGGCTGAGAACGCTGTAAAGTTGATTTTGCACGCGCGGAATTTAAAATAGTTTTGAATAAAACTGTGGTATAACACCACGTAAAATCATTAGAGTTAAAGCAAGGTTAAAGTAGTTATTATCTTATACCAGCTTGAAATCAAGCAAGCTTTCGAAAAATCAAGTTCAAAAACCAAGTCAAGCTTTTACAGGTCAAGTTTTTACCAAGCTTTCAACCTCTTGAAAATAATATTATCTGGATGAAAAATGTATACCCTAAAATAAAATTTATCGAAGGAAATTTACACAAATCACTTTAGCAAACAGCGTCAACTGAAGAAATCAAAACAGAAATTAATCAAGTGGACGAACTGAGTTCTAAGAAAGCTAAATTTATAATTTATACTTCTTACATAGCAACGTTTTTTGTTTATTTAACTGAAGTCTTGTTTTGGTTACAACCGCAGATAAGCACAATCGAATACACAAAGTACATTTTGTTAAGTTAGGTTAGTATATAAATACGAAGAACCAAAGATTGGTATTTGCTGTAATTATTTTACTACTAATTTATTTTGTGGATAGCGGATAATGATAGAAAACTATAAACACAATACATGAATATATTTTAAACTACGGATCTTACAGCAAGCCAAAGCCAATCTTGACTTATTTAAATTGACAAAACCGGCCTGAAAACTTTAATTGCTAATATCACTTTAGACCAAACCAGGATAAATTTTTATCAAACGCCACAAGAAAACTTTTTATAAATATTGTAGTCGTTGATCAGAAACATGCTGTATACTAGGTTAGCTCGGAATTAATCAGAAGTCAAGCTGGAACGCGTCATCAAGTATACACATTCAAACCTTGCATCGTGATTAATCGGTAAGGGCAGTATTTTGTGTCTTATCAGCCTACTTCTTACACGTGAATAAATTTAGTATTGCTATAACCATAAAATGTTTATTGTGTATTTTTTTTATCAAATTAATATTTAGATAGCTAAGTAAATGTAACTATGAATTTGGGTTTATTTATTAATTTTTTTATTACACCTACGTACAGGCATAGATCACGTCAGATTCGGTATATTAGACGGTTGTTCCTTCGCTTCAGTTCGTAGTTAAAAGGTGGCAGTGAGCTGATAGCTTACATGCAAGGTACGTGTTCTAAGTACTTTTGCGGAAACAGCACAAAAAAGTTAAAAAAAGCTTGAAAGCTTGGAAACGCTTGAACACCAAACCAAGCCTATATCAACAAACATCAAACCAAGTCAAGCTTTTATTTTTAAAATGATTGACTTTCATTACGTTTCAAGCTAAGTTACTTAGCTTTGTGAATCTCTACCAAAGTATAAAGTTTAAATCAATTGTTAATCTTATCTTTACTAATTATAGACAATTGGAATTTAATATTTGTAACGTGTTTAGACGACATGTAGGTACTATCATCATTCAGCAAGCTCCGAAGTTTTTAAATAGTAAAAGTTTATCAAAAAGAGTTTATCAACCAATTACTAAGCAAACAAATTGACCTTATAATGGTATTAAAATCGCATCAACAACTACAAATAAATTAAAAATAAAATAAAATAATTTTGAGTTAAGGGAAGACGTCGTGTTTAAAAAAAGAAATTTGTTAAAGTAAATAGATGAATTTGCGTTGGAATGATAATGACTTTTAAATTTTTTTCAACATAGTTATCAGAAAAGTTTTTGTTATAGAAGAAGAAGAATTTAATATTAAGACCAGGGAAAAAATGACTGTTGGACAAAATGTGGTTATCAAAAGAACAGGAAGCATTATTAATACTAGGATTTAGATATTTATTAAAATAATGAATATGATTTATTATTTTCTCGGCCGTACGAAGAATTCCAATGAACTATTTTAAATTATAATTAATAGATTTCTTTTAAGAAAAATGGAATTGAAATAAAGAATCGTACAAAATATGCTAACAATATCTGATATTTTTTTTTGGAGTTTTAAAAATGATGAAAATAGAAAACAAAAAAAAAATTATTTTTTCCATTAATTCTATTCAAAAACTCTAAATGGGTTTGTACTATATTGTTTTATTTTATATTTTTTAAAATCTCAAAACCTTCCCAATAAGTTTATTTTTATTTCTTTTATTTTAATAAGTAAACGCTACATGTTTCGACTTATGGTCATTCTTAAGCGTATACTATAAAATTAAAATTATAGAATCGACTCTTCTTTTAAACATAAACTAAAAACTAAATATAAACATTAGAATTGAAAAATCGAACTTTAAATATTGAATATCAAACTTTAAAAAATAATTATAGAAATCTCAAAAATAATATAAATAAAAGACGTTCTTATCTTAGTACATATTCACTGCCTTTAAATATAACTAAAATGTCATCTATGTATCTTTTATAATAAATAAATTTTTTTTATTATATCATTAAAAAAAAGTTTATAGATTTCTAAGTTAGATAAGAAAATCTCTGCTAGTAGCTAATTAACAAATCAAAATATTAAGGTTTTTCTGACAAGACTTTCGAGAGGAATGAAAAAACTTTGATTCGTCAAAGAATTCGAGTCGAGTATATCGAGTCTTTACTGTTGCGGGAATTATGAATATATTTGAGGTTTTTTGATAATACCGAAGCTAGTTTTTTAACAAAACGTGGGTTTTCTAATTCGGTTGACTTGTTAACAACACTTTTAACTATTTGAACAGTATCTTTTCACATGAGTCCTTTAATTTCCAATTTTAGTATATCTTTAAAAATACAAGGAAACGTAGATTTAATAAAAGTCAAGTCCTCCTGTATACGTTTCTTCTTATTTGGACCATTCTGAAATTTTTCTATACTTTCAGTTTCTTTGTGATCGAATTCATTGATAACGTTTGATAAATTTCAAATTCTTAGCGGAATATGAAGCAGCTTCGATCCAAGTACATCATCGTGCCACAACTGGAGACGGAGGCAAACTAATATCAGTAACACCAATTTTCCTAAAATTAGTCACACGAGAGGTGCTTTCAGAAACACTGTCTTTGCTGAAGATATCAGTAAATTACGACTTGGATATTTGGAACGTATTAATTCAGCTACTCTCTGCAAACCATGTGCTACATAAGCAATAAAAATTATTTTTGAATATAGAACTTGTAAATCTTTCATTGCATTGCACATATATGGTACAGCATCGGTGCAAATAAACAACACTTTGTCGTAGCAAGTAGCTGTCGACCACAAGAGGCTGAGTGTATTGTTAAAAAATATAGCAATTATAAAATGATTCACTTTTTCTTATACCTTTACTGTTAGTCAGTACGATTTGTTTCTTTTTTCTTCAACACTTAACATATCAAATAAAAAATTTGTAAAACTTTGCTGTTATGTGTCTGTTGTTTCATCTAATAATATCCCAAACTGGTTTGTATTCTTTCAATTTTTGTAGGGTAGCAATATATAATTGTGGAACGTAATCTGTTCGCAACGTTGATTCGTTTTTAAAATCTCATTTTTCAATTTGGTCAATGATATATTAGCAGATATAAAAGCTGCACATAAGTCCTCGTTAAACGCTCAATACCTCGGTCTAGGTTTTGATAGCGAGTTGATCAACATCTGCTGTTTTTTGCTATTCTTTTTTTGAATGATGTTGTTCTGATGTCTTTCAGTTGCAAATGTTTCACATTTTTTCGTAACTGTTAGAGTCACTCCATAGTATTTGCAAAACGATATACTTTCGTCAGTTGTAAAGTCGTTGGTCTTTTATAAGTTTATTTAAAATTGCATTTTTTCAGCATTTTAATTGTTTTAAGAGAAATTTATTTTGTTGTTAACTGAACCGCGAAAATTCACCCTTTTGGGAATCATCATCACTGGGAAATACTCTCTGATGTATTTCTGCAATTATACTGATATATTTATATAGCTTTTATTCATGTTTCGTTGTAATAACATATAAAAGTGTTGTGGTCGACGCAATCTCGTGGTTAACGAGCCTACGTATAAAATGTAAACAAATTGGTGTTATAGAGATAGTAGTATGTTAGTAGTTGGATTTGCAATCTAACTACCAACATGCTACTTTTATATGTTAAGGATTTTATAAGGAAACTCATTGTCATTCAATAATGAAACTATTAAAAGCTATGAAATAACAGGTAATTGGAAGCGATTAAGTGAATAACTTAAATACAATCATTAGCTAAATGAGTTAATGACTGTATACTTTTAAATAAGCATTCTATGACTTGTTTCAGTTTCAAACATACAATGCTTAAAACATCCAAAATAAGCATCTATAACCAAAAATGACCAAATTATGCATTTGCACATGCATTTATGCAAATGAACAATTATCCTAAGCTTAAACATTAAATTAATTGATTATGTAATGTTAGTACTAGTTGATTATGAAGTAATTTATTACTGACCAATTATAATTACAATAACAACACTATTACAAGAAAAGTACCACAGAGTTACTATGATCTAGATTTTCGTTTGCTTTTTCAAGTTTATCGGTTTCTTTCTTACCTTTTCAGAGTTTAGAATCTGGCTTGGTTCGCAAGTTGATTACCTAACTTTTGAGAAGTTTTTAGTTAGATTTCGGTTGCTGGTTGAATGTGGGCAAAACGTTGGCAACTTCGGTTACAGCAATGTCACGGTTCAAACTCGGAAGACGTTCTTATCTTAGTATAGACTCCGGCCGTGGAAGCCTTCACTGTTACAATAAAGGACAGACATGAGAAGTAAGCATTATAATGGCATTAAACCACGCCTAGATAATACTATTTAGCGCAAAGCAATATTTATTTAAAATGTACTTTTAATGAAGTAGAAATATTTTTTTTTTAAAATACTTGTTTATCGAGTATTGCACAAAAAGGTTGCTAATAATTATATATTGGCGTTTAGATTTATGAAGATGACAAATGTGAATATTGTAAAGTAAAATAGTTCTATTAATGAAATTACAAAGGCCGTAGATTCATTTTATACCGAACTTTGCTGTTTAGTTTTCGTTTTTAATATTTTGTGATAATTCATTCAACTGTTAGGTGCTAATAGATTTAATAAAAACATAGGTTAATAGAATTGTTACTTTACGTTACAACTTAGTATGTGAATGCAATTCCCCTCTGTGCCATTTTAAATTGCTTTTAGTGATATTAATTCCCATAAAGCTCGTTTGGTGAAAGCGCGCTGCAGTTTATGTCGTCATATATTACATTTCAAGCTATTTTAATTTTGTTTGGTGTCACCAAATGATATCGCATTCATCCACTTTTCATAATTTTGATTGATGTTGAACTTCAAAAGAAAGTTATTACACGGCAAATCGTTATTTCAAATTTATGGAAACTACAAAATATATATAAATCTTTTAGACAAACTTAAAAATCTAATTATCCAATTAACCTTAAGATGTGTTCTAGCACCGTTTTGTATAATTACAGCTTTTTTTTTAATGTCATTTAAATCTTTCTAAAATTTCTATTAATGCAATAGCGGATTAAAATAATTAATGACTCTTGACGACGAGTCGCAATATTTTTAGGTTTCATGAAAACTAAAGAAATACTTTTTCCATTAGCGTATTGCAGGTTAGGGATTTTGCAATTCAATCTCGTTTAAATGTGAGGCAACCGTGTTTTTCTTTGATGAAGTTATGTGGTGTAAATTTAATAAAATTATACGAGTTAAAACTTATTATATTTTACAAATTATTGATTAAACTGCATTTTTTTGGTAGATTAATTGAATCTGCGCAGTATAACATTAACAATATATTTACTTAAAATTAACTGTGTTTACGTTAATCTATACGATAGTAGATTTAGTAACTAAATAAGGCTTATATATATAACAAATAATGTATAATCCTAAAATGCCAGCAGCTATCAATAAACACTCTGTTACAGTAACATAATAGGAAATGTAAAGCGTGAGGTGCAGGGTTGTCTTCACTGCTGTGTGTTTTAAGGCGAAAATTCGAATGCAATCTGTAATTAACTCTTGGGTTGAGTGTAGTGCATGTATTACTTTTGTACTAAATAAGAACAAACGCAAAATGGTTATCCCATCACTAAATACGAGCTTTGTCGTAGACTAACAACTTATGTACCTCACAGTGATTAAGACACTCGACGTTAAACCTAAAATTTGGCTTACAAATTGTAATCTCACTAACGAATAAGAAATACCATACAGCTCTAAGTAATAACTACTTATAAATACCATTAAAGCGCGTATGCTATTATCAAATACAGAAGCAATTGCCTGTAACGAGTAAATAAATATTTGCCAATTATTAATGGTGCTTTGTAAAGTCGTATTGACGTTATCTAAAAAACGACACTGTCTTTTGAAAACTATGCTTAACACCAACTTCTTGTCCATGAGACATCTTGCTGAAGCTTATATCTCTTTAGTTTAAAGAACACTGTGTTTGCAAGTAAATATTTCAAAGCACCTTGGCTTTGCCTATTATTATTCAAACATTTTCATCTTGGCGTAGTCAAATTGCATCGGTTAAACGACTATAATATTCATAGCATGGTAAATGTATAATTTGTTTAAGACTTTGAGAACCTCATTTCACATAATTGGCAATCTCGACCTCCGAGAGTTTCGGTTGAAACAATGCAATTGCATATTCTCTTCACAATTCCCTTGTTGACTTTACTTAGCAGATTACCACTTCTTGCATTTTCTTACAGTTATTTCTGTTTTTGATTTGTTTTATAACACAAATGTTTGCATTATTATTGTTTTGTTTCGGGTTGTTGAAAATGCTAACGCGTTCTCACGCTAATACTTGAAATTTAAAAAATAACGAGGGAGTTTATTATTTTGAAATGTTCTTAATGTTATTTACGTATTAGTTTTTGTTAAATTAATTTATTTTAATACAATAATAATAACAGTTGTTTAAATAGGAACCGGGCTGAAAGTTAAAATTACCTAAAAAAGTTATTAACGTCTGAGGGTTCAATAGAATAATTCAATTGAATTGATTTTGTTTGTGTCTGGCAATGTCGATTTTATACAATTTTTTCTTACTCTATATCAATATTATTAAAAGCTAAAGTTTATTTCAGACGTAATCTTTTGCGGTTTTTGTCAATTTTTCTAACTTAGGTTTCTAGTTTTTATAACTTCTTAATGTAGTATTATGTGTAAAGTCTTTGTGTTGATTCAATACTGAAAACGAAAGTTTAAGAATAACTGTACGGTAGACGTTTAGAGTAATTCAGTTTTATATACTATGTATTAGATCTGTATAAAAACAATGAATTACAACGGTTTCTGGTGCTCGGGATAAACATTATCCTACATTTTAACGTACAAAATGTAAAGCCTGTAGCGTCAGTGGACAGGTCTTTACAACATTTTGATAGACGCTTTTGTAAGTTTAATAAACGTAATTTAAATAAATTAAAATATTGTACTAAATTTACCTCTTGTAGATGCATTAGTTTAAACAGAACAAAAGGGCAAATAAATTGTGAGTTAAGGTATTTTATACGCTTTAAATTAAAACACGATTATTGTTGTAGTATTAAATGTAAAAATGCTTTTGTAGTATTTTAATTTTTAGTTTTTTAATTCCACTGTTAGGTTTTTTATTTTACACCAAAATCGTATTTTAGCAGAATTTGAACCGACAGCAAAATACATTTTGCACATTTTTATTTGAATTTCATAAAAACATTTAAAATCAAAGTTTAGCATTTTATATGATTTCTACCTAATTAAATGCTTACTTCTCAATCACTAGCAAACGTGCGTGATCATATTTATGTATCGCCTAACTTAAAAGTAAAAACAATAAATTAGAAAGAGAAAATTTGTTGTTTTACAGAGAAATTTTGTTTGTTTAAAAACAAAGTTGATGCATTTAGTGATGTAGTTGAAATTTTTATTACATCCTACTTTATAGTTTTTGCTCTATAAAGTAAATTGAAGCAGATTAAAGGGATTTTCTGTTCTGTAATTCCTTTGGGTTTAAATTGCAAAGAATTAAATTTTTTGTTGTTGATTGTGTTTTATTTATTGCTACTATTTTGTCTTGACTATCTAAGATGGGATTTTATATAAATTATTGGTAATCATTAAATGAAAATTTCAAAGGAATATATTGTAGATTTGTAAATGTGTCTCTTTAGTTTTAGTTATTTTAATCCGTTACTATTTGCTTCTTATGTTTATTTTTTTATATCAATTAAACGTCTTGGTAAGAAATTAGTTAAAATAATTGCATCGCTAACGTTTAATCAATATGTTCACTTGCGTTTTACAAAGCACACATTGAATCGTGCAATGATTTGCTAATAGCATAACCACATGTGTACATTTTAAGTTAATTTAAACTTGAAGTTTCAAACCAAACTTTTGTAAACAAATGGAAATCAATAAAGTTCTGTTCCCGGAACTAATTTATGGGTTCATTACGTAACATTTTAAACATTGTGCGATGCAAAACATTCTCTATAACAACACGTTAATAGAAATCAGCGAATTACTATATTAACTGTGCTTTGCTTTCCTTTACATGAAGAAAATATTATTTCTTGTAAAAGCGCTGTTAATTACAGTGTCATTCAACATTAAATACATCTTATGAAGTCGATTCTTTATCGAGGCACATCAAAGGTACTTACATCGTATAATTATCGTTTTAAAAAAATTGGACGTAAACCAAAGAAGCTCATTTACATCTTTAAAAAGTTATTTACTATACTTTGAAAATTGCTTTTGAGGTTTTTGTATAAAAGTGACATTGATTTGCCTAATGATCGTTTCGCAATTTTACTAGCCGCTCAGTATTAAAGTTTTTGCTATTTTCTATTAGGTGCTTAAGCACATTCTTTCTATAAAAGTTTTTCTTTTTTTATTTAAAAAAAAAATCTCTTGAAATGCTTATATCACCTTTATCATCCTTTAGGGTGTCTTATTATACTTTATTTTACTATTCTCTAAAATGCTAGTTTATTTTAATCTTAAAAAAATTAAATGCGTTTTAGGCTAATTTTTGTACATCACACCAAAACAATTAATAATTTGTTTTTTTTTAACATTACATAAACGAGGAAAATTGTGATAAATTGGAAAAAAATGCTATTAAATCAGGTACTCAAATCATTTTAACTAAATTTCATGTTGTTATATTTACAATCACGTTAATTAAGCATTGTTATACAGCGGAAAATTAATTAGAATGAATTCTAATGACATTCTTAAATTTGGAAGTATTGTACGAGCTTGACGTTTCAAGAAAATATGAGTAGAATCGTTACTGCTTTGAAATATCAGAGATGTTTGCTTTTTGCGGTTTTCATTAGCGCTAATGTGAACCTTCGTGTAGTTGTTATTAAGGTAATGGTAAGGATTCAAACATTTTGGAAAATTTCAATTAAGTATATTTACACTTACGGGCTAAATGTTATTAAGGTATTAAATTGACGTTAAACAAAATAGTTAGGTTTAAATAATATCTTCTTAAATCATAATGCGATTTGTTTTGTTAGTTTAAAACAAAAAATGATTACTTACAAAGTTGAATTTATAAAATTTGAGTTGGGGATATTGTACTTAAGAGCTTATGTCACTACGAAACTAGTATAAATATGAAAACACGTTTTGCATATATTTAAATTTATCAGTAATGTAATACATAAATATTTGATTTGCTACTATTATACTTACTGTTGTGGTTTTTTATTATCTGTTTTGTTAATCAGTTACTGTACCACGTAAATTTGTTTGTTGAATATGTAAGTACATATAAGCGACCCCTCTAATACAATGAACGTTGTAATAGGATCGTATATTAGATGTCATATACATACAGAATGACATCGACATATTTCAAACTTTACACCTTGTTTATGTGTTTTTTCTTTCAAATACTAATCACAACGTCTAAGTATTGTTACGGTTTTAACAAATATTTTACTTCAACTAATAATGCATTAAAAACGTAATACGTTTATTTATTTTAAAATGAATAATTGTTTATGGTTTTCTATTCCATTAAAATTGCAATAAATCATTATATAAACCTGAACGACGAGAATAGCAATTTTGGTGGTAGGTATATAAAATATAAAAATTAATCAACACGCCCAGTTGTTAGTTATGCCGAATGAAACGGTGTTATTGCAGCAAAGCACTGCACAATTTCAAAAAAATACTGCAGGATCGCAAAATGAACAAACATTATTTAATGCTTTGAAAAGAGAGGAATGCGAGAACATTGAACAACATGCAAATGAAGCTAGAAAATCTACAAAAATTATATTGCAAACCAAATATAAAGGGTGTTACAAAAGTACGACACAAAAAACACAAAATGCAACATCTAACGTAAAGGAACAAGATGAAGTTCAGTATTACATAGATGAGGAAGAACTAGCAAAAGAGGCGGAGTGGGTAAGAATAAAAGATAAGAAAAAAAGAAAAATGGATAAATCACTAATCTTTCCACAATCAAGTCTAAAAGCTTTTCAAAAAGAACAAGAGCAACTAAAAACTAAAAAAATACCACAACGACCACTAATAATAGCGGAAGGACTTAAAAGTTTTAATATACTCCACGAACTTATAACTAATATAATGTCTGGATTCTAAATTAAAATCATCAATGATACAAACATCAAGATTAACGTCAAAGATGACGAACAATATCAAACCCTCATTAAGGCTTTATACGAGAAACAATATTTATGGCACTTGAAAATTAGCAAAATCGACCAATTAAGGTATCGGCAGTTAATCTTTATTATTCTTGCTATCTCGAAGAAATATTGAATTATTTGAAGCTACTAGAAAGCTGAAGTACAAAACAAAACAGCCACTGAACGTGTTTATTCTGTGGTTCAGAAATGACAAGGATGTCAATAAAATTTTTAGTAATACTGACAGTATTGGTGTAAGAGTGCAAATTCAACCAATTAAAAATCCAAATTAGTACCGCAGTGCAAACGTTGCGAAGCTTATGGTCATACCCAAAAATACTGTGCTAACGAATTAATATGTGTTAAGTGTGCTGGAAGACATAGAACCGCAGATTGTGGAAAACCAAAAGAAGCAAAACTAAAGTGTGTTTATCGTGGAGAACAGCACTTAGCTAACTATCGCGGATTTATAGTAAAAGAAACGAAAAAAAAATTAAGGACCAGCAGCTCAAGAAACAGAGTTTACCTAAACAATCTCTAAGATCTACTCAACTTAAAACAGCGAAAGCGGATCTAAGAGCAGCACCAACAGTCAAGTAGTGGCGGACAAAACAGATAAGCAAGAGACCAAACAAGTCAAATGAATTTGGCCTAATCACTGGTGAAGTTTTTCCCAGAAAAATTATAATAAAACATACCAATTTTATTAACGCATCTTTCTGATTGAATTACGTTCTTAAGATGTGGAAAGTAGCAGAAGTCATCATGATTCCCAAACTAGGTAAACCTCGTAATGACGTAGCATCGTATGGACCTATATCTCCAAATTATATGAAAAAATGCTTCTCAAGAGACTAAAACCAATAGTAGAGGAAAAGAACTTGATACCTTGCCATCAGTTTGGATTTAGAGAAAGAGGCTCCACTATTGATCAAGTACATCGGATCACAACTGTCATTGAAAAATCACTAGAAGAAAGAAAAGTCTGTTCCACTGTCTATCTCGACGTTGCTCGGGCTTTTGACAAAGTATGGCATGAACGCTTGTTCCATAAAGTCAATTTGCTCCCGCCACAACAACTTTCACAGCTTCTACAATCATATTTATCAGAAGATATTTCAGAATTAAACACGAAGATGCTTACTCAGAACTAAAGGAAATCCGAGCAGGGGTACCACAAGGTAGTGTGCTAGGTTCAGAACTCTACCTATTATACACTAGTGATATTCGAAGTCCTGAGCATGAAACAATAGCAACATTCGTTGATGACACCGTAGTCGCTGCCGTCGGAAAAGACCACTAAGAAGCTACCAAAAAACTCTAAACTTCTATTAATAAAATTAATATATGAGCTAAAACTTGGCGAATCAAGTTAAATGAAAATATATGTAGACTTTCCCAATAAACAAAAGCAACATCTACCCATCCGGATCAACGATACCCAGATTTGGGAATGATATTAGACGCGAACTGAAAGGTTCATATCAAAAATAAACATAAAGAACTAGGTATCAAAATGAAATACATGTATTGGCTTCTTGGAATAAATTCTAAGTTGTCTACAGCAGTAAGAAACATCGTTGATGCACTTTGGTACGGTCGAAACAGATACATCCATCGGGATCTTCAAATGGAGATTGTTGATCAAACCATCGTCAGTAGCCACGAATAAAGGCTGCTTAATCATGTGAATGTCAAAGCCATGCAATTCCTATATAACAAAAACTTCGTAAAAAGACTCAAGAGGATCAAGCTTTTTGAGTTAGTGAAATAGTGATCGTGCTAAGCAGATCATTGTAAGGTTTTTGTGCTACATGTTATCTTTAGTGTAGTAAAGTTATTTGAACACAAGGCAAACTAGTGAGTAAGACCTTAGTTTTAAGAATCATCAAACGTAACAATTTAAGTTAGAACAAAATTGATCATTGATCTTGTAATGAGTATCTTTAAAAAAAATGTTAAAACTAAAATTGCCAGGACGAAACAAGAATTGCCTATAAACGTAACAAAAGTATGGTTTACTCGTGTAACTCAGAAGGTGATAGGAGGGGATTGCTTGATAATAGAAAGTCGTGAATATTTGAAAAATTCAAAAACGTAAAGAAATAATCAATATCCGGTAGGGCACCAAACAAGGATGGAACCTAAAACAAACCAATATATAAATGACGTTACACGTTGACGTTAATGTAAATAAGAATAAAATAAAATAATGCAATAGAAAAAACTGATAAATCATAAATCTAATGCCAAACGTAAAGCGCATATCGACATAATTTTAACAAACAAAATAATTGGATATCAACTCTTATTATTACAAAATTAAACTGCAAAGGCCTTTGTACGCAATATAAAAGAATATTTGTTAAGTTAATTTAAATCAAATCAGCAATTAACACCAATGAATAAAATTGTTAATTAAATTAATTTTGCGAAATTAGAACTGCACAAAAAACAAATCGTTTTAAAATCGGGTTTTAATTGTCAACTCGAAAAAATTGTGTTTAACAATAGAACAAATAAGCAATTTAATACACTTGGTTCAATCAAAGATTGTAGAACACGTTATTCCTCATATATTTGCAAACTAAAAGTTGCATTAAAGAGGAATGAAGATCCACCTTGACGTGGAAAATTGAACTGTGTATTCAAAAACTTAATTGCACGTAACACAACTCAACAACATTTGGAAATAAGTTTAAATGAGCTTCATAAACTGCTATAATCTTGATTTTACGTTATAGCCATGCAGCATTTGAATTACTATGAAGTGCAAGGTTTCATTTATCAAGTGTTTATAAGAACTTTATCAATCTTTTATTGTGAATTTTTTGAAAAACAACTGCGTCAAAACGGATTAACAACTTTTGTAATGTACTAATTTATTTAATATAAATAGTTACATGCAAGTAAGAAAATTATCGTAACAGAAAACTAATTAAGAAACGGTAGTTTTATAAATCGGTAATGTTTGAAATATGTTAACATCAAAAACCTTAACCAACCAATTTTAATGTGTGATAGTTTCAGTAGTGATAAGTCACGTTTGCTTCTTCGATAACCTGAACCGTCAACTGATTGATTTATAATAATGACAATGGAAATTGTCTTACATAATAAATATTATTAAGTATAAATTTGTTTACTTTCAACAAATTAAAATAAGATTAAAACAGAATTGATCAACATTTCAACTATTTTAACGTCTCGTTGCGTGATCAAGGTTTGTGTTAAATTAGGCTTAGAATTAGTTTATCGTCAGTTTACGTGTTTACTTTGTCAGCATATCAAACAGATAGATTAAAAAATGTAACTGCTTTAATAATAATCTTAATTTTTTTTGGAAATTATTACAAATGCTATTTCATTAGTGCTATGGTAATAATATATCAAAAGCTCATTATCAGCAATTTTGGTTTATAATGATAGAAGTAAATATTATATCTAACGGTCATAGAGGTGCACAATTCTGAAAACGTTTGTACTGCTAAAGAAAAACATTATTATCAAAAAAGGGTAATAAAAACAAATAAACATAAAATCAAGTTACATTTGAAATAAGTTTGCCACTCGCAAAGAATAAGTGAACAGTAACACGATTAGATTAGAAATTGGAATAAATTTAAATCAGACCCGATATATCATGGTAATCTCATTTGTAAAATGAGCCAGTAAATGATAAAATATTTGTAAGATATTGTGTTGGCCGTCTGTAGAGACACTAGTCGATGCAGATAATTCATTGAGAGAGCCGCGCGGCGAAGAAAGTCTTGTTTCACATATATTAACATGTAGTTGGGCACCTTCCAGTAAATACTACAATTAACGGTTATACATACATACGACTGTGTTCTTTACTTATGATTAAAGGGAAATTTAACTACATATTGTTACGTATTTATTATTAAAAACTAATTTATTTAAAACGACTAAAACGATGTTTTACTTATTCTAGAAATATGTACACTTTTAAATTAACCGAACTAATAAAATCTAATAATATTTAATAAAAACACTTACACTATAATTTATATATAACCGTTGTATAACACTATCACTGACACGAGATAAGATAACGTCCGCGGGCAGCTTAGTACTTGTTTACACTAAAAATCACGTACACGATTATTCTCGGTATGTTGATGTAGACACACGCGTGCTAACGATTTATTTCCACTTGATAATCTTCTTAACACTGCTGCCTTCGCATTCCAGCAATAACTGACCTACGATCTGTCTCGTCGGTATATATACACATACGGAAATCCTTCTGGAGCGTTCCCTATTTTTCGGTATATCTTCTAGAAGATGGATAACAGCTTCTAGAAGGCTCTTGCATTTGCAAATAATTTCTCGAACGTTTCAATATTACAGTTTGAGTGGTACTGAAATTGTATTGTATTAGACGAGGAGTGTATGCGTTTGACAGACCCACATTTTAGGGACTGAACAAAACCAAAGGTAATTTAAAAAGAGGTCTTGTATCAAATTAAGTTTATCGTACTCTGGTAATCTAAATGTTCATGCGGTTAAATTGTAATTCTGTTTAATATAAAATGATTTCTATATAATTTACTATCACAATTTTTTATTTGTTTCTATTCCGCTCACTTTTTCTTTTGTTTACTTTTTGGCTGAGTGCGAACTGACGTTTTTCATGTTTTTCTTTTTTTGTCCTTGCTTAAGAGTTTTTCAAACCGTTGCATAGCGCAAGATATTGTTATGTAATAGACTCCTAGTCTTTCAACATTAGCACGGTAGCATAATCATTCCTCGGCCAACGTGATCACTTTCACAGTCATCATGATTTAAATTACTGTTTCGGCGTTCTATTGCAATAATTTGCGAATCTAAACACTTTCAAGAACTAACGTAAAGATGTTTAACCTGACAGAATATTTACCGATATAGATTTCTTTATTGATTGATTTTATCATTTTAAAAAAGTTGGTTTTGACAATTTTATATTCGGTTTCAAGTTGATGACATTTTAAAACTGCATTCTTATTGTTTTATTTATTTGAACTCGCGTTAAAATTGAAATGATTTTTGTAATTAATTTTTTGCAATTTGATTTCTTTTCTTCTAAGATTAATTAATTAATAAACATTTAATTTTTATTATTTATATGTATGAGGAGAAGCCTTATTCTTTTATTTACATTTTTAAAATGAAAGATGTCAGTGTCTTATTTTGTATACGATTTAATATTTAGAAATACTGCTGGATTTGGTTTTCTAGCTTTTTTTCGAGGGAATAGTCTTTTTTTATAAATCTCTTACACAAAAATCATTAAATGGTTGATGGCATCTAACGGAAGTAATACTTCGCAAATGTTTTGATGGAAAACGTACGTTACGTCTTATTCGTCTATTGTAGAATTTTACGAATGAACTAATATAAAACATAAAAATATTACTGTATTTCTTACTCGATTCCTTTAAAAACGGGGCATCACTGTAATGACGTGTCATTTAGATTTTGTAATGTAGGGAGTATGACATTAGAAGCTTGATGTTGCGAACATATATTATTTTTTAGAAAATGTCAACTTTATAAGCCGCGAAGCTTGGCTGTAGAAAATTTATGCGTATATTGATATCTCTTAAAATAAAAAATAAATTAATTAATGTAGCTGCTTTAAAATAAAAACAGATCACTAAGACTTTTGCTAGGTATCATTTAGTAAATACTGGTTAAAGGTGTGGTGCAGATTTCCTAAGGGAACGCTTTGTTTAGATCTTAAAGACAGTCTAAATAACCAGTCACTCTCCATGCCTAGAGTGATTTATGAAGCTTTAACTGTTTCATATACTTCCTCGCTGTAAATTAATAATGGTATATTAATCTCAATTTCATTTAGGTACTTCGATTAAGTAAGTAATCGTTTGTATTGTTTCCATTCAAGCCACGCTTAAGCGCTACTTCATTATGTAATCAACTGTAAAACTAATGAGATAGAGATTACATACAAAACTTTGAAATAACTAAGCTGTGGATGGCGTGAAATTGAAACGTTACATGTACAATATTATGCATTTTGCAATATGTTGCACAGGAATTGAAATTGCGGAAGAGGACATACTATTGAATTAAATTTATGAACCACACGTAATTTTGATTTTTGTCAAATTTATTCAGTAAAAAGCGGAACTGGCAGATGTGTCTACAATCTACAAAATTTAGTTCAACTAATTTTAAAATGAAATTTTTTATTTAAAAAGTTGTCGAAAAAGAATATTAATAATAGCGATTTTAATTAGTCGTAGTTATATTTTAAGTTCAAATTGCATTGCTACAATTGTAAAAAAACTTTCTTAATGTAACCCTTTGATACATTTTATTATAATTAAAAAACTCAGAAGTAGGAGCGATTATTAAAAAAAATCGTTGTTGTTTATTGGGACTGAAGTTACAAATTAAAATAATTTTTTTTAATAAAAAGCTGTGAGAAATGTCAAAACTTCGGTTTTTAGTGCAGAAAATTTAATATCAATATCTGCCTAAAATTTAATTAACGGTTTATTAGTAAATTGTTTTTTAAATTAAATATATTTTTATTTTAAACTTTGATATAAATTTTACTTGTTAATATGTGTATAAGATATGTAAACATTTTTTTTGGAATCAATTAATTACAAAACTACAACAAAATTATGAACAGAATAATTTTGTTTAGTGTAAATAAGACAACCCTGTGCAGTTTGAAATAGATTTCGCACAATCATAATTTGAAAAGCTTTTATCGTTACTTGTAATAACACGTGAAAATAAAAAAAAACGACCCAGTAGAAACTTGGGCCGTTTTTGACTGAATATTGACAAATGGTGTCATAGATAACTTTTGACCAAAACAAAAATATTTTGAAAATCAGCAATTGAAGTCACAGATCAGTTTAAATATTCTACTTGTTTTTGAGCATTCCGTCGGCTAACTTTTTATAGACAATTTTGAGCATCTACATAAGTAACAGAAAACTCAGAAATTGGAAAGATTCGTTTAATAATGTTTTTGTTGATAAAGGATGGTCAATTTTAAGAAAGGCTTTTAGCTACAAATATTTAGGTGGTTCTTTAGTCGATTATGCGTTAGTTAAAGAAAAATTGGGTTTAGAAGTGGAACCAAAAGGTTATGATATTTCTCGTATTAACCAAATAGTTTTCGGGTTACCAAGCGAAGCTCAAGATGAGCTTGACAGAGAGGAACTGACTTCTCTAGATAAGTTATACACTGCTCTTGAAAAGTTGGGGGATGCATTTTCTAGAAAAAAATAATAAAATAATTTTAACTCCGCGCGTTTACAAAGATTTTTTCTAACACAAACAAAAAAAAATGATTTTCAGCGTAAAGCATGTTCAAATTGTGCAAACCTTGGTTTTCCAAATCGTTTTCATTTATTATCAGTTTGTCGTAGTAAACAAACAACTGGGGAAAAGATTAAATCAAACAAGGCCGAACCTTCGGCTAATATGACTGACATGGAAATATTAAATGTTGATTTAAACTAGATAGCCGGGCAAAAGTAGATCCGTTGATAAAATTAAAAGTTGTTTTTAATGATAATTTTAAAATAAATGCTCTTTATGATAGTGGCTCAAATGTCACATTAATTAACCAACGAATTGCTGACTTGCTTAAGTTGAGATTATTAGAAAAAAAATGCATATTTAAAACAATCAACGGATATAACTTTATACTACTGCCCGGGCTTTAATTACACTTCGTATTGGTAAAATTACTGATTGTATAACTTATGTTGTTAAAAACGATAATTTTTCTTAGATTTATTATTAGGTATCGATGCTATAAAAAAAATTCAGTTGATTCAAGATGAAACTTTAAAAAATCTTCAACGCATTGATACTAAAAAGGTTATAGATTTACAAGAAGAGCTGTCTAACAATGATCAGATGCAAACTTTAGATAATAATAATGTATTTTAATGAAAATTTAAACACAAGCGATTTTAAAGCTGACTTAAGCCGTATCAAAGATTATGTAAAGCAACAAACAATTTTAAATTTATTTGAAAAACAAACACGTTTGCAAATGATAAATTTGATATCGGTAAAGTTAAATCAAAAGATGCCGAGATAAAACTAATTAAGAACGAATACGTCACATCTAGGCCATATAAATGTTCTATTCCTGATGACGATGAAATAAAAACTCAAGTAAAAAAGCTACTTCGAGCTGGAATGATTAAAGAATCTGACTCGCCATGTAACACTGGCATACAAAAAGGATGGTGGAAGAAAATCTCGTTAATGTATTGATTTCAGAAAACTAAATAAATTCGTGGTCCCAGAATGTTTTCCATTTCCTACAATACAAGATATTATTGATAAAGTTGTCAATTGCAAATACTTTACAGTTATAGATATTAATTCTGCATTTTGGGGCATCACTCTCAAGTTAGAGGACCGTGAAAAAACTTCCTTTGTCACTAAATATGGAAAATTTATGTTCAGAGTTTTACCTTTCAGTCTCAAGACTGCTTCTGCAAGTTTTTAAAGAATTTTGTTAAATATAATTTGGAGAAATAATTTAGATGATTTTTGTATTAATTACATAGACGATATTTTGATTTTCTCTAGAACTTGGAAAGAACATATTCAACACATAGAAAAAGGATGGATTCAAACTAAAATTAGTCAAGTGTTTGTTTGCAGCTGAATCAGTTAAATATCTGGGTCATACAATTTCAATGAAGAAAGTTTCGCCAGCCCAAGAAAATTTAATTTTAATTAAAAATCTTCAAAAAAAATCTGATAAGTTTAGTGTCCGTAGTAGTATTCTTGGTTCAATTAACTTTTATCTGAAGTACATAGAAAATAGTACTCAGAAATTAGAACCTCTTCACCGACTATTAAGGAAAGAAGTTAAATTCGAGTGGTCGGGTGAGTGTGAAGAACTTTTAATATGATTAAAGATTATCTATTTTCTAAGAGGATTTTGGCTATTTACGTCAATAATAAACCTGTTTTTATCGAGACAGATGCGAGCTACACAGGAATGGGGACAACACTTAAACAACCTAGAGAAGATGGATTATTACATCCTGTAGCTTATTATTCAAGAAAACTTTCGAATACTGAAAAACGATTGGACGTTATACACTTAGAATGTAAAGCCATTAAAGATGCAACAAAATTTTGGAGTATTATTTGATTAGTCGTTCTTTCACTGTTTGTAATGTGCATAAACCATTAGAGAATTTAAAAACAAAACCCAGAACAGACGAAATTCTTGGTGATTTAATTCTATATTTGTCCCAGTTGGATTTTAATATAATTTATAAAAAAGGAAAAGACAATATTATTGCCAACCTTCTATCTAGGAACCCGGTACTTGAATACTTTGAAAACAAAGATGTTATTCAGATCGTTCATTTAATAGATATGTCTACTATACTAAAAGATCAGTCAGAACATCTTTCCGAAATGAAGCCTACAAAAAAAATAGAGTATAAACAAGGGTTAATTTTAAAAAAATTAAAGAAGTCGAGAATTTTTGTTTCACCCAGTTTTGGAAATGAGATTATTGACCTTGTTCATAAACACTATGGCCAAATTGGTCCAGGACAAATGATAGCGACAATAAGACCTCATTATTATTTTAGATGTTTGGCTGTACATGCTTTTTATAAAAATTGCAAAATATGTATTAAAAGTAAAACTAGACGTAGTCGTGCTATAGGTCTGCTTTCGCAATTCGGTCCGGCATTCCAACCGTTTCAAATCATGTCACTTGACAGTGTAGGTGGTTTCGGAGGGATCCGCTCCATAAAAAGATATATGCATATTTTAGTAGATCATTTTACCAGATATGCCTAGATTTCTACAACTAAAGGACAAACTGATCAAAATTTTATCAATTTAATTAATCCAGTAGCAAAACATAATATTTCTATATTGTTAGCTGATCAATATACCGCTATAAATTCAACTGATTTTAAAAACTATTTAGAAAAAACTGGTATAAAGATTGTTTTTACTTGCATCGATCACTTGGAATCAAATGGACTAAATGAAAGATTAAATCAGACAATTGTCAATCGATTGAGATGTAAAGTAACCAATACTAATAACCGAGCATGGTCAACACTCGCACAGGATTGTGTCAGCGAATACAATGACACAATTCATAGTTCTACAAACTTTGCACCTTCATAGTTACTTTTTGGACAGAAACCTACTATTTCGGCTCTTCAAGAAAATAAATCATCTTTCGAAGAAGATCGTAAAACGGCATATCAAAACTCCAATAGGAATTCTCAAATAAATAAGAAAAGATTAGATAAAAATAGGCGCCAACACACATTTAACGTGGACGAATTAATATATATATAGACAATGGAAACAAATTAAATAAAAGAAAGTTAGATCAAGTACGAATTGAACATTTCCCAATAGTTTGACGGATCTCTTCCTCATTTTATGAAGTTGACAGTGGAAAGAAAAAGAAGATTTCAAATTTCTTCCATTCCAGGTAGTTACATGAATACAAAATTTAAAAAAAAACGCTGGTAAACTCGATGAATACCTATTCATAATTTATGGAAAGGTGCAAGTTTTGCCATTCAAAAATAAGAAGTTATTCATTCTGATACCAAGATCTAAACTTTAGATGTGTCATAGGTTTTCTGGGTTTTAAAGTTTGTTTGATGGTAGTTTTATATAAAATGTATCTATTGACTATACAAGAGTCGAGAAAATAATAAAATGTTTTCAATGATATATGTATACTTACTGTGTTATTCAGTTATCTAAATAAATTTCCACAAGAAAAATTAACTTTTCTGGAGTTCACTCACTTACACGTTCACTGGTACCATACATACCATTTTATGACGGGGAGTTCAAGCTTTTCAATGTAGGTGACACTATATATCGAATATAGTACGTATATATATATATCAAAGAGCGTCTAAATCATTTAAATGCTTCATGAGGTCGATGCTGAGTATAAAATTAATGCATAGATCAACTCTAGTAGCAAGTGGTACAAATAAGTACACCCGAGACCGTTAAAGGGCTAATTAAGCTGATTTGACATACTTTGGAAAGGCATAAATTATGAAACTTAAGTTTTTGAAACCCATAGAAGTTCCGAGATCATTCAAGATGATTCGAGGTGATTACTAGAATGTTTCCGAAGCGGATAAAGCAAAACAATAAAAAGTGTCTGAAGGAGGTTTAAAGAAAATCTAATGAGAAATCGGTGTGTAAAGAATCGGTTTAATCTTAAACGCGCGTACCAGTAAAAAATAAATACAACGTCGTGTAAGCATAAACAAAAAACCTGGTTAGATAAACAAAAACGCAAAGTTATCCGCGAACATTGTTTATAAATATCAACTGATATATATTACTTGTAAGTTGTTTTCATAAATATCGTTACATTTTATTAGTTAGTTTAATTAAAAATTAGTTTTAAATTACATGTAAATAGTTAGTTTTAAATAAATTAGTTTTAAAATTCGTTACATTATGTTGTGGAAAAATTTAAATAAAACAGGCTGTGTACTGAGAGGGATGAATTGTTTTATGTATTTTGACAATCACGACCGAACGGAATTCGGTGGGTAGTTGAGTAAAACACTAAAAACTCAGAGGTCCTGAAGTAAATATGGATAATTGATGTTACCTAAATAGCTACAGACTGATTGTTATGTAAAAACAAAATATACAATATTTTTTTTATTTGACTTATTTACTATCGCTATTTATTTGTCTTTCTCAATGTTTAATTTACATTTAAATGTATTTATACAAACTTTCAATACTACATGTATTTTTACTGAAGATTCAGTAAATAAAATGTTTGGTAAATCTTGTATAAAACGTAATCGAGCATTTGTGTACTATTGTATTTCCGGTCACATAACGGTGACAAACCGCTTAACCGAGTCTTTACAAAATTTATGCGGTATTTTGAAAAAGGAAATTTTGATTGTAGAGTTTCTAAAACAATTAAGTAATTATTTGAATTGTTAAAAAACGTATAATGTTAAGGATATTGTGTATTTTAGATGCTTACTTTAAAATCAATAAATAAAGAACGTCGATTATACCATAATAATAAAGTTAAAACCTTTAATTCGTTTTTACTTATTTTCCAACTTAATTTGTTTATTAAATCTTTGTCGAGTTGCTTAGTAAATAACCCGAATGATATTTAATTATCTCTTACAGTTTTATAGTGTTTGTTTCGTTCAATTCCCAAGCACAATTTTTGTCATGTTTAGTGCATATTTCATTTTAAATAATGTTGATTACGTAGGCGTTAATGGGAGGATTTCGTTTGTAATACTAAAGACCTTACTACGCATTAAAAGATTAGTTTCAATTTTTCATTTACAAATTACAACTAGAACAGGCAAAATGTTTAATCAAAATGTAAACTGCAAAAGCCTTCTTAAATGAATATCTTTTTGGTCATGTAAAGCTTAAAATATGGATCTACAACCTTGTCTCTTCTGTATATCGGATTACTTTTATCGCCACGTTTATCCTATCCCACATAACGACAAAATTTTGTTATTACTGTAGTATAATAAAAATTTCTACCGCTTTATTTTCTGCGAGATAAATACGTTACTTTATCAGACAAAAACAGACACCTTCACTGAAAACATTCATTTAATTATGTCATAGAAATAGATAAAACCAAGGGGAAATAATTATTCTTTTTTACTATTGCATTCAAACGAAAGTAATTATTTTTATTTCTTATCCCATTTTCTGGATCATATTTTTCTTTTCTTTTCTGTAGAGTGTTTTTGTCAATTTTTTTATATAATAAACTATTTTATCTTCATTGTTAACTGTCATTTCTTATCTAATATTCTTTGTAAATATGTTAGTTGATGATATATGTCTACGTTTTTTTCTGTTTCTTTTGGTATTATTGTGTTCAAATAAACTAGAGTGGTTTTTTCACTCAAAACTGTAGTTTATTTATTTGATTTTATATTTAAGCGTTGTTTATAAGTATTACTATGTGCGCTTTTACTTTCAGGCAAAATTGGAAACGAAAGCATTGAAAGCCAAACGTCCAGGCTTTACAGATGATCGCTACAACGAAACGTCTTATTATATCGAAAATGGTAAGTACTTTATATACGAACCTCAATAAATTGTAACCCGTTTTGAGGTCGTGACTATATTTTTGATATTTCAGAAATAATTTAAAAATGAAAAACGAGCTTTTACACTGTTTCCTCAAAAACATTTTCATTTTATTGTTTGCGCAAAATTAAAAAAACTTTAACGGAAGCAGTTATGTTTTTTTTTATTAAATTTATGTTTAGTAAGAAGCCCTAATGCCTAATTAATTATTATTTAATATTAAAGGCGTATTTGTATGCACCGCACGTCTTCGGTATTTTTTCTTACTTCTCATTCAAAAGTTTCAAAATATTAGCATTTAGTACGTTTTTAATTATAATATTGCTTTTAAAGTTTATAAAACATGCGATCATAACTGTTACATTGAAGTGTTTTGCAAGGTTTAACTTTTAGAAATGAGGGAAAAGAAGTAGCGTGTAGCGTGCTTTTGAATTACTTTTGCGAACCTTTCTGTTTTACAATTTTGCGCACTCATTTTCTTGTACTTTAAAAAGATTATTTTGTAAAATGTTCTAACTTTATGTTTTTACGCATCTGCGCTGAATTCTAAAATGATTAGACAATATCCCGAATTTTATTCCTATGTGTAATGAAATTTCAGGAATGATTACATAAGTGTGGGCTCATTTGGCAATTTTTGTTTTAAAGTAATCTTATGTGCTCTAATCTTTATTTTTAGCTCTGCGAAAAGTTTATCCATATTACTTCACGTTCACAACCTTTACGAAAGGAAGATGGGTGGGCGAACGTATATTGGACGTATTCGCAAGAGAATTCAGAGCACATCCTGCTGAGGAATACGAAAGATGTATACGAGCAGGAACCTTAACGGTAAACTATGAAAAGGTCCCAACTGATTACAAGCTCAAGCATAACGATCTACTTGCTAATGTCGTCCACAGGTAGAAACCAAAAATTTTATTTATTCATTAGTGAAATCGTTTTATTATTTGGAATTTTAATTTTCAAATCCTATATTAATCCAAAATGGTAGATGAGATTAGACGCATAAAAAAATGTTGAATTGTACACCATACTACGAAATAATTATTTTTGTGTAATTAAATAAAAATTTAAATTCGCATTATTTATCTTAAATAAGGTCGTACAAAGTTGATGTGGATGGTGGAATAACCACCGGGGAAATGTAGCTGAATGAAACAGAAGGAACAAAATCGGTGTATCATTTATACAGCTACAAAATATTCAATGTTGGGATTACATTTCTGTGTTATAGTTTCATTCTTATACCCAACTCTTTTACAATTTAACATTTAAATTAAACGTTTCTGTTAATTGCTCCTTTAACGTCGGTTTTGCTATTTTAAGCTAATAAAAACATTAACTTGTACTTAAACGTAATTTACAACTAATAACCATGAGATACCCGTTGTATATATGTTTGTTTTTTGTACAAATGTTAGATTTTTAATGTTGCAGCTGAAATGCATTGAACGTCATGTTTATCTTTCTTTTGTCGAATACTTCAATATGGTTGCACGTAATGTGAAAGGTGCTGTAAAAACTTAAATGTATTTGATGAGCTGAATTTCAATGCATTTTGAATATGTGTGTATACTACTGTATTGCATATACAGCTAAAAAACTGTTTAAGCATTATGACAACACAATGTTGCAGACATGAAGTGCCAGTTACTTGCCACCCGATCACCATTGTGCACTTGGACGAGGACGTTGTGGTGGTCAACAAACCTGCCTCTATCCCCGTAAGTGGCCATGAGACTGCCATTATTTTCCGTTCAGTGTATAGGTGGTAATGCGCTTGTATTGTACGCTTAGCTTTCGCACCGCTGATAACATAACTCTAAATTAAAATTGCCGTAGTTTAGACTAACATTACTTGACTAACTTCAACCTTTTACGAAAGAAAACTCTTCCATGCATCCAGCATAACGTTAAAGGTTGTTAGAGTTGCCCTCGTAATTTACAATAACAAGTACCTGGTCCTAATAACACGTGGTAAAAGATCTAGAATGTAACAAGAATTCTCTTCTATACTCCAAACGTAAAGCTATTTATTTATAAAAACACCAGTAAGGTATAAGTTACTGTTAGAACACGGCAAGCAGCTGTTAAATTTGGTACGTCTACCTGTTATAACGCGTATTAAAACTTAAGCTACCGACGATATCTTTAATACTCGTAATAAACCAAGCGTTTGTTGCAGAATACAACGTTTTACAACCCTTATCCATGTTTGTTTAGGTAACTAAAATTTATTAAATGACAGTCACTTTGCAATAGCAAACGCACTCTAGAAACAAATTGCTTTTATTAATCGAAAAAAATAAACGACAATGTACATAAATAAAACGCTTGTAATTCTCAAGAATAAGAAAATAGTGAGTGGGCATATTAATTGGCTTTTTAATAGTTCTATCAGTGACATATTAACATTTTTTTTGGTAGACAAGTAGTTACGTTTATAAAATTTATTAAAACTGGTATTAACACAATCTTTACAGTTAGTGACCTGTATGTGTATACATCTTTATTATTTTTGTATACGATTCATGTGCAAAAGTGTACAGTACGTGGGCCACATGAAAAGTTTATCAGTTTTGTTGGTTTATTACAGACATGAAACCCCTGTACTAGCAAATCCAATCAAGCTAATTCACGTTGATGAGGATTTAATTGTTTTGGACAAACCGTGTTCTCTTCCGGTGAGTACGCTGTGAATACGGTTATTTGTTGGACGTACAACATAACATTGTATTTTAGTGTGTATCAAACGTATTTTTGACAACAAGTAGTGTATTTGTCGCAAAACATAAAGGACAAGTGTTTGTACATGTTAATGATGGTACTTCAGTGTGTCAGTGTCAGCTGAGTGTTTTACTAATTATCGACTATGAGTAAAACTTGTTATTTATTGTTCTAAGTGAACATTGCTAATAGAATGAATATGCTGTAAATTTTGTAGAAACACCCAAAGCTTTAACAACCTGGTCAGATTGATATTGTTTTCTAGAATGCTGGATGCATTGATGTATAACTAATAATTACTAATTTAAAAATGAAGGAAGACTAATTTTTACTTGTTTGTTCAAATCTATGTTTTTTTTTAATGAAAGGGTAACCGAAAATTTTTTTTAGGTGATTTAAAAGAATTTTAGCCTCCGGTTTTCATACAGCGATAGTCTTTTTCGTATATTTATAACCGAATTTCAACCGCGAACGCAAAACAGAATTTTTAAGCAGAAACATTGCCGGTTGGCCAGACTTTGAAACAGTTTGAAGAAAGAGCCTACCATAATTATTAGTAAATTTTGACGAAATCATAATTTCAATTACCTACGGATATTACAACGTGTCCGCGCAGCAAGTGAACGCTTTACTTACTAATACACAGCGCTTTACATAAAAGTATTTTATCACAACAAAACACTCACTATAGAGCTGGGTAATTACAGGTACTTTAAACTTAATTTCAATTCCAACGTGTTTTTGCAGAAAAGAAACTAATTACAATTACAAAGTACATGCCTTATAGATAGGAATTATATTCATTTAATTACAATTACATGAAAAATGGAATTAATAATTACATTTATAATTACTTTTCGGATAAAACAATAAATTATGATAAAATTAAGGAACTGTTAGGTTTAAAATAATTATAAGTATTCAACTTGATTAATTAAATTCCAGTTAAAATAAATCAAAAAATTGATTTTAATAGGTATTTATTCGAAATTATAAAAAAATTACATGTAAGCACAAATTCATAAAAGTAACAAAATAAGTAGTTTAATATATAAAAAACGGAGTATGCAACTTGATAATAATGAAACATGTGAACTTTATTATTCACAATATTTTTATATTGTTACTTTACATTATAACTAACTTTTCAAAGTTAGCATCCTTCTGGGAGCGTTGATTATTGTAGCAAAAGAGAATAATCTCTCTACGGGCCCAGAAGAGGGAAGTGCTGTGTTACATTTAAAAAACACTTTTGTTACCAATGGATAACTGTCTAGCATGGTAATATTTTTTTCTTAAATCATTTAACTACTGTAACACTTCCAACTGTACCCTGTTTTTGGTTTCAACAAGAGAGGTTACATCAGTTACATCTTCATAAAAATCGAAAAAATTTCATTTGAAATATTTATGGTCAGTTGTGAATGTGTAGGATTTGGAACCGTTTCTAAATCTTGAAAATGCAATCGTTCACATTCTGCTATTAAAAGCTGTTTTAAATCTCCTTTATTTAATGCAATTTTTGTATTGGAAACCAACATAACTTAAATTCTGGATGAGAAATTGTACGCAAAACGGCATCGCGATCTTGTAATGTCAGAAATTTTTTTAATCTTTTCTCTATACTTTCAATTGCACTATTCAATAGTATATTTCCACCACAATTGAATGTTTTTGCTCTTATCTTATTTAATTTATTTTGCAGTGAAACTATGCTAGGCAAAAGAGAACCATAAAATATATTGGTCTCAGTTTGCAAAAAATCTAGTGTTTCTGCTAAAGGTTTAGTAATTTCACGGTATTCTTCCAGGTAAAGAAATTCGTTGTCGGTAAACGATTGCAGCTGTAATTTTTAAAATAGCGTAGGTAAATTTTTCTTTTAAAAAAGTATTTGATTTATACTGTCATAATCAGTTCCACCTAGTTACACTTGGCGAACTAAATGTATGACCCAAGTGTAATTGAATAATTTCTGCAGTCTTCGGCCGTTTTGTTTTTTTCCACAATTCTTTACACTTTGCAATACTATTCATATGTCCATTGCTAAAACTAACGTTACGTTCAATAACATTATTTATGTCTGTAGTTACTATTAAATTAATAGAATGACTGGCACATCGTTTATGTTGTGGTAATATTATGTCAGAGTTATTGTCACTTCCGTTGTTATGAAATGGATCTTGTTCGATTCTCCCTTCTACCCACAAAACCAAATAGGTTCCATAATAATGCTTTTAGAAGCATAGAGGCAGTATTGATATTACTGAAAGCCTTCCTGTAGCAGTAGAATGGTTTATGTTTAGAGATAGGTTTTGACACTCCAGTAGAATGCTGTACAGTTAGCGCTTATAGACTTCTATTAGACGTTGTACAAAAGCAGGCCAAAGGTAGAAGTTTTCACGTTCTATTAGAATGCTTTAAAATAGTGCCAATGTAGTACTTTCCTAAATTGTAGAATAGCATGACAAAGTTAACGACTAAAAGGTAATTGATTTGCATGCTTTTACAGGGTTTTAATAGCATACCATAAGAAACACAAAAAGCATGAAATGATTAGTTTTAAGTCATTTTTTATTAAGAAATTTGTACAGTATCTTTGTCTAAACTATAATAATTTTTAATCAGTGGTTTGCGAATTTGTAGTTTGCTGCATCATCCTAATTATTTCATTTTTTAATCTCGCTTTGCCATGACGTAGCCATTGGAACACCTTCTCATTAATAACATCTATAGGAACTCCTTTGAATCAACTTTGGGTTAACTCTATAACAAAATTATGCGAATTATTATTTTTTATTATCTATTATCAGTCGCATGCATTTTCACTAGATTCATAACAAAAATATGTTTCTTTTTATGAATAAAATAAATTTTTTATTACAATGCTTTTTAAGTTTAAGTCCGCAGGTTGGCCACCCCTGTTCTAAAAAAATAACTGGATGCCAAGTAAAAAATAAACAATAACAATAAAGCGCTAAAACGTGGATAAGCTGATCGTACAAAAATAGATATGTTGTCAATTGTTTCTTTTTGTACTTACTTTTACTTAAATCAGCAGAACTTCTAATAGCTTTTTCTTCTTTAATTCAGCACAAAAAAAGAACACATTTACAAATATAGACTAAGCCCGAAGTCGTCTTCCTTTCGTAAACGTAAAACTGCATATACCCGTAACTGCATAAGTACTTCGTAGCGTTTCTGGTGAATCAAACTCGGTCGACGGTACATATCTCGTCACAATTCTCAGAAATCAACAATCTTATTTACATTTACAGTATCAAACGCGAATGCATAGGTTTTTTATTGCGTACATATCTTTATCAACAAAATTTAGATGTGGGCGTTTAATCTCTACAGGAAGTTATTTTTGTTTAGGTATTACAATTTAGCAACTTGTACAAACGGTTTTTTCTGATATTAAAAATTATATTTCTTTATCTCAAATAAAGAACGATTAAACCGATTTTAGAGGTACTAAAACACTAAAAGAATGTTATCATGTTAATCGTAATACTTGAATTTTAATACATTGTCAAGGCTGCTATAAACACTTTATTTTTTATATCAATATAGAAGGCCTATAGGAGTGATTTTAAAGGAATCTTTTAGGGTACTTTATTCTCCTTCTATATGCATTGTTATAGAATCAATATGGGAACGCCATTAGAATGCTACATTTCTAATACTTTAGTAATTCCAATCAACTGCCATTTTAAGGCTGCTATAAGCACTTCTTTCTTAAATTAAATATAGTATTCCTATAAAAGTGTTTTTAAAAGAATCTTTTAGAGTACTTTATTCTTCTTATATAGGCATTCTCATAGAATACGTTTTAAATTAAGTGTGTTATAAGAAGTCCATACACAAACTACTATTGGAATGCTTTAGAAATGAATATTTGGGAATGCTTATCGAACCTACATGGAACTTATGGTTTTGTGGGATACTTCTGAGCCAGGGATTTCAATAAATTCGATATCTTTTAAGTCCTCTTCATAATCAGATGACTCTTTATTTGTTTCTAGAATTTTATTAATGCTGAAGATTTCAAAAGCTTTTATAAAATTTGATGCGTTATCAGTTACGGCGGCAGCAATTTTTTCGGGATTAATAAAATATTTGTCGTACAAAGTTTTAAACTGAAATGCAATATTTTTATAATCATGAGTTCTTTCAAAACGTTCACAGGATAGAGCCACTGATGTTCTGGAATAGTCTGGATTTATCCAATGACATGTCACTCCCAAAAAGCTTCTTTTCTTTGTTGACCAAATACTGCGGTAGTACAGACAAATTTTTAATCCGAAATTCTTTTTTTGATGTAATTTATATGATCAATATATAGGTCGTCCAACCTTTTTATAGCAGTTTTTCTTATCATGACTGCTAAATAAGCTAAATTTGATCCTTGGAACAAATTTATAAAGCTTTTATTTTCAATAATTAAAATTGGACTAATAGTATTTATTATGAAGTTTATGATTCTGCTATCAAACTCCTTTTGACTGGCAAACCTTGATAATTTTGAATATTATCCCAATTTTTTAGATTTGGATTTTTTAGTACTGCCGGAAATTTTTCTTTTTTTTTTGACAAGTTTTCATTTTTTTCTTTTAGATAGGTTTCATATTTAGACGTATGTGTTCGTTTTAAATGTTTTAAAAAATTTGTCGTTGCACCTTTAGAACCCCTGATCGTCGTCATCGGACGAATTATGAAATGGATCTGCGTTGTCATAATTCATGTGATATGATATGATTTCATTTATCTGTAAAGATACAAATGGCAAGTGTTTATGTTTTTGTAATTAATTAATTATATATTTTTTACAAATAGAAAATCTGACCATATAGGGAAATTAAAGTAAATGTACTATTTCTTCCAGCTGCTAATATGCGATATACAGGGTTATTCACACTTTACGGCTTGGAATATTGTGACCAAAATACGTGACTTTCAAAACATTTTATTTTTGAGATATATAAAAGTCTATTATGGCTACTTTTTAGAATTATTTTCATATTATATAGGGTGTCGTAAAAGCCGTAATAGTATGAAAGTAGTTTTTAATAAAGATTCCTGTATTTGCATTTTTGGATTCTCCGATTAAAAAGTTTGAACTTTGATAAAATGTTTGAGATGCTTAAGAAGCAAAATTTACAGAGAAATGTAACAATAGATCATATTTGATATCTCAAGAATAATAATCTTTACATCTTATACAAGGTGTCCAAAAATTAAAATCTATCAATTATTTAAATAGAACGCCATATTTTTTAATTTACCAGAGGATGTACTTTGTAATTACCTATCGAATAGTAATAGAATGTTTTATAGCTAAATCTAGGTCTTCCCGTTTTTACACCATAAGCCAAATAATAGTTTTTTGAACCATTTGATGTTTTTTTAATAAAAGTTCTAATGAATCTAGTTGCCTGTTGTATTTAGAAACATCAGATAGTTAGCAAGTAAATATATAAGAATAATGATAAAAATGTTTACAAATGTTTAGAAACTTGAAACGTTTTAAAAATATAAGTATCAATTTACTTATTATTGTTATGTTGAGTTAAACAATATCACTATACTTCACTGAGAAAAATTTCACGACGCAGAGCTTTCTTCAAATGCATTAAAACAATGAGATGCGAGTTCTAGTGATGGACGTGACTTAATTCAAGTTTACACAGAAAATTTCTTGTTTTTAAACCACGTGCATCTCGTAAACAAACCTGCATTTAAAAGTAATTGTCATTAGAAAAATAATTGTACTTATAAATGTAACTATCATTAGATCATTTGAATAATATAATTACAAATTACAAATTACAATTCCTACACAGATTTTGCTGCAATTACAATTACAAATTACTTTAGGAAAAAAAAGTACTTAAATACAATTACAAAGTACACGAAAAAAAGTAATTTACCTAGGAATTACCCAGCACTCAAAGAGAAAAAAACTAAGTCATCCGTCATTAGTATTATACTAATAACGGATGATTTAGTTTTTCCTCTTTGGAAGCTGATATGAAACATCAGATTAAGCCAAGTATTGCTCATAAATACCGTTTGGGTTTATTACTAATTGTGGGTAAACGCAATACCAATATCTGTCGATGCCTATGTTGTATGCATATATTTGAAACTGATCTTGTAAATCTTTAGTTAAAGAATTACTTATTAATATACAATTTAATGTACTTCGATTATTTTTAGTGGTACAAGTTTAGTCACGTACTACGTAGCATTAAAATGATCTTGTTAAATTGTTTTAAAATATGTAGTTGTTTGCCGTTATCAATTAACCCAGCTCGAGTGTAGTGAAAAATGTTACATTGAGTATATGGGGGATATAGCGTAAGAATAAATTGTACTGATTGTATATATTGCAATATTAATAAATACCGTTCAAAAATGATTTTTTATAGTAATAAGGTTCACAATAATCAAATTTAAATGACAATCGTGTAATATTTTTAGACTAATTTTACTTTTTAGAAGAAAAAAAATTACTGAATTTGTGTAAAAGAAATATGCAGAAATACAACTCAGTTTAAAAAACACGATTAAGGTCTAAACAATAATTAAAGTTACAAAAACAGAATGATAAAAAAAAATTAGAAGAATCGTGCAAACACGACCGAACTACTTACTCTTCGGAGGTTTTTTAAAACTGTTACTTATTACTTCAAAATTTCCGGTAACTTCACAGAAAAAAATTTTACTAACATTAAGCAAATAACCATTTTTTATCTCAGTAATAAGTCCTCAAAATAAAAAACAGAATTACCGTACAAAAACATACAAATTAAAAAACTTGAGATCGTGAATAATATACTAATAAAATCTTATCGTAACCATAAGTAAGATCAGCTCAGTACAATTTTTGCAGGAACATATTGCATGCTTTATACCTATGACTTTTTGCAGGTTGCACATAAGTGTTTTTTTTTTAGTATATTGGCCAGTACTATTTAAGAGTGCAAAATCTGGCGCTTCGTTGATTTGCGAACAAATTCTACTCCGAGCATAGACTGGAATATGTTTTTGATCTTTTCGCAGTCACAAACATTTGTACACTAATATCACATTGAGGATACACTTGGTTTGCTTTGTATATTGGTTCAGATTTATCTATTTTTTCTGTTACGCGAAACATTATAAGCAGCGTTGAGTTATATAGAACTTAATAATTTTTGGTTTATTTTTATCTTGTGTGATCTCAATAACTTTGAAATTATGATGGAGGGTTACCATTGCTATGACTAGCTTATTTTCAATCAGGGCGTAGGGAACCTGAAGTAACGTTTTTGAAACAAACTAATGAAATTTCTGGTTTTTTTTTGGTCTTCATTAGAGCGTATGAAATGCATCTAAATTCCATCTGTACAAAACATTTTGCACTAAAGACTAATAACATCTCATCAATGGTCATGTATTCATTAGGGATATAGCCGTTTTGGCCACAAACTGAAAATTGATTAAAACGTATTTTGATACGATTTATGGTATCAGTTTTCTTTCGCTCTTCTTTTGTTAATTTCTTATAAAAAGGTACAATGGTTTTGCAAGGTGTAAATTCGTTGTAGCGACATAGTGGTAGGAAATACATCTAGGCCTGTTATATCCGTGGCAATATACAGCAACCCAATGAAAGCGTCGAATTTCGAAGTTGTTATTCGTTTTATATGATTTTTTGTTCAGAATCATTACACTTTCCTTGTTGGTTGATTATTTTTTACGTCAATATAGAAAAAAAAATTTCCTCAATAATAAAGATATTTCAACGTTCTGTTTTGGTTTTAGCTTTTTTTGTTGTTTTTTTTAACTTTAGACGTGTAATAAACTGTAGAGACTTTATTAAAAGAACAATGCTGTTTTTTCTGGTAGAGAGATATTGTCATCAGATGCACGGTCTTTTTGTTCTGAATCACCAATTTCTTGCTCTGTTACATTAGACGTCTTACGCCTAAACGGAAAATGCAAAATAAGCAAAGAAAATAAACACTTCTTTGCTTCTAGCTATACCGAGCGACAAAACAATTTAGCGATAATTTTGTAACGAGGCGGTTTATGTTAATGGAAACTGCTTTGCAGGATAAATGTTTATACAAAATAGTTAAACGAAATATGTTAGAAACAAAAGCAGCATTTTTTTATGTGAAAACGAGCCTTAATATTGGAAAATGATTAGGGACTTTGCTATTGTAAAATTTATGTTTTCTTTGTTTTAGTTGTTGCGATTGATGAAATAAACTTTTCTTGTAATAAATTTAACTAATTTTTTTTATTGTGAACCAACAAATTTGTGACATGATATTTGCCAATGTAATACTTTTATTTTATTCTGTTGACTTTATCAATATTGGTTTTCATTTTTCATTAAAAATGTATATGTTTTCTATAGACAAGTTTGGTTAACTTGATTCATAGGTTGAATCAAACAGATTACCCTATCTGTGTGTGGAATTTTGATTTTTTTATAGTATATTGGTACATACTTAAGGTATATACCCAATCAGCAAGATATACTCTGTGACATTAAAATTGCAAGATCAAGAAGGGTGGGCATTTTGTGGCCAAACTTGGCAAGAAAGTTTAGCTACTCAAGAGGTAGTAAATGATTAAAATTTGATTTAATTGGATCAAGTGGTAATGGCATATCTGACCGATTTTCTAGAACGAGATCAATCGACGATCAATGGTTAGGTAATGAAGGTCGTCTTGGAATTTTTCGAATAGTTTACCGTCGAATTAGAATCTTGGGATTGCAATTCTATCAACAACATCGTTTGGAGTGGTCTAGGTTACGACTACACTGGAATAGCATAATATAGTTTTCAGTGATGAATTCCGATTCTGTCTGAGATGCATGATGCCCGTTTATGAGTCGAACGAAGACGTGGGGAACGGCGCAATGCTCAATTTTTAGTTGAGCGGCATGTGCATTACATTGTGGGTATGGGGTGTTATAGAATATGGGAGTACGTTTTGTTTGATAGTCATTCGAGGCAATGTGAACGTCCGGCGATATGTTAGCGAGGTGGTAGAACCCCATATTTCTTCATTCCTTTAGCAGTTGAAAGACCTGCTTTTCAGGCGGGATAATGGCTATCCTCACAAACACAATCTTCGGACCGATTCGAAGAGGCCAATCTCTTACCATGGTTACCCAAATCTCCTGAGTTTTTGTCTATTGAACGCATGTGGGACATTATGGGTTGAAGACTGAAGAACTTGGCGCATCCTCCACAGACACAGGAAACTCTCTGGCATGCATTGCAATTTGCTTGGGATACAATAACTTAAGAGGAAATCGGCCACTAGCTGGATGGATGCCACAAAGAGTGAGCGAGTGTGAATTCAATATGGGGGATCAACACATAAAATAAAAATTAGGTTTATTTTTGTTTCTTTGTGTTGGAATTTTTTTCATTTACTACTTCTGAGTAACTAAACTTTCTTGGCAAGTTTGGTCAAAAAATTCTCATCCTTTCTTTTTTTGGAATTTTTATGTCATAGAGTATAATATTTTTTTAAATTTTTTAAAAACGTAACGTTTTAAAATAGTTGAAATAAAAAATGTTTCTCAAAAAAATGCTTTTGTTACGTTTAAAAAATATTTCATTTATATTTAGACATAAAAGTTTCATCATAATACATATTAAAGATTTTTTTAGGGTAAATGGTGTATTTATTTGATGCAATTTAAATGCAAGCTTTCGAACTTGAGCTAAGTTATCCGTCAGGCATTATAACACCATTTACCCTAAAAATAATTTCATTTCATTTAAACATTGGTATAAAAATATTTTAGACATATTTTTAATGTATTTTCTAATCATTATTTGAAGATTTAAAAAACGTAGTTTTGACCGTTAAGTCCTTTTTGGAATAGTTTTCAACGTGTAAATATATATTTTCAAAACGTTAAAAATACATTTAAAAATGTTTTCCTGTCGATTGGGTACAAGTATAATATTTCGTTTTCTGGAGACGTAACAACTAAAAAATTGTCAATATTATATGCCTAGCTGGTTTGGACTTAAACCCAACTATTGCAGCTTTGTTTTGAGACGTATTGTTTCGGGTAAACGGAAAGATTTTTTCCCCAAAAGTACTTTTTTTAAACATTTGAGCCAATAGGCAATTGTTTTCCAATTTCTATTTTTTTTAAATGAAGGGTCTTCGTAAATAACTCAATATTACAAGATTATCATTATTTTTTTATAATTTTTTGGTTCTCTAATTCCATTCATTTAGATGTATTTTTATATAACTCATTTTGTTGGGTTAATTAAACAAAGTCAGTTTATTTGGGTTCACCAACGACAATACGGCAAAGGCCAAGTTCTACTTCTTGTCTTGGCTCTTAAGGAGAGAGTAGGGCCAAGTTTAAAAAGTCTGGGTGTTTAACTACGACGCGGTGTAAGCCGAAAGTCGTCATTTACAAACGGAATATTTCAGTTGTGAATAGTTTGCCTTTTTTTAGCAACGATCATTATTTCATTTTTGGTATGGTTTTTGAATTTCTGTCACTTCACTTAATATTTTTATAGCCGTTTTGTATCTTCTTTTGAATTTTTTTTTGTCGATGTTAACGTTATATTTACTCTTTAATAAGGTTTTTGCTTTTGACATCTTTTATGTATATGTTTTTACTTTTTAAATATTTCGTTTATACATTTTGTTATTTACATAAACTCGAGAAGATTTTTTGCGGTTTCCGTTTTGGAATCAAACTTTTTTTCATACTTTTTCTACTATTTGTTTTTCTACTAGAGGTTTGAGTTTATATCAGAAAAATCACACCAATTTTTACAAGGTTAGTTTTACATACATATACTATGTGTTATTTATCTGTATCCTCATTTTAAGTTAAATTAAGAGAATGCAACAAGTACTTGTGGTCACTACTTCGTTCTTTCAAATTTGTAGTAATCATGTCGTAGTTTTTTTTACATATTTGTAGAAACATTTTTAAGAAGTTGATTTTTAAATCAGAAAGAAAATTTTAAACATATTCATTAGTATATTTTACAATTTTGTACTTCTAATTTTTTTTCATTGATAATCTAAAAACACGTTTTAAAATTAAATTTTTTCTCGGCGTTGAGCTTTTCTATAAAAATAAGAAAGTAAAAGGTTTCAATAGTTAGATTAAATATTGTAGGTACACAAAAAGGTTAATAAAGCACAAGAAAAACAACACTGCTTTTATTTTTATACTTCTGTGATTATAAACTTTGTAATCAAATTCTCTATTAGATTACTACTTTTAATTAAAACAGTAGTAATTGTTTTTACCAACGCCTTATAATAAAAATATCTTTTTTATTCTGGGACATTTACTGCAATGTAATAATAATTTTACCTTTGTAATTAAATGCAACTCTTTTACATACGAATAAAAAGCAGCAAAGGTATTGATTTTTAACGAATAATTTCAAATTATTTTATATTTATTAAATATAACTTAATCGTCTACTAAAAAGAAAATTTTAAATATAACAAAACGTAACGATACAGACAATTTCTTTGTAAAAATGTAAATTGGGACTCGTCTCCGCTTGATAAGGCTGTACTTCTAATATAAATTTGCATGTTTCTAAAGTCTTGCCTCCCATTAGTGCACTTTGAGGTGTCTTCGTCAACTTCCTTTTAACTCGCATGCTAATGCCAAACTAGGTGAATAATATAATATATAACGGTTGAACACGTATGCATGTTTGTGTAGAATTATACCGTACGTATGTTAAATAAAACTAAAAATATAAACAATAATCTAATAATTTACATCACAATTTAAAAGAAAATTTTCCTGAATTTTATAACTTCTATTTTTTCCTTGTAATGTTATTGTTAAGGAACTGTAATGTTTAACGCAACCGATTAACAGATATTAATGTTAAGGTACATCCATGCGGACGATATCGTCACAACACTGTGGTTTTTATTCTTGCCAAAGAATATAATTTAAAGAACTTGCGGACTATTCACCGATTAGATCGACTAACGAGTGGACTTTTATTGTTCGGCCGATCACCAAAGAAAGCAAGACAAATGGAACACCAAATTAGAAACCGCCTTGTTCAAAAAGAATATATTTGCAGAGTTGAAGGAGAATTTCCCGAGTACGCTATTACAAATCAATACGGTTTAAATCTAATATGTGTTTATTTTAGAGGTGTAATCGAATGCAAAGAACCTATTGAAGTAGTTAGCTATAAAATTGGCGTCTGCAAAGTTTCGCCAAAAGGAAAAGATTGCGTTACTATTTTCCAAAAATTAGGTTACAACGGTAGAACGAGTATTGTATTATGTAAACCAAAAACAGGGAGAATGCATCAAATTAGAGTTCATTTACAATATTTAGGTAATCGCGCATGTTTAACGTGTGTTGTATTTTAAAGCGTTTGTTTAGGTTATCCTGTAGTTAACGACCCGTTATATAATCACGAAGTCTTTGGTCCTATGAAAGGAAAAGGAGGCGACTTAGGAGGGAAAACCGACGAAGACTTAGTTAGAGATCTAATTCATATTCATAATGCTGAAAATTGGCTCGGAATGGACGGCGATAGTGATTTATCAATGTTTAATTCAAGGAAAGGAGATTTGGACGATTCATTGTCTGAAACTCTCGAACCTAAAGGTTAGTCTTATTTTATTAAACGTTTTTGGTATAATTATTTTAAACAGTTTACGGTGCTACAGGGGACGACGAATCTGAACAACTTTCTAGAGAGCCTTCGCCTTGTGATGAAAATTGTGAAAATAACACATCAGTGCCATGTGATTCAACACCGCATCCTCTTCGTTGTAGAAGTGATCGCGATAAAGTCACAGTTGCTACGCAAACTGGACACGAAGCGCCTGATCTCAGCTTTAATCCGGATAAAATGACTGTTGATAAACATTGTTATGAATGTAAAGTCAAGTACCGAGATCCCAAACCGCAAGATTTAGTAATGTATCTTCACGCCTGGAAATACAAGGTAAGTAATTAAAACAATTAATTGTAGTCCTCATTACGAAGGAATCTCTAAATAAATAACTTTACACCCTCTCGTATTAAACTATTATTTATGTGACTCTCTTAATATATATTTTTAAATTTCGATCTAAACTTAAAGTACAAAGAAATTTTTTTCGTTGATTAAATATAATGAACACTAAATCAAAAATTTTACACCACACATTTTCTGATATTACTCTCTTTGACATTATATGAAAACATGCGTTTTTTAAAGATAAATGAAAACCTCAGCTTTTGAATATTTTCAACTCTCATGGAAAAAAATTCAAACGTGAAATTGAATTGACGCCACTTTGTTCGATCTTAATATATTTCTATAATCACAATCATATCTTAAATACATTGGAAATTGATTTTTTTAATGGAAATTTTGAAATATGCAAGATAAACGCATGGTTTAAAACTGAAATCTGTATCTTTTAAGTCTAACGAATCTATGCGCATTTGTGAAATTACTGTTTAATTATCTGTTGATACGTATTCGTTAGTGTGTGAATATGAAGACGAAACTAACTAATGTAATGAGAAATGAAGTTACGATGACGTTTAAAAATTATGTAAGAATTGTTACTATTTGACGGTCTATTTTTTAAACAAAAATGTGGCGCTTTTCTTACATAATGCTAAATAAAGTACAAATAACGAATATTATGTTACAAATTACAAATCAGTTCACACATATTAATGTGATTTAATAGAAACACGGGGTACCATAATATAATAATAATGTATAATGCGATGGAGATTTGCATTTAATTGTGGCTCGCGATCTATTTGATCTTCCAAAGCTTGAACAATCAACGGTTCTATTGTGTTTTCAAGCAAATTCACAAAAATATCACTTGGTTTCCATTCAGAAAAAAAAGTTTAACAGTTTTATCTCCTAGAATCCCAGCCAAAACATTTAGTTTTTGAGGATATTGGGTGTGATGCTTTCATACAATACGCGGATTTTTATTACTCATATGTTTCTTAAAATGTTGGTATATTGAATTCGTCTATCAAGCTCATCGTTCCCTAGTTTTTGAAAAATGAGCATTTCGTAAGGAAAACACTTATGTGCAGTGACGGATTAAGAATCGTCGGGGCCCTAAGCGGCAGAGTCACTTTGGGGCTCCTAGGTAGTCAAACCAAACCAGAAAACCATTTTTGAAACGCTTTATAATAATATTATTAAAAATCAAATAAAATGTCTGTGCTTTTGGTCTCTTTGGGGCCCCCACGCGGGCTCGGGGCCCTAGGCGGCCGCCTACTCCGCCTAGCTTTTAAGCCGCCACTGCTTATGTGCTTTTAAGACTTTCCAAACCGATTCAAGTGACATTCTCGTTAATTTTGCATCTTTGCAAAGCGACGTTGTTGAACATTTGACTCAAAATTTCAATTTGCACCCCTTCAATGCTTGGCTGCTTTACCTAGATATTTCCTACAGAACCAGTGGCTTTAAACTTTAGCTCAAGAAGTCACACTTAAACAATGCTGATATTTGTATCCAGATGCCTTGAATTGAACGCAGTAGCCGCCCGTAAAGCACCGATTTTCACTTGCGTAAAGATAAGTGCTTTCAACCCGTTCAGCAACTGAGTATACCATTTTTACAAGTTCTTTTCAAGAAACCAGTTTGTACAAAATAATAATGGCGTCGTTCAAAGTAACAATACTGACGTATAAATACTTGTAAACAATGAGTGAAAAGCCCAAACAAACATCTTTGATAAAACAAAACTACAAAGAACTTTTATCTGCTTCTCCTGATTGTCGTTATTGAGATAATGGAACTCATCGTATTGTACGAGAGTATCATACTTACATTTTTTGTTGGTATTTCTGAATATCATTTTTAAGGATCTTTTCAACGATGTATCATAAGCAGGTGGTTGCAATTTACATTTTTGATATTGGGGTGGGATGAACGGGTAGGTGGGGGTGTCCCACTGACGATGTCAATTGGGTTATTGTCGAAACGAGTTTGCAATTTTTGATATTATTTTTTGTTGTAAATATATTCCCAACAAAAGTAATCAAATTGACAAACTGTATGCTGATTCGAATTAAAATCAAATTTTACAATTTTGCATTATTACGCGCTGATAGAGGTAACACTATAATAGGATCATGGAGGAGAGTTTCTATATACTACACTTGATACTAGCGAGAAGATGCTAAAAAGTATATTATATGATGAACAGCTTATATATTTACAGAAAACGAAAAATTTTGCAAAAAACTAGCAGATATGAATACTGATTACAATTTAATGTTAATAAAATTGTAATTAATATTTTTTTGTGTAAAATTTACGATTTTCTGTATAAAAAGGATATTATTAAAAAGGGGAAAATTAACAATGAAAAAATAAAAGAAGGTAACACGGCGAAAAAAACAAGAAGAGCTAAAAGAAAAGCTACATAGAATTAAAAAAATTTAGCTGGCAGAAATTTGGAAACATGGCGCTATTGACATTACTATTGTTGCAGAATCTGGTATTGAGAACTCTGATATTGGCTGAGTAGCTTGTTTAAAGTGAACGTTTAAAAAAGATAGTTGTGCAAAAAAAATAAAAATTGTACGTTTAAGTTTTCTGTTGTATGATTTTTTTACGATTTTAGTAAAGGTCTAACTCAACCACAATGCCTCGTTTCGGTTTGTTCAATTTCGATCAATGACTGCCTGACTGTTTGCAATTGGTTTGCAGAACTTCGTTGTAGTTGTGTTTCTATCAGCGATAAACTTTGTGAAGATCGGGCAAAATCGGTTGTAGTTCCAAAAAACATCGACGCGCTCTGCAACATGATTGAGAAAAATCTGCATATCAGTTACCGTGAGATAAAAGGCAACCTTAGGATATTGAAGGCTGCAGCACATTTGGTTTTGCACAAACAAGGGATGACAGAAGCTGTGGTGATTAAAACTGGAAAAAGAAATAAACGATGTAATAACGACTAAGTTGATAAACTGAGGTGGTAAAAATAACGGAAAAAGAGATCTTAAGGGTATTGCAGGAAAAAAATTTAAAAAAACGAACAATAACATAAACGAATCCCTAAAGAAAACAAAAACCAAAAATCGTTAGAGAAAGATAACATATCTCCAAATTGAGGCGTATTTAGAAAATATAAAAAAGATAGAGAAGCAATATAACAATATCTATCTACAAATACAGGGAAACTGAAAGTTGCGACAATTTTAGGTCAATATGTCTGTCCCCAGTGACACTGAAACTCTATAACTAGATAATAAAATATGCTTAAAAGAGAAAAATTGACAATTAAATTAAGAAAAACAAACGGTATTTGGACCCGGGAGACAAACGCACGACCACATTTACAACTTACGAACTATAATAAAAAAGATTTTAGTCAAAAATACATAACACAAATACATAACAAAATACATAATACATAACATTTTTCAACCCAAAAGCAGCATTCGATTTAGTCTCAAGAAATGTGCCTGAGAAGCCATAACAGTAATTTATGTCACTATCGTCGAAAGTGAAGCATAGAGTGAGTTATGCTATAAGACTTTTGACGAGAGTTACTTACATCATTTTTATATACAGTGTGTCCGAAAAGTATGTAATATATTATACAGGTCGATAAATATGCATTGTAAGTTGTAAATAAAAGTTGTTTATCACTTAGTTATCTACCACCTGGGAGATATCAATTTAAATTTTTGCTGTAAACAAAATCGCAACGAATAACACTTACATTTTTTTAAATGGCAAGGCACGTCTTTATTATACTCATTTGATAGAGTCTTTTTTTCTCTTTTCAACCATATGAAACTTGAATACCTTTACATCAAAAAAATTTCAAGAAAAACAAGGACATGTCTAACAAATTTATTTTACTGTGCAGTATTAATTAGGTACGTAATATGTTGCATTGAAACAATTGAATGCACTTTAGAACACTGTCACACTTTGCTATTTGTTAGTGCTTGAAATATGGCTCAATTATCTGAGAAACATAGAATTTAAATTTTAATGATTCTGGGATATGGAGATAGAAGAAGAACCCAAGACGAAGTATGCAATTTATTTAATAATTTGCATCCAGAATTAAACATTTCGCAGTCCACGGTAAGCAAAATTTGGCGGAAATTTCAAGAGACAGGTTCGGTGAAAGATGCGAGTAGAACTGGTAGACCTTTGTCATTAAGTAATGTGGAACGAGAAAATGTGTTCTTGTCTGTTGAGGAAAATCCACAAATTTCTGTTCGGCAAATTGCTAGAGACCATAATTTGAATAAATCGGCTGTACATGACGTTTTAAAAAAAGAAAAATTTCATCTTTATAAAGCTTGTGTAGTTCAAGAATTATTTGAAGACGATTTGGACAGAAGGCTGGAGTTTTGTGAAACAATAACAAACAAACATGAACGAGATGCACATTTTCATAAAAATATCCTTTTTACTGATGAGGCCACGTTTTGTTTAAACGGCACAATTAACAAACAAAACACACGTTACTTCACACTTCACAAAATCCTCACTGGTATCTTGAAGGACACACCCAATACCAGCAGAAAGTCAACGTCTGGGTAAGAATGATTGGAAGTCAAACTTTGGGGCCATATTTTTTTGAAGGTAGTTTAACGGCGAATATTTATCTCGATTTCTTAAGATTTGAGTTAGTTCCTGCTTTGGCCGAGTTATTTCCACATGAAGTAGATCCAGATATACCTCATAACTGAATATGGCTTCAACTAGACGGGACACCTCCACATTTTGGAATTAATGCCCGCCACTTTCTTAATAATACTTTTCAAAATACATGAATAGGCAGAAGAGGTACGATAGAATGGCCTGCTCGCTCGCCGGATTTAAGTCCACTAGATTTTTTTCTTTGGGGCTATATTAAAAGCAAAATTTATGTAAATAGACCTTCTTGAAAATTTTTTGATGTAAAGGTATTCAAGTTTCATATGGTTGAAAAGAGAAAAAAAGACTCTATCAAATGAGTATAATAAAGACGTGCCTTGCCATTTAAAAAAATGTAAGTGTTATTCGTTGCGATTTTGTTTACAGCAAAAATTTAAATTGATATCTCCCAGGTGGTAGATAACTAAGTGATAAACAACTTTTATTTACAACTTTTTCGTGCAAAGTGCATATTTATCGACCTGTATAATATATTCCATACTTTTTGGACGCACTGTATATTGAATTAAAAGAAATTATATCGAAAACGTGACAAATGTTGGCACTACATTTATTATTTGGTAAATTGGTCAAATTTAACAATGAATTTAAAATCTTCTGTTATTTTATATTACTATACGTAGCGTACGCAGTAACAAATACTGCTTACTCCGAAATATATAAAATACTCTAGTAATTGCTTCATAACATTTTTAAAACGAATTTTTTCAATTTTAACGAAATTTTAGAGACTTCAAGTTCAAAAAATAAGAAAAAAAACTGTAACAACGTTAAGTCATAGAACAATAATACGAAAACGAATCAAACGAGCGGCAGTTTAATTTTGCTTCTGTTCGTAATTTACATGAATAAAATACATAAAACAACGACAAGGAAAACCAGAAAAACGTGTTACCTTGCACGCCGAGGCGTTCAAAACTTGTACGTGCACTTGGATGAACAGCTCGGAGATCGGAGAGTGCGGTGGATAAAGTGACTAATAGAATTCAGTCTTCGATGTGTTGGTTAGAATCAGTTAAAAAGGCATCAAAACGAGAAAAATACTACAGGTGCTCGTTTTCACATTACAACACTTACGAAGAACAAATAGAACACAACTAAACTAACAAGAAGTAGATTTATTTTAACATTGACGTCTAAAAAAGAAACGTAAAGGCAAACATGTAATATTACAGTAATTTGGCAAATATCAATTACATGTATACTGAACCATCGATATATGCAAGATCTTGAATGATTAAACAATTACAGTAGCAAAAATTATACTAAAAGTGGATGTTAACAATATGATATTTATATGAATTGTAAAGAAAAAGGGTACTTATAGTTCAAACGGTTCTAGCGCTAGTAACGGTATAAACATCTTCTGAATGCGGAAAATATATAATAAGTATATCGCCGTGGTATATTACAAATAGGGCTGAGTTGGTTACATTCGATACTAAAACACGATGTAGGCTAAACTTTCAATTTCTCTGATTTTGAAATTAAATCTGAATGCAGGACAGGTGCGGTGATAGAAACTTTAAAAGCGAGTACTCAGTAACTTTTTTAATAACATATTATGTTCCAATTACTCGAGATATTTTACCAGCGAAAACTGTTAAGGATTCGACTTTCCAATTCAGTAGGTAATGGTAAACGATTGCATGTAGTAGGCAGTAAACTCTCATATTTAGCAAGTCACGGTAAATAAATATTTGCAATTATCAAGTAACGGTAATTCAATGTTCGCATTTACCAGCTAACAATAATTATATATTCAGCTATTCTTCCACAATCATTGATTGAATTTTCATTCTTCTATACGTAGACAATATACTGATATTGGCAAGAAACCAGGAAGGCCGAAAGAAACACAGAATAATACAAAAACATATGAAAAAATCGCTTAGGAGTGAATGAAAGTAGAAATGAAATTGTGTGTTATTCAAGCGGAGCAAAGCCCGGATTATAAACTGTTTTAAATAAACTAAACAGAAGAAACTATAAGGATTGGCTCAATATACACTATAAAGGTACAATAGGAAAAGAGAGAAGTAGAAGCAAGCAAAACAGCATTGAAAGAAAAACAAAATACTTTTGGGAAAAACAAACAAAAACGCCAACTAAGACTTAATTAAACGTTTATTTCTGCAATTTGTAAGCTGGTTTTATATAGAATGGCTCAATTCTTAATTTTTGGAGGCTTAAATTAAAAATACCTAATATAAATATTTGAGTACCTACTCCTTCGCATTGAAACGCGAAATATGCCAAAGTATCTTTAATTGATGAGACGAGTAAATTTTAGAAGCTGCAAAACTTGAATAACGATTACAATTTAAAAACCGATTTTCTGTGAATGTATGAAAAATGTTAGCAAAATAATAAAAACAATTGTTAAATTTTCTTAGTAAACATTTCTATTTTGTCAAATCTAAAAAAAAGTCATTGTCAAAAAATTAAAACTAATTGTAAGTACATTGTTCTACACACTATTTACTAGAAATATTAAAATTTAAATACACATCTAATAAGTAATTATATTTTGCTTTAATATAACTAAATATTTATTTTTATTTTATACTTAAGGGGATGTTTACTTGTATTTGGCTGAAAACTAAGCAAACTTTGACGTTTATTTGTGCCAGAATAAAAAAACTTACAAACTTCTGATTTTGATCATTATATTCGTCAAGTTTGAATTTTTTTTACATGTTTTATAACTTAGTTACTTTCCAATTTTCTACATATATTCAATAACAAAATTGTTTATTCTGAAACTCAAATTTTCAAATTTCTCTAACGTACTTAAAAATAATATATTTACATTATCTTCGCGAGTAATTATAAATTTGTTACAAAATGATATTTTTCTCTGACGGGGATTAAAAGAGATACATAAAATGCTGAAGAGATACAGTTAAATTGACCTGCAATAAATGTATCAACTAATAATTTGATTAGAACAGATAATTTCAAAATTAATTGTGATTCCATTTTATGGAATCTAAATGAAGAAACACTACATTTTATTACTGTAAACAATACACCATACAACTATAATGCCGATTTTACGAATTCTAAGAATGTGGAAATGATAAAACGAAGTTTTGTATCCAAAACTGATTTCAACGTAGTTTTTTACGTTTACGTAGCCTCTGTGATGCTTATTACTTTACGAGTTTAAGTATTTCAGCTACAAATTGTCCAGTAGAAAAACCCTGAAAAAAGTGAAAACCTATTTGCGTGCACTATGAAACTTAACGTACTTTAGAGATAGGTAACTCGTGAGTGAGTTGCTTTAATGATTCAAGTCTGACAAATTAATAGTTGAATCAGATAGACGACTCTTTTAAAGAGTCGCGAATTGCTTACATTATTAAGGTTTTGTGTTACACTGCTACACGCACATGCTTTATTTGTTATTGATGAGTTTATTTATTGATAAGGCTGAATAAGTTTTATTTATTGTTATACACATTGAAAGAAATAGCACGAGAGCACTTAACAAAGTTACGAACAGAAGTGTGCTTATATATATTGCAATTAGTACCAACATACATACAAAAATATTTTGTACCCTAACAATTCTTCTCAAAATATTTTAATTATTGACAACTCCTAATAGACCACAAAGCTTTTCGAATCATACACTTGTGATGTAACCCACTCACGTTCAAAAACTAATATCCACGTACCAAAAAATAGCGACCTCTCTACGTTGTTATTTGTTTGTTACACAATGCTTACTCTCGATATATAGGAAGGTTGTAGTAGGTTAAATAAAAAGCAAGCAATAAAACAAAGCAAAAATAAATTGTGGTTTTATTCAAGTAGAACTCGTTAAATTTTAACCGAAACTTCTCCTGTTCGGTGGAACTCGCAGTAGGAAGAGAAGAACAAGCAAAGGAACTCTTCTGGTCCTCTAACTGAATGTAAATGCAGGATAATTGCATAATTTAGATTTATGAAGCAACTAGTCTATAATTAAAGATATCAACAAACATCGGAAAGTTAAAACTTTCCCCAAATTTAAGTGAATACGAATATGCAGATATGATAATAGGTTTAAATCCTAACACATATAATACGTGCACAAACAATTAAACAGAAGAAGAGTTAGTTAACTGATTTAGCCTGTCAGTAGGTACTGGGGTCCTGGTTGAACCCACCTAAAGTTGAAGGGTCGGTACAAACAAACGTGGGCCTATAATGATCACATCATACACACATCATAATATATCTAAAAAAAATGGAATGTAGGATTCATTATCACGGAAGCAACCTACTGCGGCTTTAATACATTAAAGCAGGCACTTGTCTACATTATAGACCTAAGATACACTACTTTACATAAAAGTACAGAATCTCCATAACTTTCATGAGAACTACCTGCGACCACACGCTGTTTGTTCATTACGGTAAATAAAATATTAGATTAAATTTTACAAGGCAATGCATACACTGGTGTTTTTTCTCTGTTATTAAACTCATTATAATCGCCATTAATAGGTAAATATTACGATCGAAAGGATGTCTTAACTTTGATTAACTTTTATGTCATCAAATTATAAACGCATAAAAAAAACAACTACGTTATTATGCATAATTTGGAATTGAAGCTATAGATAAACATTAAAAACTTGAAAAAAAATAACTTAATAGATTAACGAAAATGTATTTTAAAACAAGTTATAGATATATAAATAACAAAACAAATAGTAAGTAGCGTCCTGTACAACAAGGAAACATCCACGTAACACTTCTTGCAATTTTAATAATCTTTCAATTTATGTATAAAATAGTTAATTTTTACAGATAAATTTACGACGCTTAATGTTGTATCCAAAATTACACATAAATGATTTCACAAAACACTAAGAGAACCAAACATTACACAAATTTTATATTATTATTGCTGTTGGCACTCCTCTGACGTTCCACCCCTAGCGTGCGTAATTCCCTCTTAATGCGGATCATGCTAATTCGTAGTTATCTTTCTATCCTCCAAATGACAATGCTTACGTAGTTTCGCGTGTTCTTAATTGGATTTAAGTTTAAACTGGATCATCTCACGCTTGGCAATGGCTTTGTAAGAATGTTAGCAATCTTATCTTCTCTAGACACACGATGAAGTTGCACTGTCTGTTACTTAAGCGATTTAATCAGATCTCTTTCGTAACCTATAAACAGCCGTGCCACACTTTTTTTGACGAGCTTACTTCTGTTTTTTTTTTGGAATGTGTACAAAACGCTCGGTCCCGAATATTTTCAAACGATTTGTGACATCAAGTTTTCTATTATACCACACTTTGAGTTCGTCCAGTTTGGTTAAGGTATGTACTGCTTCAGCCTATAAGTTAATATCGATTTTCCCATTGGCTGTACCATTTTGCTTTGGAGAATATGACATGATTTTTCGCAAATTAATCATGTTCATTTAGTGTGGACTTCACATTGAAGTTATTGAACTCTTTGTTCTCATCACATATCTACTCTTTTATTGTATGTCCGACTGTTCGTGTTTTATTTAAGAATGTTTTTAAGCATTGTAAAACTTCAGATTCAAGTCAGTCAGAGTCAAAAGAATAAAGAGAAACTATTGTAATTTTTAATGTATCTTGCTTTCCCTCTAAGATATGGAATTTTTTTCTAAAATTTAATTTAATTTAAACCTAGATTATATATGGAATTCTCTTTAAATTATCAATCAAATATCTAATAAACTGTTAATGTTAGAAAAAAAATTATTTGAATACATTGATAGGAAGAATTATCTCTATAAGAAACTATAAAAATAATTCGAATAATTTACATACGTATAGAATTATATAAGAAAAACTGTTAAAAATGGCGGATACCCTAATTCTGGTTTCTTTATCAGACACATATTTTGATAGTACCGAGAGAATATCAAAAACCAGCTCCATTTCAAATTTTAAGATACTAGGAGTTTTAGTTCGAGAGTTATCGTGGGCACATCGTTACAGAGACATATACACACAACACTCAGACACCCAAAATGTTTTTTTGTCAAAAATACATTTTTCTGATTTAGGAGACCTTAAAACGTAAAATTCTGCAAGACAATTTGTAGCAAAATTATTGCAATCACTACTTTGCTTATATGAAAGTAAAAATCAAGAACTCGCTAAACTTGCTTTCCCAAAAAGGACTCGCGGTACTACCACATTTTTATTCTGAGTTTGATTTAGAACTCCTGTTTCAAAACGAATTCTCTTTTATTTGAAACCTCGGTTTCTTCTAGTGAATTTCAAAACTATTTTTTTAATTAAAAAATTATGCACAATTTGTCCCACGGAAAAGGAACATTTCTCAGTTAAGTCAGCGGGATCAAAATGGTAAACTTTATAGATCATAACTCACTTGGAATTAAGCAATAAACTACGTAAGCGTAATGTCCTAAAAATAAATAAAATAAACTTAGATTCAACATTATTCTACTTGTTTATTTTCTCAACTCTAACTACCCCTTTTTTATTAGAATATTTAATTGTTCAAATTATGAGATATGCAATATAAATTCTAACTAAAACAGCGGCGTAGCGTGAGTCAATGGCGCCCGGGACGGAATCATAATTTTCCGCCCTTGTGACATTATAAAAATAAGTCAGTGATTGTAAAAGACAGAACGAAAATATTTATTTGAAAATAAATTAGTTATATAAATTAAAATACATTATAATTTAACTTTTCTGGCTTTAATGGCGGCAAAATTGTTTATGACGTCGTCAAAATTAATTTCCTCCGTGATACTTTGTTCTATTGACAAAATGGCTAAATTACTTAATCTTGTGGAACTCATGGTAGACTTTAATTAATTAACTTTATTATGCTGATAGCTATAGTTAAAAATGTGCGAAGCATTATCACGATATTCGGCACGCTAATACCGTAGTTGCATTGCTGAATAAACTCCAGAAGTTCGAAGGATCCCTTCATAACATTATCTTTGTCTTTTGTATCAGCTACAGCGATGAAATTTCGTAACCTCTCTCTTTCGATTTCAAACTCTTTCATATCGACGTCACTAGGCTCTTCTTTGAATTCGCACTTGTATTCTGAGTTCAATAAGGTCGTTGGTGTGAGGAAAAAGTACTTAACATCCAACTCATGCGGTTGGTGAAACCTGGCCTTGATTTCTTGGGTTATTCTATCCACTGACTCGTACATTTCTTGCCTTAATTTAATATCATAACTTAAATCAGCACCTGCAGCTTCTTCGCCAGTCATCTTTTTTGTTTTCCTTATACGACGAGGAGCTATATCAATGCCTAGATCTTCGGAAGTAGTTCTGGCATAACTCAATGCGTCGTTGACCATAACATCACGGTTGTCGACTAGGAACAATTGTAACGCGTTAATTTTTATAGCACAATGATGCATATTTAGACCTTTAGTCTGGAGATACAATTGTGTATCATTTATTTCGCAAAGAACTCGATTCCATAACCCAAGGAAGGCCAAAAATGGCAAAGACTGGAGAGCAGGAAGTAGGAGCCCAGCGTCTGATCTTGTCACTGCATTTTCCTTTATGTTCGGCGAAAGTGATTCTAGGACTTTAACAATCTCAGTATAGTGGCTCTTCATAATCGCTATGGCTTCGTACCTTGCACTCCAGCGTGTTTCAATAAGACGTTTGACAGCTTGACCTGTAATGTCGGTAAGAACTTTCCAGCGGTGAGTGGAAGACGAAAAATAATTAAAAACTTTATCCATAGTACCAAAAAACGTAACTGAGTTCACTGCTACTGACACTGCGTGTACTCCCACCAGATTTAAAGTATGGTTACTGCACGCAACATACTGAGCATTTGGATTAATTGCCTTGATACGGGTTTGTACACCAGAATGTATTCCCGACATGACAGCTGCGTTGTCGTATGCTTGTTTACGACAATTTTGAATGTCCAATCCATCGCTTTCAATTTTGTCTAGAATCATTTTCGAAATATCCTAAGCCCCTTTCCCTTCGGTTTCAAGAAAGTCGATGAATGATTCCATCACTTGCACCTTGGTGTCGTCGAGTTTTACATAACGCAGTATTTGACTCGTTTGGTCTTTGTGTGACAAATCTGGTGTACTATCGAATACAATAGTGAAGTACTTGGCTTCCTTCACTTCAGCGAGTATCTTTTTTCGAACATGATTGCCTAGACAGTTTATGAATTCATTTTTCTTTTTTTGCAGCTTCACCTTTGTGAGATGTTCACAAAGAACTGGATAGTACTTGGCAAGAAGATGAACAAGTGCTAGGAAGTTGCCTTTATTTCCAGTGGCACTATCATCCTCAATCTCCCTGTGATCTCGGAATGCCACATTTTGTTTGGCAAGAAATCTAATAATATCTAGTATCCTGACCAACAACTGCCTCCACTTTTGCTCTTCTTTGACAATCACGTTTTGTGCTTCTTTGTTGATCGTTGTACCAGCTTGCAATCTTCTCTCCAGACATTTTCACGTATTGAAGTTTTCATTATGTACCGTGCTTGATTCATGTTCTGAAACTTTGGGATTTAGTTTTCACCATTGGTTGAAACCATCAATAGTGTTGAATCCAGACTTTGGTGGCGACTACTATTCCAAACAATCGGCAGCAGAAACAGAACAATGATCCTTTAGAAGGGGAGTAGGCCATCCATGTCTTCAATACCTTTTCGCTATTTGGCAAAGTTTGGAAAAACCAATCACGGTTTAATTTTTTTGTTACTCCCTTGGGTCTCTTGGTAGAATCTTCTGACCCTGGCCGATTTATTTCAGCGAACTTACAATCAAGATGCTGCACTGTTTTATAGCCTCGAGCTACAAGTAGAGTTCGAAGATTATCGGGAATCAGAATAGGCCAAGTTCCAATATCACTGATTGATTCATCCGCATACTCATCCTTAGCTTGTGTGGCTGTGGAGTCACCAGTATCTTCACCTTGAAAACTATCGATCTCTTCGGAGTTTTCTATTTCAATTTCCCATGATTCCGATTGCGCACTAATTACAGCTGTTTCATTAGGTAAAGCTTCATGGTTAACAATACAGCCACTAGTAGATGGGGCACATTTTTCACTTGTAGTGACACTAGTTTCTATATCATGTTCAGTCACACCTCTTTGGGTAGCTGATTCTAAATATTTGAGTAAAGCTCCCTTATTTGTTTTCTGTAGAAGTCACCGCTCTCCTTATGTCTCTTCATGATCTGAAGGTAATAAATGAAAACAACATAGAATGAAGAGAGTATAGGGTTTAATAACTATTTTACGTCAGTATTATAAACGTTTCACTAGACTCTTGTACTTACTGAAAACGCTGTAAATGATTTTCAAGCAGTGAAATAGCAGGGCGCATGAAACACTAGTAAATACTACACTATATTAAAAGTCCTAGAATGTAAATGTTTATAGTTTATAGTTTATATTTTAAACAGTAATCACTACACGAAATGAAATATGTAAGTATCCAGCTAAAGTATTAACACTAAAATTTTTATCAAACAACACAAACAGATTTTAATATGTTTATATCACGAAGTAGGTACAGTAAAAGAGTATCCCTGTGAGAGGGTGCAAAAAATCAGTATCACTATCAGTCGATCACAACAAACAACACTGTGAGCTTAATGCTTATTACGTGAATTACATGTCAAAGCGCCTGTTTAGTGTTTACATCTTACTTTGGCGGGGGCAGTTATAGTCACCTCTTTGTTTTTTTAAAAGAATTTTTTAGGATTTGTTCAGAGGCAAAAATCACATCTGGTTGTTGTATTATCTAGCTAAAGTAAAGGGGGATCATAAAAACTGTCAATTTTCAATTTTACTTGCGTCACGTTGTCGGTTACCAACAGATTTGAACGGTTGTAATAGCTATTTATGATAAGTGTTAAAAGTATTGTTTTACTTTTTGAGTGACAAAAGTTGCGAAATGAGCGAAAGCGTCTTTTGTCAGTTAATTATTTTATTTCTGATAGGGATATTATAAGCTTATATCTTCATAGTATTCATAGTTACGATATCACTAAAGAGGGTCATAATTCCCTTGGGATATTAAGATGCTATAATTCCCTCTATCTAATTCCGATAATAAAAGCGGCTCGTTTTTAATGTGCGCGACTTAAACGCAGGTGTTCAATAGATAAGACAAGAGTGCAAACCATATTTTTATAAGATAATTTCATTCTATTTCTTATAGCGACATTTGGTAATTGGGGAATGTAAGGTTAACTCTTGTTTTATCTTTGTCGTACACGCATTCAAATTCTTTTATCTTTGTCATACACACACAACAATTATTGTGACATTTGCCGTGAAGTTTTTTTTAATTTATTTAGTTTTTGAAAATTTGCCGTCCTCCCGATGATGCCGCTCGGGTCGGTCCGCACCTCCGCCCCTCCCCCGCTACGCCACTGAACTAAAAACATCAGCTGTAAACAATGTGTAAACTTAACGTAACGTATGAAAAGTGCAAATGTCTTTCAGTTGGATAATGTATTGACATTCGGAACAAAAGTTGGTTTTTGCGCAACCATTCTTTAGTTTTGAAACGGTCTTAAATAAACGAATATAACCACCGACATCTACGATTTTGCATTCTATTTATTTATGTAACTTAATACTCATAATACAGAGAAAAACTGAGACTAGCGGCATCTCATAGTTACAATTATTGATATTTTTATTTTCATAAATAAAAGAACTATTTTAATTTAAAATAGAATTTATTTACACAAAATCATATTCTTACACATAAAAAAACATAAAAGAAAGAAAGCAATGTGCATTGCCAACTAGTATGAAGTGCATCCTCGCCTTCAGCTTGGTTACAAATTTTCATACTCGTTGGCAATGACAACCATTCCTTACTTATTATACAAATATACTATTATACATAAAGGATACATATGTTTTATTACTTACATTTTATTCGAATTGAAAAACAATGTTACAAATTAGTCTAGTTTGTATTTCTTTGTGTGTGGTTATCATTTGTTGCAATTTGGACACTTTTATATTGTGTATTAAAGAATATAAATTGTTCACGTGTTTAATGGTTTTTTGTTTACAGGGCCCCGGTTGGGATTACGAAACTGAACTACCGGACTGGGCCAGAGTTGATTGGACCGATTCAGATTCATCAGGGTGATGACAATGATGATTACACTTCCTTAGTTTAAGGCATCTCTTATCCACTCAGTCTTTCCAAAAAGCTACTTTTAGGATAAATCCCTTGCATTCGGGCGGGGTCCAAACAATCATTATAATTTAACTTCTGCTTGTTACTTAAGAAAAATATGTGCTTATTTTAATTTTTAGTGATAGTGAAATAGCGGAAAGTTTAATTTTGTTTTTAGTTTAAATACGGCAGTTTAGTAATGACGTATTAGTTTGAGTTGCATTGCCACTATGTGTACTTTGTTTGGAATTAGTAAAATTTTTGATCACGGCTTTCAGCTAACTTTGTACCATCTATGACTGTTCACGTCGACATATGCACAATAAAATTTACTTATATATTTTTTATACTCTACTCTATAAATTTCATTAACTTACGTAACTATGCCTACCACTTAAATTTAATTGGAAATTGTTTGGTAGGTTATACATGTTTTATCAAAGAAGTACTGAGATACAGTCATACTGTGCCTTAAATTGTATATTGGTATAACTTTAGTTGATCATTTATTCATATCATTCTCTTGCATGGACCCTTGCTTACTGTAGTGTTGTTACGCAAATTATGAAATCCATTTATTGTCGAGGAATGTTACCATTTGTGATAATTATTAATTAGTTTATGGCGCATATAAATTGTTTAGATAGAGTAGCAGTTGATTTGCAACTAAAAATACGTAGAACTGCTTTATTTAAATAAAGCGCAATACAAAATTAAAAAAAAAACAAATGCGTAGAGTGGACAGAGGCGAAAATTTTATTTTAACTACCACTTTAAATAGAGACTTTTGTAAATCACAATGCTTGTTTGTATAGTTGTATATATTTGAATGTTGTGATGTAACAACTGGGACCTATCTTACTACAATAGCATTTTATATTGTTGCAAGTTAATGCAGTAAGTATTAATACGGTCAGCTTAAAATGTGTACAAAATACTTACTGTTAATACGAATATTTCTCATTTTTGTAATTTAAAGAAATATGCTGGATAAATCGAATACAATACATACATGTCTTAACTATGAATGCATATCGATAGCTACTTTCTTGAAAAATTATTGAATTCTGAACAAAACAATCTTAAAATGAGCTTAAAACAAATATGTAAATTAGCTTTTCTAAATTTATCGATAGCAGTAGAGTTTTTTGATCAGCAACAATATAAGACGAAATCACTTTAAATGATTTTTGCGCTTGCGCTTCCACCGTAAGTATTTGTTAATATTTTCAATTTGAACCCGTTTTTTTAACATTATTTGTTGTTAAAATTATTAACGTAGGAAAATCGATACACCGTTGAGCTTGTATTAGATAATCTCGCACATTAGCGTTTTGCTCGAAATGACAGCTAAATGGTGTATTTAACTTTATTGAAAAAGACATTTTACTAAATTACAACATAAGTAAATTAAAAAAGACAGTACATTGTATTATTGTTTGACGAATTAGTTACAATTACGACAATTTTTATTGCAAAAAATATTTAGTTATGTTTTACTTGAGACTTCTTCGAGAAAACTTTAAAATCCTAAGTTAAAAAAGACATAGCTAAATTTGTATAATGAATTAGATGTTCACTTGTTAAAAGTCTTCTCTAAATAAGTCTCTTGTTACGAATTTCCATGTTTTGTTCATAGCTTGTTATAATCTGTGATGGTTATCATTTATAGAGCTATGACAAGGTATTTTAGAATAGTTTTAGTGTTTAATGTAGTAATCTTATTCTTCTTGTAGTTTGCAGTGTGTTATTAAAGGAAATATCCCATTAAGTGTTGTTTTATTAGATTAGTTTTTATTTGTTTAATATTTAGGAACTTTTACATGAATCTTTAATGAATGCAGTATTTCTTCCATGATAAAGATCTCGATTTTCTTGAAGTGTGGGGATATAAATTATTGTTGAACGGTGCAAAGAAGTCCTCTGAAGCTATTTACGAAGTTGGTCTGGTCTGTTACATTTGCACTTTTCTTGCTGTTAAGGATTGTTTGCCTTTTCCCATAGGCGGAGGTAAATGGTGGGGCTTCGTGTGATCGTGAAATTTAATTCAAAAACTTGTTATACATTTATTATTGTATATTCATAAGAAAACAAGTAAAACAATGGCGGTCCTAATTCGCATCAATCTCGTTACCCTTTTTTTTTGCGAACGCGCATATGCGTGCGCACTATCTACACGTTGAGACAAAACGGTCGCCTCCGTTTAAATCACATATTTCAAGCAAAAACTAAGAATACAACATAAAATACATTAAATATAATAAGATGCAACAACATAAAGCTTAAAATTTATATCATCTTTGGTAACTCAAAATTCATAATTCAACTCCGAATAGCACCACGTATAATTATTAACAGAAAAACATCAAACGTTTAATTCGGTGGCAGCACGCAAAGTTTGTGCACTGATCGACGTAAAACACTTCCATTTGCAAGACGCAATGATGCTGTGTTGCCAACACCTGGATGTCTCTGAATTACACGTCCTAGTCGGCACTGTAGAGGCAGGATGTTGTCTTCTTAAAGTAATACAATGGAATCAAGTTTCAATAGATCGGGTAGTCGTTGGAACCATTTTTGTCTTTATTGATACTTAGGAACTACCTCACGACTCTAACGTTTCCAAAAATGCTGGTAAATTTGTTGTGTTGTCCTAAACGCGGATAAGCGATTTTGTGGTGCATGGGTTAAGTCGGTTTCGGGAATAAAAGCCAAAGGACGACTAATTATAAAATGGCCAGGTGTTAATGGAGTAAGGTCCTCAGGTTCAGAGGAAATCAAAGATAACGGTCTTAAGTTCAAAACCGCCTCTATCATTGTCAGAGTCGTATATAACTCTTCAAATGTCACGTTTGAATTACCCAACACACGCCTTAAATGCACCTTAACTGACTTGACTGAGCTTTCCCATAACCCTCCTTTGTGAGGAGATTTGAGATTAATAAAATTCCATTTTATAGCTTTAGAGTGCAAGTAATCAATAATTTACCTTGCGACGCCGGTTGTAATATTCTAAACCAAGAATCTAATTTTGTTTTCGCGTCTTGAAAATTCGTGGCGTTATCGCTAGATGTAGTACCTGGCAACCTTCTGCGAGCGATAAAATGCTTTAACGTATTCAAAAATGAGTCAGTGGATAGAGACGTTACTAATTCTAAATGCACTGCACAAGTTACCATGCAAGCAAACACACTTATGTATGCTTTTGAACAACGTACTCCCTTTGTATGCTTATCTTTAATAAGAATCTGGCTAGCATAGTCAAGGCCGACATCGTAAAATAGGTTTTTCTACGACTAACAGATAATACGATACATTGTATGTTTAATTGCGATTAGGCAACGTTGTGCATTGTGATTGTCTAATTCCATTTCCGTACAGGTCAAACCTATTAACGTACAGGATAGTTAATTATAAAAACATAATTTAGAAGACTTTTACAAATATTCTCTGCATCACAAATTATGAAATTTGAAAACGAAATCATTGAGTGTCATGTATAAGGTATTGCATTAGTTTATAGCGTAAAATAAGTGCTTTATAAATTACATATTTTAGGTTATATTCGTAAACGTTGACGTTTAGTGGTGACTTTCTTGTAATGAAATATAAATATATTTTAGAAGTTCAAGGTAATTAGAACAAATAAAGGCTTCTAATTTGCAACCCAACTACTTATTTTCTTGCAGGGTTTTCTTTTGATGGGAAGGAAATATTAACAGTATTTTATCATATTTTTGCAGTGTTATAAACAGATTAAGTAATTTAATCCTTAAAATAAAATTACTCATTTTGTGATAACATGCTCAAATTAAGTTAAAGAAGTTAGTATTTATTAGAACATTTATCAGTTTTTTAAACTGCATGATAATTCAGAAGTATCCAATTACTTTTGGTGTTCATCGATAGTTGCAAGATATCAAAATGTTTGTTCCACACATGCCTGATATCTGTTTGTTATTATTTATCTTTATGTTAATGCAGTTTTTATGTATACTTTTACTACATATTATATTATAATCTTGTAAAAATAATGTATTCGCACATTGTCGCTACCTTCTTAAAAATGTAATCACAAACACTTTGGACTTACGTTTTAATAAATAACACAAGATAAACATAAATACAATCAATTGTTACAAGACTAATGCAAACCACTGGTTTATACATTGAAAAAATTATATATTTAGATGCAATTATAAGCAAAAGCACTGAATCGCTTGTTTCTTTTACCTACAATGTGTTTTGTTAACAATTAATTTCTCATATTTAAACTAATATTGCAGTAAAAATTATTACAGCATATTTGATCCATTAGAATAATTAACTATTTTGCATTTTCTAAAAGGTATTTTTTTCAATTCTTTAACTACGATGTTCTTATTACCTTCTTAGTTCGGAAAGCTTGATTCTTAAAAATAACACCTATTAATTACAAATTATCTTTAAACATTTACAAATTTACCTTATTTGCTTTGTAAGTCACATTCACATGTTATTTGGTTATAGCTTCTAGGAAAAACTATCACATATCAACATTTGTCAGAACTTGACGACATTGTTAACGATTCAGGCTTCGCATGAATAGATTTCTTTTACTTACTGGCTGCAAAAGCAAAATCTGGTCATTGAATCATTAGTACTTTTCAAACTATTCTAGCTCATTCATTTTATTATTGCTTGAAATTAATGTATTAAAAAAAAAACAAATACTAAATGATTTGAAGTTAACTAAAATTGCATGCCTTTAAAGCAAGTAAATTATACTCACCATTTATTTAACTAGAGATGAGTAAAAAAACAAGAATAAAATAAAAGTAACAGATAACTAATAGTATAAACGCTGTCAAGTTGACATAAAATAAATACAAGTTTTGACATAATTTTTTTATTGTCATTTTAGGTATTACCAATACAAATTTTTAAATTAGTTTATTTATTTTCTGCGTTATTTTTTTCGTAAAATTCTGTATAACTTTGATTACTAATTAAATATAGAGTCGTAGAAAAAGTATAGTGTATAATTCGTAAGGAATGTGTATTGCCAACTCGTACGAATTGCCAACCTCGCCTTCGGCTCGGTTGCAAATTTTCATACTCGTTGGCAATGACAACCATTCCTTACTCATTATACTATTATACTATCAGGTCTATTATGTATCATAACCTTTAAAAATAAGGGTCAACCTTTATGTTAAAATAAAGTTTCAAAATAACTGATTTCCTAGCGTCTATTACTAAAATGGTATTACGTAGCAACCTTTAAAACAACGCTCGAAAGTAAACGTTATTTTTAATGCTTAACAGGATAGTACGTTTTGAGCAGTTTTAAAGCAAGAAAGATGTTATGCAACTCATGTTTGTCGGAAAAAGATAGCAATATTTCAAAACAAAAACATGATTTACGGTGTTTATACTTTTCGTGATTTTAGTTTTACTTCAACGAAACGTCAAAAAATGTCAAAAAAGCAAAAAAAAACCAAGCGTGCAGCTCGTTTAAAAATGCGAACGACGCAAATATCAAAAGAAGTGCACTTTCAAACATTTGGCAATTTAGATGATTTTTAGTTTTTTTTGTTTTTTGTAATAAGTAATTTTATAAATTAAACATATCAATAAATATAAATAATCTATTAGGATATTTTTATTAAGAAAAAAATAACTTGATAATTTCAAAATAAATATTTACAAAGATCTACTAGCTAACTTACAATAAAATTAACGAAAATTTTGAATTACAATTTGCGAATTCTCCTTCCTTTAGCTAACTAGTTCTCATCTGTAAATAAAAACAAATAATTGATCATTGTAACACACTGCAACAGTTACCTCCTATAACATCTCTGTTCTGATGTTCTACAATCCGATCTCTTTGCGGTGTTGCTTCTTCTTCAAATTCTTGCAGTATTTCTTGTGGTATCTTACTTTCTACTGCCCATGTTGTGCAAAATCACACAAAAATAAACAATTATTGCAGCTTTTACAGGGTTGTAATTAAGTGTTCTATGTTTTAAAACGCATCTAAATCTACTTTTTATTACACCAAAGTACCTTTCAATGCAGTTTCTTGCTTTAATGTGGAGAGTTCACTTCTGCATTTTCTGCCGGAGTTAACAGCCACGGTTGTAATGGATAGCCACTATCGCCTGTACAAGTTTATTTCAATAAAAATAAAAGTAATTGTATAAACATTTTTATAATAAATTATACATAAACAAATACTTACAATCCGCATTTTCTAATTGATTTAGAATAAAAACATTAATTAATCTGTTGTAAGCCATTTTTTCTTCTAACCACTATTTTAACGTCACCTATCAAAGCTCTTGTTATATTTTAAACTTTAATGGTTATGAAAACCATTATTTTAAAGTTCATGTTAAAATAACGATTTGTGAAAACGATACGTAATACCGGTTTGCCGAAAACCTTTATGTTATTTCATAACGGCCACCTTTAAAATAAAGTTTGTGATACATAATAGGCCTGATAATACTATTACGAAATTTAAACGAGTTTTGGGTAAGCGTCCCATTAAAGGATGGAGAACAATTGGACTTGCCTGAAAACAAGTGGTACACCTTCTAATAATTCTCTTTACATAACCGAGTCCTCCATGTAATATATTGAATTTGGCAACAACGCTCAAGCTGGGAAAAGACACGTGACAACGTGGCATTCATAGCTAGGGCGTATGATGCATACAATCTAATAATATGTACACATGACAGTAAAAATAAACCAAGTTATATTTCCTTTGAATGTGTCTTTTGATCATCGATTAGCCCTAATAACATTAGAGGTGTCGAGTAATAAAACATGGTGTCAGGTGTTCTAAAAGAATTAAAAGGAACTGAAAAGAAGTTCTTTAGAAATTGAACCACGTGTTAAAACAAGTTAGAAGTAAACGGTCTCAAGAATGGAGATGTCGAGTTTCCGGTTGCCGTGTCAGCTAGTTTTTGACAATAATATAGCAGATAATTGGAAAAAGTTCAAGCAAAGGTTTGAGTTATTTGTAGATGCTACATGTGAGGCAAGCGCCACTGACAAGAAGAAAATAGGTATATTATTGAATGCAATTGGAGACGAGGGTCTTGATGTTTATAATAACTTTGAATATGTGGAAGGTGAAGATAAAAATAAAGTAGCAACGATCCTAAGCAAATTTGACGAATATTGCTCACCGAAAAGGAATGTAGTTTTCCATAGGTACATGTTCAATAACATTAAGCAAAAACAGGGCCAAAGCTTTGATAACTTTGTGATGGAATTAAAAAAAGCAGTTAAACAATGCGAGTACAAAGAAGAAAATGAAATGGTAAGAGACAGAATTGTTTTAGGGATTGCGGACAAGATAACACAAGAGCGGCTACTACGAGAAGAAAAATTAGATTTAGAAAAGGCAATTAAGTTTTGTAGAATAACAGAGGCTAGCAAAACACAGTCAATGGCTCTAACCTCTTCAAAAGAACCAGTGGTAATAAATGCAGTACAATCGTCAAGTAACAATAAATTGGTTAAGATGGAAGGCAAGCGGTTGTGCAGGTATTGTGGTTACAATCATGTTTTTGAGAAGTCAAAGTGTCCGGCTTATGGGAAAACATGCGCCAAGTGTTCGGAAAAAAATCATTTTGCCAAAGTCTGCAAGAAGAGAACTATAATGTTACAGAAGGAAAATGTACACGAAGTGACTGTCGACAACAGTGAAAGACAAGATACTGAAGAGTTGGGTGAAGATCGAGGAGAAACATTCTATCTCAGTGCAATCGAGGAAGGCGACGAAAGCGGTATGAATACAAAGATGTGGACAGAAAAGGTAAAAATTAATGGTATTTGTGTAACATGTAAACTTGATTCAGGTGCAATGACTTCTGTATTGCCGTTGCACGTTGTAAAACTCTTAAATTGTGACCGAGAGATCAAACCGACAGGCGTACAGTTAGTTTCTTATGGTAATTTTAAGTTAGATGTAGTAGGCTCGATTGAGTTGCCTTGTGAGGTAAAAGGAAAAAAATGTATAATAGATTTCATTGTAGTAAGACATGGTAATCAAATGCCATTACTAGGGCTACGAAATTGCGTAGATTTAGAATTAATCAAAAGAATTGATTCAATAGGCGATTTTAATGACATCTATAGTGATTACAGAGATGTTTTTGAGGGATTAGGTAGATTACCCACTGAATACAAGATAAAACTAAAAAACGAAGCAGTTCCTAAGTGTTGCCCACAAAGGCGAATTCCGTTTAGTTTGCATGATAAGTTAAAGTCAGAATTAGATAGGTTAGAATGTGAGGGAATAGTCAGAAAAGTAGAGAAGCCCACAGAATGGCTACACCCATTAGTAATTGTTGAGAAAGCTAACGGCAAAATTAGGTTATGCTTGGACCCGCGTCATTTAAATGAAAATATAGAAAGGGAAAGGTTCCAAATACCTACATTAGATGATTTCATATACAACTTGTCGAAAAAAAATATATTTACGGTGCTAGACATGAAAGACGGATTCTTTCAAATACCGATTGACGATGAGAGCTCCGAGATTCTCACATTTCAGACGCCATTCGGACGGTACCAGTATTGCCGTTTACCATTTGGCATCTGCTCAGCGCCGGAAGTATTTTTAAAGCAAAATTATAAAATATTCGGAGGACTAAAAGGCGTAGGTGTGTATTTTGACGATATAATCGTGACAGGTGAAACCGAAAAAGAACACGACGAAAATCTAGCTCGCGTATTAGACACAGCGCGAAAGTATGGTGCGAAGTTCAATCTGAAAAAAGTTCAATATAAGAAGTCTGAAGTTAAGTATATGGGCCATGTGTTCACGCGTAACGGGTTAAAACCAGATAAAGACTACCTTGAAGCAATTCTTAAAATCGAAACACCACGAAATCGAGCGGAATTAAGTCGATTCCTTGGTATGACCAAATACCTGTCGCGTTTCTTACCGTCTATTTCAAAAGTTACAGCGCCACTACGAGAATTAATTAGGCTAGATGTAGAGTGGAACTGGACTGATGCATGCAGCGAATCGTTTATAGAAATAAAAAAATTACTCACGAACGCGCCTGTATTGGCATATTTTGACTTCACCAAAGATATCATTATTCAGACGGATAGTAGTAAAGACGGAATTGGGTCATGTCTGCTACAAGATAACAAACCGGTCGCATATGCTTCCAGATGTCTTACTAGTTCGGAACAAAAATGGGCGCAAATTGAAAAAGAACTATTAGCCATTTGTTTCGCTGTAGAAAAATTTTATCCATTCATTTACGGTCACCCCAATGTCATTATACATAGTGATCACAAACCGTTACAGGCAATAGTGAAAAAAGATTTGAGCAAATTGTCGCGTCGGTTGGAAAGACTCGTACTTAAATTATTAAGGTATCCAAAATTACAAATCAAGTATGTGCCTGGCAAAGAAATGTATATAGCAGATACTCTTTCACGTGCATATTTAAAATACCAGGTGGCGGATGATCCAGAACTTGTAGACTCAATAAAATTTGCAGTACAAAATTTGCCTATTTCAAATAATAGAAAGATTCAGCTACAAACAGCTTCGAAAAATGACGAGACCATAGCTGAAGTAATAAAATTTGTTGAGAATAGTTGGTTAGGTTTTAATAAGAAACATCCAAATTCAATAAAGTTACTACCTTATTGGAAAATAAAAGATAATCTTAACGTATGTGAGAATTTACTGTTAAATGGAGATAAAATAGTTATACCAACTGAAGCTCGTTATGAAATGTTAACGCTATTACATGAAGGACATCTAGGCATTGAAAAGTGTAAAGCACGCGCCAGACAACTATTATATTGGCCCCAAATCAATCAACATATTGAAAAGTTTGTCCTCAACTGTCAAGTGTGTAGCAAATATGCTAAGAAAAATTGCAAAGAACCATTATTATCATATCCTATACCAGAGCGTCCATGGCAACGTGTGGGTACAGATATATTTTCCTATGGCAATTACAAATATTTGTTATTGTATGACGCATATTCCAACTGGATAGAGTTATTGTCAATTAAGGATAAATCCAGTTCAGAGGTAATCAAACAGTTTAAAAAGGTATTCTCTAGATTCGGTTCTCCTGATAGTTTGGTTTGCGATAATGTACCTTTCACAAGTTATGAAATGAAACAATTTGCTGAAGAATGGAACTTCAACATTATAGCAAGAAGTCCTAACTATCCCCAATCGAACGGCCTAGCTGAAAAAGGTGTGGGCATAGCAAAATCTTTAGTAAAAAAATGTATTGACGAAGACAAAGAAATTTACCCTGCTCTATTGCAATATCGTAATACACCTTTAAAACATATGAACGCTACTCCTTCACAACTATTTTTAGGTCGTATCTGTAAAACTAAATTACCTATTTGTAATACATTGTTAAAAGAGAAATTTTTCGATAATAATTTGTCAAGGAAGTTCAGTAACAAACAAGCCTTAAGTAGTAGATATTACAATAAACACAGCAAAGAATTACAAAAATTAGGCAAAGGGCAAAATGTGAATGTATATAATCACGTAGATAGGTGTTGGGATGGTGGTAAAATTGTAAGCGAACATGATTCACCGAGATCATACTTGGTCGAAACAGACTCCGGAATAGTCAGACGTAACAGAATAGATCTAAGAAAGTCAGAAATTGAGTTCATTCCCAAATGTGATCTCGAGGAAACTGATTCGATACCAGAGTTTCAAGTTAATAATAGTACAACAGAAACATCTAGCGAACCCATGTCATCCCCAAATGTAACTAGATCAGGTCGTATTGTTAAGATGCCAGTTAGATTTAGAGATTATGTGTAAAAAAAAATACTGAAACAGATAAGATGTAATATATTGAATTTGGCAACAACGCTCAAGCTGGGGAAAGACACGTGACAACGTGGCATTCATAGCTAGGGCGTATGATGCATACAATCTAATAATATGTACACATGACAGTAAAAATAAACCAAGTTATATTTCCTTTGAATGTGTCTTTTGATCATCGATTAGCCCTAATAACATTAGAGGTGTCGAGTAATAAAACACTCCAATAGGCCAAAACCTTTCCCTAAGTGTAGCAAGAAGTGTCTGTGCTCCACAATGGAGTAATTCTGTGTGATAATTTCGTATAATCAACTCGGTAAGCTGATGGCCTTTGGGCAGTATGAATGGATAACTTTTCTCAAACGTGAAAAAAGAATGCGATAATCTGCCTCCAACACGAAGACACCCGTCGTCGGAATAGTCGGAACGATTAAACAATCAATGTTTGAGTTGAATAAACTAGTAACATATTTCAATTGAATTGCATTGGAATAAGTAGAAATAACGCCGTTGACCCCCTTAAGTGTCAAATTAATAGGCTTAATTGCAGTATTCAATTTTTTGTAAATCTTTTCAGTGATGAGATTGTTCTGCGAGCCTGAGTCAAATAGGCTTTGAACCTTAAAACATCTCCGCAAACCACATTAACCTGAACGGTAGACAACAGAACTTCAGTAACCTTTAAAATCCATAAACTGAAGAATCGGTAGAATTGCTAAAAGTAGATGTGCTACTAGAATCTAAAAGAACACTGGAAGAAGCAACAGAAGCTTCGCCGCTATCACTCACGTTGGTAAGTCAAACGGAACTTTTGAAGCAGAGCAGGTGATTATCCCATATAGCACAAGGACGTTCCATGTATGTACAGTGTACGTGCTTTTAGATACGTATGTACGTACACTCTACGTACTTATACAAACAATGTACATGTATGTACAGTGTACGTACATAGTACATCCAATTGGCACTGTTTTCTACATAAGATGTACTTTAACCCAAAAAAAAATCAAAAACTTTGAGGCGACCAGGACTTGAACTCTTGTTGTTGGTGGTGTACCAACTATGCCACGACAACTTATTACTATTACATGACATATAAGTTGCTTATATGCTTTAATAAATACCTTTTATTAGTTACTTCTAATTTTACATTTTAAGATCACACTAAAGATTGGCACTACCATCAAAATGTTTATAATCAAAAATTCTTGTGCATTAACGTACCTACGTACAGTACCAATGTGTAATGTACCACAAATGTACGTACAATGAACGTAGTGTGCGATATGGGATGACGCAAGTTGCGGAATTTGCAATTAAGGGTAGATGGACGATTGTACCAACGTGTATGTAAGGTTCTTCGGATCAGACACAAACCTTTTGCCGCCAGAAGATATATTATTTTTGTTTCCCGAAGAAAGCTTCAAAGCACTACCGTAAGTTTATTGAACTATGTTTCACATAGCATATAGAAATTTACAAATTTCGTGAACCGACAAAATCGTTTTTGGAAACAATTTTGCAAACTCTTCAGCGGTACGGCTGTCAAGTTTTGATTTTGTTATATAAGCTAACATGGCATTCTTAAATTCAAGTGGTTCTATTTTTTCATTATCAATAACTCTGACATGAGTAATGAAATTATCGTAATATGACCTTAATTGCGATTCTTTCGACAGTTTGGGAGAATCCAATAATAAATCGAAATGACTAAAAATAAGCGATTTTTTTATTGTCGTAGCGTTCTTTTAATAATCCAATCGCAACTTGATAGTTAGCTACGCTAGCTTTTAACTCGCTAATAATTTCTTTGGCGACTCCCGTCAGACAGTTTTTAGTATAAAATTTTTTTCACATTATTCAAACTCTCGTTATTCCCACCAAAGCCTCAAAAACTTCGAAAAAACTACGAAAAGCGTGACGGCTTCATTCGAAATTTGGTAGTTATATAACTGGAAGCTTTACTATGTTTTGCGAATGGTTTGAATTAAACGAATTAAATGAATTACTTGAATTTACAACGTCATTTTCTAAAAAAGTTTCCGCTTTTACTTTCAATTACCTATAACCTTTTCTCAATTGAGTAAGTTGTTCGATTTCAAGATTTGCGGCAGTGGCTTCTACCCGAAAATTCGCGTATTGTTCCATAAACGGATTGAAAATATCAAGTTATATGCGAATTTGCCTTTTAACTGTATCGATAATATGAACGTCAACCAACGAATCCAAAAAATCACGAAAATAATCACATTCCTCAATGAGAGAAACACTATTTGCTCGTAAAAGTTAAACATCTGAAAATTTTTTATCTTTAGACGCCATTCTATCAAACATGTTTATTGAAATTAAAACGCTAATACGATACAAGGTAAATTAAATTTTAAAGCGACGAACGAGACACCGTTTTTCAAAGTTAAGTTGCCGGTGGTATATCCGGCGATAACAAACAATGCAATCACAAACTGCGATGTGCAATTTTACGTTAAAATAATAACAAAGGTGATTATAGGCGTGTACTGGGCTACTAAACGTTTGTATGCATGCATATAAAAAAGTTTAACTAATTTACAAGCAATACACACGGCCGTTATAATTTTAATTTACGTATAAATGTAAAGTAAAGATGAACGGGTAAATAGGAAATCACTCATCGGTTCCATAAACAGAGTCTTAGGTTTCTAACGATGATTAGGTAATAAAAGTTTCACAAAATTTCCAAATTTCGAAGTATCCGGCTCGAAGGACCAAATGTTAGTGATTGTTTGCCTTTCCCCATAGGCGCTGGTAATTGATGGGGCTTCGTATGGTCTTGAAATGTAATTCAAAAACTTGTTATATATTTATTATTGTATATTCATAAGAAAACAAGTAAAAGAATGGCGGTCTTAATCCGTATCAATCTCGTTACCCTCTTCTTCGCGAACGCGCATATGCGTGCGCACTATCTACACGTTGAGTCAAAATGCTTGGCTTCGTAGATGTAAAAGCAACCTTGAAATCAATCTTCTCAACTTTTTCATTTTCAAAGCTCAGCAAAACAATATATCTATTAACATAATTTGCAAAAAGATTTTCTACAATTAGTAATCCAACTGCAATAATATTGCATAATAAATTTTAGAACATCTTCAGATATTCTTATTTAGGACGTCCTTGTTTATGCTAGTACATAAGCCTTTGACGTCAAACAGAAAGCCAAACTTCTCATCTGTATCGTTCAAACGAGTGAATCTGCTATCTATTTTTGTTTGAACGTAGTCACCTGTTGCCTTTATAGCTCGCTTGATTTCTTGTTCTCTTGGTAACCCAGCATCTTCCGACGTTTCACCAACCATTCTCTTTCGCCGCCTTTATGCGCGTAACTAGATATCCGCGTGAAGGTTTTTTTTTTTACTGTTTTGGAAATATCTGCAATCTAATTGTGTTAATTACACTTTCAGCGAAACATTTACGATTGCTTTTCCAGTATTCTTGTGGAATTTGAAGAGTTCAATGTCGAGTTCCTAATAGCACAAAAATGTCTTATAGACTTCCAGTGGATGTCTTTTCATAGACATCTGAACGTTTTTCGGACGTCCACAAAAGATCCAAAGTAAATACTATGGACGTTTCATAATACGTTACTTTGGTACAGAGTTGAACATCCAAAAAACGTCCATAATAGTTCCAGTCCTATTTTCACTGTTCATATATTACAAAATTAGATACAAGAATTTATTAAAAAAGCATTAATACATATTACAACAAAATGCAACGATTTATAGAATATATAATACAATGCAATGCCAGTAAAACAATACAAAAAATTATGCAAGAAATTGTGCAAAAAATTTTGCAAGAAATTGCACAAGAAATTGTGCAAGAATTTGAACAAGAAATTGTGCAAGAAATTGTGCACGAAATTGTGCAAAAAATTGTGCAAGAAATTGTGCAAAAAACTGTGCAAGAAATTGTGCAAGAAATTGTGCAAAACATTGTGCTAGAAATTGTGCAAGAAATTGTGCAAAAAATTGTTCAAGAAATTGTGCAAAAAACTGTGCAAGAAATTGTGAAAGAAATTGTGCAAGAAATTGTGCAAGAAATTGTTAAATATTTTAGAACCCTTTTCTTAGTGATTAATTTTAGAAAAAGCAAATATATATTATATAATGTATATATAATTTATTATAAATTTTGTTTTGACTGCATACTTTGCTGGCTACGCTACTGTTTTCTACTGCCACAGTAAGCTTTGGGATCGTGGTTGGGGCACGAAATCTAGTTCGAATTCTTTTTTTGAACTCATCACAAATGTTCAATCTGGCTTAGAGATCGGGACTGCAAGTTGGCCACTCCATAACCCGTAAATCGACTTCTGTAATGCACGATTCTTTCTGTGTACGGCCTCGCATTGTCACGCATAAAATGAAATTATTTTCAATGTAGTCGACGTAAGGTACTACTTGAAGTGCTAAAATTACCTCGACGTACCTAGCAGTTGTTAACCGTTTTCTCTCGTTACAACGGGAGCCCTTAAGAATGAGAGCAGGATCGGTTCGTGTTCTAGATGAAGTTGTACCGTAGATCATGCAAGAACCACTTTCGTAACCAGTCCCGCTCTTCAATGAAGTATTCTGCAAATCGCTCTTCTGGTTTCTTATACACTTTTCTTCTTCTGTCGCTACTAAACAGGCATAACATTGGCATGTTTTCCAAACTGATGTACGTATCATATTTGAGAAATGCGATTGTTTGTGGAAATCTGTACGAATGAATGCATCAGTGTATAAGTAAAAAATAGAAGTATTACGCAAGTATACTCTGTGAATTGTACTTACTTGCTAATGTCTACAATTTCTTTAATAGATAAAATTTTTATCATAGAGAATTGACTCCACAGGGTACATGGCTTCAGAAGTTTAGCTTTCTCCCACAAATAAACAAGAAAAACATCATCACTCACAGATTTTAGATTTTTTTGTTCGTGCCATTCATAGAACAAACGATACTCTTTTTCAGATCTGTCTCGAGATTCTTTAGGAAGTAATTCTGTTCGTACTTCTGCTGCTTGCTGGGTAATATTTTCTGGTAATTCAAAATGATGTTCTACAGAATCCATCTTTTAAAATATTGGCCCACGTCAAAACAATTATGCATGAAATTTTCAATGCATTCTAGATATGCATTGTTTTAATGAAGAGTGATTCAGACATATGTATTTTAATTTTATATGTTTTATTCTAGTTTTGTAGACAGGTATAATGAAAAATATCGTTGATTACACTGCACAAAGGCAATGAAATCTACTATTGTTTAAAATTAATAAGTTTTTAGTTTATAACGTTTCTAAAGGCTTTGTGAATTTTATCTATAAATAAGTTACTCTAATACTTTAAAAGCAAAGTTTGTATTATTGTAAGGTGCTAAACGGTTAAAAATATTTGCATTTGCATTTCTCGGTTTCTATAATAAAAGAAATTCTAATGCATATATTTTTGCAGTGTTACTTTTGGAATAAATAAGAAAAACCAATAAATAACTACTTAGCGAGAACAATAGGCACTTAAGCAGGTATAAAAACAGAATACAATACGTTGAATGAATAAAAGCTTAGGTTATGTACTCAAACAGTGTAAATTCGTACCACGAAACCCCCCTGTCTTGCATTTTTTTTTCAAATGAGTATACAAACACAAAAGAATATAATGGCTAAATTGAATATAACATTTATCATACATAAATATAATAAATTTTGTAGTACCTATTAGTAATAATAACGTTGCAAAATAATAACGTTGTATTTCGGCAGTTTCCATATTGCTTATAGTACCGATGAACTTAATATCTCGTCGTCTTAAAAGTAGGCATGTTTGTAAACTGCGTGAGACAAAACGTACACACTGATATTAACTTTGTTCAGTGACCTGTTTGGATGCAACAGTGTGTTTCAAAATACTTACATTGTTTTAAGGTTATCTATAGTTCTTTTCTAAATTACACGTTGACATTAGGTTACTAAAAACTATTAAGTCGACACGTACATCGAATGCAATCAAACAAACATTAATTACAGTTCTTTTTACAGATTTTTCACAATAAGTTTTTTGCAATAGCCCCTCAATGCTTCTAAAAATAGATCATTTTTATGCAATCAAGTGTTTCAAAACGTTAGTGAATTATGATTTACGTAAACTACAAAAAATGTTTTATTTAACTAACACGTAGTAACATACATCAGTCGTGATAAAAGTTAAAAATTGCATATACCATTTGTTCCAACTATTTACAGTTAAATAAAAATAGCTACACATAAAATAAACTTTTCCAAGTAGTGCGATGATAGAAATGATAAGACGACAACATTAGGATATTTCCAACTTTAAAAAGTTTTATAATTATTTATTTTGTTAGTCTAAATTTATTTTTAGTCTAAATTTAAAAGAGTCTATGTTGATATGTGGTGTGTTAAATATATTTAAAAACTTAATTGAATCGATTGAATTTATTTTTACTACATACTTACCTATAGCAACAGGTAGATTTAAATCGTCTAATTTAGTGTTACTATGACCATCAGGTGTTAAAATACTCTGTAAGATTTAAAGTGTATTGAAATAAGTATGCAAGTTTCGTTTGATCAATAGCCAGCTGTTTCCATATTCATTTAGTGCAAGGGAAACGTTAAAAAAATAGTATTTAGATGTAATTTTGCAGGTGTCTTTTAATAAGAGAAAAATCAAAAACATTGCTAATTTATTTTGATATCTTAAAATTAATTGTTAACGATGTGTTAAATATTTTACTGTTTTTGTCAAATAAACTTATAAAATGAATGAGAGTATATGTTTGTCTACTACTGAAATTGTTTTTCTTTTACATATTGTGTTTTCTTTAAAAGTAGATGTCTTTGAGATAACAAATCTTATTTCAGATATTTTATAAACAAAGTTTGTGCTTTCTCTTAATTTTAATTGCTAGTAGTCTGCTTTAAAAGAGTAACACACAGAAAACAACATCGTGTACAACCAATTTAAAAAATTGATTTTGTGAAAAAATTTGAAAAAAGTAACTCTTTACATGTCTATACTATTAAATATGATTGTTATATTAATTATCTGTTAACATGACTTTTGATAAAGTGTATACCTGGAAATAGCAAAGAGATGTTTTTTGCTTGAATAGAATACTTTAGTGGACTGCATCGTGATTTAGTTGGAGGATTTTGGATACAGATATAATAATGCTCATATAATGATTGTATTGTTTAATGTAACTAGATATTAATAGTTATTAAAAGAACAAGATTGTTAATGATAGCGATTAATAATCGAGACATTTTAACGCCGTGAGCGAGTGTAGCGAGCGAACGCATTAATATTGTAGAGATTATTTGTTGCCGATTAACAAGCGAGTTAGTTTTAAAGTTTTTGCCGTTGATCGTACGTTGGTAAAATGTGTAAGGTTATAAGAAAACTAAAGCATACGTAACTTAATGTTATATCTATTAGTTGTGCAATATCTTTCAATCGGTGGTTGCTAACGATTTCATTGGTTGCTATACAAAATCTCTCATTAATACAAAATTCATTTATTGGTTCAAAATCGTTCATTAATAGGGGTCATTAACGATCTATTTCTAATACATTATTATACGTTAATATTGTTATTAACAGACGATCGACGGAAAAAAAAACTAAACGTTGTTTTCTGTCGAAACATAGTTCCTTTAGCATTGTCGTATTAATTTTCTTAAAATCCTGTACTTGCTAGAAGAACCTCGAGAATAGTAATTGATAAATGTTTCATCTTCACTTAGGAGGAGAAATATAAAAACCACTCTAATCTTTTTTCATGGCTACGTTTTGTGCCTCAACTGTACGCTTCAACAGGCTACTAAACTTTATTATCAGTAACTGAACAACATAACACACTTACATAACTAAAATTTTAAGAGAGACATTTATAAACAAAGAACTTACAAGAAACGGTTATTGGCTTTAAGCTATGAAAAACAAAATTATGAATTTGAACAGCCCTCAATTGCACAATAAAAACATTTTAAAAAATATACTTAGAAATAAGATTAAATTAAATAATATACTTTTAAATAGTAATGTGATTTTGCCACCAACTAACCTACCTATAACTAAACTTAACACGAGTCCTAACACTAACCCTATCACTAATTGTAATACTAACTTTACATACACAAAAATAATAAATGGCCCAAATCTAATAAATACACCCACGACGATTTACAATATATTGTAAATTAAAACTAATGATAAAACAAACAATAGAAAAACACGATGTAGTATACCAACTAGGCTGTACTAATTGCAATGTATGTTATATTGGCAATACGAAACAAAAAGTAAAAAATCGGATCAACAACCATAAATACGATTGTAGTTCTAAAAAAGCATATAGCGCAAACAGTCTATCACATAAACACCGGACATACCTTTAATATCAACAATCCCACGATTCTAGATGTTGACAATAATTTAAGAAAAAGTTAGTTATAGAAATGATATTACTACATCAATATACACAAAAGTCATGGAAATATTTATAAATTTCAATTCAATAACAAGCATTATTTTAATCAAGAGACTTTATTCTAGTAGACTTTATGTATATTAAACAAAAAACTTAAAGAAAAAGACCTTTAAAAAACCAACAAAAATTAAAAAAAAAATTAACAAGTGTTCAAAATTTGTTGTCGTCTCAAGTCTTTGCCGAAAAAGATTCACGCACATTTTCTAACATCTTGTGTGCGATGTTAGAAAATGCCGTTTTTATTATGTTTTTCAATGTCCCTTGTGTAGTAAGATCTTTTTAAAATACATAATCTTTTACGAACCCTCATAAAAAGAAATCCATGACAGTAAGATCTGGAGATTTTGCTGGTCATGGCACAGAACCTCCTTGGCCAATTCATCGATCACGATATTGTTTGTTTAAATAGTTACGCACATTTCTAACAAAATGACAGGGCGCACCATCATCTACAATACATTGATCGTCCATCCTATGTAGATGATTCAAAACACTTAAAAGGATTTACATTATCATAGTAATGATAATTACGACAATTTACTCGGCAATTACTTTAAAAGCTAGTTTTGTCTGACAATTTTTTCACATTTACCCAAAGTAAACGCCATGTCCACTAATTCTTTCCGTGGAAAATTCATTTTAAACGAAAGTAGTAGTAGGTAATAATAACTAAACACAATTAGTAACTTCTACTGGATATTTGTTTTTTGTTTAATAGAAACAAAGCCTACTAGAATAAACCTGCTTGATTAAAATAATGCTTGTGATTTCATTAAAAATTTATAAATATCTTCATAACTGTAGATGTTAGAAGAAAAAAGTGTTAGTGCAAATCGATAAAGAATTAGAAACTACATTAGAAACAGTTGAAAGAAATCGAAGGTGCCATTTCAAAAAAAAAAAAAAAAATTTTTCAAGATTTTGAATAACGAATTAAGAATTTTTATTTAAGTTTTTTGACTTTCATCTACAAATTTACAAAAACGAATTCTAAAATTTTAAAAAACACCAAGTTTTGTGACTGCAATCAGTTAAAAAAATTTAAAGAGTATTTTTCATCTAAATTAAGCTTTCACCGAACAGCATAAAAAATGAATGGGTTGCTATTTAAAAAAGTGAAACTTTATGGTACTCAGGAAAACTAAACAACCTGTATAAATAATTTTTTTTTAATTATGTAGCTTTTCAATAAAAATAAGTACTGTATTAAACATTTTATGCTGACATTTATACGAAACCACTAGAAACTGAGGTCGGAGTAATGACAAACTCTGTTTATTTAAATTTTATTTATTGAAACTCATTATTTGTAAAACTAGAAAATTAGTGTGATTAGCTGTGGTATGCTTTTTGAACCAGTGGTCTCTACACTCAACAATCTTTTTTTGTAAGTTCTTTCTTTATAAGAGTAGGTGTGTTACGTTGTTCACTTACTGTTAATAAATGTTAGTGGCCTGAAGAAGTGCGCAATTGAGACACTAAACGTAGCCATAAAAAAAGATTAGAGTAGTTTTTATATTGCCCATTCTAATTAAAGATATAACATTCATTAAGTAGAATTATCATAAATAGTAGGATAAGGTACAAAATTATAATAATTATATTGATAACCCCGATAATGTAATATAAAAAAATGTTTTTAGCAGAAATGCAAAAACTAATAAATTTCTAATTTGGAAAAGTTATAGACGCCAACATACTTGTTTCTATGTATTTTGTTGTTGAAAGCTGTTCAGTTGTTATTAGTTTTTTAGTTGCATTTATAATCGCTGTTATGGGTTAAAAAAACACAACAAATTGTGACCGTCAATGAGAAATAAAAACTTGCTTAAAAAATGCTAACTTTTGACTAGCCCGGGATTTTGTTGGGAGATGTAATCAAACATGCTAGTTGTGCTATACTACGTCTAAGCGCTCTTTTGTACCATTTTTCACACTCTACACACTAAAACCGTTTGATACACTAGCCTAGCGTTTGTCAAAGTGTACTCTGCGGAGCCCTAGTAGGTATAGGTAGTTGTTAATTTGGTTCCGATACCAGTAAACAATGCTAAGTGCTTTTAAATGGTACGTTAAAAGTTACAGCACTTAAAATTTAAAAAAAAGCTTAAGCATGTTTTTTTCTGTTAAAAACCTTAAAAAACTGAATTTACTAAATATTTTTTGAATTTACTAAAATTTCTCGAAGTAATCTACCAACGTGAAAATTTTTTTTCTGGCAACAATGACTGTTTTCAGGGTTCCCAGTCAACACTTGTCTGCGTTAATAAACAGCAGTGCGTCATAGTTATTTATGTTTTATGACCGGTGTGTCATCAATTGTTTGCAATAGAGCGTTGACTTAAGACAGGAATCTTTAAAAAACCACGTACGTTAATATCAAGTTCACAAAGTACAGTATCAAAGCCTGGGCCTTTTAGTTCAGGTACATAATTTTTCATTGTTATTATTAGATTTTTAGAGTGTTCAGAAGCAGACACCTTAACTATGCTAGAAAGAAGTAATAAGCGTTCTTCAGTACGTCAATCATCTTGAAATAAATCTCATGAGACACAAAAAAAAAGTATGTCAAACGTTACATAGCTTTTGGATTTATGAATGCCGATAATTGTCCTCAGTGTGTTTTGTGTAACAAAATTTTGCTAAACAGTTCTGTTTTCTGCAAAAATGCTTTGTCATTTTTAATCTTTGCATTCGAAATATAAAAATAAAACGGCAGAATTTTTTTCCCGAAACGACAGGGGTTTTTAAAAACAAAAAACTTCATACCTCAAGCATCACAGACTGTTACTAAAAATGCTACCGAAGCTTTCTACATTTTTTCGTGGCTGGAGAGGCTCACACAAAAGCAGAAAAACTTATAAAACCGTGTGCAATTGACATGATAAAATCTATGTTGGACAAAAAGTCGGCTAAACAACTGTCCAATAATACAGTATTTTGCCGCATTAAAAATCTCTCAGATAACATAAAATCTGAGCTATCTTTTCGTCTAAAGTTTTTTGAGTTTTTTCTACAAATGGACCAATCCACTGATGTAGCAGGACTAGCAGTATTGTTAGTATGTATTTGTACGGTATCGATACGAGTCTGTTATAGAAGATGATCTACTTATTTGTAAGCTGTTAGAAAGTAATATCACAGGTGCTGAAATTTTTAATGTTATTAACAACTATTTTTGCAAAAATGAATTACCATGGGATTATTGCATCGATGTTTGGACTGATGGAGCAAAATCGATGGTGGGAAAAACTGCAGGAGTTGTTGCAAGAATCAAAGAAATTGCTAAAAATTGTAGTAGTCACTGTATAATTCACCGCTAAGCTGTCAAAAATTTACCGTTTTCTCTTAAAACTGTTCTTGACGAGTCAGTGAAAATAATAAACTTTATAAAGTCTCGGTCTTTAAGTATGAGGTTATTTAAAATATAGTGTGATGATATAGGTAGCCTGCATACATTTTTACTACTTCACACAGAAATAGAATAGTTATCTTGGGGTAAAATTTTACTTAGATTGTTTGAGTTGCGAGATAAAGTGCGTTCTTTTTTTGGAGTTTGGAAACTCGGTTAAGTGATAAAATGTGCATCACATTAATATACCAACACTTTTGTAAAAATACAATAAATTGCTTTTATTAATTTTACATAAAATTTCCCTACTATTTTCTTAAAATTAAAAGGTTCAATAACAGTTATTTAGTTAATTAGTTAGTTGAATAAATATACTGGGGCTTCGCCAAACTCATTTCAATTTGTAAGTGCTCTACGCTTGAGAAACGCTGCACTAGCTAATACTTTTAAACTTTTTTTGAATAACTGTTTTAAAAACGGTGTATAGTTCTTATAGTTAACTGAAAGCATAACAAAAAAACAAAGTAGACAAATATAATAATTGTAGTTACACATTTTGTTAAACATAAGTTATAAAAAAAACTAGCGTAGTCACCACACGACTTTTCTATAAAGAATTTCTACATATTTTTATTTTTAAATTGAAGAAAAACATCCAAGTCAAAGAATATAGAGAATTCAAAAAAACTTAGGTTTTTAATTTTTTTGCTTAAAAGAAATAGTAAAAGTACTACACATTAGACGATTTTTATTACATTTTTTTTATCCTACCCACTTTGAAGTGATATGTAAACGTTTGTATTGACTTCCTAGCAAACTATAATTAAAAAAAATTTTTTTTTTCGATTTCATTAAGATATAACCGAAATATTGCAAATTGAGGTTATGTTTATATTGGCTAACTCCTAATTTTTGCGCATCGAAATTGCTTTACCTTTTAATAAATCAATTTTTTTTCTAAAGAAATTGTCGCAGGCAAATTTTGAACTTAGATTATATTTGGAATTCATTTTAAATTATAAATCAAATATCTAATAAACTGTTATTGTTAGAAATTTTTTTTATTTGAATAAATTGTTAGAAAGAATTATCCCTATTACAAACTGTAAAAATAATTTGAATAATTTACATACGTACAAAATTATATAATAAAAACCGTTAAAAATGGCGATTACTTTATCAGACTTACCTTTTAATAAAACCGGGACAATATGAAAAGTCAGCCCCATTCCAAATTTTAAGTTATAGGATTTTTGGTTTGAGAATTATCGTGAGTACATCGTTACACACACACAGAGAAACCCAAAATTTTTTTTGTCAAAAATACATTTTTCTGATTTAGGAGACTTTGAAACGTAAAATTCTGCAAAAAATTTTTTTACAAAAAAATTGCGTTTGCTATACTTTCCTTATAAGAAACTAATAGATAAATACAAAAATCTCTTTCGTTTGTGGAATTTGCAAAAGAATTTGAATGCATTAGAGTTGGAAGCTGACAATCAGTTCTTTTCAGCAGACTATTTATAAATAGAATGTTTGTATACGTTACTTTGCGTTTATTCCTTTTTGGAAAATACTTCAATTTTTACAAGACAGAAGTAACAGTCTCTGACGTGATTTGTTGATTCACGCCTTTGTTGATTCACGCCTTTGTGAAAAGACTTTAGAAGAATTCTTGTTTTTTCCTTTGAGTTAATTGGACACACTAAATAGAGCATATTGTCGCCTTAGAGTCAAATTATTTTATGTCAATTTGTTTTAAAATTTCGAAGGGTATATGCCAAATCTTTCTATGTCCGGTTCTCTACATGCTAGTGCAAATCTTTGTCGTTATTTAGTTATTAAGTAACTGGTTTATTCTATCTCTGTTGATTTTTATATCTATTGGAGCTACCTTATTCTATGTCCACTAACCAATTACCGCGCATCATTCCGTTGCGTCGCCTGTGAGTCATATTTGCTGGACATAAAATAAAGTAGTATTAATGTTATTGAGCGTATGTCACAAACCACGTGTATGTCTCATTGCGTATAGTAAATTAAAATTATAGTTTGTACAAACTACTGTTAATAAGTTTAACAAAATATAAATGAGTGACTCGAGTGACAAAGAACCATTATTTGAAGATTCCGGATCAGACATTCTAGGTTCTGTTTCCGTTGTACAAACAATAATTTCTTTTTTATTGTTATTTAGTTTTCATTTTGATGAGAGTAGAGACGACAACGCACAAGGTACGAATTTAGATGAAAGTTCATGCGTAAGGTAATCTTAAATATGTTACTAGTAATTTTAGGTAATTATTTAATTTAAACAAACGTAGAAAACTTCAATTAAGAAAATTTTATATAAACGTAAAAAAGAAAACGATACCGGAAAAATCCGCCATTTGCTGTCAATATAGTCGTTTTAGTGTGATGCTACTTTTACAAAAAAAGATATTCAATTAATTTACGATGAATTTTGGAGAACACAGATAATGATTCTTTTATAAAATACATAAGATGGTAGATAGAAAACGATGTCGTGGAGAAGGGTAAAAAATAAAAAGTTTACTTATTTTAATATTACAAAAAAAATAAAAAAAACTTTATTTTTAGTTTAGAAGCCAAAATATTGTTTATAATTTATTGGAACTCCTTCACTTAAGGCTTCTTGTGCGATTTTGTAACAAATAATCTACTAATATTCTTAAAAATTACACGTAACACAACTTGTAGAACAATCCTTGAAACTTTCTTATCTAAGTTACAGTTCAGCAAGGTTTCATTTGTTTCTTGCCAGACCGCGCCAACAACTAAACAATAAATTCCGCTAGCTGCCACCTTTATATCTGCACGTATAGATTCCAGAAGTTTTCATTTTTGCAGACGTCAGCAAAAAGCACTAAAAACAAAATAATAAACAATCTATGAGAGCTGCTGTTAAAGCAGTTACTAAAGAGAAAATATCTTTGAGACAAAAGGTTAAAAGGTAGAATGAAAAATTTTAAAAGATTTGTGAAAGGCAAACACAGAATCTTACCAAAAAGATTACAATGACTCTAAATTACGTATGTAGAAATTTTTTTTCTAAAGAGTAAGAAAATGACGGTTATTAATATAAAAAACTGACTTGGCAATTATTATTAACTGTGAAATTTTGAAAAATTCGAATATGAACAAGAAAGAATTAAGCTTCTCTCCGCTGGAAGGATGTAACTTTTCACAAGCGACATTATTTAATAAACACATTGTTAAACTTTTTTTCAACAATTTATAAAAACTGTTACAAGAATTTATAAATTACACGAAACTGCTATTATAACCGTCAAAAAATAAAAAAAAAATCATTGCTCAGAAACCAATTTGAATTGGCTGCAACCATTAGATGTTCGTTTCGTTTAAATAATTCTACAATGCTGTCTTACAAACATGGTTTTTAGAACACCCTGAAATGCTTGTTTATATTTTTGATATCGCTAGATGTATTACTTATGCATTTGATATGTTGATGGGATTTAATGTAGAATCCCTACCAGTTATAGATCTAAATGAACTATCAAGGCATTAAAAAAAATATGATATTGGAGAAACATTATTTCTTACTTTCAGCATCACTTAGTTTAAACCGTTGACTGTTTAAACACAATTCTAACACAAAATGAAGAAATTTTTGTAAGGCAACAAGAATTCAAATGATAATAAAAAGCTGAAAAACGAAATAATCAAAGAAATAAGAGAGAAATCTAAACAAGCAAGCAAATTAAAAAAAAATTGAAAATTATCTTTTGTGTTATTCTTAGCGTTATGATATATGTTTTAACATAACATCCTTCAGTTATATTAGCGAAAAATGCGTTGAGGTTTTTTCAACAATTTAGACCACATAATTAGAAAAATCTATTTTATGTCAGTGTCTGATTGTGGAACACTTTCCCTTAAATTTGTATATCAATCTGGTTTTGTGGCGTTTCGTAAGTAATTGTCACGTTACGGAAAAAATTAAAAATGCTTTTAAGATTGTGTTTAGATTTATACAACAGTTTTTACATTTTTGTAAGACAATTACTTTGTTGCGAGTGCCGTTTTTAGGGGCCTAGGACGTTTCTACGCCACCGGTTCTTCGCCGCCGGTTCTTCGCCGCCATTTCTACACCAGCCGTTTCTACGCTGGCCGCTTCTATGACGGCTTAATTTGTAAAACAAGAATAAGAGATTAATAAAACTTGCAATGCAAATAAAACTAAGATATTAAATGAGTATTACTATTAAAATTTATTATTTAAATACTTGCATACATTCATACAAAACACAATTTGTTTTACATTATAAGTATACGTAATATACATACAAAAAAGAAAAATAAGATTTTTAAGTCATTTGGTAATTATGTGCTAGATCACGTAACTAATCTAAAGGTTTCCTGTTTCCGTAATTTAAAACTATTCTTCTAATACGTTCATCAGCATTACGGTATTTTTTTAGCTTCAGCGGTGGTTTTTATCCGACCATAAGTTGCTCAAAATAAACGTCACGTCTTTTTTGTACTTTTCGAAATGCATCAAAAAATTTCCAGATAGTTGGATTGTGTATACCTAATTCACAACTCAATCGACGATGGGCTACCTCTGCATGATTATTAGTGCGATCTTTTCTATCTATTGTTCTCTGATATAAATTTCACATTGTTGGATGAAACATAGTGAAACGTTCGAGTAATTACTTGCAAACGCAAGAGCCTTCTAGAAGCTGTTATCCATTTTTCTAGAAGATATAACGAAAAGTAAGGAACGCTCGAGAAGGATTCGCCGATGTCTATAAATACGTAAGAAAGAAATCGTAGGTCAGTTATTGCTGGAATGTGGATGCATGCAGTATTAAGAAGATTATTTAAGTGAAGATAAATAAGTGATTAGCACGTGCGGAGTTTTAAATAAATAACAGTGTACATATTTCTAGATTAAGTTAACGTATTTTTAGTAGTTTTAAATAAATTAGTTAATAATAAATAAATTCGTAACAATAGGCAAACGCCTATTATTCCCCCGTCGATTCAGTTGGTAAACATAGGTGTCTTCGAACCAATTCAAAAGCGGCTAAAGTTCTATTGGCAAGTCATTTGCTAATGCATCAAAGTACTGATCTAAATAAGATATTAGCACAAATGCTTATGCAATAACCATTTTTGCTCGTAATGCAAATTCAACATAATTGTTGTATTGACGAATAACACCTATCCGAACTAAATGTATCTCATATTTTGCGATAAATGGAAGAAAACAACCTTTTACGTCTACTTTCGTAACGCAATCTTTTATGGCACTGAAAGCTGCATATTCTAAATCATAAATGATAGAGGTCTTAAATTTGGCACTAGCGTTTTAATTAGTTCGAACATACGTGTGTAGGTAACACGCTGCTTGTTATGTAACAGAACATATAATATAGGATGCACACTTCCATGTTTTGTTGCCATAACAATATACTCTTGGGAAAATAACCTAGGTGCAATTGCAAAGGTACCATCAGCGTACCAAGTATTGGCATTACGTAAATGCAGCAACCAGCTCTTTCTGCTAAAAATTAAGATTCTATCTGCTCCTTTTCCATCATCGCTTGGCAAAAAAGTTTCTTCTGTTGCTGGTTGAGCCACATATACCTTATATGCATTTGGCAACACCAAATCGGTTAGATCAGCGGGTGCAGCATTAATTTGATTCCGTTTTCTTTTGATTATTTTTTTAGAGCTGGATTATTTGGAATCGTTGCTAAAACAGCTTGAGGCACGTTGACTAAGCAGTTAAGCACTGATTTATAGTTACACTTGTGCTCTACATAGTTTCTTCCGCACGACATTTGATTTTATTGACAACAATTGCTACTTCCTTGACTGCGGCCGAGGGAGAATGACAATGATTGTTGATTTCGTTAACCACTTCTCCAGCCCTCGTCTGAATTGTTCCATTACAGCGACCTACTTCTTCGCACCGTCAAAATTTTTAGTCCAAATATACGTTGTAGGAGTACTTCTCGTTTCCTCTCTTGCTGAAAACGTTTGACTCCATTATTAAGATTAATGATTCAAGGAATAATTACTTCCCGACAAATACACTTAAAGTGTTGCGTTCAGTGGCTCCTACCCTATATTTAAACCAAACCGCTCATAGTTATTAGCACAAAGGCGAAAATGATAAATTTTAATCCGCTCATAGAAAACTACCTTATCTTCGAAATTATGTTAATAATGTAATAGTTATTAGCACAAAGAAGATAATGAGAAATTTTGATCCGTTGATTGTTACCAAATAATAATATAATATAAAGAAAGTTTTCATTAAGGTTAAAATTCAAAGAAATTTTTAACAGTATTTTTTATTTAATTTAAAATAAACTTCAAATTCCGTGACTGCAGAATATATATGTGCTTTGACAATAAATTTTAATAGTAAAGGTCATTAAATTTCTTGGTTTTATTTGCATTGTACGTAGAAACGACCGGCGTAGAACCTTCCCGGCGTAAAAACGGTAGCGATGACGTGGCGGCGAAGAACCAGCAGCGTAGAAATGTCCCATACCCCGTTTTTAGACTGTCATTTCTATTTGACATTTCTTTTTATTATTTTATATATTTCCATTTATCTTCTGAACATTATTTCCATGTAAAACTAAAATTGTTTATTTATATTTTATTTTGTTATGTATTAATTGTTTTTAAGTAATGGTAGTGCATATGTGAGCTCTTATTCAATGCAAAATATAAAAGTAGACGTCATTCAATAACAAGAATATCCGTTATCTAAAAGGATAATAAAGAATAACTATTTTATAGTAATTTATGTTACTGTCAAAAAAAAATTAAACTGTACTATTATCTTGTAAGTATACCAAAATCACTATTGTATTTACTGTAGATATTACTTTTTGAGTTTTCTTATTTTCACAATTGCTTAGTTTTAATGATTTCCGTAATTTTCTATTATTCTTTATATCTAAAAAAATTTAATCAGATAAAATACAGTGTAATCTTGTATCATTAAACTATTTAATATTTGTTTACAGTTAGAGTTATACAAATTTAGAGACTAAACTACTAGCAACATAAGCAGCCTGAGAGACAAGTAAAAACGGAATGAAATGACATCTGTACTTATATTTAATTTGTATCTAAAAATTTTTGCTGATAGATTTTTCACTGTTAACTCAGTTTACCGCATTCAAATTTAATCACCAACACGTTCAAAGCAGATAAAATTTTATGCTTTGTACATTTATATAGGTAAAAATGTACATACTATTTTTCAGTAAGAATTAAACTGAAAATCAATATTAGACATAAAAGTTTTACTATAAAGCATAATTAAACATTGTTTCAGAGTAAATGGGATAAACATTATAAAACAATTTTTAATTATAAAAATAAACTTGTTTTTAAATGTAAGTTGTGTAAGATTATAAGTTATAGTTTGATCTAAATTTTTATCAATAAATCTAATACTTTTGGAAGATAAATTGAATAATAAACAAAAATTTTGTTAACAAAATTAGTTTATAATAAAAAATAACATATATTTCACTCTTTAATCAAAAAAACTATAATAACAATGCTTTATGTACCTACGTTGAAATTATTTTTGCCGTTTTTTTAACATAAACTTTGTCTGCGTTTTTAATGAACAGAAAATTAGTTTAGCTTGTATAATCAAAAAACAATTATAGAATTAAATTTGAAAAAAATATTGTTTCAAAAATATTTTTTTTTGTTAAAGTTCTACTGTATAATTTAAAGTACATAAGTATATACTACATTAAATTATAAAATAAATTGCACTACACGTTTCTTAACATTTTTACTTGCATAAACTTATAACATAACATCAAATGTATGTAATTTTGTTTAGAAAATAAATATCGTAAAATTGTGCCCAGGTGAATAATTTAATGAGTTTAAAATATCGTAAATATGCTTTAAATCAAAATAAACAGCATAGTAAAAACATATAAAAATAAAGTTGATTATATTGAAGAGTTTAGCGTTTAAACACCTCCACTTATTTTCTACGTCATAGTTAATGTAATGACGAAGTAAATTTGTAATAAAAGTGTTCAATAAAACGGGTTGTTTTAGATAGTTATACTATTAGATCAATCTTATTTTTATACAGTATGTTATAAGTGACCAAAAATGGCAACTAAACTATAATTTAGTTCGATTTCAGTATGCAATTGAGGTTTTTATTTATTTGAAAAGTACGGTTAAAAGCAATAAACGTTTATCTACAAACGTGTGTTGAAAAAATAAAAATATTTTCAATGTTTTATGAATAAAACATAAATTTAAAAAAAATGTGTTTAATTAAACCTAGAAGTGCAATTTACACAATTAAAAAGAAACTTGATGACAAATAAAATTAATCAAAATAATTTTATGTCATTTGTTGGAAAGATCATTGTTTACAACAATTACGTTGAAAACAAAATAGTACTGTTTTCTAATGTTTTATATAACACTAAAGAGTATATAATACGACGTAGTTATTACTACGCATCAGTAACAACGTTAATTTCTAAAAATATTTTTATAATATTACTGCAATTCTAAATAGACGGCGATACAATAAAAAAACCGATACCGACGCCATTTGTTGACATGACGCAGTTAAAGTGTAATTTTAATAATTAACATGACAAATGAATTTTGCTCTTAAAACTATTTTATTTTTAAAATAGAATTGAACAAATAATATAAACGAGTTAAATCGTGTAAGACTCAAAGTTCAATCAGGATGTCGAGCAATCAAAACAATAAAATAAATTCGGAAATTTGCAAAACTTCTATTTAAGCTTAATATAAAGTAGATTAAAATAAACTAATTTATTCAAACATATGCTGATAAAAGTAAAAAAAAATATCTTAATGACGAAATTAATAAATAGGTTTTTGCGTTTGGGTGGGTAGGCGTATCGAGCTGAGGATGGCCCTTGAACGGTTACCTGGAATACAAAAAAAACCACTCTGAGCACTCTTTGATCCAACACAATCTTTGTGCAAAATTATTATAATAATTATCATCCCAACATTTAACATTTTATCTAATCACATCTCATTATCAACTAGTTCAACCAGCGCTTAAATATTTCGGTCCCGGCACTGCCTACAACTCTTTTGCAGTACCTACTTTGGATATGGTGCGGATATTAAGGGAGAAAACGCGCATAATACCCATCCAAAGCGCACTCAACATCATATAGCTTAGCACTGAGTCGTGCAATGACACTAAGGGAAATACGCGCAGAGTGTCTGCTCCAGCTACTAACTATAATTGTACCATGGCCATCTTATCACACACCTGCACTGAGACGTGCAATGATACTAAGGGAGAAAACGCGCGAAGTATCCGCTCCAGCTACAGGTAAATTATTAGCACTGAGACGTGCAATGACACTAAGGGAGAAAACGCGCAGAGTGTCCGCTCCAGATACTAATAATTGATGCACCATGTACATACATAACTCAATTTGTCAACACAACTTCTAGGTGATCACCTCCAACAACACATACACTTGTACTGAGACGTGCAATGATACTAAGGGAGAAAACGCGAGAAGTATCCGCTCCTGATACAGGATTATTAATACTGAGACGTGCAATGACACCAGGGGAGAAAATGCGCAAGGTGCCTGCTCCAGATATTAATAATAGTTGACAACTTTCAACAAACGGCAAGACAGAAACATATCAATACAAAATTAACATATTTAACGAATTAATCAAGCAAAGATTATATGGAAAAGCATGCTCAGTGAAACTCACCTTAATTTTCTAATATATGTAAATTATAAATTCAAATAAACAGCACAACACAAAAATTACTTCCACATAAGAATTCACATTCAAGAATAATTCGAAATAACAAATCTTAGGGTAACTTTTCGTCACAGACGATTAACAAAGTTTAAGGGAAACTCGCCTATATTCGACTTATGAAATTTAATACATTTGTATATAAAGCCGTTCTTGTGTTTGCTGCACCTGTTTTAACATCGACAGACTAATAAATCTTTAATGAAAAAAAAATTTACTTATTTCTAAATTAAACATTCTTACAATCGTATATGCCAACAAAGTAAAACAATGAGACTGAAATATTTCTATCTAAAAAAAAATGAAATTGTTTGTTACTTAAATATGCAACTTGTGCACAGTAAAAAGCATAAATCAATAACATTTTATCGGTAAGTAATTATGTTTAAGTATAAAATTTTAAACATGCACATAAGAATTATAAAACGTTACCGTTATGTGTACCAATTAAATATTTTGTCAATTAAAAGATTTTAGTACTAAAATTTTATTAAATGTCAAAATTTAAAGCAAACTTAATTTAAAATACGTTTTAAAAATAGAACTTTTTTGGGAGAAAACGTTTTTTTGTCTATTTTGCTTAACTTAGTTTTTTTATGTTTAGTTTAGTTTAGTCTCTATGCTTGAATCATGTCGCAGCTAAACCAGTTGTCCCAGAAAAAGGCATGCGTGTTACAATTATTAATACAAAACGAAGCTAGTAAGAAACTCCTGTTTGGACAGTGCAGGAAGCGTTGCAATTCATAACTATAGGTTCCAGTAACCACTCACGACGACAAGTAGTAGACAAAATTGTAACAAACATTTTGTTAGAACTATCACTTTTTTTTGAGAAATATTTTAGTACATGCTTAGACTGCTAAACTTTTCTTCTAATAAAGTTATTTTTTATTTACATACTTGAAATATTTACAAATTTGCCTTATTTGCTTTATGAACTACGTTGATTATCAACGACAACCATACCTTAGCAGCATATTTTTGCTTGTCGAAAAATTTTACGACAGCTGTGATGCTGTTAAAATAAACTAAAATTTTCAAACTAATCAATATTATTCAAATTGAATTGTGATTAACGATGTATTAAAAAGTTAAGCGCAAAAACTACACAAATTTAAATTAATTAAATAAAAAAAAAAAACAAACGTTGATGGTTACGAGATCATCATTGCAATTATTTAGAATAAATATGTGTTTTTATTGTTTTACGAAAAATGAACAAAAGTAAGAGTTTTGAAAAATCTGTTTAATAAAGATGAATACAAGTGAAATATGAAACAAGAGTTAGTTATAATACAAACATAAGTTTTGTTAGAGAAAGTACCTGCTATGATTCTTTAATTTCTATTAGACAAAAGGTTTTGACACCACAAAATTTTTAAATTTGTTTTTGTTTTTGGTTTTCATCTTTACTTAGATGCGTTGAAACTAACAATCCCATCAGTCATACGGATTAATCATTCCATTGTATTAAATATATTTTTATTCGATTTAAGACAAAATGCCAGTAAAAAAGGTATTCAGAAGTGCCTATTATACATAACCAGTAGACAAAATTGGTAGTATGTATTTTTTATAGAATAAAAAATAATATACATACATCTATAATAATTTTATTTTTGTATTCAAAGTTTTTGAGCCAGCAAAAAAAAATTCCATACAAGTAAATAAAATAAAAGTGTCTGCTTGTAATGTCAAAATAACAGCGTTTTACTAAATGCATTTGCGAGTATACCGGGAGTTCGTTCTCAAAGTTGAACATAGGAATCTAACATGGTATTGAACGTTTTTGCTAATTGTTGCTGGCCAATTTAACTTAGAGAAAAAGCAATAATATCTATAGAAAGAGAAAATTATTGGTACCTATACAGGAAGCCCCAGAGTTAGACAACGGGGCCAAATCTGGACCAGTACTGAGAAACCTAAGTTTGGCGTAGCTGTATTGGCCTAGACTTGGTCCAGAACTGGGTAGCTCAGCTTCGGCCATTCTATAAAGACCCTAGCTTGGGCCAAGACTGGTTGACCCAGCTTTGGCCATGCAAATTATTAGCCAAGCTTGTATAACCCATCCTTGGCCATTCCATGAAAATCCAAGTTTGGCCCAAGCCTGGATAACCCCGCCTTGGCCATTCCATGGAGACCCAAGCTTGGTCCTACAATGGTTGACCCATCCTCGGCCATGCCAATTCTTACCCAAGCTTGGCCCAAGCTTGCATAACCCATCCTTGGATATTCCATGGAAACCCAAGCTTGGGCCAAGACTGGTTGACCCAGCTTCGGCCATGCAAATTATTAGCCAAGCTTGGCCCAAGCTTGTATAATCCATCTTTGGCCATTCCATGAGAATCCAAGTTTGGCTCAAGCCTGGATAACCCAGTCTTTCTATTCCATAGGGACCCAAGCTTAGTTCAAGACTGGTTGACCCATCTTTGGCCAAGGCTGGATTATCCAAGAAAACATCAATAACAATTTTTTTCAATGTTAAAAATTTTAAAAAATTGGTTAATAAGTTGAGTTATGATAATATCGAAAGTGTAGAATTGAAACTTGAGCCGTTCGGTTACGTATCGCGAGATTCGGATATTTTCGTTTAGCGCAGCCGCCATCCTTGTTTACATCATCTGTTAGTTAAATGTAAGATTTTTCTCATTGCTAGAGTAATAAAGGTGATGAATCAAATCTCCGAGTTTCAGTTATACAGTCATTGAATGTTAGTACTTTTTAATTAGAAGGAAAAAACCTTCAAATATAATTTCTTTTGTTTACTCCGCAATTATCACAAGGCGAGGCTACTAAAAGTAATTATGTCTGATTCTTACCTTAGAGTTTAAAGATGGCGTGCGTTAAATAAACCAAAAAAGTTTTGAATAAAAAAACTAATTAAGATGTTAACTGGCAAAGTTTAAATAATCAAAGTCTAAACATCAGCTGTGTGAGTGACGTTAATGACCCTAGTGATACAGAAAACCAAAAATATAGTGTAAGTAAAGTATAAAGTGTAAATACGTTCATACAATTATTTATTCCATTGTTTTATTAATGCTTAATTTTTGGCATTTGATTTTGAGCTAGTTTTAGCAATTAAGCGTGGCCCAGTACTGGCAACTAAGCATGGCCCACTCTTAGCAACCGATCATGGCCCAGTCTTGGCAACTTAGCATGGCCCAGAGCTGGCGATCAGGACTGGGCCATGACTATCATTCCAGACTTTTGCCAAATCTGAGCCAAGCTTGGCTTATAGCCTGGTCCAGGCTTTTACAAACTTGGGCCCAGCCTGAGCAAAGCCTGGGCCCATGATACTTTCTTCTATGGGTATTTAAATCATACTACTAACAAAACTAAAAGTGAGATTTATTATTTTAAAACACTAATTTAAAGTACACACTTTTTAAATAACGTTAGCCTTGATTTTAGAATTTGACAGTAAATGTTTGTTTGTCAATAAGAATTTGACGTTAAATCGCGCATTAAAGTTTATTTACATAGTAATGAATAATTATATCAACGAAAAAAGAACTTTTTTTGGCGAAAGCTTTTTAAGGTAGAGCTAGTTTTACAATATTTGCGATTTATTTGCTGTTCATTTTAATACTACAAAATCCTCTGTCACTGCTACTAAAAATATGTAAAAAAATTTGAAAGATGTGCTAATATTTAAGTATTTACATATTTATTGTAATTTGTTTTTCAAATATTTAATAAAAAAACATTTTTATTACTTGCCGTTTTTTATAGAACTAATGCTAAAAAACTTAACTAAACCACAAAACGTAATTGTTTAAATTATTATAAGAACGTAAAACGTAAGCGTATCAGTTAGTACTAATTGCTATTGTGGTAATATTACCCTCGACATTTTAGAGAATTGAAGTTTGCATTCGGCGATTTAACTTCGTCACAACTGACCTTAAATACAAACAAACTATTAAGGTGCTTATACAGTACGGTCAACGTAATATTTAATTGCGAAATAAGCTGAAGGTTAGATAAATATACTCGACTGATCTTAGATGCGCTAAAAGTAGCTAAAGATCTTATATAATTAATAAAGCTGAAGATTTAACATGATGAATAAAGCTAAAACCTTAATTTAAAAAAATACAAATATGCTGAAAGCAAAAACTAAATGAACCACACACAAAAAACATAGCGACAGCTAATTAAAGTCGAATTCCACTTTGCAGTAACCACTGGGGTTATTCACCCAACTTTAATCGTATTGGGTTTGAATTAATCGACTACGTGTTGAACATGTGTACGATGGAAAATGCTTTCATTTTTGTAATTGTATTTTGAGAATACGACTCGAAATATTCGCTATATTGCTGCAGTAAAGTTAAAATTAGCAAAAAGAAGCGTTGCTCACCATTCTACATGCACGCAGTTTAGTAGCGAGAAACCAATCTAAAATCTCCAAAAGGCATATTCATTCGCAACCATTTTCAATTGTTAAAAGCGTAATAGTAACTACGATGTAAAATCAAATAAAAAAGAAGTAATCAAAAGCAAAATTTATGACTAACGACACATATCACAAAGTGTAAATATTTTTTTTATAAAACTTTTAAAATTAACAAACGCTTCAATGCATCAAGCAGTTGGTTGCATCAATTTAAAAAACGTCACGGGATTCAAGACAAAAAAATTAGTGGAGATGAAGAAGCGATGATGGTGTTTTGCTATCAGCTTAAGACCGCAATTACGGAAAATAATATACAACCGGCAAAAATTTATAACGCGGACGTATCAGGGTAAGTGGCAGGCAATATCTACGAACACTTTAGCTGCAGGTACTGAGAAAAGAGCACCGAGATATAAAAAAAAGTAAAAACCGTTTAACAATGATGTGTTGCGTCAACCCGTCTAGCGGTTATAAATTGAAACAAGCAGTGGAAACCACCAAAAATATGAATACACAGATACTTTCAGTCCAGTCTAAGATTGGTTTCATAATAAATTTATTTTAAAAATAACATCTAAATCGAAGAAGGTCGGCTTGCCTCAAAAAAATTCTTTTGCTTCCTCATCCAAATACAGCAGCTATAAGGTCTGCCATTAAAATTTTTTTTTTTCATTTAACACGTTCTCTGCCAACTGAGTATATAGAACTAAAAATGTGGTTGCCAAATTCCCCACAAAGGTCTGTAAAACCAAGACTAAGAATTTTTTGTATTGTCAACGCGGCCAATAAGACTGAGTCGATTATTTGATCCTGCCACGCGGTAGTTGAACCACACCAGTTTTGAGATCACGTTTTTTGAAAATATATTTTTTGTCAAAATAATGGTAAGAAAGAAACAACATATATTACTCAAAACAAGACTTTATTTACAACATAATTCGTAAATAAAAACGTGTAACTTGTACAAAATGTTTTAATTGAACATTAGTAGACAAACTTATTTCTAGAAATTTTTATATCGATGAACTTTATTGAAACATTATAAGCAAAAAAGGGTTCCTTAGCACAAGCTTTACAATAATATCGTATTCTCGATAGTTTTTGTGCTTCCTTTTAGCCCTTTTCGAGTTTTAGTGTTTTGTAACATCTACTGCATGGCCTTCTTTTTTTGTTAATTTTGTGCTTGGATAGCTTTCTTTTTACACTCACGTTTTTTTCTAGTTCTAATAAAGGTTCTTACTCTTCACAAAACACAAAACTGTCACAGTTTTTCTAAAACCCAGTAAGAAAACTGAAGAATTATTAGTTTTCTTATATACAAGGTGTGTATAAATTGACGAGAAAGCTACATTTTACGACATTCTTTGTTCAATTCTGAATCGAAAATTCTAATGTTAAATTGTTGTATTAGGCTTCGTATCTGTTAAAAGAAACATACATTTGCCAACGCTGTAAAATAGCATACGACTGTAATACCTGGCGCTGATTTTTCTTTATTTCATTAGGTACATATCGGCATATTCACTGAATGTAAAAACATTTATAAGTAAACAAAACAATAACAAAGAACGCAAAAAACTACAAAAGCTAATCAAAAGTACACAAAAAATCACGAAAAAAGCAAAGGTTATACAAAAATGAAATAAAGTCGAATTAAATACATAAATGCCAAAAATTAACAAATGATGCTTACGATTGAATTCTATTGAAATCGCATTAGAATGGAAAGTTTGTTTTACAACAGTGCCAAATGTGTTTTTTGTAAAAATACGTTAATAAAGAAATGTTAAAAACAAACTTTGTCAAAAAAAAAAAAACGTTAACAAAATATCCAAATTTCTGTATTATTCTTAAAAGCAGTTAACTCTACCAACAGATAACAAAACTAACACTTATTTATAGATCAACAGTCCAAACTTTAAAAACTACTGAATTGTTTCTATACTGTGGTTCTACGCAGCGGAGTCTGATAAGTAGTCATCTGATCGGAGAGATCGACAGACGACTTTCCTGCGTTATATGCTGTAATGGCATCTGGTTATGTTTTGTTGTAGCCGTTGTTGTATTTGTGTTTTGTAGAAAACAATAGGACATTGCGTTTATCTTTCCAGGAATTTACCGTAACACCATTTCCGTTTTTCATAGCAGCTACTCAACCCAATTTAAGCTTTTTATTGACAAGTTCTTTTGGAAGGCTCCGTCGGTTCTGTTGCAATGGCCTCATCAAATGTGTTTGCTTATCTATCAATTTGTTTCTAAACTCTACACTCGCATACCAATTGGTTACGAGAGGTTGTCCTGAAGTAGTACAACTTTGATCTAATTTTTTCCAGAGTAAATTTAAAAGTTGTTGGTATATCTTTTTTTGTTACACAATTTAAAAACTCGGTTATTTTTAACATATTGTGGCGTTATGAGTCGTTTATTCTAATAAGGGATAATAATTGGAATAAATGCCTTATCAATGCAACATGTTGCAGAAGGTTAAACTGAAATTATGTATCGGTTTGTCCGAATTATCGTTATTGTCCACAAAATGCAACATGCGTAGCAATTAAATTTATTGTGTGGCATAACTTTAAGGGCCATAAAGATTTATACGTACTTTCTTTACCCTAGTAGGCTTAAATATTGGGCAATTTTACTATGCCCATATACAAAAGCAAACCAAAGACTTTTCTGATTTCATTTTTATCACTGAGTAGCCATTCATGTAACCTCCATCTTATTTTTGTATTGATACGATTAATAACAATTTGGATGGCATATAGATTTGTTTGATCAGCAATGCACTAAAATATAAAATCGTCGACTAAAAACAATTTTTTCAAGAGGTTCTTCGGACAATAGTTTAGCTAAATGTAGCTCAGTGCAAGTTTTTATGGTAAATGAGATTAAAACCGCTTCCTTACCACTTGAAATATCCGATTGTGTATTCATTAGATTATTGGACACTGGCAACTCCACTGTATTTGCGCATTAGTTCCTGGCTAAGACGATAGTGAATTTCGATTAGAATTATCAGATAATTTATCCAGGGCTTATAAACCTACGCAATATATAGAAGGAAAATTTTTTTATTACCATTATCTTTAAAAAATTTATTTGACATATCGTGTTACAGTTTAATTAATTCTTTTTTGGTCGTTCTCTAGTTCTATTTCCATAAATTATTTGTTCACAAAAATTCAAAAAACACCAAAACAAACAAACGTTTAACTCAAATGCCGACGGCGAGCGCGTAAACATCAAAATGGATGTACCAAATAACCATTCCATAGAGTCTCAAATATTACGTAACCAATGTATCTGCAAACTTAGGAAAAGACCAAGTTGGCGACAAAAAAATATTAAAATACTTCCACGTTACCGCGGTCTGTGAAACCGAGGGATAATTTTTGAAATTTTGACGTTATTTGCAAAGAGATCAATAGTAATAAAAGTACTTTTGTTGATCAAAATAGCTTTTGAGCAACATTTTTTTCCTCAGCCCTTATCTTCGTGGCGATGGTAACTTATTTATAAATATTGCGTGGCAGCAAACATAATGTAACATAAATTGCTCAACCAATCAATCAAGATGTTATGAAGAGAATGCCACGCTTTTGGCAGAAAGAAGTAGTGAGGAATTTGTTAGATGAAGTTGAGATGATGAAGTTTTGGAAAACGTTTACGATCAAAAGTTTTTTTTTTCAAAATAATGACTGAAAAAATGAACAAAATGACTATTTTAAAAGTAGATAATATATAGGGCGAGGTATGTATTAAAAATATGTATGTAAAGCTAGTTTTGTATTCAATTATGTATATACGTACAAACTATATAGGTAAACATAGATACATATGTAATGTTTACTTATGTAGTTTTTTTAATGTAAAAAATAAATGTTACTATTTTCCGTGCCCCGTCCGGTATCGTAGATCTCGGATAATCGGCGTTCCACTGTATTTAAATTTTCAAAAACGAGGTTTAAATTAAATATTTGAAATAGACCACAAACTAACGCAGTCAGTTAATTGCAATAATTAAATGTATCATACTCAAAAGTAACGAAAGCATTTCAAACAAAACATAATTTTAGAAATTAGTTTTAGTTTCATTTTATCCATGAAGATTTTTTTTAACAAGCATAATTATTACGCACGTTATATTAACGCGCACAATCAAAACCATTCTAACTTTCTAATTAATTATATGTAGATATTCATGTTTAAGTAAGTTAATTTTTACATTAAAATTGAACAATTAAGATTTTCGGCGGTTTCCGCTCAATAATTAAACTAGGTTTGTTTGTTTTAATAACTAGCAGCATAAAAATAATTCTAGCGATAAAATATAATTGCTTAAGCAATAATTTAAAGCAAACTTTATAATTTAATATGATGTATTTGCTTGTTAAAGTTTACGCAAGACTAAACAATAGTCATAAACATTTAAAGTTATTTTATTTATTTTTTACTTTCGTCTTGGCACTTCGGCTAACGATTGTTGTAAGATTTGTTTAAAAATGTTTATGTTAATAAATAAAAATCGTATTAAACACGATTAAAAGCTAATTACGTTTACATCAACAGTCTTTAAAATACGTATTCTGCGTTGGATAAAAATAATAATTATGCGCGCGATAAATCAATTTCGTTAACGCAAGTACAATATCACAAATACGTAATTTTTGTGTCTTACAAATTCGGAATAAAACGCATTGTCTCAGATGATTTAAATCTTAACTTTTTATTTAGAAAATTAACTTAATATTTTTTGGCATGAATTTGAATAAAACGCGAGTGTGCGCTTTAAATTCTCATCTCTTGAAGAAAGTGGGATTTGAAGCGATCTCGTGCCTTTCAAAACACAGATGTAATTTCTTACTTACAGAAGTAACACGCAAGTTAAATCTAGAAAGTGTTTATCCGATTGTTACGTTTACGTGTTTATTTTTTGAAATGATTGAAATGGAAGAACCGAACTTAATTTGCCGACAGGAAAGTACTGATAGTTTGGATTCGGCGTCGATTCGAGAAGACTATTCTTCAGACGACGACGAAGATAAAGATGACAATTTGGATATCGACGATTTTCAAATTATTAAAACTGTGGGTAAGTAATTAGTCTTATTTTAATTAATACAGTAACCACGGTTTTTGAATATTTTTATTACTTAATATATGTATTTGTTCTAATTACAAGAATCCTTGAGATAAAAATTGAAATTGTTTTAATGATATTGTAATACCGGCACCAATTTTGGTTAGGACGACTTTTTCAAGTGTCACTGTGACTAACTGCTTAGTGAAATGAAACGCCGTTTTCCAGTTGCCTATTAATTATGTTTTATACAAAAAATTAAAAATAGCTGAAAAACGTCACTTTTATTTTACACATTTACATAAATTTTCGACAGTAAAAAATTTATGTATTTACGATTTTTAAAAAATACAATGAAAACACATTTATTTTTGTTTTCAAGAAGTTGACTAACTGTAAAACGAGCACGGAAGACGTAAATAAAAGAAAAAGTCGTCAAAAAAATTTAGCGTTACCGGTTGAATGACATTTCGCTATTAATTTTATAATATATTTGTGCAATAATAAGCAGATCGAACATCTGGTGTTATACTTAATTAGAACATAAGAGTTATTTTAATCATTTTCGAGTATTTTTTGAGACGCTCACTTGTCTACCGTTTGAAAGTTATTTTTAATATTTTACGCAGAAATTAGCTCATATTTCTTTTTTTTTATGTTCTTTAACATAAATAGATTTTAGAAAAATATTAGTGCTATATATTATTATGCAATATATTGTGTTTTTTTATATTACATTTCATTGTTTTATATTTTAAATTTTAGAAACTTCTGTTAGCGTTTCTTAATCTTTTGGACCACGTTATAAATATAAAACTGGGTTATGTTTACTATACACGTAATTAAATAAATCATTGTGTCATTATTTACTTATATATCTTGAAATAGGATGCCGTGATTATTAAGGATTTAAAAAGAAAGTAATTTTTTTATTTGGAGTTTGTGCTAGTGAGAGTTTACAACTTTAAATCATTCACAATGACAGTAATGATTGCACATGCACTTACATTTACAGTATAATGAACGCATTGTTATTGGTGCATTCACCATAAAAATAAATATTTGTAATTCAATTCTAATTTAAGTTACGATTAAAGGATTGCCGATTAATAACAAAAACAGTAATGAACCCTCAGTTTGTAAATATTATTAGATTCTTTTTTAATCGTTACAAAAATGAGACTGCAAATGTTTTTACAATAGTTAGTACAAATTTACAATATAATATAATTAAACACAATTACAAAAACCATAAACCATTTAAACCGCACAACGCAAATAACCAAATAAAATAGAATATTCCAATGTTTGCAGTTTTAGATAAATATTTGTTATAAAAGTGTTTTGACATAAAAATAAATATTAAGGTTAAAACTGCAACTTAAAATAATTTAAATTTGTTTTAAGTATTTATCTATTTTTTACATTTCCGAAGCAACAAACTTTAAACATCGTTTGCATGTAGTGTAATTTTTTATACCTTTTGAAAAATCTATTTTTATGATTTATTGCCGCAAGCTAAATTAGATTAAAAAAATATAAATATACGTCAGCGTTTTATTTTTCTTCAATTTAAATAAAAAAATACTAAAATGATATTGGTATACCTCGGAAATGTAACATTTAATTTTTCTAAAAATATTAAATTGTTAATTCATTAAAATAAAAAATATTATTTTTTGATATTAGTGTTATTTTGTAGATTAAATAGCCATCTTATTAAAACAATAAAATCTAAATTACATTATTATTAATCTTGTCAGTAAAGATTTATTTAAAAAATGGTAAACCAATTTTGAGTGTTGTAAAATACAGTATTTATTGTCAAAAAAGTTATTAATATTAGAATAATAATACTTAGAAAAACACAAGTTTTTACCTAGCTAAACGTAAATATTTATTGAGAAAAATTCTTTTTTTTTGCATAAAACTAATTCTTAAGAAATTGTGTTTTTTGTTAAATTTATTTTACATAGCCACACTTGGTTTGTGTAAATTCTTCAACTAAATATAACAATAAGCAAAATTGCCGAATAAAGTTTGTTTTGTCTCATACAAGTAACATAATAAAATACAAAATACAACTTATTAAAACAATTTTGTGCAAATTTTATAGAAAAAAGTTTTAAATTGTATTAGTGATGCAACCAAATGATTTTGTTGTCAAAGGAAAATAAAATAAACTTATTTTGTTACAAAAAATAGTTTCCAGTTTTTTATTATGAAATAAAGTGACATTATACCATACAAATTTTTTTCGAGTTTTAGGAGAAATACAGGTTATATACATACGTGCCTTTTAAAGATTATAGTTCATCATTGGTTACATTCAACAAACTCATAGTTTGATTACAGTGATTTAACAAATAGCAAAGCAATCAATTGCGTACCTTGCGCAACATCGCGATTGATTTGATTCGATATTAAGTACGCAAAATGTTATAAATATTTAATAATATATACTTACGTACAGTTAATGAAATACTTAATGCTCCGCGACTTGACCGATAAACTTATACTGCATATTGCGGGGGTCATTACTATCAAAAGAATATCGAAGAAATTATAAAAAAAATGATAAAAGTAGATTTATTTACCAATGGATAGCTAATTAACACAAAATTACAGCAACTGTTCAAAAAGAAAACCACCATTTTCTAAAGATACAGATATCCTTAGAGTCACAGAATGTTGCCATTAAAAATGTTGTGTGGTGAAGAACAATGCAATCTGGTATCGCATGAGTTACTCCGCAGCTGTAGCACGTCTACTTCCATTGCAAAAATTATATGTCAAACCATATCGGCGTATTCTCCATTAGTAAAATGCGGCATAATAGTTTAACCCTGCATTAGTGCAGCGCCTAGTTCATGTCATTAGTGCGGTGAGGTGTCGTACATTCCAGTGATATTATTACTATTTTTTACATAATTTTGCGCGATTTTATTTACCTCTGGGTAGCAGATGTAAAAATGATAACCACAATTGCTTCTTCTATTATATATTTTTTATATTACCACAATATGATGTAAAGAATAAAACAATTATACAACAAAATGCATTTAAAGGAAATCGTTGATCTTGTGAAAGAAACAAATTCAAAACAAATAACTATTAAAACCAATATATTTATTCACTGCCATTTTTATTGGTTTTTGATTAGCCCAATTACTATACAGTGCATGAATATGTTTCAAATATAAGTGTTTATAACACGTTTGACAAAAGTATTTCGTTTGCGATCTTGTCCTCTGGGACACGTAAAACATCGTCTCTGCAAAGTCACTTTTGGTACTTCTGTGGCTTGAGGATCAGTAGTTGAACTTTAGAAAGTAACTCTAAAGCTAAAGTTTTAAGAAACAATCTTCGATTTACGTTTTTTTGGTTATTTAGTATATAAATAACTCTAGCATATTGAGAATTATTTTGTTAGTGGCTATCTTCTACTATTCTGTAAAGTATTATAAATAGCAGAGAGTAATCATTTTTGGTTTTCTCTTTTCACCACTATCCGGATCGTAATGCATGGTACTAAACAAAATTACACATTTTCCTTCTAGGTACATATAATAATGCAATTATATTTTTCTGAAAGCAAAATAATTTGGTATTTTCTGCAAGTTTACTAGTGGAATTTTTTTTTCTGTTTTTCTTTGCAGTTACTACAACTGTAAGTCTGCAACAATTTTTAAGGCCAATGCTAAAGGATAGCTCATAAACCAGTTGCCTATTGAAACATTTCTCCCTATTCCAGTAACTGATGCAATAAACTTTTTTACACCTTTATAGGCAGAATTATTTACTTCATATGGTGTTGGGAGCTGCTTACCGACATATACTTCTATTTTTGACGCATAATACGTTTTGCTGTGAACCAGTGTAAAAATTTTAATTCTGTATGACGGTTTGTTAGGTCTACTGCCTAAATGGACATCTTCCCCTAAATGCGGACAGCATTTTATCTATTGTAACATACTTTGAAAATACATAATTTTCTACTTTTTTCTTTCGATACGTGTATCCAAGTCATCAAATCTACGATTGGTAAGCAGAAATCGAAAACGTTAAAAGTTCATTTTTCATAGCCTGTTGGCTTTGAAAACTTTGCTGCTACCGCTACCCCAAAACTGCTTCTGTTTCAGTTTTGTTCGTATCTCTAGTCCTACACTGTTTTCCTTGAATTTACCTTTTTGTTTTTTTTTTATGTAAACATCGTTGTTTTATACTAAAATCTGCAAAAGATCGGGTGAAAAAACAAAACTAGTTCTGTAACTTGGAGCTTGCATTTTTAGCGGCACCTTTGGGCCCTGGAAGATGAATAACAAAATTGTGTGCTTTAGTCCGCACATTTTGTTTTGGAATTGCGTTCCACTATTTTGTTTCCTTCTCAATAAAATAATTTTTGACTGTTTTTGATTCATTACCCAAAGTGTCTAGTTCGTCGTCATTCAATTTTTCAACACTCTGCTCACTGTCGGTTTTATGATCGCTTTCTTCAGTATATTCTTTCTCAAAATTTTTGCTGTGGTTATCCGCCTTAATAAATTCTTTATCTAATTCAGTAACTGCTTTCTCAACTAGTTCTCTTTGAGTTTCGTAGCGCTGTAAAATTCTGTACTCTCTAATACGTCAAGTAGTTTATATTCGTCAAATAGCGAAACTAAACGATTTGACCAAATTGGAATCTTAAATTGTGCATTACCTTAACAAAATATTCAAGAAATAACACAACACTCTAAATAAAAAACGCAAAACACAATACTTACGACAATTACAAAGTTCAGTAAAATACTAACGCTTTTAGCGCAGCGGGGTGTGACATACCCCACCTGTTAAATCTTATTCTTGCCACGCTCTTTTACCAATCCAATTCCGTAGCACTCTATGCAACTATGAACTGTTACTGAAAGGTACGCAAACGCTTACGATTAAATTAAAAAAATACAGTCCAATTTAGAGCGCTGTGGTTTGGTACACCCGGCGGCACTAATGTACGGTTAAATTAATAAAGCAGTATAAAAATCATTAATTTGTCAAACTTGAGTTAATTTTTCAAGGCTAACTCAGTTATCATTTTTTTTCATATTTTTCGATATCTCTGAAATAAAGAGGAATTTACCTATAAGTCATATTTTTTTATCGTAATCACTCCTGAAATATATGGTATATGTTTGTCGGTCGAGTTGCAGAAGACTTTATATAAAAATAAAATAGTAAATTAAACTAATATAAATGTATTCACAATACTATTTAAATTTATGTTCGTAATTTTGGTAATCAAGTATATTTTGGAATTATGCTTATATTATTAATGATACATTTAAATTTGACTTTTTTAGTCGTTTGTTCTAAAATTGAACAACAAATTGGAAACAAACAGCATTTGTGATTATAAACGACTTTCGGCTTAGACCGCGTCGGCGTCGTAGTAAAACACCCAGACTTAGGCTTGGTCTTAGTCTCTCCTTGAGAGTCAAAACAAGACGTAGAAATTTGCCGTATTGTCGTTCGTGAACCCAAACAAACTGACGTTTCGCAAGACATTGCAGCTTGCATGGTAAATGTCACTGAAAGAAAAAGTGTAAATGACGATATTTATACCAATGGCGATTTTGTTATTATTCGGAGTTAGTGCTAGTGTCCTTTCCCAGAAGGTCGATCTTTGTCTTAGAGGATATAATACTGGTAGCCAAGATTTGCTGAGCCTTAAATCGTCTTTTCGGTTCATATTACATAAATGTTTTTCTATTTCTACAGCTTAGCGAATTAATCTGAGAAAGTAGAAAGGAGTTCTAACCAACACTTTAGTTTGGTCAAAGTTCAGCGTGTGTCCTTGGTTCCACAGTGTTCTGCTACTGCTGATTTAGTAACTCTGCGGTGTTTGCAGTCAGCTATATGTTCTCTTACTCTAACTTCAATAGAGCGTCCCGTCTGTCTTATATAACTTGATTCACAGGAACAAGGAATTTTGAAACTGAAATTATAAAAAATGTTGAGTTAAAACCACAAAATTGGTTCAGATATGTTGATGATACGTTTGTTGTATGGCCTCATGGCAAAGATAAACTAAATCAGTTCTTTCAACATCTAAACTCTGCACATAACAGCATTAAAGTTACTATGGTGTTAGAACAACAGCAGTCTAGCCTTTCTTTATGTACTAGTGATAAAGAAAAATAACGGAAAATTAGGACATTCCGTTTATAGAAAAAAAAACGCACACTAATAGATACTTAAACGCCAAATCTCACTACTATCCAGTACAGAAGAATACTGTTTTGCATGCTTTTGCCAAAAGAGCTATACGTATGTCAGATAATAAAAATCTACAAAAGGAAAAGGAAATACTGTTGGAGTCCATACAACAAAATAGATACGGGTTCAAAGAGATCCAAAACGCATGGAAAAGAGCAATAATTTCTAAAGACTTATTACCTTCTACTAGCACCGATTATTTATCATACTGTATGGGTTTGACAGACAAAATAAACAGGTTGCTAAAGCAAGATAATATTAAAACTGTTTTTACGACTAAGGATACCCTGAACACCTGGTTTACATCTGCTAAAGACAAACAAGGGGTTCTAAAACATGCCTTAGTTTACAGAATTTCTTGTTCCTGTGGATCAAGTTATATAGGACGGACGGGACGCTCTATTGAAGTTAGAGTAAAATAACATATGGCTGACTGCAAACACCGCAGGGCTACTAAATCAGCAATGGCAGAACACTTGTGGAACCAAGGACACACGCTGAACTTTGACCAAACTAAAGTGTTGGCTAGAACTCCTTTCTACTTTCCCAGATTAATCCGCGAAGTTGTAGAAATAGAAAAACATCTATGTAATATGAACCGAGAAGACGGTTTAAGACTCAGCAAATCTTGGCTACCAGTATTATATCCTCTAAGACAAAAATCGACCTTCTTGGAAAGTACACTAACACTTACCTAGAGTAATAACGAAGTTAATCAAGCGGTAACGGAAAGATAAGGTTCGTTAATCACGCTAATCGCTATTAGTATAAATATCGTCATTTACATTTTTCTTTCAGTGACATTTACCACTCTGAATGTGCAAGCTGCAATGTTTTGCGAAACGTCAGTTTGCTTGTATTCACGAACGACAATACGACAAAGGCCAAGTTCTACTTCTTGTTTTGGCTCTCAAGAAGAGACTAGGACCAAGCCTAAGTCTAGGTGTTTAACTACGACGCGGTCTAAGCCGAAAGTCGCTTATAATCATAATACTATACTTACTGGTTTTACAAAGATTGATTTGAATCTTATTTATATTTTGTTTTGGTTTTAATTTTGATTCTATTCCACTTCTGTATTTTAGCTATGGTGCATGAAAATGTCACTATCCTTATTTATTGTTAATGTTTATGACAAAGATTTATACAAATAAATTTCACGCTGCTTAATAGAATCACATTAAGACATAGGGATTTTAATAACAATAACCGAATGATAACCTTATCTGATATTCAAAATAAATAAATGTTTATTGGGTAGTAAACAGTAAATACCTATAGCGTGTATCTGATTAATAGATTGTTAATTTAGATGATAAAATTATAGCATTAATAAAAACAATAAATATCAAAATAAAATTAGTTTTCTAATAAAACATTTAAAAAATTTTAAGTTAAATATTTTGTTGACATTGTTAATAAAAAGACATCAAAAATAATGTTGTGATGTTTAACATTGGTAAAGTATTTAATTTCTTAAACTGGATTATTTGAATTAATATCTTAATAGTCTTTTCCACAAATCTAAAAATATTAATTTTATGTTTAATTAACGGTTCTAAAAACTACAAATTTCTTCTCAGTAATTTGCTGAAACTAAAAATAAATACAAAATGATGTTATCACATAAGTCGAAGTTAAATTATGTTGTTATTCTAAAAACTGTACATTCTTTCTAAGTACATTGAAAATACAAAGTAACTAAATACGTTAAATTAGGTAATGTTAAGTAGATTAGTCATAACATAAATCGAAATTATGATTACTATAAACAATGTTTTTTTTCTATGTGTAACAATATAACATTACCCGACGGATAACATTATCTGTGATATTAATAAGCGGCGTGCACTTTGCCAACTTTTAATTTGTTAGAAAAATGTTCACTAAACTACAAAAATTTATTGTTTTTAATAATAATTACCACACCTAAATTTTTACAAATTAATTAGGTTAATTTTAATGTTTTTTTTATTGTTTAATTATACATTTTGTTATGCTTTTTTGCACATTTTTGTGTTTGATTCAAAAAAAAAATTAAGTTTGTTTTGATTTAACTGCATTTTTTCTGACAGCACAAACATTACTATTTTAAATAAACTATTATTTTTTTATTTAAATAAAAGTATAAATATTTAAACCAAAGTATATAATTTTTTGTCAGATTTATATAAACATTTCTATAATTTTATATGCACTTGTCATTTATCTATGCATCTATTTGTGATGTGTGTAGTTATCTTTTGCCCGATTGTTCGTTTATCTATTATACTATAGTATGTTGTCAAACATGGCAAAACAGTTTTAAATTTACTATATATTTTATGAATTACTTTGCGCACGTGATGTTTACTTCGGCGTTGCCAAACCGTCAATAGACATAATAGTGTTTGGTGTGCTTTCTAGTAAAACAAAAAACATGGAACTCATTGCCAAAAATGCAATCATAAACAAACTAAAACCAAATACAAATGCATGTTTTATATTGGAAACAAATGTAATAAAACCGTATAAACTTGAAATGTATTTTATTTTTAAAAAATTTAGTTTTAAGTTTATGTATTCTGCTTGTATATAAATTTTTATGATTAATTTTTATAAAAACTATGCTAAAATTTTACAAATTTTAACAATCTCAAGAATTTTTGAGTATTGTACATTTATTATTAAATTTTGTGTATAATAAATTATAAAAGAGTTTCAGTAAGGGCGATTTCTTTACTAATCAATTATTATTCAACTCAATGTTGTGTACATTATTTGACGTTGTAGTAAACTATGTTTTGCGTAGTTTCTATATCTGTAGCCGTTACAAAGCAATTTAGTCAATTATAACAAAGTTTGTATACATTTAACATTTTTTAAAAATGTGAAATAAAAGCAATAACAATTGACAACAATAATTATTTCTTAACGATAATAACAATAATAAAACAATAAATGAGAAACATTAAACTGTTAGTGAATTAAGATATTAACAATAACAATTTATAAAAATTTTAAAATCATATTAAACAAGATAATAAAATTACAAAAATAATATGTTATTCAGTGTAAAAAATAACGCACTGTTATAATAAAATTTTATACACTAATTCATCTATGACAAAAGATATTACCTGGTTAATTATAAATTAATGACACAGGAATGGTTATTATTACAGTTGGTTATAAGCTTGTTATAAATAGGTTAAAATTATTAAGTTTAAGTTTTAAAATTACATTAGGTATCTCTATATAAGTTAACAAAAAAACATTTATACGGCTGTTTTTTTTAATAAATTTTTTTTTCTAAGTATAAAAACTGCCAAAAATAAAATTGTCTTAAGCGAAAAAGTATCCTAATGTTTTAGTTTTAGAAATTACTTTATTATAATTTTTTTGTATGAAATACAATACATAAAATTTATTTGATTATTATTTTATTTTATAAAATTAAAAACCAAAACTGTGTAAGTAAAAAAGCAAAAATTATTAAATTTTTATACACACGTCATATAACAGTATTTTTAAACATAATCTCGTTACAAAACAAAAAACAGCTTGATATACATTTAAACTGGTTTCTACTTTAATTCTTTTATTGTACTCGTTCTAGTTTGTAAATTCTAATTCTTCATACTTTAGCATCAATACGCTGATACATAAACACTTAATTCCTGAAAAATATTTAATTAAAAAAAATTATATTACATTTTAAGGCTTTAATTGATGTATTATTGTATAGAACTTTGTACTGATAAGATACTACGTGTTTAATTTGGGTTTTTCTAGTAGTTTCTTTAACTACTACGATTTGTTTTTATCCAGTACGTGTTTATATTGTATATCATAATTTCTATAGATTTTGGTATTAAATTTTTGTTTGTGCGTAATGTTATATTAAATGCAAAATATATTTTAGCACGTTAATTAATACAAAAACTAAAACATAGATATTGCTAGTTATTTACTGTGTTGTAGCTACTTTTTGTATTTACTATACCGTTATTTGTAATTTTTTATCTTTATGATTAAATTCAGACATTTTACAAATAACTATAACAATATAAAAATGAAACAATAAGTACTTTAATCTTGTCAAATAAAAAATAAGGTTTAGTACAGAACCAGTACAGTACAGTATACTCATTGATACATCTGTACCTTCTGTAAATCTGAGGTCAAACGCCATCTCGTAGAATCGAAGCTACGTACTAGTCCACAAGTAGGAAACTATGAAGTTCTTAGTTAGATAGTGCAGGGACATGATTATTTCTCGTGTGATATTTTGAAATTTTGAGCGAATATCCTTCTTAAAAAATTGCAATCTATGCGCTAACTTTTACAGGTTCTAATCATAGTTTTCCCAAAAATATGTAGATTTTTGGTTACCTAAGTAGAATAATTTTGACTTTTGAATTCAACAGGTTAGCGTATTTAAATGCTGATTAAAGAGTTTACAAAATTGTACACGGTGCAAGAAGGTGAAAACACATAGTTCTTAATAAACCGTAACTTTGTTTCTTTTTAATATTTTGTGGCAATTTATTGACAATCTTATAAGTTACTTATAAATTAAAAATTGAACTTAGAATTAGCTGCCTTAGATAATTTTGTTACCGATTTATTAGGACTTTGTTCCATGCAATTATGAAAGTTTTCGACAATAGGTGCAGCGAATATGGTAAGCTTTCCTGTGTATTTTTCTTGCAAATGCAGTTTATATTTAAAAAACAATGAATTAGAACTTGTTTAAGCTGTAGGAAAGTATTGCAATTAAAGTTTGCTACTAGAAAATGTTTGATAAATTAATCAATGCTACTTTAAAGAGATTACAATCAAGTTCTATTGGGTTTATAAGTACCATTTCAAAAACGCATCATTACAATAACCGCGGCGTGTGCAGGATTAGAAACTGTGACATGGTATTAATGTAAAATTACAGAAATCAGATAACCTGAAAATTACAGCTGTTATTCAGTACTTACCCACAGAAAACGCAAATGTTGCTGAATAATAATTCTTTTAAAATATCAAAATAAAGAAGCAGTAATACGACATCTGGAGTTTTCACGTTTGTCTTATAGAAAAATGCAAATTTCTTGACGTAGCTTCATTGTACGTTGTTGCTTAAAAGTTTTCGTAAACTGTAACAGTAGAAAACAGGCGTGTGTTTAGCTCTCACGTCCATGCATGCTTTAAAAAAATTGATTATCAGTAGATTAGATTTTATGTAGTCGACCACGTTTAATTCACGTTCTAATACCAAATTTAATTGAGATCGTATCGACTTTGGCAAATAACTTTACAGCGACCAAGCATTGATCAAGCATCTATCAATACATTTGTTTCAAATCAAATCATTTTTGGTTGTAAATTTGTCACGCTTTTATGTAAATATTGATCCTTTGCATTTACAATAGTGCTTTTGATGAAAAAAAATCTTCAACGGTAATCTTATCATACAAGAAACGTACATGACAAATAGGGTGTGCGTTTTGTTACTGTCAGTAGTTTTGTCAGGTTTCAGATCAAATTTATTATATTTTGCTTTTTCTGTTAATTGATTATTGAGTTCGTAAGCTATATGTAAATTGGTTTGTCTAATAGTGTTGTAAAGTATTCTTAAAATTAATTTTTTTGCCGATTTTTTCATCATAATGTTAACCTTTGTCAATAGCAATAGGTAGAATATGGTCTTCTGCGATGGTGTAAGGTTTTTTGCCACTGTGTAGACAATTTTGCAAGATACTAGCAGTGCGTTGCTTGGTGTTGAGACTTGTATAGTGAACAATCTTTTTTGATTTTGTAAATTTTGCAAGTAATAAATTTACAAGACTGTGCCAGAGTAATTGGTTTCAAAATTTTATTTTAATCTGTTTATGGGCGCTAGTTAACTGTTAGTATTTTAATAAAAATATATAGTTATTATGACTCACAATAATTAATAATGAAATAAATTAAAGTTATTTTATTCTTTTAAGTTTTTTATAATAGTCATATCTACAAAATAATAAAAAAGCCTGTGTCACTACTTGGTGGATCTGCGCCCTATGATATACTTTTATTTGAACTTATCAACTCTCCCTATCATACGATTGTAAACTTCTACAAAATCTATTTGCTTTTAAAATTGAAGTGAAGGTCGAAAACCAATAATTAAAACTTGTAATAAATATTTAATAATACTAATTGCGACATGTTTCGGCTGAAACAATAATTATTGAGGCCATCTTCAGGCAATCAAATCCACAATTAAAGTTATAACATGTTAAGTGAAATTATAAAAATTATTTAAATATAAGTAATTAATTAAACTAGTAACATTATTGAAAATTTGAAAATTGATAACATTGCAATTGCATTTAACACGTCCACTTCGGACACATGTTCTTTAAAAACTTTATAAATTTTCAATTTAAATTAATGTAATAATGACACAACCGTAAAAATAGAATAACGTACATATTTATTTTTATTATAACTAAAATAAAAACGTTGAAACGTTGTGTTAAATAATTTTATGCAGTAACATCTAGTCATTAATTGTTTGTTAAAAAATGGTTGTTTCAATTTTAAACGAGTAGAGTAAAACAGATACAACAAAAAATAAATTAGTTCGAATGCTCCAACAAGTCATTTATTTGATACTACAAGCTAAGAATGTATAAATATCCCTCATTAATAGTATTAACAAAAATGTAATTTTTTAAGTTGAAACATGTACTACTTAAACTTAAACGAAAAACATTTATATTTATTAGAGACAGTACACGGAAATTGTTTTTTAGAAATTTACATATTTCGCAAAAATACAAAAATAAACAAAATAGGTCAATTAGCAAAGATGAAAGAACATGTTTATTTTAAAATTGTTGATTTGGTGGATATTAACTGCAATTACGTTAAGTCTGCTATAATAGTATCTATTGTGCCAGAAAAGTGCATAATTATCGATGCAATAACGTATGGTTAATGTAAAGCAATCTTAGGTGTAGTATATTGCGGTCATGGCTAGCATTGAATTTGATTGCAACGTGTGGTCAGAAGTGCATGTACATTATTTCTAACAATTTCTTTAGTTACATGAATTTTTGTCAAATGTTGCTTTGAGTTTGTTTTAGCGTTGATGAACACTTCAGTTAATATATTTTTTTAGAACTAAGGTTTAAGTTTTAATGGAAACAACAACAGATTGACATTTAGTTATCTTTTTATAATTAAAATCACTTTTTTTAGAAGCGGTGCCGTGTAATGTTTACATCATTTAAATTGTTTATGCTCTACTTCTAAACGCTTTAGGAAGTTACACTTCAGTTACTACTTTTAATTTTTTAATGATATTTATGTAAGATAGTAATTGAATAAACATTTTTTGTTTTTTAGTAACGTCTTAATTAATGCAATATATTTTGCATAGCTTCTTGATGACCAACTAATTTTTAGATATTTTTTTTGCTATCTTTGCTACAATGTCACTATTAAATCTGTTAAACAATATTTTGTATAAAATTCTGTACAGTGCAAGCAAATTAATCGTGGTTTGGTAGTACTAAGATAAATAGCGTCAACTATGTAACATTTTATTTTATAAATTATAACTTATAATTAATAAAAGTTCTAAAAATAATATTGATTTTTTTCAAAATTTTAATGTTTTTATTTCCTTTTTTATTAGTAATAATTTAAAATCTTAGATTGTTAATAATAAAGACCTTATCACACATTTAAATAAATCTGGAATTTACAAAATTTTTTCTTCTTTTTGTAATTCTTCTTATGTCGGTTAAACTGGAGAAAATTTTAAAGCTACATTTAAAAAAAACGTATTTATTTTATTAATAAAAATTTTAATAATAATACCTGTTCTGCTTTTACAAATCACATTTTATCAACTGGTCATTCTTTTTCTTCTGATCTCAATATTAAATTTCTTCATTTTTGTTATAATATTATCTTAACAATCTTGAAATTTTAGAAAGTCGTGATTTGTCTAATTATAATTTTTTTACGTATTTTAAGAAGCTTCTTGATTTAAACACTTCTCTTCTTAATCCTAAATTCTAATTTTATCTATTTTTTTAATATTAATGTAATTTTCATATCACTTCTGGCTGTGTGTTTATTGATAGTGAAACGTCCGAGAAATTACTTGCAAATGCAAGAGCCTTCTAGAACTGTTATCTAGTTTCTAGAAGATATAGCGAAAAGTGAGGAACGATCGAGAAGAATTCGCCGATGTCTATAAAAGCCGAAGATGGAAATCGTAGGTCAGTTATTGCTGGAATGTGAATGCATGCAGTATTAAATAAATAAGCAAGTGAAGATAAATAAGTGATTAGCACGTGCGGAGTTTTAAATAAATCGAGTGAACGTGACTATCAGCTGTGAAATCCGAGGACGTTATCTTATCTCGTGTTAGTTATCTTAAGTGTTATACAACGGTTATACATAAATTATAGTGTAAGTGTTTTTATTATTAGATTTACTTAGTTCCGTTGATTTAAAAGTATACATATTTCTATAATAAGTAAACGTAGTTTTAGTCGTTTATAAATAAATTAGTTAATAATAAATAAGAACGTAACAGTGGTGTCAGGTGTGGGGTATCAAACCGTTCGCGATTTTTAGTGTGAATACCATTAAGTTATTTGATATCGCACCCGTAATAAAAACATTGCGTAAATATCTGTTAAGATTCGCGATAAGCGTGTTTATTTATAAAGTTAAAATAGTGTTTATTAAACTTTTTCTTTTAACAAGTGCGTGATTGCGATATTAATTAAAGTCGTTTCCGTGGTTTAATATTAATAAGTGAATCGTTATTAAATTTTGTGTTATATAAAAACTGCATTTTAAAAAGTAGTGTATTTAAAACTTTATATTCGTGTTATATTTAAATTTATGCCGGTGACGCGTTTGCAAGCAGTCAAAATGGATTCAAAAATAATTGAAATTCTCGAATCGATGAATAGAAAAATGGGCGAAAATTCACAGAAAATTGAAGAAAAACTGTCGGAAAGTTCAAGAAAAATGGAAGAAAATGCTAGAAGTTTAAAAGAAGAAATAAGAGCGAGCATGGAAAATCAAATAAAGACTATTGAGGAACAAATACAGGTTAGTGTAGGAAATCAAATCAAAATTGCGCTAGAGGAAACCCAAGCAGATATGCTAAATTTGAAAGAAGAAATTTGCGAATCTGTGAATGAGAAAATAGAAGCAATAGAGGACAAATTAGAAGACAGAATAAAACTGATGAATGAAGCAGATGAATTGTCACGGCGAAGGAAGCGTCACGAGTGAGGATTTAATAATGGACCATCGTGAAGAAAACACTCACAAGTTCAAAGTTGTACCACCGAATTTTGATGGTAAAGTTCCATGGTCAACCTACTACAAGCAGTTTGAAGCCGCAGCTACTGCTAATGGTTGGAGCAACAAGCAGAAAGCGACGTCTTTAATCGTGTTCTTACGTGGAGAAGCGCTGGGAATTTTACAAACTGTTCCGGACCATCTGCAAGAAAATTACGAACTCTTAATATCACGATTAGAAATGAGATATGGGGATGCTCATCTTCAACAAGTATACCAAGCTCAAATTAAAAGTCGGGTTCAGAAAGCTGCCTGTAGTCTACGCAAAACCTCGTTGATCCATCCTTCTTCTTTACGAGTACCACTGGGGATGCCCATGGGCTACTTGAAGGTTCAATCACGCCTTCCCTCTCCATATCCGTAATTATTTGTTCGGCTTCTTCTCTTTTTGCCAAAGGAAGTCTGCGTGGATGTTGTCGTATCGGCCGAGCGTCTCCGGTATTAATTTTATGTTTCACCACGTTAGTTCTTCCTTTGGAGCCACTCTCCAGCGCGAACACATCTTGGTACACTTGGATCAACACTTTAACTTAAGCCAGCTGGTCTTGGCTGAGGTTTTCGCATTTGGTGGTAAGAATGTCCAATAGATGTTGTGGACACTTCTTCGGCGACGTATCTTCGTTCGACTTCACGCATCTCACAATTTGTGATACTGGCGTGCATTGGCCTACCACGGTCTTCTTTTTCAGCGTTACAGGATCTGAGTTGATGTTTAAGATCCTTACTGGCATCGTCTTCTTTACTCGTACTAAAGTTCTGCCAACGAGTAGTCCCTTTTCAACTAAGCCGCCCTCCATTGGTTCAATAGCGCGTATGCAGTCTTCCCGGAGGCTTCCATCCAGGCGTGCCATCACCACACTTTCAGTCCTTGCAGGCAGAGTCACGTCTTCACTCAATAAGACTCGCACGGCTGCCTTCTCTGACGAATGAAAAGGAATTTCTTCATTGTCGATCTTCAGGACATCGTTCTTCATATCCAAATGGAACCCATACTTCTTTATCACGTCCATTCCCAGGATAACTTCTTCCGTGATGTCGGCTACCAGTACTTGATAGTCGAGTACTCCATTTCCCAAACCAATGGTTACTTTGACTTGTCCGTGAGTAGGTATTTCGTCGCCCGTCGCCGTTCGAAGTCGTACTGTTACTGGTGATGTCTTCTCGTTTTCCAATAACATGTCAGGACGAATGATGGTCTTCGTCGCTCCCGTGTCAACCAGTAACTGAACGCTTCTTCCATTGATCTTGCCATCGAGATAAATGCTATACAACTGCTCCCTAGGCGATGCCATTTGAATGGTAATCTCCGGGGCATGGCTCGTTGAGGTCGACTTTCGCCCCATTCGGTCGACCCGTTCTAGTTTTCCGGACGCTCTTCTCGTCTTCTTTTGGGCTTAGTACAACGGCGTCGTACATGACCCACTTCTTGATCGTTCCTCACTTTTCGCTATATCTTCTAGAAACTAGATAACAGTTCTAGAAGGCTCTTGCATTTGCAAGTAATTTCTCGGACGTTTCACTGTCCCCTTCTTAGGACTGTTCTGTCCCAGAACAGGAGACTGGATGCGACACCGGTAAAAGGGATCGTGGCGATAGCGGCAGCTTCCTCCATTTCGGCAACTTCCTTGACCATAAAAGTAACAGTCAATGGACTTTTCCTGACCCAATACTCTCCTCGGTTGGTAACTACAGACCAACACTTGAATGCCTGTTCCTCGGAAGACGACCTCCAACATGTTTCGAACTGTCCTCCAATTCAGTTGGTCTAAGCCACAACCAAGCTTGGGTACTGCCAATTTCTTAACATGATGGAACCCCATTTGTCTCTTGAGACTCCATAATGTTCGCCACAGATCTTTGTATAACGGCTTGACACGCGAGTATTTCTTGGTGATCAGATAGAAAACGAAGCGTCCGTCACCACGTAGTCCTAAAACCTTTCCGACTGCCGGTTGCTGTCTTCGTAATTCATCTAGCTGTCCAAACTTCTTTTTAAACACGACTGCAACCCCTTTGGACATGTCAAGCTCCTCGCTCACGCAATGTGCGATGGCGTAATCTTTTTGTGTCTGGAACAGGTCTTGTTGTTCCTCGGTGGTAACTCCGAACCTAGCTTTTCCAGAACCTCCGTATAAGTTCATAAACTTTTCGAACTCCATTTCTTCGATTGGATTCCTGGTTCTGCTACTTATTACTCTGGTTCGGACCTGCACTTGCGGATTGTGGTTATCGCCAGCAAACGGGGCTAGACGATCGACCTGGACCACTTTTGGCTTGCCTCTGGGTGGTTTTCGGATGCGGTATATAACGTCGTTAATACGCTGCACGACTTCATAGGGGCCCTCCCATTGCCTTTGCAGCTTCGGCGACAAACCACGTCTCCTTTGAGGGTTATACAACCAAACCATATCGCCAGGTTGAAACCCACCATTTTGCGCCTTGACGTCATATCTTGTTTTCATCCTGTCGCTGGCAATTTGTGTGTTTTTACGAACCTCTTCATGTACTTCGTCTAGCCTCTTTGCCAGCTTGCTGACGTAATCTTCTCCAGCGACTTCTTCTTCCGGTCTTCGTCCAAATTGAAGATCGCATGGTAATCTTATCTCACGACCGAGCATGACACAGGATGGTGTTTGGCCTGTGCTTTCGTGAACGGATGATCGGTACGCCATTAAGAAGAGGTGCAAGTACTGATCCCAGTCTCTTTGATGTTCGGACACTACCTTGGCTAAGTACTTGCCCATTGTTCGATTCATCCGTTCAACCATGCCATCAGACTGAGGATGGAGAGGCGTTGTCCTAGTCTTTTTAATTCCTAACAGTCGGCAAACTTCTTGAAACAGCCCAGACTCAAAATTGCGGCCTTGATCGGAGTGTAATTCCAACGGAACTAATTAAATCTAATAATAAAAACACTTACACTATAATTTATGTATAACCGTTGTATAACACTTAAGATAACTAACACGAGATAAGATAACGTCCTCGGATTTCACAGCTGATAGTCACGTTCACTCGATTTATTTAAAACTACGCACGTGCTAATCACTTATTTATCTTCACTTGCTTATTTATTTAATACTGCATGCATTCACATTCCAGCAATAACTGACCTACGATTTCCATCTTCGGCTTTTATAGACATCGGCGAATTCTTCTCGATCGTTCCTCACTTTTCGCTATATCTTCTAGAAACTAGATAACAGTTCTAGAAGGCTCTTGCATTTGCAAGTAATTTCTCGGACGTTTCAATAGCTTCATTTTTATATAATTTTTTAATTGATGCTTTTTGAATAAAGACAGCAAGTTTTGTAAATCAACGATTTTATTAGAAACATTGCATGTTTCTATTATTTTTTTTATTTACTGCTTATTTTTTCTAAACGTCGCAATCTTTTCCAAGAGTTTCAAAATGTGAATGTTATTGTCTTGTAAAACAATATTAAGGCGTTTTATTAATTAATTAATAACCATAATTGACGTATGTATATGTTAGCAAATATAAAGTAGGGAACATGGTTTTAACGTTGTCTAAAACATAGATTAAACCCATGTGAACTAGCGGTTTCTGTCTTGTTGTTTTATGTACATTACATATAATCAAGTAAATTAAAAATCAATAAATCTACTTTACCTTCATTACGGTATCAACGTTTAAATGACTTGAATTTGGTTATTTTTTTATAAAATAAGCATTGCTCATAATAGTAGTACATAACAGCTTAGATGTTAAAGTTGACTGCTGTAATTCATGATTGATTTTTATATATTTCCATATGTGTTCCGTTTTAGTGTAGACTAAATACTTACTAAAATTATACTGAACTGCTTAGGTTTTTTTATTGACTTGAGGTAATGATATTTTGTGTATGAAAACTGGTAATTAATTCCATTTGCATTTCACAAACCTGATGTCAAAAGATTTAAATAAAATTAGGTGTTAGTTACAATTTACTTAAAAATATTGTTTTTTTAAATATAATTTAAAGGTGACACAAAAAAAGTTTGTATAGGAAGTTGTGTTTGCCAACTTTTATTGAAATGTCGTCGACCACCCCAGTAAACTTGTTACAGTAGTTTATAAATACCAAATAGATGACTTTAAATAATATTGTTTTTAAACATATATATTAGTTTTCTTGGTAAAAAAATCTAAATTTTTTATTACCATAATGGGGATTTCTAAAAAACAAATATGTTTCACAACATGTAACATTTGCGCTATACTTGTCATTACAGTAAAAAATAACACAGTTTTAGAACTACGTTGCACAGCACGATAAGAATTAATTTTTCAATAATTAAGTCAAAATTTTAAGGTTTTTGAGAATTTGAATATCGATTGACCATGTTTTTAATTTTTGAAATTAATTGGAAGTTTTGGTATAGTAAAATTGTATTTTTTGTTTCTAATTGCTATAAATTCTAATTTTTCTCTTTTATAAACCGTCTTTGACGGTTTTTGTAGGTTTGTCAACATAAACGTCAAACTATTTTTAAGTTTTTGAGAACCTTGTAGTCTCTGTTTAAACAATTCAATTTTGTATTTAACTCGTCCTTGTCTAAATTGGTTATTTTCTCGTATCACTCGGGTTTAAAAATGCTTACTCGTGAAAATTTACATTTACGTCTAATTTACACAGGAACTTAAAATAAATAAAATTTTTTGAATAAAGTTGTTATTATATTAAGCATAAAATCTAAAAAAATTAAACACTATTGTCCGTTTGCATAAAACAAAGTTAACTGTGTTGTTAGCTGACACCGTTGTTGGCTAAATCCTAGCTATTGATCTGACAATGTTTACGGAACAATTGATTTTGTACCAATGACGACGATTAACGACACGTAGTTAACTACGACGTCAAAGTTGACAATGCTTTATGCAACCAGGTTTATGAGTAATATATAACAATAAATGTTAAAAATTTAAATAACAATAATTTTCTGTAAACTGTCTAATAAACCATTTTGCTTGGAATTTTTTACGTAAAAAATTCACAATGTATGTGCAATTATTCATTTATTCTAATAATATACACATACAAAAAGTGTTTGTAAACGTATTTAAAAATATTTGTATAATATTTATTTATAAATAACAAATATTTTGTAAAATTTGCGTCAAAACTAACGGTTCCGATTAAAATTGTAATGTAAAAAATTATTTCACAAATACGACAAATTTTATTATGGTTTAATGTAACTAACAACAGTTTAATTACACTGTGATAAGGTCAAAGTAAATATGATATTAATTAACAGCTATGAAATAACAGGACTTAACCATAACGTTTTTTTAAATTTAAATAATTTATTTTAAATAAACTAAATAAACTTAAGCATTTTTTATATGTACTTTTTTCGGTTTATATTTTTGTAATATATTTAATAAACAATAAATATAATATGTGATGTACAATGTATACATTAAACATAAACACTAGATGTATGTAGTACGATATGTACAAGGTAAGATTTTAAAACTTTTAATTTGCTATAATGTTTAAACGAATGCAAAAATAAAAAAATTCAAAAACCGATCAATTTTAGTATTGAGGAGGACGATTTCTGACGTTTGAACGATATTTGTAGAATCAACCTTCTAACGCCCAGCAACTACTCTTAATTTTGTTTAAATGGTACGAAAATACTTTAATTTAATAAGAAATTTAGCAATAGATTTGGTTTATAATTTTGACAAATTTTTGACTAGCAAAAAATTAATGAAAGATTAATTTATTTTTAATTTATTAATAAATAAAAAAATTTAAAAAAATGTAATAAAAAGTATTTAGTCTATATCTAGCGATCTAGATAATAGTCATTTAACTGGTCGTACCTAATGAGGAGGAAATGGAATAAAACCTCGTTTAAATAAAAATTTTCATTTCGCCCCTCTGATTTTCTAAGTCTTCAACTATTAACGGTTCAATGACGTTTTCTAACAATTCAAGATAAAGTGTACCAGTCAAATTTCCATATATGAAAACAGAGCCAATGATAACATTTCCCAAAATTGTGAGAATTATCGTCGATCTAATGCCGACAATTTTGTTTGTTGACATGCCCATTTAAATAAAACGTGCACCCATACTGAAATCAATATTTTTTAGAAATTCTAAATTTAAATTTATTTAATAGATGATAGTTTTACAAAACGCAATTTTGGTGTGTGGATCATTATCTACTAGTTCTTGTACGAAGTTCATTTTGTAAGCATAAAGCTTGTGACGTTTTAATGTCCTTACAAGACAATCTTGTTTCTTCTGTTGCCTGACGAGTTGAAATTGAAATTGAAAATTTAAGGCACACTATCTAAGTACTTTAAAATTGGCGGGTTTATCGAGTATCTTTAATGTTGGCACGGTATAATTTTAACTATATTATTTTTGATTCGAAGCACCGATAGGCAAAACACTCACACAAATACACGAAACTACTGTGCGTCGGAAGATAATTAAGAAGAACTTGCTTGTTGATAGCAATGTAAAGAATCTAAGAGTTTTTAGATTTTGTTAGCACTGGCACATTTAATTTTAAATCGGTAGATTCATTTTACTGGCACGTACTTAATAATAATTGTAACGACTTACCAACTACATCGATAAGAAAAATGCAGAAATAAAATTAATAGACTCGTTTTATTTTTGCATGGAAGTCTGCATACCACATAGTTGCTAAAAATGCATTAATAGATTATAGAAACACCAAATCACTGTTTTATGCTGGCAACTAACTCAGTTGAATCGACAGGCGAATCGCAGGTGTGGATGTGCTAATTATAACGTATAGTTAAAAAAAAGCCAAAACAACATTTAAATCTATCCAAGGCTGAAAGAGAACACAGGTTGTAACACCAATATATTTTTATTTTATTACAGAAAGAAAAGTTAGAAAAGAAAAGCGTGATAAATTTACATAAATGCGATCAAGTGCTAGAATTAGCTGTAGATCACAGACAATAATTGTTGATGCAAGCTCCATTCGGTTAGGTAACACGTTGTACACAAAATTAAACATGTCGGCCTAACTTTTACATTCTAAAAGAAATTTACATTAGCAAGTGTAACAGATGTATGCAATATCTTGATAATTAAAAGAACCCATGCGTTCCCTTTAATACTATATTACCCATAAAAAAAGTTTTGTATTTAATTGTGAGAACCTGATATGTATGTACAGGCGTACGTGCAAACAACTGACAACGTAAATAAAAAAAATTAAAATAGGAAATACAATGCTTTTTTATTTATAAAAAACCAGATGCGCAAAGTTTCCCCCATATTAAAATTGATATTTTAGCGAGTTTTTTATTACGGTTATAATTGTAGCAATTAATCAAATGTTTCGATATTCCTAATCAATGTAGGTGCAACGCCCTTTTCATTACATCGTGAATTGTGACGTCATCATAAAATTTTTTTCAATGTGAACAAACAGGTGGTAATATCTCCGCATTAATAGAATACGTGTGGGTATTCAAAATTGCTTATTGCAATACGAGATAATCAAATTAAATCACAAAAATAGAATAAATTCTTACTCCAGAAAGACTTATAAATTGGACGCGCGTGAATATTTAGAAATAAAATCCTCGTTACATGATTACCGTACCACAAGCATCGAAAAAATGGTCTTCCCCCTTAGATAATTTAATCTGTCAAAAAACCGAGTTGACTTCTACCACTCTGGATATAGCAAACAGTGGACGTTCCGAAACAAAACTTATGCGGTACGAAAATCACACCAAAACACTTTTAACATAACAAAATTCCTCCCAGCAACATAAAAACCTAAAAAGTGGACACAAGCTAAAATTAAGAATAGAAATTTAGGCATAGGCTAAGGACCAAACGTTAAAATCCAAAACCAACTCAAATACAATAACACTCAACATAAGCAAAAACGTAAATGAAAGTTGAATTTCCAGTTTGCTAAGTATTACCAATTAAATGTGTCCAAAATTTGCATGAAGCAAAAATATATTCCAAAAAACTAAAAACTCTAACTAACGGAAATGAATTGTTAAGAAAGGTATTTGTCGACTCAGTCGCTACGCTATAAAAGCAATAAAGGAACACAGTCCTATAGACATCACTGAAAGACAATCTCAAGCCAACCAAGAAAAAAAAATATAAAAAAAAAGAAATGTAGACCACGGACAAGAACAACGCCTTAAAATCCAGTGAAACTTCAGTCAACAGATATAAATCTAACCTTAATATAAGTTTCCAAAATTCAAAAAGTAAAAAGGAAAATCAAGTATCACTATCTAGTAGATTTTAAACGGTGACATGAGGAGTTACAAACGAGATCAAAAAGAAAAACTAAGACATTCAACAAGCGGTATGAGATTCTTTCACAAAAAAAAAACAGACTCTAAAAATCTAAGAAAGCAAAACCAACAAAAAAATCTCAACAAAACGATTTTGATCAAAAGTTGATGCTACTCAGGCCACCTAAAAGGCAGAGAAAAAAATCAGCAACCCAAAAGTCACAACCTCAAAGTCCCAAAAAGGTAAACACTAAAGGCGGGTTGCACAAAGCAAATCAAAAATGTAACAACTGATTATTTTTCAAAACAAGTGCTACATAGCCAATGAAACCACGTTTATTGGTGATGTAACAATTGATTTCAGAAATAATCACTTGCTACATTTTTGATTTGCTTTGTGCAACCCGCCTTTTGTGTATTAATTAAAGCAAAATGCAACACCGCAACACACAAAATAAACCAAAAAAAAAATGTTGGATTGTTACAATGGGATTTAAATGCCGAAGAACGGATTAAAATATTCCAAGAACAAAAGAAACCCAAAGAGAAGAAATATCCTAACAGTGGCTGACATAAAAATAGCGACTAAGCAGAAGTACGTAAAGAAGAAGCGACGTTGCAGTCTATTGCAAGCTTTAAACCAAGTACTACGAAACAAAAACCAATTAAACCCAATCAAGCTTAGAAAATAATTGAGAAAGAATAGAAGAAAAAGAAAATAAGTAGTTAAGTAAGAAAGAGAGGAAAGACCTACCTAAGATAAGATAAGACGTGAGTGTCTGGTTTTTTTTCTCCGTAGAAGAAACAAAAAGGATGACTCTGCAATGCCCAACCAACCGCCCAACATATCCAAAAAAAAAAGAAAGCGAAGAGAAAAAAATATCAGTTAGTCGTAGAAAAAAAAATTACTAGATACTTAAGTAAAAAAGAAAACAACTTAGTACTGCAAAATGGAAGGAACAATTGGGTAGCATCCAAGCTACAACCACCAAATTATCAACTACATATCCAAAGATTCGAACTACTAAGGATAGAAGACGTAAACCAGAAGAATAGCAAAGGACGAATGTCAAAGTCAAAAAATTAACTAACACTTACGACGTTTGCGACGCCAATGAAAGAAAAAATAACGATTAGAAGAAGGAGACAACAAAGCACAGTTGGAAACGATCAAAGGAGTAGATGTAAAAACAACAGTAAGGGTTTTTACATTTGGAGAAAGCGTAGAATCCTTATGCAGATATTAAGAAGATCTTGTAGCTACCCGAGTGTTAGAAAGCTTCATTGCGTGACGTAACCTAATAGCTTTGTTTTGTCGTGTGAGTTTGAAAAAGATTAATAATAAACTCGGTAACCTTAGGTCTCATATGAGGCCAATGTGGAGTGACAGCAAAGAGCTTCTAAAGTGCGTTTAATACTTCGGTGATCGCAGCCCGACGTAAAAATTGTAGGTTAGATGTTTGCTTCGATCCGATGAAACTACTCATTTCTAAACGCAAGGATTAGAAGAAGTAGACGTACCCGCTTACTAAAAAGATTTTCCACAACACACCAATGAGAGAAACGACGAGAAGAACTTTAGGTACTATACCTAAGTACCGCTAATCTCTAATGGCCTTAATAATCTTAGAAACTGAAAAGAAATTAGAAAGAAGAGAAAAAACAGTACGTAAAGGCTTGTCACCTTGAGAACGACAACGAACACAAGTATTTGAAGTAGAAGTAAATATAGAAGAAAAAAGTGTAGAGGGATTAAGAGAGCAAGTAACAGGATTAGCAGAAGCGTTACTAACACCTGGCTATAGATGGTTTTTGAATTTTGACACTAGTTTCTGACGAAAAGCTAATAGAACTACGAGAGTTAACTCCAAACGTTTACCTAAAAATATTAATTGCTAATGACCATTACGACAAAATCAAATTAAACAAAAATAGAATCAATTCTTACCCCAAAAAGACTTTCACAGAAGCAGTAAAAGTACTACACCTATTTATAACGTAAATGCGCGTGAATATTTAGAAATAAAAGCCTCGCCAGGCGCATACGTTAGATGATCAACAGATTCGGTTGACTCAAATTTTGCAACCAACTGACAAACGTACGTATGATTTACATTTCGGAGAAGATGTTTGTTGTTAAAGATTGTTGCTGTTCTCGGTGAATAGCGGTTTTCCATGCCATAATTAAAAATAATTTCGACACGTTCGGCGGTGGTGTAAGTCATTATCAAAAAAAGGAAAATTTGATAAATAAATAAATGACAGATTTGCTTGATTAGAAACTTTAGATGTTCTAATGTGGACCAAAGGTCTTACTGAAAATGACACTTAAATAAACCAGTATTGTTAAAAAAATACATAGATAAGCACAATAAAAACCACAATAACAAAGCACTATTTTTCCTATTTTTATGACACTTTTATTAGATAACTTACAACAACGCTGATATTTCGTTAAATTTATTATTTCTATTTTGTTGTCTCAATAAATTGTCAAAATAATAAATCCAGGAGCATTCTTTATTAAATTTCCCAAAAAGTGACGTGTCAGGAAGTTCATTTTACAAATGTTCTTTAAAATTGTCAAATATCGCCCCCCTCAATATTAAACTTGACCAGTTTTTGCATTTTATTGTTTTCGAATTCGTGTAAAATTAAAGCAATTGAAAATTTGAAAAAACTCACTTCGTATATAAGTATATAAGTTAGTAAAAGGTTTTATAAAATTTGTTTGTAATTTTCTATGCATTAATCTAAATGATATATAATTTAACATTATTGCATCAAATAATATATAGCGCGTACTATAAATAAATGCTACAATTTACATAAGTAAATGTAAATAATAATAGAACGGTTCGCCTCGTGGTAATGGTTATAATATAATTTATCCAAATTAATGACCCTTTCTTTTAGGAGATTGAACAGAAGCAACTACTTCAGTATTTTTGCGACGTTTCGTGCTTACGATGAGTAATGTTTCTTGTATATAATATTCTATATAAATTATTGTTTTTTGTGCACGTTGCGTAAGATTTTTTTTCATAGTTGAAACAGTTTAAAAACTAGTACGTGTATCATTATACAAACCAAAAATAACTTTTACTTCAATACTGTTGAACAATCTTGAGATATAGTCAATTCGTTAGATTTTGATAAACTTACATAAAACATTTTATAACTATTAATTAATCAACATTTTAAACAAGTTTTACATTTTAGTGTTTGCTTTAGTAAATACAGCGTAAAAATAACATTTAAATTTTATTAATGTTTTTAATTTAGTTTAATAAATTGACAACTAAGTGCGAATTTTGTACCCAAAAAGGTTGTTACACGTTTAAAAGGTTTGCTTAAGTGAAGCTCGCGTTTCTTAATTAGCTACAAAAACATAAAACTCTTATTTCTTATTTAAACGTTTTTAGTAAAACAATTTTTTTGTCTAACCACAAAACAACTATAGTAAGTAGAAGATTATGTATTATACAAAACTATTTCATAGTCCAATTAGCGTATTTCGGCGATTGTAGTTACTAAGCCGTGAACTCGTACGTTGTTTTAACCATTAGACAAGCTTTTTGTTATTGTAGCTGACCAATTTTGTCTTCAATATTATATATTTTATATAAGAATAATTAATATAGTTGTGTTTTCAATTACTGTTTTTATCCTAATAATCTAAAGTTATATAAAAACATTTTTAAATAGACACAAAGAACAAAAAATGCTTCACTAAAAATAAACTAAATTAGTAACTTGTCATATTTGCTTAGTTTCAAACACTACAACATTTTTTAAAAGTTTTCTAAAATTACATTACGATTTTATTTGTGCTAAAATAAATAAACGGCCAAGTTTACCTAAAATTTTTAAAAATTATTTTCGAGTTTTATTTCTTAGTTAGTTATGCTTCTGTTTTATTTTTAAGTTTGATTTGAAAACTATAAAACTATATTTTTTTTAAATTGTAACATAAAAGTCAGGTTATGTTAGTGTGTACTTATTTGTAAACATGTTAAACTTTAAGTAGTTTTCAATTACAACGTTCAATTTAAAGTTGATTAAAGAAACTTAAAATTTATTTTTCAATATTTCATTAAAACGATTTGTGAATACAATTGCAGAAACCGATGGACAGCTGTTTTGTCCGATTTGGACTTTTCAGCACTGGAATACTCTAATGCAGTTTCTACAATTATATAAAACAAATTGATATAGTTTTATCCCATTCTGGTGTTAAATTCATTAATAAATGTTAGTAAAAGTTGTTAAAATTTTGTACTTGTTTCTCGAAAGTTTATGTTGTATTTTGCTGATTATGCATTGCTTAATAATATTTCAAATTAATCTTTCCTTCCTCAACTACTTAATAATGGCTCGCCGTTTAGTTGAAAGGGAAAGAATAAAAATTTTGATGATGATCTGTTACGGAGACAGAATTTGCACACAAGTTGAAGTTTGCCGTTTATTTATTAACAAATATTCTAACAGAAAACCAATTGCACAGTTCTTCGTTAACAAGATCGAACAAAAATGTTTGAAGTGAGCATTGTAAGATATTGCTCTAAAGCAAGTTGTCCAACAACCCAGGAAGATGTTAAATAAAACCTTCTACTTGAGTTTTAAGAAAACCCCCATTTATCCATCCGCCAAGTAGCAGTAGACAACAAAATAGTTCTGCGGTAAAATATTTGAAGTTGGAAAAATAACACCCGTATAAAGTTGTTTTGGTTTAAGAACTAAACGAAGATGATTTTGAACGCAGGTTAGAGTTTTGCAAAACCATGTTTTAACGCTTGAATCGTGACGAAGAATTATTACGGAATATTTTATTTTCCGACACACAGTAAATCGGCGAAACTATAGATATGGGTCTCTTGAAAGTCAATACTGGAAAATGGAAACTCATAGTCAGTTTCCACAAAAAGTTAACGTTTGGGCTAGCATTGTAGGTAACCGTATCTTGGGTTCATTGACAGATACCTTAAATTTTTATGAGACGAATTAGTTCTTGTACTTGCGGTAATTTACCCAAATGAAAAAGATTCAGATCCCCCTCGACTACTTTTAATGGGGGTACTAAGGAACAGAATTCGTAACAAAATGTAGGCGATTGCAGGCAATACTCCAGTTCTCCAGAAGTTATAGTAGCGGATGGGATATTGTTAAGAAATGTTTAGAAATCACTTCGAATATTTACTTAATTTTTAGTTCTACATATTTGCTTTTATTATTTATTATTTCTATTTTTTGTAAATCAGCTATTGATATTGATTTCAATAAATATTACGAAAAAACAGAGTAGTTTATTTAAACAGTAATTACTAAACAGCTTAAGATTTGTTAGTACAACATAACTACAGTTAGTTTAGTTTAAAACTATAGAATTCATTATTTCAGTTACATAAATTAGAAAATAAATATTCTAAGCAGTTACGTAAGTAAGTTTTTTAGCACTCAAAATCAGACGTACAGTCGACGTCTTCATTGGAAGTATCACCAGTTACGTGTACTTTAAACTTTTCATATTCAGTATTCATATGTTCCTTCTTCATGTAATCCTCTGTAATTTCTTTTACAAGGAAATGCATTGAACCAGTACTGCAGTTTAGTGTGTTTAATTTTATTAAGTTATATAATTCTGGTTTTGTTAATTTTCCGTAATGTGAGATGCCATGTTCCCTTAACCAGGTACTCATTTCGTCGTGTCGAAATTGGATGTTTCATAGCTGACATGTTATGGTAACTTGCATTTGTCCATTACAATTAGAGTATTCTGTGGCAAATTGGGTAGCAATTGGTTCTTAATCCACCTTTTATAATTTTGTACGATTTAATATCAATAAAGCATTATCGATAAAGCACATTTCACCTCCTAAAATAAATAATGGTAAATGACAAATGTAATAGGAAAAAATCATGCAAATATACCAACATGTACTATAATAAGTTTTCCCTTTTGCTACTGCCAATTTAAAACCTCTACGTGATTCATCTGTCCAAGCATTCGACATTGTGTGAGAGTGAAGTTTTTGATATCGAAGTTAAAATCACAAATGAACTTTTATCACCGCAATCAATTCAGATATGTACAACGCTACTTTTAAAACTTCAAAAGACTGCCAAATAAAAATGAAATCGTGTAAAACAAAATAATTTTTGTAGGTGCTAATAAATTATATTTTACCTAAGTAGAGTAAAACAGTGAGGTTATAAACGAACATCAACAACAAACAGCGAAAAACTGACGTAATTTCCAGTACATGTTTTTAGCATGTACTGTAATATCTTTATCTTTCTCATATCGTTACTGCATCTTTTTCTAATTTAAAAATGCGTTTTTGCGCTGGTGTCTTCTGATCTTGATCGTACTCTAACTTCAAATTATTTACTATTCTATTTTTTTAATAAATTGATATCTATCAAAATTTAATATGAATGAGCTGGGTCAGTTTAAAAAATATTAATTATTTACATTTTGCGTTTACAGGTACAGGTAAACTATAGTTTTCTTGACTATTTTATGGACAATCAGCCATTAAATAATGGTAGTTTATTTAACGAGTTCTTGTATAAATTGGATGTTTTTTTCCCAAGAGGGCATTTTTAAACCCGAGTGAAACACAATCTCACTTTGTAAATAAAAAAACCACATAAAAACATGCGTGTTGAAAAAAATAACAAATAAATTACAAAAGTGACGATAACAGTAATTAAATTTTTTTTTAATAATTACTTTTAACTATTTAATTTTTTTTTTAATTTTTATGTATCAACCAGTGATTTGCACTAATCTTGTAACAATTAATTGTTCTTGTAAAATGTATTTTATGTTGTTTATTATAACGTAAGTACAAATTGTTTACGATTACGTTTGTAAAAAATGTGGCGACACTGTGTGCTTTAAAATATTATTATTAATAAGGACTTAAAGTATATAAACACTAATGAAAACAAAATTAACATAAGAATAAATTTTAACGTACAGATATCAGGTATGTCGCCATTAAATACCATCGTTTACAAATATAACCTAAACTATTTAATTAAAAAAAAATTTTACTTTATACGTACCGTTGAAACTAATGCAATGGCATCCACACGGTCTTAAATAGTAATTTGCTTACCGGCTACTTTTTGGTCACCGGTGAATTGGCGACGGTTATTTTTAAGTCACCGTTGATTTTACAAGCGACCGACATCGCTTATAACTCGTAACTAAAAAAAAAGATCGCAAACATTTTCACAACACAGACAATGAAAAAGTTAATAATTTGACCAATAACCGTTACGGAATCACTGGTAATTGGTTTTGTGTTTCTATTAGTCGCTAATATTTTAGTGATCAACAAGTAACAGCGACAAACTCACCGGTAACGATATTTCGCCCATCACTAGTCCTAAATGATTTTTTTTTAAATTTTATAATTTTCATGCATGGAGTGTTTGTACATGTCTTTTTAATTATGTTTTTATAATTCATTTTTCTGTACAGCAATAGCTGTGACTTGTAGGAAAATGACTTTGACCTGTACATAAATGAAATTTGTCAAATACAATGCAGTGTTGTCTAATCGCACATAAACATACAATGTATCGTATTATCTGTTAGTCATAAAAAAGTAACATGTTTTGCTATCTCTGATATTGATTTAACTACATATTTGAAAGATTAAAACTTTATCATCTTATCTATAAATCTTTAAATTATTCTTTTTTTTTGTAAAAACACTAAACGTGTTATATAATAATAAAAAGATTTAAAAAAAATGCAAAATTGTGAATCAGAAAATAATAAAAAAAATTATAATTGTTGAGTTACTACTTCAACACATACTAATAATCTCAATACATTTTTGTCGAAAAAATTATTATTAAAATTATTTAAATTCATCATCTGTTTGTAACGATTAACCTCCTAACCTGAAATTGTTATCAACAATATAAATTTAAATATTCTTTGCAAAACACAATTTATACTTTTAGTTACTTTCAAAATTCTCCCATCTCCTACTATTACTTTTTTTGGTTCTTTTTTACATTTCATGTTTATTACATTAGGTAGTTTAAATTTTGTTTTCTTATAATAAGAAATTGTTGTAATACGTATAATTATTAAAAAAGGTTAATGCTTTAATGGTAGATTTTATTGGAGTTTGGTAAAATTGTATTTAATTTGTTATTATTTAGGTGGCTGATTATTTTGTACTAGTATTTGTAATAAATTTTGTGTATTATTCTCCTACTTTATAAAAAGAGGTTGTAACGTAAGTTTTTCTTGTTGTAAATTGGTAAAATTTTGTTTATTAAATTTTTTTGTGTTGACTAAACATTTAAGATTGAGATATTACATTTTGATTTAATTTACTATTGTTTTTAAATTACTGCTTTGTGTTTTTATAAATGTCTGAAAAAAATTAATTTTAATGTTTAAATATTTATTGAATAAAAAAGTATATGAATAAATGCAATTGAATGTAGGCAAATATGTAATCTTACAGTAGAAGTGATTAAGTATACATTTGTGTATAAATTTATATGAAAAGTAATCATACTTTACATTAAATCAACTATGAAGTTATTTAATCAACGTTAATGATAAGATTAAAAACGTTTATTTTTTTAATCGGTTATGTTTCTAAGCATCACAAAGTGGAGAAATAATTTAATGATGTTTTTAGCAAGTTGATTTTGAACAACAAATATTTAGTTTTTACATTAAAACAATCTAAAAATTTTCACTAACAGAATCATTCATCTTATCTTACAATACATTTGAAATTTATCTATTCAAATATTTGTTCAATTTATTATCTTGTAATATACCGTAGATTTTTCAATTATTTTTGTTTAATAATTTTATTTAGTTAGTAAAAGTGCTGTTTTTTAACGCTCAATACAATCATGTTTAAACTTATTAAGTTGGCTATGCTATTGTTTCATCAAATAGAACAATAGCCTTCAGTAAATTTCTGCTTTTATTATATGTTCTCTTAATTTCTCACAATTAGGTTTCCTGTTAGTTCATAAATTGACAAAATTTTTGTATCATATTAATTTGTTAAAAAATTTTTTTTTCCGTTCATTGTCAATAAAATTAATGTTTTAAAACTATTTTTACAAAGATATTACGCTACAAATGCCTTCCTAATAATTTTTTTAATATGTTGTAATTCCGTTTAATGTTTCAAGCTTAAATTTAATATAAGAAATTGTTCTTATTCTTTGCTACGACGTGTTATAGTAAGTAACATAAGACAGTTAAATTTATTTTAATTAGACGCTTAAATAAAATGCTTTTATATTTCATTTAAATTTTTTACAGACTAATTGTTTTTCTATTTTCTAATATTTTATCTATTTATTACTATTTGGTTTTAAAAGCTTCATGCTAAAAAAAAGTTTATATTTGCTAAATAAAAAATAATTAAAAAATGTAGTTTTTTAATTTAACGTGTATTTTGCAAAATCAACAGATTTAACTAATTTTATTTTATACAAATATAAATATACATATTGATTTTATATATTGATTATTAAATTTTAATAACGTTTTTTAATTAATTAAGTTAATTCGATGTGTTTTTGTTTTTAATCTTAATTAGCTGTAAACTTGCTTTTATTTTAACTTAGTAAGTTCTTGGCATAAATTGCACTTTTAAAGCACTGTTATTAGTACAGGGTTTCTATGCTTTTTTTAGAAACACTTAAGCATTTGCAATAAGGTTTATAGGACAAGCGTAATTATTGTAAAAAATCGTACTCGCGCAATAGATTCTTAATGATTCTAAGAAACTTTATAAATAAAACAAACGTAAATGCTTGACGAGAGTCTATATTAATAATGGTGTATTCTTTTTAGAAACTACAAGCGTTTACTAAGTTGCGCACTGTAATCTACTAAATTATGTTTTTGAAGTGTGTGTTTAACCTTGGCATCAAATAAGTGTTTTTTTTTCAATTGAAGATTAAACACAGTTTTAATTACTTTTTTCAAAGTTATATTTAAAGTAACTTAAAAACAAAAACTTTTATTGTATTAGTTTTGCATTTTACGTATTTTATGTTAATATGCTATGTCATGTTAACACATTTTTAGAAAAATGTAGATGACGATTTTAAAATATTTTTTTTAGTTAGTGCGTTGGTAAAAAATTAACTTGTAGGTTTTCTAAAATCAGTTTTATGTTTAAAATATTTGTAGAAAAATGAAACTGAATTTTTTTTCTAATAGAAATAAATAAATTTCTGATATGCACGTTATTTTAGCTAGAAAGAATCTTAATACGCAAATCAGTCTATATTTATTAGTGTAAGTGAATTAACTATTAATAAATAAAACACTTTATAAATTTATAACAATTATTTTTTTAAATAATTGTATAAATAATAATTATTTAACAAACAAGATTGTGGTTCTGTATTTTTATTTATATCTTGGTGTTGCACATATCATGATTTAGTTTAGTTTAGGGTTTTCAGAGTTAATATAATGTGAGATGTAGATTGAAGTAATTGTATAATAATAAAAAGCATTTTGCGATACAATGTAATAAGTTAATCAACAAAAATAATGCAACTACGATAACGATGATCCGGAAGCATCTGAAAATCTTACTTTGCGATTGTTGCACGTGCTAATCATTTAAAAATTAGTATCGAATGTCTTGGCGATACCAATTCAATAGCATGCCATGATTGTGTTTCAATTGGAGGTGCTAGAAATAAGAGGCGTGATAAGAGAAATACAATTAAACTACCTACTATTGAGTTGCCAAAATTTAACGGACAACATACAGGTTGGCTCGAGTTTCGTGATGCCTATAATGCTTAAATTGATAATTAAGATAAACTCAGTACATTTAAAAATTTTAATATTTGAGGTTTTTCCTTGAGCAAGGTCAAATTATTGGGTCAATAGAGGTTTTTGCTGATAATTATGCAGTTGCTTGAAACTTAGTTTGTAATTGCTAAGAAAATAAACGTTTACTAATAAAAAATCATTTACATCTTTAGTTAATTTACCAAATCTATTAAAAGAATTTCTTTCTCAATAACGAGTAATGATCTATAGTGACTCTTAACATTTATCAGCTTTAAAATTCTTAAGACTTCCTATAGAGCATTAGGATTCCATAATTGTTTATATTGTCACTATTAAATTTGACTCAGTTACTGTTCTAGAATAGGAATCCAAAACTTTTGAAACGAAACTTCAATTATTAGAGGACTTAAAACAATTTGTAAAAGCTAAATCAAAAATTTTCGATATACTTAATACTGAAAAATTTTATTTATTAAATAAAAAAGAAAAAGATCGTAAGCATCAGGTAAAAACTAAGTAAGTTTAAATTTATTTTATTCTATTAATGCGGTTTGTTATTATTGCAAGGGTTTGTATACCAATTATAAATGCAACAATTTCTTATTTCTTGCTTTTAATGATCGCGTTAAAAAATTCCGAAATTTGAATTATTTAAAGCCGGGATATAATACATTTCAATGAACTCAACAGATTGTAGGAGATGTCATAGTAAACACAATACAATGTTACACCAAGACTAAAAAACTTTGGTTTGTGCAAGTACTTCGAGTACCTCAGATGCACCATCTTTAACCGAGATCGCGTTAACTAATATAAATCAATTTAATCAGGTTTTATTGCTAACTGCGCTAATTAATACTTTCGATTCTAGTAATTCATGTCTGTCGAGCACTTTTAGACTTTGGCTCACAAAGTAATTTCATTTCTGAACCAATTGTCAACAAACTCAATTTATTTAGCAAACTTGTTAATATAAATGTTAGCGCCGTTAACAATTCAATCATGCCTATACAAGCCAAATGTTACATTTAATTTTAATCTGCATCAAGTTTATTCAATAAAAGAATTGATTGTTTAGTTGTTCCATATATGAGTGGTTTATTACCTCAATCAATGATTGTCATATTGGAAAATATCTGATATTGTTTCTTAAACGGATCTTAGTTTCAATAACACTGCTCAAATTGATGTTCTTTTGGGTCATTTTTGGAATTTGATCCAAGTTGGTCGAATTAATCTGCATCTGGTTATTCAGGAAACCGTTTTAAGTTTAAGTTGCTTTCTCTAACAATATTTAATGCAGTTTCAATAAATATATTAAACAACAGTTACCTCAATTTTGGTAACATGAAGAGTATCATACAATAAAACCATGGTCAGACGATGAGCGAAGATGTGAGAAGCATTTTCTCAAAACGTTTTAACGCGATGAAAGTTCTAGATTTGTGGTTTGTATTCCATTAAAAGATTTTACTGACAAACTAAGCGATTTTAAAACAAAAACTCTAAAACGATTTTATGCTTAAGAGAAAAAAATCCCTCGTTAAAAATTATGTACACACAGTCATGTCAATATACGAGAGTATGGTACACATATGTAAAATCAAAGAGTTAAATTCTCAATCATGTCAATATTTTCTTCCACAACATGGTGTCTTAAATAAACATGGTAGTACTACCAGACTTCAAGTTTTTTTTATGGTTAATTCCAGTCAAACTCTGGGTATTCAATAAATGATTTACCATTATCCAGTCCAATTTTTCAGATTGATTTACTCTTATTTTTTATACGTATTAGACAATTTCCTATTGTAATTGCAGCCGACATAACCAAAATGTATCGGCAAATTATAATAAAACTAGAGCAACAATCTTTACAACAGATCATTCGGAAAACTGACCTTACACAATCAATTACTGTTTATCAATTAAACAAAGTCACTTATGGAACGAGAGCAGCTTTTTTCTTGGTAATGCAATACGATCGGTTTCCAGCAGCTTGTGAAATAATAAAAAATGATTTTGATGTGGATTATTTACTAACAGGTGCTGACGATGTTGAACATGCCACGCTTTTATGTTAGCAATTGTTATGGATTTTCTAGCAGAGTGCATTTCTTCTTAGAATATGCACATCAAATAAGTCACAAGTTCTTCCAGATTCTAGCAATTCTAATAACGCAATTATTAGCGTAAATGAAAATTCTAAATCTCTAGGCTTTGGTTGGAACTCAAAAAGTAATTTTTTATTCTTCAATATTCATGTTGACAATTCTATCCCTGTAACCAAACGATAAATTTTATCGGCTGTAAGCCAAATATAAATATAAATAATTTTACAATCGTTATAGCAGGAAAAACTAGATTGACATCAATTTATTTCTCCCAATCTTCAAAAAACAAAAAATGGGTTTCTTTTACTTAAAAACCTATTTTATTTAAATGACGTGAACATTTTTAGACGATCAATACCAATTGAGGTTCTCTCTATAGAAATCTACGGTTTCGTCAATGCCTCTGGAATACAGTGCCTGTATTTATTTGAGGAGTAAGATGACTCCTCAAATAAATACAGGCACTGTATTCCAGTTCCATTCGATAGGTCAGTCGGTGTCAATTTATTATGTTCTAAGTTTAAGGTAGCACCCATAAAATTAATTTCTATGCCACGCTCCAAACACCGTGTAATTTCTTGAAAACGGTTGTAGCAAATGGGATTTCTGAGATACAAACGTTAAGTGACCGGAATTCTTGGCATCCTACACCTACTACAAAAAAATCTGCTGATTTACTTTGAAGAGTTGTATTTGCAGATCAATTGCTATCTTCAACAATTTCGTGGCATGGTCCTGATGTTTTAGCCAAAGACAAGAATAGTTGGCCAAAACAACAAAGTCAGTTTTTCGATGAACTTCCCGAGCTACGTCAAAATGCAACATTTTGTAAATCTGTAACAACTGTTGACAAATTTATTTTATTTAAGAACTTCTCAAGTTTAATGCAATTAAAGAGAGTTATAGCATATTGTTTACGATTCTTAAATAATAAACAATAACTAGCGAACTTGACAAGGCTCTCATTCTAATTGTAATGTTAGTACAATTATCTAAAGTCCAAAATTTTATTATTAAATCCATTTCTTGACTCTCAAATTTTTCTTGGTGTAGATGGGCGTTTAGAACTCTCTCAAGTAGCTTATAATAAAAGCCATCTATTTCTATGATCCGTTAAGCATCATTTTTTAATCTTATTATTTTAATACAAACATTTGCGCTTGCTACATGCAGGTCCTCAGTAATTGTTAGCTTCTATTCGAGATACTTTCTGGCCTATTAAAGGTAGGAACATTGCTAGAAAGGTTTCTAACGCTCGCGCAACATGTTTTAGGTCACGACCTAAACGTTCTTTACTTTTTCAAGAATAAATCTTTTCATTTGACACAAGTGGCGTAGACTATGCGGGACCTTTCTTTATAAAAAATCACCAAGGTAGAAGAGCTAAATCCGTTAAACGTTATGTATCATTGTTTATCTGCTTTTCTACTAAAGCAGTAAATTGTTGCAAATCTTAGCACGTAGCCTTTGTTGCGCAAAAGAGAAACCTAATACTATCTATTCCACCAACTATGTTGCTGCAAATAACAACTCAAAAAAAATTGTTAAAATGCTCGGGTCAAAGTATACCGTAATACAAGAAACACTTGCAATTAAAGGTATCAAATAGAAATTAATTCCACTTAACTGATCTCACTTTGGGGGTCTTTGGGAGGCCGGTGTAAAACGGGGCAAATTTCATTTAAGTCGCATTATGGGTAATGTCTCTTTTATGTTTAAAAAATTATATATATTGTGTACCCAGATCGAGTCAATATTACACTTTCGTTCAATACATCCTTTAACAAAGGATTTCAATGATCTGCAACTTTTAACGCTTTCTCATTTTCTGATTGGGAAGTAACTTACTGCGCTTCCGGAACCAAACTTTGGCGACGTACCTGTGGGGCGATTATCAAACTACGAACATATCTAGCAGTTAATACAACATTTTTGGAAAAGATAGGTTCGTGAATATATTAGCGAACTGCAGCCTTAAAGAAAATTGGAATCTAGACAATCACAACTGCACGCTAGTTGGTCAACCAAACAAGAGTGTCACAGCTATATCCTCTCCCATGCAAAGAAAGATGTAAAACTTAATTTTTCTATTTATCTTGTTTTAATGTATACGTTTATGTTGAAAGTATACCCTTTCAAGAGGAGGAATATGTTCTGTATTTTTACTTATATTGTGTTGTTGCGCATGTCACAATTTAGTTGAATTTAGGGTTTTGAGGGTTAATATAATGTGAGATGTAAAGCGAAGTAGTTGTAAACTTGTAATAAAAAAAGCATCTTGCGATGCCATGTAATAAGTTAATAAAAAAAATTACAATAAATAAATGATAGCAATTAATTAAGCTAATACTTATTTTACAAGTTGCAACATACATTTTTAGTAATACGTTAATTTATAAAAACTAGTAAATGTTAATATTTAAAATTTTACATGTTTCATAAAATTCTTATCAAAATAAAGATTTGTTTTTACGATCTATTTTATTTAAGTCAGATTTGTTTTATAATTTAAAATCTTGTTTAATTAGTAAAAAGTTTTCTGTTATCGGTTAAATACTTTTCCCATTATTAAATTTTTGATATCTAACTGTAATTATTCTGTAATTCGTTATAGTATAAATAAACTTTGTAAATTAGTTTGTTGATGTTTGCAAAATCTTTGAAGATTTTTACAGAAAGAAATTCTTGGCAATTAAGGTTTAATATAAAAGTTGTTTTTATTTTTGTGATTTTATTTGAAATAAGATAATAACATATCGTTATTTATTATTTTTCACTGCACTGCAATATATAGACATTGCAGAAAAATCATAAATACGTTTTTAGAACCGTTTGGTACAATGAGTTAAATTTATAGAAATTGTTTAACCGTTTACGAAAAATTTTTAATGTTATTTTTTAATTAAAAACACACAACTTAGATAAATTTAGTTTAATAAAATATAATTAAAACTAATTTATTATCTTAACATAAATTTGTAATATATTAAATAGTTTAAAGATGTTGCCAATTAAGTGTATGATGTCAATTAGACTATTAACATAAATTTTATCCAGAATGATTTTAATCTAAAAAACAACTTATGATAAAAGTTACAGATTTAAAATAAAATTTATTACCAAACAGATTAACAAAATTTATATTAACTAGTTTGGCAATCAATATTAATAAGACCAAAAGTACGATGCGAGTTTTTATATGCTTTTTACCCATTTTAATGTGTTTTTAAATTTAAAACAGTACCAATAACACATTTTCAAGAAACATTTATAAAATATTTTATATGTGTACAATGAGATTTGGCGTCTGTTTATATTAGCGCATGAAGTACCCGTGCGGCATCTTCACTTTAAACTGAATAAATAAGAAGTATACTGCAAATAATATCACATAGTAACGATTGGTTTCCATTACGACGAAATAAGCATTAAACAAAGAGCCGCATAATAAGCATATTAATTAAAATAAAAAGACTTAAATTTGTATATGTTGTCTTTAATTTAGTTATCTAAAACTTTTTATTATATTAATTTCATGCTTCTAAATGTCATCGTTGTTTTTAACAGTTAAAAAATGATTCTATCAACAATAACTGTATCTTGTATAATGTTTGTAGAACATTTTAAAATATTACATCCTTTGTAATAAAAAAGACCAACTAATAATAGTTAAAAAGTCTTTGAACTAATGAAGTTTTAAGGTTAAAAATATTAACATTTTTACCTCAAACTATCGAAGAACTTTTATAGGTTTTGTTAATTCATATTTAAAGTTAAATCTATTTTTAAAATCTTTTATTGCAAAATGTTTAAAAATTTCTATACGTTTACTACGCTTTCAGAATAGTATTTTATCTATGTTTGTTGCTTGTCTAAAAACAAATAAAATAAGATTTATGTACCGCACTCAATTTTATAAATAATTATAATGTATATTATGACAGTAAAACATCGAACTTTGTTATTAAAAAAACTTTTGATCTTTTGATTTTACTTTTAAAAACGTTTTACAATTTACAATTTAGAATAAACATTTTTTTGTGAAATTACATTTGTTTGTTTAAGCACTATTTTTCTCCAATAACAGAATTAGATTGATTTATGCTTTATAGTACTTTAACAAAAAACATATTGTTTTATTAAAAAAAAAGTATCAACTTCTTATTAAATTTGCAAAACACAACAATAATAAAAATAAAATTAGAATGTGGGTACAAAATAATTTTCAAACGTTTATGTTTTATTACTGTACTAAACTTTTGACACTTAAAATAAATATAAACATTGAAGCATTAGATTTGTAGTTATTCAAAAACAATTTTGCGTGTGTTTAAACAACTTTAAAAATAACTAAAAACCGACAATAAAAAGCAAAAGTAAGTAAACATTGTAGTTTAGTAAAAAAATAAACTTTAAACATAACTAATTATAGAAATTTGTTTCTAAACTGTTTATCAATAATTAGTATTGTTGTCATTTTATAGTATTAACAACTTTATATGGTGATATAATTTTTCAAAATTCTTAGATTCTTTTTTATAGCAATCGAAACTAATATATTATAAAACTTAATTTTTTGATATTTTATTATGGTTTAAGATACTTTTAATTCGTTTTAAAAATAAAAGTAAGTTTGTAGGATGCTCAAAATTATATTGTTTCAAAATGTAATTAAAATGTATGACTTTATAACACCCGTACAGTTAGTATTTAACTATAATTGGTGCTGTATAAACAATTTCTGCTTGTTTTATTATTGCAAGCGATGAGAGAACTGATACTTAAATTGATTTAACTTTGTTTCCGTTATGGATGTTTACATTTACAGTTTCGTAAAAGGATGAAAACGTTCAACGTTAATTACTAAAGATTTCATATTTCTTTCAACAAAAATCGTTTAAATATTTAAAGGAATTGTTAAGTGAGGATGTTTAAATTTAGCACGCGGTTTAGTTTATGAGGGCGAATGGTGAGCGCTGATATATAAGGTTACGGTAATGTGCAACTTAATTATCGTTACTACAAAATAACTTAAGTAGGTTATCGTTGAGTGTTTTACTATTGAAAATGTATTACTTTTAAACATCAATGCCAACTAAAATCTGAATTTTAATTTATTGGTTAATGGTTCTTTGATATCGTAAGCTTGTGCAACTTTGCCATATTAATGTTATAAATAATTGTTATATATTCGTGTGCACCAGAAAATCTTACAGTTGTCAAAATATCTTATTTATTTTTCAACTTATTTGACGGTTAAAGCGTTTACATAATATAGTGTTTTTTGTTTTTTTTAGAATGTTGTTTTAGCGGCAAATCTTTGGTAGTTTTTTTTTGTAGTTTGCCTCGTATGGGCAAGTAGAGTTTTGTTTATTTATTTAAAGACGTCGACTTTTTTAGTAGCATGTGAAGTTATTTTAATTTATTCATTTAATTATTTTACTGTAATAGTAATCAAGTTTCTAATAAAGAATATTGACCTTATTAGTATAATGCATATAGTCCGCAAAATATAAGCATATGCTAAAATATAAACATAACAATAATACCTATGCTATTTTATTTTTCTTATTGTCAAACTAAAGCAAAACCATGAAAAAAATTGCATATAATAAGATGTTTAAACTAGTTTGAGTAAAAACTTAGTAGCAGTAATTATAATTTTTAGAACTTTTGCAAAATTGAGTTTTAACGTGACAAGACTATTACAAACATCTACTTGTTTGACTTTGTATTTAAAATCAAAATCAGTTAAAAAGTATATAAGAACTGCAATAAAGTTGAAGTGATGGTCTACATACCAGTGCGTTCAAGCATAAATGTCAGTAGAGAAAGATAACATTATCTAATATTGCTTGATGATATAGTCCTAATTGCCCAATGAAATACAGAAGACACTAGTTCTGCCCACACTAAGAGCGAAAACATATAATCACTACATTCAGGCAGTAAAAGTTTGCAACGCACAAACACAGACTTTTCCTGAAGTTATTCTGAATAAGTCGAGAGTTACTCAACAAACAAATAATATAAAAATAGTTAACATATTATTAAAAAGTTACTAGACAGATAAAAGTTGATGGCATGTAAAGTTTAGCTCCGGTAGCCCTAAATACGCAGCAATTTTTGTTTGGTAAATTGTAGATGTTTATACCAATTGGCTGTTTTGTGCACTTGCTCTGTTTATAAAATATAAATAGTCTGCGATGATCCAAATTTTTTGGTCTCAAATTTAAATAATTTTTGTAAAACTCAATTCCGTTCACTACATCTTCCAATGTAACTGTAAAGCCTGGTATTCGGTCATGTAATGTTATGATTAAAATATGCCTGCAATCTTCTACATTAACTACTTTTAGTAAAAGTAATTTGACCGCCCAGCATACTCTATGCCACGCAATTGCCAACACTACTTTAATAAACCAAAAATTGGTATCACGAGGTTTTTCTAGAAACTTCTTTACATTATCTATCGATACAACTCATAAATTTTATTTGCCACAAATCCATTAGGGCGTTTCAGGCAAAGTATATGCAAAAATATCCACCTTTTTATTTATTTGTAAAGTACTTCTCAGCATCGAGTACACTGACCATAGTGTTAAGGCTTTAATAATGTTTACTTAATTTTGATTTTTTTAAATGTTTTATTAGAACTTTTATTTTGTTAATTTTTGCTTTTATTAATGCTCTAGTTTTATCTTCTAAAAGAATAATCTGTGAATCAGATACACACTGTATCACTGTATGTATTTACTGCTTTCTAGCAAATAAACATTTGCTTTTGAAATATCGGATATTTTTATCATTCGGTTGTTGTTACGATAAACCCTAAGTCTTCATGTAATTTTATTAAGCTGCGTGCACTGTATTTTTATTTTTAGAAATGGAAAAATATTAATTGATGAAGCTAAAAACTAAGAAAGAAACAATCAGGTTAATATTTTACTTTAGCACGCCCAACTCCAACAAATGCTGACAAAAAATTGTGCAAGAAGTATGCTTAATCTGCTAACACATTTTTAAAACATTTGTTTTAGACGCACAAAGTAATTTCATTTCTGAACCAAATGTCAACAAACTCAACTTAGTTACCAAACTTGTTAATATAAATGTTAGCGCCGTTAATAATTCAATCATGCCTATACAAGCCAAATGTTACATTCAATTTTAATCTGCATCAAGTTTATTCAATAAAATAATTGATTGTTTAGTTGTTCCATATCTGAGTGGTTTATCACTTCAATCAATGATTGTCATACTGGAAAATATCTGATAATGTTTCTTTAGCGGATCTTAGTTTCAATCGCACTGCTCAAATTGATGTTCTTTTGGGTGATTTTTGGAATTTGATCCAGGTTGGTCGAATTATTCTGCATCCATATGGATTGGTTATTTAGGAAACCGTTTTAAGTTTAAGTTGCTTTCTCTAACAATATTCAATGCAATTTAAATAAATATATTGAACAACAGTTATCTCAATTTTGGTAACATGAAGAGTATTATACAATAAAACCATGGTCAGACGATGAACAAAGACGTGAGGAGCATTTTCTCAAAACGTTTCAACGCGATGAAGGTTCTAAATTTGTGGTTTCTATTCCATTAAAAGATTCTACTGACAAACTAAGCGATTTTAAGACTGCAACTCTAAAACGATTTTATGCTTAAGACAAAAAAAATCCCACGTTGAAAATGATGTACACTCAGTCATGTCAATATACGAGAGTACGGTACACATATCTAAAATCAAAAAGTTAAATTCTCAATCATGTCAATATTTTCTTCCACAATATGGTGTCTTAAATAAACATAGTAGTACTACCAGACTTCAAGTTGTTTTTGATGGATAATTCCAGTCAAACTCTAGGTATTCATTAATTATCGGGTCCATTTTTTTAAATTGATTTACTCTCAGTTTTTATACGTTTTAGACAATTTCCTATTGCAATTGCAGTCGACATAACCAAAATGTATCGGCAAGTTCTAATAGAACCCGAGCAACGATCTTTACAACAAATCATTTGGAAAACTGACTCTATAGAATCAATTACTGTTTATCAATTAAACACAGTCACTTATGGAACGAGAGCATCTTTTCATCGGTTTTCCGCAGTCTATGAATTAATCAAAAATGATTTTTACGTAGATGATTTACTAACAGACGCTGACGATATTGAACGTGCCATGTTTTTATGTCAGCAATTGTTATGCATTTTCTAGCAGAATGCATTTCTTCTTAGAAAATGGATATCAAATAAACCTCAAGTTTTTCCAGATTTTAGCAATTCTGAAAACACAAATATTGGCGTAAAGGAGAATGCTAATACTCTAGACCTTAGTTGGAACTCATAAGGTCATTTTCTATTTTTCTATATTTATGTTGACAATTCTCTCCCTGTAAACAAACGATAAATTTTATCGGCTATAACCCAAATATAAATATAAATAATTTTACAATTGTTATGGCAAGGAAAACTAGATTGAGATAAATCACTTTCTCCCAATCTTCAAAAAATTGGTTTCTTTTATTAAAAACCTATTTTATTTAAATGATGTAAAAATTGTTAGACGATCAATACCAATTGGTGCTTACCTTATAGAAATTCTTGGCTTTGCCGATGTTTCTGGAAATTTATTATATTTTAAGTCTAAGGTAGCAAGGAAGCTAAAAACTAAGAAAGAAACAATCAGATTAATATTTTACTTTAGCACGCCCAACTCCAACAAATGCTGACAAAAATTTGTGCAAGAACTATGCTTAATCTGCTAACACATTTTTAAAACATTTGTTTTAGACGCATTGCTGAATTAAAGTTTTGTTTTTTTAATATTTGCACGAACTAATATTTGTTGTCAATAGTTTTGCCAGAAAAATGTACCTAATCGTTTTTAATTTTATTGTTAAAAACACTTATAGGGAGCTTGATTCGAAGGCTCATGTAACATAACGCAGAAACGCTCAGATGAAACATATCTGGAACTTGCGGTGGTGCCCAATTTTACTTTATTTTTTGTATTTTTTGGATGCAGTGTTTATTATTATTAAACACGATATTTCTTATCATTCGTTTTATGTTTTAAAAATATAATAAGTCTTATTTTTAGTCAGCAGTGATGAAAAATTGTAGTGATTGCAGAATTAGATCCGCAAGCTTCCGCCTTGTACGCTGCAAAAATGATACAATATAGATGAAAATTGCACATAAACAAGTTATTGAGCACAAAATTTACTACAAAAAATCCGTGGGAGTGTATAATTATATCTAATAGTTTAAGAGTTAGAATTTTAATGTAATTTTTGTGTAACTTTGCACACGTGTATCTTTTAAACTATTAAAAGTAATTGTACCCTTCCGCCGACTTTTTTATAGTAAATTTTGTCCTCTATAAAAATATTTATGTGCAACTTTTCTCTATATTGCACCGTTTTAAGGCAATAGTTTATTGGTTATTTTAAGTTATTAAGCAAATCATTTCAATACAAAAACTGTGGCGGATTCAATGCAGGCATGATTTACAAGAAAAACAACTCTCACGACACCGACAAAGCTACCCTTAGTCGCAAAAAAAACCCGCGGTGGTCACCAAAAGCAACTCGACCGAAACACAGATGTACTATACCGATAAATTTTAAAATGCATAAACGAAATAATTTAATAAACCTGATTTATAAAGTTTTATAATAAAAACTATCAGCAATTACTGGTTTAAGTCGTAAACGATTTCACTGTAAAGTTATCAACATAAGACGAAAGTATGTAAAATAAAATTTGAGTAAATTTTGAATGTTGAAATTGTATCAACAGTTACGCAACTGTAAACATTATTATTGTTCTAAATCAGTTAATACTCGAGAAAGGATTCATGTTATAGTAAAGTTCATTTGTTAAATGTTTTTTTATAGTCAGTAGCGCATTCGTTTAATATTAATAAGAGAAAAAATTATGGAATCGGTAAATTTTTAAGTTGTTAAGTGGATTCATTATTGTTATTGGTCAATTTTTAAATTATTCAAATTACTAGTTAACTTATAAAACGTATTTTTTACATATGTTTTGAGCTTTAAAATAATGAAGCTGATCTTCAGAAAAGTCTACAAAAACTATTTACAATTTATAAAAAGTTAAGATTACAAAAAATTTTTTAACTTACATTTTTTGAAAAATGTCAAATATGAAAATTTGTAACTAGAGAATTAAAAAATCTAAGATTTATAAAATGTTAAATATAAATTATTTTAAAAAAGTAAGATGGTGCAATTTAGAAACAAATCTAAGAAAATTTAAGTTTAAAATCATCATAATTGAAATTGGTTTGATCGTTCAACAAAAAATTTATTTGATATTTTAATATAAATCAACTCTAGTAATTCAAGAATTTATTTGTTATTGATGTTATTAAAAGGATGAAACAATTTGTAAGAAAAAATAGTATGACGATTATCCAAAACAAATTGTGCAAATGTAGATTTTGAATTTGAATTAAAAAATAGTTCAAAATACATTGATAGTATACATTCTTATGTTTGAAAATTGTAATAAACCTGGTTCAAATAAAATCTAATAATTTGCATTAATAAAAATATTTAATACAATTTTGACCGTAACAATGTCTTTCAAAAAAAGATGAATAATATCTCAAATATAATAAATTTATTAATAATAAAGTTAAATTTTGACACTAGTTTTCTTATAGTAGAATTCAAGCTTCTACGGGTTACGTTTATGTTACAATTTTCGATTCTTGATTATTCTTGTGTGGTCAATTTTTTACATGCTGAGCTTTCGTCGCACGTTGTAATAAATTCCAGACTCTGAAAATGCTCACTGCAACGTGCAACAAAAGCTCAGCTTGTGGGAAATTGACCACACGGAAATTATTCAGAATGTAAAATTGTAAATATTTTTTTTGGCATTAAACTGAATATAAATAACAACTTTATTTTATAATGTTCTAAATAAACATTAATTGAAAACTGAGCTTTTCGTTACGTATTCTAACAAGAAATTCTAAGATTTGTGTAGAGATCAGTACAGTTTCTAAGATTTATAATTTTTATTAATTTAGAAAAAAAACAATGAGAGAAGCAAAACGTAGCTAAACACTAAAACAATTCTTACAAAGTCAAAGGTTCTTTTCATGTATATAAAGTATAAAGTTGTGGGAATACTGAACTGTAACAAAGTTATTGATAAAGTAAAGAATGACCGATGTGTTTAATTTAATATATTTTTTTATAATTATTTTATCAATATATTTTTTATTAATTTTTATTCTTCATTTGTTTTAGAAAGAAGTTCTAAAATCTTTAGTACAAATACAAACAAAAATGTTAGTTGATTAAATGAAGACAAATTTTAAATAATTTAAGATAACCATAGAATCTAACAATATGAACGTTCACATCTAAACTAAATTTTAAGTTTTAACACCGTTTCATAAAAATTTAGATTATAGAGCTTCTTTTATATACTTAGACCACGTCGTAATGGAACACTCAATTGTTTAGTATTGGTCTTAATCTCTTCTTAAGAGCCAAAACAAAAAGTTGTTTCAGTTACAAATAGCGCTTTAAAGATGCATGCTGCAATGTCTTGCAAATTGTCAGTTTGGATTCACAAACGACAAAATGGTAAAAATCAAGTTGGATTCTTTGTTTTGACTTACAAAGAAAAATTAAGACAAAGCCTAAAAAATCTGAGTGTTTCATTACAACTAGGTCTAAGCCAAAGTCGCTTGTAATATAAAAAAAGAAAACCAAAAAAGTTTGAGATCTCTGTTTTAGTAAACTGCTATAATTTCTTATCCATAACAACAGATAAAAAAGAATTTATAGCAGCATCTGAAACTTGTTTGTAAAAACTTTTGGTAAATTGAAAACAACTGGACAGTATACACATATCAGCAATGATAAGCAAATATACGTAAAAAATAGCTTTCTAGATGTAGATCATGCAGATAACGAGGTATAGAATGTAGAAAACGCTTTTTTTAAATCCCGCCTTGTTGACAACTGTTAAAATTAAAATGTTTTAACGTAAAAGAAGGTAATTTCACTTTCTCTCATAGACCTGAATTATACTAAAACTGTTATTTTTACTTAAATTAAAATCAGAATCAAAAATTGTTTAACCCCAGATTCGTTATTTATTTTTTAGTTCTTTTCGGTTTTCTTTTCAAAGCTAGAAATATAATTAAACGAACACACTTATTTTAGTTAGAAATACTGGATAAGAAATAATTTTAAACATTTGAACAGTAAATAATTAAATAATTTTTAATTGGGTCTTTTCGATATGACTAAAAAATACGTTGCAATTTTAGGTAAGTCAAGTTTAAACTTGGTTACTTTATCATTTGACACAATTTTTAAATGTTCTGTAACTAAGAAGTATCAAATTTCAGTATCCACTTGTAATTATTTTATTATCGGTTTGTCATATCATATTGTAAGGTAGCAGTGCTAGATTTCATACCGACTGTTAATCTTAACTGTAATGCAGACTATAAGCAACTTTCGGCTTAGAACGCGTCGTAGTTAAACACCCAGACTTAGGCTTGGTCCTAGTCTCTTTTGAGAGCTAAAACAAGAAGTAAAGCATGCTAAAAAGCTATACGTGTGTCAGATAATGAAAATCTACAAAAGAAAAAAAAACACTGTCGGAGACAAAAGTCAAAGAAGGCTTATCACTTCCTACTAGCACCGCTTATTTACCATACCTAATGGGTTCGACAGACAAAATAAGTAGGGTGCTACAGAAACATAATATTAAAACTGTCTTTACGACTAAGGATACCCTGAACACTTGGTTTACATCTGCTAAAGACAAACAGGGGGCTCTAAAACATGCCGGAGTTTACAAAATTCCTTGTTCCTGTGGATCAAATTATATAGGACAGACGAGACGCTCTATTGAAGTTAGAGTAAAAGAACATATGGTTGACTGTAAACACCGCAGAGTTACTAAATCAGCAGTGGCAAAACACGTGTGGAACCAAAGACACTTTGACCAAACTAAAGTGTTGACTAGAAATCCTTTCAACTTTCCCAGACTAATCCGCGAAGCTGTGGAAATAGAAAAACATCCATGTAGTATGAACCGAGAAGACGGTTTAAGAAGAAAACCTTGGCTACCAGTATTGTATCCTCTAAAGCAAAGATCAACCTTTTTGGAAAGGACACAAACACTTAGTCTGAGTAATAACGAAGTCAGTCAAGCGGTAACGGAAAGATAAAGTCCGTTAATCACGCTAATTGCAATTGGTATGAATATCGTCATTTACACTTTTTCTTTCAGCGACCTTTACAACTCTGAAGATGCAAGCTGCAATATCTTGCGAAACGTCAGTTTGTTTGAGTTCACAAACGACAATACGGCAAAGGCTAAGTTCTATTTCTTGTTTGGGCTCTTAAGAAGAGACTAGGACCAAGCTTAAGTCTGGGTGTTTAATTACTACGCGGTCTGAACCGAAAGTCGCTTATAATCATAAACATAACAACCGCGAAAGCTTAAGATTTTATATGTAATGCAGATTTTAAAAGGTACGAACATACCAAAGATGCCTCGATGAGCGCCGCTCAGGTTGCGGTTGTTCATGGTTGTCACATCTAAGTAAAACGGTTACTTTCTACTGAGTTTGTAAATACGAATGATGCTTATGACGGAGTTTCCAGCGATGTCGATGTCGAGATGAATGGACATACTGAAGATGCATGGATTAGCACGGTTTAGGTTACGGTCGTTACTTTGATGTCACCTCTATGTCAAACAAATCTTTACTTTTTTATGAGACCGTGCATACTAAAAATGCTGTCCTCGCTGCTTATCTTGCGATCTAGAGTGATGTGGACGTCAAAACAAAATAGTTTATTATTCAAATAAGTGTATTACTTCTATATTGCCCATAACAAATCTTAACCATGTGCTAAATTTTATCAATCAAAGCAAAACAGAAACATATACGTCGGTACCTTTCGAGCACTTCAAAAGCGTTTGCGTTAAATAACCAATAATGCAACGAAATAAAAGTAGTTCCTTCATATTTATCTTCGACAATTTTAATAATAATTTTGGTAAGTAATAAATGCTCCAACGTTCTTAACAACACGAATGTTAATTGTATTCTGATCAATAGACGCCTCAAACATAAACAGTAATAGGATATTCAGTTAATAATGAAAAACATTACTTAACTTACTGAAAACGATAAGTTTGCAATACAAATTTCATGTTGGGTTTTTCATTGTGATCAATTTTGTTGAATTCACGTTTGGCAATTCTTGTAAAATCGCGACAAACCAAAATTATGAGGTATTTTCTTTCCAAAAGACACATTGTATTTATTAAAATAAAAAAAAAGTTTAAATTTTCTTGCAAAAAATGAAAATATTTTTTTAGTACAATAAACAATTTTTTAAATTCTTATTGGGTTGTGTAAATGTCTTCTTCTTCTTTTAATTAAATAGATAATTTATTAGGAACTAGAACAGCGATAATACCAAAAAACAAAAAAAGAGATCACTAGGTATTTAAGTTTACCACTTCAATTTTGAACCAAAATAGCGTCAAATTGCGACGTTTTAGTATTTATATATACATATATGGAGACATTTATTAAAGTACTTGGTCATTTAGCATTATTTTTTTACATTACCTATGTACTATGTACTATTTATTCTTTTATAAACTGCTAATTCAAAATTTAATTTTCATGTAAATTTATTTTTACTTACATTCTGTTTGTATTTTCTAGATTTTCTACATAATTTACATTTTATACATATTTTTATACATCTATTAGAAGATTATCTTTGCCATAGTGAGATACAATATGTTTTTATTTGTGAATTTAGTAAACATATTAGAACAAGACTAGTTGAAGAGAAACTAAATGGTACTGATAAGTGGAAAAATATCTAAAGTAGCAAATTATCCTAGTATATAACAAAAAATATATAAATGTTTAATGACATTAAATATGTCAAAAAACTAAAAAAAAACTTTTTTCAGCATCTATTAGTTGTATTGACGTTAGCCGAATTGACATCATGGATTTGACTGCGTTGATCTTCGATACGTTAGACGTAGCATTATTATTAGTAACCAGAATGAACAACAATTAAATATATAATTTAGCAGAAATTATACATAATAAAGCAAACGTTTTTCAGTGATACTACAAAAAAAACCTAAAATTAAATAGAAATAGAATTTTGATAGAATACTCTGTCAAATCACTTAAATTTAAATGCGTTTGATAATTTTTAGTTGATTCCATCAAAGATGTAAACAATTCTATAAGAAAAAAATTGAAGGTTTGATTATTTATTGTTAAGATTTTAAGGAATTACTTTTACATTTGAATTTTTTTGGATTTTATATTTAAATCGGTTCTTGTTTATTTTCGTTTCTAATAAAAGTTTTTATTATTCTACACATTTGGCACGCATTGAGTATTGTCTGTTTTAATTAGAGAGGTTTTTTTACCGTAAACTCGTATGTATATTCTATGTTTTATTTTCTTCAGCACATGAATAACCGAAGTTTAAGTTAAAATTTTATATTTAATTGGTTGTCGTTTGTATTGAGTTGTTAAAGCTAATAAAGAAATGATTGCCAAAGTTATTATTTTAATACTTATTGTAGTATTGTCTAAAAACTGTTATAATAAATTTAGTAAGTGTTTAAGACTGTTTTTTATCAGTCTTTTTGAATAAAAGTACAAAACTTGTTACACTATTTTTTAGATTTGTCACGTGCAAAATTACAGCGATGATGCATTTATCGGCTTTGTCAATGCATTATATAAAAATTTAAATGTTTGAATCCGTTTTATAGGATTATAAAATTGTACACGTTTCTAATATTATGCCGTTCTATTGTATTTCTTTTAGCACTTACGCAAAAATTGCTTTACGTTTATTTTTATAGATAAAAGCTTTTTAAAAACTTAGTTTTATAGCGAAACGCATTAATTTCTTGAGTATTACAATACAAATTATGTTTACTTAAAAACGTTATATCTTACGCATGTTGTTTAATTATTGCTAAATATGTTTACCTTAAAAAAGTAACGGACCAAAATACTCTATCATTAATTAGTTTTTCTTGTGATTATAAACAAAGATAAATATTATTCTTTACAAGATCCACTGACGTAAAAGAATAGTAAACTTTTTAAAATTGCAAAACAAACAGAAATATAGAGATGATGAATCCTTTCGAATGGTTCAAGATATAAAATGAATCACCAGAGTAGGTTAACAGACTATTTATATCACACGTTAAGACATCTAAGACTCAAAACTATGTTTAATAACTCATTCATTAAGCAACTTTTTTTTATAAATTAGTTATTTTTGTTTTAACGTAAAAGTGTTTAATTAGGTAGTTACAGTTATTGACAGGTACACGGGTTTCATTTCTCTTTCATGTTTCCTTTTAGTTTTTTGTGTTAAAAATAATCGTCAAAAAAAGTTTGTGTGAAAGATACTACTACGTTAATTATATTTTGTTAATGATTATTCACAGTGCGTGTCAGCACATGTCAGAGAAAAAATATGTGTATTTTTGCGTACGCATGAATGTGCGAGACTGTTTAAAATATTATACGACAGTGCGACCCACGCAAGAATCGCAGACAAAATGTGGGAATCATTCCAAAAATTAGTTAAAATCAAACAGTATTTCCATTATGCAATAATTACATTAATTTGATACAAACTAAATTTAAAATAAACAAAAACACATTTGTTTGCAAAAATAAACTTAATCGTATACATATACGTACACACAGTTTTTAAGTCGTAACGTTAAAACATTGATTTTTTCAATAGGTTACTAAAGTAAAAGCAAAAATAAATTTGATTACGTAAATAAGTGTAACATCTGTGTGAATCTTAAATAATGTCAAGTTCAATTTGGCTTACAAAAATTCATCATAAATTTGCAAATAAATTAAACTAGTTGAAAACTTTAACCGTAGCATGTTAAAAATGTTATCGTTAAAAAAGTGTAATGAAATATCTGGCTGTTAATAAAAGAACATAAATATTTGAATATGAACTGAAATCTACTCCTAATAGAAAGTATTCAAATGAGTATTGTATTTGTTTAAGCATTTCTAGTAAACACAAAGTAGAATGTAGGTTAATAGCAATTGTATTTATTATGTTACAATAGTTTTATGAAATTATTTTACAATAGTGTTCCAAATTGAAACTATTAGATTTTATTGCACGAGATGCGGAATAGGAAGTGTCTGAAGGTTTTAATGTCGCTTTTGTCTGAATGCCAAGTATCAAATTTAGTTCAACGTTTTTATGTTTATCTTTATTTCGTAAAGTTGTGCATAAATTTGTTTATTACATTTAATTTAAGTTGTGTTGGTATAGATAGTATTACTCCATTTTTTTTGTACCAGATTATGCAAAATACTTAGTAATGTTCTTTTATGTTACGGTTACTCATAAATCACTTGATGCGTATGAATTCATGCAAAAGTTAATAGAAGTGACAGAAACATCAAGCATAACGTCTGCCAAGTTGCGATACAGTGCTTTTTATGCAAAATTCTACAAACAAAATCGTTTTGATCTACATTAAATAAATTTTACAAATAAATATTTCTTATACAAATAATTTTAAAACAATTATTTAGTAATAATTTGTCTACCAACTTGGTTTTAAATTATTAAACTGTTGTCTTAAAAACGTCTATAAAATGGTAAGTTTAGTAGTTAATGATATAATTTAAACTTTTAATGTAAGGGATGCTTACAAACATTACTTGTATAAAAAATAATGGCGTTACGTTCTATTGTTACACTAAATTTTACTATGTTGTTATTCATTTAAAAAGTTACTGTATTAGTTACAAATATACTATAAAGAAATAACAAAAATTGGTTTTACATAAAAACAATATTTATTAGCTAGACGCGTCTTAGATTTATATTATAGACGTAAACAATTAAACATGATTATATACAGCTATACAGACAGTTAGTAAATTTGCATAAACAACAATATCCAAGTATTACAACTTTAGTTTGTATTACATTTGACTAAAACTACCAGGAAGACAAGAATTTACTGATTAGATAACAATAGTTTTTGTCATCACAATGTAGCTACTATTTTTGGTAGTTTGTACTATTTTAATCAGAGTTTAGGTTTAGGCTAATTATAAACAGTAACGGTCTTCAATGGTCTGTACTGCTATAAGTGTATGAGTATTGTTACATCTATAAATAAAAATACATGTTTATATCTATAAATACAAATAAATGTTTGTTACTTACAACATACTATACGTAAATAACTTTTACATTACAGCAAACTGTAGTTCAATGTACGTAGTACGTCTGCACTTAATGTTTTTATTATATTTTTACCAAAAATTTCAAAATTTGATTTAGTTTGCGCTTTAATCATTTCAAAATTAAACATTTTTTTTTGTCTAAACATAAGCAAGTAATAATAATATCAAATTTAAAAAATGGTCTAATAAATAAAAACGTTAAAAAAATTATTGACATGGTCTGATTTACTCTAGAAAGGGTTTTTTATTTTAGTGACAACAAAACGCATAGTACATTAAACAAAATTAATAATAAAAAAATTACTATACTATCTATATAATAATAAAAATAGCTTCAATCACGATTACCGATTTTTTTAGGATAGTTTAGCTTGAATAGAAATAATTAAAGAGATCCACACCCTCTATGTATTCATTGTATTTAGCAATAGACACAAAACATGCAATTGTCTTTCTAGAACCATCTTTCTGTGTTCGAAACAGTGGTTTGGTTTATTGATTTATGCATGCGGGTAAGCACAGAGGCTGAACTCTTTCCTCGGTCTTTTCACTTTGGTAATTATCACTTTCTGTCTTTTTTTCAATTTTGAATTTACTTGTAATATAGAGTTGTGATGATACCACAAGCAAACAGTTTTCGACTCAGTAATAGTTAGATCATACCAAAAAAAGATATCGTATAATATGCAGTACTCAAAGCCTTCAAACACTCGACATAGATTGACAACCACAAGTTTTCGCATCTTATCTGCATTTGACCCGGTTTCTTTATAAACTGATATGCAATATCAATTTTCTTAGAAATTGTTTCATTATTACTTAAATAAATTAATTTTATTGCTCCGGTATAATATGATACTAAGTAAAGTATGAAAACGGATTATTATTAATGTCCTTGAAAACATTTAAGTTAGGCTGGGTCAGATTTATTTGTGCGCTTCTATGAAGAATGTGCATAAAAGTATTTAAGTATCGGACCTTTTGTTTTTTTGGGGCTCTTCAGAAGTGGAAGCATATTCTAATGTACTTCCATAAATTGACAGACCGACAACTTTATATTAGTAAATGATGTAAGTAATATAAAAGGAATTTGATGACAAATAGTAAATTTATTATCGAAGAGCCCCATAAGAACAAAATAGTCGTCCAGTGGTTTACTCTGATGGCAGTTGCATTGTCGCGGGTATACAATCAATAGTTATTTTTAACAAACAAAGTTGTCCTAAGGGTTGTATTTAGTTAGGACGTCTTGCACCGTAGAATAGTGAAACGCTAATCAAGATATCTCACTTTGTAGCAGTATGATTAAAAAAGTAATTTAAGTATTATTTAAAACAATCTTTTCTCCAACGGGCTAAATCGCGAAAAGTTTTTTTTTGTAATAAATATGAATAGTATCACGTTACAAATAAAACATAAGTTTTAATTGATACTGCCAACGGAATTTATTTTTATAAGTTTTTATTCTTTTACCCCGTTACATACATGTATTTTACTGACCTACATGCATCGATGTATCTTTACATTCTACATGGTGACGAATTAATTGAGTTAGCGATTAAAAAATGTTCTATTAATTTTGTTAAAATTTCGTACAGATATAGGCAACCCATTAACCAGGGACCTGTGCCGGCGACCACCCGTTGTTAAACAATCGGATTACTAACAAAAGGATTATAACTGTTTGTAAACTGCAGGTAGAAACCTACTTAATTTGCTAACGCATTTATTTATTAAAATCAATTGCCTAAAGATATTTATTTACGACATATTAGCTAACAGTGTTAATAGTGACGAGAAAAATTTAAAACAATAAATATATCAGTCCAAAATAGGTACCAACATACTGTTGTCAACGCATAAATAAACAATCTTACAAATAAACATAACTAATAATAATCAACTTAATAAGTCAGCCTGTATATTATTTTGTATGCATATAAATTAATTTAAAAAAGGGAAAAAAGTAACAACTTTACAGATGTACATCCTTGACATTGAATTTCAGAAGATACAGTTTTTTCCACATACATTAATTTAAAAATGTCTCTCGAATAGGTAGCTGTCGTGATTGTCTTGAAACCAAAATTTCGGGTAACAATATTATATAATAAAATTGTTCAAGCTTCGAAAGCATTTTTTTCTCCCAAAACAAAGTATCGATTTTAATCTTTTCTACAGAAATACCAGTAGGAATCCAAACAACAAAATAGCAAATGTCTTTTCTTACGATATTTAATTGCCCTTGGATTTGGTACATGTACATAGCTGTCATTTTGTTTTAATTTTAATTCGATTTCCTCTACTCGACAAAATTTGATTTTATTCTTTATAACGGCTTCCATCGGAGTGTACATTTTTGCACCGTATGGGCATTTGATTTCTACAATCGCATTTTCATCTACTACTTTGTCTAGAGATGCTGCCAAACATGGGCGAATTTCATCCACAAATAAACCCCAAGGATTAACCTTTATATTCGTGACCTCTTGAAAATCGTCTATGGCTCAATGCTCATTTTTTTTTCATATCTTTTAGCAGCACTTTCTGTAAACTGTTGGTATAATAATTTCTTCTCGCTTCAAAAACAATTTCTGTATAAATTTCTGCGCTGCTTCGTTTAATTATTTCTCTAGCATATCCGACGTTGGTTCAGCTGCATCCGGTTTATAATCAGCATCTGCGATTCCAGAGTACTTAGTATGGTAACGTATTGCTTTTTGATTGCAATTCAATTTTACACTTTTGTTTTTCGCAAAATAACTACTACTTACGTACGTACTATTGGCTGTAGTTTTCACGATTTCGTGGAGTGTACCTAATTCATTATGCGCTACAGCAGTTTTACTCCTAATTTGATAGCTACGGTGAAAAGCAAAATTCACACGTTTACCACCAACAAATTTCGCAACGTGGGAATTTTAAAGTGCTGCGGAACTGTTGGTAACATCATGTATCAAACTCTTGGAATCGTAAGATACACGACATACTGCAGTCATTATTTCCTTAAATAAACCGTTTTTTCAAAATCTGGAATAATATTGTTTTTGGTTTTAGCACCGGTACAAAAATAACCCCGTATGATCACAAAAAATATGTTTCGGTGCATTTAAAACATCAAGTTCTAGTTCTTTAATTTTTATATCTGTAGTCACATCTTGGATTTTTTTAAATTGAATGACTTTAGTAACTTTACTACGAAGCCTGAGAATATTTTCTGAGATAATGTCTTTGTTTTTGGTTTTTTGACTTCTCGTAGTATATTTATGTAATTACGCAAAATACGGTTTTTGCATTCATTTTTTTGTATTACAGTAGAAGTACCATAGGGCATCGACTCCACAAGTTTTCGATGCACGCTGCTATCGCCGTCACCCACTAATTTTACATATCCTTTACTAAAATGACTGCCTCCATTCCAGTTGATGGACCGGTCTAATTTCCATAACAGGTGTGCTCTGGGCATTGATTATTTTTGTACAAATCCTTTCGTGCACACACCAAACAAAACTTATTTTTAACGGCCATATAGAGCACCTTCTTTGTCCGTAGTCCAACTATACACGCAACACCTCACAAGGCGTTATAATTAGTGCGATACGACTGTTTGCTCCACGCTCCGTCTGTTACAACTGCAATGTTTGGACACCCTTGGTCGTCTAATTCTATTAGTTCTAATGCTAGTTTCGTTTCTTCTTTGGCGGCTTTATTCATCGCGTCAATTGCTGCTCGATTATAAATTTGACAAACTTCATCTTGGTAAACGGCGTAAGTAGCACTTGATGGACTAGGAATATCTAAAACCGCAGAAAAGTTAGTTAGGTTTTCATTAAAATTTTTGGAACCATTGAAATTTTCAAAATGATATTCATTTTCAAATGAAAATATTTCTTCCTCAACGTAAAAGTTTATGTCGTTATCCATTAAATTTTCTTCAGTAGAAGAAAATGGCCGATTTCACTTCACTTTCTTCATCGTGTACACGCGATACACATGGTGCACTAACTGTGCGCACCCTTTCTTTTGCCGCACGCATTTGTTCTTTCATACTACGTCTTGTTTTAGTCAACCGCAAGTATTTCGAATTTGCAAACTCTGTACGACACATTCTCGAAAACTAAGAATGAACAACTAAACACAGATAATATCACTTCGTATTATGTTTGGTAATTACTGTTTAAATGAGATGTATAAGATAATTAGTAGAATAAAGTTGTTATTTATATTAGACTGGAATGTATCTATAATTAGATTCAACCAATAAATAGGATTTAAATAATCAAAAATTAATCTTAAAAAAATAATAATCACATTTTACGTTTACGATAATTGCAGGACGTTTTTAATAACAATTTATAAATAAACTTACATTGGTTCATTGTTTCAAAGGATTGACAATATTGCAAATGTTAGATGTTTATCAAGTAGCTAAGTTACATGCACCTCTGTAGCTCTATAATAATTACCAGAAATTTATTTAATCATCAATATCTCAAAACGACAAAGAAATTAAAAGAATAAGAATACCTTTTATTGTTGTTCAACATCCTATTAGTATTAGCTCTAACTTTGTAAAATATCCCTTAAATGATTAATTATAATTTGTTATTATAATCTATATTTCGTATAAAACAAAAACAAAACAATTAATGATAAAATACATAAACATTTTTTAAAATTTTTTTTAAATTTAATGCCTGACGAAGAACTTAACCAAGTTCGAAAGCTTGCATTTAAATGGTTCTAAATAAATACAACTTATTACTCTAAAAATATCTTTAATACTTAAACATTATTGGTAACTAATTTAAAAATATATTGTTTGTTTCTTCCAAAAAACATTTTTCCGTGTAAACAATCACAGCAATTTAATATTAATAGAATTAATAATCAATGACTTATTATGTTAAAAAAAATTGTAGCTTTTTGAATAAGAATAAGTAAATAAACTTAAATTTGGTTTGTTTAAGAAAGGGATTTAGTTGTCTATCAAATTACAAATGGTAATTGCTGGTTTATGGTTTACATGCACCCCTGCAGTGAGCCAGGTAGTTGGTGTCATGAGGTTTGCAGATACTACAGGCGTTTACTAAATTTCAAAACTAAGATTTTATTTGACTAAATACAACCCTTAATGTTAACCATTAGCAGTCGAAACATTTTAACATCGTCAGCGAGTGTAACATGCAAACGCGTTGATGTTATCAAGAGTGCCGATTAGCAAACGCGTTAGTTTTACTATTTTTCAGTTATTCGTATATTAGTAAAACGTGTGAAATTATAAGAAAACTAAAGTATATGAAATAACCCGTTGTATTTAGTAATCGCGCAATATCTTTAAATCAGTAGTTGTTAACGATTTGGTTACTATAAAAAATTGTACATTAATAGATTCATTCAATGGTCAAAAATTACGTTGAATAGATTTTTTTTCGTATTCCAAAATTTGAATGTTATATCTTTTTTTAATGTTTTATATAGAGTAGTTTCTGACGCACTTGTTATTTTCTAACATATGTATTATGTATGTTATAATAATAAACTTATTAATTCAAAATTTTTATTTATGAACTTCCATAAAATTTTTGTTGTTGTTAGCTTTCATCTATTTTTCTAATTCGTTGATACGGAAACGCTGATATCTTAATACTAACTTACTTAATACATTACATCTCCCTTTTAAATAATGCAAATTTTACAGAAAACGTTCAAACTTCTTAATAATTCTATTACTAACTCTAGATACTTTAGCATTCGGTTTTATCTATCAACACTTAAACTAGATTTTACCGAGGATTTTACAATGTCATTAGCTTTTACATTTGAAATTACATATTTGTTTAAATCCATATTTGAGTTTTCAACTACATTTGCTTTATTATTTGAATTTATAATTTGTTCTATTATAATTGGATTGTTGCATTGTAATATACTCTCTGGTATAAAAGAAATTTCTTCTGCTTAGTAATAGTTACATGTTTGACGATTCTCTGATCAATGTTTAATTGATATTATTTGTGTGAACTTCTTATAATTTCATCTATGTGTCGTTTATGTATTGATCCATTGTTTTAAAATCGATGGTTTCTTCTAGAATTGCAGGTTCTCAACGTTTATCATTAACTAATCGATAATTTTAAATCATTACTTCATCTCTTTTTTTAATTCTTTGTTCCTTTTTCCACTTGCAAACTGAATTTGCTTTTCTTTAATTATATTTTGACGAGAAAAATTTTTGGTTTAATTAAATCCAATTCGCATTTTATCTTTTTGTTCAGCATTAATTTACATACCTTTTTCTGTTGAACAGTGAATAGAAGATCTATATGCAATGTCAATGCAATTGTGTAAACGCCACCAATGTCCTTTTACGTTGTGGTTTTATCCCGACGAATTTTTCAAAGCTTATTTTGAATTTCGCGGGTGTTAAACTAACTCAACGTATTTACCATCGCCATCGTTTATAGCTATCTACAGTTAATTTTAATCACATAGTGAATTTATACTATGAGATGGCTCTGCCATCAAACACTTTTGAATGGTAACTTCGTCGTACTTAATTATAAGCTATAAGGGGCGTCAATGCAATTGTGGGAACTACATTAGAGTGTATCTCCTACTACTGATGAGCCCCAAAAGGGCGAAACAGCTGTCTAGTAGTTCACTCTGGTGGCGTTTACACAATTGCATTGACATTGCTCACCCACAATGTCCTTTTACGTTGTGGTTTTATCCCGACGAATTTTTCAAAGCATATTTTGAATTTCGCTAACTCAACGTATTTACCATCGTTTATAGCTATCTACAGTTGTAATTTACTTGCAGTCATTTATGGAATACCTTTGTGTTCCCCAAATAAAACTATTAATGGTTTATGGTCAGTGCAAAGTATGAATTTATGTCCTTACAAATATTGGTACAAATTTTTTTACTGCATAATAAAGTGCTAATGCTTCTTTGTCTACAACTAAATATTTTTTTTCAGCTGGCATAAGTGTTCTGGATGCCAAAGCAATAGGTCGCTCATCTCCGTTAGGATAACGATGTTTCAAAACACATCCTACGTCGTCTTTAGATGCATCTTCATTGACCACAACTGGTAACTTAGGGTCAAAATGAACTAATACCAGATCTGATGATATCATTTTTTAATTTTTTTTTATATATTTTATGATCTTTACCGCATTTAAATTGAACATCTTTTTTTTAATAACCTATAGGTATAAAAGACTCATTATTTGTAAAGTGTGGAACAAATCTTCTATAGTAATTTAATAACCCAGCAAATGCTTTTACTTGCTTAACATTCGTTGAACATGGAGCATTAATGACTGCTTCAATTCTATCGTTACTTTTTTATGGCTCTTCTTTTTTAATAATGTATCCTAAATATTTAACTTCTGATTAAAAAAATTAAAATTTTTCTAAATTAAGTTGTAATCCCATTGAATGTAATTTTTCAAAAACATTTCTAAATTATTCATATGTTCCACATACTCCAAAACGCAATCTATTTACTTTAAATAATCCCAAATCACATTAATGCAGATTCTTTGCCTAAACAAATATTGATTAAAAGCTCCACTCAAATCAAGTTTAGAAAATTCTTCACCGTCTTGCAATTATTGAAATATTTTATCAATACGTGGAAGAGGATATTTAACTTCTTTAACAATCTATTTATAGTAACTTTATAGTCTGCACAAATTCTGTCACCATTTTGTGTAGGTACTGGCACTAAACTTGTGCTCCATGCTGAATAATCTATATACGTAATAACCTCTGATTTTTCTAATCGTTTAATTGCACTTTTAACTTTTATTTTATAAACTAAAGGAATAAGACGTGGTTTATGTCAAACGGGTTTAAAATTAAGTTTTAGTTGTAGTAAAATGACAATATCTTTACATGTGCCTAATTGGTATTAAAATCAAATTTAACTCCAAATATAGACATAAAATTTCTACCTAATAAAGCTTGACCTTTTTCATTCATGACAATGTTTAATTAATTTTTTTATATTATTAAATTCTATTTCTGTTTCAAACCTATTGATATCAACACTTTACCACCATATGCTTTTAATTTGATATTAGTAGGATTTAATTTCTAGAAAATATTGTTTGATGGTATTTGGTGAGACCACTACCTATCTGAACCTTAAATAATTTTTTCATTACTTTTGAATTAAAGTAGGTTTATTACTGTCTACAACTAAATTAAAAATATTGATATTATTTTCTACTTCTACCTCAGTAGATACAAAATTTATATTATCCACCCCTTTAGCATTTTTGAACTTACAAATTTGGGTTTTTGAAGTGTTTCTTGCCAGATGCTTTACATTTTTATCTTCCTGTTTGACTTTTCTGCTGCTATATAAGTTGATTTTTCTTTTGCTTCTGTATCACATTCACATTGCTTATATTTTCCTTTCGTAGTTGTAACATATATTTGATTCCCTACTTATTGCGCGTAGTTGTAACAAATATTTGATTCCCTACTTATTGCGATTTTCACCGTTCTTTGAAAATTTATTTGTTCTATTACCTAACCTAGCCTATGTATAGTCTTTTACTTCATTTCACATAAAAACTGTTGTTTAAGCATTTCTTTTAAAACGTTCCTAAATTTGCAATTTACAGATAGGTTGCGGATTCTGGCATACCAATTTGTGAGTGATTTATGAGCATTTTGTGTCTTTATATTGTTTCAAAATATCTTTATACGAAGCTCATTCAATTGAAACTCATTTTTTGTCAGGTTAGCTTTGGAAATAATTGTAATGACTCAGCTGACGTTTTGCAATGTTAGTTGTGTTTGTAAACGTCACTGATCAGTTCCTATCACTTGTATTTGACAGCGATTTTAAGTATTGTGACTTTAAATGGCGTTTGTTGTAAACAATCCGTTCAAATATAATCAGCGTGCGGTCATTCAATTTTTGCGTGCTAAAAGATTGCAACCGTTGCAAATTCATACGCGAATGCAATCAGTGTATGGAAACGCATGTTTTGCGTATCAAACTGTCAAGGAATGGCGTCGTAAATTTAACAGTGGAAGAGAGGAGATGAATGATAAGCCACGATCAAGTGCCTTGCGTACTGGATCAACAAACAGGAATGCGACATGTGAAGGAAATGTAGGGTATTAGAGCATCCACCCTATAGTCCCAATTTATCGCCTTTTTATATCTTTGGGTCACTGAAAAAAATCTTAACAGGTAATCGTTTTTAGTTAGACGAAGAAGTACAAAATGCCGTAAAAAAATTCTTTGAGCAGCAGCCACAAGAATTCTTTAACCAGAATATACATTAGTCGGTGAAACAATGGGTTATGTGCCTTCATTGTAGTGGTAATTATTTGTAAATATATTTGCCAATAATTTTTTTCTTGACTAAAGATGGGTTTCAACAAGCTTCGTATAATGTCCAATCATAGTTTTCGGCTATAATTTACTCTTCCTTGTTGAGCAGCAAATTTCAAATTGGAAAACAGACCAGCGTCGGTGTTAATTCCGCTTATATCAACACCGTATATCTCATTGCGTATTTTCGATATAATGCACCGTTTTCCAAAGTTCTTTTATTAGTTTTCTTTTTTCCTCGTTGCCATTGTTATGTATGTTATAATAATAAACTTATTAATTCGAAATCGTTATTTACGTATTTCCATAAAATATTGACATTTTTTTGTTGTTAGTTTTCATTTATTTTTCTTATTCGTTTATAGGGAAACGCTGACATCTTAATACTAACTTGATAATAATTTACAATATGTTTACACAATTATCTACTATTTCTGACGTATGCGTATATTTTATTGCTTTACAGCAATTTAGCAAAGTAGTATATTAAGTAGTACTGGCACTAAGGGCTTTTTACCGGTCAAAAATAATGTAAATAGTATTGTCTAAGAGCGATAGAACCCTTAATGTTTGTGATGCTTATGCTATTTTTTGCACGATTGAAACATGTATTTCTTAAACTTGTTACATTCTCTTAATAAACGTCAAAATGACGTTTATATTTATTTTTATCAATTTTTTGTTTTTTGTTTAAACTAGTTGCCTTTCCTTTTTCAAGCGTTGTCATGTACTTACTGTCTTTGAACGGTAAATAAATCACTTACTGGTGAGTTACGCCTAACATCTAGTAAATCAATATTAAATGATTGATATTTTCAACTAAAATGTTACCGTGCAATACATTAATTTTGAATTTAATAATACGTTATTATGTATTAAAAATGCTTTAGAAAGTAAATAATTTTATAAAAGCATTGTTTTAAAGAGAAATTTAATTTTTGCTTTGCTTAAATTTTACAATTGTACTGACATTGTGTACTTTTTTATTGTATAGAGTGTGGATTTTACTCGCTTTTTATTCTTAAACAAATCTGAATTACGCGGGTTATAAATCCAATACTGTACGTTACAATCTTACAGACTGCTCTATAGCAACATATAGTTTATCCAAACTAACACAATATGTTGTAGAAGCTGTTGACTTAAAAAGATGACAATTTTAAAGGTTATTGTGACTTGTGAAGTTTTACATAATATGATGTTATTGAAAATTATGTTGTTTAGAAAGTATTCTACAAAACACATAAAAACAAGAAACCATATTCAAACTATATATCAACCGCTGCAACCGCAAGTAGTTCAGGCTGCTTATTTAAGCTTTCTAAATCCATATTCTTGGAATGTATTAGTTCTCTTATTTTCTTGTTTTTAATCTTCTACAGTAGTCTGTTGGTCTTAGTTTTTTTTGCTATTTCTATACATTTTTTTCTATTCATGAATTTCATTTTTCCAAATTTGATTACGTCTTTTACATTTTCCAGCCATCTCGTTCTGAGTCTTCAATATATTCTCCTTTCATTTGGTTCACTAGCTCAAGTTCATTCTTGGTCTGTACTCATTTTGATCATGTTTTATTGACCTTAGAATTCTTTTTAATATCTTTTTTTTTTAAATTCGCAGATCTCTTTTTGTTAGCGTCCATGTTTCTGTTGGGTATACTACTACTGGTCTAAATACTATTTTGTATGTTCGATTTTTGCTTTATCGCTTAAAAGCTTAGATTTTTAACAATTTTTTTATTTGCGTTGTACGTTTTATATTTCATTTATTTATTTTTTGTTTTGTTTATTCATTGCCTTTGTTTTTATAGCAAATTGTTATACTTAAGAATTTAAATGTTTGAACGGATAATTTTTAATGTTTCTTAGCTTTGGTACTGTTGCTATACTTTAGGTATTTTGGTTTTTGCTTACTGATTTTTATCCTTATTTTTAATGTTTTTTTCTGCTAACCTTAACCTTTTTAGTTCTACTTATGATGATCACATTATCTGCATAAGCAATGATTTAAACATTTTTACGATCTATTGTACCATTTACATTTGCTTTTTTAACTGCGCTGCCTAGGACTACATTGAATAATGTTGCCGATAACATATCCTCTTGACTGACCCCTTTCTTTACCTTGAAACTGTAAGTTGTTTCATTACTGAATTTTACTGCTTTTGTTGTGTCTTTTAAAGTCATTTCTACTAAGTACTCCTCTTATTAATTACTCTCGTTTAATGTTCTCCTTCATTACCTTATCAAAGGCTTGCTTAAAGCCAATAAATAAGATATGAAGTGTTACAACGTATTAGGTTTTTCTAGTATTTGTAGCATTATGTGGATGACATCTATCCTTGATCTTTCAGGTCAAAATCGTAGTTATTTCTCTGTAATTTACACATTCTTTTATATCTATTTTCTTGTGAATTGTAAAAATGATCTCTTTTGATCCATTCTTTCGGAATATTTTCTTTTATCCATAGTTTACAAATCAGTCTGTGAATTTTTTTATGCATTCTATCACCTCCATATTTAATGTGTTCTATTATAATATCGTTACATCCTGTTGCTTTTAATTTTTATTATCACTTCTTTTGTTTCTTCTAGCTCTGGTTCAGGCATTGTTGATTGATTTATACTTATATTTTCTAGTATTCTTATGCTTATTTGATGTTTTTTTACTAAATAACTGTTTTTAGTAGGTTTTCCATACATTCTGAATTTTTTTAGTTCCGGATCTTCTTTTTTCTTTTGGGTCTTTCAAACCTTTTGTTTTTATGTTAAAGTTTTCCTTTAATTTTCATATTTGTTTAGTGTTTAGTCTAGTATTTTTATTTATGTAATCTATTTCTGTTCCTTCTCCACTATATGATCTTACATCTTGTACGTTTTTGAGTGTATTTTTCTTTATTAGTGTTTAGTATTACGTTTTTAAATTTGGCGGATTCCGCATTCTCGATAGAAGGGGTTATACCTAAAAAGGTACAATTGGTATTATTATAAGAAACTTCAATGCCGAATGTTGGCACGTTTCTATTCTTGTAAAAATTGTAACTACTACAATAAATTCATTACAATAAATTATCGAACATAAGTGTCTAAGCAACAATCTACAACAATTAGTATGTGGTCAATTTGTTTTTTTTTATACATAGTTTGAGTAATTCAATGGTTTGGGTACATGTATATGGTTTTTGTTTTTCTGAATGTGAAAATTTTGTACTAGCAATAAAAAGGTTTGTTGCCGCTGGAAGGTTACATATTCTGTTTCTATTTTAATTGGTTTCATTGTGTATTGTAGTCTTTCCTGTTACTGATGTTATGTGACCTTTTTTTGGTATCTCGGCATTTATATCTCCCATTATTATCAATGTGACATGTTTTGCTTTTTTTAAACACGTTTTGTAATTCTTCATAACATTTCTCTTTATGATGCATATACGCAGAGATAGGTTGTATAAGCTCTTTTATTATTATTATTTCTTTTTGCTGTTCTGTCATTTATTGCCTCAAGTTTTATTATTTTATTCTGTTGCTCTTGAGCTGTATTTTTTCATTTTTTTTACTCCAATATATGGTGTAGTTTTTTTTAATATAACCTTTATCAGCCGACCTTAGTTCTTGCTATTCTAATTTCTGTTTTCTTTCTTATTTTTTATAATTTCTCTTTTTCCCGATCGTTTACTTTAATTGTATTCTTATCCAATCCTGTCGTCGTCATTATTCCTCTTTTATATAAAGCTTTTAGTTTTTTGGAATTGTACCATTTTAACGACATTTTTTTAATTTGCAAAACTAGTATCGTACATTGCAATTTATCATTCTTAATTGTTTTTTGAAATAATATTGATTTTTTAATTAACCGACGGCAACGGTATGAATTTTTTTTCTAATTTTTGAAAAATAAGACCGGCGGAAGTAGTGAGAAGCATACAAAGATTATACCTGGTATAGATAATATTATATTTCATTGTAGTTATTTAAAATAGAAAATTGCATTATCAAAGTTATTTTGATGTGGTGAACTTGATCACTTATATCCGTCAACAAAGTTTTCTGTTTAACTTTTGATAATAGATTAAAAGTTTTGTTATTATTGTAAAAACATTAAAACTAAGATACTATTATATATTTGGATGAGGTAGATAATGTTGCGTTTGATATAACAGCACAATTCTGGACTTGCATTGTCTTTATTTCTATTTTTATTTTTAACAAACTTAAGGAAGCAGTAGAGATTATTCAAAAAAAGCTCCAAAAGACAAGAACTTATAAGAAAAAATCACGCTACTAGTTAAAGAAATAATAAAGTTATTGTTCACGTCACGTTTACAGAAAACATACTGTTCAATATCTAAACCATGCATCCAATCACTCAACAACAACGAAAAAAAGAACCTAAAACAAAATGTTTACTCCAAAAAGATAATAGAAAAGCTTTTTCATAAACACCAAACTAACATAAGTCAGCATTCTATATTTGAGACAATAAAACGCATAAAAAAAGTTACAAAATTAATACAATGTTCAGATAATTAATTGTCATTAGAAGTATGATTTTTGACACGAGACCACAGACTAATTCAGAATTCTCACGCAGAGATATAAAGATGCGGCATCGCGCAACTCCCTTAGAAAGAACAACATAGAATTAAATAAGCTTAAGCAAAGAGAAACATTAGTATAAAAGAAAATTCAAAAAGACAGCAATCATCAACAACAAGGAGGCTTTCAGTTAACCAAGTATAAAAACAGACAACATGCAAATTAGACGTTTAAAGAACTTAAACTACACTAGTGCTTTTATTTGTTATTTTTTATTGTACTTAACTACACGTTGTACGCTTTATTGCTTTATTAATCATGTCTTCAGTATATAAGCTACAGTAGTTTGTTTGTATTCATCTTTTGCAATCGAAATGTGGTGTATATTTATTTATTTTTGTTAAAAATAAAAAACAGAAATAAAGACAATGGAAGTGCAGAATTGTGCTATTATCTGCGCCTTATCATTAATTGCACTTTGTTTTGATTTATGCTCCTGCAATTTTTTTTACGAATTGTAGATAATATAACTTTTAGTTTTATTTTGCTCTTTACGGGTTAAGATCGAAAAGCTTTTTTGTCTACAGTTTTATATTATTATCAAAAGGTGAAAGAATTAGACAAATAAATTATAAATAAATTTTTAGGTGCATCATCCAAAGTAGCCATTACATTTCGTCTATCAGATCAAGTGTTTGAGATAAGTTATATCAGACTGCCAATTCAAAAAAATTACAATAAAAATACAAGTTTAAGTATTGATTTTTAAATGTAGTTAAACATGCATTCATTCGTTGTTCAAATAACTTTTGTATTACTTGAGCAAATGAACACCAAGCATTACATTTAATCTCGATTGTTGCTGCGGTAAACTGGGAATCTTTGATAAGATGACCATCAAATATACGGGCTTTTAGTTTCTCAGTACTAATCTTACGAAATTTACGTGTCAAGTCAAAACAAAACATATTTTGATTTAAAGCTTTTACAAATTACTTGTCTTGTCCTTGAATCATTGAATTTTTTCATTTTCTGTTAACCCAGTGCTTATTTTTAGCTCGGCTGCCCCAAAGACATAAACTGCCAGAATATTTTGTATTTCTTACCTACTGTTCAAGTTGACAATTTTTAGAACACCACAAATTGCGCACTCATGTTCTTCATAGAGTTCGCGTAATTTGTAATGAACCTGTAAACAAAGCTTTTTTTCGTGATCTTCTAAAGACAATAGCCTAGCAAAACGGTGGCATTAAACTGTTCAGTTTAGTTCAAAATCATGATTTTTAATTGTATTTACCTTATGCACCACTGCTAGTCAGTCGTGCTTTAAATTTATTGTTATTCAATTTAGTAGTTACTTATAAGTGAAATCGTTTTTGTATGCTTACATAGACTTTAATTTGAGATTTTGTTATTAATAACTTCAATACACTGAAATTATTGATAAAGTATAATTCTTGAAAAAATCTCAAAAAAACACTTTAGCACAAAATAATTTCAAAACTTAAGCAAACAACACAAATTCTACAACAAAAGCAATAGCAACCGTAAATCGATCAAAACATCTCTTATTTTGTAAAAATGGATTTGTCGTGTCAATTTCGTGTAGTGCGCATATCAGGTGATAGGTTTTTTACAAATTACACAACTTTTACTTGATTTGTTTCATGACTAGTGCTATCGTTCCATATTCTTATTCTATGGAATGATCAATAGAATTAAGCTATATTTGTTACCGTTGTGTAAAAAAACACACAAGAACTGTCAATAATAAAGGGTGTATGTTCTCTAACACACTCATTACACTTTTAAAGTTCTTTTACATTGTTGGTAAAACATGCGGCGCATTCTTATCTCTTTTATGATAAAATAAAATATTAATACCTAGATAAAGTAGATTCTTTTTGTTTAATCTGGATACAAGTACTTCAGCAGATTTCTTTGAGTAGAACAGGTCTTGTTGCTGAATTCAAATTAGGATTTGTCTGTTTGTGTCTATTGTTTCTAATACTTTTAGTATTTACGGAACAACAAAAAACAGTCATTGTGATGGTTTTGTGATTCTTTCTAAATCATTTGGAGCGCCAAACTTTAAGCACTGTCTCTTTCCTATAGTTCACTGTCGCAAATGTTTCACATACAAAATGTACACCCCAAAACTTATTTTGATCTTTTAAATGAAAGCCAAATTATGCTAGATAAGCCCTTTTTACAAAGTCAGAAGTAGGTTTTTTTATTTTTTTTCAAGCTGTATTTGTCACACACATAACAAGAAACGTTTGACTGATTTACTCAGCTACGTTATTTTGTTAAACATGTATACAAAATAGCAGAGTTTTTGACAAGAGTCACAAGCGTTACGCACAGTTAAACAATTATTTGTAATAAAGCTTGTCTACTTATTACACGTAATCAAAAAAAATATTTATTTAATTTTTCTACTGTTAATAAACCCCAAAAGAGCGATACGGGCGTCCAGTAGTTCACTCTAGTAGCGTTTGCACAGTTGCATCGACATTGATTTTTTTAGATAAATATAGCAAATGTGTTTGATTTAAGTAAAAAGTTAACCTAACAACCGGAATTATAGTATTATTAATACATAATTTAACTTTAGGTATTAATTATTTGCACACTTTCTCAGTTCCAAATAGTATAATACCAGATTATGTAGGATTTATTATGAGTGAATGTGCATTTGAAACAGATTCGATATACTGCAAATCAGAATTTATTTCATTTATGCCACGCATCCAATATGTAGGTTTAAAACAGTGATATAATTAGGTATCATCTGCATAGACATGGTATTTACAAAAGTTTAATATTTTAATAAAGGTTGTAGTGTAAATCAAAAAGAATAAAGAATCTAGAACAAAGCTTTGTGGCACACCACGTTTTAGTGGCAATGAAGAAGAAATGTTATTATCAGTTTTTACTACTTGATATCTATTAAAGAGATAACCATTAATTAGAGATATTCCATTTGACCCAATGCCAATAAAACGCAATGTACATAGTAGAGTGAAATGATTCAAGGTGTGGAAAGCTTTACTATAATCTAAACTCACAAGAGCGATAATCTCGCCCTTGTCGTTGGCTGTTAAGATATCATCTGTTACTTTTAGTAGAGCAGTAGTAGAACTATATTTAGGTCTAAAACCTGACTGCATATCAGGTAATAGTTTACTTTGATTTACAAATGACATTAATTGTCTGTGAATTACTTTTTCTAATATCTTAGACAACACCGAATGAATACTGATAGAACGTAAATCTTTCAATTCTGTAGCTCGTTTATTTTTAGGCAACGGTTTAACTATAGCTACTTTCCATATTTGTGGAACTACATTATCTAGTAAACACTTATTTATAAGGTGAGTAATATAAGGTACAATAGCTTCAACATAAGTATATTTTACCATCAAATCCTGTTGCCTTTGATTTTAAAGAATTAATAATTTTATGTACGCTTTCATCATCTACAGTGGAAAATAAAAAAACTTCAGTTTTTTTGAATTTTGAATTCTTAAAAAAGTTATTGGTTTCTCAAACTATCTCAATTTCCAGTTTCAAAACTGCTTGCATAAGTTTCATAAACGAATAGTGGTACATAAAAGTTTTTTACTTAAACTATCTTAACTATAAACAAATTTAAAAATATTTATAACGTTTTACTGCATGAAAATAATAAACAAATTGAAGCTTATTTCCAAAGAGTAACTATTTTTTTTAAGTAACAACGCCGCAGCATGTACGATAACACTTCTTAAAATTTTAACAGTATAGTTTTAAAGTAAATTATTTTTTAGGAGATAGTATTATTTATCCATATACAATTCAACTGATACCAAATAATAACTTTTTATTGTACGACAAATAACAACACAAACAACTTTAATGGCTTTGCAAAGAATGTTATTGTTTATTTGAGTACAATCAGATATGTTTTTTACAGCAAGAAGGCATGGAATATTATTTTATATTGTATGTAATTGACCGTAGCTCACTTTATTGTTGTAATTGTTTTATTTTGTAAAATGTATAATAATCTAAAGTTAATAGCCGCACGATTATGTCAATTAAATTATTCAACGCTTAGTAACAACCGTTGCAAGAAAGAAACAATTCTAGAATTAACTACTTTAAAATGACGTTTTAGCAATAGCACACATAATTGTAGGACACAGTTATATTAAACATAAGGTACAATACACTTATTGTATTTCTGTTATAATGAAGATGAGCGGACGATGCTTTATGACCTACTAACTGTATCTTAAGATGTTCTTGGTTTATTGCCAAAATCTTATAAATTGTTACAAAGATTAACAGTTTTACTAATGACACCTATTTAGCCAACCACAAAACAAGCAATTTAGATAAAGACATTTTTTGTTTTAGGAACTGGAACATTCGGAAGAGTTTTGTTGTGCAGAAATAAATACACGAGCGTTTATGGGGCAATGAAAATCTTAGCGCTGGCCGATGTAATAAGACTGAAACAAGTAGAACACGTAAAAAACGAAAAAAAAATTTTGGAAGAAATTCGACATCCCTTTATTGTAAATATGTAAGTATTTAAGTTGAAAACATAAAATTTTGATGTGTTTGCTAACTTCCATCATATAACGTATATAAATAGGTTAACTAAAGCAGTACTTAAAATACATGACGTAATTAATTTTAAACGCAGTATTATGTTTCGTGCTTTTCCTTGTTTTTTAGTATTTATAAATAGAGGTTTTATGTTCGTTGCAAGTAAAATTAAAAACCGTGTTTATGCGCCGTTTTATTTTTGTTAATAAATTAAAAGCGTTTAATCTTTGTGTTTCAATTTAGGTTGTATCGTCGTATATGGCCGTTAAAAGTGGATTTTCATTTTGGCACTTATTTTCAATTTTATTTTTAGATCTAATAAGTTTGTAATCGTAAAATAAATTTCAGTTAAAACAGCAAAAATCGAAAAAAAAGTTACATTGCATATTGGCAGGCTTATATTTTATTAGTTTTTCTTGCAATTAAAATTTACTTAGTGGTTACCATTTTTTGTTGTTATTACATAACACAGTATTTAATTTTGGTATCTACGTTTTTAGCTTACTAAAATGTGTTATAAGATAGATTAGAAACGACATCATTTTCTTTTGCAAGAGGTTGTGTTACAACATAAAAATTAGTCTATTGCCAAAAGTTGGTATTATCTTGTTAGATGACAACTGACTAAACGGCGATGACAAGCTTTATTAGACTTTTATTTTTTATAGAAAAAACTTCTATTAGGTCAAAAATACTAAGGCAAAACTCTAAAAGCTTCAAACACCACAAACTATTTAACAACAAACCAAAGTTTAAAGTTTTATAAAGTTGTAAGTAATTATTTATTATGCTTATTTCAGCATTATTTTCAGCAACAATTCTAAATAAATAAACTAACCGTTTTTACCTTAATTATTTTTTGACTGGTGTGTAATTTGCGGTTGTGAAGCATTTCTAACTAATATAAGTTTTTTGTGATTCTTGTTTTTTTTGCGTTGCCTAATTGTTACGAAAAAATCAAATAATTGGCATTCACGTATGCAAAATAGAATTTGCTTGTAAAGAATAATTTATTCAGATCTACTTTGTTTAATTTTACTTGGTAAAAACTTCTAATAGTATTTTTAACGTAAAAAAGAAAATTAAAAAAATGTGTACTAACAAATAAAGTAAAAAAAAGTTTTTCTAATTATAAACAACAGTTTGTATTTTTTAAAAGAATTACTCACAATCTTAATAAAAATAAAAAAGAACATGTTTATTTACACTTTGGATTTGTTTTATGTCTATTAATATAGTTTTGACTTGAATTAAAAAAAAATGTAAATAAATACTTAAATATTAATATTTTATGCTGTGTATTTTTCGTTTTTTGTTAATGCTACTAATTTGCACATTTTAATTAATTTTAACAATGTTGCTTGCGTTGTTTTCGTTGCTATAGAATTTAACATTTTAACTCTTAAAGTTTTTAATTACTTATTGTATGTATTGTTTTAAAATTGTAAATATGTTAAATAAACCTTTACATTAACAAGTTTAAAAATATTATTTAAAGTTCTTAAAAACCTAAACGAAAACAACTAAGTTCGTTTATATTTGTTAGTATTGACTTGCTAATTTTAATCCGCCTTAACTTTATAAATCTAATGTAAAACACCACACACATTCCAAACTAAATGCAAAAAAATGTACTTACACCTTCTTATGTTTGTTACATACCCACTCAAAAATAAGTATTCACAATTTTACAACCATTCATCAACTGTTTTATGACAACAAAACTGCCGCCAATATTAATAACTGTCAATCAAACTTACTTTCTTCAATGTTTATAAATTTACTCTCTGCATTTCTGCATTGTATAACATCTAATAATAAATCATTGTTTATTATTATTTTAAATTTAAAATCTTTGTTATATATATTTTAACATTTACACGTTTTCAACATTTTATTTATAGATAATATACCGTTTCGAAATTTTTAATCTACTTTTTAATAGTTTCCTAATTCATTAAAAATAATAATTTAAAATTTTATAAATTCATCTGCTACCTATTTAAGACTGTAGGTACAATAAAATAACGTTTTCTTAATTAACGTTTTTAAACTTTTGATAACCATGTTTTTAAATTAAAATAAATTTTTTTTCTCTTAAATTTTTTTTGTTGATGATTGTAACATTCAACCATCAAAATAACTTCTAGCAATTAAATATTTTAAATCAAAATGTAAACAAACTAAATATTGCTTTCAAGAAATGCATGATTTTTTTACTATAAGTTAAATTTATTAACAAGTTGTAGCAATTGCATCTGGCGAGTGTTTAAAACCTAATTTACTACAATAATTTTTCAGTTGTTAGAGCTAATTGCTAACCATTGTGAAATTAGTTTAAAAATAAATAAAATTAATTTTTAAACATAATTTAGTTTTACGTTTTTTAATAATTTAGGACAGCACAAAGTTATAATCTGCAAAGTGTTTGTAATGATGCTACTTTTGAATTGGTTGTCTAAACTAGAGATAGAATTAGGCTGGGCCAAGTCCAGCTTTAATAAAAGCTCGGCCCACCACGAATCTAAGAACTGTATAACCCCGAAACCTGGTGCAAATTTTTTTTTGGCCCGACCCGATAACCAGTCCGAAATCGGGCAGGTTCGGAGCGGGCCTGGACAAAGCCCGACTTTTTAATCCGTAAACTGTTGTATGATAAAATTTCGTTTTTATCTGCCGATAACCTGCAATTCGAGCTTTAGTTCTTCCAAATACCAAGAAAAGCTTTGATTATATTTTTTAGATTGAGCATTACAAAACCAACTTTCAGAGTAAAAAACGTATTTACGTAACTTAAGTCGCTTAATTGACTACAGCTACAGTTTTTATAGATATATAATATTATAACCATTATCAAAAAAAAAGTTTATACACTTCAGAAAAGATAAATGATTTAACAAATCCTACTAGTTTTGTGGTCTGCGTTTCAAAATTGCTTACATATTCGAGTGAAATAATTCATACACAAATTTTTAACGGAGATAAATTAAAACCAACAATTTTTAATACAAATCAAAATAAAGTTACGCGTCTTTAGAAAAAAGGTTAACCAATAGAAAAAAAAATTACATGTGAAAATCACGTTCTAATTAGACACGTCAGAGCTAGAGATAATAAAACCCACTTAGTTTAAGCTATAAAAAATAAAGTTAAGAAAGTCAAACGTTTTATAACCTATGTTTTATATTGCGATTATTCATTAATTAAATGCACTGGTCTATCAAAACGTACGAGTAGATATTTTTAAACTATATAATAAAAAAAATCGTTTAAGCAATTTAATTGGTTATTAAAATATAACTTTTGATTTAATGAAGTTAAATTCAATCGTACATAAAAATATTAAAAAACAATAAACCGTATTATTATTTTATTTCTTATACAATATGTCTCACTAAGTTGGAATGATGGAAATACAACAAAGAGTATATTAAGCCCATCTATGTCTTTTAAAATTAGAAAAAATTGTGTAGAATTAATTACAAAAACGCACATAATATATATAACATTACTCTAGAAAATGCAGTCGTAAATGAAGACTATTAAATCAATTTCTAATCAGCTTAGATCCGGTTGTAACCAGTAACCGCAATTTACGAAAAAAAATGACATCATTGTCCAGAAAAGCAGATCCTTTATTACAACCTGAACTCAAAGAAAACGCATCTAATTCAGTAGGAATAGTCCGCGAGCCGGCCTGGCTAAAAATCTGGTTTGAATTCGAGCTGGGTTTCAAGCCAGACCAAGAAAAACATATTTGGGCCGGGCTTTGGGTATATATCTTTCGGGCCGGGTCACGATTTGACCCGAAAATTTTGGGTTTTTCAAGCCAACTCAAAATACCCAAAGCTGAATAATAAAATATGTATTTAGTAGCTATTATACAATATGTCTCACTAAGTTTGAATCATATGGAAAACTTTTTTATTATTAATTTTAAGAAACAAAGTTATTCTTTATAAAAAGTTTTTGCATGTTCTAAACTCTAAAACACAATCGCCAGATATCAAGTTTTTAAATGTAAATTTTACTCAAGACTAAAGTACCTTTTTGTATGACAATATCATAAATTGTTATTACAAAAATTTGATCACAACTAAAAACTACGTTTAAATATGCTACTACATCTATTTACATTGAAAAAATCATTTTCTCTTTTTTTGTCTACAATAACAATGCAAATTTAATTGTAGTTACATGTAATCTAGGATTCACTAACATACAAATTAGTTGTCGGTAACAAAAAATGAAGAAAAAGTGATTGTTAAAACGCGTTAGAATTTATAAGACACACAAAAATGGTTCACACATTAAAAGATAGGGATTATAATAGGCGCTTTAATTGTTGCTGTCTCATCAAAGGAGAATTAGGATGCTTTTCAATTAAGCAAAATTTTCAACAAATGGAACTGTTTTGTTACAACATTGTTGAAAGTGTTCTTAGGAAAATTCCAATTTTATAATAAGTCTCAAGATCAATATTCAATTAAGACAAACGTGTGATGTGGCATTTATAAGAACAGATTAATAAAACTTTTTTTTTCGTCAAGCTATGAATGCCAAACGTTATTTACAGTTTTTACAAACTCACATCAATGACTTCAAGAACGAACTACACTTACAAAAACGTCAATATATCTGGTTGCAACAAAACGGTGCCTTATACCGCAGTACATCAAATATCTTGAACATATGTGCCATAGAAAAGTTATTCAGATATTCTGATCTTTTTTGGCCTGCTAGATTTTCTGATCTAACCGTCTTTGATTACTTTTTATACGGTTAGTGGAAACAAAAAGTTTACCGGAAAGAGCCGTTTCAAGATGTTGACCATTTGAGGAAGATAGTTTTCGAAGCTTTCCAGGAAATTTCTCCAGAAATGATAAAGAATGTATTACGTGAATTTGCCAATAGAACGATTAAATGTATTAAACGGCAGGGTGGATATGTCGAAAAATTAGTGGAAGAAGTAAAAATTAAATTTTTATTTATTTCTAGTGTTAATATTATGTTAGTTACAAACTTAGTATTTGTATGCATTTATTATTTGAAAAATAAATGCATATGCATTCATTACGTGTTTAAATTTAGTTTTTAGTTCTTATCAATTTTTTTAAATACTAATTCTTAATTTTGTCAAATATAAAGCTACTTTGCTTGCTTTGATTGTGTTTTAGATTTTAGAACATGCAAAACTTATTATGAAGAATAACTTTGTTTCCTAAAAGTAATAATGAAAAGTTTTCTGTATGGTTCCAACTTAGTGAGACATATTTTGTAATAGCTAATAATATTTTATTAATCAGCATTGGTTTTTTGAGTTGACCCGAAAAACACAGTCTTTGGACCAAATTGTGACCCGGCCCAAAATATATATACCCGAAGCCCAGGTCAAAAATTTTTTTTTTGACTTGACCCAAAACCCAGCTCAAATTCAAACCGGGCTTTGGGCCAGGCTGGGACTGAACCTTTAAAAATTTTCTACATTGAATTAATGACTACTGGGTATTGTAACCAATATTATGTGCATTTTTGTAATTAATTCTACATGATTTTTACATGGTAGAAAGCAGTAAATACATACAGCGTGTATCTGATTAACAGGTTTGTGAATTTAAAAGTTGAAATCATAGTATCAAGACAAGCAAAAATTGTCAAAATAAAAATTTCATAAATAGTTTAAAAAAATTTTGAGTTAAATAAATTGAAAATCACAGACCTGTAACAAGAAATATTTGTTGACACTGTTAATAAAAAAACAACAAAAACAAAGTTATGATGTTTAATTCACTGTTCCAAAATCTACAAATTTTTAGTGCTGACACTAAAAATAAAAATTAATAAAAAATAACGTTATTACATAAGACGTAGTTAAATGAAATCGTTATTCTAAGAACGCACATCTTTTCAAAGTTAATTCTTGAAGATAACGGATTTACCGATGTTTAAAGGATGAAACGTTACGTAGGTCAGTCAAATAATTAAATAAATATATAACACTGCAAAAATAAAACTAAATATACAAAACAATTATTTTTAAGGTAGAATGATAAAAGCTTTTTATAAAACAAGCGTATTGTAAAAATTCACCTAAAAATTCATGCCAAATAGGTTATTGTTCATATATAGAAACAAACCAGCTCAAAAAATTTATAACATAAACTAAAATTATGATTACTATGAACGGTATTTCTATGTAGTAGCATACGTCCGGCCCGTTCTAAAATAAAGTAATAGCATTGCCCGACTGATAACATTATCCGTGATTCTAATAAGCGGCATGCACTGAATGAACACTCATTAAACTTTTATAAACTAATTTACGTCTAAGCCATAGGCATAAAAGCCAAGTCAATTTACTTCAAGGCGGAGTAAGAGTTTTGCCAATACTGTAATTCTCTTTCAAAACCGAATTCAATATTATTTTGATTGCTTGTATCGAGGCTCTAAAAAAGCCAGTGTCTACTTGGCATAATTTACGACTGGCTAAACTATCTTCACTAGACATTAACTAAATTTTAAGTGATGAACGTGTTTCATAATTTTTTTTTATACTTGCTTGTACGTTTTGGTGTTAACATTGCTTTTTGTAAAAATTTTGACCAGTTTTTTTTTATCAGTTTGTTTAGGTGATTTTAAATTTATTTTTATAGCTTAGGTTAGTTATGGAAGCGATGTCAAATCTTTTAAATGTTTTGTTTTCATGAATTTTGGTTTATTGAAACTCTGTTTAAAGTCAATAGCTGGTCGGTTACGTTTCTTAACTGTTTTCTTTCTTTTTTTAAAGATATCAATGTTTCTAACTAATCTAGATACTTTAAAAAAATTTGTTTTTGTTTCTAGCAATATCACTCCATTCAGTTTTACATTTAATGACGCGTTCTGGTAAATATTGAAACTGTTCTTTAAGCTGCTTTTTTTTTGATAATTTTAGAATATCATATTTTTGGCTCCGTTACAAAAAATAAATAAAAGTTAGAAAATGTACCTAAAAAACACCAATTTTTTTAGTTACATTGTTCATTGTTGCATGAAAACTTATAAAGAATGCAATACATACCTGCAGTAGAAGTAGAAAACACTAAATTAAAGATAAGGTTTGAATTAGTTTCAATATCAAGAGTCTGTCTGTACAGTGAGCTAGTTAAGACTGCTTTGGAACAAGAAACGGTGATTAATAATAATCAAACCTATTTGTAATTGTATGCGCATATTAATATTTTAGTTTGTAATAATGCGAATATGTAAGCACAACTTTATATTTGTTTTTTTCTCGCGTTTTTCTGCTACAGGCTCTAGTGTGCGTTTGGGTTGTACTGGTTACCCTTGTGTAAACAACTTAAAACAATAAACTAAAGTCTTCATTAATGATTTTGTCTCAGATTGACTTGACAAGCTGATTTTTGTATTATCGGTTTTATTATCACTTTTTTAGAGAAAATTTTGCTGACACTGCACGCCAGTTGACCGATAGTGTCGGGTTAGCTGAATGTTGTTGCCGAAAAACTAAAAACCATTATCGTGCTGTTGTAATCAGCCTAAAATTGCCGTTCGGCAATACTTTAGAAATAGTAGCGGGCCTCTAACTGTGTGTTTAGGATTCTTGATGTTCCTGGTTTCTCCTTTTATTTTTTTTTTGATTTTTAAATTTTTTTTATTTTTGCATTTTTTTTTGCAGCACCATTATTATTTGTCTGTTGTTTTTTTGATTTTATTGGAATACTTTCCGAAGATGTATCATTTGTGGCCTTGTGTTAAATGATCACTCTGTCGCGTTGATTTATACATTGGTATTTTTTTCAATTTTCAACAATTGTTGCATTTTTACACATATACTTATGACAACAATTGCTTTTCGTACTAATTGGAATATTAAAACCCGACTAAATTATATGACAATTAAAATTGACAAACTGTTCGTATTGCTAAGACCCGACGACAACGACGTAAACTTTATTTTTGACGTTACAACTACAGCATAGTGGGAAAGATAAAATTACTGGTTTAGAACAGATTTGTTGATAATCGTTATGTATTTTTTGCTAAAAGTTTTTGTTTCAAGACAGTCAAGTCGTTTTAAACCACAAGTTTTTAGAATCGTATTTTTAAACAAACCTAGTTTACACGGTTAAATATTTTATTTAAACTAATTAGGTTGTCTCGTTTTTCATTTAGTTGAGTGTACATCTAAAACTATTTAGCTTTATTCGTTTTACGTATAAGTGTAATAATAAATAATGTCATTGTTTGCAAACTTTACATCGATAAAATAATTTACAAATAAGTATGATTATTTTTTAAGCAGTTTTTGCGTAATTTTAATTCATGCATACGTTTGACGGGGTTCTTTACACTTAAATATTTGTTTTACAAATGCTACTTAAGGTAATATAAATTATGACAATCAATAGGTTTAATTGTTTTGGTTGTAATTATAGTGTTATATGTTTGACATCAAATTTTGGAATGTATTGCGTATCAGTAGTCAATTTTTTATCTGGTTTCAAAAACTGTAACATTTTTGAGTTTTTATATAAGGGTTTTCAACACATCTTTAATTTAGAAAGATTTTTTAAATAATGTTTTCTTTTATTTACGTTTTGATACAGAATCGTATTTAGAAAGTAGTTAATAAATTAACAGAATGTCCTACATATCGGTGAAATCCGTCTAATCTCTTAAGGCTTGTAATGACGGTTTATTAATTTTAATTTCAGCCTTAAGAACAATATATTTTAGTTATTCCTAAATGTTCCAGTGACTTCTTTATCGGCTACATCAAAAATATAGGTTGTAAAATAGCACTTTTTTAAGTGCAGGTAAATTGTATTTGAATTTTTAACCACTGGTTAATAATGAATATATTTACATTTTCTGATATACAATTTTAAGAAAAAAAAGTGTACAAAACTGTTTACCAGGTGAAGAAATTTTATTTAATTTTATTTCAACACTTTAAATCGTTCATTAAACATATTTATTTGATTTTAAAATGTTATTTAAAGTTTGCGCTTAACTATATGTACTAAAGTAAATATATTTTAGATATAATAAATGCTTAAAGTAAAAAATTGTTTTAAACAATTTTAATAAATTTAGCAAAAAAAACTTACGTAATTTATTTATTTTTATGTTATAATTCACAATTACGAATTATCTCAAAATAATTTTATTAAACTAATGACAACTGTCACAATTACTCACTTGATTTTTAATTTGAAATTACTATATTAAATTTTAAATTTGATTTATTAACAAGTAAAATGCTTTTAATATCTGTAGTAGTAGAAAAATTTGTATTATTATGCTATAATCATGCACTTTGGTATATAATATACTATTATAATGAATCTTTCTGAAAAGTAAAAAATTGACCCTTGCAATAAAAGCTCTAAAAGTGTAGAGTATTTAGATACGAATTGTTTAGTAAACAATAAGAATAACTAACACTATAGATAAACACGACGTAGTGTATAAGCTTGATTGTACTGGATGCAATGCGTGTTATATTGGTTAAACTAAACAGAAACTAAAAAATCGGATGGCCAACCATAAATACGATTGTAGCACAAAAAAAGGCGATACAGCTTTGGCTGTACATCATATAGACACGGGACACAATTTCAATTTTATCAATCCCACAATTCTAGATGTGGAAAACAACTTAAAAAAGCGTTTAGTTTCCGAAATGCTATACATTAATATATATAATAATAATATTAATTTTAACAACGATACCAACAATTTAAGCAGCGTGTATAATAATTTAATATCCAAAATTGTGAGATAACTATATAGGTTGGACCTATCGTTATTCAGTTTTGTTTATCATTTTATTCTTATCTTTCCCTTGACATTCATAAATTTTTGATTACACATTTGTCAATTGTTTGTTGAACGTGTATGTCCTACGTTATATTAAAATTTTAAATATTGACCATTGTATGTTGAATGTTGTATTTATTATTAATTACTAGCTCGTAAAGTTGCCAATGTCCTTGGTCGGTGGATTGATCCACTTGATTTTATTCTGTAAGTTTTATGTGTTAAAAACTATCTGTTAATTTCATTTGGTTGTTACTATGTGTTGACTTACGAGTTCAATAAATTACAGTTGGCCTGAAGAAGTGCTAACCTTCAGCACGAAACGTTGCCATAAAAATAAATTAAAGTGGTTTTATATGCCCCTCCTAAACGAAGAAAATTGAATGAATTAGTAATAAGAATTTATTGACAATATGTAACATAAAAATCGAAGAGTTTTTGGTAAAAAAAATTAATTTGTCGTTGGGGTTTGCAAATTTATCGCCAAGGTTTGTCAAGCTTACCGCGTAAGTGTGCACGTACATATTTTTTTAAAACAATGAAAACTTATAATTTTCCTTGCGTTTGGTTTTGCCAAGGTATCGTAGGGTTGATGTTTTGTTTTAATTAGCATATACCAATTTAAAACAATTTTTAAAATAATGCAATAGATTTTATCAATCTAAAAGCTATCGCACACTAGAACGACATAGCGAGCTACAAAAACTAACTATTTCTTTTTAAAATTAAAAATGTTTTAGTTTGTTGCTTTCTGACTTGTTAAATTGACTATGATGTAAAACCATTTGTTTTCTGACTTATTTCAAACGTAATTTTTTGTTTTTCGTCATTTAAGTAGCAAATAACTATTACAAAATAGCTTAAATTTTGGTTCTGCTCAATAACTGTGTCATTACTTTTTAATGTTATTTTCAGTGCATTAAAAACACTAAATTGTATTTTAACTTGCACAATTACAAAAAATACAAATACATCAAAAACACAAAACTGTACAACAATATAAAAATTATTTATTAAACAATTCTATACATAGTAAACTATTTAAATGTTATTGCGTTTATACAACTGAAGCACTATTATTATGGTTACTGTCGCTTTTATTTAAGCCCACAAAGTTAGTGTTCAATTTAGCCAAAAAAAAACTTTGGCACAACCCATTTTTGGACAAAAACATGTTTTTAAATTGAGGCACACGTCGGACAGAAACTGAAATAAATCTTTTTAACTAGACATAAAAATAAATGTCTTCGTAATGAATAGTATCACCATATATATTAAATAAAAATATTTATACACTCACAGCGCAAACATCATAAACATTTTTAAAATGCGATTACCAAACTTAAATCGTATCTCAAAGAGATTTCTTCTAAGAAATTGACAAAAATACATCTTCTCAAAGATGTAAAAAACTAAATGATTTATTATATTTGACTTTATAGCGTGCGATGAATAAAAATGTAGGCGTACATGAACGATGAGGTGTCAGAAAGATTATGACAGATTTATTAATACAATAGAATTTTATGATGTGAATAATTTATTCATTTATAAGCGTTTCAAATGCAAACGTTTAATGTACAATGCTAATTACCATAATCTTAAGCGTTGTTAATAAGATTTATAAAAGTTTTTGTGCTTTGACAAAATAAGATTAACATACTATTTCAATTTTGAAAAGTCAATATTGCTTAAGAGAGCAAAGACCTTTTGTGGGTTAATTTGTTATTGTTTATGTTACTAAAATCATGCACGATAATTGCCTATTAAATTTTCGAAATCTAAATCGTTTTGCATATTTTAGATTTTAGAACCCGGAAGAAAATTTTATTGCAAACACATTAAATATAGGAGAAAAATTGCTATAATTATTTAATCAAGTTTGTAATGCAATTTGGACATTAACGTAAAAAACATAAAATTTGAGATTGTTTAAAGTTTTCTTAGAAATTATTACTTGTGTATGAGGAAATCAGGTCATCTATAAAAGACGAGAGAGCACATGCCAATGTAATTCGTCTTATAAAATGACTTCAAAAGAAATAGCAATAATTATTTTACTAAAAAAAATGTTAAAATTATGTTTTGATTGTTCCTCAACATAAATATGTTTACGACAGATCGTTTAGCAATTTCTGCAAACTGTAATACATATTAGATCTATTAATTTATATTCAATAAAACTATTAACACCAATAACTGTTTAGTTCTCGCTCAAACAATAAAATTATTTAAAATTTTAATTTTTTTAATTTATTTGTGTTTATTATTCGGCAGTTTTTTATTTAACAAAAATCATAATTTTATTTAACTTATTATTTTAAATGTGTTTAAGTGCGTTAACTTTCTATGTATTTTACACAAACTGAGATATTTTTAATTTATTTTTGGTAACTTAAGTATTGTCTTCAGGGTTATATTAAAAGCAACAATTAGGCAATGCAATTTTTTTTGTAAAAATATTAAAATTTTTTTTTCAAATTGTATTACATTATTTAGTTTGTTTGCAAAATAATTTATTACTAAAAATATTACTTTTAATCTTATAACAACAAATTTTTAAATTTTGTGTCAAGCAATAATTGGTGCTATAATACATTTTCTTTTAACATTGTATATTAAAATTAAAATGTATTGGCTTTATAAAAAAAATCTTATTTTAGAACTACATTTGTTGTTTTATAAATTAATTTATTACAATACATTAATATATGTTTAAACATATTAACAATTAATTTAGTTTAAGTATGTAATTACCTATGCTGGTGTTTACTGTCAATATCTTAATTCTAACTTATTATCGTATTTAATATAAGAAAAATTAGAACTATATAAAAAATACATTTTTTTAAAATTTTTAAATAAGCACATCTGTGTTGTTTATTAGAAAACCTGATTTTTAAAATTGTTATAAATGATAGTACATACTTTATTTTAGAAAGTTTCAGAAAATGTTCAGATCAACACATATCAGTTTGCAGGTGACTCATTCTCTATTGAGATATTTAAAAAGGCAAGCAATATTACTGCAAACAACGTTATTGTTTGTTAATGAGTAAAAACCGTATGTTAAAGTATTAAAAATGTTTAAAATAGACAGGCACTTAAGCATTTTAAAAACATCAAAAATAGGCACTAAAAAAATTTTATACGCTCAACAATTTTATTATAAAAATACACACAGACAAAAAATACAAAATAAATAACTCCATGTTGTAACTTACTACTAAATATTTTTTTAATTATACGCAGTTATTTTTGCAAAATTAATTTTTTTCTTTTAAAAAAACTTAAAAGAATAATATTGAAAAAATGAGTAATTTAATGTTGGTACTACATTTGTTACTTACTGCTAACTTTGTTTGTCAGTCAATCAAATCATAGGTTAGTTTATATTACTAAACAATTGCAATACAAAACCATCTGTCAATACAAATACTGAAATGTGCGTTTCATAATCAAAAGTGACGATTTTGCTGACAAGTCGTCAGTAAACTATAGTAGTTACGTAATAGGTACACGATTGTTTATAGTTTTTTTTACTTGTTTTTCTTAGCAACTGTAGTATGAATATATGTGACAATATTGCATTCTGTGCTTTTGTTAGCTCTATAAAAACTAACTCGTTAGTTTTCGTATTAATAAAATCATATGCACGACATGATTGCAAAAAAACATTAACATTTGTTATACTATGGTTTACGTTTGACGCTTGTTGCATAAATTACTATTACTGTGTTGAACACTTTTCGATAAGTTACTATGTTTTAGTTCTACAAATGTAAAACTTTTGTTATAGCACTTCATACCGGAAATTACAGTCTTTTTTGCGTTTGTTTATCATTTTGCCAACTAATTATTAATTATTTTCTTATATTAATTATTAGCGCTATAGTTTGAATTTTGTCGGAATTTTTTTTTACTATTTGCTGCTTTTCAAGTTTTATCTAACAATCTGTAGTTTCCTTTGAATGTTTTTGTTTTCACCTCTCATTTAGCTAATATTTTATCTGTTCTTATTTCATATCTTGAAATTTAATATCTACATGTTTTTTTATATTCTAGTTTTACGTTTGAGAAGTATGTTTCTATATATTGTTAAGTTGCAGTTTCACAACACCGACAAAATCTTTGTATCTTGATATTTAAGATACTAAATAGTTATTTGCGCTATTGTGTTGTCAAGAACAAGTGTGTTGTGTATATTTTTGTTTGCTGCGTTGAGGTTTAGTTGCAGATATGAGCACACTGTATGTGTCAGCTTTTAGTATAAATAAGTAGAATTTGCTTTACACATTGTTTTTAAATTTGGCAAAACATACAATTTTCGGTCTGTAATGAAAGTAAGACAAGAAAATAGTAGGTTTAAGTTAGCTCTTTGGCATATGCCAGTAGAGATTGATATATTCTTTGTTTATTAAGTAGATTTTCAAAATTTCTTTTTATTTTAATTTGTTTGTAAACAATTAAAAATAATTTAAATTGTAAGGCAATTAAAGCAATGAAACTCTTAGAAATTTTGTTTTTTTTTAAAATTAGTTTTACGCAGTTTTTTTTTATTTATATAAAATTATTTTTGGTTTATACTTGTCTATTAAAAATTATTGTATATTGCTTTGCTTTTTGAAGACACTACAATTTTGTTAGTAAATATTTATTATAGTAGTTTAACATTTACTATTGTTAATTCTTTTAGAATTTAATAATAAAAAAAACATTTGTTTCTCATAAACATTATATATACTTTAAATTATTTTGCTAAGTTAAAAAATAATCAATACGCCACTGGAACATGTCCGATGTTTTTATATACTACTTTCTCTACATTACATTAAAATAATAGTCACAAATAAAGTATAAATAGAAAATATTTATTTAGGTTTAAAAATAAACGTGTTTTTGTATTGTATTGGCACAAACAAGGTAAAATTAGTTTTTCCTATAACATAGCTATTAAAAATGTAATACATAAAATAGAAAATGTTTTGTATGTGAATGATCTTAATGATAATTGCTTTCAAATTTTATTTTTAGATTTTTTTTAGAGTGTTAGAATGTAATTAAATTAAAACATTAGAGTATCAAAAAATAAATAATTCTGCAAATTTAATTAAGAATATTTTGTTTGTTAATGTATTTATTTGTTACTGAAGTTATTTTTCAATCTAGGTACAAATATTTAATGCTATAATTTAGTTAAAGTAGTCGTTAACAAAATATTTTTTTGTAAATGTTATAATAAAAAATAAATATCAGTTTTCTTTAAAAAAATCACGTTTTAATTTTAAAATTCTTCAAATATGACATTTGAACAACCGTGACAAGACATTTAGATGGAAAATTTACCTATCCACAAGAAGTAACGGCGTTTCCAGATAGACTTATCCACTTTTCCCTAAACGGCCACTTCAATCCCTTAGATTCCTGGAACGAGATCAATTAAAAATAGTTTTTTTACTGACATGTCTTGTTCTTTTAAAGGACCAAGGTGTTCAAAAATAGACAATAACGTTTTGACTAAAGGAGTTAGAAGACAAGACAGACAATTATTTAAACTAAATTCAGAAATAAGAAAAATATTCCTAGGTAAAGTAAAGATTGTGAAAAAAGAAAATTAAACAATACGTTTGAATCAATCAAATTCTATATGAACACAGTGATTAAATATCAACAAAAATGTGATTCGTATTTCAATTGAATTAAAGATTTTGACAGCATTGGGTCCAATAAGAACAGCAGACCAAATTTCATTTTCTCAAGCTAGATTTCTAAAAATTTCATTTGGAAATTCGATTGGGTTTTGAAAACAGTTTTGTAAGATTTGCGAAGTTGAAGAATTATATACCAAAGAGAAGTTTCAGTACTTACTACAAGCAACAGAATAGGAATTAACAGCTAAGCAACTTCTTGAGAATTTTACACTTTCTGGAGCTATGTGAAATTTATTTATTTATTAAGCTAAGTAGCCTACAGCTAATTTAACAACACATTAAAAATTTATCTTATTATTATCCTAGTATATTAGGTAACGTTTTGGTTTAACAATTCCTATCTCTAATTATGCTATCGAACAGTAAAGTTTTAAATACATTAGTGAGTTAATACTACGGTTATCACAGTTTAACTTATTATATAAAACCAGGTCTTTATCAGTAATAAAAATCTTATTAGTAGTAGACTAGTATTATGTATGAAGAGTTTTTATTTTCTATAAAACAGCATTTTTTTAAATATATTTTTTATTTTCAAAATATTGGTTAACGTTTCGCCTAACATGTAGGCTTTTTCAAAACTATTATTAGTAACATTTTATTGTGTAAAAAAAATATATTATTAAAATGTGTTATAATTATCAAAATTTGTTAGCTTTTAGCTACTTAGACACTATTTTTAAAGCTCTATTCACGATATATATATCACCCCCTAAAAAATACAACAGCGTATCATCAGCAAAAACGTGTAATACTACATTAAGTACTGCTTTCGGCAAATTATTTACGTATAAGATAAACAGCAACGGGCCTAGCTTACTTTCTTGCGCATCCTCATATTTTACAATATCATTATTGACTTTGAGATACATTTTTTTATTTACAAATATTGTGCGTAAATAAGATAAGCACGTGCATTATCCTAAAATTTATTTTGGCAAAGAACATGTTTATGCTACAAAAAAACTTGTTATTAAAAAGCATAATAACTGATATATTTATATTTTTGTATTTAATTTTTAAATGTCTTAGAATTATGATACACGCTACTAGATTTTAGGTTCAACCTATTCAGAAGTAACCACCTTTGGAGATCAAAGTTAATCAATACAATTTTAATATTTAACACTCTTTTTACAATGCGGTTCACTATGATTATTAAACGTGTGGTTTTCAATACATATTATTTTGATAACTATGTTACATCGCTAACAAAAATGTTGAGACTACATTAGTTGCACAAAAAATGATTAACGTTCCTAATTTTGCGTAAGACGAGTTCTAAGAGTGCTTTATCTATGGTTTGAAAGATTATTTTTAAAGCGAAAAACACTGCCGCTGTTAGATTACCCTTATCTTTTACAAGCTTCCAATTTTCTAACGCTAACTGTGTATCAGTTTTAGTGGAGTGTCTACCTCTAAACCATGACTGATTCATACATAATATATTGTTCTCCTCAACATATTTTAATAACTGGCTATAAACAACAGAATCGAATCCTTTTTCAATTACTGCTAACAAATTAATAAGTTTTAAGTAGCTATACTTAATGCTACTAGGACCTTTTTTAATAAGAACTAGACAGAACTTTTTTAAACCTGCAGGTATTTTGACCTAGCTAAAGGACTAAGTTACAAATTTTAGAATTAAGTCTCCAATTACACCCTATAATTCCTTCAACATATATGCCAAAACTCCTTTACACTCTGTTGTTTTACTCCCTATCACCGCTTTCTTTACACTTTTATTGGTAATTTTCTCCACTTCATTCAACAGATTTTCACACTCCTTCCATTTTAGACTGCACTTTTCAAATAAAATTGTTTCGACTATATTTCCAATACTGTTTGTAAAGTACTGATTCAATCTGCAAGCCACTTATTTATCCTCTTCCATTATATCATCATTAAACTGCACCGTGGTTAGTTCGCTTTCTACAGCTTTTACTAATTTCTTCAGCGTCTCTCACGGTTATAATATGTTAATTGTTTTTCCCGGTATAATAAAAAACACTAATTTTTTTTAACTCCTGTCACTTTTTCCTTGCTTCTTTACTATTAGCAGATTCTAACACTCGGTATTTCTGATATTCATTATTTCTTTTATTTTTTGCCATCTTAACCCTCTCATTAAACCAAGGACAGCAACGTATAGCAAGAATTACTCTATCGGCGCCGCTAGCGTCACTAATTGCATCATTAATCTACTTTTCCAATATTACTTAGTTTACTTCCAAAGTCTGCTTCTCACTTCAACTATACTCTTCAATGTTAGTGTAGTTACTACTGTTTGCATATCTACATTTTCTTTTATTGTTTATTATTTTTTTCTGTCTTACTAGTTGCACAATTAAATGATCAGATATCATTGTTGATATTAGTATTTTAGAAGCGTACGGAATGCTGTTATTCGTGAACACCAAATCTATTGCACTTATTGAACTTGTTGCTACTCTGAAATATTCATTTACTAACTGCTTGAATCCTAGGTTTTTTGACGATCTAAGAGACTTTTAGCATACTAATCACTGTTTTTTTTATTCCAATCAAAATTAAAATCTCCCAGAGTTATACACTCACTTGCAGTAGACAATTTTTCTGCCCAATCAATAAAGTCTGACATAAATTGAACTGGGTATCTATAACACAAATTATGAGTTAATTTCTCATCTATTCCGGAGATCACTACAGCCATAGACAAAAACTACCATTCTAGATGAAGTCTGCTTTCATTTACTTCTGCCAAACAAAGTGAGTTACGTATGTATACAACAACTCCACTAGTATGTAATGACTCTGAGTTACAAATTAGCATGTAAGAAATCATTGCATTTAAAACATTTTCAAAAGCAACAGCTCACATCTAAAGTTTCCCATTCCCACGACTTTGCCTATAGTGACAAGATATATTTCAAAAACAAAATCTCCTGTTAAGTATTCGCTTTATTATTTTTAGGACTCCATTATCACCAATATCCAACTTATGTTGCTCAATAATAGTACTTATTACCTGACATATAACGTGAGTCCTTTGAGCTTATCAGTTTTACCCTTGGCAGCTTGGCTTCAGGAATCTTTACTTCATTGTTTTTTGTTTACCTACTGGCTTTACAATCAAAACAGACACTTTTTTGGTTGATTTCAAGATTGCATCATACCTTTTATTATCCTTGCCAGACCCGCCTAACTGTTTCGCTGGAATTCCTTTATTCAATTTGCTTTTCTACTATATTTTTCATCTGACTCTCAAAACTGTGCACTACCTGCACAATTTTACCATCCATAGATTCTATACAACATTAAAAACTAAGAGAATATTGATAATACAAACTATGCTGACTATCACTTTTTACCATTATCCATAGATTCTATACAACATTAAAAACTAAGAAAATATTGATAATACAAACTATGCTGACTATCACTCCTATAACAAAAAATCTAGCAAAAACTATAGAACAAATAAAGTTCAGGTCTGCCAGAGACAAGCTTCTAATTTACAATAGGTATTTGTTAAATTGAGTACTTTATCAGACTGCAAATAAATCAGGTATAAACTTACTTACTTTATTCGACAAATTGAAAACTAAAAATAAATATGTTGCAATACTATGTCTCTTAATAAAATCATCTTTACCCCAAGACATCTGTGTGGTTTGGAAACGAAATCACAGCATCCATGAAATTTTAAACGCTATTGCTTCTGAATAAGCGATAAATTATAACTCATCTAATGATTTAAAATTAAATAAGAATTTTTGCAAATTGAAGTAGAGAATAAAGAACGGGTCAACTTAGCACGGATAGACTTCCTACAAAGGAAAGGTTTAAAAATTTTGAAAGAGATAACAAAGTCACGACAGCTTTTTGAAATAATCAAGCCAGTAGCGAAACTTGGCCGCTCTTTTGCTATGCATGCTTGAAATCAAATCATAGCTTAAAGAAATTTGGAAGTTCTGTGAAATGTATAATTTTTATATTTAACTTGTGCTAAAAGTATTACCACATTATGTGCTATAAACTGTCAACTAAAAAAAAAATTAGAATAAAAATGCAAACTTAAATGATCAACGTTTCAATTGCTAATTTGTGATATAGGGCATAAAAGATTTTCTAGAAACACAAAAAAAAACAGTTTTTAGAAACACTGAGAGTAGATACAAAGATTGTTTGTCGTAGCTTGAAAGTCAAGTCGCATCTGAAAATTTTTATTAAAATACAAAAAGATTGCTAAACATAAACAAATTTAATTAACTTAATTTCAAAAATAGTTAAAATTGGGCATTATTGCAGAGGTTGAAAAAAATCTAGGTAAAATTAAACACTTTCTTCCTATCCATTTCTTTATAAAAGAGTCCAGTGTAACTACTAAAATTAGATATGTTTTAGATGGATAGATACGGTTTAAACCATTCCTTACATAAAGAGCATAATTTAATTGGGATGATACTAGGGTTTGCCAAAATTTAGGATAAACTGGATTAGAGTTACGGCCAATATTAAAAAGTCATTTTACAGATTACAGAATGGCTGCATTTTTATGATGGGAAAAGACAGAAAAATAAAAATATAGAAAATGTCGTTTTTAGAGTTTGACAGATTCAATTTTTATTAGCTGTTACAATCAATTTTCATTTAGAAAGAGCAACAACGAAATTAAAGAACATGGCTTTATGTTGACAATTGCTTCACTAGTTTAAACAGTAAGTCAAAATTGGAAAAATTTGAATTTGCTGTATTCCGTCTAAGGTGATCTTAGAGGATGGGCTTACAACTCATGTGGTATCAAAGATAAAGACATTTTTTAAAAATTAGACATTTTAGATTGATAGATTTTTGACACAAAAAAACTTTTTAAACATACAAATTAAACATTAGGCAATATTTGACATTTTGTATGCACTAACAATATTTTCATCACTTAATTTTTTGGAGCAGAAAAATTTAAAATGATTTAATATGCTTGTGTTTATATTAGTTAAATAAGTATAAAATAATCGCGCATGAATGTATGTATGAGTTTGACTTATTAATTATTTAAAAAAATATATGTTTAGTTCTAAGTTCTAAAAATTTTAATGCAAAAAAAAACTATTACTTTAACGTATTTTTTGTAAAGTGAAAGTCGAGCATCAGTGGAATGTTACAAATGCCATGAAACAGTGTATTAACTGTGATTATTAACCTAAAAACAATTTGCAAAAAAATTTAAAAGATAAAAAATTGTTTACTTATTCAGAAATTACTATAAAATTTACATCTAACTTCACAAACAAAATTATCAATTTCTTTGCAGTTTGTGCTAAGTTTTTTAATAGTTTCTTAGTATCTTATTAATATTAACTTATTGGCGGACAGTACCAATTTTTTTTAGTAATAAAATACATAATAAAATAAAACATTTCAAACTTACAAATTATGACATATAAACTATACTAATAAAAATTAATTTGAAGGTGCACGAACAACGTCTAGGGGTCCGCAAAAAGTTAAATACAAAGTTAAATATTTGTGACCCATTTTCGTTGTTATGAAAGTTAAAAATAAATAGCAATAATAAATTAGAAGCGATTTTTACGTTCTGATTTAAGTACACCACGTGCTAGTGAAATGCATATGGAAAATTAAATATTCATAAAACATGTTTCATACAAACTAGAAAACTAAATTATAATTAAAAAAAATAATTCGTTTAATAGTTTCGCATTAATAAAGTTTTTTTAATCAAATCGTTTGACCGACATACATATATAGTGTTATAATAATGTATGAAACTCAAGATTGCTTACGCAAAATAAACGAGATGAAGATAATAAAGTATCTGAAACAGTTTCGCTGAGTGGCAGCTGATGGTCAATGCTGAAAAAAGGTCCATACAATATTAAAACGTGATCTTATTTAATAAGAGATTTATATTTAAAGACAATTAATAAGCAGAATTCAATGTTACACATTTGCAATTGTAAATTAATAACAAAACAATTTTTAGTATTGTTTAAATTCTAATTTAAATATTAAAAATAGGATTAGACAACATATTTCCTATACCAGTATCACCAGAAAATCAGACTACCAACACAAATAAGAATGAAACTGAAGTATTATCAACCACCGCAAACATTAATTATACGCTACAATTTCCACAACTAGGACTATACATCGATCACATCAGCCACGCAAGGATAGAACGAGGAATATTCAGAATAGAAATAAAATACGCCAAGACATTTTCGATGTCGTCAAGCAATTTCAAAAATTATGTGAAAAAACCCAATCACTTTCAGACGAAACACAACGACCGATTAAGAACACCAAATGCAATGCATCAAGGATAAGATGAATGGAATCATCCACAATCCTTCAAAAAAAGACTACCACCTAAAACGGTGGAAACTGTTTCTGTTCTCTCCAGTTATACCAAGGCGATCCTTCTTCGCCGGAACCTGACTTGGAACATCACAACTATGCGGACATTCAGGAAGAACCGGTGTTTACAGTCTCTGACAAACTGGGCAGCCTCCAAGAGAAAGAAATCAATTTGCAACGTGAACTAAAGGAAACGATTTGACAAAAGACAAGACAACATTCTATTATCACCAGCGGCATTACCACCGCAATTGGATTGGGTATAGTAGTTTTCGTGTAGAGAATTTACTACTTCTGCAAGATTCATTTGTGGTACCGCAAGAGAAAGCATTCATTAAGGACCCTTCCATTGGAAAGGCATCAGAATTCTAATTTAAACATTAAAATTAAGATGTTAATATATTATGTAAAATGATTGTGATTACATAATAAGACTAATAAAGCTTTCAGAATTCATCGGTTAATAGCATGCAATTCACCATAAAACTTGTAGTTCTTAGCCTTGTTAAATTGCTCCATTACATATATAGACCACAGTTTCTCCATTTATGGTAATATATTGATTTTACTATTGTATAAATAGTAAAGGGTTTCAAATAAAACAGCATTCAATCAAAAGATTGTTTTGCTACAATACTCCTTTCCAAGCATTTATTGAGACGCGAGACTGCGTTCCGGGAGCACCCTTTGCCTGCATCGAGTAATATATAACCTAACTTACCTCAACCCTTATCAACTATTGTCTAACTTATGCAAAATTTATTGCCACAGTTATCACCAAAATCTTCACTAAATTAATTCTTCAATACTTCCTAAATTTTTAACTTATGTGTTTACAATCCATAATTTAATAATCCCATTTGCATACCTGCCGTCTGAACAGTATTTTTTTAAAAGTTCATTGACCAAATGACTTAATGGAAAAGCTGCCACTGGTTAAAATTTATTATTATTATTATGCAATTGTGTAGATACTTGTTGCACTTAAAGATTTATGATCAGCTTTTTACTATCAAGAAAACCATGTCCGTGGATATAATAAAAATTTCAAATTAGTATTATAGAATCAAAAAATTAGTTTTCAAATGTATTTTTGTGCTTATTAAGGAACGTTTAATAAAATCTGTTGTTAAATATAAATTATAAATACATTTTTTCTCAAAAATGTAATAATATAATGTATATTTATAGACGTGTTTTTTTCATATTAAATAAATTTAAAAAATATTTAAATGGTTTCTACACCGGACATGCACTTGTTCTTAAAGAATAATTTACTTTTAAAAATTTAGTTTATGTAGATTTCTACCTTTTACTTTGCGGCCTCTAGAGCGTTTTTTAACATCGCTTAGCTACACTAATGAACAAATATTGAGATTTTCAATGACGGCAGCACAAACAATTCATTTTAATAGTTGTTAATAATTGTGCATTTTTAAAATTTTTTATTCAGCACACAATTGTTAGGGTTATAAAATAATTGTTAGAATCTAAAATAGAAAAATAAGATTTAAATGATGTACTCTGTTAAAACCAACACTAAAAATTGACAGTGTTTGACATAAGTTATATTATTTATTAAACCAATTTAATTTCTACAAAAATATAATTATTTTGTACACTAAAGTAATTAAAGTAATTGCACTATAATAAAATAATTTTAATACAACGTAAGAAGCAGTACTTATAGAAACATGATTTGCATACTGTAACACAAATGCAGTAAAATCAATTAGAAAATAATTTTAATTAAATAATTAAATTATATATTTTGTTAATTGATATAAATATAACGTAAAATAAACTGAAATGACATTAATTTGTATTAATTAGAAAACTTAGTTTTATTTTATGTTTTGGAAACGCACAGTTACTCAGAAATAATTAGTAATTTTCAATTACGCTAGTAACTTTTGAAATCATTACTTAAAACTAAGTTTTTTCAAGCAAAACGATACAATTATAAAATCCAACTTGAGTTTAACAGATTTATAATTTTGAATTCTCGCATACGCATTTTTTTGTTCTCTCAGTTTGTCTTGTGCTAAACAAAAACAACAAAACGTTTAAAAATTAGTTTCTTATTTTTTTTATAATTATCAGTATTATCACACTATTAATTATAACAAACTTAATTTAATTATGTATTAAGTAACACAATTTCTCTGGTCCAATTTACAAAGAGAAATGCGATTACCAATTATTATTTAATTGTACGTTGTTTTTACGGTTACATATAATTACATAGGGTTATGAATTTAACAAAGTAAATAAATAACAAAAACATACGTGTTTGTTTTCACGTATTAAAAGTCGCATTCCAAGTTAACAAAAAAACTACAAAAGTATTGGAACAGGTGGATGTATGTGTATATTTTTTTTGAAAAATTAGTTTTGGCACAGAAAAAATCAACATTTAAATTGTGCGATAATTCCGATTACGTAGTAATTATTGCTTAAAATATAATTTACGGTACAGGTTTTCGAAGAAAAAGAATTCGAGTGAAACTCGCCTATTGTAGATGCCACATTCGTCTTCACCTAAATACAGCTTTCTTTTTCATGTCATGGTTTATTTTTTAAAGTAGTAGTATTGAATACGATACGCTTCAAGAAAGGTACTTGAGAAAGTAGTGTTGAAACGTGAATGATATAAATACGCTGTTTAACCGGTTTCTTAAGGTTGAAGAATGAAGTTTATTACAGCTTCCAGTTTCTCACAATAACATATTGCATTTAGTATATGAATTTACAGGTGCTTTAAAAAAAATGTTCTATAGGAACATCTATTTTTGAAAAGATTTACCGATAAGCTACAAGGACAAGGTATAAAACACAAATTTTTAAATACATTTGCGTTGGTGACATGATACATGATTATTAGGTAATCTACGTGTGCCTATAACGTCATTTTATATCAGGTACAATTTTACATCTTTGAAAATCTTCCTACGTATATATCACAGCAATAATAATAAATTATGTAAAACGATACACTTATTTACAATTTTTTTTAGTTCCTATATAAGACACGTAGAAGCAAAAATTAAGTGAATTAATAAATAAGTAAGATTTTTGAAATTGTTCGGCCTAACAGTTGTTAACTTACTACAAGTCAAAAAAGCTCAATCAATAGTGGGCTAATTTAGAAGTAGAATACCATAATTTTACATATTAACATACAACATCAATAAAGATATTTTCTGATGATTTGAATACGACGTAGTAACCAAATTTTAGTTTTATGACCAGCAATTATCACAACGTTTTTTTTTATTTGGGAAACTGTTATAATTGTTTAAGTAGAAATTACAAATTGTATGTAATTAACACCAGCATCTATAAATTTACACGTTAATCTTTTTAAAATTATGAAGTCATTTTGTATACATTGAAGTGTTGGTCAACTTACTGATCGTACAATAAATTTTGATTTTTGTATGTTTTTTAAAAAGTTTAGATGTTTTTTTAAAGTCATGAATCTATCGTAATTTTTGTTGTTTTCTCTAATATAATTTTGTTTAATATAAAGGGGCACATGTCCCATTAGTAAAAAAGTATTGTTTTTGCTATGAAAACATTTAAACTTTTATTTATTAAATATCATAAATACTGTTAAAAAACAAAGATGTTTTTATAAAATTAAGAAATAATTGTATCTACAACTACAACTTTTTAAAAAATTTGAGATTGTGCCTAATTTATTTAGAAACAAGTGCAAATTGAAGTAATATAAGAATAATTTTTACATATGCAGATATACCATATGCATATAGTATATCGTAAATGGCAGATTACTATAAATTGGACGTAATAGAAAATTTTGAGCTAAAAAACTTATTAGATTATCGATAGCGCTAAAATTTTCTGATACAAAAATCAAATACAATGAAAACAGGTCTAGAACTTGCAACGCAAGTCAAATAAGAAGAAAAACTGAGAATAGTTAAAAATCTAACAAGTTTATCTTTAAACAAATAATGTAGTTAACATTATTAGTTTAAAAAACTTTAAATAGCTATAATGCCACTAGAGTGGACTACTGGACGGCCGTTTTGCTCTTTTGAGGCTCATCAGCAGTAGCAAACGCACTCTAATGTACTCTCATAATTGCATCGACAAACCTTATAACTATTTACAATTATCTTTTATACTCTGCCATCAAACTTTTCTGATGATTATAGATAGGTATAGTTTGCATACCACATTAAAATAAATATGTTAAAAGTTGACAATTGTAAATCGACAATATTATACTAGAACAAGTTCTTCACACCAAAACTACAAAAAAAATTATATAACAAGTGTATATAACCATAAATGTAACGACAAGGACACATTCGTATCCAACAATATATGGACAATTACAAACATTATGACGGTGTCAATCAATACACATCAGCATGCGATAAAAGTTTAAGTTAGTCTACTAGTAATAGGAAACAAATCGTTTTAAAAATTACCAAAATTATAAGCAAATAAAATTCGTGAGAATCACCGTAGTGACATCTAACGATAATCAAAATTTGACTTTTTCCAATCCGGTGTTAACCTTGATAAAACGTTTTTAATTAAGTTTACTGAAAATTTCGTGTCAAACTTGTGACTTACAAAATCTACAACATAGTAAAAGATAACATGTATGACAAACAAAACGTTTATCGTATGCTGTTTACATGTGTACGTTCTTAAAGGTGGTGTTAAACGTCATTGCCTCATAATAAAAGAATCAATCGCTTTTGTATATCGTATAGGAGTTAATTATTAGTTTGATGCTTAGGTTTTAAAAATGTTTCCATAATTGATCCGAATGTTGATGACCCACCAAAGGAGTCCTGTAAAGTTTTAACCCTTATAGGTAGATGATCGTGACCCATATTTGGAGGTAACACGTGTTGCTGAGAAATTGACATGAAAATTGCATTTAATTCAAAAACAAATTGGTAAAGCTTACCTTGCGTTGACTGTTCTTAAAATACATAACTCTCTAACAAGTGGATGTTCTAATAAAAAATTATTTATATGCAAGAAGACATATTATGCGTGTAATGGCTGGAACAAAAATGACAAGCACGATACTCCTTAGATGTCGTCGAAAAATCAATGATAAACTTTTGGATTGGGAATATATTTACAACAAAAAATAATATCAAAAATTAGAAAAATCCGTTTCGACAATAGGGAGCACCAAATTGACGTGGCCAGTAACACACCCCGACTTCTAAAATGTAAATTGCAACAGCCTGTTTATAATACATCGCTGAAATATTCTTTAAAAATGCTATCCAAAAATACAAAAAAAGTGATATTCCACATGACAGTTTTAAAATAATTAGCAAATAAGGAAGTTTCGGGAGATGCTGTTAACTTTAAAATATTTATCATATTGTGTCTCCTAGAATATCCAAGGCAATTATTTTTGAGTATATTGGGTGTAATACTTCCGTACAATACAATACAATATTTGCTTGGGTCTTTCATGGATTGTTTACAGCTATTTATAAATCACTATTCATTGTTAGTTTGAAGTGTGTCATTGTTAAATTTTATACAAACTGGTTTTTTGAAAACAATTTGTAAAAATTGTATTTTCCGCTCTTGAAATAATTTCCCAATACATAAGTGAAAATCCATGTGTCGGGCGGCGACTGCGTATAATGCAAGGCATTTGAATAAAAATGTCAGTGATGTTTACGTGCGAATTCAATTCTTGTGCGGAAATTTTAAGCCATCTGTCCAACAACGTTGCTTTGCAAACGTTCTTTTCTTACAAAATGCATATTCTTGAAGAACTTGAAAACGATGATTCTGTTGACAAATTATGTTTTGGGAAACTATGATTAAAAAATTTGAAAAATATCTTAATATTTTTTTAACGAGCAGGTCTACAAACAAAATTGTCGATGTTGGGATAATAATAATCAGTGTATTGTAGAAAAAGATAAAACTCAATATCCTTAAAAATCAAATGTTTGTGATGGCATTCTAAGAGATCAAATTGTTAGACTTTTCTATCTGAATAGAAACCTTACAGGTAATATTTTTCTGAATTTGATGAAAAACATTGTTGATTCTTCAAACTGCTTTACTGTAAACTGGATGGTGCTTCGTATTACGCCGTTCATACTAAACAGAGGCTATATGAACATTTTTCAGTAAAATGAATTGGTCGTAGAAGCGCAACTAAGTGGTCAATGCAATTGCCTGATTTGTCACAGCTAGATTTCTTTTTATGGGGCCACGTCAAATCAATGGTTTATAAGACAAACCCAACAAATATACAAAAAAGGGAGGCAAAAAGTTGAATTCTCACTATTTTTTTTTATTTAGATAAAACGATGAACATTTTGAACAGTTCTTGTAATTATTTTTCTGAATAAGAATTCAGAAACAGTGTATTTTTAAAGGATTAACAGCATGTTCCTAAACTTTTTTGTTTGCTAATTATTTCAAAGCTGTCAAGTGGAATGTCACTTTTTTTGGTTGACACACTGTATGCATGCTCTTGTATACATTTTTTTTATTGGAAAATTTTTAAAAATACTATTAAATGTTTTGATTTTTATTTTAACCACGGGTGTGATGCAAGTCTTTTATAACGATAAACTTCGATTTGCAGTGATTTTCAATACTTGTTATATGAGCACCAGCATCTGTTATTATAGTAGTTAAAAATATCCGGAAATGATGCCCGTTATATAACTGAGAGTTTGATAAACTTATATAATGTGCTAGTTTTTAGACAAATTGTTAGTTTCAACAACTTGTGTCTCTTGTTTTCCTAATCTATAGGAAGTTCGTGGAGGTGAATTTGAATATTCTTTTATAAAGTAATAAGTATTACTCATTTTTTTATGTATGTCTTTTTAATTAAAAGGTTTACAACTACTAATTTTGAATCTTAATTTAAAAAAGTATAAGCTGGAGAAATTAGTAGATATGAAGACAAACATAATAAAAAGTATTCTTAAAAAGTATCTACAAGTGGAAAATAAATATTAAAAACGACTACACAAAAACAGAAGTAACAAAAATATATAAAAAAGCAATAGAATAGAAACAAAATAAAAAGCAGATAATAAATAAGATATACACACAGAAAAACTAGAGAAATAATAAGAAAAAAAATTACTGTTAAAAGATTGCATTAAATTAAAAGACAATATAAAATTACATAGATAATCAATAAAAAAACGATGATGCAAAAAAATGTTATAATAAAACAAATAAAAAATAACTTCGAACGTAAAAAAATTAAAAAAAAAAAGAACAAGAATTGTGCGATAAAATTAATGAAGTCAACTTACAAATATTAACAATATCCAAAACAAAAGAATATTGATGTAAAGTAGTTAATTGATAAACTAGTTAAGAATATACGAAAGTAGGAAAAACATTCAGAAAGAATCTTTTTGGTAGAGCTGAAACTAAGTGAAAACACAAGTATGCATATTGTAACGAATTTATTACTTAAAAACTAATTTATTTTAAAACGATTAAAACTACGTTTACTTATTATAGAAATATGTACACTTTTAAATTAACCGAACTAATAAAATCTAATAATAAAAACACTTACACTACAATTTATGTATACCGTTGTATAACACTTAAGATAAGATAACGTCCTCGGATATCACTCTTGTTTACACTAATTATCACATACACGATTATTCTCGATTTATTTATGTAGACAAACACGTGTTAACGATTTATTTTCACTTGATAATCTTCTTAACACATTCGCATTCCAGCAATAACTGACCTACGATTTCCATCTTCGGCTTTTATAGACATCAGCGAATTCTTCTCGATCGTTCCTCACTTTTCGTTATATTTTCTAGAAACTAGATAACAGTTCTAGAAGGCTCTTGCATTTGCAAGTAATTTCTCGGACGTTTCACTGCCCCCTTCTTAGGACTGTTCTGTCCCAGAACAGGAGACTGGATGTGACACCGGTAAAAAGGATCGTGGCGATAGCGGCAGCTTCCTCCATTTCGGCAACTTCCTTGACCATAGAAGTAACAGTCAATGGACTTTTCCTGACCCAATACTCTCCTCGGTTGGTAACTACAGACCAACACTTGAACGCCTGTTCCTCGGAAGACGACCTCCAACATGTTTCGAACTGTCCTCCAATTCAATTGGTCTGAGCCACAACCAAGCTTGGGTACTGCCAATTTCTTAACAAGATGGAACTCCATTTGTCTCTTGAGACTCCATAATGTTCGCCACAGATCTTTGTATAACGGCTTGACACGTGAGTATTTCTTGGTGACTAGATAGAAAACGAAGCGTCCGTCACCACGTAGTCCTAAAACCTTTCCGACTGCCGGTTGCTGTCTTCGTAATTCATCTAGCTGCCCAAACTTCTTTTTAAACACGACTGCAACCCTTTTGACATGTCAAGGTCCTCGCTCACGCAATGTGCGATAACGTAATCTTTTTGTGTCTGGAACAGATCTTGTTGTTCCTCGGTGGTAACTCCGAACCTAGCTTTTCCAGAACCTCCGTATAAGTTCATAAACTTTTCGAACTCCATTTCTTCGATTGGATTCCTGGTTCTGCTACTTATTACTCTGGTTCGGACCTGAACTTGCGGATTGTGGTTATCGCCAGCAAACGGGGCTAGACGATCGATGTGGACCACTTTTGGCTTGCCTCTGGGCGGTTTTCGGATGCGGTATATAACGTCGTTAATACGCTGCACGACTTCATAGGGGCCCTCCCATTGCCTTTGCAGCTTCGGCGACAAACCACGTCTCCTTTGAGGGTTATATAACCAAACCATATCGCCAGGTTGAAACCCACCATTTTGCGCCTTGACGTCATATCTTGTTTTCATCCTGTCGCTGGCAATTTGTGTGTTTTTACGAACCTCTTCATGTACTTCGTCTAGCCTCTTTGCCAGCTTGCTGACGTAATCTTCTCCAGCGACTTCTTCTTCCGGTCTTCGTCCAAATTGAAGATCGCATGGTAATCTTATCTCACGACCGAGCATGACACAGGATGGTGTTTGACATGTGCTTTCGTGAACGGATGATCGGTACGCCATTAAGAAGAGGTGCAAGTACTGATCCCAGTCTCTTTGATGTTCGGACACTACCTTGGCTAAGTACTTGCCCATTGTTCGATTCATCCGTTCAACCATGCCATCAGACTGAGGATGGAGAGGCGTTGTCCTAGTCTTTTTAATTCCTAACAGTCGGCAAACTTCTTGAAACAGCCCAGACTCAAAATTGCGGCCTTGATCGGAGTGTAATTCCAACGGAACTCCAAACCGGCAGAAAAACTCCTTTACTAATACGTCTGCGACTGTAGCTGCTTCCTGATTGGGTATGGCATAAGCCTCCGTCCATTTCGTGAAATAATCCATCGCCACCAAGATGTATTTATTTCCCGAATCGGATTCTGGGAACGGCCCTGCGATGTCAATCGCTACTCTTTCCAAAGGGCTTCCTACGTTGTATTGTTTCATGGGTGCTTTGCGCTTTCTCGCTGGACCATTTCCTGAAGCGCAGACTATGCATTTACGGCACCATTTCATGACGTCCTCTTTGCAGTTCATCCAGTAGAATCGTTCTCGCACTTTACCCAACGTCTTCTTAATGCCAAAGTGTCCTCCTGATGTCCCATCGTGGAGAAGCTTCAACACTTCGGTCATCCTGCTCTTCGGCACTACCAGCTGTAGTCTGTTTCCCGTGCCCTCGGCATTTTCTAGGGATCGCTTAAGAAGACCGTCTTCTACTATCAAGGAGTCCCACTGCGCCCAGTACGCTTTGATATTTTTGCCCAAAGCACTCACTTCTTCCCAGGTTGGTCGTCGGCCGTTTTCTTTCCAGTCCAGGAGTAGTCTTATTTCAGGATCGTCTTCTTGTTCGCGACGTAACTGCTCAGGTTCCCACTCATCATCAACCATAGCAGTTCTCCGGAGGCATTCGACTTTTTCTTCCAGTCGCGAACAATGGCTGCAGTCCGCCGGACATGGTCTTCTAGACAAGGCATCAGCGTTCCGATGACTGTTTCCGGCACGGTGTTCTGTGTCGTAGTCATACTCTTGCAGTCTCTCGATCCATCTTGCCACTTGTCCTTCTGGGTTACGGAACTGCAGTAGCCATTTTAAAGCGGCGTGATCTGTTCTCAGTAAAAATTTTCGTCCATACAAATACTTGTAGAAATGTTCGATGGACTTAACGACTGCTAACAACTCCCTCCTAGTCACGCAATAATTCCTTTCTGGCCTGGACAAAACCTTGCTAAAGTACGCGATAACTTTTTCTTGTCCATCTTGAACCTGCGAAAGGACCGCGCCTATGGCCATATTGCTTGCGTCGGTATCTAAAACAAACTTTCCATCTTCTCGTGGATAACTCAAAATCGGCGAAGTGACTAGGGTCTGTTTTAGTTGATTAAAAGAATTTTCACAGTCTTCATTCCATCTAAATTCTGCTTTTTCTTCGGTTAATCTTGTCAATGGTTTGGCAATATTGGCAAATCCGGGTACAAATCTTCTATAATAAGTGCACAACCCAAGGAAACTTCGGACCTGATGTTTGTCGATCGGTCTTGGCCATGCTTGCACTGCTCGGATTTTGTCTGGGTCAGCCCTTACTCCATCTCTAGATACGACGTGGCCAAGGTATTGGACTTCCTTCTTAAATACGTGGCACTTCTTTGGGCTCAGTTTGAGGTTAGCCCCACGTAATCTCTGGAACACTTCCTTTAAGTTGTTTAAGTGCTCTTCAAACGACCTTCCAACCACGATCACGTCGTCCAGGTAAACCAAGCACGTCTTCCAAGACAATCCGCGCAAGATGGTCTCCATCAAACGCTCGAACGTTGCAGGAGCGTTACACAGGCCGAAGGGCATTACAGTGAACTGCCACAAACCAGTTCCGATCGTAAAAGCTGTTTTTTCACGATCCTTGGGTTCTAATTCTACCTGCCAGTATCCACTCTTTAAATCTAACGTAGAAAACCACTGGGATCCTGACAGGGTGTCTAGCGTATCGTCAATTCTGGGTAAAAGGTAGCTGTCCTTTTTGGTCACGTCGTTTAGCTGCCTGTAGTCTACGCAAAACCTCGTTGATCCATCCTTCTTCTTCACGAGTACCACTGGGGATGCCCATGGACTACTTGAAGGTTCAATCACGCCTTCTCTCTCCATATCCGTAATTATTTGTTCGGCTTCTTCTCTTTTCGCCAAAGGAAGTCTGCGTGGATGTTGTCGTATCGGCCGAGCGTCTCCGGTATTAATTTTATGTTTCACCACGTTAGTTCTTCCTTTGGAGCCATTCTCCAGCGCGAACACATCTTGGTACTCTTGGATCAACACTTTAACTTTAGCCAGCTGGTCTTGGCTGAGGTTTTCGCATTTGGTGGTAAGAATGTCCAATAGATGTTGTGGACACTTCTTCGGCGACGTATCTTCGTTCGACTTCACGCATCTCACAATTTGTGATACTGGCGTGCATTGGCCTACCACGGTCTTCTTTTTCAGCGTTACAGGATCTGAGTTGATGTTTAAGATCCTTACTGGCATCGTCTTCTTTACTCGTACTAAAGTTCTGCCAACGAGTAGTCCCTTTTCAACTAAGCCGCCCTCCATTGGTTCAATCGCGCGTATGTAGCCTTCCCGGAGACTTCCATCCAGGCGTGCCATCACCACACTTTCAGTCCTTGCAGGCAGAGTCACGTCTTCACTCAATAAGACTCGCACGGCTGCCTTCTCTGACGAATGAAAAGGAATTTCTTCATTGTCGATCTTCAGGACATCGTTCTTCATATCCAAATGGAACCCATACTTCTTTATCACGTCCATTCCCAGGATAACTTCTTCCGTGATGTCGGCTACCAGTACTTGATGGTCGAGTACTCCATTTCCCAAACCAATGGTTACTTTGACTTGTCCGTGAGTAGGTATTTCGTCGCCCGTCGCTGTTCGAAGTCGTACTGTTACTGGTGATGTCTTCTCGTTTTCCAATAAGATGTCAGGACGAATGATGGTCTTCGTCGCTCCCGTGTCAACCAGTAACTGGACGCTTCTCCCATTGATCTTGCCATCGAGATAAATGCTATGCAATTGCTCTCTAGGCGATGCCATTTGGATTGTAACCTCCGGAGTTTGACTAGATGAGATTACTTTTGTTTCTTTCGCTCGCCTCGTTCCAAATTTTCGAGGGCTCTTCTAGTCCTCTTCTTAGGTTTGGTACGATGCCGTCGTACATGGCCTATTTCATCGCAGTTCAAAGCTGTCACTCCTCTTTCCCGAAGTATTCGTCGCGCTATCTCCTCGATGCTTTCCAGTGTCTGCGCGGGTACTTCTGTAGCACAGCAGAGTCTATGACCACCTCGTTGCGATGCTTGTTTTGCTGCTTCAAACTCCAAAGCATGCACCAAAGCGTCATCCAATGTCTTCGGTCGAGCTAACCGGAGAGTCTGCTGTGTTTCGCTGTCTCGGAGGCCATCTACGAAAGTTTGAATAGCTAACTGCTCCAGGAAGGTATTCGGTGCTGTAGGATACGCAAGCCGTGTTAGTCTGGCGATGTCAGCCTCAAACTCTTGAAGACTTTCGGCAGCTTTTTGAACCCGACTTTTAATTTGAGCCTGGTATACTTGTTGAAGATGAGCATCCCCATATCTCATTTCTAATCGTGATATTAAGAGTTCGTAATTTTCTTGCAGGTGGTCCGGAACAGTTTGTAAAATTCCAGGCGCTTTCTCCACGTAAGGACACTATTAAAGACGTCGCTTTCTGCTTGTTGTTCCAACCATTAGCTGTAGCTGCGGCTTCAAACTGCTTGTAGTAGGTTGACCATGGAACTTTACCATCAAAATTCGGAGGTACAACTTTGAACTTATGAGTGTTTTCTTCTCGATGGTCCATTATTAAATCTTCACTCGTGACGCTTTCTTCACCGTGGCAATTCATTTGCTTCATTCTTTCTTCAATCAGTTTTATTCTGTCTTCTAATTTGTCCTCTATTGCTTCTATTTTCTCATTCACAGATTCGCAAATTTCTTCTTTCAAATTTAGCATATCTGCTTGGGTTTCTTCTTGAATTTTTCTATGCTCGTTCGTATTTCTTCTTTTAAACTTCTAGAATTTTATTCCATTTTCTGAGAATGTTCGGAAAGTTTTTCTTCCATTTTTCTGGAATTTTCCGACAGTTTTTCTTGGATATTTTTATTCATCGATTCTTGTCCATTTTTTATCGATTCAAGAAATTCAAATAATTTTGCATCCATTTTAACTGCTTGCAAACGCGTCACCGGCATAAATTTAAATATAACACGAATATAAAGTTTCAATACACTACTTTTTAAAATGCAGTTTTTGTATAACACAAAATTTTAATAACGATCTACTTATTAATATTAAACCACTAGTGTACGGAAACGAATTTAACTATGATTACACTTTATAAATAAACACGCGTATCTCGAATTTAAGAGTTATTGTCACAATCAATGTTTTTATTATGAAGCAATATTAGATTACTTAATGGTATTTACACTAATAAAAATCGCGAACAGCTTTATCTATTTACACGTTTTCCACGGGTTTAAAACCGAACACCTGATACCAATTTGTAACGAATTTATTACTTAAAAACTAATTTATTTTAAAACGATTAAAACTACGTTTACTTATTATAGAAATATGTACACTTTTAAATTAACCGAACTAATAAAATCTAATAATAAAAACACTTACACTACAATTTATGTATACCGTTGTATAACACTTAAGATAAGATAACGTCCTCGGATATCACTCTTGTTTACACTAATTATCACATACACGATTATTCTCGATTTATTTATGTAGACAAACACGTGTTAACGATTTATTTTCACTTGATAATCTTCTTAACACATTCGCATTCCAGCAATAACTGACCTACGATTTCCATCTTCGGCTTTTATAGACATCAGCGAATTCTTCTCGATCGTTCCTCACTTTTCGTTATATTTTCTAGAAACTAGATAACAGTTCTAGAAGGCTCTTGCATTTGCAAGTAATTTCTCGGACGTTTCAATATATTAGTAAAGCTGAAAACCATTTTCTTTTAATGTATTTGACTAAGCAGTAAAAACATCAAAAGGGAAAAATGTTTTAACAAGAGACACAAATTGTAGATCTGAAAGCAATAACTAGGAAATGAAAGCTATTAAAAAATATAGCAAAAACGAAATCTGGTGTTTACCATCAAACGAGTTATTTAAAAAATAACGTTGAAGCATACTTTACATTTGTATGCTGTGAAAAAACTTTCGATTGCATCAAAAGAGAGATAGTGTGGTACAGACTTAACAAAATAAAAATTAGCACACTTATAACAGCTATTAGAAATATATACAGAAAAAAACTTTAATGATACAGTTAATATACAAGTAATAACAGAAAATGTCACAAGTATTTAGCAGTAATAACAGAAACCAATCGTAATTAAGAGATAGACCTCAATAAATAAATAAAAAGTTATATAGAAATAAAATATCAACGAACACAAAAATTAGAGTTTCAAAAACAATTTGCATATTGATTTAAGGCAGCAAAACATAGACACTTGCAAGCAGTATAAAAACAAAACTACCAGGAATTAAAATGAAGTAACCACTAGCAAACAGTTAAATAAACGAAATGAAGTAAAAATAAACAAACAATTAAGCTAGAAGGTGCATCTACAACGTATTAAAGAATTAGACTACAAAAATACTATGAAAACTTAAAAGAAAACACAAGGAAGACTGGAACCAAGAATCAGTACACTTCCCAAAGACAAAAAAAAATTGAAAAAATGGATGAATATTGTAAAATGAAATAGTCACTTTTTCAAAAAAGGCATGTAAATATATTTGTTAGTTAAGAATTTTTTCTTACTTTATTGAATATTATAATTTGTGTCAGTAAAGCTAAAAAATTAAAAATTAATAATAAATAAATATTACGTCAGGAACTGTAATCTAATACCAATTTTACTGGAAAGGACAATATAGGACAAAAACGTTAGATTTATTGTAGGAAATGTAATATAATTTCATCATCAGATCCAACGATGTGTTTAAAATTAACTATATGCTAGAACTTTCAAAAACTTGGCAACAATACAGATGCTATTAAACAGTCTTTATTGTCGTTTTATTCTTTCTACTGTTTCATTTCTAAATCCTACATTACCTATTTTTACAGCATGTAATCATATATTGCATTATAAGTAATTGAAAATGTTTTATTTGATTATACATGTATTTACAATAATTTTATATTATATTTCGTAAAATTGTTCTAGTTCACCACTTAAAAAAAATTAAAAAAATTATCCCAGAAATTGACTAAGTTTGATTTATTTGTCTTTATTTAACAATGTATTTTTGTATTTTTAGGTCTATGCAATGTCTAATATTAAGACATTTAATTTTAGATATTATATGCAGTACTTGTAAAAAAAAACTAGTCAATGACTTTGGATAACGTGTAGATATTTTTATATGTTTTAGCTTTGGAAAAGTACCTGTCATCAACGTCATCCGATTGACGTGATGACTGTAAAAATAACTAGCCATATTAAATACAAAATATTAAGTGATTGTTTAAAAATAAAAATTACAATAGTTATCATTATTAAATTTGAATGTTGTTTGTTTTAGGTCACACCTAATATATTTGTTTATATTTAAGAATTTACTAAGAAATGCTTTAGTTTTTTGATTATTTATCAAATTCAAATTCATTTATTATCTTAGAAAGATAATACAATGATGATATTAGGTACGTCAAAAAACAATACAAAACTTAGAATTAATTAGCACAAAAAGAACAAATTAGATTAAGTTCTAGTATACATATAATTTAAAATACATGTAACATAAATTAAATAAAAAGTACTTTGTAACAAAAATTTTTTATACACTTCACATACGATCGGATTTTATATAGTTAGGTATTTTGTTGTATAGCGTTACGTCTATATAATAAAGATTTTTGCATGGTTTTCTGTAGGAAAGGTTATAAAGACAGCGTATGGCTTTTTTTCATAACAAATCTACGACAACGTACTCTAACAGACCAGTCCATATCTTAACATTGACTTAGAATTAGAATAATAAAAGTTTTAAACTTTTTATTTATATCCCAACTAGCACAGATGTATTGGACCAATATTCTAATTTTATGTTGGGTATATATTGGAAACGTTTTTTTATAATGGTTAAAGATTAGATTCCAAACATTTATCCAACGTACAAGATATAATCTATTTTAAATAAGTAATATCTTAACTAGATTGGGAGAATAATGTATCGGAATTGTTGGCTATATAATTGATTAGCAATATTTAACCAATATGAGATATTTAATACTGGCTATTTGTTGAAACATAAAGATTGGTTTAAAGTTGGATTTAAATATTGGGCATAAGTACTTATTAAAAGGATACTTCTCAAAAATAGAATACAATAGCTATAACCAAAATCTGTTTAAAATTTAGTAAAATAATGTAAAACACAACACAGTTTATTAAACTTGATTTTATTAAAAAACACATATGCATATTAACTTAAAAATAATGAATACTATAGATAATTTATTTATAATATTCATGCTAATTACTGGATCGTAATTTTTCTACCGCCGTCTTTAACGGTGCATACAAATGTGCCAATACTTTCTCTTAATTCTGCGTCGTTGACACTAAGGAATCGTTTCCGGATAGCCTCTAAAACAATCGACAGTAATCATTTATTAATTAAAATTAACCATCAAAATTACAATAAAATTGTAAATATGCATCTATGTCATTCTTAAATCTAAAATGACATGAATGCGATCAAGACATTTTAATATTGCATTCTCAATTATCAATTTACTTGATTATTGACAAGAGTGTTTTTAATTTTTGTAATGTAAGTATCTAAACACAAAAAAAAGATTGACCTTGTTCTTAATTGATAATTTTATTTATTGTGTGTATTAGTTACTATTCTCATTCTAAAATTTTATTTTAAATAAATAACACAAAAACAAACAGTTTTTTTAGAATAGGAATTATGTTTTATTAGCAAAAAAGTTAGATAAATTTACGCAAAAGCAGTATTCAAATATGATATCTATAAAACATATTTACTACGTAGTAAATTTTGCGGTTTCAGTATATTCTAATAATTTTTAAATATGCTACTTAACTTGCAATTTTTTGACACACCACCCAAACGTACTCCTATAAACTAATATCTAATAATGATTAATATTAACTTAATAAGCACAGTTGGTACTTACTTTTTATCCTTCAGAAAAATTTTTATAAATCACTAAATTTAAACTTTTTTTCACAATTTTAAATACAAAATTAAGATTTTTTAAAGTGAATAACTGATTTTGGTTGTAATCACCAAGAGGTGGCTTATAATTCATCCTTTATCTAAAAAAAATATCAGGTCATTGTAAGGCTTCCAGGAAAAAAGCTTACGGTGCTAATATTTATGCTAAAAATAATACTTATGGTCTTGCAAGTTCGTTCTGGCCAATGTAGGATTATTTTACCTAAAAAACATACGCGTTATTGAATATTATTTTTGGATCTATAACTATTTGTACAAATATTCGTCACTTTTCAAAAACATCTTTTTCTAATTTGAATGTATTCAAAATTGTAATTGTTCAACAAACATTTAAAATCTAGTTAACGAATTTTTTAAGAGAACTTATTAAAAATGTTTATTGAACGTAAGAATATTTCAATTTACAATATAATTGCACTTTATTTTCCTAAAATCTTTACAAAGGGGTCTAATACAATACCTTTAAGTGCACAAATGTTATACGTACCCTGAACAAGTTAACATTATAAGAAATATTCTATAAACAAAAATAAATCATTTTATCTATATGCTTTTCAATTAAAATATACAAATCTGATTATACTTACAAGATTGATAAAATAAAATACATTTTTTGTGGAGGTACTATATTCTAGTATTTAAACTACTATATTTTGTTCATTTCATTAAAATTTCGGAATGCGTGTAAACATACTAAAAATACTAAATATTTTCCTTGCTCATTGCTCAATTGCAAATGTTTAAACAAATTGAAACTTAATTTAAAAAAACATGTGCGCGTACAAAAACACATAAGTAGGTATACATTTATACAGCTTAAGATATTTGTTAAACAACGCATGCAGGTTATAAAATGCTTCAATGTATTTTTCACAAATGTTACCCTTGGCTAACACAAAAGCTCTAAAACATAATAAACCAGTTATAAATAATATAAACTTTACTAACTATTACTTAAGTATATGCACAAATACTATATTGATAAAATGGTAAAATACTGACATAAATATATAGAAAGTAGTTCATCGACTACAAAATACAAAACAATTTAAAGAACAAAATAAAAAAACTTTAGTAACGGAAAGTAATCAACTTATTTAACACAAATTGGGAAATTATTTGCCTCACTGACGACAACAATCACATATGTCATGAACATATTGAATAAATATTGCCATTAAGTATGAATGCTTTTATTTAAAATCTTAGTTGGGTTAAATACCTACTAAACCTTGTATTTCCAATACTGTTTGTTACTTGCCGCTCATACATTGGTTAAATATTGGTTTGCAAGTGGTTTTTAACCATACAGATGAAATATCTACTATGTTTCCTACCAACGTCGTTGTTCTTACCTTCCAATATTAGTCTTATATACAAAATATGTTTGAAATGCGATAAAATGTTTAGCCAATATAATATATAGAAAAAATGCTGATACAAGATTGGTAATGTTTTGTCCTACTTGGGATGGCTCAGTTGATTTAATGCAAAACAACAATTTGCGCATTTTTTGCTGATGTAGTTCACATGATGCTTTGATGACAGTAAAATATCTATATTTAGCCCTGGTAATTTAAAGTGTAATGGCTGCACACTTTTCAATGATCAAATTTTTCAATTCTGGTAAAATTTCACTGGATGTACCACTAAATGAATTAGCTATATCATCTCCCGGTATGTTCATGTAACTTGTCTCACTGGAAGAACGCTAACTCTCAGTTACACAGAACACATTAGGTTGTTCTTCTTTAAGAAATATTTCCATTTTTTTACTTTATTTTTCATGCGTTTTGTATTTTGGTCAATAATGGTAAAACTTGAGTCCAATACCATTGAATTCTTTGAAACGTTCGTAAAGTTTTTTTTCATATGGTCATTACCACAACACTTAAGGTATATTAAAACATTTTGCATTGCATAGATGTATGATTGAAACCAGCACAAGCGAAACATCTTTAAATGTTAAAATACTCATAAACATCACAGGAATCCCATTTTATGTTTCCAAATTATATTATTTCAAAAAAAGTTTGTGGATCAATTTTTATTATCGCAATGAATTTAGTTCTCATTTTCTTTATGACATTCATTGAGTTCATCAGAGATACCAACTATTTTTACTTTAAGATTGAGTAATTCAGACTTTTTAATAGAATAGTTTGTTCTATTATGCTTTGTGCTTCCTCTTAAAACTTTTTTCATCTTTTTCTATTACACCTAACTACAACACCTCTATTTTTAAGTTGCTTCACTTGTAAAATTCCGATTTCCATTTCATCCGGTTTTATTATTTCTTGAACGTTTGTACTCGTTTGGTAAGTTCTAGGTTGTATCACCATAACTTTCCTTTATTCTTTACTATATCGCTCTATGTTTTAACCGAGTTTTTAGGTTTATTTAGACTTATTCGAGATTGTACAATGTCTTCATTATAAGTTTTTTGCAATTTGAATTCTTGATGTAAACAATCGATTGTTGAATAAATTTCTTTTTTGAAACTACCTAGTAAAATTTTAAGGTAATCTAATGTGATAACTCACTATCAACATTAATGTTCTGTTGATCTTCCCTTGTTTGTGGTTTTAATATGCTGATTTCCAGTTTCAAGTTTTCAGTTTACTTCATTTAAAAAAAACTTTATTTTCTAATTTTATTTTCTTAATTATAAATATCTCTATATTTTGCTTAGATTCGTCAGCTTTTTTTAATTAATGCTTTTTTTTAAATTCCAAAATTTGCTTCTATGGTACATGTGATCATGTGATGGTGAATGTATGTATTTTAAATAATTTCAATTTGTTTTTTTATATTTATTTTTTTATTTTTTTTTAGAATTTCTTTTTTTTGATTAAGTCTGTATTTTATAATAATGGATTTAATAATTATTTTTGAATATGAATTAATAACTTTAAATTCTAATATTATTTTTATATCAAATTTATTTGATTGAATAACACGTGCTGCAAGTAAAAAAAACCAGAAAAGTTACGCTTAACTCAAGAACAGTTTGTAGAAAGAAAATTAACGTTTCATTAAATTTACACTTACGAAAAAGCAGGATGGTCGCCAATTAGAAAAATTTTAAGCAAATTGTCGGACACTAACACAAGGTTTTCAATGCTTTATTTAAATATGAAAAGACAGAAATGACTTCTTTTCAAAAAATTCCTGAATAACTATTAAAATTCTTATGCAGTCTTTGCTTAAATTATTAGTATATTATTTTTATGTAGGTTGATGTATAATATTTCTGAAATTAACTTTTTTTTAATAGCAATTTACGTAACAAGGGTGAAAAGTAAGGCATAGCATAACAAACGGTAATGCACTTGAGTGAGTTATGCTATGATACTTTTAACGAGAGTAACGTACATTATTTTTTGTTAATGGTAAAGTAGTTTGTCCTCCTGTTCGTCAAGTTGTAGTTAGTTCTAGATTTTTATCTTCTTTAGGAGGGGCAATGTATGCTGTTACCTGTTAACAAATTCAGTTAGTTGTTATATACGTTGTGTAATGTTGTTCACTTACCGTAAATACATTTTCAGTGGCCTGAAGACGTGCACACTAGAGGCAGGAAACGTAGCCATAAAAACAGTTTAGAGTGGTTTTTATTGCCTCTCCTAAAGAAGATAACAATCTAGAACTAACTACAAATTATTTTTTGTGTTGCTTTTACTAAAATTACATTTTTTTTTTGAGAAAAAATAACCAGAGTATAATGTTGGTACCTACTACACTTATTATTAAATCTGTCAAACTTAACATTAACTTGAATATGTTTTTTTTTCAATTTCAACTAAATTTTAAGATTTTTTTAAATGACTTTTTTAACTGTCGCATACTCGTTGTAATATAATAATTGACTTTAAACACTTAGTTTTATGTAAATTTTTAGTTTTCATTTTACCATTCTAGAGATTTTTTTGCCCATTACGTAACTACATTAACCAATGAATATTGACGTTTGCGATGTTGGCAAATCATTTTTTACATATAAAATCGTGGGATTACTAATATATGTCTAGGTTTATGCGATGTACTACAAATGTTGTACCTCTTTTTATACATTAGTCATATTTATGACTGTTAGGGCAAGCTTTTATTTTCTGTTTAGTTTGACCAATATAACACACATTGCACCTTGTACAATATAGTTTATATACTACATCGTGTTTATTATGTTTGTTTTATCTTTAGTTCTACTGTACACCATGTCGTAAATAATGTCGTAATGTATTATCTATCATTGCTCTGTGATTATGTTTTTAAACTATTAGACAGTTTCCACTATAAACTCAAAACATTTAAAAATACGAAATAAAGACCATAAAAAAACTTAACCTGTTTTTAAGTGCCTCTTTTACGTAATTTTTCCATTAAAAGTTTTTTAAAACGTCAACTTAGAGAGTAATTTATGATCTTTAAGATGTAGATATTTATTAATTTATATAATTATTGTCATTCAAAATTATTGATTAGTTTGGATTTTTAAAATAACAAATATCAAAAGCAGATATTAATTGTTAGATTTGAGATATTTTTTAAAACTATGTGTCAGAAAAAAAACAATACAAAAGAACCGCTGTGTTTGTTTGCGTTTTGATAAATTGTTATGCAATACGTTGCCAACTTTGACTACAACACTGACATTGTCTAATCTCAGAAAAAATAAATTTAATATTAATATAAGATTTGACTGTAAAAGCGTATTAGTTTTAATAGTAATCAAATAATTAATTTTTATACAATACAAAAAAAGTTTAAAAACTATTTTAGTACCAAAAATAATAGTGGTAGTAATATTTTACACTTTTAATTTACCTCAATGCAAGCCCAAGTTACCTACGTCTGAATATAAAAAAAACAAATATGTTTGTAATATTTTTAAATGGAGTTTAAAAATAATAAAATTATCACGTGAAACTGTAGTTTCCGCGCTGTTTATATTGTTTACCTATGAATCATATTTTATTTATTTATTTCCTAAAAATCAAGCAAAACAAGTATTTTTTATACATTGAAATTATTTATTTAAATAAAAACGTATAATAAATAAACAACTTTATTGTTATTGAACTTTAAAAAAATAGAATATGATAATAAAACCTTACAATTAAACTATTCACAAAATACAAACATATCGGAACTACTTAAATAGATAATTTACACTTCATGAAAAGTATAAATATTAAAATTATGTCACATACTAATGTTAAACATCTGTGTCAAGACAAACTGAAACAGATGCAAACTAAAATACGAAAACGAATTCATAAATAAACTGACAAGATCTCTCACGAGTGCAGTGTTTATAGTTTTATTTAAATTTCTTGCCAGATCTGAGCAGGTAGCACTGTTTCTTGTCGCAATCGTGAAATCGTTCATATTGTCTCAGCGAGAAATGTAGGAATGCAGGAAATTTAGTCGAACATTAATATGATTTATAAACTCTAAGATATGACTAACTGACATTTATATTTTATAAGTGCATTGTACTAATGTCACAATACGGAAATTGGTTTGACGTTTGTCACATCTTACTGATATCATTTATTAATATAAAGCTATAGGTCTGTCAATGTATTTGTGAAAGTACATTCGAGCTTTCTTTTTCTGCCGAAAGGCTCGAAAAGAGCGAAACGGCTGTTCTATGGTTCACTCTGGTGGCATTTTCACATTTGCATTGACAGTGTTACCTTAGAATATTATACGTTGTGGTTTTAGGCCGCGATTTATTTAAAACGTGTTTGAATTACGCAGTTACAAAATCAGCTTACACGTTTCCGTATTCACAACCATTTACATGCTATTATTGGTTCGTAGTAAATGCATACTATTAGATAGCTTTGCTATCAAATTTCACTCGTTACTAATTTTTAACAATTGGTTATTTACTATAGATTTACCAACACACTTAAGCCATAATTGTGGTAAAAACATTTCTTAAAGAAATAAGAACGACTATTATTTTTAAAATTTTAAATTTTTGTTAAAGGTCTGTTTTTTCTTTTAATTTTTAATCAATGCATTTTGATTAATACATTTTTTAATCTTTTTATGTTATATTATGAATTATTATTGTATCATAGATTGCTAAGGTGTGGAACTTATGGATATAAACATACAGTACCGTTGTCCTGAATGTTAAAACCTGTAAAATTATTTTTACTTTGACTATTAACTTCAAACTGATGAGTAACGCGAGTTCTAATGTTTATCTTTTATAATGCGATTGGCTCATTGTTATCCATCATTAAAATTTATATGTATTTACATTATAAAATTTACATCTACTAATGCCAAATATAATTCTACGTCTTGTTTTTTTTAATGTTTGATAGTTTGGTTTTCTGCATCGTCACTTCTGAAGCGCTCTGAAAATGTATGTTTTAATATTATATTTACAATATATTTTTAGTATATGCTATGTTTTTTTATTATTAATTAATAATTAGATATTTTTATGGCAATTTATTTGGGGACATACTATTTGAGTGGTCCGTTTCAGAATATTTGTATATTTTTTAAACGATTATGATTTGTTAAATAATGTAAATTTGTTTTGTTAGGTACCGTTTTATAATTAAATTTCGCCGTTGAACAAATGCCAATTCTTAGTATATTTTTTAATTTGCTTAATAACAACTTTAAATATTGTAAGTCCGTATCGGAATAAAACTAAAGGCAACGTGTACTGATTGTGTGCAATATATAAATACCATAAATAATTACCTACTTCACTATATATGTATATTCAAAATATTAAGTTGTTTTTGTTGTTTTATTTTGTGTCATATGTCTTCAAGTAAATAAGCTTCTGGCAAACAGACTTCAACAATTGTCAAAACTATATATTCAAATTTGGTTAAAAACCACAGTCAATCCATTTTATTTGAATACGAAAATAAAATGGAATTGCCTAATGTTACTTTCTTGAACACTATAATTCAATTAAAATATGATGGCAAATGAATATTTTCATTCAGACTTCAACTAAAACCGCAAAACAAATGTAGAGGAAAAAATAACCTTGTAGATTAAGGGTTTGCTTACTAGGATTAACTAAAAGTCCCGAACAAGTATCTAATACTTGCTTTTCTTTTTGAGATTTTGTTACATTCTTGTTTTAATGTGACGTTTATAGATAAACCGCTGATCGAAGTATAGTCTCAAGTATTTTACTTTTGTTTTTAATTTTTATTAAGATAGAGTGATCTTAGATGCTAACTTAAGAACAGGTAATGTTTTTAGTAGCCAAGGTAATTTGAGTTGAATTTGTACTGATCATAGTATAGACACAGTCAGTTTTGTAGGAGATTTAAATAGAACTGCAGTTCTTTGGTTACGTGGTTTTTGTTGATTGCACATTATAGAATTAAGGAAAAGTCGAGTAGCATCGGACAGCGGATAAGATGGACACTGTTGTAGCGTACATTTCAAGATTTAGTAGTACAAATATATAAAAATCCAGCCATAAAACAACACGTGCTGCAAACTATAACAAAGTTTCAAGACGATTGGTTAATTTTTGATCAAATTGTGACATTTTTTGTGTTTTACTCTGTAAATTTAGTTCCAACTAAAATTTAAGTGCTTCGTAAATGGATACTTTGATGAATATGCTACAATATATATATAAATGCCGTGTTAGACTATATTATAACTTGACTTGTAAAAAACACTACCTGAAAGGTAAATTCTTTTAAGATAGGCGGAAGTTTTTAAGTATGTGGAGTTCGGGCACTCTCGGAGAGTAACATTTTGGTTGTCCGCAGACATATCGTTTATTAAAATAATACTATCGGTGAAGCAGCTGAAAGGTTTAACGTTCCTAAAAGTACACTGCATAAACGAGTCCAAAAACGTTGTAATAGTAAAGTTACCACTAAACCAAAACTAAAAAGGTTTTCATTAACTTTTAAGGACGCACAAGAAACCGTCTTAGTTAACCATGTAAAAGATATAAAATCTTAAGCTTTTGCGGTTGTTCTGCTTATGATTATAAGCGACTTTTGGCTTAGGCTGCGTCGTAGTTAAGCACTTAGGCTCAGTCCTAGTCTCTTCTTGAGAGCCAAAACAAGAAGTAGAACTTGGCCTTTGCCGTATTCTCGTTCGTAAACCCAAACAAACTGACGTTTCACAAGACATTGCAGCTTGCATCTTTAGAGAAGAAGAATGGAGTTCTAGCCAACACTTTAGTTTGGTCAAAGTTCTGCGTGTGACCTTTGATTTTGACCAAATTAAAGTGTTGGCTAGAACTCCTTTCTACTTTCCCAGACTAATCCGCAAAGCTGTGGAAATAGAAAAACATCTATGTAATATGAACCGAAAAGACGGTTTATGACTCAGCAAATCTTGGCTACCAGTATTATATCCTCTAAGACAAAGATCAATCTTCTTGGAAAGGACACAAACATTACTCCGAGTAATAACAAAGTCAGTCAAGCGATAACGGATAGATAAGGTCCGTTAATCACGCTAATCGCTATTGGTATACATATCGTCATTTACACTTTTTCTTTCAGTGACATTTACCACTCTAGAGATGCAAGCTGCAATGTCCTGCAAAACGTTTGTTTCTTTGCGTTCACAAACGACAATACGGCAAAGGCTAAGTTCTACTTCTTGTTTTGGCTCTCAAGAAGAGACTAGGACTAAGCCTAAGTTTGGGTGTTTAACTACGATGCGGTCTAAGCCGAAAGTCGCTTATAATCATGTAAAAGATTAAAACAGTCGTCTCATGCCGTTCGCAAGAAATGATTTTATGAAATTTGTTTTTGATGTTGCGGAATCAATAGAACTTAGGTAGGTATCGTTTTAACACAGAGAAAGGAATAGCTGGTAAAGATTTTTAGTACAGTTTTCTTCAAAAACATCCAAAGCTTTTTTAAAGAACTGCTGAATCTACCAGTTTTATCCGTGCAGTTGGTTTTAATTGTACAGTATAAAGCTCTTTGTAAAAAATTAATTTTGCATTTTTTAAAATACATAATGCAGACGAGACTGGCGTCACATGTGTTCACGCATATTAAAAAGTATTATCCGTTAAAAAAAATAAATTGGAAAACTTATATTCGCCAAACGAGGTCAAAATGTAACTATCATATTGTGCATGAATGTCACAGATTTTTTTCTTTTTTTCTACTATAACTTGATATTTTTTCCAAGAGTTAAAACGAATAAAATGATCAACGCTCGTTATGATTATATCAGCGCTGCACTACCAAGTGGCTGAATGACTGTTGAATGTTTAAGTGGTTTCATTATTTTGTCAAATATTCAGCCCGAGTAAAAAATGCCCAGTACTACTTATCGTAGATGAACAACCATAAAGATCTACAGATAATTAAATATGCAAAAATAAACTAGATTCATATTCTAAGCATTCCACCGTATACATCACATAATCTTTAACCTCTTGACCGCTGTGTGATGAAACTATTTAATTCTGCTTACAATAAAGCTTAGTGGATACAAGAACAATGCGAGGAAAATGTGTATGACAATGCAGGAATGGTGTCGGTAGCTTTTTTATTGACTTCCTTACATCTATAATGATTGATATTTCTGCAACAACTGTTCCACCTCAAAATTTATCCAGGTCATTGTCATTGAAGACAATCTATTTAAGTTAAACACTTCCGTTGAATAACTATTTAAGTTGAACCTGATTGTGAAAAATGAGTTTTCTGTGTCGCACCCAATCGTTAAAAAAAAGCTCTTTACGTTTGATTGCGTAGTTGAAGTCAAAGGTCACCAATCTTTTTTCGGATCTATTTCAAGAGATAAGATCACTACTGATGAAAGTATCTAATGCTACAGACTTAAAAAAAACTGACGTTTAAAAGCAAAAGAGTGAAAGAGGAAAGTTTTTACATCAACATTCTACAAGGATGCACTAAAACAAAAAGAGAATAAAAAAAGAGAAAGATAAACTCCAATGCAAAAAAGAAAAAAAATAAGGCGTTGAACAAAAGTGTTAAAAGGAATGTTTACTCTAAAACAAATTGGTGCTTCAAATCGTAAGAGAAATTTAAAAAAAACGGAAAAACATTGATGCTACTTGAAGTTAGGCTGAAGATAAAACATTGTGTCTCGCATGTGGTAAATCTTTTGATAAAGATTGGATACAGTGTCACAAATGTTCTGGATGGGCTTATGAAGAGTATGCTGATATTACAAGTGCACTATATTATACTTAAGACCAGTGTTTTACTAATGAAATTTGTATATTGTTGTTCACTTTTAAATTTTGTTATTAGTCCAAATATCATATTTAAAGTTCAAGTTGTTTAATAAGTATTATGTTTAATATTAGAACATTTTTTTGTATTGTCCAGAGCTACCTTCTAGCGTCTCAAAGCAATAAAATATGAACGAAACTTTAATCGTGTTATTGAAGCTAATATAAAATTAATTGTGCTTGAATTTTTTAGGTTTCTGAGTCTTACAATAAATTATTATTGCAAGAAAAAATAAAGAAATAATTTTAACAACTTTGTTATTGAATAAAATGGAAAGTGTTCGGGACTAACCGACTTTCCCGTACAGCATCATCGATAAAAACGTAGTGACAGTGATTGGAACGTTTTTAGTGTAAAGAAGAAAAAAAAGAACTAAAGACACTTCTTTGTAGAACAATGGAATTGATAGTATATTAACGTGCTCTAAACCTAAATTTTTTGGGTAACGTAAAATTTTAAAAAGGAAAAAAGTTGATAGGCGAGCAAAGACTACTTGCATATTTAAAAAAACTGAAACATATTTTTTTTTCAAAACAATGTTTGATGTAGATTACAAGTTTGTGAGATTTGTGAATGGTTGAGTAGTTATTGCAAACATAAAAATCTAATACAGTGAAGCGTTTAATCATTTCGAGCAGAAAAAGCAACAGTTCAATTAGTCTGTGAGAAGTAAGGTTTTGTGCTAGTTTTCAAGGTCATTATTGAGTAAAAAAGTAAGAAGCAATAAACATACAATTATAGATTGTAAAGAGCACCGTTGTTTTTCTAGAGAGATGACAGATGCACAGTAAATCACTTTACAGTTAAAGACCAAAAACATATATTAATCTTAACTAAACCACATTGAATTTAGCTGCTATATAAGATAGGAACTATTAGTAATCAATTGCTGATCTAAGTATGACTACTGATCCTGCGTAAACAATTTCTATGAGAGAATTTGCAGAATCTACGTTCTAGTGTGATATTTTTATCATTGTATGGAGCATGGAATAACTCTCAGTATAATTTCAAAATGTGGTTATTTTATAGACGCAGTTTCTTAGTTTCTTTGAGTTTCATTCCGTTAATTGTAAATAAATTGCTAATTTTTTTATAATTGCAGTGAGCATATTGTAGAATTTAAGTTTCCACGGGTTGCATTTGTAATAGAATATTCTACTCTGGATAATTCCTGTGTTGTCCTTATCACACAAACTAAGGTTTCGTCATACGTCGCAGTGGACATTTTCAGAGCCCGAATCAAACTGGTTAATTGCGCCGTAAAATTTCGCTTTTATAGACCGGTCTCCGATCTATAAAACTGGTTTCCAAATCCCCGATAAAAGCAAAATAGGACCTCGGTTAATTTTAAAGGATTTTTAATTATTTCAATGCATTTCCTAATTTTCTTCTGATAGTAATTAGAAATTAGTTTTGATGTCGAATCTTTGTTTACTAACGTGCCGGTACCTGTTCCTATTAACATTATTAAATCTTTATTCAGCGAGGACAATATTTCAAGCGACATAGTACCTATTATCGAAAAATGTTTGACGTTAACATATCTTACTTTTCGAGAAAAAATTTACTCACAAACATCAGAAGCCCTCATAGGTTTTCCGCTTTCACCGGTTGTTGCTAGTATAGTTATAGAAGATTTTGCCAAAAAAATGTTATCTAGATTTTATCTAAAACTCAAGTGATGGTACAGATACGTTGACGACACTTTTGCCATTTGGCAACATGGTTCTTCTACGCTCAACGTGTTTCTATGTCATTTAAAGCCAATTGATCAAAATATTGGTTTTACTATGGAATTAGAAAATAACTTCTCTTTACCATTTTTGAACGTTTTAGTTAATTAAAATAATGATGGTTCATTATCACATTCAGTTTATCGAAAACCTACCCATTCAAATAGACATTTAAATGTATTGTCTCATTATTATTCTTCTTAGTACTTAATTATCAATAGCAAATACAGAACTGTTTCCTTAAGTCAACCCCAAAATATTTAGAAAGAGTTAAATTATCTAACCAAAGTGTTAGTTGCGAACATTTACAATGAAAAAAGTAATAAACAAGCTATTATGACTCAACCAGTGTCTATTGCTTATTTACCCTATGTCAAAGGTACCACGGACCGTATATGAAAAATGTTCTCTAAACAACATTGTTACTCGGTTTTCTACTTTTCTTAAATTTAATTAACTCTTAAATTCAGTGAAAGACGTTACTGCTTTTCAATCTGACGGCGTCTATAGCGTTTTTTGCTCTTGTGGTCGTGCATACATAAAAGAAACAAATAGAAGTGTAGTCATCTTAAACAATCTTTGAAATCAGCGGTGGCGGAACACGTGTTAGAAACGGGTCATCAAATTATGTTTAAAATTACTAAGGTTCTGGCTAATGTTTCAAATTATTATCAGTGAAAAATTAGGGAACCTATTAAAATATTTAAAATCTCTTTAATATTAACCGAGTTTTTATTACCGGAAACCAGTTTTATCTATCGGAGGCGGTCTATAAATGCAATATTCCAGAGCGCAGTCAATCAATTTGTTTCGGAGTCTTTCTGGTGTTTTAATTTTTGACAATTTTTTTTAGAGATCTCAATTATTGCTTGGAAGTTTGCAAATTTGTAAATGCATACAGAAGAGTAGTTGGGTATAAAAAATAGTATTGCAAAATAATTTCATTTAAATTGTTGATTCTGAGAAAAACCAAAAAAAAACGTTATTTCTTTATTGTTTACATTACTTAACAATAAAAATAAAATTTTTGTGCAGTCTCTGTAAACTGTTTTTCAAATATACATATATTTGAAAAATAGTTTACAGTTTAATCATTTGTCTTTCAGCAAATGAAGCACAAGTGTTTGCAAATTAAATTTTGTAAATCCATACCGGAGAGGAGTTGGGTCTAAGAATTAGTATTGCAAAATAATTTTATTTAAATTGTTTAGTCAATCTTTTGCAGAAATATTTTTATTAGATTAAATCAGGTGTAGAGAAATGTGTCAAACAACTGTTCATAACAAAAAATGTTTAGTGTATAAATATTTCTTCTGTTTTTTTGTTAAATGGAAGTGATTACCAAATTTAAATTGCATAAATGCGATATTTTTTCTATGATTGTTTATTAGAAGCTTTTATCTTTTTCTTTGTTTTGGTCTATCAACTGCTATCTATTATTTTCTTTGAAAGTTGATCCTTTAAACATGAATACAAATGTTGTAGTATTGTTTTATATATTTATTTGCAATCTTATTTTACTTTAACTTTGCGTTATACCGTTGGTTATACGTAAAGTTGCTTTAAAGTTTGTTATATGATTTGAATTCTACGGCGCCATTCTCACTAGTTCAATTAAATCTATTATTTGTAACTCTAGCTATTGTTTGGTCTGTTGATGTTAACATGTAAAAAAAACCATGTACTTAAATCCTATTTTTTGCTTGGTTTTTAAATTTTATAACAAAAATATGGTACATAAGTAACTTTCCAATGTTAAAACCAGTTTGGTATTGACTTATTTTTGTTAATTTTTTTTAATCTCTAGCTTTAATTTACTTTGTTAATACTTTGCAAATGACATCTAACAAGAATATGAGTTATTTATGTTTTTTTAAGATTGAAATTTTGAACAATGTACCTAACATTTCTCGCTCTTGCTTTGCATAGGTTTTTTTCCCTTAATTTTAATTTTGCTTTTTTTAAATTTTTTTGCGGTGTTTCAAAAATTTTATAAATTTTTTTTTCTGCTTTTCTTTTATTCTTTTTGTCGCATTTTTCACATAACGCATAGATACGACTGATACCGTTAATAAATGTGTCGACACGTACAATCGTTCATAAAGTTGATGGTGTTGGTTTGAGATAAAAAAAAATTAAGAAACGTATTTTACACCATTGTATTTAATAGTTAAGAAATTGCCAAACGTATATTTTTAAATACAAAGTAGGTCAAATAGAAAAGATTAATCAATTAAAGTTAATAGACAAGCAAATTACCAAAATACGCACGACGAAAATACGAGAAAGTGTTTTAGTGGGAATCCATGCACTTATTTAAAAATAGTAAACTAAAAGCTCTTCACACAACTTTCTAAAACACTAAGCAAGATAGTAATCTTTTTTTTTAAATTATATAGTTAGTTAATAATGATAACATTTTATTGCGCTTAAAGTTCTTTTAAAAAATGTCTGCGCTTTTAGATAAGAAACTTTTTATTTGAGATAAAACTTTTATGGTATTTATGTATTTCTAAAAATGTTTGCCACTTTCTGTTTTACTATGGTATTTATTTGCAAAAGGGTTTTTATGTTGTTTACGTTTTACATATTTCTGTCTGGTTTGTGCATAAATTATAGTATTATTGAAAGATACATTACTTACCGTAGTTGTCAATGATAGCTACATTTAATTCGATATATAAAAAAGAGAAGTTCTTTGACTTCATATTTCAAATTATAATAATTTTTTTCTTTATGGGCGTTTAATGCTTAATAACCGATTCGTTTCACAATTATCGTAATAGTATATTTAGTAATATTTAGTTCACGCTGTAAAACATAATTAATACATGATATACTCGATTAATCTTTCTCAGAAACATTTTATCGATTAAATCGTATAAAAACTTAAATTGCGTAATTACATGAAATTATGTTTTTGTTGCATTTATAGTTTTATTAAAAACCAATGTTTGTTTCAGGTTATGGTGTTCAAAAGATAACACAAGTATATACATGCTGTTTGAATACGTATGCGGTGGAGAGCTATTTTCGTACTTACGCAATGCAGGACGATTTAGTTCTTCGACAGGAAACTTTTACAGTACAGAAATTGTATCCGCCTTAGATTATTTGCATTCAAGAAACATTGTGTATAGAGATTTAAAACCAGAAAATTTATTACTAGACAAAAATGGACACTTAAAAATAACAGATTTTGGCTTTGCTAAAAAGTTGACGGACAGAACGTGGACCCTCTGTGGTACACCTGAGTATTTAGCACCTGAAATAATTCAAAGTAAAGGGCACAACAAAGCGGTCGATTGGTGGGCATTAGGTAAGAACCTTTAGTTATATATGAATTAAATTTGATAAGCCGTATAACAACTGTGAAAGTACCTTCGTAAAGTATATACATGCATATCACGTCTGACGACTGGACTAGGTCATTGACACGATTAGAAATCTTCGAATGTATAAAAACTAACGAATGTATTTATTAAAAATGCTGCACTTGCTTAGGTGCATTTTAAACACTTCTAATTTTTTAGGTATTCTTATCTACGAAATGCTAGCTGGTTACCCTCCTTTCTACGACGACAATCCCTTTGGAATTTACGAAAAAATTCTTAGTGGCAAAATAGATTGGGCCAAACATATTGACCCAATCGCTAAAGATTTAATTAAGAAATTGTTAGTACCCGATAGGACAAAGAGGCTAGGAAATATGAAGGTAATAGTCTTTTCAATTTTGAAACAAACAGCTTAAACGTATTTGTAGAGTGGAGCCGACGACGTCAAAAGACATAGATGGTTTAAAGGTGTGGACTGGTATGTCGTTGTTACCAGAAAATTAGAGGTAATGTATTTACTATTGCAACAATTTTTACACTCGTACTGTTAAAATGAAGAGATATATTTATTTAACGGATTAATTAACGCTTTTCTTCTAAATAATCTTAACATTTAGTCAGAATTGCTTAGAATATACTTATTTTAACCTTGTACCTACTGTTACTTTAATGTAACACAGATTTGCATTAAAGAAAGTGCTTATTTTTTGACGTTAGTACATTATTATTAGTTGCTATTGGTAGACAAATCATTTAAGATTTATTGGTTGACCTTCTCTTGTATGTGAAGTACGTAAACTTATTTACCGGTGTTAATTTGACGTGAAAAATGGTACCTAACTTCGATTAAGTATTTATTTTATTACATGATCGTAATTTACGACAAAATAATTTTGGAATCATAATAAAATGTAGGTAGTACTAATTGTAGTAAGAATGGTTTTGCCCTTTTATTATTATTTGTTAAGTCTTCCACTAAGGTTCAGGCTAGCAACCTATAGGGACTGCATGTAATGCAAACATTATAAAATAACACTGAATCATTTTCTTATACAAACTTTATGATAATTTGACAATTTACTTGATATGTATATTTCTTTGTAATCGACTAAATTTAATTGTAACTGCAATTTATGTTAAACTACCTGATGAGAAGTTAAGAGTACCTGCGGAAATTTAGACCACTACTACTTAAATCAGCTTCAAATCTCAATATTTAAATAATTTGCATACACCGGTAGCTTGACTTTGACAACAAAAAAAGAACAAAAGTTTATATGGACAGATGGCGATCTTTAAAGTAGACTAATTGAATTCAAATTTTTAGATTTTTTGGAGTTTTTAAATAACTCCTGTTGAGATTTTTAAAATACTTTAGTAAGACAATACAATTAAATAGTTAGTAAAAGAAAGCATAAATTACGCGCCAGATCGAAGTATTATGTTCCAAGATATAAAATGTGTATTCATCATAATTGTTCCGTATGGATATCATAATCTGGTCCGTAATTCCTTGCGCAAAAACAACTTGCAAGTCATATTTGAGAGCTTCTTGTGTCTGGGGAGAATGTGCTAAGTTTTTCAATCTTTCACTAATAATGTTCAAGACGTGTTCAATCGGCAAAAACTTGTGATATCTGGGTGGCTATTGTAAGAGATTAACATTGGCCTCTTCAAATCGGTTCATAGAGTGTCTTGCGATGTAGATACGGGCATTATCCTGCTGGAAAAGTGGGTTTTCCAACTGCTGAAGAAATGGAAGAATATAAGCTATAGCACCGCAGTGTGGCGCACATGCTACTCAACAAAAAATTGAACAGTGCGCCGTTCCCAACGTCTTCGTTTGACTCGCATACGGCCATTATATTTCTCCAAACAGAATTAAGATTTGTCACTAAAGACTACTCTATGCCATTCCAGATTCCAGTTGTGTTGCAACCTGCACCTCTCCAAACATTGATGTCGGTGTCGACCCGTCAATTGTAGCACAAGATGTGGTCGATAGGATTGTAATCCAGAATTTCAGATTTGATGATAAAATGTTCAAAAAGGATCATCTTAATTACCTAACCATTAATTGGCCATTGATTTGATACTGGAAAATCGGTTTATTGTTGTCATAAGTCGGTCTTGCACCTCATTTCATTGCCTCACTCAGTTCCTTGTCTACGACGGTGTTGATCTTTTCTAGTCTAGACTTAATAACAGCGCATTATAGAGAATTCTTTGCGATTAAGACGATTTGCAATGTCTATGTACGAAAAACTATCTTCACGTAAACTAACAATTCTATGTCTATCGAATTTGCTTAATTGGCGGTGATTTTTAAGTTGTTGCATTCTGGGCATAATCACACTTTTAAAACACGGTTAATAGAAGAACCACAAGAAATAACAATATTACAATTAACTAAAGCTTGTACGAAATACATAGGATATAGTTGGGACGGCGGATCTTTGCAATTATGGCCGCCAAAACATCCGTGTGAATCAAGATTTTACCATTGTTTACAATATTTAGTTTTCAAATCTTCAGTTCACATTAATATGTTAAATTATGGGCTATTTTCAATGTTATAATTTTCGACAAGACGTTTAATTTGCTGTGCACAGTCTCTGTATTTCTTACGGGCAGGTGTACCTTCTATACCCGCTACATATTGCCCTACTTGGACTTCATGTAAGTTTTGCTCCCTTTGAATGGCCTCTATAAATTTCCAAATATTGGGATGATCACAGGAAATTTGCAGCTCAAGTCCTCAATGCCAACCTTCTATCGAGTTATTTGTTTTAGGCAAACCAGCGTGTGCTCCTTCAAAACAGTTCCACATGTCACGAGGGGAACGGGGTAAACGACGCCGCTGTTCTCTTTGAAAACGTCCTATCCAAGTGTTCTCAAAGTAATCTACAACTGCTTCTGCTTCTGGAGGTACCACGCTTTCGTCCAACAGAGTTTCAAACGCACTGACAACTTTTTCTGTAGGTACAAATGCTAGTGCAGCTAATAATCGAAGTTTCATTGCAAACTCAGCATCTGTTTCGTACCGCTGTTTAAGACCTTCTGATTGGATTTTTCGGAATATGCCTTGCGAGAAATGAAAAAAACATCCTCTGTGTCTGGTTTGCGGAAATTCTTTATTAAGGGCGCTTATCATGCCACTTTCAAAATCTGTTGACGGTGAGGTTCCTGGAAGAAGTTGTTTTACTGCTTGAAGAAATCTAACGTATGTTTCTCTGGTTTTATCAGGTAGTAAGACGTAGAACAAAGGAATAGCGATATTGCGTTTTTATTCATGAACTGTATTGTCAATCATAGGCCTAAGTCGAAGATTTCTTCTCGTAGAAAAAATTAGTAGCCGGTTTTCGGTGGGCTCTGAATCGAACATCAAAAGTCTTCTCCATTTTTTGTTTTCTTGTATTCTTCTAGCAAGACAATATCACTGCGACTAATAAGGAATGGTGGAAGAACTTGGTTTTGACTTGATGCTGCTCACCGTTGGAAACCTAATTGCTGCAGCTTAGTAACTCCAACAGTAGCGTTCGATACGATGTAATGTGGTGCATTTTGAGTGTCCCTAGCGTTATCTCGTATGGTGTTCATTACCTTGCTTTGTTCTACATGTGCCGCAACAGTTTGCACTTGCCTTTTACACCGGTTATGTACTCTAGCGCCATCACAATGTTACTGTAGTACAACTTGATAACTAATTTCATCTAATTTATCAGGGAATTAATGGCACGGTTAAAAATTCTCCCGTTTATATAAGAACTTTAATTGTGTATTAACGGCCCTGATTGGGCCTAATTATAATTCATTATGTTCATGAAACAATAAGTAGGTATGAGGATATTTATAACAGACACCCCATTAGAAATAATGACATCCTGATCATTACCTATAGCCAATATTGTTAACATTTGATCGTTTTAATGTCATTAATGTAACAATTGTATCAGCAAACTATTAGAAAGCTGTTTCCTTTTATTATTTATATATATTATATTTATCTTGCAAGAATACAATGACGTTTTAAAATCTATCTGCGGAATATCTAAAAGCATTAAGAAATTAGAGGTAATATAAAATATGTAAAAGAGAATTCAAGGCAATTCAATTGTTATAACGTATATCACCCTTATTCAGTAGCTTAAGTATTAAATATTACTTTTAAAGTTCAAATATTAAGGCTTTTAGCTTAAAAGGGCCGGGATGTCAAGACACCCCACCTGGTATTCTGTGTTTTGGATTTCTACCGGCATTAGGAAAGTTAAGGGGAATCGCTTACAATTTAAATTAATTATAATAAGTCTTTTAAGTAGACATGTATCATTTGAACACAATAAAATCTTTGTGTATTTCATTTTATTCAAAGCGCAATTGATCGGCAAAAATTTTTTGGCAGGGAAATGACAATGAACCATAACTTTCGGTTAACTTCTCTTTCGGTAAACTGTGCTTCGGTAAAAATGTTTTTCGGTCAATTGTAATTCGGCAAATTGTTCTTTCGGTAAACTGTTCCTGGCCTTTGCATAGATTGCCACATAAGCTTCCACAAGAATGATTTTTATATAGTTGTTTTTAGATTATTCCTTGTTTATTCGTTAATAAAGTTTACATATATGTAATGCACTGTTACTGACAAATTAAAAAAGAATTAAAAGAATATTAAATTGCGCTTGTGCAAAAAAAAAAATTATTTATAGAAAAACAGTAATTCAGGTTATTAAGGGTTAATTTTTCCAATAGAACACAACATAGAATTTATTTTTCAATTTGTGCAAAACCAATACTACCAAAAAAACACTTAAGTTTTGACTTGCTAATTTTTTTTCTACTAATATCAATGCAATCTAATTTAAAAAAAATATGTATACATTTTTTAAATTAAAGTTTTTTATTTATCAGACAAAATCGGTTCATGTCTCATTCAAGAATGCAATAGTACAAGACAAGTTAGTTGACTTTCCTTAACCATTATAGCCGTTTACTAGTATTACACTCTGCATAAAAACATTTAAACCAAATATTGTTTATAGAAAACTATAAATTAGTACGGAAGGTAGAAAAGTTGTCATTGGAATTAATGACAGCGAAAGTCAATAATCTATTGACAAGTACTGCTGTCAAAATTCCAATAAAATAGGTTAGGAACAATCTTGATATAATTGTAAAAAACAACATCAGAACTGGCGGACAACTGTTTCGTTCTTTTGGAACTTGTCAGCGCTAGGATACACCGATGTGTTTCCACAACCATACCGACAAACAACCGTACTCTTTAGTTTTTTATGTTGACATTATTAACATATTTCAAATGTTTTTTGAGCACCATTCCTGTGGTAAAAATACCACGTATAATATATATAGAAAACTACAATAACAGAAGTCAATGATCTATTGACAAGTAACGCTGTCAAAAATGTTACTATACTCTTCTTGCAAAGACCTAGCCGGCTTTGCTAAAAAAATTCTTCACTACAAAATATTAAAAAAATCCGTTAAATATGTATATTGATCATTGAATGTATAAAACTATCTGACCGCAAATTTACTTTAATTTAACTAATGTATTAATTGCAGCCTCCAATTATTCCTAAGGTCATGTACGACGGCGACACAAGCAACTTTGATGAATACCCAGAAATAGACTTAAAATCGTCGAGAACATTAGACGAAGAAGAATTAAAACTATTTGAAGATTTTTAATAACGATTTGGGTTTATTGAATTTATTAAATTAAGCCTATAGATTAATAATAGTATTATAATTTATGTGCTGTAATAGTTTTTAGTATTTATTACACTTAAGTATGTGATACATAGTATATTTTATAGATAAACTAATACATAATGTAAAAAGCGTGATGATTTTTTATAAATCTAATAAAAATGTAAATAAATTTATAATTTTTTTTACTTTTAGTTTAGTAACGAAGAAGATGAAATAAAAGTAGTATCTTTGTTTCTAGTTATATTTTCTATCAGTAAAAAATATTAACATTGTTATATTAAAGAACATTATTTTTGTAAATAAAAACAATTATGTTTAAGCATAATTTTTTATAATCTTTATTCTGACGACTGAAACATGATTAAATTGGCTTAGTAACGTCTTATATTGGAGTTATGTAAATCTACAATTACCTCGATCGCCTAGGCATTGCACTAAATTGTGACAAGGTACCATTCTTATACCAATATAACATAACGATGAATTGATGAGTTAAATATAAATTTTATTCCAAAAAGTAATTTTACACAATGTTTAAACGTATATAAATATCTATTTGTCTACACCCTTCAACATTCATGCAAATTTTTTTAAAGGGTATTTTAGATGTTTTATGATTATGAACAGGTTTTCAGTATTTTAGTAAGCGTGGAACGATAACAATAAAGATTATTAAAAATGATGGATTAATTAATGTGTAAACAGTACTCTCTATATTTGCTGAACTCTCTTTCGGTGTACAAACATCTCGCAAAAAAGCATCCGCCTGTTTAAACCAAAATAAACAAGAAACGTACAGCTCATTACTTCCAGTTCCTCTCTTTTCAGACTTTTTTAATTTTGCCAGTTCTGAACAGTAACAAATTCAAATTATTTATATTTTTGCTTTTATGTAATTTACGTTTAACTGAGGTAAATTCAGCTCACTGTGTACAGATTTGGCTGTTTTCTTTGGCGAATTGTTTTACGATAATTCTCAGACTTATTGTTTCAAAGGCATTAATTATTTCTATAGAATGTACCTCTACTTTGTTCACTGGTGATTTTGGATGCACACTTTTGATGAAAAAACCAAATTTACATCAGCTAATTACTAATGAATTTAAGCTAAGATAAAGTCGTTTTATCTTAAAATCATTTTCACAAAAAAAATATATTACCACAGAAAAATGAAATTAAAAAAAAAACATAAAAGGTAACGTGACCATAAAATAGCTACCCATGCTAATAGTAAATCATCCTAACTACCGTGCAACCGATTAAAACCTCAAAAAATCAACAAAATAAAAAAAAATAGAACAACACAGTGTATCAAATCAGACTTCTATTGGTTACGCGTATTACATTTGTTAATGTAATAGCAAAAGTGTTCACGGCGGGAGTCTATTCTAAGATGAGAACGTCTTCCGGGTTTAAACTGCGCCACCAAAGCAACCGAAATCTAAGTTAAGTAATCAACTTGTAAACCAAGATACATTCCAAACTCTAACAAACTAAGAAAAAAAAACGATAAACTTGAAAAAGCAAACGACAATCTAACAAAGAACCGCTGCAGAGTTAGGTAATCAACTTGCAAACCAAGCCAGATTCTAAACTCAATAGCAGTGACTTAAAAAAAGAAGTAGTCTCCGTATATAAAGAAAAAATATCGTCACAGCTGGTTTGTTTTGTTTTTAATGAAGGAGTAATGACCGGGAACCAAAGAGACCCCTTTTTTGGTTTCTAAAAACATAATCACAATTAAAATTATTGGGGTGTTTATAATAATGAAACGTTCGAGAAGTTATTTGCAAATTCAAGAGCCTTCTAAAAGCTGTTATCCATCTTCTAGAAGATATACCGAAAGATAGGGAACACTCGAAAAGGATTTCCAAATTTGTATATATACCAACGAAACAAATCGTAGGTCAGTTATTTCCGTAATGCGAAGCCTGCAGTGTTAAGAAAATTATTCAAGTGTAAATAAATAAGTCGTTAACGCGTGTTATAAATAAATCTACGAAGTACGTGAGTTTAGTATACACAAGCGTGTGAAGATATCCGCGGACTTTATCTTATCTTCGTGTAACTGATAGCGTTTGTTATACATAAATTATACTGTAAGTGTTTTATTAAATATTATTAGATTGAATTAGTTCGGTTAATTTAAAAGTGTACATATTTTTAGTATAAGTAAAACATATTTTTAGTAGTTTAAATAAATTAGTTTTAATAATAAAATTTGTTACAAATTGGTATCAGGTGTCCGGTTTAAAACCCGTGGAAATCGTGTAAATAGATAAAACTGTTCGCGATTTTTATTAGTGTAAACACCATTAAGTAATCTAATATCGCTCCCGTAATAAAAACTTTAGTTCGGGTGTTTGTTTATAGCATTTAATCTTGGCTGTTCGTTTCGTTAAACTAGTGTCGGGCTTTATTAAAATTTAATGTTATTAAATTTTGTTTTAAATTATTATTCGTGGTTAAATTTATGTCGGTGACGCGTTTGCAAGCAGTTAAAATAGATGCAAAGCTAATAAAATTTTTTGAATCAATAAAAAATGGTCAAGAATCAATGAATAAAAATATGGAAGAAAATAATACAAAAATGGGCAAAACTTTACAGAAAATTGAAGAAAAACTGTCGGAAAATTCCAGAAAAATGGAAGAAAATGCTAGAAGTTTAAAAGAAGAAATACGAGCGAGCATGGAAAATCAAATAAAGACTATTGAGGAACAAATACAAGTTAGTGTAGGAAATCAAATCAAAATTGCGCAAGAGGAAACCCAAGCAGATATGCTAAATTTAAAAGAAGAAATTTTCGAATCTATGAATGACAAAATAGAAGAAGTACAAGACAAATTAGAAGAGAAGTTAAAAGAAAATTCAAGAACCATAGAAGACAAGCTAGAGAAAAAATTGAGAGAAAGAATAAAACTGAATGAAGAAAGAATGAAGCAAATGAATTGCCACGGGGAAAGAAAGCGGCCGACGATCAAGCTGGGAAGAAGTGTGTGCTTTGGGCAGAAACATCAAAGCGTACTGGGCGCAGTGGGACTCCATGATAGTAGAAGACGCTCTTCTTAAGCAATCTCTAGAAAGTGCCGAGGGCACGGGAAACAGACTACAGTTGGTAGTGCGAAAGAACCGGGTGGCAGAAGTGTTAAAGCATCTTCACGATGGGACATCCGGAGGACACTTTGGCATTAAGAAGACATTGGGTAAAGTACGAGAACGATTCTACTGGATGAACTGCAAAGAGGACGTCATGAAATGCTGCCGTAACTGCACGGTCTGCGCATCAAGAAATGGTCCAGCGAGAAAACGCAAAGCACCCATGAAGCATTACAACGTAGGGACCCCTTTGGAAAGAGTAGCGATTGACATCGCAGGGCCGTTCCCAGAATCCGATTCGGGAAATAAATACATCCTGGTGGCGATGGATTATTTCACAAAATGGACGGAGGCTTACGCCATACCCAATCAGGAAGCAACTACAGTCGCAGACGTATTAGCAAAAGAGTTTTTCTGCCGGTTTGGAGTTCCGTTGGAATTACACTCCGATCAAAGCCGCAATTTTTAGTCTGGACTGTTTCAAGAAGTTTGCCGACTGTTGGAAATTAAGAAAACTAGGACAACGCTTCTCCATCCTTAATCTGATGACATGGTTGAACGGATGAATCGAACAATGGGCAAGTACTTAGCCAAGGTAGTGTCCGAACACCAAAGAGACTGGTATCAGTACTTGCACCTTTTCCTAATGGCATACCGATCATCCGTTCACGAAAGCACAGGCACAGACACCATCCTGTGCCATGCTCGGTCGTGAAATACGATTACGATGCGATCTTCAATTTGGACGAAGACCGGAAGAAGAAGTTGCTGGAGAAGACTACGTCAGCAAGCTGGCCAAGAGCCTAGACGAAGTACATAAAGAGGTCCGTACAATAATTTCTATGCTTTCTCGGATTTTTCTATTGAAAGAGAATAAAGATTTTTCAATCACCGAAACGTTATCAAAATCTATATTGTGACTTGTAGTAAAATGATGTTCAACATTCGTTGACTTAAAAATATGCTTTTTTCTTATACAACGATCACGTTTGGAAATGCGTGTAATGATGGAACGACCGGTTTTACTAATGTAGACTAAACCACATAAGCAAGGAGTTTGGTATACACCTTGAAATGAAAGTGTAGGAAAGGGATAAGAAAAAATTTTAGAAACTTTGCCTGTCGAGCTAAATATGAGTTTAATACCGTTTTTACAAAAAAGTTTCTTTATTGGATTTAGAACCTTGTGAAGGTAAAGTAAAAATGCCAATTTTAAATTGGATTTGGAAGTAGAAATGTCTTTAAGTAATCAAGCACGTGGATGTAAACGACGATTCATACCTGTATGAATATCTTGATTTATTTAACCATTGTTCACCAAGGTTCTAGTAAGATTACATCCGAGTCTAGATTTTCAGGTTAGCAAATAGAAAAAGCGCGATGAACCAAAGATTCAATAACAGAAAGTTTTTGTGCAGAATGATGAGGAGACCAAGCATGAAGGTATTTATCCATATGAGTGGTTTGTAATAAACAGAATGGTCCAGAAGTCCGTCGGGCTTACGAGTCACAAGAACGTTGAAAAATGGGTAAAAACTGTAAAAAGTGAAGTGTCATCAAAATTTAAAAAAAGGTCTTCGAGTTTAAGTTTTATAATTTTTAAACGTTAAATAAAATGCTAAGAGTTAAGGATTGAAAAAAGGTTTACCTGTAAATTTGCAAAAAATGTTATACACGAATTTGGCTAACTTGTAGGAAAATATATTGTTTGTTAACTTTGGGTAGTTCGTATAGACGAGGTGGTTGGAATCTGAAGAAGTAAGTCGACGTTTAGCTTCTGGAGGTAGATTAGAAGATTTAATGATTTGACTGACCTCACGTTCAATTTTTGAAGGGAAATTGCGAGTTAGAAGAACTTACGTCTTTTCAGACAAAAAATAATGGATTTTTGGAGCATAATCAATTTTGTTCATAACTACAGTAACGTTGCCTTGGTCGGCTGGAAGAACAATAATATAGGGGTTCTTACGAAGACTTTTTAGGGCTAATTTTTCCGACTTAGAACTTTAAATGATTCCAGAATTTTGCCATTGTGAATACAAATGAGATCTGAGATGTGCGAAGAAGATGTCATTTAGAAGATTCGACAGCACGTAAAATATCATATTTACGAATATGTTTGGAAGTAACAGCAAAATTCAAACCCTTAGATACCACCGATTTCTGTTCTGAAGTAAGACCGTCTTCAAAGAATTAGTAGTGGATAAAACTTTATAATTTTTGGATTCCAACAATTGAAACTTTTTGAGATGACCTTCAATGGTTAGTCGTAGAGTAGTATCAGGCTGCTGGTAAGTAATGTTGTCAAATAGATTTTAATCATTCAGGGATAAAGTGTTGGCCAACTCAAGGTGAAGATAAAAGAGTTGTTTCGAATTGGTGTTTAATTTTCATCTGGTTTGTTTAATCCGTTCGCGTATCAACGCTAGACTAGCACGGTGTACAATGTTTTAAGAACGTGTCTGAATGTAGAATTTGATTTTGAGGAATGCAGAAATGATATTGTGGTCATGACAGCGACTAAGAAAACTTAAAGAGCACCAAAGCTTGACGAGTTTTTAGCCAAGTTTAGAAACATTAACGTTTCGGTGATTGCCAAATCTTCATTCTTTTTCAATAAGAAAATAGGAAAATAAAATCATAGAAATTATCAAACACTCCAATAACTATAATCGTAATGACTTTACTCTTTTATTGAAAACACGCCCCTTTTCAACCGTAACCCATTCAAAATTGAGCTTAACCAGTAGTGACAATTCTTCTTTTTTATATGCGGAGACTACTTTTTCTTAAGTCACTTTTATGAAGTTTAGAATCTAAATTGTTTTACAAGTTGATAACCTAACTCTGTAGTAGTTCTTTGTTAGATTGTCGTTTACTTTTTTAAGTTTTTTGTTTTCTTTCATACTTTTTTAGAGTTTGGTTTGGTTCACAAGTTGATAACCTAACATTTGAGACGTTTTTAGTAAGATTTTGGTTTTGATTAGATATTAATGTTGATAATAATTTTATTGAGTTTATCTTTGGCGTGCAAGAGGGATAAGTACACGTTTACTAATTTTTTAGCGTATCATCATGTTCATGTTACATACATATACCGACTTGTGTGGAGTGTGGTAGTTAAATAAGTATTGTTCAAACATGAACAATTATTTTTGATCATAACATTTAATATAAAATCTTAAGCTTTCGCGGTTGTTATGTTTAAAATTATAAGCGACTTTCGGCTTAGACCGCGTCGTAGTAAAACACCCAGACTTAGGCTTGGTCATAGTCTCTTCTTGAGAGCCAAAACAAGAAGTTAGTTAGTGACATTTACCACTCTGAAGATGCAAGCTGCAATGTCTTGCGAAACGTCAGTTTGTTTGGGTTCACGAACGACAATACGGCAAAGGCCAAGTTCTCTCAAGAAGAGACTATGACCAAGCCTAAGTCTGGGTGTTTTACTACGACGCGGTCTAAGCCGAAAGTCGCTTATAATTTTAAACATAACATTTAAGTTTAATCTGAACCTCTTAATTTTACAAACATAAATTATAAAATTCCTAAGTTGCAAACTTAATAATATAATTGTGATGTAATCCGATAGACTCATTCCTTACAACGTTATAAAATGTATATCAGCAAATTCTTTACAATGTGATAACACATAAGCAAATATTTTATAATGTAGGCTAACAATGAAATAGTTAAAATGTAGAACCAAGCAATTTAAACTGTATAAATACTCAACTTTTTATTAATAAATTATCATTCAATATTAAGTTGTTTGGTAACTCAACACTTGCCCTAGAATCTAGTATTGTTCAAATATTGATTACATGGGTAAGTGTCAAACTATTAAGTACGAAACACCACCGTGCTTAACAAGTATCAAGTATCGTTTTATTCAATTCTTGTTTTGACACACAAATGTATGCATAAAAGCGAAATTTTACAACAGCACAAAGACTGCTGATTAACTGCAATAGAAAAAATGTTTAACAAATTTGAAATATATTTTTAAGAAAAACCAGTAGTATTAGAAGATGTTACTCATCTAGACTGGATACCATCGCAAAATATGGGACATATAAGGTGTGCGATTTATAAGCGTATTGCAGATGTTTTGCACACAAGAAAAGATACAAAAAAAATCATAAAAAAGATGAATTAGTACACTGAAAGAAAGATTGTATATAAAGTCAATGTAGGGTATACATCGACCTATAGTACATTAAAACAATGTACGTTTTCATTACATTTTTGTAATTTACATTATAAGTACATAGTTTTTTATACCAAGTTGTATTTGTTATCTTTCAAAAGAATTTTGTTATGAGATCATGCACAGTGAACCTTTGAATGTACCATTACGTTAATTTATTGTATGATGTACATTAATTTAACATTTGAAATATATTGGGTTAATGTAATCGTAAGTTGTATGTGTAGAGTTTTTATAGAACTATGTACATTTTATATTTCCAATGTATTTTTACATTATAACTATCAATGCATACGTTAATTTTATGTAAGAAGTACATGGATTCAATGTAACATATACAGAATCAAGTCTTATCACTATTACAGGTAGCACCAAGCATTATCTTACTAAAAAACTTGAGTATGTGCGAACCTCACCGTGAGCAATAAATTAATTTTTTAGTAACGTGTCAGGTGGTGTCAGTGCATTTAGTTCGTGTATTTTTCTTGATGCAATTCGATAGTGCATTTTAATTTTAGTTACTAAAGTTTGTTCAATAGGTGAGTGTGACATTATTCCCTACGTTATCAAATTTAAAACGAAAAAGAGAAATTAACTAATAGTTATTCACATCTTTAATTATTCTAGCCTCAAAAGATGATGGCAAAACATGCATCAAGTCGATGAAATTTGGTAAATTGTCAACGGATGAGTTGGATTCATACTGGACAGCATGCATAAAATTAGAAATGTATTCAAGTATATCAAGGAAATATTTGATCCATGGCCATTCTACAAAAACCATCTGATTTTCGTTTGGTAAGAACATTGTATAAAATAATGTTTTTAATTGTAAATGCAATATTTTTTAGATTGATGTTGACTTTACCTATCTATACCCACCAGGAGATGGATTACGAAAAATCACCAATACGAATAATAAGCTAATTTTTTTTTATTTTATTTGTTTGATTGATGTTTACTTTAAGAATGTAATAAAATTGGATTGCTTTGTATAATATCTAAATATATACTTATTTTACATGCTGTTAATGTTTATTAACACATTAAATTGATGTAGTGCATTGAATAATGAAATACATACATAACATCAATGTAATTGTACATCAAATTAATGACGTACACACATTGCGTCAATGTAATCGTACATTGTATTTATGAATTTTTACATTGATTCATGAATGTTGGTACACGAAATTGATGAATCATGTACATTCAACTAAAGTAATAATACATTGTCTTGATGTACACACTCTTGTTCAGATTCAATGTTTGAGTACAGTATTCTAATGTAACAGATTCATTGTGCTGATGTACCCATTCATCCGATGAAAAATATGTACATTTTTCATTGATTCAATATAGATTTACATTGATTCTACGTCACTTTTTCTTTTAGTGTACCTAGAACAGTTAATTTTCAAACAATGCAAGTACTTATAATAAGTGATTAGATAAATAACTATTGACTGTTTGGTTTATGATGTAAAAACTAATCGTACTTGCTTATCGTTTTAAGTTTTTTGCATAATACTGAAAATCGACAAGGCACGATCAACTGAATAAACAAAAACTCATTTTTAATAAAATAAAATCTGTTGAACTTTGTTGTGGATATATCTAAAAGCATACATAATTAAGGACAACAATAACAAAAACCAAAGAACATCATTTTATTAATTCTACTAACATATAAAAATTAACAATAAACAATTTACTTACAATTTCATTTACAAAATTAAATAGCATATTAATCAAATTCTAATTTTCTGAAAGACCCTTCAATTCCAAATACATCGCTTATTTTTTTTGGTTTACCAATTCTTTTGGACTCATCAGAACGGTATTTTTCATCATTTAAAAACCATTCTCTGTTACTTTCAATTTTTTTTCTCCATTTATCTAAACTATTTAATCAATATAATTCAACAATATTTTTTACAAACCTTTTAGTTCTTGTACTGTACCAGCTTCCCCGCCAAACTCTTTTGGCAAAATAAACTTTGGTAATACTTTGTGAAGATCTTCCAAGCACAATGAACTATGAATTTTCATCTAAAATAAAAATATTATAAAAGTATTAGAAGTTTTTATTTAAACAAGTACTCGTTGTAAATGTTTTCCTCCAAAAAACGGTTTTAGTATAGTTTCTATCACATTTGGTATGTTTATAAAATGTACTTGTTTAGATCTTAAAGGATACGCATCACGAAAAGAAACAGAACATTTTTTTATAAAAGTTGGCGTAACTTGTGTTATTTGATTAATGGTTATTCCATTGAAATCATTAAAAAATTGATTCCCTGCAATTATAAAATGATCATCTTCGTTCATTAACATGTCCAGAATCATAAAATTGACTTTCATGATGTTGCTGACGGAAACTTCAATGCAACTTAAGAATTCCGTAGATAAATAAAGAACACGTGGAACGTCTAGCGATTCAGGTTTTGGTAAAGGTAACCAAAAGCAACTAAAAAAAATGTTTTCTAATAATTTTTTTTAGTACAATTAACAACAAAAACCAATGTTATATAGTATTTAACGTAATTTGAAGCATTATTATACAATATAAAACATTACAAATTTAACACTCAGGTGTAGCGTATTGGTGTTAGAAAACTAAATTTTATATTTTTTTCAGTGTTTTAATAGTACTTTCATTTTAACATTTTTTGCTTGCGTTGTGTTTTAACTTTTAAAATAAAAACCTATAAAACATGAACGCTAATGTGTTTTTGTTGTTTTTAAATTGCTTCTAAAACAGCAAATAAAGAACTGGGCAATAGAAAATGCAGAAATTTTATGAAACTTAAAAATTAAGTTTATGACTTGTTTAAAATTCATAAATTAGTAACTATGAACAGTGTAAAATCAAGTATTGACAGGGGTTCGCTAGACAATTGTATATCGGTTAACAGTTAGTAAAAGTTTAATATCGTTTCGATTAATGCTTTCGTTCACATTGACGTATACACACTATTACAAATTTCAAAATTAATTATTTATTAATATTAATTTACACGTAATTTAAAATTAATTATTATTAAACTTAATTTTTAATTCAATTAAAACTAATAAAATGTGACAATATGTAAGAAAAACAAATAAGTAATTTATATATGACTATTACTTGACAGCGCCGGATTAAGACCACCAGAGGCCCTTAGCACAAACCTCCGCGCGGCCTTTACACATACCGGGGATACTTAATTAATCGTATTTATAATTTGATACACATTTCGTTTTGTCTAAAATCTTGCAGCTATTTAATGTTAAAAAAAATATCTACATATTTAGTATAATATTAAATGCAATGTATGTACTCACACTATATACAGTATATCTAATGAATCCACTTAACTAAAGAGTCGCATTTACACATTACACTTACGGGATTTTGCAATAGAAAACTTTTCAATTATCGACAATGTATCTAACTTTTTAAGGAGTTCATGCTCAATATTCATCAAGGCGAAGTGATTTAAACGCTTTTCGCCCATAGTCGCTGGCATTTCGATTTGAATTATTTTCAAATTTGAAAAAGATCGTTCGCCGCTGCAGTTGGTAATCAATAATGTAAGGTAAATCTTGAGTACAATTTGAACGTTTGGAAAACAAGGACTCAGATAGTTAAAAACTATAATACAGTTGTAGTTCATAAGATTCATAAGAATGTTGTTTAGATGCAGAAACAATATTGGCTAATTCTGTCTTCAAAAGTTCTGAAAATTGAATTAATTCTTCTTCAAATTCATTTTCTACATCTTCTATATATATGTTACAAGCTTTAGGTCTTACGAACCTTGCACGGCCAACTCACACAGTCGGAGATAGAGGAGCTTCAAGTGAATAATAATTAAGAGCGCCAGATCATTTATAACTAACACTTCTGCCTTGATCAAGACAGACGGTCCAAACTTGTAATGAATTTTTAGGTTCGTAATTCTTGTTACTCTGGTGTTCGGGTAACCACAATTAAAAGAGAAAGGTATTTTACCATAAAAGAAACATTAACAGGTATAAAAACTTTAATTTAGTAACGTAGAATATTAACAAGAGTATATCTAATTTTCAAATCATAAATGCCAGAAGTATCGGCAACACACAATACATAAGTTAAGTTGAAGCGAATAGCGAAGAAAATTTCGCAATAAATATCGTTTGTACACAGCATGCGATACACACAAAATGATTAATGAAATTACTTTAATGGTATTGCAATAATAATCGTAATTACGGAAATTAACATAAACAAAAGTTCCGTGAGTGACTTTTCTGACAGCAAATAAAAAATTAAATAAACTTACCCACAATCCAGTACCTACTTGAGCGAAGAAAACATTTTCCCCGGTAAGTGAGGCTGGAATAGATATTGAATAGTAAATCGTGTCAACACAATAATTCACGAAGATAGGAAGCTACAAAATCGTTAATAATAATAATGGTAATAAGATACAAAAACCCGTTGTATCGAATGCTGTTATGTGCGATTACGAAAAGGTGGGTATCACAATCGACTGGCGTATAACAAATAATTTCTCAAAGGCAAATGCTGGTCAAGACTTCGTTTTCGTTGTGGATAATATGCCTTCCAGAATCTTAAGCGTTTGGTGACTGTATTTATCAATAGTATTTATTCTTCATTGTTCTTTTATTAAATCGAACATGTGGTCGAAGCGTGGCGAAACGGCTATCAAATTAATAAAGAAATTAGAAAATAATTCTAACAAACCGGATACAAATATCTTACTCTGTGCCGAATAAATTACGTTACATTTGTAATTAACTTATAATTTCCTGTTCATCACAGTGGATGTACTAATAAAATTTTGGATTAGTTCAATTCACAACGACACAGACCGTCTTAAGTAGTTGACAGCTTCAAAATGAATTCCGCAACATGTCAGTAACCAGAAAGATCGGCAGAGGGCGTCAAAACCGGAATCTAATTTTAATTCGATATACAGGGTATTACGTTATAAAAATTTCGCACGTAACATATGCCTAAATTATCTTTGACGCGCATGCTCTAATTTCCTCTGGCCGAATGTTAGATAGGTGCCAAATATATTTTGTAATTTATTATATGCAATTCGTCTTCGTGATAGAGCCGAAATTGAACAGTCAATAATAGGTATATACGTGTTAATCCTAAATGTTTCGGATGGATTAAGAGATTCTTTTTCGTGACATATCCTCACGATACTGGTAATAACTAGTTAAAACTTTAGCCTTATCATCAGTAACAGAGAAGGTATTCCTGATAGATTCAACGTATCTTTCCAAGAATTTGTAAACCTCGTAAGCAAAATTGAGATCTTGATCAGATGATTGCAACGAAGTACTGCTCAACTGAATTCTCTGAAGAACTTGATTTCAAAGCACGACCATAATTCCAGTCTCTAGCTTTTTCATAGATTTTAAGAGTCCATGCGCTTGTTGTTTACATTTACTTTTATTATCTACGCTCTTGTTTACATCTTACAATGTATGGATGATAACAGAATAACCACTGTAAAGTGTTAAAGTTGCTTCTGCTCGTGCACATCATCTAGTATCAAAAGCTCTTTTAAGCATAGGGCAACGAGTTATGCTATTTGACAACGCATTTAAGAAGTTCTCATCGATGAGCGGATGTACCACTCATGTTACTAGCATTATCGTAACTTTGCCCTCTGCAATCCTTGATATTGATTCCATTTTTCTTTAGATATTCTAGAAGATTTTTAGCGAGATATGTCCTTCTATTTCTAAAAATGTAATAAAACGTTTGACTGGGCCACTAGGTAAAACATATGTCACAACCAAAGTGAGTTGATCCACATGTGCAACATCTGGTGTTGAATCCAATGACACTAAATAATATTTGCACATCTTAATTTCATTTACTATATTTTCATGAATGTTATCACCGATTAATTTGATCAGCTCTTCAGACACATCTTTAGACAAATATAAAGTATGACCTTTTCCTTTGTTCCCATGAGTGGTTATATGCTCGAATAAAAACGGTCCAAACTTACCCAAGAGCTCTAGCACGCCCAAGTAATTTCCATTATGTGATGAACCAATAGTTTCTTCGTTCCCACGAAAAAGAAGACCTCGTTCTGCGAAAAACGTTATCACTTCAACTACACGATGTAATACTTTTTTCCAATACTGCCGTTCATTTTCCATCTGATTAACTAGTGCAAAAGTAACACGTTCGCCTTTCTGTTTCCAAGCTAATAAGGTAATAACAGCTTTTTTGTGTAAAGTGCTTTTTTCGTGTCGAGCCAGTGCCATATTAGTGTTTTTCCAATCATTAAATCCTTCTTCAGAAAATTTACTTAGAAATTCTGGTCTCATAACTGTACATTGAAAACAAAATAAACGATCTTTAATAGGTGAGTAGCAGAGCCAACTTCTTTCTTGTTTAGTAGCCGTTAGTTTATGAATCATACTAAAATAAGACATTTGACAAGATCTAGGTTAATTTTCGCCTTCATATTTCTTCGAGGACATAAAATCGCTATTATAATATTAACAATTGTTACTTTCTCTAGCAATCCAATATTCTTTTGTACCTTCATCTAACTTTGAAGGCCAAAACTCAAGGTCCGTATTATTTCTACAAACAGTTTCCTTATTTTTTTTTAATTTTCTCTAACTTCCTCTAATTTTTTTATTTTGGACAAGTTATTTTTCATATGTTGGGGTTCAGAATCAGAACACATCTTTTTCTCGTGCATTATAGGTACTACTTGTACATACATTTGACATCGAAGTTGAAGGTTTATAGAATTTATCTAAATGTTCGTTTTCGGAAGTATTATTACTTTTTTTCTTGAAGAAAACATCTAATTTTGGAGTTTTAGACACAACCTCTAATTCTTTTCTTGTTTTTTCTTCTTTGGCTTTTCTTTTGGCACTACCCGAAATATAACGACACCCGATATCACGCTCGCGACTATAATAGAAACAAATAATAAATATAAATAATAATAACAAAAAAGATCAATGTTCTTTTTTACGACCGTTATTCAATACAGCCAATCTTCTAAAAAAGCCGACAGTATGTTCAGCGAAACGTCAAGTGAAGACTTTGCACCACGACAAATTCCGAAAAAAGTTTATACGGGAAAGAAAAAAAGAAATGTTAATTAACTAGAAGTAATATATTATTTATTTTATTATTTTCGGAGTTCGTATGCACTTTACAGTGATATATACACAATAATCCAATTGTCACCTTAACAATCGTGGTTATATTTAAATTCAAAAAGTTTATGTATCATTTTCATTACGCGACTGTTAGCTTATCTGCAGATCTATTTCTGACGTACAGCAAACAAATAAATAGTGCAGACATAAAACAGCTCAAGATAATTTTTTGTTATTATAAATTGAAGTATTTGATTGAAGTAAATATATTTTTATTTATATTTGAATCACGTTTGCATGGTTTGTTTTATACATATATTGTGCATTTATTAAAACCTAAAACTACTATGTTGCACGTTGTTGACTGACGATGACGGTACGTTTTTTCATTCTCTTTTATTACTACTGATTACTACTTTACTGTAACTGCTTGTGTATGTATAATGTAAGTGCGATGCATTGGTACGTTTTATGCATTTAAGCCTTCCATTACGTAATTACTCAAAAAATCCAGGTACTCAGGTTATTATGGTAATATTATAGTTTAGTCACCCTATTCCAAAATACACAGAGAGATTAGAAAATCCCAAGACAACATTTTATAATAAAAATTCATAGAAATTCTACAGATTTTTAAATAAGTTTTCAAGTGAATAGGTATTTTCACCAGTTCTTTGTAAGAAAAAAAATTAATATTGTAAGGAAAAAGAAACAACAAAATATGGTATAGTTTAAAGTCATAAACAACCCTCAAGAATTATAAATACTAAGAATTCTCTAAATTCTCATGACCACCCGTGAAGCAAATGGTATTATGGTATGTAATGTAAAGATTTGCATTCTAATTATTTGGAGCCCATAAACCGCGGGGCCCGTAGCACGTGCTTTTTGTGCTACTATGTTAAACCGCCACTGTTACTTGATGTTTATAAACAATGTCCACGGATAACTTTGTACTTGATTTTCCACAGTATTTATTTAGAGCGATTCCTCACACTTTTTTCGCCTCACTTCGGTCGGACAACGTTTTATATTTCTACTTTACCAGGATCCAGCACATTACATCTTTTTTTGACCATTGTTTTGAAATTTCCAAATACTTGGGGAACGCTTCAATACAGAAAATTAAAGTAGCATACGGAATTGTTCACCCAACTTCAACTTAAGAACGTACTTAAGAATCTGTACATTATTTACGCCAAGCAAATAGTTCTAAAAGTAACATAACGTTCTCTTTTTTGCTAAGTAACTATGACATTTGTTAAACTAACCAAAAATAATAAACGTTTTTGCCAAGTGTGGAAACGAGAAATTCTTAAGTCAACTTAAGTAAATGTAAATAAAAAGGTTCGTTTTTTCGTGCGTAGATTCTTATTTTTTGTACGTTAATTTAATTTAAATGGATGTAAACGTTACCTAAAAGTGAAGCTAAATTGGAATGAACAAGCGACGACAGAACTCTGCCTGATGTATTCGACGATAATGAATCAGCAATAAAGAGGGACAAGTTAGTTTGTGCAATGAATAGTAACAATACGGAAGTAAACCGAAAAATAGAAATAAAAAAATAAACTTAACAATGTAAGTAAATTAGATAATAAAGTTAGAAATTTTATACGGTACAGAAGATCAAGGTTCAGGTTTTATTATGTCGAAAATAAAAGCAGTAGTACCCGTTTGTATCGGATGTACAATTCTGACCTTGTTCTATAAATGCATAAAAAAATTGATAATAAAGTCAATAAATATCAACGCTATTGATAGGAATCGAGTCAAGGTCAAATACATTAATAACGCTTGTGCAAACGTTTTAAGTAAATTACTTTTTTTTAATAGGTTATGTGCCATACTATTTCTGGGCTCAACATGTTTTTTGTTGAGTTATTATAGTTTCACATCTTCTATACACTTTCAGTCATTTTTCAATATTTTTTGTCCATTTTTTTATAAAGAAAAACAACAGACCCTGAAATTTGCATTAGCTCTGTAAACATGAAAGAATACACGAGTGTCTACTTTTGACCCCGTAAAATGAGAATTCATGACAGACAGGCTAAAAGACGCATCAAGGTCAATTTTATTTATGTGCATTTTTTCCATTTTCTTGCATTCAATGCAAAAGTGTGAACACGATAAACCGTAGCGAAAAAACGTATACTTCAGTTAGCGTTAGAACATTATTGCAGTGCTTTCATTTTTCTATTAATTCGTTTAATAATAAATAATTGCTTTTAGACGACGATCAAGATGTAAAAATTCAGGTATAGACTGCCCGACATAAGAAATAAAAATTTAGTGTTTTACAAAACACATTTAATCATGGTCTGTCTTGTTCTTTTCCTAATTTAAAAGGGATACATAATATATAAACGTAACAAGTTTTAAAAATTTATTGAATTAGCAGATATAGAAGTTCGATTGTCAGAAACCAAATTAGAAAGTAATGAAAGCAAGTTTGATACAAATCATGATGTTTATTTAAGTAGCGTAGCACAAGAAGATGAAAGGCAAACTGAACTATACGATAAGTCTGCATCTACTTGTGGGCCATCACAGAAACATCGTGTTATATGTGATGAAACATTCATAGATGCTGTGGCATCCAAACTGCGCATTAAAAAAAACCGTTGGAATACTTTTTAGTTTTTGTGTCCTTCTATATCATTCATAACATTGTTCCGTTCGCACGTTTTTACTAAATTATACTGCAATTTTCTAAAGAATAGAAAATATTGTAGAAGGTGCTACAAGGAAATGATGGGTTACTGATAAAAAGCAAAGCAAAACAGGCGATAACACTGCAATGGTTCTAAAGGAATTCTAGGTATTGTCTAGAATGTTTGAATATTTTTAACCCTCCGTCACTCGAGTGGCGTTTGCCAGCGCCATCGAATGTATTTGTTAGAATAACTTTTAAACAGTGATATTTATCGACTTCACTCGCGATGCACGTCTTTCAGATGAATTGAAGGTTAGTTAAAATAAACTGCGGGACTTCACGTTTGACCGCTGTGGAATTAACAAAAATAATATTTCTATTGTGTCTCACGCCACGCGAGTAGGAGTGTTACAATATTGTAGATACATTTTTTGTGTAGAAAGAGTGTTTTAAGAGCAAGGAAAGGTGAGTTTTAATCATAAAATTGACTATAATTACAAAGGAAACGTAGGTAATTATATTACGTACTATAAATAATACAACTAGAATTGTTGTTTACAATTTTATGTTTTTTACTAGATGGAATGCAAAAAGTCTTGACGAAAAGAATGCTGAAATTTTACGCAGATTGGTTATGGAATCTAACAGTAAAGAGTTATCAGAGGCAAATGATATCAGTGAAGATGAAAAAGACAACATGGAGGAAGAATTGGAAGCAACGGATACCGAACAAGAAGACTCAAGTGATGTAGATGGATATGATGATGACTTAGAACAAACTGATTTTTCGCTTGGAAAAAACAACGTAACTGTGGAAGCTAAAAGAGCCTGCTCAAAATGTAAGAACACGTTTTGTAAATCAATTACCTGGCGTAGGTCCAACAAGCATGCTAAATTGGCTTTCCAATGTTGGAGTTCATTTTTCAGTAATGATATGCTGAATATAATTGTCACTAACACGAATAAGTACATTGATGTTAAAAAAGGATTATACAGCCGGGAAAGGGATTGTAAACAAACGGACTTAGTTGAAGTAATAGCTTTTATAGACTTTTTATATATGGCAGGCTTTCATAGAAACAAGAGAATGAACAAGTGACCTTTGGGCCACTTTTTAGGGTTACTATGTTTCGCAAGAGATTTCATTTTTCCCAGCAATGCATACGCTTCGACGACAAATAATCTCGAAAGTGCAATTCATCAACTAGCACCTATCTTGTCTGATACGGGAGAAATATTACAGCAGACAATTAGTTATGAACTAGTTATTGATCTCTTGCAAAACTGTAGACTAACCTAATGTAGGCACCGTCAGGAAAAACAAACGGAAGCTTCCACCTAGTTTTATATCATTACGTAATCGAAACGACTACTTCAAAATTTGCATTTTAAAACAATTTAACACTGATCTTTTGTACATTGCGTTAATAAAAACTGTTACTTAAGAAAGTTTAGTTTTAATCAAAGGACTATAACAACAACTATGTTAATTTTTGTTTTATATGGTTTTATTTCTATTTTTGGTAAAATACATGTAGTCAAAATTAATGTGTAAAGCCGCAAAGTGATAAAGTTTACAGTTTGGTAACAAAATTTTTTAATTTTTCTTTTTTGCACAGGTCACGTGACAAGTTCTTATTTGGATCGCGCTCTAACTTTAAATTTGTCATGTTTTCAATATCATTCTGTTTGATTGATAAAAAAAAGATTTAATTTCGACATAGTGACATAAATTATTAATACAAATAAACACATCTGTTTTGCAAAAAAGTTTTGTAAAATGTATAAAAAAACGCTTGTAATAAAAATTACCTTACGTAATAATTGTAAATAATAGTTATAAATACAACCTTATCATCAATACTATTTGATAAAATATATTTCCATTCAATTTTTTAATGAACTTGTTAATAAAGAGTAAACAATATTCGTAATCTAAATGAAATCACAAAAACCATACATGTAAATATAAAACAAGAGTAACAAAATTTATTTTTTTTTAACAAAATATAAATAATAAATGTTAATTATAAAATTATAAAATTATTAAACAAAAAGTTTAGTTTTATACAAGGTGTTACAGAGTGAGTGGCATTGCAATTAAGAGCTTCTGAATACGTTTTGTTTAATAAATAAGCCTACTGTTTTTATTTTAGATAATATATGTCTTATTTATTTAATAACTTCGTCTATTTTAAAACTTTGTACGAATAAAACAAAATATATTTTGATTTGCATTTTTTAAATAACTAAAATAACTAGAAAACTCTTCCCAAGTAGCAAAAATCAGTTACAAAACGGTTGTAAAACTCTCTTGCAACTATGGTTTCAGTAAGGTATTTAGTTACAGAATAGTTGCTGAGTCTTTTCTGATACGTTGTCAATACCGGATTTGGTCAGTTGCAAAGCAACTGCAGTAATATTATAACCGTTTTACAACGTGTCTGAAACCGTTGCAATTACTACTTTGTAACTGTTTTGCAGCGTTGCTATAACGGTTTTTTACAAATCATGTTTACCTATTCTGAATCGTTTCTGTAATGGTTTATCATCACGGTTTTGTAATTGATTTGTAACATTGTAGTTACCGTTTACAGCAACTGCTATGTAACTGTTTTGAAAACATGCTTATTACCATTATTTGAAACTACTTTATAACCGCTTTTGTTAAGCAACTTATCCAAGATTTTAGTTACTAACTGCATCATAAAGATTAAAACAAAAGTAGACATAAAAATATATTAATAAAAAGATACAGATATATAAAAAGTTATAATAAATGTAGATTATTTAAATTTTTATAGTTTCTTATAGAACTAAATTCAAACAAAAAAGATATAATAAAAGAATTTTTACATCTGTTGCAAGTAGGTACCAGTAAACAGGTTTTTACGGCAAATTTTCAAGAAAAGCGGATTATGTCTATTATTTATAAATTTTGTAAATAGTAAATGCATAAATTTTGTTAAGAGAAAAATGTCTTTGTGTTAAAAGACCATGGCGGATTAAGATATTCCTCACATGTTAGTTTAATGCGTCTACGTAATTCTTAGTTAAATATTTGTATTAGGCTACAAATGCACATGTGCAATTATAATCGGTTCAATGATCATAATCTCGACTGTTTTTTTAAAGATTATAGGTGTTCGCAATGGGGATCTAATTTACACGTTCTGATCACTGTGTGTAATATTGTAATGTCCTTGCAATCAAATTCTATTTTATCCTAGAAGAAAATAAAATCAATTTAAAATTTGCTTACTTATAATTTGCAACTAATTCTTCAACGTTGATTAAATTAGAAACAGTAGTTTAAATGCACGATTAAAATTATAGTAATATAATATACCAATAATTGTACTTACGTAGTTTTGAATTAGAAACTATAGACTATGTATCTTAGAAAAATCTCGTAAAATGCACTTCTTCTGTTGCTGTTTGAACGTATAGATTAACACTGTAGTGTAGTTTTAGAAATTCACACTTGTAACCATAGTTTCAAGACTGTTACACTCGAAACCGAAATGAAGGTTTTAATGTCACTAAATTGACACTGTAGTTACATAAGGGTTTAAGAAAAACTTATTTATAACCATCGTTGTAAAATGGTTATTTCTGTAATAGATTTGAAACCTCAGTAAATTACCAAAGTTGCTGCTACGTTGGTGCAACGGTTTATTTACCATGGTGCTAATGTTACTAATTTGCAACTGGTTACAACGTAACCACGGTTACAAAATGTTGCTTGGGTTAGCAAACAAAACAATAAAATATAATATGTTCTGTTTAAAATAAGCGACTAAAATTGACAGTTTTTCTAAACGTCTGAGAAGCCACTTACGGTAAAGTATTCTGTATAAATGTATGTAAAATTGTTAATATAAAAATGCTAAACAAAATCAATATTATTAAAACGCGGTTAAGTTATATAAAACTAAAAACTTTGTCCGGTATTCAACCGTGGCAATGCTAAAAATAAAGCTGCCAACGTTTCGCCAAAGATTATATAGTATATAAATGGCTCATGCAATGTTTTTTTTTAATTCAAGTGTAATGTTGATTGTATCTTTAATTATGTGGTATTTAACTTTTGTTTCTCTTTTGTTTTGCTACTTTTTTCGCTCTTTTTATGCACTTGAACAATTTCACTTGAAGGCCAGAGACGTTATGAATGCTGAGATTAATTTCTTAAATAAAATAATTCGACATAGGTGTTTTTCTACAAGTTTTTCACTGATGTTTATTATTATTTCAAAACTGAATAATTTTATATTTCTGTGAAGATAATGCAAAAATTGTGGTGTTAACGAGCCTTAATGCACGCTTTTTACGGCGTTTGAGAAAATGAAAAATAATAATAATGGCGGTGTGGTGGTTCCTTTTCTAAAATGTTAAGTTTATTCGTGCGCATTTACACAAGCACAAATAACAAGTTTGTGATGAGGGGGATCGAGGCAAAACATAATCAAACATGTTGACCGAAAACAAAAATGTAATTTAAGGTTAACATACTTCCCGCCTTAAAATCAACATTGTTTTAAATAACAACAGTAAACTACTAACTAGAATACAATAACAAATGAAGTAAGTAACGCAAAGACAAAGTAACACGTTATAAAATGTAACATAAATAGTAATTTAACACAATTTCTTTGAAGTTCTTTTATGAGGAAAAGCATCAACACACTTTTGGTGTCTATATAATACGACGTTTCGTGCAGTTAAGTGTGCCCTTAATTAGGCCTACTTATAGACTTAAAAAAGTAGTTTGTCTTAGACTGCACTATGAAAACAACCATACAAATAAATTAACATTGAAAATAAATTAATTAAACACAATAACAAATACAACACAACAGTAACAAACGTGGACACTGGATACTGTATGTTCAAGATAGCGGATTTTTTGGTTTAATGGTTTTTGTTGAAGATAAAAATCACGTTTGAAGTTTTAATGTAAGGCGCAAGTCTTTTAATATTCGTATCAAATCAAGTTTTATAAGTTGGTCATATTAATACTAAATGTAGATGCAAGCTAATGCACTTCTATTAAAAATCGTACTTTTAGAGTAATAAAGTAACTGTTTTTTTGTTAAAACAAAATTGAGTTTTGTTATATCCACCAGCGAATACGTAAATAAACAACATAAAATTGATCCTTCGAACCGGGATTAACAAAACTGGAAAATTTGGTACGGTAGATAAACTCCAGAAGAAGACGAAATAGAAGGCAGCACAGATTGACCAGGAAACAAATGTTCATCGGCAGAGTTAAAGGTCAGGGTATTTGTGTTAAATTTTAAAACTAAAGTAAACGTTGCATTATGGAAAAATTAATCCTTCAGCGCGAAACGGTAGTGGAAAAGCTAGACCGGTTAAATAGTTTTATAGACACATACACGGGCGATAAAAAGAATGAATTAAATGCGCGCTTAATTAAAGCCGAAAATTGGTATGACGAGTTCGAAATTATTCAAGGTAAAATCGAAAACGCGGATAAGGAAGGCATTAATAAAGCCGAAAACGCGGAACAAAGAAATTTATTTGAAAATAAGTATTTTAAATTAATCGGGATCGCGAAAGCATTAATTGATTCAAAAGAAGGTATCCTATTAAACAATTTAGATTTATCATCACAAGGTTTATCGGAACCAAAAATTAAATTGCCTCAATTAACACTGCCAATTTTTTCGGGAAAAATCGAAGATGGGAATTTCTTTTTTGATGCATTCCAATCAATAGTAGGGTGTAACGGAAACATATCCGAAGGGCAAAAGTTACAATACTTTATCGGTCAATTAAGGGGAGAAGCGGCAGAAGCTTTAAAAAGTATTGAAATTTGCGCGGAAAATTACAAAATAGCCCTTGAATTATTAAAAGATCGGTACGAAAACAAGCGATTATCAGTTTTTAATCATATAAAGGCCATACTGGAAATCCCACCTATGACACGGGAAGATAGTAAAACTTTAAGAATGTTAACCGACACCTTTGTTAAAAATGTTAGATGTTTAAAAAATTTAAAAATTCCAGTGGAGCAGTGGAACGTTATTTTAACTTATATAATCGCGAATAAATTAGACCGTGTTTCAAAACGGGAATTTGAAAGTAGTCAAAAGAAGGATGAGTTTGTATCATTAAATTTGTTTATTGACTTTTTAAACGAACGTTGCAATTTGCTTGAACGATTACAAACGCAAGGTTATACGCCAAATTCTAGATACGTGGAAAAGGCGATTGTAAAACACGTATCGTGTGCGGTCACCGACGTAGGAAAATGCGGTGTTTGTAAAGGTGAGCGCCATATTCTCGAATCGTGCGTAAAGTTTAAAAATTTGAATCATAGAGAACGTGTGCGAACGGTACGCAATTTTAGATTGTGCTTTAAATGTTTCAAACGCCAATGTAGATCGGGTAAATGCAGAAGTGCTAATTGCGATAGATGTAAGGAAGCTCATAATACGTTATTGCATGTTGAAAATTAATTAGGGAAAAATGAAACGCCAGAAATTACTACTGAAATTGTAGAAACAGCAGCGGCGGCTTCGGTGTTAGAAACGAATCAGGCTAAGGTTGTTTTACTTTTTACAGCGGAGGTATTTGCGCGCGGACCTGACAATTGTCAACATAAAATAAGAGTTCTTATCGATAACGGTAGCATGACTAACTTTTGCACGGAAGAACTTTGTAAAAAGTTAAATTTGTATAAAAAGCCTCAAAGTTCGGTTATAGCAGGAATCGGTGTAAATGAGTGTAAATTATCTCATGTAACAGAATTAACCATTAAATCAAAATACGGAAATTTTGAAAAGAAATTAACATGTCGCGTTTTACCTCGTATCACAAATAAGTTGCCAGCTATTACATTTAATCCATATTTCATAAATTTGCCTGACAAAGTTCAATTAGCGGACGAAAATTATTTTAATAGTAAAGGATGTCAGTTATTGGTAGGAGCGGAATTTTACGCAGAAATTTTGATGTCGCCATCTGAAAAAATACAAGAATCGCTGATTTTGCATAAAACGCTTTTAGGTGATGTGTTAGGAGGTGTAGTTTCTTTTAAAAAGGGGCGCAATCGAATGCCACCTTCACAAAGTTATTGCGCATTAGATGTTAATTTAAATAAATTCTGGGAGATCGAAGATATTGCCGAGCAAAATGAATTAACCGCGGAAGAAAACTATTGTGAACAATTATTTCAAAAAACTACGCGTCGCGATGATACCGGGCGATATATTGTTAGATTACCCTTTAAAGAAAATATCGATAGGCTAGGAATAGGTAATACGAGAGAAATTGCAACAAAACGTCTAATTAATTTAGAAAGCCGCTTGGGAAAAAATAGGGAGTTACGCGATATGTATATTAAAGCTATGCAGAATTATGAACTAGAAGGTCATAATATGACTGAAATAAATGAAATCCCAGTTACACACTGCGTTTTGAACCATCATGCGGTACTAAAAAGTCATTCAGAAACAACAAAATGTCGCATTGTGTTTCACGCGAATGAAAAAAATAATATTAGTAATTTATCGTTGAATGATTGCGTGAGAATAGGCGCTAAAGTCCAAAGTGACATATTCGGAATACTTTTACGTTTTCGTAAACATAAATTCGTTTTAAGCGCGGACATTGAAAAGATGTATCTCCAAATCTTAGTAGATGAAATGCATAGAAACTATCAATTGGTATTGTGGCGGGACGACCCGGGAAATCAAACTAGAATCTTTCGTTTTAACAAATTGCTATTCGGTCTGTCGGCTTCACCGTTTTTAGCAACAAGGGTGTTAAAACAGTTAGCTAGCGAAAACGAGAATTTTTATCCGGAAACGTGCAATGCCATAAAAAACGATACATTTTTTGATGATATGATTAGCGGGCGTGATACAGAGAACGAAATTAAAAAGTTTAAGAACGAACTGGAAACTATTTTTTCTAGCGCACAATTTAGAAATAGAAAATGGCATTCAAACAGTGAGTGTATAGAAAATGAAAACGGTAAAAGTTTGACAAAAGTACTAGGGATGACGTGGAATTCGGAAAAAGATGTAATCAGTTTTCCTGTAATGTCGTTTGACACAACCCAAACAATCACGAAAAGAACTGCTTTGAAATTAATTAGCAGTGTATATGATCCGTTAGGTCTTTTAACATGTTTTACGGTAAAATTGAAATTATTTATTCAAAATTTGTGGCGCTTAAAGTTACCTTGGGATTAACCAATTCCGGTCGAACTTAATACGCAGTTTAAAAATCTAATGCGTGAATTAGAAAAATTACCCGAAATCAAAATAGAACGTAACGTAGTACACTACCGGCCAAAAGTTAGGGATCACTACAAAAATTGCACAAAACTGCTATACAGCAAGTATATTTAAAAAGAAACGTAGTTTCGCAAGGCATTACTTTCTTTATGTAGTGACGCGACGTGTTCCTGGACTTAGTTCGGTTCGTTTTGGGATGATTGATTTTTTTAAACTATTTTTTTTATAATTTTCACGCGGAACGCACGTTTCAGCACCTGCTTTCGCAATTTTTAAATGTAGACTAATATTTCGTAGCTAATATAGGGAATAGTATACTAATGGCATAAATAATGTATTATTATAGCTATTACAGTAATAAAATGGTGTAAACCAACTTAACTCAACATTTATGAAAGAATATGTAAACAGCAGCTGTGACCACAAACTGCTTGCGACAAGATTTTTTTTTATGTTTTACTTGAAATGTTTTCTTCTGTAATATACAATAATTCTATAATTAACAGTTTATTATTGTTTAGAAACAAATACAGAAGTTTTTATTTTATTACGATCATAAAAACAGGTAGAAAGACAGAATAATGAATAGATGGACCGGTGATCCCTCATTTATGGCCGGTAGTGTATATTCTAATTATAAAAACTTACAATTAATAGGATACTGTGACAGCTCTAAGGTAGCGTACGGATGTAACATTTATATAAGAACAGTTAACGAAAAAGGCGAGATTAATTGCAATTTATTATGTGCTAAAAGTCGAGTAGCGCCCGTAAATTGTATTTCGATTCCTCGTTTAGAATTATGCGGTATGCTTTTGTTAGCTAAATTATACAATAGGGTTTGCATTGATTTAAATCGAGTATTTCAAGAAGTTTATTTATTTTGTGATAGTAAGGTATGTTTAAGTTGGTTAAAGGTTGATGAAGGAAAATTAAAATGTTTTGTTGCAAATAGAATAAATAAAATAAAAACATTAACAAGTGGTAACAATTGTTTTTATGTTGAAACAAAAAAGAATTGCGCAGATGTCATAAGCAGGGGATGTAATCTTACAAATTTGATAGAACAAAATATATGGTGGAAAGGTCATAAAAGTTTATATGATAAGGCTTTTCTAACAAACATTCAGGCTTCCGAAATTAATTATGATCACGAAATAAAATTTGTTAATGAATTTAAAGAAACGGTAGCGATAGTAAACACGGGGGGAGAAGGACTGTTAGATGTTATTGCAAAATTTTCTACTTTAGGAAAATTAATACGGGTTGTAGCGTATTGTCGTCGTTTCATAAATAACGCTAGAAAAACTGAAAACATTAAGGGTATGCTTTCAAAAGCAGAATTAGACGAGGCATTATTGTTATTAATTAAAACCGTTCAACAAGATGCGTTACCAAACGACATTTTACAGGCGAAACCGAAAAAGAATAAATTTTTAAATTTGTCTCCGTTTAAGGATAAAAAAGGCGTAATTAGAGTAGGTGCTAGGCTGCAGCAAGCTATCCATGTAGAATTAGTGGGAGAACTAAGTACGGTCAGTTTTATAGCTGCGCTAAGACGTTTTATTGGCCGTCGGGGATTGCCAAATACGATTTATTCTGATAATGCAAAAAATTTCGTAGGGGCCAATCGATTTTTAAACGGTTTAGTTAAGTTTATAAGTAAAGGGGAAAACGGAGAGTTTATACAAAGGGCTATGCGAGAACAAGGGGTTAAGTGGAAATTTTTGCCACCGCGCGCACCGTCGTTCGGGGGGTTACACGAAGCGGGAGTAAAAAGTATAAAATATTATATAAAAAGAGTAGCTGCTCACGCCCGGTTAACGTGGGAGGAATTTTCCACTTTATTAGTGCAAATTGAAAGTATTTTAAATTCACGTCCATTTTTTGCAATTAATGAATACCCTGATCAATTGACCAGTTTAACTCCAGACCATTTTCTTGTGCACAGACCGCTAACAGCATTGATCGACGAAGATTTGGTGGACCGAAAGCTTACAACTTTAAAACTGTATCAAAAACTACAACAAATGGTTCAACATTTTTGGCAAGTTTGGAGGAAGAACTATCTTGACGAATTACAAAATAAACGAAAATGGATACAAGCCGGAAATGCCAATCAATTAAAAGTTGGTTCACTAGTGATTTTAAAGGATGATCAAGTGTCACCCGGTCAATTGGGATACGCTCGAGTTGTGCAGCTTCATCCTGGTCCAGACGGTGTTATTCGAGTAGTCACAGTCAAGAACAAAAATGGTATTTACAAAAGACCTACTACCAAGCTGTGTCTAGTTCCAGTATTGGAAGATGAAGAAAGTCAATTATAAAGTTCATTTTAGTTTTTACGTATAGTAGTATTAGGGTAAAGCTGATTTGTAAAGTAAGCATTTTATTATTAAAATTAAGGATAAGTTTTCATTGTAAGAAAAATTAATTATTTGATTTAAACTAATGAATTGTTGATTATTATCGTTATTATATGAATACTTTTAATGTTTATGTTAAAAAATTAAGCTATGATTTTAACAATTATTATTAAGTTAGAATTATTCAATTTTTTTTGAAAAAAATTGGGGAGAGTATGTTGAAGATAAAAAGCACGTTTGAAGTATTAATGTAAGGCGCAAGTCTTTTAATATTCGTATCAAATCAAGTTTTATAAGTTGGTCATATTAATACTAAATGTAGATGCAAGCTAATGCACTTCTATTAAAAATCGTACTTTTAGAGTAATAAAGTAACTGTTTTTTTGTTAAAACAAAATTGAGTTTTGTTATATCCACCAGCGAATACGTAAATAAACAACAGTTTTTATCGTCCAGAAAAAAAAGATCGAAATTTAGATTAGCCTTTGAAGCACAACAATTAGACACTAAAGGATGTTTATTGTTTGAATACAAATATCACCAGTAACGACATATTCTAATTTAGTTTATTAAAGAACCTAGATTCTTTTTCTGAGAACCAAGTAAAGCATAGAACAGCCCAACTCCAAATAACATATCGATTTCGCTAGTTTTATTAAAGTAGCTGTCTGCTAATTAAATACTAGATGAAATGTTTAACAAGTGTTTGCTAAACGATTATAAAATATGTATGTAAATATGTCACGACGTGTAAAACGTTTGTAGGTGCGGTAGGTAGGTTACCCTTTGAATACAACCTAATATTGGTTTGACGATAAATTGCAGTAGTTTTAGGGTTTATGCCTAGCAAGGACATATTAATAGAATTACAAGGCAATTGTAGTTTTTAACTACATTACTAGGAATGAGATTGTGCTTAGAGTCACTATCCAGTAAGCAGCGAATTGTGTGTAGCGTACCTGAATCGTGTGACTATGATTTTTGAAGAACATCGTTTTAATCTTTAGAATTGGTAGCAGGAGGCTTCAGAAACGTTTGATGTATAAGAGTGTGATGTAGACCTTTACATTGAAAGCATTTGTGCTTTGACCAACACGTTTTGACATGATGATTACCAAAATAATTATTACATACTTGTAGTTCAGTAATATTGTGAATTCGTTGTCCAATAGACAAATATAAAAAATTTGAATATTTGAGTAATCATTTGAAACTTTTAATTCATCCGATCCATTCAAGTCAGTAGCAATTTCACGAATTCAATTATGAGGTAATTAAAATAAATCGTTAAATTTTTTTTGTTTAGGTAAAGGTATTTTAACGGATTTGTACAATTTGTCTGACAAAAGGTTTTGAAACAAGCCCTTTTATAATATCAAAAAACAATTAATTATACAGCAAAAGATTTTAAAGCAAAAATTAATCGTCTTAGAAAAAGTTTAATAAAATAAATTTGGAAACAAATATTAAAGCATCTACAAGGTTACGTTTAATTATCCATGTAATGCAAATCAAAACAGTCAATCTTGGAGAACAATTAAATTTCAGGTAACTTTGTATTATTTATAGTTTAAACCTCTACTTTTATATAAAAAATTTGTAAAACGATTTTTTATTTCATAACCTAGTATCGCAAGCGATTGTTTATAATAATAATCTGTATAAATCAGAGAATTAAGAATCTAATCTCTAGCATACAATAGTAGATTAATAGAATGATTCTTACTATATTAGGTAACAACCGATTTGATTTTTGTATTTGAATAAATATGTTACGATAAAATTTGTGTTAGTAGCTGTTCTTTAAAACTCAAATATTTATCATTTAATGTGTTTGAACTTACTGGTTGCAACAATTTTTACTGCATTTGCATAAATCATAACCTTGTAAAACAATAGACCTGTATGTAAAGCACAAGTCGATGTCTGAAAGTACCAATATTGTCATTCAAAAAAGATAATTTATTCTCATTTGGAATAAGTATTTTGAAACTCTACCTAAACAGTTTATGTAAATTGAAACTAACCCTTATACATAGTAACTCTAGCATAAGTAAATGTTATATTTAACAGTGTTGTTGAAATTTTATTTCAATCAGAAGTGAACCTCACTTTTTTGTAAGTTCCTGCAATATTCCGATAAGATGTTTCGGTTTTCTACTATATACTTTGGTTTCGCTTACTTCACTAAAAGGTTTAGTAGAACGTGAAATAATAGTCGCAATTCTTGTCAAAACCAAATCAAAAATAAGCAAGCGTTTAAGTTGTAAGAAGAAACGTACAGTTGCGTATAGTAGAACAGCTAACCACAGAAAAAAACTAAGCAAAATAGAAAATTTCCACATTTAAAGCAAGATAAAACACTGAACTTATAAATATGCTATAAAATATAATTGTAAACAAGTACAAATAAAGTTTAGTTTGTAAAGTGTTTTTAATATATAATGTATTTACCCGTATTTTAAAACATCTTGAATTTCTGATTGCAAAGGATCTCTATTCTGAAAAAACTCTGGTATTAAGGTTCTAAACGTATAATAACATTCTATTTTCTGTTTAGTTTTTTCTAAACTAAATTTACAACCACGTAAAAAATGTAATATCCATTGATCGCCTGCGTTAAAAATCATATACTTTGCATATTAAAACGTAAGCAAAAGTTACCTGGTCTAACGTTCAAATGAGGTTGATATTTTAACCAGCTGCGAATATGTAATATATCTTTTTCAACTCTGCTTGAAACTTCATTTATTTCGGTTTCAGCTAGTTTTTGCAAATCTGTAGATAAAGCACGAATAGACATGTTACTCACTATTACAACTTAGATGTACTTGATTCAACTCACACTTTGTATCCCCCTATAAAATGAGCACTTTAGATAATTAAAAAAGTTATCTAATCAATAAATACTATATCATATATGTATATATGATAATATTTAGTATATTGCTTAAAATACTTGATATAATAAAAATCTTTTACACATTTTTTTTTTCATTTATAATAAACATATATTAGACATTGTTACGTTTGCATTTTATCAGAACTAAGATATTCCTTACTTTAATTCATTGCGGTTAATTAAATAATTCAAATTTCCAATAATAAAAAAGTAAGTACGTATTGAATCTAAATTTTAGAAAATAAAGAACTTATGTATCTATTTTTTTTGTGTCGCGTTAGGCGATATAATAATGTCTCTTAATAAGTTATAATAATAATTTTTCAAATTTTGGTATATAATGTATAGTTGGGACGGCGGATCTTTGCACCTGTATGTAAACGTGAACGACATACGTTATTGTAGTAGCATTGATGATTTCATATTATAACAAGGACAGAGCTAATCAGGTGATTTTATTCCGTAAGATTCAATTAATGAAATACGTTATTAGTGAAAATTGAAGATGAAAAAGGATAAATTACCCGTTTGTCGATTAGTAAACATACATTTGTACTACACTAATCTGATTAGAGTAGTATAAGCACGTGCAAAGTTTAAAACGTAAATGACTTAATAAATGACATTTGTGTATCATTTGCATTTTAGTGTTATTTTGTATCTTCGCTTGTAAAAATTGCTTCTCGCTGTTCTCTATTACTTCAAGAAATCTGTTTTTATCAGAACAACTGCATTCAATACTGGTTATTGTTACATCTCGTAAGTACAATATTTTAAAATAACTTTTAGTTAATTTAGATTATGATTTTAGGTTATGCCTGGCAACCGATTGAATAGTCAATCCCGAGAGATGGTTATTCATCTTTTGGCGTATTTTCAAAAAGAAAAAGAAAATGGAGAGCCTTTAGAATCTGTTAATAGTATTCAAGACGTAAGATTAAAACTATAATAATTTTTCTACGTTGTATTCTTTACGCTTATTTGTTTTTAGAGGGTTGCAATTGCACTCAATATTTCTAAGCGAACCGTTTGTAGCATCAAACTTGAGAAAATTGAAAATCCTGTTTTATCATCACCTAGTAAAAAAAGACCTCGTATTAAAACCAAAACGACAGGTATGCCTGAAAGTTAAAAATAAAAATCCGTAATTGTTTATACAACATGTACAAAGACAGTAATAATTATTAATTTTTAAGTTATATGCTTACTTATACATTTTATTGTAGAAAAGTAAGTAACTGTTAGTACATTAAACCAAAATTTGAAAAGAAACAAAATCGTCAATATCAGTAACACTTTGTTGAAGATTGTATTAAACGACCTGGGATTTAAATTTGAAAAAGATGATAATTATCGAGTTCTTATGGGAAAGTTACATATAGCTTGTATGCGGACGCAGTTTCTAAGAAAGTATTCTGCAAATACAAAACTGAAAGTGCCGAGTCAAGTTGTTTTCTTAGACGAAACCTGGATTTACTCAAAAGGTAGTAAAAGGAAATCTTGGCGGGACGATAGTACCAAAAGCGTTCGTAAAGCTGAAGGATATAATGGCAAACGTTTTATTGTTTTACATGCAGGAACAAGCAATAGATTTGTTAAAGGGTCAAGTTTGTTATTTTATTCAAAATCACATACCTTAGATTACCACGGTAAAATGAATCACGATATATTTATCACTTGGATGAAACGGAAGCTAATTCCCAATTTGAAAGAACCATCGTTAATTATAATGGATAATGCACCATATCACAGCGTACTTTTAGAAAAACAACCTACTAGTTCATAAAAAAAATCAGAAATTATCGATTGGATTAAACATCACAATATCCACTATAATGAAAATTTGTGTAAAGCTGAAAAACTGCAAATTGCAAAATTAAACAAAAAAAAGATAAAGTGTATGTTATTGATGAATTGCTTCGAGAAAATAGTCATTAAGTATTAAGGCTACCTTATCATTGTGAGTTCAATGCAATCAAATTGATCTGGGCTGAAGCTAAATCTTATTATAATCAACACAATGGTAGAGATGGTTTTAGTGACAAAAGTGTATTAAACCTGTGGGAAGAAGCTTTAGCAAATTGTAACGCTTCGTGGAAAAAGTGCATTTAGCACACAGAAATAGTAATTGAAGAGTGGCATAACCGTAACCGAACTGTTATCGATCTTGAGATTGAACCTATAATTATTAATTTTAACGATGATTCAAGTTCTGATTCTGAATTAGAGTAATGAACATTAAAACATTCATGTTTTTTTATATCTGTTGACATATTTGATACATTTTTCTTATTTTTATTTTTTGCATAGTTTTAATATTTAGTACTTTCATAAAATTAGTGTGCAAAATCATTGAGATAAAAAGATAAATTTTATTGATAAAGAATTAGATGTTTAAAGAATTTTTTTATTTATCCTGTCAAATTTTCAATATAACCTCAAATTATTTTGACATTAAAAATGACAAATGTACTTATGTAAGTAAATGCTAATTTGACTTCAGTTTTAAATCTTGATTCACACAAATGTTGTGGCGGCCATAATTGCAAAGATCTACCGTCCCAACTATACTATTTTTACATACATATAATTGTTGTAAGCAGTGGCGGCTGATAGTCAACTATACAAAAGAGTCAATTAAAAAAAAACGCAATTATCGCCGAAAAGTCTAAAAAACATTCTTATATTAACACGATTTATATTAATTTAAGATAAATTATATTTAAGTATTTACCTAATTGATCAACAGTAAGCTTATTAAAATTTACAATGTTTTTAGAAGATTTTTCAATGCTTAGCATAGAAATGCGTACAATTTTTCTTGTCCGATAGTATTGCCGATTGTGTAGAAATGTGTTAATGCTTTTTAACATCGCTCACTTTCAACGGTAGTCATAGGTAAAGTGAATCAATCATTTTATTCAAAGATGTTTCTATTTTGACAAACATTCTTATTGTGCTCTGCGCTGTCCAATTGTAGGCGAATATTAACGGGACCAAGAGTAAGAACGTACATACTATTTATATTTTTTCTCTTTATCAGCTCTTTAACATATTAATCTGATTAATATAGTTGTGAGAAATCACATATACAGTCATAAATCATTTTTATTATTTAAAACCACACTCACGATCGTTTCGCCATATAAATAAATCGGCTTCTTCAAAAGTGAAAATTAAAAGAATTATTATACAATCCATTATAAGGTGTTTAAACAATGCTACAATACAATTTAAATTACATTAATTATAAGAAACTAAAAAGATAAACATCTTCAATCTTACCTGTGCCACAGTGGTTTCTACGACCCGTTTTCTTGGCCAAAATACGTTAGGTTTTGTTTTATTGTAAAAATCATTGTAATTGTTTCATATTTAGAATAAGATAAAAGGTGCTTTTTTACGAAATATAATGTTCTATACTATAAACCAGTAGCGTGCCGGGGGGAGGAGGGATCCAACCCCACTATGAAGAATGAAATTTTTTTGGAATAAATTTTAGTAATTTCTTTGGATTTTGTAGTAAAAAGTTTCTTGTCAGTAACTTAATATTATTTACTCGATAGAAAATTTGTTTTAAAATGTATTTTTTTCACAATCTAAGTCCTAAAAATCAATAAATACTAATACAAATTTACACAACAGAGTTTGTTTTTGTCATAAAATTGCCAAAAAATAAAGCTTAGAAGCGACATTTTTTATTTTATATAAATGTACAAAAAAATTAAACATGTAATATAGTAGATATGTACTTTATTTTAAGTACATATTGTGCCGTTTTAAACTTTAAAATGGATAATACCATCTTAAAATTAAACATAATTATATAGCGGAAAATACATATATGATTTAATTTGAAATGTTTTGATAATATATTTTAAATATATAACTTTTATTAGCATTTCTATAATAATTACTAGATACATAATTACATTATAATACATAAGTTTATTTAAATTGGGGTAGAAAAACATTACCAAGTTTAAGTAAATATATTAATCAATTTCTGTTTCTAATTCTAAATTGTCTAAATAATAAAAATCAAACGCTTCTTATTTTTTTTCTTCGTCTTCTTCATTTTCTGGAGATAAATTAGTCATGATAGGAATATTTAGTTCTTTAAGTAAATTTAGTACTTCTTTCCAACCAATGGTCATATTTCGTTAAAAAAAATTGATGCGATCTGCTTACGTTCTGCCAACGCGTTGCAACATTAGAACAAAATTTACGAACTTCTTCTTGAATATTACAATTATTTTTATTATAAATATTTTTTCCAATCGCCGTACAAATATAAGAACAAATAGCAGTTTGCTTTCCATTAATATCATTTTGTTGATGCCACAATTTAAATAACTCTTCATTTTTAAAGCGATGCATATCTAAACAAACAAAAATTGTAATGTCTTGCACTTTCTTGCAGCTGAAAATCATACACATTAGAAGTAGAGGCATGCCTTCATAAGTTTTATTTGAAACATTTTGCTAGCAAACTTAAGCGTTTTTGTATATGATTAATTATATTTTAGTTTCTATTATAAATGACAGAAAGTGCGCTACCCCAACAAAATAATTTTTTATAGGAAAGTATTGTAAGATAACAAATAAATGTAAAATATATAATAAAATGCATACCTGTACTAATGATATTCAAAACACTTTTTGACAATCCACTAAAAAGCAAGCGAAATCTAGAAATTCAAACAAAGGTAACTTTTTGTCTAATAGCGTGCGTACTGGATGATTTGTAAAATTCAACTAGTTTAGGTATACCTGTACAGGTAAGTTTCTTTCTTAAATTTGATAAAAGATAAGAAAGTGGCCTTTTGGAATGTTTACTTTCGAATGAAATACACTTTTGTACTAAAAGTGAATGTCTGTTTTTTTTTATTTTGGCCACGAAAACAGGTTGTAGAAACCACTGTCTGTGGTCATGTTAATTTCTAATTAAACGATATTTACACACTAACTTTAACGTTATGAATTAATTTAAACACTACATACTACATAATTTTGCAATAATATATTAAAAGCATCACTGGAAAAATTTTACAATGCACAATTATATTGTTATCAATAGAATATTTCGTAAAAGTGAAGTACATGTATTCGAGATAAATTTTAACGTTAAATTTATTATTATTATTAACAATGATATTTATTTAAATATGTGTAGTTTTAGTTAACATTTTTTTATAAAATAAAAATTATTTATTTCATATTAGAATAGAAAATAAATCACCTTAATTCTTTACACACAGTTTTTAGTGTAACGAATATAGCAACAATACAAAAATTAACATAAAAAGAAAAGCAAAATTATTAGATAACACTTGAATGCAATTAAATTAAATGTTCAATATGTTCTCAATTTTTCTGCAAGCAAGTTTGTATTCTTCTTTGCACCCCTGTTGTGGTAGCTTTAATCAATCCATCGGGGTTAATTTGTTAAAATGCTAAGTTTATTCGATTTATTAAATCTTCTAACGAAGTTACAACTCCATAACAAACCCCGTTTTTAATAACACCCCATAAATAAGAATCTAAGAATGTGAGGTCCGGTGATCAAGGTGACCACAACAAAAGTCCTCTGTTTCTATAGAGATCTTAGCATGTTGCTAAGATCTCTATAGCACCAATTTGATTATATTTTACACGTGGGCTCGTTAACCACGAAATGGCGACAGCCACAACACTTTTATATGTCCTCTGTTTCCTATCCAATGGTTTTCTAACATTTCAGTTAATTTCCTATCTACCGCTCTGGGGTTGTGAGGCTGGGGGTTGGTACCAAATATTTCTATACCAATTTAAAGGAAAATATTTAATAAAAGGTTCTACATAGTTTTGGAAAAGTTTAACGTATCACATACTATTTAAATTGTTCTCGTATAACACAAATCTAATTTTGTCAAACATAATAAAGCGATAACAGTTTACATTGAATTTTCTTTGGTAGTCAACTTCCTCAAAAAGTGAGGATTTTCAGAAGCCTAGAAGTGCCTGTTGCGACGATTAGTAATTTCCCGTTCAGTAAATTTTGCTTTGTCACTCCAAATAACATTTCTAAATATCATGGAATTTTTTTGCACTTTAATTTCTTCGCAGTAACGTCTTTACCTTAGCTTCTTCGTGTGACAATTTCTGAAATTCTACTGCATTAGAGTATTTCAGTGTTGAGGAGTCCAAACAGGACGAAACAGCTGTCCACTGGTCTCTAAGATGGTTTCTGCAATTATATAAACAAATAAAACTTGCGTAGTACAGTTAGAAATATTATGCCGCGTATAATTCAAATACATTTTTTGAAATTCGCGGTTGTAATATTTACTATTTAACTAACAATTTCATAGTTTCCTACATGTGGATTAACTCGTACGTAGCTTCGTTCCTACGAGATGGCGTTTAGCCTCAGATTTATTGATAATAATCTACTAATTTCAACCTATTTCTAGTTGCGTGCTGTCATTAAATAGTTGTCACTATTATACCCCATTAGTTTGTGTTTGTCGTGGTTTAGCTATAAATTGTGATTCAGAAAGTGATGTTACAAATAGTCCACCAGAGATAAGAAATCAGGCAGAAGAAACATCTGCGGACTTATTACCCGAAAAATCAAAGAACAGGTATGAAGAAATTTATAGTAAATTCATGGAATAAAGGGCTAATAATCAAGTACATTCATGTTCGGAAACTGTGCTGCTCGCATATTTTGCAAAATTGTCAGAAACTTTAAAGGCATCGACTCTATGGTCTATATATTCAATATCAAAAACAACTATTAGTAAATTGTTGTTGAATCCCAATAAGAGGTCGTGTAGAAAGGTTTCAAATTAATTTGCTTTAGAATGTTGGCGACGTTTCGCAGACTAGACCTGTGTCTGCTTCTTCGGGCCTCTTGTTTCAAACATAAAAGAAACCTAACTGCAATAAAATAGCTATAAGTCCATCGCTGTTTCACTTATTTGAATCAGTATAGTTTCGGTATTTTAAATTCAAATCTGTTGCAAACCAAATGTTGCATTCGGTTTACGTTTTAAAAGCTTCGTTCTTGAACTGATACTAAATGATCGATACATGTATGATTTTTTTGTTTCAATAATGAACTAAAACAATTCTTTCAATAATATAATAATACATTTTCGAATGCACGTTTCAAATTTTATTGCACAATAAATATTTTTAAATACAATTGTTTAAAGATCGATTAAATAAGATTGAATTATTTTCAAAACAGTGGAATCGTTCTAGGAAAAACGAATACTTTGTGATTAGTCAGCATTAGTCGTTGCTATACTTAAATTACCGGACATGTCGCTTTAATAAGTTTACTTTTTAAGCGTCTGTATTTTATCACCCGTTTTAATTGCAATGGTAAAACTTTTGTAATCTGTAGGCAACAAATTTAACAGGAGTCTCAATTCCTGATTTTTTAAGGTATTTTGCATTACGTGTGATATCTGCTAAATATTGCGTCATGGTAAAATTCGGTTTCTTTTTCATCTGTAACAATTGCTTATCCAAAACTGCTTTTCTTACCGAGCCACGAAATTCAAATATTGTTTGAAGTGCATGCTGTGCTTCCTTTGATGTGCATGCTTTGACTACCCGTGCAAAATAAAAAGATTTATTAATGCCAACGGTTTCAAGTGTTTGTTTATACAATTAACAAAATTTTCTCTTAGTTTTTACTTCCGTGCCATTGACGTATTGCTACAAATTCAATGTTCGCAAAACTTGTTGCCGTAGCCGTTTTTTTAATGTAATCTTTCATGCCAGTCGTTTTTCTTATTATTGTTTTGATACACTTACACTTTACACACCATTATGTTAAAACATCTTGGGCGATCTGGGCTCATAACCTGACAGGGAATGAAATGTAATCAAAGTTTATTGTAATGTACAACGGGCAAATAACTTATCCGCGCTTGGCACTGTTTACATATACATTTTAGTAACAGTGTCTATTGACTTATTTCTAACACAAAAAGGCAACGTTATCTCCCATTGTAATAACGATTTTGTCTTTATGAAATTTGCCAGTTGTGAAAAACAAAAATTGTTTCTGCGCACAAAACAGCACATACTAAGCATAACTGAGCTCAAACGTTAATTTTGATTTTATCGAAAAAGGCAGCACTATGTATCATGGCGGGACAATATATTATCGTAAAAATGATTTTTTCCACTACTAGTTGTATACGCTTGCATTATTACGTATAATAGAAGGCCGTGAAGTTGTACTTTTTTAAGCGCAGGTAAATAATATTTCATTATTAACTAGTAGTTAATAATGAACATATTTACATTTTCTGATAATACTACAACAGTTTCAAAGAAAAAAAGTTTACCAAACTGCGTACCAAGAGCAAGAGATTTTATTTAATGCTAATTTAAGTTTTAAATCGCTCAATTAATTAATTAATTTGATTTTAAAAAGTAAGTTATTTGAAATTCGCGCTTAATTAAATGTGAATATTATTGAGTTAAATATGTTTTAGATATAATCAATGCTTAAAATAATAATGTTTTTAAACAATTTAAACAACTTTACCAATAAAAACTTACGTTATCTGTTTATTTTTGTGTTTTAAATCACAATTAAGAATTACGTCAAAATTAATTCTATTAAACTAATGACAACTGTCTGAATCACAGCGACTTGATTTTTAATTTAAAATTAATATCTTAAATTTTAAATTTGATTTAGTAACAGGTAGAAAGGTTTTAATAATTCTAGTAGTGGAAAAAATTGTATATATAACACGGTTGAGAAGTTCATTATAACCTGCGCGATTTATATCCCTCGACGTTTCGCGTCTCGCGATATAATCTATCGCTTAGGTTATAATGATGCACTTCTCAACCTTGATATATAATATACTATTATTTTCATAAAATCCGCATATAAAGAAAAAAAATAATTATTATTACGGCACAACGTAGCACGTACTGATCACAATTCAACACAATAGTAATTTTTTAGTTTACCAAAAAAATTAGTGCTAACTTTACTTAGATGTTATCTCTATATTATAATCGTTGATTGTAGTATTTACTGGAAAATAACCAACTTTACGACGCATTTCGTGCCAAAAAAGTATGCTCGCCGCTAGGAAATTAGCATCGATCTATCTGTTAATCAGCATATTTACTAGCCACTTTGCTAATTGTTGTAGAATACTGCAGAATCTTAATTTTACGTTATAGCGATGTTGTCATGCATCACTTGAATTATTATGAAGCCCAAGGTTTTGTTTATCAAGTGTTTATAAGAAGCTTCTCAATCTTTTAAGGTGAATTATTTTTTTAAAAAACAAAAACTGCGCCAAAACGAATTAACAACTTTTGTTATGTACTAATTTATTTAATATAAAAGGTTACATGCAAGTAATAAAATTATCGTAACAGTAAAATGATTGAGTAATGATATTTTTATGAATCGGTAATATTTGCGATCTAGAACTTTGACCAACCACAACTTTAATGTGTGATATTTCTTCTCCGATAACCTGCACAATCAACTAACGTGTTTATAAAATGGAAATAGAAATTGTCTTACATAATAAATATAATTGAATATAAATTCGTTTACTTTCAACGAGGTAAAATAAGAAAAAAACAGTGGGAATTGATTAACATTTCAAATATTGTAACGTGGTAGTTTGTGCTTATACGTCCTGTTGCGTGATTAAAGTATGTAGTTAAATTCGGTTTAAAATTAATTTGTCATCAATTTACGTATTTACTTTGTCAGCATATCAAACATAAAAAAAAACATAATTAAAAAATTTAATTACTTAGTAATAATAATCCTAATTTTTTGTTTGAAAATTTTTAAAAAGGCTGTTTCGTTAGTGCAATGGAAATATATAATATAACAAAAACTCATTGTCAGCAATTTCGATTTATAATGATAAAAGTAAATATCATTTCTAAAGGACCATAGAAGTGTACAGATATAAAAACGTTTGTACTGCTAAAGAAAAAACATCAGTATCAAATTTTATTTAATTTAAAAGGTTAATAAAAACAAACAAATATAAAATCAAATTACATTTGAAATAAGTTTCCCACTCGCAAAAAATAGAGTAACAGGATTAGACCTCGCTTGTAAAATGAGCCAGTAAATTATAAAATATTTGTAAGATATTGTGATGACCGTTTGTGGCATCATTAGTGGGTTCAAATAATTTATAGAGAAGGGAGCGCGGTAAAAAAAGTCATGTTTCACACTTATTAACACGTAGTTGAGCATCTTCCAGTAAATAGGTACTACAATCGACGATTATAACTCAATAGTTTATCACAACAGTCAAGTGCAGTTGTAGAGAGATCAGAGAAATGATTGCGCAAATATGATTCAATAGTGAAAAGTAAGAAGCAGCATTATGATTAAATTAGATTAACGCTGTATACATTTTTAATTTAACTATTATAGACTAGCAAAACAGAATTAGCGGATTTGGTTCCTTTAATTTTTGCATGAAAATTATACGTAGTATAGTTTTTTACTTGTAACCAATATTTTTATTAAGTTTCAGTGTGTGTTATAACTCATACAATAAATTACAACGGCTTGACGAAGTACATACACCAACGCACAAGACGTCTCCTTACAAAAAACATGTAACATTTCAGAAAATCGTAAAAAAAACTTGTATTGCATATTATATTAATTTTATTTCAACAAATTTAAACAAAAAATTAACCTTGACACATGTTAATCTTATTTAGATATTTTATCCTCGTCATAATCGCTTGTATAAAAAATCTGTTTTAATCAAATTGCAAATATTATTGCGACAGAGATTGTAGATTGAATTACTTGCGTTCGTGTTTAAGAACCGGCAATATTTCCTTACTTATAATTAGTTTTTTAACATTTTATTCAGCTGATTTCAATATCTAAATGTGTGCTTAGAATGTGTTCCAATATTTTTTTCATGTAAACTAAAATTACGTCCATGCTGCCTGTTTTTGAATATTTGTATCTTATATATCTATGCTATTTAAATTGATTATTTGTTTCTATCAATAGTAAAATGAGTAGTTTTACGATAGGCCTGTTTGACACGATGCAATTTTTTATACAGTTTTAATGGATAATTTTTGCAGCAATGAAATTGTACCGTTACACACAGAAACATAATTTTTTATTTTAAAATTAGTTCTAAAATTTTTCAACGGAACAGTTAATTCTGACTGCAAATCGGCGTAGAAGTTCAAAATGCGTCAAAGTTGGTCAAGTTGGGTCCCTTCCCTAAATCAGCTGTTTGCAATTTGTTGGTTAGGTTAGCAGTTCGTATTTATTATACATATATGGTTAACAGCGATTTGTACTTATTAATAAATACATAATAAGTTTTAAAAATGTTTTTCGTCATCTATGTTGCTCATAATAATTATTTTTTAATACTTAATAAAAATCAATGTTTGAGGTTATTATGCACTGTTTTATTTGAAAATCAAACTTTTGGTTCTTAATTTTCAAATGCGCATGCTCACAGTGGATATTTCTTCAAATATTTTTCCTATCGTGTCAAACTCGTCAAAAACTTTATTACAATTTTTTTGCTTATGAAGTAATCTTTACAAGGTTATTTATATATGAATGTTTTCATAACATATTTGATAGCAAAAATAACATCGTGTCAAACAGGCCATACAGGCAAAATTAAAAAAATTAAAAAGTAATTTATAATTTTGTTTATGCGTCGCCTTGTAATTGCAAAAATAACAGTGAGCGTTTGTAAAAAATAGAAGTTTGTATTATCTATTAAAAAAGTCATAAAAAATAGTATATTATTATACGAGTTACATAAGGAATGCTATTATTGTACGAATGCAATAATAGCCTCTTATGTAACGTGTGTAATATACTATTTTTTAGACTTTACATTTTAAATTAATTTATAAAATAAATCCAGGTTTGAATCTCGACATTTAGCAATTTTTATTTTACAATTGGTATTACTGATAGATTGGCATCCATTTGCAAAAATTGAATTTTAAAAGTTTGAATTTTCAATTAAAAGTACAAACTAAAAATGGAAAATTAAATTGATTGTACTCCTTCTGAAGTATGGGAAGTGGCAAAGGATGTCACAAAGAATTTATTGCCTGTTAAATCAAAAGCAGTGTACGAAAAAGAATATGTTCGTTTTAACAAGTGGTGCAAGAATAGTTCGGTTCGAACAATTAGAGCAAATTCTTTATTAGCTTACTTGGTTGAAATGCAGAAGACAAAAAACCTACATCAATGTGGACAGTTTATAGTATGATAATGTTGATATTTCCAAATATTTCAGTTTAAAGAAGATAGTATTCATGTACAAATACCTAAAACCAAAAATAACGTCTCTCGTCTTTTTGTAATTACAAAGCAAACCTGCATTTTAATTATTCAAAAATATGTTGCACTTCGCCCTTTTAACGTGACTTGCAAACGGTTTTTCTTGACATATCAAAATGGACGTTGTATCACAAGTCCCATTGGAATTAATAAAATCGGTCAAGAGCCACGGGTAATTGTTCAATTTCTGCAGTTGTCTTATCTAGGCCTATATACTGGCCACTGTTTTCGACGATCCAGTGCGACACATTTAGCTGACTGTGGTGGAGATATATTAACGATTATAAGACAAATGCGGATGGAAGTCATCGGCGATCACAGAAGGTTATGTGGAATCAAGTCTGTTGAATAAAGTTGCGGTTTCCAATCTCTTGTCTTCCATCTTTACTGTGACAGGACCACATACCTCGGCTACAGCAACTTTAACAAGTATGTCATCAAAAGTGTCGATGAATCAGAATTTACAACACACTGTTGTAAATGAGACAATTCCAGGTATATGCATTAATGCACAAGACAACGTAACAATAAATTTAAAATTCAAAAATTGTACGTTTAATACAAAAAATTAAGATTATTTTTTTCACGTAGATACTTTTCTTTAATTTAAATCAAAATAAATCCGTTTTTCTCTAATTACTTTTTCAATTCAAAGATAACAGTATCGTTATATACTTCTAGTGACTTTATAACGATACTGGTATTGGTGTCGTTATAGACTTGTTACATTTGTAAAGTCGAAAACAACTTTTTTAAAACAGAAAGAAATCTTGTTTTATGATCTCAATAACGTAAGAGCATTAAAGGAATAATTAATCTTCTGTACTAAGAAACAAAATATTTGCGTTTAAAAAAATTAAATGATTTGCAGAGTTTAATTTAAATTATTTTTTTCTTGGTTACATTTTAAGTTGCATTTTTAATAACTATATCCTTGATTATAAACAGCAGTTTAAAACACGCTTTCCATAACTACGTGCTTCAAACTTTTTAAAAGCCCAATTTATTAACTTTCAAAACAGTACAATTTAATTTTCATATGACTTTTCATTCACATGAAAGTTGAACTCACGTTTATGAAAATATTGAAGTTTGCTATCGCATGTTAATGATGAAGCGTCGCTTGTGGATGAAGGTCCCCCAAACAACTTTCTAGCAATTTTGATACGTTCTTCTACGGAATTTTTAATGTACGATTGTGCTATGTTCCACCTACGCCAGCACCCATATCGTTTAAATGCAATTAAATCTACACCTCCTTCAGCCAACAAAGTTGCCGATTTCTTCAAAAACAATGCCTCGTATAAGTCTTAGGGTTCTCTAATGTCAAATATGCAGTAATTTTAGAGGGAAGTTGACCAAAAGCGTTGATTTCCACAAGTATACAAGAAGAATCGATAGGTAGGTGTGTTCACGGGACGTAAAAATGCATATTTTGGTGTAAGGTCACTACGAAACCTTTTCCAATAATCGCAAACTTCCTAACTAAATCCGTTTTTGTATCTCAAAGTGTTACAATGAGAACTTTCTCAGTATCTTGGATATCATTTACAGTGAGGTCACATAACTCCTTGCGCCAACTCCAAATAACAAAATTCTCGTAAAAAGATATCCTTTTAACACCATCTCTCGGGCATCAATTAGACATCGTTTTGACCACTTTTTTCATACATTCTGCATGAAATCGGTATCTATAAACTGTCACTATCATTTTTGAAGCATCAAAATGATACCATCTATAAAAACAATGAATGTCACTTTGATGCCAAAATCATATCACATAACATGATCACTCCATCATTTTTTTATCAAATTTGTATTAATTAAATTATATTAATAAAAATATGCACAGTATAAATAATGATTATATTTTTTAACTTTACTATGTTTAGTGAAGATCTGAATTTATAACAAAAACAGTGCAATGCTAATTGGGACATGCTCCAGAAATATCTAAAATTAAAACAGTCTATAAAACAAGCAAAAATTATTCTTCTTTGTTTAAACAACCAATAACGTAAATACCTTTACAAATAAATATGTTTCGTCTGCAGTTTCTATCAAAGACTTTTCAATCTGTTTACCATCTTCGACTTTTTCGCACGATGCCCTATTTTTATCTATTTGGGGTAAGCAATATGACTGCCAAACTTCTGAATACACAATTTTTCTTTTATTTTTAAAGGTGACTTTAGCATCGAATAATGCGGTCAAAATGTTGCAGGTGACAATCTTTGTTGCTAAAGATGAAATAAATTATATATTAGCAATTTAAATAAAAAAGGCAGACTTACCTTGTGGTCTAAATAGGCAAGAATTACTTCTTCTGTTAGTGAGGAAACTTTATTAATTTCTCGGCAATGGCAGAAACTTGAATAAACCTTTTCGTAAGCAGCACTCCTTTCTCTAAAATATTTTTGAGAACTTTACTGGACTTTTCCAATTTTGTTTATACAATAAACAACATTTTCATAGCGACCCATGACCAACAAAAAAAATTTAAATAACACTTTTGCGCTTAAGTTTTCAGTTATCTATGCAACTCTATTACGTCTTGTTGCATAACGACAACCTCGAATGTTAGGCTTCTATTTATGCACTCGTATTATAAATAGCTATTAAGAAGGTGAAACCAATACGTTATGATGAATAAATGTTTTCGGCGTCAGTGCATATTTTATTGTGATTCGAGTGAAACAAGAATAAACTTTTAAAATTTACTGTTATAAAAGATAAAAGATTTATTTCGTTTTGCATATCAACACAAATATTCTTTTAATGTAGTATGATGTTTTATTTTAATTGAATTATTTGAACTTCACTCGTAAAAGCGCATATAAATAAAATGCTTTATTTCAATTAGAGGTTAACATTCAGAATATAAAAAAAACAGCTTTTAATTAAAGATTCATTAATAATTAAAAATTGTTAGACTTTTCAGCGGTGCAGAACGTAAAAAAATAAATATCGTGACAATACATAATTAAAAATAAATAATTCACTGAACAATTATTTATAAAATTGTAATTTTTTAATTTTTTCAAATTCAATGTAAATAAAAAACGCAATTATTAAAATTTGTTTAAATTTATATGTTTCGACCTTGTTAAATAATTAAGTATTTTTAGTTGTTCAATCACTACTAATTTTCTGAAGATAACCTTAAATATTTAATCACATCCAAACATATAACTTTAAATGAATTTTAATAATCGACTTAAGACATAGTTGAGATTATACTTTTTAATAAATTACGTCAATTAAAAGTGTTCAATGGATCGCTTCAATTACACAAAAAAAATTAATCATGTAATACATTATGTTGCATCAACGATAACAGTGGGTTAAAGTTCATATATACATATACAAGAAAAATTCTGCATAAAGCTTAATCAGTTAGTCCAAATACATAGTTTCAATTTATTCACCTATTTGATCGTTCCTTAAGTAAGTTAGAATTTCCTAGCATTCTACTTGAATTAGTATTGAATTAATTCGAACTGTAAGTATTTATGCATGCTGTGATCAAACAACTAATTGGCATTTTTTTACAGTGAGAACTGATTCGTTAAATACCAACAAATACAACTGACTACAATGCAAGTGTTTATTTACAACAGTGTTTATTTACAAATTATTTTCATTGTTGCAATACTATTAATCGTTATATTGTATACGCTTCTATATTTAAACTTAAAAAAGTGTTACAAATATTGGAAAGAAAAAAACATACCGTACAAAAAACCAGAATATTGTATTGGTAACGTTATAGGAGTGCTTTTAGGAAAATACTCACCATCTAGATACATAGCCAAACTATGTTCCGAATTTGATGGACCATATTTCGTATTTTTTTCTTTGTATAAACCATTTTTAGTAGTCAAAGATTCTAGTTTAATCAAACGAGTTTTAGTAACCGATTTTCAAAAATTTTCGGACAAAATTTTTGTTAACAATAAAGATGTAGATCCAGTTTTTAGTAATTCCTTATTCAATTTAAATAATCCGCATTGGAAAGATCTCAGAAGTAAAATCTCAAAAAGTTTTAGTCCATCTAAAGTAAAAGCAATGATGAGAATAGCAAAAAAATGCGCAAATAATTTAAAAACTTATTTAGAAAACAATGTAGATAAGTCGTTAGATGTTAAAGACGTTACTATTAGATACTCCACAGAAGTTATTTCGAATTGTGTATTTGGAGTAAACTTTAACTGTTTTGTTAAAAAACCTAATTTATTTGCTCATTATGCTCATAATATCTTTCCTAAGTCCTACGTGGGAACATTTAAAGGCTTTACGTATGCATTTCTTCCACAATTAGTAAAAATATTTAAATATCAATTTTTCGATGACGCATCTTGTGAATTTTTCTATAAAATTTTTTCGGAAATAATAGAACAAAGACAAAACTTAAATATAAAGCGATACGATTTGATCGATATATTAATAGATTTGAAGAAAGAAAATGATGAAAATTTGTTATTTGGTAATTTGGTACTACACTTAATTATTACGGATATGTATGTTTTCTTATTTTAGATCAAAATCAGTTATTATCACAAGCAGTATCTTTTTTAGCTGTAGGACATGAAACCCTTAGTTCAATAGTAGCACTAACAATATATCACCTTTCGATGGATGATAAAACTCAAACTCGGTTAAGAGACGAAATAAATGATGTAATTGAACAATATGGAGATATTACTTTAGAATCTTTGGCAGATATGGAATATTTACAAATGGTTATAAATGGTAAACGACTGTCTATTATTTTGGCACCAAAATAACGTTTTTGTAGAGACATTAAGAATGTATCCAGTTATTCAATATATACAAAGGCGATGCATCGAAGACTGTTTTATACCAGAGACCGGAATTGTGATAGAAAGGGGTACGCCTATTATTATACCTACACATTGGCTACATTTCAATGAAAGATGTTTTCCTGAACCACACAAATACAATCCAGAAAGATTTAGTAAAGAACAGAATTGTATTATTGATCCATATTTCTTTCTGCCTTTTAGTGCAGGACCAAGAAGTTGCTTAGGTAATATTTTATATAAATACTAAGACTCTAATTATTGCTACAGTTAAATTTGTTTGAATAGTGTTTAGTGTAGTCAAACATAACGCATAACTACTCTTACTTAATTTTACATACCACAGTCAATGGCGCTAAATTTTTATTTGCGTGTGCCATCTTTCTCAAGCTTTATGACAAGTATTTTAACTGTACAACTTGTTTTCTCACGTCCTTAAATCTTGTTCTTCAGGTCCTAAACATTTTTGTTCTAAGGTACATTTTTGTGTTTTTTAGTATGTGGTTTAGTTTGCCAAATTACTATGGTTATATAAAAATGTTTTTTTTGTGTTTGTCATTACACTTTTGTTTTTGAAACGTTAATCTGCATTCACATTGTTCATTTAGTTCTTGGATCATTGTTTGTTACTGTTTCTCGTTTTTAGTCACGAACATGATATCGTCTGCATTGATATTATTTAGACACTTTTGTTAATATTGATGCCCATTGTCTATCATTCAAAAATTTGTCATATTTTTCTATTTGTAATAATATTCTTTACTTGCAATTTTTGTTTTAAAATATTAATTGTTGAATTTTGATAAATGTTGACGTTGTCTTAAATCTGTAATCTATTCTTGCATCTCATAGTACATATATTAACGCAATACATAGAGTCGGATAAGTAATAAGTTAACATCAAAGGTAAATTTTAACATTGTATTTGTCTCTTTCTACTATTGTGATATTGTTTCTGTTTCTAAGAACTTGTTGTATGTTTTAAATATTTTTTTATCTTTTTGCTCTTTGTCTCTTAATAATTTTTTTGTCATGTTGTATGTTTTATGTAATTAGATGTTTTCCATTTTTCTTATTGCACTACTTATTTCTGTTTTTTCAACTTTTGATGTGCTTTTTGAGTTTTCATTTATAATTATTTTTTTAATATTTGTTTTGATTGATGGGATTTTATTTTAAATTGTGTAGTTTACTATAGTTTTCTTTAATTAGTTGTTCTATTTTTTTGTGTCTTAACTTCTTGTCGTTTAGAGCTAAAATTCTTGCTTTTTTCCAGTTTGAGTCGTTCAAACGTATTTAACATTTACTGTTTTTCTTATTATTACTTTTAAACATTTGTTTAATAGTATTCTTAGTTAACTTCTTTTTTGAGTTTGTTTTTTGTAATGTTTTGATTATTGTGAATGTTAGTGTTTTAATTATTTTGTTTACTCTCATAAAGCAAACAAAAACAAAAATTAACTTTGTTAAATCATTTTCTAAAAAGGTATGTTTTAAAATTATGATTGTATTTGAGTCATCAGTATCAGTAGTTTGTTTAAATTAACGTTATGTTACCTTTTACAACTGTCTAACAACAGTACAATACACTTCTAGTTATTTAATAAATTATCAGTTTAAATCAATAATTCCAAGTAATGCGGTCATTAGAAAATACCAAGTTTGTTTAAAAATCAACAACATTTTAAGTACCTAGTGCGTTATCTATTATACGTTGAACCTGAATATTAAATTTTTTTTTAACATCAACAATATAATTACATAATTGTAAAATTAAAATAAGAAACTGAAACAAATATAAATTTAATTTTATAAAGAATCATAGCATTAATTATTTATTTAAAACAAAATACAATTTTATATATGTATTTATAAAAACAATGTTTTTAGGAAGAAAATTTGCTTTGCTGAATCTTAAAGTTAGTATTTTGTACTTTGTTAAATATTTTCAAATTGAACAAGATGGTAGTGAAAAACTAGTATTTGGATCTTCTCATTCTTTGGAACCAATGAATAGAATGTTGATTAAATTAACTAAAATATAACTATTGTGTTTTTAAGTTACCATCGTTTTAATTAAATTCAATTCCTTAATGTTTTTGTTATTCTACTAATTTATTCTGAAGACTTCATTTATTGAAGAATTTGACATGGAAATAAGTTATGTAATTTTAAATGTGATTTATATGAAAATAATGTACAGATGTACTTAATAAAAAATTGTCTTGTAAAGAAAAGACTCTTAATACGATGTTTTGTTTTAATCTTAAATTCCTAAAGTCTTGTCAGTCCGGATGTTTTCACGGATCCATTCTAGCCTCAAAATTTGAACTGCACTAGCTGGAAAAGCTCAATTTTTTTTAACTTGATTTGCTAGAATTTCTTAAGCTTTTTATACCTATTGTAAATTGTTGCATTGTCAATACGCGTTTTGTTCTTAAACTGCGTAGACCTAAAGTTCTCTTGCGGTATCGTATACATTGGCATTGATTACGTATCTACATTTAAAAGCAGTGCAGTAGTTTTCTTGCTGTTATAATGAGGAGGCAGGTCCTTCCAAATTTAATCGTAAGACTGTAAAAGCTACAGACGTTAATTTTGAGGCCGTTATGCTTTGATGGTATTCCAAAACGCCTAGTGACTTACAAGATTTTGTTAAAAGTATTATTAAGAAGGTACCTGAAAAGTTTGTTATTGAAAGTGAACACGATACGGAAAGTGGAAAATCGGAAGATTCTAAAGGTAAATGTGTTTCAAATGCTACCGATAATTCATACTTGTATGGCAAAAACGGTTTCGAGTGACGTACTATAGAACCTGTAAAAAATGTAAGAACTTCGTGACACAATTTTGTAATAAAGTTACCATCTGTTCGATCTAAGGATGTGAGAGTTAAAACTTTCGATTTTTTTTAAAATTTTCTTGTCTTTGAGGACTGATCGAATGCAGCAGGGTAAAGATACTATGGTTTGCTGCTGCACTTTATTTTATCTTCGTGTAAATAAAACTTGTAATAAAAGTCTGGTAAAGCACTAAACAAATTTATTTTACACTAATTATTTCAGAAGAAATAATTATAAGTAAGCGACTGCTTGGTAAGTTCTAAAAGTTATAACTCTTAACAATAATCTTAAAGTACACATACAAAAAATGTGATAGCAAAAATGGTGAGTGGGATACAGATCATCAACCTAAATTGACAAGTGTTGATTTATAGTTTGAGAAGACACCAACAGGTCTTAATTTAAATCCTGCTGCAACAAAATTTACAATAATATGCTTAAACGGCTGCATGCACTTTTTGTACGTGGCACGTTCAAAACAGTAGATTTGTAGTACGTCCGACGTCGTAATGTCGGCCCCTTTGTAATAAAATAGAACTACTAACTAAAGAAAAAAATTGCTTATACATAATTTAAATTCTTAACAATAAAAATATAATTTAAGTTCTGAACATAATCTCCCGTCTAGAAAGGCTTGACTATCTAAAGTTCATAAAAGTACCTAAAATATAATCACTATCGCTCTACCAGGATGTAACTGAACCACGCGTCCCAGTTGCCACTTTAGTGGCAGTAAGTCGTCCTCCTTAACAACTACAAGTTCTCCATTAGCAAGCACAATGGTAGAAACCTTTCACTTGGAATTGCCTGAAACTCGCTAATATACTCTTTACTCCAACGCTCCGAAAGGTGTTGGATTATTTTTTGCGCGTGTTGATGTTGGCTTAGCCGGTTGCTGGCCACGTCCTTCAGGTTTGGTTCAGTTGGTGCAGTCAATCTTCTTCCAATTAAAAAGTGTACTGGGTTCAGAGGGGTATAATTGTTTGGATCTAGTGATAGAGAGCTTAGAGGTTTGGAGTTCAACACTGCCTCAATTTGTGTTAATAATGTGTAATACATCTTAAAATAAAAATAACAATTTCCCACGACTCACCTTTAATGATGCTTTACACTTTTGACTCCTGCCTCCCACAATCCTTCATAGTTTGGGGAGCGAAGCGGAATGAACTGCCAGCTAATTTTATCGTTGACTAAACTATTGATAATTTCATTCTCATGGTTTTCACAAAAGCTATACAATTCACGAAGTTCGGTGTTAACACCTTTAAAATTTTTACTATTATCTGAGTAAATATTCAGTGGTTGTCGCTTTCTAGCAAAGAACCTTTTTAGAACACCTAAAAAAGTTTTGGCAGTTAGATTTGTTACTAATTCTAAGTGAATAGCCTTGGTTGTAAATCATACAAAAATACAAATATACGCTTTGATCAGATTTGCTCCTCTTCTAGACTTGTTTTTTAATAAGATTAGCCCAGCATAATCTAAGCAACAATTGTAAAATGGGGGAGCACGTTTTATACGCGTCTCCGGGAGGTTAATCATGATGGGTTGCAATATCTTTGGAGCAACTCTAAAACGGGCAATATATTCGCGGATGACTTGTTTAAAGATATTCTGACCAGATACAAGCCAATATTTATCGCGTAATAAAGCTAACAATGAGTTAGCACTAAGGTCTAATGAACGAAGTTGTTCATTTTTTATTATTAAATAATTTTGGTTTTCTTATAATGGCGGATAGTAAAAGCGGCATGTCTACTGCAGCCAACAAAACGCGTAAAAAGTGTAAAAACTTTGCTCATAGTGGTTTAAAGTGTGTAATATGTGAAGACAGTGGCGGCTTCTCTAATAGGTCATTTGGTCAATGACCCTCCAAAAATTAATAAAAAAGGTATTTTATTTGCTTTAAAATTACTGAAAATTTGCATTTAAATGAAATTATCAGCGTTTACATTTCTTGCGTTTAAATAATTGGCAATTTAAACGCAACAGGTACGAAACCTTACGAATTTACCCGAGATTGACACGAACTTTTGCCCGCATTTACATTATATAACGATGATAGTTATTATAATTAATTAAGAGTGATACACACATAATACAATTTTATGAGAATTAGAAAAGAAGATAAGTAAATGTTAAAATTCGTTCGTAGGGTTTTCAGCCGGCCGCCTACACCAAAGATAATGCTTAGTGCAATTACCTTTGAGTGGAATGCTTACATTGCTTACGTGATTTACGTCATCTATCGTTATCTTCGCAGCACGTGTGTGTTAAATACAGATTTCTTATCACATATGACAGTAGTATTTGTTTCATAATAACTGTGGTACAAGTTATTTACACATCTAGAAATTAAATTTAATGCTCGTCCTTCAAATTCGACCAACCAGTACACATAAAAATTAAAAAGTTTACAGTAATTTTAAAGAATCTGTGTATGATTCGTTAGATTGGATTTGTGGATTTGAAATAAATAATAGATTTAAGTGTTTTTTGTTTACTGTTTTCAGATGATGTATTAATCATTATGTTGTAAAAATAATGTTACGGATGTATAGCATTTAAAAGAAAAAGTAAAAACCATTTATAAAGTCAATTAAAGACTATCATGAAAAAGTTTGTAAAAACTAAAAATAGATACATATATTAAATAAAACGATTGAATTTACATATGACTACAGTGGAAAGAGAGCGATATTTCTCTGTGTTAAAAAGAATGCAAACATTTCTACGCGATTGTCAATACTATGAGACAAGAAAGATGTGCATTTCTATGCTAAGCATCGAAAAATCATTGTAAATTTTAATGAGCTTGTTATTGATTATTTTGGTAATTGTAATTATAGATGAATATCTTAAATCTTAAACATAATTTATCTTAAATTTAAATCACGTTACTGTAAGAATGTTTTTTAGCCTTTTTGCTATCATTGCGTTTTTTAATGACCCTCTTGTATGATTGACCATCAGCCGCCACTGTGTGAAACAGTGTCACATGTAAGTTGTGCTAAATTATTAAAAAATGTTATAAAAATTGACGATAAAACTATAAACTGCTGTGAAAGCGTTGACAATTACTCTAAAGTTGAGTACGCTGGCATATGACAAAAAAGTTTTTTTGTTGAGAATTACAGCTTAAAAGTAGAAATTGTTTACTTAAAAGAACTATTAAAACATAAAGATGAGATCATAATCAGAGAACAACTATAAGATCACTACAGGACCAAATTCGTTTACGAAACATTGTAAATGACATGGCATCTTTAAGCAAAAGACTGGAAACAAATCAAAAGTCTACTATGTCCGTAATCACGAAATCGAAAATACCGACAAATAGCGACAGTGATAACGGTGCATCTATCAGTCAGTGTTGTAAATTATCTATATAAATTTATATAGATAAATTAATCTAGATTAATATTTTTTATCTATTTATATGTATCTAGATACAATCAAAAATATGTAAGTTATATGTATCTGTATATATATAATTTTTTATTTAAATTATTTAAGTAAAATGTATAAAAAATCTAGTGTCCCGTAAAATTCAAGTTAGAATATGTATGTTTTTCTTCAGTAATTTCCCACATTCTATAATAGTTCTTCAAATGAACTCCATCTATCGTTGTTAGTACCTAGATTATTTTATCTATTATCTGTTATCTATATAAAGTTTGAATAGTTTATCTATTATCTATTACTAGATAATTCTTGCAAGAAAAAAAATTTATCTGTATCTATATAATTTAAAAATTATCTATTTACAACACTGCTATCAGTAAGGTCAATGTTACTCCTATCAAAATTAACAAACAAACTACAGACGTCAATGTTATTAAACGTATTGCTAATGCAAAAGTTAAATGTTTGATAAAAAAATCAAGATGTAATTATCACATCGAAGTTAGTTGCTGATGCTTTACAATGTGCAAATAAATTTGTAATTACACGAAGAGAAATGTTTTCAGATATAATGCGTAAGACGCACAACTTATGCGTAATCTAAGCATAAAATACAACTGCTACTAGCTATTCATAAATTTATAAACCATCGGTATAATTTGTCAATAGTCATGTTGGCTATAATGATTATAATGCTTACTTATGAAGTAAACGATTTCATTTTTTTACGCGTAATAATCATATATTTAGGAATAATACTCACAAACAATGATCATATTAAGAATAAAATTTTAACCAGGTAATCATAATATGTGATTTAAGTCACGTCTGTTATGATTATAATTCACATCCAGTAACGAAGTATTTTTATAATGTATGCTTAATAATCACATATTTATGATTAATATTCATAAACTCTAATTATATAAGGAATAACTTTATAAGCAGCCAATCATAATATGTGTAAATAAAGTATTCTTTATTAAGTGATATTCAGAATAGCGGATTAATAATTATAAATATTAATCATAATTTCGGAGTTAATTTTACTCTTCTGATACGAAATAATCACAAATTATTTCTTCTATATATTTTATAAATTAGTAAAACATATTTCGAGTTTCAAAAAATGTTTGTTTTTTTTACGACGATTACACAATTTTAATGCAGCTATAAGTACACCACCATACTTCTACAACTAAATAATTTAAATACAACACATAATGCAAGAATAAATACATAAAATATTTTTTTAATACTAATACATAACTAATAACACATAATAGTATTATATAATAATACATATTATTATAAAAAATAAAACATTATTCAAATAAATAAAACGTAAATAATATAAACAAAACTGAAACAGAACTTGAGCAACAATTAAAAAAAAAAAAATTTTACATGTTGCTATTAACCACAAACCTTTTCTTCTATCGCAGTCAAAAACGGTTTTTTCCATTCCTGATTGTCTATTTTCTTACGGTGTTAAGTTGTAATCGCTGGTTCGTTAACTTTCTATGCAGTTTGTAGATAATTGTAACACGATTGATAATTTTGTAAAGTTATATATTTAACACTACATATACACATGTAGATAACATGAAACATGAATCGGAATCTGTCTTATGACATGTGTTAGGGTAGCAAACCCCCATTTGGTAACATTAGCTAGGGTTGCGCGTCCTTTGCTTGCGCAACCTTCTTTTACAAAAATATTCATACTAAAATACAAAAGACAAGCCGCCCAATTATAAAGAAAACACGAAATATAAAAGAAATAATTTGTTTTATTCGACAGTTTCGTTAACATACCGGCCGCCTTTAAATCTTATGATTTTAATATATTTTTATGTACATACGATAATAAAAGATTAACTGTAATAAAAAATAAAAATAAGAAATTAACAACTACAAAATACATAAGTACACAAATATGCACTTCACTCTTGTGGCAATACATAGAGTTTAATTACAGGTCTTTTTATTAGAGTTCCATTTCTTATTCGCAATGTAGCCGCTCTGATTACACCATCTTGAGATTTATGCACTTCGACCACACGCCCTAACGTCCATTGTAAAGGGGGCAAATTCGGTTCTTTCACTATCACTAATGATTTCACCTTGACTAGTTCAGGTAAGTGTTTGTACCATTTTGTTCTTTTTTGAAGTTCGGGAACCACTTCTAAACTCCAACGACGCCAAAAACACTGCACTAATCCTTAGATACGTTGATATAAAGACAATCGATTTTCTTTAAGGTGCTCAAAATTACCCTCAGGCAGCGCACACAAAGGTCTCCCAATTAGAAAATGGCCTGGTGTTAGGGGAATGAGGTCATCAGGATCACTGGATAAAGGTGATAAGGGACGCAAGTTTAACACTGCCTCAATTTGAATTAACAATGTACAAAAATCCTCGTAATTAAGCGTAGTGTTGCCTAATACTCGTTTTAAATGAATGTTTATAGATTTAATACCACTTTCCCATAATCCACCTTCATGAGGAGCTCTGGGTGTAATAAAGTTCCATTCAATTGCTTGATTCGCTACGTACTTTGAAATTTCATCTTTGTTTTTATCGTCATTTAACATTCTGTAAATTTTTTTTATTTCACTTGCGGCGCCTACGAAATTTGTTGCATTGTCTGATAAAATAGATATCTGCTTACCGCGACGGCCAATAAATCGTTTTAATGCCGCAATAAAGGCATCGGAACTTAGCGATGTGACTAACTCAATGTGAATTGCTTTTGTTACTGAGCATACAAATAAACAAATATAAGATTTGATAAGTTTTGATTTTCGCAGCTTTGTATCTTTTGTTTGAATGGGACCGGCGTAATCAAGACCTACGTGTGCAAACGCTGGAGAATGCGCTTGTAAACGTTTACTTGGTAGGTTACCCATGAAAGGATTATAAGATTCGGGGTTGGCTTTGAAACATTTCACGCAGTGACGAGTGATTTTCTTGGCTGTATTTCGCGCGGATAACGGCCAAAATGATTGCCGTATTACTGCTAACAGATGTTGAGGTCCGCAATGTAGGTACTGCTCATGATAATTTTCAAAAATTAATTTAGTTAGTAGATGTTCCTTCGGAAGCAAAATTGGAATTTTTTTATTGAAAGAATAATTGGACTTTTGAATCCTACCTCCTACTCTGATGATGCCTGCTTTATCTAAAAAGGGATTTAAAGGTAGTAAATTTGAATTGTTCTTTAGATCCTTTCCGTTGCTAAGACATTTTAGTGCAGGTCCAAAAGTTTCGCTTTGATACAGTTTTATTAAAAACTCTAAAGAACCTTGTAATTCAGCAGTACTTAAAGAGTTGTAAGCTCGCAATGGTTTAGAAAGTTTTGAGTTTTTTGCAAAACGTAACATCCAAGCAACAACGCGTTTTAATTTAGTTAACGTTGAAAACTTATTAAATATATTTGAAACTTCTACTACTATTAAACTTCCAATAATATTAGAGTTTGTCTTAAGCTCAGAATTATGATAATCTTCGGTTTTAAGAATTGGCTGCTTAGGCCAAGTTTCATTTATAGATAATAAGAAAGTTGGACCATTTCACCACAATGAATTATTTAATAATTCTATAGTAGATAGCCCTCGAGAAATTAAGTCGGCAGAGTTTTCTTGAGATGGTACGTAATACCAATCATTTGGACATATGATTTCTTGAATAGCAGCTAGTCTGTTAGCTACAAACACTTTATATTTATTTGGCGCGGAATGCAGCCAGTTTAAGACAATTGTGGAGTCTATCCATAAGAATATTTTGTGAAATTGAATTAAAAGTGTTTCTTTAACCTTTTCGGTTAGTTGTGCCAAAAGTACAGCAGCAGATAACTCCAATCGGGGAATTGTTGTATTGCGCAAAGGTGCAACACGTGATTTTGAACATAATAGCTGAACAGAGACATTGTTGTAAGTGTCAATGCACCTAATGTAGATACAGAATCCATAAGCTCTTGAACTACTGTCACTAAATCCATGCATTTCAATGGTATTAATATTATAAGAAATTACACATCTAGGAATTTTAAATGTGTTTAATATGGAAAGTTCGCCTTTGAATTGATTCCATTCGGAATTTAGAACCTCAGGAATTCCTTCATCCCATGAAAGCTTTAATTGCCACAATTGTTGTAATAATAATTTTCCTATAATGATAATAGGCAAAAGAAAACCTAAAGGATCAAAAAGTTGAGCCACCGTTGAAAGAATGGCTCGTTTAGAATTTGTTGGATTTTGAGGTGTAATTAAAAAATCGTATCGTATTGTATCGTCTAAGGCATTCCACGTTATGCCCAGAGCTTTGGCGTTTTTTCTATCGCTTATTGGAATAGTGTGAAAAGATGAGTCTTGTACAGTATTGTTACACAATATACTTGAATTATTTGATAAAAACTTTTGAATAGGAAAACCTGCGCTTAACAAAATATTTATTAATTCATTTTTTATTTGAATCAATTCCTCAATCGAATCAGCTCCTGTCAAAAGATCGTCCATATAAAAAGCGGACTTTAAAACAGACGAAGTTTTAGGAAATTGCTTTGAATGTAATTCTGCTAAATACTGTAAACATTTGGTAGCTAAATAGCTAGCACTGGCAGTGCCGTAAGTCACAGTGTTTAATTCGTAAGTATTTAAGGGTAAATTTGGATTGTCTCGCCAAATGATCCTTTGAAATTTTTTTAAGTACGGATGAATGAGAATCTGGCGGTACATTTTTTCAATGTCCCCCCGTTAGGACAAACTTATGTTGTCTAAAGCGTAAAAGTATAGAAAATAAATCGTTTTGGAGAACTGGTCCGTTTATTTGAGTGTCGTTGATTGACATGTTAGAAGTTGATTTTGCACTTCTGTCGAACACTACACGAACTTTTGTAGTTAAGGAACTATGCTTAATAATCGAATGGTGTGGAAAATAAAATAGTAAGATTTTAGATGATAACATAGATGCACCTATCGTATTAATTATTGAATCATCACTAGCTGATGAATCGTCGTAATCAAGTTTTGTCATATGTCCTAAGGTTATATAATCTTGCATGAATTTGGAATATTCAACACGCAAATCTGAACATCCTAACAATTTCTTTTCCATTTTTAAAAATCGTTTAATAGCCTGCTCTTTGGAGTGTCCCAACATTGCAAGATTTGAACGAAAAGGAATCGACACAACAAAGCGACCGGAAGATGTTCGAGAAGTAGGAAATGTTTTTCGCAGAATCGTTCTTCTGAAGAAAAATAAGATATAGAGTTTTAAGAAGTAACCTCATCTAGCTTCCAAAGGTTTTGAATCGATTTGTGCAGCATGTCGTTAGTCACAGGAATGTCTAATGAAACTAAATTTGAGCAAGCAATATTGGATGAACCCAAAGTTGGACATGTGACTGAAATTATCCAACCCAATAGAGTTTTTTGTAAAATAGGTTGCGAACTACCTAAAGATATTTGCCCAACACATAGCAAACTGTAAAAGTGGCTTGCTGCTAATTTGATATTAGACGGGATATTTAAAGTTGATTTTTCAAAGTAGCGTAAAGGTAAATTTTCTGATATTTTGTCAATAGTAAGACACCGCAAAGTTGTGTGAAAACCATTTTGAAAAGATGCAATTTTAGCATCCACGAGAAAATTGGCGCTTACGGGACATGAATTGATGCCTAAAACTTGACATGTGTTAGGGTAGCAAACCCCCATTTGGTAACATTAGCTAGGGTTGCGCGTCCTTTGCTTGCGCAACCTTTTTTTACAAAAATACTCATACTAAAATACAAAAGACAAGCCGCCCAATTATAAAGAAAACACGAAATATAAAAGAAATAATTTGTTTGATTAGACAGTTTCGTTAACATACGGCCTTTAGGTTTTATCGATATTTGCAATACTTTAGTTAAACTATAGCGATGCAAATCTAAAAATAAGAAGTATGTGTATTAGAAAATGGATAGAAAGTGATCAAAATTTATACTACGTGGTTAGAAAATTTTAATTTTGCCCAGTGAAACCTTGTTCATGATATAAAAAGTATACCCTATAACTAAACTGTTAACTGTAGAAAGTTAAAAACAAAATTAATTACAAAAGTCTACTTGAAGAATCAAAATATTACATATATTGGTATTCCTCGGCAATGTTGACAACTTAAAAAATGTGTTCTAAAATATTAAAAACTTCAGATTGTCAAATAACACGAGAAATGAAAGGTATTGCTGAAAATAAGCAAATTGTGAAAAAAATTAGTTTATTGAAGTTAAATTCTAAACAATAATTTAAATTTTACTAAAGGTAACAAAAATATAACAAATAGGTAATAAGTGTTCAAACGGCTTTCTAATTAATTCTAAATTTAAAAAAAACATTTTTAACGATTTCCCACGTACTAATAAAAAAAATTAGACCTTGTAGTCAACTTTTCAGAATGTCAAATTTTCTAAAAATGCAAATATTGCCATTTTCGATTATTTGTGTAGGCTTTTGTGATCAATTTTTTTTGTGCTTTATATGACAACGTTTTTGAAAATAATGCTTATACAAATATAAGTTAATAATATACATATTAAATTATTTTTTAAAGGTACCTACCTATGTGTAGGCGAAAGCTACTATTTTCAATCTTTGCATAAACTGTGCAATTGGGAGTATTTATTTCACCATAACGGACACAATACATACAAATATATAAAAGTAGTTCAAACTCTTGTAAACAATGGCTTTACTTTAAAATTATCAATATAGACTTATTTATATTGCAAACAACGTGTCCACAATTATCTGTTACTATTGCTTCTTTCTTATTAGTAAAACTACAAATTGAATTAGATTAGCAAAGCTTACATCGAGTTTTAGCAATATTCTTAAAAATACTATTTTGTTTAACGAAACATCTTATATGTTTTTGAATATTTCGAGAATACATAAAGTTCTGAATAAGAAACGTTTTTGTCCTACTACTTTCAATTTAAAAATAAACAAATGAGAGATGTTCAAAGTATTGATATTTAACCATAATGTACCCAAGCTAGCCATCTTTATTTTCTGTAAAACCACGGTATGTAGTCGGCAACAAAATAAAATAGTGTTTGTTGAGTTTCTAATTTACTACTACTTTACTTAATATATAATATTTCTTTTTAATTTATAAAAAAATATCGTTTCACGTACAGAAAAGTGCGATATCCTAAAAACATAAGTCATTTTTAGAAAGAATTGATTAAATGCTCTTAGACATCACCAAAAGTGTCACATACGTTGTACTTTTTAATGTTGTTCAGATAATTTAAAACTATGAAAGTGTTTTTAAAACATGATAAAATTAAATTTGTTCTATAGACAGACGAATCTTTTTCTAATTCAGGTAAAACTTGATGTGAAAACAATATTTTTTTTACAATCAGGCTAGTCTGATAAAAAATCATTAGAGTAGAGAAAATCCTCTTATAGTAAATCTGCAAATTCCTAAAAATGAATTTAGTCTCTCTTCATTTCAAGAGATGTAATAGGTTTGCGAGTTTTTGAACCTGTGTTCTATCAGGGTAGTCTAGCCGGAGAGCTTTATGTCCATTTACTATCAAAAATCTTAAGCAACTTCCTTAATGAATTTTTGCTGCTTTACAGATCCAGACTTATCATAGAAAATGGATAAGCACCAAGCATCAATACGTTGACCTACACGTTCTCCGGACCTAACGCCACTAATTTTTTTATGGGGTTTTGCAAAAAATGAAGTGTATAAGCAGCAATACCGTAATGTTTTAAAACATCAAAACAAAATCAGAGAAATTATACAACGTATTTGAGGAAGAACCATTCTATGTCCTACACGGAATGTAAGGTTTAGAGCACGAACACGTTTTCACGAGCAAAGCAACCTTTTTGAAAATTTGATAAATTAGCTGAACTGTGTCTTTGGTTCTAGTTGATGTTTGTTTTGTTAAAATTTGAAGTAGGCACTAAATTTGAATTTTAAATTTAGAATATTAAAACTAGAAACGCATCTCAGTTGTTTATTTTTTAATTTAAAGTATTAGTGCGTACGACATGTGTGTGTACATTTTTAAAACACTTAAAATAGGTACATAGAAACAATTCATAACTTGATTACATTTATAAATCATATTCATAATACATGAATATACCTAACGCAAATGTATGCATATTACGCATAACATCATAATATAATTCATATTTTATAAATTTTATTATTTATAAGCATATTATTCATAACTAGTGATTACAGATTTCTCTCAGTTTCAGAAGTTGCTAATAAAAAACGGACATCGCGTTCTACAAATAAGCCCATCATTGCTGAACTAAAAAACTCTAAAGTTACGCTATGTGGTATGCCTAAATTAGCTTTTCTGCATGTTTTCAAGTTACACCCAAACACAAAAACTGAAGAATTAACAACTTTCTTAAAGCCAACATTTCCAGAGGTTCAATGCGAACAAATTAATGCAGCATATCCTTAATTTTATTCATCTTTTAAAGTTACTGTTAATAAAGATAATTGCCAAAAAATCATGAACCCAACTTTATGGCCAAAAGGTACCTGCATTAACCGGTTCTTTCATCCAAAACGGCGTTTAACACCCATTACGTAAGATTCTGACGAAAATTTGAAAAAGAGTGTAAATACTTTAAGTATACTTCATCTAAATATTCAGTCTCTCTAATAAAGTAAGTGAACTAGAAGCATTTTTATATGATAAAAATATTGATTTAATGTGCTTAAGTGAAAATTGGGTAACAGGTCCGAAGGGCAATAAAATGTTACAACTTGGATCCTGGACTTTGATTGATTTCTTCTGCAGATTGAAAACAATTTATGGCGGTGTGTTAATATTTAAAAAAAAAACTGTAAATGTTATACCTTTAACTTATATTACCGAATTATCTGTGAACTTACACTTTAAAGTTAGTGCTGATTTATGTGAATCTACTACTGCCGTTATTTTAGTTTATCGCTCTCCTAACGGGGACTTTGACTTATTCATTGATAAATTACATTCTGTGTTTAAATTTATCACTGTCCAATCGCGTGATTATAGCAGGCGATTTTAATGTTTATTTTTGCACAAATGATGCAAAAACTCGTGTTTTGTGTAACTGTTTGAATCTTTTGGTTGTAAACAACTAAATCATTACCAGGAAGAGGCCACTATTTCATCGATAATATTTTTACAAATGTTTCAGAAGATGTAATTGATACAAATGTTATTGAAACTGGCTTCTCCAATCATCTGGGACAGTTTGTAAAAATGAAACACTACAAAGTTAATAGAAAACTCACATATAAGCTTACAACTTTTCGTCTTTTAACGGTAGCAGGTTTTAATATGTTTTTTAATGAGTCAAGTATTTGTGACTGTGATTTTTTTAAAACGTGTTAAAGGTAACATTGATAAAAATTTTCAATCTTTTTTGATACATTGTATCATGCATTTATCTTCTCGTTTCCCGAAACCACATTCAGAACAAGACGCTGCGATAACAAAATTAGGTTTAATAATAAATTAAAAAAAGTTAAGGGATCAAGTACAATTTTCAAAGAAAGTTTATTTCTAATATGGTTCTACCAATTTTAAGGTACTGTGCATTAGTCTTAGACGAAAATATAAAAAAAATTAAACTTACCAAAATACAAGCTAACGACAATGCTATTAAAAATTCTAATAATCCCATCAAAACTATGTGGGGTATTGTTAATTCTTATACATTTAAGAATAATCCAAGTGCAAACACTGACTTGTCCCCTAATAATTTAACAAATACTTTACAAATATTTTTACCGACTTATTGAAAGATTTTTCTTCATTAGTTGTTACACGCCATTTTTGATCCATGTCTTTATTTTCTTAATTGCGTTGTAGTAGTTGACGTTTTTTTTAAATATTATGTTTTAGTAACCACTCCGGTATCATCCGTAGATTTAGTTAATTTGATATTTTTTAGAAGTATCACGTCTATATAAAAAATGCAGTACTGACTCAAGAACACTTTTACCTGTTTTTATTCTTTCAATATAAAAAAAATACTTTCTTGAGTGATTTTGAATGTTTGACCTGTTAAGTGTGAGCTCAAAAGCTAAATACATTGAGTGAAAAGATGTACTTTTAGTTTTGTTGCTCTACTGTAAAATTTTACTACAAAATTCAAAATTAATGTGAAGAAAAGAGTTATTGGATCTTGCATTATCGTCTTTTATGAGACGAAATTAGTCTTAAGCTAAGTGTTCTAAAATCGGTAAAATGTACTTTATGTTGATTACTTTTTAAATTGCCTTTTTAATATCTGAATCTACTAACTTTAAACGGTTTTTTAAACCCGTTTTTCACAGCAACTCTTAATACGCATAATAAATTATCAACAGTAATTACGTAAATAAGCAGTAATAATTTTTTGATAATTTTAGCTAGATTCGTGAAATCGAAATCTTACGAGTGGACAAGGTCTACGACTGGCATATCTTAATAGTAACATAGATGATTACTAATCTAGTTAAAAATGTTTAAACAAAAATTATCACCACGCATGTAATTTGGCGTAATTATTTTTTAAATTATGTTACAAAATGTTAAACAAGTACGTAAGTATCTTTATTAAACAACTAAGAATGTTTACAATTGTTGTAATTAACGGTGCAATCTGAGTAAGTAATTGAAAAATTTCCTTGAGACGAAAAGGGCAAAACAGTTCATTACGGTTGCGTGATGCTCTTTGTCAAGTTGTAAATAGAGTTTGATGGAGCTTTTAGATAAGTGTCCTGTTATTTTCAACGATTGCTGTTTACCTACTCTACTTTTAGCTAAATGTGGACAAACAGTTTAAATATTTGGTAATTTTTATCTTGTTAAGGATCCAGACATGTCTCAGTGTTATTTTTATTTGGAGGTAAAAACATACTGGCCGCTCAATTTGCCAATACAAAAAAAACAAATGAGCAGGATAAGAAAAACTAAATTAAATTAGAATCATTCAACTGAAGAGATTCATAGGCCTAACTAATTCAAAGTCGAAGACGGGAAGCTTCGAATTAATCTACAATATCAAAGATCTCAGAGGGCGCCACTTGCTTATCTATGAATCGCGGTTGTTTACTGATAAACAGAAACGAGTGATATAATCATACTAAATATGTGAGATTGAAATATGTAATCTCTTCTTCTTTCAGATAGGTCAGAAATTATTGCTTTTACCCCGTCATCTTATATGATATTTTCATATGGTGAACTTAAATAGTATTATTATAGAGCATGGATAGGATGCTTGAGTTTATTAATTTTTGAGAAGAATAGTTGTTGAGCGTTTTATTTTGCTGTGTGATTCGTCATAATTTGTAAAATTTCTTACAAGTGGGTTTGGATGTATAGAATTTTTGGATATTTGTGATTTGGATTTTGTTATTTGTTATCTGGTCTTTAATGAGAGAGAGGTTGGCATCACGGTAAAGGTTTTTGTTCCTGACAAACCAGGGTGCGTTGATGGAGAGTCTCAAGAATTTGTTTTGGACGATTTGAATTTTGTTAATTTAGGAATATGCGGTTTGACTCCAGGAGCCAAAGATTTAAGAGAACCACGACCTTTATTGACGGCGGATTTGCCGTGCGTAGAAAAGGTTAACCGTTTCTTTAATATCACACCAAGGTATTTGGCGGAGTTACACCAGGGAATTTGATTGTTGGAAATTGTAAGTTGACCATAAGGATGATGTTTTGACATCCACAAGCCAATCGGTAAACCATGTGTCAAAAATGTTTAGCGCTGATTGTAAGCGGTTAGTTATGAGTTTCGTTTACCAGAAGCGGGTTAAGATGGTGGTGTCGTCAGCATATAGTTTTAGCTCTATAGTAGGGGGTTTGAGAATGTCGTGCGTGTAAAGGTTATAAAGGGTTGGGGAAAAACAGATTCTTGCGGAACTTTTGCTGCTAGGGGCCTGATCGAAGACGAAATATAATGTAGTTTAATGCAAAAGTGACGATGAGAGATAAAGGAATGGATGATGGGTATTAATTGAAGATGAAGTTTTACCGAAATTAATTTGTAAACAAGGTTGTCATGCCAAACTCGATCAAATGTTTTTGAAACGTCTAAGAAAACTGCTTCAGTGGCTTGATTGTTAGACATGGAATAGTAACAGAATTATGTGACTCTGAGAAGTTGATTAGTTGTAGAGTCATTACTCAATACCGTCTTAAAAGAAAGCACTAAATTTCCAAAAGATATAAATTTTATTACACAAATATTTATATAGTTGTCAGGACAACGCTTTCTTAACCAATTAAATTAGAATTAATTATATAAATAAAATTATAATCACGTTTTGTAATAGATTACTATTAAACGGCAATAATTTAACATTTGAGTTTAAGATCGTTTATTGTGCACAAATAACTAAGCTAACACACCCTGTACATAAAAATTAAATTACGTTTTCATCTCATGTACACAATCAGGACTAGTTGTTTATCCCCTTCATTGTATGCGTTAAACTAGACACTGCGATTACCACTCATTAGTTTTATAATAATTTTATACACTGAATTAATTACAACAAAAATCAAAAGTAAGCAAATATACTATATTCGAATCTTCTCCGCCGTTACAATTACGTCGACAATGGAATAAGGTAGTTGACCCTTATTGTGATTAGTGTTATTATAGGTTTATTAGAATAAGTTTAACCTGTTATCATAAGGATAATATGAACAGACATATCACGCCTAACAATATCTAAAGGTTTATCAGGAATTTGAAATTTTGCTGACTTCTAAAATTTTTGGAGATATTAAACTATTTGGTATCCCAACTTTATATGGGACCCTTAAATTATCCGGATCCCTAAAATTATTTGGAACCCTAAAATTACAACATAACTATCTAATTATAACCAGAACGGAATAGTTTCTTATTACTATTGCTTAATTTCTTTTAGACAACCAAAACAATAGTTTTTTCAATGAAATGAAATTTTTCGATTACGACAAATGCGATAAGTTTTTTTTTACAATTGCGGAGATTCTTCTTTACAATGAATACAGAACTTGTCACAACGAAAACCAAGTAGCACCATTAAATATTACGACAAAATGCAATACGATGAACTAAGTAACATCATGGAAAGTGCGATAACAAAATTTCATTAACGGTCGTGTGCGTTAGCAATAAATTTAACACGGTAATCGTATGTTTCCGAATCCAATTATTAAAACATAATTACGGAAAGTACATACCTGATATTCGTCTTGATGACATTAGATTAACTCAAAACGTCCATTAGTATTCAGCTCAACAAGAATAAATTATTTTTTGATTATATTAATTATTAATTATTTTACCTTTTTCTTTGCAACCATCAATGTCTTTCTAAAGCGCAAATGTATGCCTTTTTCTCCTATCTAAGCACGTCTTACGAAGATTTTCTCGTAACTTATTTGCTAGCGATTAACTTAGTTTGATTCGGTGATTGGATTGCAGGTTTTGATGTGCTAATTATAAAACAATTTTAATGTTTTATAATTAGCACATAAAGGGCGCCAAAACTGTTATATACTAAAATGGTAGATACCATTTAAATCTATCAATGAGAGAAAAAAATTATGTAAGCTAGGCAGAATTACATATATAGTCGCAAAGAAACCATCCATAAATATCACAGCTATAAGGTTGGTAAAACTCCTGGAAAGTAGGCAACACTCCTCACGTACAGTTATCATAGTACAATATAGCAAAATCAAGTAATACGTGATTTCGAAGTTAAACATCGATTTAATGCAAAACTAGCAAATTTGCAACTTGTGGCAAATCGCATTTAGTGTAAAATGAAACCGTAAAATTAAAAATCTATATCTGAGTCGCACGTGTTTTACTGAAACGTGGCGTCAACAAACCAGTACTAATAAGACAATCCAGAACGAAAAAAAACCAAAATAATTTCGAGTTGTTAAGGACCCAAGCTTGAAACACACGGATCCTCGTTGTTTGGCGGCCCCAGCCACAGTGGAGAAGGGGTGAGTCAGAACAATGGGAGACTAAATCAAATCTATATGGGCGCCACGTAGTTTTAACGCCGAACAACTACCCACACGTTTCACGGTTTCAATCCTAGTACGGGACAATTTCAAAGTCGCCAAACGACGAAACGCGAGATGTGAGATGCCCAAACCCCATATGCTTGGTACTTGAATTAAGTAATTACATAAAAGCGTAAACCAGTATTCTCAAAGTAAATAATATAATTAACCGTAATTTTTTATACGAATTTACACTCCAAAAAAACATAAGAATTATAATTATCAAATTAATTTACAAATAAAGAAAAGTCGTCAGCGCCCGTTGCCGACGCAGCATTGGGGCAAGAAGATATATAGTTATTATTTGACTTCGCGTTACATGCGATAAATTGCACAGAACAAAAAAAAATTTTACTCAGCTTTTGGCGGATAAATAGATATTCGATTTAAGATTGCTAACCCGAGTTTACACTAATTATATTACTCCTAACAAAGTACTTGCTGCTTAGCTCCGGTCGCACGGCCACAACGGAAACGTTCCACAAAACAGAATATCCCAAATCAGTGGTATAGTCAATGAATGGAACTGCTTCCACATTAACCCAAAGTCGATAGTTCGAAAAAGAAAATTGCTACCATTAAACCAAACGGCTAAAAACCCTTCGTAGTTGAAGAGTTTATTTTAAAATTTCCTTTTAAATTAGAATTCCCCGGATAAGACGATACGTGGTGAAATGTGTTTGTACGTAGTGTATAAACCCGACGTATAGTCACATAATAGTATAGTCGAGCGGTTTACTGTGGCGCGAAACTGTCCATTTAGTAAATCCACTAACGTGATGTTTTGAGAAAACATATATCTAAACGACGGCACTACGAATGTACAAATGATGATGGCCAGAATGACGTTCATTTCTTGTTTCTTTTTTGAAAAAATTTACCATAAGATATTAAAAATGCGACGCGGACAGAAAGAGAGTAAATTCAAAAACTTAATTGTTTCATTTTAACACATACAGCACCTACTAAGAAAAACTCTTTATCCGGTAAACAAAACGTACCTTATAGATCCGATGAACCGCAATTGACGACCTTCAATGACGTAACGACAATAGTAAATAACCCTAACCTTACATTTTAAGTTTAACGAAATCAAAACAATAAACATTTGTAACATTTTACCGATTTATTAAATTTAGATAATTAAAAGCATAAAGACGTGGATGCTAACCTGCAAAAAAGGACTAGGGACGTAAACTAACCGTAAGTGGGATCAAATATCAATTTGAGTGGTAAATGATCCACAGATCAATGAGATTTTAGGCTAAAGTTAACAAGTTTAAGAAAAATTCGGGTAAATACAAATTGATTCTACAACTACGAAGATTAGCGGTACAACATAAAGACATTCGAACGCAAAAGAAATATAAGAAACACGACATGTATAAATAAGAATGTGCGGCATAATGTTGTTCGGGCATATAAATGTACACGACACTAAGACTGATTTATTAATTACATATCTATGATTAACAGGTTTATCCTCAATTAAATATTGGAAGGTTACATTACGTTCGAGAAATACACAAATTAACAAGAAAAACAATAATTACGTTAATACAAGATATGCGAATATCTGTCTGCATGCTTCAATCATTCTCAAAAAAAAAAAAATAGATATAAGATCGTATCACAAGTACGTTGCTTGTCGACAAACAATGAATCGTAATCAAACGCGTCAAGCATTCGAGTAGTTTTTACTGCTCTTATCGCAGCTGGGCTTCCAAGGTTATTTGAACATCGCATGAAGTATAACTACGACTTATTCCCAGATTATGCTTTAAAAGTATTTTATTTTTTTAAATACGTGCTTCTAGTTTTAGTTTCCAGCGGAAGTTAATGGATTGACATAAATCACTCCAAATTGGACAACAGGTGACGGTATCGCAAGTCGCTATAACAATTACGGGAAAATTAACGTAAATCATAAAAATACAAATCAATGTTTACCCCACGAAAACTTTCACAAAAGCAGCAAAATACAACACCTATTTATAACACAGATGAGTGTAAGAATTTAGAAGTGAAAACTTTGCTGGGCGCTTACGTTAGATCATATATGCAAAGCGGACTACAGTCAACGAAAAAATAGTTTTTCTTCTTTGGAAAATTAGCAGCTGTCAAAAAGTTTACAGCGGGTGGACACTAGTTAAAATCAAGAACAGAAATTTAGGCATACGTCAAGGTCAGAACTCTAAAATCCAGAACTAACCCAAATACAATAACACCAAACGCAAGACATAAAGAAAATGAAAAATGTTTTCTCAGTGTGCTAAGTATCACCAATCAAATGTGTCAAAAAGTCGCATAAAGCAAAATATACTAAAAAAACAACTGCAACTAACAGAAATACAGTATCAGAAAAGGTACTTGTTAAAAATCGACATTAGTCGTTATGCTATAAAATATAAAAAACACCATTGAAAAACAATCCTAAACAAACCAAGACAAAAAATGTATAGAAAAAAGAGAAGTTTAAGCCACGGACAAGGACAACGTCTTAAAATTCCATGAAACCCTAGTCCATCGATATGAATCTAACTTTAATTCCCAAAAGAAAAAACCCACGTATCGATATCTAGCAGATGTTGAATTACGATATGCGGATTAGAAAGAAAAACATCAAAAAGACAAACTAAGACAGTTGTGCCAGAAAGTATTGTCAGTAAGCGATATAAGATTCTTCCATTACAAAAACCAGACTCTAAAGATCTAAGAAAGCAGAACCAATCAAAAAAATCTCAAGCAGAAAGAAGATTTTGATTAAAGTCGACACATTTCGGTCTACTTAAAAGACAGAAAAAAAAATTCGCAATGTTAAAGTCACAACTACAAAATTCCAAAAAACCTAATCACTAAAGTGTACTAATCCAAAAAAAAAATCTAAACCGCAATAACACAAAACAAAACAAAAAGAAAGAAACAGTAAGGATAAATAAGAAGCTTCACTTGCTAATCAAACATCGTTAGTTAGTGCTCGTATTGGATGTCACAGAATATTCCAAGAGCAAAAAAAACTCAAAAAAAAAAATATTCTAACACTGCTGACAACATCAAAGATGCCAACTAAGCGGAAAAAGTTAGAATACAAGAAAGAACGGTGCAGTTTATCCCAAGTTGCAACACCAACACAACTAAACAAAAACTTACTAAAGCTAATCAAGCAAGAGAAGTAACTGATAAAGAAAAGAAACATAGTTGCAGTGAACACTAAAAAAGGAAACAAGTGTTCCAATATATAAAAAAATCGTGGATCGTGATCGTGGAAACCAAAAACGTTCTTGTATCTTCGCTACTGTACGGTCAACACCAAAGTGTCCACATTGATCATGAAACTTAACGCACCATGCTTTCCGAACCGAACTTGGTAACACATACAAGTCTTTTTGCTTATTATTTACACTAACTGTCTTAAACAAACGCCCATTTATTAACTTGTAACCTTGAACTTTGTAGTTTTTGAGGGCATCTTGATTTACTTGCTTATCTTCAAATGTCGTAATAATATCATAAAGTTTAGGATCAGATCGCTGCACTAACAACATTTGATCATCTTCACTTAAGGTTAATAACACGTCTCCTCGTTCACACAATTCTTGTAACATATCGCCCGCTTCTAACACTGGAGCTCGCGATAATGTATCCACGTGTGCCATTTTATAACCAGGTCGATGTTTTAACTGCATATCAAAGTCTTGTAACAAATACAACCAACGCGCAATCTGCGAATTTTTAGTTTTTAACACATTTAAATGAATAATTGCTTCACAATCGGTTACACACACAAAATTAATTCCTAACAAATAATTTCTAAATTTTTCCAGGGCATACGCTACGGCTATAAGTTCAAGTTTACATGCTGAATATCGTTCTTCTACTTCTGAAGTCTTCTTTGAAAAATACATAACCGGCTGCAATATTCCTTCCACTTGATCCGCTTGCAACAAAATAGTTGCTACTCCTGTTTTGTTTACATCCGTGTGTAATTCCGTTCTTGCTACAAGTCTGTTATATAATTTTAAGACGGGTTTAGAACATAAAACCATTTTTAGATACTCAAACGCATTTTGTTGCGTTTTCGTCTACTCGAACTGCTTGCTATTCCGCGTCAAGTCACTTAGCGGTCGCGCATGTGTCGCATAATCTTTTATGAATCTTTTGAAATGCTTGTTAACCTTAAAAATCGTCGAACCTTATGCGTATTAACGGGTTTTTGAAACTCGCGCACGGCAATCAACTTTGAATCTCCAGGTGTTAGTTCATTTTCACTTATAGTGTATCCTAAAGAATCTACCGATTTTAGTCCAAAACTGCACTTCCTCAATTTAAGAGTTAATTTAGCTTTTATAAAAGCTTCTAACACTAACTTTAATTTTCTTACAAGGTGATTGTCGTCCCACGCTGGTATTAACACATCGTCTAAGTACCATCTAGCCACGTCACGTCCTAGTGGTTCTAACACTATCGACATAAGTCTACTGAACTCAAACGGTGCATTACACAAACCAAACATCATTCTTGTAAATTCCCCTGTCGTATCATTTGTTATAAAAGCTGTCTTTCTTCTCGCCTCTTCTGACAACGGTACTTGTAAATAAGCATTTCCAAGGTCTAAAATAGAAAACATTTTATACCCGTACAAACTGTCAAATTGTTCTTCCACAGTTGGAATAGGGTAAGCTAATTTAATCGTCTGTTTATTCAGCGCTCTATAATCTACTACTAAACGTGGCTCACTACCCTTTTTGTTTACTAGCAGACACGGCGAAGCATACGGTGATGTAGTTTTTGTAACAATTCCTTCTTGTTTCCAATCTTGCACTATATTTGCGGTCGTTTCACGTTCTGTTAAACTCATTTTATACGGCTTAGATCGAACTGGAACACCTGTATCCCTTATGTCCATTTCCATTACGTTCGTATAACCTAATTCTTTAATATTCAATGCAAAACAGTTTCGATATTTGTTAAACAACTGCACTAACTCCATAATAACTTCTTGGCTTAAACTTTTACCTATGTTTAGCAGGTCCTCAGTTATGGGTTTTTTGTAATCTTCAGCAACTTCGGGTTTGCTTCTTTCCCTTGCACTTCGGATGCTTCCAATCAGTTTTCCTTTTTCTATGATGAAATCTTCAGAAGACGTATTTATGATTGGTATTAACGCTTCTTCGTTATCCATACGTACATTGACTAAATTTACTTCGCCACTCGGTACACGTGCATCACTACTTAAAATGACATTAAGTCTAGATGATTTTTCTTTAATATTTAAATTTTCAAACGGCGTTTCGTGTCTTTTGCCAAAATAAAGCTGATCGTCCACACGAACATAAGCAATGTCTTCGTGTTCGGTAAAAGGACGTCCTACTAAAACGTTTGTTCGTTGAAGGTCATTTGCTACTACAAACATCTTCGTTTCCATTCGCGCATCGTCGATCTCCAAATTTAATATCACTGACACATCACTTTTCACGTGACTACCACCAAATCCGTACAATTCAATGCAACAAGGTGTTGTAATTAAATTCAGTTTTTTGACTATTCCGCGCGTTATCAAACAAACACTTGCGCCCATGTCTACTTGCGCCGTTGTTTCTAAACCGTCAAGCTTTACCAACCGTAAAAACTTTTCGCATAATCCAGAATCGGTGTACATATTTATCGATATGATGATTCTTATCTAATTCGGCTGTTGTTTTTCGAACTATTCTACTAGATGATGCTATTTTTTCTTTTTTCTTGTGCCGTTAAGTCGTCAATAAACTCGTCAATGTCTGAGTGATGAACGGACAATAAACTACTTGGCCCGTTAAACGAGGTAATCCCCATAAGTATTTGTTGTTTTATTTCACGTAACGATAAATTAAGCGCTTTACAAAGCGTGTATTTATGCTGCGCATAACTTGCTATCGATTCTTTTGGTTGCTGCTGTCTTACTTGCATTCTTTTCCACCTTTCTGTTGTTGACACCGTCTGCACAAACGTTCATTTAAAACTGTGCTCGAATTCATTCCAAGTTCTTAGGGTTTCGCGACGGCCTTGGTACCAACATCTTGCTGTCCTAATTAAGAATACTCGGGCCGTTTCCAACATCATTGATTCTGTCCAACCCGCTAAGCGTGCACTGTACTTAAGCTGTTCAATCCATTCTTGAGCGTCCACAGTCGGATAATCTCCGTCAAAGTGTTGTAAAGTCTGAGGCAAACTCGATATAATTAACGGTTTTACGTCCGTAATCCTTTCTCTAGATTCGATTACCGTCGTCATTCTAGACATTAAGTTCATCATGCTGTTTACATTTACAGCTACATTTTCGTAACTACATTCTACGCCTTCAATTGTTTTTTGAGACGCCATGTTACTTCCGGTTTCCCTACTACCTTCCTTTGCGCAGTTCGTCGCGCCATCTAGCTTTGGTTGCCTAACGCTAATGTTTGATCCACCTGCCGACTGTTCCTGTTCATTGCGGCCATCTTGAAAATATGAAACCATGTGGTCTTGCAAGCTAATATCTTCATTTTCTATTTTCTGATTACTAACTCTGCTCGAATTTCCCACGTAAACACTCGCCAAGTTTGTTCCACCAACGACTTTTTCGCGAATAACACGCATTCGACGAAAACTAATTTCGGTCTTAAATAACGTTTTCAGTCACGTGTTTCTTTCTTTTTCTTTAACACGACCGATTTAACGCGTAATCCCACTTCTGAAAATGTCAGAGCCGGGTTTAATTTGTGAATAAATTACCCCAAAAATAAAATTTTATTGAATAACTACGTTCACCTTGATTGTTACCGACCCTTCTCGCACGTCAGACCACTTCGAAGTGCCGTATTCTCGCCATTTCCCACTACTCTCTGGGAGGGGAGAAAGCGACACTTCACATTACATTAATGTGCTTACACTCTAAAAGCGAACTTTAAGGAGCATAAGAAAAAATAAAAGAAAAAAGTAAAGCAAGAAAAAAAAAGAAAAGAGACAGACGGATAAAGATAAAACAAGATGTAGTTGTCTGTTTTGTTCCCCTCTCCGTAGAAAAAACAAAAAGGAGTGACTAACCCTTTAATGCCCCATAAACCGCCTAAGAAGCGAACCATAAAAAGAACCAAAAAAAAAATGGTTGGAACATAGAAAAGATTGATAAATCCCAACAAAATGAAAAGTAATTTAAGAGATAGGAAGAAGACGAAGAAAGATAAAGCTTGATGTTAATGTCTGATTGATTTTTCTACCCGTAGAACGAAAAGAGAGACCACCCTACGGTGCCCAAATAACCGCTTTATATATATCGAAGAAAAAAAAGAGAAAAGAAAAGATATTAATTAGTCGTAGAACAAATTCCAAATCAGAAAGTTCACTACGGGAACTGAATGTCGACGAGCGAAATAGGAAACTCAAGAAAAAGAAAAACCAAATCCAAAAGCAGAAAGAGAATCCTATATATAACGTACCAATCCAAAAAACAGACAAAACGGATATAAATATACACAAACGAAAAGGTAGTCAGTCCTGATGTAACATAATAAATAAGAAATATACCGAAAATTTTTTATTAAAAACTTAACCTAAGTAAAGAATATTAGTGACAGCAAAATTGGAGAAAGCGAATAGACAAGATTCAAACCACAGCTAACAAGATACCAACGACGCATCCTAGGGCACGAACCACCAAAATCAGTTATAAATCAGAAGAATAAGAAAGGTCAAAAGTCAAAAGCTCAAAAAGTGAACTAGCATTTACGACGCTTACGACGCTTGCGACGCCAATGGAAAAGAAGAGAACGATTCAAAAAAAGAGACACCAAAGCACAGTGAAAGCAATTAAAAAAGTTGATGCAAAAGCAATAAAAAGAGTTTTTACATTCGGAGAAAGCGTAGAATCTTTATGTAGACGTGTAGAAAATTTTGTAGCGACCGGAGTTTTAGAATGTTTCACCGTTTTTGGCAACGCGTGACGTAACCTGATTAGATTGCTTCATCGTGCGTTTAAATAAGAACAATAACGTATAAATTTGGCAACTTTAAGTCTCAAATGAAGCCAGTAGAAGTGACAGCAAAGAGCTGCTAACAACACTACCGTGAACACCGCCAATGGAATGTGATAATCGTAGATTAGATGCTTGCGTTGATCTGATGGAACAATTGATTTTTAAACGTAAGGATCAGAAGAAGAGACACGTGCCTGTTTGCATAAAAGATTTTTCACAACACATGAACATGAGAAACGTCAAGGAGAAGCACTAACTTTAGATTATAGACCTAAATACCAAAGATTAGTAGTAAGGCTACTAATCTTAGAAAATGAAAAGAAATTAAAACGAAGAGAAAGAACAGTACGTAAAAGCTTATCACCTTGAGAACTACAACGGACACAAGTATTCAAAGTAGAATTAGATACAGAAGAAGAAAGTGTAGAGGCAGTAAAAGAGCAAGTAACAGGATTAGCAGAAGAAACAAAAGTATAAGTCTTAGTAGCAAAAGCTACTGGTGATTTACGAATTGTGTCACTGATCTCTGTGGTGTTGAAACGTGATAAGAATAACGAGAGTTAATATTTGACTCTAAAAGTTTGCCTAATAATATTAATTGAGCGATAAATGTGATCTCAATCAATTCCAACGAAAGTTGATAGAACGGCATTAGATTTCGGCAAACGATCTTAAGCTATATTAGCTCTGAGACCAATTGTAATAGCTGAATAAAAAAGTATTGTAGTACAAGGAAAAAACTCAGACTTTAACAAAGCAGCAATATCATTCCATGAACGTAAAGAATTTTAGTTTGTCCTAAAAACAGGAAGAGGTTTGCCACACAAAACCTCCAAAGCTAAGAAAACAGGTTCGTGATGCCGGACACCACGAGACAAACACAATTCGTCAATACGAATAAGAAACTCAATAAGTGATAAAAGAACTTCACCAGACAAAATCACGTTCCAATTTACAAAACTCATTTCTGAATCAGAATAAGAGTTAGAAGAAATAAGAAGTAGCGGCTGTTCGTCTGAGTAATACATATTTAAAACAACAAAACCTAAAACAAAAAACTAATCAAAGCAGTAAACTAAATCAGAAATCTACCAACACGTGTCTGACTAGAAAATTAATAAAAATAAAAGTGAGTTGATAACTAAAGCAAAATCAAGTCAACGTACTACTAAAATGCAGCAAAAAAAACCACAAAATTTTAAGGAAGTCAAACCCACTAATAATAATGAAAAGGTAATAAAATCAATAAAAGTGGAGAAAGTATATATTTAGGAAAAAACATAAAATAATTTAAGTAAAAAATAACAAACATCTATAATCATTTGTCAGAAAAATAAAAAACTAACAGAGTAAAAAACTAACTAGTCAAAATTTACAATGTTTATAATTTCTAAACTGGGTCTTAGGTACAGCAATGATGGGCCAATCATCTTGAAGTTTCGTTGTTCTGTCCCCTTAATACAAAAGTTGTAATTCTATACGGTGAATTGTCTAAATTTATGAGAATAAAAACAACAAAAATAGTCTTTATTTTTTGAAAAAAATTTGTTTTTTCAAACTACAGTCCAAGAATTATTTTAGAGTTTATTATAATGAAAACATACATGAGAAAAAAAAAACTAAGGTTTTTATTCGTTATTGATCACCTGCTTTTTTATCTGGTCTTGTAAAATTTTGATTTTGTGACTTAAGCCATTGGCATCTTAAACCGACGAAAGATGCTTTACCTAGGATAGATTTTTTGCATTGTTTAAGTGTTCTTTTGATTGGAACGGATTTCTAAATTGTTTCAGATTTGTTATATATATTCAGTAAAATTGAATTTTGTATTTCCCATAGAATGTACAGTCTTCGTGTTAGACGATTGTTAATAGTTTTTTCGACAGGATCGTTTTTTGCTATCTAACTTTTTTGCAAAAAATTTCATGGTAGTATGTTTTGACACTAGTTGAGCATTCGGTTGTCTTATCAGTAGAAAACATTGAAAAAAACAATAATTACGTAGAAAGCAGTATAAAGACATTAAAAATTCAATTAAAATTATGAAAAAGAACATTCAACCAATACTCGATACTATACTAATACACAAAATAAAAATTTAAGAAGAAACACACAACGAATGAAAATACTATTACTTTATATTGTTTATTAATAAAAAATAAATAATAATAATTTTTGCTTGAATAAAATTACTATTTGTAAATATTATAAATATATATTTTACTACTATTTAAATTATCTATTTATTTAAAATTTAGCTACTTACGTACGTACATTAGATAATGGGCACTGTTAACCCTACTTAAAATTACAATTATTTTATACGTCTAATATGGTAAATAATTATGGACGGATTCAAAATGGGTTCATTATATTATAATTACACCATCAAAACTGTTAAATAAAAAACAATATACATTTAAAATTTGACAAAACACAAATTTATGTATTTTCTGAATATCCATAAAAATATATATTAATCTTCTAAGCGTGTAGTATAAAATGCTGCATGAAGATTCACTTAATAGCAAATGTCAAACCACTGTCCTAAAACTCCAAAAATAAACTTTTAGAAAGAATTTTTTTTTACTAGTAATCTTGAACACTCACTCAAAGAGTGTGCGATCCGCCCGATCTTCATGTGCATTATTATAATGTGTCATACGAATTTCATTATTTTTACTACAACCATTAAAATTAATTACATATCCTAAAAGTTTTATCAACAAAAAACCTTTGTCATTGTTCTGTTTCGAATGCGGTAATACCTGAAACATGGTTTGAATTCCTTCTATTAGAACAGCTTTGGTCTTTCCTCAAAGACATATAAACTATAAAACTGTTTTTTAGTGCTGCCTGTACCTGAAACAAAAACACTTGAATTATATACAAAATCTAATTTATTTGCTGGTTTTACATACTTTCTATAACAATTAATTAAAGAAACGAGTCTTAAAAGTTTTGTCAATTATCGTTTATTACACAACATATCAAATAATTTTTCAATTTTTATTTACTTTAATTAAACACTTCTTAGAACAATTGCACTCTATTATTTAAAGTGTTATAAACAGTAACATTTAAAATATAATTGTAATTACTTTTATACTAATTTTTGCATACATACACGTAAACTTTCTCTAAATTAACTTTTAACAATATACTTTAATAGTACTAAGTTGACTGACTATATATTAAAGATTGCTTTTAACATGCAAAATTTAAATAATTAATTTTGACTAGTAGCGGCTTATTTGTGTTACTGTTGTAATTTTAATTCTAAGAAATTGTTTTAGAAACGTACTTTTTTTTATTTAAAACTGTTAACTATTTCTATGACAACAACAGTACCAGAGAAGTTTGTTAACAAAAACAACGTTATTAGGTCAATTTGTAATTAAATTTTTTTTTGCCAACGTAAACCTTAGTAACAAAGACTAATATTGCAAAGATAAATTGTTCAAAATAAGCTTACCAAACTATTATCTTTTAGTAAACAAAAAGTTTAATCGGAAGAAATAGAAAAGCAACATCAAATGGTGCCTGCTGAGTTTAGTATTCCTGAAAAACGCTTGTGTAGACTTTCTAGTTTAGAACAGGAGTTTAGTAATGGTAATGAAAAAGAGGATAAAGTTAGTCTTCCAGTTTTCGATAGGGCAGCAGTCTTTCAGACTTCAGTTCGGATTCATGCAAAATCGATGCCAGTATACAAATGTTTGCAATTTTCTGGAGGAAAGCAAGGTTTTTCTTTAAGCGCATTTTTGGAAAGCGTAGATGCTCGATAAGTTAGTAAGCAAAAAATGTTTAACTTTGCAATTGATCTATTTACCGGACGAGTTCTAACTTGATTCGTTCTGTCAGACATGAAGTAAGCTGTTGGGATGACTTGGTAGAATACATGCGAGATGAATTTTAGTATCATAATTATAATGAGAAATTGTTTGAGAAAATAAAGAAAAGAACGCAAGGAAAAGATGAAACTATAGGAATGTATTTGTCTACCATAAATGGATTGTTTAGAAAATTAACTTGCCCAGTAACTCAAGAAGCTCAGTTGAAAGTAATATTGCTAAATATTATCAAGCACAGTTAGGTTTAGTTAAAGTTACTTGATTTTGCAACTTAGGCTGTTGTGTCGCAAACTTGAAACTAGTCGTGCTTCAGTAGAAACTTTTAGTTTGCCGGTTAAGAAAACAAAGAAAGAAATTAAAAAACCGGCATAGTTTGTTTTAATTGCGATTGCCCAGGCGATTAAGCGGCAGGTTTTTTTAGAAAGGAGAAGATTACGGTGAAATATGATTTGCCAAAGTCGTGCGCATCGACGACATTTGTTACCGGGCATTTTCTTTAAACATTTCTGCAAATTCAGTCATTATGTTTTTTTTTTTTTGATATTCTGGTGCTGTTTGTTAATTATCTCTAACTTAAAATCATTGGTAACTTTCTATTTTTCTATTTATATTTAGTGATTTTTCGTTATTTTCATATCACATTTATGCACGGCATTGATTTATTTTTGGCGGTTTCTTAAACTTGGCAATATCCATATTTTACGTTTTTAATCACATTGGTTTTGATGTGGTGTTGGGAAACACATGATTCACTTTTTATGGCAAATTGTGAGTTTATAAATTACTGCCTTTTGAATTAATCTGAATTCCCGAACCATTGTGTTGTTTTACTCTTACCAAAGCTTGGACCTTTTATCTAGAAAATGGATGAAAACTGTGTTCTTTCAGAACTTTTTAAATTGTAACCTGATTTACATCTAATCTATTTGCTGTTACTCTTGCTCGTCGATGGCCCATCTATAATAATATTAAGAAGAGCTTCTTCAAATTCAGAGGTTCGGAAATTTATTGGAATTTCCACCAACTGTTAGGGGAAAACTTTCAGTTTCTGACAAACGTCTACGTGTTCATCTAAGACTGTAGCAATTTGGTTGATAACGATTTAGATATCTTCTCTGATAAATTATACAAGCTTCTAGTGCGTTACGTCGTGCCTCTTCAAAAACCAAAAACATGTCAAGAAGTTTAGCGTTTTGATAATTATGAATTACTGTATACACAAATTATGCAAAATACGCACACAAGTGATAAAAGTGACAGAAACTTTTCAAGATGAAGCAGTAAATAAATTTTTTGTAAATAGACATTTTTCTAAAGAACAAAATCAAAGAGTATTCAAATTTGAACGTAGAAATTAGAGAACACGTGTCTCATGTTTGAAGTAAGTGTTTATTATTCGTCTTTTGTTTTATTGTTTAATAGCAGCAACTACTTTCTTTCAAATGATTGTTACAGTTTGTTATAATATATCTTGTAATTCAATTTGGATAACATTTTTTTTAAACAGATCAAAAAATGTTTTAGACAAATGTTATAGTAGATGACTTAAAGATTTTATAAATATCTTGTTTTAAAATTTTTGATCAGTCGTTATTTGATAAAATAGAAAATAATTGTGAATACAAATGTTTTAGTGGTCCGAAAACAAATGCTGAAAATGTTTGTATTTTTTAAATATTCCTTAAAAAAATTAATCTGAAAAAGAACTGGGGCTGTAAATAAAAAATTTAAATTAAAAAAAATTGTGTGTTTTAATGAGTTCTAACTACCATTTTTGCGTTTTACAACTTAATTTTAACACCCTGTATATCTTTAATTAGTAGCAATCTTCTTTATTTTGGTATTGAAGTGATTAATTTGAGTTACAGCTGAGTAGAAAATCTGTCAAAACTTGTTTTTGGGAGAACGATTGACAGTAGAATGTTACTAAAAAATTTCAGAGGCATCACTGGAAATGGTTTTTAACCCAACTTCAACACAAAGGGTTATATCATCAGTTGTGTCTTCCTTTGCACGTTGTGTTTCCTTTTTTGTGTTTTTACTATTTGTTTCTGCGTTGTTATTATTATTATTTTTTGTATGCGCATTTATAAAAGTAAGAGGTTATTTATGGCTAGGAATAAACAATTTAAAAAAAAAAATGTGACTCGGTTTATTAACACTGTAAAGTATAAAAAGACTGACGCATTGCTAAAACACAAAAAGCGTGTAAACAGATAAAGAGTTGAATCTGCTAAAACTGGAGGAACAGCTTATACGAATTGAGATTGCAAAGGCAATTTTAAAACAAGAAAAAATCAAAACAAATAAACTCGAATAATCTAATAAATTTATAAATAAAAAATTCGTATTATAATTAAATTATAGTTTTTAATTTGTAAAATTAATAAACGTAATAAAAGCAAATTGAATAGCATTGCTTGGTAGCTGAATAGAAGCAGGTGGTTTAGGTGTTGTATTCTTTGATAAATGCTTCTTGATGGTTTATAGCTATACTGTGTAAAATAGCCAATGTTGGGATAATTTTTCAAATTTTTTTTAAATGGTATTTAACACTATCAGTCAAGCATTCAAATCTGCCACATTCGTACCCTAGGCAACATACTTTGTCCTAATATGCGCAGAATTGAATCTATTTTCTGATTGAGTTGTATACTGGCGTATACACCTTCCTGGTCTGAGTTATGCCAAAAAAATTTATAAAAATTGCATTACTTTAGGACAAAAAAAGTTAGATAAGAAACGTCCAAAATTGCTAAAAAAATAAGACGACGAAAAAGATATCCACCACGAAGGGTTTCAGAGAATGCGATTACAGCGTTAGTAAAGCGAAAATGTCGGGTGGTCACGACAGCGATTTTAAACAATTCTTTTTTAGAGAAAAAAAAAATTTAAATATTTTATAGGAAAAAATAAAACAACTCCTGGAGAAAAAATGCGTATTCAAAAAAATCAAAACCAAAACAACATAATACAATAAAATCAATTATTTGTTCTACTAGGTATGCTAGTAGTGTAACCCGTAAAATCAAAGCGTTGTTAAAATTATAGATATTAGCATAATAAACAGTAAATTCTACAAACATTTATATTCAAAACCATCGTAAAAATATCAACCACTCAAAAGAACGAGATACAAAACTGACTTGTACAAGTAAGCATATAGCATTTTTAGATTACTTTTCTTGGTAGAGTCGACGAATAATATTTTTGAAAACGTTAGCTATGGACCTAATCTGACCTGACAAAAATGAGACCAAAACAAACCTCCCACCAAAAAAACGTGGAACATGTTGCATGTGTGGACAAAAAAAGAATTAATTCATTTAGTATAATAAAATGCAACTAGTGTGGTAAATTTCTGATGCAAAATAACCGTGAAAAAAACAATTATTTATAATAAGATGAACAAGAAAAAAAGTTAGTGAGTGAGTTAGAGACTTTTTCTGTGCATGCATTATATACATTTTCCGTTATTTAAACATATACTTATTTAAATGCAAAGTAACAAACAAAGTATCTAAAGTTCTAGTATAAATAAACTACATAATATGTGTTGTAACAAGCACAACATGCGCCTGCTTGTGTTATAAAAACAAGCGCGCCCGCCGAAATGTTAAGTGTGTGCTTTTTACGAATTAAATTTTTTTAAAAATATGAACAAAGACAATTTAAAAGAAGTGCTTTTTTGAACAAAATCAAGAGTAGTTTGACTTTATTAAGTTACCAGTGAATTCCGTTATCTCACTTGCTTCGAGGATTTAATTCACTGGACTGCTTCGTTTTCGACAGCGTCCGAAATAGTTGATAAATGAAGTAAAATTAATAGAAACCCGTTAAACATTTTTCAAGTTTGTTGTGTAAATATTTAAAAATTACCGATGATTGCATGTAAATCCTGTTAATTGTAATTTCACATTTAAATTCGCCGTACGATTTTAAAGAATAAAAATTGTATGTTTACGTGTCTCATGTACTAAGGAATCTATTGTATAGGAAGCAGCTTTAAATTAATTATTTTAGTTGCTGCTACGTAAAACTTATTTGCCGATTGTTCAAGTCTTTTTTGCATTAAATCAACTTCAATGATTTGTAAATTTTACGTAATCAGTAGTTAAAAGCTATTATGTACTACTGTTTCAGCGTTTCTAAACATTTTTTCCAGCAGAATGTAGGTAAAATATTTGTTTAAAATGTTTGCAAAGTTTTTTATTGAATACACAATATATGTGACTAAAAATGATACAAATAATAATAGTAAAATTTGTTAAAAATTATATATAAATTCTAAATAAATTTGACTTTTATATATGCTGCTTCTGTATATCAAACGTCAGATATTTTAATGACATAAAATATTTCTGTTATAAAACGTTTCTTATTTTTGACGTTAGAAAAGTAATAATAATAAATAACATATTCCACAAAATTAAAACAACAAAAATTAAATTTAAATTAAATTAAGTCACAGGTGAATTAAATAAATTAAAAAATGTATTGCAAAATTGTAAAATATTTAATAAAAGCATAAAATTACTTCAAGTCAAGTGTTTTTTTTACAAGAGATTTAGAATAAAATACGCACAAAACAGCTATGAAAATGATACCCTTGGTAAAATTTCTTCAAATTATTTATTTTATTTAGATGTTATGCAAGAAAAAATGTAATAAAATAAAAATAATTACATATAGTATTTAGTTCTGTACATATATATTTTAGGTAATAATCAATAAACTTACCTCTCCGTTAAGGAAACAATATAGCACCGATAAAAACAGCCCTTGAAACGTTGTTAAAAAGTAAGTACTATAAGACCACAAAGCAAATTTCCATGCTTTTTTAAATAATCGGTAATCCATCATAAACAATATGTTGGCTATTCCCATTAACGGCAATAAAAATATGGCGGCTCGTACAGCTTTTCTGAAAAAATAAAATTAAAACTTTAATATAAACAGTAAATAAACAATGTAAAAAAGCATTATAAGTTTTAAAACAATTAGTTTAAATATAGTTTATCTACACACAATTTATACTAACAACATTACCGAAACAGCTGTTTTATGTAAAGAATGTTCATCACAACTGGTATGGTACGATTTTTATTTAAGTGTGATTGTAGCAAATTTTATGTATTTAAACTTTTTAATACAATAGCGGTTAATTATGAAATAGATATCATTTCTCATTTGCATAAATCCTGATTAACTGCATACCCATGCTATCCGTTTCTTAACAATAGTAGTAATTTTCTCGATAATATATGATTATAAAATTAAATTAGTGTTTATGTTTATAGAAATTTGTGTTTTATTATAAAGTACGTGTTTAAAAACATTAGTAGTAAAAATACGAACTATTTTTAACATTATTTACAACTACATTAAACAAAGCAACAATATCAATAAATCACAGTGAGATTTTTTGATTCTAACTAATATACACTCGTATACACTTTAGTATCCATCAAAATTACGTCAGAAATAGTTTAATTAGTTCCATTAAGAAGTACTATTTGGGTTATCGATATAGCAATACACAGAATAGGTTACAAATTATCTAAGTTATATAATCATAATATTATCATACATAATGCTCTTTTTGCATTCTGTGAGAATTAAAATTTTTTTTAGACGTTTATTGTGTTCTTGGATAATTCATAATCAGAAACAACTGTTCTATTCTAAACGTATATAAAAAAAAACAAGAAAATGCATTAAATGTGTACGTGTCATATCATATTTGACTACGCTTGATAACCATAAGATAAATTATGTTGGTGGTAGTATTAACATTTTGGTGTGATCAAAAAACAATTTTTATTTGTTACGTAAATTTGAAATAAAACCCTTTCCTTAAATTATTGAAACGTTATAGAAGTTATTCGCAACTTCGAGAGCTTTCGCGAGGATTTCTAGAACGATCACTGAAGGATGTGGAACATACGGGTACGTTTTGGCAAAGTGTATAAATACTGTGCAAACAAATCCAAGGGCAGTTATTCCCGTAATGTGAAGACGGCAGTGTTTAGTAGATTAGTCAAGTTTACATAAATAAGTAATTAGTGTGTGGAGATAAATATACGGGGTATAATTTTGAACGTGACTTTAGTGTAAACAAGTGTGAGAAGCTATCCGCGGACTTTATCTTATCTTCGTATAAGTGATATAAATTAGTGTAAGTGTTTTCATTAAATATCCTTAGATTAAATTAATTCGGTTAGTTATAAACGTGTATATATTCTTAGTATAAATAAATTAGTTTTAGTTAATAAAATTCGTTACATTGTGGCGTCAGTGCGGACTATCGAATAGAATCGTATAAATAAATAAGCTGTTTGCGATTTTAGTATAAATATCATTAAGTAATTTACTATCGCTCCCGTAATAAAAATATTGATTGCATAAATAATCAAATTTTAGTTCGCGTGTTTTTTTTATTAGCTGTTTCATTTCGTTAAACTAGTGTCGGGCTTTATTAAAATCAAGTGTTATTAAACTTTTTTTTGATTCAAAAAGATTTGATTTTCTGGAATCAATCAGAAATGGTCAAGAATCGATTAATAGAAAAATGGAAGAAAATTTTAGTAAAATTGGAGAAAAATTATTTGAAAAATTCTAGAAGCTTGAAAACAGAAATACGAACAAACAGAAAATCAAATTAAAATTGTTCAAGAAGAAACCTAAGCAGATATGTTAAATTTAAAAGAAAAAAATTGGGGATCTATGAATGAGAAAATAGAAGCAATAGAGGACAAATTAGAAGACAGAATCTAACTGCTTAAAGAAAAAATAAATCGAATGAATTGTCACGGCGAAGGAAGCGTCACGAGTAAAAATTTAATAATGGACCATCGTGAAGAAACCACTCACAAGTTTAAAGTTGTTTCATCAAATTTTGATGGTAAAGTTCCATGGTCAACCTACTACAAGTAGTTTGAAGCCGTAGCTACAGCTAATGGTTGGAGCAACAAGCAGAAAACGACGTTTTTAATAGTGTCCTTACGTCGAGAAGCGCTTGGAATTTTACAAACTGCCGAGAGTCTTCAAGAGTTTGAGACTGACATCGACAGATTAACACGGCTTGCGTATCCTACAGCGCCAGATACCTTCTTGGAGCAATTGGCTATTCAAACCTTTGTAGACGGCCTCCGAGACAACGAAACGCAGCAGACTATCCGGTTAGCTCGACCTAAGACATTGGATGACGCTTTGGTGCATGCTTCGGAGTTTGAAACAGTAAATCAAGCATTGCAACGAGATGGTCATAAACTTTGCTGTGCTGCTGAAATACCCGCGCAGACACTGGAAAGCATCGAGGAGATAGCGCAACGAATACTTTGGGAAAGAAGAGTGACAACTTTGAACTGCGGTAAAATAGGTCATGTACGACGGCATCGAACTAAACCTAAGAAAAAGACAAGAAAAGCGCTCAAAAATTTGGAACGAGGCGACCAAAAGAGACAAAAAGTAACCTCATCTTGTCAGACTCCAGAGATTACAATTCAAGTGGCATCGCCGATGGAGCAATTGCATATCATTTATCTTGATGGCAAGAATGCAAGAACTGTTCAGTTACTGGTTGACACGGAAGCGACAAAGACCATCATTCGTCCTGACATGTTGTTGGAAAACGAGAAGACGTCACCAGTAACAGTACAGCGGCGACTGGCGAAGAAACACCTACTCGCGAACAAGTCCAGGTAACCATTGGTTTAAGAAATGGAGTACTCAACCATCAGGTACTGGTAGCCGACATCACGGAAGAAGTTATCCTGGGAATGTACGTGATAAAAAAGTATGGGTTCCATTTGGATATGAAGAACGATGCCCTGAAGATCGACAATAAAAAAATTCCTTTTTATTAGTCAGAGAAGGCAGCTGCGCGAGTCTTATTGAAGGAAGACGTGACTCTGTCTGCAAGAACTGAAAGTGTGGTGATGGCACGCCTGGATGGAAGTCTCGGGGAAGGCTACATACGCGCGATTGAACCAATGGAGGGCGTTTTAGTTGAAAAGGGACTACTTGTTGGCAGAACTTTAGTACGAGTAAAAAACACGATGCCAGTAAGAATCTTAAACATCAACCCAGATCTTGTAACGTTGGAAAAAGAAGACCGTGGTAGGCCAATGCACGCCAGTATCTCAAATTGTGAGATGCGTGAAGTCTGACAAAGATAGGTCGCCGAAGAAGTGTCCACAACATCTATTGGACATTCTTACCACCAAATCCCAAAATTTCAGCCAAGACCAGCTGGCTAAAGTTAAAGTGTTGATCAAAGAGTATCAAGATGTGTTCGTGCTGGAGAGTGGTTCCAAAAGAAGAACTAACGTGGTGAAACATAAAACTTATACCGGAGGCGCTCGGCAGATACGACAACATCCACGCACACTTCCTTTGTCGAAAAGAGAAGAAGCCGAACAAATAATTACGGATATGAAGAGAGAAAGCGTGATTGAACCTTCAAGTAGCCCTTGGGCATGCCTAGTGGTACTCCTAAAGAAGAAGGATGAATCAGCAAGGTTTTGCGTAGACTACAGACAGCTAAACGACGTCACCTAAAAGGACAGTTACCCTTTACCCAGAATTGACGATACGTTAGACACCCTGTCAGGATCCTAGTGGTTTTCCACGTTAGATTTAAAGAGTGGTTACTAGCAGGTAGAATTAGAACCCAAGGATCGTCAAAAAACAGTTTTTACAATTGGGTTGTGGCAGTTTACTGTGATGCATTTTGGTCTGTGTAACGCTCCTGCAACATTCGAGCGTTTGATGGAGACCATCTTGCTCGTATTGTCTTGGAAGACATGCTTGATTTACCTGGACGACGTGATCGTGGTTGGCGCGTGTGTGGAGATAAATATACGGAGTATAATCTTGTACGTGACTTTAGTGTAAACAAGTGTGTGAAGCTATCCGCGGACTTTATTTTATATTCGTGTAAGTGATGTAAATTAGTGTAAGTGTTTGTGTAAATATCCTTAGATTAAATTAATTCGGTTAGTTATAAACGTGTATATATGTTACAATATTATAATAACAAAATAACCAAATAACAGTTTTATTAGTATAAGATTATCTAATTTTTGTAATATTATGTTAATAGCATTTCACAATGTTTAATCCTAGACAAGATGCCGTTATTGTAATGACGCATTTTTGACCCACAATCCCAATGAAGCTTGATCGTACTTTATTTATACCTGCATTGATTAATTTATCAAACGATTCTCAAAAGTAAATTTTAATTATAATACTTTTTGACAACATAAACAAGTTTTAATTGATTGCTTTTTAAATAAGCATTATATTTGCCAAGCAAATGCACAGGAGGGCTTACTACTTACTCACTGCATCTATTGTCAAAGAGATACATACGTAATTGCAATGAAGAAAGTGCTAATAAATTGGTAGCAAAATTATCTGCGGCAACAGATATAAACTCATTTTAAATTTTGGGTTGTCAGTAGGAACTTGCTACAAAGCATTTAAAAAACTAAGTCAGGACTACGTAATTTTAACTTCTTGCAGCGTGTAGAATTTTGTGAATGGTTTAATCAACATTTAAATAACGATAATCTGTTGGATTTAACTTTTTTTAGCATGGTTTTATTTAAATAGATATGTAAAAAGTTTATTTTATCGTATTTCGACAATTTAAAATTTACATACTTTTGTGAAAACTACGATTACAACCATTAATTGGTGTACAGATTGCAATGTCAAGAAGAAAAGAAAATAATTTTCCTAAAATACTGTAAACACAGAATGTTAACTGGATATTGTAAATCAATTTTTTTAGTAACTAAATGACAACAAACTTTAATTTAGTTACTTTGAGCAAGACTATGCAAGCGCTCATACCGCTCGAGCTACAATTAAATTTATTCAACAATAAAAGTACATTCTTTTCAAGTACACTAGATATTACCTAAAAGGTAACGTATTTACTATTTACAGATGTGTGATTTACAGATGTACTTCTATTAATAAAAAACACTGCAAAAATAAAATAAATGTGCAAAACAGGTGTTTTTGTAATTTTTGTCCAATTAAACTCTTTCTTAAAAGTACCGCCTAAGTATCAATAGAAAACCACACTGAAAGTTACTTTGTTGAATTTTATAAAAGTTCTCTTTATTCTAAACATGCGTGTTGTGGAAATTCAGCACTCCATTTCGTGTAAAACAACACTCATCTGAAAATAACATTTTGGCAATAAAATCACAGTCTAAATCTTCCTGTTGTTGCAACCACTCCCAAAACTCACGTCGTGGTGCAAAATCAACGTCGGATAACTGTTGAACTCGTCAAATATGGTAAAGGTACAAAGAATAATTTTTTTATATTATGAAGTAGGAGTACGTTTACACGAATTGTTTAGCTTAGTATCAGCTACAAAAATCCGCAAAAAAAATCAAAGCAAAAATAAAGCAGATTGTCAAACTTAGTTCTAATAAAGCTGAATTTAACATTAATTTATCTATAGTCTTGTTTTGGTTACAACCGAAGATAAAAGTGATTGTATACACAATATACATTTTGTTAAGCTAGATCAGTATTAATGCTAAAAAACATTAGTATCTGCTTTAATTATTTTATTGACAATTTATTTTTTAGATAATGGAAACTTTATGAAAACAATAATTAAAACAATACCGCCCTGAAAACTTTAGTTGCAAATATTACAAAACTGAACAACTTTAAACCAAATATTAAAAAAAAAATTATTTAACACTACAAGAAAACTACTTTTTAAATTTATGGTTGTATTTCAGATACAAAACTATCATAAATAAAACTGAACAATGTGTGTAATAGTAAAGTGAATTTTAAGTCTTGTGTAAAATTTGGTCTTGGTTTCAAAATTCTAATGGAGTGTGAAATATGTCAGCCCAGATACATTTCATTGTGTCAAAAAAAAATTGGTAAATCGTATGAAATAAGCCGCAGGTTTATTTTTGTAATGCGAATATTATTTTTAGGACCTACCAGACGTAAACAATTCTGTGATTTAATGGAAATACATTTTTTTAAGTCAACGTCTAATTTTTATGTTTATAAAATACATGAATGTGTCAAAACGGTTGCCAAAGCACTTTTTTTCTCGGTTGCAAAAGAAAAAAACAATGTGCGATGAAAACAGTGTTGAAGATACGACAGACAGATGATACTATATCAAGATATGGTACTTGCTAAACACTAAAGATCAGCTAGTGATATGGAAGTCTTACCAATCGTTGCAATGTTTCAACGCTTCTTTTTAAAAATAGGGTCCAAGGTACACAAATGATATTAGTGACGGGAACTCAAGAAGATATTCCAGAATTCTCAATGCGGAACCTTATGATGCAAATTTTGTAATAAACAAAAAAATGCGTAATATACGTACAAAAGAGGATGGACATCCGTTTACGCAATTTGGTCAATAAAATTGTTAAAGAAAAAAACCTAAGGCCGGCAAAACAATTAGAAATAAAACTCTTTTTGGCAAAGACAAACTTAATGGCAAATTAATCAATAAATTAACAATTTATTACGACTTGGCTACAAAAAGAAATTGTGATTTAGTATAAATAATAAAATACGCTATATAGGCAACTTACTATTATTATAACTCCACAGACAAAAATCCACAGCACGATAAATGTCTAAACGGCCGTGACTCATGGTGCATTTTGCTGCGTACTTTTTTTGCATCATTCAAACACGCTTACGATCTATTCCCAAATGACATTTCATTAACTTTAGAGCCCATTCATAAAGAATTCAGCAAAAAAGATGTAGTTTGGTGGTTTTACGCAGAACAATAATGAAACTTTGAACTAGTTAATTTGGAAAATCAGTTCAAAAACACTTTCTTAGTTCAAAAATAGCCGAAATTGCTGCATTTCTCGCTGCTGGCACTTTTAACAAAGGAATCTCAGCTTTGTTGCTTTTTATGCACGGTATGCATTTAAAACTTGGCTGAAATTATTTCTCTAAAAGTTGATTACAACTTATTTTACAAGGCAATACGTGGTGAAAATTTGAGCAAAAAAATGGGACTTTTTGATTATAACTTCGCCAAAAATTCAAATTTCAATTTTTTCCATTGCTCAAGTACGAGCTTTAACAAGAAATATTTGGTGTCTTATAGTACGACCAAGATTGCAAGACACCAACGCCGAAACGCATTTTTAAATTAGAAAAAGTTGCAGTAACGATATGCGAAAGATAAAGCTATTATAGTACATACTAAAAACATTTACTGGAATTTACCTCAGTTTCTTATTTTTTGATATTCGTTTATAACCTCATTGTTTGCTCTACTTGTTTTACAAAAAATGAATTTGCTGTTTGTATTGATTTTAAAGGTAAGTTGTTTTAATTGTTATTAAAGTTAAATATTTAATAAAATCATTTGTAGTTTCTTATAATGTGCTAAGCAAGTAAGTCTACTCTTGTAAAGAAACGCGTTGTGTTATCGAACGATGCTAGAGACATTATTTGGAACATTACAGCTTTTTTAAAAAGAAAAAAAATAACAAGGTAAAATATAATTTATTAGTAGCTATAATAAAGATTATTTTGTTGTACATGATTTCATTTTTATTAGGTAATATTTTGAATACAGTTGTATAAGCAACGGGGGTATCTAAAAGTAACGTTGTACATGTCTTAAAACAGGGTCGTGCAATTGATTGTGGGGAGAAAAGTTCATTTGTGATTTTAACCTCGATACCGAAAACTTCTCTCTCACACAATGCCATATGCTTAGACACATGAATTATGTGGTCTTAAATCTACAGTAGCAAAAGAGAAAACTTGTCATAATACATGCTGGTATGTTTACATGATTTTTTCATATTAAATTTTTCATTTACTATTATTTATTTTAAGAGGTGAAATCGGTTTTATAAAAAATATTTTATTGATATTGAGTCGGACAAATAACAGGACATTATCATGATGACATGAACTCAATAAGTTATAAAAGGTGGACTGAAGACCAATGCAAATTACCATAACGTGTCAGCTGTGAAACATCGAAATTCGACAAGTGTAAAGGCAGAAATGAGTACCTGGTTAATGGAACGCGCCATGTCATATTACAAAAAATTAACACAACCACAATTATATAACTTAATAAAATTAAACAAGCCAAATTACATGCAATACAGTATTGGTCTAATGTTTGCATTTTAATGTAAAAGAAATTGACGAGGATTACATGAAATAGGAACATATGGATACTAAATATGAAAACTTTTTTTTGAGAGGTCAAATAAAATGTGATTTCAATGACTGAATTTTCAAAATTTTTAAATAAAAATTTCATAAAGTACTTGTTAAATATGTATTTTTGATATGCTAATTTGTTTGAATAAAATATTTTATTTAATATATTACAATTTTTTTGTGTGTAAATATACGTTTTTTTTAACCTTTAAAATTGACCTAACCCCTTAAGAAATACAATCTATTAGAATCAGCTGTGCACTATTGCAGCTTTGGAACATGACATTAGTGATGTTATTTGAAATATTTAAGTTAATGAAGTAATGTTTTTTTTTTAATTTAAGAAATAGAGTTAACACATGTATTAAAGCTGAAGGACAACATATTGAAAATTGTTTCTAAATTTTAAATAATTCTTCATACTTATTTCTATTTTAAATAAATAGGTATTGCTGCTAATAGGTTGCTTTAATTGCGAGGGTAGGAATCAAATTTGTCATTTAGTAAGTTTTGTTCTACTTTTTTTTACAAAACTAAGCAATGTTGGTTGCCTAACATATATGTCACGTAAAAAACAATCATTTCTAAAGTCACTATACATAGTTCACAATAAAATAATAGTTAATTAATAAAACATATTATCTATGTATATATACATAAAAGAACTCCGGAGATATTGTTAAAATTAAGATCTATAAGAAAAATATCATATTGTATACAAATATTTTCAGCAAAAATTATATCTACAAAGATTTTATCATATTATCTAGTTACCAATAGCACGATTTTGTTTTGTTTGCATCATCTGTTTATAAATTGTAATAACAGCGCGATTCGTCGTTTTCTGTTTAACTTTATTGCACCGTCACTTCTTGCTGTAAACTATAAACAATTTGAACATAATTTAAGTAGTTTAATTAATCTAAAGGCGTCATTTATCGCGCCTAAAAATGGTACGTCCTATTGCCATGATGCTAGCTGAACGGCGTCAAACTGAAGTTGTTGTAAGGTTACTGGTAAGGTACGTAACCAACATTGTGGTAACGGTTGAATTACATCGGCAGTATAAGATCGTTACGTTCATTTTAATGCTCGACATAATTTAACCTGCTCTGCTCGACAGCTACAAAATCAGTTCTGTCAAACTATTCATTTTAGATTATATAAAGTACACATAAAATCTAGACGACGTTTTAGTGTTCCATTTTCAACACGAGCAATTCTCGAAAAATTTCTTTTCTGGGTACCGAAACACTAGAATTGCACAAAAACACAATAGTTCTATGTACTAATCTCTAATAAATCTAGGTTTGGTAATTTAAAAAAAATTCGAGATTAAAGACAGCCAAGACGCTTAAATGCATTCCAAGAAATGGATGCGCTGGTATAATTATTAGTGGAAGAATCGATCTCGTTTTGCTTGAAAGTAAAATGGTAACTCAAGTTTATGTGTAACAGTTTGCATTACCTGTCGTTGTGCCATATCCAGAAGCAGTAGGTGAAAATTTTGTTTTAATGCAAGATACGCAAGTCCGCATGTTGCTTAAACTGTAACAAACATACTAGAACAACAGCAAATTTTTGTTATTACAGTGGCCAGTTTAGAGTGGCATAAACCCGTTAGATTATTTTTGGCAGACTTTTTAAAGGAGGGTTACAAGTACAAACGAACACTTTAATATTTCTTGAGACCTTTTTAGCGTGTTTTAAAGAGAATGGAGAGCAATACCACAATAAAAAATTGGCCATTTAATTTTAACAATACATAACCGTATTAATGCAATAATAAATAATCGTGGAGGTCATGCTAATTACTAAAAGTTGCTGTTCGTTTATGCTTCTAAACATCTTGAAAATTCAAGATTGTGTGTTTATTAACCAAAGAAGAACGGCTCACAAAAAAAAACAGAAATAGGATATTCATAATCGTTTCCTATAAATCTTTTAAAAAATAGAGGAGCATAAACATTCTTCAGCTCTATGAGTATAAAAAAAATCAAAAGACATGAAGGAACCCATTAATAGCAAGCTATAACTGGCAGAAAAAGAACAAGCTCACTGGGTAATGTCACTAAAAAATTATATTTGCAAGAAGTCTGTATTGTAGGGTATGGTAGTAGACAATCTCATATGTAAACTTAAAAACCCAATTTTTTCTTTAACCTACTAACACTAAATCAATATTAAATGTTCAAAATTACAATTAACAAGTTAGTAACTCTACAATTAATTACGTATTTGTATAAATGAGAATCAAATTTTGATTTATATTAAATATCGAACAAATTAATTAGAGAAATAATAAAAATTAAATTTAAGCTTTGCCATTTAAATCTAATAAGTAATAAAATCGTTTAAATCTACTATAACTCAGTATTGCCATCTTTATATATGTCTACTAAAAAATAAAATTTAATTTTTATTATATACCATTTAAGTTATTATGTGATAAGCTTTAATTGAAGACAAAAAGTAGCTAAAAGTTATTTAGGTTATTTTTGTTTATATTTAAATCAGCAACTGTGTTTTAATCCAGTGCGTTAACGTTCTATAATCGGATTAAGTTTGTTAGAGTTTTGCTTAAATTAAAAATATTAATTTTTAATCAGCTGATTAATAAAATATAATTTAACAAAAGCATGATTTACGAACGAACTTAAAAAGATTAAAAATGTATTCGCTATTGATGCCTTCTTTTTACGGATTATAAATTTATTAAACTAGAAGATTTAATATAATTAACATTAAAATACATACTTTAATGTTCTAATTTATAAATTTTATGATAAATATAAACAATGTTTTACGATACCGAGAAAGTAAAATTACTTTTTTAAATTAAATTAAACTTTGTAAAAATAATGTACTAAACAAATTCAATATTATAAATACACTGTAATTAATAATGGACAAAATGTATCAGTAGACATATCTTTTAATTTATATCTATAGTAAATTGACTTTCTAATAGTCCTTTATGTAACAAGTAAGATATGGATATTATTAACGCACAAAAAAAAGATTTGTATGTATAATTACATGAGTACATTAATAATAACAACAGTTTATCTACAACTATAAGTACTATTATTATGATGATTATTATTTGAGTAAAAATAGTTAGTTTAAAAATTAATACAAAATACACGTATCCGTATTACCTTAATTTATCTACAGAGCACCGAAGCAAACATGACCCCTGAAAAATAAACTAAAGTATTTTTCAAATCAAAACTTTTAATTTGTACTCGTGCTTATGTTTATAAATTAGTAAAAATAGTTAGTTTAAAAATTAATACAAAATACACGTATCCGTATTACCTTAACAACAGGCGTAGGTGCAGTTATCAAAATGTCAGCATTTGGTATTAATTTATCTACAGAGCACCGAAGCAAACATGACCCCTGAAAAATAAACTAAAGTATTTTTCAAATCAAAACTTTTAATTTGTACTCCTGTTTATGTTTATAAATTATTAGTGTTTTATGTTTGACTATTATTCAACTTTATCAAATAGTTTTGGTAAAACGGCAAGTACAGAATACTTATTCTATATAAATGCAATCTTACATAACCTAATAAATTGTGAACAACATTTGTTTTCTTTTGAATTGATTTAAATTTTTGTAGTTTTTACGTTTATTTTTTTAATACATGAACGTCAATCAAAATTCAATTTGAATAATAATAATTAGTTTGCAAAATATTAGTTAACATTACACTTGTAGAGTTCTTCGACAAGCAATAATAAGCTGCTGATGTGTGTTTGTTTCTTTAAGCAATACCATCAAATTAAAAACCAACGAAATTTATAAAACAAATAAGGTAAGTTAGTATATATTTAAAGTATGTAAATATAAAAATATTTTATTAGGAAACAAGTTTTATAAGCTGACCATAGAGTACTAAAATCTCCCTCGAAACAAAAATGTGGTAGTTCTAACAAATTTGGGTATCTTGAAAAATAAGTGTTCATAAAATTGATACAATAGATAAAAAATTCAAAAAATAAAAATTTTAGTTAAGAAAATGCAGGAGAAATTGTTGACTGCGGTAATCCAGATAGTCATCCACGTAAAATCGAGTTTAAACATAAAAATGTCACACTAAAAGAAAATTATTAATGCAACGCAATAACTTGGTGATGTTGTTTTTTAAGAAAGTTGTAAGAAAATGATGATGTAGGAAAATATAAGGAACCCATTGAAAATAATAGTGATGGAGATCACAGTGGTTAACTTTTCTTTTGAAATAGATTTTCAATTCTTAAATATTTTAGAGTGGTCAAAGAGAATTGCAGCTGAGCAGTTAAACTGTAACAGTTACTTGTTTGTACAATCATTTATTCTAATGGAATGTATAATTGTCTTATGACTATTATGCAAATCGTAAGTTTGTAATTTTTTGAAGCACGAAGGAAATTGCTTGAATTTTGTAGCACTGTATTTAGGATGCACTGTTTTTGTAATATTAAAATATAATGAATATAAAAATAAAGTAAGAAAGCTCGAAAAAACTACATTTATTTAATTAAAAAGGAAGAATATTTATATAGGCAGTCTAAGTCTGAGTCTTGTATTAGTTGTAAGTTTTGGTTGTTATTTTAGCAAAGATTACTAACTTAGTACGACGCAAATTACAGTAAGCAATGCAAAAAAAAACTATTGAAAGTTTTTATTGTAACTCGTGTAAACTAATACATAAGTAAAAATAAACTGTTTTTCCCCGAAATTAGTGAATAATATTATTTAAATAGAAAAGACATATATATATATATATATATATATATATATATATATATAACCAAAAATATTTAAAATTACCACCAAAAGGCTTTTTACTTGGATTGTACCTTCAAAATAAAAGCGCTTTTAGTCACGCCCCTTTGCGTCACTTGCTTGCGTATGTCAAGTATAAGTGTAAAGATGTTATTGAAAATGTTCATAATAACTAAGTTTTTGTATAATCGTATACTATATATTCTTTAATTAAAAATGTCTACCTTGAACTTAATTTTATTTAAAATATTAAAACACGAGTGTGGTAATAAATTCAAAAAGGCATTGTTGCGATAAAGATTATTGTGACGTTTTGAAAAGTGTCAAACCATAGTCATTATATGACTAATACAAGTAGGTAAATGTTTCTATTTTTTATGTGTATTGAATTGTAACTTTGACTAAATGTTTTATTTTGATATCAATGTTTTGCTTTTACTTTATTGTTTGATTATATTTGTTTCTAGTATAAAAAATATGGTAGAAGTTTTTTTATTCAAGTTTTTTATCTAAATTCTGGTCGGTCGCTGAATTCAAATTAAGTTCGTTACAACATATGAAATACAAGATCCGTCAATAAAATCGGATTTTGCCGGTCTGTCATGGCTTGCATATTCTGCCAATGTGTTAATAATGAAGGGTTGAACAAGTGTGTAGTTTTTTGAAACGCTGATATCAGCCTATTTTGTTTTCTGACCTAATAGTTTGCGATATTTTTTATGAAGATACTTGTCAACATGTTGCAAATAGTTACGCTAAACTATCAGGTTCCAAGAATGCATAAACATCAACGGAGAACATTTAGCAAATCTAGATTTTTAAAAATATTTTTTTCATATTGTAACACAAATATTTACAGCTTGGTAGTGATTCTATGCGACCAAGCACGAAGACATATAACCTTATACGTAAGGTTATATGTCTTCGTGCTTATTTTCTTTGTCCATGTTTTAATTATATGTATATATGTGCCGAAATTAAACGTTCTTTCTGTTAGATTGGCCTAATGAAGTTGGCAATTACAATTACTACAGAGTTTTCTTTCTGAGTTGTGCCTATCCTCCACATTGAAGGATCTATGGTCGCATAGAATCACTACCAAGCTATTAAGTTTTTGGAGGAATTGTATCGTTCTCATAGTAAAACAAATTTTACATTTTTTTGATTAATGTCTTATAAATTATTAAAAATATTGTTTTTTGACAATAAAAATATTTGCAAGATCTCTCTGTTTTATTGACGAATCTTGTATGAACATTTTATTTTATTAATTTGTCTAATTTTCGTAAAGTTTTGGTTGCTTGTCTCCAACGCTTAAATCGATTACTTCATTTTAGCATCTTTTAAATGCTATAAATTATGTTATTAATTTGTTTTACTACTTTCTTTAGTATGTTTTAGGCATTTTGAAGTCGCGTCAGTATGAAGTAGACAAAAGACAAACACACTTCTGTAAGAACGTTCTTAAGTAAAGGTTGTTGTTGCTAGAATCAATGGCAACAAAGAGTTTTTAAAAATGAGCAAAGATCGGTTTATCTTAGAAACTAAACTACTCACTATCCATACTAAACTTAATATAATACACATTTAATTAGTCAGGCCTTCGCTTTATGTTTGCCGAATCAAAGACAGAATGAAACGGTATTTGTGTAACCTTGAAGTCATTTAATCATTAATAACATATCGGTCATTTGGAAATTAGTTTTTTGTTTACTCCCGGTGTAACCGCATTATTAGTTATCATCACAAAATCACCGTTGTTATAAACACTAGCACTTTTATGAGTTTTATCATAATAACTATTGTTTTAGTCTTGACTATTTGTATATTTACATAAGAAGTACTCCTAACTGTTAACAATTTTTTTCTATTTTTTAATCTACTTTAGAATCTACAATCCTTTTTAAGTTATCAATATCTTTACTTTTTTTATTTATTCCGTACAATAAGATACTGGGTGTGTGAGCAGGTAGATTTTGACAACGTATTATTTAGGTTATACTCTACTTTGGTTAGAACAAAATTCCATTTGTTTGGATCCGGCGAAATTTTTCCAACATATGCATAACAACCCAATTTACTCGCTCTACTTATCTGTTAGCTTTAGGTACACCGTTGGCAAATAATGAATGGATTTTGTTTTGACCATCTAAAAGTTGTTTAAACTCTTCTGTCGCAAACGCGGTACCTCTACCAAATATAACTTTTTCATAATCCTTCGATAAATTTTTAAGAAATTTTTTGAACTCCAGAGCACACGCTAATTGGTCTAACAAAGTATTTTATTGGTACAGCCACAAAATGAGCCTTTTAACTTTATCGGTAGGTAATTGTCTGTAAGGATTTACAAAATTTGGTGCAGTTTGATAAGCTAGTTTGACTAATCGTGTAATAATAATTTTATATTTTTGTAATGTTTAAACAGTTTTATGGAATCCGGTCTTTAACAGTCTTGCTACAGATAAGCATTACTGTAATGCGTCATAGTTTTTCTAAAATCTCAAAAATTATTTGACCTTGAATCGCAATTATTGATGTAGATTCTTCTATTTGCTGATGCTGTAACTTGAAATTGTTGTAAATTAGTATTAAATTTTAATTAGTGCAAACAGAAAATGTGTTAAATAAAACAAACTTTAGATTTTTGCTAAATATAAGGTTTCTTTTTTATAGTCAGTTACGTCATGATTATTAGTTACAATAACAGTTTTGTTAAATAAATTTACTATTGTTTATATTAAAAACAAAGTTGTATAAAGTTTTTATTTAAAGCATTCAATGTGGTTAATTATATTACATAAAGTTTTTAGATTCCTTTTTTAAAAAAACTAAAAGTTTGTTTCAATTAAATAGTATTTTAAAATAATTTATCAGAAATATCTCAGTGGTATTAAAATACATCTTTTTAAAAGTTTTTCGTTTTAAAACCTTTTAGATATTATTTAATAACTATCTGCAAATATCTTGCTACAGTCTTTATTTTAGACATAAAACTTTCACCATAAAACATATTAAATTATTTATTTAATTTACTTATTTACATTTACATTTATACAATCAATAGACATTTCGTTCTTTACTTATTTATATTTTACTTTGTTTTTAGTAATTAAAAAAGAAATGCAGTTATTCATGAACGTTGTGTGTAGATAAAACGTATCCCAAAGTTATCTAAAAAATAACTACGAAATTAACGTAATATGTTCATTTATGTCTTTATTTTCATATAGAAACAACAACAATATTATTATATATTACAATATAATACGAAATTTGTTATTAGTTTTAATTTGACTACTAAAAAGTTATTTCAATTTTTGTGTATATTTATTTTGTAAGATATGTAATATACAATTTATATATAATTTAATTTTTAGTGTAGAAGTTAGATAAACTTATTTAATTAAAAAAAAAATATTTTAGATTTTTCTAGGTGATATATTTTGTTTTTAACGTAGTAGCTTTTTCATATTTAAAAAGTCTGTTATTAAAAACACTATAAAGTTAACAAAGATCTTCTAAACAAAAGTTTTATAATTACAGCGTACTTTTTCTTTTATTTGTATACCATAATATATTATTAATTATATTCATTCACTAGCTTTTTTACATATTTACTTATTGCTTTATTATTGTTTTTATGTGCACATAGGCGCTTAATCTTTTAGCGTTGTTAAACTTTGTCTTATTACATTCAAAAATTAATTTTTTTGAATAAAATTCAAAAGAATCTTAAAAGTTAATGAGTTTATCGTTTTATTATAATACGTGCTTTATTATCAACGATAACTAAAGTCTAAAATAATAAAAGTTTAAAAACAAGAGATACAATACCGTTAATTTAAAAGCACACAATAGTCAGGTTTTAATTAGAGGTTCAATAATTTATATCTACTTTTATATTTGTACTTTGGTATTTACCTTTTATTATTTTACGTTGTATTATTTGTGGTGTTAAGATCTTTTAGAAAATATAATACAATAGACATAAACCAAATAAAAATAAAAAACTTCTGATATAAATATTTAAAAGTTTTAGTATAAAGAACAATGCAATACTTTATAATCTTTTGTACATCAAAACTTTTTTGCACATTGTTTGTAGGGGTTTTCCGTAGGTGTAGTTCTTTTATACACTGAATTGCCGGACCTTTGGGTTATGCTATAGTATTGGTTCTAACTGTCGTTTATATCATAGAAGACAACTTTCGAGTAATAAACTTAATGGCTTGTACAATAAATATCTGGCAGAAAACAGTAGTAGTTAGAATACCGGAAAAAAAATTGTGGTGTAGAAAACAAGAAAAAGCTACTGCATTATTTTCTAAAGAATAATCACCATAATCACCAAATATATACAAAGTCCCGAGTCCAAACGTCACTTGAGTAGGACAGGTGTGCAAAAAATCCCCGGGTTGGTAAAAGCAAAAATAAACAATATTGGAACGTAGAATGTAAAAACATTATATAAAACAGAAAAGTTAAAAATATAGTTATTAACCAGATGAAATACTACCACATACAGATTCTTAGCCTTAGGAAAGTAAGATTACTGTATTCACAAATTTGCTATACAGACCGTAACATGTTATATTACCCCGAATCAAGTAAAGGAAGAAATATGCATAAATGGAGTAGAAACACTCATAAAGGAATATTTAAGTACACAATTACTTACTTTATACCATTTAACAACATACTATAATGACACAATTAAAAAAATATAAGCAAATATAAATATTGTACAGGCAGTTTGTTATAATGACTTTAGTAAATTAATAAATATCCCAAAAAAGCATACAATTTAATGATCCGAGAAAAAATAAACCATGCATGTGATTTTTAAGTACATAATTTTAAGTAACTGGAAAATTGGATAAATGCGGATTTATATTTTGATAAAGAAATTAAAGTAAGAATAGAACTAGCCAAAAGCGCTTTCATGAAATATAACTTTATGCTGTACAGTAAAGAACAAAGCATATCTACTTAAACTCATGAAGTGTTATGTATGGTTTCAATTATTGTATAGCGTTGAAGCATAGACGCTTACACTAGAGATGTAAACATATAGTAAAATGTTAAAGATACTACGGACAGCAAGTGTAACAAACAAAAAAATTATAATTAAAATAGAAACTATAAGAACTGCTGCAAAACATTAAACAAAGAAAAACTGCCTATCTTAGACACATTATGATAAACAATAAATATGTTGTTATAGGTCATTATGCAAATGAGAATAGAAGAGACAAAAAGTGCAGAAAGAAAAAAAAATCATGGCTGAGAAATATCTTATATTGGACAAAAAGAAATACTGTTGCAAGAAACATAAATAAATTCGAAATGGTAATTGGCAACCTCTAAGCTAGAAAACGCACTCAAAGAACAAGAAAAAGCATCTAAAATATATGTTATGTGGAAAATAATAAATGTTATTTTACAAAGACATGAAACTGTTTGGATTTATACTGATTACAGTTTGCTATTGACAACTAGCGAGTTACCGACAATAATAAGTTGTACATTTCAAAGGATGTTATAGTTTTTGATAGTTTACATTATCAATATTTTTCTTTACAATTATTAGTCGTCTTATCAAATTTCTGATGTCAACAATGTTGTCATTTAATTCGCAGTACTTGTTTTAATAAAATATTCTTAATCTAAGAACTCGATAAGCTATTTATTTTGCTGTTTCAATGGAATCATTGTTCAAGTATTCTTTTGATCTATGCCATTTATGTATCATAAGAGAAACTCTTTCTGCGTGGTAGGGTTTCTTTCTCTATCTTTCAGGGAAACTTTGGTGGGATCCGATGCCCTTTATTGGCCGATTTGACTATCGGGGAACGCGATGTAAATAGAAAGGCGCGTAAAAATTGAAATTAATCAATTTTTAGAATTAACGAGTTTTTAGATTGAACGTTCGGAGACGTGATTAACGCTAAGGTGATAATCGGAAAGTAAATGCGTTTAGGGCAAAAAGTATTTTAACTTAGTCAGTTTTGAGTTTTTGTTTGGTGTATTTATTTTCTTTTTTTTTGTGGGGTACGTATATCATACAAGTTAGTGGATTTTTTATGACGCCAAGAACACTAGAAGGGCTTTCGCTTACACAGTATTCGACGCCGACGACCTACAGTAGATAAAAGACCATCTCTGATCGTATAATTTTATTTAGTTTTTGATTAACTTTTTTTAAAAAAATAATTTACGTTGAATCACTTTTGATTGTTAATCGCATACTTTACAACCAAAACCCTTCTGCTTCTGCAAGTTCCGCGCAACGCGGAGTGCCAATTGCACTGTTGCCGTGTATAGCAGTGCTATAATAGCACAAATTATTGCAGGGTTTAATTTTCTAATAAAGTTATTTTCTAGATACTCGAATAAAAGAAATCAAGTAAACTATAAAAATCAAAGGTATTTTTCTTTTTTAGGTTACGTCAGACTTAACAAGCTCAGATAATAAAACAAATGAAAAGGAGCCTTTAAATTCTAAAAATATTGACGAGCGACAGTTATACAAAGAAGACAATTGATACTTAATTTTGGGTCGTATTTAGGAAAAACAATCGATGACGTTACAAAACAGAAACTTTTAGACAAAGTTTGGTCACCGGTCTTTTAAATTTCCATCGTCAGGACCAAGAAACTTAAAATTTTAGATAAAATGGTTTGATGAGTATAGGTGGCTAATTTACTACTCTCTTCTAGATTCTGTTTTCTGCAAGTAATGTTTGTTATTTTCCACTGTTGTCGGACAACAAACTGGTATAGGCGTAAAACTGGTTAAAACTGGAAGGATGACAGAGAAGATTTCAGAAAAACGAAAAACAATTGTAACATAATAATTGTCTCAAACGAGCATCCAACTTTTTAGATAATATAAGAAAATCTAAAAATTTTGTGTTAAAAATTAACAAACATTGAAAAGATCAAATAATTAGTAATCAAAAAAGCCTTAAAAATACATGATTAAAATAGCGATGTATCTTGCTAGATTAGGAAACTAATTTCGAGGTCACCGTGACTCTAGACCTCTTAACATAAATGAAGCTCCAGTTAAAAAAAAGAGCAATTTTCAGTCTTTACTCAAATTTGGAATAGAATCAGATCATATTTTGGCGAAACACTTAAGCACAGCAGGTGCTAATGCAACTTATATTAACTGGCAAATACAGAATGAAATAATATCTTCGTTCAATTTAATTTTATTAATGAAACTTGTGGATAAAGTAAATACTGCAAAATACTTCTCAGTGACGACGAGACCACCGACATAAGTAGTACCACTCAAATCGCATTATGTGTAATATTTGTGGAAAATGGTATGATGAGCGATAAATATTTACAGCTTATTTTTGTCTCTGATGTTACAGGCGCTGGTTTAACAAATACTATCTGCAATACTATAATAGACGTAGGGCTAGATGTAAAATATGTAGTTGACTAAACATACTATGGAACTTGTGCAATGAGTGGTATTCTAAGAGGATCACAAGCAATTGTTTGGCAAAGCCCTTTACGTTAATTGTTTGTAACACTGTTTTAATTATGCTCCTTCTGATGGATGTTCAGTGGCAGAAGTACGAAACTGTCTGGGTACTATCGAAACGACTTCTAATTTCTCTAATTTTTCAAAACGACAACGTGTACTGAAAAATAATAAACCTTTACAATAAATGAGAGAGGATATTTATCACGAGATGAAAACAATTTGTGACAAGTTTGATATTATAATTTTTTCAACTTAGGACAACTACTCGGCAAACTAACAGGAATAATGTTCTTGGATCATCGCCAGAAGAATATTATCGAAGGGCTATTTACATCCCGTTTCTCTACCAAACAATACAAGGAGTAAATGCAATATTTATTAATCACAAAAACACTGTTGAACCATTCCAAATACTTTTAAGTAATAATAATAGTTTGGATATTTAGGAGATTATGAATTCTACCAAACAAGTTTTGGAAGTTTCTGAACTGGATGATTCTGGTGTCATGGGAGAAGTTGCACTTTGGGGTCCAGTTTACAAAAATAAAACAAAAAAATCACAAAGTGCGATTGAGACATTGGAAAGATGCAATAAAAAGTGTTTCACACAATTTATAAACTTTTAAGTATAATGGCAACTTTATCTGTCACTACATGTTCTTGTGAACGATCGTTTTCTTCCCTAGAATTCCTAAAAAAATATTTACGAAGTTCTACTGGTGACGACAGATAAAACGACCTAGCTTTGATGTATATACATCCAAATATTCCTATTCTGGAAGACAAAGTTTTAGACGTCATAGCTCTCGAATCTTGGCGTCTTAATATATTATTATGAATAATATTTTTGTTGCATGTATTATGTTGCTGTGTTTTTTGTTTTTATTTGATGCTGATTTAAAGTTTTTTTTTGTTGTTCATGTTTTTTTAAATGTGCTTTATATGTATGTTACGTTTTGTGTTTAATAAATTCTCGTGTTTTTTAACATTGTTTCTAATTTTTTTAATTAAGTAAAACTAATAGACTAATAATATTTTAAAAAGGTTTGTTTATTATGTACTTTACTTACAGATTTGCAAAATAAATAATCATAATTTAAAACAAATGTAGGTTGGACTATTTTAGTTTGATTGCTAACAAACTAATGTTACTCTTAATTTACTTAAGCGAAGTGCAATTTTTATATAGAAATAGAAAAAGTCTAACTGGAATAAATCTTAATAAATACTAAAAATATTTAATTCACTCCTTAATATGCCTAAACAATAAAAGTAAAAAACAATAAATATACAAAAACAATATTAGTAACAAATGCACCGTGCAAATATTCTTTAGTGGGTACTATATCAATTTGTGCTGAAAAGGACTTAAATAAATTTTATTTATTTATTTATACGCACTATAAATAATGTCTTCAGTTTAACAAAATTTCAATTTAAACTTACACTAATATCAGATAACGTGTTTCTGTTTAGCTGTTATTGTTACGTTTTTGCTTTAATAGCATACATTAATAAAATTATATATCTTTGTTTTGTAGTTTATGGTAGAAATAAATTAGAAATTGATAAAATAAGTTGATTTGCTTTTACTAAGATAAGAACGTCTTCCGGGTTTGGACCGTGTCAATGTTGTAACCGAAGTTGCCAACGTTTCGCCCACTTCCGTAAGGGGCTTCATCAGGGCGTGAGAGAAACCGAAGAACTCAAACAAGCAACCGAAATCTAACTAAACACTTCTCAAAAGTTAGGTAATCAACTTGTGAACCAAGCCAGATTCTAAACTCAGAAAAGGTAAGAAAGAAAACGATAAACTCGAAAAAGCAAACGAAAATCTAAGAAAGAACCACTACAGAGTTAGGTAATCAACTTGTGAACCAAGCCAGATTCTAAACTCCATAGAAGTTACTTAAAAAGAAATAGTCTCCGTATATAAAGAAGAAGTAGGTATCGTCACGGCTAGTTAAGCTACTCTGATTGGGTTAAGGTTGAACGAGGGCGTGTTTTCGATAAAGGACTAATGACCGGGAACCAAAGAGGGGATAGCTCGAAACCATGATCACGGTTGAAGTTATTGGGGTGTTTGATGATTTCTATGCTCTCTCGAAATTTCCTGTTAAAAAAGAATGGAGATTTGGCAATCACTGAAACGTTATCAAAATCTATCTTGTGACCTGTAGTGAAATGATGTTCAGCAACCGCAGACTTAGAAATATGCCTTTTCCTTATAGAACGATCATGTTCTGAAATGTGAGTAATGACGGAACGACCGGTCTCACCAATGTAGACTAAACCACATGAACAAGGAATTTGGTATACACCTTGAGATGAAAGTGTAGGAAATTTGTCCTTGGGAGAAGGAAGAATCTGAGAGATTTTGCCTGTCAAGTTGAAAATGGGTTTGATACCATTCTTACGAAAAAGTTTCCCTACTTGATCTGTAACCTTGTGAATGTAGAGTAAAAAGGCCAATCTCTGATTGGATTCAGGAGTTGAAATGTCCTTAGGTAACCGAGTACGTGGATGTAGACGACGATTAATAACTCTATGAATATCTCGCTTCATATAACCATTGTTCACTAAAGTTCTAGTAAGATGACAGAGTTCCGAGTCTAGAGTCTAGATTCTCAGGTTGACAAATAGAAAAGGCGCGATTAACCAAAGATTCAATAACAGAACGTTTCTGTGCAGGATGATGATGAGACGAAGCATGAAGGTATCTATCAGTATGGGTGGGTTTGCGATAAACAGAATGGCCTAGAAGTCCGTCGGGTTTACGAGTCACAAGAACTTCAAGAAATGGGAGAGAACCATTACTTTCAATTTCCATAGTAAATTTGATATCCAAGTGTTGATTGTTAAGATGAATAAGAAACTTAGACAATTCGAGATGACCATGAGGCCAAACAATAAACGTGTCGTCAACATACCTAAACCAAACCTTGGGTTTTAATATTGATGATTCCAAAGCAACCGTTTCAAAAGATTCCATAAAAATTAGCTACAACAGGTGATAGAGGAGAACCCATAGCAGCACCAGAAACCTGTTCGTAAAACTTGTTATCAAGTTGGAAGTAAGTAGAGAATAGACACTTATCAATCAGAGGAACCAAACTGAAGTCCTTGCCATGTTGAGACAGAATCTGTTCGATGATAATCAGCGAATCCTTAATAGGAACTTTAGTAAAAAGTGAAGTGACATAAAAAAATCAATAAAATGCTGAGAGTTGAGGATATGAGAAGAGGTTTTACCTGTAAACTCGCAAAGAATGTTGGACAAGAACTTGGCTAGCTTGTAGGTGGGAGATTGGATATTACTAACGATAGGTCGAAAGGAAATACCTTGTTTGTAAATTTTGGGAAGTCCGTATAGACGAGGTAGTTTAGAATCTGAAGGGGTAAGTCGACATTTAGTTTCAGGAGGTAGATTGGAAGATTTGGTGATTTGGATGACCTCACATTCAATCCTCGAAGTGGGATTACGAGTTAGGTCGGCGGGAAGAACAATAATATCAAGGTTCTTACAAAGACTTTTTAGCGCTAACTCTTCCGACCTAGAAATGTTGGGTTTAGGAATTTTAGAAGATTCAAGGATTTTGCCAGTGTTAATACGAATGGGATCTGAGATGTGGCGGAGAAGGTGTCTTATAGAAGACTCGACTGCACATAAAATATCTTCTTTAGGAATACGTTTGGGAGCAACAGTAAAATTCAAACCCTTAGATAGCACCGATTCCTGTTCTGAAGTGAGAACTAAACTAGATAAATTAACAACCGTCTTTAAAAAGTTAGTAGTAGATGAAACTTTACGATCCTTGGATTCCAATGTTTGAAACTTTTTGAGATGACCTTCAGTAGTTAGTCGTATAGTGGTATCAGACTGCTGGTAAGTAATGTTGTCAAAGAGATTCCAATCATCCGGGGAAAGAGTGTTGGCCAACTTAAGATGAAGGTAAAAGAGTTGTTTCGAAATGGTGTCTAACTCTCGCCTAGTTTGCTTAATCCGTTCGCGTATCAACGCTAGACTAGCACGGTGTAAGATGTTTTTCGAAGAACGTGTCTGAATGTGAAACTTGATTCTGAGAAATGCAGGAATGATGTTGTGATTACGACAGCGACTAAAAAAGGTTAAATTGCACAAAAATTTGACGAGTTTGTGGCGAAGTTTGAAAAATACGGAGGTTTTGGAAGAAATATTCTCCCCGTAGATATTGTTAATGTAATAGCGAAGGCTTCCACGGCCGGAGTCTATACTAAGATAAGAACGTCTTCCGGGTTTAGACCGTGTCAATGTTGTAACCGAAGTTGCCAACGTTTCGCTCACTTGGTGGGCCCTCAGTGGGCGAAACGTTCTTATCTTAGTATAGACTCCGGCCGTGGAAACCTTCGCTATTACATTGATTTGTTTTATTTATTATATGTTAATACATTACGAATAATATGATATTTTATGAATTTGTTTAGCATGTTTGTATATTTTAAGAAGAATAGGTATTTACTACGTTAAAGAACTCAATAGAGTTTATAACAACAAATTTTAATGCATTTTAAGCCAAAAAAGTTTTATTACGTCTATAAAATTTTAAGTGTTAATAATAAATTTTATGTTATGGCTTTCGCTTTATTTAGTATTGATCAATGATGTGTAAGAACTAAATAATTTATATATATTTAGTGTTTTTTTACAAGTTTGCTTATTTTCTCAATTCAATTACAAAGCATTTCTTAGCTAATAGACACAAGTTTTTTTAACAACAATATTTTACACTTTTTTTACTTAAAGTGTAATTCAGGTTTTAGTTTTATCAAAACGAATTTTTATACTGTTTTTTAGAATTTCCGCCCTTTTGAACTAATTTTAAACAAAAATTTGAAATTAGAAGAATCAAAGAAATTTTGTAAAGATTGGTATTAAAAACTACATATTTTCAAATTATTTGTCAATTAATTGAAATTAAGTCACTACTATCAATCTTCTAAAAACACGCAAACATTTCTAATAAAACACGCAAATGACGTCATTTGGGTGCTTGAATAAGTCTATTATTAAAGACGCAAATTCTAAAAAATTGTTTAAGGTAAAATGTCTTATCATTTCTAAACCAAATTTATCTAAACAAATACATTTTTAAGTAGTACAAAGTAAGGCAATATATTAAAAAAAAACAAATTTTAAGAGGTTTAAAGGTATTTGTGTGCTTGTTAATAATGTAACAAATGTTATTATTAACACTAATTTATTTAAACTACTACTAAAATATATTTACTTATACTAAAAATAAGTACGCTTTTAAATTAACCAAACTAACTAAATCTTATAATATTTAATAAAAACACTTACACTAATTTATATCACTTACACGAAGATAAGATAAAGTCCGCTGATAGCTTCATACACTTGTTTACACTAAATAAAGTCACGTACAAGATTATTCCCCGTATATTTATCTACACACAAGCGCTAACGAGTTATTTATTCAGACTTGAATAATATTCTTAACACTGCTGCCTTCGCATTACGGTAAAAACTGACCTACGATTTATTTGTTTGGTATTTATACACATTTTGGAAATCCTTCTCGAGTGTTCCATATCTTTCGGTATACGTTCTAGAAGATGGATAACAATTTCGAGAAGGCTCTTGAGTTTGAGAACGTTTCAATAATAATAAAACAAATCGGCTATACATATGTATGTATGTACTATTAAATTATTTGTACTCAAAAAATATTTATTAATTATTTAAAATAATAGAAACGTTTTAATGTCGTGAGAGTAGAAAACTAAGCGATTGCGTTAATATTGTAAAATAAATCATTTCAACAAAACTTTCATTAATTAGAACAAATATATAAAATATTTTTAAATAACTAAAATTATGTAGTAAACCTGGTTTATAATTAAAACCAGTTATTTTTAAAAGAAATATTTACATTTGTAATCAAAAAATCTTTTTTTCCAGTATACATTATAACATAAATCCTCACAAGCTAACTTTTAAATTTTGATACGTATATTACGTTTAGACAGTTTTTACTTTTTAAATTATTACCAATGTTATATAATCTAGGCAATAGCAGTTAATAATTAAGAAAAAAAAAACAACGCAAATTATCCGTTTTGACTAGATTTGGGTTATAGTTGACTGTTACTTAACAATAAACAAATACAACGAAGTGCTTTATTTTGAAAATTAAAAAAATTTAGTCGACTCACCTTACTTGCTGAATCTCACTTGTATGGCTTTGACGAAGTTTTAGAACCAGAACCCTTACGATGTTGAGCAAAAACAATAAATTAACCTACAAATAAAAAACATTGTAATAAAAATAAAAAATAATGAATACAAAAATTATAACCATTAGTGTATTACCAGCATATTATGTTACAAGACTTTTTCCAAAGCAATCTTAAACCTGTAAGTTTCTTTTTATTGTAGAATTTGCACGTACACGACGTTAATTTTTGTGTTATATAAGAATGTATGTTATTAACAATGCATAAAACCGTTTAAAACTAAGTTTTTTATGCGTTTCGAAATGTACAAAAAATGTAATGTATAACACAAAACCAAATTATTTAACAATTTTGATAAAAATTAAATGGTTAGTAAGTAAAAAGTTTGGAATAGAACATAACAGCAGTAAAAAAAATTTAATTATTTTTTTAAAACGTATTTAAAAAGGTATTAAATAATTATGATTATTTTAAATTTAATAAATGTATTTTAAATTAAATAAATGTAATTCTTTAAAGTCTAAATATTTTGAATAAATACAAGCTACAAAATAGTTTTAAAAAAATTACTTTAAAACTCAAAATATAGAGGAATGCAACATTTGTAAAAGATTGTAAAAAATAGAAATAACAATATTTAATGGTAAAATATTTATTTAAATTTTGTCAAATAAACAATTCATAAGTTTTATTTTTTAGAGAAATGCCACAATAATTTAAAGAAAACGCACACTGAATTTGTAATATTTGCTAAAATTGTTGAAATAAAAAGAAAAAAATATTGTAAAGTGAGTTGTAATACAAAAAAATAAATATGTATTTCTAAAAATAATAAATAAAACCATTTTACCTAAATATTATTAATAAACGTTTAAAACAAATTAATAATTTATAAATCAACATCGAGCATTTGTCGTATATTAACGAACCATTTCGTTTTGGGTAATTTCATAATAATTTAAGTTTTATTTGTCGTAATAAATAACTTGTATGTATTATTTAAGAATCGGTTAATAATAGCACATTTAATTCTTAGATTGTTAATTTAGAAAATTTATATTCTATATAAAGTTAACTTAATAGGTTGCACATTCTTCTCTAAATTATATAAACAAATTTAAACAATCAATAATTGATTAGTTATTTACTGCGCTAGATGAAAAAATTAACATTTAGGTGCAAGGTGTTTTTGAATAGCCGAGTCAAAGCGTAGACAAAATATATTTACTGATTACAAGAGTTACAAAAAAAATGTAGATTTTTAGTAACAGAAAACTGCGTAACATTTGTACATAGGGTTACCTGCAAAAGCTGTTAAATCCAAAATTGCCTAAATGAAAGTTACATAAATGGTAAGAGGTGGGTTCGTTCAAAAAAAATTCGTGATTATTTAGGAAATTTCATAATCAAAAGTAATATTCTCAAAATTGGTGTCGACGCCAATCAAGGACATAATAAAATTAGTTGTTAAATCCTTGATCACTCAGAAGCCCTTTAAGTTGGTTACTACCTTTAATGGAGTTACCTTTCTGCTTGTAACATTACTAAATCTGTAAGTTTAATACAAATCAACGCGCACGGGGTGTGCTTAAAAAGCTTTAAAATTTAGTTTAAAATAAAAATGCATAAACCGTTATTTATGAATATGGTAAGCATACAAACGTAAAACAAAACAGAGAAATTACTAAACGTAAAATACAAAAATCCTTGATTTACACTGAACACAATTTTAGTTGCAATGAAATCTGCAATAAACGTAAATCGTGAATACTAGACCCAGGAGCAATTTTTAGGCTTGGGAAGGCGAAAAAACTTACTCAAAAGCGGTGACAGTTTAAATGGGTATAATTTTTATTTAACTGTAAAATGCGAATTTGGAACACGTTAGCTTTAATGATGCAAAATCTCATCCAAACATAAACTTCAACGAAAGCCCATATGGCGTGAAAAACTAATAAATTAATGTTTCAAGAAAATTTTGAACTCAGGATTCTTTCAACCTTAAACACACAATTTCACGACCCATTAGGGGGTAAAACACTCTTTGCGTCACACGCCAACTTTTAGTTCTCGTTACTATTCTTACTAAAACTACTACATCATGACTCCAACTGTCAAATATTTCTTTTATAGGCGTTACACGGCAGCTATACGGGAAAAGCTAGAAAATGAAGTGTTTGGAAGATACGGATTTCCTAAAGCAATTATTAGCGACAACGGACCGCAATTCACGTCGGCAGACTGGGACGCCGCGCTAACTCATTGGGGTTGTATGCACTGGACCACGCCCGTCGCGCACCCGCAAGCAAACCCCGTGGAAAGACGAAATCAAGAAATCAAGAAGGGACTACGAATCCACTTGGAAGGTAGATCCCCTAACCTTTGGGATTGCGTGTTACCAATCATACTATTTACCCTAAGGACGCGAAGGAACGCCGCCACTGGTACAACACTTAGCCACACTCTTCTTGGTTACGAGTTACCACGACCAGGAGAATGGCGAAACCAAACACAACCCCAAGCAATTAATCAAGGCAAACCGCGAGAAGAGCGGATTCGTATAGTATACCGAAATCAGCACCAATTTCGGGCACGTTATGCCAATTTTGGACCTGCTCGAGTTCAGTATCAAGACGGCCAACTCGTGCTAGAACGCTCCAGGCTACAAAAAGCAGGCGATTTTTACCAGAAATGGACAGGACCACACGTGATTACAGCAACGACAGGCACCAATGCCTACTGGATTCGAAGACAAGATGGGGAACTGGCTAAAGTTCACGTGCACGACCTTCGGCCAGCGCCAGGAAGACGGAATAAAAACGTCCTAGCTGCACCAGTAGAAGACCACCCGCTACTTCGAAGAATCCTTCCACGCTCACGGCGCAAACAACGGCTTCCCGGACGACAACAAACAGCACCGGCCGCCAACCCTTCTGAACAGGGGGGAACTGTCACCGCGGCTTTGCGCAGCCAGGAAGCGGAGCCTGTGCCGACAACGGATTAGAGGATTAGCGGCCGGCAAACCAGATAACTACAAGACTCCCGGCAACCAAACTTCACTTCTGTCTGGAAGTCTAGCTGTCTAAGTCACCTTCACTTAATGGGTCCCTGAGACTAGGGGTCCGGCTAGCTTACACGGAAGTCTTTCGCACGCACACCTCAACGTTATTTATTGCCTTTAGCCTTAGTCAGTAATTGTAATATTATTTTGCTACGTTAGTTAGCCTGTATAAAAATTAGGATAGTTTAGGATAGTTAGTTTAGTTAAAATATACGTTTTGTTTATCTTTGTAACTTTATTATTGTGTGGACCGTGCGCGTCATCGTGTAATTATTGTGTGGACTTAGTGTCGCGCGGACCATCGTAGAAACCGACCACCACCCCGGTAACAAAAAAGAGAGAGATGCGAAATTAAAAGCAAACATAGTAACAACGAAGTTTCTGACAAGAAATAACAACATTATTAAAATAATGACGAAACATAATCAACAAAAGTAAACGAGCGCACTAGAATATTTCAAATCTAAATCTTTGAAACCAAATAATAAAAATGACTGTTAGAAGTAATCAATTATAAAATGTATTCAAAACGTATGACAATAAACTTGACTTAAATGATTGAAGTGCATATGTAATAAATACTTACTTAATAAAATGAAAATGACAATTAAGATGAATTTGAAAACGTTAAATAATTGGTAAATTAATGCAAAATTACTCAAACGATTTTAAAGAATCAATTTCTGAAAATAAAACATTTATAAAATTCATAAACTATCTGTTATAACATTTATCTAAACCATTTTTTTTATTAGTTTTAAAATTCAAATTAAATTACAAAAAAAAATCACAAACTATAACAATCATTTTAAAAAAAGTAGGCTTCCTACTATTACGCAATGAAAGAAAAGCCGAATAATAAACGCGTACTTCAAACTTGAGACACGTTTTTTCTAGTTTGTACGTTCAAATTTAAATACTTCTTGAGCTTGTTCTTTAAAAAAAAATACTGCTTTATTTTGAAAAGTTTCTGTCAAGTTATAACTTGTGTGCGTATTTTGCATAATTTATGTATAAAAATGAATAATTATCAAAACGCTGACTTTTTTGACATACTTTTGGTTTTTAGAAAAGCAAAGCGCAATGCTCTAGAAGCTCGTAGAATGTATCGAAAAACAATATCCAAATCGTTTGTCAGAGATTAAAAGTTTTCAACCAATAACTTTTCGTCAAACACTTAAACACACATTTAAAAAAGCATTTATTTGTGCACATCAAATACGTTTTTCACTAAACCTTTGAGCTAGAATCAACATGGTAGAACTCCGGATCACACGGTCGATAAGTCACACCAAATTAGAACTGGTGGCTAGAATAGTAGCTGCAACAAAAGATAGCAAAGACAAGCAAGCAGCTTTTGTAAGTGTCTCTTATAATATTAAATCGTTGCTGTAAATGATGACCAGTTGAGAATTTAATTTAGTCTTTCTCTTGTTGTTTTACGGTTCCTTGTTCATTTTTTTTTGTTTTTCTTGTCTAATTTCCTTTTTTAGTGGCAGCAAACTTACTTTGTTTTAAATGGTTGTTGTTTCTGTAATTCAATTTCGTAAAAACTTTTTTAAACAAATCAAAAAAAATTTATAGTCGATAGTTCAAGGATTTTATAAAAGATTTATTTTTAAAAATAAGTCAAATCGCCATTTTGTTATTTGATAAAATAGAAAATAATTGTAAATTCAATGTTTTGGAGAATCAAAAGCAAATGCTGAAAGTTTTTGTGTTTTTTAAATGTTTCTTAAAATAAGAGGGTATTTACAATATTTCAAAAAACAAAAAAACGCCAAATAAATATGAACTGAGGCCACAAATAAAAAAATTTGAACTTACAAAAGTTGTTTGTTTCAATGAGTTCTAACTGGCATTTTTAGGTGTTGCAACTTGATATTAACACCTTGTATATAACCTAAGTGTAAATAAACCTACGAATCTTTTGACCAAAATGTGCGTAATTATCATTAAATCGAAATTACTCTGTGAATGTTATGGTCATACACATATATTTCAATTATAAGTGTTCTTAAAATAGTCAGCTCAACCTTCGCATTAAATAAAATTTATAAATCACTTAAACAATTAGGTATAGTATGGTTGTAAAAACTTTAATATTTGTAACCTATTAAGTGGGTAATGATAGTACCTGAGTGTAGTCGTCTCGGCTCAACATAAATACAAAATGCTATTGATACTACTCACAGCGTGTATTGCCTTACAAACTACAAATGCCTCTAATTGAAGGGTCCTAGTGTAGTTGACTTTTAAGCACTTTATGGTAGCTTACAGAAATGCGTCTTTACATAGATTCCAAACTCAAAGGTAAAAGTAGATAAAATAATACCAAACGTTTACTATGCAAAATCTACCAATAAAACTTTAGAAAAAGTAACGAATGTAATGGATAAAAAAAAGAAAGAACATGATAGACGACATAAGGTCATACAGAAGAATAAGAGTAGATACTAATTATAACCTACTAATAGCAGAAACAAAATCAAGAATGTTATAAAAAAAATTAGAGAAAGGCGAAAAACAGTATGAAAACAAGATAAACAAATAACTGCTAAAAGAAAGTAAAAAGGAAATTTGGAGGAAAAATTAGGCGCAATTCGATCAGTAAAATAGAAACAAGAAGGTTTAAAAATAAAACGAGGTATTTTGACAGATAATGTAAACAGCTAATGGAAAAAAGTAAGGAGCATTAACAAAGTGGATAAGAATCAAGAAGCAAAAGCATTACAAAAGCTACAAGAAAATAAGAAGTCAAGCTAATGATAGAAAAAAAACATAATAAAAGATATAGAAAACAAAAACAACAAGAGCAATACCAAACTATACCAACAGACATAAGTATAACCGTAAGTATAGGTAAACGAACATGTAAAAAACATTTATTAAAAGGTACATAAAAAGATTAAGACAAAGAAGAAACACAAAAGAAAATAGAGAAAAACAATTTGGTAAAGTTCTTAATCCTCCTCTATATCTATTGCTATTAATTTTTTATTCTAAGTAAGTTTTTTTTATGCTAGAAAGCTACTGTAGCAGATAGTTGTTTAAATGTTATACCGCATTAGACAAATTTTTTTAATAAATTTTAGTGGCCGGAAGAAATGCTTACTAGTAGCATTAAACGTTGCCTTATAAATAGTATAAAGCGGTTTGTCTTGCCTCTTCTAAGCAAAGAATAAAGAATTAGTTGCGAAAAAAATAATATAAAAATAAAAAAACAACAAAAAGAGGAAAATGCACTTAATTGTTATTTTAAAGTTTATTGATAAATGATGCGACATAAAAACGTAGTCGTTAGAATTAGAAGTACGTCAAAAAACTATTTACTTTTAGATAAAGTGACTACTCGGTGTTGCTTAGTAAGTCTATTCCAATACAAATGTTGTCAGAATAGTTGTAGTAACAACACGAAGTTATTTTTACCAACGTCTTACAGTAAAATTTTTGATTTATTTGTCTTTTTTATATTGTTTTAATTAAATTTTTTCCATAACTTTGTTACTAAAATATTAATTAGAATTAACATTTTATTGGTTTTAAAGACTACTGCAAACATTTAAAACTATTTGAGTATTAGTTTTTGTAGTTAGTTTAAGTAATCAATATAACAGAAAAATGTTGTTTTTCAGTTGTTAACATAAACTAAATTTATATTTTAAGTTTTTGTTTGATTTTTGTACATGCTGTGAATACGAGTAGTTAAATACCTACACTACTGGCCAACAATTTAAAAACAACAGGTAAAATAATGTACTCTAAGTTTATTTTTAAAAACTTACACGGAAAATGTTATGTACGTATAAATTTTACATTATAAACAAATATGTACAGTTAAAGTACACATACATTTATAGTTAAATCAATATAAAAAAATGAAGAATTTAAACACGTCGCTTGTCGTAGTAACCTTGTTAGGTTTTAATTACTTTTTGTACAATCCTGAGCATATTTTTAATTCAATTTTAATTTTTTTTAAACAAATCTAACACGCTTGCAATTTACAAAAAAGATTTTTTGTAAATGTAATGTGAGTTTGTCTTAATTGTCGATCGAATTCCTTCTAGAAAAGCTCAGATGATTTTGATGGACACGCTATATTAATAAGAATATTTTGTAGTTACGGTCCTTTAAAAAATCTTTTACATAAATAAGATTAATGTTTACGGTTACTATCTAATTTTATAACAAAGAAAAAACTGGTTAGTTTTAATCTCGATGGCAACGCGTAATTTTGCAAAATAAGTTTGGAATATTTGTAAGTTTTGTTGTAAATGTTATAAATTTTTATACAAAAAATATACTATATACTTATACATGTTTTTAAATTAAGTTTCAAAATCGTACAAATTTATCTAAATTCAATTTGAGAATCGGTTGCTGGCTTTGAGGTGCAACAAAGGTGTGTTTCCAAACTTTTGGCTGGTAGTATATATAACTTAATGAAATTGTAATACTTACTACTATAACGGTTAATCTTGGCCCCTCTAATATCCAATAGTACGGCAAAAAGTAGTACAAGTACCAACAACTGTAAAACAAACAATAAGGCAAAATAGGTATACAACAATACTTACCCTGTATTTTCCGTACACATAATCATAACAATTACCCAAATTATAGTTAAACAAAACGGAAAAGTCCACCCTAACCAAAAATACAATTTCATATAAGAATATTCTTGAAAGACTGTTACTGTAATGACATTATGAAGATAAAGACCTTCAATAAACATCCACATAAACATTGCAGTTTTTGCGTATTCTAATAGTACGTAAAATGATTCGCACAAATATTTCTAAAAATAAATCAAATATACGATGGAAAAATACAATATTAATACCTACCGTATTTTCAATGAGTTTTTCATCAAAACATTGGTCAATATAAATAATGAGACGAACAAAAATTTGAAGTATTGTTGACAAAAATAAATTCTTGTGAATTTTTGTACGATTATTTCTTAATATTCTGTAATGTGAAGGTTTTGCTTTAAAAATATTAAATAAAAGATTTTTTACCTGTAACGACAAAATATAAATAATGATATTGTCAATGACAGAAGTGATATTCCTAATCCAACCATTTCTATAAGACGTGTATTGTAACCTACCTAAAAGATATTTATCTCATATTTTATTGCAAACAAATTAAACGTACCTGCATGCATTTATCGAAGTCTAAATCTCGACACATATTTATTAGATCACGTAGCCTTGGTAGATAACAGTTATCATAATAGGTATATCCTTTTCCTTTCATATGTGTATAGTTATTGTAATCCCATTCCGCATCTGATTTACATATTCTATAAGCGAATTCTGAAATACATAATTTTTTAGTTAGCAAATATGATCGTTGTTATTTTAGGTCTTTTACAATTTTTATTACTAATTATTCAACGGTAAACGCAAATACCAAAATAAATAGTATTATGATAGAAAATAATATTAATTTGCATGTTTTTTACACACGAACACAAATTTGCAATAAAAAAACTTTATTATAAAATATTATTTTTTAACATGTTTGCTTAAAAATCTTTATTGTTTTTAATTAATTAAATACTTTTTGTAAAATTTAATAATAAATTTATATTAGATTTAAAAAATTATCAAAAAAATTACATATTTAAAAAATTTTTAAATAAAATTGTGTAACAAATATTTATAAATGTTGTTTCTTTAACTATATCGTTAGGTGGTGCTTTACTAAGTTACTGCTAAGTATGAATAACAAAGTTTGAGGAAAATTACACACAGAAATAGTTTTAGTATTTGACACTTTTATGAAGAAAACTCTTTGTAGTTGGCAGTTAACTTTGTGAATTTTTACATAAGAACTGTTGGCTTCCGCTAAGTGCAAACTTATTTCTTAAACATTATATTATTTAGGTATTAGTTCATATTTAGTCTAGTTAAACTTTATTGTTTTCAAACATACTGTAAACAAGTAGTAAAGCAATGTTATACATAAAAGTAAAAATATTTTTGTATTACATAACACTACGATACTTGTAGTAATTACTACAAAACACCTTGTTCAAAATTAAGTAATAAAAGTTTGTTTTGGTAATAAACTATGTAACAACAAAAATAAAAATTAATAGATGGTTCAAGATGTATGTTAAAAATGCAATACGGCAATGTTGAGAGTCTTAAAAAGTTAAGAAACTCTAATTTTAATACAAACTCTCACAGAATAATTTGTTTTTTAATTTAAGTAAGTATTGTTGGGACGGTAGATCTCTGCAATTATGACCACCACAACATTCGTGTGGATAAAGGTTTAAAACTAAAGTCACGCATTTTCATAATTATATTTGTCCTTTTTGATGTCAGCAAAAATTAAAATTATATAGAGAATTTGACAGGATATATAAAAACTTTGTCGCTACATTTAATTATTTATCAATAAAGTTTAGCTTTTCACGATGACAACTGATTTTGCACACTCCTATAAAAGTACCCAATATTAATATTTTGCAAAAAACCACGAGTTTAAAAATAAGTGTTTTACAATGCACTAAAAAGTAAAACATAATTATTTAGTTGAGTTACAATTTAGACAAAATTTTTATTTAACAATGTGAATAAGTACTTTTCTTATGCATTCATCCCTATCAACTAGTCCTCTACCACATACTTGAACTTTACATCTAACGCAATAAATATGGCTAAACACATATCAAAGTATTTATTTACATAAAATTACTTTTTAAAGTGGATGTCATGTATGGCATTGACGTAGGATTATGCCTAATTTGTGGCAGTTGATATAAGTTAAAGTGAAACGTGTTTGGCATTGACTTTTTTTATTAGATTTGTATGTACGTATTGTGTTCGATGTGAATTTGAAGCATTTTACAAAACATTGTAACAATTATACAAACATTTACTTGTCTGGTATAAATTTTTAAAAACACTTGATACAATCGTTTTGTAAACTTAAAACATTAATTTTAGCTCAAGATGTAAGCTTGCGTGTCTACTATCAAAACAAAATTTTATCACTAAAGATTAAAAAAAAAACACTTTTAAAATGACAACATCTGACTTCGTAAAATAAAACTACCACATAGTTCTTTCAACTTGTGGACACAAACTTTGTTTTCAAATAAAAAATACAAAAGAAACGTACCCAAAATTAAAACTATATAATTGGTGAAACTGCAAAAGACGGAAAGTGCGCGTTCTAAACAATCCGTTTTTGACAGATGGGAAGTTTGCTCTTAAAGATATCTTTAAGCTTACCGTAGGCCGCCCACCCAAGGCTGACCCTTCTCTGCAATTCGCGCGTCTGATTATCTCTCGAAATTTTGATTTCATGTCCCAGATAGATGTACTTATTGACTAATTCAATTTCGGTGTTTTCCACGTCCAGGCACTCGCTCATAACGAAATTTGTCATGATCTTAGTTTTAGCGAAGTTTATTTTCGGACCAACATCGGAGCACACGTCTCTAAGTTCGTGGAGCATTTGTTTTGCCTCACCCAGGTCATTGGTTATTAGGACGATGTCGTCCGCAAAGCAAAGATGATTGAGTTTTTGACCATCTATGGTTATTCCTCTTGCATCCCAGTTTAGTCTTTTGAACGCGTATTCTAGGACCGTTATAAATAATTTTGGAGAAATTGTATTTCCCTGTCTCACCTCTCTTCCAATGTTGATACTGCTGCTAGCTTCGTGCATTTGATTAGCATATGGGCGTTTTTGTATATATTATGAATCAGCTCAAAATAGCGATGGTCCACACGGCATTCTCGTAGGGCATCTAATAAGGCTTTTAGTTTGATCGTGTCAAACGCTTTAGGGAAGCCTATGAATAGTAGTACTAGTGGCCTGTTGTATTCTATAGTCTTTTCTATGAGGGTTTTAACACTTTGCAGGTGGTCATTTGTTTCCAAGCCTGATCGAAATCCCGCCTGTTCTCTTGACTGGTAACAGTCCAGTTTGTTTTCCAGTCTCGATATTATAATCCTGGTAAGCAACTTGTTGTTGGTTGAGAAGAGTTACGAGGGCGATAGTTTTCTAGATACGTTTTGTCTTGTTTCTTGTGCAATAGTATGATGGTTGCGCTGTGCCATTTGTCGAGGATGGAGCTCTCTCCCAAGCATAGGTTAAAGACAGTTTGCAACTTCTTCATCAATAGAGGGTCTCCGGCTTTTATGGATTCCGACATCACTTTGTTCTCTCCTGGTGCTTTATTGCTTTTCATCTTGGCTAAGGACCCTCTGATTTCTCCAATGGTGATATCTGGCAGTTCCTTCGAACCTTAGTTTATAATTCTTTGCTCTTGTATATTCGCGTTTACATCCTCTTCGTAACGGCTTCGGTACAGTTTGTGGTAATATTCTTCTACTGTTTTTAGGATTTCTTCACGGTTTGAGGTGAAATTGCCCTCTTTATTTTTCAGTTTGTTTATCTCCAACTTAAGTTTGGTTAGATTGTTTTGTAACAATTTCATATTACTATTTCTCTCTATGGTTTCTTGAATTTTCATACTGCGATAGTGAAAGAACGACCGATTTTAAAAACTCAACTAAAACACATAAAACTTTTACTTTATGAACACTGTATTGTCGCTCATAGTTGGTAACTAAACCGCTTGCGTAAGCAACATTTTTAACTCATTAATTGGCTAAAAAAGTTAAGCCCTTAAACCGTATTCACTAGCGTCGGCCTGGGCGTAAATCGGATGACACAACAGAACGTTTTCAGCTAATTTAGATTTAGTAAGATTGAAAATTGGTTCCTTATTCTTTGACCAAACCTACTTAGTTTTTTTTGGGAAGGGCAACAAAAGGTTTAACCATAGCTTAAAAAATTTCACAGAAAGAACGGTCATTGTTTCAGATACCAAAAAAAGCTTGCAACTGCTTTACGTTTCTTGAAAAATGAAACTGAAGCAGGAATTAGGATCGAAAGAAATACCATTCTCGTTTAGCTGATAACCCAAATAAACCATACGTTTTCTAAAAAAACGCACATTTGTCAAAACGCGCCGTGACACCCACATCTATCAACCGTTTGAATACCAGTTCCAAATGATTCAAATATTTTTTAAACGTTTCCGAATCAATGAGAAGATCGTCAACGTAAATGGTACAAAACGAGTCAAACGTAGATCCAAAAACATTATTTATATAACGACTAAAAGAAGTAATTGCCGTGGTCAAACACTGAAGCGAAACGATTTTGTATTGACTCTAAACCCGGTGTATTTCCTTACCTCAAATTTCAAAGCGATTTGCCAATACGAGTGGGTTAAGTATATTGTCGACATGTACACTGTGCAGAGTGTTGAGAATATTTTACGATTTTTTCTGGTAACTCATGATTTTTTCCATACACGAATTGAAACAACGATAATCTAAACAAACCCTGACACTACTGTCTTTTTTTACTATTGTAACTAGCAGAGTGAGAAGTTATTCTTGCCAAAAATTGTATTCCTGTACGTTCGGAAGCGAATGGTTTTTGGATGCTTACACAACGAGTGTTCAAAGCTGTCGTTGAGGTTCGAACAAATAATTTCTCAATAGTGATAATAGTTTTATACGAAAAACATTTAAACTTTACGCATTATAGTTTTCTATTTATAATTATTTATTCTACATACAAGGTGTAACTGATATAACGCATAATCTCTTAATAAGGGGTAGCTATGATGATTTCGAACAAAAAATAACTTTTTAAGTACGGACCTGTTGTGTTTAATGTCAATAAAATTGAATGACATTTGACTTAATATTACGCTCAAGGTCGTCTAGTATTTACACGGTTGTTTGTATCGATCAGCATTTATCACTACTATTATCTGAATGATGACAATTAAAACGTGCACAATCATAGCGTTTACAGATAAAAATAACTTTACGTTGCAAATTCACGTAATTGTTTTTTACTTATATTGCAATACAATTTTGTAGAATGTAATGTAATTAGTCAATTATATTAGTAATACCAATTTTTCTTAAAATATTGTATAAATGATTCTGGTTGAAAAGTTAATTTAATTTGTGAAATTGAATAACAACGGCATTTGGCAACGGATTATTTGAATCGCTTGTCAGAAATGTAACAACATGTCAGATTACTAGTAAGATTTTGGTGATGTAAAGATAGATTTGAGAAATAATCACATTTTTGATTTGCTTTATGCAACCCGCTCTTAATGTGTCTTAAATAAAACAATTTTGTGGAAAATTTAGTATAAATGGCTGAACCTAACCTCAACTACAAGTAATTACTGAAAGTATAGTCCAGATAAATCTCGTTCGGTCTACCAAAAACAATTTTAAAAAATTTAAGATTGGTGCAAAAACAATGAAATTGACGAAATTTTAGAAAATGCTTTATTGGCGTATTTCAAAATGCAACGTAAGATTTACAAACCTAATAACTAATCACAAATTTTCTAATCTAAGTTTCTAGACATTTTTTCAGTACCTAACCTAAAGCATTTGTACCTATCAATAACAACATCATTAGTTACTGTCATAAACGTAAATTTGGGCATACTGCTATTTAACTTTTATCTATACTCTTCTAGTACATAGTTCACAATTCCCGAGATAAATTAAATTAATGTTACAATCAAACAACACTTCTTGACTTATTGTAATAGTTATTGCATTAATAGTTCCATTGGCATTAACATTATGGAAAAAGTTTTAAAAATAATTGCGACTCTTCTCCAATAACTCAATCCAAAACTTTTTAGTGGCCATTGCTTCAAACGTTCCAGTGCTACACATTTGGCAAATTGTGGTGGTAACATGTTATCCATAAAACGACATAGAGCATGGTTTAACTTTTGTATGCTTTGTTAACACACAGTTTCTCATATATTTTTGATTCCAGGAAGCTGCCGCTGAAAGTCACGTTAAATCTTTCTTGTGGCAGAAAATTGATGTAAGTCATATGTTTGGGCCCCAATCTACTACCCTAAACTTTCTTGAGTATTTGAGTAATGCTTTACAGAGATAATTAATCGAAACATCTGAAAATGTTCCAGTAATATAGACAAGAACATCGCACAAAATTAATTTATCTGCTATCAACATAATTTCAGCGGACACCTGCAGTGTAACAATCAATATTTACAATAATTGTTCAATTGAGAGAAACAAATAATTTCAATAAGTTATAAGTAATTGTATTTATAATAATTCACGTGTGGTGTCAATTGTCTCTTCAAATTAATTTTCAAGATTACCCATAGATAAAAGTTTGCCTTGTCTTATTTATCAATTTTTAGCTATCAGTAACAGACCTTTAATAGATTGTAAATTGTAATTTGCACATTTGCAGGTTAAAACTAAGTCACTAGTATTAATCTGATAAAAAAAATTATCAATTTTATTTAATTAAGCACGCAAAAATGTCTATTTTCTATTTAGGTACTCTAACAAGTACTTTAAAGAACTCGTTTGAGTTGTCTAAAGTGACAGTTTATAGCACCCGAACTGTGGTTTTGTTAGACTGGCAATACTGAGATTTGCCAATTAAAATACAGCAATCTAAATATCCAACATGTTAAATTTGAAATGTTGCCAACTTATTATTAAAAAATATATTTTTTCCTAATCAATCAAGTAAAAGTAAATATGTAGTTTAAATTTATTTTTGCATATAATTTTCAAAATAGAAATAATAGTATAAAGTATACGTTTCATAAGACATTTTGGCGCACTCGACCATTAGAAACTTGGTATCGTGCGCTAAAATGCACCCTTATGAAACTAGTTTTTTAATATACTATTAAAACACTCACATCACTCATTTGGGTGGTTTAATAGGATTTCTTAAAAACGAAAATTTTAAAATCAAATAAATAAACAAAAAACAACATATATTTATAACGCAATACGTAAAAACAACAAAAGTAGACAGAATCAAATAATATTGTAGAAGGAATCCATTATTTAAAAAAAAATTAGAGTTATAACAATTTTAATAAAAATTTTTAATGTTAAAGTGTTTTAATGTAACGTCTTTAACAGATAAAATGTTGAATACTAAAAAAAGGTTTGGTAAGATTTGTATAAAAAATTTACATGTAAATAGCTTGGATATTTTATGCTATTGAAACGTACTGTGAAATTGCATGTAAAATAGTTTCAACGTTTTAGATAGGAACGTGCTTCTAAATTTATTTTTAAGATTATTATACTGATTAAAATGTTTAAATTTATGAAATTAGGGTTGGTAGAGTCGTAAGTCGATTTCTAATATAATTTTTTTTATAATTCAAATATCTCATTGTTAAATAACGTTTATCTAACACAAATTTTTAAAACTAGTCATCATGCGTACGTTAGTATGTATGTAAAAACAATTTGTTTAATATAAGCTATAAGTAGAACAAGATATAAATTAAAAAGAAACACAATCTGCTTAAGCATTAATTGTATATACTTGAATACTGCTTAGCTGTTTTATAAATTTTAAAGTTATTAGTTAAGTAATAACACATTTCTAAAACTAATTATAGTTTATTTTGCAACTACCTTTAAATGTATTTCTCTATTTCGGTTTTAAAATTACTCTTTCACGCACGCATTTTAGTGTTAGAATGAAGTCTATTCTTTAACGATTTTTGGTAACTTTTATTTTCTAAGTTTTACATCCTGATTTTTAATTGCCACCCAATGACAGCAGAAAACTAGGTAAGTGTGTCAAATATGTCTAGTAAAATATGTATCACCGTTGCCAACACAAAAATTATAATAAAAATTTCCCTGCTGAAAAATAATAGACATTTTAAATTTAATAAATAATGTAAATATAGACCGAAATAGAGAAAATAGTATAAAACATTCGTTGCAGAAGGATATTCAAACACTTATCCATCCACCTGAATGCGTGTTTGAATATTTTGCCTTCTGCAACTTATATTTTAATATACTATTTTTGTTTATAGAATTATTGTAAATTTTTGATCATACTAAAAGTTATTACTTGGGCATTTCAAATAAATTATCAACGGCAATGACATTTCAAGTGCCGATAATTTTTTGATAATTTTAAATAGATTTACAAATGTTAATATTAAATTATTTAAAAAAAAATATCGTGACTAAGGTCATTGAACGTAACATTATCTTTTAAACTATGTTGCAAAATTTTAAACAAGTATGTATTTATTAAACAACTAAGAATGCTTACAATTGTTGTAATTAACGGTGCAATTATTGCAGATATATAGTTGTACAATTTTCTTGGAATGAAACTTCTTAAGTTGTTCATTACGATTGCGCAATGTTCGTCGTCAAGTTGTAGATAAAGTTAGATAAAGCTTTCAGATGAGCCACCTGTTATTTACAACTGATGCTTACCTACTCTACTGTTAGCTATTTGTGTTAGAACAGAATTAGAGCCAAACCATTTTTTTTTGACATTTATTTTGCCTATTTTCTTATTCTTTTCTGTTCTACCGAGAGATTTTTGTACCACCCGTTAGAAAAAGATTTTTGCTAATATGGATTAGGTTTGACTTCGGATTTGACTATTTTTACTTTTCTTTTGACATTAATTTATAGAAAAGACGTACTAAACATTTGTCATTGTTATTTTTATTTGGCGTTAAAAAATTTATATTAGTTAACTTGCGCTATTCATCTGGTGCGGTTTTAGAAATTATTGGAATATATTTTATCCTTTCATAACTTTGATAATCTATTTCTTCTCTAAAATATTGCACCAATGTTTTAGTCGCTTTTTAGTTTTTCTATGCCAATTCGTTGCTAGATGTGTAGATTTTCTTTGTAAGTAATTTGGAGACCGAATCTTCTATTATAATGGTTGAAATATTTTTTTAGATTAGCTTTTCCAAAAAAGTTTTGTGAACAAATACTGTGTAGTTTTATTTTTTTTTTGCATTTTATATGTTTAGTTCTTCATTGATTCGATATGTTTAATCTCGGTTAATGCAGTTTACTTGTAATTACGTCCAGAGCAAAATTCCAAAAACTGTTTCCGTATTGTGTTCCGGTTTTTTGGTGTCGACTGGTGTTGTTTGTTTGACACTTGTTTGTAAATTAGTCGAGCTTTCACAAAATCTTGTGCTTATGTTGGTTTGCGTAAAATAACTAGTTTCTTAACATCTGTACTAATTCATTTATTTACCTTATAAAGAAAATTTTAATAGCGAAATCTGCAATAGCGACTGTGTTAAATTTTTAATATTTACAAGAGACAAACGGTTGCGTTTTCTTAACAACTAAGTCATTCTAATTTTTGTATGTATCTATTTAAACAATCTTAAAAATAGTCGCTGTAATCAACTGCTAGCAAATAATCAGTGTAACTTTTATTCTATAAAGGTTTGCATCTGAGCTAAAAACGTGACCGCAATTCATATCTGTTGGCAATGCACATTCCTTACGAACTATATGCTATATATTTTTTGAAAAATTAAAAAATCTATCGTTCTATTTAAATTAATCCAGTATAACCATTTAAAATTTTTATTAATAGATTTTAATATTTGGACACCCTGTACAAGATGTAAAATTTATTATAATTGAGATACAAAACTTCAGATGTAATATTCGGTCACATAACATTAATACTTTCAACCATAAAAATTAGACTATATTTTGACAAAATTCAAATTATTCGTAAATTATTAAGGCATAGGCCTCACAAACGTTATTAAAACATACATTAATTTTGATTAGAGATTTAAAAATTTTCACTTTTGGGATATATAGAGGTCATATATCCCAAAAGTGAAAGTTTAAAAAAAAAACGTATTTTGGCTACAATATTCCGTGGCGTATAGCGTAAACAACATTGTATATTGAATTAAAAATTTTTATTTTGTTTGATTAAATTTTTGAATTATTTTTTATGAATTTAAAATTGCACTAATTAGTAATTTTTTTTACTATACAACGAAGACTTTTTTATAAATTCATTTTTTTTCTTATAATGCAACTTTTTTTATGTTTTATTACTTTGACATTTTATCAAATATGATTATAATTATTTGTTTTTACAGTTTATCATTTATAAATGATGTATTTTAATGTTGTTATAAAATTAAAATAAGATTTTTTTTTATATTTATAGCTTGCAGAATTTTATTTGCGGCTGGCATTACAAAGTACAAAACGACTACATTTATTCAAGTTCTTTGAAATAAATTATACCAACATAATATAGTTAATTAAAACTGTGCGTGCAACAAATCTTTTTAATATATAATTGCATTGCTGGTATTTTTAATGCAAAAGCAAAGATTTTATTATTATGTCAAGGCAAGAAATAATTAATTTAGTAAATGTTTTATTTATAAAAAACGTAACGTTTAAATCTAATTATGTTGTAGTACTACACATTTATATGTACATATACCTACAAGTAAAGATAAATAAATTTATTCTATTGGATTTTCATAACAACTTAAATAAAGAAAAAATATAATAGATAATACCATATTATTTAACGACTTAATTTTCATAGTGTATAAATAAGTTCTAATATGCAAGTCAAATAATATATTTTTCCGTCGATCGTTTATTAATACTTGTATTAACGTATAATAATGTATCAAAAGTAGTGCGGTAATAGCCCCTATTACCGCACTACTTTTAAACCAATGAAATCAACGAATTTCTATTAACGCTCGATTTTTTCTAACCAATAAAATCGTAGAAAAGAATTAAGATTTTTATGAGGTTACGTATATTGTATTAGTTAACGTTTTTAAATAAAATAGTATATTGAAAAACAAATGTCACAATGAGACTTTTTGCCGCACGAAGACCAGGTTTGCAGACCGACTGAAAGGAGGTCTGCAAATGGTCGAGTGCGGCAAAAAGAAGTTGTGACATGTGTTTTTCATACTATTTTTTCTATTTCGCGTGCATTTACTGTAAAATTTTTAATAAATAAAGATCTTAATTGTTTGTGATTTTTTTAAAATCATGTTGGTAATTGTGGCATTTGACAATTCAAATTTGAAATTTTTAATTATTTCTGAATTTAATAAAAAGTTGTAAAAATGGAATCTCTAAGTTGTTATCCGCCTGACGTAAAAGAACTAGCTAATAAAGCTTTAGATAACTTGATGCCAACGAAATCCCGTGCAAAATATCAAAAAGAGTATAAAAACTTTACAACTTGGTGCGATCAAAACAATATAAATTCAATTACAGAAAATGTGGTATTGGCGTATTTTCAAAATATAACTTTATAAAGTAACCTTTAAATATCGAAATTAACTGTAATTTAAAGCAAAATAACTTTCATTAATCAGAAAATACAGCTGTAATATATTTAGTTAGGTTATGGTTTACAGTCAGATAGGGTTTACAGTATTGCAAACTTAAATTTATTTAATCACTACAGCAGTACGGAAAGAGTCTCTTTCCGTATCGTTTACAGTACGGATATAAGGCTATAACCGTCGCGAAATAGAAAAAATAAATTAAAAAATTCACCCGTGCATTATTATAAGTAAACATTTCCAATAATTGTAGGTTAAGTAACCTGATCACTAAAATGAAAACAAAATGATATACTTTGGAGTTACCAAGATGCTACAAGAAGCTGATAAATAAAGTCCTTATTAACAATAATTGTGGTCTACATCATCTGACTATTTTATGAGCACACAAATTGTCAATTGGTTTTTATCGATGATTTTCAGTTGCTTTTGCGGAGCCTTTTTGATATCAAAGTTGTGATGTTTGTTTGTTATATGAAATGGTATATAAAAATAATCATAAATAGATTTTAGTTTATTACATAAATAACAACGTATATTTTGTATAAACCAATACTTATTATATAACTGTGTTGTAGTGATACTCGTGTACTTCTTTTGCATACATACCGAAAACATTACGTATTTATAAAAATAAGACAAAGAGCATTGAGTTATCGTTACTTTCTTCGACATTACCTTCTTCATCTAAGCAACTACTTCTCTGCTATTTGCACTAATTTGTAAAACATTGCTCACTATGCTTTGCTAAACTACAAATGAACTTTATCAGATTCAAATTGTATCGATAAGTTAGTGAACAGCATTTTTATAGTAAATCATAAACTAAAAAGATTTACTAAACAATTGTGTTACTAAAATTCAGCTTTTTGCATGCTGTTCATTTAAAAACTACAATGTGGTACATTATGTTATGGTTAATACGACAAATCTATAATACGAACAAACGATTATGAATTTCTCGTGTGTACATACCAGATTTTTTTCTTTAAATTGCCATTACGTAAATATTGTTATAAACAAAAGTAACACAACAATCAATATAGAAAATATATATTTAATTTATAAGTAGGTAAACTAGTTTCTTCTCTCTAAAGCCATCATTCGAAACCCCCATCATTCATTAGCGACAACACTAAATTATAATTCATGGCATCTTTTGTACTCAAACCCAATCTGTCGTAAGAATTTGTTTATGACATCTGGTTCACCATTGTAATTAACATTCACTTACATTTTCCAAACTAAAATGTTTATTGTTAAAACTTTCTTATCTACAGAAGTAAATATGTATTAAAATTACCATTGTTTTTACCGTAGATTTTTAATATTTCCTGGTTTTATTCCTAATAACAATATTCGTCATTTATGAACCATTTTTAAACGTATAAACACTTTATTTGCTTTATAAATAATTTTGATTTGCTTTTTACATCAAGTGCAGCTTCTGTGTACAAAGAAAACAATCCCACGATTACCTTTCGGCTGATAAAGAAAACTTTTTAATGTTTCGAGATGTAATTTTCTTCGATTTTCTAGCATACTGTTAACCACATAAAACTAAAAAAATTTTGCAATCATTGATATTTTCAAAACAAATTATAATTAATTCGATTAAAATTTAATTGACGCGTTGAGGTTATACAGCATTCCCATTACTTAAAAATCCCACTACCGTTGATACAAAAATAAAACAATTGTTCAGTAGATAAAATTATAAAATTATAAGTAAATGCAAAAAATTAATAAGATACGATCGACGGAAAAACTTAAAAACCAACTTGTTTGATAATATGCAATTAATAATCTCGACAGCATTAACGCTCTCGCTCGCTGCGCTCGCTCGCGCGTGAAAATGTCTTGATTATTAATTGCCTTCATTACCAACCTTGTTGGTTAAATAACTATTACAAACGATTATTTATTTAATATAGTTTATAAGTAATTGACTATTGTTCGTACATTATGCAAGATTATATTTAACAAAAACGTACAATAAAACTTTAAACATAAAACACAACTCAAGAGAATAGGTGTATAAAGTATGGTTACAAGTTAATCGTACAGCACCGATTACACGCATGTTTTCCACTGGACTGCCGATTCCCTATTTTTGACCTTCAAGTCATGTAACTCGTTAGAAGTGTAATTTTTGATCAAACTTCACAATTGAAAAAAGAATGGCGTCAAAATCTAATTTTGATTTTAGAATCGACTGAATTGAGAATAATTTTTGTTTCTCTATTATCTCTCAATTATTATAATATAGTCTATTTCAGTATATTGAGTTGAGAGCTAAAATTGATTAGAAATTGTATAAACTGAAAATAAAAAGCATATTAAGCATACGATAAAAAAACTGTTAACAAAAAGTTTTTTTGTTATGTAACAATTTATGGTACCGCAAAAATCTACGTGAATTAATCTTATACAATTACAGTGCACGTCGCTTATTGGAATCACGGATATTGTTACCAGTCGGGTAAAGTTATCACTTTATTAAAAGATGTATCGGACGTATGCTATTGCATAGAAATAACACCGTTTATAGTAATCAGAATTTCGGTTTATGTTATTAATTTTCTTCTCAGGTTTGCTTCTATACATAATCAATAATCTATTTTGTATGAATTTCTTAGCTAAATTTTTACAACAGGTTTGTTTAAAGTGACAAATTTTATTATTGTACCTGCTTTGCGTAGTCAGCTTTATTTTTTCAGTGCTATTTATTTATTTATTCAAGCATCCTGAAAGTATATAACACCTTCATTTAACTACGTCTTGTATAACCTTATTTTGTATTTATTTTTATTTTTAGTGTCCATTAACACACAGAATGAATCCCAGTGACTTTGGGAAGAAAAAAGCCAGAAATTACAGTTTTCATAAGGACCCGACCAATCAAGCTAAATCAGCAACAACTGTAGTTTCTTGTTGGCAGTTATTTGTTCCCAAAGAAACTCTCCAAGAAATCGTATCCAACGCTAACATTTTTATTCACGCGAACGGGATGCTAAGGATACCGATGTAATAGAAATAAGAGCTCTATTTGGTCTCTTGTATGTGGCAGGTGTGTTGCACTTAGAATACATAAACATTACAGATCTGTGGGAAACCGATGGTACAGGTGTTAAATTTTTTCGATTTGTTATGTCAAAAAGTCGGTTCTCGTTCCTTTTACTATGTTTGAGATTTGACAACATCCATGACAGAGTTGAGAGAAAAAGCACGGACAGACTTGCACCTATAAGGCAATTTTTTGATGGATTTGTTAACCATTTTCAACAAAATTACGTCATTGGAATAAATGCAACGTTAGATAAAATGTTAAAATTGTTTAGGGGGAGATGTGGTTTTCGCCAATACATGAAAAGTAAGCCAGCCTGTTATGGTATCAAGATATTTTCGTTTGTTGATTTGCAAACTTATTATACGTTAAATATGGAAATTTATACTGGAAAACAACTAAACGGTCCGTATCAAGTTGACAATAGCGCCGCAAGTGTTGTCAAGCGTATGGTAAAACCTATTTTGAAATCGGGACGTAATATTACCATGGACAACTGGTTCACTTCAATACCACTTGCCGCCGCTTTAGTGAAAGATAAATTGACGGTGGTGAGAACGATAAAAAAAATAACCTTGAACTTCCATTAGAATTTCGAAATTCCCAAGGCAGAGAAATGTATTAAACTTTATTTGCATACAAAGCGAATGTAACGTTGTTATCGTATATCCCACAGGTGAATAAAAATGTGTTAATGATATCGACAATGCATCAAGTTGGTGAGATAGACGAAGATACAGGCGATGTAAAAAAACCATCAATTATAACTTACTACAACTCAACTAAGGACGGTGTCGATCTTGTCGACCATATTAAAGGAACCTATTCTGTGTCCCGGAAATCTGCAAGATGGCCCTTAACGGTATTTTTTCAGTACTAAATATAGCGGCAATAAATAGTCTGATTATATACAGACATAACACGAAATCTAACATCGAACGAAGAAATTATCTAAAATCTTTAAACAAAAAATTATGCAATGATTACATGCAACAAAAATTGCTTCAGGAAAACAATTAAAAATTGACATACGAAGAATTTTGTAAGAAACATACAGTTCTTACTTGTTTGGGCTGTAAAGAAGAAGATATCAGTGAATAAACTTTAAATTTGTAATTATTTAGAAAATAATGTTTTGTTCATTTTTGAGACTGCAAATTAGTATTAAGTTTTTATTACATGTTGTTATATTGCTTATAATAAACATATCACTTATTAAAATCATCTTATTTTGATTGAAACTGATAAATTCGGCAGTCGGTCTAAAGGACCGTGGCGCGAGTGGTAACGTATACAGAGAGAGCGCGAGTGTACTAGGGTTAAGAGAAAACATGTCATCATTTGCATTCCTGTTGTTTTTTAAATCAACAACACACTTAAAACATTGTCTAATATGTTTCTCCATTTTGTTTACATTGACGTGTTTGCACTCAGCACTACAGTAGTTACATTAAACACTTTTATTTTTTTAACATTAAAAAAGTTCCAAGCAGGTCACTTTTTCTTTTCCATTGTTTTTTTTTCACTTTTCACTCACTTACAGTGAGTGTTTAGTAAATCAAAGCAAAAACTAAATGAAAATAAAGCATGGCCATTGTGAGAAAATTTTAAAAGCATATATATGTAAATTCAGCTTTTTTTTCATTGCTATATTTAACAGTTTGACTTTACTTTGATAGTATTATTTTTGTGCAAAATCCTTGGGATACTTTAACCAAAGTATTAACAAATTAAATCCTTATAACAGTAAAGTAAGTAACACACGTAACGCAATATATCTTGGATTTATTTTTGCTTGTTAATGTTGTTTCACCAAACTAAAATTACAGTTTATTTATTAGAAAGAACATAGTGTTAAAAAGCTTTTTTTTTAAGAAAAATTAAATTTTAATTTTTTTGTTTACTTTTCTAAATTGTAGTAGATCAAATTTTGCATATATTGTACGTGGGATAAACTTACGTTATGGCACTTGTCACTATTTCGTTTATTTTTTCATTTGTAAACAACGGTAAAACAAATAAGTAATTTTCGATTTATTATAGTTATAGTATTTACTTGTATAAATGCTATAATTACACCTTTCAAATAAACAACCAGTTAATTAAATACAGCCTATACATATATAAATTTAATACATATTACAGCTTAAAATATAAATTGATCAACAATACTTTTTTTTAAATACCCAGTTTTTAGGTATTTACCCAGACCTCGGGTAAATACTCAAAAAATATTTCTTTCACACTGAGTATTTATCCATCCCATTTCACTAATTACAACTAAATTAAAAAATACAAAAAGTACTTCAACAGCATTGGTTTAAAGTGACCACTAATATTATCCAGCAATAACTTCTTCTATTATAGCTACTTAAGGTGTTAACTGAAGCGTTTGAGATGGTCAACGACCTGTATTAATTAACGAATCATCAAAGAGCTTCTGTAAATAAGCAATTGTAATCATAGAGTGTTAGTAATAACTGGTTCTGAAATTGTTACTCTATATCTTCAACAATAATAATTCGATACCGATCCTAATATTTGTACCACACTTTAAAATCTATTGGTACAGTGCAGTATACCGAATTTATAAAACTCTTTATAGTTGCTTCCATTTCACCGCAATCACGACCATTTTACTCATCTGATTTGCTATTATTTGTAAAATTGTATTTTTCAAAACTGGTCACCTCATGTATTTCTTCAAAAAAATTAACAGTATGTTTTTTCATAAACATTTTAAAAATTTAATCAAAAGCAAACGAACATAAAATAAAAAACTACACAAAAAACACAATCTATAAAAACATCAGTAAATGCAGATCAATTTTTATAAAAATCTAATTATTTTTGCTATTTATATGTTCTGCATTGTGACGTCATTACAATTCAAAAACGCCCATTCAAACAAACATTGATATGTTTTAAATATTTTTTATAGAATAACACTATATGATAATTAAACTTACTTTTATAGTCTGATTACATCCTTAACACATAAATAAGATTATTTTGTTTGTTAATATATAATTTATACAAACTTTTGTTCTTAGATGTGCACCAGTGCGTCATCGTATTAGTATTAGTTTCTGCAATTATGAGAGATTAAAGTTATCAGTTTTAAATCTGTGTCAAAATTTGTTTTGCTAATTTTTTCTTTTTGAGTAATTACATAAAATATGTTTGAATTGTATAATGCAAATACAAAGTAATTAAAATTAATTAACGACGCATAAATTTTAAAACTAATTTAGAGTTAAACATTTACCTACGCTTGTTTTTTTTTGTTAAAAACGAAATAAAACTTTATAAATGTCAACAAACTTTTAGAAATGAAATTAAAAAACCATAAAACACAAGTTAAACAAAATTCTTTATTATTAAATAAAATATATTAAATATAATAAATGTTTGGCATTACCTTTTTTTTATTATTTATATTTGAAAAAACAACGTTATTTTTAAGCAATTAACGAAAAGATTTTATTTAAGAAAATATTAATATATAAAGCAATTTAGAGTTATTTTAATCTATAAACTGACAGTATTTAATAATCAAGATTTATTTTTACAGCTATTTTAATTAAAAACTTGGTCGCTTTTGGACTGCTTTGTATTACTAATTTGCTCACAGAAGTGCTAAATAGCAAATGAAATAGTGCAAATAACTAAATTTAGTGAGTTAATTTTCTTTAGTTGCTTGAACTTCTGTATACGTTGAAATTAAAATAAACCGTTTATTAAATCTAAATTTTAATTAAAAAAAATAACAAAATCTTTTTTAATAAACTTTATTATGTTTTACATAAAACTTGTTTAATTGTAAATTGTTTAATTTGACTAATTTTAAAATCGTAAACCTGCTAACGTAATAAACAAGTTACCTAAATTAAATAAATTGAAATACGGGCGGAGAAACAAATTATTAATTTAATATTTATTTAAAATGGCTTTTATATAGCAAATCTATTCGAATTAAGTTTTTTAAAAATATTTTTAGACTTTACACAGTTTTGTTCATTATTATTTTTTTAATGATACATAAACAACTCGAACATTTTCAATGATTTTAACGTTTATAAATCAAAATAGATTAAAATAAGTGTTTAAAATAAGTACATAAATTAAAAATTACTTATGTCATGTCACAATTACAAATCTTAATTAGAATAAAATATTTAAATTTAATCAAACTCACAATTACTGATTCCATGTGGAACGAGTACTATACGGCCTGTTTCAACAGAATGAACTGACTATCTATTTATAAACCGGTTTATTAAAAAAAACAATTTTATTTAAAGTAATCCAACAATGCCACCACTTTTGCAGCCATATTAGAAATGAATTGACAAAGGTGCGTATTTCTAAAAAACCGTTAAAAATTGAAGGATACTTTGTATAATTGTGGTTGACAACGAAAACATCTCACGCAACTTCTTACTGCTTGTTTAGCAGCTAGAACTTCTTCAGTAGACCAACAGGTTTGGTGCATGTAGGGCAGGAGTAATTGAGAACCAGCATGCAAAAGAGCTTTCTGTTCCCGTTTTATTAATTACTTAACCGATACGTGTTTTCTCTTTGGTAATCAAGAATTTTTGGCATTATGCGATAAAGTTAAGTTTTTTATAGAAAACTATGAATTCGTACGGAGGGTAGAAAAGTTGTCATTGGATTTAATGACAGCGAAAGTCAATGATCTATTGACAAGTGACGCTGTCAAAATCCCAACTATAAAATAGGTTAGGAACAATGTCAGTATAATTCTAAAAAACATCAGAACTAGCGGACAGCTGTTTCGTTTTTTAGGAACTCGTCAGCGCTAGGATACACCGATGTGTTTCCACAACTATACCGACAGACAACCGTACTCTTTTATGTCGTGTAGACATTACCAATATATTAAAAATGTTTTTGGAACGCCATCCTGTGGTAAAAATACCACATATGATAATATAGAAAACTATAAATACGTACGGAGGGTAGAAAAGTTGTCATTAAATCCAGTAACTATATAGATTACATCTATCGTTATTCAGTTTGCTTATCTTTTTATTCTTATCTTTCCCTTGACATTCATAAATTTTTGATTACACAACATTTGTCAATTGTTTGTTGAACGTGTATGTCCTACGTTATATTAAAATTTTAAATATTGACCATTGTATGTTTAATGTTGTATTTATTATTAATTACTAGCTCGTAAAGTTGCCAATGTCCTTGGTCGGTGGATTGATCCACTTGATTTTATTCTGTAAGTTTTATGTGTTAAAAATTATCTGTTAGTTTCATTCTGTTGTTACTATGTGTTGACTTACGAGTTTAATAAATTACTGTTGGCCTGATGAAGTGTTAACCTTCAGCACGAAACGTTGCCACAAAAATAAATTAAAGTGGTTTTACATGCCCCTCCTAAACGAAGAAGATTGAATTAATTATTATTTCCTATGTAATGTACTTAAAAAGTAAGAGACTTAGTGTAAAACCTTGAAGAATATCTTGACCAACAAGTTTAGGTTTGTTATTGTGATTTTTTATAAAAATTTTTCTGTTATACTACTACAATATTATTGACAGTAATTTTTTGAGCTAACCTTAAGCCTAACTACAAAGTTTGACTGTTAGTCAAATATCCAAATTAACGTACTCATTAGTTCTATTTGAGTCAAAGAAGAGACAACTTAAATACATATTTTTTGATAATGCGCATTGTATATCTGTTATCAAATGACAAATTGTATTTTATGCACCAGTATTTCTACAGAACTCCATTTGATTAAATGGTAAAAGAGAGTAAAATTCACAGTACCATTCTAATCAAGCTTTAATCATTTTTTCAAATGTTTTAGTTATGCGTGACATTAACGGTATAGAGCGGTAAGATTATGCTAATTTAAAGTCTTAGTTGGTCTTAATAAATACAGCACTACAATATCATTAAGCTGTTAAATTTATCGCTGAAGTCTTGTTTAGACCGCGTCGTAATAGTTCTTCTGAGCTAACTAAAAAAAACTAAAACCAAACATATAAAGTTTGGGTATTCTATTACAATAAGCCAAAAATTTTCCATAATCCAAATAATTACCACTGTTTCTAATTGCAAATAGATAAACAAAAATTATTTATTAAATTGATTGCGTTATTTTAATTTTAATTTACATAAGAAAACAAAAAATTCCTATAAAGCATTCAACCGTTCCAGTAATCCTGATAACGCAACTTTATGCTTTAGAGCTGCTGTAATGCTAATATTAGTGTCTACAAAGTTTGACAACAGATTTGCTATGCCTTCAAATCACTCAAAGAATGTTTAGACCAAACTCAAACCTTGCCAAAGCAACCTGACATTTTAATGAGTCCTACACAATCACTGCTAAATAAATCTGCTGCTTCGATTAATCGGTCAAAAACTGCGAAAAGAAAACATAATAAAAAAAACATTAAACCATATTAAACAACGCTCTTCTAAAAGATACTTCAAAAAAAAGGAAAAAGCAAAGCCAAAAAAGTACATTTAAAAGTTTTAGACATGAAAGTTTTACTATAAAACATATTAATTTTTTAGGGTAAATAGTGTATTTATTTAACCCTTCAGTGGTCGCGCTACGGTCAGTGAGACCGACCAAATACATTTCACGCCGTATCTAAAGTATCTAATTGCGCAGCTGCCTTATTCATCGTGTACCTTTTTATTGCACCCTGGTAACCAATATTGCTTACGGTTTGTGATTGTGACGTATTCTACCTCTGCATTTTTGTGATCTAAAAGATAGTAGAACAAGGAACATCTTTAAAATGTCGAGTTACAAAAAGTGACAAGCACGGCTTGTAAGAATCCTTCAGAATGTTGTCAGTGATGATAATATTGAGGCTACAGAAGAGTACGATGACGAGTCGGATAACCTTCAATCAGGCGATGAAGAAATTCAGCTTCACGACACCGACAGTGAACAAAATATTTCTGAATCGGAACAGGATAGTGAACAGCAGAAACACATACATTCGAGAATGTACTATATAGGTTTGTGAAACAGTTATGTATAGTTCAGTTTTTGTGATATGTGTATATTTTTTATAGCAAAAGCTAATATAGCTCTTTGGAATAAGCATGTATCGCAAACAACAACTGCTCGTACCATACCCAAGAATATTATACAGCGTTTGCCAGTTTCAACAACTGTGTCTAAAAATCTGAAATCTGTAGATATGAAATTATTTCGTTAACGGTGAAGTTATAGTCACTTTTACATAAAAATACATCGCATAAATAGCCGCCAAGTACACTTGTAAAAGTGACGCGTCTTCAATAGATACAACAGAAATCCGAGTACTTATTGATCTTCTGTATTTTGGTGGAATATGTCACGCAAACCATTTGAATCGAAGTGGCCTATGTAGATGAGAAAGTTATGGTGTAGAGGTTTTTTATCTAACTATGTCGGAACAACGGATCAAGTTTTTACATAGATGTATCCGATTCGATGATACAGACACACGGTCGGATCGAATGATAATAGACAAGTTAGCTGCATTTTAAGATGTGTTTGATATTTTGTGACAAACTGCATAAATGGCTATCATCTTTCAGAATTTGTCACAATTTACAAAATGCTGGCAGGATTCCGCGAAAAATGCAATTTTTGGCAGTATATTCCGTCTAAGCCGAACAGGTATGGTCTGAAGATTTTTGCCCTATGCGACGCACAACTTTTTTACACTAGTGTTATAGAAGTTTATTTGAGAGTACAGCCCTACGAGCCTTATAAAGTATCATACAAACCAACAGATGTTGTTTTTTGGCTTTGCCAGCACATATACAAGACTGGTCAACACATTACTTTTGACAATTGGTTTACTTTAGTGCCATTAGTAGACACATTGGTTGCTAATCACAAACTAACGTCAATTGAAACAATTAGGAAGAATAAAAAAGAATTATATTATTATTATTATTATTATTAAAAATAGAAAAACTAGATTCACTTGTTTTAAATGCAACAAATTTATGTGTTTTGAGCACCTTACTTGCACATGCAGGGAATGTAAAGGACATGCATTTTTAGATTAAGCTATTAGTTTTTTTATAAATATGAGAAAAATATTTGTTACCTTTTTTTTTATTATTCGATAGTGACTTGTTCTTTTTTACATTAATGTAATTACAAGTACATTGCTATAGTATTTAACCAAACTGCTATGGAGGTCTCACAAACTTTCGAACTTCAAGTTCTTCGTCAGGCAGTATAAATTTATACTGCCTGACAAAAAACTTAGTTCAAGTTCAAAAGTTTGCTTGTAAATTGTATTAAATAAATACACTATTTACCTTAAAAAATCATTAATACAATTAAAAATGAATAAAAAGGTGAATAATAGTAAGGTACCAATCAAAAATAAAATAAAAAGTTAAGTTAACAAAAAGTTTAAAAATTAAAATAGATAAAACACTGAAACGCTAAGAAGAATATAAGAATAAGTACTTCTGCAACTGCTAAGAAAGGTACACGAGCCCTCTAATTGAAAACTAAATTCGGTGCTATAGTTTCAGCTTGTAAGCGCACTGCGAGAGCATATCTAAAGGCTACATTTGTGTTTGTATTACCCCACATCTCTTAGGAAGTTACGAACAAAAATGTTTGATAATATTTTATGTTTATACCACAAGTTTATGTTTTATAACATGTCACCAAAATTATATTATAGTTGACTGATTAATGTGGCATTGCACAAATAAATGACAATTACAATTTTTATATTTAATCAATTATTTAATTTTTTGCTTTTTGCATTTATCTATTTTTAAATGAAAATTACTTAAATACATGGCACATCATCAGCATATTAATTAATTTGTATTTTTTGATTAAAAAACAAAGTATTAAACTTATTTTATTTAAAATAATGTCATTATTGGTTGTTTTCAAAGCATAAATGATTTTTTTTTTATTATTAGTTAAGTATTAATAAAATTTTTAAAGCAAAAAGCTTGTTTATTTTTTTTTAAGTTTAAGTATTAAAATGTGTAAAAATGTCTGAAATCAAAATTTAAAGTTTTGTTTTATACTTTTTTTGTTGTTCAAGTTTGTTTAACTATATTACTCTAAAGAACAAAAAAATTAAAACCTTAAAATATTTAATATTTAATGTTTGCAATTATAAACTTCTTAACAAAAATTAATCTTTATTTAATTAAAAACAGAATGGTATGTAAATATTCATTGTAAAAGTGTGAGTAAATATGAAGTACTTATGACTAAATTCAATTTAAATGTAATCTAAGATTTTTGTTTTTATTACAGTGCAATAAACTTGATAGTAATTAGTCATCTAATTGAAAATCGATTTTTCAATTAGATAATTTAATTTTAAAAATTTTATTATTAATTAACACAAAACTAACAACTAATAATATAACAGAATTAAAAAATTAAGCTACTGATTGACAAACTGTAACTTAACAAACTAAACATTTTTTTTAATACAAAAATTGTTTAATAACTAATTAACATAATTTATAAAAAGTTATATGCAAAGTTAAAACAACAATCTTGTTAGCGCGTTTTAAAAAACAGTATTTAACTAGCAACGCCATCTGTTGACATACTTACGATAGTACATAGTTTTACAATATTTTGCACTTCCTACTTTGACAACGCTAACACTATTTCGGACACGTACAGTGCGTATCTTGTAGACAAACGCACTGTGCCCTTTGCTTACCTCGTCACCCGCTTACACCAAAGCATATTTTATTTTGTTTTTGAAAAATAGTTCTATTCAATGCCATCTGATGTAATTAAACAACTTGTTTTGTTTTTCAATAAAGTTTACGTTTTCAATGGAACTGATATTAATAAGAAAAAAAAACAACATTCTATATTTAAAATGTTTTTAGAACGCTATCCTGTGGTAAAAATATCACGTATGATGGTATAGAAAACTATAAATTAGTACGGAGGGTAGAAAAGTTGTCATTGAATTTAATGACAGCAAAAGTCAATGATCTATTGACAAGTGACGCTGTCAAAATCCCAACTATAAAATAGGTTAGGAACAATGTCAGTATAATTGTGAAAAACAACATCAGAACTAGCGGACAGCTGTTTCGTTCTTTAGGAACTCGTCAGTGCTAGGATACACCGATGTGTTTCCACAACTATATTCTTTTCTACCACGTGTTCCGTAAAATAAAAAAAAATATCAGGTTACGATTGCTTTAAAACTTTGTCGCCAATTTGTAATATCTTGATATATATTTCGGTAAAAGTTGCCCATAAAAATAAATGATGGATCTGATAAATGCACGATTATTAATACTGCTAAATCCTTACTTAAAAAACATGCTATTCCATATTATGACAGTATTGCCAACTTAACTTATTCTAGTAATACCATGTTAATTAATACATTATAATTACTACATTGTATAGAACAATTTTTATAAAATTTTAAATTTTTGCCAGTAACGTCATGCGTTGCACAAAATGACTTCGTTTAATGCAACAGAGACAACAGAAACACCAATCAGTGTGTTTTTCTATAGCAACGTTTCCTGTATCAACTTGTTACTTTTAAATTTTATTTTGAACTGTAATTTAATAATTTCTAATAAAATTTATAATAATATTTTAAATCTCTTCAACTTTTATCTTAATTTATAGATACTACATTACGTTCTAATTTGTGCTATGACACAAAATAAAATTATTTTTACTAAGTTTTATTCATGTTTTAATTGTTTTAATTTTAAAATTTATGACTGTTTTAACGTTATTTAACTTTTACAAAAATATTATAAACAAACATTTCATTTTAAGAAAATTAATTTTGTTACACATGTACTCTTCAGATCTACTGGACCTGAACCTGTAAGTTTGTTACTATTGTAAACGCTTAAATTGCATTCGTAGTTTGTAAATAATGATGTATTTTATGCATAACTTCTTTTACTAACAAGTTCAAACCAATTTCCTTTGTCAGTTTCAAAGTCGTTGTCGATGTGTCAGCTTTGAAAGCTAGAACATGCATCTGCGTTTTCATATAAATATAACATTCATGTGATATAGTTTTAGTTTTTTATTTTTATATACACGTGTGTTTATATTGTTTTAAAAATTTGTTACCGAAGGCAACTCGATTTCTAACGAGCGAAAAACTGAAAACATTACACTAAAAGAAAAAGTGACGTAGAATCAATATAAATCTACATTGAATCAATGAAAAATGTACATATTTTTCATCCGATGAATGGTTACATCAGCACAATGAATCTGTTACATTAGATTAATGTACTAAAACATTGAATCTGAACAAGAATGTGTACGTCAAGACAATGTATTATTACTTTAATTGAATGTACATGATTCATCAATTTCGTGTACCGACATTCATGAATCAATGTAAAAGTTCATAAACACAATGTATGATTACATTGACGCAATTTGTGTGCGTCATTAATTTGATGTACAATTACATTGATTTTATGTATGTATTTCATTATTTTGATGTACCGGATTTTATGAATCTAATGAATGCACTACATCAATTAATGTATTAATAAACATTAACAGTATGTAACATATATATTTAGATATTATACAAAGCGATCTAATTTTATTACACTCTTAATGTAAACATCAATTAAACAACTAAAATTTAAAAAAAATTAGCTTGTTATTCGTATTGGTGATTTTCAGTAATCCATCTCTTGGTGGGTATAGATAGTTAAAGTCAATCTAAAAAATATTGCATTTACAATTAAAAACATTATTTTATACAATGTTCTTACCGTATGTTACATTGAATCAATGTATCTTTTGCCTAAAATTAACGTATTCATTGATCGTTTTAATGTAAAAATACATTGAAATCATAAACTGTAACTGTCTATAAAAACTCTGCAGATACAACGTACGATTACATTAACCCAATGTATTTCAAATGTTAAATTAATCTACATCATACGATAAATTAACGTAATGGTACATTTAAAGGTTGACTGTGGATGATCTCATAACAAATTCTTTTGAAAGATAACAAATACAACTTGGTACATTGAATCAATGTAAAGTACATAAAAAAACGATGTACTTATAATATAAATTACATAAATTCAATGAAAACGTACATTGTTTTAATGTACTATATGTCGATGTATACTGTACATTGACTTTATGTACAATTTTCTTTCAGTGTATGTACATCTGATGGTAATGAATCTATTTTAGACTTATATTATTATACTAGTGATAATCAATGTAGAATATCAAAATTCGATGATGAGCATAGTGACGTAAATAATAACACAACAGACAAAAATATAATTAAAAATTTGAAAATGATTAAGCCAAAGAATAAAAGTATACGTTTTAAATAATTATCGAATGCTGGAAAATAACCTGGGTCAGCTACCAAAAAATCAAGAATGTTACACGTGGTAAATTTTTTCACCACGTAGTTAGAGAAAGTGTTTCTTAAATAATATTTGCGATGTCAGAAACAATTAAAAAAAAAACAAAACTACTTTTTACGTAGACAAAAAAAAGAATTTATCGTATATACCAAAAAGAACAAAAACGTCATTTTAATGAGGTACTATGCATCACGACCAGGAAATTATCAACAGAGAAAACAGAAAAACTAAAAATTATTTTTGATTATAACACATTGTTTTACATTAGATCTAGTAACATTAACATAAACCAGTAAATGTAAAACAAATAGTCGGCCAATGATTAAAATGTTATGTTACTTATATTTATACAGTGTGTAAATAATAATTTCATCTCAGCACATTAGTTTTAATATTATCGCAAAAGCTTGAAGTTGCTAACGTTTCGTTCACTTTGGTAAAGGGCTTCATCAAGGAATTACTTCAGAGCTAGATAATCAACTTGTGAAAGAAACCAGATTTTAAATCCGTAAAAGTGACTGATGAGAAAGTTTTTTCTATTTGTTAACTTGGGAATGTAGATTCGAAACATATCAAATAAAGAAATTTCCTCGTAAAATAGTGTTAAATCCACATTTAAATCGACGGGTAAATTCTTTTAAACTTTTGCTTCTTACAAGAACAAGTTTCCTACACTTTCATCTCAAGGTGTATATCATATTTTTTGTTTATGTACTTATTTTAGTAGATAAGTGTTTTATAAACAAAGGACATATTTTTCAGTTTGCTGTTGCTAAGAATTGTTTTACTACAACGCACAATATAAATTTTGATAATGCCAAGATTAATGCAGAATTTTTTTTTAGTTCCCGGTTGTTACTAGTTTACGGAAGATACGCTTTCTTTGAACGTAACCTAATCAGAGTCCAGTTTATCCTACCGCGATATAGTACCGTAAAATTTCTTATTGAAGATCCTATATACAATATGCTTTCTGTATGAACTTTTTAAGTTGGCAATACTGGTTACCAGTTCGAAATTTCAGGGAGAAGAAATGTTATTATTAGTCGTTTCATACTTGCTTACGACATTGTAAACCTCCCAAGCAACATTTTGTAACCGTGGTTACGTTGTAACCAGTTGCAAATTAGTAACATTAGCACCATGGTAAATAAACCGTTGCCGCAACGTAGCAGCAACTCTCGTAATTTACTGAGGTTTCAAATCTATTACAGAAATAACCATTTTACAACTATGATTATAAGTAAGTTTTTCTTAAACCCTTATGTAACTACAGTGTCAATTTAGTGACATTAAAACCTTCATTACGGTTTCGAGTGTAACAGTCTTGAAACTATGGTTACAAGTGTGAATTTCTAAAACTACACTACAGTGTTAATCTATACGTTCAAACAGCAACAGAAGAAGTGCATTTTACGAGATTTTTATAAGACACATAGTCCATTATCATTATCCAATAAACAGTACCGAAACTGTTTCTAATTCAAAACTACGTAAGTACAATTATTGGTATATTATATTACTATAATTTTAATCGTGCATTTAAACTACTGTTTCTAATTTAATCGACGTTAAAGAATTAGTTGCCAATTATAAGTAAGCAAATTTTAAATTGATTTTATTTTTTTCTAGGATAAAATAGAATTTCATTGCAAGGACATTACAATATTACACACAGTGATCAGAACGTGTAAATTAGATCGCCATTGCGAACACCTATAATCTTTAAAAAAGCAGTCGAGATTATGATCATTGAACCGATTATAATTGCACATGTACATTTGTAGCTTAATACAAATATTTAACTAAGAATTACGTAGACGCATTAAACTATAACATGTGAGGAATATCTTAATCCGCCATGGTCTTTTAACACAAAGACATTTTTCTCTTAACAAAATTTATGCATTTACTATTTACAAAATTTATAAATAATAGACATAATCCGTTTTTCTTGAAAATTTGCCGTAAAAACCTGTTTACTGGTACCTACTTGCAACAGATGTAAAAATTCTTTTATTATATCTTTTTTGCTTAAGCTTAGTTCTATAAGAAACTATAAAAATTTAAATAATGTACATTTATTATAACTTTTTATATATCTGTATCTTTTTATTAATATATTTTTATCTCTACTTTTGTTTTAATCTTTATGATGCAGTTAGTAACTAAAATCTTGTATAAGTTGCTTAACAAAAGCGGTTATAAAGGAGTTTCAAATAATGGTAATAAGTATGTTTTCAAAACAGTTACATAGCAGTTGCTGTAAACGGTAACTACAATGTTACAAATCAATTACAAAACCGTGATGATAAACCATTATAGAAACGATTCAGAATAGGTAAACATGATTTGTAAAAAACCGTTATAGCAACGTTACAAAACAGTTACAAAGTAGTAATTGCAACAGTTTCAGACACGTTGTAAAACGATTATAATATTACTGCAGTAGCCTTGCAACTGACCAAATCCGGTATTGACAACGTATCAGGAAAGACTCAGCAACTATTCTGTAACTAAATACCTTACTGAAACCATAGTTGCAAGAGAGTTTTACAACCGTTTTGCAACTGATTTTTGCTACTTGGGCTTGTGTAGTGCTTGGCGGAATGCATCTTGTTTCTACTAAAATGAAAAAGTGAATAGGACGTTAATTCCTTTTTTACAGGCTTTCATCAAAGTAAGCGTAACTTTTCTTTTTGAAACTTAATATAGATTTGTTCTTCTTTTACTTGTTATGGAGTATCAGCGTGTATTCACCACGTGCCAGACGGAATATTAATTATGGAATGTGTATACTTTCTACGCACAAATCATTATAACTAAACGCAACAACAAGTATAAAAAGACGCCGAAGAAGCGTAGCATCAACATTGGTATCAAACTGCCACCGTAGTAGCTAGACATCCATAAAGATAACATCTTCGTCGTAGCATATTGTTTGTATTAACGTATAACCTGCGTTTAAATTTTTGTACTTAATTTAGGACAAACCCTCGTATCTGTTTGTTTTAATTTGACGTTTGCATTTAGTCAAGTTGTAAATTATGTTAAATAATTAGATTGACGTATTTCAAATTATCTTTGTTATCTCAAGCTTTTAAGTAAGTTTGTGTTTAATTATTTTATGGTTTTACGTTGTTTAACTGTCCGTGTACTGCGTTTTTGCCAATTTCGCATTTTCTTTGTAATAATAAAATTCAGATTACATTATAATTTCTTGTTCCGACTATAATTACTTATTTAGTTTCTGAGATACCAGAAATTAAATATTATATTCGTTTGTTTGATTTATTGGTTTTCTCGTTTATCTTATTAAAAAAAATGCATAATTTTCAATTGTAGTAGAGAAATACGAGGTTATAAAGGGACTTGTTTTTGGTTTTAAAGAGGAATTTTTTTAAAAACTTTGCTCCTTTTTTACGACCTAAAAATTTAGTATGTTTCATCACTTAAAGTTTTTGGTATTGGTGTTCGTAGAATCATTAATGAGTGCATTGAAAGTTATGTTTAAAAAATTTTCTAGTTCGTATCTACATATTCGGGTTTTGAGAAAGCACTGGCACCCCAGTTCATTATCGTATAGAGCTGTTTAACGTGTTAAATGCCAACTTGGTTCTTTATTATTTCTTTTTGCTTTTTGGCGTATATTCATCTTCCGACGAATAATTGCAGACCCGTAACTACCCGAATTTTTGGTAGCTTTGCCATCAAACAGAAAGCCCACTGCTCAAATCTTCGTAAACAAATTAAGGTATTTATGATGACATTTTCTTTGTGTTTACTAGACACAGTTTAATTTAATTTAATTTTTTTAATTTTGTATCTTTTTTTAATGTTTAATAAATGTTAAATAAGTAGAAATTGTAACAAAACTTTTATTTTTATAGCTTTTGTGTTTTTTTGCAAATTTAAATAATTTTAGATTATAGTACAATACACTCTTAGTCTCGTTTAGAGTATATTCAATAGAAGCGGGTTTTTTGGTTGACAAGATCTAGAGACATTTTTTGAGTTATAAACCTTACTTTTGATGATGACTTTTGTTTTATTTTGATTTTACATAGCATGTAACATAAATATTTGTCGTCTTTAACGTGTGAATATTTTTCGAACTTTTGTTTGTTGATTTCGTGATTTTTGGAAATTTTTATCGTTTTGGTGATTATAGTTTACAATTTAAAAAAGTCAGTAAACTTACCGAAAAGAGTTCTTATCCTTTACCTTATGTTTTGTCTATTTTGGATTTTTTTTGTGACGCTAAATTTATTTTATTTTTTGCTTTACAATTCCAAACCGTGAAATACTCTAGTTTACGCGTCTACTGTTTGGCTTAGTTAACGCACCAGTTTTTTGGCAGAGGTTAATTGTTTGAGTTTTAGGCCTAGAATTTAACGTTTTTGTTTACTTAAATGACGTCATCATTTGCATTCCTTTTTTCGAAAAACACATAGAAATTTGAACTCAAGTTTTTCGTCTCCTTAGATTTGATGCTAAGTAAAAACAAATGTCATTTTTGTAAACCCGAACTTAAGCATCTTGGCTGTATCATGGTTTGTAGGTTAATCCAAAAAAGAGTTGATATTATTCTGCATATTCCAGTTTCCAATAGGGTCGCTGAAATTAGAAAAATTATAGGCATGGCCTCATGGTATCGCCAATTTCTACCAAATTTTTTGACATTTATCGCTCTGTTAACGTCTCTACTAAAGAAAAATTCAAAGTTAAATTGGACTAGTGATGATGATGAAGCTCTTCAAATTATTACGAGTTGTTTAGTTTCCGCACCTACTTTGTCTTGTCCTGTTTTTAATGTTCCGCTTGCAGTTCAGACTGATGTTTCCAATTTTGGTCTTGCTTCAATTCTTACGTTATCTGTTATAATAATAAGTCGCTCTCTAAATGTGAACGTAAAGTATTCCACTACAAAAAATGAGTGTCTGGCTGTCCGGGGTCAATTGAAAAATGGCGTCCTTATGTTGAAGGAACAACATTCACTTAAGTTACCGACTACGCTTCATTAGTCTGATTACATAATTTAATGAAACTTACTAGTCGTCTAGCACAATGGGCTGTTAGACTTCAGCAATTTGACTTCAAAATTATACATCGTAAAGAAAAGGATTATGTCGTACATGACGCATTATCCCGTTCAGTACTATCGACGATATTAATACCGTTTGTGACACTACGGAACCTGTCTTAGGATAAATAGTTAACGAAACTTATGAAACGTGTTCGTTCAAAACCTACCGTTTTGCCTCAGTCGAAAATTATTCACGGAAAGCAACTTAAGGATGTTACCGTTGACTATTCCGATCTTCGTTTCAAGAATGGCAATTGGAGAAAAGTCGTACCAAAATCGAAGCGAGTCGAAATATTGTCAAAGTTTCACGACAAACTTACTGCAGGTATTTTTTAATTAAAATTGTCAAACAAATAGTACCCTTTTATTACTGGCCTAGGATGAAAGCCATTGTCATTCGTTACATCAATGGTTGCAAAGTTTGTATCACGCATAAGCCAGAACAGAAACGTCCTGTTGGCCTCATGATCCGTCATCCTGTAGTGAAAAAACCATACCAATTGATTCTTATTAATCTTGTTTGACCTCTACCGCGATCTAACAATGGCTGTTTGCACATTTTGGTGGTTGCATATAATTTTTCAAAATTTGTTTTGTTTTTTTCGTTACGATTCGTTACTGCAGCAGAAGTCACTAAAGGTCTTGACGAAGATGTCTTCTTTAACGTTTGGAGTTCCGTAGTGTTTTCTCTGCGATAACGGCACAAGAAAATGGTTTCATCTTATACGTTTAAAATTATTTTTAACGTTAGTTATTGTCCACAATCGAATCTAACAAAAAAGGTCAACCGAGTTGTGAAGACAATGTTATCGTCTTATATCAAAGACAACCATCGACATTGAGAAAAATATCATTCTAAAGTAGCATGTGCTATTTGTACCGTCGTTCATGAAGTCATCGACTTAACGCCGTTTTTTTTGCAAATTTTGAACGTGGGATCTGTCTAGACGGATCGCGTTATGGCAAAACTACCGAATCAGATACTATCGACAATCTAGCATTTGCAAATCGTACTTTTTTGGCCAAAAAAGACCCAGTTTTTTGAGAGGTTTACGTAAACATCAAGAATTGCTTGGATGCAGTTTATATCCACGCTAAGCGTTATTATAATTTACGCTGTTGTCCAGTTTCTTCTGAAGTGGGAAAGACAGTATCGCTGCATTTTTTCAGATGCATCTCGATATTTCTCGGCCAAATTTGCACCAATTTATCGGTTCGCAAAGTGGAAAGTATTGTGTCAGGCTTATGAATTGTCTGATGACACGAGAGCAACTAAAGACGTATGGAAGTACTTCAAGATTAGCCCAACTGGTAATTGTTAGTTTTTTTTTTACTTTCAGTTGTTTTTTTGTTTTAGGTTTTAGTTAGTTTTTTTCTCGGTATAGAGACGAACTCTACTGTGGTAACACCACTTATCGTAAGAGGCGACTAATCAACAGTTTCTTTATTTTAATTTCCCTTTCTTCTGCTATATTATCTATTCTTTTCTTAATCTTTCTGTATTGTTTGTGGCTAGCTGCCATCGGTTGGTGTCGACATTAGTTGTAAAAGACACAAAATGCACAGATCTCGTGAAGTACAACGTCATTATTTGTTTCTTGTTTTATTGTGTTTGTGTAGGTCTCGCAGATTAGATCTAATGGAGGGAGTATCGTCGTAAGTATATTTACTATTCTATTACAATTTTTTGTAGCGTCTTTAGTAGAGTCGAAGACGATTGTTTTATGTTATTGATAAGTATTGTCATAAATATAGTAACTTTCTGATATATTTAAATATAAATACATAAGTTACGACCTGAAAAGATTATATTCTTGTTGTCACTCTACCACGGAAGACCGAAACCAATTTTATTATAACTTCACCACCGTTGGGTGGGATCTGCTGTGATAACTGTTATTTTATACTAATACTATTGTGCTATTTATTACTTCGTTCTTATGTAAACTCGAAAATATATGCTTTTTATTAATTCAATTTTTGTGCATTGGTAACTCATATCCTTTGTATTCTTTTTTGCACGCGGTGCTGTAGCTCTGGCGCCCAAACTTTAATTAAACCCTTTTTTTCCTGGTGAATATAATCTTGAGAAGTGCATTGTAGTCTTCGGTTGATTAATTTATCGCTACTGCTCACGCTTCTCTCCGACAAGTTGTAGAGCTGCCGCCGCTAATCCTTTTGTTCTGTACGCGTAAGACTCTTTCAGCCAAAAGTTCGTACCACAATAGTTATTTTATAAAGACGGAGACAACTTTTTCTTAAATCACCACCATGGAGTTTAGAATCTAGCTTGGTTATTCGTTGTTAGATTATCGTTTACTTGTTTAATTTTTCAATATTTTTTACGGCCTGATGAAACCCTTTATAAAAGTGAGCGAAACGTTGGCAACTTCGGTTACAACATCAACACTGTCTAAACCCAGAAGACGTTCTAATTTAAATATATTAAATTTTGTTTAATTTGTAATTTTTTTTAAATATTGTCAAATATATTTTTTTTTACATATAAATAATGCTCCTTTATGTAAAATAAGCAATTCATTGTGCTATTTTTTAAATAATTATCTGTATATCATTACTTTAGATCACTATGATCCAATGGAACACTAGTGTGTGATACTTCTACATTTTTATCTTGTTAATAAGAACCTAAACTAATTATTCTTAATAGTAATTTTATATTAAAAAATGTCTAAAACTGAGCTCATTTTTTGTAAGCATAAATATATTAAATCAAACAATTTCTATAAACATCTTACAAAATTTCTTCTCTACATTAGTTACCATTTGGTATACCAGTTTGAATTATTCCAGTATTAAAGTTTAACTTAAATGATACAATAAACTATCATTTTGAATAACTCAATATTTATGGCATTAAGAAATAACGTAAAAACCAAATAATTTCTATATAAAAAATATGCTTACAAGTTTTCGTCAAAAATCCTTAATAATTCACTTTAATCCTCCTATTAAATGAACCCTCTAATTTGTAGCAACTTTAAGCTATTCATAAAAGTTAGATATAAGTGTTCAATAAAAAACGGCTTTGATTATTTTTATTAAGTGCCTACGTATAAAAACGATTATCGGAAACTGCTTTAATTATGGACGTACGTAATTTGGGCAATTAAACTTCAAACGTTACAAACTTTTAGCTATATACAGTAATCTTTAGGTTAGCTGAATTAAACGCTTTCACATTCTCAATATCCTTATAAAGTTTCTAATACTCAACTTAATTAGAAACTCGCTAAAAAACCAATCCGATTAATATAACTTTATACAAATAAGTTTGTTTTAATAACAAATAAATTTGTTCTTACAATCAATATTATGAACGTCATAAATATTTATTTATTCATTCAATCGGTGTGTATTTTTACATCTGTACTAACAATCTCTAAGTTAGAAATAGCTAAATATAGTAATTGTTTAATTTTATACTCCGCAACAAACAATAACATTATATTTATAAATATAATTAAATAATAGTTTTGTGCATAGGCATGTGGTTAAACTGTAATTTATACAAGTATATTTTTTAGTATTAAGATAAGACATTTATTGTCTTGTAGCTTAACTCAAATGATTTTTTTTGTTATAAATTTAGTTTTTTATGTATTAAATTATTCTCATATTACTATACTAAAACAAATAGTTTTAATAATTGTCTAATGATTTTTAATTTGTAAACATAAGTATCGCATTAATTCTGTGACTTACTATTATTTGCTATGTTTTTATCAATGTTTTATTATTAAAGCAAAACTGAAACCGTTGTTTTATTTAGTTACTTCCAAATTTTTAAACTTTTAAGTACATTAATTGAAACAACATTTTAGAAAAATATATAAAATTTTTATACAATACTTAATTCATTGTAATATCAACTATAGTTAATTGATTACTTTTGGTAGTCTATTATAATAAATTAAATTAAAAATGAGTTTTAATATTGTGACATTAGCGTTTATTAGAAATTGGTCCGGAAAGCAATGATAAATATTACTCTAGAAATATCTGAAGCGGCACAAAGTGCACTTTTTTAACTTATTTTTATTGACAAAGCTAAATTAAAACAAGGTAATACATTTAAAAATATTGTAATATTAACAAAATAAAAAAAACTATGTTTCAGACTAAATTGAATTGCAAAGAAGATATAAAATTATTTTAAGGCTTGTATCTAGTGACAAAATATTTCGTTTACAACTGTTCTAGTGATTTTAAGAACCGCCTGTAAATAGGCAACTTATTTAACACATTTTAAAATTTGTTACCTGGTATAACAATAAGTAAAATTATTGTCTGACCACTTGCAGATTAGTAGATAAAGATCTTGTTTACAATTAGTTGTACTCCCTGCAGTTGTAGTTACGAGGGGTACTAACTAAAAAGTTGATAAATTGCATTATGCTATAAATGCAATTTTGAGATATATATATAACCATGTTTGAATAAATTTCAGAAATTATTGCCTTTTTTAGTGAGATTTTAGTATTTATGTAGAACATTCCTTGCAATTTAATTAGTTGTACTCATACACTGTGACTCATTAGTACTTCCTTTGCCTTTATAATAACTAAGTAGGTAATTATGAATTTGAATACTGAAAACCGATTTAAGCGATTAATACATACTTGCACCACAAACAATACAATATCTTATGAAGCAGGATATGCCATTCAATAAAAGTATTAAAATAATAAATAATTTAAAAAGAATATTAATCTAATTCCTGGAAAACAGACCAAATAATTATAAGCTCTATAGTAATAATATTCTGAATAAATGAATAAAAAGTATATGAATAAAACATGGTTAAATATTTTTTGTTTACTAAGAAGTTTAGTATCTCTAACGTAAACGTAGTAGGGGGTAATTAATGAACGACCATCTATATAAACAATAACATTGGGTCATTGAAACTAATTTACCGTAGTTGTATCTTGCGAATTACTCATTTTAAGTTTGGACTTTATATTTTTGGTTTTAAATTAAGTGCGATTATTTTTCAAAATGGATCGTAAATGCTGTTCTGTTTCAAACAGACGTTATACTTCAAAACGATTGAGTGTAAAACAAAAAATGAGAAGAATGCGTAAACGCTTTAAATAAACAACTGAAGTCAGTGACTTATTAACAGTGTCTGCAGTGAATAGTGCATCAACCCAAAAGCAAAAGACCGTAGAAGATATGTCTTTAACAGACGGTGATGGCAACATTGACTTTTTGCTGGATAGTAATAGTGATCGCCAATTCAATTGCCACAACGAAGAAGATGACGTTGAAACCGTAAGGGATGGTGGTACCGATATTAACTTTTTGTCGGAAATTGCTAATGATGAAGATATTCTGTCGGATGGTCAAAAAGAAGATGTGTGTAAAAATGAACGTGAGAAAACAATTTCTCCTTTGCCAAACTTAGAAATTGAAATGCAGCAAGAAGAAGAAAATTTTGAGTACAACAACATTTCTGGGCGTCGAATTGTTAATATTACTCATCTGTTTAAAACATTAAAGTCACAGAAACACGAAGGGTTTGGGTGTTCGTTCTACGACATGGATATTGTTAAAGAAAAACGTAAAGGTTTAGAATCGATTTACACCGTTAAATGTATAATGTGCAAAAATTAGATACAATATCAACAGAAGATCATGCATCTCACAACATGCCTATAAATTTATCAGCGGTCTCTGGTACCATATCTATTGGTGCTGGATATTCCCAACTAAATGAATTTTTATCTGCACTGGATATCCCGTCTCCATCGAGTAGTACGTATACAGCAAATCACAATATTGTCTGCGACATTTACAACCGCACCGCTACAGAAGAAATGCGGAAAGCTGCCGAAGAAGAAAAAAAATTGCAGTTGAATTAGGCGAAGTTGACGCAGAAGGGCACCCAAACATAGCTGTCGTAGCCGACGGTAGTTGGTGTAAAAGGTCATACCGCACAAATTACAACTCGCTCTCCGGTGTTGCATGCATCGTAGGATTTCGGACAAAAAAGATACTTTACATTTCTATTAAAAATAAATGTTGTTGTATTTGTGCTCGCAAGGACCTTTACAAAAATAAAAAATGCCCGGTACATGTTTGCTATAAGAATTGGAATGGGACATCCACTTCAATGGAAACGGCTATAATCGTCGAAGGATTTCAGAAATCTTTGGAAATGTATGGGATGAAATATACAAAGCTTATTGCAGATGGTGATAGTAGTGTTCATCGAAAACTTTTGAGCTGCATGCCTTATGGACCTACTACCGTAATTCAGAAGATAGAATGTAAAAATCATATTTTGCAAAATTACATTAATAAAATTAAGGAATCTACACAAAAACCAAAAAGAGATAAACAACTACAAGCAAAAATTTCTCAAAACATCCTTCGATTTAGAAGCGCAATATCAAAAGCGGTAGATTTTCGAAAAAGTCAAGACCTCCCGGTGAGTACGAAAATCAAAGAATTAGAATTAGATATATTAAACGGACCCAAGCATATTTTGGGCGATCATAGTGGCTGCAAAGAAAGAAATTATTTTTGCACTGGACTTAAACCAGGAGAAATAAATGTAGTTCCAGACTTAGAAAAAAAAAGGAATTTTGGAAGAAATTATGAGTGCAGTACGTCGAGTCGCAAGTCATGCTAAAAGCCTTATTTATGATGTTACCAACAACTCTGCTGAATTGTATAACTCTCATGTGGCCAAAATCATTGGCGGTAAACGTATTAATTTTGCTCTTCGGCGGTCTTACAAGGCGAGATGTGAAGCCGCTGTTATAGCACACAATAATGTAGGGATGCTGCACGAAATAGTACAAACGGCAGCAAACACCACACCTGGAAGGTGCACCCTACAGTATTGTGCGAAACAAAAACGAAAAATAAAATACAGATTAGAAAAAGACCATACAAGGAAATATCGCAAAATCAATTCCGGGGTTGCCGATGAAGATTATGGACCAGATGCGGCACTCAATCTTCCTGACATGCCAGAAGAAGAAATGAAAAATGCACAAAAAAAGTTTATTAACGAACTGTCACTACAGCGCGACAAGATTTATCAAGAAACCCTTGAGCAACATCGATGTAATAAATGGTACGTGGAGCGACGAAAGCGTCTAACAGCTTCTAATTTTGGACGCATTTGTAAATTGCGACCAAGTACATCTTGTGCAAAAACGGTGAAGAATTTACTTTATCAGCAATTTTGTGTTTCTGCAGCTACCCAATATGGCAAAGAAAATGAGCATAGGGCTGTCAGTGATTTTGAATCCCTCACAAATTTGAAAATTAATCCGTGTGGGTTATGCATTGACGAAGACCATCCATTCTTGGCTGCATCTCCTGATGGAATTACAAGAGACAACAAATCAATAGTGGAAATAAAGTGTCCATACAGTGCACAAACGTTTACTCCGGAAGAAGGTGTTTTAAACAAAAAAATTAAATTTTGTGAACTTACTAATGGAACGCTACAACTAAAAAAACAAGATAAGTATATGTTTCAAGTGCAAGGACAATTGAACATTTTAAAAAAAGATGTTTGTTATTTTGTGGTTTGGACGCCTAAAGGTATATCAGTAGAAATTATACGCCGAGACATTTTATTTTGGGAATCTCCAATGCTTCCAAAATTGCAGCAATTTTATTTCAGTACGTTACTTCCAGAGATAATAGACTCTCGACAATCACGAGAAATTAAGATTCGACAAATATTTTTAAAATAATATTTAATTAATTATATAGTAAATACTTATGTGTAATTGCATTTTATTAAATTATTTATTATTTAACTTACTTATATTGTGTTACTGTATAGTTAGTAGTTAAATTTATAAGATAAATAGCTACATTACGCTGACGTTAATTTGATCTTTAAAAAAAAACTTGTATTTTCTATAAACAGATTTTAAAAGAAACATTTTAGTGGAGTAAAGTGTAATTCATTATTATTAATAAGAGTTTGTAAGTGTAGTTACTGCTTACATGTATAATAAAATTCTAATTTTTTAACAATGAAATATTTGGAAGTCAATTTGATTTTCTGTTCAAATATTACCTTCGTACTTTTCATACAAAACAAAATACAAGCACAATAGATACAATAGTATTGTGAAATTTACTATTTTAATCCGATTATGGGCATAAACATCGTTTCTTTGTACTTGGGGCTGCTGGTGTACTCTAATATTTTTTTTTTGAATTTCAACTTTATTGACACATTAAAATTAACTTTTTTAGAACAAATTTAATTTCCTTTCTCAAATTACTGGATTATGTCATAATTTGGAATGCAGGTCGATACAAAATCGTATTGATAATAGTTGATATTATTGCCGTAAATCGATAATAAATCTAAATCTTTTGTACAAATGCGTTTAGGAGGTTAAATAGAAATTATTAATAAACGCGATATCTTAATTTTGAATGTAAAAACGTTTTTGGCTCTTTAGGGCGAATTACTACATATCATTCTATATTAAAATCACAAAGTTTTCGCTTCATCTGTTATGGTACATGAGTAATTTAAGAACTAATTTTGCATTTTTCTGCGGTAAAACATCAACCCGCCGTGTATCAACCGGGTACGAAACACAAGCCTTAATAGGTTAATTAATCTAATTATAAAACGTTTTATTTAGATAATTTAATTAATACGAATTTATTCTAATATAGTATTCTAGAGACGTAGATGTCTGAAGATAATGTTAAGATAAAGGTCAAGCATTTGATTCTTATAATTTCCCAGTCTCTAAACTTGTATTAAATAAATGATTGTATTAGTTACAAAAATGTTAGTTAATTAGGTATTTAACTAAATTTTAGAAAAATTACATTTCCTAAAACAATTTAAAAAAAATTAAAATAAATTATGATTTGTTTTAAAATAATTTTTCTATTACAAAATAATCATAAACGCAAAATTATTTTAATAAAATAGATCGTACCTCACTATTAGTTAAAGTAACTCATCCTTAAAATGGAGTAATTCAGAATAAAACAACTTGTATGCATAAAGTCAATCCACAAGAATATTTTATTATTTATTAATAATAAACAAGTTTTGACAATATAAATTGTCAATTTTAGTCAATTAAAAAAACAATTAAATTTACAAAAATATTTGAAAATATATAAAAAAGAACACAAAATTATAAAGTTATTGACTAAAAATTTTAAAAATTTAAAATTGAAATTGTAACTAACATAAAACGAACAGCCGTAGCTAATAAAAAACAAAAAATAGAAAAATTGAAAAAAAAAAACATATAACTAAAGTTTATTATTAAGAAAAGAAGAACTATTCAAATCAAGAATTATGTTAGGACAGTTACATGAATTTTCATTGTAACGACAATAAATTTCAAGATCATTAAGAAGAAGATTAAAAGAACTTTTATTAGAAAAATTACGAAATTTATTATTAAGGTCAGAAGAAAAATGATGACCATTAGACAAAATATGATTAACAATAGAAGAACAAGTGTTGAACACACCAGAATTTAAATACATTTTAATAAAATAAATATGTTCTTTTAATCTAGTTTTGAACTTTCTACCAGTTTGTCTTATATAAGATCAATCAATTTTATGCACGCCAAATTTATCTAAAGAAGAAATCATTAATAATAAAATTATTTAAAATGTAATTAATAGATAAATAAATGAAATAATAAAAAAAATCATTTTTACCTAATAGTAACGAAATTAGATATAAGAATCATATGAAATTTAAAAAAAATTAAATAATGCCAAATTGATTTTTTCTAGTCCATCAACAAGAAAGCTATTAGCACTTCTATGTTTTAAGTTTAGTACTTCTCAGTTCTCAGTTATTTTTCTATAGTTCGTTTATGAGATCACACTCGGTCAAAAATTCTATAACTTTCTTTGCGTCTGTTGTCGCATATGGGGAAGCAACACATTTGACGAGGCACAACAACATAACTTGCGTGTGTTGTCATCTCAACTTAGTGATGATAACTTGTTTTTTACGCGTAAGTCGTTGTTCTTGCAGCCGGTTACCGAATCCATTATAGTTCTCAGATGTCCATCACTTCGTGCCTACTTTTCATGCTATTTTTTCCACATTTTCAGTTTTACGGAGCACAAGAGCTGTTGTTTTTAAGGTTTAGTAATTCGGACCTCCGTTAGATGCCCTTTGCTTTACCTTACGGTCTTGGACTATTAGGATTAAAGAAATATTGCTTTCGAGCGATAGCCATGTCAAGTTGTTGCTTTCATATTTAAATTTTATATATAATAAAGGAAAGTGTTGATCTAGTTCTTCTATTTGTAAGTGTTGGTGTACCGGATTCTGCGTACAGACTCTGCAGAAACGATCCGTTTGAACGCGACCGATTAAACGCGACCGTTTCTTCCAACGTAAGGACTTTTGAATCCAATATGTTTAAACGTAGACAGTTTTGAACGCAGAAACACATTTTTATTTGACGTATTAAATAAATTCCATGTTTAAATTTATAATAATCAAAAATTCTATAAAAGTAAGAAACATTTTTTTCAGCAACATTTTGATTAAGAAATGGAACAAAAATGAACGTATTAAATAAAATCAAATAATCAAAATAAAAGTAATACGTCAAAAAAAGGAAATGCAATGTATGTCAATGTTGTAACCAAAACTTGTTAACCCCGATTACATTGACACGATTCAAACTCGAAAAATTATTTGTTTCTATTTTTTGTTTTCTTGTTGTTTGTTTTTCTTTAACAACCAATTTTTTTTATATTTTACCAATATCTTCCAAACAATAAAACACTTTTTTCTATCTTTCTGTATTTTCAATTATAAACAAAACTTACGTTTATTGGTTTTACATTTATTTTTCAAATTTTTTGATTAAAGACGTTTCAGTTTTCTTGTCATTTTGTTTATTAGTTTTTTTTACTTTTTGTTTTAATGATTAGTTTTATTTAACACGCAAACTTTTATTTAAAAATATTGTTACTTTAAATTTATACATTGCTTTATTAATCTTTTTTTCTTTAATTTTATGAAGTTATCTTTTTATTTTAAGTTCAGTTTTGCTACTTTTATGTTTTTTAATTTTTGATAACTTTTCAGCTTATAGAATCATAAGTTTTTGAGGTTTTCTTAGTTACGATTATACGCGAATTTCAGCTTAGACCGCGTTGAACACCCTGACTTTTTAGGTTTAGTCCTAGTCTCTCCTTGAAAGCCAAACGAAAAATAGAACTTGACCTTTTACGTATTGCCGTTTGTGACCCCAAACAAACTCACGTTTCGCAAGACATTGCAGCTTGCATCTTTAGAGTGATGAATGTCACTAAAGAAAAAAGTGTAAGATACGGTATTTATATCAATAGCGATCAGGTAATTAACGGACTTTTACTTTCTGTTACTGCTTAACCGGTCGCGTCTAAACGTCCTAGACCGAGAATTTGCTTAGAAGTTCTATAAAACGCTCGTTGTGGTGTGTACTGTATCTAAGAGCTGTAAGAACTGACCCGTACACAAATAAGCCGCACTCAGTTTTGGAGAAAACCAGATACTTATTTAGAGTTAACAGGTGCTTCCTGTAACCGCTCCATTAGTGTATGGTTTAGGTGATTCTTCCATGATAAGCAGTCGTCCCAAATGAACCGTAGATATGTTATATGAGGTACATATTAACGCGCTTAATCGTTCACAGTTAGACAAGGTTTGTATTGGTGTGCGCACGTGGCAGAAATGCATGCACTTTGTTTTGGTTTCTGAAAATTTGAAACCTCTCTGCACTCCTGATGCTACTATTGTGTCTATAGCAACCTGGATCTTTCAATTGACGTTTGACGCAAATGCTTCGGCCAGTAGTCTAGTTTAATCTGTCGCATATGTTGGGTGACGCTTATATTCAAGTCCTAAGGGATGCCACTCTCCATAAGTCGGATGGTAGATTTTGCTTGACCTTGACTGACTTTGAAAAACCTTTTCCTCAAGAAAGACACAATAAAAAATGGAAGATTGCTACGGTAGCGCCACTTGTGTAACTGCTAACGCTGTTGTAGTACTCCAAATCGCCATTTCATGTCGTAGGTTTTTTCTATATCAAAGAATACTGCTGTCAGATGGTGTTTTAGATCAAATGGTTGTTGTTTTCAATATACCAAATAAGCCTTTAGTTTACCATTGAGCAAGAAGCAGCTCTTACTGACTTTGATCTCACTTGCTGATATTGTTTCTAAGATTAAAAATTTGTTTCTTTCTTCTTCATCTATTTTTGTATTTTTTGATGTTGTTGATATTTTTCCTTCTATTTCTTCAAAAAAATGAAAGTATACCTTTTATATAAAATCTTAAGTTTTCGCGGTTGTTATGTTTATGATTATAAGCGACTTTCGGCTTAGACCACGTCCTAGTTAAACACCCAAACTTAGGCTTGGTCCTATTCTCTTCTTGAAAGCCAAAACAAGAAGTAGAACTTGGCCTTTGCCGTATTGTCGTTCGTGAACCCAAACAAACTGATGTTTCGCAAGACATTGCAGATTGCATCTTCAGAGTGGTAAATGTCACTGAAAGAAAAAGTGTAAATGACGATATTTATACCAATAGCGATTAGCGTGATTGACTTTATTATTACTCGGAGTAAGTGTTTGTGTCCTTTCCAAAAAGGTTGATCTTTGTCTTAGAGGATATCATACTGGTAGCCAAAACTTGCTAAGTTTTAAACCGTCTTCTCGGTTCATATTACATGGATGTTTTTCTGTTTCCACAGCTTCGCGGATTAGTCTTGGAAAGTAGAAAGGAGTTCTAGCCAACACTTTAGTTTGGTCAAAGTTCAGCGTGTGTCCTTGGTTCAACACGTGTTCTGTCATTGCTGATTTAGTAACTCTACGGTGTCAGTCAGCCATATGTTCTTTTACTCTAACTTCAATAGAGCGTTTCGTCTGTCCTATATAACTAGATCCACAGGAACAAGGAATTTTGTAAACTCCGGCATGTTTTAGAGCCCCTTCTTTGTCTTTAGCAGAAGTAACCCAGGTGTTCAGGGTATCCTTAGTCGTAAAGACAGTTTTAATATTATGCTTCTTTAGCACTCTGCTTATTTTGTCTGTCAAACCCATACAGTACGGTAAATAAGCGGTGCTAGCAAGAGGTGATAAGTCTTCTTTGGTTTTGGATTCATTGCTCTTTTCCATGCGTTTTCGATCTCTTTGAACGCGTATCCATTTTGTTGTAGGGACTCCAACAGTATTTCCTTTTCTTTTTGTAGATTTTCATTACACGTATAGCTCTTTTGGCTAAAGTATGCAAAACACTATTCTTCTGTACAGGATGTTAGTGAAATTCGGCGTTTAAGTATCTGTTCATGTACGTTTTTTTTTCTATAAACGAAATGCCCCAATTTTCCGTTATTTTTCTTTATTGCCAGTACATCAAGAAAGATTAGACTGCTGTTATGTTCTAACTCCATAGTAAATTTTACTATGGAAATCAAAAGAATTAGTTCTCTTCCACGTTTTGACGTTCTTGTGACTCGTAAGCCCGACGGACTTCTGGGCCATTCTGTTTATCGCAAACACACTCATACGGACAGATATCTTCATGCTTCGTCTTATCATAATCCTGCACAGAAACGTTCTGTTATTGAATCTTTGGTTCATCGTGACTTTTCTATTTGCCAACCTGAGAATCTAGACTCGGAACTCCGTCATCTTACTAGAACCTTAGTGAACAATGGTTATGTAAAGCGAGATATTCATAGAGTTATTAATCGTCATCTACATCCACGTACTCGATTACCTAAGGATATTTCTACTCCCGAATCCAACCCGAAATTGGCCTTTTTACCAAAGCCGGAAGACATTCTTATCTTAGTATTCTGATCACTAACTACAAACAACGAGTCATGCTATACTAGAAAATGTGTAGGAAACAATTGTCATGAAATTTTGACAACTTTTTTATAGACTCCCAAAAAGAGGCAAAAAGCAATATGCAGTTTGTAGGAAGAGTAAAACATGTTATTAGCATTTCCATATTAAACAAAAGCTGAAGAATTTAAAGTCTATGTAAGCAAACAAAAACCATTGTTCCTTATAAATAACTAAGCAACAAATTAAAATTAATTAAAAAATTTTACAACTAAAGTTGTTCACAACGTTTTTTTAATTAAAAAACATAATTTTGAATTAAATTGAACATTTTAATGTTACGCCACTGTTTTTTGTCGTAATACAATAATTAGCAGTTGACTACGCTAATGTATTTAGAAGGTCGCGCAAGAAAGTTCCGCCCACAGATGACAAATTACGCCTAGTCTAATGAAGTATTAAAATTCTTAAAATTAATCGCTTTTACAGTAAAAATTTATGGAATTCTAACAAAATTCTTGATTTGAACATTTTTCCTCTTCTTAATAATAAATTTTACGTTTTTCTTAGTTTTCATTTTTTATTTCTTATCACCTGTAGCAAGCTGTCGGTTTAATGTCAGTTTCAATATCAATTTTTAGTTTTTGACATTTGTCAATAACTTTTTATAATTTTGTAAGCTTTTTCATATATTTGTATTGTATATTTAGATAATGCATTTTTCTACAGTACGTTAATATATAGTAACTGAAATAATTTTTATTAAGAAATTGATATTTGGTGCGTTGCATATAATATACAAAATTCACTTTCTTTTAAATGTAAAAAAATATTATACTGCAAAGAAAATTTAAAAACAACAAAAAATTTTAGTTAAAAGCTGTTTTGATTACTAAAAGCACCATTATGTAAAATCATCTAAAATTTCCATTTATAAAAAATGTGTTTTTTACGACAACTTCAGAATCTTAATGTTTCCATTATTACATAATTGCATTTCCTAACATTAATTATGAATACTTGCCTTTGGTTCCTGTGACAAACTTCCAATCGTGCCAAATTTCCGCAATTCCAACTTCTTACAGATTTTATTATTCTAACACGATAATTACAGTAATGTTATAAAGTTTTGTCAAAATATTATTTTAACATATTAAAGAATAGGATGTGTAAAGCAGGTTTTATACTTAATCGATTTAAAGCTTTTATTGAGTAAAAATTAATTAAAACCCATTTTCTAAATGCTTAATTTATAAATTTTTAAAATAAAATATTCTGCAAAGTAGGTCTTAGTGGTAAAATTCATTGAAAATTTTACAGATTTAAACCTTGTGTTTACAAAAATTTATAGTTCAAACAAAAGTAAAAATATGGCTTTTATATACCGGACGGTGTGAAAACGCAGCATAGACATTTCAATGCTAAATCTTTAAATATTTGCTTTCCCAATTAATTTAGAGAAAAAGTGTAAACTAATATTTTTTAGAAAAAAAAATACTGCGTCTATATCTACAATTGCTTACAATTTTTTATTTCTTAGAACCAAAGAAATAAAATAAATAAAAATAATAGTTTAAAAGAATCTGGAATTCCATCAAATTACAGAAACAAACATGAGCATTTTATATTTATATATAATGTTATAATTTGATTTACGTTTATGATTGATGATTAAATTGTGTTCTCTTTACAATATACATTAAACACAAAAAAGTAGAAATACTAAAGAGATTTTATGCCGGATATAGTGTTCGTCAAGTAAGAGCATTGCTTAGTGAAACACACACAAATTGACAGATTTTAAGTAGTGCAACAATTGACAGAGTAAGACAAGTTTAAAGCTTCAGGCACAGTATAAAATAATTGTAAGTGTAATAATTACAATCAGAATTATACTAAAACGAGTAAAATGGCAACACTCTGAATGCTTTGGCGGTAATAGCTAAAAATCCTAATATAAGTTTAAAACCAAAATTTCATTTTGCATCCGAGTACCGCAACTTTTAAATACCAATGACATCAAGAGTTGAATGAACCTAATTTAGGAAAGAGGAGTGCGTTTTGCTTCCAAATGACAATCCACACAAAATGTAGAAATCTGGACTCAATATTTTTAAGAAGTTAATATTTGAGTGGAAATATTAAGGCATTACATTATAAAAGCGATTTTTGTTGTTGTTCGCCGAGATCCTTGGCGGTGCCCGAAGTTGCTAGAAAAAATTAAAAAAATTGATTCCAAATGGATGGTTGTCCCGCACACTACAGCCAAGATGTGTGTGAATCTTAACAGCTTTTGCAATAAGGTTATTGCCAAGCCATTTTTTTTTGAGAACATTTAAGTTCTAGGATTTATTCTAGACAAATATTCTAAAAAGTGAAAGAGCGAAAACATTGTATGTAAGTCAAGAGTGACAAAATATCACAATATCAAATAACAAATGTTACACGGCAATTTTACGACAGGTTGGGTCAATGTTTAGCAGTAAATGGTGGTAACTTTGAACATATGCTGTGATTTTCTATTTTTGCTGTAATATCCTGTTTTTTTGTTAAAATAAATAAAATTTTATTTGATGTTACTTGTTTTATGGTTTTATAATTATTCATGAAAGAGGTAGAATTGAATTACACTGAAATGTAAGTGAACTTGTTTGGTTTTATAGTTCCATAGCACTATCAATATTTTTTTTAAATAAAATTGTTATTCATCAAATTGTTTTGGTTTGGAAAAATTGAAAATTGTAAATAATATTATAAATGGATGCAATATTGTTTATTCTATACAATATTGGTTTACTTTTTTTTAAATTAATTAAGAGAGCAAATAACTCAACATTAAAGATTTAGCATTGAAAGCCCTATGCTGCGTTTTCCAAGTTACCACCTTGTATAAATTGTATATACTTTTCATTTAGAAGATATTGCTGCATATACACAAAAAAAATTAAAATTGTGTTGAAAAACAATAATTTTTAAAAAAGTAATTTGAAATCAAATTTTGCTATTTTAAGGTACAGTATGATAATTTGATTTCACTTAAAATTATGGTTTTTGTTTAATAACTTGTTGCAAATCTACGCTATACCAAAATAATAATAAAATTATTCATAAAAAAAGGTTTAGTTACGTTTAATTATATTATTTCTTACGTCTTATGTGATTAAAATTAACTGTAGATAGCTATAAACGATGGTAAATACGTTGAGTTAGTTTAACACCCGCGAAATTCAAAATAAGCTTTGAAAAATTCGTCGGGATAAAACCACAACGTAAAAGGACATTGGGGGTGAGCAATGTAAATGCAATTATGTAAACGCCACCAGAGTGAACTACTAGACAGCTGTTTCGCCCTTTTGCGGCTCATCAGTAGTAGGAGATACACTCTAATGTTGTTCCCACATCGTATATAGCTATCTACAGTGCAACAAACATGCTTTTCTGTAATCCCGTTCGGCCATCTTACTTTGGGATTTTATCACGATTCATTAAGCGGATCTTTCTAATTTTAGTGAAAATAAGATATTCTCTAAATTAGATTAATTATTTAGAAATTGCTAGCAGGGATATTTTTGGTCAATTGACGGTTTTAATTGAGAATCTAATCAGTAGCAAGTGTTTGTCAGAAAACTTGTTATACGAGATGATTTAAGTTTTATTTTACATTGTGTAGATATCATGAGGAAAATGTCGGTTTTACTTTGGGGTATTTTTTTATAGCAATTAAGTTCAGATTAAGAATTTAACGTAATCTTTGGAATCGTTGTCATATCTGTGGAAGATATTCTTTTCCTGAGAATCATCACCAAATGGTCTTGGTTATATTTGATTTGGATTCATTGGTTGCAGTTGGAAATTTCATGCAAATCTGTTAGCGTCATTTTCGTCAGCCACGTTGTCTACAAAGCGAAAAGAAGTTGTTTCCTATCCAGTTGCTAAGTGTCGCATCGGAACACGTGATCGTTACTTGGTTACCGATAATTTTATTTTATTTATTTTATTTCCAAATATTTGTGTTTTGTTTATTTTCAGAGTTGATATTATTATTCAGACACTTCGTTGAGCTCTTCGAAGGACATCTCTCCAGTTATTATCAAAGTAAGCGACTTGTTTAGCTGTCGCTATTTTGTAGTAATTTGGAAAACTGTCAACGATTTCATTTTGTGTTAACGTAAATACGCAAGGGATATCTGTAATTTCTTGTCAGTAAGAATGATCGCAAGATCAGTACTCATTCAGGCGAAGTAGTTTATCCATTCAATATTAGTAGAGATATTGTAATCATTAGTGTGTCCTTTTATTGCATAATTTATTTTACTTGTGTTATTGAATGTTATCAGTCAAGAAGGCTGCGTATGTACATTAATTTATATATTTGTGTATTAAAGAGAAATTGGAGAAACAGTAATTTGAGTCTGTTTGTTACTTCTATATTTTGTTATTAGATTGGAACATCGTAAGCAATTGGTGAGTAAATATGGTGGCGCCCATTTCCTTATTAACAACTGTTGTTCTATTTGATCTGTAAACACTCACAATCCAATTGTTCACCTTGACTATGACTATGACTATGAGTTTTTTTCTTTATGAATACCTCGTGTATCAACCACCACGCCTTTGAGCTACCCTCCGGCTAACTGTTAGGTAGGCTGGGGTGAGTAAAAGATATTCTAATTTAAGGCGCCACAGGATTGAATACAAAGTAATTGGTACGCTCAAAAGAGTAGTGATGAGAGAAAAAATAATCCTGACTTTCGTCTCTCACTTGACACGGCGGTATTTCCTAGTTCAAAAATAGTTTTCTTGACAAATAAATTTATTTCTTTCGTATGTAAATAAGACCGTATAACTAAGCAACAATTGTTCAAATTATCTAACAACTAAGATACAAAAAAAATGTCAATGTTTTACAACGTAAATTACAGAACCGTTGTAAAACCTTGCAACGAAAACAACTATCTATTGCTAATCTTAATCCTAAGCAACTTAACATTAAGTACCTTGTTTCTCTTGTTTGATAATAGATCACTCTTCCGACACACGTACAGCTACTTGCAATCGTTTGCGATTATGCAATGTGGAGATTGAACTTTGGAAATAACGTAATCAGCTCCAAGACAAAAACCCTACATAAATTACATGTACTATTGTTTTAACTTTATTCTACTTTAAAAATACTACATACCCAAGATGGTGTTGGGGCAAAAAAATAGTCGACGTTAGTTACTAGCCGCTATATCCGGTATAATACCGATCAGGTGATAACTCCACACCTGATTTTTTAGTGAACTGTTATCTTGAAAATCCAAATAATTTGAAAAGGAAACACGTCGTCTTATAAATCAAAGCTACTCTCGCAATTCCTTTCTTTTTTTCTTTAACAGCGTTCACGGGCAAATTTAGTAACTCAACGAGTTTTCTTTACCAAAAACGAATCGAAAGTGACCCCGAAAAATTCCAAGTTCAGCCTCCTTATCAAACCAAAATTTTTCAAAATAATCTGCGTAAGTTGGGTTGCCTAACTTAGCGAGTAGAAAATCAATAAATTCTAAAATACTTATTTATATTTATGTTACACACAGCTATTGGAGTCTTTGCTTATTTATATTTTTACCCTAAGTCAGTGTGAAACACGTAATAGGTTGCTATACAAAATCTTACATTCATAGGAATTCATTATTTGGTTCAAATTTGTTCATAATAGGTGCCATTAACGATCTATTTCCGATACATTATTATACGTTAATATTGCTTTTAAAAGACGATCGACGGAAATAATCATTAATGATCTATTTTTGATACATTATTATACATTAATCTGTTACTGCTACCGACAGAGTCTGTGTGACCCAGTGTAATGTTTATTGTCTCTCACTGAATTTGTTAATAGAGGTAACGTGAATGTTTGTGTTAGTTTTCTGGAAATCTGAAAATTACAAAGTTGAGTCACTGTAACTCGTCTGTAGAGTTTTACGAGTAAACTGTTGTTTTGTAAAAGAGGTATTTATATACTAATGATACTAATCTTTGACTATATTTTGTAGTTTGTCTTTTTTTATTAGTTACTATTTAAAAACATTACTTTACATGTTTTTAATTTCAATTAAAATGGCTTCTACAAGAAAACTCTGAGCAATACTGAATTGAAATATGCAGTAGACAGTCAAGATTTTTGTGAAGATTTTAAAGATAAAGATGAGTCAAAAAAAGTTATTAACAAAGCAGAAAATGAGATGCAAACAGCAGAAATTCACTTGTGCAGATGAAAATGATAACAGCAAAGATAATAGTGAACTTGAAGATATACCTAAAGAAAAAAACTCTACGTCTAGCAGCGATGAAATAGAGGATCATTTAAATGATGAAGAAGATACAGAAAAATCATTTTGGCATGGAAAAGATTCTTCTAAATAGGATAAAAAATCGCCACATAAAACACACAACATTATAACAGTTTTGCATGGATTAAAAATTTCTTCTTTAGAGGATATACCATCGAGTCCTTTCGAAGCTGAAAATTACTTATTACAAATTACTTGTTGGAAATAACAGTTCAACGCACCAATACAAAAATTGAAGTAATGGCCGCCAATTACTCCATATTCAAAAAACGTAAAAACTGTCTTAAAATTTTTTTTTGGTACGACAGATGAAAATGAAATACAAACATTTATCGTTCTTTTGTTTATGCAAAGATTGTTCAAATCTGGTCATGAGGATTGAAAATCATTATGGACAACAGACGCCACAAATTTGATAATTATCTTATAAAGCTAGAAAGAAAAAAAATTAACTAGCAGCAATATCCGATTTGTTTGATTCTTTAGCTGATAGAAAAAGACCAGTAAAATTTTCAATTTTTGGATTTGGCAACACACTAGCATACGTAGCAAAAGAAGAAAAGTCAGTACTAATATCCTTTATGCACCATGTACTGTTAATTGCGATTAGAAAAAACCTAAAATAGTGCTATTTGACAGCACAAAAGCAGGTATAGAAGCGTTAGATGAAACATGTGCAATATATTTCACCTCTTGACAAACTCGCCGGTGGACTATGGCATTATTCATTGTATTTTGAATATTTTTGTTGTCAACAGTCGACTTATTTATCAGTTTACACAAAAAGGTATATATCTTGCTAGGACTTTTTGAAACACTTATTATTTTATTATACACCTCACAAATGAAGCAAAGAAAATATAATCAGAAAATACCCCGTAAACTTCGTTGTCTTACAGCCGATATTCTTAAGTACGTATGAAAAAAACACATCAACTCCAGTTGCACAATTTTCCGAAGAAACAAAGACCGTAAAACAAATACATTTTGTATAATAAAAGAAATTAATTAGCAAAAAATTTTCTGTGACTTTTTGTAGGTGAGGTTCACTCGTTTAATTTTATGTAATAAACTACTTACTCAATCCGTACCATAATTTTTAAAAATGTTTTTGCTTAAGATAAACTGCCCTCATAATCTTGCAAAAATTATTAATAGTAACAACAAAAAACACTAATATTTACAAAATTAATTTTAGTACAAGTACAACTGATTGTAAATTTTCATTGCTAAAAACAAAACAATTAAGCAAAGCAGTTTTTTTAAACTCTAGTAAACAAGTTGATAATTAATTTTTAATATAAAAATAAAAATATGCTAATTTATGTTGGAGGTCAATTATGTGTTCGTTAATAATTAAAGATAAAAATTATTAACTGAATTACACAAAATTGTTCAACCAGTTTAACACACACAAAATATAACCAATATTATAAGTGACGTCAACAACATGACAGACGACGGTAATGTATTTTATTTTATTTATTATCAATCAACTACACAAGTAAATATTTTTTTGTTAAAAAAAATTTAAACTTATTGACTTGACATAAGCGCCAATAATCCGTCAAAGAAACACAAAAAACAGGTTGTTTAAATACATGCTACACAATTATATTCAAACGAGCAAAGAAACTGTCATGGAACGATGTATAGTATAATTTTACTATAAATATTAGTATTAAACGCATTTATTTTACCATATATACTTACCAACGTTTGTAGAATGCAAACATTTTATGCGAATTGCGTTTCTTATTCATTGGCAATTTGTTTATTCAGTCTTACTTGTTTATACAGGTTTATTATGTATACAAATAAAGTATTTTATAAAACATGTATTTTGTAATTGTGTTTCTCTTTAATTTCTTTTTTATTTTAACTTTTGACATTTAATCCTGCTCTATTTTATTAAAACACATATTAGCATTTGCGTATGTAATTCTATACTCAAAAAACCGTTGAATATATTTATTTTCAATAAGTTCAAATGTTTAAAAGTTATTAACGTATAGAAAGAGATAAAATAAAAACTTACGTGTAGCGTTAGTGCCTTTTTTTTGAGGACAAAATTTGGTAACATTGGAACCAGCTGGAGTCGGAGGCCAACAGAGTTCATTATCAAATATTGGATTACAGTATTCTGAAAAATAAAGAATAAAATAACATAAAATGTTTTAATAAAAGATTATTCTTGTTTATTTGCATAATGGTATTAAAGTCATAATTTTAAAAGCGATTTACAAATAATATGTTTCATTTTGTTTACCGTAAAAGTCAATTGTATTTAAGATACTAACAAATACAATTTTAAGTTTGCATTTAGAGTTGAAGTTAGTATTAGAATACAAACGAATTCTATTTCTATGTAACTTTTTGTTTTAAATAACAAGGAATAGATACAAAAAATATTTATTTATAAGAGTATATGTAATTGTTAACAAACAATAACTTTCAATAAAAAAAACAACTGAATAAAGCTTTACATTTAAGTACATTATGTAACATTGCATTGCATTTCAAGTTTTGTATTACTTTATTAATTGTTGTTTTAATTTACTAATTCTATGTTTATTGATGTTGGATCACTAAACCAATTCTGTCTTATATTATTAAAATATGTTTGAAATCTATGTACTTAAAAAATTCCTAATGATATAATTTTTTTAGTAAGCAAATATATAACAAGCAACACAACCCTGCAGCACGCTTTCATGATTATATAAGTTAATAAAATTTTATAAAATTATTTTGTAGTCGTCTGTAACAAACATAATTATTTTTCGAGCAACATATGATTTGATTGATTTCTTTTCTGTAAGATCAAGTATAATGTACGTATAATAAAACTGTCAAACTCGTAATGTAAGCGAAAAACTTTTGAATTTGTGTAATATAAGAAAACCTTTAAAACTTGTAAATTAGAAAAAAATTTGAACATGTAACGTATCAAGAAAACCATTACATTTTTAACGTAACTGAATAACACTGAATACAAAAACTGCAAACGGTTACATAATGCAGATAAAACCAAGAAACACTCGCCTCTTCAGATTTTCTATGAAAAACAAGCGTAGAATGACGAGTAAGGCAAATCAAACAAGAAACACAATGAATAACAATTTGCAATAAAATTAAAACAACATAAATTTTACGTTTTAAGGTCTTTTAAATCAGAAAAATGTATTTTTGACAAAAAAATTCGGTGCCTGGGTGTGTGTGTAACGTTGTACCTTAGATAACACTCGAACTAATAGTCCTAATAACTTGAAATTTGGTATGAAGCTGGCTTTCCATATTCTCTTGGATTTGAAAAAAACCGAAAATGGGTATATCCTCTATATTTAACTGTGTTTTTTTATATATAATTATATATGTATCTAATTATTAAAATTATTTTTACAGTTTTTTATAGAGATAATTTTTTTTAAATTTATAATTTAAAATAAATTTCAAATGTAATCTAGGTTCGAATTCTACCAGCGACGATTTTTTTTAGAAAAAAAATCCATATCTTGAAAAAAAAGCAAAATGCGTTAAAAATGCTACTTTACTGATTTACGAAAGGGGTAAGCAATATTAAGGCGCACAAATATGATAGGGGTTAGTCGATATGACAACATAACCTAAATTTACCATATTTCAGTTATATCTTAATGAAATCAAGAAGAAAATTGTCAAAAAAAGTATAGCATGCTAGGAAGTTAATACAAACGTGTACATATCACTTCAAAATGGGTAGGATGAAAAAAATGTTAAACAAAAATTGTCTAATTTGTAAAACAGGGTACTGTTACTATTATTTCTTTTAAGCAAATAAAGTTATAAACTTTTGACTTAGATATTTTTCTTCAATTTTTTAGTTGTAGAAACTGTGTGGAATGAGATTTATTATCGCGCACAAACTTTTTTAAAAAACAATAATACCGTAGTATGTTTCAATCTTTTAATAAAGTAAGAAACATACTCATACTATGAATGTTATTTGTAAATAAAAATTAAAGAAAAAAACTTAAACTTGATAAGTTTTAGTATCATAAATAAATAAATTTGATTATAACATTAAATTTTTAAGTATAATTTTTAGGCTAAATAAAACAGTAAATATTAACTAACCTAAAATTAGTTGGCAAAAGTAACATCTTCAAAAAACAAAATTAAGTTTATTTTAGACATAAATTGTAGTACATAAGTTAATCGTTAAGAAGTGAAAAATTAAAGTAATTTTTGATATTGCCAAGTTCTATAAAATCTAATAAATGTATATTGTAGACAAAATAAATAGAAATGTAAATTTAATGTTGTGTCAAAAGTTAAGAACGTGTTTAACGAAAGTTAACTTAATGAAAAACAAATTATTCAAATATTTGAAGAGTTTATTTATGCATTATAAATGTTTTTTTAGCTTTAGTAGTTCCAATGCCTACAAATTGATTTTCAACAAAAACAAGCAAGTTTTTAGATTCCATTGCTCTCATTAATTTTGCGATGATTTATATCTGATAAAGACATTTTATTTGGATACGGCATTTACAATAAAAACATTTTAAAAATAGCAAAATTTATAAAAAAAAGATTTAATTATTGATATGAAAATTTGTCAACAGAATCTAAATTAAAAATAAAATAAAATTCTTTTTTGTCATTGTTTAATAATATTTATTAATTATTAATAACGATTAAATTATAGAAAAGAGTTAACTTGTCGAATATATGTATAAGATAACTAGTCACAAAGCACGAGTTTCTTAATAGTTGTAATGTACTAGTCTTTACGACATTTACATTATGAATTTTTATTGGCAAAAAATACACCATGTCTTTTTTACTCACACCGTTACATTAAAATATTTAATATTTTAGTTGGTAACTAAATAAGACAATTGCACTTATAAAAATCTAAAAAGTCTAAAACAGGCAGTAGCAAATAAATATGTAAAGTTGTAATACTACTTGTTAGAGCTTAGAACAATAATTAAAATTATTATACTATATATCGTAAAAGTTATTTAAAAACTGAAAATTTTGGGGTTATTGCTAATTTTTGAATAAAGTAATGGAAATCTCTGAAAGCAGGCAAAGAAGAATCTGTTTCAAACCATTATATACACAAGAAGAGTAGAACAAAAAAAATTTATTCTTATTAAACAAGATATTTCTTATGATTCGTGATGAAAAATGATTATAGTAATTGCAGAATTAGATCCGCGCGAGCTTCCGCCTTGTACGCTGCAAAAACGGTACAATATAGATGAAAATTGCACATAAATAATTTATTGAGCACAAAATTTACTACAAAAAAGTCTGCGGGAGTGTATTATTATATCTAATAAAGGCGGGTCGCACAAAACAAATAAAAAATGTAGCAAGTGATTATTTCTGAAATGAATTGTTACATCACCAATAAACGTGGTTTCATTGGCTATGTAGCAATTGTTTTGAGAAATAATCACTTGTTACATTTTTGATTTGCTTTGTGCAACCCACCTTTAAGAGTTACAGAATTTTAAAGTAATTTTTGTGCAACTTTGCGCACGTGTAACTTCTAAACTATTGAATGTAATTGTATCCTTCCGCCGACCTTTTTATAGTAAATTTTGTTTTCTATAAAAATATTTTTGCGCAACTTTTGTCTATCTTGCATCTTTTAGGGTAATGGTTTATTGGTTATTTAAAGTTATTAAGTAAATCATTTTAATACAAAAATTGTGGCGGTTTTGATGCAGGCATGATTTACAAGAAAAACAACTCTTACGACACCTTTTATAATAAAAACTATCAGCAATTACTGGTTTAAGTAATAAAAAATTTCACTGTAAAGTTATCAACATAGGACGAAAGTATGTAAAATAAAATTTGAGTAAACTTTGAATGTTGAAATTGTATCAACAGTCAAGCAATTGTAAATATTATTAGCGTTATAAATCAGTTAAGACTAGAGAGAGGATTCATGTTATAGTAAAGTTCATGTTTTAATGTTTCTTATAGTCAGTAGCGCATTTGTTTAATAATAACAGGAGAAAAATAGGAGATTTATTGTTATTGGTCAATTTTTAAATTATTCAAAATACTAGTTCACCAATAATAAATTCGTTAACTTTCAAAATACATTTTTGTATATGTTTCCAGCTTTAAAATAACGAAGCTCATCTTCAGAAAAATCTACAAAAAATATTTACAACTTATAAAAAGTTAAGATTACAAAAAATTTTTTAACTTTCAATTTTTGAAAAATGTCATAATTAAAAATTTATAACTAAATAACTAAAAAAATTAAATTTTACTAAATGTTATAGGTAAACTATTTTAAAAAAGGAAGATGGAGCAATTTAGAAACAAACTCAAGAAAATTTAAGTTTAAAATCATAATTGAAATTGGTTTGATCGTTCAACAAAAAAAATTTATTTGATATTTTAATATAAATCAACTCTAGTAATTCAAGAATTTGTTTGTTATTGATGTTATTAGAAGGATGAAACAATTTGTAAGCAAAAAGAGTATGGCGATTATTCAAAACATGTTGTGCAAATGTAGATTTTACTGAATTTGGATTAAAAAATAGTTCAAAATACATTAAGAGTATACATTCTTACTTGTGAAAATTGTAATAAACTTTGTTCATCATATTACGTGAATAATATTGTGTTTGTTTTCAGCAACTTCCGATAACTGCAAGATTGGCGATATCTCTGAATTTTTTTGTTTAGTGATATTTGTGATTTAAATGTAAATACCTTACCCACTTACAAAGAAGTTATGAAGTATGAATTGACGAGATACCTTTTAAAATCTCATATAAAAATCCCGAAGAACTAGCCGAGTTAGTTTTAACAAAAGTAGAAAAAATTTGGGAAAGTGCTTCTATCCCCATTGTAAGTAATACTAGAGTTATACAAATCCTGAAAGCATACCATTTAAAATAAAAAAATAAGTTAAAATCTATTAAGAAGTTTACTAATAAACTACCAGGTTTTCAACAAGAAAGCATACTGTTATTTGACATTTCATCGTGTAAGTGTAAACATTTTAGCTTGTGCCTCTGTCCAAAGGAAAAAAAACTAGCTAAAAAAACAAAACTTTTTAACACACTAAAGAACTTGACATTATAGGAAATGTTGAACTATAAAAAAATTAGAAAACACTATAAAAAATAATAGTTTAAAAAAACTAAAAAAACACGCTTTTATAAATAACCGAACTAAAAAGAAGAAAATAATTTATAATTACAAACAAAATTATTAAATTCAGAGCAATAATATATAATTATAAACAAAATCACTAATTTCAGAGTTAAAAGCGTGGGGTGCATCCGGATACACGGTAGTCTTTTGCGCCAAGTATCTGTTATTTCTTTTTTTTTGTAATTAATTATATCAATCATTGTTTTAACATGTATTCAGTTCGACTATTGCTGTCAATTTGTCATTTGACTGATATACATAATACTGTCACTAAACACGACGTTTGAATACATACGTGACGAGATATTCTACAGCTGCACTGTTTTTGTTAAATCTAATAATTTTTTTGTAAAGATCAGAGGTTTTTTTTTATATTTTGTGTTCACGGAAATTAATTTATCATTGTTTGTAACAATAGTTTAACGTGTACTTGGCGAGACATTATACAGAGAAACTGTTATTTGTAGGATTTTTCTATATTTTCATAACTCTTCCCTTATTGATAGCTGCCTTTAGAATAATTGTAACAATGATTATAGATGCACCCCACGCTTTTAACTCTGAATTTAGTGATTTTGTTTATAATTATATATTATTGCTCTGAATTTAATAATTTTGTTTATAATTATAAATTATTTTCTTCTTTTTAGTTCGGTTATTTATAAAAGCGTGTTTTTTTAGTTTTTTTAAACTATTATTTATTTTCTATTTTTTAGTTCGGGTACCTATAAAAGCGTGTTTTTTCAATTTTCTAAGCTATCAGTTATTTTCCGTATTTTAATTCAATTTATCAATAATCAATTTTTGTGGACATGTGATTATGAGATATCTTACGAACTAAAAACGTATTGGAAACAGTAGTTATCGACAGTAAGACCTTATTTCTCGGGGAGGGAACCTGAGAAACAGCTATCACATCCAAGGCAGGCAGCGGGTGCGCAAATTACCTGCTCCGACACGAAGTGGTAATAGCGATAGGCTTTGTTGAGATGAACCCCTGCGCAGTTCACGCGCTCTGTCTTTGTCACTCTCATGCAGAGGATCCCTAAAGAAATCAATTAATCTTGACGATCCTAATTAGGATAATAAAAACTTTTTAATGAATTATTGCATTGTCATCGGTCCGTGAAACGCATGCAAAGTTTCAAGTTAATCAAACACCTGGAAACCGCTGAAAATTAAGCTCAAAGATTCCGTTACATACATACATACATACATACATACATACATACATACATACATACATACATACATACATACATCCCGAACTAATAAAAGCGTGTTAAAAAAGGGTAGAATGGAATGGAAATATCGTAGACCAAACCAACATCAGCTTTTGGTGTCTTTTGAACTTAATAGATTAACATCTTTGAAGAAGTTAAGATTTTATTGCCAAAAATGCCTCAACTCAATCTGAAACTAAACACAGAATTACAAATTATCCTTCACTATTCAAAACATGTAATATTATCGAATATTTGAGAGCAGCAGCAGCATTAGCATCATCTGTTTTACACGATATCGAAGCTGATGTAGGTACAGGTAATAGACAGACATACAGTACGTAAGGAGAGAAACAAAACTTAAAAATAAATAACAAACCAGGCTAATGTTTCTGTATCTTCCGCTTTGTATCTCGACGGCAAGAAGGATAAAACACTAAACATTGTAAAGAAAAAAAGTAAAAACTATAGAAAGATAAATATAGAAGAGCACTTTTTGTTGGTTCACGAATCTAATTCTATTCATATGGAATACGTTGTGCTTTAAAAGCATTAATCAAAGAAACAGAAAATTTCATAACAGGTCATTTTTTAGAGGTAACCTATAACATTTTATTTCTTTCAAATATTTTCATAAGAAGAACAACAGGTTACTCGAAGAGCATTTACAAAAATCATTACAGTGAATTATTTGTCATCTGCACATAAACGAATTATTTTTGCAACATTTATTTGTTTATCTTGATGGGCGTACAACAGGGACTACCTCGTACATAGCAGTAATCAAAATAGCACTGGAACACTGTGAAAACCTGCCGTTACAGAAATTCAAACTTATCGACGTAGAGTAACCAAAGTTTATAGCTTTAAATGTTTTAAGTTCTGATCAACACAGAATAGTATCATCTGTTATTACAGGAGTTATTCCTGTTGATTTACTACATCAATCTCCAAAAAAAATATCGCATGCAAAGTGGTTAACATGCGCAAATGTTACGATTAGAATTTCGTGATAGGCACGCACTAAGTCTAATTTTATAAGTATTGTTCAACCGTTCAGTTTATACGAAAAGTCCAAGATATGTGCGATAAGGTATCAATCTGGCATGGTAACGGCATTAAGACGGCGATAATCTTCGCATGGTCTCCACTCACCCGATTTTTTAGGTACTAAGTGTAACGGACTGGCTCACAGACCACTCGATGGTCTACAAATCTTTTGCTCTAGAATGTATTCAAATTCTTCTTTGGTGGTTTTAGCTTTTTCTGGATACAATCTGCGTGCGGGCTCTGCTACTGGCTGCCTTTTAGTGAGAATGTGATAAACGACTTCATGTTTTTTAGTGGGAGTTAGTACTGATGCCCGTGTGACCGATGGGAAATGCGCTAACAGTTCGTGAAAAATACATGTTTTTGATACCGTCGTGATTGTAGTGATATTGCAGCGGGCTATTAACCCTAATGTTGACAAACGCGTATTGTTGTCAATTATTCGACAATTCTTTAAATCCGTTAACAAGCTACGGTGTCTTAAAAAATTGGCGCCTATAATCGGTCGAACGACGTCGGCTTCTAAGGATCTCCCCCGGAATGCGCGACGTAAGCCAAGGTTTACATATATAGACTTTTCACCGTATGTATTTATTGTAGATCCGTTCGCGGCAAACAACTTTAATGCAGCGGGCGTTTTTCGTCGTTGGGTGCACGTAGGCGGTATTACCGACACGTCAGCTTCGGTATCAATTAGAAAGCGCATACCTGTTTCTCGTTCTTGTATAAATAGGCGGCTTTGTGAATACGTTCCGTCTTTTACCGCCTCCACTAGCAACGGTGATGTTCGTTTCTCGATTCTGAAGTAATTTTACGATATCTGCACTTTTTTGCTTCTTTTCCGAATCTGCGATGATAAAAACACTTCAAGTTGGCGTTACGCTTACAAGACCATGAGCGCGGTCGGAATCTAAGTCGTCGATGCCGCATTGAAAGTTTTTCAACTTTTTCTGTTAATTCTGCAATTTGCTTTTCTAATAATGCAATTCCCGAGGTTTCAGTGATGATGATGATGTTTGTGCGCGTGCGGATTTGTTAATGGCGGCAACACTGTAATTGCTAATTTCCGCAATTCTGTCTGCCATTTCCGCTAGTTTTTCTGGTTTCTCATCTTTACTCACCGAGAGTACAATTTGTACTTGAAACGGCATTCTCTGTAGCCAAAGCGTGCGAAAGACAAATTCATCTATTTTTGAAACCTCTAGCGTTTTCATTTCTCGTAATAAGTGCAACGGTTGTCTATCACTTAACTCTAAATCCGTCAACAGCGTTCTTAATTGTTTTTCTTGTGAATCTGTAAACCTTGCAATTAGATGTTTTTTTAGAGTCTTGTACTTCACGAGTCACTAATATAGCTAGTTATTAAAAGTTCTTTTCATTAACAACAACTATTTTTATTCAATTATTACAAATACTTGAAGATTAACACAGAGAAATCGGATTACGCGTCTAAGCGATCGATAGCAGATCTTAACCAACAATTGAATTGTCGGCGAAAAGAAAAACTATAATCCCTTTTCTTAGTGGTAAAAGGCGTTTCCTGTAGATAGGTTCTGGCAGCAAATTGAATTTGTAATTTGTTAACCGCTACAGCTTCAACAATGTTAATGTCAAAATTCTGATATAAGAATGTTATTTTGGTGCATTCTTAAATCATAAAGAGTTTTTGCAGTTTTAGAACTAATGACTTAGCAAAATGATGAGACACTCTTTGAACATAAGCTTCTATAACTGAGGCTACTTTTTTACTATAAATTAAAACCGTTAGGTAAAACAAGTGTTTCTGTAGACCATAATGGATTTTGGTACTGTATCGATGACATTCAGAAAGAACCAATTTTTCAAATGATTGTTTATTTGATCAATAAATTTCTAATTAGGCTGTAGAAATAATTTAGCAAGTTTTAGATAAAAATAAATTAAAGATTTAGTAACAGTATTAACTTATTTTTTTAGTCAAGTGGGGATATTTTATTTTCAGTCTTTCTTTTTTGCTGTTTAACATTAATGTTATGATGTTAATTTTTGATAGAAAAAAAGCACTTAGAAAATAACTAATATTAAAATAAAAAAGAAGTTTTATAAAGAGTTTTTTAACTTTGCTTTAATATTCTACAAATACTTTGTGTTACGCTAAAATTGTCAGTTTGTATGTAATATAGAAAAATTAAAAATTTTTGATATTCCTAAGTAACAATTATATTCCACTATCCTAAATTCTACGTTCAAAACTCATTATCCAAAACTAACTTAATAAACACTGTCAAAAAATTTTTTTTTTCTATTTTATTCTCACGCATTTAAGTATATACATATATTACGTTTTATCATAATTAACGTGATTGTATTGTATTCAAGTTAAAATCCAAAAATTAAAAAAATTCTGCATTGTTTTTAAGGTTTTAAACAAATAATTTATAATTGATAATAAAAACATAATTTTATAATTTTAAATTATTTTTTTTATTAATTCAAAAGATGTATTTATATATATTTTTTTTTTGGTTTAAAGCAGCACAATAAAACAGAGGCTATTATGGTATAATATCAATTCAATTTTAAGTTCAAACTATAAGCGTTTAGTGATTATTAATGTTTTTCTAAATAATAAGAAAGTTTTTATATTAAAAAAATTTAATACGCTACTATTGTTACAAAAATTATTTAAATATCATATAAATTTTTTTGTGTTTTTATTAAACTAAACACTTTACATGTAAAAAAACATTAAATAATATTTCTGTTTTTTTGTTCAAATATTTTTAAACATTAATAAATTAAATAATTTGTATTTTGATACATAATTTTTATTTAAATTACAAACCAAGTATGTTTAACTTGTTTAAACATAATTTGCTAATGAAACTTTTATTTTGTTTTTATTTGTACATACGTTCAGTAAAAAATTGAAACAATTTTTTTATAAACTTCACACAAAAAAACATTTGATTGTTTCTAAATTTAGATTTTATTAATTCTTATTTCATGATCTTTTGGTCTGCGTAATTACGAATAACATTTTTCAAATATAACAGATATGTATGTTTATTAAATGTCAAATTAAATTTGTTTTAATTAACTTTTGTCTGTCTGTTCAATTCAACTTTTAAGTTTGCTAATTTTAAACTAATTCTCTAAAAAACAAACAATGCGATAGTACGCTACGTTCTAGGAATTTTTGCGATTTCTAGTTTTTAATTTATTTACTGTTTTCGACATTTATTGAGCACTTGACTAACAGTAATAAAATAATTTCTAATTTACTATAAATGATTTTAATACGGTTGATTTAACAACTCCAATTTCTTCAGATAAAGTTTATTGCGTTTGACCGGCAATAATTTTGCCGTAACACTAACACACAATAATAATAATAATAATTTGTATCCTAATTATTATTCAATTGGGTTTTTGAAAAAAAAATTTTTTTGTGATAAATGGAAAGATCATATATAAGTTTTATAACAAAACTATTTTTTTTTCGTAATAATTCAAAAGAGATTTCAAAATAAAAACTAATTTTTGAATCCAGTACCGAAGACACGCCGACAGTTCCCGAACAAACCCAAGCGCATGTGACGTCATAATGTTAGTTTGTACTCATTGCAGTTGATACAGAAATAACAAGTACAGTGTTTTGATATATTTAATTCTGTTGTCATTGTTAAATATTCAAATAAGCTTTACTCCGAACTCGGTGTTCTGGACATACCCATCCTTTTACAATACAAATATTATTTTTACGACTTGGTTGAATTATAACTTACAGCTTTGTCGTCGTAACTCTCACGCGATGCTCTACTATTTATGAAATAAATAATTATATTTAATATAATGGAGAATAAATACTTAAAATTAAATATTTTCATTTATTATATTATTTTTAACAGACTTAGCTTGATGTCTTGCAGAGCTGGGCAAGTTACTTTGTAAAAGTAATTAACTACTAACTAAAGTTACTATTTTTTAAAAGTAGTGTAAGTTACTAACTACTAACTACCATAAATCGAAAAGTAGTTAGGTTACTAACTACTCAACGGTTGTATTCTAAAATATAAGTTATTTTTTTCAACTACTTGTAGAAAAAGTAGTTCTGAAACGATTTATGTTATACCACTTTTAGTCATATAAACATAAGTACCTATAGACACTGAATTATTATTACATTAAAGAAGACAAAGTAAATCAATCACGCTCACACGAAAACAGTAAAACCTATTATCGTGTATTTTATTACAAATTCTCAAAAAAATTAATAAAATAAACCTTTAAAAACAGAACTTAAAGTAATAAACTGATTGTGGTATTCGATATTCATTTCCTTTTCATAAAACTAACTTTTCCAAAAAGAGCATCAGCCAATGCATTTCTTTTGGGCGAATTTATGAGTGAAAACGAAAATAATCGCTCGACAGCTGATTAAAATTAAATTAAAATTATACTGTGTCCAATGAACATTTTTTTAATAATCTTATCATCATCTTACATAGATATATGAATTCTGTTATCTTCCAGGTGTTTTAACAGTTCTAGTTCTATTCTTCTGGTTTTGTGAGCATGTTCATTCTCAGTATCAAAAGAAATGAGTAACTTTTTAGACAAACCACGTTCATCAAAATCAAAAAAATCTTCATTTTGTAATACTTTGTTTACGTTTAGATCAGTGGCATTTAACATTTTGAAACAATTTAGGTTTGCTGCATTTACAACAATTTTTTGAATAGTCTTTACATCCATGTTTATTTCTGCGTTAGCGTTTATCACTTGAATGACACGTTTTACCTGCAAAACTGCAATGCAAGCTGAATAATTGTTGCAATTCCATATAATTGAAGCCGCTAATAAAGTAGTGTTTAATTACTAGTAAAGTAGTTAAGCTTATTATCAATGTAGTTTAACTATTTTTGTAGTTAAAAAAGGGTAGCTAACTACTTTTTTTAAATACAATTACACCAAAAAAGTAACTTATTCTAACTAGAGTTACATTATGAAATCAAAGTAACTTGAATATGTAGAATACAACTAACGTCAACAATAAAGTAGTTAGATTAGTAGCTTAACTACTGCCCAGCTCTGATGTCTTGGCACCTCGAACTTCAGCAGAATTAAACCGAACGTCATTTTTTTTAAAAATGGTTATCATAAATATATCAGCGTCAGGAATATTATCAGACTTTGCCTTTATAAATCCTCTTATGACACATAGCTAATCGGAATCAACTAACAACTCGTTTTTTAGCAATAAATTTTCAATATTATTGTCTAGTTACGTGTAATAACGTGTAAACGCTGTACTGTTATTAAATAGCTATAACATTATGACGTCACAACGATGGCGACCAATCATGGCGCGTTTATAGTCACGTGATTTTTTTTTAAATTTTATCAATTTTTAATCGTTTATAATTAATTTTAAAAAAAAATTTTTAAGTTTTTTTCATTAAATATCAATATTATTAATAATAAAGTTTTAAAATACATAAGAAAAATCAATAATTTTTTTTTTTTCAAATTCCCAATTCAGTTAAATAATTTGTGGATTTTTAATATAATTTTACAAAATGTAATAACCGAATGTATAGATACTGTTGTATTAAATGTTGAGGATTTACTAGCTAACATTTTGAAACAGTAAAATTAATTATTGACCTCTTTTATGTTTAATATTTTATTTACTATTAAGTAACTACACTTCGTAAAATTGCTCATAGTCTTGTTTAGTGGATTGTTTTACTTGATACTATTTTTGGCCTGATAAAATGTTAGCTAATAGCACGAAACGTTGCCACAAAAATAGATTAAAGTGGTTTTGCATGCTCCTCCTAAGCGAGGAAGTCGAAATTAGTTATTGTAATACACAGAGGAGGATAAAAAAAACTTTACCAAATTATTTTATTTGTAACTTGTATTGCAAATTTATTTTAAAGAAAACATCAATGCAGAATTTAAAGTTCATTTTGCTGTAACTTGTATTATGCACTTAGTGTTTCGATTAGTTAGTTAGGCAAGATTGCGTTGCGTTAATTCTACAAATTTGAAAGGTAAAACTTTCATACCAGTAGCTTTGTGCTCCGTGCTTAAACGATCTATCAAGGCAACACTTCGTAGAATAATTTGTGTAAAACGATTAGAAAATCAAACGTATTTTTGTATGATTCTAGGAACACGTTTGTATTTATAAAAATGATTTGTGATATATGTCTGTTACATTTTGTTTTAACTTTTGTGGATGTGTAATTACGTGTTAAGGTAGGTCTAGTAGACATGAGTATCAACTGTAAGTGGCCCTATGGTTTTCATAATTAAATGTAGTCAATTTGTTGCAACCAGTTTATAGTGGGTATGCATGTTATGACAAATGTTACATGTTATTGTTGCAGTATTTATATGTATTTAGTTTCTCGACTATATTTAACGTATGTTGTACTTCTACAATTACATAAATCAAATATGATATCAACGTCATCTGAAATTAATTTATTACGTAAACTAATACCTAAAGAAAGAAAAGAAGAGAAAAGGACGACAAAAGGAATACAAATAAAAGAATGAGAGAAATATTTTAGAAGCCTGCTAGAGAGTTTTCCTTTTGAAACAAAATTATACAAAAGAAAACAGACAAAGAAAATAAGTAGTAGTAAGACGGGAAAGAGATAAATATAGTGTAAATGAAGACAAAGTAATAGAAGCAATAAAAAAAGTAAAAAAGGAAGGCGGCGGGAGAAGATGAGATACAAAGCGAAGAGTAGGTATACGGAAAAGAAAATGTAGCAAGAAGGATGACCAAAATACTAAAGAAAATATGGAAAAGGAAAGGATTCCCGGAGAGATCAAGAGAGGAAATAATATGCCCAATACACAAAAAAAGAGACAGAAAAGGGTATTGAAACATTTTGAAACACTTGGCAAATAAAGAAATAGAGAAAAAACGGGGAGAAAATCCTGGCACTGTTAGTAGATTTAAAAGCCGCTTTTGACAGAGTGAACAGAAAAAAACTGTAGGAATACATGAAGAGAAAAAATATAAATGAAAGATTAATAGAACGAATGAAGGAACTTTACGAAGAAACTAGAAGAAAGGTGAAAGTGAATGGAAAAGAGAGTGAAAAATTTGTTACAAGAGGACGGTTGAGACAGGGATGTCCACTGAGCCCAAACCTGTTTGCAGTATATACGGAGTACTTAGAAAAGATAACAGATAGGAAAGATAGTAGTAGGAAAAGTAAAAGTGTGGTCGTTGGCATATGCGGATAACATAGTGTTGGTGGTTGAAGAAACAAATGAAATAAAGGAGATGATAAAGGCGCTAGAAAAATAAAAAAAAGAAATAGAGGTAAATACGGAGAAAACAAAAATCATGATTTTTAGAAAAGGAAGAGGGAAAAGAAGAAGAAAGGAGTAAACATGGAAGGAAGAGGAAGTGAAGCAGGTGAAGAAATTTACATACATGTTACACGATAAAGTAGGGTAATAAAGAGGGAAAACACATAAAATAAAGAGTGAAGAAAGAAAACAGGTTAATCGGAAAAGTATGGAGTATGAGGGAAAGATTGTTTGGGGTTAATATAGAAAAAAGAAGGCTGTTGTTTAAGAAGCTACTAAAAAGTGTAGTGATATATATAGCGGAAATATGGGGGTAGAAGGAGTATAAAGAAGTAGAAGAAGATAGAGAAACGCCGGAGTATATTAGAGACAGGAAAAAGGACTATAAAATACGAGAAAGCATTGAGGAAAAGGACCAAATAAAGAAAACTACAGGAACGTTGGAAAGAGATAAAGGAAAGAAGAGTGAGTACGGGCAGAATAGCAGAGAAGAATATCATTAAAAAAACGGGTACGCGAGAGAAAAAATATATACTAAGAGAAGAGAGAGTATGGGTAAGATAAAAAATATTAAAGAGAGATAGGAACATAAAAAGCAGGAAAAACGAACAAAGATAAAAGAAATCAGATATAATGTGAATTATATATAAGAATATCAAAGGAGAAGAGGTTCCAGAATATCTTAAGGGGGAAAGAAACAAAAACAAGAAGAAAAAATGACAACAAGGTTTAGATGTGGGAACGATAAGTTAGCAAATAAATACTTGAGAAAAGAGAAAGTAAGAATGTGCAAACTATATAGAGAAGAGACAGAGCTCTTTAAACACATGAAGGAATTAATGCAAAGAGCTAAGAGAAGAGATTAAGAAAGTAGAAGAAATTTTAGAAGAAAACGAAAGAGGAGCGGATTAGATGGAAGAAGTATAGAGAAGGAAAAAACAGTTAAGAGAAGAGGAGAAAAAATAAAAAGAGAAAGAAGTATAAATAAATGTAAAAAAATGTAAATGTAAATTTAAAAAAAGAGGTAAAATTGTAAATAAGGGAAACACAGATTACTTTGTAACAACACATAGGTGAACAAATAAAAAAAAATTTTTTACTTAGAAAAAAAACGAAACAAACATCTACATCTTCTTTTATCTTTCTTCGTCTTTCTTTCACTCCATTCTTTTTGTTTTTCTTGATTGGTTGACTACCTGCATGACAATTATTTTTCTTCTTGTTTTTTCTGGTTTGTTAAACCCGTAGAGATGGTCACAGTTTTTTTACAAAAAACAGACGTAACATTAAATTTTCTCATTTTTTTCTTTGCTCTTTCTCTTCTTTCTAGCTTCTGGATTTACTTTGTCAAGGAAACAGAGCATCTATTTCGACAAATCAAAAGTTTTCTCAAACTAATACTTTTCGGGAGTCGCAACAGAGGGGTATTAAGAGCTGATTCGAGGATAGCTGTTTACTCTTAACCATTGCGCTAGATAAGCAATTATAGGCAAATCACAACTACAATTAGCATGTTGGTTTAAACTTCTCCTTGTACTATATTTTTTTTGAGTTTTCTTTCATTAGGTTATTGATTGTTTGTAACTTACTTTTTGATATTGTTTAATGCGTTTCTGAATTTAGTTTACCTATTTGTGGTACTTTTACTACAATGTTGGTCGTTAAAACCCTCAAGTTTATGGAAATCTTATTTCTTTTCTGTATATATGATGATGAAGTTTCTAACCGACGCTCATCTTTTTTTTTTTTCATAAGGTATAAACCACCTGCCAAGTGTCTTATTGCAAGTTAGATATACTCGAAGGAGTATTGCCGTAAGTACGTTTTTGTTTTCGTTTCGTTTTACGCTTTATCAAGTGCGGTACAAAGAAACTAATTAAAATAATAACAAAATAATTTAATTTGTGCATGTTCAAAAACGAAATGCAAGCAAAATAGAAGATGGAATTTCTAACGCTATTATACAAAGAAGGTAACCGTAACCGTAACCTCTATATAGAGTAAACTACATAGTCAAATGATTAGAGATTTAATTAAACAAGAATACAACAACTTAGAAACAGAAGAGCAGAGTGGGTAACGAGCGAGTCGTTCCTGAATGAATAACTTGTTTACCTTAACAAATGATAATTCAAAAAAAGGTTAACGCTTCACATCTTATTTATAGACATCAGTAAAGTTTATAAAATGTGCCGGTTGCAAAAAGTATCAACCTTGTAAGGAATATCCAAAAATCACATACAGACATTATAAAAATAAAAATAGGAAACAAAACTACACCAGTCTTTATCGCAAATAAATGGTTAAAGCAAGGATGCTGTGTTTCTCCTACCCTTTTTAAAATATACATATAATACGCAGTAAAAATAGAAAAGGAACTGCACAAGAATGGGCATACAATAAAATGTTCTAGCAAATGACAGAGAATCTAGAATACTTGTTCCAAAAATCATTAAAGTGTACAGCAAGGCAGGTATAAACATTAATACAAATAAAGCAAAGTATATGTTTATTGGAAAGACAGAAGACATATTTCTAGAAGATGCTTAGAAAATTGTTCCGTGCAAGGAATACACTTATCTTAGTGTTAAGATAAATAAAGACGGTAAAGACAGACACAAGACACAAAATTAACTAAGCGAGAACCATAATAAAAAAACCTAAATAGAATATGGTGGCACAAAAAAAGAAGAGAAAGCAAAACATACAATACCATAGTGAAAAACATTATACGGAGGAGAGGCATGGGCTTAGACGAAGGCAGATAAGGAAAGATTAAGAGCTATGAAGATAGATGCAATCAGGAAATCATGTAAAATATCAATGTTAGACTAAACCACAAATTTGAAGCTTATAAAAAGGATTGGAATTAAGAACGACATATTTTAGCATGTAAAAAGACGACAGTTGATTTGGTATGAACACGTGATGCGGATGCAGAAAAAAACCTACTCAAGGCTGCATGGAGATGATCGATTCCACACAAAAAAAAGAGAAAAACCAAGAACAACATGAAAAACAGTATCACAAAGACAATAAGTACCAGGAATCTTTCTGAAAAGCTATGCTACGATGAAACCTTTTAAACTGTATGTGAATTAAAAAATAAATAAGTTGTATCATATTTTTAAAAACTGGAGTAATTTGTATTAGTCAACATTATCTAATATTTTTGTGATTTCCTAAGCAAGAAGATGATAAACTAGTTTTATATAACATTTTATTATAATAATGCATTAAAAATAGTTTTTTTCTTATAAGACAGTGTCAGACATTGATCAGATTTGTTTCTTTTTGAAGCAATTCAGTGCAAAAATAAATTGATAAAATGGTTAAAGAGCTTAAAATTTTATTATTTGATTACGTAAAAATTTATTAATTTATAAAATGTGTCAATAATAATTGTGTGCTACAAATTTAAAAACTAACACAAATAGTAAATTAATAATTTGCATAAGTTAACACATCTGAAACAAACAGAACAAAACTTTTTTGCTGTAAATTGTGTAATTAATTTCTGCATTTATTTGTAAAAAATTTGTTAATTGGCAGCTTACGTCGTTTTATCAAGTTATTAGAACTATAAATATTATAAAAAACAAACAATTGATTAACAGATTATTTGTAGTTTGTAATGAGAACAATAAAAATTTTAAATGCTCGTTTTTGCTTATAAAAGGTTGTTGGTTTCAAGACGCATTTGTCTGAAACGTTTTATAACATTTTTGGCTCAGTACTAGATTTTTTTAAAAGAAAAATTAGCCAATTTATTTTCTAAAGAAAGGAATAGACTGCATATTACAGAACGTAACAATTTGGGAGTGTTGTAGATGATATTAGAATGATAAAACTCTATCAGCTTAAACCATCTCATTTATTTTGTTTTATCTGTTAATGATTTTATTTATTAACATAATTTACAATAACATTTTTCTACACATTTGATAGTTAATTTTATTTTTAGATTATAAGTGTTATAAATTTTTATTCTTGTAAAACCAAACATAGTCTAAAAAAAGTTGATAACTATTGACTGAAAGCTTTATTTAGTGTGATTGTTTATCAAAAATTAATCATTGTGTATGTTGAAAAAATTGTAAGTAAATTAACAACTTGTTTGATGAAAAGAAAATTAAGAATCTACTTTAAAATACTTTCGATAATGTTTACTCTTTTAATTACATAATTATTAATGTAAATAATAAACAAACTTTGTTTTATCATTATAAAAAAAATTTACATTTGTTGCAAAGTTTTATAGCGTCAAGAATGTTCAATTTTCTTCTCCCCACAAAACCATAAGTTCCATGTAGATTCTATAAGCATTCCCAAATATTCATTTCTAAAGCATTCCAATAGTAGTTTGTGTATGGACTTCTAATAACACACTTAATTTAAAACGTATTCTATTAGAATGCCTATATAAGAAGAATAAAGTACTCTAAAAGATTCTTTTAAAAACACTTCTATAGGAATACTATATTTAATTTAAGAAAGAAGTGCTTATAGCAGCCTTAAAATGGCAGTTGATTGGAATCACTAAAGTATTAGAAATGTAGCATTCTAAAGGCGTTCCCATATTGATTCTATAATAATGCACATAGAAGGAGAATAAAGTACCCTAAAAGATTCCTTTAAGATCACTCCTATAGACCTTCTATATTGATATAAAAAATAAAGTGTTTATAGCAGCCTTGACAATGTATTAAAATTCAAGTATTACGATTAACATGATAACATTCTTTTAGTGTTTTAGTACCTCTAAAATCGGTTTAATGGTTCTTTATTTGAGATAAAGAAACATAATTTTTAATATCAGAAAAAACCGTTTGTACAAGCTGCTAAATTGTAATACCTAAACAAAAATAACTTCCTGTAGAGATTAAACGCCGACATCTAAATTTTGTTGATAAAGATATGTATGCAATAAAAACCTATGCATTCGCGTTTGATACTGTAAATGTAAATAAGATTGTTGATTTCTGAGAATTGTGACGAGATATGTACCGTCTACCGAGTTTGATTCACCATAAACGCTAAAGTAAGTACTTATACGGTCACGGGTATATGCAGTTTTACGTTTACGAAACGAAGACGACTTCGGGCTTAGTCTATATTTGTAAATGTGTTCTTTTTTGTGCTGAATTAAAGAAGAAAAAGCTATTAGAAGTTCTGCTGATTTAAATAAAAGTAAGTACAAAAAGAAACAATTGACAACATATCTATTTTTCTACGATCAGCTTATCCACGTTTTAGCGCTTTATTGTTATTGTTTATTTTTACTTGGCATCCAGTTATTTTTTAGAACAGGAGTGGCCAACCTGCGGACTTAAACTTAAAAGCATTGTAATAAAAATTTATTTTATTCATAAAAAGAAACATATATTTTGATATGAATCTAGTGAAAATGCATGCGACTGATAATAGATAATAAAAAATAATTAATCGCTTAATTTTGTTATAGAGTTAACCCAAAGTTGGCTCAAAGGAGTTCCTATAGATGTTATTAATGAGGTGTTCCAATGGCTACGTCATGGCAAAGCGAGATTAAAAAATGAAATAATTAGGATGATGCAGCAAACTACAAATTCGCAAACCATTGATTAAAAATTATTATAGTTTAGACAAAGATACTGTACAAATTTCTTAATAAAAAATGACTTAAAACTAATCATTTCATGCTTTTTGTGTTTCTTATGGTATGCTATTAAAACCCTGTAAAAGCATGCAAATCAATTACCTTTTAGTCGTTAACTTTGTCATGCTATTCTACAACATAGGAAAGTACTATATTGGCACTATTTTAAAGCATTCTAATGGAACGTGAAAACTTCTACCTTTGGCCTGCTTTTGTACAACGTCTAATAGGACTCTATAAGCACTAACTGTACAGCATTCTACTGGAGTGTCAAAACCTATCTCTAAACATAAACCATTCTACTGCTACAGGAAGGCTTTCAGTAATATCAATACTGCCTCTATGCTTCTAAAAGCATTATTATGGAACCTATTTGGTTTTGTGGGCATATGAATTGCAGTACTTGCTTTCGGCACAAACTGCAAAACTTTAGTACACATGGGAAACGACTAGCATTCGATACTTGTTGAACAATAAACTATTCTAGATATTTATTTATTAACAAAACATACTACTGGCTATAAACTTTAAAATTAAAACAGTTTTTTCAATACAAAACAAAAAATGCTTTAATAATAATAACTTATGTATAATCAAAAAAAAAACCTTTTCTGGGTTTTAATTTATTACACTAAAGTAATTTTAATTATTTAAATAAAAACAAAAATTAAATACAAACAAGTAAATCAATTATATAATTTATCAAAGCAGTCATTATAATTATAATGCATTTATTGTAATTCAATTAATAGCCGGCGTTCTCTTCTTAAATAATTGTTGATTTATATCATTCTTTAATTAAAGCAACGCATAACTTATATCACATAGTAATTTTTACGTATTTATATACATTATAGATAACAAAATGAAAAAAATTGCACTTGAATAAGTTATGTAAAATGTAATTATTTATTGTTTTATGTAAATTATTAATAATAAAAGAATTGTACAATTATGAACTAATAATATTGAAATTTAACTTCTTATTGTAAACACTCACTACTAAGAAAATTGGCAAAACATTACAGTTGCATAATATAAAAATCAATTTAAAAAATAATATAAAAACTTTCATACTTATAGTATTTACAAAATACTTTGCTTTTTTTGGTAAAGTATATATCGATTACAGCAAACAAAATGTGTAAATTACATTTAACCAGTAAAATTTGCAATAACTAAACACGCTACAGTTACATTACATGGAATATACTTAATTATATTTATCCTTCTAAAACCAAAAATTATTTTTTGTGCTGCCAACATCGCAAACGTCAATATTAGTTTGTTAGTGTAGTTACTTAATGGGCAAAAAAGGCTCTAAGGTGGCAAAATAAAAACGAGAAATCCACATAAAACTAAGTGTTCGAAGTCAGTTATGATATTAGAACGAGTATGCGACAGGTGGAAAAGTCATTTAAAAATAAGGAAATTAAATTAAAATTAAAAAAAAAAAAGATGTTAAAGATAATGTCAAATTTGAGAGATTTAGTAATAAATGTAGTACCAACATTATATCTCTGGTGAATTTGTTTTTATTTTTTCAAAAAAAAAATGTAATTTTACATAAGACAACACAAAAAATAATGTACGTTACTCTCGTTGAAAGTATCATAGCATAACTCACTCACATGCAACGTTTGTTATGCTACGGCTTACTTTTGACCCTTGTTACGTAAATTACTGCTAAGTATAGTAGAATTTCATAACTAAAAATTGACACTATCATTTATTAATTAAACTGTCTGTCAGAGATATTAACATACAACATTATCTGTGTTATTGTTTATGATAACCATAAATTTTTTTTTAAAATAAATATAACAAACTTGTTTATATCTTAGAATTGCTAAAAACAACAATAGTTTTATTTTCATATAAGTTAAATTGTAATAATACTATGTAACTGTCAAATTAATTTGGAAAGCAATTAAATTTTGTCGTTACAAGTTTTAGTTTTATCAAGATATGTTATTAAATTTTATAAAAAATTAATATATAAATACAAAATTGAAGTGTAGGTCAAAAACCAATAATTAAAACTTCTAATTAATCAACTATTTCAATATGAAAAATTACTTAACATAGTAACATGGAAATTGCATGAAGTGAAAACGTAGATTTTATGGAAAAAAATCTGATAAATACCCAATTTATTATTGATGTCGATGGAAGTTTTAGTATTATCAAATAACTGTTTAATATTAAAAGGACTAGAGTAACAAAGTTTAAATTTAGAATTATTGGATCTATTAATGTAACTAACTAAATTATGTAAAGAAGGAATAAAAGGAATAGCGAAATAGTTTAAAATTTCTACTTTAGACGAGTTTAGGGAAGTGTTCAAATTTATACAGTGTTTCAGACTATAAAGTCTAGGTAACCTAAGGTTTGTAGCAACTAATTAAGAAGGAATTTTATTAAAGAATTTAAGAACATTAGAAGAATCTAATAAAAAATTTTTTGTATTCAGATTAAATTTGTTTAAAGAAAAATTTTAAACTCACTTAAAATCTTCACACTCTCCCAAAAATTCATAAACAGAATATTCCTGTTAGACCAATAGATAATTATTTAAATTCTCCAACATTTCTTTTGTCTAAATTCCTATCAAAATTTTTCACTCATAACATTAATTCCAAATCTTCTTACTCCGTTCTTAATAGCGAACAACTCATCAATAATCTGAACAAAGTTTCTCTTCCTAATAATTTGAACCTTATTATTATTTCTTTTGATGTCAATTTATTTCCGTCAGTACCAATTCATGAAGTATTAGATATTATTTCCGATTTATTGTTTCATTCTGACTATTCAGATCTTATTTCACAACAAATAGTTAATCTAACCGAATTTTGTCTGAATAATGTTTTCTTCCAGTTTAATAATTTGATTTATAAACAATTACAAGGCCTTCCGATGGGTTCTTCATTATCACCGATTTTAGCAGAAATTTTTGTTAAAAATCTAGAAAATAATCACATTAGTAACTCTCATTTATGTAGAGATCATGTACTATTTTGGTATCGTTATGTAGATGATATCCTTTGTGTTTTTAAAGGTGAGGTTGAGCACGATCATTCTTTCCTAAACTTCCTCAATAATATTCATCAACGTATACAATTCACAGTAGAATTTCCTGTTAATAATAAAATTGCTTTTTTAGATTTATATATTAGTCTTATCAACTACAAATTTTATTTCAATATTCATAGAAAACCGACCACGACTAATCATGCTATACCATACGATTCTCACCACCCATTTTCACAGAAATTTGCTTCATTTGACTATTTTTTCAACCGCCTTTTTTCCTTACCACTGAATCAATCTGATTTTCAATTTGAATTAAATACTATTGACAAGATTGCTTCAGCTAACGGTTTTCCTTTTCATTTAATAGACAAGCTCTATAACAAAAATTTTCTGAAACACTGTATAAATTGGAACACTTCCCTAAACTCGTCTAAAGTAGAAATTTTAAACTATTTCGCTATTCCTTTTATTCCTTCTTTACATAATTTAGTTAATCACATTAATAGATTTAATAATTCTGAATTTAAAATTTGTTACTCTAGTCCTCTTAATAAAAAACAGTTATTTGATAATACTAACACTCCCATCGACATCAATAATAAATCGGGTATTTATCAGATAGTTTGTTTGTGCAATAAGAAATATATAGGTAGGACATGCAAATCCTTCAAAATTAGACTCAAGGAACATTTACGATACTTGTTTAATCCGAATAAATACAAATCAGATTCTTTTTCCATAAATTCTACGTTTTGACTTCATGCAATTTTAAATGATCATTTATTTAAATCAGCCCCTTTGATCCACCCTTTATCGAACAAAGATTATAGACTCAACATTTTAGAATATATTTACATTGAACCCTTACCTAAAGTTGATCTTATTAATGATCAAATTAATTTCTTTCACCTGAAATTTAACTATTCCTGACCAAATTCGTGTTTACCTGCTCCATCTTGACATATATTGTTAGTTTTTAGATTTACAGTTTTCTATAACCCCCACCATGTTTATTAATAGTTACAAGTATTTTACAAATTTTCCATTGCATTCAACATGTCTACTTCGGACACGTTTAAAAAAAAAATTTAATAAAATTTTAATTTTGTATTAATAATATTAAATTTCAATCATGTTACTATGTTAAGTAATTTTTCATATTTAAATAGTTGATTATAATTTTCATCTAGTATGAGTTAACTTTAATTGGTAAGTTTATCTATAATTTATAATTCTTATATAGGTATTCATGTTAACAGTCTATCGATTGTTAAAAAATAATTTTGTATTTATACTTATCTAACACTAATTTTAATTATTATTTTAGTGTAATTTATTGCCTGAAGATGGCCTCAATTTTTATTGTTTCGGCCGAAACATGTCGCATTCTTTAATATTAAACGTTAATTAGAAGTTTTAATTATTGGTTTTTGACCTTCACTTTTATTTTGAATTATCACACCAATAACATGGATCCCTTCAAAAATTTAATATATAAATAACTGCGTTTAATAAATGTATACTATAAAGGTCAGCATTTGCTGTAAAAAATATTAGAAATAAACAATATAATTTAAATTGCCGCAGATAAATAAATTTGACTTTTTGAATAGAAAACCGCACAGCCTTACGTTACATTACAAAGATTACTGCTAAAGAATTTTTACACATGTAATCATTCTTTTGTTAGAATTACTATTTAAATGCTATTAAAAGAAATTTGACTGTACAATGTTTGTTAATAAGTAACAATAAGTATGATTATTGTTTTAAATTAATGTTAATAAGAAACCTAAAAAACAGTGGTTCTTAAACTTTATTTAAAATAAAGTTACAGTTATTTTTGCATTTATTTAATTATGAAGCATAATATTAAAGAATAATAATAAAAAAACATTTTTAAAAAACAAGCTTTTATTTATGTGTTTTAGAAAATAATCTTTAAATTAAGTCAAATCCATAAATATATTACGGTATATAGTTTACATCACATAACAGCTGGGCGCTATACCCTATTTACCTGTGTAAATTTATTTTATGCAATATATACAAATTTTCTTAGAATTACTTGTGCCCAGATCAAGTTACATATTGTATTCTTGTTTATTTATACGGGAACATCTCGTGACAAGCTTTTATATCATATAAATTGCATAATGTAATAAATTTATGAATTTGATTTAATTTAAAGATTATTTCTACTTGTTAGAACATCTAAATAAAAGCTTGTTTTTTAAGTGTTTTTTTATTACTAAATTTTAAATTTTAGTTTTTGCTAGATTGAAAATGCATTATCGAAACTTAACATGTAAAAATTCAATACCTTAAGATAAGAGAAAGTAGGATAAGGTGAAGTTATTCTAATTCTAATTCAACTTCAAGATTTTACCTAAACAAACAAAAAATATACATTCCAAGCTAAATAAAAGTTTTTAATGATAAGTTTAGGAACCTATAATATAAAATAAAATAGACACCATGGGCATGGCAAGTACAGTGATGCCTCTTATGCCTTATAACTTTTTTACTTAGGAAATGCTTTGTAGAATAATATATTAACACATTTTTTTTACTGACAGTCTTAAATTCACAGCAGTTGTTTAAAAAAATGTTTTCTACAGCCTCTGAGGCTCAGTTTGTTTCTTAAAACAGCTTTGTGTTTGTTTGCTGTCAAAGTAGTTTCTACATAGACATCTCAACTTGTGTACGTGTTAGTAGTATTCAAAGTAGTATATACGCGCTTGTTTAGAAAAATGCTGTGTTGTGTTACAGTAAAAATGGCATAGAGTAAAGAAAAAAATAGTGTCAGATTTGGTGATGATGACTTTGAGGAAACTGTGTAGCATAAGCTAATAAAGTAGACAAGAAGCCATTCGGTTAAAGAAAAATTGAATTCGAAGATAATGCAGACTTTGAGACAATTTTTAGAGAAAAAAAGTGATAATAATTATTCCGAAAATTATTCAGGTACTAATAATAACTCTGATGTTGAATTGAACGTTTCTTTAACATAACCATGTTATCGGTTAAGGATACCGGTTGGTAGATCGGTCAACAGCAAGCATAGTACGGAAACGCTATATTAGTCGTTGCCCTCCTGGCTTGATAAGAAAGCACATAAGTTCTACACTTACAAAAGTTTTGCAGTTGTTGCAATTTTACAAAAAGTCGTAATCTGTCCAAATTTACAAAGTGACAATTCAAAGAAATGAAGAGATGTTGATTTACAAACCATTTTTGTTTTTCTCAGTTTGTTTATTCAAGTAGGAGCAGAACAAAGCTGGGACGTTGCTGTCAGTTTGTCGATACAAAGTCATAAGAGGATAAATAAGTAATAAATCTGAGAGTAAACGCAATTTCGTAGAAACGGAGCTACGTACGAGATAATCCACTTTCTACTACGCAAGTGTTTGTATAATTGCAGAAACCATCATTAAGGCGTTACGTTATAATTTAGATTTTCTATAAATTGAGGTATTTGTTTTCTTGAGTGACCTCGTATACTACCTAACTTAATTTTGTTTTCTTATCTTTATTTTGAATTGTAAGTGCAATTATATATATGACATTGACCTCGTCTTTTCACTTACCTACATAAAATTTCTTGATGTACCTATCGTAAATTGTTAATGTTAGATTTCCATTAGCTTTGATATTTTTTTGTAAGATTTTGTTCTGTTTTCGAAATTAATTATATTGTTTTGCAATTGTAAATACGTCATTTCTATTTTTGATTTGGATTTCGTGTCTAAACCGAATTAAATTCGGCGACTTTCGTAATCAACCATTGGTAAATTTGATTCACCAGAGTCGTGCGCATCGACGACATCTTTCACAAAGCATTTTGTTTGAAAATTTTGTAAATTCAGTTATTATGTTGTTTTTTTTATATATCCCATTGCTGTTTGGTAATTACCTCTAATTTAAAACCTTTGATAACTTTTTATTTCCGTTTTATTTTTCGTTACTTTTGTACCACATTTAAGCACGGCACTGATTTATTTTTGGCGGTTTCTGAGACCTTTTTAACCCGAGTTTTTTTAAAATATTATTTTTGTCTTTACGTGAGCATTATTAGTCAAAAAGTGGGGATGACATGTACGTGGTTCATCTTTTAGGGCAATTTGAATTGAATTATTGCTTTCTGAATTATTCAGGAAGTACGGATCATTGTACAATTCTTTCTTACTAATCGTGTGGAAATTGAGATTTAGAGTAAGAAAAACTTATTTTATTGAGGATCACTGTGTCGCATCCACGTGGCTTCTGTTTACCGTATTTTTGGGCTTTAAAACGTACCTTCTCGAGGTAGATCGCAGAACGCTTTAATTATGTTACAACGTATATCGTCATAAATTTATAATTTTAGGGTCCTTTCCCGGGGCATAAAATTTTGTCTTTAATACCGCTATTTGACGTATTAATCAGTCGCCATCTGGCAATTTTATCAACGGAAAATTTTCTGAAAATCTACATTAAGGTCAAGCATTTTCCTATCTTTATTTACAAGAGAGGACTTCAAATATTAATCGGACGCCACCACCTTATTATCGTTCGCTACTAAACTAAGTAATTTTTTTTTGCATGATCAGTTGTAACATTATGCTATTCCACTGCTTTTATTAATTTTATTCTAAAGCACAGTGTAAAAGTTAGTTGTTAAGTAGTTGTTCATATAGCACCTAGTATTACATTCAATTTATATCAGTTTTTTTGTTTATTTTTTTTTAAATTGCAATTTGCACTCTGGTTGGGCGAATGTTGCATTTGCGCGTTAGTGGCGCGTCGCTACGTTTGATCTGTTACGCGATTCGTGCTATCCCTGCCTACGTAAGCTACGGTTGTCACTTTGGATTATTTTTCGTCATTAAATTATAAAATCTTACGCGACTCTTGACCTCGCTCGGGTGTATCTTTACCTAAAAGTGGAAAATTTGCTATTATGTTCATTTATTATTTACATTTAAATGTTTTATTATAAGAATGTGTCTGTTAGCGTTGTTTTCTTTTATTTTGCCCTGCCTAGAACAGTATATTTGTGTGACACCCGATTAGAGGTTGGTGGTGTGTTAAAAACCGCAACGTTTTGGAAGAGTTTAGAACGGATACTTAAGTTCTTGCCGGCCAGTTATATTCATTGCTTTATTCAGATCGCCTACGCCCACGCCCCACGTTGGGCGCCAAAATGATACGACCACCAACGAGTGGGCGTAATGGTTGGAGTTGGACTGCCGCGGCTAACTTTGTAGTGAAGACGGCGTAGGCGATCTGAATAAAGCAATGAATATAACTGGGCGCCAAAGAGGTTGAGTACTCGTTCCAAACCTTTCCAAAACGTTTCGGTTTTCGGCACACCACCAACCCCTAAACGGGTACTCAACTTTTTGGCGCCCAGTTATTTTCATTGCTTTATTCAGATAGCCCACGCCGTCTCCACTGCAAAGTTAGCCGCGGCAGTCCAACCCCAACATTTACGTCCACTCGTTGGTGGTCGTATTGAAAGACCAGTAGACATTATTTTTGTATTATTTAAATTTTTGAGCACTGGGAAGCTCTAATGCCATTTCTACAACTATATAAAACAAATTGCCATAGTTTTATTCTATTCGAGTGTTAAATTCATTAATAAATCTGAGGGTAAACGCTATCTCGTAGAAACGGAGCTACGTAGAAGTTAATCCACGTGTAGAAAATTATGAAGTTGTTAGTTAAAAAGTAAATATTACAACAACAAATATTAAAAAAACGTAAATTTAGCACCCGAATGAGATAAAACTATAGCAGTTTGTTCACTGGTCTCTAATGATCTTTTCTGCAATTATATAAACACATTTTTGCGCTTGCCTAGTACAGTAAGAATATTATACCGCGCACAATTTAAATACATTTTTTAAAATTTGCGGTTGTATCGTTTACTATCTAACTAACAACTTCTTAGTTCTCTACTAAAAGATTTATAACATTTAAAAATAAGAGAACTGGCAAGAACGGCTTAGAAATTGACAAATTAGCAACGATATCTTATATCTTGGGTCTTTTTAGACGTGTATTATACTTAACCACAAAGTTACAATCGATGAGAGTTTGTTGGTTATTAAACTCGTTGCAGATTTATATAATATATGCTTAGCAAACCTGCAAACTAGATATTTTTTACAAGCGTTCTATCAGCTACGTATTTGTTAGAAAAAGACATGAAAGTAGTCGGCACAGTAACGCAAAACAAATTAGACATTTCAAAAAAAGTAAAGCCGTCTAAAGATCGTCCAGTTTGCTCTTCAATGTTTTGTTTTAAAAACAATGATACTATACTGAGGTCCGCGCCTAAGAAAAGAAAATGTGTCTCTATCAGCGATAGTGATAGTTGTTTCTAAGAAACATTCAAACTACAATTAAAAACGGACTTACAAACAAAAATTATTCCTAAAAGATTTCGCCAAAGAACTAGTGTTACCGCATATGCAAAAGAAGTCTGCATCTAACATTCAAATGCAGCATTTGTAGTGAATATAGTGTTATAGTATGATATAAAACCCTTAAACTGCCAAAAAATGCAAATGTTTATAATAATTTTTAATAATACTTTACTGAGCAATAATTAAGTAAATAATCCATTCAAACCAAATACATAAATATTGTTACGTATTTATTTATTATTAACTAATTTATTTAAAACGACTAAAAATACGTTTACTTAATCTAGAAATATGTACACTTTTAAATTAACCGAACTTAATTAAATCTAATAATATTTAATGAAAACACTTACACGAATTTATGTATAACCGTTGTATAACACGATAACTAACACGAGATAAGATAACGTCCTCGGATTTCACACTGTAAGTCACGTTCACTCGATTAGGTGTACACTGTTATTTATTTAAAACTCTCGCACGTGCTAATCACTTATTTATCTTCACTTGAATAATCTTCCTAACACATTCGCATTCCAGCAATAACTGACCTACGATTTCTTTCTTACGTATTTATAGACATCGGCGAATCTTTCTCGAGCGTTCCTTCCTTTTCGCTATATCTTCTAGAAACTAGATAACAGTTTCTAGAAGGCTCTTGCATTTGCAAGTAATTTCGCGGACGTTTCACTGCCCCCTTCTTAGGACTGTTCTGTCCCAGAACAGGAGACTGGATGCGACACCGGTAAAAGGGATCGTGGCGATAGCGGCAGCTTCCTCCATTTCGGCAACTTCCTTGACCATAAAAGTAACAGTCAATGGACTTTTCCTGATCCAATACTCTCCTCGGTTGGTAACTACAGACCAACACTTGAATGCCTGTTCCTCGGAAGACGACCTCCAACATGTTTCGAACTGTCCTCCAATTCAGTTGGTCTAAGCCACAACCAAGCTTGGGTACTGCCAATTTCTTAACATGATGGAACTCCATTTGTCTCTTGAGACTCCATAATGTTCGCCACAGATCTTTGTATAACGGCTTGACACGTGAGTATTTCTTGGTGACCAGATAGAAAACGAAGCGTCCGTCACCACGTAGTCCTAAAACCTTTCCGACTGCCGGTTGCTGTCTTCGTAATTCATCTAGCTGTCCAAACTTCTTTTTAAACACGACTGCAACTCCTTTGGACATGTCAAGCTCCTCGCTCACGCAATGTGCGATGGCGTAATCTTTTGTGTCTGGAACAGGTCTTGTTGTTCCTCGGTGGTAACTCCGAACCTAGCTTTTCCAGAACCTCCGTATAAGTTCATAAACTTTTCGAACTCCAGTTCTTCGATTGGATTCCCTGGTTCTGCTACTTATTACTCTGGTGCGGACGTGAGCTTGCGGATTGGGGTTATCGTCAGCAAACGGGGCCAGACGAGCGACGTGGACCACTTTTGGCTTGCCTGTCGGCGGTGTTCGGCTGCGGTATATAACGTCGTTAATACGCTGCACGACTTCATAGGGGCCTTTGCAGCTTCGGCGACAAACCACGTCTCCTTTGAGGGTTATACAACCAGACCATATCGCCAGGTTGAAACCCACCATTTTGCGCCTTGACGTCATATCTTGTTTTCATCCTGTCGCTGGCAATTTGTGTATTTTTACGGACCTCTTCATGTACTTCGTCTAACCTCTTGGCCAGCTTGCTGACGTAATCTTCTCCAGCAACTTCTTCTTCCGGTCTTCGCCCAAATTGAAGATCGCAGGGTAATCTTATCTCACGACCGAGCATGACACAGGATGGTGTTTGGCCTGTGCTTTCGTGAACGGATGATCGGTACGCCATTAAGAAGAGGTGCAAGTACTGATCCCAGTCTCTTTGATGTTCGGACACTACCTTGGCTAAGTACTTGCCCATTGTTCGATTCATCCGTTCAACCATGCCATCAGACTGAGGATGGAGAGGCGTTGTCCTAGTCTTTTTAATTCCTAACAGTCGGCAAACTTCTTGAAACAGTCCAGACTCAAAATTGCGGCCTTGATCGGAGTGTAATTCCAACGGAACTCCAAACCGGCAGAAAAACTCCTTTACTAATACGTCTGCGACTGTAGCTGCTTCCTGATTGGGTATGGCGTAAGCCTCCGTCCATTTCGTGAAATAATCCATCGCCACCAGAATGTATTTATTTCCCGAATCGGATTCTGGGAACGGCCCTGCGATGTCAATCGCTACTCTTTCCAAAGGGCTTCCTACGTTGTATTGTTTCATGGGTGCTTTGCGCTTTCTCGCTGGACCATTTCCTGAAGCGCAGACTATGCATTTACGGCACCATTTCATGACGTCCTCTTTGCAGTTCATCCAGTAGAATCGTTCTCGCACTTTCCCCAACGTCTTCTTAATGCCAAAGTGTCCTCCTGATGTCCCATCGTGAAGATGCTTCAACACTTCGGTCGCCCTGCTTTTCGGCACTACCAGCTGTAGTTTGTTTCCCGTGCCCTTGGCACTTTCTGAGATCGCTTAAGAAGACCGTCTTCTTACTATCAAGGAGTCCCACTGCGCCCAGTACGCTTTGATATTTTTGCCCAAAGCACTCACTTCTTCCCAGGTTGGTCGTCGGCCGCTTTCTTTCCAGTCGAGGTTTTAGTTTTATTTCAGGATCGTCTTCTTGTTCGCGACGTAACTGCTCAGGTTCCCACTCATCATCAACCATAGCAGTTCTCCGGAGGCATTCGACTTTTTCTTCCAGTCGCGAACAATGGCTGCAGTCCGCCGGACATGGTCTTCTGGATAAGGCATCAGCGTTCCGATGACTGCTTCCGGCACGGTGTTCTGTGTCGTAGTCATACTCTTGCAGTCTCTCGATCCATCTTGCTACTTGTCCTTCTGGGTTACGGAACTGCAGTAGCCATTTTAAAGCGGCGTGGTCTGTTCTCAGTAAGAATCTTCGTCCATACAAATACTTGTAGAAATGCTCGATGGACTTAACGACTGCTAACAGCTCCCTCCTAGTCACGCAATAATTCCTTTCTGGCCTAGACAAAACCTTGCTAAAGTACGTGATCACCTTTTCTTGTCCATCTTGAACCTGCGAAAGGACCGCGCCTATGGCCATATTGCTTGCGTCGGTATCCAAAACAAACTTTCCATCTTCTCGTGGATAACTCAAAATCGGCGAAGTGACTAGGGCCTGTTTTAGTTGATTAAAGAATTTTCGCATGATCTTCATTCCATCTAAATTCTGTTTTTCTTCGGTTAGTTTTGTCAATGGTTTGGCAATATTGGCAAATCCGGGGACAAATCTTCTATAATAAGTGCACAACCCAAGGAAACTTCCGGACCTGATGTTTGTCGATCGGTCTTGGCCATGCTTGCACTGCTCGGATTTTGTCTGGGTCAGCCCTTACTCCGTCTCTAGATACGACGTGGCCAAGGTATTGGACTTCCTTCTTAAATACGTGGCACTTCTTTGGGCTCAGTTTGAGGTTAGCCCCACGTAATCTCTGGAACATTTCCTTCCAAGTTGTTTAAGTGCTCTTCAAACGACCTTCCAACCACGATCACGTCGTCCAGGTAGACCAAAGCACGTCTTCCAAGACAATCCGCGCAAGATGGTCTCCATCAAACGCTCGAACGTTGCAGGAGCGTTACACAGGCCGAAGGGCATTACAGTGAACTGCCACAAACCAGTTCCGATCGTAAAAGCTGTTTTTTCACGATCCTTGGGTTCTAATTCTACCTGCCAGTATCCACTCTTTAAATCTAACGTAGAAAACCACTGGGATCCTGACAGGGTGTCTGGCGTATCGTCAATTCTGGGTAAAGGGTAGCTGTCCTTTTTGGTCACGTCGTTTAGCTGCCTGTAGTCTACGCAAAACCTCGTTGATCCATCCTTCTTCTTCACGAGTACCACTGGGGATGCCCATGGACTACTTGAAGGTTCAATCACGCCTTCTCTCTCCATATCCGTAATTATTTGTTCGGCTTCTTCTCTTTTCGTCAAAGGAAGTCTGCGTGGATGTTGTCGTATCGGCCGAGCGTCTCCGGTATTAATTTTATGTTTCACCACGTTAGTTCTTCCTTTGGAGCCACTCTCCAGCGCGAACACATCTTGGTACTCTTGGATCAACACTTTAACTTTAGCCAGCTGGTCTTGGCTGAGGTTTTCGCATTTGGTGGTAAGAATGTCCAATAGATGTTGTGGACACTTCTTCGGCGACGTATCTTCGTTCGACTTCACGCATCTCACAATTTGTGATACTGGCGTGCATTGGCCTACCACGGTCTTCTTTTTCAGCGTTACAGGATCTGAGCTGATGTTTAAGATCCTTACTGGCATCGTCTTCTTTACTCGTACTAAAGTTCTGCCAACGAGTAGTCCCTTTTCAACTAAGCCGCCCTCCATTGGTTCAATCGCGCGTATGTAGCCTTCCCGGAGACTTCCATCCAGGCGTGCCATCACCACACTTTCAGTCCTTGCAGGCAGAGTCACGTCTTCACTCAATAAGACTCGCACGGCTGCCTTCTCTGACGAATGAAAAAGAATTTCTTCATTGTCGATCTTCAGGACATTGTTCTTCATATCCAAATGGAACCCATACTTCTTTATCACGTCCATTCCCAGGATAACTTCTTCCGTGATGTCGGCTACCAGTACTTGATGGTCGAGTACTCCATTTCCCAAACCAATGGTTACTTTGACTTGTCCGTGAGTAGGTATTTCGTCGCCCGTCGCTGTTCGAAGTCGTACTGTTACTGGTGATGTCTTCTCGTTTTCCAATAAGATGTCAGGACGAATGATGGTCTTCGTCGCTCCCGTGTCAACCAGTAACTGGACGCTTCTCCCATTGATCTTGCCATCGAGATAAATGCTATGCAATTGCTCTCTAGGCGATGCCATTTGGATTGTAACCTCCGGAGTTTGACTAGATGAGATTACTTTTTGTTTCTTTCGCTCGCCTCGTTCCAAATTTTCGATGGCTCTTCTAGTCTTTTTTTTAGGTTTGGTACGATGCCGTCGTACATGGCCTATTTCATCGCAGTTCAAAGCTGTCACTCCTCTTTCCCGAAGTATTCGTCGCGCTATCTCCTCGATGCTTTCCAGTGTCTGCGCGGGTACTTCTGTAGCACAGCAGAGTCTATGACCACCTCGTTGCGATGCTTGTTTTGCTGCTTCAAACTCCAAAGCATGCACCAAAGCGTCATCCAATGTCTTCGGTCGAGCTAACCGGAGAGTCTGCTGTGTTTCGCTGTCTCAAAGGCCATCTACGAAAGTTTGAATAGCTAACTGCTCCAGGAAGGTATCCGGTGCTGTAGGATACGCAAGCCGTGTTAATCTAGCGATGTCAGCCTCAAACTCTTGAAGACTTTCGGCAGCTTTTTGAACCCGACTTTTAATTTGAGCCTGGTATACTTGTTGAAGATGAGCATCCCCATATCTCATTTCTAATCGGGATATTAAGAGTTCGTAATTGTCTTGCAGATGGTCCGGAACAGTTTGTAAACTTCCCAGCGCTTCTCCACGTAAGGATACTATTAAAGACGTCGCTTTCTGCTTGTTACTCCAACCATTAGCAGTAGCTGCGGCTTCAAACTGCTTGTAGTAGGTTGACCATGGAACTTTACCATCAAAATTCGGAGGTACAACTTTGAATTTATGAGTGTTTTCTTCTCGATGGTCCATTATTAAATCTTCACTCGTGACGCTTCCTTCACCATGGCAAATCATTTGGTTCATTCTTTCTTCAAGCAGTTTCATTCTATCCCCTACTGCTTCTATTTTGTCATTCATAGATTCGCAAATTTCTTCTTTTAAATGTAACATAGATATGTTTCCTCTTGAACAATTTTTATTTGATGTTCTATGCTTGTTTGTATTTCTTCTTTTAAACGTCTAGAATTTTCCATCAATTTTTCTTCTATCTTCTGGGTATTTTCAAATAATTTTTCTTCAATTTTCTGAGAATTTTCGTAAAACTTTTCTTCCATTTTCTTGAATTTTCTTCCATTTTCTGGGAATTTTCTTCCATTTTTCTATTCATCGATTCCTGACCATTTTTGATTGATTCAAGAAATTCAAATAGCTTTGCATTCATTTTAACTGTTTGCGAACGCGTCACCGGTATAAATTTAAATATAACACGAATATAAAGTTTAAATATACTACTTTTTAAAATGCAGTTTTTATATAACACAAAATTTAATAACTATACAGTTATTAATATTAAACCACTAAAACGAATTTAAATAATATCGCGATCAAGCACTTGTTAAAAGAAAAAGTTTAATAAACACTATATTAACTTTATAAATAAACACGCTTATCGCGAATCTTAACAGATATTTACGCAATGTTTTTATTACGGGTGCGATATCAAATAACTTAATGGTATTCACACTAAAAATCGCGAACGGTTTGATACCTCAACACCTGACGCCACTGTTACGTATTTATTTATTATTAACTATAGAAAACTATAAATTAGTACGGAGGGTAGAAAAGTTGTCATTGGATTTAATGACAGCGAAAGTCAATGATCTATTGACAAGTGACGCTGTCAAAATCCCAACTATAAAATAGGTTAGGAACAATGTCAGTACAATTGTGAAAAACAACATCAGAACTAGCGGACAGCTGTTTCGTTCTTTAGGAACTCGTCAGCGCTAGGATACACCGATGTGTTTCCACATCTAGCTGTCCGCTAGTTCTGATGTTGTTTTTCACAATTGTACTGACATTGTTCCTAACCTATTTTATAGTTGGGATTTTGACAGCGTCACTTGTCAATAGATCATTGACTTTCGCTGTCATTAAATCCAATGACAACTTTTCTACCCTCCGTACTAATTTATAGTTTTCTATATTATCCTATGTGGTATTTTTACCACAAGATGGCATTCTAAAAACGTTTTAAATATGTTAGTAATGTCTACACGACATAAAAGAGTACGGTTGTCTGTCGGTATGGTTGTGGAAACACATCGGTGTATCCTAGCGCTGACGAGTTCTAAAGAACGAAACAAGCTGTCCGCTAGTTCTGATGTTGTTTTTCACAATTGTACTGGCATTGTTCCTAAGCTATTTTATAGTTGGGATTTTGACAGCGTCACTTGTCAATAGATCATTGACTTTCGCTATCATTAAATCAATGACAAGCTTTCCTACCCTCCGTACCAATTTATAGTTTTCTATATTATCCTATGTGGTATTTTTACCACAAGATGGCATTCTAAAAACATTTCAAATATGTTAGTAATGTTTACACGACATAAAAAAGTAGGGTTGTCTGTCGGTATGGTTGAGGAAACACATCTGTGTATCCTAGTGCTGACGAGTTCCAAAAGAACGAAACACTTGTTCGCTAGTTTTGATGTTGTTTTTCACAATTATACCGACATTGTTCCTAACCGATTTTTATAGTTGGGATTTTGACAGCGTCACTTGTCAATAGATCATTGACTTTCGCTGTCATTAAATCCAATGACAACTTTTTCTACCTTCCGTACTAATTTATAGTTTTCTATATTATCCTATGTGGTATTTTACCACAAGATGGCATTCTAAAAACATTTTAAATATGTTGGTAATGTCTACACGACATAAAAGAGTACGGTTGTCTGTCGGTATGGTTGTGGAAACACATCGGTGTATCCTAGCGCTGACGAGTTCCTAAAGAACGAAACAGCTGTCCGCTAGTTCTGATGTTGTTTTTCACAATTGTACTGACATTGTTCCTAACCTATTTTATAGTTGGGATTTTGACAGCGTCACTTGTCAATAGATCATTGACTTTCGCTGTCATTAAATCCAATGACAACTTTTCTACCCTCCATACTAATTTATAGTTTTCTATATTATCCTATGTGGTATTTTTACCACAAGATGGCATTCTAAAAACGTTTTAAATATGTTAGTAATGTCTACACGACATAAAAGAGTACGGTTGTCTGTCGGTATGGTTGTGGAAACACATCAAGTGTATCCTAGCGCTGACGAGTTCTAAAGAACGAAACAGCTGTCCGCTAGTTCTGATGTTGTTTTTCTGGTGTACTGACATTGTTCCTAACTTATTTTATAGTTGGGATTTTGACAGCATTTTTTTTGTCAATAGATCATTGACTTTCCCTGTCATTAAATCCAATGACAACTTTTTTCTACCCTCCGTACTAATTTATAGTTTTCTATATTTTCCTATGTGGTATTTTACCACAAGATGGCATTCTAAAAACGTTTTAAATATGTTAGTAATGTCTACACGACATAAAAAGTACGGTTGTCTGTCGGTATGGTTGTGGAAACACATCGGTGTATCCTAGCGCTGACGAGTTCCTAAAGAACGAAACAGCTGTCCGCTAGTTCTGATGTTGTTTTTCACAATTGTACTGACATTGTTCCTAACCTATTTTATAGTTGGGATTTTGACAGCGTCACTTGTCAATAGATCATTGACTTTCGCTGTCATTAAATCCAATGACAACTTTTCTACCCTCCGTACTAATTTATAGTTTTCTATATTATCCTATGTGGTATTTTTACCACAAGATGGCATTCTAAAAACGTTTTAAATATGTTACTAATGTCTACACGACATAAAAGAGTACGGTTGTCTGTCGGTATGGTTGTGGAAACACATCGGTGTATCCTAGCGCTGACGAGTTCCTAAAGAACGAAACAGCTGTCCGCTAGTTCTGATGTTGTTTTTCACAATTGTACTGACATTGTTCCTAACCTATTTTATAGTTGGGATTTTGACAGCGTCACTTGTCAATAGATCATTGACTTTCGCTGTCATTAAATCCAATGACAACTTTTCTACCCTCCGTACTAATTTATAGTTTTCTATATTATCCTATGTGATATTTTTACCACAAGATGGCATTCTAAAAACGTTTTAAATATTATTAACTAATTTATTTAAAACGACTAAAATACGTTTACTTAATCTAGAAATATGTACACTTTTAAATTAACCGAACTTAATTAAATCTAATAATATTTAATGAAAACACTTACACGAATTTATGTATAACCGTTGTATAACACGATAACTAACACGAGATAAGATAACGTCCTCGGATTTCACACTGTAAGTCACGTTCACTCGATTAGGTGTACACTGTTATTTATTTAAAACTCTCGCACGTGCTAATCACTTATTTATCTTCACTTGAATAATCTTCTTAACACACTCGCATTCCAGCAATAACTGACCTACGATTTCTTTGTTACGTATTTATAGACATCGGCGAATCTTTCTCGAGCGTTCCTCACTTTTCGCTATAACTTCTAGAAGATAGATAACAGCCTTCTAGAAGGTTCTTGCGTTTGTAAGTAATTTCTTGAACGTTTCAATATTTAGTGTTTTTATTAAAAAGATGTTTAAGTACCACTGATTGTTAAGTTTCCTATTACATTGTTTAAATGCTACAATATCACTTATTGAATTCTGCTAACAAATACTTTAAGGTTTAATTTCCATCGATAACATTTATATAGTAATTTGAACAAAAGAAAGATTACATTGGTAATTTTACGTGGCACAGGCTATAACAATTGTTTTATTAGATATATTTAGCTTTGAGTTATCTTCTTTGCGCTGTTGTATTGTATTTATTAAACAAGTACATTTAATAAATATTGTGTAATAATTTTTGTTTAATTAAAGCCAATTGTAAAACAAAGTACTATAATATAAATTACTTATAGAAGAGTTAGTATCTTAATGCACAAAACAATCAATTGACTAGAATCTTCTGTAGGTTTGAATCAAAGATTTATATAAATATTTTTCTACCAGTAAAGGATAATTCATACATTAAAATCAGAAGATGTGTTTTATGGAACTTAAAATAAATTTAACTATTTATATAAAATTATAAAACTTTAATCAAAGTAAATATTATTTAATGTTTTAAATTAATGTGTGTTAACAATTGAGTTTTTTATTTGGCAACAAAATTTAAAAGTGTGTTTATTTGTTAAAAACTTATTGTAACACAAACAAAAATTGTAAAAAATAGCTTTTGAAAAGAAAAATAATTTTTTTATAAAATACAAAATAAAATTTTATTTTCTTTAATAATTCTAAAAGTAATGCCAATTTATTGAGTTTTAAAGTTTGTATTCTATTATAACTCGTCTCACATAAAGTTGGGAACGCCAATCATTTTTTATTGTAGTTCCAGCATTTTTGTTAACTTAAAAAAAATATGTATAGAAAACCACACTTTTGTTAATCATAGTGAACTACATTGTAATAGGAGTGTTAAATAATATAAAACAAAAATTGCATTGGTAAACTTTAGTTTCCAAAGGATATTGCTTATGAATAGGTTGCAATTTAGAATCCAGCGGTGTGTATCATAATTTCAAGACATTTAAAAACTAAATACAATTACATGCATAAATCGGTTATGATAATTTTTAATAAGTTTTTTGTAACATGACGTTGTTTGTCAAAACAAATATAATGCACGTGATTATCTTATTTATTCAATATGCGACATGTTTTAAAAAGATACAAGTGGCCATTTAGGTAAAAAGATGTTTTGAACAAATACATTAGAAATTATACAAGAATGTACATTTACCGCAAATGAATTATAGTTTTGAAGAGTACTTATTTTTTTCAATAATCAATTGCACATTAGAAAAGTGGCGTCAAGAAACTGAAACGTATAACTAATCGTACGCTACAGCAGTCTACTCGTGGCGCAAGAAAAATTCTTTTTTGTGCCGTTTCCTCTTTTTATTTGGTTATAATTATACTCACAACCAACTATATTTGTTTAGTGCAAAACTAATGCAATTTATTACTATAGACAAACGGAACATATAAAATGTTCAATTAACCGTCAAGAAAATTGCCACTTCATTTAGAATTAATGTCAAATATCTTCAAAAAACAAATTTTGGCCTGGCATTGATAAGATGACCAAACAATATATGTTTAGACTCCATTCTCTCAATGCATTTGATTTAATCAGAAATGTGAAAAAAATCATTTTAAAATGTGCAAGAAAAGAATATAGGAAAAGTTGTTTACAAATTTAACCTATTGAGACATAAATTTAAAGTCAAACCAAAAAGCATCCTTGTAACAACTATGATCAAAAAACTGTAAAATAATGAAACCTAGAATCAAAAATTAATTTAAAAACTTGTATTTACTTCTGCCAAACATACAAGGAAAATTTAATTCCATTTTAGAAGGATGATTAACAATAGAAAAATTGGAAAATGTGATTTCCTAAAATGTGATTTTTTATATGTAAACATAAAAAAATAATTTGCATTTATTTATGAAAAGCTGACAATGACAAATTCTACTTCTTCACAAAGAGACCGTTTTTAGATAATGAAATATTGCTAGAAAGGCATTTTAATAAACTCGAATAAATTTCATTCTGTAAGTTTTACGTTACGATCGCTAATTTTAGCGTAAATTGTATATCTTTTAAAAGTTGTAAAAAATTTAAAAAAAAACCATGAGGATTTAAGAAATTAGCCTTCATCAGCTACAGATTTAAGCGAAAAAGTTTTAATTCTAATATACGATACCACAAAGAACGGCGTGGTGGAACCTTTTCGTTGAAAAAGCTACGCAGATGAATAATACAACAAGAAAATGAATTACGATGCATCATGGGATGATATTAAATACAACATAATTGAATCTTTCCGTAAATCTGTTCCATTTTCTAATTTACTAAAAGATGCCTCAAATTACGAAGCATTGCCAGGTCAAGCGTTAGGTCGCTAAATTTACAAATTACTGACTAGTATTTATTCGATACGGTAATTGGAGGTATAAAAGATGAAAATATTGCACGTACTATTTGAGCAGCTAGACATACGGACGCTAATACGTTATTTAACATGCCAGGTAATGTTAACGATACGTCAAGTACAAATCATTTTGAAAAGCTTTTTATAAAATTTTCAAAACGTCCAAAACATTCTGCAAACTTCGCTTAAAGAGCAAAAAATGTAAAAAATTAGGTCACACTCATAATAAGTAACTTCTTTAAGCAAAATAAAATAACAATAAACTTAATAAAAAACTGGAAGGTAACAAAATGGCATGGGTAATATCATGTCTCTGATCATTTAAGTCTCGAGAAAACTTTAAAACAAATACAGTCAAATTACTGGTTTGCAGATATGAGACAATTTGTAAAAAAAAGTACATGGCATGCTTGAGATGCACATATAATATAAAAACCAATGGAAAAAAACAAGGCAAACTTAATCATATAAAAAAAATTCAATTCTTTTTCATACAATACATGTTGACCACGTGGAGACGTTTGAAACAAGCTAAGATAAAAAGTAATGGATATTAGTTATAGTAGATGCGTATACAAAATTCTGTTTTATAGAAACCGTTAAAGACCAAAAAGTAAGCGCGTGATAGAAGTGGGCGGCTTAAAAACAAAACGAGTAAAGTCTACTTTAGACAAAAAATAAGTTAGTCCGTAAAAGGATTTGTTAAATCTGTGACCTATTGGTGCAACTAGTTGGTAATCCTCAAAACAAATAAAACCCATTATAGATTAGCTTTTAAAATCATAGCTTAGAAACAAAACAGCAAAAATTCTTAGCGCATAAAAACCAAAACAACTGAAGTCTTCGACTGTGAACCACACGCTTGCATAGCGCAATGTTGACGTATTGATTTCCGCAAAATTTCAGTACATTAAAGACTAACTTTTTCAAACGTTTTCTTGTTTCAATAAGTTTAATGGTAGTGTTAATTTGTTTTAAATAAAAAGTTATATCTGTGAGATTCTGGTAGAAAATGGAACAGTCACCTTCACTAGTTTATCGAAGACGAGAGAAAGAGACTATTGGCCAACTAGTGTAGAGGGCAAAATAAAAATAAGACTATAATTGTCATGTTGCAACGGTGGCTGCTGCAAGCTCTTATAGTAATCTGAAAAGAACCAAGTTCTTCATCCTGTACGAAGCCATTCCTTCATACCTCCTAACCGTTTATTTAGTTTTTGTAAAAAAAATGAAAAAACAAGAATTTATTGCGTCAGGGTTATATCAACATAGTCCAGAAATATGCAACCATTAGACAACCAAGAGTTGATGAACATATTTCAGACTGGAAGAAAAAACAACAAATCACCTTAAACCCATTCCGCAGTAGCATTTTGAATTAAAACTTTACAAAAGATACCTCTTCAAACGTTTAACGAATGTACGTTAGATAGTTTTTGTTCAAGGAGAAGAATTTTGTTTTTGTCTTCCTTAAATTTTACAGTCTTTTTTGCCTCTTCTAAAAGTTGTCGTACAGATGACGATCGAAAAGTTCCAGAAATGGTGGATGATATGTGTAGTCCCACAGAAGAAGCTTTTTGAATTATATGTATAATGTTTCTTCAAAAATTGTTCTAAAGAAAGAAAGCAAAACAAACAAAATCCATATTATTGATACGCGAAATGTATAAAGTCCAAATCTTAAAAGCAAAATCAATAAAACCGATTTTCAAAATTTAATAAAAGCTGTTAGGATGTAGTGGCAAGGTTGTGAATTTTAATTGGTTTTTTTTTTATTTTTCCAAACCCTATTTACATAACAGTTTTTAACTTTTTTCTGAAAATTTACATAAGTGGAGTTTATCCGTTTTAGTTTTCAGCCCTACAATTCATTAATTTGTTAATATATGTATATATTTGGAGTACCAAATAGTCTGATAAGCGATTGGGGAACAGCTTTTACGTCTCAATGTTTTAAAGATATTGTAAAACTTAAGGAATAAAGCATATATTAAATGCCGTCGCTACTCCCAAAACAAACGGGCAGTGTGAACGTTACAACAAAGTTAATAATTAATTTGTGCGCTGGCCACCACGGTAGCGGGTAAAGAACTAAAACGTATAGTCTAAATACATCAAACAAATCTAAAGCGCTCTAAACATGTCACACAATAAACGTATAAACACGACACTAAGGGAAGCTCCAGTTGGGTATAATACAAATTACGTAACAGAAACTTAGCTTTTAAAGTAATTAGAAAACAAAACACACAAATTAGATTTGGGAATCTTAAGAAACAAAATAATGAAATATAAAGGAAGATCAGGGTAACAGTACAATATGAACAAAAAAACAAGAAAAAAGATAACGAGAGTGATTTGATTACGGTTAAAACTCTAAGTGAACCTAGTACTGGTTTTATCGATAAGTTGTATCTAAAGCACATTTCGTATAACAAAAAAAATTACTAACAATCGATACGAAGTGGAAGATTTAAGAGAAGAGTCAAAACGTAAACGCACGGTGGTTTTTGTTGACCGTATAAAACACTGAATCACGATTCAAGACGATCGAAAGAGAGTGCCTACAAGTTTCAAGATCAACGAATCTCAGCAAACGTGCTTATAAGTTTAGAGATTAAGTTAACGAATGTGATTTGAATACGGTTGAAACTCTAAGTGAACCTAGTACTGGTTTTATCGATAAGTTGTATCCAAAGCACATTTCGTATAACGAAAAAGATTACTAACGATTGATACAAAGTGGAAGATTTAAGAGAAGGGTCAAAACGTAAACGCACGGTGGTTTTTGTTGACCGTATAAAACACTGAATCACGATTCAACACTATCGAAAGAGAGTGCCTATAAGTTTCAAGATCAACGAATCTCAGCAAACGTGCCTATAAGTTTAGAGATCAAGAATTTTTAGGCAAACGTGCTTATAGGTTTGGAGATCAACGGATCTTGGACAAATGTGCCAATAAATTTAGAGACTAATAGATTTTAGGCAAACGTGCCTATAAGCTTAGAGATCAAGAATTTTCAGGCAAACAAGCTTATAGGTTTCGAGATCAACGAATCTCAGCCAAATGTGTCTATAAATTTAGAGATCAACAAATCTCAAGAAAACGTGCCTATAAGTTTAGAGATCAACGGGTTTCAGGCAAACGTGCGTATAAGATTAGAGACCACAGGATCTGAGATAAACGTGCTTACAAGTTTAAAGATCAACGGATCTCAAGTAAACGTTCTTATAAGCTTTACAGATCTAGCGATCTCGAACAAATGTACCAATGAAAATCGTAGATCTAGAGATCAGTAAAGTAGTGCAACTAGATTTTAATGATATTAGAATACATGTAACAGGTATGTATTATTTGTTTTAACTGTAACTATAAAAAGGCCAAAAACAATCTTAAGTTAGGATAACCAAATGTAAGCGAGATTGACATTTCACGCGTGCCATTCTTATCTTAGCGTTCGTCATTTTTATATAACGATGAGTATCTATTTGATTAAGTTAAGTTAGAATTCATTCGTTCTGTAAGTTTTAAGTTGTACGGATCGTTACTTTAAGCGTAAATTGTATTAAGGTAATAAAACAGTTATCAAGACCAAATTATTTCATACACATACGTCTTTTTGAAAAATCTATAAATTAAAAAACCAAATTACAAATAACGAAAAATTCTGTATTAAAATCATTAGAAACATTTCTAAATAATAAGTAGCTATCACCGAACTGATAAGTTCAATAAGTTGATTGCAAAAATTACATTTTTTAAATGTTCGGTGTAAAAAAACTTTGTTTTGGCCACACGAAAACTGAGTAACCTATAAAACACGTTCAAAAAAAGATAATGACTTTTAGTAACAATTTAATAACAAATTCAAAAAAATAACTTGGAAATTACAAATAAGTTTAACTTTAACGTTACAAGTTGGCCAAAAATTTACGCTTTACAAAAGTTTATAAAATACATAATAATATAATACAGAATACTAATATCTTATAATATTATAAAATCTTAAGCTTTCGCGGTTGTTATGTTTATGATTATAAGCGAATTTTGTCATTTCCAAGAAGATCGACCTTCTTAGAAAGTACACAAACACTTACTCCGAGTAATAACGAAGTCAGTCAAGCGCGGTAACGGAAAGATAAGGTCCGTTAATCACGCTAATCGCTAGTGGTTTAAATATCGTCATTTACACTTTTTCTTTCAGTGACATTTGCCACTTTGAATATGCAAGCTGCAATGTCTTGCGAAACGTCAGTTTGTTTGGGTTCACGAACGACAATACGGCAAAAGCCTAGTTGTACTTCTTGTTTTGGCTCTCAAGAAGAGACTAGAACCAAGCCTAATTCTGGGTGTTTTGCTACGACGCGGTCTAAGCCGAAAGTCGCTTATAATCATAAATCTTATAATATTTAAACATACAATTACGTTGAAGTTGTATTTGTTCTGAACCGAGTCTAAACGAGTCTCCGTGCAAGGTTTAATATAAAATTAAAAAATTGTGACCCATTATTATTAATATGGAAGTTAAAATATATAACAATGAATAAATTATTAGCGATTCTTACGTCCTGAGCAAAATTTAATATAGACAGGTGCATAAAATACAAGTTATAACCGGCATCGCGGTGAGTCAGACTAATGTATACAGGTTTATACAGGAACACAATAGAACCGATACCTGCACCAACTAATCTATAATATAAACTATAAAACAATCGTGCAATTAATTAACAATTTAGTTATGTGTTATGCGCGATGTAAACTGCATACAACAAATTTTCTTAATCTTGGACAAAAAAAGTATAATTTTTTGTATTGTTACGCAGATAACGTACTTTTGTTGAATAAAATTGATACCTTTTTTTTCAAATTTATTTAGATAAAGTTATTAAAAACTTAAAAAGATATTGTAGGTTTTTCTAACACAGAGCTTCTAAAGAATATATTATTAATGATTCAGTAAGTTAGACATATTGGGTTTTATAATTTAATATAATGCACCCTAAAAAATATAACTTATTATATTATTAATAATTTATTTATATTGCTGTATTATTATATTCTGCTGCTAATTAATTTTTGATTTATTTTTCTTAAAACATTAATTGGTACACAATGAGGATTTACACAATATGTGACATTTACATGAAATTTTACCCTTACATCTCAACTAGTTAATTCAGGAGAGCGTTACATTGCAACATTCCATTTAAAAAAAATATTATAATTAACGGTAGTTTGTTGCAAATATAAATTTTAATGTACCTATTTTTTTATGTTTTTTTGGGCCACCATTTTTCAGATATCAGTAAAAGTGAGCAGAAAAAAATGCAGACAATACACTGTTGAATATGGCTTTTTTCTGTCACCCGGAAATAGTATTTTATCTATGTGTCTTCTATGTAATAAAACAATTTCAAACGATTCAGTGACAAAAAAAGATAAGAATTGAACGTTATGTCAATGACGATGGACTGCGTGCTCTTTATAATATTTCCTTAATGATTGCGAATGCCGAAAAACCCCACGCTATTGGTGAAGAACTTATTCTATCAGCTGTAAGTTAAGTAATAAGCACCGTTTTGCACAAACCAGCTTTCAATATTATAAAAAGAATTTCACAAAGTAATAATACTGTACGAAGAAGGATTGACCAAATAGCTGAGTGTGTAGAATACTGTTTATGTGACTACTTAAAAACATCTGAATTTTCTATACAGCTTGACGAGTCAACATTCTTAAGAAACAAAGCTTTACTTTTGGTTTATCTGAGATTTGTAAAAGAAGAAAAATTTTTCCAAGAATTTTTATTCGCTAAATGTTTGGAAATTGATACAAAAAGTGCAACGTTATTTACTAAATTAAAAAGATTTTTTGATATAAAGGCTATACCTTTGATTAATATTTCCGTTGTTCTGGCATACTTAAAACAAGCTATACCGAATGTATTATCGGTACATTGTATCTTCCATCGACATCATTTGGTTGCAAGAAACCTTAGTAAACGTTTGCATAAATTACTACATTATGTCATTAGAACAGTTAATAAAATCAAAAGGAATGCTTTAAATGAGAGATTATTTGCTCAACTTTGTTTAGAAAATGATGATGACTATAATCTACTACTTAACACAGAAGTACATTGGTTACTTTAAAGTGTATGTTTGGATTGCTTCTATTTGCTCTTCGATTCAGTGTTGAAATTCCTAGTGAGTAAAGACAATGATTTGTGGGACAATTGATTTACCTCAAAAAATGATATCGCTTATGTGACTGATTTATTTGCCATTAAAATTAATCAAAGCTAAGAGTATGTATAATGACTGCGTTTGTTGCAAAACTTTTGCTGTACAAACAAAACTTAGAAAAAGGAGAATGTTCTTAGTTTCCGAATCTTTCAAAATTGCAAAATAAAGATGAAGATTTGTTTGCTTATTGTCAAAACTTAACGGCGTTTCATTCGGACCTTAACCATATATTTGAAGACATTCTTTATTTGGATATTCCCGACTGGGTGTTGGACTTTTTTGCAAGTAGTCAAACTCAGAGCACAAATACAGACAAATACATACTAATACAAGAGCAATTTATCCACAAATGAAGAACTGCAAACAATGTTTAAATAAGGATACGACAACTTTTGGTTGCATTAACAGATTCCAATTTTACATCCAGCGTTATGGGTTATTGCTCAGAAGCTGTTGATTGCTCTTCCGTTTTCTTATTTGGTAGAACGTGGATTCAATGCCGTTATGAGCAGATTAGAAATTAGTACTTGTGGGGATTTGCGGTTGCTACTCACAACTGACATAAATACGCTGATAGTATCCCAACAGGCTTATCCAAGTCATTAATTTTTTTTGTATCTTAAAACAAAAGTTATAATTTCAATAAATACTTCGTCAACAAAATGTTTTATTTATATTTCATTTTTACGTCACCATTTACCATACAAGACATCAAAGTTAAGTTTGTAATTTTTATATTATGCATTTATGTAGATTTTTCACTCAGGATTCTGTGAGCAAGTTTTGACTATGAAAAGGGGTCCGTGGGCCAAAAGAGTTTAGGAACCACTGTTCTAAACGTTCTTGTAATAACAATTCAAAAAAAATATTTGACGAACTTGTTAAGAATTACTCTTATGTCTTTTACCTACTTTTTTTAAATTAAGGAGATTGTTACTATATAATCTTATTGTATACTAAGTACTTACTTAAAGAATTAAGAAAAAACTTAACAAAAGGACAAACACAAAAGTACATTTTTTAGGTCATCATTTCTGAACTGTTCTAAACTTGCACAATTTATTAAGTTGTTGTAGTTTACAGAATTATCTTAAAAATTCTAAAATTTTTTTAGTTCGAATTAGTCTTTTCCAAAAGTTTATATATATAATTTAAACGCTTAATACGATACATCTTTTTTTGCATTGCATTGTTTACAAATTTTACTGTTCATTTGTATAAAGTTATTATTAAAATACTTTCATACAAAGTTTTGTGGGATATTTGTATTCACACACAATTGATTTGACGACTATAATTTTTTTTGTAAAAACAGCGATATGCGTATTCTTAATGTAAATAACTTTAATAATTTGATCATATTGTAAATTTAAACATATATATTAATTAGTTATAAATAAAACATTAGAGTTCATAGATTACGTGGTGCTTTTACTATTTTGATTACCTGTTACTGTTTGGAGTGTTTTCTTGACTTGGTAATTTTTACGTAATAATTAATCGGTTATTAATATCAATCGTTTTGTAATTTCCTGTCAAGTACATTTACATTTTTTTTATTAGTAGATATTTATATTTTTATAAAATTTGTGATTATGTGATGACACAAAATAAGCACCGGTCGTTTTACAAGACAAATTTACATTTACGAACGAATGACGTCAGACTACAGTTTTTATTCCATTTCGAGCTCTGTGTACAATTATCAAGCACAACAACCAATAACGTATTCATTATAAGTAAAATATAAATATAACCAAAATGGCTAAAATAAATTATTATCGTTATTATTGACTACACGTATGTACAATACAATAATCGCATGCAAACAAAGTAGACTTTTGTTCGAAAGTGTCGCCATTGTAATTTTATTACAATTACCATGCACATTGTTTACTTACCAATTTCAGATGTATAACTAAAATTTTTGTATAGGTTAACACAAAGTTCTTGGGTCATCATTTTTAACGACTGCGATCTGAAAAATAAAAATTGTGGTAATTTATTCGATTTTATTGCAGTACATATAGTTGCCAAGTAATTTTGTATCTATGCAAGCTACATTACGCGTATCTTAAGAGTTTCTAACTTTCAAAAGTATGGTTTAAGTTATATTTAGCTTTTTAGCAATAAAAACTTATTTTGAAAAATACTGACACGTTTGTAATAAAATATTTTTTCTTAAGTTTTAACTAGAACTTACTTACTCTAAGAACTAATGATGAACTGCGCGTCATAAACACCATCAAGCATTATTTAGCATTCATTCAATTTATCATTCGATGATTAATAATTAAAATGAATGCTAATTTTTTTAATTAAAAGTTAAGACTAATCTATACGTTATGCAACTTTTATGAATTCATTAGTTAATATAAGAATTAAACACTTTCTTAATTCTGTTTCAAAAATACATATAATTTTTAAATTTTTTAGTTTGTAAAATAATAGGTCACTCACTATTAATTGCTATTGTTAGTCGCACTAACCCATACTAATGAACTTAATTTAAATGTTTATGTACATAATAATATAATCATTGTTGTTGTAGAAATAAACAAGTAAAAACGACATAATATAATACACATACACACACATTCAAATATTTACTTTTTTAATTAACAAACAGTGATTTAAATATTTATTTTAACTAACGCACAAAAAATTATCAAGAACATATAAATAATTTTAACAACGCAAACACCAAAAACAGTTTTATTCTAATAATATAAAATTTAAACGTGTTGATGTGTGTAAATTTAAATATTCTCATCAATTGATTCTTTTTGGAACGTGAGACTAAATCCTTTAGCATGTTTGTTAAATATAATACAATTAAAATAAGAAAGAAATAATTGAGTAATAATCAAGTGTTAAATAAATTCAGCAAAATAGAATTAGTAATTTCATGTTTTATTTGTTATAGTCAATGCATGCAGCAAAAATTTAAACAATTTATAAAAGTAAGTAACTTTATTATAGTAAATGTTAGCCAATAACATTAAAAATTTTAATATACAGATTTACGATATAAGTTTAATTTATTCAAATAACAAACACGTTATTTTTTTATGTTATATTGTTACTGTAGTAAATTTACACAGCTCTTAGACGATGTTCCCAAAGGAGCTAATATTGACTAAGTAAAGGTAGATGAAAACTTGAAAAGTGTTGATAAATTTGTAGAGGTCTGTTTGAAAATCAATAAACTTTGAGAATTGATTATTTATTAATAGTATGCTAAAAAAAAAGGTTAATAAAATTTTTATAATATTACTAACAATTTTATTTTATTTCATTATTATATGACCGTTTTGATCTACTATGCTTCTTTTATTTTTTACATTTTACTTATCAATTTATGATTATTTTTGAAAGTATTTTATAGACTCTAATACACGTATGACTGACTATAAAATCATCTTGCTTTATTTTTTTAATAGTTTTGTATCTTTATATTTTCTTAGAAATGCAACAATAAAAAGAAAAATGACGATAAATTAAAAAAATTTTTGTTCAACATATTGTATATATTATATGCACAATGTCTGAAATTGTTCATACGCGAATTATGTTGGTGTGACTTATTATATTTATCTAAGACTGATAGTATTCATCTAGTGCTTAAAGGCGTACTGTAGAAATTATTTAAAACATCTGTGGTAACCTAAGCAACAAAGATTGTAATATTGACATTGTGCAGAGAATATTGATACATGAAGGAGATGCACAAAGCAAATTTTTTAAAATAATTTTTATCTTGCTCAGTCCCGGTGAGAATATCAATTTTCTAAATGCTTTTGTTTTTTTCCAGGTTAATGCAATGGCTTATTTATTATAACTATAACGATCTAAGAAAATAATCAACACAAAAACGCATTTATGTAAAAACCCGTCCTTTTGATCGCGATTGGAATACAGTAGCGTACGATCATGCGTTTCAAATTTTTTAGGCCACCTTTTCAATGTGCAATTGTTATTTAATACAAAAATAAGTAGGTAATCTTTAAAAGTAATACATTTGCTGTGAAAGTACATTTATACACAATTTTTAAACAGATTTATTCAAAATGTTTTTACCTAAATTGACAATCTTTTTAAACATATCGCATATTTAGTAAATGTGCATAATCATAAATTCGTTCTAACATACATGTTTATGTTACAAAAAAACTTGTTATTAAAATCATAGTAAACGAATTATTCATATGTATCAAACACACCACTAGTTTTACAGTTGCAACCTATTTATAAGTAAACTTCAACTGAGATAAAACTTAATCAGCGCTATTTTAATTTTATGTCATTTAGCACTCCTTTTACAATGCGGTTTACTATTATTATCAAACGTATGGTTTTCAATACATTTTATTACGATAAGTATGTTAGAGCAAAAGCGTTATTTGATGATCTTTGCGCAGATCTCAAAATTCGTACGTGCAAGTGCGATAGATAGAGATTTTATGCGATGAAACGATTTATAGATCGAACTAAAAACGTCGACCAGTAATCGCCATTTTAATTGTTTTGATTGCTTCTTTCCGTTTACTTATTTGTTCTTATTATCGTTTCTCAAGTCTATTAATAAAACTACAACCCGTTTTTTTCAAAACTCCGCTGTCTGTATTATTGAGTTACAAGTAAGTAAAATATTTCTTGTTATCGATTTTGTTACGATTCAAGTTTGATTACAGCATGTCTGATGAACGCGAAATTAGTGCTGCTGCATCTTCGGCTACAAAAAAAGGCATATATCCTAAAGAATCCAGGGCAATAGTACGGAAAGTTTATTCGTATTTTAAAGAAAGAAACAAGAAAGGTAATTGTTAGGTTATGCATTACATACATTCAATAATTTACTTTTATTTTGTAAAGGCAATCTCATCGATACGGTTGTTCAAGCAACAGAAGTTTCACCTACTGTAGAAGGTATTGTGCGAGAAGGCAAGTTAATTGAAACTGGCGAACAAACTACATTTAAATCACCGAGAAAAGAATTTCATAAGGCATCTCCTAAATCAACCGTAGACAATTGTGCTGAACAAATTATACGAAGAATTGTTTACAATTTCCATCTTACTGATGGACGAACGCCTACTTTGAAGGCTATTTACGAGAAAATTAAGGATGACGACACCATTTTCTGGCAAAGAAACTTCATTAAGAAAAATCTTTAAAAAACTAGGATTCAGGTATAATAATTAATTTCTTTAATTTATTCGATGTTCTACTTTTACTGAAATAAATAATTTGATTATGATTTGTAAAAAAAATCGTAATTCTTAAACTTGAATTGAAGGTTAAATATATATTTCTTTTAGATGGCAAAAAACCACTGATAATCGTCCTATGTTGATGGAACGTCATGATGTGCGAAATTTACGAGTATCATACATACGAGCAATAACTAAATATCGTAAAGAAGAACGTTCAATCATTTATACCGATGAAACTTACATTCACGCTTCCCAAACAACTTCTTACCAATCAACTGATAAATCAAATCAAGGGCTGAAATGCCCAATATCTAAGGGTAAACGCTTAATTATCGTACATGCTGGTGGTAATGATGGTTTTGTCAATAATGCACTATTGATAATTAAATCTGGTCAGAAAAGTTAATGCCAGTTACCATAATGTTTTGGCAGTTAAAACTCCCAATTTTAATAATACAAAACGAAATTGTGGTTAAATGAATGGTATTACGTACGAAGAAAAATCTACAAAAGCAGAACTGTATAATTTAATACTGATAAATAAGCCGATCAATAAGCAATACTCGGTTGATTCATTATTTGCTAAACATGGACATACTGTATGTCGGTTACCACCTTATCACCCAGAATTAAACCCTATAGAAAAAAAAAATTGGGGTATTATTAAGAATTGGGTTGGAACTAGAAACATCATGTTTAAATTAAATGAGGTGGAATCTTTGGTAAAAGAAAAAATCGCTAGTGTAGGTGCAAAGAAATGGTCACAAGTATGTGTACGTGTCTTTATACAAAAAGAACATATAATAGACACTTATTGTGAATCGTTAACTTTTAATGTCAACGACTCATCAGATGAAGACTCATGTGGCTGGTCTGATGAGGATGAGAAACAGCAAGATTAATATCGTTCACATCTTTACTGTGCGTTTCACAAGTCATTACCGGAATAAACGAGGACCATTATTAGATCGATTTAAATAAATAAATATGAAATTATGTGATGTATTCGGTTCAAAATGTTTTACTTATTTTATTATTATAAGTATATAAATGATGTTATAAAAATTTTAAATTTGGTTAAAATATATTTAACTGCATTATTATTTTTTTATGGTGAATGAATGATTAAGTCTTGAAGTATGTGCTCTTTGCTTATTTTTTCAAAATTAAAAAAAAAATTCTTGCATGATAAAACTTTCAAATTTATTCTTTCTTTTCATTTGGTATAGTCACACAAGTAGATATTCTTTTTAACATCAATCAGCCAATTAATGAGTTCGTAGTAACTGCATTCATTCGTTCAAAATTTTATTAAGATTGCGAGCTTTTAATTGTTCGTTTCAAGTTTAGGTTTCATTCAAAAAAAGTACTGTTTTCTACATTCTCTAATATGTATAGGTTTTTTTTATAACTTAAAAGTTGATTCAAGCATTGATATACTTTGTCCCTAATGTCGATGCAGCTAGTACACTTGGTAAATGCAAAAAGTAAATTCGGAGCTTCCGTTCATATTTTTCATTTATTTAGAATTAATTTTTGTTGGTGTTACTTCAATATAAATAACAACGAAGTACAAATTTAATTCCATTTATTTTAGTTACCTTGTATAAATTATAGCATACACGCACCATGTATAAAAGTAGCCTAACTTTTTCAGAGTGAATTGTAGCAAATCAGCTGATCGTTCTCGCGCAGCTTGGGATCAAACAATAACGCGTTCACTCTACATCGCTAACCAAAATGTTGTTACTACGTTAACTGCGCAAAAAACTATTGATGTTCTCAATTTTACATGAGACAAATTTTAGGTAAATTTGATAACCCCAATTAACCATTAATTAAATATATTGTTTTAAATACTTTTTTATCTTTAAAATGAGTAAAATCAAATACACGTGCAAATATAATGTAAATTTTACTTAGGATAGTAAGCGCACCTTCGGCTTCAAAATTGTTGTTTTGTGCAATGCATGTAGCAAAATTGTAACTAATAATAGTTTAATGATTAAACATTCTTACAATATAAATAGAGTTTAATATTAATAATATGTTTAATTACTTTAGACATCAAATATAGATTCTTATTAATAAGTTAGGCAACACAACGTGCTTTAAGTGCGCATATCTATTTTTTTACGCAAATAACAAAATTTAACATAGAAATATTAATGTAAAAACCTATTAAAAGCGCAAACATGTAACAGTGCTAATAAATTAATGACTGTTCATTGCTTACCCCCAATGTCCTTTTACGTTGTGGTTTTATCCTGACGAATTTTTCAAAGCTTATTTTGAATTTCGCGGGTGTTAAACTAACTCAACGTATTTACCATCGTTTATAGCTATCTACAGTTAATTTTAATCACATAGTAAATTTATACTATGAGATGGCTCTGCCATCAAACACTTTTGAATTCTAACTTCGTCGAACTTAAATATAAGCTATAAGGGGCGTCAATGCAATTGTGGGAACAACATTAGAGTGTATCTCCTACTACTGATGAGCCCCAAAAGGGCGAAACAGCTGTCTAGTAGTTCACTCTGGTGGCGTTTGCATAATTGCATTGACATTGCGTACCCCCAATGTCCTTTTACGTTGTGGTTTTATCCCGACGAATTTTTCAAAGCTTATTTTGAATTTCGCGGGTGTTAAACTAACTCAACGTATTTACCATCGTTTATAGCTATCTACAGATAATAGGTAACATTCGCAGCAAAATTCAAATTTTTTAATAGTTTAAATAACTCTAATATATATTGTTATTATATAATATAAGTCATTGCAAAATTAACCTACAGTAGTTAGTACGGTATCTCATAGTTTGTGCCTTTGTAAATTTGATGAAACTCATTTGTTTTTTACAATTTGAAAGCTTAAAAAACAAGTTAAAGGTTTTGGTGGTCAAAGCAAGCAAAACTGGTAATTTTATTAATGAATTGACTATTTACTATAGTTCGCGGATTTGCAGAAATCCAGAAAACAAAGTTTAAAAATTTGGTGTTTAATTTGTGGAATTCGGCTATAAATGATGAATAGTCCTGTATACAATTTGAAAACGGTTTGTTATTTTACAACAAGATATTTGCAGTAACCAGTATTTGACATTAAAAATTCCATTATCTAAACATTTAAGTTCCATTTACTTTTTGTTATTAATATAATTTGTAAAACATATATAATAAATTGAAATATATTCTCGTACTTTATGACTCCATATTTAACGAAATAGTTTTATTAGAACGTGAGAAAACAATGTAGAACTCAAACAAGCAACCGAAATCTAACTAAAAATTTGTAAAGATTTAGGTAATCAACTTTTAAACCAAACCAGATTCTAAACTCTAAAAAAGTAAGAAAGAAACAATGTCACAAGGACGTTGAGAAATGGTATAGTAAATTTGATACTTGGATGTATTTTACTCGACAGGCAAAATCTCTCAGATTCTTCCTTCCATCAAGGACAAATTTCTTACACTTTCATTTCAAGGTGTATACCAAATTACTTATTTATGTGGTTTAGTCTACATTGATGAAGCTGGTTGTTCCGTCATTAAGTGCAATTCAAAAGATAATCGTTGCACAAAAAAATTCATATTTCTAAGTCTAGGGTTGTTGAACATTATTTTACTACAGGTCACAGTATATATTTTGATAACGTTTTGGTGATTGCAAAATCTCGACCTAACCAGAGTTTAAGTTTAACCAGCCACGACGATACTTTTTCTTTATAAACGATATATTCTTCTTAAGCCACTTCTATAGAGTTTAGATTCAGACGTGGTTAACAAGTTAATTACCTAACTCTGTAGTGGTTCTTTGTTAGCTTGTTGTTTGCTTTTACAAATTTATCGTTTCTTTCTTAGTTTTTAATCTAGTTTGGTTTACAAATTGATTATTTAACTCTTTGAGATTATTAGTTAGATTTTGGTTGCTTGTTTGAGTTCTTCAATTTTTCTCTCACGCTGTGAGACAGTTTCTTACAAGAGTGGGCAAAAGATTAGCAACTTTGCTTACTTCAATGACACGGTCCAAACCCGGAAGACGTTATCATCTTAAATTCATGTATGTTTGGCTTATATGTACGATTAGATATATAATTTTTTGCCGTATAGAGTAATAAACAATCTATTTACTTAAACTAATACAAAAAACTTAAAATCAATATACTTTTTTCTATCTTTTTTTAAATTGATAAATAAAAGTTAAGTAAATTAAAAATTATTTTGTTGTTGACAAACGAAACATTCAAAACAAACTACTCTAAGCAATCGTAAAGCGTTTAATAAAAATAGCTAGTTGAAATGTTTGGACGGTTGATAAAAACCGATTTTCTTATGTTAACGAAAATGCGTCAACTGTAGAGGAGTTTTATTATAACGTGAACTGTGACTTTGAGTCGGAAATTAGAATTAATTTATAAAAAAATTAAAAAATTGATAAGTCTAAGTGAACCTGGAAATCGTCAGTCTATTTAAAAGTAATCAAAAAGTATTTATATACTCAATCTTTAAATTCAACAGATTTTAATTATTTTCATTATTTAACAATCAACATTCCTGTCAAATCAATATCGTGTTTTATTTGAAAAAGTACAAATACAAAGATGTTTTCAGCATGTTATTATGGTAGTTTATTGACATGTTAACAATTTCTTTGATTAACTTCTAAAGCTTACACTTTTAGATGTATTGAGAAGCAATATAAATACACAGAATTTATGTATTTGCAAAAAAATATTTTTTCTATTTTCATCAAAATTTGAAAAAAACCTCCATTAACTATTTTACAAAATTTTTGTAGTTTATGTTGTCTCCGGTTTAAAACTCAAACTTAGAAATTAAAAAAGAATATTGTACAAAACTTTTCTTGCCTCTATCATGTAGAAATATCAAACTATGTTGTTTGGCCTCTGGTGATTTTAAGCATTTATGACTATTCAACAAGAATTTGTCAAGTTATCTAAGATAATTTTGGCTTTCAATATTTCTTTTACAGTTTAAAATAATGTTTACAGTAAGAACGAGGTAAGGACACGTACCAAATAAAATAAAAATCACTTAAATCGTTATGTTAAAATATTTGGATTCTAACTTGACAGTCGTCGCGAGGCAAGATTTTTAAAACGTGCGTTTTTTTACATTCTATACGCCATTATCCACATAATTTACATTATCTCAGCATTGTTTACTTATTTTCTACGTGTATTTAAATTTTTTTTAAATTGTTTTGTACAACTCATAAAATCTATTAAAAAAATAAACTTTCCAAGCCGTATTTTTGTCGCTTTATTAGTCGAGTCTTAGAACATTTTTAAAAATGTCTTATATTAGAACAGGTTAAACAGCTGAAACTATTTTGTCTTTTCTGATCATTATTAACGTACTTTTATGCACGGGGCCGTTTAAATCTTTAGTGTATTATATTTATTCTTTATAAAATATGTCTACTATAATACCTATATTGTTATTTAATAACTTAAAAAAAGTATTGTTACACGTCATTTGCTAAAAGCAATAATTTTAATTAAAATTCACGTCTTCACTGGTTTTCCACCCTCCCTGGTTTGTAAAACGCATACTGTATACGAGATTTACAGGGAGAAAAATCCGAACGAACAGAAACTTTTGCTCATTGATTTACATACTTAACATCGCTGGAAACGTTTGAATGTATCATGACGCTATCCGCTACATTCAACATGCTGATGAAGAATTTTTTGATGTACTAATCGGAGTACGAGATGTTGTCAATCGCGTGGCGTCTTCAGCGAGCTTTTTGGGACTACAACAAATCTTTTTTGATGACATAAATTTGTGGGTATCATAATTGTTTCTTCGTAGATAGGGATACTCTGCTAGTAACTTCCAGAAGCCTTGCGATTTAGGTCAATGGATTAACATCTATGGAATTCCCTTTATCGCTAAAACCCAGAGGCAGCAAAAGATGACTCGCGCTTCAGTCTAAAGTTTTTTTTAGTATCGTATACTAAATTTTACAATTACATTTTTGATTGTCTAATTACCAGTTTAGCCTTCAGCATGTGTTTATTTGGTATTCACCGTTATACTTCTTCTATCTAATGAAAGTGTAGATCACACTAATTCATTTTACTTTCAATCGTAATATTTAAATCATCTTTAATCTTATGTATCGCAGTTTGAGTACGCCGACGTTTTACCATTAAAGTTTTTTGTAATTATTTGCATGGAATTAAAGTCAAATTTAGGCACAGCACGCCGTGTATGTAAGCTTGCATACTATGTATGTTTTGTTACTAAAATAATAGAAAGTAGTAAACGTTACTACTTGTTACAAAAAACTTCGGTGAGGTAAGTTTTTAGTACTCATTTTATTCTTTGATAATAATTATGGTTGTTGATTATCAAGTTATTTTGCAATTGCATGTAAACAAAGTATTTGATTGACTACGTTTGAAGTGATTGTGAATTAAATTATTTGCTATTCAACTCTTTTGACTTTTATTACTCTGTTAAAACCAAATTATATGTAGTGCATGTTATCATTGACTATAATTAGCTGGAAACAATGTTGCCTGATCTAAAAAGATTGCACTATTATTATTAATTTGAATATTTGTTTATGAATTCCTATTATATATTGTTCTATCGTGTTTTTAACTTCTATCTCTTGTTTGAAGTAAATATATTAGTTGTTATAAACTGTGTTTTGGAACTAGTTTTCTTTTTTTGTTTGACATATTTAGACCAAGATCTTTAGTTAATAAAGTTTTGGCGCTCTTTTAATTATTTTATTATTAGCACATCGAGTATCACCTGCGATCCTCTTGCTGACGAATTCTGAGCAGCCGACCGCACTACGTTACGGATAAATCTACGTAATAAACTTTGGCGTCCAACATAGGGCTTAATTATTTTGTGTGCGACTACAATTCTTTCTGTCTTTATTGATTTTTTTGTTTTTTGATAGTCGACAGTGGATTTGACTTATTCTGTTGTTTTGTTGCAAGACCTGGTTTCGGTGTAAGTTCCTCAACCTATTACTGCTCTGAATTACGTTGGCTACGTCAGTTTAACCTTTCATGTTATAACGAATAAAAAAAAATGACGAATAGGTGTCATTTATAACGTCAAAAACTTAACGAATAATCGTACCATTTATGTAACATAATCATAATTAAAATAATAATAAATAACTAATAAAGCACCGGGCTAGCTCTATGAATTTATTAAATATGAACAACACACAAACATTAGAGCGATGAGTCTTATTTCTAATTATATTCAGGACGGGGTATTCTACTCGTACACTAAGATTTACAATTCTAATTTGAAATATAATTTGGACGCCACAATATTTTTTATATAAAATTTATAACGGTTAAATATTCAAACCAAAAACGAACATATAAACAAATCTTAAAACTAACACTTAATTAAGTTATTAAGGTACATACGTGTAATTGAAGGTTAATTACTTGTTGCTGTTCTTAACATCAGCGCATGGGCGTGATCATCACGTGACTTAATTGTATTACGCGTTTCTTATCCGATTTATTGCCACATTACGAATTTCTTGAAATGCAAATTTATCTTCCGTATTTTCCGTAATTATTCTGATTTGATCTAATATCCATACAGATCCTATAACCAGAATATCGTAAACAACGTAACGTATGATAATTCTTCATTCGAAACATCCAAATCAAATTCCATCGAACGTAACCATGAATAATTATCGATTTTCACACATGAAAATCATAATTCGTAACGGAAATTCTTCGTAAAAGCGACGTTGTGACTAACATCAAACGTGCTGCGTAAACCATAATTTCATATCGCATTTCATACCTCAAATTCGTAAAAAAGCATACGTATCCAAACCAAATTTTCGTAACCATAAACGAATTCATACGTACACAAATCGAAAAGCATCGAATAAATCAGAAACGTAGTCGTATATCGTAACTCATAAAGAAAAACTTTCAGTTCGTGCGCACGAAAAAAGAAGAAACTAAAACGCAAAATCAAAGGTTACACACCACGTGTAAGAACAAAGAAATCACTTACCCCTTTTAGATTACGGGTTTCTTTAACAAACAAAAGCGTAAATTTAAACAAACGAAAGCGGATAGTATTGCATACAACTAAAGCAGAATTCCACCGTACAAATTTAACATGTGGACATTTTCTGCACGCTGTGCAGGACAAACACGTCCTCACGCGTTGATGAACGCACGCAAGATGGTTGACCACTTAAGAAGAAGAAACTCATAACGCATGTGCAGTGCGTCAAATGCATTGCGCAAAAGAATGTATATTAACAGTGAACACAAAAATGTTAATTAAAAGCAGACGTAATCAATCGAAAAAATGTGCACGTTACAATGTTATTAGTGGTAGTGTGTGCGATACGATACCATCGCTATTGCTTGTACTTTATTTTAGTTATCAACTGACTTACTTTTATTTTGCTTGGATTTTTGACCATACAGCTTGTCTATACGGTTACTTAGTTTCTTGTCTAGGTTTTGTTATTCTTTTATTGCGCTAGATATGTATTCTTCAGATGAAAAACCACTTATTCTCACTGTTTCCAACTATGATTCAGAAATGAGTTTTGCGAATTGGAACGTGATGTTTTCTGGCAAAGATCCTTCTGTACTTATTGAGTTTCTTATTCGTACTGACGAGTTGTGTTTGTCTCGTTACATCACCAATTTTTCCTTCCAGTTTTTGAAGTTTTGTCTGGCAAAGCTCTTTTTGTTTTTAGAACGAACCAAAATTCTTTACGTTCGTAAAAAGATGTTGCTGCTCTGTTAAACTCTAGGTTTTTGCCTTTCGATTACAATGAGCGCCTAATAGATACTATTAGTCGTACGATGGGAACTGATGAATCCATCAGTGCGTACGTCGCCATCATGCAATACCTCTTTCTTTAGTTATTCTAACCAGTTTTAGACCAAATAAACCTTAAGATAATTCGCCGAAATCTAACGCCAATATATCAATTTCCATTAACGTTGTTTGAGATCACATCTATCTCTCAGTTAGTATTGTTAAGCAAACGGTTGAAGTCAAACATCAATTCTGTAGTTCTTTTAACTTTTTTACTAATCCTAATACTTTTTATTGGCTAACCATTTTTCTTTCATTTAATTCTTTTTATGATTTAGTTGTAAGACGGTTAGTTGATCATTAAAGGGTTGGTCACTTCTTTCGTTTCTTTTTCGGAGAGTAAAACAAAATAAGATACATCTAAGCTTATCTTTCTTGGTCTTTCTTACTGTTTATTCTTTTTTACTATTGTTCCTTGTTTTTTCTTTGTGGTAACTTTCTTCTTTAGTGTTTACTGCACCGTTCATTTTTCTTTTCTTTCTACGATTTTTCTTTTTGTTGTGATATTGGGCTTAGTTTGGTTTTGTTATGGTTAGGTTTAAACTTGGGATAGACTGCAATGTTTTTTTTGTACTCTCGTTTAGTTGGTATTTTTGATGTTATCAGTTACTGTTAGAGTATTTTTCTTTTTTTTAATTGTTGCTTTTTGAAATATTCTAATCTTTTCTTCGGTTTTTAATTTCCGTTGTAACACTCCAACATAAAACGACTAACGACGATGTTCGATTGATTAATAATAATTAATTAATATTAATTAATTTTTTTTTATTTACTCGTACTTCTACTACTACTTTGTGGCTAGACGGCTCGACTGAATTCCCAGATTCCGTTGCTTGTTTATATTATTATACCACTGAAATTGATTACTTTAATTTCACTCCTCATTTTTTATATTGATTCTATAGAAATGAATACATTTTATAATTCCAAACATCTACCCATATAGTTGTTTACTAAATTTACCAGATATTTAATGCGCTCAGTCCATAATTTTTTATTTATGTAGCTCAATATTATGTTTTTTTAATCTTTTGATAGAATTTTTATTTTGATATTTAGTTTGTATTGATGTTATTTCCTTATAAAACAATAATTAGCATTTACATTACAGTGATACATATTTACATAATCGCGTAACTACTCACAAAAATTCCATTATAAAATTTAACCATAGAGTTTTTATTTAGCTTCTAGAAAAGTGTTTAACTAATTTTTTTATATATTCAAGTAGAAACATCTAAAAATTAGCTGGCGATTTGTTAACTATAATAAAGGTAAATTTTAAATTCTAGTTTCATGTTCATTGTTTACTATTTTTAATTTCAAAATTTATAAGAAAAGTAAAATAATATTTAAAAAAAAACTTACTCGGAAGTAACGGTATTCATGTCTATAGATGAGCAGTAGTGTCAAATTTTTGTAGAAGTATGTAAAAACTGCAAGAAAAACACGTATAAAAATATAGATTTAATATAGACAAAACGCATGCAATTAAAAAACATTCTTTTGTACTTACACTTTATATCAAAACATTGAAAGTAAAACATCAAACCTAAGTTGTTCCAAAAATATTAAAAATATTCTCAAAAAATTTTGTTGCTCAGATAAAGACTAAAAAGTCGTTTCTTCGTATTATTCGTGTGTAATCGATGACTGTTGATTCTGTCTATAGTTGTTGTACATAGTACTTTGTCAAAATTAAATAAAGAAAAATAAAATTATAAATATTTAATCATAAAAAGTTTTTATTTTTAAATTGTTTATTATTAGTAATTATTTTTACCTTGCTAATTTTTTTTGGTTTATAAAAGCGTTTGTTTTAATTTTAATGAAATTACATATTCATTGTATAATAAAAAATAATAAGCAAAATTAAATATTATTGTTATACAATTTTTTTTGTTAAATTAAATAATACATTTGTTTATGGAAATTTAAACCCGTGTATAAATTAATAATTTTATTAAATACTTTAAACAAACATAGGTAAGTAAGAAATATTAGAAATAATCTTTAGTCTTGAATACTTTCTACCATTTTTTTTGTTATTTTAATTTATTCTAGACAGATTAGCAAGTTTGTTCACTTTAAACCAATGCTAATCAAAAACAGTTTATATGTATTAATACTTACTGTATAAAAAAGTAATCGGTAAGAAACGCGGCGCCTGACCTTTATAGTCTGCCTCTATATAAAAATTGTATGTAGATAAAACTGTTTATGTAAACAAGTACAGAAAGTAGAAGTAAACAGAAGCAATTAATAAATATTTTACTGGTGCAAAAATTGTACAATAAAATATTGATTTATAGTATTATTATTTTATTATTACACAAACTATCTTTAGCTTGTACTTGAAAGACGTTTGCAGTAAATTCGTATACGTGTACTTACATATATCTAAATGTTTTTTGTGTGTTATTGCGTTTCATAAATTTGCAAGGTCTATTTATAATTATATGTTTGCGTTTTGTAATGTGCATTATTTAAATACTCTTATCTAATTATATGTTTCATCGCATGTTTAAATTTGAAAAGAACTAACTACGCATGTAGGATTTTTTTTAATTGGAACGTGCTGAAAGTATTAATAGATCAGCTAGTTAAATAATGAAAGTATGCTTTGAGAAAAAATTATTTAACTTAATACTGTTGCGGGCGGTACGTTTTTTATTTAAGTTCATCATGTTAATTGACTATATCGACTTTGCCAACTTCTATTTGTCTTGTCGTCACTCTTCAATTAATCTATTTATTGCTTACATGTTTATATTTATCAAACTTTAAAATGTTTCAGAGATTGACAAGGGAAGTTCAAAAGTATACAATTAACCAATTTTCTTCAAAGTAAATATTTAGAAAACGATTACAAATTATAGCTTTATATCAAACCGTTCATTAAAAATTTTTCTGACGGTAGCAAATTTTAGAGCGCAATGTAAACAAGTCTTTACATTTGTAAAATTATTTTATATAAAGAACAAAATTAATTTGTGTTTACATATGTATTATGTGGTTTAGTGTGTAATTGTTATTTTTAACTACGTACTTTTAAGGCTTTGTAATTTTTTTTTAAAATATTATTTATAAGCTTGATAAAATAATTTTAACAATAAATTTAACACACAATTTAACCCATACAAAGTACGCTAACAATATCAGGTTACATATTAAACTCCGGTAAATACAAAAAATGATTTAAAATATCTTGTTTCACTTTTTTCAACGATATAATATACATTTTTTAAGATAATAAATACATATACATTAATTTTGCACCTATTACTGTTTGTTTTATTTTGTATAAATAATAATTAAATTCGACGTAACATTAAAAGCATGGCTAATTTGCTAAATATTTTAATTTAACTTTAAAGCCGTTGATGTACTATTTATTAATGATTAAAATTTAAAATGTAGTAAAAGTATAAAATTGAATAAGACCAGTATTTTAAACTTTTTTAATATATAAAATTTAAATATTCTTTTGATAAAAGATAGGGCTTTGGGAACGCTAATATATATGACAACTGTATCAAAAATTATTAATTTTTTGCTCTAATACCCAAAAAACTGTTGTGAAATTAAACAACCAATTTAATATACAACTGAAAATACTTTAGGGTAAATAATTAAATGTTTTATTGTGTTATTTGCGATGTTTGTTATGTGTGTTGAATAATTAGAGAATAACTCGCTTGTAATATATTTATTTATGTAAAAAATACATTTTGTTCTTGTTACATTTGAAAGTGTCCGTTCTTGATGTCAGTCCTCGAATGCCGTCGCAGGAAACACCTGAGCTCTCCGCTTGAGGTTTTGGAGCTAAGTTTTATTATATTGTTATATATAGTACATTACAATATTGACTAGAAATATGTAATAAACGTCATATTGTACCATTCTTACTCGTTTCATATTTTCTTGAATTGAATCGGCCGGAACGCTAGCGTACCCTTATTAGTAATCAACTCAAAAACTCAAGATTAATGTGCTTTAACAAATATGAGTGAAGTATTTACCGTAGTTGCTGCACTTGTGAAACCAGTAAGCACATTAGTACATAATGAAAAACTTACAAACATAAACTGCATAATGGTTTTCTGTGAGTGAGTTATGCTATGAAACTTTCGACGAGAGTAACGCACATTATTTTTTTATATTAGCTTTTGTGAAATTTAATTTGAAAAAAGTTTTGAAACTATCAGAAATATAATGTTGCTACTATATTTATTGGTAAATAATAATTTTAGCTGATTTTTAAGGTATTTTTAATTACTTTTTACCTGTCGCAAACTTGTTCTAATATAATAATTATTAAATTATTTTGTCTATTACGTAACTACACTGTCAAACAAAGTGGTGTAAATATTATTTAATAACATTTAATCAGTTTTTAAACGTGTTCTATGTTTTTTATCGAATGACAATTAATAAAGACAATTATAAAACTAAGGTAACTCAAAAAAATAGAATAAAACTTGATTAATTGTGCAACTTAAACAAGAAATGACTGCTTGCTGTACACAATTAAAGAAAATGCCAAAAAAATTTACAAAACTAAAATTGTTTTTAAAAAAGCAAGTGCAGTTTTTAAAATAAAACAAATTAACACATAAAATAAAAATTTGACTTAAAGGGAGAATACCTTTAGTATTTACTAAAATACTAAAAAATAAATATTTAGATAACGTTAACAAAAATTTATAAAAAAAATTAGTTTTGACTGATACAACGGTAAAATAATACAAAAATACAGAATAATAAAGAAACTAAAAAATTACATTTATGTAAAATACACAAGGAAAATTACTTAAGTATACAGTGTCGGTTCGTAGGTCAGAACACTAAAGGGTTAACATAAAAATTGGCAAACTTTAGGTATTTAAAAACTGAACATACCATTACACTTTCTTTAAATATTAAATCAATTCTATCTTTATAATTAGCAAAATGGTCTATTATTTGTTCATTAAAAAAAACAACACAAAAGACCTTTCAATGCTTAGTATAAACAAGGCAGTTAAACTGGATTGGCCCTTCGTGTCGCATGTGAACGTTTTTATTCTGTTTAAAGTTAAAAAACAAAAAAAAATTGTCTAATGGTACGGTTTCTTTATCCTCTTTATTTAAACTTTAAGTAACACTATTGGAATCTTCTTTCAAGAAGGGGCATAAAAAAAACTGCTCAGTTTTTCTTTATGGCGACGTTTCGTGCACTAAATGTGAACTTCATCAGGCCACTGCAATTTATTAACGTAAGTACAACAACTATCTAATCAAATAAGTTAGTAGTAACTAAATTACAGATGTAAACAGAAAAACAGTAACCGTAAGAACTTACGTAGAACATTTGAGCAATTACTCCGATGTTTAACAAGAAGATTCCAATAGTGTTACTGAAAATTGTCTACTTGAAATAGTTGTACAACTAATATAATTATAACCAGCTAAAAACGGGATCGACGCAAAAACGCATTTATGTAAAATATCGCTCCTTTGGCCGCGATTAGACTTCAGTAGCGTACGTAGATGCATTTTAGTTTCTTAACGCCACTTTTTTAATGTGCAATTGTTTATTAAAAAAAATTAGTAAGTATTCTTGAAAAGTAATAGATTTGCAGTAAAAGTACATTCTTAGATAAATTGTAAACAGATTTGCTCAAACCATATTTTCACTTAAATCGCTACTCTTTTTTAAACATATCGCATATTTAGTAGCTAACCTTTAGAGATAAAAGTTAACCAATGCAATTTTAATTTCATATCATTTAACACTCTTTTTACAATGTGGTTGACAATGATTATCAAACGTGTAGCTTTGAATACATGTTATTTTGATAAGTATTTTACGTCGCTAAAAAAAATGTTGGTATTATATTAACAGCGTGAAAAATAATTGACGTACCCAATTTTGCAAGAGACGAGTTCTAAGTAACCAAGGCTTCCAAATCTGTGTAAAATTTCTGACAAAATAATATCACAAATTTTGATAGCGATTCGTTGTTTTACATTCGTATTATCTTCTAGTTTTGCTACTTGAAGGTGTGCTAGACACCGCTGATTGGTCTAAGTATTTAAGCAATTTATTTAATCTGTTTTGTAAATGTAAACTGTCTCAACACATATAGTATTACAATTCCACCTTAACTTTAAGCATTCTTACTTTTACAATTTTATCCAAAACAGCAATCCGCTTAAGCGTTTTTCAAAAAAAACGAAGAAAATGCATGCAATTTTGCAAAAAATACTTTAATGTGTGTATGCTGACTTTCAACTGTTTGCAATGTTAAGTTGATAAGTGTAAGGTTTGCAAAACATTAAATTAAATTGCTGACAGGGTATGTCTTCTTAATCTTCGCTTGTACATCTCTTAGCTTTCCACTCATGACTGCATCGCCATCATAGCTTTGTGCAATTAGTTTTTCTGGTTTATTATTAGTTTTAAAGTTGTTAGTTCCTCCAAAATAACATTTGTTAATTTTAATTGGTGTAGGAAGAATTTTTTTCTCAGCTAAATTATAATAAAACAAGGTTGAACGCTTTTACGTTTCGCCAACTTTAATTGGCTTTTTCATCTGTAACAATTAAAAACAACAATAATATATAATCAATGTTTACAATGTATCAACAGTTACAATAATAACAAAAAAAAGTAATTACAAAATTGCAATTTTATATAGAATTAGAAATAAATTTTCTTATTATTTGTAAAATATATTATACTTACTTAAATTAATATAAATAAATAGCAGAAAATTTTTTGTCAATTAATAAAACAAAACAATTACATATGGACTAACTACATCTAATGAGTTAACACGAAATACTGATATTTAAAAATGGAAATGCAATTGAGAATAACAAGATATGGAAATCAAGGTAACATAATTTATAGAAAATTAATATTGAATAACTTTAATAAAGGAAAATAAGTTTGATATAAAATGTAAAATATTATGAAAATTTAATTAACTTATAAGTAAAATTGAGTAGAAAATTATTATTTTTATTTTTAATTTTTTTTTCTATTATTATAATAATATATTTAAATAATAAATTGAATTATATTATGTTAGAAAATATGGAACTTAAATTCATTACATCATTACGGAAATTGATTGAATTTATGTTGCGTTTAATTTCAAACATCTCTAAGAAAAGGCGCGTATACAATTTTGGTTCTTTATGTAATATGGTTGGATTGGAGTAATAAAAACTGTGAAAATGATTTAGTGCATGCACAGTTAAGGCAGTTTTTGGTATCGATAGATTCCTAATAGCATTTTTTATTAAATTTTTATGTTGAGTCATTCTATGTTTTAATAATTGTTTGGTTTGACCTATATAGACTGCAGGGCAATTAATACAATTAATTTAGTAGATGATATTAAAATTAGAGGATTTATCGATGTTATCTTTTAGGTTTGTGTATATATTATGACCAAGAGTGTTTGTATTTTTAAAGACTAGATTAATGTTGTGTTTGATTAAAATTTTTGCTAATTGTTCTGACAGTGTGTATATATATGGTGTAGATATATATGAAGGTGTATGAGTAATTTCAATATTGAATAATGGACCAAAAAAATTGGGTTGAAGTTGAAAATTATCAAACGTATTGTGGTTATTGCTATATTTAATTTTTTTCCATCTAGTTTTGATTGTATGATTTATAACTTGTAATGGATAGTTGTTATTGATTAATATTTGTCGAATGATGTTTATATTTTGTGTATGAAATTCTTCAGAACTCAATTAGAGAAATATTTCCCCAAAACAATAATTACACTACTACTTCATCTTAATACAAAAAGTAACTATAAATTAAAGCAAATATTAAAAGAAACCCATGAAAAAAAAATAAAAAATCTAATTTATAAAACAGAAAACAAAAAAAATAAACTTGAAACAATTAATACATATCAAAATCAAAATTGGGTAGTCAATCTGTCTAATATTGTAATACCACAGTATGTAACAGATGTTATAAATTATGGACCAAAATTTAATCTACCTATCAATAATAATTCTAAAATACCAATTGCCAATATTGTAGCAAACATAGAAACTGGAATAAAAAATTTAGATCATAACTTACAAAACACAATCCGAGCTGATATAGTTAATGTCATCACGAGTTTCAATAATAAAAATAAAAATACATGTAATAATAAACAAAAGACACAAAATTAACACAATAAAAACTATAGTAAATAATAAAAACTTACCATTCACTCAAAAACAAGTGACTAAAACAAAACAATTTTTTAAACTACATAAAGAAATCATAATAACATCTGCGGATAAAACTCAAAAAACAGTAATACTTAATGCCACCACATATAATCAAAGCCTACCATCGAAAATTTATGGACTGCTAAAATTACACAAAGAAGACTGTCCTTTACGCCCCATTGTCTCCACTTGTAATAGTCCAGTTTATAAAACATCAAAATTCTTATCAAAAATTATTTCTAATATAACTAAAAATAATAAGAATTGTATAAAAGATTCTTGGTCTCTAAAACAATCTATTAATAATATTATTATACCAAAAAACCATAAAATAATATCTTTAGATATAGAATCAATGTATACTATCTTCAAGGATACTAAATGAATAGGATTGCTCGATTCGTATTCTCGCAATGTAAGCCGCCCCACTCCCGTAAATCTTGACGCGTGACGTCAGCCGGAGACCACATATCGGCTCGCTGATTATAAATAGTGCTTAAATAAACTTTAAATACAACGGTTTTGCGATTTTTTTAATAGTAATTATTACATTTCTTGGTGTTTTACTCGTTCAAATACGTGCCTACAAGTTGCTTATAAGAATTTCGAATTATTATCAGGTTTAATTTAAAATGTAAACTTATTTACATTATGTTAGATACTGAGGTATTTGGTTGTGATAACAACCCGATTGCAACCAAAAATAAAAATCTTAAGATTATATAGATTTAGTGTCCATTACAATTAAAAATGAATGGATTAGGCGTTGTAAAAGGGTTGATAACATGAACCCTAATACTAGCGTAATTTGTTCTACTCATTTTACAGAGGAGAGTTATGAACGAGATTTACAAAATGAATTATTAGGTTTTTTAAATAAAATTGATTAATATAAATTTAGTAAACTTTAAGGTAAAAAATTACATTTAAACATAATTAAGTTAAAATTAATCTGCTGTTTAAATTATTTTCACTTAAACGGAAAGAAACTTTCACAAAAAATTAATAGCGTTTGCTGTTTGATGCATTCACTTTGAACATTTCCACGGTGATTCTTTAAAAAAAAAAGCCCACAAGTTTAAAAAAAATTAAGTATTAAAATTAAGAAAAAAGAAAACATTTCTCTGGACATTATCAGTGGTGTTGTCGAGCCGGAACGCTCCGGAACGTCGTTCCGGTACTTCCGTTTTGAACAGGAACGCGTTCCGGAACTAAAGATGATTTCTGATAACAAGAATTGGCTGACGTATTAAAAAAAAATTAAAAAGAATTGCTGAACAACGTCGCCGCCAAGATTATCGTGGAAAATAACCCCCGTGGGACATAAGACCGCACAGAGCGGCCGCCTACCCAGGATCAGCCCTGTCTATATAATTATATATACGCGTTCCGGTAAAAAAAAATTAGCACAACACCACTGGACATTATTATGGCGTTTTGCAAATTAAGGACCATTATCAGAATGAACTATGAATATATAAAGCTTAGTGAAAAAAGACGTGGAAAGAAAACAGCAAATACAACAGCTCAAGAAACCGATGAAGAAAGAATAAAACGAAGAAAATTAAATAAAATTTCAAAATAAACTTGTAGTGTGTTGTTACTTTTTATTTTTGTCAACCTTCAATTTGAATACATTTATTTAACCAATAATAGTACACTGTATTTTGTCCATAAATTATAAAATTAATAGAAATTTTTCTGTAGTTCAATTTAAAAATGAATGCATCCACGTCTTTTTTCACTAAGTTTTATATTTTTATAGTTCATTCTGATAATGGTCCTTAATTTGCAAAACGCCATAATAATGTCCAGAGAAATGTTTTCTTTTTTCTTAATTTTAATACTTAATTTTTTTACAACTTGTGGTTTTTTTTAAGAACCACCGTGGAAATGTTCCAAGTGAATGCATCAAACAGGAAATCCTATTTATTTTTTGTGGAAGTTTCTTTCCGTTTAAGTAAAAATAATTTAAATAGCAGATTAATTTTAACTTAATTATGTTTAAATGTAATTTTTTACCTTAAAAAATTATAAAAAAAACATCAAAACTAATTAATAAAAAAAATATTTCGATTATGAACATTATTGCCATTACTTGTTAAATCAAAAGTTGTCAAATTTACTCAAATAAAATATTTAGAAGCCTTTTAAGGTGCATCTTAATACAGATTGTAATAGAAGTATAGAGAGCGAGGTCTCCGCGTGACGTCAGCGCGTCACATGATCTCGGCAGAATAAATCGAGCGATCGAGCAATCCTATTCATTTAGTATCCTTGTACTATCCTATCAATCTTGTTATTAAATCAGTACACACAAACTGGCATGAAATACAAAAATTTACTAAAATACCATTAACTGAATTTATGCAAATCATCACATTAGTTCTAAATTCCACCTATTTTACTTTTAAAGATGTCATGTATTCACAAATCCAAGGACTTGCCATGGGTCTTCCTATTTCTTCTACCATTGCCGACCTTGTAATTGGAGACATAGAAAATGACCTTTTAAAACAAAACCACATATTATATATTTTATTGGCGTTATGTAGATGACATCATAGTTATAATCCACGAAAATTAAATTCAAAATTTACTCTTATCTTTCAACAATGTACACCCACTATTAAAATTTACATTTGAAATAGAAGAAAACAGTATCCTAAATTTTCTTGATGTAACAATCATTCACTTGCCGGATGGTACAATAAAAACTAATTGGTATAGAAAAGATATAAAATCTGATCGTTATACTAACTATAACTCTATTACATCTTTTAAATATAAACAATCAGTCATTTACAACTTAGTTGACCGAGCAATTAAACTTTCTTCTGAAGAATTTCATACACAAAATATAAACATCATTCGACAAATATTAATCAATAACAACTATCCATTACAAGTTATAAATCATACAATCAAAACTAGATGGAAAAAAATCAAATATAGCAATAACCACAATACGTTTGATAATTTTCAACTTCAACCCAATTTGTTTGGTCCATTATTCAATATTGAAATTACTCATACACCTTCATATATATCTACACCATATGTATACACACTGTCAGAAAAATTAGCAAAAATTTTAATCAAACACAACATTAATCTAGCCTTTAAAAATACAAACACTCTTGGTCACAATATATACACAAACCTAAAAGATAACATCAATAAATCCTCTAATTTTAATATCATCTACCAAATTAATTGTATTAATTGCCCTGCAGTCTATATAGGTCAAACCAAACAATTATTAAAACATAGAATAACTCAACATAAAATTTCAATAAAAAATGCTATTAAGAATCCATCGATACCAAAAACTGCCTTAACTGTGCATGCACTAAATCATTTTCACAGTTTTGATTACTCCAATTCAACCATATACATAAAAAACCAAAATTGTATACGCGCCTTTTCTTAGAGATGTTTGAAATTAAACGCAACATAAATTCAATCAATTTCTGTAATGATGTAATAAATTTAAGTTCCATATTTTCTAACATAATATAATTCAATTTATTATTTACATATATTATTATAATAATAGAAAAAAAAATTAAAAATAAAAATAATAATTTTCTACTCAATTTTACTTATAAGTTAATTAAATTTTCATAATATTTTACATTTTATATCAAACTTATTTTCCTTTATTAAAGTTATTCAATACAGTCGGACCTCCATTCAATGAACTCCTATTTAATGATTTTTTCTATTTAGTGATGTTTTCTTTAGGATATTGACCTTCGGGTTAAAATGCGTGTAAAAACACCTCTAAAATATGATGTTCAAATTCTATATTATGATCTTTTTCAAAGAAAATGTTATCCAACTACTTAAAGTTTTCTTGGAATCACGTACAATTTACTTTACCTTTACAATACCGCATTGTTAAACGGATAAGCGGATTATAAGACTTCTTAATTTACAATACAGAAAGGCTATTACTAATAGTACTAAAAATTCTGTACATTTATAAATGATATAAATGCATGAATTGTTTAGAGGATTATAGGATTTCCTTCGAGTTTTGAAATGCATTGTCATGTTATTGAACACGTTTCATTTGAAATTTTTTCGTTTCAAGTTGTTTAAGTGTAAAGTTGGTTAAAAATGACAAAACGAAAGTGTTTATAATTAATATGTATTTCTTATGTTCGTTTAAATTTGTGTTTTATTTTTTAAGTATAAATTCTATACAATGAAGTTTCTATATAATGATGTTTCTGAAGGGAATTTTGAAGATCACTATATAGGAGTTCGACTGTATTAATTTTTTATAAATTATGTTACCTTGATTTCCATATCTTGTTATTCTCAATTGCATTTCTATTTTTAAATATCAGTATTTCGTGTTAACTTATTAAATGTAGTTAATCCATATGTAATTGTTTTGTTTTATTAATTGACAAAAATTTTTCTGCTATTTATTTATATTAATTTAAGTAAGTATAATATATTTTACAAATAATAAAAAAAATTATTTCTAATTCTATATAAAATTGCAATTTTGTAATTACTTTTTTTTAATTATTATTGTAACTGTGAATACATTGTAAACATTTACCATATATGTCAGAGGCGCATCGAAAATAAAGGGGGCTTCGCTGTGCGTTTGTGGTGGGTTAGACTGCATCGACATTTTAATAAAGGCGAATAACGCACGACACAATTTATTTACGATTAATTTAAAAGGTTACGATTACAAGTCACTATTCACTATTCAATAATAAAAGAAATAAACAAAACTTATTTAACTAATTCTTAAATTCAATTTGTAAGTGCAAAATGACCGAATTTTGGAACAAACGATCCGACACCCGCTGCTATAACTTATCAAGTTCTCACCACAAAATATCATCTCAATCTGCCCTCTTACAAGTTACATTTTTTAGCAGCGTGTCGTTCCGTTCACATGAAAAATGTAATTTCACGCGCGTTCTTATGCCCATAAAAGGCAATATTACAAAATATCAAATCCTTATTGGTTGATTCTAAGTTATTAAGTTACAAAGACTAAACATTTGAAACATAATTTATGGGAACACAAACAAATAAGTGCACGTGTATACAATCCATAGCCGTAGGCAGGGTTATATTCGGTGCCTCTGACATATATTATTGTTGTTTTTAATTGTTACAGATGAAAAAGCCAATTAAAGTTCGCGAAACGTAAAAGCGTTCAACCTTGTTTTATTATAATTTAGCTGAGAAAAAAAAACACCAATTAAAATACATGATCACAGCTAAAACTAATCTTTTTATTTAAACATTTGTTAATGGTTCGCTATTGTGCCCCGAGGATTTATTAATTTCCAAAAACGTTTGTAGATTTTACTATTCAAAACATTGTATCAGAAAAACCATTTGCGTTTTATTCAAATTATGAGTAGTTTCTTCTAGATTGCTTTTTCTACTTCGTCAATTAAAACTATCAAATTTTTAGTTCAAGGTTAATTAATAAATGCGTTTTATACGTATGTTTAGTAAAATGCAATCTCGAAACGAACTCAAATGTAAATAAGCGCCTGTCACGGTGAATGACCAATTATCAGTTTACAAAACGTGCATTCTATCCTATTTTTTCACGTTGTTTTATAAAACTATGTCAGTTACCAAACCGTTCTATGTCAGTTACTTATTTCGTGTACTTAAAATATTTGTCATAAGATCTCAGTTGAATAATATAAATTTTAACCAGATGAGTACGCATGTGCACAACAATGTTAAATAAGAAGTATTTGCGAACTGCGAAAACATGTGTATATTAAAGATAACATTTTTTTGGAACTATGACTAAATGATCACATGGACAAGCTGCCACTGCAACTACAAATTTAAATCTGTATGTTCATTTTTTTTTATCCGTCACTCGGTATATTTTGCACCTTTTCCTTTAATTTCAGTTGCCAACGTTAGAGTGATATATTAACGTTTTTTCTTTGGGATTCACGTTTTTAAAATTTTACACGCCAACTGAAAACACATGTAATTTAACTCTTGGCAAAGCTTTATGCATTATCTAGTCGATTTGTATTAAAATTCAAATGTGAAATTAACTTATGTTTATAGAAATAGTCGCTGAGGTATCTTACGCCTAAGCATTTTTCGGTTACATTAAATTCTTTTCTTTTGTTTTCAGCATTTATTACCATATTTAATAAATCGCGTTTGGTATGTGTACTAATTTATTTGTAGATTGAAATACTTCCGTTTTAAATTATTGTCGTCGTAGACACCTTTCTTAAACTTGTAGAAATAATCAAGCTAAGCAATTATCTTCGACACATAATATGTTAAGCGTATTACTACAATAGAAAAGCTAATCGATTCGGACATAAGTTATGCCGATGCACTTGTACTCGCATCACCTTACTTAATTAAAACTTAATTTCAAATCTGTGTCGCCATAGACGGTCAGCAAAATATCTTTCAAATATTTTATCATTTACTGGCTTATTTCATGTTTTTTCTTTAGCAGTACAAACGTAACTCAGATTTGTGCACTTCTGTGACTGTTAGAGAATTATTTCCACACCAATAACGAAATAGCCTTTTTACTAATTTACAAAAAAATTAGGAATATTATTGAAGTTAAATTTTCAAATTATGTTTCTAATTTTTAAGTTTGAGGTGATGACGAAATAAATATGTAAATTGATGATAAATTAATTTTAAGCCTATTTTAACTACAAACTTTTTTTATAAACTTCAATTTCAAAATACATTTACTTTTTGTTATCTTATATGCATTCTGCTTATATTTTTTAAGCTGTGTATAGGTGTGAACGAGCATCTGTAAGTACTTTCATTCTGGCGCTTTTTTTAATCTGCACTTTAGAAGTAAGCTGATTTGAGCATATTATTTTACGCGCGCAACTTTTCAATATCAGAACTGCCACTGTCTTTATTCAGTTTTGGATTAAATTTGATAGTAATTAAAGCATTTCAGCTAAGTGCACGTTGAAAGTCTATAAAACAAAAAATAGTTTCATAAAAGAAGCAATCAAAATTCATGCAATGTTTTTTAGAAAAAAAAATGCGATCACAGAAATGTATTCTGAGATAAAAAACTGATGTTAGATTTTTATAAAAATGATAGATGTATTGAAAGATGTAATATTTTTTACAATCTTTTTTAAAAATTGCTTTTAGTAATTACTTAAAAACAAAAAAATTTGCACGTATTAAACATTAATTTCATTGTTTACAAAATATACTATGCTAATAAAGTAAACACATGCTGAATACATTATTTTTCAAAACTTGATTGAGACGCCGGAAATATAAAATACATATTTAGGACTCTGAAGTGCAACAAAACACATTTGAATGAATTATATAGAAACAAAGTCGCTTAGAAAGAAAATTTAATAATTTCTAGTGAGAGTTTGCATGTGAAAAAAAACATCATTAGCTAAACCAGAAAGTTATAAAAAATAATACAAGAACAAACAAATGATTAATTCTTTTAAATAAGCAATTAATAGAATATGTAAGATACATTTTTACCATAAAACATTAAGTGAGTAAAACACAAAATCAAGATAAAATAATAGATTCTGATAGATAATTGCACAAATTAGTTGTTTTAAAATTATTCGAAAAAATACAATTACGCGTTTTAGTGTATCACAACAACAAAGTTTGCTGTAATCTGAACAGTACGAGTATATTTGGAGTTCACAAAAAAATCAGATTTAAAGTCGATGGTTTTGTTTCAACGCAATACCTATAGACGCAAGGAGGTTTCAACTAAGACGTTTGAACGCATAAAAGTTGAAACGGAGCGACGTTTGAACGCATAGATATTCGAATGTACAAAAACATCAATAAATGCTGTTTAAGCTAAGTTAAAAACTGAACTGAAAAATATTATCAAAATAAAAATACAATATGATCGTTAATTCTTTAAACAATATGAAATAGATTAATTTTATTGTTTTTTTAAGGGCAATCAAATTAAATGACCTTATGTTTAATATTTTTATGAATATGCACAATATAAGTAAAATGTACTAACAATATTACAAAAAAGTAAAAAAGGATATTATTTCATAATTCAAATCTGGTTCTTCCAGAATTTGTTATACAGGATGTATCTGAAATACGACTACAAACTCAAGAGGTACTTTCTTTGTAGCGTTGGATGAAATTTTTTTTTTTAAAGATTTGGTTTAAAGTAACCCAGTTTATTTGCAATTAAAGTTTCAGGCCGGTTCTGGCTATCTAAACAAACGGAAATTGTTTGTTGATTGTGACTATGTGGTAAATGATAGGTGTAAATGGTGTAAAATTCGTAAAACGTATTGATGTATTGTGTTAATTATTGTTTTCTTTAATTTTCCATCATCTACAAAATCAATTGTTAATTTAATTAAAGCAGATAGTAACGTTTATTTCTTAGCATTATTGCTGACCTAGTTTAACAAAATGTACTTTGTGTACACAATCACATGTATCTTTGTTAGCAACCAAAACAAGACTTCAGTTAATTAAATGCAAAATTCAGCTTTCTTAGAACTGAGTTCGAAAATCTAATTTATTTTTGTCTCGATTTTTTAAATGATATCTTTAGTTGATGCTAAGTGATTTGTGTTAACTTCATAATGTTTAATTTAATTTTTTTTTATTATGTACAACAGTGATATTATTTTAATGTATGGTGAGGGTAATTATAACCTCCAAACCACACGTAGAAGGTGGTTTGAGCAATATCCATATAGACAATTGCCTTCAATAAACTTTATTATTACTTGCACACAGCAAGGACTGAGAAAAACTGTATGTATTTCCTATCTACGAAGGCCGTGGTCGAGAAAAACCACCCTATGTATTAACAGCGAAAGAAGAATAAATCTTTTCAATAAAATCAAAACTGTAATATTTGTTTTTCTATCATGTATGTGCAGATATTGTAAATTGTAAAAGATAGGACACGAAGTAACATTAGAGAAATAGGCCGTGCAGCTAACGTGTCTCATAGTACGCTACATCGTGTTTTAAGGAATTATTCTTTGTATCCTTTCTATGTTTAACCAAATCAATGGTTTAACGAGTCTAATAGTTAACGGATGTTGATTTTAACACTGACTTTAGTGCCAAAACATTATTTTCAGATGAGTGTTGTTTTACACGAAATAAAGTGCTGAAGTTTCACAACACGCATGTTTGGAATGAAGAAAACCTTCATAAAATTTAACAAAGTAGCTTTCAGTGGCGATTTTCTATTAATGTTTGGACGAGTATTGTCTTTTTACAAGAAACTTTTACACAAGAATTTGATGACCCCTTGAAGTTTGCACAACAATGTGGTTTATGCACGATAGAGCTTCTTTGCAGGTAAGTCGCTCCGTTTGCGATTTCTTAAATATAAGTTTTACGGGTCGTTGGATTGAAAAAACGGCACTAGACGCTGGTCAGCCCGTAGGCCAGATATTAATTAATTATTACGCGAGTAAGGAACAATTTTCGGCGACGTTTAGACGTTTGTGTTTTATCCAAATGGAGGAGGTATTATCTAGTATACTTGAAAAGAATGTGAAGAACAGCAACTTTATTTAACATTTATTTTTGGTGTCAGCAAATCGCCGAGAAGAAATTTGAATTTCTGAGAACAGCTTATGTTTATTCGTAGTGACGGCAACTTTAAGAGACTACAGTTCGTAATTTACGATTTTTGATTTTCTTAAATGTTTTAATGGAACTTTTCTTTTGACATTTTTTGCTTGTATTTTGCTCTAATTTTACCTGCTTAAATAACAACTCGTTAATCAAATACAACGTGTATACGATGCGGTGTATGGTATAATTTGAAAATTAACTAACATTAAAAAAATTTGTTTGAAATATTAATTTTATCTGATACGTTTGTGCATTTTGCGTTTTGTTTTTTTATTCTAGAAACTAGAAATTAATATCAAACCTGTGTTGTAGTAATCCACTGAATTTTTGTTTTGTTAATGTATTCGCGTTTTTCTTAAAATGTTACCTTAAATACAAATTTCTGCTTCATATCTTTAGAAATGAAGATAAAATAACAAACAATAACAATAACAAAATAAAATCGTTTCTTCTAAACTTTATTTTGTACTTCGTATATACTTATGGAGGAATAAACATACTTTGCGTTTAAACGTTTCTAAGTTCAAATATCTTTGCGTTTAAATGTCTCTACGTCTAAACGTTTTGCGTTCAAAAGTATTGTGTTCAAACCGATACGTTCAATCGGTCGCATTTCAACGGATCGAACTAATACTGGTTGGTGGTCCGACTATTTTAGTTGTTAATGTATTTTATCTTTAAAAAAAATATTACGTATAGTTCAACATGAAAATGTCATTTTTCATTTTTTATTAATTAATATTATAATAGTTTTTTATGTTAATTAGTAAAATTAAATTTTTTTTCTTAATTAGTTTGCACATGTGATTTGTCTAAAGATAATCTTCGTTAATTTCAAGATTAAAACATTGTTATGTCTGATATTTTTCTCTTTTCTAAAAATTTTTACAATTTCAACTTCAACATTAAACTGTGGTCAAGATTACGATTTATTAGATTTTTTATTAAGCCCAGCCCCAATAACGCTAATTATAGATCATTCCACGATTTAAAAATTTCTAGTATGTTTCTAACTTAACACGATTTTGCATTATCTGGATTGTCCGAAAAAAATCAATAAATTCTATTTTGTTTCTAGTAAACATTTTTATATTTGTGTTTCAAAATGATTATCTTACAAAAATTTTTCGTTTTATGAGACTGACAACTTGCAATACAACACAAAATATTAAGTTTAGTTTTGTTTTATATTTTTAATTATTTAAAACGTCTATCACAACTATAACTCTAACTGTTTTTACTTTGTTTGTAATGATACTGTTGGAGATGTACGTAGTGTGATGATTTTGAGTACTAAACAAAAAATATGCCTAAAATTATTGTTAACTCTTGAAAAAAGTTACAACGAGAATACGAGTTAAACAATTTTATTTGCATTGTAACAATCGCTATTAAAATATTTCTCTAATTAAATAACAATAATTCTAATTTTTTTAACTGCACAACTCTACTTTTTATAATTCCTTACAAACTGATTTTACAATGGACATTTAAACATCAATTAAATTTATAATCATGTAGTTTCAAAATACTGCCTTATTATTGGTTTCTAATTTTGAGTTAACCAACAATGTATGTAACTAATTTTAAAATTAAGCTTTTAATTTAACTGACGTTAAAAGGATTATTGTAAAACTTACCTTAAAATAAATACATTGTAAATTTTATATAAACGAATTTAGTAAAGGATAAATATTTTATAAAACATTTTTGTAAATAGTTTTAAAAAACCAATTTATAAATTTTAATAATGTTATTATGACGTTTGTATTTAAAAAATAGTTATCTGTAAAAAATAAATTATTAAACATTTTTAATAATACGCTTGTAAATATGTTTATTTTTTTACAATGCTGCAACAAGAGAATTAAAAGAAATACTATAGGAATACAGAAACGCAACTGTTAGTGAATACATTAAGGGAATATCGGCTACAGAAGCGACTGACTAGTTTCTGTTAAAGGCCGCCAAAAGTCTTAAGCAACCCAAAGCCTATACCGCCATTAAGAAAAACAAAAAACATAGGCGAAAAGCGACGCAGAAAAAGTCGAAATTATTGCCAACCACCTTAGCAAAGTCTTACTACTACCTGGAGTACCTAGAATTGATGAAGAAAAAAAAACTTACTTAAAAGAATAAGTCCCACTTTTAAAGAACAACTCTTCATACCAGATCATTAATTTGGTTTCTGTAGACAACACTCGACAATTGAAGTTTATAGAGTAGTAGATATTTTTAACGACACATTTGAAGCCAAAAAGTACTGCAGTGCGTTCTTCCTGGACGTTAGCCAGGAATTTGACAGTGTCTGTCACAAAGGTTTAATGTATAATCTAAAAAAGTGACTACTTGACAGCATATTTCTATTACTAAATTTCAACGTATACGACCCAATGGAGTGTACTAAGACGAGTATTATACTTATTGTACATAGCAAACCTACCAACCAGTTAGGAAATTTCAATTGCAATCTTTGCAGACAACCAACAAAAGTTTCAACAAAACTACAAGCCCACCTCAACGTCATCAATAACTGGTTCAGAATTAAAACTTACGAATATAAATCCGTACACGTCATATTTACTAAATCAAGACCTACCTATGTACTTGTCACCATCAACGGAAGACTAGAAGTAAGCACTACTGGCTGCTAGGCAGACATTCACAATTCACATAATAAACTTAATTTATAAAGTCATACTGAAACCGATATACAGGATACAACTTTAGGGGACAGCGTTTTCTACTCTCCTAGCCATAATAACAAGATTTCAGTCAAAAACGCTTCAAACCAACTTCACTACTGTATAAGTAATGCAGACACCTACAAAGACCTCAAAGTGCAAACTGTGAAAGTAGAAATACTAAAAGTGCATGAAAATTACGTCAAATTAGAACTTTATCCAAATACACTAATGTTAAACTTATTGAACAACAACTTACGTAACCGTAGGCTTAATACTTGATTTACAGACTAACTTTTAAAACTCGAATTTCATAAACTAAATATTGAATATTAAGTATTTATTGTCTAGCATTGTTGTATGCTATAGTAGTAACTGAGGCGACGTTAAAGAACGTCTGTTTTTATTGTTGCACCACCATTTACCCATGTAATTTACTTATTGCTCCATGAGCAGATTGTAAATCATAATGTTCTGAGAATAAAAAAAATACCATAAACAAAAAAACATTTATTCTAATATATCATTACTTAATTACTAATTAAATTGAATAGTTTTTCTAATACATTATAAAAGAAAATTCACAAAAAACGGATATTAAAAAAAATGTATAATAAAAAATAAAAGCTTTAGAACAGAAATGTAATGTAGTATACGTTTTTTTATTTTCACACAACAAAAAATATTAAATAAGAAAAAAAAATGATAAACGTAAAATTTCTTGTAACGGTCTAATATTGATGAGTTTTATAAAAATCATTAAGATTAATTATACTTTTGTTAAAAAAAACCTAAAAAATGATATTTAAACTAAAAATTAAACATATTATAAAAAAAAATGTTTTGTTTTTATATTTATTTAGTATTTTAAATATAATTAAAATTAACAGTAAATTTAACATTAATTTTTTTTTAATTTAATTTACATTTCAAATCCAATTTAATTTTGATCAAACCAAATTTGTTAAACAGATATTTTTTTTTGCTCTGCTAAAGTTTCAGTTTCTGTTAAACTAAGATTATAAAGAAGATTCAATTTAGAATCTGACCTTAACAAAAACTCCTTTTGATTGGCAAAGACAACATCATTAAGATATAAGATTACAGTAAAACTTTTTTTTATTCAGACCGTTTGTTTAACCACGGTTATTATTTAAAAAAATATACTTTTTATTATTTCAATTAGTTTGAAAATGTAATTAATAGTCAATCTTCATTGTTCCAAAGCTTTAATAATATTCTAAATAATTATCACTTAATGGTTAGCATTAAATTAATGTCAAATATTTTATGCTCTGAGAAAAAATACAAATTTGAAATTTTTGTTTCTGTAGCCATCACTCATATATTTAAAATTATGATTAAATTTCATATTATTGCAAAATCTCAAATATCCCTTTGTGTCTTCAGAAATAAAGTGAAATTGCTATGAGGTTCTTAAACATACGCGTTTTATGTTATAAAATACTGAAATAAAGTCAAATCTATTCTTTCTAACAGATACGTCGAGTAGTTATAATACATTAATTTAACACATTTTACATACATAGTTATTAATAAATATTTTTGTCTGGTAATGTTCAAAAAAACAATAAACATAAAATTTTAACAAACAATAAAAATGCTATTTGAAAAAAAAACAACCTATAAAACTTATAGAAACATTAATTGTTGCAAAGAGTGTAACGTTACTTTATTTTTAAAATGCAAAAAGTTGATTTGTTTTTTATTTAAATTATTTTGTATTTTTTCTGCAAATTTATGTTTAGTTTAGTACTGTTATGTGTAAATTAATAACGCACAATTTTTAGCAGAAACGGATTTGTTATCTAATGCACGAATGTGCCTTGAAATGTATATACAAATTTCAGATTGTCGTAACGTTTGCAATGTAAATTTACCTCAATTTTATTATTTTCTGCAAAAAGCTTTGTTTTTGCAATTACACGTATTATTGTAACACTCATGCTATCTCTCAAAAGTACAAATGTTTCATAATATATTTAACAATAAAAAAGAAAAACATAATTAGGCAATTTAGTTTTTAATTTTTTTACATATTTTACTTGTAACTAAACTAAATTTGGTTTAACTCTAGTCAAAACTTTTCTAAAAAAAATTATGTTCATTTTAATGCTATTCAGTTTTTTTATTATTGGCAAATAAACATTAGATTTTTTTTCTATTGGTTTGTTCATTAATTTAAACTAACATATAACGGTGTCATTCTTTACTATCCTTTTTTAAATTTTAGTTTACTAGTTGTTTAATAATTCAAAAAGGTTAAGTTTAGCATGCATCAATTAAAACTCTCAAAAAACTACGCAAATTCTTTTAGGTATTAAGCCCAGGGTAAATCGCTGTTAAAACATAAACCTGGCATTGCAAAGTAAACGTTAAAAAGCTCGACGAAATTACGAAAAAATTGTAAAATATAAAAGAATATATTGATCAAGCAAGTTCAACACATTAAAATTTATCATACAGGTTTATTTGGAGCATAAAGATTTGTGAGATTGTGTTTTTGCATCAAAGCCAACAAAAGCAAAGTAATGCAAGTACAAACATAAACTAGTTTTTTTTAAAGAGTGTAAATAAAATGATCGTAAAAACTGCTAGTACCGCTAAGATTTGTTTGTGTAAAGCATTTGATGACAATAGACTTGCAGAAAAATGCTACGTTTATTAATAAATACCAACTTAAACAATTGTAAACCGAATTAGCACACCAACTACTAGGGTTTAAACTAAAGAATGAATATATTGGGAGATTATTTGTTTTAGTATAAAATGATAATAAGCAAAAGCTTTTACTTTAACACGTAAAAGCATAGGATTTTAATGAAATCGTACAAGTTGAGTCAATTTTGTTTAAAAAGCATGTTTCAAATTTAAGATTCCCCAAAAAAAAAGAAGAAACTACTAAATTCTATAAATTTGTTAAGCCTGAGTATTACAAAAGAAACTACTTCTTACAAAAAATACGTTAAAAACAATTTGACGCAAAATCCGTTAAAAAAACCTTAACATTTTGCATAAAAAATTTTATGTTTTAGCAATAGTCATAAATACAAAAAAATTAACAGATGTCGCAAATCTTGCAATTATCGAAAGGTGTTGAAAACAAATACAATATTACCTACGTAATATAATGAACAAGATTTATTACAATTTTCAAAAATAAGAATGCATACATAAATAATAAAAAACACAAATAACTAGTATTCTAGGTACATATTAAACGAGAATAGAATCGTATGATAATTCACCAATTGATTGTATTTAACGTTTGTTCATGAAACGCCTGAGAACTATTTTCATAACGTCTTCATTGCTGGAAGATGATGAATCGGTAACACCAATAACTTATAGAGATTTTTTTGTGATAAGATATTATGAGTGAAACCGTTCATTATCAAGAATTGCTGCGCGCTGATAAAACATAGCTTCCAGTGACAGATCTAAAGAGAAACCCGATCTCGTTATCTTAAATCGATGCATTTTCTATTTTTGTAGTTCAATCTTTTATAGGTAATTTTTCTAGAAAAACACAAAAATGAGTATTTTGGTCTAATCTTTTAAATTGTTAACAAAATGCTCAATAAACTTTCTCATAAGTTCGCGACTCTTTCTTCACCAGTAGTCCACTGCTGGCACCAACATTGAGACGCGATGTTTTGGTTGTAAAGCTTTAATTTCGTGAATGGCCGTACTTATTTATTTTTTCAAATCTAAGCTATGGTTAGGCAACAAGTATTAGGAAATGTTTGGATTGTGCTGGTACCTAAAGCTTAGGTTTTCTTTTCTAAGTGATGTACGGTAAGAAACACAAAGCAAGCAACAAAATCTTAAAACATCAAACTTTATTTGACACAAAATATTTTCAAGGCAAAAAGTTATCTTCCCAAAGCTCAAATAATAAAATTGCGCTCACTAGCATGTTATACGAGAAAAGGTCGAAAAATTGAGATTAACGTCCACCGACTGTAATTCGGATAAAAGTAAAATTTTCTCCAGACGCACAATCAATTTTAGAACCAAAATGGAACTTTCAGAAATTTAGCCAGACTTTGATTGAACACGCTTAGATTAAATAAATAATTCAATAATTAAACAAACAATGTATATTGCGTGATCCCTGACAATTGTTTCACCACACTCTAATTAATTAATGCGTATTTAAAAAAAACAACAGAACGAAATGATTACTGGATTTTACAGAAGTTTTATAGCGGTTCACAGTTCAACCAGTTTCTAAAAATATCACGCAATTCAAGCTACGTTGACACATCCTTTCAGATGTAAAAGTTGCAAAGTGGAGATTTCAGCTTTAAAAACGTGCATCAACAGTTTAAAAACTACATTTTGTTCAACAATTTGTCGCGTTCACGATTTCGACGCAAAATAATCCACATGTCTATTTATTAAATTCTCTAAGTGTTAGCGTGACCTTTTGACGCAAAAAAACTAAAACTAATCTTATAAGCGACTTTTTAATTGCCAAAGACAAAGAAAAAAATATTAAATTTGCTCTCTCCGCTTACAACAAAAAAACAAACAAAAAACCTGGTTGAAGCAATAGAATTAAACTTAAATAATCATTTTTTAATTTTCTTGCGTTAGACAGTTCATAGCATCTTTCGTACAATAATCAAATAAAAAACTTACAAACGCATATCTAAATAAATTTGACTAATTTCTACCTTTTTATATAGCGCCTAATCCTCAAATCAAAGATCACGTATTGCAATTTGTTGGGTCCTTACTGGACGCAGGTTGGGAACCACGTAACAATTTGTCAATAACTAATAATTTTATACAAAACGTACACTAAAAGAAAAATAATAATAATAATAAATTTACGTGAACTCTCAGTAACTCTCCTTTTGCGAGTACGAAAAAGAAAACCCACCCGTCAGTAACTTTTCTTTAGATAAGTGAAAAAACAACAACGCGTGAATAACTTTTTCAAGTAGGTAAAAAAACCAGCGCGTAAATTAACTCCCTTGCGCGAGTATGTAAAAAAAAACAACCCGACAGCGAGTAAGCCAAAAGAAGAACTCCCGTATGCAACCTTCGTTTAAAACTCTCCTCCTCATTTGTACGCAATTTTGACTTTATTTCCTAAAACGATTTTTTCTGATTGGTTCAGTTCCCGAACCCTCTCAGTACCAAATCTGACAATTGACGTTTTGTTACTGGGCGGCACTGTGTGTTTCAAATGGAATAAAAATTTACCGATTCTACAATTTTTTCTCCATTAATATTAACATTAAAAGCGCTACTGACTAAAAAACCATTAAATAGATAAACTTTACTTTAACATGAATCGTTTCTCTAGTCTTAATAGATTTATAACGCTAATAATCCTTACAATTGCTTGAGTGTTGGTACAATTTCAACATTCAAAATTTACTCAAATTTTATTTTACATCCTTTCGTGCTATGTTGATAACTTAACAGTGAAATCGTTTATGACTTAAACTAGTAAATACTGATAGTTTTTATTTTAAAATATAAATCAGATTTATTTTATTATTGCTTCGTTTATACATTTTAAAATTTGAACATAAATTATCGGTTTAATAGAACATGTGTGTTTCGGTCGAGTTGCTTTTGGTGACCACCGCGGCTTTTTTTGCTGCTAAGGGTAGCTTTGTTGGTGTAATATTACAACAAGTATCTAGAGTTGTTTTTCTTATAAATCATGCCTGCATCGAAACCGCCTCAATTATTGTATTGAAACGATTTGCTTAATAACTTAAAATAACCAATAAATTATTACCCTAAAACGGTACAAGATAGAGGAAAGTTGCACATAAACCTTTTTATAGAGGATAAAATTTACTATAAAAAAGTCTGCGTAAGCATACAATTATCTTGAATAGCTTAGAAGATACAAGTGTGCAAAATTGCACGAAAATGTCTCACATTACATTAACATTCTGTAACTCTTAAAGTATTATATATAATTATACCCACCCGCGTACTTTTTTGTAATAAATTTTGTGCTTAATAAATTCTTTATGTGCAATTTGCATCTGTATTCTACAGTTTCTGCAGCGTACAAAGCGAAACTTCGCGCCGTTCTAATTCTACAATTACTATAATTATTTTTTAGCACTGCCGAGTGTTATTGAGACTTTCTAGAGCAACTTTTAATTAAAATCAACGTTTTACTAACAGAAGTTTAAATAAGATAAAAGTCATATATAACATTTTGAAAAATTTTAAGCTTCCATTCCAAAATTAGCGAAACAGATTAAACAAATTCGTTAGAAAATTTGAAAAATTTAGACAAACTAACACTGTTATAATTACAAAAATTGTGATATTTAATTAAAAAAAATTGTTTTATATGAATCAATATAACAATTTTTTCAATTAACAGTGTTCGTTCGTCTAAATGTTTCAAATATTCTAACGTTAATTGATGTTTATTATTCCTATAATTATACATTATCTTTACTTATGTTGATAAAATAATTAAAAATATGTGCCTCTTACAATAAAAGAGCGAGCCTAATAAAGTATTCATCTAGAACACGAAACGTCGCAGAAAACTAAAGTAGTTGCTTCTTTCCCTGCCTCCTATAAGAAGAGACCATTAATTTGATTTTTACTGAAATATAAGTAAGTATCAGAAAGCGAACCGTGTGTATAAATTGACAAAAAAAGTATACGCTGCGACATTTTCTGTTCAATTCTAAATCGAAAACCTTAATAAACTATAAAAAAAACATACATTTGGCAATACTGTAAACTAACGTACGACTGTAATACCTGCATTTCCATTACAGAAACAGTGCATCAGGCAAGTACATATCGGCATATTCATTATATGTAAAAGTGATTATGAGTGAACAAAACAATAACAAAGAACGCAAAAAACACAAAACCACAGGAAAGGTTATACAAAAATGAAACAAGAAAGTCGAATAAATGCATAAATGTCAAAATGTGACAAATGATGGTTGATATCTGTAAAAATCGCAAGTTTACAACATTGCCAAATGTGTTTTTCGTAAAAATGCGTTTATAAAGAAGTGTTAATAACAAACTTTGAAGTCTGAAAAGGAATCGTTAACGAAACAAAAGTATTAATAGCCTTTTATTATTCTTAATCGCAGTTATCTTTACCAACAGTTATCGAAACTAACACTTATTTATAGACCAAAAGTCGAAACTTGGAGAACCTCGTAAAGACGTATAAGGCATGACATATTACCATTAAGATTTTCGATTGAAAATTGGACGAAGAATGTCGCAGCGTGTTTTTCTCTATTTATACACATCGTGTGTATATACTATAATACGCGACCTATCTAACAACGATTTGTAAGAATAAAAGCGTAAGTGACCTAAAAATAGAGTATATCAAGCCCAAACAAGCTATGTCAATACCAAACACAACTTTTTTTTAAAGAAAAAGTCGATTGCAAGATCACCCTGCTAAACGATATTAATACTAATAAATACTGATAGCAACACAAAGGCATTACCCAATGTAACCTTCGTGTGATTATCCTCAAAGAAGACCCGGTATGTACGCTTCTTTTAGGCTATAACATTCATTTACTTGTTAGCAGCGGTTAGTATGTAATTTGGAAAGTTTTTGGCGTTATTAAATAATTAATTTGTTAAGTGCAAGTGTACTTAAAATTTAATGTTCTTTGTTTCTATAAGTTTATTAAAGCATTCATTTTATGTCAATTACCAAATGCAAATTTAAATTTGTTACCTCAGGTGATGATAAGTATATCTTTTCAGTCATTAAAATTTATGTTTTTATTTAATATTGTTTTAATTCTAAGTATGTTTCGTTTATTCTAGAATCGTCTAGATTAGACACAATTTGTGCCGTCTGCAAATTTTGATGTAAGCTTTTCTAATGCGCCCTAGTCGACGTTTAATTACGTCATACTTTGTAATTGCTTTTTGTTATACTCATTTGGTTTCTTAGACAATTTTCTTGATAAGCTAGAGTAGAAATACCAAGATGTTAAATAACTTAAAACCTTGCTGGAAAAAAAATTGATTTAGATTTGGGAATAAAATGTGGTAATATAGCGAGCCCCTTTTGAAGCAAGCTAGTAGCATTTTCGACTGTGATGCGCAGTAAATTTCAGAAACTTTTAATTTTGGTTTTGTTAAGAATTAACAATTATTTTATTGACGTGATTAAACATTCTTTAGCTGACGCACCATCATTTTCTAGCCAGGTACAGTTTCTACCAAGGGTTTTTGATCAACTAAATCACGCTGCTCAAGTACTTCCAGGTGTTTAACAATACTGTTTACTACCATGTACCGTTTATTTTGCAAATAATTGCAAAAACTTTTGATTAAATAATATAAGTTGATTATTATTACAATTTCCCATAACAAACAATTTTGTATTGTGTTTTATGTAACTGTACTTTTTGTGATGTACCAAAAAATATATTAATCATTAATAGTTTTATATATTATAAGTTTTGAACAGATGTCACCGATAAACGAATGTAATTATTAAGTATTTTTTTTTTAATTTAAGATTTTGTTTATTACGTTGTTTGGTTACGCTTTATTAAAATGTTGTAGTTTATTCACATAGTTTCCGATTCGTGTTTTATTACGAATTTGCTTTGCATTTTAATTCCGTCAATTTTGTGTGCGGTTTTTGTTAAACTTAGTAACTCACTTTAAATTTTTAGTAGTTTTTGTTTTGTTTTAAACTTTGTTTATAAGTTTAATCGTATTCATGTTAATTGTTTGATCATTTTTTTAAATTGTAAGTTTGCAAGTAAATTTAATTTTGATTTCAAAAATTAGCTATTATACACTGAAAGATTAGTTTTAATACTGTGTATCAAGCTTACAAAAACCCCGGAAAATATGCGAACTAATTTAAAAGACAAATTGTGTCGATCAATCATATAACGCAATTCGTTAAAGTACATTTAAAAATCATAAGCATGTATTTATTAATCTTGTCGACATTTTTGTTTCAATTTACGTTGTTATTTTGGCTTTTCATATTACTTTCTGTTTTTATATTTGAATTTTCGTCTTAACTGTAAACAGATCTGTTCCTTTTAGAATCATACATTCCAAATTACCTTTAAAACAGTTCGTAAGTATTTTTAAGTTATAATTATTTCTAATTAATTTGTAACACAAAAAAAGTTATTTATTGAGTTTATAGTAAAAAAAACAGCAATAATTAAAACAAACTCTTGTATTACATTTTAAATCCATAGAAAGTAGAAGCCGAAAAGTCATTATTCGTAATGTCATCAATTCTTTCTGTAAACAGAAAGTAGCTGGTCAATGGATATATCCAATTAAAAATTCTTTTGAACTTGGTGCTGCTACAATAGAAAAATCTCTAAATTTTATTAAGAAAATTCGTAAAAAATCTAATGTTGCCGAAAGCTAACTCTTAAAAAGTGCAGATAGGATGCATAGAACTGGTGCAGTGAAAAAAAAATGAGTTGGATGATTTTGATCAAGGTGTTTTAAGAAAATCTGTGCATGAAATGCATACAGTCGATCATCAAGTACCTACAGCCAAAGTGTTAGTGGAACAAATAAAAAACAAAGTCAACACAAGTATCTTTTAAAACTTGGGTTTTGTTACAATAAATGCTGTAATAGACATAAACTTTTAATGGAACGAAATGATACTGTAGCTTAGCGTTTACGATACTTGAGCAAGAGAAAATGATGCTAAAGGCAACAATAAACAACCTGTAACGTACTTAGAAAAAACTTCACCCGTCATATGGAGTTAATAAGTGTTGGCAGTCTGCAAAAGAACCACGTGTTTATACATAAATGTGATCGAACTAGGCAACGACATATTATAGTGCATGCAGGTGGTTCATAAGAGTTTGTAAACAACGTACTTCTGATTTTTAAATCACCAACTATGTCTGGTGACTATCATGACGATATGAATCATACAAGTTTTATGGAATGGGTAGAGAAGTAACTTATTCCAAATCTACCCCTTAATGGTCTCATCTTAATAGATAATGCACATTATCACTTAGTATAAATAAACAAACCTCCGACATTAGAAAAAAACAAAATTGTAGCTTGTTAGTAAACCATCCTTCCTTTTTGTGTATAACCAAAGTTCATATCTGGATTTACGATCATCTAAACCTAGTAACAATTCATCGACCCTTTTATTCTAAGCCATAAATGATTGTTTTAATCCATAAACAGCCTTATTTAATTCATACACTTTATCTTCATTACCACTTGATGTAAAACATTCAGATTGTTTCATATAGACATTTTCTTCTAAGACACCATTCAAAAACCTAACGTAACTGATAAAGCAATTAAAATTTTTAAGGTCAAATGTCGAATCACAGGTGCAAAAGTTTTTGTATAATCAATGCCCTCCTTTGGTGTGAATCTCGTGACAACTAACCTAGCACGATAATCGATTCTGTCTTTACTATCACACTTTGTTTTGTACACCTATTTTGCACTCACATAGTCTTCGAACTTTTTTGTAGTTTTTTGTCTTTCAGACCTTCGAAGTTTTTCTCTGATTTCGTACGATACATCGCCATCACAATCACTGTCATCTTGATCGTTTGCAGCTTTACAATTTATTGAATTTCTATCTACACCGATAGCATCTTCAATATTCTTATGCGATTGTACTACGATGTCCCTCACTGAATCGTTATCCTTTTCATCTATACTAATTAGCATCTGAATTTCGTCTTGAATGTTTTCCATGATAACTACGTTCCTACTTATTTTTATCTGATTTAAGTTGGGATCATACAATCGATAACATTTACTCGATTCATGGTATCCAACTAAAATTATACGATTTGATTTTTTATCCTACTTTAATGTATTGACTTTATGGATGTGCTCATGACTTTGCTACCAAAAATTCTTACATTATTAAAGTCAGGTTTCTTACCAAACAATGCTTCAAAAGGGATTTTAATGTCGAGTCCAGACGTATTACTTTGGTTGCTCAAGTATACTGCAGTGTTTTTTAACATTTGAATGTTGTGGTTTGTTTGGATCACCTGACTTATGTCGCCATCTTGCTTTACCGGCAAAAGCGTTACCTTTATGTTGTGCGTTACCTGCATTATCGTCTTCATCTTCTGTCATATCCAATAACTTACTTTTTATTGCATCAGTAGCTATTGTAATGCTGCTATCATAAAGGTTTTTGAGCTTTTTCCAAACTTGTTTTGCTGTACTTGCTTCCTTTATATGGATGTACAACGAGGTATCAACTGTTAAAATTAATTTTGCTTTTGCTTTTGTTTGAATAATTTTCTGCGCGTCTGTTTCTTTTCCCTCAATGCACTGATTCAAGTTATCAAGAATCACGAAATTTTCTGCCGCGAAAGCCCACTCACTATAGTTTTCACTACTCTTCAATTTCAGAACACTTGCAAGATAATTGTTCGCCATTTTTAACACCTTTTTTTGCACTGGGGTCATAACCTGTTAAAATAACGTCTTTATTATTGGAAATCACGCTTACGACTAACTACAAAATGCAACACATCAGCTACAACTAACTACACTAGGTGGCGCTCGTTATCAATGCTTTGAGGTGTATTTAACAATTTTTTGTTAGTATTTTAAATTTTTATTACTAAAAGGCATTTTTATTGCCACTTTTTAGACTGTGCAGCTTTTACATGATGTAAGTTAAAAATAGTTTGTTTAACAAGAGTATAACATACCTTTTTATATTATGGGAAATGGTTCTTACCAAACACAACACTCTTATTATTAACGTTTATTTTTGTTCGGGACCTTGCAATGAACAAAGAACATGAGATTATTTATACCAAAACTGCTACGAACAGTTTCACAAACAATTACCTATAGAAGTACTTTGATATGATTGATATATATTTATCGTCTAGTCCAAACGTTTTGTAGTACAGAAAGTATTTCAAAAGAAAAATCTACCAGCCGGCTTACTGTTTTAACGGTTTGAATTTGCCAGAGAATGGAAGTGATTCCAAAAAAATCTTTATGGAATTGTCACATCAAACAAATCTATCGCTTGCTACATGTCAAAAAGCTTGCCAAAAAAGCTTGCAATTTCACGTATACAAGGTGACTGTTACACAAGAGTTACTGCTTCCTAACTTTTCACATCGAATACAGTGTTGTCAATGGTTTAACAAAATCTTAAACCACAATGACGTGTTAGACGTAACATTCTTTAGTTGTGAAGCATGATTTCATTTTTGTGAATATATGAATATTTTTTTTTAATTGTCAGTTTCTATATCTATACATATATTTTGTTTCGCAAGTTCTATCACTATAGACAGATAATTGCATAAAATGCGCAAATTTGTAAGAATTAAAATTATAAATATTATTTTATAAATAAGTAAATAAGAAATTAAAATAATAATTTTGCTACTTAAAAACAATCCAAAATTGTTGTTTGTTTATGTATCTTTTTGCATTTTCACGGAAACAATTATCATTCATTCGTTTTCATTGTTGTTTCTTAAACATTAAATGTAAGTATTAAGTTAATTAAACGATTTAACGTAATAAAATTATTACATTAAGAAGTTATTACTTTGAAAGCTGACTTTAACCTAATTTAAAGTTTTAAAGCAATTGTGTAAAGATTTACAATAATTACGCAAAATTTCTCGAGTTAAAAGATACTTTCTTTATTCTCAACGTATTTAATATTTTTATATACGTTTTTAAACTATAAATATAATTTAAACAACGTATATTCATAAACTAAGATTTATATAATGAATTGGTAATATTGCGTTTAAATGTTTAAAAAATCTTGCATAAACACGAAGTCATGTCATATTAAATTTAACTGTAATACCTTAGTAAAATTGCCACACATTTTGTTTATGTCATAATTTATATAATCTGCAGGCATTTTTAACAAAATGTGTTATAGAGTAAAATATGCTTAAAATTTACAAAACTTTACACTTTATGAACTAATTCGTTATAAACAAGTAACATAGTAATAACGTAACGTTACAATAATTTAAATTTACTTATTTTACTTATTTCATTAGTAATTACGTGTTAAAACATTTCTATTTTTTGTGTTGTATTATCAATTATCTAAAACAAAAATAAATAAAATAAATTTGTTTATAGGAGAAAGAAATACAGCTATAGAATATTAATTAATTTAAAAACTGCAATATTCGCAAAATACAACTTGCGTAAAAAACTTAAGCGTTAACAATCTAGAATCATGTTTTGTTAAATTGCAGATATTTAAAAACGTAATAAACTTAACCAAAATCTAATTAAAATCGTTTACGCGTTGCACCTATAGTAAAAACATATTGATTTCCGTTATTTAAAGTATAAGTGAAAACAACTATTTGTAGAATTATGCAACAAAATGCGGTTTTATCTAAGAATACATTAGAATTCCGCGTAGCTTCTGGTTTAAATATAGGCATTTTTTGAAACTAAGATTTATAATACTTGGTTTTAGTTCATTCTTATGTATTTAAACAAACTGACGTTTGGTAAATATTAGCAGCGTTTATAATCAGAGTAAAAATATCATTGAAAAGTTGAGTGCAAGTGCGTTTATAACCGCTATCCGAATTCAACAAATCTATGCGATTCTTATTAAATTGCGTTTTTTTATTTGTTGCGACAATGATATTTTTCTCATTTTTTAAAATAAAAGTAATAATACATATTCTGTAAGTTTTATATAAATTTCAGTTGTCAACTTTGCATTTGGTTTTATGGCTGTCATTTTCTATCGAATGACTTAGTTTGTCATTTTCATCACGTTAACCATAAAGTGAACACGTTGTAATATTAATGTAGGATTTTTACTATGGTATGTAACGCTTATAAGTACGTTTTGCATATTAAATTAATTTTTTTTCACTCATATCACTTTAATAGACTACGTGTTTATACAACAAACTTTTTTTTTGTTATCTAAGATGCTCAAATCAAATTTAAACCGTTGTCGTTAATTTGGAAAAATTACTTTTTTTTAAGCAAATCCTAATTGCATTACTTGCTTTGACGAAGAAGACTGAAAATAAAGTTTTTCTACTACTGTATTACGGAACACAATAAAACACTAACATATACGTGTATTTTGTATTTATTGTAATTTATTTTGTGAGTATTTGTGCTTAAATCTTTTTATTATGGTTTAACTGAACTTGATTTGTTTACGATAGATCGACTAAGCCTAGACGGTAGAATTGGTCAAAAGTAAAATAATATTAACTCTGTATTACAAGTATTAATCATAATGTATGCTATTGTTTAATGTTTATTTTCTTTCTACTAAATACATTGGTACGGTGTTTTGCCTATGTACTTGTTTGTTTAGTTGTTATTAACTTATTATATTGCCATTTAATATGTGGTATTTTATGTTTATGTTTTCTACGTTGTTAATTTTTAACTTTGATTTGTATTTGTGTACCAGTATGAACCTCTTTAATTAAGAGTTGCAATGGCTATTTAGATTTATCAGGCAAAATCTTTATAAATTTATTATTTTAGTTACTTTTATCCCGAGGACACCCTTACGAGAAAAAACTTGTACAAAAGCTAACCTTTTTCATGAATATTACCTCATAACCCCTTAAGATAACTTCATATTACTTTGGAATACCTTGAAATTACCTGATCCTTGGTAACTCCTTATCATCATAACTCAGTTTCGATAGCTTTTTAAGATTACACTGCACAAACTTGCATAGTAATATAACTACTAAGTTGTAACGTTTACATTTTTTACGATCGAATACGTCTGTTTTTAATTAACATTTTTGTATTCACTGTTTATGTAAATTCTTTTGCGCAGTAAATTTCACGCACTGACATGCGTTTTGAGCCTTCCTCTTAAGTACGAAGTCATCCATCTGCATCTTACGTTTCGCGATGTAGTGAGCGGACATTTTTTTGCGTGCTGCAAGTTATGCCGGCGTTTGTAGAAGTACTTTCGTTTGGTAGTAACACTTGCGTTTGATAGTAGTATTTGCGTTTCGTTGTTGAATTTACGAAATTAATAAAGTAAACCCGTTAATTCAAAGGGGTAAGTCATTTTTGTTTTGATTCGTATTTTTAATACATCGCAATTTACGTTTTAGTTTTTTGGTTTTTGGTTTTTGGTTTTTATATGGTACTTGGTTTCAAATCTACGAAAAAGAATTAAGTATACGATTTACGGAAATTGCATCAGATTGCATCATTTCAATGAGTCATATGATGACCACGTCTAAATAGCAAGTTGCGCAATAATTTTTTGATACGTTCGAATTGGAAGTTTTTGCTTTTGATATACGACTACGTTTTCTGATTTGTTCGATTCTTTTTAATTTGTGTACGTTTGAATTCGTTAATGGTTACGAAAATTTCGTTTGGATACGTACGCCTTTTTACGAGTTTGATGTTTGAAATGTGATATGAGATATGGTTTACGCTGCACGTTTGATGTTAGTCACAACGTCGCTTTTACGAAGAATTTCCGTTACGAATTATGGTTTTTATGAGTAAAAATCGATAATTATTCATGTGTTACGTCTGATAAAATTTGAGTTGGATGTTGCGAATGAAGTTATCACACGCTACGTTTGTTTTACGATGTTCTGGTTAATGGATCTGTACGAATATTAGATCAATCAGGATAAATACGGAAAATATGGAAATTAAAATATGCATTTCAAGAATTTCGTAATGTTGCGTCATCGCATAAATTAGATGAGAACGCGTCACTGACCTCACCAATTCGACTTGCGCATTAAAGTTTGAAATCAGGTAACTTTGATTTTATACTTAACCTTCGAAACTGTCAAATATGTAAATATGTTATTATGTAATTATGTTAGTGTAAATCTTTTGGTTTCAATATTTAACCATTCATATATATAAAAAATATTGTGGCGTCCAACTTATAAATTTTTTTGTATTTATCAAATTGAAAATTATTAATCTTAAGTAACGTAAGAATTCCCACGACTCTAATTATATAAATCTGAAAATATCTCATTGCTCTTATGTAGTTTGTTTGTTATGTGTGTTTTAAATAAATATTTTAGTGAGCTAGCACGGTGCATTTTAATTCATTTATTTGTTATGCGTTTATGTTATGTTTTACGTTATATAAATGACACCTTTAAGAAAGTATTGATGTTACAAAGTAACAAGTATAATATTTTTTTAAATAACAATATTGGACAAAATTAATAGGACACAAACAAAACAACAAATATAAAATAAACTCTAAAAAATAACATTAATTAGAATTACTGGTAAGTTTTTTTATCTCTGTATACCGTGTAGCAATGTTTCTCGATCAGTTCTTGATAACAAAAGAGGGCCAGATTCACCATGGTTAGATGTTTACTATTTACATCTTGATATTTGTTCACTTTTGGCTATATCAAATTTTTAAATTCTTCTTTAACAAATTTTATTTTGAATGCGTTAGGAAAATTTTTTGAACCACTCGACTCAAATATACCAGGTGGTTAGTGTCAAACGCGCGCACACACACATACACACACACACACACACACACACACACACACACACACACACACACACACACACACACACACACACACACACACACACATACACACACACACACACACACACACACACACCCGCACGCACGCACGCAAGAAATTGATTGCAGAGACTAGATGGAATAGAGGTGCAAAAAAGTACTGCTTGGTGGCAACGCTTGATATAAAAAACGCTTTTAACTCTGATAATGGGATTGCGTTAGCAGAGCACTCGCCGAAATATCTACAACGGATGGTAGCTAGCTACTTCACTGATGGGATCCTGAAATACAATACGGAGAACGGTCCAAAACAATACAAAATCACTGGAAGGGTTTCCCGGGGCTCAATTTTTTGTCGTTTTTTATGGAACATCATGTACGATGGGCGTCTGCTATTGAATATGCCTACGACAGTCAAACTCGTAGCATATGCAAATGACGTCGCTGTATTGATAGTTGGAGAGCTCCTCGAAAAAATAAATATCGTCTTCTACACTACGTTCGAGACGATCCGTAAGTGGATGCATACTGTTAACCTAGAATTAGCAGAGCACAAGACTGAAGCGGTGCTCATAACTAGTAGAAAAAAGGTGGAAACCATCACATTGCAGGTTGGAAGACACGAAATCACATCCCAACCGTATCTTTGGTACTTGGGAATGATGATTGACAACCGACTGAAATTCAGACAGCAAGTAGATCACGTAAGTGCCAAAGCTTCGGCAGTCCGAGTAACTTTATCAAGGCTGATGCCTAATATAAGAAAACCGAAGCAAAAAAGGAGAGCATTACTGTCGTCAGTAGTCACATCAGTACTCATGTATAGAATCCTTATTTAGACTTATGCCCTTAGAACACAAGAATCGAGAAAAACAATTGAGTGCCTTAAGAGTAGCTAGCGGTTTCCGCACTATATCTGAGGAAGCAGTGTGCGTTATTGCCGGGATGCTACCTATTGAAGTCTTGTCAAAAGAACGAAAAGACTTTTACCGGCAAAAACGAACGACAACAATGAAACCCGAAGAACTTAGAATACAAGAAAGGCGAAATAGTATACGATGGTGGCAAATACTATGGGACAATACAACGAAGGATAGGTGGACGTACCGCCTCATCCCACATGCTGATGTTTGGGTGAACTGCAATCATGTTGAGGTCAATTACTACCTCAAACAGATGATATATGGACATGGTGCTTCCAGGCATACCTTTATCGGTTTAAACATGAAGATTTTCCGAACTGTCCGTCTTGTTGCGGAGTAAGTGAAAACGCGGAATACGTGTTTTTTGCATGCCTACGCTTTCATACATTACGCAGTAATTGGGAATCTTTCGTTAATGAGAAACTTCACCCAGAGGCCCTAATAAAAGTTATGCTCTCCTACAAGGCTGCTTGGGAAGCAAAAAGTTCATTTGCGACGGAAGTCTTACAAGAACGCTGCCGCATAGAAAGAAGACGAGCGACCAATAAAAATATGCGAAGATAAGAAGCCCTGACTGACTACATGACGGAAGAGCAGTAGCTAGATCCTCCCTTCGTGACGTAATGCCTAACGGCGGAGGAAACAGAGACCGGCGACAAAGGATGGCTTTTTTAGTTAGTATTAGAATAAGGCATTTGAGTCCGACATATCCAGGCACAACACCAAGTCCTGACGATACGTAAATGTATTTTTTTGCCAAAAACCCCTTAAAAAAAACAACACACACATACACATATGCACGTGCGTCGGTTAGTGTGACGATTGCATTCTAATAATACAATAGAGAAGTAAGTATCAAGTAATAATTAAAACGCAGTGGCGCGCAGACTTAAAACAAGCTACATTATTTAAAATGCTTGCAGGTGATGTGAACGTTTTCAGATATCATTATGTAGTTAAATACAAAACTGCTTTGAAGTTTTATCGGAAAAACAAAACTTTTCAACCGACTTTAAAAATAGGAAGCGGTTCTTATCTCGCCAAATTTTTTTAATTTATACTATGTTCAGCGATCATTCTTTACAGCGTTTAACTTAATTTATTTACAATTAAACGACGAAATTTTTATTTAGGTGAAACTACTTTTGAAGTCAATGCCAAACAGATTTAAGTTAAATCTATTACAACTACCAAAGTTCATGTTAAGGATTAAGTTTAATCCTACGTCAATGTCATACATGGCATAGACTTGAAAAAGTAATTTTATGTAAATAAAAATTTCGTCGTTTAATATAAAGTAAATTAACTTATTTTTTACTTTTTGGTAAAATTTTTAAATTTTATTTGTTAAGTCACGTTTTGCAGTTTTATCTGCTTGAATTAGTTTCCAATTTAGAGTAGGCTTTACGAAAGATTTTATTTCAAGCTTTTCTTTTAATAACAGCCCTGCAAATTAAATTTGTAAAAATAAATTTGTTACTATTTTTTTGCATCTTTTAAAAATTACGTCCAAAAAAACATATTAATTCACTTAGAACACATCGTACACGTTCTACCAACCAATTACTACTAAACCGCAGGCTATAACAGCGCGAGCCTTGTCGCACGTTAAATCTGCTTATGAAAATCTTGTAGTGGGTGTCGCGACGTCACGTTGCAATGCTTTGCTGCATATAAAGCATGGACTCCAGTTGTTGTAAACCAAACATAAAGAAATGCCTATTTAATTTACGTTGCTTTGAACGACGACCATATTAAATTAAAGTTTTTAGAGTAATAAAAAGGAGGTTTTTACCTATATCCGATAAATATGTATAAATGTTTCAAGTCCTAATAATTTGTACTGTTTATTTTAATAAACATCTGGGAAGAGAGAGTATTGTGCCCTAGAGCCCTTATGAACCAGCCGCCACAGTACGGATCACTGGCGTTACTAGATGATTACCTCCAATGAGCAACATACAGCCCGAGGGCTTCTGCCTAACATATCAATTATATATTTTTACAAAATGTTAAACAATGAAAGTTGATTAAGTAATCTAGTACATAACAATCGTTTTATCATTTATGTTAAAGCATACGTTGACATAAGCTTGAATTTATCATTTGCCTTTTATAGTAAAAACAAAATAGAAATGCATATTGCCACAACAAAAAAAAACACTGTTGTTGCTTACGCTGTCTGCAGTTTTTTAAGTCTGTCAGTAGAAAAATTACTGGCTACTAACTTTTATAATTTTTTATAAAATAACGTGCAAAATCAAACTAGAAAAACAAATCATTAAAAATTAATAAAATTTATAAAAAATATTTAAAAATAAAAACGTAACGTTTAGTTTTTAATTTATTTTTAAAAATACGACTATTTTTCTAATTGTTTTTAATAAATAGTTAAAAAAGTACAGTAAATAAAATAAATAAACACCATTTTTTTTAGTATCGTAAAAAATGTAAGTAATGTAAATTAGTCAAATACGATTTTGTTACTTAATGCTTTGAAAGTGACTTTAAATAAAATCATTTTGTAAGAGATCTATTTTTGGAAACAAACTAAAGGTACCGTATTGGAAAAAGTTTTGGGTTAATACATGCAGAAGCAGCTTAAAAAGGTAGTCAAATAGTAAAATAAAGTTTAACAAATTAATTGTTACATTTTTAGTTGTTATATATGCAAAAAATAATAATTTGCATATATTTTTATTTTAATTTTAGCGTGTTAGTTTTTATAACTTAAAATTTGGTTAATAATAATTTTACAAAAAATATAAAATATAGTTAAGTCAACTTAAGAACAAAGTTTATTATACACTAGACCATAATATCAAGGGTATTTGTAGAAGGTTAACTAATTAACGTTTAACTTAATCTCAACAAAGTATGAAACAAAATGTTTAATAATGTGTGTTATAGCTCTACTACCATTTAAAATGCAAAAAAATGCTAGTTGCAAAATTTGTAGTGATGTACAAATACTAAAAAATAATTTTAATTTTGTTATTTTAAATAAAACATTTTATATTACATTTTACAAACTTAAACTTAAAAAATATCTGTAAATAAGTGATAACGGCGGTAAACGTTGTAAGTCCATTTAGACCGTTAATGCGGCGTTACCACGATTTACACATTTTTGTAAAAAAGGAATCAGGACATTTTAAGAAACATTTGAGGTTTGCAGTATTTTAAGAAATTATTAAAATTATTTTAAGTAGAAGCTTCTGATTTAATTTATTGTGTCGCATGCAATTAGATTAGTTTAAATAGTTGGTACTACGTAAAACAACCAAATTTATGTATAGCGGTTACGGCAGGACTAAGTTGTTCTCAAGCGATTTAATTTTTTAATAGTACCATAATTATATATTCAATGATATTAATAAATTCGTAAAAATCAGTTGTGTTGCTTGTGGCTGTTCCAAAGCTCGAATAACCATAAATGTGAAATTTTATATAGAAAATAAGTTTGTTCGGAATTAATTTATTATAAGAAAAGTTACTTACATTCACAAATACAGGAATCATACTCATAGGCGTACTTGCAATAGGGATCTACATCTTCTTTTGATTTTTAGGTTGTTTCAAAGATGTTCGAAAAAGAAAAGTATAGGTGAAATTTGTAAAAAAAGATAACTGGTTACCCACAAAAATAGTTTTCTTTGTTCACAACACTTTACTGTTGTTTCTTTTAATACAATCTCCAGCTCACTTGTCCAATTGACGTTAAACGCAGTAGCAAATATTCAAGTGATTAGAGAAAAATATATAACATTATTTGGAACTATATCTTATAGCGAGGCATCCCGCATGCATGATCGAGTTACGGGCCGTGACCGCACATAGCAATTAGTTAGTGTCACATACGAACTTACGTTGCGTGTACTTTTATTATACTTACCTGCAGCATTTTAATAAATATTTTTATTCTACAAATTCTAACAGGTTATGGGTCTTATTTAATTTCATGTGTTGTTAGTGAATATAAAGTGGTCGAAAATACACGCGTATTAACTACAATTGCGTTAAAAATATCAATTGTTTGTGGTGTTAAAGATGGCTTCCAATTTGTTATCATATTTGCGCATTGAATTGCTGTCAAAAGACAATTACGGTACTTGGAATATCCAAATTGAAGCGTTGCTTACAAAAAACGACTTTTGGGAATACGTGATTAGCAACCTTGATAAAGCAATTGATGTTACGTAAGTTAGATAAGGGCGGTGACGTAAAACAACATTTAAACAATTTTTTTATGCTGTAGACAAACTAGAAAGTATGCAAGTTCAAAATAATAATGATCTGCTCACTATTATGATTTTGTACAGTCTTTCTTCGTCGTACAGTAATAGAAACGCGCAATAGTTTGCGAACTCAAAAAGAATTAAAGATGAAGGTTATTAACACAGCAAGCCAAAAAACAAAAATTCTGAAAGTGAAGTCATAGCCATGGCCGTTGGTCAAAATACAAACGCAACGACACAGAAGAAAAGACGCGTTTTAGATGTTTTAAGTGTGGTGTAAAGGGACATAAAGCCAATTCGTGTCCTAGTAAAAATTTTAATAAAGTCAAAAATAAACCAAAATATTCAGCAAATAGTGTTGATGATGCGTTTGCGGTGAGCCACACTGTGTTACAGTAAACAGGGCGCGCAAGGCAAATATAAAGGTCGGAAATAAAGCGTGGCTTTTAGCTAGTGGTTGTACCGTACACTTGTGTGCAGATGCTGTGTTATTTCAGTAAATATTTAAATCTCCAAAAACGAAATTAAATCTTGCAAGTAACACAACAGCCGAAGTAAAACGAAAAGGTGTCGGTCTTGCGTCAGTTAGAAGCGACAGAAACGACTGATAGCATTTAATGGCACTTTGTATGTACCGAATTGGAGAACAAACCTTATTTCCGTCGCAAAAGTTACGAACAATGGACATGAAATAATTTTTCGTGAAGAGAATGCGATTGTGCACGATTTTTTGTGAAATGTTTTAACAATGGCAGAGCGCAAAGGTGATTTGTACTTTGTACGCGAGTTGAGTGTGCTGGAGCTGTAGTTCAACCAATGAGATTAAACTTAATGTTGTGGTATAAACGATTAAGTCACTTAAATAGCAATGACCTTGGAAAATTGCTTCGTGATCGAGTTATACCTAAGGTCTAAAACATGTAACATAGTTATTACGTTGTGAAGTGTAGTTAAAGAGTAAAGTGACCGCATTATTGTTAATCAAAGAACGCCGTGAAACATTAAAAATTGTGCACTCAGATGTAGTTGGTCCATTTAGAACAGAATCTACAAAATGTGCAAAATATTTTGTAACATTCGTTAACGACAGTACGCGATAGCGCGCAGTGTATTTTTTAAGACGCAAGTGAGGTGTGTTCGAAACTTTCAAAATTTACCAACGGCCTGTAGAATCGGACAACTGTCGAGAATACTGTAATGCTAAGTTTGATAAATATTTATGTAAACCAGATATTAAAAGACGGTTTCTGGTACTCCGCAGCAAAATGGAGCTGCTGAGCGAATGAACCGTACCTTGGTAGACATGGCTAGATGTTTATTATTACAGTCCGGTTTAAGTGCATTGTTTTGTTTGGAAGCCATCGCCACGGCTTATCACATTCGCATTCGAAGTCCAACGGGTAGCTTGGATAGAATGATACTGTACAAAAAGTAGATTACCACTAAAGTAAACCTAAATTACTTTAGAAAGTTTGGGTCAAAAATGCTTGTGCTAGAATGCTAAAATGTTTTCCAGTATGGATCCCAAATATGCGACAGCTGATTGCCGCCCGAGATTTAAAATTTAGAAGAGTTTGATAATAAACGGCTTGATACTAATTTGCTAGATGAGTTCTTTACGTCAACAAGCACAAACAACAGTAAAAACAATCAACAGAAAATTGTCGAATTTTTGCATGGTGATGAATTAAACATCAAACAGTGCAAGATAGTCCCTGTTATCCTTGAAGTTTCTGAAACAGAATCGAAAGAAGATCTTATAAAAAGTCCCAGTAGACCAAAATTGTTACGTACGAGAAGCAGAAGGTGACCACGCAAAATATTTCGGTTGACACGTGCGGCAGCACAAGATGACGACGTTCAAATCGATAATGTCGACTCACACGTTGAAGACGATGTGTTTGTCGGTGTAGAGGAAGTCAGTGTTCCACATGCCTGACAAAGTAACTCGTGTGACGAATGGAAAGATGCAATTGAAGTCGAACTCACGAACCTCGTAAAGAATGATATTATTCAAAAAGAGAATTATACGAATGTTGTTGGGTGTTGCTTAGTTTTAACAAATAAGTATGGTGCTACTGGTGATATCGACAGACATAATACTCGGCTTATAATAAAAGGTTACAGTCAGAAGTACGGCGTTGATTATTATCAGACGTTTGTTTCTATAGCGAAGCTGGAAACATTCCGACTAGTGTTCGCAATTTGAACTTAAAATTTGGCAGTTCAACGTGGTGACGGCCTATCTAAATAGAACGCTAGAAGAAAATGTGCTCATGAAGGTGCCAGAAATGTAGAACGAGATGCTAAAGAGGATAATGTCCTGGCAAAATGAAACTTCAAAAGTAAGTGCTCGTGTGAATAAAATGCTAATGCAATTAAGTGATAATGGAAACGCGTGCAGGCTAAAAAAAAGCGTAGTATGGTTTGAAGCAATTCGGCCGTCAGTGGTATTTGCGTCTGAGTGATAAGTTTCATTGTTTAGGTTTAAAATGTGCAAAAAATGAACCTGGTTTGTGTAATGGCGGTCGAGATAACGATATAATATTAGTGGTAGTATATGTGGATGATATTCTCGTCGCGTCGCGAGATATTGCGTGTGTACAAAAAATAAAATAAAAATTTTTGGGAGAATTTAAAATGAAAGATCTTGGTCTCGTAAAATATTGTTTAAGTCTGAAGATTGATCAAAGTAAGGATCAGGTGAAACTTTCTGAAACAGGTTCACTTAAACAATATGAGATGGATACGTGTAACCCGATTGTGGCCCATCAGAAACAAATGTGCGTTTTGTCCAAGATGAAAGTGACTCACCTGGTAAATATCCATTTCGACAATTGGTCGGAGCCCTTATGTATTTATCTGTAGCAAAGCGCCCTGATATTGCAAACATAGTGTCAAGGTTGGCACAATTTGTTGAGAAGCCGCGTAAATATCATTTGCTTGCAGCGAATAGAGTTTTGAGATACCTAGCTGGTAGTGTCGACATTGGACTGGTGTATACACCTACAGATAAACCATTGTTTAGTTATTCCGATGTTAATTGGGGTAATTGTATTGTTGATTGTCGTTCATATACGAGATACGCATTTATACTAAGTGGTGCTATAATCACGTGAACAACCCAAAAGCAAAAAACCGTTGCTTTGTCGTCGACGGAGACGGAGTAAGTCAGGCTGAGGCCGCCTAAAAAGCTATTTATTTGATTTGTTTCCTGAATATGGGCCGATGTTACCATTTATGTGGATAATTGTGGTGCTCAATGCTTGGAAAATAATTCTGTGTTTCATGCTTGTACGAAATATATTGATATTAAAACCCATTTTATCAGGTAATCGATTTGAGCTAAAGTGTTCGCAGTGAAACGAGTATCAACAACTGATATGATCGCTAATATCTTGACAAAGCCGTTAACTAGAGTTAGCCATAAGAAATGTGTGAGTGGTCTTGGTTTTGTCAATGAGTCGAGTGTAAATGGGACATGGGATTTGAAAGAGTGTTGGAGCTATATCTTATAGCGAGGCATATGGCATGTATGGTCGAGTAACGGGCCGTGATGACGCGTAGCAATTAGTGAGTGCCACATACAAACTTAGTTGCGTGTGCTTATATTATTCTTACCTGCTGCATTTTAATAAATATTCTTAATATAATAGCGAAGGCTTCCACGGCCAAAATCTATACTAACATTAGAATATCTTCCGGGTATGGACCGTGTCATTGTTGTTGTAACCGAAGTTGCCAACGTTTCGCCCACTTTTGTAACCACTACCAAGTTAGGTAATCAACTTGTGATCGCAATGAAGCCCTTTACGAAAGTGGGCGAAATGTTGGCAACTTCGGTTACAACAACAATGACACGGTCCATACCCGGAAGACATTCTAATGTTAGTATAAATATTCTTATTCTACAAATTCTAACAAAATTAATTTAAGTAATTTTAAATTTTTTACAATGCCTATATTGGTGACTTTAAACATGTGATAATTTTTCGTTAATAATTTGTTCACATAATCACCTACTTTATGAATTTTATAATACCTTAATTTTATTGCATATAACAGATCTAGATGTTTTATTTTGGCAGGTACGCTCTTATAAATACTGCTACAAAACACCTTTACAAGATCTTTATGTAAATAATTGTGTATCTGTTGTAGCTACAACCTTCAGGTGAGTTCTACGTTATTTGGTAGTTCTAACAATGTAGATTCAGTTACAAATGTATGATTATTGGAGTCTACTGTTGACGATTCACTTCGTAAGAAAAATTTAACACAGAATATTTCTAAATTACAGTATTTTATTAACAAAACCATAAAATAGGACAATTGCAAAAAATGGTTTGACACAAAAAGAGGATTACTGTCTTTTTAAAGTATTTAACTGTAGAGTTTCGTGTTAGAAGAACAAGAAACTGTTTTATTGGAAGAATATACGACTAACAAAAAAATTATCCAAAGATTCTTTCGTAAATCGCAAAAAGACAGTATGAACGAACTGTATGTACGTTCATTTGCTGTAACGTTGCATTTTTTTCTCCAAAGTCTTACAATTATGTGAGAAAACAATTTCAAAATTGTTTACCGCATTCTGAAACATTATCGTAATGATTTTAAAATTTGGTTAAATTAATGACACCTTCTTTTAGGAGGTTGGATAAAAACAAATACTTCAGTAATTTTCGACGTAGCGTGTTCTGGATGAACACTTCATCAGGCTCGCTCACACTGAGTCAAGTAATTTTTTTAAGTGCACGATGTACAAAATTACATCATGTTTTTAATTTAAATGTATATATTTTTTAATTTAATTATACCAGAAACAATTACTTGATTCAGTGTGAGCGAGCCTGATGAAGTGTTCATCCAGAACACGAAACGTCGCAAATTACTGAAGTAGTTGCTTTCATCCAACCTCCTAAAAGAAGGGGTCATTAATTTGACCAAATTTTAAAATCATCACTTACCAGGAGGCGAACCGTTCTATTATCGTAATGGTATTGCGTTCTTTTAATTTCTTAAAAGGAAAATCTTTACATTCAAAACAAAATTTGATATGTAATTAAATGTTGAATAAAATAGCAATTTGGCAGCATATTGAGTGTGATGGAAAAAAGTACTATAGATATGTAGATTTTGATGATGGATAACATGATAATAATGTAGCTACAGCAAAAGAGGCTTTAGTACTTATGTTACTTTGTGTTACTGAAAAGTCGAAATTACCATTTAGCTAAAATTTATTTACTTCAGAGTAGTAAAACAACAGTAACGAGTGTTATCTAGCTAATCGTACCATGTGCAAAATATAAGGTTGTTTTTTAATTACCCAAAATCGTATATTACACGTACATGGAAAAAAATGCGTTTGTGGACAAGTCGTCAGCCAGCTCTAAATGCACCGGCTTACTTGCAAAACAAACAAAAACACATAAGTAAGCCTGAATGATTTTTCAGTTACGTAACTTTCCATCACTAATTAAAAGTGGGCTTGCGTAATCAACTCCTGTATGAGTGAATGGACTGGGCTGGCTGGATTCTTTCGACAGCGAAATTTCCTATTATTGGCAAAACCTTCCTTAGACCAAATTTCGCGCAAATGATGCATTTATGAATAAACACTACAATTTCATTTCTGAAATATTGTTTTTGCGTTATTATAATAAAATTGTGCAATGAGTTTCTCAACTCGAGTAAAATTAATCCATTGGTAATTGCTTCTTTGTTTTTACTGATTTTATGTATAAATCGCAGCACATACGCTAGTACTTTTTGTAACTTATTAATATTAGAATATTTAGTTAGCAATAACCATTTCTTAACATCATTATCCATTGTGAATCACCAATTGCGATGCCTTTCTGGTAAATTTGATAACTTTTCTAGGGTTGAAATCGTATAACCTTTCTCCGTATTTAACCAATCAGGATCATGCCACTATTTTCCGTTATTTAATAGTCATTCCGGCCCTATACCTCTCGAAATTAAATCAGCTGGGTTTTCATAGTTTTTACAGGGTGCCACTGATCGGTGCTACTTATTTTTTGTATTTTGCTAATTCTGTTAACTCTAAATATCTGAAATGTGTGCTAAGATCGCTATTCAATTACGATAACACAATTGTAAAATCTGACTAATACCTAATACTAAAACTTTTTGTATTAAATGATTTAATTACTTTATGCATTAATTTTGCTCCGCAGAACTCCAATCTGGTAACAGAGTCAGTGGTTTTATCTGTACAATTTTAGATTCAGAGCGTAATAAATTACACTGCATCTTACGTTAGCATTTTTACTACGAATATAGATACAGTAACTATACGCAGTTAAGCTTAGGGTATTTTATACGTTTTATATAATTTAACTTAAATTGTTAAAGGGATACATTGTTATTGGTTATTTATTAATATTATTTAAATTATCAGTCCACCAATAATAAATTCAAACTTTCAAAATGTATTTTACATATGTTTCGAGCTTGCAATTATAAAGCTCATCTTCAGAAAACTACAAAAAATATTAACAACTCATAAAAAGTTAAATTACAAAAGTTTTTAAACTTACATTTTTTGATTTTTTGAAAAATTTCAAATATGAGAACTTGCAACTAGATATTTAAAAAATAAAAAATGTAAGTTTTACAAAATGTTAAATGTAAATAAAAGGAAGATGGTGCAAATTAGAAACAAATCTAAGAAAAATTAAGTTTAAAATCATAATTGAAATTGATTTGATCGTTCAACAAAAATTTTTTATCTGATATTTTAATATAAATCAACTTTAGGAATTCAAGAATTTGTTTGTTATTAATGTTGTCAAAAGGATGAAATAATTTGTAAGAAAAAAGAGAATGACGATTATCTAAAACATGTTGCGCAAATTCAGTGAAATCTACATTTGCGCAACATGTTTTAGATAATTGTCATTCTCTTTCTTCTTACAAATTATTTCATCCTTTTAACAACATTAATAACTAAAAAATTCTGGAATTGCTAGAGTTGATTTATATTAAAATATCAGATAAAATTTTTTGTTGAACGATCAAACCAATTTCGATTATGATTTTAAACTTAATTTTTCTTAGATTTGTTTCTAAATTACACCATCTTCCTTCTATTTACATTTAACCTTTTGTAAAACTTACATTTTTTATTTTTTAAATATCTAGTTACAAATTCTCATATTTGACATTTTTCAAAAAATCAAAAAATGTAAGTTTAAAAATTTTTGTAATTTAACTTTTTATGAGTTGTTAATATTTTTTGTAGTTTTCTGAAGATGAGCTTTATAATTGCAAGCTCGAAATATATGTAAATACATTTTGAAAGTTTGAATTTATTATTGGTGGACTGATAATTTTGATAATATTATTTTAACTTAGTTTTAATTTTTAACCACTTTGTTTGTATATTCATCGGCACCGACTCATTCCAATTTAATTTTTCTCTCCACAGTTGCATGATTAATTTTACATATGTTATAACTGAGCCGATTAATTCTAGCAAATCCAAAATTTTAAAGCTAATCGATAAAATAGATTTTTTTGCAATTTTTGTATTATATTATTTATATTATTATTTTATATTATACATTATCTACATTTAAACAATAACTAAAGTTATCTGTATTAATGTTCTAAAGTAATCTTAACGTTGAGTTAGTTTCTGCTTTAATTATCTAATGTTATTCTAAATCGTCTTTATTGTCAACACCTTCCTTAATAATATTTGAACTATTTGATACCCGTTGTCTTAAAATCATTCCTGCGTTTTTTAATATTGTATTTAATTGAGCTCTTAACTTGATGGCGTACTTTTTCGTAAATGCTCCCGTTAATAGATCGTCCATATAAAAATTCTTTACTATAACACTACTGACACCTAGTTGCTAAAAATGATGCTAGCCCTGTACCACAAATTAAAATATTCAGTTGATAAAGTTGCAGTTTTTCAGGCGGATGTTTCCACCTAATGATGCAAATTACGTTGATTTTCTATATCCCTTAACTACAAAACCTAATTAGAACTAAAACACCTTGTATATACGTTCTTATCATTAATTTATTGTTTAGCAAATACCCTAAATTTAACTTAACCGACGCGTCAAATACAACCCTGTATTTAATCGTACAGGTGGATTGCTTTAAGCCTGTTCTACATTATACTTTTTATGTCAAAATTTGCACCAAGTTTCTATAAACTAAAAGTTGTCAAAGAAACAAGTTTATTAAAACAGAAAGAAATAGGTGATTATCTGTCTGTTTTCCGCGCATGAACTATGATACAAACTTAGACAGAAACTTGGATCATTTCTAGTTTTAAAAAAAGTTTAGACGCAATAATTGGTTAAATCTCTTTACCACAATATTTAAATTATAAAGTTTGTTTAGTTAATATTTTTTTGTTGTTCGCTATCTTCAATAACTCTAAATTTTTCTGAGTTTTTAATTTTTGGTTATGCACATATAATTCCACATTGGTATTTTCTAATTTGCTTAATGATCCCTCAACTAACCAACCTAATTTACTGCAAAGTCACATAATTATTAGTTTAATGTTTGTCCTGTCTACAGTAATTTCCAGAATAGTTCCGCTTCTAACAAAACGTCGATACGTTTTGACAGATTAAAGTTCAGGTCTGGTTAATGTATATTATCGGGAATTTAAATATATTTACATCTATGTCACAATCTGGAATTTTACCAGTAATATCCTTAGTCACTAATAATGATAAAGTGCAATGAAAGTGGTTGTAGTGAGATTTTAAAACCGGTTTAGTTTGATATTTTAAATGTGTAAGAGATTGATTAATTCCTAAAATTGAACTATTCACTTTAGTATAATCTAATTTTAATTTTTTAAATAAGTTCTCTGTAATAAAATTTGATTGTAACCCCAAGTCCAATAAAGCTCGACAACGCACGTAATCACCGCTCTTGTCTTGAATGCTAATTGATGCAGTTGACAAATGGATTTTTTTTGAACGCACGTGTTTGTAATTGTTAAATTGTTTCTAGAAGTTGGACGTTCGGTGCTTTCTAAATTTGCATTGGCTTGGATGTTATTGATTCCCTTTGAGTTTAAAACATATCTAGCTGTCTGATTGTTATGTTCATGCATTAGTGTATTGTGTGGTAGGTTACAATATTTACAATTCAAAGCTTTGCGTTGAAGATTAAAATGGTTTAGGTTAAAAACACTTTAGACAGTTTTAATCTGTTTATGGTGTCCCATCTGTTTTTATGCTAAGTTTTACGAACTGTTTACATTGGAATAGTAAATGACCGTCTTTCTTACATACTATAGAGAGGACATCCTTTGAAACAAAATGAATCACCGTCTATTGTCTTGGTGTTAAATGCTTCTTCTTTAAGCGACAACTTTAAATAATAAAATCGTTGTACGTTACTTAGGTTGGGTTTACAGAAAGTGAAAATATTTAATTGAAATAAAAGTTAATTCCTTGCGTGATTCGTTAAATTTTGTTGAACAACCAGGCAGAAATTAGGATTTTGAATTTAATCGCGTTTAACTTAATTTTTACTTAATTCGTTTTTTGTAAACCCGCTCTTAATGTTACATTTGAATTGATAAGAGAATTAAAAATATCGTAAAAATTCATCCATGTATCATATTTACCGCTGAATTCTGGTAAATTCATTGTAGGTAATTTAATAATTTGGTTTGACTCAGTGAAATTATATTTAATAATTAATTTATTGGCATTACTAATATTTTCAAAAAATTTATTTTTAAATTCTTTACTAACATCTAAACTATTATCTATTTCTAAACATTCAATTTGACTCTGAATTGAATCAAATTTAAACCACAGCGGTTCTTCTTTGCTTAATCTATTTTTCAAATTGATTACATTTGGTTTTTCATCAAATGTGCTAATATAAGTCTGAAATTTAGTTAATTGAACTTTAATTTGTTTGCGTTTATTTAATAATAATTTGATTACAACAGAATCGCTTGAATCAGTCATTTCGATACAATTAAATCGCAATAAGTAAAAATCAGAAATTGGAAAAAAATTATCCGACTAACTTGTTTAATTTCATTAATAAGTTTAGCTGCTTTAAAGTTGTCAACTATACAACTTCAGAATAGCTTCTAGATAATCTTCAATTTATATTCATTAAGTAATTTCCTTTCTCTGTCACTAATTAATCGGGCTGAAAAAACCAAAATGTTTTGTTTGTAAGCATTTAATTTAAATTAATTTCCAATAGCCTTATAGCGCAATAACCAAAGATAATAAACCCCCACTGTATTATAAATAATTACTTTATTTTACTTAGAAACATTGACAGAGCGACTGTTACAAAGGAAATGTATTTAAAAAGAGTGTAAATATGTAAATGTCCACCTCTCACTCTTTGAAGAAGACCGAGCGTCTGTACCAACAAACAGATATAGCCCATATGCTTAAATTAATAAAAAAAATGCTTTGCAGATTTGATTGAGTTTGTTGATGGTAATGAGAATATTGTAAATTTTAATTATATAAAAAACCTACATGAACTGCAACGTTTAGAAAACAAATTCAAAATCCAACATATTGCATTTCTAAAACAAAAAATAAAAGTAAGATTAGCAAGTCAATTACTGAGTCGTTCAATTGTAGACTATTTGTTGTATTGCAAGAAGAAATGATCTTTGATGAATTTTTAAAATTTTGAGGATACAATAATAATATTAATACTAATAACAAACAGGTTTTTTGGAAAGTTTGTGAAAGATGTAGAAAATAATAAATTATTATAGTATATATCAATATACAAATTCAACAAAGAATTCCTCAAACCTTATTTTTGGTTCGATTAGATTACATGGAGGATTTAATAATAATTCACATGTGAACAATTTTTTTATACAGAATATAAGAAAATCTTGGACATGCTAAAATAAAAGGTGCCGACAACTGGATTCCTTAAAAAAATCATATTTTAAACGTCAATGCCAGTAATAAACCACCAGAACAAACTTCACTAAAACATTACCTAACCAAAAATTAATAAATAAAATAACTAATGCAAACAATTTCAATTTTTTTTTATAATCATGATTATGCTATGGAATGTAATTCTTTATCTCTATATAGTTCAGAAGTAGTAACTATATCAAAGAAGAGAAAATTTTTTTAACCATTTTTTTGCAAACTGAAAAATTAAAAAAAATAAACATGTGAGCCTTGCCCACATAAGCTTACGTAAGAAGTGAATAATAAATTTCTTTTATTTTTAATTATTGATGAAAAAGTAAAATGTTCTTGTTCAAAACAACGCTTCATAAACACGTAGATAATCACAATGAAATTAAAGGTTAGAACAGCTTATGTCATTATAAACGTCACTTTTTTTCGTTACGGTGCAACTGTGCTGCCTTACGATGCAACTTACAAACATTTGAGAATTAACCTCGCGAACAAAGTTTTACTTTAAAATTGTCATTACCTATTAATTTGTTAAGTTATTTTGAGAATAAAACTCTATTCAAAAATATGTTAAGTCATAGTACTTTTTAATTATAGGCCATGCAGATATATTGCTAAAATGTGTTACCAGTGTTCATTTAAATGCTAGAATTTATTTTATATGTAGGAATACTAACGCAAAATTCGAAAAAATGAAAGAGATGTATACTAAATTAATTCTTTGAAAGGCCAATAACGTTTTTGTCTTTTAGAACATTTTCTTTTAGTTACTACGTTTGTTTTTAAGACAGTCGGTTTAATTTGCTAGTTGTTAAGCGTAACTCGTCGGTAAGTAATGTATTTACCGTTCTAGAACGGCAGGTACAGATCAAGTAACGTGTACTCGTGAATGCCATCAACAAATTATATGCGAACAATTATGACAGCGTGACAACATTTGGAAAGCCAACTAGTTTGAACAAAAAAATAAAAATTTTGAAGTAGCACATAAATAACTATAAAAACGTCGTTTTGACATTTATTAAGATAATGTAATAAGATGACGGAATAATGTTTCTATTGTGCAAAAAAATAGCATCAGTCCCCAAACTTTGTCTTTGACCGGTAAAAAACTCTTGCTTTTCTTAACCCACTGCCGCCGACCGTACTCAAATGGGAACGGTCCTTAAAATCTTCTGGCGTTGAAAGTAATGCAACTATGACAAATATCTTTATCTACATTCTGTGTATACGTGCTAGACAATGCGCTATAAACTTTAGTTTAAACAAAACCTGTTTAGTACTGATCTTGCAACTGTCGAAATCGCATCGTTTATTTTTCTAACGGCGCCAAAAAGTGTTTATTATAATTACATTGCATAAATAATTGTTGTGTTGTTTTTTTATTCAGAAATAATATTGTTAAGCTATACAAATACCGTAAGTAAAAACAAATTTAATATAATTTAATTTTTCTACGTATTACAGTTATTTATTTATTGCCGTCCTCAAATTAATAACATTGGTTGTCTTTCTTTTTAGAACGTAATACTAATAAGTATGGACCCAAAAACTTTCTATGGAAGAAGAGAGTATACTAGATTAGAACACGCTGTAGAAGATATTATTAGTCAAGAATTTAATGAAGATGAAGATTTAGAGATTTGCATTTTACCACCACCCGTAGACGACATAACAGATTCAGAACAATTTGATGATGATATTTTACTTGATGTTAATGAATTTCCAGTAGATATTCCTGGTTCTGTTGAAATTTCTAGTGAGCATGAACATGAAGAAGATAAAGAAAATTTAAGACCATCAGAAAAACCCGGTGTCAGTGATTCACCTTCATATGGAGACTTTAAAATTCCAAAGCGGTCGAAAAGACACCCAAAGTATAACAAATTTGGAACCAATGATAGTTGTTTTACCATTGAATTCGAAGGTGCAAAAATTGATTTAAAAGACTCATCACCTCGCAAGATCTTTGAAAAACTGTTCATGGATGACATTGTAAACTATATATGTGAGCAATCTATTATATATGCTAGGCAAAAGAATAACCATAGGTTTTCTATCGCAGGATCGGAATTGAGGAAATTCATTGCAATTTTGATGTTGACAGGATAACATACACTTCTACAAGAGAGACGGTATTGGTCTTTAGGCGAAGACATAGGTCTAGTCTGTGTTTACAACATCATGACAAGAGACCGCTATCTTGAAATAAAGAAATACTTACATCTTGCTGACAATGCGGGAATTGCAAATCGGCGTAATAGAATGTATAAAGTTAAGCCACTTGATATTGATATGCTTATTAAACAATTTTGCCAGTGCGGGCTTTTTTCGCAAAGATCTTTCATTAGATATATCTATGGTCAAATATTTTGGCCGACATTCATCAAAGTAGTTTATAAAAGGTAAATCAGTAAGATTCGGTTATAAGAATTGGGTGATAAGCAGTTCTACCGGTTTTTGTTATGCCTTTAATGTGTATTGCGGTAAGCCAACAACAGAAACAAAGCAGCAAAGCAATATACCAGTAGACGCACGAGTAGTACTTGATTTGTTAAAGCATATACCGAATCCTTCAAACCACGCAGTATACTTTGATAAATATTTATTATTTGGCAAATAAGAAAATAAGGGCAAGATGCACCGTTCGGGAAAACAGAATTCAACAGTGCTCTGTTACGAAATCTAAAGAGTTGAAGAAAATGGAAAGAAAAACTTATGACTATAAGTTTGATGTACAAATAAAATATTATGTGTTAGATGGAAAGACAATAATGTATGTACTATTCTTACAAACCACGACTTTATTCAACCTCTACAGCAAAGTAAAGTAATAGTCAAAATCAGAAAAGGCTAGAGTAAATATAGAACAATCTGCATTATTCGCGTCGTATAACGAAGGTATGGGTGGTATAGACAGTCTTGATCAATGCATATCGTTGTACAGAATTGCCATACGTGGAAAAAATGATGGTGGGTGTTACTAACCTATATGCTAGATATGACCGTTACCAACGCATGGAAACTGCACCAAATGACAACAAAAGAAAAACTACCTCAACTGAGTTTTTGCCGTCATATTGTGAGAAGCTATTTCAAAGATAAAATGTCTGTAAAAGCTAATAGACGCAGCAATCCATTCCATAGACATTAGTGGAGGATATCACTTTCCAGAAAAATTAGACAGACAATTGAAGTGTTGTGTTTGTCATATGAAGGCTGAGTAGTCGTGCAAAAATGTAAAAAGACAATGTGCGTTGAAAAGGGATGCTTTGAACAATATCATTTATCCACCTAGCGTCCTCATTTAAGAACGATCTTTTTTTCAAGATTGGGTGAATGTTTTTTAAAACTTTTGACTTTATTTGCTAAAGTATGTTATCATCTAACCCTTATATTAAAATAAAACAATTTTGATGCGTAGTTCTTAGGCGTTAATGGGTTAATACTTAATATACTATTACGTGTAATACTTGGTGATTTTGTTTTCTGCAAAAAACACTGATACTATCTAACTAATAAATAAAATTAAAAAACATTATTCTAACTTTTTATGTGACGATTTGTAACTTTGAAAAAAATAGTAATTTACAAATAGAACTGACAAGCAAATAATTACAACAATTTGAGTTAGTTTAGTTTTACGCCCACATCACTGATAATGTGTAATATTACATCATCGCGGTCAACTATATTTTATTAAAACCTTCTTTTCTTTCTTTTCTTATCTTAATGTTAGGCAGATTCCATTAGTTGTAAATGTACTACCAACATTATATCAACGTGGTTGTTTTTTAATTTTTTTCAAAAAGTTTACAAAAGGCATGGCAAAAAATGTAAGTTGCTTTCGTCGAAAGTCGTTGTACTATGCCTCACTTTTGATGCTTCTTACATAAATTACTATTAAATAACAAATACAATAAAACAACAATTAAAACTAGATTTGTAACGCACAAATTTAAGTTTAAATAATTTTTTTCTTTATTTTACGTATACAATAACTATTTTGCAATATTGTTTCCTCAAAAACCAATGTTATGTATCTTATGTTATAGTAGTTTACTTAACAAGCGCTAGAACTAAACCACAGCATAACGAACGTTAATCTAATGCAAGGCTGAAGATCGAGCACTGTTGAAAGTGAGTTATGCTAGACTTTCGACGAGAGTAACATACATTATTTTTTTCTTGCTTTTTGTAAAATTTAAAAAAAAATTAAAAACAACAAACACGTTAAAAACATCATAAACATAATGTTGGTTGTGCATTTTTAACTAAATTTGTCAAGCTTTACGTTGTACTAATTTATAAACATGTAATACTCTACCATTTCCATTTAAAAATTTGTTTAATCGTTTTTCTTCTAATTTTAAATAAATTAAAAATTTTTACACAATTTTTTTAGACACACATTTCTACTTAGATAATAATTGACTTTTAAAGCATAGTTTTAGGTAGATTTCGATTTATCACTTTGCTGTTCAAGAGTTTTTTTGTCATTACGTAATTACACTAACAATGCAATAAGAACAACACAAAACAATAGTTTAGATCATATTGGAAAGATTTTGTCAATACATAAAATTGTATTTTTCCTACTTTGGGATAACTTTTTTTGTGAAAGACGCTTAGCATTCTTAATTCACTATTCTTTAAAGTAATGCTACAATGTGCTACTGGAATATCAAATTATGCAAAAAAACTTTAATTGCATTTTAATGGAGTTGTACAAGAAATATGTGAACGCTCTGTATATGTCGTAAAGCACATATTATTTTTGCTACATTTTAGGTTTTAATCTAAATGTACAAACTAAAAATAAAATAAATGGATTATAACTACGATTTAAAGTCTTACCTTGACTGTACTGTACTCCAAATTATAAAACTATATTGCCAAACTAATACATTGCTAATATTACCAAGAAATGAAATTATTCCAGAATGTAATTTCACCGAACGATAATATTTAAACCGAACGTTCACTATTTGTACGTGCAACATGTAGTTACAATACGCAATTAATGAATGAATCAACACAAAAATGTTTTTTTTACAAAAACTAATATTAAATAGTCAATAATTTGTTTTATTATTTTAATCACAATAGGAAATCCGTCAAACAAATTTTAATCTGTAGACGTATTTTTTTATGGGTTATTAAACCTTTTTATTTATGTACTTTAATTTGATTTTAGTGTATTGTTTAATAATTTATTTGCATAATAATATACAGTATAATTATTAATCATATTACAGATGCAGCGCAGTAGCTTATAATTTATTATTACGTAACGGTTTAGTAAATAGTAACAAATTATTTTACATAATCTAGCACAGCTGTCTAAACTATTGTTTGTGTTGTTTAATTTATTTTTAGTCAAATTAATTTGTGTTTATGTGACTACCGGAATTTCCGTTTCAACAACACTCGGCTTAATTGTGATAGATTATTTATTCAAAGAGTAAAACAAACAATATCTGGTTTAGTTAAAGTTATTTGTACATTTACAAAATATTGTTACAAATGATAATTAGTAAAAAAATACTCTTTGTTCTTCAACAATTTTTTTATAATTAGAAAGTTGTCAAAACTGCAAAAATAAACATTAGAAGTATGTTAGGTATTTACTTTAACAAATTAGTGAGACCAAACAATTTTTATTTTAAAATTGTAATAAACTGATTTTATTATACATATATTAAAAGTTCAATACTTAATTCGAATTCGTACAAATTTTGAGAAATTTCAAATTAACCAAATTGTGTTTGTTATTATTTTTGAATTAATTTGTCAAATTAAATAATGTCATAATTTCTAAAAATAGTTGCTTACAAATGCAAAAACTGTTAGTAATTGATGACATGGATAAGGCGTAATTGTAAAAAGTCGAATATTTTTCTAAAAAGCGTAGATCTTATAAAAATTTATTTAAAAAAATATAAACACATGTTTTGGTTCTAGCAAATTACTAATTTTACTAACCTACTTTTAACTAATTTTTAAATTCAAAACATTGTACAATGTAAGCTATTTTTAGAAACAATATAAATATTAATACAGTTTTAAACGTGTAACATGCATTTTTATAATTTGCTTGAATATATAACTACCAATGCTTCTATCGCTTTCCTAATCTTTGGAATCCCATAATTGTTATTTACATAACGGAAATTTTAATTAGGCAATTATTTGAATTTACTAATCTTTCATTGATTTTTTATCTCAGAGGTAAAAAATAACAATATATTTTATTCATAGTAATATATATGTACAATACAAGGTTTGCCATTACTCCGACCTCTGTTTCTAGTGCCTTTGTATAAATATCAGCATAAAATGTTTAAGGCTTAATTTAGATAAAAATACATTAAAAAACCAAGCATCAGAAAGAAATTGTGTTTTTTGAAATTTTGGAATTTGTTTTTGTAAATTTATAGACGAAAGTCAGAAGTACTTAAATAGTCTAAAACATTTTTTTAATTTGTCATACATATTTTGTATGAGAGGTTGAGAGCGCTAATTCTCAAATTTTTCAAATAGCTGAAACCATTTTTTTTAAATAAAAACCTCGATTTCTTTCAACTGTTCTAATGTAGTTTTTAATTCTCATATCAATTTGCACTCGTACTTTTTTCTCCTAACATCTACAGTTTTCGAGATGTTTATAAGTTTTTAAATAAATCACAAGCATTATTTTAATCCAATAGGTTTACTCTAGTAAGCTTTGCTTCTATTAAACAAAAAATAAATAGAGAGACTATTCAAAAACCAACAAAACTGAAAAAAAAAATTTAAACAAATTTTGTAATCGATGGATGCTTAAAGCAGAGCGATCAGAATATCTTTGTTTATAAACATGAGGAGCTTAAAGACAATTTTTATCACATTCACCCAAAATAAACACCATGTCCACTAATTCTTTTTGTGGAAAAATCATTTAAACAAAATGAATGAAGTAGAAAGTAGTAGTAGGTAATAATGTGACAAACAAACACAATAAGTAACTTCTACAGGCTACTCTTTTTTTGTTTAATAGAAGCAAAGTCTACTTAAATAAACCTGTTTGATTAAAATAATGCTTGTTTCAATTTATATTAAAAAAAAGTATTAGTCCAAATCGATAGAGAATTAAAAAGCACATTAGAAATAGTTGATAAAAATCGAGGTTGCCATTAAAAAAAATGAGTTTCAGCAATTTGAATAATTTGAAATTTAGCGCTCTCATACAGAACAAGTATGGCAAATTAAAAACAATTTTTTGACTATTTATATACTTCTGACTTTTATCTACAAATTTACATAAAGCAAATTCTAAAATTTGAAAAAACACCAGTTTTGTGATTATGTCCTTTAGATGCTGCATTTTTAAAGAAATTGCATTAAAATGGCAACGCCGCAATCAATTAAAAAAATTTGAAAAGTAGTTTTTATCTAAATTAAAAAAACTGATTGGTTGCTGTTTAAAAAAGTGATGATAAACCCTGTATATGCCAAACGTTTTAGCTTTTGGAATTTAAAATTAAATAAAAATAATCAAATTAATGTAGATTTAAAAGTTAAATTATCTACATATAAAGTTAAATTAACATTTTTTTTGCACAAATTCTTCAAAATCCTAATATTGTTGTAACCCTATATTAAATTGGCCTCAAATCTCGTCAGTCAGTCACCAATTTCAATTTTAAAAAAAATTTTATTAATACATTTTATAATTAAGTAAAACACGCTTTTTTTTTAATCTAACCATCTAGACGTGCGATGGCAGGGGATGAGCACTTTGAATATATAACCCATAGTGTTAGCGAGAGAGATAAAACGGAGAAAGGATATTTTACATGAACATGAGACACTTAAATAGACAGAGAGCTAAAGCTGTCAATATTTCTATGTCTTTAAACTTACCAAGTTAAGGAGGTGTACGGAAAAAACCCTTAACAACCACTTTACAACGGTTAACAACGATGTCGGTGAGTGGGCGTGGTTGAGAAACTATAATGAAAGAAAAAAGAAAACTAAGCGCCATTCCTCGTACTCATAAAGTCTTCGGTTTCGAGACATCAATGGTGCGTTTGAATCTACTACGAAGCAAATAGGATAAATCAATAATACGATCAAGAACAATGTAATAAGCGTATAAATTCTATTCAACAAAGCATATACTACTACTAAATTTATTTTAACAAAAAATAATAAATTAAAAAATTTAATAGCAAATAGAATAATTAGCAATCACCGTAACTTCAAACGCAATCGATCAGTTATTTAATTTACATGCAATGCTACAAATTAAGAATCGATAAATAAATATGATTAATAACAAAACTTAAAATAAGTACTAAAAACTTGCCCTACCGAAGTTTTTTTTAACGAGTAGTTGTTACGGTCACTACTTTTTATATATTTATAGACAAGAATAAACGTAGTATGTAAGCTTACATATACGGCATTATGTGCCTAAATCTAGCTTTGATTGTATTCAAACTATCAAAGAAAGTTAAATGGTATAAGGTCAGCGCACTCAAGACACTTGCATTAATAATCAATCGAATACTACCGAATTAGCAATTTTAACTTTCTAACAACAAACCCAATGACTTCTAAAAATTACTTTTCAATAATCAGTTATGACAAATAAACATCCCTCAAGATATCCTTCTGGAATTGTAATAACCTTCAATATAAAATTTCAGAATTTCTTCATTTTCTTGATTAGTATGAAAACGATGCAGTACTTTTACCGGAAACTTACAACTTGCCACCATCAACTTTCTAACCCTGCCCGTGATCATATAGAATCAACGTCAATATTGCTCAAAACTTCCGTCGGCAATATTAAAGTTGTCTCCTGCTATAAACTACCCAAATCTCTATTCATTTACGACGATATTGATCGTTTGTTTCCTAACCATCATCCATCTATTGCAGCAAACGATTTCAATTGTAAACATGTTGCTTCAAATAGCCATGTATGCAATCTAAACGGCCGTAAACTTCTCAATTATACAGAAAACCATCCTCAATTATTAGTTATTGCATTAACTAAACCTACTTTCTTCCATGACACCTACCGCCCGGACATCTTGCACATAACAGTCCTACAGAATATTACCTTTTTTCCCACCATATATTCTATTTCTGAACTTAATTCAGATCGCAACCCCGGTATAATACAGTTTTGAACTTTAACTGACCCTGCGCCCTGTTTACGATTTCATACCGATTGTACTAAATTTCATCATAAAAACAATAAATTGAAAACAATTTAAAGGTACGACATAACACAATAATGAACAAGGTTTTGTTCATTGTTGTGTTGTTATGTCGTGCCCTTAAATTATTTTCACATTTTTGTTTTTATTATGTCATTAATTAATCATCCTTATTTATTCTTTTTGATTTAATGGAGCGGCCTGATGTGTTAATTATAAGCACGAAACGTCGCAGATTATCTGGACTCGTTATTTCCCTATATCCCTCCTATACGAAAGCATCATTAATTTGATTGGTTACTAAAGTATGATTACCAGGAGACGAACCTTTCGATAAACGTTTAGCTTCCTCTACCCACGTCAAATCTGCTGCCAATAAGAGTCGTGGTTAACTTAAATTTTTGGCTTCCGTCCGTTGTAACAAAAGTACAAAAGTACAGTTGATGCGCAATACAAGAGTATGTAGTATTTTTTTCTTATTCTACAAAATTCTAAATTAATAATCTGCACCTTCAGTTGTTTGTCGTGCCAAGATAGCCCAGCAGTAGTAAGCAGTTCTTTATGCGATAAGAAAAAAATATGTTAAAAGTGGTGCTTTTGTAGAAATAACAAAAAACAAAGTACTAAAAGCGTTACAAAGGCATATATATTTTGCATCAACAATAAATAAATAAACGGAAAAACGGTATTCTTCTTGTAACAATTTTTTGTTAACATACCACTTATACACGCAGTTGATATGAGTACCGCCATCAAAAACTTAAAACAAGCGCTGACTAAGTTACTTGAACGCTCGTTTTCAGTCCTGAACGTTCATTTTAGAAAAAAGTACTTGACGTACGTTGCAATTGTCTATTGGTTACTTTTATTCACAAACGATTATTATATTTTCTAAAGAATAAAACTTTATTCACTATATTTTTGTGTGTGCAATAAATTTTGTTTACTTAAAATCAAAAAAACCTTTGTTGGCAACGCGTTTCAATAACTTATTTGTCCTATAGGTTACCCCGGTGCTACCTATAACAAACCGTAAAAGCATACAATGCCAACGATGACAACTGAGCGTATTTTGAAAAACTACACCACCAAACTCAAATGCAAAAAATGCGAAGAAAACTATAGAACAAAACTTATACATACAATTTTTTATTTAGAGTTTTATTTATTAATAGTTAAAATTAAAAACTAATAATTTCTATAGTGAAAAAAATATGTATATACAACGGTTGAAAATATTATTATAACGCACGTAACAGATATCTCTCTCTCGACGCTTTGCGTCTTATAATATAATCTAGTAGGTATACATTTAAAGTTTTATTTTGTAGAAATTTACTAAATTGCTAAGAAAAAAAATACGACCAAACAAAGTTTGATTGTTAAGAGTTAATTTATTGTGGTTTATATTTAACGTGTTTATTGATTACCTTTTATTTTATAATGCCGTTTTGCTTTTTTTTTAAATTAAGGCTTGTTGAAGGTTACTTTACGGCTCCACAAAACGTCGCTTATAACAGAAACTAAAGTGTTTTATGTCGCTTCTCCTTATCGAAAATCCAAGAAGTATTGTGTTTTAAGTAAAAACAGTTTCAATACGTAAATTCTTTAACTAAGCTTTCTTATTACTTGTAGAAGTTACTAACGATTGATTACTTTATGTATACACTAGTTTAATCTCTAATTTCGTTAATAAAAACAATTATTTGCGCAATACATCTGTAAAATATTTAACAAAAAAAGATACTTTTTACAAAAATAAAATTTGCAATTTATAGAGATGCAAGTTTAAAAATTTTCTTAAACAATAATTAGTAAAAACTAGTAAGTAAAAAAGCAAACTTTTTTAATATGTGCAGAAATTATTAACAATTATAATTTATCTTATCGTTTTTTATTATGCAGTACATGAAAAAAGACTCAAGCAAATAATCATTATAAAACAAAGTCTAGTTTTTACGCAGTTAATTCAATCCACGATAGAAACGTTACATCCATTAGTTTACCTGCGACAGCAAACTGATAGAATTGAATAAATTCAGCATAAAAAAATAGCTTTAATCTATTTTTTACGTAGTGATTTAAGATATAAATATACTACAAACAAAAACAAAATTTTGTTAAGATAATTGAAATCAGTTTAATAATTAACTTAAAACGCAAACATTTAAAACTTGTTTGCAAAAGTAGCTGTGGCATTTAACTTAAACAAAATTAATTATAATTAATTATATTATGATTAATATTTACAAGATAATCAAAAACAATATAGTACTTTTGAAGTAACAATATATAATAGAATATTATTAAAACGTAAAAAGAATTATATGAAATCTTAATTAAAAAAAGTATTGTAGAAATGTATAAAATAAGCAAATAATTAAATACAATTAATTAAATATTGCTAAACATTAGATAACGTAATTTTCTTACAATGTTTTAAATTGTAAAATTGTTAACATGTTAAATTATAATAATTTAATTGAAATAATTAAGAACTTAATAATTTTTTAGTAAATTAACGTAAAACTTAAATATAATTAGTTAATCTAATTATTCTATAAGTAAATTAAGTATATTTAAATTGAAAATTGTATATAAGATTTATTAAGATAACAATACTAATAAATTAAAAAAAAATACATTACTAATAAAATATATAAATACCAATGTATGTATGTAGCACAAGATATAAATACAAATATGAACTAAATTAAGTTTGTATAAAAACGTATATCATAAATAGATGAACAAATTAAATTATTTCTAGTGATTTTTTTAAAAAATTATGACAGTTTTTGAAATGTATAACATAGTACACAATAGAAATAAAAAAAATTTAATTATTGTAAAATTATAGATAGATGCAAAAATAATTTTCTAAAACAATTTTTGAAGTCAACACAAAAAACACTACGGTTTCAGCAAAATTTGATAATTGCTTTGTTAACATGTGCTTCGCTATTGCTAACTTCAAAAATTGTTTAAGATTTTTAATGTTATTTTAATACAAATACCTACGTTTTTACCCGTTTCTGTAATATAAGTACGACCAGCAAGAAATGTTATGAACGTCATCAGACTAAAGAGAGATAGGATTCTTCTAATACAATCCGTAGTATCTTTAACATAAAGTAGATAAGCGATAGACAACGGTTGATCCGATGTAACTCTTGATTTGGCAGAAGTAAACTTTGTAATAGATCGTGTAATACTTTTTCCACTTTTTAAAGATTTTAGAGTTGACTCTCTAAAAATTTTGCTGTTGACAATTTCTGAGAAGAGCTACAGCGAGAAAATCAATTTAAATATAGTCGCAATTTTACTTTCGATGCACGTCATTAACGTCAGTGACGTAGTTATTCAACCATGTTGTCGGTATTATCATGTAAACTTACTCTTTTTGTACATTCTTAATATTACATTGCGAATTACGTTTTCATTAAATGTTTCTACATTCGTAACAGGTGTACTACGCTTACGTTTTGAGGAGATCTAAGAACCTCGTTGTTAGCAACCGCTGTACATACAGAAATAACTGTAGAATATATGTATGTATTACCACAATTTAAATATTATGTAAAAGGGTACCTCTCGCACAGCATTTACTGATATTAATGGACCACCATTATCTCGTTCAAGCTCAAAATAGTACAGTTTTGTATCAAAAATAATTATAAAAAACAATGAGCACTTTGACATATTACTTTGACGTAAAAAACACAAATTAAATTTGACAGATGCCAACAACGCTGCAACTTTAGTAAGCACACCAACAACGCGACAAAAAAAAATTCCATAAGACAATTCGGTATTTATTTATTTTTTTCTATAAATAGGGTGGTATGAATTTTACGTCATTATTGACGTGCATCGAAAGTTAAATTGCGAGAACTATATTTATTAGTATGAGTAGGTTTTCGATAAATTAAGTGTGCTAATAAACCATCTTCATTTTGGGTAACTAAAACGTCCCAAGATGGTAAAAAAGAGTTATTTTTTAATTTTATAGGAAAACAAATAATGTAATGAATAGAATTTAAGTGACAAAAAATTGTTAAACGCGCAAAGACTATGTTACCAAATGACAAAAATGTTATCAACGTATCTGTATCTACCGTTAATGTGGATACACTGAAAACGAACAACCCATGGCGGTTCCTAATCTTTGTGAGTAAAGTTTTTCTTAAAAAGTAAAATATGTACATCTTAGCTCAGCAAACAAAATAGTTAAATAGAGGATCCCAGTGGTATAGTAGCTTGTACGATAAAAAAAATATTTGGGCGTTTAATGTAAATAGTCATTGTTAGATTGTGTGCTGCATAACTAGTATAATTAACCTTTTCTATAAAGGCAAACTAAGAATTTGAAAGAATTTTTTTTAAACTTAAAACATTAACATTAATATAAAATTTTTAGTAACAATTTTAAATAATTTAAATTTTTTTTTGCTTATTATAAATGTATTCAAGTTTTATAATTTGTCGAATAAACGAATAAGTTGTTTGCTGAGCAATTTTTAGCAACACAAATTAATTCTTAAATTAAAATCAAAATAAACTGAACAGATACATAGTTAAACAATTTTATTAGTTTTTTTTAATAATTTGAAAACTAATAGTGTCGTTTACAAATTTATTTGCATCTGCGTGTACATTAATGTACTTACCGCTGGCCAGAACGATCCTTCTTATCCACTAAAATTATTAAAAGTCGGCACTTGTTTGTCAACCGAGTAAACCTTTTGTAGTTTTCTTTTTAAAATTTCTAAATTGCACTCATCACTATCTTGTTACATTCTTCGCTTCTCTTTTTTTTATGCTTGGAGGACGACGAGACTCCGTAGCATTTGCTGTGCAAATGCGAAGCATATGAAATACAACGCACAACGATTCTCGGAAAACCAAAGCTAACCGATAATGAGTTGAAGAAATCACTTTCGAATAAACTTCTGTACTTCATTGACAAAACGAAACTGATGAGGGAGTAATAAATCAGAGGGCACAAAAGGACCAAGGAGACCGCAGTGCAGGGACGCTAGACAAACCACCTCTTAAATTAAATTTAAAAAAAAGTCACTGTCAACTACGGCAGCTTCTTTTTTAATACACAAAATAGTTGCCATTGGTTTTCCAACAGCAGCCGTTGCAAATTCGGTTGCTTTGTCCAAAAAGAGTGCTCATTCACCACCAGCTTTTTGTCTGTCGAAGTACTGTATAACATTTTTGATAACCTTTTGAGCCTTAAAATGTATAGTTTTTTTTTGTAGTTTTAGTCATAATAAAGATAAACACATAAAAATTATATTAAAATTACAACTGATTAAAACAGTTGTGAGTAGATACCAATATTTTACAAATAAAGCAACAAAGTAGTCTTCAAAATAACTAATTTTAACAAACAAAAGATAAGAACGTCTTTCAGGTTTGGACTTTGTCATTGTTGTAACCATGCGAATGTAAGGTAAAAATGCCAATTTCGGATTAAATTTAGAAGTAGAAATGTCTTTAGGTAATTAACACGTGGATGTAGACGATGATTAAATACTGTTGGAATATCTCGGTACATATAACCATTGTTTACCAAAGTTTTAGTAAGATGGCAGATTTCCGAGTGTAGATTCTCAGGCTAACAAAAAGAAAAAAAAACGATGAATTAAAGATTCAATAACGTTTCTATGCAAGAAGATGATGAGACGAAGCATTAAAGTATTTGATTGTATAAGTGGGTTTACAATAAACTGAATGGCTTACAAATCCGTCAAACTTACGAGTCACAAGAACGTCGAGAAATAGGAGGTTTCTATTTCCATTGTAAAATTTGATATCTGGGTGTTGATTGTTTAGATGATGAAGAAACTTAGACAATTTGTGATAACTAGGAAACCAAACAATAAACGTGTCGTCAACATACCTAAACCAAACTTTAAGTTTTAATATTGATGATTCCAAAGCTACCGTACAAAAAAAATCTTTAAAAATGTTAGCTACAAAAAGCGATAGAAAAGAACCCATAACAGCACCAAATACTTGTTCGTAAAACTTGTTATCAAACATTTATTAATAAAAAGAACTAAACTAAAATCTTTGTCACGTAGAAACAGAATCTGTTTGATAATAATAAGTGAATTCTTAATATTCTTAATAAACTTTGGTAAAAAGTGAAGTGACATCAAAACTCAAAAAAGATTTTGAGATTTAAATTTTATTGTTCTAAACGTTAAATAAAATGCTAAGAATTGACGATGCGAAAAGAGGTTTTACCGGTAAATTTGAAAAGAACGTTGGACAAAAATTTGGCTAGATTGTAGGAAAAAAATTAAATAGTACTGACGATAAATCCATAAAGAATACCTCTAAACTTTGGCAAGTCCGTATAAATAAGATAGTTTTAAATCTGAAAGGGCAAGTCGTAATGTTTGCTTCTAGGAATACAGTAGAAAATTTGATAATTTAGCTGATCTTATGTTCAATCCTTGAAGTGGAATTACTAGTTAAAAAGGCGTACATTTTTTTAAACAGAATAAAATTGATTTTTGCAGTTCAATCAATTTGGTTCAAAACGACAGTAGCGTTGCTTTTGTCGTCTTGACAAACAATGATATCGAAGTTCCTAGAAGAACTTTATAGGGCTAATTCTTCCTACTTAGAAATGTTGGATTCAAAAACTTTAGATGATTCAAGGATTGTGCCAGTGTAAATACAAATGGGATTTAAAATGTCTAATAGAAGAACAACTGTAGATAAATATCTCCTTTAGGAATACGTTTGGGAACAACAGCAAAATTTAAACTCATAGATAACACCGATTCTTGTTCTGAAGTGAGGGTCAAACTAGATAAATTGACGATAGTTTTCAAAGAATCAGTAGTGGATGAAATTTTGTGATTTTTGGATTCCAATAATTAAAGCTTTTTCAAGTGACCTTTAGTGGTTAATCGTCGAGCTGTATCAGAAAACTAGTATTGTATTGTATTGTTGTCAAAAATATTCCAATCATCCGGGGATAGAATATTGGTCAAGTCAAGATAAAGATAAAAGAGTTTAAAATAGTGTCTAACTTTTTAGAAGAACGTGTCCAATGTAAAATTTAGTTTTCAGGAATGCAAGAATGATATGGTCAGAACAGCGACTAAAAAATGTTAAAGTACACAAAAATTTGACGAGTTTGTGGCAAAGTTTGAAAAAAACAAAGATTTTAGAAAAATATTGTCTCCGTAGAGATTGTTAGTGTAATAGCAAAGACTTCACGGCTGTAGGCTATACTAAAATAAAAACGTTTTCCGAGTTTGGACCGTATTATTGTTGTAACCGAAGCTGCTAACGTTTAGCCCACCTTTGTAAGGGGTTTTGTCAGAGCGTGAGAGGAAAATTGAAAAACTCAAACAAGCAACTGAAATCTAACTAAGAACCTCTTAAAAGTTAGGTAATCAATAGTTAAGTTTTTTTATCCTCTGTATTTATACAAATACAAAATATTAAAGTACATTTTTTACATTTAAGTCACACACAAACTTATGTCAATTACCATTTCTCATCTGGTGCTTTACAAATTAATTTGGTTACATTAGAACTATTAAGGGTATGCTAAACAAGTTCTTATCATAGAGAATCGATTCCACAGAGGAGATAATTTCAGAAATTTAGTTTTCTCACAACTGATTTCTCTTGTTCTATAAAAATGGGTCTAGATCGGAATTAAATGTTTTGGTCAACTATGATTTAGAATCACCACATATCACAAATTAGAGATTTCTAAGTATTCTACGAGCAACGGGTTTCAAAAAAACTCTGCAAGATTGTTAGTTTCTGAAGGTAAAGACGTAGTTATACTAAACGGCATAGCACTCGGCGTTCTTCTACGTCAGTAAAAAGGTACATTGAATATTGCGTAGAAAAACGCATCAAAAGCAAGTTTGCACCGGTCATGGTAGCGATCAATACTTTTATAAATGTGAATTTAACTTTGATATTAATCAGAAATAATATCCGATTTTTTAATAACACTTAATTTTTTAAATAAAACAAAAAATCTTTTATTATCAATAATTTATTGTGTTTTTAAAGTCAATTGAAGTTTATAAATTTGGATATTAAAAAAGCAATTTAAAAGGTGGCCAGAAAACGTAATTTTCTGTCTAGTTAACTAAAACTTAACAACATTTTTATATATACGTCTGGTTTTATTAAATTGATATTAGTTTATAATTGTATGGCATAATTTATATAACGTTTAGAATTTTGCATATCAAAGCACATATAATTATTAATTTAATCAAAACGAACACCTTTGATAGAAAAACAAAAATGAGTTATTTCCTTAAATTCAATTGCGTTAGTGTGACAGTTTCAATTTCATTTTTCGTAGAATGATGAAATTATTTTCTGCGCTAGTGCAGGAAATTAATATTTTCCGCGGCGCATTAACATGCAAGAAATACTATTTCCTGTTAGTTAAAAAAATTACATTTTTCTATAATATTTTACTGCAACTTGTAACATGACAAATTTCTAGTGATTTATTGTGACTAAATCGTTCCACTAAAATTGTTTGCTTGTCTGTCACGTTATGAAAATATTCACAATAGTATTTATGCTTTAAACGTACAAAAGAAGAAAATGTTTAAATCATAAAATTTTAATTTTGTAATAATAGTTTTACAGCATTAAAAAATTTACAAAAATTAAAAAAAAAACTTTTTTTAAATAGACTAAAAATTCAGTAATACGACAAAATGTATTTTCAAATGTATGGTTTTTTTGCTAAATGTTAGATAAACTAAATTTATTTTTTACTGATCTCTAGCTATGTAATTGTCGGCGTTCGTAAACAAGTTTAACGTAATATGATGTTGTTTAACAAGGTTTACACTGACTAATAATAACTAAATCAAAAGACAATCGACACAAGTACGCATTTATGTACAATCCTGCCACTTGGGCCGCGATTGGACAACAGTAACGTACGATTATACGTTTCAATTTCTTAACGCAACTTTTTTAATGTGCGATTGTTATTTAAAAAAATGAGTAAGTACACTAAAAAAATTATAAATTTACGGTGAAAGTACTATCTTAGATAATTTGTAAACAGATTTGTTCAAAACATTTTTTTTACTTAAATCGCTACTTTTTAAAACATATTGCACATTTAGTAGATAAGATAAGCACGATCATCATTATAAATTTATTCCGATACACAAAATGCTTATGTTACAAAAAAAACTTGTTATTAAAAATCATTTTTTACTTTTTGAATGTGTTGGAATTATGATACACGCCAATGGATTTTAAATTGCAGCTTATTCATAAGTAACCTCCTTTGGAGACCATTGCAATTTTAGTTTTATATCATTTAATACTCTTTTTACAATGCGGTTCAAAATGATTATCAAACGTGTGGTTTTCAATATATATTATTTTGATAAGTATGTAACATTAGCTGCGCGAAAAATGATTGACGTTCGCAATCTTACGTAAGACGAGTTCTAATAAAAATTTTATTTTACGCATGCACACGAAATTAAAAAACTGACATTTTCATATTACCTTCTTGGCGCGCAAAGGTACTCCTCACAGTCCTTTTAGTTGTATTGAATTCCTGGAAAAAGGAAACTCTATCACTATATCAATTTGATTTTGTTTTACAAACAATGATTTGCAAGTAAAGACGCAAGAGAGTAAAGCCATAGAATCTAAATAACGTGCAAAAGCAATGGAGAAATAACTACATGATTTTTTTAACCTCAGCAATCAGGTATAATGTTCCTAAGAATACATTCAAAAAGAGAGTGTTGAACAAAAATATGAATGTGCTACAGACGACAAAAAATATTTTAAGGTTCGTATCAACAAGAAAAAGAAACGTCATTTACTAATAGTGAAAAAAAATTTTTCTTTAGTTTAACGAGCAAAGTTTTGCAATTGGGCGTTGCGGGAAACGTACCTAATGAAGTGCAAATTGTAACGACGCAAATAACACCGTCTGAAACGGGGTGAACCACAATAACAAAAACTAGATTCTACAAAATTAGTTGTTTATTCTTATTTTTGATTAAGACTAAAAATCGAGATCCATGTGTTGCAATAATTGCCAACGACTTAGACAATTTAGATTTCTTTGTGACAGAACAGGGTCAGGTATAATGTCAGAAAGAGGTTCCAAAGTAAAAAAATGACCTGGAATCAAAGATTGAAAATCATTAGGAACCAACTTAAAGTGCATAGTTGCTTCGAATTGGGTAATGCCTCAATGCAAGTAAGAAAAGTATAAAAGTCTTCATAAGTCAAACCGATAACTCTGTAAAGGTAAGTCTTAAAAGATTTCATTTCAGCTTCAGGAAGCTCATTAAAATGGGGTGCAGCAAGGGAATTAAAATTAACAGCAGTTTGCCGAGTTAAATTTTGGAGATGGCGATTAGCCTCTACAAAATTAGTTCTTTGATTGCTGTAAATAGTAAAGCAAGTTCCCCGACGAACGGTAAATCTGCGAAAAGCAACCAAGAATGTTTCTAATGAAAGATACGGGCTAATTCCAAATGAGTTGTTTTAGTAGCGTAACAGACAAAAACTTTGTAGTCCTAACGTCTCTAGTTCTAGAAAAACGAACCAGAAAAGGTCCGGCGTAATCCAAGCAAACATGCGAGAAGACTTTAAATTGGTTGATGCGATAAAATCAGTCATACGAGGTGTGAGTGATTTAAGATTTGCACAAAAGACAACATGTGATATGAAAGGTTTTTTTGAAGACAAAATTTAAAAGTGTTGCAGCAAAAGGTAATCTAATGTTTTGAAACTAGAATGCAAGTTTTCGCTGTGTACTTGTTTAATCAAACAAAATATAATTATTTGAAAGCAGTAATGAATGTTTGGCGTCAAACTCTAAATTTGATCGTCTAATCATTCGCCCATTCTGATGAAATCTAGCTCGTTAAAAAAAAAAAACTTTGGCAAAAAATTATTTTTTTAGACAATCATATGTATTCCAAAATTCTGAATGTTGGTCATACTTTACTAAGAGTTAGAGTTTTAAATGTAACTCTTCTGCTGTGATATGAACGTAAAGTAATATTACTTTTGCAGCAACTGCAACTGTTGGATATACGAAGTGCTGTTAGCAACAAAGGTTTTGCAACAATTTAGCTATGAAAAAAAGCCAAGTTAAAACTATTTTGGAGTTTGTTTATGTTTAAATCTTTGCAAAATGAAATGCTGGGTTTTCTAAGAGCTTTGCAATGAGATTGAAAAGCAACGCTGCGCGCAAATATGAAAAACACGGCAGCGCCATAGCCAATTTGATAAGTGTCTAAAAACCTAATTACTTTTATTTAATGTTGATTTTTTGAAAAGATTCAGCGAGGTATGTATATTTAAATTACCTAAGCAAGATAGTTATGACTAAAAATTATGCCAAGCGATACAAATTACTTCTGGTGCAGTCTCATTCTAGGCCCATTTCGAAATTCAACTTTTTTCTGGATAAGGTGATTGACGTAAAGTAACGCCGGGGTTAGAAAACCAACTTGAACATAAATTTGAGTTTTTTTAGACGAATTTGCTTTTTTGGTGCATTTCTTGTGGATTGGAGTATATTTGTACAAAAATATAGCTTTTGTATAATCCCTCTGTAATCCAAAAACTTGAACAAGACTGAGACCTCTGTTAATAAAAGCTACAGGTGATTGTAAATATGAAAAAAAGATTTTTTAGAATAGGATGAAAGTTGCTGGCCCATTTTCTTAATTTACCACTTGTCGAATTTAAAAAACTTATTAATTTCATTTGTAATTTGGAAGCTGTTTATAAAGAGTTTGCACCAGTGACTACATCATAGCATAAAGCTAGTTTTACAAAATTTCTGCAGCTAAAAGAAAGCGTATAGTTTCTAAGTTAACTAACTCTAAAAACGTACGCAAAGTCAAATATGCAGAGTTGTTTACTCCATAGATGACTGTATTTAAATTGTATTTTTGTACAGGTTGATGTGAAAAAAAGCGCTGGAACCACCAAGATTTGACCATACATCTTACTATCACTTGTAAAAGCATCAGCAAATGTTCAAAAATTTATTTAAAACAAAAAAATGCCATTTTGAAGTTTTTTTTGTGCGAGCAAAATGTCATTTAACCAGAGGCCGTTAGATCTTTTTGCAGATGTATCAAAAACGACTCGAAGGCGTGTAGTAATGCTTTTAGGTTTTATAACACAATGATATAATAAGTTGAAGACGAATGAAAATATTTTATTGAAACAGGCGAAATATAGTGTGATTCTAAATAATCACGCATAAAGTTACAATAGACAGACTAAATTTTACTGCATTTACTTAGACGATCTTCTAGTGACATGAAACGTTTTTCCTAAATCGCAATTAGGATATCGAAATAGCAAAGGTATGAGAAACCTTCCGTAAAGTTTATGTTGAACAGTTGAACGAAATATTTCCTCACATTTCTTATCCTCTAGAGAAAAGGAAGAGTTATTAGGTACTGACTCAATCTTCCAAAAACTTCTGCAATGTTTCTTTAAGCGACGGTTCAACTGTAGAAGCACCACACAACGATGTGTGCTTTGGTAAAGCTGAGTACGTTGCTTTCCCATAGTCAACTCAATCAAATACTGTTTTATATGCCAACGGTATATCTTTAGAGTCTTGTATGCGGTATCAAAAATTCAGATTCGACTTACTTTGATAAATCCCAAACGAATACTAACTTTATAAAAATATTCTTGCAATAAAAAAAATTGTACCAACAGCATCAATATATTATTTAAATCTTAAACTAGGGTTCAAAATCATGTTTGGCAATTGTTTCATACACCTTTATGTATTTTTAGTGTATGAGGTTTTGGTGAGATAATTGATGAATAAACACCCTTGTAATTTATTAGAAATATTTGTATTCTTAATTTACATCATTTACATAACCATTACATTTTATTAAATCTGAGAAGATGGCCGCGTTGCGTGCGCACCCCCTTATTCCTGCTTTACACCGTTGCCGGCTTGCTTATTAAATCCTATATAACATCCCCCTTTTTAAGATTAATAAAACAATAAAAAAATAACGCAAAACACTATTTTACCCTAATTATTAAATCCTATATAACATCCTCCTTTGTAAGATTAATAAAACAATATAAAAATAACGCAAAACACTATTTTACCCTAATATGTAATCCTTAAACTTAGTAGGCAATCGCCTTTCTCTTATAGGTCTATAATTGGTGATTGGTCGAGATTCAGTCACAGTAGTTGAGATGTCGTCACTTGGGTTCTCGTTACGTAAGTCTAGATCAGGTGGTGTCACTTTAAAAATTGGTTCATTTAACGATTGTCTAAGATGAATGCTATTTCTTCGTAAGAGCTGGTTATTTTGCGTTTTTACTATGTAAGACCTTGGTTCATTACATTTATCAACAACTTTACCTGGCTCCCACGTGCCATTACGATTTATAGTTATATTATCTCCTGTCTCAAAGTTAGTTTGTGGTTTTGAGGTTCTGTCATAATAATATTTAGCCAACGCCTGTTTATCAATTATTTTTTTATAAGCGGGAGACGTAATTATATGCTTTGCTAATAAATTTTTGCTAATAGGTACTTTTGTTTTAAGTTTTCTTCCCATGAGCAGTTCTGAAGGTGTATAACCAATTCCTGTAATTTCCGTTGATCTATAAATTAGTAATCCACTATCTAAGTCGCATCCTTTTTTTAATATTGATTTAGCTATTTTTACTCCTGCTTCTGCAAGTCCGTTGCTTCTTGGATAGTGAGGACTACTAGTAATAATTTCAAAGTTATAGGTGTCAGCAAATTTTTTAAAGTTATAAGAAGTGTATGGCATGTTATCTGCAATTAATGTTTCAGGAATCCCGTGTGTTGCAAATACATTTTTAAATTTATTGATTAGTTCAGTGGATGTTTTATTGTGAATAGGTATAATTTCCAACCACTTCGAATAGTAATCAAAAATTATTAAAAAGTTTTGTTTTGCATATTCGCAAATATCCGACGCGATTTTGGAAAATGGTTTATTTGGTACTGTATGATTTATGAGTGGTTCCCTGCACTTATTTGGTTTATACTGTTCACATGTCTTGCAACTACTGACATACCGCTTAATATCCGATATTAATGTAGGCCAGTAAAAACTTTGTTTAGCTAGATTGAGAGTTTTATTTATGCCGAAATGACTCTCATGTGCTAATGCCATCATGTTTTGTCTTAAAGAATTTGGTATAATTAAACGGTCATTGTACAACAAGATATCTTCAATCATGGTGATATCATGTTTTATATTAAAATAAGATGCTAATTCTTTTGAACCTCTTTGAGGCCATTGATTAACACAAAAACGTTTAATTTGTTTTAAAATTGGGTCTTTATCTGTTTCTATCTGTAATTCTATTTTTTTATTTTCTGTAATGTTCACAATGCTTTTAATGTTGTGTACTACCTCTAACATTGAAGGGTCATCAGGTTCTTTTTTAACTATATAATTTCTTGATAATAGGTCTGCAACGTGCAGATGTTTTCCTGGCATGTAATTTACATTAAGTTCATATCTCAACAATTTTAGTTTAATTCTTTGTAGTCTGGGTGACACAATATCCGCGAATTTCTTATTCATTATTGCTACCAAAGGTTTATGGTCTGTCCATAACGTAACTTTATGCCCATAAATGAATTCGTGAAATTTTGAGACGGCAAACGCCATTGCTAAAAATTCTTTCTCGATGTTGGCCCAATTTTTTTCATTGTCCGTTAAGCTTCGTGAAGCGAAGGATACCGGTTTTCCCTCCTGCATTAAACAACAACCGAGACCCTCTTTAGAAGCATCTGTTTGAATTGTGATGTCTTTTGCAGGATCAAAATTGGCCAATACAGGGGCTTCTGTCAATAATTTTTTTATTTGTTTAAAAGCTAGGTCATGCGTTTCGGTCCAACAAAACAAAACGTCATTCTTTAACAAATTGCGAAGAGGTGCTGATACCTCAGACAAATTTGGTATAAAACTCCTGAAAAAATTGAACATGCCTAGGATCTTTTGCAAATCTTTCTTACATGTGGGGTTAGTTAAATTTAATACCGCTTCAACCCTTTGTTTGTCTGGTTGCATTCCCCGTTCTGAAAAAACATGACCAAGATATTTTACTTCCCTACGTCTAAACTGAATTTTGTCTTTGTTAAATTTTATATTTAAATTTCTTGCACGTTCCAAAACTTTACTCAAAATACGATCGTGCTCATTTTGATTCGCCGCAGCTATTAACACGTCATCTAAATATACTATGACGCCCTCAATGTCACCAAAGTTTTCAAAATTGATTCTTTGAAACAACTCAGGAGCAAAATTTAAACCGAATGGCAACCTTAAAAATTTGTAAAAACCGAATGGCGTACTGACTGTACACAAATTACTACTCATATCATCCAATTCGATGTGATAAAATCCGTCTTTCAAGTCAAGCACAGTAAACCAACTCTTACCATTTAACTTGGAGCACACCTCCGCTACAGTGGGTATTAAGCACGGTTCCTTCTGTATATTTTTATTTAGGTCCACCGGATCAAGACATATCCGCAGCTGCCCATTTGGCTTCTCGACAGTTACTAAGTTACTAGCCCAAGTGACTAACCCATCCACTTTTCCAATAATTTTAGTTTTTTCTAAATAATCTAGAGTTTCCTTTAATTTTGGCTTAATTGTTATTGGTACACGTCTAGGTGGTCTTACTACTGGGACTGCCTCTGGTTTCAAATTAATTGTACATTTTTGTTTAAACTTTCCTACTCCTGAAAACAAATCAATATTAGCATTTAAGAATTCATTTATGTCATTAAATTTCAACCTATCATTATTTATAACATTGACTCTTTTAATTAAATTAAACTTAATGCATGCTTCTAATCCTAAGATTGGTAATTTATCCTCATCTATTATTACAAAATTTTCTTGACTGTTAATGTTTTTAAATTTTACATTAAGACTAACAGTTCCTAGAGGTTTTAATTTTGATCCTCCATAGGCCTGTAGTATTATGTTTGTGCTGTTGTATTTCAAATTTGGGTTTAATTGTTTAAATACTTGTTTTGGCAAAATGTTAACCTCACTTCCCGTATCTAATTTAAATTTAATATTATGATTACAAATCTCTAAATTTTCATACAATGCATCACTATTGTAATGAATTAAATTAACATTCTTAACTAAATCTTTGACCTCACAGGTGACGGACTGCACAACTAACTCTTCGTCCTGCACCGTTTCTTCCATCTGAACTTCTTTTATACTTTTAAACCTGCACGCCCTTTTAAAATGATTTAGTTTTCCACATTTCAGACATTTCTGGCCAAAGGCGGGACACTGATTAATTCCATGTACATTCTTGCATTTTCTACACTTAAATGTCTTAATTTTAGGAATTGTATCTTCTTTCTGAATTACACTTTTGTTACTGTTAATGTTTTTTCTAATTAAATTCACTGTGGCTCCCCCTCCGTCTTGAATGTTTCTTAATTGTTCTTTCAGTGCTTCGCTAGCTCTGCACATTTCCATTACTTTATTTACGTCTGGGTTGTCTGCTGCCAATATTTTTTCTTGAACCCCTTTGTCTCGTATTCCAAGCACGATTCTATCACGAACCATTTCATCTTCATCCTTAAATTCGCAACTTTTTGCTAGTTTTTTAATTTCAGTAGCAAAATGCTCAACTGGTTCACCTACTTCTTGTTTTCTATTGTAAAAATTGTACCGTTCATATATCACATTTTTCTTTGGGTTCATATATTTATTAAATTCATCTACAACTTTGTTATAATCTTTTTTATCTTCTTCACTTAATTTGAAGTTGTTGTAAATGTCGATACATTCTTCACCCATCACGTTCAAAAGGATTGCCACTTTAACTTCCTTCGCTTTTGACATATGACCTGCAGCCATCATGTAGATTGAAAAACTTTGCATAAATTTCTTATATATATCTGCTATGTTGCCTTCAAGGCACAGTGGTTTTGGCACTCTTCCTTCCATTTTCTTTTCTTTTTAAATTTAATTTTACCGTAAGTTGTTTTATTATTTTTAAGGTTATTGCACGTGCACTTATTTAATCTAAGTTTATTTTCACAATCACTCACCCGACTGCGCCATGTTTCATACACCTTTATGTATTTTTAGTGTATAAGGTTTTGGTGAGATAATTGATGAATAAACACCCTTGTAATTTATTAGAAATATTTGTATTCTTAATTTACATCATTTACATAACCATTACATTTTATTAAATCTGAGAAGATGGCCGCGTTGCGTGCGCACCCCCTTATTCCTGCTTTACACCGTTGCCGGCTTGCTTATTAAATCCTATATAACAGCAATAATAGGATTTGACAACAATTTTTTTTTTAATTTTCAGCAAAATTTGAAAATTTTTGACTGATGGTGATAAAACCTTATAAGTTTCTCACAGTCAAAATGCACTTATTGCACTAAGCAATTATTAAAATTTTTAACTCAACTCCATTTTAAACAAGCAATCAGCAGCAGTGCGGTTATTTCATTATTTAAATTGCAGTTTCTATTTTATACTAGATGCAGTTTATAGTTTCAAACAATGCACCAGTTTATAAAAATTTTAAATTTATTAACGTAAAATTGAAATAAAATACTGCCTACAAAAGCAAGAAACATGTTGCACCCTGATGTACACATGGTTTGAATTTATAATCGTTGAAAAAAAGAAACTCTAAAATTGGTTATAAATATTTTGCATATTTTGACCACTTACTGACTCTTATGTCTCTAGTAAAATAATCTTAAAAAACGTTAGTCAAAGAATTGAATAATATGTTACTAGAAGTAGAACGTAATGTTTTTGCGAGTCTACAATTTCCGGCGCAGCGTTAGTTGAGACAACGTAGTCAAACTTAAAATTTTTGATGAAATTATTATATAATTTAAAACAATAATCTCGTTCTATAAGCGATTAAATTTAAGATCCTAGCAACTCTAGCGGTATCCGGTGAACTAGCGTTGCAGTGATTATTATGGTACTGTTTATACTTCTTGTTTTTGTGTTGTTACTAAATTTTTTCTAAAATTAAATCTTCATAATCTTTTTTTTTGGGTCTTGTAGCATTCCGTAGGATTTACTAATATAATTTGTTATACTAAATGATAGTGTGTACATAAAGTAAATATTGTATTCAGTTTATAGTGGCTTAGTAGTTTTGTGGGTTTGTTTCGTAATGTAAAACACCACGATAATAACTTAGAGAGTGCTCACTAACATAATGTAAAGATTTTTATGCGTTTAAAGAAAAAAGATTTTAGTAGATTAAAAAATATATCTCTACAGTAAAAGCCACAAAACACTGTTTAAATTTGTATAAATTAATAATAAAAATTAAAAATTATATAAATCAGACTTTATTTGCAAAAGAAAGATAAGCAATCTAAATGAGATTTTTTATAACTTCTAAAATGAAAAAAATACTAAGTAAATATGAAAAGCGTAACTTTTACAAATAAAACAGAACATATATAATATAAATGTAATTTACTAAATCATAGGCGTATGCACTTTAAAAAGAATTTTTAAAATAAATAAAATGTATTTTGGAACAAAATTATTTAACACAGATAAATTTAATCGTTTGACCAATAAACACAAAAAATATTTATTAGCTTTATATGGCTTTTTAAAACTATTTACTGATTATTTAAGAAACCACAAGTTTATCAAAAATGCACACCGCAAACTACTATTTATTTGTTAAAAAAAAACATGTCACAATTCAAAACAATCAGATTGCACATATTGGTTATTTATTTAAGCGGGTCTAATTTTGAGTTCAAACATGTCGAAAACCAAAAGAAATACGATACAAATTGTTTTGTTGTAAACGACCTCTGGAGACCAATAAAAAAACATTCGAGTATATATTATGATTATTGCAATTTATTTACGATAGCATTTAATTGGTTCTATTAAAAAATAATATAAACAAATTTTAGATTTTGTTATTTTTTATTTGTGTATCTTAAAAATAATTTGAGTAATAGCAGTAATACATAATAAGGTTTTTAATTATTAATTTTCAAGATACAACTTTAAAGCTAAATGTATACTTTTTAATAATTTGCGTATTTATTACAAACTTACCTAAAAAATACGTGTTTTTTTTTAATTTTCTAAGAAAAATTAATTTTGTTACACAGAATAAACATAAAACTTTGTTAACTCTCTGACTTAGTTAAACACTTTTTAAAATTATTTTTAATATCTTGAAAATCATTTAAACTGTATTTTGCTTAATTGATTAAAATACCTTTTGCGTTTATTAACTTTAACATTATTCACTAGATATTAAAAAAATTAAACATAAGCAAAAGATTAGCGTAATAAAGACAAAATATTCTTTTGCTAAAAATTTAATCTAAAACGACTTTATAAATTAATCACATATTAAATGCATCTTTTTTAAATTAATCTTTGAAATTAGTTGCTGTATAATGTATTATCAAAGATTTTTTATATTAGTTAAATACTTAAGCCTATTGAAAAACTAATTAATACGTAATAGCAAAATTTTCTGCAGCTTAAATGTAAACTGAATTTATAACGACTATGTAACGAAATTTGTTAATAATTATATCTTACATTAAAATAAAAATAAACTGTAGTAATAAGATATAATAATTATAGTGCAAACAATTGTTTTTATTGTTAAAAAAAACAAATTGTATTATACTTGATTTTTTTCAAATGTAGTCTTTTGAGTCTTTGAGAATAATAATATTATGAAACTTCTTTTTGTTATTATTGCTTTACAGCAAACTTTTTATAATAATACAATTTAAAACTTAACTAAACCACATTATTTTTAAACAAAATAGAATTAAAAATCAGAATAAAATATAAAATTAAAAAAACAAATAGAAAGATAAAATATTACTAAAAATAGAAAAAAAAAGAATAGATTAAATATAACCTACTCCGTGGTGTAAATAAGAGGAATGATCAGGGTACAGGGTTATCAATCACGCACACGGACTAATAATAAATAAACTCTAAAACTTTTGCCAATAGCGGGCGCAGATTTTGCATTACCTACGAATGCATAAAAACAATCGAAAGCTGCACTTATTAACAATTAACAGTATTTGCTACCATACACAAGCGAAGACGATGCTGTTGTTAGAAAGAGAAGCGCGTGTTTCTAAAAATAGCACAAGCTACAGTGAGTTCACTTGTTCAGTGTGAGTGTAGCTGTTTTTTAATATTGTCTTGTAGTTTCTTAGCGATTGCGGATTGTGTATTAGTGCGGGTTTTGTTACGAGTTTGAAGTGAATGTTTTAGCGATTTAGTTTATTGTTAGTTTCACGCTAATTAAACTTAATTAAACCCTGCTCTTTATATCTTAATCGTTAAATATTTAGTCTTAATGGCTTTCTTTAAACAAAAGACTACAAGGCAAGAAAAAAGTGAAACTCATGCATACATTTTGACAACTCTCTTCCTTCTACAAGTTTCTTGTCTTGGAAAAGTTTATAAACAAAAGCTGAAGTTTTATGGTTCAGTAAATATGCGTGGCTAGTTTACTCAGAAAAAAAAGAAGGAGCTTTTTGTAAATTTTGTTTTTTATTTGCCAAGCATGGGGCAGGAGTAAATACCCAGAAGCTCGGTTTATTGGTGAAACATAAATTCACAAATCGGGTAAACGTTCAAAAAGTTTTTAAACGCTACACTGAAACTGACTATCATAATGCTAGCATTACTGATTCCAAAAATTTGGAAAAGAATCTAGAAAATAGGTCTTTGAAGGTTGTCATTCCGCTTGATAGTGAGTGAAGCGGTCCTTAGAAGCAGACACAATTTAAAACCTGTGATTGAAATGTGGGCGACAAGAGCTTGCCTTGAAAAGTCACAAGACCTCTGGAAGTATTAGAACAACTTCGGTATGTACTGAGCAAATGAAAAAAAATTTAGAGCTGTTTTGAGATACAAAAGGCAAGGAGATCAAGACTTAAAAGACGTGTTAGATGGAACTGGAAAAATCAAATACTTCTCGCCTCTGTTACAAAATGAAATCATTTCATCTTGCAATAATGTTATAAAAATCAAACTAGTCGAGGAAGTTAATAGTGCAAATTATTTCTCAGTACTGGTAGATGAAACCAGTGACATTTCAAACATCAAACAAATTTCTTTGTGTGTTTGCTATAAAAAAACAATTTCTACAGTTTGGAAAGTTATGGGTTGGACTTGAATGGTTTAGAGATCCAAGAAATACGTAATTGTATTGGTACTATCCAGAAATGCTTGCACATTTTTTAATACGTTCAAAAGATAAGCTATTCTCAACCATGTAATTAAAAAATCAGAAATATATCCAAAAATCAAAACATTAAAAAGGTTGTGTGTCACTCGGTGGGCGGCAAAGTTTGATGCAGTTCGGGACTTTATGCATGTAATTGATTTTGTTCTTGAATCACTTGTCGTCAATTCCTCTTGAAAATATCGCTCTGAAGCCAACAATTTGCAATAGTATTACACACAGAGTTTTGTGTTGCTGTACACGTTATTGCAAATATTTTTGCTTTTGGTATACCGTTGTGCAAAGAACTAAAAAAAATTAGATTTGAAAGCAGTTGTTACGTTGGCCGAGAATATTCTGCTAAAAAAGAGTTCCATAAAATAAATTGACGTGAAACATTTTAGACTCTGTTCAAAACAAAAGAACAAAAGTAATGACAGAAGTACATTTAGTAAGTGCGCTAATGCAACGAACCAAGATGATCAAGTTGAAAAATATTATAGAATAAACTTATTTCTGCTTTTTACTGATTTCTTTACATTACCGCGAGAAGAAAGACTCAAAAATCAAAAAGTTATTTTTGAAAGCTTTTAATGCTTGAACTAAACAGTAAAACAAAAACAAAGTTAGATGCTTCAGTTTAGTTTTATGCAAACAACGTTTTCTGAAACAAGGATGACATTTATGTGAAACTAAAATTGTGGAGGAAAGACAGAAAATCACAAAGCTTTAAAATCGGCTGTTACTAGCTTTGATGCATGTGACCAAACATTGTACTCTTCCTGTGCACACTTCCTGTAACGACATGCACTCTAGAAAGGTCCTTTTCAACAATGAAGAGAACAAAAACTTACCTCCGGAATTTTATCGGACAAGTAAATGCAGCTAAAATTAATTTGTTGCATACACGATTAAATGGACTTGCCAATCTATCGAGAAATTGATATCCGTGTTGACCAAGTTATAGATGACTTGGAAAAGAAACCTTGGAAAATAAATTTTGTTAATTAAACTTTAAGCAAGGGAATCAATGTACGTATTTAATAAATATTGTGTATTACTGCATCAGAACGTTTCATTTTTAAAAACAACATGTGTTTATACAACTGAAGCAATAAAGGCGCTAAAATCACGTCTTTAAAAGTAAATATTTTCCGGGAGAAGACTCTTGATCCCTCCCCTCTTCAAGCTTTTGCAGAAATAGTATTTTATACTCCAGGTGGCGTCAGATTCATCGCATCTCAAATTCAAATCACATTTACGCCACTGAACCTACACATGAGTCATTCTAAACAGCTTTTGTTTTAAATATAATAAATATAACAAATATTATTAGACTTTGGATCTGATTCAATATTAGATAAGTACTAGCATAGTTTTGAAGTGTAATAACGGATTACTTCCTTACATGCACTTCAGTCACGGTAAAATGGCATGCAAATGAAGATGTCAAGGACTTTGTTAGTATAGAAATTAAAATTTACAGGTTAGTAAGCACGTGCTGTTATCTATTATTCATATTTTAATTACAAACAACAATCAAGCAATAGGGTATATGCATGTATTTTTTTTATATTTTTAATTCACTGTTTACATCGTCATAGCTTCGTAAAATATATATATACTGTTGAAGATGCTTCCATTTAATAAAAATAAAATATTTAAAACAAGTATAAATTTGAGCAGTTTAAACGCCGCCATTTTCGCGCTCTTTTGATAACGTCATATGCTATGTCTAGCGCATATGCATGTTTACGTTCTCGCTACTTTAAATTTATTTTGTGTTTAATAACGGTTAAAACCATGGAAAAAGCTCCAACGCCAGTTTATAAATATTGTATTGTGCCTAGATGCAAAAATACTATTAAAAGTGCATCTGATAAAGTGTTTTTTCATGTCCCCAAAGATGCGAAATTACGAAAACATTGGTGTAAGGTTATAAGAAGAGATGAAGTGTCTCCAACAAGTTGTTTACATTGTTGTGAAGATTCCTTCAATATAAGTATATATTATTTATGTAGTTAGTACGATTTCAGTTAATCATAAGTGAGTTTTGTATTGAATATCAATCACACAACTACGTACCCTACATAGTTAATAAAAGTTTAATAAAAGTTATCTAAATTTTTTATAAATATTTACAGTTATTTTCAGATTGAAGGGGATACAATAAATTACGTACAATACAACATAATGAAACAAGAAAGGATTAAAGTTTGTTTAAGGTTAAAGAAGGGAGTTTCGCCTCACATATTCTTATGCCCAAAAAGGAAATGTACCACCAACAGTTCAGAGAATAGCTGCTATTAAAAGGCAACGCCTATCACTAGTAAAAGAAGCTCTTTCAGGGTCTACTGCGAAAAATGATGTTTTGGAAACCTCTAAACAACCAGAAACACAATATTATGAAATAAGATATCATAAATGCATTTACTTTTGTTAGATTATCCGATTGTGCTTTCACAAAACCACTTTCAGTCATCGAGCTAGATGTTTTCTAATATCACTAGGTGTTAAAATGGATACTAAAAAGATTGCAAGAACATTGTTTTTCCGCACGGAACATTATAAATACCACGCAATAAGTGAACTAACCTACAACACGCTTTTGACCACATAGCATTTGACGTCACATTTCGATCCAACCAATGATGTTGCGTTTCGCAAGTTTAGATTACGCGCGCAAAATTTGCACTTTTCATTAATTAATTTATGCTACTAAAAATATATAAAAAGAGAAAATTTTGGTGTAGGTATGATATCTAAACGATAAAGATTCGGAAAAAAAATGTTTTCCCCAAATTTAAACCACATGCATATTGCCTATTGTAAAGATTATTAGCGTTATAAATCTGTTAAGACTAGAGAAAGGATTTATGTTAAAGTAAAGTTCGTCTCTTTAATGCTTCTTTATAGCCAGTAGCGCATTTGTTTAATATTAATAGGAGAAACAATTGTAGAATCGGTAAATTTTTATTCCATATGAAACATGCAGCGCCATCCAGTAACAAAACGTCTTAACACCTTAAGGGTAGAAAGAAACATAACGCCGCTTACAACAGATTGAGTAAAAAAAGGAAAAGCTAATTGGCAGATTTGGTACTGAGAGGGTTCGTGAACTTAACCAACCAGAAAAAAGCGTTTTAAGAAATAAAGTCAAAATTGCAGTTTCAAACGAAGGTTTTAAAAACCCTGACGCGATGCGAAAACAAAGAAAGTTGCATAGCAGAATTCTTCTTTTGACTTACTTGCAAAAAGCAGAAGAAAAGTTACTGACGAGTGGGTTTTTTTCGTACTCGCGAAATAAGAGTTACTAACGGGCTGGTTTCTTCACGTAAATTTATTATTATTTTTCTTTGAATGTACGTTTTGTATAAAGTTATTAGTTAGTGACAAATTGTTACGTGGTTGCCAATCTGCGTCCAGTCAAGACCCAACAAACCGCAATACGTGATCTTCAATTTGAGGATTAAGCGCCATATAAAAAGATCAGAAATTAGTTAATTTATTTGGATATGCGTTTGTTTTTTATTTGATTATTGTACGAGAGATGCAATAAACTGTCTAACGCGAGAAAATTGACTATGATTATTTAAATTTAATTCTACCGCTTAAAAGAGGTTTTTTGTTTACTTTTTTTGTTGTAAACAGAGAAAGCAAATTTAATATCTATTTTCTTTTCTTTGTCTTTGGCAATTAACAAATCGCTAATAAGATTAGTTTTACTTTTTTTTCGCCAAAGGATTACGTTAAGAACACTTAGAAAATTTAATAAATAGACATGTCAATTATTTCGCGCCGGGAAATTTTTTTATTGCAAGTCTAATCTGCTGTAAGTCATCTTTAGGTAAGACAAGGAACCGCGAACAAGACAAACTGTTGAAAAAAATCTACTTTTTGAACTGTGGATGAATATTTCCAAAAGTGAAATCTCCACTTTGCAACTTTTACATCTGAAAAGTTGTGGCAACGTAGCTCGAATTGTGTCATAATGTTAGAAGCTGTTGAACTGTGAACCGCTATAAAACTTGGGTAAAATCCAGTAATAATTCAATTCAGTTGTTGTTTTTAAATGCGCGTAGATTAATTAGAGTGTGGTGAAACAATTGTCAGGGATCCCGCGATATAAATTGTTTGTTTAATCATTAAATGATTTATTTAATTTAGCGTATTCAATCAAAGTCTGGCTAAATTTCTGAAAGTTCCACTTTGGTTCTAAAATTAATTGTGTTTATAGAACATTTTACATTTATCCGAATGCTCTCAACCGTATATAAGCCAGCAGAAAATGACAGTCTATGGAAGTGAATCTTAATGTCTCGACCTTTTCTCGCATAACATGCTTGTGAGCGCAATTTTAATATTTAAGCTTTGCGAAAGTGACTTTTTGTCTTAAAAGTGTTTTGTGTTAAATAAAGTTCGATGTTTTGAGATTTTGTTGCTTGCTTTGTGTTTCTTACTGTACATCACGTGGAAAAGAGAACCTTAGCGTTACCAAATATTTGCTAATACTTGTTGCCTAACTAAAGTTTAGATTTGAGAAAGTAAATAAGAACGGTCATTTACGACATTGTGCCAACAATGGAATACTGGTGGAATAAAGAAAGTCGCGAACTTATAACAGAATATATTGAGCCTTTTGTTAACGATTTGAAAAGATTAGAGCAAAATACTTATTTTTGTGGTTCTCTAGAAAAATTGTCTATAAAATGTACCCTTTAGTTTGCAAACATTTCGTTGAAAACTATTACATACTACTAAAGGTATAAATGGGAAACAACAGTCGGGAGTGTTTGGATTTATAGTTTTTAATACTTAATTAATGTCGAGCACAATTTCCGTTCCTCTTGGAGAAATAAAGGGCAAACAAATTGAACTTTAAAAATGGGAAAAATCCGTGATGCCGGCCTATTTACATGGCATGATGTTTGTTCAAGTGCATGGATTTAAGATAACGCGATCGGGTTTTTCTTTAGATATGTCACTGGAAGCTATGTTTTATCAACGCGCAGCAATTTTTGATAATGAACGGTCTCGCTCATAGTTTGTTATCACAAAACATTTTCCATAAGTCATTGGTATTACTGATTCATCATCTTCCACCAATAAAGATGTTATGGGAAACAATTCTCAGGCATTTCATGGACAAATGTTAAATACAAACAATTGGTGAATTATCATATGACTCTATTCTTGTTGAATATGTACCTAGAATACTAGTTATTTGTGTTTTTTTATTTTTGTATTATTTATGTATGCATTTTTATTTTTAAAAATTGTAATAAATCTTGTTCATTATTCAAAAGTGTTTGATGGCAGATCCATCTCATAGTATAATTTTACTATGTGTCTTAAGTTAACTGTCAATAGCTATAAACGACGGAAAATACGTTGAATTAGTTTAACACCCGCGAAATTCAAGATCTGCTTTGAATAATGCGTCGGGATAAAACCACAACGTAAAAGGACATTGGGGGTAAGCAATGTCAATGCAATTGTGCAAACGCCACCGGAGTGAACTACTAGACGGCCGTTTCGCCCTTTTGGTACTCTTCAGCAGTAGGTGATACACTCTAATGTAGTTCTCACAATTGCATTGACGCCTCTTATAGCTTATATTTAAGTACGACGAAGTTACAATTCAAAAATGTTTGATGGCAGAACTATCTCATAGTATAATTTTACTATGTGTCTAAAGTTAACTGTAAATAGCTATAAACGACGAAAAATACGTTGAGTTAGTTTAATACCCGCGAAATTCAAAATCAGCTTTCAATAATTCCTCGGGATAAAACCATAACGTAAAAGGACATTGGGGGTAAGCAATGTCAATGCAATTGTGCAAACGCCACCAGAGTGAACTACTAGACAGCCGTTTCGCCTTTTTGGGGCTCATCAGTAGCAAGAGATACACTCTAATGTTGTTCCCACAATTGCATTGACGCCCCTTATAGCTTATATTTAAGTACGACGAAGTTACAATTCAAAAGTGTTTGATGGCAGAGTCATCTCATAGTATAATTTTACTATGTGTCTAAAGTTTACTGTAAATAGCTATAAACGACGGAAAATACGTTGAATTAGTTTAACACCCGCGAAATTGTTTGTTTAAATATCGTCAAGATTTTGCTCGTCTAAAATAATTGGTTTAGTTTTAAAAATACAATGCTTTGTATTAAACCGTCCAATAGTAACCTAAAGACAGTTTACAAACACATCGTAAGATATATTTGCATCGAAGAAAGTTACACTAAACTGTTGAATGCAAGATTGAAAGTCCAGGAACCATCAGCACTTCCTAAACCACTACAAAAATGAGCCACGAAGATAAATTCTTCTTGATTTGGTGTAAACAAGATTTAATGTTTGTAACCTAGGAATTTAGTACCTACATGTTAAATTGCTGTAATAAATTATCATAAACTTATATTTGCTATATACTAAATTTAGTTAAAAAAAATATAAAATTATGAAACAAAATAAAAATACGAACAAAACAAACAACAACAACCACAAACGCCGCTGATACATAAGACAGTTTTAAGTTGGGTTATTTTGATGTTGCCGAATCTTAAAAATAAAAGTTTTTAGTCACTATTATCTGTTATCTTCAAAATATCATTTTTGTTAACTAGACACGTCTAATTTTTACAGTCATAACTGCAAAGCTCAAAAATAACAATTTTTAATTGCACTATTTTGTGTAGATTGTAAGTGGCGCTTGTAAAAATTAAATTTTTATAAATTTTGGTCTTTAAAACCCTAAAGAACATTCTCATAAATTTACCAATTTTCGGTGGTTGATCATATGCATTAGTCATTTCAGTCAAAGTTTTATTTTATATTACGGCTTGCTGATGATTTACATTCAAAAATTAATAAATAAAAACAATAAGTACAGAAAAAACGTACGGAAATTTAAAAATGTGAAAACGTGCAATTACTACAACTATTAATTTAACAATTTTTTCTAAATCATTACTGATGTAATAATACAAAAATGATTAATTTTGCTGTTTAAAGATGCATTTTTTAACTTGGAACAGATTTTTTAAGTAAATTTTGTGCAATCTGTCATCACAAACGTCAAATAAATATTTTCTAAATGAATCACTGATAAAAGATCATTTTAAATTTTATTGTAACATACAATTTTTAGCGCATTCGATCTAAATTAGATAATAAATACATTTATAAGTTAAATCCTCTTCTACGACGTTTTGACTTTCTTCCTTTAGATCTTTTCTTTTTTGACTTTTGTTTTCGTGAATGTTTTGAACAAATAGTTCGAATTCCTGGCGTCAAATCTTTTAAGACATACTTATCTTTAATTTTTTTAATGACTCCAAAATTGATGCCACCTTGCAGAACACGTTTTATATACTTGGCATAATAATTTGGCAACTCATATTTGTCAGCCAGATATTTATTCAATTCTACAAGCGACGCGCCATGTTTGTTTAAATGATCTAAAGCATACACCACATAATATGCTGCTCGATTTGTTATAAGAGAATGCGCCATTTTAATTGCACTATAAATAAAAATTTTTATAAAATTTAAAACTGTTTGTCAAATTAGAAATAACATTAACTGAAACAATTGCTACAATATGTTCTTGATTTTTACTCAAAAAAAATTTCATATGTTAAACATAAATTAGAACATTTTATTAATTTCGATTTATGAGTTTAATAGCACCACTTAATATTATCTAGGTCGTACTCGGCTTTACGATACAAAACTTAACATTTTTTGGGTTTTGCATTAATTCTTGTTGACCTTTATATTTATTTATCCAATTTATCTTTTAAAGAATAACAGCTGTATTCATAAAAATTTACTATTGGGTTACAGAGCTCTTCAAACCTATTTTTGCATAAATGTCAAAAAACACTATTCATAAACGCGTTTTAGCTTAACAAACCTTTTGTAACAGTGTTGTAACTTAGCAATATTTAAAATAGGGCCTACCCTTCTTTAAACCTATTTTAACTTAAAAAATTGTGTATAATCAGATTTTTTGAAGAGAAAAAAATTTATGTAAAAAAAAATTAATTTGTTTCTGCATTTAATTTAACACGGATGCAATAGATGATATTAATATCCACTAATATTGTTAATAATATAATTGATATAATTCGCGACTTCGACTGAGCTTTCAAGTGAATTTGGTCATCTTGGCGGTGCTAAAAATCTTGGTACTTTTTGGCAACACGTATTCATAGTTTTACTTATTCTAATTCTTTTGTAATCAAGTTTATTGTTTGTATTCTCCTAATTTTTTTCTCATAATGTACCTAAGTTAAATATTACGTCAAGCGATGTTTTACTGCCCATTGGTCTGTGCCATACGATCGGAAAGAGAGTTTTGATTTCTTTTAGGTATAAAATGTAATTCATATAATTCATTGATTTAAATAATTTTTTATTTAGCATTTTAAAAAAATAAGCAGTTTCTCTCAAAAGTGCCGTTATTACTGCATCGTCCGTTTTTTTTTACATTTACAAATTTACTTAAAATAATTACTACTAATGTTAAACAGTTATTCAAAAATCGAATTGTAATTAATCACACCAGACTTGCAAAATTATCTACCCAACAAACTATGTCAGCATTTTCTTTTGCTTGTTAGCGTCAGTATTTTTGTTTTCAATTATCCTGACCCTTCCTTGCACCCATTCTTGAAATTTATGCTAAAAAAACTAAATGAGTTATTTTGAACACATTAAAATTGATACAAACCTTATCTTCTACATGCTAATTTCCACTTCTTGTTTTCTTTTTACTATCTGTCATTAATTACTACCATAATTATTACTTGACAGACGTAACTAATAAACGCAAAAAATAGTTCTTATGTTTTGACGTTACCAACGCGACTACATTAAATTTACTGAAATCGGTATTTTAACTCTATTTTGGGTACTTAGAGTTTACGAACCGTTTATGAATGAATGAAAGTTAAAACGTTCTGTAAGCCTTAAAACACGTTTTAAATAGTTAAAAAGTTTAAAGAGTATTTTTGAATATTTTTATGAATACAGCTGTTAGATTTTAAATTGTAGGTGCCTTTTCAAATTTATGGTTACGCAGGCGGTCAATAATCGTACTTTGGGTATATCATATTATTGCCATTATATTGTACAATGTTTTATTTTATGTTGTAATTTTACTTTCGTTGTAAAATGACATATAGACATGTTGTAGATAAAAGATAAAAATCTTATTATGAAATTTTAGTTGTATCTTATCGATCCGATAATTTAAGTAAAAAAATTTAAATATGCGAATCTAATATTATAGTTTATTAGTAGGTACCTACTCTATTTTTCATTGATGTGACACCAATATCGATCTGAGCTGTTAAAGTTTAACAACCATGGGTGTTATTTTTTTTGACAGTTTTGATAAATATTTTATTTTTTTGTGGTCTTGGTTTTAAATTGATGCAGTATGATTTCAAAGTCAATTATTATTCAAGTAAAAATGTGTGCCTAGTGGCAAATGCATTTTAAATTTAAAAAAAAACGTTAAAACTGAAAAAAAACTGGTGTGGTCACCACACGACTTTCCTATAAAAAATGCAAAAAGAATATCTACATATTTTTTTAAGGTTATGTTGTCATAAAACCATTTTGATATATACACGTTTGCATTGGTTTCCAAGCATGCTATAATATTTTTGAAATTTTTCTCCTGGATTTCATTAAGATACCCTTATATTTGTGCGCCTTTTAGTGAATCAGTATAAAAAAATCGTCGCATGCAGGTTTTGAAACTATATTATATTTGTGAATTCATTTGAAATTACAAATTAATATCTGATAAACTGAAATTTTTTTATTTGAATAAATTGAATAATTGTCTGTAAAGAACTGTAAAAATAATTCGAATAATTTACATACGTACAAAATTATATAAGAAAAACTGTTAAAAATGGCGGATACAGCCACTTCCTGTTTTTTTAATCAAACCCATATTTTGATAGAACTGAGAGAATATAAAAAGCCTGCTCCATACCAAACTTTAACTAATTAGGACTTTTGGTTTGAGAATTATCGTGGACACATCTAAAGATCATTTTAATAATAAGCAGCACTCCCTATATAAACAAATAAAAAAAAATTTAAGAATAATTGTTATTTTTTAACGTATCTTTTCCTTTCAAGATTTGGAATTTTTCTCTAAAAAAAATCGTTGTGAGCAGGATTCGAACCTAGGATTATATATGCAATTTAGTTTAAATTATAAATCAAATATCTAAGAAACTGTTAATGTTAGAAAACATTTTTATTTAAATAAATTGTTATAAAGAATGAACTCTATAAGAAACTGTAAATTAATTCAAATAATTTACATACGTACGAAATTATATAAGAAAAACTGTCAAAAATGGCGGATACACTCACTTTCGGTTTCTTTATCAGACCCATCTTTTGATAGAATCGAGAGAATATAAAAAGCCAGCTCCATACCAAATACCAAAGTTACTAGGACTTCTGCTTCGAGAGTTATCGTGAGTACATCGTTACACATAGACACAGACACACACACAGACACCTACATTTTTTTTGTCAAAAATACATTTTTCTGATTCAGGAGACGTAAAATTAAGCAATAAAAATTTTTTGAAAAGAAATTGCGATAGCTATACTTTTCTTATAGGAAAGTAAAAATAATTTATATATTTTGAAGTTGGTAGTATTTGATAGTGCTTATGATACCTGTAGTAGCATCAAGGATGTTGAAAAAGTGAAGCTAAAATCGACTATTTGTAAGGTACGTAAAATGCTATGATCAGTTTGAGTGTGATTGTGTTTGCAACATAAAGAAACTATAGTGACTGTAGCAACATATAATGGTGACTACCATCTTGTGGGCATTTTAGAAACTAATATTTAGAAAAAGTATCAAGTTCATACATATAGTTTTCTTAAATGGTAATTCATGAGATACCCACAAGATGGTAACCATTACTACATGTTGTAAGTTCGCGAACCAATCACAAAAAATATCTGGTCGATTTTGGCTTACAAGATTTATCGACAATTGCTGCACGCTTTGGTTATTATTATACAGTTTTACCAAGTTACAATTATTCTTTAATTCTAAAAGTAAATTTATTAAATAGATGGCTTCTTTTGAAGCTTCTGAAATTGCCATGTATTTGGCAACACTTTTTTGTTTTCTACTCTTCCGAGATACTGCTGAAGGTGATAGTTTAAAGCAAAAGCCTGTATAAGACCGTAGATCGTATGCATTACCAGCCCAATGCGCATCAACAAAACCAACAAGTTCAGCACTATCTTTTGAGAATCGCAAACCATACTTTTTTGTTTTGTTTAAATATTTGAGTACACGCTTTGCAGATTTCCAGTGAACGTCATTGAAACAATAATTGAATTGACTTAAGTAACTAACTACACAATTAATATCTGGTTTGTACTTCCAAATACATAAGGCTACCTATCAACTGTTGATAAGGTACTTCACATTTACAATTATTAACATTTTCTTTGCACATATTTAAACTGGTTTTTAAAGAAGTATCTATTTCTTTACATTCAGTCATATTCAATCTTTTTAAAATGCTCTTATGTAATGCTTTTTGTTACGTGCATAAATTTTATAATGTAATACCCTGTATATTCATTACCTTAAAGTTAGATTTTTATTTTGACGCCCTCTAGGGAGTTCAGTTTTACTTTATTTCTTGTCAAGACGTCAAGATGTATTATCGATCGATGAGGGGTTAATTTCGACCAAATATCTTCATGGAACGATTATAATTCTGGAACACCTACGTTCAAACTAAAAACGAAGTCTCGACAAGAACTTTTCTCCGAAATACTACTCCTTATGCGTCAGTCGATTGCGATATCAACTTTTACTTAATGTGTGCAACAGCATTCGATAATCGGGTTTTTATGTTTAATTTCTTTTAGCATTAATTAACAATTTTGTAGATTTTTGCTTTCGTGAGTCATTGTGATTGTGATTTGCTATTCATAAATATTTCAAATCGACTCATTAAGGAAAACGTTTTTTTCAGGGAAGTACTGGATTGTAGGTAAGTTTTATTTAATTATTTTTTGTCGCTCTTAGAAAAGTCTCTCACAAAATTTTGCTTGCTCTAACTTACGTAATTACGATAATTGTTTTAATACCATTTAGGTATTTTCATTAATTGTTTTGTATATCGTATGCTGTGAACCATAGATATTTGTCGTGTAATTTTCTTCGCTATCGACACGATATATGTAATCCTATGTATTGTGTGTTGCCGATGCCTTCTACATTTATGGATTGAATAATGTACTACAATTGCAATTGTTATTTCTTTAATGTCTGTTTTCATATACACATCATTAATGCATTCTCTATTTGTTAAATGTGTACTTGTCCCTGAATCGATGTACACATCAATTTTACTAATTGCACCAATTAAAAATACTGCATTGAATGCATTACTCGTTTTTGAATTCATCTCACTACGAGATAAACACAACTTGTCAACTCTAGTTTAAGATTCCATTAGTACAAAAAATCTTTACCGGAGAGAGTAACATTCCAACTCGTCAAGTTAATTTCCGAATCAGAGTTCGAATAACAAATAAGTGGTGGTTCTTCGGCTGAAGAATACACTAAAAAACACAGCAAAATGTAAAACAACAAAGTAATCAAAATAGCAAACAGAAAACAAAAAAAAAGAAAACAAGGCATTTATCACTTTGATATTGACTTTCCTAATATCAGTTTACGTTAATTACATATAAACTTGATCTTGAGTTTTTAAGTTTAATAAATGATTTGCTTATTCTCAATTATTCTCAAGTTCGAGAGCCTTCACGAAGTTTTTATCTATTTCCAGAACGTTCACCAAAAGATATAGAAAATTCTCGAACGTTTGGCGAAAATGTATAAATGCGGTACAAACAAATCATAGGTCAGTTATTTCAGTAATTCGAAGTCGGCAGTGTTAAGAAGATTATTTAAGTTTAAATAAATAAGTGATTAACGCGTGTCGAGATAAATACGACGAATTAAAATCGTGCGTGATTTTAATGTAAACAATAAGTGTTAAACTGAAGTTATCCGCAGACTTTATCTTTCGTGTAAGTGATAGTGCTATATAAATTCGTTTAAGTGTTTTTATTAAATATTCGTAGATTTAATTAGATCGGTTAGTTATAAACGTGTATATATTTTGAGTATAAATAAATTAGTTTTAATAATCGTTACAGTATCATTAAAGAAGTAATTTTGTTTTTGATTTGTTGGCTTTCTGACAATTTTTTACGTTATTCCGTAGTAAGTACTACTACTACTATAAAAAATTTACGACTTAGTTTGAATCTTAGTTATGTAGCTTGTTACGTCAAAATTAGTTTTAAGTTGTATTTGTTGAGAGAGACAGATTTTTAAGATACAATAATTGTAGTTTTTTGTTTAGACTGTTTAGAATATTTGATTAAATACTGTCTTATAGCTTAAATGTAATGAGTTATAGTGTGACAACAGTCATTTTTTACTGTATTTGTTTCTGTAAATCCGATGAGCCTCAGATGATTCACTGTTTTCCATGCACCGATCTCAAGTGACTCACTTCTTGGTGACAATGTATCTTTTCTTAACTTTATGTATTATTTGCCAACAAATGCCTTGTACTTTAAAGTTTTAATACTCTTCCTACATTTTCATATAATAGAATAGTGTTAGCGATAAACTTTGGAACTGCATGATTCAACTAGTAGAAATAATATGTTATTTATATTTTTTACTAATATTAATTATTGTTATCATCACAAATTTATAAAAATGTTAACAAAAACCATTGTGCAAATTTAGATAAGTAATTAAATAAGAAACTTAGAAAAACCTTTAACAAATAAAAATTTTTATGTGTCAAGTGCACTTAGAAGAAATTGTGTTCAATAATTTGGTTTTAATTACATAAAATTGTATTAATTTTATTAAATGACAAAAGTTTTGGTTGTTTCTATAGAAGCATTAAAGTTTAAAGTGACAGGTATTAAATAATCATAAAAAATTCTAAGAATCCGATTTTACCTAAATTAAAACAAAAAAATGTAATAAACGATAAATTTTAACACTAAGTCATTTTAATTTTTTTTAAGTGTATTAATAAATGTTTATTAACAAATGATAATTTGATTATATTTTAACTTTTGAAAACAATTATTTTTAGCTTCTTATTAAATTTAATCAAATCGTGATTGAAAAAATGATAAGGACGTTTAAGTGTTACTACCATCACGAATGCAAACTTTTTAAACATCTGAGATTTACGTCAAGTTTTTTAAGTATAAATTAAATGTAGAAACTCATAAAGTTTAATTAACATAGTTAACTGACAGAAACGGAGATATTTTTTTGCAATTAACACTTATTGATTTACTTTAAAAACTGTGTTGTTTAGTTTTTAATAAAATTAACTTGTTATTCAAAAACTATTCTTAAAGTGACTAAAGCTACGCTGCTTTAAAATTTTTCAAAATTTAATTTTTATTTATTTTTAACCTAAATCATACATTTTTTATTTTGGTTATTTTTGAAGCGACATAGACATTTTTGTATTAGTAAAGTTTTCATTTAAATTTATAATATTGATACTTCTCTAACGATTATTACAGTGCTCAAACAAACTTCAAATTATCTATTAAAACGTCGATCACTATAAGCTAGAATACGTGCTAAATCCTATTTAAAATCTATTGTCACAAGGAACAATTTGTGTAATAGCTTTAAAAGAAGACTGACAATTACGGTTATTTTTAGGAATGGAATCACAATTACTTTGAAGCAAATTTTCTTTAATAATCACAATTGGTTTTTGTTCAAAAAGACGATTTGGTTATGCTTAAGAAATTAAACTGCCACGTTTATTTTTTTTTAAATAACAAACATCAAAAATTAAAAAAGCTAATAAACTTTTATTTTAATAATTGCGCAATTAAAAATTTTTTATGTAATGATTTTATGTTAGTACCAAAAGGTTTGAAAAAATAAACGTAAATAAACGTAATTAATAAATATTTCAAATCGCCTACATACAACGTTAAAACTGTGACATACACATTATTTATCTTTAGTAGCTTTTCTGAAGTTTTTTTACTACAAAATTCTGTTTATTAAACATAAATTCGTTTTTATTGTAAACATACTTGTTTTTACCTTATCTATTATAGCTGCTAAGTGTTTACAACTGCAGAGTTTATAAACCATAAAAATATTTATGAACGGATGTATCATAAATTGTCAATGATATACAAATTTATATGTCATAAATATTTTTTTATAGCCTACGGACCTCTTTATTCCCTCGGGTTATAATGAAACGTCAAACAACGATATCATAGATATCTAATCAGCTAAATACTAAAATTTTTTTATTAGAAATCGAAAAATTTATTGAAAATTTCTTGTGCGTAGTTTATGTTAACAAAACAATAAGAACAATGAACCATATTAATATTCGGAGATGCACATACGCTACTAGAATTGCCCATCAAAATGGAATTTTTGCTAGTTGCTACGTGATCGAAGATCTTGGTAGTTCTTGATTCAGTATGAATAGACGATAAATTGTCCTTTCTAATCAATACCTTTTTAGCGAACCTAATTTTGTTTGATACTGAGTCTTCTATACACTGTTCTGCAACTAACGTTGATTTCCAGCATCCTAGTTGTTTTATACCAATCATTTCATATCCAGCGGTTGCCAACAACTTTTCCCATGAGCGATGGAATGAGTGGCCAGTACATAATTCAAGATTTGATAATTTCAGATGAACAGCAGTTTCTTTTAGAATTCCACCAAAAGCATTTTTCCGACAACTTGCTTGATGCGTTTTCCATTCTTGTAAGCTAAAAAGAAACGGCAAGTATCCATATTTATCGCACGTAGAGCAGCACACTTTTACAAAGCTTGGTAATCTAAGTACACTAAACATTCGATTTTTTTTGGTTTTAGCATCTTAAATAGTGACCAGTAATAAGGATTACAAATCCTGAATATCATCAACTTCTAACTAAACAACCTCTTGTTTACAGCGGACTTCAGCTATCCCAAACAATAAAGCTCCTTGTTTTTAAAAATGTTAAACACTTCTAAATTACTATAAATTTATTAACCTTGTTTATTATTTTTGTTTAATAAGTGATAATGTAGTGTTTAAACACAGCCATAGAAACACTGATTGTCATATGTGCGGTTTTCAAGTTAAAGTTTTGTATTTCTACAGACATTTTAAATAGCATTTTTGTTGTAATCAATACCCAAACCATCTATAGTACTGTAAACACAAATTTCTAATTACTAAGTCATCGCAATTTAAACAACTAGTCACGTCAACGAAACAGAAGTTCATTATCAAAACACGCTCGGAGTGAAAACACACGGCTGAGGGCCAAACCTCATTTATTTACAGCTAAGTCTGAACTTTATGTACATCTAGTAAAAATAAAATTATAGTGTTCATTTAACCAGCATTGAGCGGAGTCGCCAGACTGTCGCCGAAATATCATGTTTTCAGTGCAACAAGCAGCATCAAGAGCTAACCAAATTAATTGTGTTATTGTGCCACTTACAATGATGCCTGTCCAGCAAACGTCAGATAATGCATTTATCAGCAATTTGCAAAGCAACTACAGCAAGCTGTGAATGAAATTAACCAGCTAAAACACCAAATAAATACTTTACAGAAACAAAATAAGAAATTAATGCAGTCAAATGCAACACCACCGTTGCCTAAAAACATATCTTACATCCCAGAAAATTCAGATAAACAAAAAAAAAATTTTTAAGAGGAAACTAGCTGGCAGCTAGCCCAACCCAAAAAACCTAAAAACTAGAACAAGAAACGAAAGGCTACTGAATCGCTTGAAAATCTTTAAAATGCAGCAAACAAGTAAAACACCTAAAGTTGATAAGCCACCGACGGTTATTTTAAGTAAACGATTATAAAGTTGTCAAGGATAGCTTAAGTAGAACCAACCTTGTTTATAAAACCTGTATGATGAATAATTACTAAAATAAGCTTAATGTCAATTCAAATAAAGAATACAAAGCTCTGATAACGTTAAGAAAGAAAGCTAACGTGGAATAGCACTAATATAAAGACAAATTTCTCAGGAAACAGAAAATTCAAAATTATAGAAATAATTTAAAAACCAAAGATAACAATTTCCAACACGATGAGCTACAGAATTTTGCCCCTGTACATGTTGGTTTTTGAAGATATTAACAAAACTTATCGTATTCAACATATTAACCACTAGAGGATTAGAATAGGAGCTGTTAAAACAGCAAACTCATTCCGCAATGTAAAAGATCAAAAACACACAAAGAGGTTGTGCAAAAAGCGCCTGATTGCTTAAAACCTGCAGATCGCCTAACTACAAAACACTAAAATTTGATCTAATTACTGAACAGAACTTTAAAACACCTGCCTAGAAAGGATATTGTAAGGTTCACATACCTGTTTAACGCAGCATTAAGACTGAAACATTTTTCTGCCTACCAAAGGTACAAGGTAAATGAATATTCAGATTTGAAAGAAATAAGAGCGGGAGTGCCTCAAGGTAGTGTACTGGGTCTTATCTTTATTTGTTATATACTAACAATATATAGACTTAGAGAAAATTACAGTGGCTACGTTTGCAGATGACACTGCAATACTAACAGTAAAAATAGATCAAGAATTATCCACTAGGAAATTACAAACAGCTAAGAATGCAATACTTGACTAGACTAACCAATAGAAGATATAGTTAAACGAGTTGAAATCTACCCATATCAACTTCACAAATAAACCATTAAAAGACTCAAGGTTTATAGATATAAAATGGCACACCTGTGTCTTATGAGAACAATGCCAAATACGTAGGCATGACTTTGAACGCCAAATTTGTGGTGGAAGAAGATTGTTAAGAAGACAAAAACGGAGTTAGAAATAAAATACAGACAATATTATTAGCTAATTCGTAGAAACTCTAAACTTTCAATCCCTATTAAAATACTGATTTATAATCAGATTAGGAAACATGTATGGCTGTACAATATCTAGCTTTAGGACTGTGTCAGTGATTCCAACATCAAATGTATTTATACTTCCTGGTATGTTTACAATTCAGATTTTTATAGAGACCTTCGTATCCCAACCGTCAAGGAATAAATTAAAAAGTTTGTTAAAAAGAATGAAGGCTCTTCAACTGCTGGACAACCAACACAGTATTCAAAGATTGAAGAGGAAAAAACCATGTGATCTCGTTTAGTATGTTGTGTACAAAAGCAGAGCGCAGTGTGCGAGTGAGGAGCAAACAGTTCTAAAAAATCTAAAAGACATCAATGGATAGACTCTACCCGATAAGTACATAACATTAAAAATTGATATAAAAATTAATGGTTAGCCTTCTAAGACTGGTTTTAATTGTAAGCACAACAGTGCTACTTAAAAAATTCAAAAAAATTATAATCGTGGTTGTAGTACAATATTTTCCACTGAGAAGACATTTTTATCTTCCAAGCTCCAGTTAAATTTTGTAAATCTGTCGCCACGAGATACTAAACACAGTATGTTGTTGCCTGTACGAACTTCAAGACAATGTATTGCAGTTGATTACGTGGACACCAATGTCTTAATTCCTAGTGTTCGCGCCGTTTTTCGTTGGTAACTACTTTAGTGCAAAATAATACTTCTATCGATACCGCACAAATTGTTTAAAAATTGTTTCAGCAATAATTCAAAATTAGATTCAGGATAGGAATAGAGAAATTAGATGTGAGCTAAAGTTAAACAAAAATGTGAAAAAGGTTTGGAAACAGTTCCGTGTACGGCACTTCTGTTAAGATCTTGTTAACACTATGGAGCAGCATTAAAAATTAAATAACAATAGAGATTATACTAAATGTTAGGAAACATTTAAATGATTAAAATTTATTGTTGTAACTATCGTTATTAATACAATATTTTCAAGGAGATGTTTCTGTACTAGAACATACCGAATTGTTTATTGTTCAAGATTATAAGCGACTTTCGGCTTAGACCACGTCGTAGTAACGATGTATATCGTCATTTACACTTTTTCTTTCAGTGACATTAACCACCCTGAAGATGCAAGCTACAATGTCTTGCGAAACGTCAGTTTGTTTGGGTTCACGAACGACAATACGGCAGAGGCCAAGTTCTACTTCTTGTTTTGGCTCTCAACAAGAGACTATGACCAAGCCTAAGTCTGGGTGTTTTACTACGACGCGGTCTAAGCCGAAAGTCGCTTATAACAAACATAACAAACGCGAAAGCTTAAGATTTTATGTTTATTGTTTTTTTTTCTTTTTTAAGGGCTAGTCCAATTTTGAATGTTTGCGATCAGCACTTTACAGTGTAGTGACTGCAATTCTAAATAATTACTTTGATATTTTTTTATACCACATTGATATTGTTAATTATGTCTATGCTTCTTTTTTTATTCTTTAGAAAACTTGCAAGTATATTACGTAATTCCTCCATAATATCTGAAATATTTCCTTGTATAGCCATATTTTAAACGCTTAAATTTTTCTTGTTACATTACGTGTCCAGGACTTAATCTTACAGCGCAAGATGTAGCATCTCACCATGCTTGTTTTAGTATCACTGTGTAGATCGCGGCATATATTATTGGTCATGCTGTTAAACGCTTTTCGTGCTTTACTAGTTATTGTTATATTGTTATAGTTTTGCAACTTTTAAATTTTTTTTTTTTTAATTTATTCATTAGATACTATTTTTTTGATTATTGCCCTAAAAAAAATTTAACATAAATTTTTAGGCAATGTAAAGTTTCATAATAATTTATTTGCATCTAATTTTTATTAACCGCCTAATTGTTTTTTTTAAAATATACTGTTTATAATAACTAAAACTTGTGTTTTACTTATGTTACATGTAGTTATAAGTAAGGTCAGTAACATAATTTAAATGTAGAAATTTTATTTAATTTTTGATTTAAAAATGAAATATTTAATTTTAATTTTCACATTGCACCACGCACCACGCAAGTAATAAAACAGACGTACTCAAAAAATGGCATTGGTGATTGCAAAATATTTAAAACTTTAAGATTTAGTCACTTATTAGAGTTATTCATTTTGGGTACTGTAGTCTTAAGACTGAAAAAGCACAGAAGCTGAAATTGTAACCGAAAATTATGTTAAAAACTCGTTTGAAAACGGAACAAAGTTTGCAGAAGAAATTCTGCATAAGTCATCCTGCGTTATTAGTATTTCACCGGCAAAATTTGCAATTAATGCTAATAAAACTGATAACAGTTCCACTAATATTAGTAATAACTGAAATAATATTAATAAATAAATTTAGTTGTTGAAAAATTACGTTTGTCATAGTTCTGTCGTAAATTTTTATTATACTTGTTGGCATATAATTTGTCGGCCAAATTCACAACTACACGTTACCTGTCCTTATCGTTCTAAACCGGTAAATAAATCACTTACCGACAAGTTACGTTTAACAATCATTAAACCAGTCATACTGTTTTAGAAATACAAATATTAATTTATTTTTCTAAAAATACTTAAAAAATATCTCTTCAACTAAAAACTATGTAATTTATTAAAATGTTTACTTTAAAAATTTCAAAATTTTATATATAGGTTGACTGTCAGAATCATGTCTTTCGTTGAAAGATTACGTAAAAACGTTAATTATGTATGTGTCACTTCAATATTATGTTTAGATACATTTCATGTTCACTATTTATAATTTTTGTTGACTTTCATAACAAAAATTTAACTCTATTTATAATCTTTCAAGTTATTATATTTATGAATAAATGTAATATTATCAAAAAAAAAGTGAATAATGTTAATTTGATTTGAAATATTTATAACAATAATCAAAGATTTATTAAAATAATTAAATTTGATAGCCATAACTATAAATAAAGCAAAATTGCACATTTACAAACTGTAGAAATTGTATAAAATCTATACTCTTTTTAGTATTATTTTAATTGTATTGTTTATTTAAATAGGAATAAAACAATACATACAAATTGTGAGTTATTGTTACAATTTTCCTCTCTTGTCAATTTCCATGTTGTCAATATTTCACAAGCTGAGCTTTTGTCACACGTCGCGTCGCAGTGCACATACCTTCACTTTTATACCAGGTTCTAAAGATGTCACTATGACGTGTGACGAAAGTTTAGCTTTTAAGATATCGACAACATGAGAATTATCCAGAATGGAAGATTGTGATACGAAAGTGACCAGTGGAAACCTGAATTCTACATGTTAGTTATTGTTTTAGTTTACTACTATATAATATCAGCTAACACTAACATGTTAGTTAGTCACATTTCTAAATTTTCGTTGAAATTCATAAGGATTCGGAAGTATATTTCAGCGAATAAAGTAAATTTATAAGTTATGACGTGTTCTTGAATTGATGTGTAGTATGTTAAAATTGTTTTCTTTGAATTGTATATAGTAGTGAGTAAGAACAAACAACTTGTAAGCATAGTTTATAAAAATACGCATTGTCACAGTTATGCCTATAAGATAATTAAAAAAACAAAATGTAATGATATTAAAAATGTAGTAAATACTTCCAATGTTTAAAAAAAACAGTGAGTACTTTGGCATCAGGTTATGTTGTATACGAGTTATGTGATCAATCTATCGTATACGAGATATCGTTGTTGTATTTCAACGGGACTTACTCCCGCGCATTTTAGAATTTTAACGTTGGAGATGTAGTGATACCATCTCACTCCTATTAGCAGGCGTAAGTACATTTATTGTTGTTTTTTCAACTGTCCTAGGTGTCGGGCATACAGTTGTCGTGTTTTAGATCCGTAGAGTAAGAACAACAACAGTGTGGCAAATCTTCAGTTTTGTTTAGATGAGTAGATTCTAAAAAACATGGTTTTTTAGAGCACAAAAAGCTCTAAAAAGAGGATTTATTTGGTTGTGAATTTTGGCATCCAGGTTGGCTCTATCATTTTTTTTTAACGGTTCCGGTTTAGGTTCTTATAGACAGAAACGATCCGGTTCTTGTTTTTTTGGTATTTTTCGTTTTTTTCGGTTTCAGTAATTCAACTATTTAAATAAATAACTAAAAATTATTTATACAACTCAACAGAAGCATATAGAAGTTAGGTAAAGATTAGTGTCATTGCCATTCTTTACTAAACATTAACTCATAAATAAATAACACAAAATTATATAAACGTGATACCAAAGATTAATTTGTTCAAAAGGTCACTTTATCTTATGACCAGTCATCAGTTTATGTTATCGTAATTTTGTCAATTATGTTTTGACTATAGGTATGACGAGAAATATAACTCATTCTACGTTTATTGCTGATAAACGACTACAAACTCAAAGAATAGTTTCTTTCTGACGTTTAATAAGAATTTTTCTTTTAAAGATTAGGTCTAGAGTGACCGATTTTTGAGATATCTGCAATTAAAGTTTTCAGGCCGGTCCTGACTACTTAAATAAATGAAGATTGTGTGTTGACTGTATTATTCCTGCTTTGATTTTTTTAGTTGCTAAATTATTTGTGTAAATTGCTTTCATGAAACATTATTTTAACGAGTGTGTGTGATTGGAGGTGCTATTTCTACCTACAAAAGTTGTAGGCGGGAAAGACCACCTTGTGTACTAGCAGCTGAATAATTAATTAAAAAAAATATTTTCAATGAAATCAAAAATTAATATGTTGTTTTTCTCTAATGTATGTGCAGATAATGCAAATTAAACGACGTTAGTTTTTAACCACGACATGAATTTTGTGAGTGGTTGCAATAACAAAAAACTTTTGTTCTTGGTTTAGTACCAAAGTTTTATTCTCAGATGAGTGGCATAAGTTGTAGTCTAACACGTCTAAAAAAATCCAAATCTGTTATTTGTTCTTGTCGGAGTCATATGAAAGATACCATCTGTTTTTCTCTCAGCAAAAAAATTATTAATATATTTATTAATTACACATTATATCTTCACTGATTTTCCAAAGTTTTTGTTTAAACTTTGAAAATAAAACCTAAAAGAACCAAAAAAAACGAAAAATAAATAACGGTTCCGGTCCGGTTCAATAAATTTAAATTGGACAAATTTCGGTTCGGGTTTCAGTTTCGGTCCAATCAAAAATACCGGTTTCGGTCCGGTTTTTAATTTTATTTCGGTCCGGTCCAGGTCCTTGATTATAACAACAAAAGTAGAAAAGACATTAATACGTGGTAATAATATTTTAAACATAAAAGTTTCACCATAAAACATATTAATTATTTTTTAAGGTTATGTGTGTATATATTTATTTAATTACAAACTACAAGTTTTTGAACTTGAGCTAAGTTCTTCGTCAGACAGTATAAATGAAATTGACAATTATAAAGTTAAGGTAACTAACAACGATAAACTGTAAGAGAACTAAGTAATTAACGCAAATTTGTTTAACTGCAGCATTTGCTTTAGACGTAACTTAGTTATAAATTATGGAAAAACAAAGATTAGGAAATAACAGTTTTTTGCATGGTGTTGCATTTTAGATGTTCAACAACTTGCTGAGCATGCAGTTGAAAGTTATTTAAAACCTGTGAAAAAAATATTTAACTGTGTAATAAAATGTATTGTAAATTCTATCGTTTGAATTGATCTTAGTTATTTTTTTAATTAAATTTATAGGGTGAGTCAAAATTATTAAGGTTAAGTTATATTTCCCGCTATATAAATTTTGTTATTCTAGTTGGTGACAGTTGTTATGCTAAAATGTGGTATAATAAAAAATTTCTTGTATAAGATTTATTCCTGACACGCCCACTTTTCGTGGTTGTCAAATTTTAAAAGCACAATTTCATTTCTTCCGGTACCGTTTGTGCAACACAGTTAACGGTGTCTATGCCAAACAAAGCTTTCATCATTAAGTTATTTCACGCAATTCCATGTGAATATGCGGTCGAATATTGTGTTTATGTGAGCGAAAACTTATTTAGGGTAAGTGGTAACATTTTTTGTTTTGGAGGTTTAAATTGGTTTTTTCATAATTATCTATAGCGGGTTTCCATACCCCCATACGTTTCCTTTATCGGTAGAGATTACAAGCAAATGGCATATTTAAGAAAATTTCCACGACGCCACGTTGCTGTAATTAAACCATTCACACCGTCAAGGGGTTAGAGGCATTTACGATACTTTTTTTAGAAGAAACTTTTACCTCCAATTAGGATATTAAGTCAAAGGAAAACGCTGCGCATTCGTTATCTTTAACGATTGTATAATTTAAAAACGGAATTTACTTGTGATAACGCCGTATGTACGTTTTTGTGTTAGATTTCATATTAAGTTTTAGGTAATACAGGTACAGACCAAGCTAGATTCCTACCAGATAAAACATAACTGTAAGTATTACAATTTCTATTTTTATGAGTACTATTTTGTTAGTCATGTTGATTGTTAGAATGACCGTACGTACATGTTAAGTTGTTAACACAATTAATTATTAGATCATTTTGTGCGTCACAAAGTCTTATGCAGTGCGCGTTGTCTCTTAACCTTCATTTTTTATATACTTTTGTGATTTTAAATTTACGAATATAAAGTCATTACTCCTTTGAATGTAAAAGTTAGACCGACTAGGTCATTTTGCTATACGATGTGTTGTCTAGTATAAGGCGTAACTTAAATTTTGTTCGACCCATGTACTAGCTGTGTTTAGAAAAAAATATATAATGATACTTATACACCTTCTTTGTCCTCTTTAACTATTGTCTGTGATAAAATAAATATATATTCTGTATAATCACTTCTGTCGTGTTATTTGTATTTTTTAGGTGCAAGTAGGTTTAAACTATATCTCCCTAATTTAGTCTTTCATCGTTTTGGCGCTTTTTTAAATTTAGTTTATAATCGATCATCACGAAACCTGCGACTCTACCTGCGAAACAACTGGGTTAGCCGTCGCCTTCTGTTTTTGTTAAGAGTAAACCAGCGTAACACAGTGTATGCATTCTTATTTCAAATATTCATTAGCTATTTTAACTTTAAATTCTAAATTTTAATTACTTGTTATTAAAGAATTAACTTGTGAGAATAAATATAAATATTAACGTTATCGCTCAGAATAGAAAAAGATACACCACTTTTAATAAAACAATAATTATTCAAGCTGAAAAAATACCTTCTTTGTCGATTATACGTTTTATGTTCAATTAGATTAATTGCTTTATCGTTGGATAAACTTACTCAAAATTTAAGCCTTGACCAATTCATTCATTTAAGGAAATATTTTTCAGATATTAATAAATTTAATCTTATTAGGCAAAAAAATAAATGAATGAAAAAATGTTTTTTCGTGTTCTTAGAAGATACAATAGTTAAATAAGTATCTTTATTAATAATGTAACATAAGCACATTCTTTGCAATGTCAAAATGTAGGTCAAGACGTAATAATTGAATGTAATAATAAACTTTTTTTATATAAATAATAAATTGTAAAAACAATGAATGGAGTTTATTGAAGAACTACTACGAGAATGCGGAAAAATTACTGAAGAAATTTCATAAATAATGTAATTTACAAAAAGAAAATTCGCAATTGCAAAATTAATAATGTCATTGTAATGTCTATAATTGTAGCACAAAATGTAAATAAAAACGCAATAGTTAAATAAGATTTTTTATTAATAATGTAACCTGAGCAATTCTTTGCAATGTCTACTAATAAATAAAAATAACGAAGAATGGAGTTTATTTAATGAATGAATATCTAGCAAAGTGTAATAAGACTTTATTTATTTTAATTTTTATCGATTTCAGTTAATACTTTATTGAAATTTACAGGGTAGGCTAAAATTATTGAGGTTAGTTATATTTCCCGTTATAAAAATTTTACTACTTTTGTTATCTTTAGCTGGCAATAGTAAATAAATTTAATTATTACAGGTTATGAATATGGCACCATTATTTCAAATATTCATTGCCATTTACATTCACAAAATTAATTGTTTTGTTATTTTTAAATACTAAATACGCAATTGGAAGTATAATCCTTTATAATCTGATGTGTGGTTTTCAAGTAATCCTAAAAAATTTTGATAGGAACCATCCTCCCCTTATATTATGTAGGTTGTTAACTGCATGTACGGTAATGGCAGAATTAGTAGACTAAACTAAACGAAGATGTTTTTTGTGTTCTTTTAATGTAGTATCTATAGTAATACTAGTTTTACCAATATATACTTTGCCGCAAGTGCACGAGATTTATGGTACGCTTCACAGGTATTGTAAGATATTTTATCTTTTATAAGATTCAGAAATTGTTAATTTTAGTTTTATAAAACGTTTTTATATTACGTTTTCTTAGTATTGTTCCATTTTGTCGCTTATGTTGGAGACAAACGGTAGAATAACAAAAGAGTTTTACTAATTAAATCATCTGTTAAACCAGGTCTTGTCGAAAAAACTTTGTCACTAATAAACCCATTTTTTATAAAAACTTTCTTAAGGTGATTTAACTCTTCTTGTAATTTATCCTTGTGACAAATTATCGTTGCACAGTTATATAATGTTCGAATTGTTCCAAATTTCTAAGCTGGGTGATGATGAAAATTTGCATTTATGTATTGATTTGTATGTGTTGTTATTTGATAAACTGAATGTATTAAAGTACCATTCATTTATTTTGCAATACTAAATTTTAGTTTAGATGTTGATTCTTACGGTATAGCAGAAAAAATTGTAGTTCATCTTCATCAGAACACTAAATCGCAAAAATATCTTCAACATATCTAAACCACAGTTTTAGTTCTTTAGATGCACATTTTAAAGATTTTTTTTAAATGCTTAGCTTTTGTCACATATCGCAGTGGAAATCTCTGGTAAAGATAAATTAGAGTTTTGGTTGATATTAAAAAGATTTTTAATTATTTCAATTTAATTACCTTAACAAAAATCGGGTTTGGATCATTATTATTTTGGTATTACACCAAGCATAATTAAAATATTGAAAAAACAGAATGTATAACGTACTTATTTTCTAGATTTTAATTTAGATAGGTTACCAAGTGCAAATAATTACTTTTGGATAATTATATGCATAGTTTATAATTATAAAAGTTCTTATTGTAGTATTCTGTGGCTCATTAAAACTTTTCCTAAACAAATATTTACAGAAATTGAAAAAGAATTAGTATTTTTTTACAAAAGGGAATACTATCATGGAAGTAGAAAAATTTAAATATTAATGTTAATTTTTTTTTGTTGTGATGCAACAGAAGGATCATTTGTAAAAGCAACAAAAAGCTATAATAGATATTTGACTGCACAGATTTTGTAAAAGATGCCATTTTAAAATAGGAAAATGAGTTTTGCATTTGCAACTTCCGTTCTTTATTTAACATGCAAAATCTTTTTTGACTATTAGGCAGCATTAGCTCTTTTCCATTCTAAAATGTATTCAGCAAATTCTTAAAAGACTTTTAGAAGAGGATGGTATTAGTAACAAAACTAGTAATGTATCACAAGATATCATCGGCACTAATAACGTAGAACCATTATCATTGTAATATGTAAAAAATATTTTATCTCAATAGTTATAACTTTTGACGCATCAGCTCCGTTAGCTTTTATCCGGGTTATTATAGATAAAAGTAGTGTTGATTACAAACATTTTTATAATATTTTTCACAACATTGCTTTTGTTTTCTTGCATTCCTTGCCACACTGGTTATGTTTAACAAATTCATAAAACAGACACATGGTCAATGATTAGTTCTGGTTTTACTTATATAGTTACGAACAAATGATGAGTATCTACACCACATTTTGTGTTTTTATAATAAGAGATTTTAGGTTATTTATTTTTACAGTTTTACAACTGTTGGTGTTATGTATGGTTGATAGTACAATGACACTTTTGCGCCTTTGAGACACGTAAGACACCAAAGTATTTTTTTCGTAAACCCAAAAGTTGATGATTTTTCTTTACGATTCTTACTAGGCAAAAATGTATGAAACGTTTTTCACTGTTCCAACACAACCCACCAAATTTTCGTGCATGTGTTGCCTAAATAAACATCATTATTCTCAAAAGAGTATCAGCAGGTCATCTACCGTAACATTTTCATCAGAAAACTAGTGTTTTATCAAATTATTTACTCTGTTCCAAATTTCTCGCACAGGTGGAAGTTTGTCTTTTTCTCTTTTTCCTTTAAAAAAAAATAAATAAATTTTGGTTCTTGAATGACATTTGTTGTTTATATTTCTTAGAATACTGTTAAACCTTAACTATTTTATTAGTTTTTAATTGAAGCGGCGGCGATTGTTAGAAATGTTTAGAAGTGGCAGCCACGGGATTTGAACCACGGACTTTTTATTCATCGGTGTAATACAGCATAATGGGAGACTTTGGGAAGACTATTGAATACACTACACCACGACCGATTGCTTGTAAATTGCTTAGTTAAAGTATCGCATACGTAAGAATAAATTTCTCCTTCATTTCTACTGTCGTTTCTTTAGACGGTCTACCTTCTAAAGCATCCATTGAATAAAAGAATAATACTATGCATACAGGAGACATAATTATTTGATCTAATAAAATCTTCTGAGTGACAAATTTGACTGATCTATGTGGTATCCTCTTATCCATCCAAGCATAAAAATAATGATGAACTGGACCAAACAATAACCCAGTTAAAAACATTCGACCAATACGTCCCCAGTCATACCTCGTACATAGATTTTTTCTCTGAAACTCTATTTCTTGTTCACATATATCGCCAATTGCCATAAGCACTCCAGAAGTCCACGTATTAGTGAATAACAAATGTTTTCCAAATGCATTTTGAAGGGTTAGCATACCTTTGTACCTCATCTGCCCCCTAAACAAATGAGATTTTACTTGCATGAAGAATTTGAACAGCATTTTCGATTAAATTACTTTATACTGATCAGTCATGCTTCCTTATACTGAATATTTCCTAGATTGCTGACGCTGTCTTTATTCATAAATAATCAAAATCTTTAAATTCAATTTTTTTCTTGTTACAACATCCTTGCATGTGACTAGCTAGAAAATTACAGCGCGTAAATAAAAGTACTCGTTACTGCAATTACTGAAGTCTTGTAAATTAGAGTAAATTCGAAATTGAAAAATTTAAAATTTAAAAAATAAAAATAAAATGTTTGAGAAAATAACCCTTCAAATAAATAGACGTTTTTTAATGTTTAAAATTTCAATAGGCAAATTTTTATGCAAAATAAATATGGCTCGAGATTTTTTTTAACTTAAAGTTAAACATAGCTATGATTGTTTAACTGCTAAAAAAAACAATTAACATCATAATAAGGAAAGAGGATACGTTAATTATAAATTTAATGTTTTTTCAGAATTAAGTTTGATGACATTCTAATAAGTAATTGTATTAAAAGTCAATACAAACGTGTACATATTACCTCTGCAATTAAAAGTGTTAAAAGTAAATGTTGTTGAGTATATTAGTTTAACAAGTGCCAAAGCCCAAGTACACAGTCAATTATAAGTTATTACGCTGGAATAAATCTACAAAGCATTTTAAATTAGTAATTTCATAACAATTAAAAATCTTGAAATGTTGTAAACATTCAAAGCAAAAAAATTTGATACAAATAGAGAACAAATAAATAAATGGTTTTTTGTTATTAATTATATCATAAACGCTGCAGTTTTTTAGTTGCTCAATTTATTCAATACTCAATGTTACCACCGGTTCACGTCGATCATTATTTAAAAACACAACAATGAGAATTAAACTTAATTTAACATAAATGTAATAAATTTTTTTAATAATATAATTTTCCAAAATAATTATATGCACACGTATGAATTCAAACATCTAACTTAATTAACTATTAACCAAAATACTATAACTATTTCAAAAACTGGTGTACTCACCACACAACTTTCTTATAACGAATTTTTATATATTTTTTTAAGGTTATGTTGTCATAAAACCACTTTGAGGTAATATGTACACGTTTTTATTGACTTTCTAGGATGCTATAATGTTTTTGAAAATTTTCTCCTCGATTTTATTAACATCTAACCGAAATATAGCAATTTGAAGTTATGTTGTCATATCGACTGATCCTATGTTTGTACGGCTCTATATTGCTTTCCCCTTTAGTAAATCAGTAAAAATGGTTATTTTTAACGTATCTTGCTTTCCTTTCAAGATATGAAATTTTTTCTAAATAAAATCGTCGCAGGCCGGATTCGAACCTAGATGATATATAAATTTTATTTTAAATTGTAAATCAAATATCTGATTAAGAGTTTATTAATTATTTTATCTACAATTTAAAATAAATTTACAAACATAATCTAAGTTCGAATCCTGCCTGCCACGATTTTTTTTAGAAAAAACGTGTACATATCACTTCAAAGTGGTTATATGACATAACCTTAGAAAAAAATTGTAGACTCATTTTTGAGAGTTCATTGAACAATCAGAATTGAGTTTACAAGAAGTATAGTTTGTAAATATCAATTTAGTATCTACTACTAGTAAGCTTAATTAATCTCAAGTTAATTTTTTATACACTGTTGTCGACTTCCAATCACCGAGACGTTTTAACGTCATCACAAGCATCAACGAGAATTGTTGCAGAAGATCGACTAGAACAGTACTCATTGTATAGTTTGAAGTTAAGCAATTCTAGTGTTATTATTTAAAATTATTCTTTATACAACACAAGTTTCTAAATCATAGTTAATAAAAACCCATAGACCATTAACACTAGTACGCCGGATGGCATATTTTTATACCATTCAAAAAGTTTATGATCTACTATACTTACATTTTTAAATAAAATCAATTGCAGTTCAGCGACTTTTTATAATTTAACCTAGTAAGCATTTTTAGACTATTTTTACTTTCGTATCTGTTTTCAATTTTACCCCACATATCATGACACCTTTAAACGCCTACTGGCACATTTTTGTGCCAGTATATAAAAATTAAGTTCAATGTACTTGGAAACGAAACTAGTATGTTCAAACTCTATTGTTTATACTATATATATTTTAAATTCTTTTGTTGTATAACCATTCGATAGATATTTTTTATACCCCAATTTTTACCCCAAAGTGAAATAAATAACCACATTTTATATCACAATTCTGTATGAATGTTTCCGCGTAAAATTACAATCCATTTATAAATTAAATTACATTATATTACTGTCAAATTCACTTTAAGTTTGATTCTTTAAATGTTACGCACTTCGCAGCTTGCTAGGCCTAACGCGTTATAACTCGCACGCTACGACTCGTTACGACTTGCGCGCCGCGACTCGTAAGTGGCAGAGCGTTTTTTCACATTTTATATGTTTTATTACATAAAGTGACTAAGAATCTCGACAAACAAGCAATTACTTCGTAATATAACAACTGATAATTCAGATTTATCTGAAGAAAGTAGTATCTCTGATGGCAGTGAGTATGAGCCCATTGATAGCTTATCTGATGATTCTTAGGATGAGTTAAATGACGCAAAAGACCTCGATGTTTTGCAAAATCAGCAAACAAGTATGTTGTAATATTTAATTTTTATTGTATTTTAAGCGGAGGCGGACCTCACGTTCCTAGCATTTGATTTTAATGTTTACGTTTTTGGCATTGTGAAAATTCTAGTTTTGCCACTGCTCGTCGATGTGTGTGGCTTCATCTGATGGAATTGAGTGGGAAGTAGTAGGACCAAACAATTGATCAATAGGGCGGCGAAATCAGCAGAATATACTGAAAGAAAAACCGGGTCCTACATCCTATGCTAAGCGAAATATTTTTGAGGACAGTTTTGCTTCCGCCTGGAGTTTGATGATCGACGACTTCATGTTGAAGAAAATCAAACTCTACACAGAACTGAAAGCACGCAGATGTACGAGAAACAACGACTGGACTATGAGTGATGCGGAACTTTGTGCGTTCATCGGGATTTTATAAGTGAGAGAGGCCTCAGGGGCTAAGAGGCTTGAACTTCATTCTTTTTGGTCAAATGAGTGGGGAATAAAGTTCATCAAAGACAGTATTGCGATTCGACGATAAGTCATCCAGATTAAACAGATTAAAGACAAACAAGTATTCGTTGTTTTCTGAGATATGGGATCGTTTCGTTTTAAACATTCAAAGCTGCTACAAACCGGGGCCTCACATAACAGTTGATGAACAGCTATTTCCTTCTAAAGCCCGATGTCCTTTTACTCAATTCATGCCAGCCAAACCGGACAAATACGGGCAAAAATTTTGGTTGGCAGTTGATAATGATTCAAAGTATTTGCTCAACGCGATGCCGTATTTCGGAAAGGATGACAATCGTACAGAAAATCAGCGGCTGGGCGATTACGTTGTCTTGAAGTTAAGAGAGCCGTATCTCAATAAAGGATGAACTTGTTACAAGCTTTAGGTCTTACAAACCTTGCACGGCTAACTCACACAATCGGAGATAGGGGAGGTTCAAGGAAATTATACTTAAAGGCGCCAGATCAATCTTAATTAACACTTCTGCCTCGATCACGACAGACGGTCCAAACTTGTAACTAATTTTTAGGTTCGTAATCCTTGTTACTCTGGTGTTCGAGTAACCACAATTAAAAGAAAAAAGTAGGTTACCATAAAAGAAAGATTAACAAGTATAACAACTTGAATGTAGTAACGTAGAAGATTAACAGGAGGATATTTAATTCCTCAATTCATAAATGCTAGAAAGATTAACAAGTATAATTAACAGGTATAAAAAACTTTGATTTAGCAACGTAGCAGATTAACAGGAGTATGTTTAATTTCTCAATTCATAAATACTAGAAAGACTAACAAGTATGATTAACAGGTGTAGAAACCTTAACTTAGCAACGTAAAAGATTAACCGGAGTATGTTTAATTTCTCCATTCATAAATGTCAGACATATCGGCAACACACAATGCATAAGTTAAATTACATCGAGATAGCGAAGCAAATTTCGTAATAAATATTGTCTGTCCACAGCATGCGATACACTCTAAATGATAATTAAAATTACCTTATTGGTATGTAAACAGTAAACGTAATTACGGACATTAACATTAACCAAAGTTCCGTGAGTAACTTTTATGACAGCGAAGAAAAATTAATCAAACAAACTTACCCAAAATCCAGTGTCCACTTGCGCAAAGAAAACGTTTTCCCCGCTAGCAGCTTGGAATAGATATTGAATAGCAAGTCGTGTCACACAATAAGTCACGAAGAATAGGAAGCTACAAAATTGTTAATAATAATACATTAAATGCGATATAAGAACCCGTTGTATCGAATGCTGTTGGTTGTAATTACAAACAGGTGGGTGATAACACAATCGACTGGTGAACAAGAAATAACATCTCCCACAGTAATGCTTGTCGAGACTTCGTTTTCGTTGTGGATAATATGCCTTCCCAAAATCTTAAGCGTTCGGTAACAGTATTTCTCAATAATAATTATTCTTCATTATTCTTTATTGAAACGAACGTGTGCTCAAAGCGTGGGGAAACGGCTATCAAATTAAGGAGAAATTACAAAAACATTCTAATAAAACGGAAGTAACTATCTTACCCTGTGACGACTAAATTATTTTACAAGCGTAATGAAATTATAATTTGATTTCCATTATTGAAGATGTCATTCGAAGTTTTTCTTTAAGTGACATAGGCCATTTTATGCAGTTGACAGCTTAACGATTTCGTCGTAAAATGACAGTAACAAGAAAAGATCGGCAGAGGGCGTCAAAACCGAAATCTAATTTTAATTCAATATACAGGGTATTCCGTTAGAAAAATTTTGCACGTAACAAAATGTAACTTGCGACAACTTCTTCACCTCTCTGCATCTCGCGGAAGAATTAAAGAAGATAAAAACAAGTTGAGGGGTACAGTCAATCGTGCAAGAAAAGAAATACCTAATGTCGTAAAGCAAGTTTGTGAGTATTTGTATAGTACTCGGGTTATGACAACGGGCGATGCGACATTTACGATTTACCAAGGCAAATCTCATAAAATTGTCACCTTGAGTACTATGCATCCTGACATTCAGTTCAATATAGATGAAAAGAAGCAACCACAGACAGTGACCTTTTACAACGAAACGAAATCTGGAGTTGACGTGATCGATCAAATGGCGCGAAAATATTCTGTGAAAGTGTCATCTCGACCATGGCCTGTTCACACGTTTTACAGCGTCCTATATCTTGCTGTAATTAACGCTTGGGTTCTTTACAAAATGGTCTTAAAGTTTACGATTTCTCGAATAGATTTTATTTTCAAACTAGGAGACGAATTTTGCCAACTAGATACGGAAACCAGAAACAGGCAGACGGGTAATGGTAGTGCAGATGAGGAACCAAAAGCATCTGTAAAAGGAAATTTGCGTCGGTGTCAAGTAAAACAATATTGTTCGAATGGGTAAAGTCCTAATCTGTGTGCTAAATGCAACAAGGTTGTGTGCAAAAAATGTACTGTGAAGAAAGCTTTTGTTTGTATCAAGTGCGAGAGTTAGATACTTCATTGTATGAATATCGATCGACGAAAAGACTGTTCAATTAAGTATTGCATAGATGTCAACAAAAAAATTAATAATATATTGTATAATATTTCATAAATATCGATGGAAACACTGTTCGACTATTAAACATATAATGTTCAATCGCAAAATATTATATTTTTACTATATTACTATATATTTCCTGTTGCAAATAATAAAAAATTACTACTGACACATTTTTGTGCCACCGGGTTTTCTAGGGGGTATGGATTTGTCGGGCGTTCTAGTGTTAATATTTAGAGAACAAAAATTTGCGTACTTTTAAAAAATGCAAAGTAAAAATTTTTTATTTTATGTTATTTAAGTGTTTAAGCGCTGCTCAAAATACGGTTTTAGTTTTAAGTATTTGTTATATTTTTATTATTGTAGCCACCAAAAGTTGTTTTCAACAATTTTGTGTTTATAACGAAGTGTTTTTTTGTCAATTCACTAAAATAAGTCATTTTCTGTTATGGATTTTGTTTTTAATTTTTGAGTGACATGCTTTACAAGAATAAAATTGTGCGTTTCTAAAATCAAAAAAAAACTATTTAATTCATGAATATAATTTATTAATAATAAATACATAAGTTTGCAATAAACATTATCTACTATAAATCTACTACAGCACTTTTAAAATTAGTTTAAAATGCGTCTGTAAAACATTAAAAGATTAATCGAGGTTTGCAAACGAGTGCAGACGTGTAAGTAAGTTTAATTTTAGAATTTAAATAAGTTAAATTTAGCGTAAATAATTAACGTTGTATTTATTTTTGTGTTTAATAATTCACTTTATTTATGTATTTCAAACACAAAGCAAGTTATGTCAATTCTCTTTTTTTTTGCATACTATATAAAAGCAATCTAGATTTAATTCAACGTTAAACGTAAATTTATTTTTAAAAACTCAAATAATATTTAATATTTAATTTTTTGTGTATTTTTTTAAACTTCAATTATTTAAAATTACAAACACTTTACGACAGTATTTCGCGCTATCAGGAGTATTTCCGTTCCATTTAAAGTTATAAGAACACAAATAGGTATCGGTTTTGAAAAAGCACAAACAATTGTTATATTTAATCTAAAAAGCTTTGTCATTTTTGTACTGTTCTTGCAGTATTTCCATTCGTGATTAGAATAACAGTATCGTCGGCAAATGTGACAAACATAACATTTTGATGGATTGGTAAATGGGCCGTACTGAATAAGAAATAATAGTTGCGTCATTACGTTTCCCTAATATACAGTTGCTTTTATTGCTTTCACTTTTGTGATCACTTTTTATACTTGATTAAAAAGAAACTTTGATGCAAATGTAATTTTAAAATTGATTAAAATGCAAGAGGTAAACATTACTTTAGCTTAAATAAAGATACTTTATGCTAAATGTTATCAAAACAAAGATAACAAGGCAGTATTGCTTTAGTGTGATGGTCTCTAAATTTAAACGAATACGTGCTAGTAGTTTGTTGATTAACTTTGCTATTATTTTGTTAAATAGTGATTATTACAGGAATTGTCACAATTACAATTTGCTTGATTAACAATTCCTAACTTAAATAAGTGAGTAAGAAACTTGCCGTGTTTTATTCTTAGTCAAAAATGTAGTTTATTATGATTAAAAATTATTATCTTCGGTACTGTATGATTTAGAAAAGTGTTTATTGAGCTTCATGTTTGGAGAAGAATTTCAGACAGTTTTCAGCACTGATTTTGAGTTGGACAGTGTTACTATTTTGTCAGTGCAATCGTTTTAAGAACACTATTGTAAAGCTTTCTCGATTGAAAAAGCTTCAGCAGAATACTACTTTCTTGATGGTTTTAAATTCAAAACTTTGATTGGTACTACAATTGAAGAAAGTACATCCAACGCCAGAAGATGATTTGGATCCGCTTGTTGCAAGAATAGTAGAACTCCAGTAATTATCTAAAGTTGCTTTTAACAAGCCGTAGTCAGCGTTGGCGTAGTTTGAATATTTAGTAAATATAACTGATAAATTTTTAGCTAGATATTGTCTCCCGAGTCTTAATAAAAACACTTAATGATTGATACTAAACTCTGTCAATTTTTAGAAGGATGAAATTAGATGCTAAACCGTGTAGTATGAAACTATAATCAATAATAATGGATCAGGTCCCCTATTTTACTTTGAAAACATGCTTTAAGAAATTAATTTATTTTTTGCATTTATCTGTGATTTTCTGAATATGTTATATGAGATTACGCATTTTACTAAAAAAATACCTATGCGCATAGAATTATTGATGTTTAGTCTATGTCATGTAAACGTCATTAGAAATGTTCTTTCTGGTGATAATGAGAAAGATGATTTAGAGTATTGTTTGCAATACCATTCTATACGACATGTAACTATCTGCTTCAAAGTTTTTTTAATGTATGACAATCACGAAATAAATCTATACGAAGAGGTGAACTTTTAGATGGTTTTAGTAAAAGTATTATCATTATTTCCTTCAAGTCTGATAAGTGTATTTGTGTTATATATTCTCAATAACCAAAATTTGCCTAGTTCAGGCAATTATGTTATCATTTCATACGTTATGATGTCTTTACTTGTTGATGTGTTTTTTGAGTAACTGATAAAATATTTAATTTCATCATTTGTAAAAAGTTTGTCTAAAAGTTGATTAGTATTAGTTACTCTTTCCGAGCATTGTTAATTGCATTTCGATTGTTGAAGTTCCATTTACAGTAAGGTATTATAATGATATTTATTATATTTATTTGAAGATTAGTTAGTATTCGAAAATGATCGTCCAAAACAGTCTACCAGATTTTATTTACATAGAGCAATATTCAATACTAAATTTGTACGGTTTGGTAATGGTACTATCGTAGGGCAACCGTCACTTAGAATAATAAAGCTTGTTTGTTTTATTGCTTCGTCCAGATGTCTACCTTGTTTGTTATTGAAGGAAGATCCCCAAAAACTGAAATAACTGTTAAAATTTCCATCTATAATAACTTGATCAGTAAATTGTTGGAATAAATTAGACCAATTTTGGTGAGTTGCAGTGATATAGGTAGGCTCGTATACAAAAACTATTGTAATTTTACTAACCGTTAGTTAAATGGCACAAACTTTAATGTTTCTTAATTTTAACAAATTTTTTCAAATTCTTCAAACCTGCAAGGAATTGCTTAGCTTGGTCTCGCACAGATCGGCATGCGGTGTGAACGTACACTACGTGTCCAACCGTGTACCCATTTAAATTAAACTTTGATCGTGGCTAGCCATGTTTTATATATGATAATTATTTGTAGATTATTACTTGCTAAATAATTTGACAAAGTAAATTTGTTTTTTAAAACTGATTTTAAAATCCATTGTAGTATTTTAAAAAAATATATTGTTTAGTGTTGCGTCATTGTAGAATAATTTTGAATTTATAAAAAATGAAGAAATTTGTTCTTTGGTATTAAATCTTTTTGCTTTATTTTCTTGTTCAACGAAAAAGTGTTGCTAGCTAGTCGCATTCTTCAACGAAAAACTAAACTGTAAGTAATATAATTCCTTCTTTAATTCTTTGTATTTAGTCGATTGCACGTACGACTAAATGTACATAGTAAGTTGTTATAACAATTAATCATTAAATTTTTTTCTGTCACATATTAATTATGAAGATTTGCACATTTGTGTTATAATTTACTAATGTAAATTTATTTCTTTTCAGAATGTAAAAGTTAGGCCAACAGACGTAATTTGTTGTACGACGTGTTGCCGAACCGAAGATGACCTACGTTCTAGGGTTTGATCGCCTGTAAATACTTGTTGTTGCAACTTCTGTTTTGTCATTTGTTCTTTTTGGGGAGATTTAAACTGTATCTCTCTTCCTAATTATTTTTAAATTACAAGATATTTCTCGTAACAAACTGTTCTAATTATATGTGTAACTAAAGAAGAACACATGTGACGGCTTTAGGGACATCAAATAATGGAAGTGAAGTAATTGTATATATAGGTGAGATAAAGGAAAGTTGATGACTATCATTGTTCGGTGCTTTTGCAAATGGTTTTTTGAGTGTTATATCCGGCTTGGCCAAATCAGAAAAATTTTCTAATGTATTCAGTAATGAAAATCTATTGTTGTGTGTTAACTTGCAATATAAGAGTTTATTCACTGAAACGACGCTGGTATGTTTAGGCGACCTGTGACCGCCGGGATCTGTCGCTATGAAAATAGTGCAACTACACTACACTGATATATTTTCAGTAAGTTTAAAATAACATTAATTAAACTTTGTTTAATAAATAATTTAAGGAAAACTATAACGCGATATTCACACAACTTATAGTTTACTACGAATGCTATTTTGCTTTAATTTACATAGTTTGTTGATAAATATTGTAATATACATATGTATACAAAGAGCACTGCATAAATTCGCGGTATCAACTACTCCTTGGGTAGAAAGTAACAACACTGTAAAAAAACTGGTTTCGTCACCACACAACTTTTATATCAAGAATGATGAAATAATGTCTACATATTTTTTTAAGGTTATCTTGTCATTAAAGCATTTTGAAGTGATATGTACACGTTGATATCCTAGCATTGCTTTAATTTCTTTGAAATTTTTTTCCTCGATTTCATTAAAATTATATCGACTAACCCTTATATTTGTGCGCTTTAATATTACTTACCCTTTTAAAAAATCAGTAAAAAAAAATCGTTGCAGGCAGGATTCTAAACTATATCATATTTGTAAATTCATTTTAAATTACAAAATAAATATCTGATAAACTGTTTATGTTTAAAAATTTTTTATTTGAATAAATTGTTACGAAGAATTATCTCTATAAGAAACTAAAAATAATTCGAATGATTTACATACGTACAAAATTATATAAGAAAAATTATCAAAAATTGCGGATACACTTACTTCACTATTTTTGTATTCTTTTGCACAATACATTTACGCAATTGCACATGTGTTTTTAGCTTTCCTCTTAAGTCATGAACTCTCTTAGGTGCAGGTTTTGCCGCGAAAGGACGTTTTCGTTCTGTATGAATTACAAAAAATGTCTATGGGAAAATTTGAACTGTGGATTCTGTTTTTCGTTGTGTAAATATTATGCTTTTTTGTTGTAATCTGTTGTCCGATCGTTGTTAAAAGAAAAAATCCGTGATTAGCTAGAAGTACGTTATTTTTTTTGTTCTTGCGCGCGTTATGTAACTTTGGTATTTGCGTTTTAGTTTTTTTATACACACAAAGTTTTTATACGTACGACGTTTTTTTGTACGACTACGTTCTCTGATTTGTACAATGCTTATTGATTTGGTACGTGTGAGTTCGTTTAAGGTTACTAAAATTTGGTTTGGTGCATTTTGTTTGAATTACGGTTATAAATTTTTATTCGTTACAAATTGGCACCCATTGTTTAAAATAATTTTATTAGATCGACATGTGACAATTAGATAGAAACGTCCTTACACATTGCGGCAAAACAAATACATACAATTTTGCACAATGATTTGGATGTCAAGAAGTTTTTCAGGCGTTGAATCTCTCACAATCTGACAGAAGAGCAAACACAGGCACGCGTCAAATGGTGTAAGAAAATGTTAAAAAAATGTGAATGTGGTTGTTCAAATTTTGTGTATAACATTGTAACAGGTGAAAAACTTAAAACTAAACGGTAATCGGCTGTATGGGTGTTTCAAAATAAACGTAAGCCAACAAAAGTGGCGCGGTCACGAAGCGCAAAAGTTATCGCTAAAGTAAACAAAAAAACAACATAAACCGGCAAATCGTTGTTCATCATAACGACGCAAGCGCTCACACAACACTGGAAATTGTCAAGTTTTTGATCAATAGAAACATCCAATGACTTTTTCTAGTTGCTTAGAGAGCACTTCTCATCACCTAAAAAGGCCGTTCGAAACACATGTATCTCGCCCAGAGTGGAAAAAATGTTTTGAAGATTAGTTTCATCAAATGCAAAAGTGTATACATTTTAAAGGCCAGTATTGTGAAAAATAGTAAAGCAATTTACATAGGGTAATTTGTTTTTATTTTATATTTATAGCATTGCCCCTTATAGCGGCAGTTTTTTATATATTTTTATAGTTATGTAGAAGAGTAATGATCTGCCTACTTACAAACTTCATAATACTTGACATTTTTAACACTATTTTGAAGATTTTAACATCGTCAATGGAAATACATTAATCTCGCATTTCTTTCCATTGCACATAATTGCACTTTGTATCACTGTTAAAAAAAACACTTGTACAAAGTAGTAGAAATTTTTGTAACCACTCTATGGATTTTTACTACAGTAGAATCCGCTTTTCTAAAATTAAACTGACAGTTGAGGTAGTATTTTTTCAACATTTTTGAGTTAAAGTAGAAATTACTTACGTAAACATAATTTCTTTAAACGTTTTTGATGTTATAACTAATAGATTTGTTGGGTTTTAAGATTTTATCTTTGATATAAGCTTTTCCGGTTTTAAGATAAAAAGTTACTGAGTCTGAATACGTTTAGATCCGTTTGTCATTACAGTAATTTTACCCTCAAAATCAAAAAAAGTGAATGCGTGCGTTGAATCATAGACCAGCTGTGCGCTACTTGTTGGTACCTTTTTAGTACTATAATTTAGAAAATGTTGTTACATGCCAAAATTAACACAAAGTCACTGCCTGAAATGAGGTAACATAAACGGTTTTGTGCCACTAGCTCAATGGAGAAGGGGGTGGGTTTTATTTAAAAGTTTCGTGATCGAAATGGATTAACTTGACGAAAACACAAAATCGATAAGTAATAATGTCGAAATCAAAGGGCGCCAGGAAGGAGTAAAGCTTAATGGACTTCTGACCCTAAACGGACTTACCTTATAGAGTGTATTTTGCTATAATCTGAAATAAGCTAACAAAGTTACACACGCGGAGGCCGACGGAATTAAAAGCTCTTTACATTTAACAATTTAGCATTTATTTGAACAAAATAGAACAAAATGGAATAAAATAATAAAATAAATTGAATAGAAATTAACAAAATTAATTACACAAAACAGTAACAAAACAAAAAAAAAACGTGAATGCACGTTTGATCAAAACCAATTTAAAGTTATTGGGGATAATAAAAAAAAACAAACAACATAATACAATTCAAAATACAGAATTTTAACGAAATAATAATTAAAAAAAATAGCACAAATTAATCAATCTACAATCACGGCCGTGTGCGCGTCGAAATAATTCAAATATAAAATGAAATAACCTTATAAAACTAACATATAAATATAAAATTTGAATCGATAATTCGGTTCCGTATAATCAATTTTAACCTTGGGATTATAACAGTACCGTAAAATACGGTCATTAATCAGTTACATTAACGTTAACTTCGAGACACTTGAAATTAATTTCTTAAAATTCAAAGCTTCTAACACTTAAATCACGTAAATAATATCTTCACGATTAAATAAATGGTGCAACATAAATACCTTGAAGTCGTCGTAACTGCAGGAACGTACTTGTGGTTAGTCCGAAGTGGCCAAATGAAAGGTACTCCAAATAATTTCTATGCCGGCGGAAGAATTTCCTTTTTAACACTTAACAAAATCCGCACAAATGCGAAGACTGGACACAGTACAACCCAACGATTGCATATCCAACTTGAAACGTGAGTTTTAATTTTGGAAACCATGAAATTTGCTTAACCCGTAAATTACGAACTTTGGAAAAATCAAACTTTTCCACCACTACACTTCATTTTCACGGTACCAATTTTTAACTTCCGCGGTACGGCATAACGATAGGGTAAAAAGTACCCTCACCACACAACTACCACCTGGTAACCGGTATTTTTAATTGCGACCAACGATCGATTAAATTCTCTCCTCAAAATCAAACTTTACCATCTTTTAAAAGCTTCGTACCCCTACCTAATTTCGTCAACTTGCGCGGTAACATCCACGTAAGAGATAGAGCCTTAAACAAACAAAATTAACAAAGATGAAAACTATAATTAGCCGCGTGCGTCTTGGCACGTAGATCTTGACAAAAATATTTCCCATCAAAATGCTTAGCTTGCTTTTTTGCAGGTGTCTTATGATAGCGCTTAATCAAAAATAGAACTCAGCCTAAACAAGAAAAATGGATCAACTTACATTCCAAAAGAAAGTCGTAAATTATATAGAATTGTTATTTTATTGAGATAAACAAGTACAATACTAAATCAAACTCAAAACCACGGATCTTTATGCATTCAAAAAAAGATACCAGTAATGATTGAAAACAACTTGAAATACCAATAAACTTAAACCACACACAATACAAATAACGAGCAAAACGTTCTTGATGCTAATACCGTATCACACGATGAAAACAAAGCCAAACAACAAAAAAAAAACGAAAACTCAGACAGCAGAATCGATTTACGGGGTCTGACATAAAAAAATAATTGCTGAATTTCAAACACAGGTCACAATGTTCTAAATAAATGAGTTTTAAGCTCCATAATTCAATATGCGCATTCAATTTTTACGGGGTATTTTTTAGGTCTGAATTTAGGGGTGAAATATTAGTGTAGTAGAAAATGGTTCTTATTGTGTACTACTTCGTTGAGTAATTTGTGTGGTGTATATTACTCTAATGTTAGGTAATGTAAGGTATTATTTTAGTTCACTGTTCAAACAACGCTCTTAAAATGCTTCTCTTAAATCTTGCGCAAAAACTTTTTTTGCTTTACTTCTTGTCCAGGTGCATGAATTGTTCTGATTGCTAGAGTTCTTACAGTTTTTATGCTTTTTGTTTAGACCAATGCTGCAAGTAATCAATTGACAGCTTACAACATGATTTTTCTGTGGAAAAACTTTTAGGGATACATTTTGTAATGCAGTATGTTTATCTCAGCTGGCTAGTTCATAGGTTCTTTAATCGTTGCGAATTTTTTTTTGGACGTTATCAGTTTAAATCCTTCTATAGTGTACATGCAATTGTGTAATTTTTGTATTACTCCTGCAATACTGCATGTTAAAAGGTTTAAATGTAAAAAAAAATGCAAAATAATTTGTTATTAACTATCATAACTGTTGCTACAACTAGGTGATTTACGAAATATACTGAGAAGTTAGAGGTTCTTATGTGACATTTCAGTGAATTACATTTCATGTATCAACGTAATATCAATGTTGTGATAGTTAACAAATGTTTTGTTTGATTTTTTATTGTGTTGCAACAGGCCCTCAATATTCTACAAAATTAATTGTAAACACGTATCTATGTAGAAAGAAGAAATTTTTTATTTTAAAGTTTTTTTAATACATAAATACATTTTTGTAATTGGCAAATGAGTAGATTATTCTTTTCTTATTTATAACAAACACAAAATGTTTTAAAGTAAATTTTGAATCATAATTAAATGTATCTTATATATTTACTTCCATTAGCTTCAATTTCAATTAATTTATTTTCAACCGTTTTTAGACCATTATTTTATTATTTTCCGTAATTAACATACCGTCCGTTTCAACTAGAGCCATTTAAAGTGATTGCAGCCACTTTATTATTTAAAAGTGACTTAAAGTCACTTTTTTAATACAAAAGGTCACTTCTGGTCACTTTTATTGGAGCAGGTCAACCTTAAGCTATCTGCGCACTTTATACAACATCAAAAATTTTTGTTTTTATATTTTTAACATCTTGCACACTGAGCTATTTTTTTTTGTATTGTAGTAGTTTAAATTTTAATTTTGCATAGTTGGTTGTACTCTACATCAAAGATCTTTTATTAGAATCAAATTGTAACTGTTTAAATTTCTGTAAATGACAAACTATCGTATTACCGTCGTTTTAAATTAAAATTATAAGTCCTTTTATATAAGTAGTTCAAGATTTGCTGGTGAAATAATGTATTTGTGAAAGTTTTTAAGTTAGAAGTTAATGCTTCGTTTTCGTTTTGTTGACGGATTTAATCGTTATTTAAATACAACTAAAAATCCCGTCAGATTGTGTGATGGAACGCTTAGTTTGTTACTTCCATAATTCATTTTCTCTATGCAGCAGATGCACTAATTATCACAGCAATTCCTGGATCAATAATTATACCATTTGCTTTGCTATTAATTATAAAAAGGCTTTGACTGTATGCTTAAATTTCTGAATTATTGCTTATTACGATTTTACGTACCGACGCACTGTCTGTATTTAGTGCAATTGCACATTTTGTAATTTACAAATACTACGGACATTTAGCTAAATGTCAAAAAAAAGTGATGATTTAATGTATTTTCGACTAAACTAAAATAATTAACAAGTTCAATTTTGCTTGTATTTATCTTTTTTATTACAACTTATTTAGTTACTTTGATAATTAATTTTGCGCACCAAAGACGTTTAAGTTAAATTTTTCTTTGTTTTCTACTGCATTTTTAGTATCATTTCAACTTGTATTTACGTTTCATTAAAATTTATTTTCTTTTTAATTAAATTTTATAATTAATTGTTTTATTGCGAATTTACTTTGTATGTGAAATATTGTTTGTTCATTTCAATTTTATTTTATTCTTTTTTATGTTAATGTTAAATTGTTTAAAGGTAACGAAGTTTTTAATCAGTTAACCTGTTCGCGAGTCAACTTTTTTTTTGTTTTAGAATTTAGTGACTTTTTTCTTTTTACATTTTGAGTTTTCCAAAGAGTCACGGATTTTAAAACATAATCCACAACGTTTTCACTGATCTCTGGGATATTACATCTTTTGCATGTAACAAAGTTTAAATTTTACAAAAAAACTTAAAGATTATTAGTTTACTTCTGTATTGTATTAATGTTCTACACTTTATGACCTTGTTGTTGGCTAACTTAAATTTTGACTTGTTTGATACTAATAATAAAGCTGCACATCTGTTATTTATTGAAATAATTTGTTTATGTAGCATTTTTTTAAAGAAAATTATATTTCTATTGAGTAACACAATATATTATTAATTCATTTTATTAACAACAATTTGTGTTTTTTTTTATTCTTGTTAACTTAATAAATATTTAAAAAAATCAACAAAAGAACCTTTACTGACATATAAATGTGATTAGAATAAATACTTATGTACAAATAAAAACACAAAAATTATGTAAATTGTTCTAATTTGCATTTTATTTATCTTTAGTTTGTCAATTTCATAACAGTAAAGCACCCATATATTAATAAAATATTTTAAATAAAATGAAAATTAAATTTATAGGAGAATTTAATATCTTTGCTGAAAAGTAAATGAAACATTTTAGTAAATTATTCAACCTAAATTCTTTACATTTTTATTTAAAATTAAATGTTATGATAACAATTATTTAAAAATAATGTTTACAATAAATGTTGAAATTAGCAAATAAAAAATAACTTAATTTGAAAATCTTAAAATTTATTTTTTGTTAAGGGAAATAAGAAGTAATATAATTAATGAGTAAAAACAGCACTTACAGATTTTAAAACGGTTATACAATTTTTAACATTTTAAATACATAAAAATAAGTGTTTACAAATGTGTTTTAATTTTCTCTAATGTCTTTCATGCTAAATTTAATTTAATTTATAAGCTAAACAGGTTATAAATTTTTTGAAACATTTATTTGTATATGTTTACGAATTTAATTTTTTTGTTATTAAAAACACATAACTACAAAACATTTGGTAAAATGAATAAGTTTAAATTGCATATTTTATTGTTTTAGTTGTTAATTTATGCATAGAGAATTGGTTTGAATAAAATTGATTAACTTTAATTAGACTTACAATTACTTTTAGAAATGATGCATTATTATAATTAATTAAGCAAGTTACTAGTTTTTTTTTAATTTCTTGCAAATTTTAAATTATTAAAGCATTAAATCATTTAAAAACTTGTAAAGATTATATTAACGACTATAAGGCTTAGATTTTCATTTTATTTTGGTGGTATTATAAACACATCGCACATACGCACCGAAGCCTTACAAAGAATGTCCGATGAAGTATAACGTGGTATAACCTCAGTTTTTTTATTACTTTAAATGCTTGTTAAAACGATATCTACTACAAAGTATACCAATATAAAAGTTTAAAATATTTTATTCTAATATGTAATTTGTAACTACAGTGTTTTTTATAAGTTTAGATCTTCAGTAAACATAGTAAAGTTAAAAAATATAATCATTATTTATACTGTGCATATTTCTATTAATCAACATGGAAGCATATAATTTAATTATTACAAATTTGATTCAAAATGATATTTTGTTGTTTTGCATAATAATTGTGGTGTATTTTAATTTTTAATTTATACAACGTAAACAAATGAAGCACGAAGCATGCGGTGGTCAACATAAAAAGGGACAGAATGGTGTAATGGACAGAGGAGTAGGAGATAACAGCAAAGTGAAAAGAAATATCGCAAATAGTGAGTAAAATTTCTAACTGACTGATATCTTTAAGGTCAAACATTAACAATATTGCATGAAGTGATAAATAAATAAGTGACAACAAAACCCACATCAAAACTTCGAATAAGCAACACACCATACGCTGAAGAATATATTTTGTACATACTTTTATTTTAATTTAATCTAATTCTTAACTATAAATAATCAGAGTGATTCCTGCAAAAAACATTAGTCCAGGTAGTGGTCAACGTGCTACTCTGTTTGCATGTAAAAATGCCGCCTCCGTGTTCCAAGTGTACTGAAAACTTCACATCAAAAACACCAGGTCTTAATTGTTCAGGGCCTTGCAATAAACCGTATCATTTTTCCTGTGCTGCATTACCTGTCGAACTGGTGAACTATCTCAAAAATCATCCCGGTCTTACATGGCGTTGTAAAGACTGCGTACGCACTGACTTTGTTGATCGCAATCAGCAATTTCAATGTTTTTCTGAGGCATTAATAAATGAAGTTAATCTTAAACTCAATGAGATGAAGTCGTTACTTATTTCTGATTTAACATCAACTTTAAGCGTTTTAAAAGAAGAGGCTCTCGGAGCTATTGCCAATAAAATGAATGAATTTACCGCAACTGCTAACAAGGTGGATCTTTCTAATAGTAAACGCTCCTATGCAAATATCGCTGCTGCAGCTGCCCAAACAAAAGTTCTAATAAAACCCAAAGATGACAAACAAGATTCTGACACAACCAAATCCGATGTTCTCAGCAAGGTTAACTTAATTGCCTCGAAAATCGAAGTTAAACAAGTCAAGACGACCAAAAAAGGCGGAATAGTTGTCAGCTGTGCAGACAGCAAACAATCGGCTAAGTTACTAAAAGAAGCCGAAGAAAATCTCTCTGAGAATTATCAACTAAAGCAGCTCAATCCAACTCCTATTAAGTTACGCATTGTTGGCTTAACAGAAGAACTAGATCCTGAAGTCATTATGCAGTACTTGAAATTACAAAATAGCGAATACTTTTTAGAAGACACAAAATGTGATATTTTGTCTGTTTCGCCGGTGAAGAAAAACTGCAAAATATTTCAGGTCATTGTAAATACTGATGCGGTACTGTACAATAAACTGCTTCAGGCTGGACATATTTTAATTGGCTTTGACGGATGCTCAATCTATGATGGTATGGAACTTAAAAGATGTTTTACGTGCAACGGATTCAACCACTCGTCGGCAAATTGTCCACGCAAAAATTCCCCTGTTTGTCCACTCTGTGCAGAATTCCATGGTGTACGCGACTGTAAAGTAAAGGACGTACACAAATATAAATGCTCAAATTGTGTTTACTACAATAATGTGAAAAAAATTGAATGTAACTTCAATCATGCGGCGTGGGATCGCAATAATTGCACTGCATACACACAAATGCTTAACACATTAAAACAAAATGTGTTCGGAATTGATGTAATAAAACATAAGCCTAGTAATAATCTCAATTCAAAAAACTAGTAAATGACTCAATTAAACTAACATGTGATGAACACTGTTCCCAAATAGATAATAGTTTACATATCTCGGGGCCAGATTTCAGAGTAGGGCATATCAATATAAGGTCCCTATCATCATCCTTTAGCGAAGTGTCCTCTTTATTAGCAACTAATAATTTTAGCATTTTTGGCATCTCAGAAACCTGGTTAGATCCCAAAGTTCTTGATAATTTGCTGGCTGTAACTAACTTCAATTTAGTTCGAGAAGATCGTACAACCAGGGGAGGCGGTTTGGCAATGTACATTTCATGCAACCTCAGGTATAAGGTCATGATAATTGAATACACCAGCGCGACTAAACTGGAACATCTTTTCATCAAAGTAAGCATCAAGAAAATAACTTATGGTATTGGTGTGATTTATCGGCCACCAGATTTATGTTGTAAATGGTTTCAAGACTTTGAAAACGTTTTGGCTTACGTTGCTCCTCAGGTGGATAGACTTATTATTATGGGCGACTTGAACGTGAACCTTCTGAACAATAATAATGACGCACTTAAATTGGAGAACATTTTTTCAGTATTTGCCATTAAGCAATTAGTGAAGGAACCTACGAGAATCAGTAACACATCTAAGTCACTACTAGATATTATCTGTGTGTCAGATAATTTGGCAAGCTCGAATGTCGTTTGTGAAGACGTTAACATAAGTGATCATATGTTAACATCGTGTACTCTTGATATATCTCACATAATCTCCCAACACAGGCAAATTACATGCAGATCATTTCGGCATTTTAACCGGAATGCTTTTATGGAAGACGTCAATAATTTCCCATGGTATGATATAGTGACCATGCCTCAAATAGACGATAAAATTCATTTTTTCAACAAAGCTTTCGCATACCTGTTTGACTTACACGCCCCTATAGTAACGTTTACCCCAAAAAACCGAAGGCCCCCGTACATAACACCAGTTATTCAAATTATGATTAAAGAAAGAAACAAAATTCATAATAAATACAAAAATTCCGGACTGCAGGCTGATCTCGCAGCCTATAAGGAAATGCGAAATTTTGTAACTACGGCAATAAAACACGAAAAGAAAGCCTTCTTCAATCATCAAATTAATGAAATAAAAAACAACTCTAAAAAATTGTGGTGTTTCTTTAAACAAAACTCGGTACACAAACGAACTCAAAAAACCATATCATTAAATCCTAATCCTAATAAGATAAACAACCATTTTGTTAAAGCTCTTCCTTTTAAAAATATTCCATATAATATAATTGACTATTATTATAAAAACAGCTACGATAACATTACAGAAAAGTTAAAATTCAAGCACATCTCTAGTACGGAAGTAAATAAAATAATTAACTCTTTCAAATCCAGTGCTGTAGGGAACGATAACATTAGTATTGTTATGTTGAAATTAGCTGGCCAATTATGTGCAGATATTATCACACATATAATAAATTTCTCTATTGATACAAGTACATTTCCAGACAAGTGGAAAACTGCGTGTATTATACCGCTTCCTAAAGTTAATCAAGCAGATGACTATAGTTTATTAAGGCCGATATCTATTTTACCAGTTGTAAGCAAAGTCCTTGAAAAGTGGATTTACAAGCAAATTTCAGATTTTGTGAAAAGACAACATTCTACCGTTTTTTCAGGCCGGCTGCATACCAAGGCACAGTACAAATACCAATATTCTAAAATTATCAACGACTTTACAAACGCTTGGGATAATAATGAAGTTACTATATTTGCTGCACTTGATTACTCGAAAGCTTTCGATGTTTTAAATAGACCCTTACTTGTTGCAAAACTACACTATTACGGATTTTCAACTCAAGCCTTAGCCTGGCTAGAATCATACTTGCAGAACAGAAAGCAATTTGTAAAACGTTCGTTGAAGAATAAATCAACATGTTCCAACATAATACCTAACGACAATGGCGTACCGCAAGGCAGTATTATACACCGCAGAATTTGACAAAATACTTACAAAAATTGCAAAATCAGTATGTATGCTGATGATACGCAATTATATATACACTCATCGGTTTCGAATTTCAACGAAGCTATTGAGGAAATGAACGACAATCTTCAAAGAATGATCACAATGTCGGATGAAAACGGTTTAACTTTAAACGGAGAAAAGACCAAAGTTCTTTGTATCGGCAAAGCATCGGTTAGAAAAAAATGTTATGATACCATTAGATCCAGTATCATCATAGAGGGACAGCAGTTAACATTTTCGGAGTCGGTTAAAATATTGGGAATCATAATTGATCAAGACCTTACTTTTGCTGAGCATGTAATATCAAAATGTCGATTGAGCTATGGCAAACTAAAACTTTTATACGAATTTAAAAATTACTTACCTGCACATATAAAATATAACTTAACATGCAGTTTAGTCCTCAGCTCAATTGAGTATGGATTAATAACATACTACGGTCACTTGACAAATGAGTTTAAAAACAAGTTGCAAGTTGTTCAAAACAACTGTCTCAGGTTTTCTTTTTTTATACCTAAGCATAATCATGTTACCCCATATTATAATAAACTCAAAATACTTAGAATAAGTGATAGATATATAATGTTATTTCTGACACTTCTATATAAAATTCTTATGTCAAAAACACCAGCCTACTTATATTGTACCATCGACTTTATAAAATGTGAACATGGGCAAAGAAAACGAACCGCGCGCATCCCTAAGCACCACTGTGAAAAATTCAAAGGTTCCTTTCAATACTTAGGCGCATTTCTGTTCAATAAGTATTACTCAATATTGAACACAAGCTCATTATATAATTTTAAGTTAAAAGTAAAAAATAAATTATTGTAGCAAAGAAATCTATATGTAAAATGGGATGCAATGAAAATCAGCTTTGCTGATTGCATCCTATTGACCGCGCAAAATGTATTTTGTTAAGGTCAATAAACATTATTATTATTATTATTATTATTAACAGAATGATGGAATAATCATGTTATGTGATATGATTTTGGTATCACATTTTGATGCCTCAAAAATGATAGTTTATAGATACTGATTTCATGCAGAATTTTCGACACAAATTTTGTATGAAAAAAGTGGCCAAAATGATGTCTAATCTAAGGGTATACTAACTATTTATGTAATTTAAAAAGAAAATCTAAAAAATGTACTTGTTTATGTATAAATTATTTATATATTTATTTATTTTATACGGTTTAAAACAATAAAAAAACTGTGGCCTTTTTTTATTATTACAATTTTTTTTAATTTACATTTTATTATAGATACCAAGTAATTCAATGTCCTAAAAAATTAAATTGGCATCGAAAAAAACTTATATAAAAGTTGTGATAATTAATGTTTTATATTTACGGAAATTATTTTTTGATATACAGTATGTTTATAATAACAATTGTATCAATATAAAAAAAAATTTATTCAACCCTTTCTGAAAATTTTTGTATTTTTTTAAACACGACAATTGTAGAACTGTAGTGACAAAATAATATTTCTTAAACCTTACAAGCTTTAATCTCCATTTTTTATATTACCTAAACTAAATTACGTTTTAACTTGTGCCTTTGTAAAATTTGAAAAATATCATTCAGTGTAGTTATTTTTTTTGTCACGTTTCTGCATATTTGAAATACAATAATTTTGATTTTTTAAATACAATCATATAATTATTTATGAATTTTTTAAATTTTTAATCTAATTTAAAGTAAATTTAGTTATATACATTACATCTGTATTATTAATCGTTCTTGAAATAATTTAACTTTTAGTAATATTGTACATACTAGTTTATGTATTCAACAATTGGCTTTTGACAAAAAAAATAATTGTTTAAGGTTAATATTCATATAAATTAGACAAAAAATTTAAAAATGCATAAATGAATATATGATCCTATTTAAAAAATCAAAGTTGTATGTCAAATATGCAAAAACTTATGGCAAAAAAATGAACACACTTGATGATATTTTCGAAACTCTACAGTATCACACCTTAGAATGTAGTGCAGTGTAGCTAATATAAAAAAATTGAAAAAAAAGTTTGTAAGATTTAAGAGATTTTTTGCTACAGTCCTACAATTGACGTGTTTTTAAAAAAATACAAACTTTCAGGAACGGTTTAATGAATCAAAAACTTTTTTATGTAATTATAAATTTTACAAAGAATGAAAAAGTAAAATAAATTATATCCTGCTGGTTTAAAAAAATGTTTATTATTACATAAAAACGGAAAGTTCTGTATATCAAAAAACTATTTGAGTAAATAGGAAACATTGGGCGCAACTTTTCTATAATTTTTTTTATCGTATTGAAACGTCCGAGAAATTACTTGCAAATGCAAGAGCCTTCTAGAACTGTTATCTAGTTTCTAGAAGATATAGCGAAAAGTGAGGAACGATCGAGAAGAATTCGCCGATGTCTATAAAAGCCGAAGATGGAAATCGTAGGTCAGTTATTGCTGGAATGTGAATACATGCAGTATTAAGAAGATTATCAAGTTGAAATAAATACGTATCGTTAGCACGCGCGACGTTTTAAATAAATAACAGTGTACATCGAATCGAGTGAACGTGACTTATAGTGTAAACAAATCCGAGGACGTTATCTTATCTTATCTTAAGTGTTATACAACGGTTATACATAAATTATAGTGTAAGTGTTTTTATTATTAGATTTAATTAGTTTCGTTAATTTAAAAGTATAAATATTTCTATAAAAGTAAACGTAGTTTTAGTCGTTATAAATAAATTAGTTTTTAATAAATAGATACGTAACAGTGGCGTCAGGTATTGAGGTATCAAACCGTTCGCGATTTTTAGTGTGAATACCATTAAGTTATTTGATATCGCACCCGTAATAAAAACATTGCGTAAATATCTGTTAAGATTCGCGATAAGCGTGTTTATTTAGTTAAAATAGTGTTTTTTTTAACTTTTTTTTCTTTTAACAAGTGCGTGATTGCGATATTATTTAAATTCGTTTTCGTGGTTTAATATTAACAAGTGGATCGTTATTAAAATTTTGTGTTATACAAAAACTGCATTTTAAAAAGTAGTGTATTTAAACTTTCGTGTTATATTTAAATTTATGCCGGTGACGCGTTCGCAAACAGTTAAAATGGATGCAAAACTATTTGAATTTCTTGAATCGATAAAAAATGGTCAAGAATCGATGAATAGAAAAATGGAAGAAAAGTTTCACGAAAATTCGCAGAAAATGGAAGAAAATTCTCAGAAAATGGAAGAAAAATTGTTGGAAAATTCAAGACGTTTAAAAGAAGAAATTTGCGAATCTGTGAATGAGAAAATAGAAGCAATAGAGGACAAATTAGAAGACAGAATGAAACTGCTCGAAGAAAGAATGAACCAAATGAATTACCATGGTGAAGGAAGTGTCACGAGTGAAGATTTAATAATGAACCATCGAGAAGAAAACACTCACAAGTTCAAAGTTGTACCACCGAATTTTGATGGTAAAGTTCCATGGTCAACCTACTACAAGCAGTTTGAAGCCGCAGCTACTGCTAATGGTTGGAGCAACAAGCAGAAAGCGACGTCTTTAATAGTGTCCTTACGTGGAGAATCGCTTGGAATTTTACAAACTGTTCCGGACCACCTGCAAGAAAATTATGAACTTTTAATATCACGATTAGAAATGAGATATGGAGATGCCCATCTTCAACAAGTATACCAGGCTCAAATTAAAAGTCGGGTTCAAAAAGCTGCCGAAAGTCTTCAAGAGTTTGAGGTTGACATCGCTAGATTAACACGGCTTGCGTATCCTAAAGCACCGGATACCTTCCTGGAGCAGTTAGCTATTCAAACTTTCGTAGATGGCCTCCGAGACAGGGAAACACAGCAGACTCTCCGGTTAGCTCGACCGAAGACATTGGATGACGCTTTGGTGCATGCTTTGGAGTTTGAAGCAGCAAAACAAGCATCGCAACGAGATGGTCATAGACTCTGCTGTGCTACAGAAGTACCCGCGCAGACACTGGAAAGCATCGAGGAGATAGCGCGACGAGTACTTCGGGAAAGAGGAGTGACAGCTTTGAACTGCGATGAAATAGGCCATGTACGACGGCATCGTACCGAACCTAAGAAGAGGACTAGAAGAGCCCTCGAAAATTTGGAACGAGACGAGCGAAAGAAACAAAAAGTAATCTCATCTAGTCAAACTCCGGAGGTTACAATCCAAATGGCATCGCCTAGGGAGCAATTGCATAGCATTTATCTCGATGGCAAGATCAATGGGAGAAGCGTCCAGTTACTGGTTGACACGGGAGCGACGAAGACCATCATTCGTCCTGACATGTTATTGGAAAACGAGAAGACATCACCAGTAACAGTACGACTTCGAACGGCGACGGGCGACGAAATACCTACTCACGGACAAGTCAAAGTAACCATTGGTTTGGGAAATGGAGTACTCGACCATCAAGTACTGGTAGCCGACATCACGGAAGAAGTTATCCTGGGAATGGACGTGATAAAGAAGTATGGGTTCCATTTGGATATGAAGAACGATGTCCTGAAGATCGACAATGAAGAAATTCCTTTTCATTCGTCAGAGAAGGCAGCCGTGCGAGTCTTGTTGAGTGAAGACGTGATTCTGCCTGCAAGGACGGAAAGTGTGGTGATGGCACGCCTGGATGGAAATCTCCGGGAAGGCTACATACGCGCGATTGAACCAATGGAAGGCGGTTTAGTTGAAAAGGGACTACTCGTTGCCAGAACCTTAGTACGAGTAAAGAAGACGATGCCAGTAAGGATCTTAAACATCAACTCAGATCCTGTAACGTTGAAAAAGAAGACCGTGGTAGTCCAATGCACGCCAGTATCACAAATTGTGAGATGCGTGAAGACAAACGAAGATACGCCGCCGAAGAAGTGTCCACAACATCTATTGGACATTCTTACCACCAAATGCCAAAACCTCAGCCAAGACCAGCTGGCTAAAGTTAAAGTGTTGATCCAAGAGTACCAAGATGTGTTCGCGCTAGAGAGTGGTTCCAAAGGAAGAACTAACGTGGTGAAACACAAAATTCATACCGGAGACGCTCGACCGATACGACAACATCCACGCAGACTTCCTTTGGCGAAAAGAGAAGAAGCCGAACAAATAATTACGGATATGGAGAGAGAAGGCGTGATTGAACCTTCAAGTAGTCCATGGGCATCCCCAGTGGTACTCGTGAAGAAGAAGGATGGATCAACGAGGTTTTGCGTAGACTACAGGCAGCTAAACGACGTGACCAAAAAGACAACTACCCTTTACCCAGAATTGACGATACGCTAGACACCCTGTCAGGATCCCAGTGGTTTTCTACGTTAGATTTAAAGAGTGGATACTGGCAGGTAGAATTAGAACCCAAGGATCGTGAAAAAACAGCTTTTACAATCGGAACTGGTTTGTGGCAGTTCACTGTAATGCCCTTCGGCCTGTGTAACGCTCCTGCAACGTTCGAGCGTTTGATGGAGACCATCTTGCGCGGATTGTCTTGGAAGACGTGCTTGGTTTACCTGGACGACGTGATCGTGGTTGGAAGGTCCTTTGAAGAACACTTGAGCAACTTGAAGGAAGTGTTCCAGCGATTACGTGGGGCTAACCTCAAACTGAGCCCAAAGAAGTGCCACGTATTTAAGAAGGAAGTCCAATACCTTGGCCACGTCGTATCTAGAGATGGAGTGAGGGCTGACCCAGACAAAATCCGAGCCGTGCAAGCATGGCCAAGACCAATCGACAAACATCAGGTCCGAAGTTTCCTTGGGTTGTGCACTTATTATAGAAGATTTGTACCCGGATTTGCCAATATTGCCAAACCATTAACAAAATTAACTGAAGAAAAAGCAGAATTTAGATGGAATGAAGACTGCGAACGTTCTTTTAATCAACTAAAACAAGCCCTAGTCACTTCGCCGATTTTGAGTTATCCAAGAGAAGATGGAAAGTTTGTTTTGGATACCGACGCAAGCAATCTGGCCATAGGCGCGGTCCTTTCGCAGATTCAAGATGGACAAGAAAAGGTTATCGCGTATTTTAGCAAGGTTTTGTCCAGGCCAGAAAGGAATTATTGCGTCACTAGGAGGGAGCTGTTAACAGTCGTTAAGTCCATCGAACATTTCTACAAGTATTTGTATGGACGAAAGTTTTTACTGAGAACAGACCACGCCGCTTTAAAATGGCTTCTGCAGTTCCGTAACCCAGAAGGACAAGTGGCAAGATGGATCGAGAGACTGCAAGAGTATGACTATGACACAGAACACCGTGCCGGAAGCAATCATCGAAACGCTGATGCCTTGTCCAGAAGACCATGTCCGGCGGACTGCAGCCATTGTTCGCGACTGGAAGAAAAAGTCGAATGTCTCCGGAGAACTGCTATGGTTGATGATGAGTGGGAACCTGAGCAGTTACGTCGCGAACAAGAAGACGATCCTGAAATAAGACTACTCCTGGACTGGAAAGAAAGCGGCCGACGACCAACCTGGGAAGAAGTGAGTGCTTTGGGCAAAAATATCAAAGCGTACTGGGCGCAGTGGGACTCCTTGATAGTAGAAGACGGTCTTCTTAAGCGATCCCTAGAAAGTGCCGAGGGCACGGGAAACAGACTACAGCTGGTAGTGCCGAAGAGCAGGGTGAACGAAGTGTTGAAGCATCTCCACGATGGGACAACAGGAGGACGCTTTGGCATTAAGAAGACGTTGGGTAAAGTGCGAGAACGATTCTACTGGATGAACTGCAAAGAGGACGTCATGAAATGGTGCCGTAAATGCATAGTCTGCGCTTCAGGAAATGGTCCAGCGAGAAAGCGCAAAGCACCCATGAAACAATACAACGTAGGAAGCCCTTTGGAAAGAGTAGCGATTGACATCGCAGGGCCGTTCCCAGAATCCGATTCGGGAAATAAATACATCTTGGTGGCGATGGATTATTTCACGAAATGGACGGAGGCTTACGCCATACCCAATCAGGAAGCAGCTACAGTCGCAGACGTATTAGTAAAGGAGTTTTTCTGCCGGTTTGGAGTTCCGTTGGAATTACACTCCGATCAAGGCCGCAATTTTGAGTCTGGGCTGTTTCAAGAAGTTTGCCGACTGTTAGGAATTAAAAAGACTAGGACAACGCCTCTCCATCCTCAGTCTGATGGCATGGTTGAACGGATGAATCGAACAATGGGCAAGTACTTAGCCAAGGTAGTGTCCGAACATCAAAGAGACTGGGATCAGTACTTGCACCTCTTCTTAATGGCGTACCGATCATCCGTTCACGAAAGCACAGGCCAAACACCATCCTGTGTCATGCTCGGTCGTGAGATAAGATTACCATGCGATCTTTGGACGAAGACCGGAAGAAGAAGTCGCTGGAGAAGATTACGTCAGCAAGCTGGCAAAGAGGCTAGACGAAGTACATGAAGAGGTTCGTAAAAACACACAAATTGCCAGCGACAGGATGAAAACAAGATATGACGTCAAGGCGCAAAATGGTGGGTTTCAACCTGGCGATATGGTTTGGTTGTATAACCCTCAAAGGAGACGTGGTTTGTCGCCGAAGCTGCAAAGGCAATGGGAGGGCCCCTATGAAGTCGTGCAGCGGATTAACGACGTTATATACCGCATCCGAAAACCGCCCAGAGGCAAGCCAAAAGTGGTCCACGTCGATCGTCTAGCCCCGTTTGCTGGCGATAACCACAATCCGCAAGTTCAGGTCCGAACCAGAGTAATAAGTAGCAGAACCAGGAATCCAATCGAAGAAATGGAGTTCGAAAAGTTTATGAACTTATACGGAGGTTCTGGAAAAGCTAGGTTCGGAGTTACCACCGAGGAACAACAAGACCTGTTCCAGACACAAAAAGATTACGCCATCGCACATTGCGTGAGCGAGGAGCTTGACATGTCCAAAGGGGTTGCAGTCGTGTTTAAAAAGAAGTTTGGACAGCTAGATAAATTACGAAGACAGCAACCGGCAGTCGGAAAGGTTTTAGGACTACGTGGTGACGGACGCTTCGTTTTCTATCTGGTCACCAAGAAATACTCACGTGTCAAGCCGTTATACAAAGATCTGTGGCGAACATTATGGAGTCTCAAGAGACAAATGGAGTTCCATCATGTTAAGAAATTGGCAGTACCCAAGCTTGGTTGTGGCTTAGACCAATTGAATTGGAGGACAGTTCGAAACATGTTGGAGGTCGTCTTCCGAGGAACAGGCGTTCAAGTGTTGGTCTGTAGTTACCAACCGAGGAGAGTATTGGGTCAGGAAAAGTCCATTGACTGTTACTTTTATGGTCAAGGAAGTTGCCGAAATGGAGGAAGCTGCCGCTATCGCCACGATCCCTTTTACCGGTGTCGCATCCAGTCTCCTGTTCTGGGACAGAACAGTCCTAAGAAGGGGGCAGTGAAACGTCCGAGAAATTACTTGCAAATGCAAGAGCCTTCTAGAACTGTTATCTAGTTTCTAGAAGATATAGCGAAAAGTGAGGAACGATCGAGAAGAATTCGCCGATGTCTATAAAAGCCGAAGATGGAAATCGTAGGTCAGTTATTGCTGGAATGTGAATACATGCAGTATTAAGAAGATTATCAAGTTGAAATAAATACGTATCGTTAGCACGCGCGACGTTTTAAATAAATAACAGTGTACATCAAATCGAGTGAACGTGACTTATAGTGTAAACAAATCCGAGGACGTTATCTTATCTTATCTTAAGTGTTATACAACGGTTATACATAAATTATAGTGTAAGTGTTTTTATTATTAGATTTAATTAGTTCCGTTAATTTAAAAGTATACATATTTCTGTAAAAGTAAACGTAGTTTTAGTCGTTATAAATAAATTAGTTTTTAATAAATAGATACGTAACAGTATTTAATAAATAAACTTGCCAGTTGACTATTCCAGAACGTTGAGTTGTCCGGGATATATTTATTTTACATTAATAATGGCTATTTATGTAATAAGTATGTAATGTTTGCCTTTATTGACAAGCTCAAAAGTTTATTATAATACATTTTGCGACCTAATAAAGCCTAATTATTTACGAATTGCATACAAAGTTGTATGTCCGACTTTAAAAATTAGATAATTTTTATATTTTAAATAAAAAAATTAAATTTGATGGAATAAGGCAAGTATGTGTGTATGTTGTGCTCTTAATTACGAAGTTGTTTATTATACTGTATACTGCAAATTTTGACGGACGCAAGAGTTCTAATAAGGAAGCAACTACAAACATTGCTGCTGTTGCTAGAGATTTGTTATTACTAGCACAATCTAGGCATTCATACGAAAAGAATTAAAGTGCATATCAAAAATGGTGTTTTAATAAGAAAATTAAAACGATCTCTGAACGCAGCATCTTAGCGTATTTTAACAGCGAACTTTGTCGGTATAAAAGTTTATCATTCTATGCTACAATCGACTACAAACCTAGGTGAAGGAATTGACACTAGTAAATTTCCAAATTACAAAAGACTAATAATAGTACAACAATTACCATTGCGAATAAGATCTTAGGCGAGATATCTCATGAGGCACGCTGATGCTGTAGTAGAAAAAAGGAAGTAGTTGGAATGACTATTTGTGGCAACAATAAATGTGTTCAATAGTAGAATGCAAGCTTTCACGGCCGTTGTTTAATGTAGCACTGTTTTTCGGGTGCTGCCGCGTCACAAAACTTTCACTTAACATTTTGCTGATCATGCTGTCAGCTTCTTTAGAAGATTTCTAAAGACTGATGTTTCGTCTTGCGTTCTTTGTTATATACCGTTTTTTGGCTCTGCTTCGCTGGTCCGTGTCCGTTCTGGTCTGTTGGTTTGCGTTCATAGACGTCTGGTGACTTCTTGCATATTCTTCACGCAGCGTAGATCTCCATGTGTTGCTTAATCGATTCAACTATTATTCACTGGTTTTTCGTTCCCGTAATCAATCCGGTGATCTCCATTCTTATGTAGATGTTGCGCTACTGCAGATTTGTCCGTGCGTCTTAGTTGAGCGTGTCGTTGATGTTTTTTAACCCTGCACTGAATGCTCCTTCCTGTTTGGCCGATGTAACTCTTGCCGCGCACTCTAATTTGTATATACCCTTGGTGTGTAGTCTTGGAAGTTGATCATTATTAGGTGGTATGAGCTGATCTATTTTCGTTACTGCGTTATAACGTGTATTGACGTTCTTCTTTCCTAGAACCCTCTTTAGTCTGTAAGTGACTCCGGTAATGTAGGGTAAGTAAACATATGTTTCTGACGGTGTCTCCACAGCAACCTCAGCTTGCTTCTCCTTCTTTTTCTGCAGTTTTATTAATTTTTTTTGTAGCCATTTTTTATCAGAGCGTCCTTGATGTGTTTGATTTTCTCCGACTTGTGTTCTTAATCACTAATTTTCTCCGCTCTTCTTAGAAGTGTGTTGATGAAGCATCTCTTCTGTTGTGGATGGTGATGTGAGAAGATGCGTGTAGATACCGGTCTGAATGTGTTTTCTTGCAATATACGCTATGACTTAGCCTGTTGTTGTCCGTGCCTGTTACCAAAACGTCTAGAAAAGGCAGCGTTTTGTTTTTTTTTATCTCCATGGTGAATTTGATATTGTTGTGGTGTTCATTGATATGTTTATAGAAAACTTTGTAATTCGTCCCGTCTGTGAGGCTATACGACAAAAGTGTCGTCCACGAATTTGTACCAGCATTTAGGTTTCCTGTCGCTTGAGTTGATAGCTTCTTGTTCGAAAGCTTCCATGAAGATGTTGGTTATTACTGGTGACAGTGGTGATCTCATACTTGGGTCGTTCTTTTGTTCATAGAACTCATCATTCCACAGGAAGTAGGTTGACGTTAAACAGAGTCTGGCTAAGTCGATCAAATCTTCTTGTAAACCTCGTGGCACTAGTTGTTGTCTAATGGTCTCTAATGTTCCTTCAACTGGTACATTGGTGAATAGCGATTCTACGTCGAAACTAACTAATATGTAATCTCGACGAAATGTTCGGAATTCTTAACGTAGCTGGTTGTCTGTCCGGTGTGTTGCTATAGTCTTCAAGTTAAATATTTTGCTAACTCGTAAGATAGGCCTTAAAGGGTTTCCGGTTTTATGAATTTTTGGTAACCCATACATTCGTAGAGGTTGGCTTTCCGATGCCAACAGCCTCTCTGTTCTTCTGTTGATATAGATAAGTCTTTGATCGCCTTTCTTATGCGTCGTTCAATTTTCGCAGTAAAGTCCTTTTTTAGTTCTGTGTAATGGTCTGGGTCTATTTTCCTGATGTAGATGTTCTTATCTATTATTACTGTCGCGTTACCTTTGTAAGAAGAAGAAAAAGAGCGGAGAAAATTAGTGATGAAGAACACAAGCCGAAGGAAATCAACACATCAACATCAACACATCGATCAGCTCATACTACCTAATAAAGATCAACATCCACGACTACACACTAAGGGTATATACAAATTAGAGTGTATGTGCGGCAAGAGTTACATTGGCCAAACAGGGAGGAGCATTCAGTGCAAGGTTAAAGAACATCAACAAGACCCTCAACTCAGACGCATGGACAAATTTGTAGTAGCGGAACATCTACATGAGAATAGAGATCACCGGATTGATTACAGGAACGTAAAGGTATTAGCACAAAGCAGACACCAGCACTAGCGAATAATATTCGAATCACTGGAAATAATGAAAAATCCTAACAGCTTCAACCGTGAGGATAGATACAGATTAAGCAACACATGGAGATTTACGCTGCGTAGAGAACATGCAAGAAGTCACCAGACGTCAATAAACCCAAATCGACAGACCAGAACGGACACTGATCAGAAAAGCGGAGCCAAAAGACGGTATATAACGAAGAACGCAAAACGATAACAGCAGTCTTTAGAAATCTTTTAAAGAAGCTGACAGCATGATCAGCGAAACGTTAAGTGAAAGTTTTGTGAAGCTCCAACACCCGGAAAACAGTGCTACAATAAATGTGTTTATCATTATTATTATAACCAATAAATTTAAATAAATACTTACTTTGACAGTATTGAGAATCAAGTTATTTTATTTTACTAGTACTATAAAGAAGTACTTTATGGCCTCAACACTATACAATAAGGCAAAACATAACAATATTTTGCTATATTTGCGTTTCTATTTTATTTTAAACGCTCGAAATTTCTGTATTGATAAGACCATAAAAATTTTAGAAAAAAAGTGCTTAACGTTTTTTTAATGTAATACTAACAACTACTATAAATTATTTAAACAAAACCTTTATTTAAAAGTTATAATTAATAAACATTTTACATAAATTAAAATTTAAACTTAATCGCTTTGTACATAGTTGTAAGCATGTAGCTTATACAAATCGTAGTTATGTAAAAGTTAGAATAGGTAATATATTTTTAAATTTAGATTATACTCAAAATAGATTGGTTTATGGATTAACTTTAATTCAATCGTTCAAATGAAAACTCGTATTTTTGGCGATTGAATAGAGTATTTGCTTTGTAAAATTTTGTGATAAGTATCATAAGAAAAAAATTGGAAAATTTTATTAAAAATATTTTTTCAAAACAAGAATCTTACTTTTGCTGTCACATTTTATTTTTATTGTTAACGGAATTGATAATACACTTGACAGAAAGTTATTGTAAAAGTATGTTAGTAAAAATAATAATGGTAATACTGACCTTTTACTGCTTAGAAAACTCTTATTATTTGTTGTTGTTTTTTATCAGTCCTAAAAAAATATAAATTTTAGAACGCAATGTTATATAAAATATTTAAAAATGACTATTTTACTACATAAGCTTAATACTCTGTAAATTACTAATTCAGAAAAATTTTTAAAAATTGTAATCTTTTAATTTTTCCTTTATTAGAATTACTTTAAACAGAATATGTAGTCATACATAAACACATAAGTAGTTATACATTTATACAGCTTAAGATATTTGTTAAACAACGTAAAATACAAAACGCTTCAATTTATTTTTTACGAATGTTACTCTTGGCTTACACAAAAACATGATAAACCAGTTATAAACAGTATACACCTTACTAATTATTACTTAAGTTTATGCACACACACTATATTGATAAAATGGTAAAATACTAATATGAAAATAATATAGAAAGTAATTCTTGGACTATAAATACAAAATAATTTAAAGAACAAAATAAAAAAGACTCTAGTAACGAAAAGTAATCAACTTATTTAACACAAGTTGTACTGCCTCACTAACGACAACATGCGATTGATATGCGATAAAATGTTTAACCAATATAATATATAGAAAAAATGCTGGTACAAGATTGGTAATATGTTTTGTGCTACTTCGGTAAACATTGTTAATGTGTAAAGTGGCGTGTTGTTTTTATCATTATATATATAAGCATTTAAATTTTAGAATTGTAAGTAAGAACTTGTCTCAAAAAATTAAAAAAAGAACAAAGTTAGAGCTACGTGCTTTTAACTTCTTGCAATGTGTAAACTTTTGTAAATGGTTTAATCAACATTTAAACAACGATAATATGGTTTATTTAACTTTCTTTATAGACAATGCATGGTTTCATTTAAATCGATATGTAAAAATTCAAAATGATCATACCTAGGTAACTGAAAATTTACATACTTTTGTGGAAACTACGATTACAACCTATAAAGGTTAGTATATAAAGTAAGACCAGTAATCAAACAATAATGTACTTATAGAAATAAGCATTCTTATAAATTTTTTTTATGTTAGTTTAAACATAAATATGAAGTATTAGTTTATTGTCTTGTTTGATAATATTTCTGTACATTTTTTGATCAAACAAAACTTTTATTTGCTTTAAATATATTCCTTTAACTAAAGTATAATAAAGCTTAATATAAAAAGGCAACGGTATGCAAATTGCAAACAAGTTCTCGTAAATACTCATTCCGCATTGTGACGTTAGAAAGCGTTTTACTCATTCAAACAAATGTTGACATTAAAAAAAAATTTTTTTATTAAATAGATGTCTTCAATTTTGTAAAATTTTCTAAATGTAATCATAAAAAAACTTTTAACTATTTGATAACATTTAAACATAAATAATAAGATAAATAAAAAAGATCGTCTGTTACACTTTTAGTTGAATCTGGGAGAGACTTGATGACACTAAAAAAACATGGCGGTTGGAAGTCATCAATGGTCGTTGAAGAGTATGTTGATGAATCGGTATCACACAGGACAGAAATAGCTAATAAAGTGTTTAGAACGTGTGAAACTGCTAAAATATAACTCAATTTGCGACTAGGTACTACATCAACGACAGTTGTGTCCATGGCCAAAAAAATGTAATTTTAACACAAGAAAATTCGACTGTTGTACCGAATAGTTTAAGGCACATGTCATTTATGTAATGTACATTTAATAATTATACTTTTTATATAAAGGAAATGTAACTTTTGTATAAAAAATATTCTAAAGTTAAATATCTATTTTTGTTTATGTGTATATATCCGGAAAAAAGTACTCACCTTTCTCCCATAGGGAAAATAATTGTCAAAAAGTGACAGTTTAGCACCTGTCAAAACTTCAATTTTTTTTCCCAACATACCTACATATATTTAATGTAGTAATATACATTTAATTAAGCGCGAACTTTAAATATCAAATCATATTATTTTGTTTAATTAACTATTTACATTCTTAAAATAGCGTTAAATAAAATTTTTTGATCTTGGCAGGTCGTTTTGTAAGTTTTTTTTTAAAGTGTTATAAAATTATCAGAAAACATAAATAACTACTAGTAATAAATGAAATATTATTTACCTGCGGTGAAAAAAGTGTTACATTACAACCTACTATCGACTATCGCGGTCAATGAAAATGAACATATTCAGGTAGAAATAAAAGGCGTGGTCACAGTCTAAGACAGAAAAGTACCGTGACCCTTATAATCTCTGAGATAAGAAACACCACAGTATCTATAAATTGTTATTTACTTTTTATACATTGAAAACTCAATTATTTCAACTATATATGAATATATATTCTATTATTATCTATCTATTAATGTTAATTAAATTTGATATTAACTTTTACAAAAAAACCAATTAAAGTGCTAATTGTCCAGTGATTTATTGTTATTTAACAAAATTTTACAGTTTTAACAATGAATAAATGAAATATTTTTATTCTTTCTTTCACGTTTTATTTAGGAGTATTAACTTTTAACAAATTCATAATTAAAAAAGTGCCCAAAACATCACGAAGCAAATATGAATAATTTTATTTAACAATTTTAATTATTCCATTTATCAAAAGGCCAATATCCTAAATAGCTTTATCTATGTATCTTCCTTTTAATCATATTTCCTGCACTTACTGTAATTAAAGGTTTTTTTAGTTTCCTGATTTAAAAGGCAATACAAAAACAAGACAATAGTATCGATTAAGACAATATATGTAATTTTTTAATAAAAAGGGTTTAGTGGGAAAACCTGCAATTTAAAAATCGTATTTTTCACTTACGGTAAATTAAAATTTAGTAGTGATTTACTCGTTGAAAGTATTGTGATTAAAGTGTTCGCGTCATTTCAGTTTTTAAGTTAAATCAAAAATGCCCAGAAGACCAAATCAGGGGGATTCTTCTTTAGTAATTCGTACTCGTATAGCAGCTCTAGCTGGAGCTGGTTGGTCCATAACAATAATTTCCCAAGATGTTGGTCTTTTTGTAAGTGTTTATATTTTATTTTATCTTTTATCAGTTATTGGTCAAAGTTTTTTTAAATTAAGAAATAATATGGCATGTATCCTTATTACCCCGGTCCATTCAATTGCTTTTATTACTGTAATATTAAGTTACTTATTCTTTATATTAATTTTTATACAATACTTATAGAGACAAACTGTTAGACGGTGGATTACAAGAAGTGAAATGGGATAATTAGATACTGTTTGTCCTGGAAGAATTCGTATAACTATCGAAGTTGAAGATTACTCCATTATGCATACAACCGATGAAAAAGATATACTTTAGCAATTCAGATATGTGCAAATTTAGAACTGGGTTGTATTGTGCGAACTATCCAACGTGGGCTGTATTAAACTGGCATACATGATTGATAACCCGCCCGAAAAATTGTTTTAACTCCTGACCTTGCCAATGCACGATTAGCATTTTGTCAAGAAAATATAGATAGATAGAGACTGGTCAAATGTTATATTTATACGCAGGATTTTGGGGTTGGATGCCTAAAGATGGCCCAGGAGAAATTACAAGGATTATCCTACCTAGATTTAATTCGAGTGAAGACAATTTATCCTGAAGAAGAAATGAATGGTTTGATGACGACCCCGAAATTTAATTTTTACCATGGCCAGCAAAATCACCTGACCTTAACCCTATTGAAAATCTTTAGGCTGCCATGGTAAAAAGTTGGAATGACGTTGGATTCAATGGGGCAAGAAAAAGAAATTTGCAGGAACTATCTCAATGTATCACGACATCGTGGAAATCATTCCGGAATTCTCCAATTTGCAAAAACCTTGTAAATAGTATGAGGAGACGTCTAGAAGAATGTATTAATAATAATGGGTATTACACAAAGTACTAAGGTGGCAATTTTTGTATTTTATATTATCATATGTATTATATTATATATTATGTGTAATAAATTATTAATGGTAAAGTAGTTTATCCTCCTGTTTGTGAAGTTGTAATTAGCACTAGATCTTATCTTCCTTAAGAGGGGCAATAAAAACTACTCTAAACTATTTTTATGACTACGTTTCGTGCCTCTAGTGTGCACTTCTTCAGGCCACTGAAAATTTATTTACGGTAAGTTTTTTTTGTCTTTATGTTGTACCTGTTAACAAATTCAGTTAGTTGTTATATACGTGTGTAATGTTGTTCACTTACAGTAAATAAATTTTTAGTGGACTAAAGAAGTGCACACTAGAGGCACGAAACGTAGCCATAAAAACAGTTTAGAGTGGTTTTTATTGCCCCTCCTAAGGAATATAAGATCTAGTAATAAATTATATATTGTGTAATAAATTCCATATTATGTGTAATAAATTATATAATATGTGTAATAAACTATATATTATGTGTAATTAATTATCTAGTATGTGTATTATGTATTAAATCTATTGTTTCATTCTTAACTTTATTCATTCATACCTAAATTTAACAAATACTTTGTAACTAAGCAGTTCAATTTCTTTTAAAATCATTTGACTACATAACTATATAAAATTGTTTTTTTGCACTTTTTATAATTCTAAATTTATTAAAATTCAATACTCCTAAATAAAACGTGAAACATAAAATAAAAATATTTTTTAATTCATAAATATTCGTTAAATAATAATAAACTTGAAAATAACACTTTTCCCGTTGGATTTTTTGTTGCAAAATAATTTTATTCATACATATATATTACTAAATTTTAAGTTTTTTACTTGATATATTATAAGGGTTAAGGTGGTTTTTTCTCTTAGAATGTGACCACGTTCTATTTCTACCTGAATATGTCCATTTTCATTGACCGCGGGTGTACATAGTAATAAAAGCCTATATTATTGGTATTTATTTAATAATTTATTAATATTGCCCTACTCTTATTATTGAGTGTCAATTTGTGTTTACTGTATTGAAGATACGATATCTGCTGTTATACCTCATAACTTAAAAATTACATAATTGTAGTTAATATCAATATTTTAATTTTTTTTTGTTTAGTTTTCAACAAAAGTCATCTCTAAAGTAAACGAAATTTGATTAACTTAGTATATTTGTATTTAACGAACTTTAGGTTAAGAAGCCTGGGGTTATTAAAAAACTTAATTAGTTTTTTATTTTTAAGTGTTGTTTTACGTAAATTGCTTCGTCTTCTAAAATAATCGATTTATTCTAGATTTTCAGCAATTTTAAAAGTTCATTTTTTGACTGGAATTTGTATTGCTACATATTTGTACGATCAACAATGTCGCATAGTTACATTTTCCAAAGGAAAATTATTATTTTAAGAACTATTACTTTTTAATATAAACATTTAGTTCTACACTATAATAAAGAAAAATATTTAAATTATTATATTAGACGCTTATACGTACTTAAACTTGTTTTATTTTGTAAAAAAAGTACAATGTGTTTACGTTTGACCTTTGTATACACGGACATGTAACACGCAAGTTTTGTGCTAGTTAAAAAAAACAATTCATTCATACATTCTGGTTATTGGCGATTTCTGAACGGTTGTGTCTATTTATACAGGCCAATTTCAATGAAATTTTTTATTTAAAAATTAAATCCTAATTTAAAACGGCATAGTTTACAATCCGGTGAGAGCTACAATATGATTGCAAAATATAAATAAATCAGCTCTTGCTCTCCACCATAATAAACATTTACAACATAATTTTGATTTTAGTATATTAGATGTGGAACCGAAATTTTACTGAAAATATTAGTTAGATACAGAAATGATATTTATCACAAAACATAAGAATAATGTTAATTTCAACACTGATACTAACAACCTTAGTACAGTTTCAAAAAAATTAACTTGCATACTCTAAAATTTCAAAATTACATGTTTTGGGTTACTTTCATTCGTCGTTATAATATTAAAAATCACACGACCATTAATTGTTTACCGCCATTAGTGATTTATTTACAGGTTTCGTGTAATTTATAAAAGTATGTTTACTTATTGCATAAAACCAAAAGTTTTAAATTTACTAAAAAAGATGATTAAAGATCTATATAGTTTTAAAAGCTTTAGCGTTTATATTAATAAAGTTTTTATCCATACGTATATAGGAGATTAAAGTATAATCCTAAAAGCGCAACTGTTGTCTTTCGTACCTAAAACTTAACAGCTATTTAAATACATTTTTTACAGATATTAATTATTGTTTGGCCTGAAATTAAAAATGGACACAACTTTATGAAACGTCGCCATAAGACATTACTCTTCAAGTAAAATTCTTAATTCTCCTTTAACATAAAGGGTTGCACAATCTCAGCTGTTCTTCATTTGGAGGAAAAGCATAATGATGCTATTTTAAGGCTACGTTTGTATACACGTGCTGCACGCAAGTTTTGTGCTAGTTAAAAAAACAATTCATTCATACATTCTGGTTATTCAATTTCTAAGGTTTTATATTTATACAATAAATTTCAATTAAATTTTTTATTTCAAAAGTAAATCTTAATTTAAGCGTAGTTTGAAAGAAATTTACAAAATAGATTACAGTAGCACTATTCAACGAACTGTTTTGACATAGGCACTAAACTTCTTCTACACGAACAAGAATTCAATAAATGAAACATAAAATTGTCAATCAATAAAATTTAAAATATTGTTAGAGACATGAAATGAACACTTGACAAATAATGTATTCAAACAATTATATGTATTTCAAGGCAACAACAGATAAGCATTAAAAAACATTAACTTGCATACTTAATTCAAAATTACATTACAATAAACATTCGTCGTTGTAATATTAAAAATCAACTTACAACGTTTACCGCCATTGTAACTTATTTACAATTAAAAAAATATGTTTACTTATTGCGTAAAACCAAAAATTTGAAATTTACTAAAAAAGATGATTAAAGATCTATAATGAGCTGGTAACGCTGTATCAGCGTTTATATTAATAAAGTTTTTACCCATACGTATATAGAAGATTAAAGTATAATCCTAAAAGCGCAACTGTTGTCTTTCGTACCTAAAACTTAACAGTTATCTAAATACATTTTTACAGTCAAGCTTGTACAAATTAAAAACGTATGATAATTTATATTGTATTAGTATCTATAAGACATTCAATGTTGCTGTACAGTATGTAAAAATGGTATTAGTGTTGTATTATAATTATACTATTTTCTTATTTTTATTAAATTTGTTAAAACGTTTACAGCCGTAAACTTATTCTAATTACATAAAATTATAATTAAAATGTTAAAGTATTTTTCATGAAATTACTAATATGCTCAAAAGATAAATTTTACGTAGTCTTAATTCCAAAATTGAAAACTTTGAATTGTGGTACTGCATAGATAATAGTAATTGATTGTTCTATTTGAGGCTATCGGCTTAGTGTCCTAAGTAATAATTATAATGTCTTTGTTATATAATAACATCTAAGAATGGTAGGGATCCATTAATTTTTTTCAATTTCAAAAGTAAATTTTAGACGTGGATTGTAACCTGTAGAAGACGTTTAAGGTATTAACAACAAAAATTTTAAGTTAGTCCTGTATTAATAAGCAAAAAAAAATGTTAAACAGGAAACAAATGTCGGTGTGTAAGTCAAATTGCATTGTACTTGATTTTACGTAGGTCATGCAATGGTTTTGTTTGTTTAGCGAAATATAGGAGACACTGGACTTTGCCCTATAAGGCAGTACCAAATGTGTACATATCTGGTTGTCATAAAACCATTTTGAAGTGATATATACAGGTTTGTATTGATTTTAATTTTTTAATAAAACCGAGAGTATATGAAAAGCCAGCTCCATACCAAATTTCAAGTTACTAAGACTTTTGGTTCGAGAGTTATCGTGAGTACATCTAAAGATAATTTAAATAAGATGCAATACTCCGCATATAAACAAGTTAAAAGAATATAGAGAAAAATTGTTATTTTTTAACGTATTGTACTTTCCTTTCAAGATATGGAATTTTTTTCTAAACAAAATTGTCGTAGGCAAGATTTGAACCTAGGATTATATATGGAATTGACTTTAAATTATAAATCAAATATCTAACCCACACAGCCAAAAGTAACCAAAAGTCGTAATAAAGGTAACCGCTTTGGATTGGCAAATGTGATCATAGAGTACCCAAAAGTACACCCAATGGTGAACTATGTCCCACTTAATCCCTCCATAGGATACTCTTATACTGACCTTGCGTGTATGCAACGGTCAACCTTTTAGGATAACCCGAAATTAACCGAAACGGACAACTTATTGTCCACTTTTAAAGCTACTCTAAGGATACTTCTTTTTAGTTATTCATTGGTCAACTTGTTGGGCTAACCTAAAGTTAATCGAAATGCCCGGTGCATAGTTGAATTTTAAAACTACTAAAAAGATACCATTTTTTGTTTGCTCAACGTTCAACCTGTTAGGGTAATCTAAAGTTAATCGAAAGCGATTGTTAATGGTTGGTATTTAAAACTGCCTAAAAGATACTAATTTTTGTTTGCTTAACGTTCAACCCGTTAGGATAACTTAAAGTTAATCTAAATGGGTATTTCACTATTTAATTTTAAAGCTGTTTAAAATATACAATTTTTGCACTTATTCAAGAATCAACCTGAAGTTAACTGTAAAAGATGTATAATTGTTGGATTTTAAAACTGCTTAAAAAATACTATTTTTTCAGTTGCTCAACGATTAATGGCTGCTTAACGGATATCTTATAGTTAAAATTTGAAAATAAAACACATTAAAGTAAAGGTGCAAGTCTTGAAAAACAGATTTTATACGATACGATATAATACATATATATTTATTACTTATTTACAAATTTAAAAATATCTAAAATAAATGTCATCGCCTTTAACTCTTTTTCACACTTTTTCTCGATTTTCTAATCCACACCTTTGTCGCCACTAAAACGCCATTTCTGTAGTTGTGGAAACTATTCATTTTACGGAAGCTGAAATTAGAAAAAATACTTAACTAAACCACTAATATTTATATTTGATTTGATTTTTTACAGGGTTCCCAGCGATCTAGAAAATTGTAAAAAATCTGGGTATTTTAAAATCAGGACAAACATGTAAAATTTAGAGAAAGCCTGTTTCTATGTCTTTTTGTATACTGACCGTTCATCTGCAATTATGAATTATGTGTTCTTTTGTGTCTGTTAAAAATATGTATAAAGATGTTTTACCTTTATAACTGGAACTTTTAGTATAACACAATTACACGAAGTTAACACTCGACTTGTACAACACGCACATCAACAAAACTTGAACGATTGTCTAGCAGGTAAAAAAAACGACGTTCAATTTTAAACTTGTCTTAAAAGAACCCGGTGGTTATTTAAATTACTATACCGATTCTCTCCCACTTCAACAACATAATTTTAAATTTTACAAACGGTGGGCGTTTGTTTAATGTTAATTCAATGATTCTTGAAATCTATGTTTGTTAAGTTTAAATTAACCCCGTAACGTGCATGCTCGAGTTAATTCTATTACGCTAAATGGGCCAAAATAGGCACGCTCGAATTAAATCGAGCGCTATCGCTATAGGAAACATAAGAAAAAAATGGTCTTTTTGATTTTTTTTTATTTACATCTGTCTTGTAAGCTATAAAATGTTAGAGTAATATTACTTTTCGTCCAGTTGTAAAACAAAGAAACGTTTTTTTTGAAAATTATTATTGATTTAGTAGTGAAAGACTTTTTTTGTAATTTAATATGTAAAAATTATAAAACTGCAAAGATAAGTGTTTATAGACAGTTATTTTGTGTTTAGTTATTACTTTTGGCCAAACTAAAGTTTAAAAATGTATTTTCTTAAATTAAAAAAAACGATTCTTTTGTGGTTTTTTAAAAAAAAAGTGCTTTAAGAGGTTAAATAAGAAGTTAAGAATAATCAGTACAAATGTCATATCCTTATTGTTAACTGCGACATGAAAACTTAAGTTACAATTTTTTTTACGAAATTTAATTTTTTTTTAATGATGGCTACATAATAAAAAACTGTTGAATTAATTCCAGAAAGTTCATTTGAAGCACTAGATCAATTATTGTATTGTCACTTTCGACATTAATAATACTTTTTTACCGTTTATCGCAAATAAACTATCCTTTAATAAGAAACACTAAAATTTGCCTGTATTACGTTTTTAAAATTGGATATTGATGCGCATATAGCTCCTTTATGAGTCACAATATTAAAGAAGCTTAAATACAAAACTTGTTCGGTATGTCTATGTCTGTTTGGAAAAATACATTTTTCTTGTTTGCTATCAAGAGGCCAAGTTTATATTGTAATTGTTTAACGGATTTGTTAAAGCAGAAATGAATATTAAACTCTGCTCAAAGTAATAACGATTTGTTTTAAAAAAATTTTGTCAGCATCGACAGAATGAGATTCTTTAAATAAAATTTCCGTTAAAACTGCAATATCTAAGAAAAAGACCTTGAATGGTCGAAGAGACCGACACAGGGATTATCCACAAAGGCTATTGTTTGTTGCCCAGTTGACACACAGCCGCAATGCAAAACAAGTTCTTAAATTAATCATTTACCGTAACGGATGAAACAAAAACGACAAAAAAAGTTTTTACAATCAACATTAAGATGCCGTCGCGTTTATTAATACTTTCTCTTTAACCTGCTAAACGCCTTTGAAGAAAAGTTTGATATTTTTTATTAATTTAAGGGCGATAATTTGAACTATTGTCAATACGATTTTGTATCGATCCACATTACAAATTATAAAAAAGTTTGTTTAAAAAAAATAATTTTTAGGTTGAAATTAAATTTAAAAAATCATTAGGCTACAAACAAAAAAGAACAATGTTTATGACGATAATCGGATTAAAATAGTACATTCCAGAAAACTGTTGTTCTAAGGATTTCATTGTTAGATAATTAGATTTTTATTATAAATGTAAGCAGTAACTAAACCTACAAACACTAATTAATAATAATCAATTACACTTACAACTCCACTAAAATGTTTTTTTTCAAATACAAGTTTTTCTAAGATAATTAGTCTCAGCGTATACAACTACGGATCCTATATACTTATAAGAATTACAACAAATAATTAGCGAAACAATGACTGCAGGTTCCATCTGCAGTGCTTTTAAATATTTTTAAAATAAGTGTTTGTCTATTTAAAAAAACATACCCTTGAATTTGTTGTAATTAGAGCTTACGGAGCGACTAACTAACTTCTGACGATTTTGATCAATTCTTTAAAAATTCATAATCTGAAAACTAAGCGGTAATGCACAAAAAAACCAAAATAAAGGTACTTTTTTGCCATGAGAATCACCAAAAATCAGAAACGCAATTGGTAAACTCATTTCTTAGTTCCTCCTTGTAAGTCGTAATAATAGTAAGAGGTAACTATTAGAATATAGAAAAGTAATTTTGGTTTAGGGTGATTTTTCTTCCGAGGACGTTTTTCCGCGATACAGTCTTATTCTACACAAAAACATTCTACTAAAAGGTTAATTTTTAGGATTAACATAAAATTAACTTTATAGAATGTCCGTTTCACAACTTTTATAGACATTTATTATAAAACTCACCAAAAATAACATTTATGTGGTTACTAAAAAGACATGTAGTTTCATTCTGTACTATAAGGCTACTAAAAACTTAATTTTTAGGATTAACATTAAATTAATTTTGTAAGATGTCAGTTGTATAACTTTTTCAAGACATTAATTAGAAATCTCTGAAAAGATATCGAAAAGTTAACTTATAGGGTTAGTAAAAAACAAGTAGTCTCATTTTATACTTGAAAGCTCTTAATAGGTTAATTTTTATGGTTACCATCAAGTTAACTTTTTAAAACGGCTTTTGAGTAACAATTAAAGTTGTCTATTGAAGAGTTATCCAAAAGTCAACCTCTGTGGGTAAGAAACGAGATAGGTCGCCATATTTTATACTTTAAGCTTATACAAAAAGTAACCATTACGTTTACAATTTGGCGTATTATTAGGAATAACTATTTGTTGTGAATAAGTTAACCATAAAGGACACGCGGTAGAACTAACTTTTATGAATGACTAAAAGGCACGATAAAGATACCACATGCTTGTCAACTTTTCAGGTTAAAGTATGATCACTTTTTAGACAATTAAGGTTAACTTTGGTTATGTGGGAATAATGTTAGAAAAACATTTCATTTAAACGAATTGTTAAGAAGAATTATTTGTATAAGAAATTGTAAAAATAAATCGAATAGTTTACATACGTACAAAATTAGATAAAAAACACACACACACACACAGACACCCAAATTTTTTTGTCACATTTTTTTGATTTAGGAGGCCTTGAAACGTTAAATTATGCAATAAAAATTTTTCAAAAAAAATTGCGATTGCTATACTTTCCTTATAGGAAAGTAAAAAAAAACAGTTTTAGTTTTCATTAAGAAACAAAATGTATGTGTAGCACGTGTGTGCGTAATAGCATAACAAATTTTTTAACGTTTGATATTATATATGGGCTCAGATCGTTGTTATTCAAATATATATATATACAGTGCACTATTGAAGACCAGCACCATATTCCTTTCGACGGAACGACATTGTATATTGCGCTGTAACTGTTCATACAAATTAGTTCTTTTCGTCGAATTCATCGTTTTATGTAAGAATAAACTGCTCAGAAGCAGCCGTCTGAGAAGCATAATACAGATATATAAATTTTACTATTTACAAAAAACTGCATATTCCTTTTCTTCTTCTTAAGTCACTTCTTAATAAATAAATTTTACCTAAATATTCGAGAAAAATTTAGTGAGCTTAAACCTAACGCTATACCTTCACCATTCAAAACAGATAATTTTCAAACAGCGTTGTCTCCCTTCTCAAAGACATGGAAGCAAATAAATCTTTTGTTTGTTTAACGGTGAATGTGAAAACTAGTAATAGCGCTCATGTTCCTCAAGAGTTAAGAAGCCACGACACATCAAACAGTCATTTATTGCCACTAACAACAAAACTTTTCAATTGCCATTTTGTAATTCAAATTATTTTTCAAACCACTTTTAAAAATGTTGTAACTTTGGTGTTGGGCAACGATTTGAAAAGGTTGTTTACTTTAAATTGCGTAAAAACTGTTTGAAGCACACAGATAACCTTTCTTGCGACTCAAAAATAACGTGTGATAAATGCAATAAAAATATTATAGTCACCTTCACTTTGAAAAGGACAGAGTGTCAGCAACTAACGTGGTCCGTTTTTTTGAAATTTCTTTCATTGTAGAACTCTCCTGATCTAAATTAAACTTCTTTGTCTTGCGTCTAATCTAATATGCAGGTGCTGCTAGCTGGTAAAAGTCAAGAATGCAATAGTTTACCGATGAAATGCGTTTGCGTTATTTAGATTTTACAACTAATTTTACTTGTCTAATAATATCCACAACATCTACTGTCATAAGTTTTGACAGATACGGTCTCGTTATGTTCTATGGAATTACATTAGCCGGTGATAATTTTAACATGTCGGTTCTTATTGAGATTTTAATAAGGGCATCACTATTTTATGATTTTTGTTAGATGATTAGGTTTTTTTAAATACACGTGAGAGCCTATTTTAAAAAAACAACTTTGGGGTAGATCATTTTCCCACGTTCCAACATGTGTAGAAACAAGAAGATAACTTTTATGCATTTCACTGTAGAACAATTACCTTTAACGTCATGCGAATTCTTGAAAAAATGTATTCTTAAATTCTGGCAGTTGGAGGACGTACATCTAAAAAACTTTTTTTTGTTATTCTTATCGGCAGAGCGTTACTGTAAAACGCATTAAAAAACGATTTAAACAGCAATCGCAATTTATTGTGTCAATTCCTTTTAATCCAGGTTTGTGTTCTCTAGTAGATGCGAAACAACAAGCTCTCAATAGATTTCAATTATAAGAGAGGAAATTGAGCAAAGATCCCGTTTTAAAAATCGAATATACCAACTTTATAAACGAGTATCAACGTTTAGGACATATGTTCAAAATACCTACCTGGTCAGACACATTGTTCTTTTTTTACTAATTCAATTATTACTACTATGGGCGCGGAAAAATGCACAGCTAAAATTCCTTCTTACTATTTACCTTATCATGTTACTAAAGTTAGAGTGGTTTTCAATGCGAGTGCTAAAAGTGACATGAGTAAATGGCAGTCAGATAGTTAGATTAGTCTTGCAAGACGACTTGTTTTCAATCTTACTTCGTTTCCGTCAGCATCCAATCGCTCTCGTAGAAGATATTGAAAAAGCTTATCGACAAATTTTGATTAAACCTGGTTTATGCAAATTTTATTTAACTTTATGGCGGGATGATTTTTCAAAAATATAGATACTTATTGTCTTAATACTGTTATCGACGGCACCGCTAGTACTAGTTACTTAACAACCACGTGCTTGAAGCATCTGGTTGATTTGAACGCATTTGAATTCTCCCAAGCGTCTAAAATTCTAAAAACATGCTTTTATATGGACAATTTTCTGACTGGTAGCTACACTGTGGAAGAGATATTAGAAAATCGCACTCAGCTTATTGATATTTCAGACAAATTTGATTTTCCATGTCAAAAATGTATTGCCTCTGAACGTACACAGGACTTACTGTAAACGAATTACAAAAAATTTCAATTTGTTTCATACAGTTGTGCCAAGCGTCGGCGTTTAGTCACCGATTAAAGATTTTAAAACATGATTAACAGATAAAATCTGCCTTTCTCAAATACCTTAACTTGTTTTTAAATAGTCAAGAGATTACCTATAAAAGTAGGTAGAAGATTTGGTATCTCACAATTTTATTTATTTAAATTTAGAAAAAAAAATTCCGGTTTGGTTGCCGAGTAAACATATCTTCACCATATTAATTTTTAAACACTTTCATGAAAAGTTACTTTATTGAAGTCCTCAACAATTTTTTGCTTTTATTGGAGAAGAATTTGGGCCTATTGCAGACAAAAGTATTGCTACAAAAGTATTGCTATCATAAATAAAAAACAAGTGTTTTCGAGCAGATCCGAAGTCTCATGATCCGTTTATAAGTGATTTGCCGTTAGAACGTCTTTGTTTCTATCGTTCCGTTTTTACAAACATTGGTGTAGAATACGCCGGTCCTTTTATAATCAAAGATGGTAAGCTGAGAGACGCTAAGCTAATAAACTCATATATTTTCCTTTTTGTATGTTTACTTACTAAATCTATTCATTTAGAGCTAGTAACCTATCTGTCTTGCGACGTTTCATCGGTAGTAGAGAAAGGCTATGTTGTTTAATGTTAGACGACAGTAGTAACTTCACTGAGGCAGCAAGACAATTGCACGATTTGTAATAATTTTTAACAATCACGTGTCGTTCAAGACGACATATCTAATTTTTTTTAGTAAATAAACAAATTGTCTAGAAGTTTATTGTACTTCCATATTAGTGGATTGTGGGAAAGCGGAGCCAAAAGTGTTAAACTATATTTGAGAAAAGTTTTGTATAATACTCAGACCACCTACAAAAATTTTCAAAAAAATGTAGTTCAAGTAGAGATCGTACTGAATTTGCGACCCTTATGTCCTTACTTGATCTAACAGACTTTCCTTCTTTAACCTGCGGTCGTTTTTTGATCAAAGGTCCATGAGTTGCTCTTCCTGGGCTAAACATACCTGTCAACGAGAACAGACTTAGACATTATCAGCACATACAAAAGATCCTACAAGAGTTCTGGAAGAGATAAAACGTGAAAGTGGTTCTAGAACTGCCACGGTCAATCTAATGGTTTTCTTGTCTGTCAGAACTATTACGTGTTGGAGTTTTAACCCTGATTACAGAAAACAACTTGCCACCCTTACAAAAACGCCTGGGTCGTCTTGTCAAGGTACACCAGTCCGAAGACGGCGAGGTACGTGCAGCTACTTTGAGTATTGTTACCAAACCAAACGAAAATCAAACGTGCAGTGCACAATTTTTGTTGTCTTTTCATATATCAACATGACTCCTAAGTTTGAAATGCATTTTTTGATTTAACAAATAAAAATTGGAAAAATCATGTTGTTACGAGAAACTCTGGTTTCTTGAGTTGATCCGCATAGAATAAATTGTTAGGCTGGTCTTCTTGTAACAAAACAAAGCAACGGCTAACAGCTTCTTCGGAGAGGGATCGCAGATTTTATTATGTGTGATTTAACGTGAATTTAAAAAAAGGCGCCAAGACGATGAAAAATTAAATTCGGGAGGTACTCTACTCGTAGCAGGAAAAGAATAAATATTTACACGTACGTTGAATGAATTATAAGTTGCGCCGAATAGCGAGCAACACACCGTACAACAAACTGACCCCTGTCGGTCTAAACAGTTACATAAACATAACGTCTGAATTTATATTTACAAATCTATACATTGTAGACAAACAAAACAATTTAAGCCTTCGAGACTCAACGCGCACTGCTTATAAGTGCGTGAAGCACAAAAATATTATTAATTGTGTTAACTTAACATGCACGTACGGTCATAAACCACATGACCATCGAAGTACAAATCAAAGAAAGAAATTAAAGTAGTAATACTCACAGTTAGGTTTTACCTCAGTCGGTTATTAGCTAATCTCCGTACTTGATGTACTTAAAAAGTAATATTAAACACAATCTAAACGAGCATCTAATTGTTAACACAAATAAAAGGTTTCCTTAGTATCCTATTATTACGAACGCAAATGCGCAGCGTGTCCCTTCGACTTAACAGCATAAATTTCCCGTGTTTGTCGTAATTATTCTTCCAAAGAGGGATTGACCTGCCTGTTTCCAACCCTTGACGGTAGATACGATAATGACTTTATCAATAATGTGACGTCATGGAAATTTTCCAACAAGGCCACCTGCTAGTTATCTTCGGTGATAACGATAAACATTTGGTGGGTACCAATATCCGCTACAGACAATTAGCAGAGTCAATTTAAACCCTCAATAAAGAAAAATGTATACCACTCACCCCGATTCAACCTTCCAAATGCAATTGCATATTAGGATAGTAGCGTGAAACAATCTAACGGTAAAGGTTAACCCGAGCGTAAAAGTACAAAACTCGTAGATGGTCTTGTAGCAAGTGAGATAAAAATGCTGTCTAAACTTTGACAGTCTCGGCGCAAATTGAACTATTAATTTCTTTTTTAACATTACAATGTGTTACATCTTTTGTAAAGAAATCTGTAAACCAGATATTTTAGTTGATAAAGTTGTGGAAAGTTTAACCTTTACAATGAATACTGGTGATTTAAATAAGGATGATCAGTTATTGACTTTGGTCATATTTTATGTGATTCAATAACTAAGAGATAAATACAATAGGTTTAGTATCAAAATAAGTATGTTTTTACTTTTCTGTTTTGTAAATTTTTTAATAAAGAATTTGTAAAAACACCATACTGGTTATCGTAATTGTAATTGATGATTAAATTAAAACGTTATATTTGTAAAATGATTAAGATTGTTTATACATTATACAAAAACATTTTTTAACTACAGCTTAATCAAATAGTTATACATTAGCATATTAGTCATTTGGTTTGCTTGACATTTTCTAATTTAAAATGGCATAGTCCCAGGAACATTTTATTCTTTATCAATAAACAAAAATAAAACAAAATTAACAGCTTAAATTCATATTTATTTTAAATCAAGTCTAATCTTTTATTTGTTTGTTGAAATTATTTTAATTTAAGTTTATTACATTTCAGTCAAGACATAAACAATGAGTAATATTTTTTGACAATGTGAACAACGGAACAATATAATCGCATTTTAACAACTACACAATGACGCAGTTTACTTTATTCATTTACAGTAATTTATTAAAATCTTACCCAAAAAATTACAATAAGATTTGTAACGATACACTAATAGGATTTTACCTCTACGAATAATTGGTTTTATCGTGTTATATAATTACAATTGAATTTTTAAAAGCTGTAAGTTTTTATACGTTTATTTACCTTTTATGTCCCAAATTGTTTAATTTATTCTTATTTAACAAAAATAAAAATTTATATTTTGAGTAGCATTTTGTAAATTGTTAGCATTAATGATATTTTTTACAAAAAGTAATAAATATGCAGTCGTATTGCACCAATCTTTCAAAAAGATACTTAAGATACAAAATTATATAAAATATTACGTTTAGAACGAAAAGAAAATAAATGTAAATTTACCTTTTATAAAATTAAAATAACTTTTTAAATAAATTATACCAGCATTAAACAAAATGAAACGCTATACAATTTACTTTAAAAATTGAATATTGTTGAAATATTTATTTTTAATATGTATTTAACTAAAGAAAATTATACACAATTTATTTCCTAAAAACAGAGCAACGTTTTCTCAAATCTCACATAAAAGAAATTTCCCTAAAGATATCTGTCTGATTTTATTTGTTGCATTTAAAAAACTTAAATTTATTTTTAAAAATAGAGTAAAACGGTTATTGGAATATTTGTAATAATTTATTTATACACAATTTTTAAATTTTCAATTTAGTACATCAAAGTTGAAAACATACATTTTTGAAGTAAATAAACTTTAATTGTTTAAAACGTGTTTAATTTAGTTATATGCTAAATATAAAATGTTTATTTATGAGATCTATTTATAAACTATTAATGAAATTACACATTTCTAGCATTGTGCTTTCCAAGTAAACAGTCTTAAAAAAGAATTTATTTCAGTATAATTTATTTAAATATTTTGATTTAAAAAAATGAATTTTCTTACAGTTCATCACTAAATTTACTAAAAAAAAGTAAATGCTTTAAACGACGAATTAAATAAACTCTACTACTGAAACAGTGTACTGTAAATGTATTTACAGTTAATATTGTTTTTAATGTGTTATTTTAAGATTAGTGTTGTTAACATATTTCATATAAAGTATTTATATTACATTATTATTGTCATATGTTTACCAAAACACGCTTTTAACTGTTGTTACTTGAAACAATTGCTTATGCTGTGTAATAATTTTAGAAAGTTCTCAAACTTTAGTTTGACGTACAATAGCAGTATGTCACAAATAAAGCATATTTATTACATGTAGAACTTGTTTGTTTTGGTTTTTCATTAAGATATCAAAGTAAACTTTATAATCTCAACTGTTCTTTGAATTAACTTCTTTATCTTAAAGAAGAAGAACTTTCTCTCATGCAGAGAATACATTTTGTAGTCAATTTTATAAAACATTATAATTGTAAGTAATTCAATGCCTTTCCCATATATTTCTTTATTTCTTTTTATTTGTTAATTATTTGTAGCTATAAGTTTCAACCTAACTGTCATCATCAGGCCTCTAAAGTTATCAACTAATAGTAAAATCTAAACCTTAAAATTCTTAATATACTTACAGTTAATAAATAAATTTAAATTATACAGTTTATGTCAAAATGACAATATAAATTAAACAAAATTTGTACAAGAAAGGTATGTAAAATAATAATATTATTAACAAAAAAATTAAATAAAAGTAAAAACAATTTAAATGAAAAATGTTATTTAAAGATGAAATTTTAAAAACAGGAGTAAAAAACATTATTTATATATTTACTATTAATGAACGGTTCTTTAACTTTTCTATATAGCCCTCCAAAAATTCATAAATTAAACAACCCAATTAAAATTGTTTCTTTTTATAACACTCCTGTTTCTAAAATTTCATCTTAGTTAAATCAAACGTTACCTTCTTACCTGAACTTTCAATTTCCTTTTTCTATTTTTAATTCACAATCACTAGCTGATGAATTAGTTAGTTTAGCTATAAATAAAAATTGTTTTCTTATGTCTTTTGATATTGTTTTTTTTTCAAGCTTTCTTTTTATAGAATGCCAAAATATTGTTAACGAACATCTATTTGGATCTAACCTTCCTGATCATATTTGCGAATTTTCATCTATTTGTCTAAAATTATATTTCAATCAAATTTTTTTCATTTTTAATAATTAAACTTATATTCAAAAAACAGGTCTGCCTATGGGTAACAATCTTTCACCTATACTTGCTGAAATTTTATTTACTAACTTAGAAACTAAAAACCTTTTTTTGAATAATTTATTCAAAAAACATTTTATTTACTATAAAAGAGATGTTGACGATATACTAGTTATATTTAAAGGTAATAATTATGACTTAGACCTTTGTTTTAATATTCTGAATTCATTACATCCTAACATTAAACTCACTTTTGAAAAAGAATCTAAGAACGTTCTTAATTTTCTAGACTTATCTTTAAATAGAGTTAATAATTCTGTCAAAATTGATATTCATCGTAAAATAATACTACTGATCATGACATTCCTTCTTTTTTTATCTATTTAAACAAAATGTCAAGTTTTAGATTCTTTTTTAATCGTTTATAAAATACCTCTTGATAAATTTAATGTTAATAAACAACTTAACATTTTTTATAATTTAGCAAATAATAATAATTATCCTCTAGATATGATCAAAAAACTTCAAAATAAAATTTTTAATTCTATTAATATTAAAAACTTCAACTGTTACTCCACTTTTAGATAACATTAAAAAGACATATTTTTCTCTTCCTTACAACGGTCGCTCTTCTTTTGAATTTCAAAATTAATTTAAAAAGCATAATATTAACATTTCTTTTTCATCTAAATTTAATTTAAAATTTTTACTTGTCAATAGTAAAGATAAAGTAGATGTTGAGGATTTGGTTTGGATTGATCGCTGATTCTTTGTTTTATATCTTTTCTGCAACTTGACACCATGTGGCACCATTTAAGAATAATTTTACTCGTATTATTACGTAAATAAATAAGACGCTACTTGAGTGTAATAGTACACTTACTTTTTATTTCACTATTTACACTTAATTTAATATAAAAATAACTTGCATTGGCTTTTAACATAAATTGAAATGTAATGTCGTGTATGATACAGCGATAGACCAAAGGGAAGTGTCTGATTTTTACACCCTTGGCATCCCTTGCGTTCTCATACGAACATGCGCAGTATAAATGCATTAACAGTAGATATTCTGAATAAATCTATTGTTTACAAATTAAATTGTGGTAGCTGTAATTCTTTTTATATTGAAAAAACCGGCCGTAGATTTCGAACAAAAATAGCAGAACATGTTTCTTACATTAACAATTTAATTATAGTTAATTTATATAATAAATCTTCTTTCGCTAATCATATATTAGAATATAACCACTCTTTTGGTTATAAAAGTAACTACAAAATACTTCATATTTGCAATAAAAGTCTAAAATTATTTTTTTTGGAGACAAAAGAAATTGTTAAGCATAATAATTGAGAACCAGATGCATGTTTAAATGTAATTCTTAATTTTGAAAATTATTTTCTCTTTCTTCTTAGATAACATTTTTGTTTTTATTTAAATTATTTTTATTTTGATTTAATTTTCTTGTTAATAATATTATTATTTTATATCCCTTTATTGTACAAATTTTGTTTCATTTATATTGCCATTTCGACATAAACTGTATAATTTAAGTTTATTTATTTATTGTAAGTATATTAAGAATTTTAAGATTTAGGTTTTACTATTAAATTCATAATTTTAGAGGCTTGATGATGAACGTTAAGTTGAAACTTGTAGCCGCAAATAATTAATAAATATAAAAGAAATATATGAGAAAAGCATTTAATTATTTACACAATAATTGAACATCCTATTTTGTGTTACAAACTTTATAATGAATAATATAATCTTCAAAACATTATAGTTTAGTGAGAGATGCAAAACGTTTAATAAGCAAAAAAAAACCTAAATATTTAGCTTATATTACAATTTTTTAACAAAAGTTGAACGCATTTTTATAAACGTATGATAGGTCATTTACGGAACTCGTTTGTTCAAGAGATTGAAAGAGCTAAATATACTAGAACTCTGAAAATTTACATTTTAATAGAAGTCAGTATGATTTATTTCTCCAAAGATTTGAAAACCGTTCTACTTGTAGTTGTTTCACAAACTGTATATTTAATTTTTTTAAATAGAATGCTGTAATTCATTTAGTTTTTTTAAATTCTGCCTTGTTTGCTCTTTTTTTTATTTCTATCTTTGTAACTACTCATACGTAGTACATACTGGAATTTAAAATTTTCATTTTGTTGTCAGCAATTGTTAAGCTTTTATTATGTTTTTAAAATAATTAATAAATTTACCCAAACATGTACACTTAACTAAACAAAAAACGAGACACCTTTACAATTTACAATACGAAAAGATCAAATTGTTTATCCACAAAAACAGAAAAATCAATTTATTTTTTATTTTTGAATGATTTACTACAGTAAACTTCATTTTCTTTATTTTATCTTATTAATAACATTTTAAATATAAGTTACTACACTTCGTTTTTGATTACTTTTAAGTAGTTTTTTTTTTAATTTCTCTCATTGGTCGAAATGTCAAAGAAAGGCATTTATAATAAATGTTTTAAACAATTGCTAACACACTTATAAAGACTTATTACCACTGGAATGATTATGTGTCAAAACAATAAGTTTGCTACGTTTTAAATATTTTGGTGTATAAATATAATTGATTGCAACTCTGAACTATTTATTTCTTTGTTAGTCAATACATGTTTGCGATTTTAGTCTTTTTTTGCATGTTTACATAACGATAACACTGTAACGGCACTCGTGGGTTTTTAAGACAATGAGTGCAGACAAGATACTAGGAAGTCAAATAAACAATTATTAAAATTGCCAAAATTGGTCGATTAACTTCCGAAGTGTCAGGGATGCCAAGTAGCTTAAATTTAGAGATTAAAACCTCTAAAATTCTGATTTTAAATAAAAAATATAGGTATCATTCATTGAGTAAATACTAAGTAGTTAATATCCTATACTTAAAAACAAACACATAGTAATGGAAAATAAGTAAACAGTAATTCATATAAAATCTAAAGATAAAGTAAATAATATGTTTTAAAACCTTAAATTTAAGAAGTTGCCGTTAATTCTTTACACTTATACTTCAAAAACAGTCCTAAACTAAGTCAAATAAAATGATTAGCAATAAGTAAATTTTGCCTTTTTCTTAAACAAAAACCTGAACTCAATTTTTTTTAAATTGTAAGCTAAATTAAGTAGTTTCTCAAATCACATCAATTAATTAGTAATTTCTAATAATGCGTAAGTTTTAAATATTAATTTAATAAAAAGAAGGTGAGTTGTAAACAACCATTGTTTCAAGAAAAAGAATCAGATTTCATTCACGTTCGTGTAGAGTCTCAAGATTAATGATCTCACTTTGTAGAATGCAACGCTGTTTCAGATAACTTAACGACGCATTAATTAACGTTTGGAAAATTTTCAGAATCACAATCGTTAATAGTAATCTTTTTCTTACAATTAAAAACATTCGTTTTATTGATAGACAGATTCATTTTAAATTATGAGAGTACTCGACAATCTCATGATTGCAAAAGAATTATAGGTAGAAAAATCCGGTATAAAAGTCTAAAACATTCAAACAGGGGAAACTAGATATATATAACAAAACAGAAATTAAAGGCATACAGACTTTTTAACCTTCGGATGACCAAGTGGGGTCCCTATGTGACCCCCGAGATGATTTTTTTATTGTATTTCCTTCAGTGTACATTTTATGGGTTCAATTATTTTTTTAGCTGACTTTTTCACCTTTCCCCAAGTTATAATGTATTTAATTATGTATATTTTTTTTTAAAAAAAAGTTTTGTGCATGGGGTCATTTAAAGACCCCACGTGGTCTTTCATGTTATAAAAAAATTCTATTTAACAACTTAGTCTGAGAATAATTTCAAGTAGATTTTCTAAATGAGGCTTAATTGTACCTTGATTACATGTTCCAAAGAATTCAGTAATTGAATAATTATACTTATCGCAAAGTTCTTTGAAAATGTAATTAGGAATAAGATGGAAATCTAATTACATTATAATTACTTTTGCTAAGGTACTTGGTAATTGCAAAATTATTTCCGTTTAGTTCATAATTTAGCGATGTCGCGTAAAAGTCTTTCGGATGCCGAACTTGAAAGATTGGGAAATGAATTTACTGCTGATATTTCTAACGAGTTGCAATCAGAGAGTGAAGATGTGTTACTTGAAAACAGTGATGTTGACAGTGTGGGTATTGGTAAGCATTTATTTGACGATAGTGATAGTGAACCACCTGACAATAAAGATATAAATACAACTGTGACCAAAGATGGTACCTTGTGGTCAAAAACCAAACTATCCATAAAGCGACGACTATCAAGAAATATAACGAAGAAACCTGGACTTACATATTATAGTAAAAATATAGTTACACCTAAGGAGGCATTCTAGTTACTTATAACTGATGAAATGTTTAACATTATAATTCAAGAAACCAACAGCAGAGCTACTTCGTTGAAAGAAGATGAATGAAACGTAAGTCGTTTTGAAATGAAAGCATTTATGGGTTTATTGATTATTGCTGGTTTACTGAAAGCATGTCAAGAGTCAATTTTAGAATTATGGAGTCATCGAAATCCTGCATTACAGCGAACGATTTTTTCTGCTACAATGTCCCGAAATAGAATGAAAGAAATACTGAGATTTGTTAGATTTGACAATATAAATACGAGACCGAAACGTCGCGAAAAAAGTAAATTAGCAGCAATTGAAGAGGTATTTGATATGTTTACTTTGAACTGCAAAACAGCATATATACCTAATGCTGAAGTTTGCATTGACGAACAGCTTGTTCTATTTCGTGGCAGGTGTCCCTTCCGTGTTTACATAAAATCAAAACCGGCCAGTTACGAAATAAAAATATGGACACTATATGACTTGGAAAATGCATATTGCTGGAACATGCAAATTAATTAAGGAATGCTAAACAATTCCCCAGAGAAGGAACAGGGCAAGCGGGTTGTTTTAGATAAGGTGAAAGATTTGCCTTCCGGTTATGGAGATTCCACCGATAATTTTTTTACATTCCTAGCTCTCGCACAAAAATTATTGAAAAAAGGGAAAACCTTAGACGGAATAATGCGGCAAAACAGAAAAGAAGTTCCTCAAGAATTCCGTCCAAATAGACAAAATGCTGCTTATTCAACGCAAGTCCTATATACACAAAGTGCTATGATGGTTTCCTATGTTCCCAAGAAAAATAGAAGTGTAGTTTTACTATCGACACAACATTTTGATTTGGATATATCAGACGAAACAACTAATTTCAAACCAGATATCATACTTCACTATAATAGGTGCAAAGGAGCAGTAGATTCTTTGGATCGAAAGGTTGGAGAATACTCATGTTTTCGTAACACAAAGCGGTGGCAATTAGTTTTGTTTTTTTATATTTTGGATTTGGTAGCGATAAACGCTTTTACTTTGTTCATCCACAAGTATGATAATAACCAGAAGGGAAAAACTTTCAGAAGACGGTTGTTCCTTCAAGAGGTAGGGATGTAATTAGTAAAACCACTAATAGCTGAACTATCAACAGAACATTTACCTAAATACATAAAAATTGCTATTAGCGAGATTTTGGAAACCGACGATCGGAAAGAGCTACAGCAAGGTGATAAAATAGAAACAAGTGCGAAACGTGGTCGTTGTGTGATGTGTCCAAGGAATCTCGACAAGAAAACAATGAAGAAATGTGATAGATGCAAACGGTTTACTTGTAAAAGCCATGTTACTGTTGTGAAATCGACAATATGCAACCGTTGCAATGAACAAAATAAATGTTAATTTTCTCCTGTATTTTGAAGCTGGTATTGTATTGTATTAACTTGTAATTTTTCATATTATTCAACCTAATAAATGTTTTTTGATTATCTAACGATTTCTAATTAGTGTTAGTCAAAATAAACCCTAGATTATAGCTGTTAACAAATGGGGTCACTAAGTGACCCCACCTGGTTCCCTGTGTTATGAATTTTACCTGGTCATCCGAAGGTTAAATAAAGATATTGTAGATATAAGTTACAATAAAAATTACATGGGTTCATACATAGCCATGTATACGTATAGACAGCTCGAACACAACTGCCAATGACTCACTAGCTTCGCCCAAAAAAAGTAACGACTCCAGAAAATTAAAAATAAAGAAAGGTTTACATACAACGATTTGTTAAACTAGGTAATACAGATAATTTAAAATGAAATAATGACCGTAACGAAAACGTTACATTACAATCAATTTTTCTTGCAACACCAGCAGGAAAATAAAACATTTATTTGAATGTTGTTAATAGGTATGGATTTAAACGCGTATAATTTTTGTAAGAATAAAGAAATTAAACTTAATGTGTTATTTTAAAGGCGGAGAAAACACCATCACTAGTATGGTATTTTCTCTTTTACGCATATTCTGCTTTACTGGAATACGTAAACAATTATTTTTATTGTATTTTCAGGAATGTCCATTAAGAACAATAAAACATTTTACCTTTATAGTCATTTACTATTTCTAGTTTTTAAGTAGCTGTTATAATCTCAAAATTTTAATTGGTTCGTCTATTATTTATACAATATAAATTTTGAATCTAAATTTTTTTTTTAGTTTAATTTATCATTTAGTACAAATACAGCATTAAATTAGTAAGTTTTTTTTAGAAATCTATTTGTTGTTGATAATGCCTGCGCATACAAGTGTTGATTTGACGCTTCAAATTATTGCTGAATTAAATCGCGGTTTTTGTGTTCGAACAGTTGCTCAAATGTTTATAATTTCCCGGACTACTGTGGGACGTATCCGACGTAAGTAGTACCGCGAGCTTACGATAAACTGAACCATCAAGAGTGACAAGTGAAGAATGTTTAGAGTCACCTTTTCTTTTCCCACTTTCTTTTTTTGCGCTGAGCAAACCGGGAACCGACGCAACTCATTTTTCCGGCTGGCTGAGCGGTCCAAGAATCTATGTATTTTTATTTATAAAAAAATCAGTACTAGCGTAACAGTAAAATGTTGTAAAATATGGTAAGAAACCAAAACAAAAATAAATATATATAATTTGTACAGAATTGTTGTATTAGCCCTAGTCGACAAAACGGCAAAGACGTAGCCGCGAATAAGGCCCCACCATCTTAAAGATTCTAGCATTAGCATATGCTCCACCATATTCTGCGGAATAAAAAGCGGCCAGAGCTTCTTCTCAAGTTCTGTTTTTAGGATTGCTTATGGTTGGCAGTGAAAAGTCGCGTGAGATTTATTGTCTTCTCCTCCGCAGTCCGCACATGAAAAGTCCGGTCTCTGTAGGAATGCGCCTACTTTGCCGTGACCCGTCATCCACTGCGTAAGCTAATAATTAGTTTCTCCGTGAGTTTTATTTACCCAATTTCTGACGTTCCAGACTAAAAGGGCAGTCCATTATGTGACCGATTCCTATCGTGTCTGCCACTCAAGTTGTTACGTGCATAAATTTCAAAATGCACTACCCTGTATATTGCTTGTATTAAAGTTTCTCTTTTATTTCTCGACGCCATCTATCGAGCATCGTTGGTCTCTTCCAGCCCGGTAAACGAAAAGTCGTCATTTTACTTTCATCTCGTTTGCTACCTAAATATATGTCTGCTTGAATTAAAATTGATTTCTTAAAACATCCACGTGTTGTGACACGATATATAATGAAAGCATCTACAATTAGTTAATTGATTCAACGCAGGGTAAGTGTCTTCTTTTCTTTTTCGAAGAAAAGATAATTTTCATGTCGTTTCCTCAGCGCCACGTGCTACGTTCCAAATCTGTGTTTCTTTGTCTATCTACGATAGAAAAGTTCTAAAAGGAAGCATTGGACCTACCAACACTGCAATACAAGAGCAGATACGATTATTATTTTTATTTGGAGGCAATTAAAGTTTTAACTAATACCACATTGCACGAAAGTGCATATGTAACAGCATACGATACGTTTCGGTTCTTTTACCTTTTATAAATATTACTTTTTGCCTGTAATAAAATTTGTGAGTCGCCACGTAGGCACGATTATTTTCAGGTAGTTTGATTACAGAAAGGCAGTAAGAAAACGTTTTCCCAAAGTATACCTAAATCTTGGTAAGTCAATTTTTGATTTTAACTATTTGCTGTTGCTACGGTGATACTCATGAATCATATTTACTTTGGTAATTTGTTTTAAAATATTCAATAATATCTACATAGAAATATATATTTTACCTAACCAATATAAAATAAATTAGATTTTTAGTACTTTAATATCGTCTTCTTCCAGCAATGTAGACAACACTATATTTAGCAATAGATTAGCTCACAGAAAAATCATTACTAGGTACTATAAATAATAATACATGTTAAATATGTTAACTTGCATCACTTGTATGCAATGACTTTTGTTGTCCGAATTGAATTTACAATGCAAATTATTAAGCAATTGACATATATTATATGCTCACTAATAATATACCCAACAACGAATGCTAATGCTTTTTAATTTTCTGAAATCTTAAATCCCTACAGATCTGCCATAAATTATTAAATACCAGGTTTACTTTTACTAGCTGTTGCATTGTGTAAGTTGACTTAACTTTTGATTTTATTAAATAGTTAATTTACTGGAACCAAAAACAAACGTTAAAACCACAAAACAATATTTTAAAAGTGTTTGATGCCAGAGCATTGTGTAATTTTACTATGTATCTAAAGTTTACTATAAATAGCTATAAACGGCGGTAAATACGTTAGAATATATCTCCTACTGCTGATGAGTCCCAAAACGGCTGTCGATTGACATTGCTTACCCCCAATGTCCTTTTACGTTGTGGTTTTATCCCAACGAATTATTCAAAGCTGATTTTGAATTTTGCGGGTGTTAAACTAATTCAACGTGTTTACCGCCGTTTATAGCTATTTATAGGAAATAATCTTTAATTTTAAAATTTATTCAAGTTCAAACCCCACCCAATATAACTACTTAAACTAGTTATTACATACATAACATTAATATTTTTATTACAACTTTACAAAAAATGTAGTAATTGTTTATATCACTAAATAACAACAACGCAATGTGTATTTTTGTAAAAACATGTTTCTAAAAGGTTCTAAAAATGAACTTTAGATAGCTTACAAATAATAGTGAAATTTAGAAGAAAAACTAAAATTTGAAATTTTAGTCAATAGTTTATAAGCTGATGTTGATATATTTACTTTGTTCATTTAAAAAACAATTTTTTTTTAATTAGGTATTTTAATTTAATTATTAAAAAAAATTTAAACTTTCTAAAGCATTTTGTTTTGGAAATCTAAAAACAATGCACTTGAATGTAATTATGAGATAGATTATTTTAACAATAAATTTAAAGATGCATAAATAATTCAGGATAACCTTGATTGAATTGCTAACCTTCTTTTAATTAAATATAAGACTAATTCAAAATCAGATTTTATTTTATTTATGTGCTTTGTTAACAATATGTTTAAGCAAAGTTCTTTAAAACTTTTAATACTATTTGTAAATTAAAATTGATGTTAATAATTTAACATGTACAAATTCAACAAAAAAAGTTTTAATTATTCACTGCAACTTTTATTTTAGATTCAACAAAGCTTTTATTTGGCTTGGAAAATTACCATACCGCGTTTTTATGGAAAGACGGAACACTTAATAACATTTTTATTCTACGACTTGCACAGAAAGTTTAATTGTTTTTGATTGCCATATTGACTAGTTGTAATATTATAATTATTTTTTGTTGTCGATTTACCTGGAAGTGTGTAAAACTTTTTAAATCTAAAAATAACATTACTTAAATTTTTATAACTAGTTACAATAATAAAATAAACGTTGTTTTAGTATTACACCCTAACTAGAATTTTCACATTTGCATAATACAAAAACTATCAAATTTAATTAACTATGTTTGATTAACTTTGTTAAAGTAAACGGTTCGTTTATTTTAATTAATTACGTAACAGGTAAACATATAGAAAGAAAATTAAATACAAATACGATTAAAAATAATTATTTTAAAGAAAATTATTAAAACGGTTTTCTGACTTATATTAAGATGCTTTTGTAATAAACCAAATAATTTCTACACCATCGTTTTATTTATATTAAAAGTACGTTAAATATCGCTGTTTAACTTTATTATTTCTAATTATAAAAATATTTTTTAAATAAATGTTTAATTTTCTTAATTATTTACACACAGTTATTGGAGAAAATTAATATGAATTACTAAAAACACTTTGTAACGGTTAAGCACAATTTTTTATATTAACCAGTTATGTTTTTTATTCAAATCTTAAAAAATATACTTTAATATTTAAAACTGAAACCAAGATAATATAGTTATTTACTTAATTTTATTAGATTATAAATTAAAATCACTGTTGATTGCAAAATAATTTAAGACTATTGTATGTAACCGATAAATTGCTTACTTTTTTTAACTACACATTGTTTTACAACTAACGTCGACTTCTAGGTCTGTAGTAGTTTTATACCAAGAATTCTTTAATAGCATTGTGCTAACAATATCACCGATAAAAGAAGTTACTGATATAATTAATAATAAATATTGTATAATTTAAAAATCAACTTAAAATTTTATTAGACAATTATTAAAAGCACAAAAACATCTCCAGTTTAATAGAATGCAAAAATCTCTATAATTGAAAAAGATTTTACTTGTTTTAAAACAAAAGTAGAAATCATTGGAAAAAAACTGTAGTTAATTTTCTAACAATAATACTCTACTCTAACTAAAATATAGAATATGCTGTTAAAGCGATATAAACATGTTGTAGAGAAGAAAATGTGTAACAAAATGGTTTAGCATTTTACATGATTTCTTTAAGGTTTTTCTATGAGGAGGGGCATCAAAACACTATACGTGTCTATGCCCCACCTCATAGAAAAGCCTTAAAGAAATTGTGTCAAGTTTAGTTAAGGAAGAAAATAATATACCACTTAGCAAAAATGGTTTATGTAATTGGTTTGATATAATATATTCAGACGCTATTTTTTTTATTTGTATTCAAAAAATAGATTTTTTTATCACAACGCTTAAAAAAATAATAGTATCAAATATTAATAAAAAAAACACCAATCAAAACAAAATTTTAATGATTTCTTTTTAGCAAAACATTGGATTTTTACACGCTAATATTTTTTTTAACTTCAGAAATACGTGAGCACATTAAATAGTATATTACACTACGAAGGCCGAAAGTTGAATTTTCGGCCCTGCGCATCATGATGCCCCGAGGCGAAGCTGTGGGCATCATGACGCGCAGGACCGAGATTTCAACTTTTGGCCCGCGTAGTGTATACGATTTTTCTTCATAGCCGGTCGAAAGTACGTTATTAATTCTACTACATTGATAATTATATAGCAACAGTAGTGACAGCGGTTAACGATTTGTTGTAGCATGAGAAATTCTTTCCTCCCGGCGTTATAGAGGGCGCGCGTGTACTTCTCAAAGGGAGTAAATGTTCAACTTTCGTCCCTGCTATTAGGGACGAAAGTACGTACTTTCGACTGAGGTATGAAGAAAAACTAATGCTTCCATAGATTTTATAATAGCGGGACACACTGCGTCAAAAGTGACAGTTCTAAACAAGCTGACCGGCGGTTAAAGCAACGAGCTGTAATTGAATTTCTTACTGTGAGGGTGTAGCACCAATTGATATCCATCAAAGGTTAAGTGCTGTGTACCGTAATGCGTGTGTTGATGTGAGTACGATTAAGAGGTGTAAAAAAGTGTAAAGTGTAAGACTGTAAAACGGCAAATGTTGCTAAAACAAATATTTATGATTTGGCACACAGTGGTCGACGAGTGTCTGCGTGTGGTGAGCGGCAGGTGGCGCTCGGGAATTAACTGGTTTGTAAACAAGTTGACAATGCCAACAGTGTAGGAATTTTACGAGAAAGAGTACAGCATATTATCTGCAATGGGCTGCAGTACAGAAAAATATGCGCGCATTGGGTGCTCCGATTCTTTATTAAAAGTCAATTAAAAACACATTTGCAACCTTTTTATACACGCGTGTTGGTCTCATAGACCGACGAGATTTTAGTTTGTTTATTCCGACAAAAATAAACACTTTTAAGTGCGCATATTCCCGATACCTTCTCAAGCCTTTGTTAAGTTTTATGGCAGTAACGTAGAAACCGTTGTAAAAACAATACGTGTGCATTTGTTTACATATTCGGTCTGACAGTCCGACACGTGTAAATTTGTTATATTTTCGTGAACGGTAAGTATTTTGCTCTTTTTTTTTTCATTGTAATATCCTCATTTTTGTGTTATTTCATGTTTGATATAATTTTTAGCTATATATACATAAATAAGCATTACATAGGTGTATATTTTGCCTAGTTTGAATATATGTTTATTTGAGATTTCTGTTATCACAACAAAAAATAATTATGTTTTTTGTTTTTATTATATATTATTACATATTTATTATATATAGATAATTTCAAAATGGGAGATTGTGAACGAGAGCAGGCATGCAAAGTCTCTGGGATGAAGTAGATTTCAGAGAAGGTAAAATAAATGACGAAGCTGACAGCAATATAGAGGATAACATTGAAATTCAAGTGCAAATGAGTGATACCGAACAGGAGTGTGATTCTGATGATAAGAATAATAATGATTCAATTGACTCAGACAAGGAACCTCAGAGGAGTTACTTTATTGGAAAAAATAAGAAGACGAAGTGGAACAAATCTCCGCATACAAAAGCCATACGTACACGACGTAGGAATATAGTCACGGAAAAATGTGGTGTGAAAGGATTACTTAAAAATGTAAATACACTTTCAGGTATAAAGTCTGTATCAAGCAATTACGTTTGTGAAAGAGATGCTAAACCTACAGATAAGGTTGAAATGCAAGCACTTATTGGTTTGCTTTTATTTGCGGGCGTAAGAAAAAACAGTTGTTTAAATGTAAAAGACCTATTCAGAAGTGATGGTTTTTTTTCAGAAATATTTCGTTTAGCCATGAGTGTCAATCGATTTTCATTTCTTCTCAAATGTATGCGATTAGATGATCGAGATACGCAAAAAAAAAGAACAAAGTTCAATAGTGTAAGTTCAATTAGAGAATTATTTGAGGAAGTGAATAGCTCTTTCGAAAAATATTACATTCCATCTCCATACTTTACCATTGATGAAAAATTGGAAGCATTTCGAAGACGCTGCGGGTTCAAACAATATATACCTTCTAAACCAAATAAATACGGTATAAAAATGTTTGCCCTAGCAGATGCAAAAACGTTTTGTACTATGACTATGGAAGTATACGTTGGCAAACAACCAGAAGGACCATACTATGTAGAAAATAAACTATTAGATCTTGTTGACAGGATGTGTAAAGCAATAACACAGACAGGGAGAAATGTGACAACAGACAATTGGTTTACAAGTATTAACCTTGCAAACACACTACTTGAAAAATCGAACTTGGCCATCGTTGGAACAATACCAAAAAACAAAGAAGAAATTCCTCCGGAGTGTTTACAAGGTAATCGCAAAGTCGGTTCTAGCATTTTTGGGTTCCGCAAAAATTGCATTCTGGTGTCTTATACCCCAAAAAAGAAAAAAAACGTGCTGCTTATATTGTGCTTATATCTACGATGCATGAAGACGCTAGCATTGACGAGATGATTAACAAACCCGACATTATTCTAAGCTATAATAGTACTAAAGGTAGAGTAGATACTGCCTCTAAAATTATCAACTAAAGTAAAATCACAACCTTAAAACTCTTAATATACTTACAATTAATAAATAAATTAATAAATTAAAATTGAACAGTTTATGTCAAAATGACATATAAATTAAACTAAATGACAATATAAATTAACCGTAAAAGGTCTATACAATAATATTATTAAGAAGAAAATTAAATAAATATAAAAAATATAAAAATAATTTAAATAAAAACAACAATATTATTTAAGAAAAAGATAATTATTTTCAAAATGAACAATTTCATTTAAACATGCATCTGGGTCTAAGTTTTTATGTTTAACAATTTCTTTTTTCTCCAAAAAATTTAATTTTAGACTTTTATTGCAAATATAAAGAATTTTAAAGTTACTTTTATAATCAAAACAATGGTTATATTCTAATATATGATTAGCAAAAGAAGATTTATTATATAAATTAATACCAACATTATTGTTTTTAATGTAAGAAAAATGTTCTGCTATTCTTGTTCGAAATTTACGGCCGGTTTGTCTAATATAAAAAGAGCTACAGTTACCACAATTTAATTTGTAAACACCAGATTTATTCAGAATATCAACTTTTTCTTTACTATTGACAAGTTAATATTTTAGATTAAATTTAGATGAAAAAGAAATATTAATATTATGCTTTTTAAATAAATTTTAAAATTGAGAAGAAGAGCGACCAATGTAAGGAAGAGAGTCTTTTTAATGTTATCTGAAAGTGGAGTAAGAGTTGAAATGTTTTTAATATTAATGAAATTAAAAATTTTATTTTAAAATTTTTTGATCATATCTAAAGGATAATTATTATTATTTGCTAAATTATAAATAATGTTAAGTTTTTTATTAAAATTAAATTTATCAAGAGGTAATTTGTATAAACCATTAAAAAAGAATCTAAAAGATGAGATTTTGTACGAAAAATGATGAAAAGAAGAAAAAGGAATGACATGATCAGTAGTAGTATTTTTACGATGAATACTAATTTTGACAGAATTATTAACTCTATTTAAAGATAAGTCTAGAAAATTAAGAACGTTATTAGATTCTTTTTCAAAAGTGAATTTAATGTTAGGATGTAATGAATTTAGAATATTAAAACAAGATCTAAATCATAATTATTACCTTTAAATACAACCAAAATATCGTCAACATATCTTTTATAGTAAATAAAATGTTTTTTAATTAAATTATTAAAAAAAAAATTCTTAATTTCTAAGTTGGTTAGGAAAATTTCAGCCAGTATAGGTGAAAGATTGTTACCCATAGACAGATGTTTTTTGAATATAAGTTTGATCATTAAAATTGAAAAAATTTTTATTTAAACATAATTTTAGACAATCAGATAAAAATTCGCAAATATGATCAAGAAGGTTAGATTCAAATAGAAGTTCATTAATAATATTTTGACATTCTATAAAAGGAATGCTTAGAAAAAGATTAACAATATCAAAAGATATAAGAAAATAATTTGTATCTAAAGTTAAATCAACTAATTCATCAGCTAGTGATTGTGAACTAGAAATAGAAAAAGGAAATTTAAAGTTAAGGTAAGAAAGTATAGTTTGATTTAACCAAGATGAAATTTTAGAAACAGGAGTGTTATAAAAAGAAACAATAGGTCTAATAGGATTGTTTAGTTTATGAATTTTTAGAAGGCCATATAGAAAACGTAAAAACATAATAAACAATAATGTTGGTATTAATTTATATAATAAATCTTCTTTCGCTAATCATATATTAGAATATAACAATTGTTTTATTTATAAAAGTAACTACAAAATTCTTCATATTTGCAATTTTGGAGATAAAAGAAATTGTTAAACATAAAAACTCAAACCCAGATGCATGTTTATATGAAGTTGTTATTTTGAAAATGATTATCTTTTTCTTAAATAATATTTTTGTTTTTATTTAAATTATTTTTATATTTTTTTATATTTATTTAATTTTCTTGTTAATAATATTATTATTTTATATACCTTTTGCGGTTAATTTATATTGTCATTTTGTTTAATTTATATGTCATTTTGACATAATCTGTTCAATTTTAATTTATTAATTTATTTATTAATTGTAAGTATATTAAGAATTTTAAGGTTGTGATTTTACTTTAGTTGATAATGTTAGAGGCCTGATGATGGCCGTTAGGTCGAAACATGTAGCCACCAATAATTAATAAATAAAAACAGTTATATGGGAAAGGCATTAAATCATTTAAAATTATAATTGAAAATCCCATGTTGAGCTTTACTTTACAATGGATAATACAATCTTTAACTATATATCTATTACTGTTGCTAGTAAAGTTATAACCATAAAGTATTAGTTTTCAATATGTCTCGTATTTTAGCACTCAGTATTCTTACTTGCTAAATCAATACACAAAAAACTAATTTAACAAATCATCTACAGTGGTCAAAATTGTTCAAACTACAAAAAAATTATTTAAAAAACAACTAGAAGAAGAGTCCTATTTTAATAGAAATTTAACTTTTTAAAATTTTTTCTTATAAGGGTTATTATTTGTACAATATGAAAGATATGAAAGTTGCGAGTTGTTTCTGAGATAAGTAAAGCAACTCTCAATAACTACCGTAGAATTGTATTAAGTACCGATAAACTTCAAACAAAATTCATTCTACAGTTAAAAACAATTCTGCATTTGCAATTATTTGTGCAACTTAATGTGTTTTAAAAGTTTGAACATAATCAAGTCAATTTTATTGCTTGTTTTTGTATTACGAAGATTTTACGATTTTATTTAAAAGATAAAGTATTCTCAATTTGAGTAATTACGAGTTTTGAACAAATTTTGTTAAACACGTAAAACTAATATTATTTGCTTTCGGTTACAAGTGTGTACTTTTATATTTATATAACAAAATTTTTATTGTGCGTACAAAGGCTTTTGCAGATTTTTTCATATTTTAATTGTGTGTTTATAAAATTTGATTCTAAATTATTTTATTTTTTGCATTATTTTATTTAAATTCTGTTTTTATTAAATTATCTAACGTCATTTAAATTAGATTTATTTCTAATGGTTAATTCTGTTTTAATTAAAATTAAATTATTAGTAAGCATTTTTACTTTATTTTACAATTAAATTATTACCTAAAGTGGATGTATATTTTTTATTTTAAATTAAACATGTTTCAACATTATAAAATGTTTTAATAACTATATCTACAATAATTATTAATTATTACATATATAGCTATAAAATTACCTAAAAAAAGGATAATACCACATATAAAAAATTAAACTGACAAGTTAAAATAAATTATAACAAATTGAAAATAACAAAGACAACACACAAAGAAGTGATATCAGTAAAAATAAAAAGAGAGAAAATTTTAACTTAGAATTAAAATGATAGAAGTAGATTATTTTAAGAAGTGGAAGAATTAGACAACGAATTTCTAAAATTTCAAAATTAATTAAGCAAATGGCTTTAATTGCAACAATTAATAAATTCAGTATTCAGATTAGAAAAAAAATGACCAGTAGATAAAATATGATTAGCAAAGATAGTACTTACAGTACCTATGTATAATCACGTATTATACATCTTGCAATGATTTATGTAGTAGAGACTTAAACGGATTCAGCAAAAAAAAAACAAAATTACAATGCAAAAATTCGTTCGTTAATTAAAAAACAAAATACAAATAGTTAAAGAAGATAACCAACATAATTTATCAACATAAAAACACAAAATATATAATATTAAACCATGAGACAATCTATATACATTACAAACACAAACTTATATCTAAAATTAGAATGAATATTGATACCCAAACATTTAGTAATGTCAAATAAGGAACGTATTTACAAGATTAAATACGTAAATGTTTAAAAGTTATCTTTTTTTATGACTTCGAGATGAGCACTTGCATTTTAGGTGCAGTCACAATCTAATTCATTTAGGCGAGGTAATACTGTGCAGTTTTTGTAATGCGTAATTCATCTTCCAAATTTTTCGTATTTTTTATTTTATTGATGTCTTATTTGTAAAGATCCATAACCAAAACTATTGTAGAATCTAAACGTAGCGTTTCAAATTCAAAACGTACCAAACCAAATTTATTTCATTAGAATCGTAATCGTAAAATGCATTGCATCAATCGAGGAAACGAAATTGTACCTAAAAACAAAATTTTATACTAGAAAAATTATCGTACGTGTTGTAATGAAAATTGTCGTACTAAACTAAACTAAAAGAAACTTAACCCTACAAATTACAGGATTTTTTTTATTTTTTCACTTACATATTCGACACAACAACAAAGCCAGATCGGTAATCTACAATTTAAAATTTACATGTAATGATGTTGCATCAGCAAGACAAAATATGTTAATTTTGTTAAGAAAATTTAAGAAAATAGCTACAATTGCTTGTTTATTACGTAATTGCTTTGCGCAGTATGATTTGCATACACAGTGAATAAAAAAATGTTAATTTAAATGAAAGGTATTCAAAACTGCTTTATATTGTAGCTGTGTACTCATAAAAATAATGTAAAAAATGCAAATTAAAAAAATTATAATATTCAGTTAATGTGATTTTAAACTTTAACGAGTTTTTATAAAATAACAAACAAATGGCAAAAACTAAATTTTATAAATACATTAGATATAATTAAATTAAGAATATTTCATAACCTAAAACAAATCCTACAATCTCATCTGTACAGTGAGTCCAAATGAAAGGCAATATAATTAATATAAACAATAGTTACGTATGCCATAACTCTATTATTCTTTATTCCTTTAAAATAATACCTTAGTTCTAAACAAATCAAGAACATTCAAATGATTACGTAAATACGTAACCCTTACGGTATTTGTGTTTATTCTAATCAAATATTCTAACAAAAATAAATCTAAACATAGACATCACAATTATATCAATTGAAAATTAATCAAATCAGCTGAAACAAACTTAAAAAAATATATATAAACAACTATGTGTTCATAAAGAAACTTTACTTAGCTGGTTGATTTGTAATGGTTTATCTAATAAACTTAACTGCATTATAAGTCGATATCTAAAACAAACACATTTAATGATTAAAATAGAAGTAATAATAAAGTATAATATAAATATGTATTTTGTATTTTCTAATATTTTGATAAAAAAGTGATAAAACTACATAAATTTAAAATTTTCGAAAATAAAAAAACAAAGTCAAAAAATTAATCGTGTCTTCATACAAAAAATCAATATTGTAGCAAAAACAGTTTTTCTAAAATCTGAAATTAACGTAAGTTTTTATTTGGTCTTAAACTAGATTTGTATTTTTTGTAAATCTTAAACTCATTAAGTATTGCTAGTATTATTTAGAAATGTTGTCGTTTGTAGAAACTCAAAAATAAGTAAAAAAGTATTATTATTTTAAAGTGAGACACTTTTATTAAATGTTTTTGATATTATTTATTAATACTAAAGTTAAAAACGTTATTTATTTTGGTATTGAATGTATTATGGCGGTATTGATTTTGGAATTTAATTAAAACATTCTTGCAGATGTGTCATGTTTATTTTTAAACTTTGTTATCTTAAATGATGTTAAGCAACTAAATGCAAATTTATACAAAGGTTTACTAAATGTGTATAGTTTTAGATCTAAATTGTTTATACGTTAATTTTAATAAATAATACGAGCTTTAGTTTTATCATGTTTTTCATTTAATTTTTATTTTTTTGAAACAATTTTACAGAAAATGTGATCGATGTAGTACGTATGTTTCACATTTTTAAAGAAAATAGATGTTTTTAATGTTGAATAGATCATTTTATTCAGCTACTGTGTAATTGATGTTACTGAGTCGACGTTTTATTATTATTGTTTTAGTTTTAAGCAGCACATGAATTAAAATAAATTCAGATGTTATTGGAATTTTTTTGACACAGGAACTAGAGCAATAATATGTAAGCAAACAGATAGTGGGAAATTACTCAATCTTACGTTTTCTTGTAGACTGTCAATGTCAAAATTTTGATCAACAGTCTAAAATATAAGGTGTTTTATCAAAGATATTTATTTATACACTAGTTTTTACTTCTACTTCTACTTTTTGGGCAAAATTTTTCCTAAAAGTATTTGTTTAATCTATTAAATACGATGAGTCCTGTTTTTATATGTTTCTAGAACTAACTAACCTATTGCATTTATATCGTCAAAATAATTTTTTTCAGCAGTTTTTAAATTAATATTAAACTTGTGTTTATCTGTCTTAATACTACGAAAAAGAGATCAATGTAAGTGCATGTTGTATAATTTAATTAGTTAGTTCCCTTTTTCTTAGTTTGTCGTATCTGAGTTTTAGTAAAATTAGCTATATAATAGATCATCATTTTTAGCATTTACAACCCTATCTTTAGATATACATGTCTTTCTAATAAGTCGTTTCAATAAAAAATTTGTTACAAGTTAAAAATAAAATATAACATTTACTAAATTAAAATAAAACGTGTAATTGTAAATTGAATTAAATGAACGATACAAACACAAAATTATACACAAAATAATAATGACAGTAATAAAATAATTCAAACAAAGTTAACATGAACAGAATTTTTAAATAACATAACACAAAAAAATAATTTGGGATTAATTCCTAACACATAATTACATAAAATCGCAAAGACCTATAAACTCAAAGTAACATGAATTTAGCATTTTTTTAAATATTGTACACATTGGTTCCATTAAACTATCTGATAAAGGAATGTACTAAAAGGTAAGTCACGTCAAAATTTAGAATGCTTCAGAAGAAGAATACCTAAAATTATGTAACCTACACAAATTAAACTATACACATAATTCCACAGTAAACACGATAGCAAGGTTTTTAGTGAATCGCCGAAACCGTAAAATTTACCAAATAAAAAAACTTCTTTTAACTTAATCTCACTAAAAACTACTAACTGCTATATTTTGATGTCAAGTTTGATTAAAAACATCCGTTCTACAACGATTTCTCATTTATATAATGCATTGGTGTTTCTATAGAATTTTTAAAATTATGATGTAAAATTTTTGAAAAGTTTACCTAAAAACAACTGAACCAAACAAAAAAGCAAAAGATGCGATGTAAAATAAGTCTCACCAAAAAACATGTTTTCAACGGTTTCAGCAAAAACATTGATAATCTAAATAAAATTTAAAATAAGCAGAGCTTACCTACTTAAAATTAAAACAATATTAAATTACAAACCAAAACATAACGACTGAAATAAAATATGTATGACTGATAAAAATTATAATGCTATCTAAGGTTATGACAACAATAATAAACGTCAATGAACTATACTGCTTTGTACTTAAAAAAAACTGGTGTCGTCACCACACGACTTTCCTATAAGGAATGATGAAGGAATATCTACATATTTTTTTAAGGTTATGTTGTCATAAAACCATTTGGAAGTGATATGTACACGATTGAAGAAACTGTAAAAATAATTTAAATAATTTACAAACATACGAAATTATATAAGAAAAAATGTCAAAAATACTTTTTTCTGATTCAGGAGACCTTGAAACGTAAAATTATGCAAAAAAATTTTTTTTTTAATTGCGATCGCTATACTTTTCTTAAGAGAAAGTAAAAATGAATTCAAAATTAAGATGAATTTAAAATCGTCAGTTATCTTCAAAATTACAATGTAGAATAGCGCTAAAACATAGTAATGAATACGAACGGATAAAAGTTAAAAATTTTTTGATTGCCGTTTTTCTATCTTGTCTTAACTTTTCTATTACCTTAGAGTCGTTTTGACCCAAAATTTGATTTTACTTTTAAGTAACATGGTTAATTAAGTTTTAGTATGTTTAAAACATTGTTTACATATCTATTGTTAAAAAGCAATCATTGTTACTTGTAACCGTCGTTTAAAATGATTGGTTGTTTGATCATTTGCGTGAAAGACCCGGTATTTGGATTGACGTTATTCATTTCATCTATTCTGAATTTGTTGTAATGGATTTTAGATTGATTATAATAAGTAATTTTACGTTTTTAAATTCAAAGTTATAATTTAAAATTGTTGATAAAATTTTGCATTTTGTTGCTCCGTGGATCATCTGTGATTATGTTTGTTCGACAATTTCTTTGTTTGATCAGAATTCCAGTGGTAATTTATGTTTCCTTTCTGAGATATCATTGTAATTAAATATATTTTAGCCGTTTGTTTATTTCAAGTTGGTTCAAAAGTTCTTTGTTTTGAGTACATTCTTAGTGCAGTCGTACTTGATTTCTTTGGTTAATCGTTTAGATTACTTGGAAAATTAAGGCATTATCTTAATTTATTAGGCAGTTTAAATTTTATGACCGTCTTGTAATATAATATTTTGTCAATTTGACATTTTTACGTAGAAACCAATGCCGTGGTCCGATACTATGTTTCTGGCGTTATTTGTTCTGTTTGCCTCCTTGTCGCACTTTCCAATGAGATTGTTTTATTTCTTGAAGTTTCAAACACAGCTTTTGCACAAATAGTAATCAAATAAGGTTATATAAAGATGTGGTTTTAGGTGATAATAAAAGTTAGTTGATTGACAGTCGTTAGAAATGTAAATATCGCGGGTGATAAATTCACCTTTTTAACTGTAGATAAAAATTTACCGCGAAAGTAATTCAAAATAGAACCCTGAATCTTCAAGTGGAAAAACTTTCCTTTTCGTACAATAATTACGGTTCATTGAATTTATTGGTTTCTGGTATGATTTGGTAATTAACGTAAAGTGTTTCGCAATCCCATTTTTTTTTCGCCTTGGTGGCGGATCATTAAGAAATCTTCCGACGGTAAATTGTTCATACGGTTTTGAAACTCTAACGAGGTTCCGGACGACGTCAGCTGGCCTATGCTAACCAGGAGCTCGACTTCGAATAGTAAAGGTAATTTAGTTTGGTTATTTTTTTTAAACTTTTATTTTGTTTTTTTTAAAGATACTTGTGTAAAATTTACTTAAGTTTTAATGTAAATTTCTTGTCTTATTGATTATCCAATCTCAATTATTTTGGTAATAAATGTAAAATTGTTAAATGTAAAGAATCTTTATTCCGTCGGCCCTCGCTTATGTGAATTTTTAGAATATTTCAGATTTGTCGTGTGATACACTCGATTCGTAGTTGGCAAGGATCTCTAGTTCATTGAGCTTTACTCCTTCCTGGCGCTCTTTGATATTGACTTTTTGATTTTGTTTTCGTCTAGTTTCCCAAACCAATCACGAAATTTTGAATATAACCCACCCCGTCTTCACTGAGCACCGGCATAACACCGTTTATGTTACCTTATTTCAAGCAAGTGTCTTTGTTACGTCTTTTGCATGTAACATACTAATCGCATTGTTTAAATAATTTACCTGTACACAACAATTATTCAAGTGTCATTATGACCCATTATCGAAATTTTCTAATAACAATAAAGTTTTGTTAAAATATTTACGACAAATAAAAAAATATTAGTTAGTTAAATATTTAATATGTAATCCTTCCATTATAATTTAAATAATCACAATAAAAAACTGCATTGTTTCTGTTTGTCAGTCTATTTAGGTTTTCCTGTTGTATTTCTATATATAAATAGAAAATTGCAATTAATTCTATTTGCTTGTTGTTTGCAAAAGTGAAAAGTTTATTACAACCAAGTTGAAGCAATGTCTAAAGGTACTAAGATAAGAATGTTTAGACCGTGTCTTTGTTGTACCGAAGTTGCCAACATTTCGCCCATTTTTGTTGGCAACTTCAGTTATAACAAAGACACGGTCCAAATCCGGAAAACATTCTTATCTTAGTATGGATTCCGGCCGTGGAAACCTTCGCTATTACAATGTCTAAAGGGTTTTTATCCATCGCCTTAGACGTTTCAAAGACGTTCCAAAAGACTGAAAATGAATGTGAATTTGTAAATGGTGTTAACAGTGCTTACACAACAGCAAAATTAAAAGAAGACAAATTAGTTTTAAAACACTTAAAAAACTAATTAATTGTTTGGAAAAGTGCCCTTCCCAAAATAAATAAACGATTTGCAAGTGAAAATATAATCAAGTTGACTTCATACGCAGTGAAAAGGATTAAATTAAAATCATTATATAAATATATAAAGCATATATAAAATTATTATTTCCAAGCGGTCTGGAGAATATTGTACTCAATCTAACAAAAAAAAGTTCATTAAAAAGAATGGATCCATTTAATTTCAACAGACCTATAAGAATATATTGGTGTGCTATTGCTTAATGGAGTGTTTAAATGGAGAAACCACTGCGAGTTTGTGGGATAAAAAAACCAAACGTCTAATATTTAGAGATACCGAAATGTTTCACCCTGAGCAGAACGATTTCGAGAAAACTGGCCTTTCAAACAGTATACGCCTAACAAAATAAAATTTTGGTTAGCTTGTGACAGCAATACTAGTTATGTTTAAAACATGCAAGTGTACACTAGCAAATTAGAAGGCAAGAAACCTGAAAAAAATCAAAGAACCAGGGTAGTGATAGACGTGCGAAAACATAGCATAACTTTTTTACTTTATACAAATTGAGCCAACTTTTGCTGAAAAGCAAAACTCCTCTTATTTGTTCTTTTAGGAAGAATAAAACTAAAATACCAACATCTATAATTGTAAGAAAATCGGTATCAACTCTAACGTTAAAGTTTGTTTTTACCGAGGATACAACAATTGTGTCGTATTTTCTAAAAAAAAATAAAAGTGTTCTTCTCTTAGGCACAATAAACCACGATAATAATAATTAAATCAAAAAAATACTCTACAGTGAAACAAGTCGACAATGGAGCCGAACTAATGAAAACAAGAAAAGAGGTAGTTGTAAGCTGTGTGGTAACGCAATCATTTAGTTTATGTAATAATTGTAAATGATTACTTATGTATTCATTTTTAAGTATATTTTGTAATACTTATATCAATACGTGTAAATTAACTTTAATAAAGTTATAAATATTTATGGAAAATGTTTATTAGTTTAAAAGGGTCGATTCGACCCAAAGACAAACAGTGCGTTGTAATTTTGAGGGTTATATATATAGGGGAGACCGGGGCACAATGAAACACGGGGCACAATAAAACATTTAATATTTTACCGTTACACATGAACATTCAAGGTGGAGCCATCTATCATAAAATACCTTAGGGATGTTAAGTCAAGTGTCAAACCATGACTTGCAAGAAATATTAGTTGAACACAATTTTTGAAGGCGACCGTTGAGAATTCACTGGTAAGTGATTTTTTCGTTTAAATGTAATTTTGTTCTGTATGTTTATATTATTAAGGAAATTCAAGTTTATGGCAATTATGTATAGTTTGCATCGTTAGTTTGAAGTTAAGAAGTTGGAAAATCTGAAATGTTTGATTTGTTTTTTTCCACAACCTAAAACTTGAAAAAGTGTTGCTTGGGTTACAATGAAACGGATTTCTGGGGGTACAATGAAACGTTTCATTGTACCCCATTTCATTGTACCCCGTTTCATTGTGCCCCGTATCGAATCAATTAAAAAGACGTTGTTATTTAGGCGTCATGGTTCGAAACAGAGTGCAAAAAACCAAAAAGGGAAACTTTTCTGATGATTCGATGCGAGAAGCAGTTAATTTAGTGGCTGCGGGAATGTCGTTACGAAAGGCAGCCCGACAAACAGGTGTCTCTTTTTCTACTCTTTTTAGGTAAGTTTTCATTTATTTTGGATCACATTTCAAATGAAAGCAATTTACTTTTAGATATGTACAAAAGAGCAAGAATAATGAAAATGGGGAAATTCGAATGTGCCCCAACTATAAGGTGAGACAAATTTTTACAACCGACCAGGAACAACAGTTGGTGGAGTATATAGTGAATTCTACTCGAATGTTTTATGGTTTAACAACTATTGAAATTAGAAGAGTTGCCTATCAGATGGCACACGTTAATGCAATTAAATGCCCAGAGAAGTGGAAAAGACTCTGAGTGTTAGAACACCAGAAGGATGCAGTTTTTCCAGAGCGACGTCGTTCAATGAACACAATGTAAAGATATTTTTTGGTAATTTACGAAAAGTTTACAGTGATAACGCTGCTTTTTCTGACGGAACACGAATTTATAATCTTGACGAAACAGCAACCACCACGGTGCAGAAACCCCCAAAAGTTGTCGCGGAAAGAGGTATTAAGCAAGTGAATAAATGCACCAGTGCAGAACGAGGTGTCCTGGTCACCACTTGCTGCATTGTCAGCGCTTCTGGGAATGCTTTACCTCCTGTGATGGTATTTCCCAGAGTTCACTTCAAAAACCACGATATCTGGTGCTCCTGCCGGTACTCTGGGTCTAGCCAACTCATCTGGATGGATGACTAAAGATCTATTTATTGAAGTTCTTCGACATTTCATCAAACATACACAGAGCTCTAAAAGTCATCCAACACTTTTGCTGTTGGACAACCACGAAAGTCATCTTTACATTAAAGCATTAGACCTTGCAAAAAAAAGTGGAGTAACGATTCTAACGTTTCCTCCACACTCAACGAATAAACTACAACCACTTGACGTTGGTATTTACAAGCCGTTCAAAACATATTATAATCTGGCAGTTGACAGCTGGATGATGAGAAACCCTGGTAAGACGATTTCAATTTATGAAATTGCAGAATGTGTTAATGCTGCTCATGAAAAAGCTATGACTCCTTCCACAATCATAGCAGCATTTAAAAAAACTGGAATATATCCTTATGATGAAAACGTCTTCAGTGAAATCGATTTTATGTCTAGTTCTGTAACTGATCGAACAAATCCAGATGTAAATGAATCTATTCCCGGTAGTTCTTTTCAAGCAGAAAGTTCGTTTTTAAGTCCCTCACAATTCAGAGGGTACCCAAAAGCCACAGACAGAAAAACAAATAGATCTGGTCGCAGAAAGGGTAAAAGCATGATAGCAACCTCGACTCCCGAGAAAGACGCAATAGCAGAAAGAGAAAAAGGTAAAATCAGTTCGGCGAGAATAAAGTCTGTTACAAGAAAAATTGTTCAAAGTTCCGATGAATCATCTGAAGAAGGAGATAATGAAATGGAACTGCAGGGCTCCGACACCAGTGAACAGTTCATTCAAGAACTACTCGACGTAGATGAAAATGAAGGGTTTGGAGACCTTGAACGTGAACCAAATGAGGGTGATTATGTGCTTGTTGAATTTACTGCGCAAAGGAAGAAAAAATATTTTATATTGGTAAAATTATCACCTCAAAGGACAAAAATGATGAATTTGAAATTGATTTCCTCCGGAAAAGTGAAAAAGTCAGTGATCATTTTTATAACCCGCAAGTTGCTGATGTTTCTTTAGTTTCTTTGACCTCGATAAAACTAATTTTACCACAACCCAGTTTTTTCGGACAAACGAGTCGTCAAAAATGTTACCTGAAATTTGGAATTAAATTTGGTTCTTTGAATGTTCATTAGTAATGTATAGTTTATGTTGTTTATTATGTTTTTATAAAAAGAAATGCATTTCTCGCTCATATTTGATGATGTTTCATTGTGACCCACCCATAGTTTCATTGTGCCCCTGCCATGGGGTACAATAAAACAAGAGCAACCTATTATTAAAATGCACATTACTCACTACTCAAAACTTATTTTTTCTACTGTGAAACCTTGATCATATACTAAAAACTCTAATTATTGCAGTGGTTCACTTGTTTTGAAGTTGCATTAAAATTTGAGCTTTTTAGAGGCGATAAAAAGATTTCTGTTTCATTGTGCCCCGGTCTCCCCTAAAGCTTACCGAATTGCGTTTTTTTTTCATTCTTAACCTTCATTTAGTGACATTCCTTGTCTATCTGTCATCGCTTGTTTACATAAAATGTCTTACCCGTTGCTACTTTTTTTTACCGACAAATTTAACAATATCTGTTACTTTCTATGAGCGTCCATGTCTCAGTTGCATATGAAAATGTTGGTTAAAAGCATTGGTTAAATACTCGTTTATTTAGATGTTGTAGAGAATCTAATTTAAATAGTTGCTTAAAGTTGTCGTATGAGGCCCATCCTAATCTTACTTTTTTTCGTATCTTATCTTGACAATTTTTGTAAACGAGCTTCTTTAGTTAATTTGATGATTGTGCCTTTTTCTAATTGTATTATTCCCATGTTGTTCATAATTTTAATTATTGATATATTCATGCTAAGTATATATTGTCAAGCTGCTGTTTTTAACTTTAACACTATATTATTGGCACATCAGAGGTTATTTATGTATTACCGTTTATATTGACGCTTATATTGATCTATTCTAAAAATCTAAATATATCTTTCAAGGCTGTAGTTAAAAACTTTGGAGAAATAGTGTGCTCTTGACGTATGCCTCTTTTTACTACTATTGCTTCTGTTTCTTTGTAAACTTGTACCATTATTTTTAGGTCATCATTGAGGACCTTTATATGATCTATGTATCTATAATACATCCGACATTAGACCCCACTTTTCAATTGCATTAAACGCTTTTTCTAAACCAATAAACGCCAGAAAGTAGCACGCATAAAACTAACGTCACAAAATACGTTATGATGAGGAAGGTGCATAAAACTGATTGACAAATTATAAAAATATTTAAAAGTATACGTATCTAAAATTTTAAACAAAGGTTTGAGTCTTTTTGGATTTATTAAAAAAGGTGACTTTTGCAGGTTACGACAGCCATGTATCGTAATAAACTAGCAGTCCCGAAAATTGCTAAAAAAGTTCAAAATAACGTGGCAATGCCATTTTAATTATCTTAATAGCTAGAACGTCAAGCAATCATCCAAATTGCTTATTTGCTCAATACTCAAATAAGTCTTTCCCAGCACAACCGCTAAAAGCTTAATCGAACTAGCTAATGAAAAAAATTCAACAAAAAGAAAAACTGTTTACATTTACCGGACTAACTCTAATAGAACAGCAAGATCCAAACAGCGAATCGCGTTTATCCCTACTTGTACAGGTAATTTCACCGTTAGTAGCGACGTATAAACAGCGCGGCCGTTAATTTTAATTTGGAATAACTATTTTAAAAAAATACAAAATAACAACATATACCAACTTTTTTAAACTAATATACTCAGCTCTAACTTTTTTATTGACCTGACACATCGCTGTGCAAAACGTCGACATATAAAAAAATTTGGTAGATTATTTGCTTTTCTTAATAAAAAACCTAACTATAAACTAACTAATTTTTTCTTAGTTATATTTTAGTTATTTGTTAGAGTTTTTTGATTTTTTGCGCCCCTTGATAATACCTTGTACGAAAGTGAGCAAAACGTTCGCAATTTCGGTTATTTTAGTTGCAGAGAGTAAAGCAAAAACGTGGTCAGGTGATTATAAATCAAATGCATTAAATTGCTGACACAATCTGGCAACAGTAAATTCTCCTTTTCTTATTCAAAACAACATAGGTTAGGTTACAAAAACAAAAAACGAAAGAAAAAACTTCTTTCTGATTTAGATACTGCAATAACTTCAATTATGATCACAGGTTTAAACTATCCCTTTTTTGGTTTTTGGTTGTTACTCGTTTATCAAAAACATGCTTTTTTTTAGCGTAACCTAATAACAGTATCGCTCGACCAACCGTGACAATACTTCTTCTTTATATAGAGAGATTACTTTTTTTTTAAAGTAACTTCTATACCGTTTAGAATCTAACTTAGTTTACAACTTGGTTATCTAAGGTAATGTTATTGTGTTACTCCGTTCATATTGAATTTAATTAAGTGCGTTTATGGTTAGGTTTTTCGTTAAGAAACAAACAAATCACTTAAAATTGTCTATATATGGCCATGTTTTGTGCAGCAATGTGTGTACTTTTTCAATTCAATATACTCAGCTCTAACTTTTTTATTGACCTGACACATTGTTGTAGAAAACGTCACTATATAAAAAAAATACAGTTGATCATTTGCTTTTCTTAATAAAATTTTTTACCATAAATCAATAGAATTAAAATGATTACCTAGCTCGGTATTGGTTTTAGTTAGGTTTTCTTTTGCTTCTTCAAATTTATCAATTTTTTTATTAGTTAGTTTTTGGTTCTTTATTGGGGTTTTTAAATTTTGGTGATAAAACCCTTTAGAAAAGCGGGCAAAACGTTAGAACCTTTTCTTTATTTTAGTTGCACAAAATAAAGAAAGTGATTATAAATCAAGTGCATCAACTTGCTAACAGAATCTGACAACAGTAAATTTCCATTTCTTTATTCAAAATAATATAGGCTAAGTTACTTTAAAAATAAAATAAAAACTTCTTTTTGGTTTGGATACTGCAATAACTTCAATTTTAATCAAGGTTTTGAACCATTCCTTTTTGGTTTTTGGGAGTTACTGATTTATTGAAAACATGCTTTTTTTTACCGTAACCCCATCAGAGTTGCGCTCAACTAACAATGACAATACTTTTTCTTTATATACGAAGACTACTACTTCTTACGTTACTTTTATACCTTTTCAAATCTGACTTGGTTTACAAGTTGATTACCTAAGGTAATGTTGTGTATCTTCGCAAACATTAAATTTAATTGGATTGATTTATAATTAGGTTCTACGTCAGAAGAAACTAAAAATATTTTATATATGACAAAGTTTCGTAAAACGACGTGTGTACTTTTTAAAGCCAATATACTTTGTTCTAACTTATTCATTGAGCTGAAGAAGTGGTTTATTTGCCTCTTCTAATAAAAAACTTAACCAAAAACCAGTTTAATTAAAATGATTACTTAACGCAGTACTGTACTACAATTTCTTTCTTAATTACATTTCGGTTGCTTGATGTATTTCATTGATTTTTTCTTGTCTTGATGAAACATCTTGCAAAAGTGGGCAAAACGTTGGAAACACGGTTCAAACCCAGAAGACGTTCTAATTTTAGTATTGATTTCGACCACGCAAACCTTTGCCATTTCTTTAAAGCCTTCAGTGCTTATCAATCAATTTTTTTTACATTTATTAATAAACAATACGTAATTAAAGCATTTTACAAATTATACATCACAAGAAACATTTATTATTATGAAAATGTAAGCAAGGAAATAAATAAGTATTTTCGGTTTGTCGATTAATTTCTGATGAGATTGTGGCAATTCAAGAATTTAAAAATCTAAAAAACGTTAGCATAAATGGGCATATAATGTATGACAATCGCTTAATGGTTTGTATCGTTAACTCAATTCGGACAACAGCCATTGTATACAAGCGATACAAGTTAATGCGATGACTGTTTAAACAAACAAAATACAAAATTTCTACAATAAAATAAATTAAACTTGTACACGTAGAAGTCATGCTGTCAAAAATTATAAAAATTTTCTTACCCAAAGATTTCACGAACAATTCTTTATGCGTTGTAGCCCAATGCCCTGAAAGCAAGAGATAGTAGAAAATCTGGCAAATTCACTTAGTTTCTACAAAAAAACACTTCCAAACTTAATTACTGTTAAAATGTTAACTAGAAAATAGTAAACGCAAACAAAAAATGTACAAGGGACAATTTTACGCATTTGTGATAACGAACATAGGTGTCCTATTTAAAGACCTTCAGCGCGTTGAATGTCTACCAGTAACGTATTAAAATTTATAAAATATTTTATGTAAATGTACATCATAATATACTGTTGACACATTTATCGCAAATTATAACAATTAATATTTTTTAAAAATTCTACGTGTTGGCCAATACGAATCTCATATTGTCATTTTTTTAAAAATTGTACATATAAAATAATCAACACATAAGTACAAGTGTTGCATAAAATGTACCAATCCAACTCACATTCATTACATGAAAATAAATAAAATAAAAATAAACTTCAGTACAATGACTATAAGATTGACGTAACCGAAAAAAGTTTTCTTATCACGCAACCCTTCTTACACATGAATGAATTGCAAAATCTTTGAGAAGTGTTTGCCTTTTAGACCTACAGTTATTGCACATACCTGCTTTAACAAAATATTTTTATTGCGGCAAAAAAGTTATAATATGAAGTTGTATCATTCTATAATTGTCAACTACTGAGTATTTGAGTTACGCTATTTCTATATATGTTCAATTTAAATTAAAAAAAATAAGTAATTAAACATTATTTTTCGGTACAAAAAATGATACTATTATATTGCAGAAATACATTAAATTGCATTGATCACGTTTTGAATAATAATGTTGTGTGGTTCTGTTAACAATTTAACACTGTTGAATACGTAATTTTACATATTCATAAAAATAAACTAATTTGTATAGTTATTTATAAGCTAATTTTTGTTAAAGTTGTTAAATTGAAAATAATTGTTTACCGACTGTTGTTTTCTGGCTAAATTTAGAAACAGAAGCATTAAAAGTCATTAACGTTTTATACAAACAAAAATATTTTTTAAAATATTGCAGTGGATACTTTTAAGAAAATTAAGTAGAATTTTACACAACTAAAATAAATGTTCTTCACATAAAAATCTACCAACATATGCTACTCATAAGCTGTAACATATTTTAAAATGAATTTGTCGTTTTTCTGTAATTATAATGAAAATTTAGAATGTTATAAACTAACTGCGTATCCAGACATGTTTTTGTATCAATAAAACGATTTTTTATTATATTTTTATAAGTAGGTTCAATCGAGTTAAATAAAAAAAAATACATCAACATTAAATATGTTTAATTTGTACCATACCTTTATTAATTCAACACTTTTAAACAAACGATTGCAAAACTACTATGGAAATGTAATTAATCTATTCATATTGCTTACATAAGCAAAATTCATTTAGTATCTACGTTTTTAACTTTACAATTTATTTACTAGATAAATTTTTGCGTAAATATAAACATGGACAAGAAAACCATTTAATCAAATCCTAATGTTGATTATAACCTTGTAAGTTTTAACATTTTTATTAATATCACAAGTCACTATTTTTATGCATTTAGACAATTTAATCTTACGCAATAAAATCAGCTGTTCCATCAATATTGCAATCAAGTTTTTTTTAACGTATGAAGCTATTTGTTAAATAAACACACAAAAATATAAAATAGATTTTGTTATAACTAAAACATATACGCGTTTATTTTAATTTTCTCTAAAAAAATATACCTATGTATTTTTAAAACTATGACTAAAACAATAAGACTTGTATTAAATTTTATTCCAATAATTATACTAATGTTTATTTTTAATTTAGTTATTTATAAAAATATTTTCAGAAAAATGATGTTTACGTTTTTATTAAATCACTACATACCAGCTATAGAATTTAATTTCTGATAATTTTGTTTATGATTGCATTTTGCAACAACTACAAATAAAAAATTATAATGTAGTTGAGTAATAAACCAAAAAATGTTGTCACAACTTACTAAATAAAAGGAACACTAAACACTGTAGCGTTAAATATATTTGATTTACAATAACCCATCAACTACAATAAATTGTCTTCATCAGCAAACTGATACTAAAATAAGCATTTGTTTTCACAAATGTTTAAACTCTCGTATGAATCTAGTTCTTGTTTATTTTCTTAATTAATTTGATGTCTTCTTATTTAGTATTATTTTTGAACATAGGTAAGGTAACACTCGATTTATCTATTTTCTTTTATTTGACAAAAGCTAAGTGCTCTTTATAACGGGTTTTCAGAAGTTTTTTGGTTTGCTCTAAATATATTTGGTTACAATCCTTACAACTAATTTTATATATTCCCTATTTATAGCATATATCTATTGTATTTTTCGGGTTACTTAAAAAGTTTTTTATGTTATTGTTTGTAATTGTTACTATTTTGTAATCAAATTTTGAGAAGTTTTTTGAAGTCTTTTAGTACATGTTGCATAACATTGAAGTTTCACATATTTATTTTTTTTGCTATAAATATTTTGTAACGTAGTTACATAGTATTTAATTCATGTTTTTGCTTTCTAATGATATTGTTGGCTATTGATTCCGAAAATGTATTGTATGTTGCAAAACGTCTAATATATTTTAATTTTTGTTAAAATTATTTTTAAAAATTAGAAAATTTAATAATTGTTGAATCAAAAACTGAAAAACAGCAAGTTTATGTGGCAAGCTATAGTTCGAATCATTTGCTATAAATCGCATGGTGTTGGTTTCTTTGCAGTAAATGTCAATATCTAATTTATTACCTTTTCTGGTCACTAAAGTGTTCAAAAATGGCAACTTCTCATCGTTTATATTTCATGGGTAAACTTAATAGTTTTCAATTTTAAATTTAAGACTTCAACAAGCTTTTGGGGGCTGCAAACACTAGTGTCAATGACCAAAAAATGTCGTCGACATACCTAAGCCAATTTTTCAGGTAAGTAATTTAAATTTTGTTTTAGATCGGTTTCAAATTTACTCATAAACAAATTAGCCATAAATGGAGACAAACTGTTGCCCATCGTTATTCCGTTTTTTGGTGGTAAATACTACCGTTAATTTGAAAGTATGTTTGATGCATACATAATTTAACTACATTTACAAAATTTTCTATTTCTGAAATGCCATGATTTTTAAATAATATATTTTCTAGATACTTCAAAGTCTCATCAATCGGAATACTCAAAAACAATGCACTAACATCAAATTATAGTAACATTTCATTTTCAGTTTCTCAATGTTTTTATTGGTTTCATGATTGAAAAAATTGAAAACTTTAAGCTGTGTAAATGATATGTTAGCATTAATTGATGTTAGCGTATTGTTTCCGAGTGTCTCGATTATTGAGACTAGAGTGTCCAAAAGATATCTAAAAACCATTTTGACAATTCAAAATAAGAAAGCTTTGTAAAATTAGCGAAATTATGTATGAATCAATCGTACTTTTAAATTAAAAATAATATTTACCACCAAAAAATCGAAACAACGATGGATAATAGCTTGTCTCCATTTATGGCTAATTTGAATATGAGTAGATTTGAAACCAAACCCAAACAACACATTGGTACAAAAAACGTCTAAATGTCCGGCTAATAGACATTTATTAGACATAAAAACGTTTTTAAACGCGTTATTAACGTTTATTAGACGGACATTTAAACGTTTTTTGTACCAATGTGTTGTTTGGGAAATTTAAATTACTTACCTGAAAATTTTCTTTATGCATGTGGACAACATTTTTGCGGTCGTTGATACTAATATTTGCAGCCCCCAAAAATTTGTTCAGGTCTTAAATTCAAAATTCGAAACTATTAAGTTTACCTATGTAATAGAAAACGAAAATTTCTATCCTTGAACACTTCAGTGATCAGAAAAAGCAATAAATCAGATATTGACGTTTACCGCAAAAGTATCAGCTCCATGCAAGTTATAGCAAATGTTTCAAACGATAGTTTGCCACATAAACTTGCTATTTTTTAATTTTTGATTCAACAATTATTAATTTTGCCATTGTCAAAAGATAATTTTAGCAAAGAATTAAACTATATTAAACATAATGCAACATACAATAGATTTTTAGAATCAATAGTCAACAATATCATGAGAAAGCAAAAACATAAATTAAATATTAATGTGACTACGTTACAAATCATAATAGCAAAAAAAAATGTAAAACATTGGTATTATTCCAGATATACTAGAGGACTTCAAAGAGGCTTCTCAAAATGTAAATGCAAAATAGTAACAACCACTAACAATAACATAAAAAACTCGAAAGATCCAATAGATATGTGCGATAAATCGGGAATATATAAAATTACTTGTAAAGACTGTAACTAAATATATACAGAGCAAACCAAAAATCCAGTTATAAAAAGCACTTATAAAAAGCACTTAATTCACGTTAAATATTAAAAAAATAGATAAATTTCTATGCCTTACATATGTTCAAAAATAATCATAAAATAGAAGACATCAAATTACTTAAGAAAATAAATAATAGAAAAGAACTAGATCCGTACGTGAAATCTTGTAAAAATAAATGTTTATTGATAAACAATGATGAGTACTAACAATTAGGTTTTTCGGAATTGTTTACTTAGTATATAAATCAATGAGGTGTAATCAAGCGTCACATAATTTTAGTTTAAATTAGCTATAGTTATAATTATAATTTTAGTATCAGTTCGCTGAGGATGTGTACGACAAGTATTCAATTTATTGTAGTTGATGGGTTAGTGTGAATCACAACTTGCTAATTTAAAATTTGTTTGAGATTATTTGCACTACTGCTACCCCCAAAATATCAATCATAATCAGATTAATTTTGAGGATAACTAAGCATTGGTCTAAAAACTCTACTGTCAAAGTAATAGACGCGTATTTTACATCACGTAGTAAAATGACTATTAGAATACACAAATAGAATCTCTAAAAAAATATATGATTATGTTTTACGACAAAACTTCTGTTTTTGATAAATAAAATAGCTTATGATTTGACAACCTCACTTTTATCTTTGAGATATCTTGAAACAAGATACGTCACGTTTTTGATTAGTTATAATTTTGCAAACATTAGTCAATCTCAACATGATTTTGACAAAACCGATAAGAATATTAAGAAGCAAACATATAATTCCCGTTATCAAGTATTAATTAAACTAAGTATGTAAAGGATATATTTGCTTAATAATTGTAACTCTAAAAATGTTTGATCACGTTATCTGTTAACTTTTTATTAGTTGACTTCAAAAATATTTAAGATTATTTAAAAATCGATATCATAACATTACTTGGCATATGCTTTTTTGTGCATCGAAAACCTTGAGTTATTAATAGAAAATGACTTGCAACTAATTATGTAGTTATTATTAAAAGTTTTTTTTTTTACAACATTAGTTTGAGTTTGCTGTCGTATGTTTAGTGTATACGATTTGTTCCATGTTTCTGTAAAGTAATAAACTATCGTATATATTTATTAGAATAATGCAAACAAGAAGTCAAAGTAATTATTCTTTTATTGCATCTTTTTTTAAAAAGATAGAAGTCAATTAATCAAATCACACACATTTTATTTATGTACGATGTTGCGTAATTCGAATAAACAATCATAAACAACAGATAATACATTCATTACAAGTGAATACTGTACTTTGCATTTACGGTAACCAAACGTGTGAAAATATGATAACTGGCAAATAAAACAATGTTGAAGAGTCAGCAAGTTTCAGCCTATCTAATAACCGTAACTTGTTATTCTTTCTTGCTTGAATCAAATCGAAAAAAGGAACAATTTTTCATACTTAATTAGAAATTATTTAATTATTCTGTTACATGTCGTTTATGCATTTGCTGAAAAAAAAATAGAAACTTTTATTTATTTATTTACCTATTTTCTATTACTGAAAACGTTTGGTCGTATATTTTTTTCTCTATTTCTTTTTCCTCGTTGGTTATTTCTATTAAATTTTTAACAAATGTGCTGATGAAGAATTGGTTAATATAGTAATCCAATTAAGCGATTTTGTTAATTGCGTGGGGTTTTCAAGTGAACACAGAAAATCTAAAATGACGTTTACATGTTACTTTCAATACGTCTAAAAAAAGAATATAAAGAGAGTTACTTGGAGATGGCACACGGTTTTCTCGCGGATATAAAGTTAGTTCAGTGAATGTCGGTGGTGTTAATTTTTGAGTTTGATTCTGTATTATTATTTTACATAACAGCAAATTATGATTACTTCCTGTGTGATCAAAGTTTAAAATACAGACGTTTAAAATTTTGTCGAGAGTAATTTGTTTGTTGTTGATTACATAATCTATAACTAAATTTTTTGTTACTCTAGATATATTTGTACTTAATTTTGAGGTCAAAGAAACAATTGTTTATTTTTAAATTATTCTGGTTGGTTCTACAGTATAGTATATTATGATTATTACATATATAATTTTATTGTCTTTTTTTCTTAAATTATTTGGTCTTCACTCGTTGCCTGTTAATGTTTATATACAGTGTGTTCCATTCTGAGTTGCATTGCATGGGTATGTTTATTATTAATGAAGATATCGATTCGGTTAAATGGGAAATTATGTAGAAATTTTCGTGCTGATTTAGATTATCTTTAAAAATAATTTGACTTTGACCATTATCTTAAAAACGGTATTTGTGATATATTTTTAAAAAAAATAAATTTCGCTCGAAACAATTTTTTGTAACTGTTAGAATAAACAAAATATTAGCCTATTTCAAAAAATGCATTTTTCGGTTTTTTTCGTTTAACTTCGAGGCCGCTCGAAATTAGAATTATTTTTAAAAATAATCTAAATCAGCACAAAAAAACTCTACATAATTGACCATTTAACTGAATCGATATCTTCATTAATAACAAAGATATCCATGCAATGAAACTTAGAATGGGACACACTGTATATCTTTTTACATGACGAATAAAGTTTTATTATAGTATGTTATTTTAATGTTATTGTAAATTAAGAATGCATTCAAATAGTAGTATAACCAAATGCAAGAAGAATTATTATTTAAAAAAAATTAATGCATTAAAAAATGCAGTACAAAGTTTACATAGAAAAATGCATAGAAAATAGGATTGTCAAAATTTTTTATATTAAAGCAATTGGATTTCTACAGTAATCGACAGGTAAAGTTTTCAAAAATGACATTTTTGTACATTGTATACACCATTATTTACATAATCTACATTCTTTACAGTATCTACGCTTATCTATCTACTTATTTTTTGCAAACACGCATAGAGATTTATTTTATACGTGTATTTACATTTCACTAAAGCAAATTTGCAAGCAAAATTGTATAGTTATATAATTTATATTTTTTAGACAATTTTTTTTAAATTATATTGAATATAAACTAACGCCGTTTACTTAAACTTACTAAATTTTACTATAATACACTTTTTTCTGCAATTCAAATGTGCAAATTAAAACGAAAAATCTTAAAATAACTTTTCTTTTACTAAAAGTTGGTACATTATTAGAGTTACATATTTCTTCAGTGTGGGTTTTCAACTTCATTAAAAAAAACTATAAATCGTTGCGAAGAAAATTAGTAAATGCTAATGATTGACAAGCAAGTTTAAATTGTGTGTTATCTAAATATAACAAGAAAACTAAGAACAAACTATTAACCATTGTTATAAAAATAATAAAAACAAATGGTTTTTGACATGCGTTTTGCAATTATTTCTAAAATAGATTATTAGTAAAGCGTTGATAGTACTTACTAAACCACACATTTAGAAAAATGTAGACAGTTTGCAATTTTGATTCAATTTTGAAACAAAAAACTACACTAGGTTTCTATAACAAATAAAAATATCGTTTAGAAATGTTAATAATTTACACATGCACCAGTAATTTTAAACTTTAACTATATAAACGTGTTTAGTAAGAATTATACTTAAAATAACCAAGTCATTCAACACAAATTAGCTAAAAATTAAATAAAACTCCTTAAAAAAGTCTGATTACGTCACATTAAATTAATTTGCGTTTAGTGCGCCGTAAACAAAGTTTAGTACAAATTGTTTCTTTAAAAATCTTTTTGCGGTTTTTTAGAATAAATTTGTTGTTATGTTATACAATTTAGTCTACATTTGAATTAGTTTAAAAGTAAAATATCTAAATTATGTTATATAATTAGCAATAGATATTTACAAATTTTCGATAAAAGTCAAAATTAGGCCACTATAACTGGTTTTTGAATAGAATAATAAAAAAAGGTTAAACGTTGATAATAGTAACCTCGTCTATTTATAAATCCGGAAATATGGAGAGGACAACACTGCTTCTTCGTGACTTTAACCTTGGTCGTTTTAAAAAAATCAGTAAGTATTATGAAATAAAAACAATTTATTTTAATTAATTATTACAAACTTGTGTAAAATTTATTTTTATTGTATTTTGGTAGTATTATTTAAACAAAGATTGCAAACTTTTATTAATATGCAATTTAAATTTAAAACAAGTAATATACAAGGTGAGTCAAAATATGTGAGAAGTACGATAACTATAAATAATAGGCATACAATAAAGAATAAATACTTATATCCTAGCATGCAGAAGTGAAAAGTTATTGGGAAAAAATAACTTATTTATTAATAACTTTTAAACTAATTAAATGTAGTTGTCTATTTTTTGTAGTTTTGTAGTTGTTAATTATGATGAGATTTGAGACTGGGGAACTGGGTAATCTTCTTCTGCTAGGTGATAGTAGATATTCATTATTTTTTGCAACTTTAATCAATTACTAATTTATAATGATTTTAAAATAGATTATCTACCTTTTTCATAATGAAATTACGTCAATTCTTTTATCTTAGAAGTTAGGTGCGTATCTATCAACTTTGCCACTACAAAATTTTGTGACTTAAAAAAGCAAATAGTTAAATACCCCTTAAATTAAGATAAAAAGGTCGAAATGTTTATCCTGTCTATAAATCTCTTTGATAAACTTATTCAACCCATAGTTATGGTTCAGTTTATAGAGAGATGAAAAGACCGGGCTTAAAGTTGTTTTTGTGAATTTTACCATGAATTTCAAATTGAGAATTAACTGATTTGATCATGGTTTATCGTAAGTGTGATTGTAATGCTATACCAAATTGGCAAAGACTGCATAAAGCAATTATTTTTACAATTTCGCCTTGAGAAAAACGTTTCAGCGGCTTGAGAAAAAATTAAGAAAATTTAGATCTTTCAAAAAACGAAGTCAATACTCCATTTGTCAAAGAAATGTTATTCCTTAATTTATAATTTATGCATCTATCTGTTTTAATCTCTTTTTTTATACCAATTGGTATTAACAGTTCCATTGGTATTATGTCAATTTTCCGTAATTTAATTACTCTTCCAAAAAAATTTGAAAATTTATAAACCAACAGCATAAACCATTTTTAACTAATAACACACAACAGAATTTTATCAATTTAAAAAAGAATACTGTAATCATTTATAATAGATATTATAGTAGACAACAACTATGCAACTTGCTGTTTATTTAACTTACAGAAGTATTAAACTACGTACACCTTCATTATTATACACAGAATTTTTTTATTAAAAAACATTAAACTCAATAACAAATTAGTAAAGATAAGTGCTAACTTGGATTTCTTATTCAGATGTAAATAACATGATATTTTACGAATGTTAATAAACGAATGAAATTAGAGTATATTATCCTTTTTCAATTCCAAAATAATATCATTACTTATTAAAAATTTTTTTATTCATAACATTATGTAACTGAAAAAATTAAAAATATTAAAATAAACATTGAAAAAATTTTACTTTCTAACTTAATTTTAAATCTTTTATTAACTTCAATAAATCAAAATTGAAAACTAAATCATAACATTATTAATCATCACAATAAAAAATTAACAATTACCAAAACAAAAATTGGATCACCAACTTAACTTATATTAATATAATCACAGAGGTAATTGCAGTTGATTTAATCTTCCTATCATAACACCTAAAAAGCTTCGCACAGAACATAATTGCAGACATTAAAACAAATATAAAGAACTACAAATTGCAACACACTTTTGTAACATAAAAAACCTGTTATGTGTTCACATTTTTATCAATCTTTAGTTTTACCGTCAGATGGCATACAAGTATATTTATATTGTTTACCTGATTGGTCCAAACTAATCCATACAATTAGATTTATATTATCTACCTGATTGGTCAATTTTCAACCATACAAATACATTTATCATATATTATTTACTTGATTGGTGGATTTTCATGAACTTCATTTTTGTCGTCAACTTGCTAAACGTGCCAAACGTGCGCCATTTTTCGTTGTGCCTTGAAACCTTCATAATTTCTATAAAATTCGATTTATTCGGATATAAAGTGGATGTTTCAAATAACTGCTGTTTGTCGAAGACCTCTGCTATCTGCTGACATTCATCAGACGTATTTCTTTACGGATATTTAGACTTCGAAAGTACCACGTGTGCCGCATCGTTGCTTAACTGACGCCGGATTTGACGGGTACGTACTTACTCATTTGCTATAATTCAATATTATCTTTTCCTTTTTTTTTCTCGTCACTAATTTTGGATATTTGTCCTTAGCGTTTTCTACTTGGGTTGATCTGCTTTCTGTCAATTTTCTACGCCATTGTTTAATCGCTGTGGAGCCGCATCTATCGATCCGGGTATCCATATCGATCAACGTCGAGCTGTCATCTTTATTTACATAAAAAGAACCAAAGAAATTCAATATCAACGTATTATATTAGCTTAACCTACATTCCTTTCACTCCATACCATCAATTATTTATCTTTTAACTTTTAATTAACTTGCCCGCTGAAATTATTCATTTTAGTAAATACTCATTTTTCTTATTATAGTTAAAATTGTTGCTAAATTTGTAAATCACATTTACCTTAATTCTTTGTTTGTTTATTCAAAAATAACTTACTCACTTAACTTCAGCATTCGAACTTATCGGTACTCAGTAAGTAATTAACGTATTCATTATACAGACCAACATATTGTCTATGGTCTCACTTGTTATTACTTTTCCATCTAGCTCACATCGCTTCGGTCAACGTTACTTGCACAAGGAACCTACACCGAAGGATAACTATTAAGGTAAGATTGTTTTTTTCTTAATTGCTTGCGCACCTCGAGTAAATCGAATTCTGAATAATTTGCAACTATAATATAACTGACTCTGAACATTTTGTTTAATATTTTCAATAAGGTAAATTAGATTCAATCATCCTCTTTTATACGTCGTTCCTATTTTAATAGTTGTTATATTACTATACACCCTCTGGGTACATATTTTATTTGTCCCGCTTATATTTATGTTATCATTCAGTTTGTTTGTTTTTTTTATTATAATTTAATTAACCCTGTTTTTGCGTATTTATTTCGTCGCTCATTTCTACGCTATCAGTTGTTTCGTACTTGCGACTGAACGCTTTAATCAACCAAGTACGTGGCGCCCATTCTCTTAACTATTCTTTACGCAATTATTGCTTACTACCTCATACTTAAAAATCTAGACTTACTAGCCCACCCCCAATATTTGCCTACTGGTACTGAGCTACCGTGCCTTAGCATTTTAAATTTTGTTACCACCAAAAGTTACCGTAACATAATTTCTTTGTCGCCCAACGTGGTGGGGCCTTCCTTTAGTTTAGCTTGCCTTCTTATTGTTCACTAACCATGTTCTCATTCAAATTAGATGTCAACCGTTTACATACAACCGAACTCGATTATGAAATTGCTTCCCGAGGTATTAAACCACCTACTACTACTAGTAATTTGAGAAAACTTGCACGAAATGCTATTCTGCTTGAATTAGGAAAATCTTTAACTGCCATTACTCATTCTATTCCTTTCGCTGATGATAATACTGCAGTTACTCAATGTATTGAAGAAATCGAAACTTTAACCGATAGGGTTACAAACGATTCTAAATCAAGAGACTTTCTTCGCTTGAATAGTTTACTCCCTCACATAGAACGTCGTTGCTCGTTAATGAATTCTACCGATGATACTGAAACAGGTCAACGTAACACATTGCTTTTAACCATCGCTACTTTGAAATCAAATTTAATACAAAAACTTAAAAAAACTGAACCGTATCACATTTACAGATTTTAACAAATTACCTTCATCTAGTCCTAAACCAACTAGGTCAAATGATCCTAATGCAGCTGAACTCACTGATCGTGATTCTAATCTTTCTACTCCTCCACTACTTTCTTCTAGTGAGGATGAACTTGAACCAAGTGAACCCTTACATGCTCTAGCTTCAATTTCGGAATCACTTCCTTTTACTAAACGATTAGATATCTCAAAACTTGGCTTAACCTTCTCTGGTGAAGGAAAAGTTTCTCTCTTAGATTTTCTTACTCGCTTGGATGAACTAGCTTCTTCTCGTGGGATTACTAAACACATGCTTTTTGCTCATGCACCTGAATTGTTAACAGGACGTGCCTTACTACTGTACAGATCTAGGAAATTTTCTTTAACAAAATGGGAAGAACTTGTAACTTTACTAAAAACTGAATTCTTGCCTATCGACTACGATGAAAGGTTACTTGATGAAATTAAAAATAGGACTATGGGTTTTTCTGAAAATATGAGCTCGTACCTTGCTGTAATGTATAATCTCTTTCAACGTTTAACTGCTCCTCTCTCCGAAACAAAACAATTATACTACATCAGACGAAATTTAACTCCATTTTACCAGAATGCCTTAACCTTAACTACAATTTCTAGCATTGCACAACTTTCTGCCTTAGGCAAACAGATCGAACAAAATCATTACTTTGTCGAAACATTTAAACCTCCACCTTCAAGAAGATCATCACACTTACTTGAACCTAGTCTCACCTATTTAAGTATAGCTTCTTCGTCTTCTGATACTGATGTTAGTAACTCACATGTTTCTAAACGTAATTCAAATACTTCTAAACTTTCTGCTGCTTCTGTAGTGTCTACTCCTAAGAGAAAGGATACTGCAACTGTTTCTAAAACCGTCTCTTCTACTGGTGCTAATACTACTGCCCAACCTAAACAAAAGTTTGCTTCGAAACCATCGACCGCATCTGTTTCTACTTCTAATAACTCACCGATTACTTGTTGGAACTGCAATAAAATTGGTCATGTCTCTCCAAATTGTTCGGAACCCCAAACTATTCATTGTTATGGTTGCGGGAAACCAAATGTCGTTAAACCAAAATGTCCAAACTGCAATAACGCTTCTTTAAACTAAACTTAGAGTTCTCGGACCGAGTCGAGTCCTCTTCGCTATCCCTTATCTCGGACACTCCTTTTGCTACGCTACCTGACCAGCATAAATACGTATTAAATTTCTTACTAGCTAATGTTCGCAAAGATGAACGTCCTTATCTTAATATCACAATTTTTGGCTACCCTTTTAAAAGTTTATTAGATTCTGGATGCTCTAAAACTATCTTAGGTCAATCAGGCTGGAACCTCTTAAATACTTTAGGTCTTTCGTTACAGAAATATCGCTCGTCTCCTAAATCATCTTCTGCTTGCTTGCTTGCTAATGGTGAAACTTGTTATATTCTTGGTACTGTTAATCTTCCTATCACTCTACAGGACAAGACCATCACTTTAGAAGTCTTAGTCATTCCTGAAGTTACTCAACCACTTATCTTAGGTATTGATTTTTGGAAAGCAATAGATTTTGTCCCTAATTTTCAGACTGGTACATGGACTTTTGGAAATGCTGATGAAATTTGCTCCTTATCCACTACAGATCATCTAGTTGATAGATCTAATCTCTCTGAGACTAAAGAACAATCTCTACAATCATTACTCAATTCTCCTGTACTAAATTCTACTAAACTTGGCTGTACTAGCTTAATAGAACACCATATACGTACAACCAGTGAGCCTATCAAACAGCGTTACTACCCACTCTCTCCTGCATTACTTAAGATCGCTAATGATGAACTTGATTCTATGATCAAACTAGGAATTGTTGAACCTTCTGCAAGCCCTTGGTCTAGTCCAATTGTTCTCGTTAGAAAAAAAGATCAATCTTATCGTTTTTGTATAGACTACCGAAAAGTTAACGCAGTTACTGAAGCCGATGCTTACCCTCTTCCTTACATAAACACTATTTTAGACCGCCTTCGTGATGCTCAATTTCTTTCTTCTCTGGATATTCGTTCTGCTTATTGGCAAATTCCTCTAACTCAAAATTCTAAACCCATAACTGCATTTACCATACCTGGCAGAGGCCTATATCAATTTAATCGCATGCCTTTTGGCTTACAAAATTCTCCCGCTACTTTTCAACGTTTAATAGATCGAATTCTTGGCGCTGATTTAGAACCGTATTGCTTCGCATATCTTGACGATATTATTATTGCTACCCCATCTTTTGAAAAACACTTAGAAGTTTTAACTCAAATTTTTGATAGATTGTCTACTGCTGGTCTTACTTTGAACAAAAACAAATGTCATTTTTGTCTCCCCGAATTAAAATATCTTGGCTACGTTGTAAATCGGAACGGTTTACTTGTAGATCCTGATAAAGTTAGCGCTATCATTTCTATTCCTCAACCTTCTTCAGTCTCTGAAATTCGCAGATTACTTGGCATGGCAAGTTGGTACCGTCGCTTTATACCTAATTTCTCTGCTGCTTTAGCTCCATTAACTCAATTAACTCGTAAAAATACTCCATTTGTCTGGTCTTCTGAATGTGAAGAAGCCTTTTCTTTTCTTAAACAACAGCTTATTTCTGCTCCAATACTTTCTTGTCCAGATTTCACTTTGCCTTTCACTATTCAAACTGATGCTTCTAATTATGGCTTAGGTGCTGTTTTAAGTCAGGAAACCCTTGATGGTGAAAAGGTCATTTCCTACATTAGTCGCTCATTAACTAAATCTGAAACCAAATATTCTACCACAGAGAAAGAATGTCTTGCTGTTCTGTGGGCTGTTGAGAAATTTCGTGCTTATATCGAAGGTGCTCACTTCACAGTTATAACTGACCATCACTCACTTATCTGGCTAAATAAACTACAGAATCCTTCTGGACGTCTGGCTCGTTGGGCCTTACGCCTCCAACAGTATAACTTTTCTATTCTACATCGTAAAGGAAAGAATCATGTTGTTCCTGATACTCTATCACGAGCTGTACCTGAATTATCTTCCGAGTCTCTTTCACAACTTTGCGAAATTAACATAACTAATACTATACCTTCAATTACTTTACCTATTACTGATCCCTGGTATTTAAAAATGATTGGAAATGTTTCTAATAATCCTAAAAAATTTCCTCTCTGGTCTCTAGAAAATAATTTGCTTTACAAACATGTTACTTGTTCTGATTTTGCTGATATCTCATTGGGAAATTGGAGAGTAGTTGTTCCTAAAAACCAACGTATTGCAATCATTCGCCAATATCACGATCCTCCTACTTGTGGTCACTCTGGTGTCACTAAGACTTTAAGTCGCATTAATAAATTCTTCTACTGGCCAAATCTTCGTGCCGATATTGCTCGTTATATTCGTAACTGCCATATCTGTGCTGCTCACAAAGTTGAACAAAAAGCACAACCCGGTTTATTATCTCCTAGAGCAACTCCCACTCGCCCATGGCAAGTGTTAAGTTGTGATATTGTCGGTCCTTTACCTCGCTCCTTTAAAGGTAACTCCTATATTTTTGTTGTCGCTGACTATTTCACTAAATTTCCATGTTTCTATCCACTTCGTACTGCTACTGCCTCAAAAATTTGTAAGATTATGGAAGAACAGATATTCTTATTATTTGGAACTCCTCAATATCTCATCGTTGACAATGGTGTACAATTTCGTAGCAAAGAATTTTCTAAATTATGCTCAAACTATCAAACAGAAATACTATATACAGCTAAATATCATCCTAGAGCTAATCCTACCGAACGGGTTAATAGGGTTTTGAAAACCATGATCGCTTCATATATTAAAGAAAACCAACGTACATGGGATGTTAACCTATCTAAAATTGGCTGTGCCATAAGGACTTCCAAACATGAGATAACTGGTTATACTCCTTACTTCGCGTTCTGTGGTCGAGAACACATACTCTTTGGAAATATGTTTAAAACTCCTTTAGATGATGAAATTTCTTCCATAGATACTAATCCTGCTGTTACTACCCGTACTAAAGAATTTTATGAAAATTTGCGTACTGATATTCTTGCTAAAATGCAACGTTCTACGAAACGTACTCAAGATCGCTATAATTTACGCAAACGCACGGTCACTTATAAGAAAGGTGATTCTGTGTGGAAACGAAATTTTGTCTTATCTGACGCTTCTAAATTTCTGAATGTTAAACTCGCTCCTAAATTTTTAGGTCCTTTTAAAATAAAAAAGGTTATGTCTACTTGGACTTATGAATTAGCTGATTCCGAGGCTGATTCTTTAGGTAAATCTATAGGCATATTTTACGCTAAAGATTTAAAACCTGCTTACTCTGATAACTTGAATGTTACTGGACATTCTGCTGCATCTGATTCAGATGATCACTCTACGATATCTTCTGATACCATTTCTCTCAAACGATATAATCTTCGAAAACGACATAAACGAAAAAAATTGTAGCTTTCTTATTCTTTTCCCTTTCCTTTCTTATTTCCTTCCAACGTCTTATGGGTGGTTGGCTGAGGACGTTGTGGTGGTTTCTTTGTAGGGTAGTGCTCAAACCTTTCTTTTCCTTGGAACACTTTCCTCGCTCTTCCATCTAGCTCTATTCACTATTTTTGCGTTACCGCCTTTTCTCTTCTTCATAATTGGTTTGTTGTTGTTTGTACTAATATTATGCTTCTTGTTTGGTCTCTTGGATCATTTCCTCAAATATTTTCTTTGGTTTCGATACTCAGCGTTTTCTTTCTAGACACTTCCTAGCTTTACTTTTGTTAAGGGGGTGTTATGTGTTCACATTTTTATCAATCTTTAGTTTTACCGTCAGATGGCATACAAGTATATTTATATAGTTTACCTGATTGGTCCAAACTAATCCATACAATTAGATTTATATTATCTACCTGATTGGTCAATTTTCAACCATACAAATACATTTATCATATATTATTTACTTGATTGGTGGATTTTCATGAACTTCATTTTTGTCGTCAACTTGCTAAACGTGCCAAACGTGCGCCATTTTTCGTTGTGCCTTGAAACCTTCATTATTTCTATAAAATTCGATTTATTCGGATATAAAGTGGATGTTTCAAATAACTGCTGTTTGTCGAAGACCTCTGCTATCTGCTGACATTCATCGGACGTATTTCTTTACGGATATTTGGACTTCGAAAGTACCACGTGTGCCGCATCGTTGCTTAACTGACGCCGGATTTGACGGGTACGTACTTACTCATTTGCTATAATTCAATATTATCTTTTCCTTTTTTTTTCTCGTCACTAATTTTGGATATTTGTCCTTAGCGTTTTCTACTTGGGTTGATCTGCTTTCTGTCAATTTTCTACGCCATTGTTTAATCGCTGTGGAGCCGCATCTATCGATCCGGGTATCCATATCGATCAACGTCGAGCTGTCATCTTTATTTACATAAAAAGAACCAAAGAAATTCAATATCAACGTATTATATTAGCTTAACCTACATTCCTTTCACTCAATACCATCAATTATTTATCTTTTAACTTTTAATTAACTTGCCCGCTGAAATTATTCATTTTAGTAAATACTCATTTTTCTTATTATAGTTAAAATTGTTGCTAAATTTGTAAATCACATTTACCTTAATTCTTTGTTTGTTTATTCAAAAATAACTTACTCACTTAACTTCAGCATTCGAACTTATCGGTACTCAGTAAGTAATTAACGTATTCATTATACAGACCAACATATTGTCTATGGTCTCACTTGTTATTACTTTTCCATCTAGCTCACATCGCTTCGGTCAACGTTACTTGCGCAAGGAACCTACACCGAAGGATAACTATTAAGGTAAGATTGTTTTTTTCTTAATTGCTTGCGCACCTCGAGTAAATCGAATTCTGAATAATTTGCAACTATAATATAACTGACTCTGAACATTTTGTTTAATATTTTCAATAAGGTAAATTAGATTCAATCATCCTCTTTTATACGTTCCTATTTTAATAGTTGTTATATTACTATACACCCTCTGGGTACATATTTTATTTGTCCCGCTTATATTTATGTTATCATTCAGTTTGTTTGTTTTTTTTATTATAATTTAATTAACCCTGTTTTTGCGTATTTATTTCGTCGCTCATTTCTACGCTATCAGTTGTTTCGTACTTGCGACTGAACGCTTTAATCAACCAAGTACGTGGCGCCCATTCTGTTAACTATTCTTTACGCAATTATTGCTTACTACCTCATACTTAAAAATCTAGACTTACTAGCCCACCCCCAATATTTGCCTACTGGTACTGAGCTACCGTGCCTTAGCATTTTAAATTTTGTTACCACCAAAAGTTACCGTAACAAACCTAATAAACATTTTAATTGAAATAGTATCAATAACAAGTTTTACACCCTCTAAGAAAATCACATTTTTTTAAAAAATCATCATTACAACAGCTGATAAAACACAAAAGACAGTAATAATAAATCAAGATGAATATAACAATAAAATGACTAACATTTTTAATAACAAAAATATTTTTTAAAAAAAATTAATAAAGACCCTACTGATTCAATCCAAAGTAACTATAATAAAATTTTTAAATCTTGGCTTAATAATAATAATTAAATTGATATGATAACGTATAAAAAACTAACTTGCAATAATGGTTTAGTTTCAAAAATTTATGAACTACTAAAACTCCATAAAAACAATAACCCACAACTGACATACGTCAATACCAAAAAATTAATTTATTATAGCCATTAACTTAATATTAAACTCAATCACTTTCACTTACAAACATTTAATTAAACAAAAAAAAGGTTTAGCAATGGATTAACCAATTTTATCAACTATATCTTTATCTACTAATCGGTGATTAGAAAAGTATAATATTAAAAAACTTTCGATACGTTACTTTTTATCAAGAATGTGTCGATGACATTTTAATTATATTACATAAAAATAACATTTTAAATTGATTTCAAATGTTTAACAATATTCATCCTTTATTAAAGTTCACTCATGAAATAGAGAAAAAAAATAAAACAAATTTTCTAGATTTAACAATATTGCGTAATACCAATAGAACTATTGATACCAATTGGTATAAAAAAGACATTAAAACCGATAGATAATATTAATATATTATACAAACTAAATAAAAACTACCCATTTAATTTTATAGACAAAAATATCAAATCACGTTTAAAAAAATAAACATATTAATTACATTAATGAACAATCCATAAAAACAACAATAAACTTAACTTAACTAACTGTTTAAGAAATGAATTTAATAATAATCTAGATAAACAAAATTCTATATTAGTTTACCGTATGTCAATAAATTATCAGAAAAATTTAAAAAATTTCTTAATAATTACAATTTTACTTTAACTTCATTTAAAAACACTAACACTTTAAGAACAATTATATTTACAAAATTAAAAGACTCGATCTCATTACTTTCTCAATCTAATGTCATGTATCTGTATCTTGTTCTAAAGTTTACATTGGACAAACTAGGCAATTACTAAAAAAACGTATGCAACAACATAAAAATTCTGTAAAAATTTATTATATATCTTACGCCAATAATCAAACTGCAATAATAGAAAATCTATTTAACAAAAACCATATCTTCAACTTAAGTAACCTAAAAATTCTACATAATAAAACTAATTTAAGCAACAGCCTTTTTTTTATAAATATTCGGAATTAAAAAAAACATAAAAATTTAATTATTTACCGTAATGACATAAATCTAAATAACATTTACTAATATCATTAACATGTAAAACAAAAAAATAATTTAATTATAAAAATGCAAATAATGAACATTTTAGAACACTGTTACTTTCTTCTTTTTAAAATCAATATTTATTTTAAATTTGAATTTGTATACATTTACGTGCATGTGCAGTACATTAAAAGAATTTAAACTATATAATCGTTATTTTTGTTAATAAAAGAGGTTTATAAAATTATTATAAAATGAACGGAGGTAAAAATTTTCTCCATTATGTTTCAATTTTTTAATTTTGATTGTTTTAATAAATGTGGTGAGTAGTTTTATAGTTATGCATCCTCATGAAGAATCCGGTTCAGCATTCACCAAAAAAAATTGTTTTAAAATATTGAATTGTATTTACATTTTATTTATGCTAAACGTTAAATATCAACTTAATAATAATTGACTTTGTATCTCTTGCAGATTTTGAAAAAGCACTTGTAAGTGCGAAACGTAAATTTTTCAACATGTAAACAAATAAACTTAACCAATTTGCTGTAATTTAATTACTCTCCCAAAAAAATTAAAAAACACACAATAATGTTTTAATTTTAATTATCTAAAAACATAGCACTGAATGCTATTGACTTAAAAATGCGTAACTTATTTATTAGTGTTTAAAAAAAATACTAAATAAAATAAGTTATTTGATTTATTATTAAAAATTTTAAATAGTAATTGATCAAAACTACAATTTAAACAACCTTACTTTTTGTTGTTTTAATAAACCCATTATTACATATAAATTACAATTACGTGACACAATTCAAGCAACTAGACGTATTCAATTCTTCTGTATATATGTACACCAAATTGATAATATACGAACGTGCCTTCTGGAAAAATTGTAATAAATTTTGCAATACAGGAAATTACATTTACTCGTAAAGAAAAAGAACAACCGCAAACATTAAAACATAATTGTTGCTGCAATTGCTACATAGAATTCCGTGGAGAGTGAAAATTGTTGAAAAGCTTCTAATTCAATAAAACAAAGTTCGTCACTGCGCTGCCATCAAATCAACAACAGAGGGGTGGTAACTTAAAAAAGACAATCAAAAAGTTTATGTAATTAAAGATCAGAAACCATATTGTCTTTGATATAATATAATTACGGATATATCTTATACCAATCAAGAACGGGAAATAAATTTTTATTCTTGTCACAAACACTACAAAAATTATTAATTAATTTTTCAAATATAAAAGTTGTTATAGATTACTTGTTAATTTGCCAATGTTACGATAAAACAAGCACATATTAGTACAACAACGTTTTGATATTTTATGGATTGATAGCAAAAACTCTAAATAGAGTATACGTTGATTGCCAATTATTGAAAATTGAGTTTAAGTAGAAAATTAAAATTAGAAAGTAAGATTGATTAAAAATTTGCTTATAAGATTAATACTAATACTAATAATTACTTAAACTATATAATACATATTTAGCATTTAGAAATTACATAAAATTAAGTACATATTAACTAAAAATTGTTTAAACAAATAAAATTAAGAAATATGTTGTACTATATATAAGTAATAATTACTGCTATTTTTGATAAAATATTTATGATGTATTATTTGTTCTTTCTTTTTGTACGCTTTTACCAAGTCAATGTTTTCCCGCTCTCGTTAATTTATTTTTTTTTATGCACGTTCATTGTTAGTTAACTTTAGTTTTATATTTTTTTTTAATTTTAAAAAATAATACCACGATCTTAGATTAAATAAAATTAATACAATAATCACGTAATATATTTCTATCATTACATGACATTCATTTTTTTAGTATGTTACTTTAAGTATAAAGTATAAAATATACAATACTAACAATACAAGTTAAGTAGTTGTTTATAGATTAATTCTATTAATTAATAAAAAAAATTGCATAAAATTTAAAACGGTAGGATAACATTTCGAAATAAATTGAAAGTCCTTAATCAAATCAACAGGATGTTGTAGATCGTTGTTTTACTTAAGCAAAAAGGCACGTAAAAAATATTTACGAAAAAAACTTAAATATATTTATGGGGAAAAGGAAGTGTGACTAAAAAAAATTATAAACTAACTCGAATAAATTAACAATGTAGCGTAAAATGAGGTAAATTTGATTCTACAGGGCTCCCCTGATAATCCGTACTTTATTATAGAAATGATGTCAAGCCACCCGCGTATCATTTCCTTAATATGTTTCACACAGGATTCTAAAAGTGCGAGTCTACTGGATACGTTTATATCGTAACAAATTGATTGTGGCGACACAAATGTTACAATTTGTTGCACAACGCGTGTTGACTACACAGCGCAAACATTTATGTTCACACAATTGTGGTGCTCCGGCTTTTGGTTTAATTTTCAAGTCAACTTTATTACTGCTTTTCTCATTGTGTTTCAAACTATAAAAAAACAAAGATTACTTGCTAATCGGAAAATAAAAAGGAAATATGGGTGCGCAAATGAATAGGCTGAAGAAATAAACTGGGAGCCTATCAACAGTTAATAAGAGATTTTCGACATGAAGATTCTTAGTTTCCCCAAGGATAAAAAAGGAAGATACTGGTCAATAAACTTTCGTTCATTTTTTAAGGTTCATACATTTTCTTGATGTTTAGGAAACATAAATTTCTAGTGTTCTTCTTCAGAATTTCTCAAAATACAATAGCACGAATCCTACCAAAATTCTGCAATGAAATTTATGACTGTCTACAAAAAAAATACACAATAATTATCAGCTATCATTTCAAAATGACATAACCAAACTTCGTTTACATTCATAATATTCCCAAGCTGTGTCGATATGTGTGCAGGCTATTGGTGTATCACAGTACTTGTTAGTGTTAATATGAGAGATGAAATAAGAGTTACTACGGTTGACTGTAAACCTTCTTCTGCATATTTTAATAACATCCTTCTTATTTCCAACTTAGCTTTGTTGCGGCTTATTTCAATCATCTCTCTCAATTCAGAAGCAACATTATCACCAACAGTTTCAAAGCTATCGACTGGTTTCTGTAATTTCTCTAACGCACGCGAATATGTTAAATTTAAAACAAAATGGCATTTTCCCCAGTGATTTAGACAGGAAACATGTTGTCTTGGAGAACCTACCAAGTAATGGTAGTCATTTTTTTAACTACAAGGGTCAGCACTTTATTGTTTTGATGGCACTTGTCGATGCAACGTACAAGTTTATCTACATTGGCGTAGGTTGCAATGGGCAAATTTCTGATAGTGGAGGTTTTGGAAACTGTTCATTGTTATCTGCTTTAGAAAGTAACAGTTTAAACATATTAGCACCTCGTCTACTGAAAGCAGTCATAGCCAAAGACAAAATAACATTAACCGTCCTACATAAGCTTATATACCACGCATATTTTTGTTCTTAATTTAAAAAAAAAAAGTAGTAAAAATTACTACTGTTATCAATAATTAACTTATGAATGCATTTAAAATGATTTCTAACGTAAAATCTGTATTTACATCGATCTTTTTCTAAAGAAATCGATTATAGTAAACTGATTATTGGTAATATTAGTGTTTTTAATAACCAAGTAAAATATTTTTAAAAAAATTAATAATAACTTGTTACATCATTTCAAACTAACAAAAAAAAGCATGTACTAATAATATTTATAAAAATGTTTGCCAACGACAGTGATTAAAAAAATATTACATTAAAATCAAGCACTAAATCATAAGTTTTGTAAACATTAATTAGGTCTTCTACAGTGTCAACATTTAAAAATTTCATGATTTATGATTTCCATTACGAAATTAGCTATTTTTACCTAGTTTACTAGTATCAAACAATTGTATAAAAAACTGTTATTATAGAGGTGAACTAATTAACCAATTATTACTAGTGCAAACGTATCTTCTATATATCAAAAAATGTAACTCTTACCCGACATAAAATTTAAAAAAATAAAATACTCTTCTAGCAACTTTTTTTATAACGAGAGTTTGTAATTAAATTTTGATAACAATTTTAGCTTCATTTCTTTAAAAAATTAAATATAAAAGAATTACAACAAAAGTTATTTTGGTTAAAATTTATAAAAATGTCTCCTAATAAACAATGCAATATTATAGAAAAAAACTCGGAGCAAATTGATTGATTGCGCCGTAAAGTCTGACTTTTATAGACTGGCTTCTGATCGATAAAACTGGTTTCCAAATCTCCGGTAAAAGAAAACTGGAATCTCACTTAATATTAAAAGGATTTTTAATTATTTCAAAAAATACCCTAATTTTTCGTTGTTAGTAATGAGATGGTTCAATTTAAATTTAAATTCAGAAAGACGCGCGTAATTACGTAAGCATCGTCAGCTAGCGGAAAAACTGAAAATACGACTTGCGCCGTGTTACCATCGTTTTACGCATGATTGGGTTTAAGAGAGGTTTTAAGGAACGCGAAGGGTGGTAGCGACAGAGGGTGCCAATGGCTGTACAATCGGCCTTTTGATATAAAATTTGTGCTTTTGTTTTGTCATTGTTTTGTGTTATTCTTGGAATGTAAGTAACTCTATACGTTCGCTAACATTAGGGATGAGAAAATTCACTGTAATTTGTAAGCACTTTGCATTAAAATCTCAGCGTCATAAAACGTTATGTTTTCTTTGTTTGTAAAACAAACGCGTTGGAGTCCATTTGCATTTTATCAATTTAATCGTTTTATGTGTATGACTTAGATTTATTAAACGAGGTTTTTCACTAACTATTAATTAAAACTTAAAATTACTAAATCAACATTTCGTAAAAGATTGCGTGAAATCTAATTTAAATTCGTAGCATCTTCTTGTATTTGTGATTGCGTGTATGTGTAAGTTTAGACACAACATTAAGCGTCATAAATTTGACTGTAATAATTAACCGTTTATTCTTACGTTTAAACATTATGAAAATAAAAGGGCGGGGAGTCTAAAAGGACGTTTAAAATGCAACCTTCGTTTGTAGCGTTTTCCCGGTCTTGCAATTTCAATAAGTTAATTTAGCATGTGTAATTTTGTATAAAACAATTACGATTAGAAATGTAACCGAAATAATTAACTCTTTATTTATACTTAAATTTAAAGATTATTAAAATTGAAAGGAGTTTTATGTAGATGATTTTCTTCGTTTGTAAAAAGAAGCTACTTAAACTTTATTACCACCTTGTTTTTGTTATTTGTTTATATTTGACGTGTTTTAGAATCAAAGCTGTGTTAATCTATTTGATCATTTTCTATGCAAGTTATTTATGCTAATCTCTGGCTTCAATTGTAAATTATGAATAATAATTTAATTGATTTGTTTTTCGTACGTTTATAATTTGATGATACAATAGTCGATCAAAGTTTAGACATACTTTTTAGTCGTAACAGTTACCTATTGATGGTAATTATAAGAGGTTTAATAACAGATATAAAGACCATTGTGCGTATTGCCTTGTAGAATGTAAATCTAATATTTTTCTACCGTGGCTGGGCAACAACAAACGGCCGCAGGTTGCTTCCATGCTATGGGACCCTGTATTTTGTTATGTGTAATGGCGCAAGTTGCTTCCATGTTATGGGACTTTGCACATTTGTGTGTTTTTTAGTCTCGGTAGGTTGCTTCCATGTTATGGGGTCCTACATTTTCGTTTACTTGTTTATGTATTACTTTTATTATGTGCATTACTAATTTTACCTATATGTTTTTGGCCTTACTTGTTGTTCCAAACTTTCAACTTTAGCTGGGTTGATTCTTAACCAGGACCCCAGTACCCATTGGCGGGGGCGCCAATAATATAACAGGTCTTCAGTTTAAAATGATGATGTTTGTGCACGTGTTTATATGTGTTGGTATTTAAATCTGTTATCCGGTCTGTTTATTTGTCTAATTTACTGTAATTTGAGATGTCCTTGCTTTACGACGTGTGTTAATAGTTTTGAGTACAAGCCAATTGTTTTATAAACCTAAATTATGTAATGATCTTGCATTTTAATTCAGTTAGAGGACCGAAAAGGTTTCTTAGCTCTGTTCTTCCCCTCCTACGAAGAGTCCCACCGAACAGGCAAGGTCTCGGTTAAAATTTAAAGAGTTAAATTCGAATAAAAATTACGATTCATTTTTTTTTATTGTGTGTTTTATTTAACCTACTGCAGCCTTCACACATATTGAGAGTAAGCAGTGTATAACGAACTTAATACAACGTAGGAAGGGGGGGGATAACTAGACGATCACAGCCACAGCGAGATGTCGCTGCTTTTGTTTGTTCGTGGGTTTTAAATTTCAAACGCGAGTGGGTTACATCACAGTAATTAGAAACATTCGCCAAAATTTTAGTGTTTTTAAACATAATTATGTGCCGATTCTAACAAGTGTTCCGCCACGGCTGACTTTGAAGATTGTTTAAGACGAGTACATTTTTGATGCTTCTTAATACGAATTTTCATGCTTTTGTCGGTTTCTTCTATATATGCACGACCATAAGAGCAAGGAATGCTATAAACGCCATCAAATTAAAAAGGAATAACGTCCTTCATCGGATTTAAAGGTTGACCCAATTTAGGAAGAGTAGAAAACCGAGTAACACTGTTGTGTTTAGACAACATTTTTCTTATACGGTCCGTTGTACCTTTGACATAGAGTTGATATGCGATAGACACTGGTTAAGATGTGGATTCCGTTGTTACTTCTGGTTTTGCAGACGTAAACTTTGTAATAAATTGTTTAATATTTTTTCTATTGCAATGGTTTGCGACTAACACCTTGATTAGATAGTTTACTTTTTTTTAAGGATTTTGAGGTTGACTTAAGGAAACAGCTTTGTACACTACAAAATCCATCACTGATAATTTCCGACAAGAGTGATAATGAGACAATCTATTTAAATATCTATCTGTATGGGTAAGTTTTAGTTAAACTGAATGTGATAATAAGCCATCTTCTTTCAATTAACTTAAACGTCCAAAAATGGTAAAGAGCAGCTCTTTTTTAATTCCACAGCAAGAAGAAAAAAAAGGCCACTGTGACGTGTGGCAAAAGCTCAGTTTGTGTGATAACAACAAAACGAAAATTCTCCAGAGCGGGAAATTGTATTACAAATACAATATTAATTTATCTTAAGCAAATTTTAAAAAACAAATTATTTTCTAAAAAAAGTTGCCGATATTTATAACGTAAATTAAAACAATATTTTGAAATTGCTTACTCTTTTGATTCTCAACTCAAACTTTTTGAGAATTTGGCTGGATATAATGATAGATAACGTTTTTTAATATAACATGCTTTAACGTTAACTGCTTTTTATTTTTTATTTTCCGATTAAATATTTGTAATGTTTAAATGTTTCGCATAGCAATTTTGCATATAATTTCCTGGATTGTTATTTTTTACTGTATTATATACTTATACTTGTCGTGTTAATTTTTGTCTCCAACAGAAATTCTTTAATTATGGTTTATCGATGATCATCCTGTATTTGTATAGTTAAAGTAAAGATAACTTTTGTTTTTTGAGTTTTTGCTAAAGTAAGCAAAATTTTTTTGTAGCGCATTTGAAGCATCATTTCTTTTATTGTAGCATTGTAGCAAATGTTTAATTGTAAACGTTATCAAACTTTTTGATGCCATAAATTAATCTAAACAAAAAATTCTTTAAAAAGCAATAGAATATGAATTGTATTAAATATCCATTTTTAACATATTCACTTTATTAGCACTTTTGCACAAATTTTATTATTCTTCTTTCAGTTTAACGTGATCTCTAAACTTATTAACTAGATCTAACCAAGAGAGCCTTGCAGTAAGTATACAAATTTGTTAAACCTTTTTGTGATGTTTTTCGTTAAAGTTTTTTTCACCAATGTTAATGACACGTTTGTACATTATTAGAAGTGGACGGTAAGCACCAATCCAAAATAAAACTAATCACTTATTTTTGACTACATTACGTCGATTCACCCTCACATAAAAGTAATAAACAAGATTTTAATATTGTAAAAGACAAAGACGATTAAGCTATCTGTTACAAACATAATCCATAGATAAGTTAACGAATAGATTTACATTGGTAAATATAATATAAATATAATATAAACATAATATAAATATAATGTAAGTATAATATAAATATAATATAAATATAATATAAATATAATATAAATATAATATAAATATAATATAAATATAATATAAATATAATATAAATATAATATAAATATAATATAAATATGCAATATCTCGATAATTAAGAGAACCCGAGCGCACTAATAATTTAGATAAAATTAGAATAGGAAATACAATAAATACTAGCAGCACCATTCCCAGAAATTCTTAAAATTAATTAAATTAAATTACATTTGGTGTTTTATGAATTTCAATCAACTAATCTAAATTATAATTAATGTACGTTTAAGAAATGTGTAAAAAACCAGGTCAAATGTAAAACTTAACATTAAGGAACAGCAAAATGATGTGGCAACGTCACACAAAACCCCGAGTAAAAACCTAAGAAACATATTTATAAATTTATTATGCATTAATCTTAATTGTAAATAATTTTTATAATAAAAGAAAAAATATTTTAATCAAAATCAGATAAGACTTAATCCGTTTCAAAAAGCGGAAAAATGTGTGCAAACATCGAAATAATAATAAAACGTTTTAGAGAAAGACGTTTTTAGTTTAAAAGTTTTCAAAAGAACATTTGCAAATTTTATTTATGTACACAAAAATCTAAACCTTATATATATGTATATATTTTTAAATATTTTTTGTTAACTGTACTGTTTTGTATATACTACGATTTAAATAAATATAAAAGTTTTTTTTAATTAAAATTACAAATAAAATAACATTTAATTACAAAAATATAAAATAAATTTTGTAAATTGAGTTATGTTTCAAACGATATTTAAATTATTTTATAATATAATTAATTTTAAAACATTATTTAATTATTATTAGAGTTAAATTATAATTTTATAAACTTAACATTCAAGTAAAATACCTAAATTTAAAATTTTTTTTATTTGTATTTGATGACCTGTCAGTAAAATATCTCGTTTTATAAAAAAATTAATGTTCAATGATCCATACAAATATTTTCCTTTGTTTATTACTGATTCTTGTGTGTAGCAAAAAATGAATTTTTTAAAATATGCGAGCTTTTGAAATAAAAAAAATTGATGCTACAATTTAAACAATTTTTTAATGTCAAATGCCGGTAAAAAACAAGCTGTTGAAAAATAGTAACTAAAGTTGATACATAAAAATAAGAGACAACATTTTTGTAATTAATAGATTAGGTAATGCCATATGTCATTTTAGTATAGGATAGAGTCACGAAATAGCGTAATATAAGTACAAAACATTATTGACTAAATGCATTCGAACTGAGTTCATAATTTTTAAACTTTGGTATAAGTAAATATCATTTAATCAATTATTAGCATAATTCAACAATGTTTTAGTTGTATTTAGTTGTATTGTTAAATTAGTTTCATTCAAAACACACTATATATATACTTATTTTACACAAAATCGATACTAAACAAAACCAGGTATAAAATAATTAATATAATTGCTATAATTGTATGTAACAATAAACTATAATTACGTTTTAAGAAAAGTTTATAAATACCCAAGTGACGTTAAAATATAGTTGAACTACACAAAAAAAGCTTTGTACATCTTAAAAATAAACAATAAACATTTACAATAAAATCCTTAAAGTTTTACGTCAAAAATACAAAATAAAAACAAGGTTAGTAATATAAACACACGAAAAATAAGTTAAAACGTTGCAGATAAATATAAATGACATACAACCACAATTTAATTTAACAAAAGTTTTTTTGTACAAAAAATATACAAAAACTAAAATTTGCTTAAACTTTCAATAATGTGTTTTAGTTTATTATTATATTTTATTTGAATAAAATACAGTTTATGCACGGATGTATCATAAATTGACAATTATACACAAATTGATATGTAGTAACGTCTTTTATATAGCCCACGGATCTCTCTGTTCCTACTGGCTATAATGAAACGTCAAACAACGATATCATAGGTATTTAAAAAACTAAATGCTTGCAAAAATTTTTATTAGAAATTTTTTGTGGGTAATTTATGTTAACAAAACATTTAGAACAATTAACCAAATTAATTAGAAATTGAAAATTGTACTTTTTATTGAAAATTTATTGTGGGTAATTTATGTTAATAATACAATTAGAACAATTAACTTTTATGCCCTAAATACATAAATAACTAATGCACCCTTATGTCAACGTATATCAACAAACGTAATTGTTGTAATTAAGCTCTTGATTTTGCGTTTACATTATAACAACAATAAAACCTATCAAGTAATTTTATTTTGTAGAATTAAATTATTAAAATAAGTTATTAGTTGAAAGATAAAATTGTTATGTCATTATTTGCATATTTGCAATAAATAATGATTTGTTATAAAATTCAGGGCTGCACTGGTTTCCTCGATGTCACTGTCGCCAATAAGATTTGAAATCGACAGTATTCAATATCAAAATTTGCTTTCCGTTTTCTACTTTGATTATTGCTGCAATCGCTAGAACTTTTATGCGTTTCGCTAAATTGTAAGTAATTCTTATTTCACGTTTAAATGTCATTGTTGCCTATTCCCTTTACGTTTTAGCAAAGATGCTACAATAAAATTAGAATATTATGGCAAAATTTAAGCGATTAGTAGTTTGTTTCCGCAGTTGCAGGTAAAAATGTTGTTAAGATAACGGCCGCAATATTGGTTTAATACCATAAATTTCCATTTAGCAAATCTGCTAAGGTTAAAACGGTTTTTTCTCCCAACTAGTTAATAATAAGAGAAAAACCTATTAATAATTAGAAAAAAATCTATTATCATCTATTAACCTTAAAACGTTTTCTTTCATTGAGAAATTTCTATATAGCAGTTGAGGTCTTAAACTGAAGCAAACAAATGTGAAGTATCGTATTGGAAAACGATTTACAAATGTGTAATTTGTAGTTTAAATTATTTCGTGTTTAGCGTGTTTTCTTTGTATCTGTTAGATAAATTAATTGTTCTAATTCTCAACTTTTAACATTTTAAATCATAGATCACACTAAAACTTTACTTGTGGTCTTAATGTTTAAAAGATCGTTGAATTTATGTAATTCAGCTGTGTACGCTGACCAATTATCCGTCAAGCTATTTTGAGTCACCTTAGATCTATTCAAGCCAGAATTAGGGCACATTATTGTCCTACGTAAGCTCATTGACGCCTGTTTGCCAACTATGTATATATAAGGGGTTGTGACTGTTTCTACTCAATATCAATAAGCTCTGGTAAGTAAGTGTTTGTCTAATTTATTTCTTTACTGTATTCGATACTGTTTAATATTACATCTCTTAATATTTTAAATTTGTTTAAATCGCTTTTATTTAATTTAGGTTTTGATTTTATATTGTACCTTGCAATCGATTGAATGATCAATTACGAAAGATTGTTAATGGTTTGTTAATATAATTATTTTTAAAGAGAACAAAAATTAGATTCTGTTATTAGTCTTTAAGATGTAAGAATAAAATTTATTTTTTTATTTTTAAAGTAATGTGCACTCAACGGCCAAAAAAATATTAAAAATTTGCATAGCATGCTTACTAGCTTTTGTTGCAAATCGACCATGTATTTTTAACCCCTATTTGAGCAAGATGTTTTTGCGCGCCATTCGCATGAAAAGAAGTAAAATATCTTAGTAAGAATTTGTAATATTTTGTTATCTGCTATTAAATTACTTAAAAATGGTAACTGCTTCATTACCATTAAAAGATAAGAAAACTTCAAACTTTTTTCTATGAATTCCTTTTTTAAGATATAAAAGTTTCACTATAAAATATAGGAGTAATGGTTTATATACACCATTTACCCTAAAAAAATCATTATTATGAATTTCTTATTACGGAGACATTTCAGATTCTTTAGAACTTTGTTATTGTTAGTTAATTATTTGTCGTTATGATTTCACTTCACAAAGATACATAAATGTTAACTGTAAGGTTAGTGAACTCATTGTTATATTATTCGTTGTTAATAATAAGCAGAATTTCTTATTATTTAAGAACATTAGAATTCATAAAAGACATGCACTTATAAATACTTGAAAAATATTTTTTTATAATTAATTCAAGTTACATTATAATGAAAATGCCACAAAAAAGTTAGAGTTAGACGTCACTATCGATGATGAAGATGATGAAGAAAAAAAGACAACGTTTTTTGATAGTAAAAGCAAAGTATTCTGGAAATAAATATAAAAGATGACGATGAACCTAGTAGTTTGCCGAATTCGTTTCAGTTTGTGGCAAAATATGGTACGAAGGAAAACGGCGAAACACTTTCTACAGGACGAGTTTGGAAAAGCAATATAATCAAATCAAAAACACAAATTAATTTTACCGCCGGGAAAAATTCTTCAAAGTCCTATTAATGCGTTTCTTTTATTTATAACCGACGATATAATTGACGTAGAAAAAAACAGTTTTTGAAAAAATGTGATTCAATCAAATTTTTCTAGACTACTGTTCATCGCAATTCACTTGTTTCCTGGAGAAAATATTATGGTTAACGAACTAGTATCATTTCGGGGAAGATGTTCATTTAAGCAATACATACTTTGAAAAAATTTGATGGTAGTATAAGTCTAAAACCTACTATCTATTTGCGTTTTTAATAAACCTGTTAGATGTAAATAGTGTAACAACGTATGTGGTGTGGATAAGTTTGATGCCAGAATGAAACAAAAACAAACTCGAGAAGCGAAACTTGTTTTTGGTGTCAAGTTTAGAATGTTTGGTTCTGCCGCAAATTAAGAAAAAAAACAGATTGAGAGATTTAAAGAAACCTATTCAGCAATCAATTAATAATATAATATATAATAAGTTTGTCGAAATGGCAATGTCGTGAAAGCGATTAAAAATGGACGTAGAAGCTGAAAAAATTTTATGATGACAAAAGTGGACAACATGATAAATTTTTGGGTAAAGTTTTAATCGGAATCAATTTTCTAAAAAAAGTAATGACTTCCGGGTGTTACTGTGTTATCATGTTAAAACTTGACGTTTTTTAAAAATTTTTTGAAAAAGCTGACAGCATTAGCAGTGAAACGTCAAGTTTTAACATGACAAGACGGCAACACCTAAAAAACATTAGTTAAATACGTGAATAATTTTATTAAATCTGTTGCAGAAACAATAGAGATAATACAAAAATGGAAGATTTTTAAGTAACATATTCGTCGAAAGTTTGATAACATTGAGCAATGTAAATAAATTGTTTTAAAAAATTGTAATGTTTTTTAACTTGTTTCAAAATTAAATTTAAGCAGAAACATAAATTTTTCCTAATTAAGAAGAGCTGACGTGCTGGATAAATAATTTTTTTAGCAAATGTATAATACCCATCAAACTTAATTCTGGCCAAAGACGAAAATATGAACTTAAATTGTTCTAAAACATACATATAATAAGTTTAAAAGCGGAAAAACGTTGTAAATTCATTATAATATTATGTTTAAAACACCTAAAAATGCCAAAAAGTAGAATTTAATAACTTGTGTGAATTGTTATTACGAATGTCAAGCTACAATTATTGAGAATAAGCAGAATAATACAAATTTTCAGAATTTTTTATTTAAATGTGTTTAAAGTAATTGCCGTTTACAATATTACACTTGACCATTCTCTTCATCCATAAAATAAACGCGTTCCGCCAGCTATCGTTAGGAATACTATCAAAATAAGACTCAACAGCAATTTCAATCTTTTCTTCTAACTATAATCTTTTGCTTTGCAAATGTTTGTTTCTTGGCATTTTACGAAACATAGTAAGCAAACAATTTTTAACATATCATTTAGCGGTAGCTGTTTTCTTTTAATTTAATTCACACTAGACCCGTACCTTTAAAAAATAATGTATACATAATTGCTCGCTGTTTTTTATCATTGTAAAAGTTTTTTGCATCTTCGTGTATTCATATTTGGCTTTCTTGACAAGTAGTAACATTAAAAAACGGTATATAAGTTTTATTGCTAGAAACAAATTTACTTATAACTTGTTGGCTTGACTTATCTAAAATTTGTTAGCACAATCTAACACCTTCTGCTTTTTGTAAATCTATCAGATGATGAGGTATAAAACGACTTACTTTTTTTTCTAATGTGAGTTTTGTGATCTTACTTGCGAGGATCCAATTGTCAGTTTGAACTCTATCATGATATAGTTAATTAAGTTGTCCTCTTTTATTGTATTCTATACTGTTGTAATGTTTTCGGAGTAAACAGCAGTTAAAGAAGAGGATGGTGCGAGATTTACAAAAAATCATTTTATCATTTTTTCACACTCATATGGACTGAAGTTTTTTTTGAAATCATATTATTATCCTAAAGTTTTCTTGTGATAATTTTTTTACATAAGATTATTCAATGAGTTTACACTGACTTAAAAAAATGCACTGTTTTGCATGGTTAACTAGATTTTTTATTTCTATTAATACTATGCTTCAAAAAAATTGTTACTGCAAATAATATTAGCCAGTATTGTTAGTTCATAATCACAACGAGTGTCAATTAGAGATTAATGAAAGAGTCATAAAAAAATCACCAACTCAAAATGTCACAAAAAAACGAAACAGCTGTTTATCGTTTCTTTGATGTCGTTCTTTACACCTATAGGACAAATTGACTCCTTTCAACGTGTTTTTATGGTAAAAACAATACTGACTAATATTGTCTGCAGTGTACTCTTTTTTTAAATTTTATTACTTATTCTTTTCAGTAAAAAAAATATTTAAAATTAGTTTTTTTAAACTGTAATAAATTTTTTATAATACAAACTAAACAAAAAAATTGTCTTAAAAGTTAAAAATATTTTAAAAACCAAAAAAAATATTTTACATCTTAGGATTTTCAACATGTCAGAAATAGATCTAAATTTAAAAAAATTGTTGCAGAAATTATCATTATCTACAGACTTAAGAATAATGTAAATTTTAACACTGATGCCAATAATCACAGTTTCCTAAATATTTAAATAGACAAAATATGCACTCAACGCTAAAAAAACGATGCAATTTTAAAAAACAAAAAATAGGTTTTGTTTGTTCTTGTTTTGCAAAAACATTTGTAATTAGTATTGTTTGTAATATTATAGTATTTAACAAATGATTTTTTTTTTAAATTAATACAAATGTAAATAAATTGTGTTTTATATCAATACATTTATTTAAAGTTAATTTTTTTTTAACATTAAATTTGATAAATCTGATGAGCTTTAAAAACCAAACGAACGTAGCTAATTTTTGCATTATTTGTTATCGTGAACTGTAACCTTGAGTCAAAATACGGAATTAATAAACTAAAAATTTGACAAGTCTCAAAAACATCAGTCTATTTAAAAAGCAAACACATCAACAAAAATTAAAAATAATTATACATTTTAATTTATATAAAAATAAGTTTACTGATACAAATAATAACAGATACAGTAACAAAAGCAAAGATACGTTAGAAAAAATGTATCGGCAAATATTGGTAAGACATATTGACTTATCAAGATCCTAAAACACGTCTACTTTTTGAAATAATTTACTATAGATAGAAATATTTGACTTGACCACTAATTTTTTATCTTTTTCATTTTTATTGAACAATAAAAGCAACTGTTCTGCAACATTATTGCGATTTAAAAATTATAAGAGTTGTTTATAACACTTGCTGTTTTTGTTTAAACTTTAAATTTCCTTTATATGTATTCTTTTAGATTCTAAATGTAATTCTGTGTTGAACCAATAGTTGTTTCACTATTTTCTATTGTGTAAAAGCGTATGTACTTAGAATACAAATTATTAATGTGCGTATTCCAAGTAATACAATTTCAAGATTGCGTAAATAATATGTGCACAATATAGTTGACAAAAATTTAAACTAAGTTCCTAAAGCGTTTTGAAAGTTAACATTAACTTTAAACATCTTTTTAACATATAATACATTATATTTTTTTTATTATCCCGAAAATATTTAAATTATGGTTTTTGTCTATACAAATTATTTCATATTTGCAGTTAAGAAATATGTTTGTTTTAAATTGTACTGTCAAATTGCTAGTTGTAATGAATACATTTTTTTAAATTGAATATTTCTGAGATAAGTTAAAACTTTGTTATTCACTGTGTACGCAAACTATTCTGTACATACAATTGTAGCCATTGGTCATATTGGTATGAAGCGAACGTGTCTGCATAAAATTGCAGACAGCATCAACAAATGTTAAAGTTTTAATTCGTTGTTAAATGTATTTTAGTTGCTTTACAATTAACAATATAATCTTTATAAGCGTTAGTTGTGTTATGAAGAAAAACTTGGGTTTGTCGTAGCTAATGCATTTTGTTTCTACGCGCATTGTGTCTCCTTTGGAATTTACGTTTTAGTTTTTCCTTTGTACGTACAATTTTGTTTCTTTAATACGTAAAAATGGTTTTTTTTACGCGTTAACTATTGCAATAATTTGCAGGCCCACGCTTAGCACTTTTGGCGCCTTTATGCAAATTTAAAATAACGCCCCAAATTTGTATGACGTTCATATGTGAGTACAGATACTGGTTAATTTAGGTATTATTATCCACTATTGAAAAATAATTTAAAAAAGTATTTTTATAAATTTATTTTCATTTTTATATTTTACAAGTACAAGCCATAAACCATACAAGTATTTTTTCATTGAGGTACATAACATAATTATAAACTTATACGAAACAGAAATATATTCTAACAGTATTACAACTCAAAATGTTTGTGTTTTAGTTTCAAATATAATATATGATACAAAAGCACAAAAAATAAAAAAAATTTTTAAAACTTTAAAAATACTCGTTTATATATCATAGGACGAAACTGATCGACAAATAAAAACAAAACAATATATTATTTTAATAAGGCAACATGTCACCTTTTAAAGGTTAATATCCCGGTATTAGGTATTGTTATTAATATTTTAGTTAAATGAGTTGAGCTTTCCGTGCTTTAATTCTTGCAAATTGTTTAATTAAATCTTCGGTGTTTAATTCTTTTAGCTGGTCCGTTTCTATTGAAATGATAGCCAGATTACTTAGTCGGTTTTGCCCCATGGTCGATCTTAAATGATTTTTTATTATTTGAAGTTTTTGAAAAGATCGTTTTGTGTTAGTAACAGAAACCGGCATTGTTAATAAAATACGAAGTATTATGCTCTTATTAGGAAAAAAAATCCATTAAGTTGATAATTGTTATATAATTTAAAATTTCGTCTGGAGACGACTTTTTCATCAAAATTTTGTAAATATTGCAATTCTTTAACAAGTTTCACGGCAGTTATGTCTCGTTTATTACCAGATTTGTCGTTTAATAAATTTTCAACTTTTTGAAATAATTCTAATTGTTCGTTTTCAGAAAAATTTTTTAATTTATCAATACTCCATAAAAACGCAAAATTATTAGAGTAAGAAGAAAGTAATTGGAATATCTGATCCACTGGTCCAGAGCACAATTAAAGCATTAAAAAACAATTAACTTTGAACTTTAAAGTTTCGTCGTAAATCGGTTCATTGCCACACTCATAATCAAAATGTTTTTTTTTATCTTTCGCAGTCTTAGACCTCTGTTTTTAAATTTAGGTTCTATGCCTAAGCTGGATGCTATTTCTTTAGCATCAATCAATAGATCATTAAAACTTTTATCGGAGCGATAAGCTTTCAAAAAAATATTCAAATTACTTAAATAATTACAACACTGAGCAACATCAAAGTTTGGTTTCTGAATAATTTTACTACCAATGTTAACTTTACTTAAAATATACTACAATATAAGAATGCAAATGAACTAAAAATTTTGCAATTTTTTGGCCAACGATGCAGCCAAATTTTTTACGTTAAAGGTATGATTGCAACAAGAAACAAAAAAAGCTCGCGGATTAAAATCCAAAATTTTTTTGTAGACCATTATGCCTACCACGCATATTTACTCCATTGTCGTAACCCTGACTTAGCAAATCGTTGATATTTAAGCCTTTTTTCTCTAACGCCAACAAAAGAAATCTTGCCAAGTTTTCACCCGACACATCATCTATAGGACAAAATAATAAAAACTGTTCTTTTATACGAATTCTCGTGCTCTTTGAATTAACAAATCTTATGCAAACTAAAATTTGTTTTTGCTAACTAAAGTCAGGAGTGCAGTCTAACAATATGGAATAATATTTTGCCTTTTTAGTTAGTTCTAAAATTTTAGATTTGATATATTCACCGATCAAGTTGATTACTTCATTTTGTATTTTATCCCCAATATAGTTTTTGTGATCTTTTATTTTAGAGCGTTTTGTATGTTCTAACATAAACGGGTTGTATTTGGAAATGATTTCTATGCATTTTACAAAGTTACCATTGTTTTTCTCAAACAACTTATTACTACTTCCACGAAAAGCTTAATTTTGCTGACCTAAAAACTGAATTACGTAGAAATTTTTTTCTATAGCTTGCCAGTATTTAGTTTTTCGGTTTATTACATTTTGAATTTCAAAATTAATTATTTCCTTTTTATAAAACCGGTTAGAAACATCTAGCGATTTTAGAACATTTTCTATATTGTAACTTGCTTTTTTCATAAATGTTTAAATGTTCACTTAAATGCTGCTAGTCATTGTAACCAGATTCATCACTAAAGCGAACAAATTTCAAACCGCTGTCATTAAAAATTTTGCAACAGAGGCAGTAAAGTGAATTTATTGTTTTGGAATACAACAATTAAAAACGCTCAATTTTTTTATTGTTTGGTAAAATTCTAAAGAAATTAATATTTCTTGGATAAATATCCTTTTTGTTTTGATAATAAGCAAGGCCACGTTCTACTAATTCTATTTATATATATTATATATGACGTAATTTCCTTGACCATAGTGCAGCATCTTTTGATGACTCATATTTTCCGTTCTGGTAATTTTTGAAGATGTTGATGGATTGTTTTCTAGAAGATCAGTTTCTTGTCTGCTGCTGATACTTGTTTCAAGTACAGGTTTAGAATATTGGGATTTAGTTGTATCACTATTGTTATTAATATTTGACAAAATAGACTCGGGTTTTGAAAAAAAAATGCATAATTTTGACATAATTTTCCAGTTTTTTCTCTCTTTTTCTTTTATTCAGCAAATTTTAGTATTCAGACAATTTCTTTTTTTTTCTGACATCCTGGATACTGTAAATAAATTAATACGTAAGTAAACAAATTGACAAATTATTCATAAAAAATGGAAATGTTTTGACGTCTCAAACTCAAAAGTATTTTCTTAACATTACTTATTTCAAGTTATTTCAAAATTTATAAATTTTTATAAATAGTAATATTAGTGCTTATCAATTATTCTGTTTAAATTTATTTCAATTAACCATGATGTTTATATAATCAAATATAAAAGGATTTTTGAGAAATAAGTTTTTGGCTTTTAATATTTTAATAAATTTAAAATAAAAAATAAATTTTAGATAAACTCACCTTAATTCACAACACAAAACACGATGAAGTCTGTAAAACTACAAAAAACTAAAGTTTTAAAAGCAGATGTATTTTACCCCATACACCTTTTCACTTCGCTAAGATAATTATCGTTCGGGCACCAGACAACAAATAAAATAGCGACCGATGTAGCGCTTAAATATATAAAGTTTTGTACATTGCAAGCTCAGACAGAAAAAAAGCGTTTGTTCGCTCGTTGGCTTGTTGCAAGCCAAATATCAAGCTTAAACATGAATAAAATCAGATTTGTTTGAGTTCACACAATTCATGTTATCCATTTACGTATTACGTATTTAATCAAATAAATGCTATTATTGCGTACTCTCATTTGGAAAATATATTGTTTTCGAGAAGTAATTCGGTTCCGTCGCACACAGGTCCAAAGTGCCTTATTCGGTGAACATAAGTCGAAATATTGAATCTAATTTTGTGAAAATTGGTATTTTTAGGTTTTTGGGGTCGCTGATCCCGAATTTGATATCAAAAATTCAAAATTCAAAATGGCGAATCAAGAATAATGCATTTTTTTTTTAATATTGGTAAATTGCTTAAAAAATGTTAATAAACAGGTTGTTAAAGATTTATATTAATGAACTAAATATCAAAAAATTTAAATTTAAAATGGCTGACCAAAAATGGCGCACTTGTTTAAAAATTTAAAAATAATTGCTTTATAAAAATGTTTTATTTGGTTAAAACGGCTAGTTTTTAGATATTATTGTAATATTTGTCAAATAGAAAATAAAATAATAAAATATATTTGCATAAACAGTTTTATATTTATTTATTAAAACTAAAAATCAAAGTCAGCTGTTTCAACTTCCTGAACTGCATTTTCTTTTATTGGTTCAAGAAGTTGATTGACATCAGATGGCAATGGTTCACTACTTTTTTTATTTAATATTTGTAAACTGAAAATAAGCGGATCCGAGGATGCAAGAAACCGACAAAAAACGTCCGACATTGATTTTTCTCGGGAACACTTTCTTGAAAAATTTTCACGATATTGACGAAAATCCTTGTTTCTTGCTTCTTGAGCATCCTCGGAAAGTTGCCCGATTGGCAAGATAGCTGTGTCTATAATGGCATATCCATGTAGTAATACAACATGTACTGAAGTTGGCATCTCTAAACTTATTACTATTAACAGAAAAACCGCTAGATATTGTTTGCAAAATGACTTTGCAATTTGATATAAGTTGTTCATCTATATTTAAAATTTTTGCAGTTAAGGCAATATCTTCAAAAAAACGTCGAGCTGTATTTCCGTCATTTGACCTGCCAAAACCTGGTTTAGGCATATCAATAACTAAACCTAAAGCAGTTTTAAATTCACTTTGAATTTTTTTCTTGCGATCTTTAACTTTTTGCTTTTCATCTGCTGAACGTGTTTGCTTGCCCGTTCCATCATTTGATTTATATGCTACATGAAGCAACCATTCTATAAATCTGATCCAACCATGCAAGGAAGAAATTCAAAAATGAAGCCTAGAACTGTCACATTCTTTTTTTAAAATTAATTGAACATTATTAAAATCGTTTGAAGTTAAATTGCACACATAACATCTTTGCGCTGATTTTGTGTCAGTTATAGCATTTCTTACTTTTCCATCAATTATGGTAAAAAATAATTCATATTTAACTTTAATATTTTTACCCCCTATTACCGTATTAAACGGGATGAGAGAGGCTATTTGTTCATCAACGTAATTTTGTTCGTCCTGACAAGATTGTACAGTCTCTTTTAAAAATTGCAATCGTAACGGTCTGCAATACCGAATTGAAGAAGACCTTAAATTTTTCCAAATGACAACTTGCTGGTCAGAGTTGACATTATTTGCTACTATTTGTAATGGTGCCACGGAGGTAAAAAAAGAAAAAGCGTCAGAACTTTCAGTTTCTGTAAATTTTTGCTTGTATTGCTGAGAAGCAGAACCATCGCAGCCCCACCTTAAAAATAACTTCATGTTATTAAGTAAAGAATCATCCAAAGTTTTGATAACCTCTCTTTGTACTTTAATTAATCTAGATGTGGTATGATCCAGTAGTGCCTGCAACGATACTTCTGCACTCAACTCGGTAACCTTCATTGATGATGATGGTGAATAGCATCGGGACTTAGCAGCCAATATTTTATGGTAACTTGGATAAACTAAAGAGCTTCTATTCTCATTCGTCATCTCACGAACCATATTATAAGTTTCCTTTGTCATTTTACCGCTTATAATCAGATTTAAAGCAAGATCTGCTGAAATTTCTTGGGATACTTGTTTAGTAGATGATTTAAATGCTGACTGGTATCGAGCGGCTCGCGTTGGACTAGTAGTGGTTATATCCTTAAGTACCGCGGCTGCAGAATGGGATCCAGATGCTCAAAGATTCATTTCTGTGGCGAGTGACAACTCACTAGTCCACTTCGAAGTCCACTCACTTCGTCGCTTACTGCGATCACTTACTAATTCAAAATCCAATAAAGGTCAACCATACTGTTGGCAGGTTTCATCAGATTGTCTGGATGTGCTGGCTTTCGGAGCTGGTATTTTAGTCTCAGAATTACAAAGAATAATTGTACCTTCAAGCCATTCTTGATTAGCAGTACAAAAACGGTCAAAATGCCTTTGAGCACGAATCCATTTTTTTTCAACTCAGTTATTGTTTGTCTTAACACTGTTATTGAAGTTTTAAAAATTGTAAAAAAACAACTCTTAGTTTCCTCAATTTTAGTCTCTAAAAGTAAGCACTGATCTTTAAAATCAGAATTGAGGTCACCTCAAAGTAATAAAAAGATTTGATGACGTATATAAGTGACTTGATCACATAAAGTTCCTGTAAAAAATATAAAAAAATTATATGATGTATTTTTAAACTTTTGAAGTTATGCTAATGCTTCTTTAAATTATATATCTAGTAGAAAAATTAATAAATCCTATAATATAGTTAATTTGTTCATTGCAAACAGTTGCATAGAATAACTTGGCCCGAAGAAGCAGACACAGCTATAGTCTGCGAAACGTCGCCAACATTCAAAAACAAATTAATTTAATTAATTTGTAACCTTCCCACGACCTCCTATTGGGATACAACAACAATTTACTAATAGATATAACAAGGAGGATTATAATAAATTAATAGATAAAATTTTTCCTTCTTTTGGGTATGATAAAATCAATCTTAAATAAAATATATTAAATTAAACGCCTTAGCGTACACTGAAATATGGTGCCTGCGCTTAACCTTAACAGCTGTCAAAACTGAGCACGGACGTCTGTAATGTTGTTTAATTAATTTTCGCGCAAGTATGCGCAGCCAATTTTTTAAGAAACTAATAAAAGACAGATTGGTAAACATTTTCCCGTAAAAACTAGCGCCCCCGGAGGCTCACATTTTAACTTAATCCACATTAATTAAAAGAGAAATTTTAAAATCAGGCTAATTTGACTCTACATTTAGTATAACTTTTAACAATGAAAAAATAGTTTTGTAATATTGAAGTTATATACTGTTATTGTACATACATCAACACAGCAACGAAAAGTAAACGATTGCAAATTGTCCTTATATTGGAGAGCTGTAAAAGCCAGGTAAATAGATTTTAATCCTCAATTAATTAGATTTTAAGTAGTTTCGACATTTTTCTACCTGATTTTCTAAAATTATTTATATAATTTAAAATTTTATTTTTGGACTTTTGGCCAAGGTTAAACGCTTTTTGGACCAGTGTGCGTCGTCTCAAAGAGTAAAAATAAACAAATATACTAATAAAAAAAAATGTAATAGCTGACATTTCTTTACTGGTTTTTTTATCATTATACATTTTGTTTTGACATTGTTATTTGTTGCTTTATCTTTTTTTACTTTTGAGGTTTTTCGTCGTCTTCGGCGCCTCGGCGCCGTCGTGCACCACACGACTTTGCGCTGATGTACGGCGCGGGACTGATAATTTGTTTTTCTGTTCTGTTATCGAAAGTTTATTATTATATGTGTGTTCAACAAAGATTTAAGAACTTGTAATTTTGATTATCATTCTAAAAAAGAAAGGATCAATCAAAACCTTGTACAAAAATGAACAAAAACCGTATTAAACATATTGCACAATATTTCATCATCCAACTACGCCAGGTGATGACTACATCCAAAATTGCATCTGCGCAAAATTCCTCTATAATAAAAACTAGTAATAAAAGTCTCATATTCAATGGTTTTTATATTTGTAACTTCTTTAATAAATTATATGAGCATTCATTATTTTTATTATTATATCAATTATCTGCAACTTTGACATTATATAGTGAAATAGTAACTTTGTCAAATAATAGACAAAATTAAGCATAGAATGAGCAAAAAAGTCTATAAATTATTTTAACTTCAAGTAAAATTTTTGGTAACACATATACTATTAAGATAATTTTTAGACGTTTTTTATTGATACGATCCCTAATTTATCGCACAAACCAAATTTTCTTTATAAAGAATTTAAAGAAATAGCAACAAAATAACGTTTTTTACGACTAACAAGTTGATTTGCGATTAAGCAATGTTGTGCATTGTGTTTGTCTAATTTCATTTCTGTACAAGTCAAAGCCATTACAGTACATGGTCATTAACTATGAAAGCATAATTTAGAAGATATGTACATATATTCCGTACATCACAATTATGATATGAAACAGTTTGTGAAAAAATAATGCAAGGAAACTAATTTGTAAGAAAAGGGACTATTAGAATCGTAGAGTAGGATGTGATCTGTGGTAGTAGGTTATCTAATTTTAATCTTAAAATAGTTGTTGCTAAGGCTGATAGATAAATCTAACAAAGATAGAGAGTAATATCTCTATTATTAACTATTTATCTAAACACGTACATCATCAAAAAATTAACATTATTAAATCAACGAAAAAAAAACTAAGTAATCCACTATATCACACTAAACATTCTAAAAAAGATACTTCGTAAGAACAACTACTCTAATAACATCATCAACGTAATACTATATAACGCTAAAAGAATTATTACTACATTACCACCATCAAACACTTCTATTCAAACTCAACTTTTTCTTCAATCATTAACGTACCCGGGTTAACAAGAAAAATTTGTTCTAATTGTAAAAACACGTAACATGCGTATAACTACATACGACAAAAATAACATCTACAAGCTTATGCTGTACATCAAGATCAAAGATAAAACAAACATACTTGACTAACATAATGTTACTTACAAGATTAACTGTATCCACTGCAATAAACGTTATGTGGGCCAAACTAAACTAAAAACAAGTAACCGTATAAAAAATCAGCACTAGCATTACACCACGTTAAAACAATGCATAAGTTTGATTCTAACAACTTTTTAATCATAGATATCGAACCTAAGTACAAAAAAAAAACGATAACTGAAATGATATACATCACAAAGCATAATAACAACGTTACTTTTATTAATGACACTAAAAATTTAAGCACAATTTATAAAAATTTAATCCCAAGGATAAGGTAAAGCAAGGATTTTCTAGTTACGTCTATAAGAGTTTTATTAATTTTATCACCTTGACTTTGAAAAATTTATAATTTTGTCGCGTTTACGTTTGTTAATGTTACAATTTTTGTCTTATTCTTATTTTTTTGTTAATTTATTTCTTAATGTTAATTATTGTTGTGATTGCTTTAAAGTGTAGTCCTGGACACTCTACTTTACAAGTCTTATCTGTAAGCGTCAATTTATTGTAGTTTGCGATAACTTAAAAATTAGCAAATTAATTACTTTATTGTCTAAGCCATCTTAATAACCGTGTTGTTTGATAAATAGAAGTCTGAAAAAGTGCGCACTCAGCCGCACGAAATGTATCCAATTCTCAAACACTTAAAGTGTTTTTAATGCTCCTCCTTATCGAAGAACTATAAAATCAATTTAGGTGTTTAAATTAAACTAATAAAGGAAGAAAAACAACAATTTTGTATGTCTTTGCTATTTGTTTGAAAAGTTTGTAGTTTTACACACTAATTAAATACGTTGTCGTTTTAGTGTTGTACGCCTGCAGATGGTCATTATATTACGCCGTGGTCAAAACATACCGTAATCACTACGTCAACATTATATAATCATTGGTTTTTTACTATTTTATGATTTTAATCTAAATATACCAATAATATAGATCTTTTCTTTAATTTAGAAAAACTAAGTTTAAGGTAATTAAAATTAATTGAAACATCTAATTTGCAACTTCACTAGTTTTTTTGTGAGAAAGAGTTTTGCTTGTGATTTTTATTCGGTTGTTAAAAAACTTTACAATAATTACTGAAATTGGCATATTTGACGTGTTAAGTAACTGAATTCATCGAATAACAAAATCACTAAATTTGCAATAACAACATTTTCAAGTTAACTTATAGAAGTAAGTATGTTTATGATTATAAGCGACTATCGGCTTAGACCGCGTCGTAGTTAAACACACAGACTTTTTACGTTTGGTCCTAGTCTCTCCTTGAGAGCCAAAATAAGAAGTAAAACTTGGCCTTTGCCGTATTGTCGTTTGTGAACCCAAACAAACTGACGTTTTGCAAAACATTGCAGTTTGCATCTTCAGAGTGGTAAATGTCACACAGTGACCGTAGCAGCGTCGTGGTTGATAAGAATTTCAAACCAAATGCGCTCAAAAAAAAAAGCTTAAAATATACAACTTTGATCTTAGTAAGCCTGGAGTAAAAAAAATTGTTACAAAATTTAAATATATATATGTACCAAATTATTAAAATGTAACGGGCATCTGGTCATTTAAATAAAAAATAGACGATTATTTCTTAATAAGTTGCCACATGTCTTAAAAAGCAAATCATTGTAATATACACATTTGGTATAGCTTCTAAAGATTGCATACGCAGAATGCGAACGAATTGAGCACTTTTATCCTTAATAATCATACGATCTAGTACTATGTGCACAAATTGAAAGTGACGCGTTTGAAAAAGCACAACTTACTTTTTGGAAATATACTTGAAGACTGACGCAACAACTTAGGCAACTACAATTATACCAAATGACATTTCATATGTATTACATTACATATAAATTTTATTGAAACAACACTAATTCGATTATATAATATATATAAAAAGTATAAAAACCGTTACATTTCTACTCTAACATCAAGACGCAAATTCAATTTAGAGCTATAACTAAAGATCAAACTTAAAAAAACTAATTCTGTACATAAAAAACAAAATCCTACAAAAAACAAATTAATCAAAATACTGCTTAAGATTCTTTGCAATGAAGACGGCTACATTTTTATCTTGTAGATGTTGTGTAACGTGTAAGTCCAGCGGGATAATTTTTTTTAATAATAAACCAAAAAAATTTTGACTCAATTTAAAGTTATAATAGTTGGCAGAATTGAACAATGTAAAATTTTTACCCCAAATTTGATCACTTTTGTTAGATTCGTCATTTCTTTTTCTACAAATCGTAGTGTTTTTTGTTTTTTCAAATGATTTAGTTAGTCTTTCTTTTACTTTTGCATACATCTTAAGTAGAATTTGTATTTACGAATATGACCATCCCTTCGGACCAAGGTCAGCATCATCTGATTTAGAGTATTCTGTACCCAAAGCATTTAATTACAACGAAAATTTATAAAATAAGAACTGCAGCCCGTAACTTCATGTCGAGTAGTTTGTATCGCACACCAAATATGAAAAAGATTTTGATCCCACAAACGTTGATTGTCGGCGATGTACGACCTTGACATAGTTTTAAGAACTCGATTTACCCGTTCCGTATGGTTTGATTGCGGGTGGTAATTAGGATTATTCGTGATTTTAGCATCAAACTTACTGCATAATGATCAAAAAGAACCAGTTACAAATTGTTTTCCATTATCAACAAAAATCATTTTAGAACACCAAACATGAGAAATACGTCGTGCTCAATCATAGAACATAATGTCGATGCAATATTAGTACGCATCGAAAAAAACAATCTAAACTTACTAAATATGACCTTAACTTGAACATTTTTAAAGAAGTCCAACTATGCGTATCATTTGCGATGGTTTAGATACGCTTGGTTGTTTACCCATGAGACCAGCATGTTTTTTTATCTACTGACAAACTTTACAAGATCGCACATAATCAATAACATTTTGTTTGATTTTAGGCCAAAATACTTCTTTCTTACTCTATAATATGTCATATACACCAAGATGAAACCAAAACATTATACTACAACGTTTTTTTTTAAGTTACACTTCATTCTACAAATCGTGATCTTTCAGAATAGGTTCGAACTTAATGTGCTCGAAAAGTTTGGTTTCATTTATTCTCTATTGCAAATATTTTCAGGATGACTTGTTACTTTTTCCAGCATAATAGAATACCAACGATCGCTAACAGGAATAATATTAACCTCAATACCTTCATTTATAATCGACGCCCACTTAGATACTACATCAGAAACGACATGTTTTTTGTCCTTACGATAAGTAACTACAAAATCATATTGTTGGAGTCGGATTGCCCATTGTGTTAACTTAATAGTAGGATCTTTAAGATTCTGCAACCAAACTTAAAAAGCGTGGTGAGTGATAATTTTAAAACTAACGCTTTCACGATAAGGTCTAAGACGTTCAACTGTCCACAGAACCGCCAGGCATTTTCTTTCCGTAGTATAATAATTTCGTTCATTCTTATTTAAAGTACAACTTGTATAACAAATAACTTTTTCTTCGCCATCAAATCTGCTGAATTAACACTGGACCAAAACCTCGGCCTAAAGCTTCAGTTTGAAAAACAAAAAAGCTTCAAAATTTCAACACGAAAGAATAGGAATATTCATTTATACCTCTTTAAGTGTCATAAATGCAGTTTTTCATTCAGCCGACAATTCAAATTTAGAGCCTTTTTGAGTGAGTGCAATGATCGGAGACATAAGATCTAAACATTGACGCATAAACTTTTGATACCAAGAAGCAAACCTTATTAAACTAAGCACTTCGGGAACGTTTTTGGGAATTGTAATTTTAAGCAAGGCCGCTACCTTATCTGAATTGACTTGCAATCCATTACCGTCAACAACAAAACCCAAGTACTTTAATTCAGAACAGCTTTACATTGATCGCAACCTAAAGTGATCTGCATTACGTAAGCAATTGAAAACTTCACGCAAAACAAAAAAATGCTTTTCAAATGTGGAGGTGACGACAATTATATCATCCAGTTACACTAAAACATGAGCCTCAAGATCAGAATCTAAAGCACCATCTATAAAACGTTGCCATGTAGCTGGAGAGTTGTGCAAATCAAAAAGCATGCGAGTAAACTCGTATAAGCCTCTGTTGGGTATCGTAAACGCTCGTTAATGGTTTACTCTTTTCTGAAAAAAGAATTTGCCAGAAAGCTGACTTGACGTCAACCGTAGATAAATGTATTGCATCTCTTAGTTTGTCTAATGTGTGGTTTATGTAAAGTAGTGTATAAACGTCCCGTTCTGTGATTGCGTTTAAACGTCTAAAACCAACGCAAAACATATATAAACCGTCTTTTTTTATCACCGTGAGAATAAGTGAAGACTATTGACTAGACGAAGCCTCAACTACACCCATTTTGAGCATATTTTCTAGTTCTTCGTCAATATGTAATTGCATATAAAAGAACACAAGATAGTACCTCTGCTTGATTGGCTCAGTTTTTGTCTTTATAAAATGTAGCATTTCCGAAAGTAATGGAGTCAAATTTCAAAGAAAAATTTTTATCAAGGAACTTATGAACAGCTTGAGTTTGCACTAGATCTCATAAAATAATGTTGGTTTCAGATTTGGAAAACCACTATCTTTAAAAATTTTCACAACGAATAAAATTGAATTGTAATTTAGAGATCTAAATTTAAACAACACTATAAATAAAATTGAGAAAGAAATTTGAACATCATTAACGATGGTTGCACAAGATTTTGTTGAAATCACAAAAACTTAGTAAAAACCATGCTTAAAAGTTGCACCATGACCCAAATAACAAAATCCTCCTAAAAAGATATCTTTTTAATGCTATTTCTCGGGTATCAATTAGACATCACTTTGGCCACTTGTTTCATACAAAATTTGTGTCGAAAATTCCGCATGAAATCGGTATCTATAAATTGTCACTATCATTTTTGAGGCATCAAAATAATACCATCTATAAGAAAGCCGAATGTCACTGTGATGCCAAAATCATATCACATAACATGATTATTCCATCATTCTGTTATCAAATTTGTATTAATTAAATATATGCTTCCTTGTTAATTAATACAAATATGCACAGTATAAATAATGATTATGTTTTTTAACTTTACTATGTTTAATGAAGATCTGAACTTATAAGAAATACTGTAATTACAAATTACATATTGGAAAACAATATTTTAAACTTTTATATGGTATTAGACATCGTTTTAACACGTTTAACCACGATACATTTCATTGAACAAAAACGGACATTCTTCCTAAGGATTCGGTGCAGCAAATTATGTTGATTAGTTTATCATACTGCCAAAATAAAATAAAATTATATCTTAATAATTTTTTTATATGTACACCATTTACAAAAAAAAAATATTAACATGTTCTATGGTAAAACTTTTATGTCTAAAATTATATCTATTTATCTTTAATAATTGTTATTATTCCACGACGTTGAATTATTATTTAATTATTTTATTATTGTTATTCTGTCTAAAATAATTTCCCTTTTTTACAAATTGTCTTTTGCGTAAAATACACAATAGATTAAATGAATAACTACACATATTTGATTTCTGTTCTAGTAGTAAATAAATTGCCATCTTTAGATTAATAATTGCCGAGAAAAATAATATGCAACGTTTGCAAAATGACCAATATAAAAAAGTATGTATAACACTTTCATGAATTTTGTATAAACTAAATTGATGCTTTAAGTGTTTAAATTTTTGTGTTGAATTTATAACCGAATGATACATTGACAACGATAGCAGCGTATACAAACCACCAAGCTATCTATTAGTTATGAAAATTGTACTAATAATTTTTTATCAAAATATTTTCATTGCGACACTCGGATGTCCATAAATTGATACCAATGCTGATTGGGAAGTCTATATTTGAAATAATTTTGGAACGCCTGTGGTGGAAGTACACGGATGATAGAATAAAAAACTATAAATTGCTACCAATTTAGGTGTGGTAAGTAATGAACAGGGCAAACGATTTTATCAGAACTTAAAAACTATGAAACAAAATTACCAAAGAAAAAATAGGAATACTGTTGGATTATTTAAAGAAAGTGCAAAAACAGACAATATATCAAAAAGTCCTATAAACAAAAAATTATTTCTTGAAACCTATGTCTTATATGGCTATTTTGTATAAATATGTAATTTTTTTAAATATTGTGTAATTATCGCATTTCAATAAACAAAGTTTTAACAACTAAGACCAATTTAGTCATTCTTGAAACAGCAAGATATTGGTGTAGAGACAACCTTTAAAGAAATGCGTAAAAACCAAAATAATTTTCTGATTGTTCACACTAAAATTACTAAAAAACAAATCTTATTTAGAACTATGCAGAAATCATCTTGACTAGTGTTATTTATTTCATTGCGTGATATCAATCATGTTATTCATACAATAATTAAGATTGTTTAGATTTACTTCAAATACATCTTATGCAACTATGCATAATTTTTTAAACAAAAATTTTAAATATTACCACCGAAATACTTTTCCATATTATTTCTATAATACAAGCTCTTCCATAATCGACAATGCTATTTACATAAAACTACTTAGCATATAGTAAGTGCTTTTCAATTTTTGTTACGCAATTGACTACAATTACGTTTGTGGATAAAAAGAATGTATTAATAATAAAGCAAAGTTTGAGACCGATAAAGATAAAATACTTTCAACATGAACGCAATGTTGACATCAAATATAAACTAAATGAATCAGTTCTGAAAACAGATGTACCGCATACTGATCAAAGCAAAATATAAACATTAGTGCAACTTTAGACTTTAACTTTTAACATTGCTGTCGATAACCGTTTGTGTACAAACTATGTCTTTTTAAAAGCATTCAAAATTTAATTTAAATAATTTAACTACTTATACATATACTGCGAAGGTTTCGCAGATTAAACGTAATTTTGTAGAATAAAAAAATTCAATTCATGTATATGTGAAACCTACGTTTTATAACAATTTAATTTGCTGAAAATATTACAAGAGGAAAGTGTACATAATCTATCAAAAAAACGGTTTATGTTATAAAAATATAACTGTTAACCAAATTTCAATATTATTATTTCATTAAATTTAATAATTTGTATTTTTCGAAAGTATGGTTTAATGAAATCTCTGTCACTTGACTATTCACGCGCTGAACAATGTTGAGGCCTGGTCGTATTCCATTCTTACAAGGGAACCTTAATTCGAAACTATGCAAGCAAATAAACTGTTGAATTTCATTAATAAAAACTGCTAAACTTTGTCTACTGTAATTGTTAATTTAATTAAGGTCATCTTCGGACAAAAGATGTTGATAAATTACTAAAATTACACAATTAATAAAACAAAAAAGCTTACCTAAAGTGTACAGATTAAATTTTCTGAGTAATTCATTGAATTTCTACACTTTGAAGAAGTTGAACAAAAACGACAGAACATTATTTAAGACTAGCAAAATGGTAGTGCAATAATAAAAATTCAAATTTTTGAAAATATGATATCTTGTTCAACAAACAAGTTTTACGTCTTTAATGTTAAAATAACATTGTTAGATGGCATCAGTAACAAAATTTGGAGGATTTTAGCAAAATTTTTAATTGTATTTTAGCTTGAAAGGAATTAAATTTATTTCATCATTTAATAATAAATTACTTTCTGCAAATGAAATGTTAATTGACTCTAAAAATTCAAGTAGCTGTTTATTGTTGTTTGTGCTATTTATGACGAAAGAATTAGAAATTTAATGTTTTTGTCTAATGACATGTTTAACGAACGTAGATTTTATTGACAAAAAATTGTAATTATATTTGTTTGGGTAATTAACATATCTTAAGTGTTCTTTAAATCTAATGCTAAAAGATTTGGTAGTTTTTTATATATAGTATTTTTAGTAGTAAGTTTATAAATATCGCTGAGATTGCTAATTGAAAAAGAATCATTCGAAATAATGTTTTGAAATTTGAGAATAAAAAGTAGAGAAAAATGTTTTTTAGAAGAAGTTGCAGGGACTGTGGAAGATAAAGAAGTGGTCATAAAGGTACATGAAGTAGTCTTCAATTGAAAGCAGCAAATTTATGAGAATAAGAATGAATAGAATTAAACGGAATTATGTGATTGGTTGTGGTTAGTTTTCTGAAAATATTAAATAAAGTTATGTTGTCTTTATTAAATAAATTAGGCTTTCAAAACTACAGAAGATATCATCAACGTAGCGTTTCTAAATTAACACATGGTTAAGAAAAGAAAGGAAGATTCTAAACATGACAAAAAAAGTTTATTTTTTCTATTAATTAAAAAATTATATTATTTTATTTAATTTTTTTTAAATCTCAAAACTTTCCCATTAAATTTATTTTGAATTTTTATTTTAATAAACGCTGTGTGTCGACTTATAGTCATCCTCAGGTGTATACTATAAAAATCAAACTATAAAATCGAATCTTACTTTAAACATAAACTTACTACATTAGAATCGATAAATCAAACTTCAAATTTTGAATATTAAACTGTAAAAAAATAATTGAAAAATAATATAATTCAAAATAAAATCAAAAAATTATAAAAATAAACTTACCAACATTTATTAATCAAATTAAATATTTAAAGTTTTACAATTTTAAATTTGAAAAATACAAAATTAGCATAATAATAGAAATTCCTAGGTTACAACAAAATAATATAATAATAGAAATAATCGAACAAAAACTAATTTAGTAAAAGTAAATTATTATTAAAGTTAAAAACTTTGTTAAGGGATAAATCACGATTTAAATTGTAATTTTTAATTATTATTTTGATTTCTAAAAAAATTTGTTGCAAACCATTATTACAAATGTCTAAAATTTCAAAATTTCTTTTAGAATTAAATAAATGATATAATATATGATTAGCAAATGATGATTTAAATGAAATTGCAATAACCACATTTTAATTTATAAATACCGGATTTATCTAAAATATTAATTTAATATTTAGTATTAACTAATAAAGATTTACTATTATTTTTTGACGAAAAAGAAATGTTAATGTTAAAATGTTTTAATAGATTTTAAAATTGAAATGAAAAAGGGCCTATATAAAGAAGAAATAAATATATTTTTGATTGATTAAAGACACGTGTAAGAGATGAACAATTTTCAATTTTAATAGAAGACAAAGATTTCTTTTGTAAATTTTAAATAATACGTAAAGGATGACCATTAATATTAGCTAGATAATAAATAATATGAAATACTATTTTATTTTATTGTTATTTTTTAATTTTTTAAAAATTCTCATATTCTTCCCGTTATTTTAATTTTTTATTTTAATATTTTAATAAACGCTACATGTTTCGACTAAGTGTCATCTTATACTATAAAATAGAAAATATAAAATTAATTAATTAACGGAAAAAATACTTTAATGTTGCTTGTCGAGCAAACATTTTCCATGAATACATGAAATCGAATCTTAAAATAAAGAGAACTTTGCTAAACATATGGCTTAATAGCTTGTGTCTTAAAGAAGAATTATTTCCAAAATAGATTACACTCAAAACTAAAAATAAATCACCTCAACCTCTTAATGCAGTAACAAAAGGTAAAAAAGCTTGGTTAAATAATGAAATACAGTTTTGGTATAAAGTTAGAAACCAATTAAATTTAAAACTTTATATACAACATTCATCTCTATTCAAATATTTTCATAAATAGATAAAATTATAAATTTTGTTAAAGATAAAGTACAAGATTTTGGTTTTCACACTTTTAATAAACTAATCCTAAAAATAAATAATTTAGGAAAATCAAAAACAATAAACAATTTTCAAACTAATAATATCCAAAATCCAAACTTTGTTTTTCATACGATATTGTTTCATTTATGTAATACTAACTTTGACAAATGTTAATCTGAATTTCTTGAGCGTGGTCTTAAATATAATAACAATCAACTTAACAGATATTTACTAGATAATTTTAATATAGACTTAGAGTGTGTAATACATAAAACAGCTAATTATACTAATACTAATTACATTAGAGCTATTTGTCATAATAAACTAAGCAAAATTACTATTCCATCTAGTAAATTTAATAAAAATGTTATTATAAGTATTAAATTAAAAATTAAAGACAACAATTTAATAATAACTAAAGCAGAAGTAATGCTTTAGTTATTATTGAAAAATCTAGTTATATTGAAAAAGGTAACAACTTCCTCGTATCTAATGACTTTGAACTTACTAATATAACTTTTCTTTAATTTATTAATAAAGTTAAAAAATTTATTACAGAAAACAAAGATTTGTTATCAGAGTTCTTTAATATTAAACATTATAGTTTAATTTTAATGAATCCGTCACTGCCTTTACTATATGGTCTTCCTAAAATTCACAAAATTGATTACCCAACAAGACCAATAGTTTTTTTACAAATACTCCAGTTTATAAAATTTCATCTTGGCTTAATAAAATATTACGTCCTCAAATTAACTTTCAGTTTCCTTATTCTATTACAAACTCTCAATCTTTAACTAGACAATTAGTTAACTTTACTTCTAAAGACAATTTTATACTTATCTCTTGTGATATTATTAACCTTTTTCCTAGTGTTCCGTTTACTTGTTTACTACTTGTTCAATTTAACCTACCTGATAATATTTGTGTTTTTATACTTGGTTGCTTAAATTCATGTTTAAGTCAAATTTTTTTCTTATTTAACAACCAAATATCCAAAAAACAGATTTACCTATGGGAAATAATCTTTCACCGATACTAGCAGAAATTTTCTTATCTAACTTAGAAATCAATAAACTTTTTGTAATGATGTTACTAAAAAACATTTTATTTATTATAAAAGATACGTAGATGACATTTTAGTTATATTTAAAACCAGTGAATATGATCTAAATAATTGTTTTAATTTACTAAACTTATTACATCCCAATATAAAATTTACAATTAAAAAAGGATCAAACAATATTATAAATTTTCTTGATTTATCTATTAAACGTGTTAATAATAACCTTAAAATTAATATTTATCGTAAACCTACAACAACTGATTACGTTATTCCTTTTTCTTCTTTCCATCCACTTTCACACAAATTAGCAGCTTTTAGATTTTTCTTTAACGGATTATATACTTTTTCTCTTGATTATGATAGTTTTAATAAGGAAATAAATATTATTTATTATCTAGCTAATATTAATGGTTATCTATTACATATTATTAAAAATTTACAAAAGAAAATTTTGTCATCTATTAAAATTAAAAATTGTTCATCTATTACACTTTTCTCTAACCAATCTAAAATATATTTTTTTCTTCCTTATATAGGCCCATCTTCATTTCAATTTCAAAATCTTTTAAAACATTTTGGCATTAACATTTCTTTTTCGTCAAAAAATAATATTAAATCTTTATTTGTTAATACTAAAAATAAAATTAATATTTTAGACAAATCCCGTGTTCATAAATTAAAATGCGGTGATTGCAACGCATTCTATATAGGACAAACAGGTCGAAAGTTTTCTATTAAAATTTCTGAACATCTGTCTTGTATTAAAAATAATAACATTTTATTTAAATCATCATTTACTAATCATATACTAAATTCTCATCATTCATTTAATTCTAAAAAAGAGTTTGAAATTTTACACATTTGTAATAAAGGTTTGAGACTAAATTTTTTAGAAACAAAAGAAATTATTACATTACTAATAATTTACTTTTTCTAAATTAGTTTTTGTTTGATTATTTCCATTATTATATTATTTTATTGTAACCTAGGATTTTCTATTATTAAGCTAATTTTGTGTTGTTCAAATTTGAAATTTTTGTCAAATTTCAAATATTTAACCATATTTAATTTGATTAATATATGCTGGTAAGTTTATTTATTTCTATAACTTATTGATTTTTTTAATTTATATTATTTTTCTGATTTCTATAATTATTATTTTTTAAAGTTTATTTAATATTTGAAGCTTGATTTCTCAATTCTAATGTAGTAAGTTATATTTTTTATTTTACAGTATACGCCTAAAGATGACACTTAGTCGAAACATGTAGCGTTTATTAAAATATTTTAAAAAAATTAAAATAATGGGAAGGTTTTGAGAATTTTTAAAAAATCAAAAAATAAAAATAAAATAAAATAATATAATAAAACCCATTTAGAGTTAAAAGAATTAATGGAACAAATAAACTTTAAATAATATAAAATTTTACACATTTACACATTTGTAATAAAGGTTTTAAACTAATTTTTTTAGAAATAAAAGAAATCATTAAAAATTACAATTTGAAACGTGATTTATCCTTTACTAAAGTTGTTAACTTTAATAATAATTTAATTTTTCTAAATTAGTTTTTGTTTGATTATTTCCATTATTATATTATTTTGTTGTAACCTAAGATTTTTTAGTATTAGGCTAATTTTGTATTTTTTAAATTTGAAATTGTCAAACCTCAAATATGTAATTTCATTAATAAATGTTGGTAAGTCTATTTTTATAATTTTTTGTTTTTATTTTAAATTATATTATTTTTTAAATTTCTATAATTATTTTTTTAAAGTTTAATATTCAATATTTGAAGTTTGATTTTTTAATTCTAAAGTAGTAAGTTGAGGATGACCACAAGTCAAAACATGTAGCGTTTATTAAAATAAAAAATTAAAAATAAACTTAATGTAAAGGTTTTAAGATTTTTTTTTTAAATAAAATAAAATAATATGTGACAAAAAAATCTCGTATAAAATAGCTGTAAGAAGGAAACCAATTGGTAAATCTTGTAATTATTGATAAAACTTCCATTGAATTGAAAGAAAAAATTAAGACGGAATTGTGTTATATGCAAAATGTCTGAAGTAACAGAAATAGGAAAACTAGTCTCATGTAAATAACTAGAAAGTATTGAAATTGCATGTTAATTCTTTATTATTAAAAGTGATATTTGATGCATTTTTAACATTGTCGTAGAATTGGAAGGTTGGTTTTCAAAAATGTTTTAAATGACGTTAATTATTATTAAATTTACTGAACAGTATAAAGCCAAAACTTGATACTTTACCTCTGACATTATCGTCTAATTTTAGTAATTTATCAATTTGTCTGAAGATGACGAAAATTAATTTAACAGGTCAAAACATGTAACAATTCCAATGCAAATAAAATCATAATTTACTAGACAAAATTCAGCAGTTTTTACTAATTTCAATACGTCAATTAAAAGTTTTTTAATGGATACATTCGAACATTTATTGAATTTCACCTAATCAACAAAAATGTGGCTTGAATCCATAGGTGTAAACGTGTGTAGTTTTACTGTAAGCAAAAGTCTGTTTTGTTTTGGAGCAAGAAGATGTAGATTACGACGGGAGCCACTGGTTTCCAAAAAACAAAGACAGCATCGGCTAAGAACACATTGGACCACCGTGCTATGCTGGGATATATTGACTTTCACTATCAATAATCATGTATAATAATGCACATGTCAGATGAATTCCTAGAGAAAAACCTCTGGAATTCCAACAATTAAGACATCCAATAGCAGTCATGGTATTAAGTTGCATGTCTTGCTAAAAGCTTGTTTGACAAAGAAAAGTTTATTCAAAACTGATAATGGTTCTTGCCATAGAGAAAAGTAAGTGAAATTGTGGATGACAATGTATAAAGTTGACAGCATAGAATAGAGAATTTGTAACAAAAAATATTTTACACCATTTCAAAAATAAAATTTACACAAAAAACAGAACTTATCGAATCAATTCAGGCGGAGAAAAATTTCTTCAAATTTTATTAGATATAGACAATGTAATAATAGTGTGTTAAAGTAAAAATATATTTCTTACAATATGAAATATTATCATACATCAAATTTATCTTTTCCACCAGAAAAGGTAATAGAAACTGTATGTCAGTTAGTTACACTGTTTTAAAAAACATCGTAGAGTTAGAAAAAAATTTATTCCTGGCAAATGCCACTTAATTTTACCAAAAAAAAGTTAATAATTAATTTAACTCATTTAAAATGTTTTTAAAATTCGTTATGTCATTGGTTTATAAATAACTAGCTTGTCAATAGATATATCCAATTAAAAGCGATTCTAAAGTTTCTGTTGTTGCAACAAGGATATTATTGAGTCTTTTTAAAATTGGATTTCATTACAAGAAATGGTGAATACACGTAAACTTAATTTAATTGCATCCATATGAAATTGCGTGAAAAAAAAATTGGATTGAATAATATTGTACAACAAGGTATTGATATTAAAAAGTTATTTTAAAATGCATGATCTGATTTAACAAAGGAAGATTGAGAACAACAGCGTAATCATGTATTACATCTTTGTAAAAAATATTTAAAATAGATGGTTTAAATGAGGTTGTAAAAAATTTGACGTTGTGAAGAAATAAAGATGATTACTAAAAAAAGCAACTTTTCAATTAACGGTGATTAATCATTTCTGGCCTCAGTCAAAAATAAATAGAATGTTTTGTGTTTTGTATCAAAATGAGTATGCTTTCGCTTTTCTGTTTTGTAAATTTTTACATAAAATATTTGTTAGAAGCCCGTACTAGTTGTGGTTATCATAATTATAATTGATAATTCAAACGAGATATTCGTACAATGATCAAGATTGTTGATACGTTATACAAAAACGTTTTTAAGGTTGACGCCATCTCGTGATTAACGAGCCCACGTATAAAAATTAACTAATTGGTGCTATAGAGATCGTCGTAAGTTGGTAGGTAAATTTAATATTCGATCCTGACAAAAATGAAACTTTAATCACATCATTTTGTAAAAGACAATAATAACGAACTATTATTCTACAATTAGTGATCGTAACGTAAATTTAGAATTAAATGGTTATAATAGTTCGGATGAAAATTTCAGTAAAAGCCACAAGAAATTAGAGAACACCAAGATTTTTTATGTGTACGTATTTAGTATTCTGTTACGATAATTTTCTCGTAACTTGAAAGCAAGCGACTAACTCAGTTTAATTCGGCAAGCAGATTACACGTCTCGGTGTGCTAATTCTACAATAAATTAAAAAAGCACCAAAACATATAAATAACACTCAATACAAACCTTGTTTAAATATGTCGATTACTGAAAAAAACAATTTGCAAAAACACAGATTTTAGCAATAATATATTAAGAGAATAGGAGTTAGAAAAGGTATAGGTCAATAACAATTATAGATTCATTGATTAATATACTAATATCACAGCTATAATATCGATATTAGCTCTTTTGTTCAAGAAACACACACAAAATAAGTTGACAATTGATAATAATAATAATGAATCGTTAAAAAAAGTAAAATATGAGCACAAAAACATACGCAACCGACAATTCTTTGTCACATTTAGTAACGTTCACTAATCCTTTTTATTTGATTTAAAAACAAAAATATGCGTAGTACATAAGCTTATGTACGGCGGTTAATGTTACTTTGCTTTAGCTATGACTGCTTTTAAATAATAGAAAAAACTTGACGGGTGTCACGTCAACGTACTCAACTACAATACGTAAAGTTACAAATAGTATAAAGTTTTCGATTGAGAGTAAATTTAATCAGTATGATCTCAACTCGACAAAGCTTGCTAAAAGAAGGTAAAGAGATAACGTGGCAACGCCATTTTTTGAATTGTTTTTTTTTTACTTGAAACAACACGTAATTAGCCCAATAGTCAAATTTAATGAATACCTGGAATACGTTTTCTCCAGCACATTTGCTAAAAGCATAATAGAAATCACTAACAATATAAAATTCAATATTTACTTACATGTTGTAAAACAATACTTAGATACACGAACGTTCGCACGAACTAATGCAGCCGTTAATTTTAATTTAGAATAAAATTTTTTTGACAAATACAAAATAACAACATGTAACAATTAAACTGATCTAGATAATATTCTACTTGCTCCGTCAATTTTGCCTTTTATTTCAACACCGGGACTAAATATAAACATAGACATTATACTAATCAATTAATTTGAAATATTTTTAACAATTTTCTAAACAATATTCTCGTAAAAGAAACAAATATGTCAGTCAGGCAACACTATAAAACAGCAACAACAGATTGTTCAGACCCGTAGAAGTAAGTAAATGTAGACAATGCGGAAATAAAAAAATTATGGTCACTTAATTATCGCAAAGTGTTATTTATTTGCCTAAACAGCAAAGAGTACTGGTCAAAAGAGAAACAACTCATACTACAATTTTTTCAAAAATTGTTTGGCGTCAGATTTAGACTTACTATGGAATATTGGCGTTTTTCTGATAATTCAACTTTCAATCCAGATCCACATACTTGTCCAAAATTACGTAAATTTAATGTTATTCATAACAAGAGCTCAATTTGATATAAAATCATGCGTTTTATTTGAATCTAAATCAGATTATAATGATTTTGAGGTGGCAAGATAATCATGCGCTAAAACTGAAAAATACTGATCTTTAATTATAATCACACAATAAGTGGCATTGATCGGGCTGACAAGAAACTATTACTATGGGACTACCAAAAATCAACAAAAAATATATTACAAAGAAGTATTTTGTTATCTAGTGGACTACTATGTGTTTAATGCATTTGTTATATTTCAAATAATACCAACAAATATTTTTGGAGTTTAGGTTTGAAGTAGATGAGAAAGATTTTCAAAAATATTTTTAAACAAAATTACGACAAAATCCAGGAAACGGAAGCATAACTTGATTGGTAGCACAGCATTTTAAATCGCACATTACGGCGAGTCCAATAACAAAAGAACTACAAAAATATATATATAGAAAAATAAGAAAAGAGAATACTTGGTGCAATTAATGTAATTTATAGTTGTGTATGGAACCTTGTTACACAATTTATTATACACAGGAATTTTTAAAAAAATATTTTATTGAACGCGATAATCGCGTTTCCCGCAAAATAAATAAAAAACGACAATGAATTTTTCACTTTTTTCTTAATTTTTTAAGTTTACTACATATAATATATGCTTTGAATATAAATAAAGAATAAAAATTTCCGGCAATTTTTTACAGAAAACAAAAATGGCTATTCGCGATTAGATAGTTAAAAAATAAACATTTCCAGAGTTATTTTAGCATTATACAGTTAATTTAACGACAGCTGATAACCTTTTTTAAAGTTTTATTGTTGCGCATTTTTAGATTTTGTTATAAAAGTTGACAAGTAATACATGTTGCTATTAATATTATTATTTTAAATATAAAAATGCAATTGATTAATAAAATTTTATTTTTTAATTTAAATTTTTATAACATGAAACCTATACCCACAGTAAATAATTTTCTTCTCATTATTATTAACAAGACATTTTTAGTTATGGATTAAAAGTTCATATACAAATTTCACATAGAACGTTATCATGTTTAAAGTAAAATTATTTTGTAATTACAAAAAATATTTAGCACTGTTTTATAAAAATATTACGTTGAAACTAAACTAAAGCAAGTTTTTAATAAATATTTAATTATGTCAACTAGTTAATTGTTTTATTTCTTTAAGTTTTTGTAACTGCTGCAAAAATTTGTTTGTTTAAATTAAGGCATTATTTAATTTTACGTTTTTTAGATGTTTTGATTGTTTAACCATTCAACTTTTTGTTTAAATTAGACATTCTTTAATGTAAATGAACGAAGTATATGCATAAAAAAATATAAAATTTTTTACAAGGTATTCTAAAAAATTAAACATTTTAATTGTTGTTAATAAAATTAAATAGTTTTTTGTAGAATATTAGTTTTTATTGCTATCAAAATTTTGTGGTCATTTATTGATACAATATTACATTTATTTTCTAGTATTAATAAACCAAAAAAATTTAAAATAAAAGTAAATGATCGATTGTGTTATGAAATTGTTTTTATAGGCTGTCAAATAATCATCTTATTGTCAGACAAGCTAAGATAAGAAAGCGTTTTCTTGTTAAAGTCAAAAAAATACCAAATTGAAATTCTAGCTTTTCAAATATTTTAATAAATATTTTTTTAATTTCTTTATTTTTAATTATATAAAATAAAATAAACTTGATAATTTAATAACCAAAATATACATAAAATAACTTCTATTAAAAAAAGTTTTAATAAATTTTGTATAAAATGCCAAGCACAAAATTATTGATTATTGATGGTCTTATGTACGATATTTAATTCTCTAATTCATCTAATTGTTCTCTCGCTTAAATAGACACAATTCAACTACTATGTTGTAAGACGTTTACTTGTATACCGCCAATTTATTTTTGGTTTTATCCAAAGTAATATTAAATCGTTTTGTCGTACGGTTTTCTTTTTTTTTTTTAATTTAAGAAACGTGTAGATAAATGTATAAATGGATGCTTGGTTTTTTTTGTTGCATAATGCAATATTATTATTAAAAAATGATATTTCTCATTAAAATTAGAACGTATTAAAAATAAACGACGGATTTATAGTTTCAAACTTTTTATCTAGCGGATTCTGCTAGTAACAACCACCACAGCTACTTGATATGACGATGAGTGGGCGTAGTTGAAGATGCTATAATAAAAAAACAAACGTCACTTCTTAAGTACGTCTAAATATTTAGCTGGAAAAAACACTAAAGGTGCTAAAGACATTAACTGGAGGGGAAAAACAAACAGCTTACAACAAGAGAACGTAACAATTGTATATTTTCTAATCGATAACAAAAAATTTGTAAATACTAAGCACAGTTAATCAATAACGAAGTCACATAAAGCAAATAGATCAACCATTAAAAATTACAGCAGTCGCCAAAATTCAGTTCCCAAATAGCAGCAGGATTATTTAAATTATTTTAAAAACGTAAGATTTGCTTTTAGTTTCTTAGCATTGCAGCTAATAATAATTGCTACTCCAGTAGTACTACTTTTGACACTTTCGAGAAGTTTAATATGAACAAATTCTAAAGATATTGGTCCAGTCGAAGGTACAAGTTAACGTAAACAGTAACACTCAATTGCAAAATAAGACTCAATGTAATAATATAGTTAAATGCTTAATTTAACGAAATGCAAATATGTACGCCACACAAATTATAAAATTATACATAAATAATAACGTTAAAGGCTTAAGGTAAATAAAACATCCAAAAACAAATTTTATAGTTAGAATTGATCTAGTAAGTGACAATTGATGACTAACGACACATAAGTTGCAAATTATACAATTTAACGTTACTTCTTTAATTTAAAGAATTATAAACCAATGGCTTTTTTACAAAACTTTGTGACAAAGCTAATTTGTCAAAATTTTCAAATTATATACATTTTTTTAGTTTTTTTGTAAACTGTTTTTATACTTTTTATAAAGAGCTATGTAAGCATAATTAATACCGTAATATCGTCAGCCAGAATGAGACTGGAAAGTTTGTATATTTATCAGTTTTATTAGTTTAAAAACGCACCTTTAAATATTTGTTTTTTAATTTTTCTATTGTATTTCATTCTTTATATAAAAATCTTTATCCTCATCAATTTACATTTTTATATTTTGCAGCTGTTTGGTTCTATTTAGACTATTCAGAACTGCAATTTATTTTATATTGTTGTGAAAACTGGATTTCAGTATTCCTATGCTAATGAGTCCAAATAAGACAAAACAGTTGTCCACTGGTCTCTAATAATAGTTTCTGCAATTTTATAAATAAATTTTTGCACTTACGTATACATTTTTTGAAATTCGCGGTTGTAATATTTTCTGTCTAACTAACAACTTCATAGTTTTCTACAAGATGGATTTATTAATGAATTTAACACTTGAATGGGATAAAAAACTATGAAATTTGTTTTATATAGAAACTGTCAAAATGGCGTTTAAATAAATGTCAGATAAATTAAATCATATTTAATATAGTTGATTGTTAATAGTTTACAGTTGTTTATAAGTGTGAATTTTCAACGCGGCAACATACTTCGGTATGCTGACCGTGGAAGAATAACAAATACCCAAAAGACTCATAAATTATCAACATGATTGAGAGTCACACCAATGCGAGACGCAACAACTTAGAAAATACAGAAAATATGGAATTGAAAACCACTGTAAACAGCAAGTATAAAAATGATTTAATAAATAACCAACAAACTAAAAACTTGCTCACCAACAAACAACAATCTAAATCTTCCGCAAATGTCACTGAACAAAACAATGTACAAAACAAATGCCCCGTAACGGATGATAATGATGAATTTATTCTACCCACAAAAAAAACGCTAAAAACAATATTCTAGATGTACTGCAATATCTATTTTTATTAACAATCGTTATAATTCGTTCCAGCAAAATCCGAAAATAGCAAGACCCTCAAACGCTGCAACAGATAGTTTCACTGACGCACCTAACCTTTCAATAAATAAATAACAATAAAATGATTTACAAAAACCGCAAGTTTAAAAATTAAGTTTAAAAACAAGAAAAAACAAATAAAAGTTGAGCACGTGTCGGTGTTGTTTCTGACTTGAGAAAATATGGTAGCTAAGTACACACGGAATAGAGCGTTATCACTAATTTCGACTATACAAAGGCATTTGACGACATTAACAATACTTAACAATGAGTTTAAGCAAAGTTTTGGTTATAAATAAGTACGTGCATGAAAAAAGGTATATTTTTAATGCCGAATCCAAACGGCAGAAAATGTTGTTATACATTTATTTACCTTATAGGCACATCGCAATAGAGAAACAAAAATTTGTATTGCAATGGTGCATTTCTATATTAAATAGAACCTTTGATAAGAAGGGCAGGCGCCAGTAGATTTTTTAGCTACGTTTTATCGGCTACTGCCAACAAAGCAATCTCAATTAAGTGGTAATTACAATTTAATTATAAAAGTAATAATTATATGATATATTAATATTATTAGGCCGATAAAGTTGGCGCAATAACTGACAAAACGTAGCCAGAAAAACTAGAATAAACTTGATGCAATTTAGAGTCAAATCGTCTTTTTTAAGTTATAAAAACGCCTTTTAGCACGTCCAAACAAATTATGCGACACAGTAGTTGGTTGATTAAAATGAATAGACACTACAAATCTCTCGGAGGAATTACGGCGAACATTTTTTTGAAAATGATATTTGCAGTTTAACTCGTCTTTCGAAAGAACGTTTTCTGACGATCCTTTTTTTAACTCTCAAAAACAAGGCAATTGCTCCTGTGTCTCACAAAATGTTGCAAGATTACAAGGAATACTTTGGGAACTAAAATTAGTAGATATGGGATCTGAGACAATCCATCCAACACACTCATTGTAGTGCAATAGTTCTCTCAAAAACAGTTTGCTCCCAAATACAACAAGACATCAATTTTACCAGAAACTTCAAAGTTTGGATAGGCAAAAATAATATCTCCCGAAATCTTCCAACCCCCAAAATCTACTACACTGCATGGCATTGTGTTTAAAATTGGCGAAACTACTAAACAACTCGTCGTTAGACCATAACTCAAAACATTAGAGCCAATTCTAACAACACAACGTAAATTTATACTGGAAGCTACATTAGTAATACCATCGACTTGCAAACTAACAGGCGCCATTTCTATTGTTAGTCTATTAACTAATTTTGAAGAAATAAATGATGACATACTACCAGAATCTAATAATCTTTTGATTTTATGGATTATACCTTTTTTGTCTATTACTTGTAATGAAACTGTTAGCACTAACACCCTTTGCGAGTAGGTATCAAATGAAGAAAGACTAAGGTTGATCTCGGAGTTACTTTTGGCCAAAACAGGAGCAAGAATAGAAATAGAGTTAACTCTTTTTTTCTAGATATAACAAAGTGTGATGCTTTGCTTTACAACTGCTACAACCTATTTTTGATTTGCAACTTCAGATTTGATGACACCTTGCAAAACAGTTAAAACAAAGTCTGAATGTCTTAACCTTTTCTCTGCGTTTGCTCACGGCTAATTGTTTAAACTAGGTGCAAGCATATAATAAATGAGGATCATTATATATCAGACATTGCGGTGCGATGCATACCAATGTGCACATTTGACGTTCCACATTACACCATGAGCGCTTTTGCTCTAGTATTTCAAGAATGTTTGTCCTTCTTTTCAAAAATTTAATAAGTTTATAGAATGAGGATAAGTGATTAGAAACGTTACAATTTTCTAATTTTTTTAGGGTCACAGAATCTAGTTTTTAAGTTTTAAGAACAATTTCTTGCCTAAATTTTTTAAACTAAACAAAGATTTGAGATAACTATGCACTAGAAGCCTTTTGTTGTCATAACGATTTTTCAAATTATCCCAAGAACTTGACAGTTTGTAGCTGACAGATTCAGATTTTTTATCGACTCGGCGGCTTTAGTTTTTAAGGGAGCACGAAGGCAATGCAGTTATGTACGTCTGAAAAACTTATTATCGTAAATGAAACTTATAAAGAAATCTTTAAAATTGTGCCAATCTTCAGATATTTTTTCCTCACGAGCCAAGTTAGAAAACGATCAATTTTTATTAAATTTACATTGATCAAGAATATTCTTTGCAATGCTAGTCAAACTATAACATTTTTTTTATATTCCTCAACATATTTTTTCTTAACTAAGGGTTCTTTTGACTCAACTTCAATTTCTACCTGCAATTCTTCAAACTGGCTCAAAAATGAACGTAAATTATCAAATTGCCTTTCTAATTACAATAACTCAACTTGAAGCAAAGATTTATTTAACCAAAATGCCTCTTGAATTTCTATGATATAACTTTCAATTCTAGTCAAACGTCCCTTTAACCTACCTAAAATTTTTACTTTATCTATCTCGTATCTGACACAGAAACCACGGCAAGAAACCAAACACTACTTATTAATTTCAACTAAAATGTTAAGTACAGACTAAGCTTATTAAAGAAACTACGTTAGGAACGGAAAAATAACTTTGGAATTATTCTTTATCTAAGAAATGTGGTTTTTCAACTAAAAGCGGAAATTTCCTTTTTCTAAGTTGCATCAACTATGGCGGCGAAATGACATTGCAATTTTTTTAAATCTTTGATAACTGCAGCCATCCGGGTCGTAAGACCCATGTTTAAAGTTTGTTTGCGAAGGATCAAAATTAATGAAATTCGTTTCTTTACTAAAATAAAGAAATTTTACATTTTAACATTAACATTTTAAGTGGGATTTTCTTTTCGTGTATATCGTTTATTTATCAACAATTTGTTAAATCAAAAATTAACTAAACAAAATAATGTTTTATGCCAAAAATAAATGCAACAAGAGCCGCATACACGCAAGGCGCAATAGACGTAAAAATAAATGCAACGAAGGTCGCATACACGAAAGACGCATTTGACGCAAAAACAGTCACTGCGTACAAAAAAAACTGGTGTGGTCACCACCTGACTTTCCTATAACAAATGGTAAAGGAATGTCTATATATTTTTTAAGGTTATGTTGTCATGAAACCACTTTGAAGTGATATGTACACGTTTGTATTGACTTACTAGCATGTTATAGTTTCCACGATTTCATTAAGATATAACTAAAATATAGTAAATTGCGCTTATGTTGTCATATCGACTACTCCTATGTTTGTGCGTATTGATATTACTTTCTCCTTTAGTAAATTAACAAAAATTATTATTTTTAACGTATCTTGCTTTCACTTCAAGATATGGAATTTTTTCTAGAAAAAAATTGTCGCTCGCAGGATTCCAACTTATATTGTATTTGTGAATTCATTTTAAATTATAAATAAAAAATCTAATAAACTGTTACTGTTAGAAAAATTTTAATTTGAATAAATTGTTAGGAAGAATTACCTCTATAAGAAACTGTAAAAATAATTCAAATTATTTACATACGTACAAAATTGTGAATGTTGATACGAACGAAAACTTTATTAAAGGATTAATCAAGCCACTAATAAATTAATCACCAGAGGAAGCAGTGCAAGTATTATAATAATTCTTGTTTTACCATATTAGGTAAATGTTTTTTCTTTGTAAATACCCAAAAAACCTATAACTGATACAGAGTCCTACTTTGCATTTTTGAAAATTCCATGTTTTCACTTTTAAATACTAAGAGTAAACGTAATATATATTATCTATAGTTTTACAGATTTTTGATTTGCTCGGTCTAATAACGTAAGTTTTTATTTAAGTTTACCAAAGATCCCTCAATATTATAATTGATATAAAAACATTGAATTAAATAAAGTACACTACGATAAAGTGTTATCCTCAAAATCGTATAATTAAAAACAAATACGCTTGTAAACTTTAATTTAATTTTGTATTATTAAATCTATTTTATCGTTTAAGGTACCATGCGTTTAGCATTAGTTTTTAAAATAACATTTAAAAAAATTTGCAAACAAGGGTTTTTGTTTAATTAATTTTAATTAGCAAATAAAAATGTTATTGTTTAAGAAATTTCTGTAGAGATAAAAATTCAGAATCGCTATTATTAAATAGAACAGAGTATAGTGATTGACAATTAATTAATACATGTTACTTTTCAAAGACAAAAACTAAAAGACATTTTTGAAACATTACACACATATTTTTTCAAAGAACCGCTTCATTTATTTTATTATTAGACATTTATAAATACTATCAAACATCCGGTTTCATTAACAAATTGGCAATATGTCAAAATTAGTCTGCAATCGCATCTTTCAAAACAAACAACAAATATGTAAATTTATGATAAACCGAAAAAATTATCTTCAGTATTGAAAACAAAACCGTGTCAAACATTCAGATTTTATATACGTTTTAAAATTAACATTAGTAATATAGTCATAATTCTCATGGTTATTGCAAAATAGCAATAAAAAATTAGACAATGTTTTTCTATAATGACTAATTCAAATATTACTTTAAGGAACAAAAGTAAACAACAAAAACAGCAACCAAGCGTAAAGAATATATTTATTAAAACGGACATTTCAAATAATTGATTACCGTTCGATCTGTGACTGTATTCTAAAAATCAAATACCAAAACAAAAGTTAATAGAAATATATACGATTCGACTTTTGTCAGACAATAATTGTTATTGAAAACAAATTTATTTTTCCGTGATATTTACTTATAGAATTTATTGTGCTTATATCTTAAACTTGAATTTGATAAGTGTTTATACACATTAAGATCACAAACCACAAACAAAAGTAATAGACAATTACGTTTGCTGAAACAATATCCAAATATAATGCAACCTGAAATAAAAGGTATTAATAGCATTTTCCTTTTAGTAAAGTAGCAATAAAAAAATCGTGGTTACAAAAAGTGATTTATGATTTTACCGAAAGTAAAGTAGGCGTCAATAAATTTTACAGACTGTATGTATTTTTTAAAACCAAAAATTAGGTTGATTTACTTAATAAGTTTTTAAAAAAATTAAAACTAACACAAATATTTACAAAATTTAAAATTAGACATAAAACGTGGAGTGCTTTTTCCATTAATTAATAAACGTTACTACTGTGATAAAAGTACAAAGCTTATTAGATTATTTTCTAACGACTTAAAATTTTAATTTATAAAAGTTTTTTTTTATACATTTAATTTATAAAATACAAATTATAACATTTGTAAGCTTTTCACTGATGTTTTTGTAAATACGTAATAAAACACATCGGTTTAATACTAACTGTTCTGAAATCACCAGTTTAAGAGCTGGCGGTGTGTCAAATTTATTGACGTTTTAAAAGAAGTTTGGAACGAGTACTTGGCCCCTTGGCGCCCAATTATTTTTTTTAAAACTTAGATAACCTACGTCGTCTCCACTACGAAGACGATTAAACTTCAACTTTTAGTTTCGCCCGTGGTCGTAACATTTTGGCGCTCAACGTAGTGTTCGAACCCAAACTGGAGCTCGTTCAGTAAATAAGTCAATTGCAGAATTAAAAATTTTTTGCTTGCTATCTTGTTGAGCAGTACTTCTACGCGTTCAAAAAAAATGCGCTTAAGGACAAACCTTGTTTTCCTCTAGAAAATTGCAAGACTAAAAGACTGCTGTAATATCGAAAACTGGAGGACTAACCATATTCTTTTCCTCATCACCATCACCAAACTCCTATTCTAAATTATAATGTCTAGGCATGCGTTTTTCAAGAACACTATTTTTTTACATTTGCTGTCTAAATCTGTAATTAATGCTAGCATTTTTTCTAAAACCTTTGATCGTTCCTTAATTTCATCGTCGTTTTGCAGTTTCGAACGCTTCAGACGACCAAGCAGATGATTCAACATAGTCTACAATTTTGTATGCTTATTGTTTTCTGATGTAGTTAATGCTGCAATTTTAGTTTCAATAGGTTTAATCTTTGTTCAAATAATTAACATGTTCTCTTGAAATGTATAGCGATAGGTAAGAATTGGCAAAGTTCTTCCTTCATTTTTCATTTGAATAGCTCTGATTTCCGCATTTGTTCAACGGTACCAGAAACTATTCCTCTTACTTGACATTCGTAAGTCAACGCATCTTGTGCTAACCTAGATATAACTAATTAATGTACACGCCATTTTGTTAAGATAAAGTTGCACATACAAACTCAAAAAAAAAGAAATCAAAATACTAAACGTATAAAGTAGACTAATAACCTAATTCTTAGTTATCAACAATAAACCAAAAAATACCTTTTTTAATCTTGAATCTAGCTAAAATTGGAGAGAAAAAAAAGGTATTGATATTTGTTAAACAATACAATGTTTATAAAATATTTTCTTTATACAGCCGTAATATTAATTATAAAGTGATGAATCGTATAAATTAAAAACAGTATATCCGCACAACAATTTAATTAACGATTTTAAATTAGACAGGCGACGTTTCGATAAATGTTTTTGTTTTGTTATATTTTGTACACAATATTTTTATTATTGTTTATGAATTGTAATCAATTGTAGGCATTCATATGATAAAAACATTTATCGAAACGTCGCGTATCTAGTTTAAAATAATTAATTAAGTTGTTGTGCCGATATTCTGTTTTTAATTTATACGATTCATCACTTTATAATTACAATTTTTGATAAAAGTTCTAGATAGTTCCGTTTACGTTCAGCCCCGTGACTAAGATGGCGGAAACTCTGACGGAGCGAGGAGTCTCAAATCAATTTAAAATATAACAAAAATTACTTTTTTAAAATATTTAATTCATAATAACAATAAATGCATTTCCTTATCGACTGTAACGTGCAAATTTTTTGATTGAGTACCTCTAATTTTAATGAACATTTTCGTATTCACTGTGTCCGCAAATAAAATTAACATGCCCGTTTTTATCATTTTCGGTTGTACTTTGGTCTAAACTAGACGTTTTTCGTCTTGCTGCGATAAATCTGTCTTTGTTACGTTGTGGAATCTAATCTATGTGTATTTGTTGTTTAACATATGCTTTAGTTGTGATTATTAAAGAAAACCCGTAATTGGCAAAAGTAAATGTTTCTTTGTTTCCGTCTGCATTGTATAACATTTGCACTTGAGGTTTTAATTTATTTCTGGAATGAAATCAATGTTTTTTATGGGTATGAACGATTTTATTCGATACAACGATTTTATTTGTTTGATTTTTGCTATGCGTTTTACGAATTCTTTTGTGCATTAGTTGTTAGCGCTGATTATAATATTTACTAGAAGATGCCCAACTACGTGCTAATAAGTGTGAAACGCAAAATCTTACAAATATTTTATCATTTACTGGCTCGATTCACAAGCGAGGTTGCCATAATACATCTGGTCTGATTTAAATTTATTCTAATTTCTAATCTAATCGGGTTTATCTATGTTTTGCAAGCGGCAAACTAATTTCTAATCTAACTTGATTTTAAATATTTTTTTTCGCCTTTTCTAATAAAATAAAACTTGATACTGACGCTTTTTCTTTAGCAGTACGAGCGCTTTTAGATTTGTGCAGTTCTATAACCGTTAGAGATGATATTTACTTCTATCATTGTAAACCGAAATTGCTGATGATGAGCTTTTGTTATATTATTTCCATATCACTTACAAAATAGCTTTTTTAACAATTTTCAAAAAAAAGTTAGGATTATGGTTGAATTAGTTAATTTTTTTTGTTTATGTTTGATATGCTGACGAAGTATATATGTAAATTGATGATAAATTAATTTTAATCATAATTAAATACAAACCGTGATTACGCAACGAGACGTATAAGCACAGATTACCACGTCAAAATATTTAAACTGTTGATCAATACCTACGACCATACTTGTTCGGCACAAAATACGTCATAAAATTGTTTCAGTAAACACTGCAATCAAATGTGTTAGTCTGTGCGTTATATGTTCGATGAATTTTTGTTATATTTTACAATTCTGATTTGTACGCAGAATGTTATTGTTGTTCATCCTAAATTATATGTAACAATTTTCTGAATTATTAAACAAATATATAAACAAGAGTTACGAATTTAATATTTTTCCGATACGTTAGGTTATAATAGTATATTAGTACACAAGTTACAGAATGAACGCGCTTCAATCATGAGACCGGCCTTTATACAAGAGCCGCGCAGCGGCGAGTTTATGAAACGGTAGAGTGATTGAAACGTATTCTATAACGTGTGTTTTATAATACACTCTATATTTTGATTCAATGTTAATATTTTCTGTACAATTTTAATTTTAACAACAATTGGGAAACTTTTGGATTTTATTGAATTGACAAGACTTACACTTTGACATATTGAAATTTATGTGTTAACCTAAAATCTCATACAAAATTATCTCTATATACTTTTATAAGTAAATAACTTTGAATTAATAAAACGTCTTTATTCTATCTTGGGGTCAACATTTTTAATTTCAATTGTTAAGTTACAATAATTTTGATTTCTTTTTTATGTAACGTCAACTTACAATGCAGACATACCAACTTTAAAAAAAACTAACATTACTAAAGTTCGTGTAAGAATTTGCTAATTCTTACGACTCAAATTGAATATGTCTATTTTACTAAATATGTAAATTTGACTAAACCCAAATGTGAACGCCAAAATTTAATAGTGTAGTTTAGAGTTTGTATCATAGTCGCTTGTTGCATTCTAGAACAATTTAAAAATTATTATTATCAAATGCAACGCTCCGGAATATTTTCGATTTCGAATAGCCTTAGACCATTAATAGTTAGAGATGAAACTAATAGATTAGGTAAAAGAAATAGAGTTTATTTAAAAAAGTCAAATAATGCACCTGTCTTTAAAAAGTCGTAGTCGAAAAAATAGTTTAGAAGGAACTGAACACATTAATACTAGCACTGAACCTAGGTCTAAAATCGAAATCAAATTTTACAACTTACCTAAACGGCAGACCAAATTACCTATTAAGTTTAAAGATTATGTAATGGAATAATTATCTTAGCTAAGTAAGAAAAGGAGATATATACATATACATATGTAATATATATGAACACACCAGAACAATCAGTGACAAGCAATTGAAGTGTGGTTCACACATATTAAAGAATCCAAAATGAAAGTGAATTGTAATAACTAAGGTCAGCTTAATTAAATAAATAATAATAAACTACAAGTATTATTTTATCATTAAATTATATAGAACATATAAAACACACTACTCATGAGCGTTCACACAAAAATAAATCAGTATATTAGTAATTTAAATGCCTGTGTTTATCAAAAATTTCTAAATTATTGAAATTAACATTTGAAGAAGAGATTAAACAAAAAAAAATTTTTTTAAGTTCGTGGTGTCCACTTACGAGGATTTATTAAGATATATAAGAATAAGGATTGTTGCGTACTGCAACTTGTTAAATAAAAGATTGTATTGAAATTAAACTTGAGTATATTAAATTCGTTATTATGTAATTTACAAGTTTACTATACGAGTTCCGAATTCATACTGACTAAAAGGTACAAACCAAAGGTGTTATATACATCAAAGTATTACAAACGTTTACAAGAATTATGTATAATAGATGGTTTAACATGAAAAAGGTTTCCAAAATGAATTCACAGTAAAACGAGTTATACAGAACAAACTATTACTAATATAAGTTTACAAGAATTAAGGTTAATAGATGGTTTAATATGAATCATCCGCCAGTTCACAAAATTGTAAAAACAGATAAAATAATCTGTCCTAACGGCCGTCTTACAATCGCTTCAACAAGGATGTACGCAGATTTCTTAAAAATTTTGAGGATGTACTGAGATGTACAAAGGATATACTGAAATGTACTACAAATTTACTGAAGAGTTCAAAGATTTCTGAGGATTTACCGACGAAGAATTAGAAATGTAGTTGTGTGTTTGTTGCAAGTGTAGTAAATTGCTAGTATTGTTCCACTTATAGCGTTTAATTTTTTTAAAGCTAAAATATTTATTAACAATGTCAGATTTAAAAACCGAAGACAAAATAAGGTTTCTAGCAGCAAATAAATAATGTAGACAAAATTTTTAATATGAAATCTTGCATTTATAATATCTGAAATGCTGTCTCCTTTTTATATATTGTTGGAAACGGCTTCAAAATCATTCGAGCTATAAAGTTGGAAAAAACTTTATAACAACTAATTGTTATGTTTGCATTAATATCAACACAGTAATTTAACGTACGATATGTTCGTTCTGTCGCTATTTGTTATTGATATTGAGAGAAGATTATTTGGTCACAAGATCAATTATAGGTTTTCAACAGTTTCACTTACACCAAGTGAACAAAATTAAAACAAGGAACAATATTTTTAACGATATCAAAGCAGTTATAACTTTCCCGAATCTAAAGACAAAAGTTGCAGAAAATGACACATCTTTATCTTTTGATAAACATGAATTTTCTGATATTTACATATGCAGTGTTAAATGCTTTGGTAGATACAAATTTACGATACATAAAATCTGTGATCGATGATAACCGTTAGAATTATATTTTAATATATTTCAATATTTAATAAAATTTAAAAAAGTGAAAGCCCAAGAAAACGATTTGAGTAATTCAGAAAGTAACTTAGTTATAGATCCTTGTGACATTTCTTACACAGGAATTGAAAAGAAATTAAAGATTTTTTATAGAAACTTATCAAAACCAAATCGCAAACTGAAAGCTTCTATAAGTATTATAAAAATCATCTTTATATTAGTTGCCAAAAGATAAAAAATACGGTCAGTGTGGACCGTTTGCGACGTTTTATTATAAGCCATTCTTAAATCTATTTGAGTTAATTGAAAAGTCGACGCAATAAAATTTTTCAATCCAAATAATCTGTGACATCTTTTGAAGATGATGCCGTTATTAAATATGATGACAAAAAAAATTATATATACTGATTTCTAGAAAAATTGCAACACCTAGAAGTTGTTGAACGATTTTATTGAAATTTTGAGGAAACGTTGATTTTCATGAAACAAAGTGACGATTAAAATTTAAAAACAAAAGAACAAAAGCTTAAAAAGTATTTTAAATAAAGAGATTATTTAGACGTCTTGGCATGCTATCAATCAAGTGATCTATAATTGCTTGTGGTATATCGTCCCAAACTTCTTGAATCCGTAACTGGAGATCGTGTAAGTTATCTGGCCGACCGAGCAAGCCATGGGAGGACGGCAATATTTGTTTCTTCTAAAAACCATGTTGTAGCCCTTGCCGTATGAGGGCGCGCATTATCCTGCTAGAAAATGGGATTTTGCAGCCCCTAAAGATATGGAAGCCCAACTGGTTGTAGCACATTAGCAATGTAACCAGCTGTGTTTAGGTTGCCGTCAATAAAGACTAAGGGTGATCTGCTACCATAACATATTGCACCCCATATCATAACTCCTTGAGTGGGGGCTGTGGTGCGTTCCACAAAAAATGTTGGATTTTTACGTTCTCCACGCATCCGTCTGACCCTCTTACGACCATCGTGGGCCCACAAGCAAAATCGGGACTCGTCATTAAACACAATTTGATGCCATTCTTGTGCCCAATTAATCCACTCTAGTCTGCGTAGACGGTGAAGTGGTGTAAGGGGAAGACATAAAAATGGACGATATGAACGCAACTCATAAGATCTTATCCGGCGATAAACAGATGATATTGACATTCTGAGTCTTATACCTCTCATCCAATCATTTGCAATTGATCAAGTTGTTGAAAATCTGTCTCTTGTGGCCAAAACTTTTAAACGACAACGACAGGTAAAAAACAAAAAACTACTGGCTAGATTTAATTCAAATTTTAATCAGCATTTTGTTTCATGACCTTTCCTAAAAATTTCAATAAAATCGTTTAGGAAGTTCTAGGTGTTGTTTTCTGGAAGTCAGTATACATTTATTATTTTTGTAAAAAAGTAAATACAAATTTTTAAGTACTTACAAGTTTATTTAAAATGTAAACATCCGAAAATGTAAGTACAGAATAAAAATACGTAAAAGATGTATGTAGAAGGTTTTATCAAAAATTACTGAAAAGGGATTTATTACAATTTAATAGGAATTACAATAATTTTTATTAATTGGCGGCAGAATTACAAAATTTACTTAAAAAAGAGGAATTGGTGCACACTTTTTAATAAACGTGTTTACCACTCGGAAACATCTGCAGTAATTTCAGAAAACCTGAAATTTCGCCATTTAATAGAAACGCAGTTCTAGAACACACATTTGTTTTAAACTTTTTATCCAACAGTTTAGCTTAACAAGATGAAAAAAAAAACATCTAAACAAAATTTTAAAAAAAAGTGTGGAAGTGCTTAGCTTATAACGTGACTTCATAGCTGATACGAAAGCTTGCTTATTATGTAGTAGGTACATAAGCGCATGAAAAATGCGTTAGTCTTACCAGTAAAGACAAAGAAGACTTAATTCATCTTTAATGCACCCTTAGGTTCAAAATAGTTTTTGAAATACCAATTCTTATATTTTGTTAATTCAAAATTTAATTTTTCTTTTATGTGTATGTAATAAACAAGAAAAAACTATTTTTTATAATGAAATATATTTAATATAATCCGTTATTTAAACAATTGTATTTTCTCAACTCAATCAATATGATATATAATGTATATTACGTACGCTTACAAAGTTTAATAAGTTTCAATAACACACGCTTCGTTCTTTTGAAATACAACGATTATCAAGTTCAGATTACTGACATGTCTATACAACAAGAGTTTTTTATTAAAAACTTTATCTTGTATTTTATCTAATTAGAAAGACATGGTTACCGGTCAAACGTTAACGTAGATTTTACAAAAAGAGAATGCCTTTGACAAATCCTTTTTACACTAGGTTTCATAAACTTTTTAAATTAAAATTATGCAGTCGTTTAATGAAGAGCGGAAGTATATCCTAATTGGCAAACAATTCGCATTAAAAAAAAGCCAGCAACAAAAAATTCTTGTACTTTTTGAGTACTGGAAGTTATGATAAATAATATAGATAATAAAATACATTGCGTTAATTAAAAACATTTATGAAGCATTAAACCCAAAATAAATAACGTTTATCTTTTGATTTATTAACAAGATTTTATTGCCATTATTATTAATAAATATTAATTTCTGAGACGGATTACAATTTTTGTAGAACTGAACAATAACAATAAATTGTATTACATTACTACTTTTTTTAAATATATTAACTGTTTAAGCGTTTGGCTATGGTTCAAAATAGTTAAGATATTTCCAATAAATGTTTTTAAACCCTTGACATAATTCACCTTGATAAACTTAATCAACATTTCGAAATTAATTGATAAAATTTTAAACAAATTTCAATCAAAACAAGCTGCGCAATTTAGTTAATATAAATACATGTTGTTTTTATAGTTTACGCTCGTTTACAAATAAAAGCAAAGTTACTTACAATATAAGTTCTATGTTGCTTAAGAACACTAAAAACTATTTATATTAAAACTTTATTGTTCAGAAAATGTTAAAATTTCACTTCATAAAAATAATTAGTTTTTATTATTACGATGTTTTTAAGTACTTGTGCGGCACATGCACAAATTCAGAGCCAACATAAGATAGATACGAAAGTCGACTGAAACTCTCGAAACACGCTGCATGGGTTTTCATCTCATCTTGGTTCTTCCTTACAGTTCTATTTCTCTCTTTCTCGCGGTTTTCATAAAATTCGCAAGCACACATGCGCCATTTCAAATATGTGTTAGAATAAATTAAAACATGAAAATTGGTGATTACGATTATTCTGTATATTACAACTTGAACTTTAGGCAGCGGTAGAACATTTACGTCCTTTAACAATCGTACTTTAAACAAATTCAGCTTCTTAAAACATACTTCAAAACAATTATATAAATTTTTGTTGCTAATAAATGTATTGACCTAGATACTTATTGCACTATTAGAATTTTTGTGTGACAGTAGTTTATATACTGTCATAACAAACGAAAAATAATCATCTACTAACTGATACTTAGTATATGTAACAATGAATTTTCTGTTACTCTATGCCAAATTAAGTTTTTATTCAAAAAAATTAAATATGAAATCGTATGTTGTTGTGCAATTTTAGTTTCAAATACGTTATTGTTTGCACAAAAATTCTAACAAATAAAACAATCGGCAAAGTTAATTTAAAACACAATTAGAGTATTAGCTATTTTTAATTTTTCTGACAATATAGTTGATGAATTGCCAATGTTAAAAATTGAAAAAATTAGTTAAAACATTTCCAAAAATAAAACTGTTTTAGCGCAATGCAAAATTTACATTTTTCTACGTGCATAACATTTGTTAGGAACACCTATTAATAAAAGTTCAAAAATACTAAAGAATGTAATTTAATTTTGTTAAACAATTAGATTGTTGTTTTTTTGCGTAAGATAATACAGAATACATGTTTGCAGTTGATTAAATTAATAACAAACACTTTAAACTTTAAAAAACACTAATATAAACAATGTTATTATAACTTTTGTATTTTATATTTGTGTAAATTTTACTTTAGCTGAATCTATTGCAAATGTATTTTAAAAATAACTTAGCATTTTTTAAAATGTTTGCTTACATTTATAGTTAGTTTACTCGAACGATTTCAATACGATTTAAATCCGTTTTTTCGTAATTGCGGTATTCGACAAGCAAACCCTATTTATGTCAATTATAAATTCAAATGTTACTCAATAATTTAAAAAAATTAACTAATCGTGTATTCTATTGTGCAAAAATACTTTGTTTAAATAATTTAACGTTGTTTACATTTTTTTTAATTGAATGAGTTCTATGTAAAAAAAACATATTCATCAAGTTAGTTATACATGCTGTTATAAAGATATTTAATTTTATTTAAAGTACCTGTATTTCAAGTACTCTGAATCAAGCCTGAGTTAGCATTAGCAATTTTAGTTAATTCCGTAATTGCAGTTTTTTTAACAGAGGGCAGAAATTATCGTTGTTGTAAGTAATCGTGTAAAGTTAATTTTTTTTAAATTAAAAAATTTTTTTGAATAATAAATTAATAACGTACATAATACTATTAACTTGCTTTTTTCGGTAGAACTACATTTCAAGCACTTTAATATTACCATTGTTTAAATCTAATTAAAATTCTGTTATCTTTAGAATCATTTATAATTCTGCTAAACTGTAACAATAGAACTATTAACATGAAACAAAAAGCAAGAAATAATAAAAACCGCAAAAAACCTAAGAAGAAAGTAAATTTGGATAAACAAAGACTGCTCAAAACAAATACAAGAAGAAAGAAAAAGAACAATAGAATATATAATATAAGCAAGAAGCATGGGATAAAATGCAAAAATACGATATAACAAATTACAAACGAAGTCTATACATTGGAGCAATTAGAGAGGGTGGAATTAGTAAAAGAAATAAATTGGAAAAAGACAAAGGAACTGAAAAAAAAAATAATAGAAAAAATTAAAATGGATACAAACATTTGAAAACAAGATCGACTAGTAAAAGATCTCCCGTAGAAAATTAGGAATACAAGGAAATAAGAAAACAAATGAGAACAATAACATGCACTGGATTAACAAGACTAACAAAGGAAAAGATCAAGACAATCAAAAAAATATAAGATTACTAAGAAAAAAAGGACATGAATTAGCACAAAAAATGGAAGAATTCCAAATTCAGCTAATGGGAATCAGTCAGACAAAATAAAGAAAAAATGGAAAACTTAAAATAGGAAAATACGGTATATTTTACTCTGAAATAGAGATAGAACAAAGAGCAAAAAAAGAGTAGGAGTAATAGTAACAGAAGTTGTGGACGCAAGAATAACTGAATTTAAGCTAATATTGACAAGAATAATGCACATAAAGCTAGAAATGGAAGAAATTTGATACATAATACAACTTTACGAATCAGTAGAAGCAACAAAAGAAGAAGAAATGAAGAAAACTAAGGAAAGAAGCAAGGCCATGCTAATGGAAGACTGGAATGCAAGGATAGGAAATAATAAAAACATAGGAATAGGCTGCATGGGTATGTTAGGAGAAAGAACAAAAAATAAAAATAGAGAAAGGATAATCAGATTCTGCCAAATAAACGATTTAATGATATGAATTTTTTTTACAACAACCATTATCAGAAAAATACACGTTTATAGGGAAAGGAAAACATGGAAAAAGCATAATAGACTACGTAGTATACACAGGACAAATGAGACAAAGAATAAAGGAAATTAGGACGGAGAATAAAGCGGAAATAATGACACATCATAGGCTAGTAACAGCAGAACTGAAATAGAGAAAGATATAGCAGATATGGGAAAAGAATAGCAATAAAAAGACAAGAACATGCAGATCTGAAGAAGAGGTGCTAAGAAGAAACAGATAGTAAATTTTAAAGAATAGAAATTTAAAGATATAATACTACGAGTAGCAGAAGACATATGCGGAAAATCAAAATTTAACAAACATAGCAAAAGAACAGGTTGGTGAAATGCAAGAATACAGATAGAAGTTTAAAGAAAGAAAATAGCATGGAAACAATATAACAACACAAAGTTGGAACAAGACAGAATAGAATACCATAGATATAGAAAAAAAGTGGAAAAATTGACAAAGAAAAGAAAAAAAAGAGTTAGAAAAATTTTGGAGATAAAGTAAAGCAAAATTACAAAGTAAATAATAGTAGATTCTGGAATAAAACAAAAAGTTTAAGAGGCAGGGAAAGAAAATGAGATAAAGGGCATAAGAGACAAAAATTACATTGTAAGAACAAACTTAGAAAAAACAATAGAAACTTGGAAGAAAAGAAATAAAGAGGAAAACAAACGAGTAATATAGACGAGCGGGATAGACATGCAATATAAAATGAAAGGCAATAATATCCAGACAACAAAAATAAGTATAGAAGAGGGACTAAGAAAAATCCGAAAAGGAAAAGCGGGCGGTGCAATTAATATATAGATCCAGAGATTGTAAAATAGTTAGGCAAAGAAGAAAAAAATAGTTGCTGGAAGTAATGAAGAAACCATAGAGGACAAAAGAGATACCAAAAGAATAGAAAATCGAATTTACAAAAAATGGGATGGATTTGAGTGCGACAATTAGAGAGATATATGCTTATCATCATTTGCATTTAAACTATACACAAGAATAGTAGAAGACAAATGAAGAAAGGAGAGAGAAAATTGGAAGAAAAGCAGTCAGCATTTAGAAGACAGAGACAAACTACGGATAATATATTTATACTAAAAAACTAAATAGAAAAAAGAAATAAAATAGGAAAAGAACTAGTTTATGTTATGCTCATTGATCTTAAAGCGACTTTTGACTCAATTGATCGAAATAACATATGGAAAGCCATGGAAAAACTCAAGATAAATCAGAAAATTATAGCAGTAACTAAAAATACATACAACATAGTAAAAAAAAAGTACAAATGGGGGAGAGGAAGATCAAAAGATTTTGATATAAATAGGTAAATTAAGCAAGGAGACAGTCTTTTCTCGACGCTATTCATATTAATAATGAACAAAATAATTAAAAATATTAAGAAAATGAAGAAAAAAACCTCCAAGTAACGATAGGAAACACAAATATGCTACCAGTGAAAATCGAACGACTGTTATACGCCAGTGACAATATTAGTGGCAGATACACAGAATAAATTACAGCCCTTACTGAAAATTTGGGTAGAAGAGATACAAAAGATGAATATGAACAAGAACACCAACAAATGTAAATACATAAAGATAAGTTAACAGGAGGAAAATATAAAAATAGAGACACAATAACACGCAAAATAAAACACATAAGGATGGTGTCAACATGGGAGTACCTAGGAGTGATTTTTACAAAGGATGAAAAGATAAACCTTAAAGTAACAAACAGAGCAGCGAAACGATATACTACAGCATAAAAAACACAATATTCGGCAAGGGAGAAATAGAACAAAAGAGAAAAAAAGCATACAACTCTATCAGCATACCAACGTTACTATACGGTAATAAAACATGGATAACAAAAATACGAGCAAAAATATGAAAGCATGATAAATGCAGCTGAAATAAAAAAATTAAAAAGAATTGCAAAAAAGACAAAAATGAAGTGTATAAGAAGTGATTGTATTATAAAAAAATTAAAGCAGGAACCGATAGACATAAAAATCAAGAAGAGAATACTGAATTGGTATGGACACATAATTAGAATAAAACAGATCAGACTGGTAAGAAGCAAAAAAAATATAAGAAAAAAGCAAAGGGAAAGCCAAGAAAACAATGAATGTAACGGATAGAAGAGATCGAAAAGTATGACATTACAGAAAATAAAGATGGCCGCAGACCGGAAGAAGTGTAAAAGTGTAAGTTAGGAATACCACCTCCGACGCTCCAAAGGAGCATAAGAAGATAACGAGAAGAAAAAGAATTAAAAAAAAGAAGAAGAATAAGAACATAAAATGTACTAGCCTTACTAAGTAAACAAAAATCAAAGGTATCTACGAACTAACATAGATATATATTATTTTAGAAAATAAACTGACATTAACGCACGACTCAAAAAAGTTAAAATAAACAGATAACTTATAATTTAGATTTAAAAACAGGAGATGTATGTAAATCAAGAAGTTTTTTGAGACAAATAGAAGTATTATCTTTAGAAAAATTAATTTTTTTAAATAAGATATAAAGCGTAGGTTAGTTTAGAAGATATAATTCACGATTTCTAAATGATATTTGTCTACACAAACGGAACTATTACCTAAGACTCAAAAATCTAATAAAAATTGTAGAGAAAACAAAGAATTTATTTTTATATTTATATAGAAACACTTAAGTGACTTGCGCACGTAGAAAATACGTACATATGCATTAACTAAACATTTGTTTATTTCAACGTTAAAATTAAAGATATGTATAGTAAGTTCGACGGTATAGACATTTACGTTATAAACAAATTTAAATTGTATTTATAACTAATGACACGAATCAAACATATACATATTAAGTTTTAACAATTTTATTTAAACAAATTGTGGGCGAATGTGAATAATTAATTTAAGCACGGTACTTTTTGGTGTTAAATTCAGTTGATTTAATTCTAATGCAACTTTTAAAGAAAGAAACTTTTAATTTTGAAATTTAACAAAAACTATTTAAAGTCACTTGAAACACTAAGTGTGTTTGTTTTAAGCATCTCTTAAGGCACCGTTTTGGCTTCATACTGCGAATTTTGAAGTATCAACGTAAAACGAAGCGTGTGTATGACTTTTATAGCGTGTACATTTTATAAGCTTGGCCTAAATTAATTCAGGATGTACTTGAAAATTTGCTCGCGCGCCTGTTGGTGTTAACGCAAAACGAAACGTATATATGTATGAACAAACTTCAGTTCGATCCTAGTACTCGTAAACATTTTTTTTCTGAAAACTGTAAAAACATAACAAACCTTTAAAATGTCAGATTTAAGAGGTTACTCCCGTGAATGTTTATCTTTGTATAGAGGAAATCCATGTTTATAGAGAATCATGTCCGCCGATTACAGTAACCGTAAGAAGAAGCGATCAAAAAACGATGATTAACTTGGTAAATTGGTTAAAAACGAAAAGTTAAATTGCTGCCGGTTTTTAATGTGTAATCAGATTTTATACATGGTACATATAAGTACTGGAACGATGATGTCTATAAACTCTAACTATGGTATTTTGATCTATTATTTCTTTGTACCAAGAAACACGAGAGAGCAGGTCACATATGTTGGTAGTGATGCCGACGACGCTAACGATGCGACGTTTGGATGTGACGCAGAGGTAAATAAAAAGTTATAAATACCATATTTTGTTTTATTGTTATTTATATATCTTATGTCTACCATGCATTTTCAAAACTATGTTAAAGTACTCAGTGTATTTGTTTGTGCGTTTTTGCTTCCTCTCCATAATTTTTGTTAAAACATGAGCCCATGGATTATTTCATCTTTCTCTATATCTTCTTCAAAACACGTTAATAGAATATAGAAAATTGGAACACTTTCAACGTAAAAAAATTTGCAATACGCAGTAAGCAAATACAGCTTGTTCTATTCGATCAATATTTAAATTAATACAAGTATAAAAAGTTCTGAATTCTGCAGCCAATATTCCAACAGTGTTCTCGATAACTCTGCGTGCTCAAGATAACCTATAATAGAACACTCTCTTTGTATTGTTTAATTCTCTTTGACTGAATAGTTTTAGATAATCAGTTTGTAGTGCAAACGCTTCATATCCAACGAGAACAATTGGAAGCTCATTTTTACTTACGGTGGGAATATGGAACTGTCCATTTGCAAGTTGGATAAAAAATATTTTTAATTACTCTCCATCGGATACGCGCCCATTTGTGTCAATATCGCATAAAATGAATTTATAACTGGCATTGGCTATAGACATTGGAACCATGCTAAAAAAATGCGATCGACTTTCTGCGGGTGGTGTAATGTTAATGTGTTTTCCGTCCACCATGTCTAAACAATTGGGAAACTGTTACCTTTGGAAAACAACAATTTTTTTTCCATTCTGTCTTTGTATTGGGAAACTGAAATAGAATTTAGTATATTGGATGCATTTCAAAATGGACACAGTATTTTTCAGTTAATATTGTGCCTCTTTTAGATGTATCAAGCAGGTAACTAAAGAATACTGTTCATTTTCAAATGTTAAAACGATTTTCAATTTAATAATTTTGTAATATAATAATATAAGTTTACGGCTAAAACAGTAGTTTCTTTGTTTCAGGATAACGAAAAACATACATTGAATACGCTTCTATTAGCACCCAACAGACCTGTATCCATGCAATCACAAGCATCCTCTCAATCTTATAGACCTCAACGAAAAAGTGGGAAGACCAAATCGGATAATTTTTTTGGCATTGTTTGCTACTAAATTAAAATTGTCAGAATCTCCACAATATGATTTTTTTAAAAAACATGTTGCAGAAAAGCTGCGAACGATTACTCCAAAACAGACAATTTATGAGACGAAATTAAGAAATTCTAAAGTAATTGATAATAAATCTTCGATCAGTCTCAATTGCGTTGGAATCATACCAACACTTCTACTCGCATAACCACTATCCTCATACACAACAGCTACAATTGCGGTATACTACTGTGGATAAAACTGGTCAATACTATACCAACTTTATTTCGACAAATGATCACGAATAATGGGTTTATGTTATAGTTTTTATATCATGTAGTATTTAAAGTATTTGTGTAAGTAAATTTAGTGTAAGCCCTATTATATACAAAATATGTATATGTTTAAAATTGTTATACCGGGTTATGCAAATGTACAGAGCCAAAAATGTTACAGAAAAAATGAAATTTGCGTTGTAAGCCGGGTTATTTAAAGAGTTGGAAATTTTTTTTTATCTTCAAAATATGATTTATCGATATAATTTGTCTACGAATCTAATAAAATATTATATTTCATTAAAAACGCTATTAAAATAGTGCGTACAATATGCAAGTATTTAAACGCACATGTCTGCTTGGTTATTTATTACAATAACACACAAATAGAAATGCAGGTAAGTTAGAAGTGGGTATTACTGATAACGTTAGGACGTACTTAAATAATAAACAACCAAGCAGACATCAGCATTCAAATACTGTACGCACTAATTCAATCGCGTTTTTAATTAATTCTTTTCAAAACACGCATAATTGGATTCATAGACAAATTACATTGCTGAATCATATTTTGGAATAAAGCAATACGTTTCCATATAAAAAACGTAATTGTCTGTTACGCAATAACTAATATAATCAGATCACGCTCAAAATTACCTTTACAAATTCCTTAAATAACCCTATTTAAAAGGCACATTTTGTTAATTCCTTAACATGCTTGGTTCAAAAGATATGAAGATGTTTCAATACATTTGCCTAGCCCGGTATAATTTACGATATTTAATTTCGTAACAAACAATTTACGTTTAAATAGTTTTTTCTAAAAACTTTGTTTACGGCTTAGCAACTCTCTAAAATTATTGCCGACAACGCTTGTGCAACTGTAGTTTTTAACGCTACGTCTGGATGGCCGTTCCATTTTAACGGACGCGCTCACTTGCCAAAAGCCCATTTTTAAGATCCAAACGCACTTGTATCGGCAACGGACATATAGACCGCATCGGACATTTTTTCAAAATTTTGTTTGAATTATAGATTCCTCTGACGAGAAACTGTTTGTAGTGCTAGAATGAAAATCGGAGTACCAGAAAAAAAGAAAAAAGAAAATGTGGGTTTACGATATTTGTTTAAAAGAAGTGTTTTCAGTGAATACAAACATTTGTTTAATAATGTATTGAGAGATTTTGCCAAATTTTTCAATTATTTCCGTATGTTCAGCGAGCGAGTTGCACCACACATAACTAATAATTCCAAATTCAGAAAAGTTATAAAACCAGAAGATCGACTGATGGCCATATTACGGTAAGTGACAACAAACAATAGCCATTTAAGTAAAGACTTATTTATTAATTATAATCATAGTCATAACCACAAGTTCAGGAAAGTTATTTGCTATGGTCGTACAGGTAGACGATTGTTGCTGTACTTGATAAGCATTGTTTTGCATAATAATTGTGGTGTATTTTAATTTTTAATTTATACAACGTAAACAACTGAAGCACAAAGCATGCGGTGGTCAACATAAAAAGGGACAAAATGGTGTAATGGACAGAGGAGTAGGAGATAACAGCAAAGTAAAAACAAATATCGCAAATAGTGAGTAAAATTTCTAACTGACTGATATCTTTAAGGTCAAACATTAACAATATTGCATGAAGTGATAAATAAATAAGTGACAACAAAACCCACATCAAAACTTCGAATAAGCAACACACCATACGCTGAAGAATATATTTTGTACATACTTTTATTTTAATTTAATCTAATTCTTAACTATAAATAATCAGAGTGATTCCTGCAAAAAACATTAGTCCAGGTAGTGGTCAACGTGCTGCTCTGTTTGCATGTAAAAATGCCGCCTCCGTGTTCCAAGTGTACTGAAAACTTCACATCAAAAACACCAGGTCTTAATTGTTCAGGGCCTTGCAATAAACCGTATCATTTTTCCTGTGCTGCATTACCTGTTGAACTGGTGAACTATCTCAAAAATCATCCCGGTCTTACATGGCGTTGTAAAGACTGCGTACGCACTGACTTTGTTGATCGCAATCAGCAATTTCAATGTTTTTCTGAGGCATTAATAAATGAAGTTAATCTTAAACTCAATGAGATGAAGTCGTTACTTATTTCTGATTTAACATCAACTTTAAGCGTTTTAAAAGAAGAGGCTCTCGGAGCTATTGCCAATAAAATGAATGAATTTACCGCAACTGCTAACAAGGTGGATCTTTCTAATAGTAAACGCTCCTATGCAAATATCGCTGCTGCAGCTGCCCAAACAAAAGTTCTAATAAAACCCAAAGATGACAAACAAGATTCTGACACAACCAAATCCGATGTTCTCAGCAAGGTTAACTTAATTGCCTCGAAAATCGAAGTTAAACAAGTCAAGACGACCAAAAAGGCGGAATAGTTGTCAGCTGTGCAGACAGCAAACAATCGGCTAAGTTACTAAAAGAAGCCGAAGAAAATCTCTCTGAGAATTATCAACTAAAGCAGCTCAATCCAACTCCTATTAAGTTACGCATTGTTGGCTTAACAGAAGAACTAGATCCTGAAGTCATTATGCAGTACTTGAAATTACAAAATAGTGAATACTTTTCAGAAGACACAAAATGTGATATTTTGTCTGTTTCGCCGGTGAAGAAAAACTGCAAAATATTTCAGGTCATTGTAAATACTGATGCGGTACTGTACAATAAACTGCTTCAGGCTGGACATATTTTAATTGGCTTTGACGGATGCTCAATCTATGATGGTATGGAACTTAAAAGATGTTTTACGTGCAACGGATTCAACCACTCGTCGGCAAACTGTCCACGCAAAATTCCCCTGTTTGTCCACTCTGTGCAGAATTCCATGGTGTACGCGACTGTAAAGTAAAGGACGTACACAAATATAAATGCTCAAATTGTGTTTACTACAATAATGTGAAAAAAATTGAATGTAACTTCAATCATGCGGCGTGGGATCGCAATAATTGCACTGCATACACACAAATGCTTAACACATTAAAACAAAATGTGTTCGGAATTGATGTAATAAAACATAAGCCTAGTAATAATCTCTATTCAAAAAACTAGTAAATGACTCAATTAAACTAACATGTGATGAACACTGTTCCCAAATAGATAATAGTTTACATATCTCGGGGTCAGATTTCAGAGTAGGGCATATCAATATAAGGTCCCTATCATCATCCTTTAGCGAAGTGTCCTCTTTATTAGCAACTAATAATTTTAGCATTTTTGGCATCTCAGAAACCTGGTTAGATCCCAAAGTTCTTGATAATTTGCTGGCTGTAACTAACTTCAATTTAGTTCGAGAAGATCGTACAACCAGGGGAGGCGGTTTGGCAATGTACATTTCATGCAACCTCAGGTATAAGGTCATGATAATTGAATACACCAGCGCGACTAAACTGGAACATCTTTTCATCAAAGTAAGCATCAAGAAAATAACTTATGGTATTGGTGTGATTTATCGGCCACCAGATTTATGTTGTAAATGGTTTCAAGACTTTGAAAACGTTTTGGCTTACGTTGCTCCTCAGGTGGATAGACTTATTATTATGGGCGACTTGAACGTGAACCTTCTGAACAATAATAATGACGCACTTAAATTGGAGAACATTTTTTCAGTATTTGCCATTAAGCAATTAGTGAAGGAACCTACGAGAATCAGTAACACATCTAAGTCACTACTAGATATTATCTGTGTGTCAGATAATTTGGCAAGCTCGAATGTCGTTTGTGAAGACGTTAACATAAGTGATCATATGTTAACATCGTGTACTCTTGATATATCTCACATAATCTCCCAACACAGGCAAATTACATGCAGATCATTTCGGCATTTTAACCGGAATGCTTTTATGGAAGACGTCAATAATTTCCCATGGTATGATATAGTGACCATGCCTCAAATAGACGATAAAATTCATTTTTTCAACAAAGCTTTCGCATACCTGTTTGACTTACACGCCCCTATAGTAACGTTTACCCCAAAAAACCGGAGGCCCCCGTACATAACACCAGTTATTCAAATTATGATTAAAGAAAGAAACAAAATTCATAATAAATACAAAAATTCCGGACTGCAGGCTGATCTCGCAGCCTATAAGGAAATGCGAAATTTTGTAACTACGGCAATAAAACACGAATAGAAAGCCTTCATCAACCATCAAATTAATGAAACAAAAAACAACTAAAAAATTGTGGTGTTTTTTTAAACAAAACTCGGTACACAAACGAACTCAAAAACCATACTATTAAATATTACCGATCCTAATAAGATAAACAACCACTTTGTTAAAGCTCTTCCCTTTAAAAACATTCCATATAATATAATTGACTATTATTATAAAAACAGTTACGATAACATTACAGAAAAGTTAAAATTCAAGCACATCTCTAGTACGGAAGTAAATAAAATAATTAACTCTTTCAAATCCAGTGCTGTAGGGAACGATAACATTAGTATTGTTATGTTGAAATTAGCTGGCCAATTATGTGCAGATATTATCACACATATAATAAATTTCTCTATTGATACAAGTACATTTCCAGACAAGTGGAAAACTGCGTGTATTATACCGCTTCCTAAAGTTAATCAAGCAGATGACTATAGTTTATTAAGGCCGATATCTATTTTACCAGTTGTAAGCAAAGTCCTTGAAAAGTGGATTTACAAGCAAATTTCAGATTTTGTTGAAAAAAACAACATTCTACCCTTTTTCCAGTCCGGCTTCAGACCTAGGCACAGTACAAATACCAATATTCTAAAAATTATCAACGACTTTACAAACGCTTGGGATAATAATGAAGTTACTATATTTGCTGCACTTGATTACTCGAAAGCTTTCGATGTTTTAAATAGACCCTTACTTGTTGCAAAACTACACTATTACGGATTTTCAACTCAAGCCTTAGCCTGGCTAGAATCATACTTGCAGAATAGAAAGCAATTTGTAAAACTTTCGTTGAAGAATAAATCAATATGTTCCGACATAATACCTAACGACAATGGCGTACCGCAAGGCAGTATTATAGGGCCACTTTTGTTTATTATATACACCGCAGAATTTGACAAAATACTTACAAAAAATTGCAAAATCAGTATGTATGCTGATGATACGCAATTATATATACACTCATCGGTTTCGAATTTCAAGGAAGCTATTGAGGAAATGAACGACAATCTTCAAAGAATGATCACAATGTCGGATGAAAACGGTTTAACTTTAAACGGAGAAAAGACCAAAGTTCTTTGTATCGGCAAAGCATCGGTTAGAAAAAAATGTTATGATACCATTAGATCCAGTATCATCATAGAGGGACAGGAGTTAACATTTTCGGAGTCGGTTAAAATATTGGGAATCATAATTGATCAAGACCTTACTTTTGCTGAGCATGTAATATCAAAATGTCGATTGAGCTATGGCAAATTAAAACTTTTATACGAATTTAAAAATTACTTACCTGCACATATAAAATATAACTTAACATGCAGTTTAGTCCTCAGCTCAATTGAGTATGGATTAATAACATACTACGGTCACTTGACAAATGAGTTTAAAAACAAGTTGCAAGTTGTTCAAAACAACTGTCTCAGGTTTTCTTTTTTTATACCTAAGCATAATCATGTTACCCCATATTATAATAAACTCAAAATACTTAGAATAAGTGATAGATATATAATGTTATTTCTGACACTTCTATATAAAATTCTTATGTCAAAAACACCAGCCTACTTATATTGTACCATCGACTTTATAAAATGTGAACATGGGCAAAGAAAACGAACCGCGCGCATCCCTAAGCACCACTGTGAAAAATTCAAAGGTTCCTTTCAATACTTAGGCGCATTTCTGTTCAATAAGTATTACTCAATATTGAACACAAGCTCATTATATAATTTTAAGTTAAAAGTAAAAAATAAATTATTGTAGCAAAGAAATCTATATGTAAAATGGGATGCAATGAAAATCAGCTTTGCTGATTGCATCCTATTGACCGCGCAAAATGTATTTTGTTAAGGTCAATAAACATTATTATTATTATTATTATTATAACTCAGTTCAAATGCTGGTATAGACTGGGTAAGATGTTGTCGTACGGGTGCTATTGGCGGTGGTGTCCATAAAGTTTATTCTGCGTTGTGAACAGCTGCAAATACGTTTTTCTTGACTTTGGCTTGCAAATCTTTAGGAAAAGTTTTGACGGTATCGGCTATGAACAAAAAAATGACAAAGTATCTGGCGGCTGTCGCTTCGTTGCTTCTTTTTTTTTAACGCAAATATTTTTTCAGAAGAGATTTTTATTTTGTCTTGTCAGCATACTGTTTTCTTTTGAATAAAGTTGACGCGGTAGCAACTGAAGAAACAGATACTGAAGCAGAGGATAGTGGATCGTTCCGTACATGCCCGGTATTCTCACCATCTCGAATGTCATTGCTAATGGATTATATTTTATTTTGTCATCGTCGTCGATGTGCTGGGTGTTTATGAATCACTCACTAATTAGGTTAGTAGTTTACAATCTAGGTGGCTGTTCTAAAAACGGATTTAGGAATAATTTTTTAACCTTGATAACTTTGATTTTTGTTGCAACCTTACTATTTTTTGTTTTTTGAAAATTTTTAGCTTCATTATAATTGTCTCAAAGTTTTCTTTATTTAGCCTTGCACTTGTCCGCTAGAACAATGATTAGAAACAAATTTGCTTCTTTATTTCGTGTCCCCTTTGATTAATACGAAAATCTCTCGTAAGTTTTAGTTGCAAATAAAAACAATATTTACATTTGCTACGTTTCTTGTGTTAATGCTCAATGGTTTAATACTACAATCTTATTCTTGTCAAAAACTACAGTGCCGATCTAAAGTTTGCAATTTTTTATTATGATAAATATTTTCCCCACGAATAGCATGTTTTATTTAAAAATTTAACCAAAACGTCACAAATATATGAAAAATTAGAAATAAAAATAAACTCAATAACGTCAAATTAAATTAAAAAGTTTTTTTCTTTTGTAGATTACTGGTCAGTGGAAGTTTTTTCAAGCCACTGGCGTACAGTTTTCGAATAGGTGATAGTACAATAAGAAAAATAATAAATACTACTTGCAAAGCAATTTTGAAAGAGCTGCAGTGCACTAAAATGCCACAACCACACATACAATTATGAAAAAAAATTAAAAAAAATTTTGCTAATAGATGGAATTCTCATTCAGGCTCCTCCGAATACTAACTTCCTGTACTTTTCATACAAAAAAAAACCTTTAATACAGTTTTTTGCCCATTTGTAGCTGTTGATTATAATTTTACAGCAATAGACGTAGATTCTTACAGAAAGAACTTATATGGGACTATATTTGCTTCTTCTATCTAAAGCCGAGCTCTCAAAAATCATGAACTCGACTTCTCTCCAGATAAACTTCTGCCTGGTACCAATAAAATGATACTTTATGTGGTAGTAAGATATAAAGCATTTCTTGTTTCTAAAGTTTTCATGAAGCCCTATCCGGAAAATCAAATAAAAAACAACAAACAAAAATAAATTGCTAAACTAAACGTATTATTATGTCACCTCAATATGTCAACACTGTGGTTAAGGCAACTTGCGTGTTGCATAACTTTCTACGAAAAGATACTTGCCATTGGACATAAGAGTAAAAACTTCTGAAACACTTTTTACTTACCACGAATAAGCGGCAACAACAGTGAAACTGCAATGCAAGTAAAGGAAAAATTTCTAGAATAATTTATTTCACAAATGAGGCAATTCTATGACAGCAACAAACGATGCAAAGTGGCAGAAAATTTACTTAATGACTGTATACTGTACAGGATAATTATTTTATAATGTTCCCCTTTCATTATATAAAATTTCTCTGTATATGGTTATTTAAATCAATAAAACATTAAAAACGTAAATGTTTTGTCTTCTTCATCTAGTTGGCCTTCTATCTCTCTTCATATTTCTTCTCTTCGTTCTGCATTTCAATAATTTTTATTTCGCACATCATATAACTCTTTGTACTGCTGAATTAGTAAAATTAGTTGCTCACTTTTCATTTTTATCTGCACGATGTAAAGTAAGCAAAACGCTGCCAGTTTAATCGTTGTTCCATCGGTAAGTTCCGACTTGCCATCGCACATTTGTTGTCAACGGCAGATTTGTTTCATTTGTTGGCTATATTCTTAGTGCAGCATAATATCTAGTAAAAAAGTGTACAGAAAATTGAATTTATAAGAAAAACAAAAATAGTTAAAGTTGTTACAAAATACAGTGAAAAGAAAACAGCAGAACATTTTAGTATTAGCAAAACAACTGTAAATAACATTAAGAAAAGAAAGACAAAATATCAACAACGTAAAAAACTACGATTAACAGAATTTGAAGTCAATAACCGATTAACGTTAAATTGGTTTTTAAAAGTGTGTAGGATAAACGTACAAATTTTTGTTCCCATGTTACAAGAGTTGCTTTAATAATTTGCTCAAGAAGTGCATTTGGTAAATTTTAAAACGTCGTCGGGATAGCTAGATTCGTTTAAAAAACGAAACAACATTTTCTAAGAAAGTTAAAGTGGCAACTCAAATGAAATCAATCCTACCATAGTAACATATTTTTGCATACGATTTATAGAGTTTAATAAAAAATTTAACCCTGACGACATTTTCAATGCTGACGAGTGTGGATTATTTTACAGAGCCATGTCAGATTGCAGTTTGATCATAAAAAGAGATCCTATCAAAAAAAGAAAATGTTAAACAAACGTTGAATTGTTATGTTGTCTTCAAGTATCACAGGTAAAAATTAAAGCCGTTAGTAATTGGAAAATCGTTAAAACCAAGATGTTTTAAAAATGACAAAAATAACAAGCTTCCTGTATCATGGCGATCTAGGAGTCATCATTGATAAAAATTTATCGTTTAAGTCAAACACCACGTACATTATGGAAAAAATGTCAAACAAAATTTATCTTCTAAAGAGAATTGGTAGTCATTTAAAGGTATATATGAAAATTTTAATATACAACAATAAAACCTCATGTACAATACTGTTCAATATTACTATTTCATTCAAAAGATTACCAAATACAACAATTGCAAAAAAATCAAAATACGTATAATACTGAGTTGTAACCGTTACACTCATGTTCAATGTTAAATAATTTAAACTTTTTGAGTATCAAACAACATATTATCTTAAACATTCTATTATTCATATTTAAAATTAATCTGTTGAATACGATATGGACATTCATTGCCACAATACCAGATCAAAAATTATTTTCATGTTGATACCTGTAATACCAGTCTAGTGTTTAATACCATATTACGTGGTAGACTGGTTATTTTCAGTAATTTGCTGGTAAGCCTAAAAATTGTAATGGTATTGTTAGCATTAGAAAAGCATATATTATTAATATAAAAGAACAAGTGTGATTTAATTTATTTCTAAGGATAGTATATTTTATTTATTTATTTATTTTGTATTATAAAATAGCAACATTGCATTGCTAAATAAACATACCTTATCTTAATATTAAAGTCATTTTGTTATTTAACATGTCAAATAAAAAGATATATATTTTAGTTTATAAATTACATGTACATTTTTTTAAACAAATATTTACATTTGTAATGCATGTTTAATATATCGTCGTCTAATTTAAAATTTATAGAATGTTATGGAGTTTTAAAGTTTGAACCGAACTCATTACTTTATTTACAATTTATGGTTTCTATTTTAGTTTTTATCAAGTTAATTGTTATTTTATTAAACTTATTTTACTATAATATGGGAAAAAGGAAACATATATCAATAAGTAATCTTACTTTAATCAAGTGTTTTTAAAATTATTGATTTATAAGTACTGTAAAAACATTAGAGTGTCTTCCGGGTTTGGACCGTGTCATAGTTGCAACCGAAGCATAGATTTTGATAATGTTTCGTTGATTGCCAAAAATTCCATTCTTTTTCAACAGGAAATTCCGAGAAAGCATAGAAATCATCAAATACCCCAATAACTTCAATCGCGATCATGGTTTCGAACTATCCCCTCTTTGGTTCCCGGTTATTAGTCATTTATCAAAAACACGCCCCCTAGCAACCGTAACCCAATCAGGGTCGAGCTTAATCATCCGTGACGATCCTTTTCCTTTAAATACGGAGACTATTTCTTCTTAAGTTACTTCTACGGAGTTTAGAATCTGGCTTGGTTCACAAGTTGATTACCTAACTCGGTAGTGATTCTTTGTTAGATTTTCGTTTACTTTTTCAGGTTATCGTTTTCTTTCTAACCTTTTCATAGTTTAGGTTATGGCTTGTTTTACAAGTGGATAACCTAACTTTTGAGAAGTTCTTAGTTAGATTTCGATTGCTTGTTTGAGTTTTGCGATTTATGTCACGCCCTGATGAAGCCCCTTACGAAAGTGGGCGAAACGTTGGCAGCTTTGGTTGCAACTATGACATGGTCCAAACCCGGAAGACACTCTAATGTTAGTATAGATTCCGGCCGTGGAAGCCTTCGCTATTACTGTAAAAACAGTTTTTATTACACGTCTGGCAACCTAACAACGTCTATCTTGTTAGGTCTACTTTATCTTGCGCTTATACACGTTTGACCACTTGCCCTCCTTTCTTCGATAGTAACTTTCATAATAATTTTACGAGAAAAAGTTAAGAAATATTTTTTGTTCAGATGTTCGTCGTTTACAACTTTAGAATATTTTGATCTTGCGGGGGTCCCAATTTTTTCTGTACAGAACCGTACTTAGTTTTTTTAAATAGAATACCCTTTATATATCTGTATTTTTGAAATCTATATTTAAATTTAGGTTAAATTTGTTAAAACTTTTACCGATTTAAGTCCACTTGTTTAGAAGAAAAAAGATATTTTTTAAAGATTCTCGCCGTAATTAACATTCAGTAAAAAAATCGTAACTATTAAATCGTTAACAGCAGAGCGACGAAATTTGAAACTGTCATAAACGAAAAAGTGTTTTATTTAAAGCAAATTTCTTGTGAAATATTGGTTGTTGACAACAAAAAAATTAGCAATACTTGATTTTTTTAAATAGAATACTCTGTATATTTTTTCATAAATGAACTTCCCATTAAGTTTACTTTAATTTTTGTTAAATAACCTATAGGTAATAGTTTAGAAGTTAGTTTGAATTATCTTGTTTTTTCGTTCAATACATGCCCTAAAATTAAAATAAACTACAAAAAATAACGCAATTTGCTTCAAATATTTAATTATTATTTAAAATGTTTTGTTACTCAATAAACTAGAAAAAGAAAGAAAACAATTGTGCGACTAAGCATCAAAATGTTATTCCAAGACTCTGTCGTTCTTTAAACTACATTACGATTTAACCGAGTTGCCATGCAAATGACAATTGCAATAGCTTGACGGCATATGCCAGTTTAATTAATAATTTATTTGTGTTTGACAAAGTATCGTTTTCGTTTTCTTCAAAAGGATTAAATCCTAACCAAAAATGTCACATTTTTCAAATAACGAATTGGTAGATATGTTTTTTATTCTTGGTAGATGTTTAAGAAACTCGTTATTGGTTTTGCGCGTCTACAAAGAGAGGTATCCTGACGTAACTGCATTTGAAAATCTCCTTAGGAGGGAGTGTGGCATATTCTAAACCTTTCCGAGATAGATCAGTTCTGAGTGAACATAATGAGAAAATAATAATGACAGCTTTGGTTGAAGACCCAAGAAAAAGTACTAAGCAGATTGGGGAAATTTCAGAAGTTAGCAAAACATCAGTTTGGCGTACAATTAAAAGGGTCCATGTTTGCCGCTACCGCTATCAAAAACACCAGAAACCTTTTAATGATGATTGTTTAAGTCGTTTAGGTTTTTGTCGTTTATTAATAAAAAGTACACAAGGTATTCTATTTATTTAAAAAAACTTTGACTTTTGTGAATTTTCCTGTTGTCGGTCTAAATCGATATTTGCGATTACAGTTTTCAGACCAGTTTTGTTTATTTAAATAAGTAAAGATTGACTTTTGATTTTAACCATGTGGTAAATGCTGTGAGATCCGTCTTTATGTATTACGTTTATTTTGGTTCCCTTTAATTATCGGTCATCCACAAAATAATTACAGCAAACACCAATTTTTATTTTTTCGTACTTTCTTAGCTTAACAAAATGTACTTTGCGTACTCGATTATGCTTATCTGCGGTTGTAACCAAAACAAAACTTTAGCTAAATAAATGAAAAACGTTCTAATATAATGTAAGAAGTCTAAATTATAATATTAGTTTTTTTAACTCAGTTTGATAACTTGCTAAATTTTTGTTTTGAATTTTTTTAGTTGAAGCTGTTTTCTGAAGTGATTTGCATAAATTGCCTTTATTTTGGTGTATAAATTTTACATTGATATAATATTTCAAGAGCTTGAAAGCTTGGTAAAAGCTTGACCTGTAAAAGCTTGGTTTGGCTAATATTGAACTTAGCTTAATTATTTAAAAACTTCGCTTAAATTTTCAATAACTTGGCTTGATTTTAAACCAAATTTTTAATAACCAAGCCACGCCTGTAAATTTCTAGGTTTTAACACGTAGTTTTATTTAAAACTACTTTAAATTACGCATGTGTAAAATCAACTTGCAACGTTTTCCGCTTTTATATCAATTTAGATTTAAAAAGATGATCGTATTATCCCTTTGTCTTTACTGTTGGAATTCACTGCTGCTTTAAAACATTTCCGTTTTATAAAATCAAATTTTATTGAATTAGCACATAACTTTCAATTGTCGTTATTAGTTTCCTTTGCCGTAGTACTAAAGTAACTTTTTTTTAATACTTATAAGCTTATTGTCTAATCTTATGGAAATCAAAATAAAATGATTACACAATTGTAAATACCAGAAAATAATATAAAATTCATAAGAAATAAAAATAGCAAATTTTAAAAATTTTATGAAAAAACAAGAAGAAAAGTTAAAGTACCAAATAAATACTAAAAAAAAATAAACAAGTTTTGAAAAAAACATAGTTGAAAAAACGAAAATCGAATGGATTACAATTTTGCTTAGTAAATAGATTTAAATAAATTAAATAAAATGAAGAATGGACTTTAGAAAACTAGTTGTGTACCTAAAAAAATTTTAAGAATACCCAGAAAAGTCAAACAACTACTAACTACAATTTGTTGAAATAAATTGCAACAAATTTATTTAGTAACAATAAAAAATAGAAAAAAGTTTAAAAATGAATAACAGAATTAATATTATTGATTATCAATTCAAAATGAAAAATCGAAAAAAAAGTGAAGACAACCGAGAGGTCGTCGGTTACATTTTTCTCTTAAGGGCAATCCGGACGACGTTTCAGTGTATTTCTACATCTGTGTAAATAATACGGAATTTTAGTAGCTGTTTTAAAAAATCTATAAATTTTATCATGTATAAAAAGTGAATGGAGTTTGCGCAAACGTTTCGGTTTTTTCATTTTAGCTTAAGTTTACGAGTAAAAAAATAAATGAAAAATTAATGTGGATATCAAAAAAGTAGCAGACAGGAAATGTGTACATTTTGACTGTGATTCTACTGCACTTTTTACTTTATCTTAGTTAAAATATAAACAAAATAATACATTTTTTTTATCTGTCATTGCAAGCGATGTACGATCATGTCGTAATTTTGCATTCCTCATTTATACCACCAAACAAATTAAATGGTATTTGACCTATATTGCAACTTTGTTCCTTTATTCTGTAATTTGTAATTATCTCCAGATTGGTACGTACTTATGGCAGTCATCTACTCAATTTTAATTTTGGTTTGGAAATGTATCTTTGTTGAGGTCTAAATAGTGAATACCATTTTTTTGACAATATCTTTTTTAGTTAAACTCTTGATTGCGCTATTTTACTCTTAGTTTACTAAGTACATCTTTTGCCAAAAAAATTAGGCTGGATAAGAAAAAAACTAAATTAAATTAAAGCGGTACTTATTATCGTCAACTATCCAACTCTAAAAAAAAAGGTTCGAAACAATCTACAATCCTAAAAATCCTAGAGACTCAAAATATTTATATAGATATCAGAAGAACACACTCTTAACCAATTAAATTAGAATACTTAAATAAGTTTTTAAAAAATCATAAATCGCGTTGTGCAATAAAATACTATGAAGCGGCAATAAAATAAGATTTAATTTATAGAAACATTATAATTAATTGTACTGTACTTTCTTAATAAAACGGAATTGCGAATGCGATAAGTCTCTTTAGAACAAATGCGAAGATTCTTCTTTACAACGAATGCGGAGATCCTCAAAAAGAAACCGAAAAGTTTAATGATCATTAAAGTAAGTCATCATTTAAGTAAATAATCGTTTTAAATTTACCCTTATACACTTAAAGAAATATTAACCCTGTGAGCGTGCGCAAATGAGTTATTTATCTATAAATAGCTATAACTACTCATCAGTAGTAAGAAATACACTCTAATGTAGTTCCCACAATTGCATTGACGCCCCTTATAGCTTATATTTAAGTACGACGAAGTTACAATTCAAAAGTGTTTGATGGCAGAGCCATCTCATAGTATAAATTTACTATGTGTCTAAAGTTAACTATAAATACCTATAAACGACGGTAAATACGTTGAATTAGTTTAACACCGGCGAAATTCAAAATCAGCTTTGAATAATTCGTCGGAATAAAACCACAACGTAAAAGGACATTGGGGGTAAGCAATGTCAATGCAATTGTGCAAACGCCACCAGAGTGAACTACTAGACAGCCGTTTCGCCCTTTTGGGGCTCATCAGTAGTAGGAGATACACCCTAATGTAGTTCCCACAATTGCATTGACGCCCCTTATGGCTTATATTTAAGTACGACGAAGTTACAATTCAAAAGTGTGTGATGGCAGACATCTCATAGTATAATTTTACTATGTGTCTAAAGTTAACTATAAATAGCTATAAACGACGGTAAATACGTTGAATTAGTTGTAGAACACCCACGAAATTCAAAATCAGCGTTGAATAATTCGTCGGGATAAAACTACAACATAAAAGGACATTGGGGGTAAGTAGTTCACTCTGGTGGCGTTTGCACAATTGCATTGACATTGCTTACCCCTAATGTCCTTTTACGTTGTGGTTTTATCCCGACGAGTTATTCAAAGCTGATTTTGAATTTCGCGGGTCTTAAACTAATTCAACGTATTTACCGTCGTTTATGGCTATTTATAGTTAACTTTAGACACATAGTAAAATTATACTATGAGATGGCTCTGCCATCAAACACTTTTAAGTTATTTATGTGACAACACAATTTTAGGTTATCCCTGTGTTGTTTTTCGATAGTTTGTGATAAATATTTTATTTACCTTAAATATATAATAAAAATTTACAGTTGACGACTTATAAGTTTCAAGAAAAGTTTCAACGTTTGAACCGTTTGGACCTGTTTGAACACTTATATACAGGTGATGTAGGTTATCCGGTGTGGTTATATGTTTATCGTTCCATAACGACGCGAGTAGTTTAAAAATACAGCCGGTGTTTACCGAAGTGCTGCGATAACGTTTGTCCAAACATTATCGGAACTTAAACGATCATTTACTCTGGATGATGTTATAAATGATCATCAGCAGAATGAATACGTGACACACTACAAAATAAATTGGCAATTTACGCCCTATGATCATTAAGTTCTGAGTGTGTCTAGGGTATTACCTAAACATCATAACAAAATGTAGTACGATAAATCAAGTAACAACTTGGTGAAAGTGCGATAATGAAATTCGATTAATGGCCGTGTGCATTAATTAATTTAATACCATAATCGTATGTTGTATAGTATAGAAAAACTTATATAGAATCCGTTTTATTTTATACGAAATAACAACAGTATTACAAAATTTCCTAAAACGTTACATGTCATAAGTATGATTGTGTCTATTTCCAGTTTGACATTTGCAACAATATGAACGTTACGATGGTACCAGAAGTGTAACCTTTTTTACTTATTGTTTTTCTGATTTTTGGAGATTTGTTTCTGAAGGATTGTAAAGTTTTTTTCGCAAGCAGTTAATACTTTTCTTTAGTTTTTTTTTATTAATATAAACTTTATGTGCAGAGAAAACAAAGTACACACAAATATTTGGTTTTGTAGTAGTAAATCTAATGGAATACCTTGAATAATTACTAGTATTAATTCGAAAGTTTTCTTTGATTGTTTTAATACTTTTTTGCCAAAGGAATCGAAAAATTAGCACAACTAACGAGTCTTGTGTTAATGTTATTTTTTTATAAAAATTAATTTACTTTTATCGTAAATGTTCAAACGTGCAAAAAAAGCATTGCGTCAATATTTACTAGTAAATTGCTATGTTGTTTCGTCGTACATAGGCAAATTACTTTTGAAACGTGTACTGAATAGTCTTGTTTAATTTGTAAACTCTATCTTGAACATTAAAAGATGCATTTTACTCTCTCGGCATGTTCTCTTCTTTGAATAAACTTATAATCTGTGTTATATACTAAGTTCTCTAATTCTATTAGCGAGTGTAACGCAAGCACACCGAGTTGCTTTCAGTGTCGTCGTTTGTGTCGTTGATATAGCAGTTCTAATTCAGTACTCGTTCGCTGTAATTTATCAAGTTTATTTTATTTTACTGTTGAATTCAATGTAGTATTGATAGGATTTCTTTCTACTAGATCTTTGTCGACAGACCCACAAAAACTTTATTTTAAAAATTTAAAGATAACAGTGTTGCGTATTTTTATAAACAAATACTAAGTATTTTTTTTACATTTTTTGTATATTTTTGTTTATGTAATTTAATTCAATTCAATTATCTACATGCAATTTATCGAGTGTATCCATGTGTCTTTGTGCGTTTTAACTAAGAACATTTCTTAATGGATTTATTTATGTAATTTACTTAAAGAATATTTATTTTATCATTTTTAACAAATAAATAAACTAATGTTAGCAAGACTAATGTTTAACAAAATAGAACTATGTACCACAACTACTTTTTTTATTATAAAAATATAAAACAAAATCTGTTATCAACAATAATTAAATATTTTTGAATAGTCGTAATCATAAACCGTACACGTTTTACGCTTTATGCAAATGCGAGACATTATTGAGATTACGGAACGATTATTTAACTTTGTGTAATAAATCGTGTTCTTTGTGCATTTAAGAGCGCGATCGAAGTAGTGGGGATTTGATATTTTTTATTATGAGCATCATAGATGCAAATCAACGTCAACTCTTCATTCATAGATGGCACCAAACATATAAAAACTGAAACGAAATTAAAAGCGCCATTATAGTAGTTGGAATGCGATAGTTTTATGAGTATCTTAGAAGTAATACAACGTCAACTCGTCATTCATAGAGGGCATTAAAAATTTAAAAAAAAACACAGAAAATAATATGCAACTACTATAAAAACTTGAGTGCAAATATGTTTATTATTTTTAATTAATTCTACTGTTAGTGCTTTTTTGTATCATTTTAGTCCTATTTTATGACGAAACGTAATTTAAAAATTCATAAAGACAGTATTTATAAAACTTTGAGAAGACATTTGAAATTAGACAAATTTTGAATATCGAATTTCATATAATTTAAAAAATAATTTAAAATGATTTTCAATTTGTTATAGGAAATGTAAAATATTGGAAAATAAACACAGAATTTTTGCTACTTCTAATTATCAATAGTGGCTTTTCTGTTAGGTCATTTCCCAATGACCCTCCAAAGAAATACTAACAATTATGCTAGTTTCTAGTTTATATTATTGATTATAAACGATAATAATTATTTTGCATATTACAAAGATAGATAAATCGAGCTTAAATATAAATATTTGACTGAATAATAATGCGTTTTTAACACGTTGACGACGACACCTCAAAACCCTGTTATTAGTCAGCGCCGAAACCGAATTTTTCATTTGTTTTTAATTATAACTTGTATTGAACGACAAATAAATGTGTATAAGAGGTAAACTTTTTTTTTGAAATTTTGAAACGTGTACCACCGGTGGTACACAGATGTATTTATACCTTTTCTATAGCCGAAGACTGAATACTGTAAGCTTCACTTAAATTATAACGCTTTTATAGCCCGTTAAGTGAGAATATAGCTGTGTACCACCGGTGGCGAACGACGGCCACAAATAATATACGGCATGTACCACCGGTGGTACACATTGTCGCCAAAGTATTAATGTTGAAATGCCCTTCTGCAGCATTGAGCAGCAGTCATTACTGTAGATTTTATTACTAAAGTATTTTATATCTTCAGTGTGTATTTAGTTAGTAAAAACAAATGTACAAATATTATATTTATAGGCTCATCAGGTAGGTAATTGTTAGCAATCCTTTTATAGTTGGTACGTCGATAGTAATCTAATCAATTTGCAATTATACAACACGAAAGTTTCGTTTCCAAAAATTCATAAAAAATACACCACATTAGAAGATGTTGTTTTTACAATAGAATTGTTTTCGAATGATAAGCTGAATCATTAATGGGTATCATTTTACAGTCAAAACCGAATACTAAGCGACTGTCGCTTAGTATTCGGTTTTGTGGGCATACAGATATCATCTGAGAAGTGCACAAACGTTGTTGACATGAAAGTTGTTATGAGCATCTACTTTATTATTATCGATCTCTTTTTTAAATTATCTTTTAATATTTTACTTAAAAACGACAGTAAAAAAATAACACTTAAAAAAATTACATTTTAACTGCATAAGCGTCTTATAATCTTTGTTTTTAATTTATTTAATTTAATGGATAATCAATGGCGGCTGGTGGTCAATACTGCAAAAGGGTCAATTTAATATTACATATTTTTGGAGGGTCATTGACCAAATGACCTAATGGAGAACCGCTGCTCTAGGTCATTATTAGGATTTAAATTTCTGCATGTTAAACGTTGATGTTAAGCGCATATCATAATTATTTTAAAGTTAAAAGTTTAAATTTTTTATCACAACAATAAACGCACTGAACAGCAAATTGTAAATAGTACTTTTAGAAAACTTGTTTTAAAATGTAGATAAACAGTATCAAAGACAAGTATCATATTAGTCAGAGCTGAATGCTCAGCGTGGGCATGAGATAAGACCCAAGAATTCATGATAAGTTATTTGTCTTTTTTAATAGTTAACAAAAATTTATTTGAGAAGCAACTTAGAAAAAAATTAAGTTTCCTATGATTTCTGTTTTTAATTTATTTAAATAGGTACACTATTATACAAAAAACGCAAATTTGTACTACTATAAGTACACTTTTAAAGTTTATTTTAGTTTATAGACTTAGTGTAAAAGTAATTGAACTAAGTATATTTATATAAAAATTATCCAAATGGAATTTTTCAAGTTTTTAGATTTAACAGTAAATGTACATTGCATAGAAGAAAATTTACGAAAAATGTAATTGATACGGTTTTGTTTTACCGGCAATCTTGTATGAACTTGGTATAAACGATGCTTCTAAACGTATTTATCAGTTGTTTGCGTTATAGGTATGCGCATATAAAGATAGAAATACAAATAAAAGGAATAAGACTATACTATATGTTTTACACGGTTTATAGTGTTATAACTATTGGTTTTAGTCTTGGAAGATTCTTATACATTTAGCCATCTCTTGCTCAAGTGCTGAACTATATTAAGTTTTAGGGCGTCCATTTTTATAGCAATTGCAAAAATAAATACTTTGCGGATACAAATAAAACGTACGGTAATCATTTCACATCTTATACTTTCACATAATGCTTGTTATTATCTAACTTAGGTATTAAAGTAATATAATTGTAATTGGTTGCAATCAAAATTCAATTTACACTGATTTCAATTGTAAAATACTCGTTAAGTAAAGCTAGGTTCGATGTAGAATTTTGTCATTACCTAAACTAACATTTCCTCTTTAAAACAACATTATCACTAAATCATAATTTTTTGTTCTTAGCGAGTTTTCTAGTCGCAAAGTTAATACTGTTTTTACATGTGGTGTCATCTATCGGGATAAACTGCAGCGATCGCCCTCTTAATGTTGATAAAATAAGTTTGAACAAGATCATTCTGTCGTAGGTTTTAGGTTTTAGTATGTGAATGGCTATAAAAATGGAAACTTTGAAAGTGAATTTTATACTTGCGTGATTCCAATAATTTTAGAATAAACCGCGGGCTAAAAACACATTGTATAACAACAATATCAATGCAATGTAGAATATGTATAAAATACAAATAAAATGCGGGAAGAAAAGTAAATTTGAAAAAGCAACAGGCTCCAAAAAAAAAGATAAATAGTTATTAAGTATTTACTGTGCTACTAAACATAAGAAAATAGACCTACGTACCATGATTAACCTGTGCAAAATTTTGTTCAAAACCATCAAATATTTGTTTATAAATTTCGTCGACGTTTAGGCTTCATTTTACGTTGTTACTTGTTATATTCTTTTTTCGTTTTTAATTAATCTATTAAAGTTTCCATGTATAACATTTGGTAAGTATTTTTTAGGTTAGAATTTGCTCTGTTTGATTTACAGCACAGAATAAGTCACTTATAATGTTTGTAGTAAAAACAGTATTAATTAATGATTAAAATGATTTTTTTGTATTACAGTTTTAAGCCATAGAAAGCAGAACTGAAAAAAATGTTTATTTTGAAGCACGAAACAGTCATAACGTTATCGATGCCTTTTTCTAAATAAATTGTAGCTGGTCAGTGATATATCTAGCCGAAAATGCTTTTGAACTTGCTGATGCTGCAATAGAGAATTTTGTGAATTATTGAAAGAATCTGATTTTCCCGAAGACTCACGCTCCAAAAAAGTGTCGAACTGGTCAACAAAATTGAATTAGATCTTTACCCAAGTATTTAAGAAGGTTTCCTAATCAGCACTGCTATCAATTTATTGACATCCGAATGTCACTTTAATGAAAATATTTCGATACAAAATTATTGTGACGATTTTTATATCTAATAGATAGCTTGGTAATTTGTATACGCTGCTGCCGTTGTCAATGCATCACTCTGTTATAAATTCAACGCAAAAATTTTCATACTTTTTCATATTGGTCATTTTGCAATTTTGCATAATATTTTTCTCGGTAATTATTAATCTAAAGATGGCAATTTATTTACTACTGTAATAGGAATCGAATATGTGTAGTTATACATTTATTCTACTGTGTATTTTACGCATATGTAGCATACGTTTATTTTTTTTGTTTAAATTAAGAGTAGTTACTTTTTACTTTTTGATCGTTATTAAAGGAAACATTGTTCGAATATTTGGTATAGAATTAGAATGCGTAGGATTTAATCTAATGGTTATGTTAAAAGACGCAAACGTGACATTAACTGATAAACACAATCAGTATAAAATCAGCGTTTTGATATCTTTGACCGAAAACGAATAAAGAAATGCGGGGATGAGTACAGCTCGAGCTTGAGAAAAGATAGTTCATTTTGTAACTTGGGACTAAAAATTTAAGAAAAAGTGAATTGTAGTGCACGCTAACAGCGAAGTTACTAAAAAGTACCAATTGCGGGTTAAAAGTATATAATGCAATTAAATGCGTATTTTCATTCGTGAAAGTGCGAATGATCTTAAATAAGTGATGCTAAATAATTTCATCAAACAAAAGGCACCACAAAAAAGTTGTTTTATCAAAATCGTCGTGTTTTAGGAAAATCGCCAAGTTGTTATATGACTTCGTTTTTTTGTTTTTTTGTGTTGTAGAACTGAAACTTGTGTGTATGGTTATTCTTGATACATAATTAAGGAGGAAACCGATGTAAATTCGACTACGAAGTTACTAAAATCTGCGATATCGTCGGCACGAACTCGCAAACCTGATGCATCGTTCGTAGGCGGGTTAAAACGTCATCGAAGCATTTCATACCTTGTACATACAAAAATCAGGTACACTGTTATTGTTTATATACAACTATTTCAAATTAACGGTAAAAAATAAAATACGTAAAGGTATTGCGGATTGTATTGCGTAAAATTTAAGTTTGAATTTAATTCGATATTTTAATATAGAATTTGCTTAATGTCACGTATTGCTAAAATGTGCATTTAAGTTTGTTTTTTGTGCTCCTGTACGAATTAAATGTGTAGGAATTAATTAAATTGTTTGAACTTATATATATATTAACTGTAATAAACGAATTTAAGTAGATTGCTTTTATACATTTTTCTGATTATCACGGATTTGTAAAGAGTAAATACGTAATTCGTTTCAAAACGACGTCAAATGAAAGTCAAGAAACCTTCTCAAACCGACTGGAGTATTTAAATAAAAAAGTCATTTTGTTAAATTATTTCCTAATTAACCCTTTGTATACTGAGCTAGCTTGGAAAGTAAAAAGTACTAAAGGTAAGTCCACTGTTACTACCAACAAAAGAATTTTAAAAGCAACGACAAATATTACAACAAACCTAAAAGTTTTAAATCAACAATAGTAACTTTCGTTACACCACCACTAAAAATTTGTCTAGAAAGATAAATTATTTTAGATATATTTTGGCAGTATTATAAACTAATCAGCACAATTTCTCGCATGAAGTACAAGGTCCAACAACGGTCTAATGCAAAACAAAAATTCTCTTACGCACCGCAACCTTACTAAGAATGTCGGTTTTTGTCAGATTCTGTATAGTTTAAACATGAAGTATAACGTGGTATAACCTTAGTTATTTTATTACTTTAAATGTTTGTTAAACTGATGTCTACTACCATGTAAAAGTTTAAAATATTGTATTCTAATATGTAGTTTGTAATTACAGTGTTTTTTTATAAGCTTAGATCGTCACTAAAAAAATATAATCAATATTACTGTGCATATTTGTATTATTTAACATGGGAGCATATAATTTAATTAACACAAATTTGATAACAGAATGATGAAATAATCATGTAATGTGATATAATTTTGGCATCCAAGTGACATTCAGCTTTCTTATACATGGTATCATTTTGTTGCCACCATAGTGATAGTGACAGTTTATAGATACCAATTTTATGCGGAATTTTGGACACAAATTTTGTATGAAAAAAGTGGTTAAAATGATGTCTAATTGATACCTGAGAAATGGTGTTACAAGGATATCTTTTTACGAGGATTTTGTTATTTTGGTTACCCAAAAGGTCTTATCGTAACGGCAATACACGTTGCCACTCTAAGGATATAAATAAAGCTGACTAGTCAGTAAGTAAGCGATAAGAAGATATTTGATGGTGACTTGAAGCAGTTAGAATGTTTAAAACTGAAATGTGAAAAGCGGTATTTATAATATTAGTTAGGCAATATCTCACATCAAAGTTATTATGTAGATAAATTACTATCATGGTATGAACATACTGTTATCGACACATTTTTCATTATTAAAACTATCTAAAACTAAGTGTCAAATCTGCTCGATACACACTAATAATGCTTTTGCTTTAATGGTTTTAGTTTATACAAATGTACATACATATACAAAAAGGATAAAATAACAATGTTTATAATGGGAATATGGTAAAACTGAATTATAAAGTGAATATATATTCCCATGTTTACATCAATCACTATTATCATCGATATCTTGATAGAAATCGTTGAACCTACTCACATTTTAGATAAAATAGAGTTCTTGTTAAAAAATTTTTTTTGAACATTTGCTGGATCATTATTGAACAAATTGTATTCGAATTCGAAATTTTAGTACAGTTTTTGTGGGTGTTTAATCTTGACTTTGGTAAAGACTTAAATATTGCTACTCGGTTTACAGTAATACATAAAACTTGTAATTATTGCTAGAACCAAATTAAAAGAAGAAATAGCAAAAGCAATTAAGTTAATTTTAATCACCAAATGTCAAATTGTAATTTCAACGGCTGTTGGCAAGTTGTTTTTTTTTTAATGGCGCTTATTCGACATTATTTACCTCATTATCTACATTGTTTACCTTTCATAGAGTATATATGTATTTTCTACCCATTTTCTACGTATACGTGTAGAAAAAGATTTTATACGTCTAAATGCCCATCAGTGGAGAACAATTTAATGTACTTTTACAAATGCATTGACAGACCTATAGCTTTATATTAATAAATAATGTTAGTAACATGAGTAAAATTTGATGACAAAGCTATCTCATAGTATAAATTTCCTATGTATGAATAATGTCAATAGATATAAAGATAGAAGCGTTGAAGCTGATTTTACACCCGCGTAATTCATATAAGTTTTGACTAACATCATTTATTAATAGAAAGATACAAGTCTGTTAATGTATTTGTAGAAGTACCGTGTTCTTCCAATGCTGAAGAGCACCAAAAAGGCAAAAAGGCCGTCCAGTAGTCCACTCTGATGGCATTTGCATTGACATTGTTATCTTACAATGCTATATTTTGTGGTTTTAACCCGCGGTTTATTCAAAACTTATTTGAATTACGCAGGTATAAAATCAGTTTTCAACGTTTCCATCTTTATAGTCATTTACATATGATTATTCATACATAGTAAATCTATACTTAAAATAGCTCTGCCAACAAAATTTACTCATGTTTTAGATTAGGTTGAATCATATCTACGAATTCATTAAAAGCATGTGTTAATATGGTTAATACTAACTGTAATCTTATTTGTAAGTATTGTTTAATTATTTTCAAAATTTTAACACGTTTGTGTTGCTTCTTCGTAATTTGTATATGACATTTTTATCATTTTTATTCTGTTTATACTAGTGATTTTTAACGGTGGGTTACGTAATGTCGTGTTTCAATGTGCGACGACATTAAATATCGTTTTTCAAACTCCAAAGTAATATTGTTTAAATATGTTTTATAAATACAGCTGTAATTATTTTTTTTTTCGATTTTAATAAAAATTTTTGTTCTGCTTGGCAGCTGTTACTAAAATAGTTTTTTTTTGCAAAATACAACAGGAATCACTTTTTATACCAAGCTAGAAAAAATGACAGTACAACGTTTTTAAGGTACTCCCAACACTATCGTAATTACAAACATTAAATTTTAAACAATGTACTAACAAAGATGCTGGAACTATTATAAATAAATAAATTAGAAGCAGTTATAGCTAAAAAAAGAGTAATCAAAAACACATTAAAAAAACAAGCAATACGATTAGAAAACAACGAAAAATCAAAATAATCACTTAAGTTAATTAAAAAAGGATGCAGATTAACAAGAAAGAAGTCTCTAATTGTTCTCAAATAGAAATCTGCACTAATGCAAAAATTGATTAATAGAGAGGGGTTAGATTACTGTGTACAATATTAAACTTTATTTAATAAAAGAACGGTTCTAACAATTGCATAGTGGTTAAGTACATTTTGATAATTTTCTTAGCTTTCATGGCTTGATTACGATTTGATTAAAAATTATGTTTGTCTTGTAAATATCACAAAACAAACACAATTCATCAATCTTATTAAAAGATCTCTTAAATACAAAAAAAAACTAAATAGTGAAGATTTTTTCTCACATTGTTACAGCAATAAGTTACGTTATCGTCCACAGTTTGATTTCTTTAATTTTTACTCTTAAATTCTACTTAATTCTAATCATATATTAAAATGAGTATTTTTCATTAATTGAATTTCCCTCTTTTAATTCTCTTTTCAAAATTTTTTATCATAGAAATTTGATATACTCATGTAAACCTTATTTTGGGATTTATTTAAGCTATCCCGTTTTATTTCGTGAATTTGGTTTTTGAGAATTTGCTTTAAATATCGTAGACCTATTTACACTCCAAATTTTCTGGGATTTAGACACATTTTGTCAAAACCACTTTTAAACCACCCACTATCTATGGTAAGATTTCATTAGTAGCTACATCTTATCCTTATTAATTTAATGTGTAGCACAATCTAACTTTAACAGCCAAGTGTTAAATTCAAAAACGTAAAATTAATGCGAAGAATGCTATCATACCTCACTTTTCTTTATTCTACTCCTAAACAGAACTTTCCAGAGTGACAGGAAGCTTATTCGGGTATCGCCACCAAACAACAAAAACTAATCATCCGTCGAAGAAAATCGGGAGTGGCAACTTCTTCTATTACCACTGAGCCAGGCACTCGAATCTACGTTTCCACCAAGGAAAAAAACCTTCTTGGTGGAAACGTGCTACACAAGTTTAAAGTGCAATAGATTGTCTAAACTTATTTTTACAAGGCATAATAAATTTGCTTGTTGAAAATGCAAATATTTATATAGAAAAAGTACGACATTTCTCCCGTGAAAGAGATACAGCTTTTACAGACGTCGTTGAAATGAAAGTTTTTGTAAGCTTCTTATATTTGATTGGATCACGCCAAAGTAATCGACTTAATTTGACTCAACTGTGAGACAATTCTAAAGGATTTGGCTTAGAAACTTGCTATGAATTTACGCGAAGTTCTATTTTTTATTACGATGCTTTAGATTAGACAATATTCATGACAGAAAAGAACGGAAAAAAATTGACAAACTAGCTCCTATAAAAAATTTGTTACTCTGTTTGAAATAAATTCAAAGATACTATTCTCCAAGTAAATTCATGACAATTGATGAGCAGTTATTAGCATTTCCAGAAAACTGCTCATTTCGGCAATATATCCCAAACAAAGCGGTTAAATACGGGATAAAGGTTTTTGCTCTGGTTGATTGCAAAACATTTTATATATTTGATTTGGAAGTGTATTTTGGAAAACAGCCAGATGGGCAATTTTCGTGTAATAATTCAGGTAAAGATGTTGTTTTAAGAAAAATTACTGCGTATAATTGGTTTACCATTGACTGAAGAATTACCAATGAAAAAACTTACGTACGTCGGTACCTTAAAAAGAATAAGTTACAAATTCCGAAAAAATTTCTTTCGAATAGACAAGGAGACATTAACTCTTCAATCTTTGGAAAGAACAAGACAACATTAGCAATATTGACTAAGCACAACAGCAGTAAAATTGACGATGATACAGACGAAGAATACAAGTCAAAAATGGTCGCATTTTATGACCAAACAAAAATTGGTCTTGATGTTTTAGACCCCATGTGTGGTAACTAGAATGTTGCTAAAAATATTCGGAGGAGGTCAACAGTTGTTTTTTACAACCTCATAAACATATGTGCGACCAATGCCTTTAGCATATACAGTAGCAAAACTTAAACACCATGTGCAATGGTTGCTCAAAGAATTATTAGCTTTATAAGAAATTGACATTTATTAGAAATGTACTTCTAGCGGCTATAAGTATTTTATCTTTAACATAATATAGACATATAACAGTTTTTTAAGCTTACAATTATTTTACCTGTTTGTGTGTCATTTAGTAAATGTGTATAATTCATTAAATTACATCCTGTAATAGAAGAAAATTGATAAACTCAAAAATAATTGATAGATGACCATTGTCATTCATGCGATCAATGGTGTTATTATTACCCACGCTATTGCTCAAGGGTTAAGAATATTTACTTACCTAAGAAGCTGATTGAACTATGTTTATTGTCGTTGTTGAAAATGACTACTACCGAACTTGAATGTCCGGCAGTTATTTGGTCTGTCGAAAAGTTACGTCACTATTTAGAAGGTGTTTATTTTAAAGTTATTACCGACCATTATTTTCTGTTATGGCTTCACCGATTAAAAGATCTAGAAGGTCGTCTGGGGCAATGGGATCACATCGTTCCCGATATGTTAAGTCGATCTGTGCCATATCTACAATTATGTGTGGTGGAAACTGCTTCTGATCGATGGTACACGCAAATGACAAAAAAGGTACAACAGAAACATCAAAAATTTTCTTATTGGGGTATAGAAAATAGACTGCTATATAAGCATGTACATCTAAAATATCTTAAGTCAGAATCCAATTACTAGAAAGAAAAATTGTTCCAAAATATCAACAAACTAACATAATATTGCATATCTAACACAGGTAACAAAAACCTAATAGAATTAAAAAATTAAAGCAAACCGAAAATGAAACCAAAAATAGTAAAACCTACAATTACGTTTACGAGTAAAATAAGATAAATAAAATAAATAAGAAAAAGTAAACGCATAACAAAACCATGCACAAGAATAAATAGCAGTTTTTTTGCTTGCAAATTTAGTAACTAACAAATAGGTTACATAAACATTATTATTACCATTTGTCCAATAATTATTTTATTAGTAGTTACAGCAGATGTTAGCTGTTAAATATTTTTAACGCAAATATTAACTCGACAAAAGAATTACCTCACCGCGCTTCGCAGTGTTGTATTCATTTTCATATACGATATTTTAATATAACCCCAAAAGACCAATGGGCTTAAATGAGGACAGCGAGTTGAACATAAAATTAAACCTTGATTGTCAAATCATTGGTAATTAATTTTGGTATTTAAATTATTGGTAATTAAATTAGAGTTGTGAGTAGACGCTCCGTCTTGCTGAAATCATAATTGAATACGTTTATTAAGAACTATATTGTCGATTTGGCTATTCAGTAAGGTAAAATATCTTGAACAAGCCAAATTATCTCGAAAAATTCTGTCATTTAAAGTAGCGCACTAAACATTGAAACCGAAACGTAATTTATGCCTTAATTGCTTATTTTGACGGAAACTTTCTTAAACTCAAAAGTGAGCATTGTGGCGATTAAAAATGCCGTTATTGGCGACACAATTCTCATCTGACTAGATCTCCTTATTTGGAAATCGATTGTCTTCATTGCTTACAACAGCGGAAAAACTTCAACAACTGTTTAGGATGATTAATTACTACCTGCAATTTAAAATTTACTTAGGTTTTGTAACATATCTTTTTGTTTGTCGTACTTAAAATTATGATTGTTTTACAGAAGGACATACTTTGTTTGAGCATTGTTTTTCTCGTAGATTTGGCAATGTTTATCAAACATTTCTTTTACGGTTTTATGTGACATGATGTGTACGTGTTATGTTTTTATTGTTTTAGAGATATGTATATGTTATATACATACACACCTTTGATTTTTGCGCATGAACACATAACACATTTATATGTATAGGGTTTTACTCAAAATTTATTCTAACAAAATTACTTATACGTTTTTGTCTGCCAATCCTGGCAGAAATTATAGAAGATAAGTCAGTCGTATGTGTATTTTTCGCGTAATAGATAGTAAGATTTGGAAGAAATATGTTTTTTTAGAAAGTACATAGTTAAGGTCAAACAGTAACTAACTTGATCAATTTGAGTTGCACGCCTTGCTAATTACTTTAAAATTATCAATCTTAATTAGAACTCGTCTCACGTAAATTTGGGAACGTCAATCATTTTTCGTGCAGCTAATGTAGTAGCAACATTTTTGTTAGCGATTTAACATACTTATCGAAATAATATGTATTGAAAACCACACGTTTGATAGTCATAATCAACAGTATTGTGAAAGTGTGAAATGATATACAACTAAAATTGCATTAGTTAACTTTTATCTCCAAAGTAGATTACTTATGAATAAGTTGCAACTTAAAATCTAGCGGGATGTATCATAATTCTAAAACATTTAATAATAGACTTATTCTTTTTAAACAGAAGAAGGTCATAAACACAACTAAAAATATTACATAAATTAAAAAATAATTAAAAGCAGAGTTTACAATATTTTAGTAAAATACTAAACTTTTAAAAAAGCTATTTAATTTTATTCTTTTTTACTTAATTTAAGATTTTTAGTTTGCGTAATAGACACTTCTAATAAATTTCGCGTATATGTATATTTGAATAAAAGGTTATTTTTGGGTTAACTTGTAGTATATGGCTTCTTTTCACACAAACTCGAGAGACACGTTCTTGACCTTGTTAGACATTATAATTCACACATTTGCTGTATATCTGTTGGTTTTTTATATGTCTTCAATATATCTAAACAAGTATGTACTTAAGGAATAATATTTCAAAAAAGTTTATCTAAATTACGTACTTGTACTCAAAAAATATATAGTTAAGTATTGCACTTTTCTGCAATATGTAATATATTCTATAGAATTAAAGAGAACAAAACAATATTAATCTCAGTATACGGTTTACTGACATTTATTAGTCAGACAAAGTAATAACTTCCAAGAAAATACTTGATTTAAATTTTTGTTAAATTTGAAAAGATAAAATTACTTCAGTTAAAACAACGTAACAAGAACATTATACAAGATTAAAAGCTTTTTTAAATTTACAAATAAGTATATTATTTTTATTATAGGTTAAATTTAATACGTATTTATTATTGTTAAAAAACACCATTACACAAAAGTAAAAAGGTAACTGTCAGAAGTAATATAAACTAACAATGTTTAGTAGGACATTTTTAACTTATATAAAAATAAATCTAAAAAGAAAACACATACATTTCAATAAATTGTTTTTATGCGAATATAAAACTTGAATAAATAATATCTCACATATACTTACCTTATTACATATATAAATTTATCTATAAAGTGTAAAGTGCAGCTTTTACTTTTTCAGTTAAGTTAAGATTGATGTATTGGTTTATAAATAGACTAGGATCAATATCATTTAGTTAAAGTTAAAGTTAAATACTATTGAAACATAAAAAAGTATCTTGCTGGCATTAGTTAACTTACCTACAATAAATTTTAGATTAAATTTTTACATCTTTTAACAAATGAAAACTAAAAAAATTATTTGTTTTTATTTTACATCATTATTACGATTGAATATATTAGTGTATTAAAGAATTAGTTTTATAAGGGACGATTTTAGCGCACGAGAAGTTTAAAAAGCGAAGCGGGGAGTTTTTTAATGGCCGAGTGCGCTAAAATGTGGGACTCGGTCATTTGATCGCCGCCGATTGAACACCGCCATTTGAACGCCGTCGTTTGTACACCGGAAAATTGAACGCTGAAACTTTTGAACGCCGAGACTTTTAAACGCCGCACGCCGCCGATTTTGAGCACTAAATTTATTTACAAATAATCATGCATTAATTTGAAAATTATGGACAATACCTCGTAAATACTTATTTTGTCACGGTTATCGTAGTCATTGTTTAACAATACAATAACGATAACAACAATGAAAATTATTTTTGTATATGGTTCTAAACTTAAGTGGTTTTAATCCTAGGTAATCCTCGTAGGTACGCAATTATAATAGACACTAATTTTCAAGAAGTTGACAATATACCAATAACAATAGTATCTTTCAATAAAAAATTGTCAGATAGTGTCGATATTGTTGCAACCATTAAAGAATGATTAAAAATTTGTACCCGTTGTCTTAATTAAACTTTTGTATTAATTTCTAAGTTTGAGGTTCGTATCGTTATTTGCGTATTGACAAAAAAAATATATTTTCGTTAAAATGATTTTATGTACAAATAGATGCCAATGCCCGGCGAGCAATCGTCCGGTAATCAAACAACGTTAGCGTTCATATGTCCCAGCGCTCAAAAGTTTTAGCGATCAATCAGCGGGCGTTCAAACGCCGGAGTTCAAACGGTGGCGTTCAATCGGCGGTGTTCAAATGTCCTAGACCGCTAAAATGTCTTATGAAACGTGCACTTTATACTATTTTTTTAATAATAAATTGACACGATTTTATAGTTAACATTTGAATATTTAAAATTCTTAAATTTTGTGATAAATACACTTTTAAATTATTTATTCTTTACCTAAATCTAAATTATGGAAGAAGAGGGCATTTCCTCTACCCCATATGAAATTAGAAATTTCGCAGAAAATGTAATAAATAATCATCTCCCTACAAAATCAAAAAAAGTTTACGAAGCAGAATACGGATATTTTCAAAGTTAGTGTACATAAATAAAAGTAATTAAAATTTCCGAAAATGTTTTAATTGTCTATTTTGACAAAGAAAGTAAACTAAAAAACCTTCTTCATTATAATCAAAAGGTTCGATGCTTAAGGCCTGCTGAATATATTTAAGAACATAGATATATCAAAATTTTCTAGTTTGTTAGCTTTCTTGAAAAGATTATCGACAGGATATAAACCTAAAAAATCAAAAACTTATAACTAGAAGATATACATCGTTTTATAAATGCAGCAGATGACAAGACGTATTTGGCTTATAAGGTAAGTAAAACACAATATGATTTTCTCTTTCCTTATACATAAATACTACAGACTAATAAGTTCTAGTGCATATTAATTTACAAAAATAACATATATCAATTTAGTCGAGTTCTGTACAATTCATACCTAATTTAGCAAAGCAAAAATTTTGAGATCATTCTTATACTAGGTTTCAATGGTGCATGTAGGCGTGAGGAAATACCTAACATTACAGTAAAAAATATTGAATTCAAAAGTGATGTTATTGTGGTATATATCCTTAAAACAAAGAATTACATCCAAAGACAATTTATGACAGAAGCAAAAAAATTGTGGATTGTTTTAATAAAGAAATATCGTAATATCATAGTCTTCGTCCCAAACAACTAACTAATTCCCGATTCTTTAAAAAATACCGAAATGATTATTGTATTAGCTGTCCAATTGGAATTAATACAATTGGTAAGGCACCAAAAGTAATTGTTTTTTAAAACTACCGGAACCTGAGCTTTTTACTGGACATTGCTTTTGAAGGTCAAGTGTGTCACACTCAGTAAGCAGTGGAAGTGATTTGATTACCATTAAAAGGCCTGGTGGTTCCACCGTATCTTCACAAGAACTATTAGATAATATAACGGTTACTGTAAATAATGAAGAAATAAGACAGAGCTATGGAGGCACAAAAACTTACCGTGGATCACAATTAATGCACAGGATGGTTCAACGGTGAATGTTCATGTTCTATAATTTACAGTGTACTACACAGAATAACAAAACAGTGATAACCTTCCAAAATCTGTAATTTGTTGTTAAACAGCACGTTTTCAAATCAGTATTCCAACACGCAATTTTTAAAACAACTTCAGATTTAACTGAAGACGTGTTTTATTTCTGTATTTCAATTGTCAAATACCAGTATTGCTAATCTAACAAAACCACAGTTCGGGTGCTATAAAGTAATACTTTAGACAACTCAAACGAGTTTTTTAAAATACTTGTTAGGGTACCAAAATATAAAATAATATTTTTTTAATTACTAATATGTGAAGTAACATTTTTTTTCCGCAGATGAAAAAATAAATGAATATAAGTATAAATTTAATATTTATAAAATACAAAAAAGTTTTGTTGCAAAACTTTTATAGGTTGAAAGTTTTTAATATTAATAAGTATCTATATAGTAATTACGCTTGACTTAAACTTGCGTTAAATAATTTCTGTTGCAATTTGGTGAAAGCTTATTATAGTGGTGTGTTATAATCAGTTGTCCACTTTTAAACTAAGCAGTAACTGTTACTTTAAATTGTTATAACTCTGATGCTTTAAAGTATGTATTATTTGCAAATTAAAAAACTTGGATCTATTAAGGCTGCGTTTAAAGTATGTTGGGTTGCCTAAAATTTTGTGTTTTAAGCTTCATTTTGATGGTTTGCGTTTAATATTACATCTAAAAAGTAAAACAATATTTCAACATTTTTAATTAGAATTGACCAAATAATTTATAAAAGAATCAATAATAGTAATTTTTATGGCACATTAATTCCCAATAAAGAAACTATTAGCGTCCAAAGTTGCTCAAATTTTTACATTTTATAACAGAGAGAATTGCCACTAACAAATTTTTTGAAACATTGATGCTGGAAACTTGTAGAGCATTTAAAAATGTATTAGAATATTTCAATATTAACAAAAATTGTGTAATATGAAATTGTAATATTAAGAGAAATATTTCCATATAACCAATGTTAAATAAAGATTAGATAACAGAAACCTTATTTATTTTAGTTCAGTCATTTTAACACGGATGGCGCTCAAAAAGGAGTTGTTTTGTTTCGTTTATAAGGTTCATTTTTTGCACTTATGTTTTATGCAAATGTCCTTACATTTTTATTCATGTTGAACATTTTGAAGAAATGTATACAAGACCTAGTTCTATGAGTTAATAATGCCACCGTTCTATGATTAAAAAAGAAAAACGGATTAAGTACACAATAAATTTGTGATTTTTGAGTTAGATGACAGTTTCAGTAGCAAACAACTATACAAAATTTGTACATAGAGTAGTCAAAAGTGATACTAAGTACGTAAACAGACATGTGTATAATAAGTAAAGTTAAAATTTTTAAATTCAGTTGCAGCATATCATAATAATTAGTAATAGTGGCTGATTGCAAATTTCAATAAGCACATATAACTTTTATAAGAATTTCAAAGTTTTGGAAATTATCTAAAAAACCGCTGGTTACAATACAAAATCGAAAACATTTTGATAGTGCAAAAACGTAAATGCAAATTTTAAATCAGACCAAATGAAACAAAAACAAAAAAAATTATTTGTTTTTTGATTGGCATTTTTTAGGTAGATGATTTTGTACTCTTTTATCTATTTAACCGAGCTTGTATATTAGAAGTTTGAATAAAATTAAATAATTAGCAAAGGTTGTTTCTGCAAAAAATAATTTTTGGAATCTAAAAAATTTGAAAACTTTTACAAATATGTTTAGAAATTAGTTTAGTTCAAATTAAATATTATAAAATCATCAACGTCTTTATAAACAATTTTCTACTTTAAATCGAGAGCGACATGTACTTTCTATATTTTGTAATATTATTTCTTTTAACGCTCACTAGGTATTTAAAATTTCACATTCAAACGCAGCCAGAAATCACAAAATTATGTGTGTATTTTTTTTAATTTAATATTTCTAAAACTTTATCTGTAGATGTGTGCAAATATTAATTTGTTAGGTATCTGGTACATATTTGCAATACATGTCTTCTTTTTATGTAACGTATCTGATAGATTTGTTTATGTACTTGATTTGTATACAACATATAGTTATTTTACGTATTAAATATATTTCTACCCCATATGCAATGTTGCTGACGTTTATATATTGTTGCCAGGTAAATTAAATGTCAATGTGATATGTATGTGACATGTAATATTATTGTGGAATATATCTGATACATATAAATTATAAGTTTGAGTTGAAGAAAAGTTAATGATGCAGATAACACTAGTTTAATCATTTTTGTCTATGATTAGTTGTTTTAGTACTTACATTTAAAATTCCTTTTAATTTTAAAGTTAAATGTAAATTCAATGTGTTACATTGTAGTTTTATCTAGCAGTTTTATCCAAAATGTTTTGAATTTTGCGGGTGCAAAATCAACTTTCAACGTTTATCGCTGTTATAGCTATTTACAATTTTCAACAATTACGTCTGGTACGACATTTTGTAAAGATGTGCCATGTTCGTTAAAATGTTTCTAAGCATAGAACTCTTATAGAACTGTGCAAAACTAACATTAAAACTGCGGAAAATCAAACTGTTTAAAAAATAATAAACAGTTGAAACTTTGAATACTGCATAAAGTTATTTTACTACGGAATTCAAAATAATTGTACATATTCATCAATTTTGAAATCAGATATACATAGTAACAGTTTTGTATACATCACTGCTTGCAAAACACATTTTATAGTTTTTTCGGATAAGAAAAGATGTGTCTATTTTACTGTGTGAACATAAAGGTCATTGTAATAGAATCAGTTTTACTGTTTTCTTTTTTTTTCCTTTATTAATTATTTTTAAGTTATTAATGTTATTAGTTGCACTTAGTTATCAATTTATAATTGCCATGTTGTGTAGCAAATATACAATTTACTTTATTTTTAGAAACGCTTATGTAATTATTGGTATAATTTATCTTTAACGTATGCATTTATTTCTTTTATAACACTAGAAGAGAAATAATTGGTGTAGATAAATGCTGTTGGTAATTTGAAGTCGTTGTTATATAATTTATAATAGTTTTTTTCTTTCTTATTTGTTCACGTATTAACGTTTTGTGATTTATATTAATTTAAATCAATTTATTCCGTTACATAGATTCAAAACATAAAAGTAGAATTAAACATGTATAAAAACTGTCGTGTTTATACATAAAATAAATCATTTTATAGATACCATTTTTTCTAACAATAAAAAAACGGGTGTGGTCACCACACGACTTTCCTATAAGGAATTTATACATTTTTTTTATTATCAAATTGAGAAAAAACATCCAACTCAAAAGAATACAAAGAATACAGAGAACTTGGATTTATAATTTTATTTGCTTAAAAGAAACAATAGTAAAAGTACTAAATAAATTTTTTTTATTCTACCCATTTTGATGTGATATGTACACGTTTGTATTGACTTCCTAGCATGATAAAATTTTATTGAAAATTTTTTCCTTAATTTCATTAAGATATAACCGAAATATGGTAAATTGGGGTAATGGTCATATCAACTAACCCTTATATTTGTGCGACTCGATATTCCAATTGCAATTAACAACATACTCTGCATTTGAAACATTTAGAAATGTTGTATAGATACCGGAATATTTCCAGAAAACTGAAAAATTGCAACAATAACACCGATAGCGAAAATGAATCGTTCTATTTCATGTGAAGACTATAGACCAATTAATACGGTACCCCCATATGAGAAGTTAATCGAATTAGTAGTCAAAGATCAATTAATAGAACATATTACAAAAGATAACGTGTTAGTGTCAAACCAATTGGGTTTTAGAACAAACTATTCATGTGAATCAGTGATTATAGACGTTAGTGATAAATGGTTGAACGTGATAGACAATAGTGAATTAGTAATAGCCATATTCCTGGACTTTAAACGAGCACTTGAAACAATAAACAGAACATATTTAATTATGAAACTAAAAAAAATAACAAATCGCAAGCAAAAGGTGAAAATAGGATTTCACACATCTACGGAAAAAACTATTGATTATGGTGTACCTCAAAGTACCGTGCTTGGTCAATTATTATTTACCATCTATATCAACGACATAGTAAACGTCATTAAAGATTGTAAAATATGTATGTTTGCAGATGATACAATGATTTATATCACAGATACAAATTTGAATAAAATGCAAACAATAATTAATTCTGATACTCATAACGTATACGAACGGTTATGTAATAATCAGTTGTGCGTAAGTGTTAACAAATGTAAATACATGATAATAGACAGTAAGAATAAATTAAGATCAATAAACTTGGTAAATTTAAATATTACTATTGATAAGCATAAAATAGATAGGGTAAATGAAATACAATATCTCGGAGTAATATTGAATGAAAACCTCAATTATAAGTCCCATGCGAATTACATAATGAAGAACATGTCTGAAAAAATTTATTTTCTGTATAGAATAAGTAAATGTCTTAGCACTTATGTAAAAAAGTTATTCTACAAAAACATTGTTCAAACACACTTAAATTACTGTACAACGATACTATTTAATTTAAAACAAAATCAAATATATAAATTACAAATACTACAAAACAGAGCGTTGAGAGCCATATTAACATGTAGAAAAGAAACTCCCGTAACACTGATGTTAGATGTACTACAATTAATAAATGTTAATCAAATTATTATAGTTAGTACAATGATGTATATACATAAAATAAAAGACAAATTAATACCTAGTTATATAAAAGAAAATGTAGCTTATTATAAGGATATTCATAGTTATGATACCAGACAAAAAAACGACTTTTACGTTAGAAAATGTATGAAAGCCAATACTTTTACTAGCTTATTTTATAAAGGATTGATATATTATAACAACCTGCCTGAAAATATAAAAAATATTAATAATTGTAAAGAATTTAAGTCAAAATGTTTTAAATATGTTCAAAATTTAAGCTTAAACGTTGAGTTAGGAATAATTATATAAGTAACAAATGTACAATTACTATGTATAAAAACTGTATATAAAATAGCTATGCTAAATAAACTGTATACTATTTAGCAAATCAGTAAAAGTTGTTATTTTTACCGTATCTTGCTTTCCCTTCAAGATATGGAATTGTTTTCTAAAAAAATATTGGCATGCAGGGCTTGAACCTAGATTATGTTTTAAATTTATTTTAAAATATAAATCAAATATCTAATAAACTGTTAATGTTAGAATTTTTTTATTTGAATAAATTGTTAGGAAGAATTATCTCTATAAGAAACTGTAAAAATAATTCGAATAATTGACATACGTACAAAATTATATAAGAAAAACTGTTAAAAATAGCGGATAAACCCACTTCTGGTTTTTTAATCAGACCAATCTTTTGATAAAACTAAGAGAATATGGAAAGCCAGCTTCTTACCAAATTTCAAGTTACTAGGACTTTTGGTTCGAGAATTATCGTGAGTTAAACACACAACCATAGACACCCAAGTTTTTTTTGTCAAAAGTACATTTTTCTGATTCAGGAGACCTAGAAACGTAAAATTCTGCAAAAAGAATTCTCTTTGGTAAACCCACTTCTCAGACGAAAAACTTCAAGTTATTATTGGTTTATCAGATTTTCCAAGTCAGTTCTTAAGCAAAAAAAAAGACTAGCTGAAATGTTCACAGGAGCAAGTTTGTCAACTTTCAGTAATATTGTAACGACCAATTTTCCTTAAACCTACGATGTACAAAACAGTATAGATATAAATCATACTCATAATGACAATACTTACAGTACATGTACAATTCTCGTGGGCAACACCAACTTTAAACAAAATATTGTTTCACAAAGCATGCCTGGCATAACTAACAATTGCAACATATTTAGGCACAGTCAGTGCACCACAACTGCCCGAATTTATTTTGAATTGACGTTTGTAAAATATGAGGTTAACAATATTTATAAACGCAATATTACCGTAAAAATAATTAGCAAATAAATTGCAAAGAATATACTAGACCCTTAAGATAAACAACACACTGTTCTACAAAGCAAATGTAAACAATAGAGAAATTATATAGTTTTTAAAGTAAAATTTAACATATAAAATTGATGTAAATAGGAATTCGCATAGCAAATCAAGTTTCAACTTTAAACAATTAGAACATTAATATGTATGACACTGATAATATTTGTGACAGCAAAATAAATAAATTCGTTCAAAAGTCATACGAACGACAACGAAAAGTAAAACGTCTAGGCGTAACATACCTCAGCAACTCTTTCTATAAACATTGCCTAATTTTACATTTGTAAAATCTTTGTATAATTTTTTTCTTTGTATAATCTTTTTTATAGTTTAATACGTTTTTTTTTCGAAATTCTTAATATTATTTGTGATTGCAAGTTAGTGGTTAGTATAATGATTAGAAATTTTATTGTCGTTTTATAGTGGTTTAGTAGTTTCGTGTTGAACAACAGGATAAGTACTCAATTTACATTAAACATAGCACTTAATAGTGCAATTGGTTAGAAGCTTTAATTTTACTTTGCATGTAAGTACGTTATTTCCTCATCACAAACTTCATCATCAGTTTTATTAAATTTTTATTTTTGTAATAGAGTGATGGTAAGCACGTATACTTTGAATCGTTTCTTTTAGTTTTCAGTTGTGGCTTTAATTGTAAAATATTGTACGAAAGGCAAGTATAATGTTAAAAGCGCAATTTTTTTAACTACTGGGAAATTCCTCCTAACAAATTATTTTTTTTAATATACTTTACAACACAGAAAAAAATCAAAATCATACAGCAACAAATTATTTATGCGTATGAAGCTATACAACTTTAGTTTAAATTTTCGCCGCGAGTTAGCATATCGCTTAATAGTTTGAATCGCCTATTGTATTCCTTTACAAAATTTACAACAAAAATTTTTTAAATACATTTGATAATAAATTTTATTTTCAGATTAAGTTTTAGTAAAACGGAACAATAACTTAATACAAGGTATCACTATTATGCGGTAAGGCGGAGTTAAAGTTTTCGTTCGTGCTTAAAAGACGTAGTTCAAAAAAGTTCAGAACCACTGATATTTTAAACAATTACTAGTTTTTTTACATGCATAATTAGTTTAAACACACTATACTTACAATTATTTTACCTTATCAATAGTATTATTAGAATATCTCATTTCAGTTTAAATTTGTAAATCTAAAAATATTTGTACTTTAATGATTAACTTTTTATTTGTAGTCACATTTTTTTTATTGAAATATGTAAAAAAATTATTACAATTTTGTTAATAATTTGGTTTATTTATAATAGACTATTTTTTGAGTCATTTATAAGATTGATCAACTAAATAAAACTTCTAAAATTGTCTTTTTGCAGTTTAAAGAATACCGTTAAATGTAGTTTACGAATAAAAATATTTTATATGCAACGGTTTAATTAAAAATTAATTTATACGTGTGCTATTTACGAGTTATTAATCAAACACTTGTATTAAGTATGAAGGCGAAACTTGAACTTTGAACAAAATCAATGTAAGTTTATGCCATCTTCTCGTAATATTTAAAAAGTTGGTTTCTTGAAAAAGAAATTTAAACTTTTTCGCTACTACATTTTTAACTCAAACACTTAAAAAGTAGTTTTGTATTAAAAATGAAAAATAAATCGTTAAAAATCATTACAATTCTAAGACCCTTTTACAAATTAAAATTACCAGAGTTGTTTGCTTAATCTTATTGTAATCTGCTTAAATTTGGATTTATAAATGAATAAAATAAAAAATGGAAATAATGAAAAATGCAGCTACATGAGAAGTTCGAAGTGGACGGATCAACGAAAATCAAAATGCGTAACAAGATTCTCTTAACCAAAGTCAAGTGGACTGACGATGCTAAAGTGGTATTCCATTCGTAGTTGCTTGCTTTAAAAGATTTTAAAGAATTGATTTACAAAGTTGCTTTAAGCACGTTTTTATAACTTGTTGAAAATTATGTAACGTATTAATAATGTGCTTCAATAAACTGTTATTTATTACAAGAAATTCGCACGTGTGTTTGTATCTAACAAACACGTGTAATTTACGTTGAGTAACCGTAACGTTGTGTAAAGCAATCGTTCTGTTTATAATTGTTTTATTTAATCTTGTAACAACTTTGACGTAAATTTCTATAAAGATTGAAAAGTTTAATTTCCCATTGGTCCTTACAGAGGGTCGGTTCTACAACGTGACATTCGTCTCACGTGGCCGAAACGTGTAATGTCACTTCTTTGCATCTGCACCTAACAGTATTTAGATGTGCTTGATATTCTGGAAATAATACAATAATTACGTCTACAAAATTAATCTAAGTTTTTTTAGAAATACGCAAATAAAGTAACAAACTGTTACCCATAAAAGCTTAATTATTCTAACAATCGAATGCAATTACCGCTTAATTAATACTTCTCAATTTATAAACTACTCTGTAACTAACTCTAACAATGTTAAATAGAACAAAAACTATTACTGTTGTACAATTAATCAAATTACCGTTTCTCAAAAAAATATTATTGAAGCTCAATTACAAGAAAGCGTTTGTATCGCTTTAAATGAATTCAAAACATTGTAATTATTTTCCTCGGCATTTATTTTTACTCGACTATGTGGTTAAAGTATAGAAAAGTACGTAGTTAGCGTGCGGTAGACACTCCTGACATTTATTTTTGCAAAACTGACGCATTTGCACTACGCTCGCAGAACATGTATTTAACACGCGTCTATTTTTTTAATTGTTTCTACGCAATACCTATAAGAAAAACTCATTAAACATAGAAATTGTTAGGTTTCAGTTTTTATTTTTTTAGCTATATCTTAAATTACTTTTTTTTCATTTTCTATTCGTTCTACAATGTGGATAATTTTTACAAATTTTGTAAAACTGATTAAATTTTACGGTTTTCACAGTGATGTTGCTATCTTCTTCAGAAACCTAAAAATGTTTGTTGTAACGCAGTTGAAAATCCAAAAATTGTATATTTAGGAACTTACTTAACTTATTTTATTTAACCGAAACTGTTCTGTTATTTCTCGTTTTATTTTATTTTTAGTTCTTGCTTAACCAACTTCTTAAGTAACACAAAATATTTAATAAATATTCAAAAAAAGTTACAAATGTTCGATAAATATTACCTACATTATTTTAACGTTTATTAAATATTTAGCAAAACTATAATTTTTTATTCTTAATAAATAATGCGAATATTATTTACTCAAGTATTAAAACATAATTTATATCAGCATTTGCAAAATCCTTTTTTACTTTGAAATCCATAAATGTTTATTCAATATTAAAAGTCATTACAGATTTAATATTTAATTTGGATTAAATTTTAAATGTAGTAAAAATATTTTATTTAAAAAAATTGTAAAATGTTTTGGTTGAGCTTTAAAGAAAGATTACAAATTATCAATAATAACATCTGTAAAAATAAAATCTAACTACGAGGAGGCGTAGGATTTTACTTGAATAATGAAATGATTGATTCGCACTAAACCTGATGGTTACCGTGTTCGTTTCGTGTATTCGTGTGTACATGGAATATTTTTTAGTTACGTTAGAATAGATTAGAGCCATTTTTTGGGTGTTGTGGGCGATTTACAAGTTGTTACTGTACCTGAGTTTTGATTTGCTTTTTATAGTAAGTTTAAACTATTACTTTATTTCCGATTAGTATGCCCTTACTTATATTTAGAAATTCCAAGAAACACCAATTGTTAATAGACGCACTACAAAAAAAATACAGAAGGCTCTCAATGAAATAGCAAATGTTGACACTTTTCAGTTTTTATACATAAGTTTTCTTTAGAAAACCGTGACACATATGACAACTAATGTTCGATTTCAAGAGTAGCTATTACTTGACAACGAAGATACGTTAAGGGGTTAGTAAAATTTATTTTCAATTGTTTAATAGCATTTTTGTTTAACGGCAATATTGTATCGATAACTAGTGTTTGCAGTGGTAATCTAGACTATATTTCAGGTGGTAAATTACCTACTGCAATATTCATTTTCTGTTATCATTGATAAATTATTTCTACAGTACCACCAATAAATTAGGAAATCATAATGTGTGTATTTTTTAGATTATGATAATTAATAGATCATATAAAAAAAATTATACCAATACCATAGCAACAATTGAATCTACACTAATGCAACTTGTAAACGAGAACAAACGTGAATACATGAAAACTTATTATTTTGCTATTATTTTAGTTACTCATGGTGCGTTCCTAATTACACCATTTTTTTTTAAATTCTAGGACAACTGCACGTACTAAATGCCCAAATTAAAAAGATGATGGAAAACCAAGAAGTCTTTATGAATTTTAAAGAAAGCTCATCTGTACAAGCAAAAGAGATTCAAGCAGTTACAGTACATTCCGTAGAAATGGAAATTTTTCCAATCGATAAAGATACAAACTTAATCAAAGTTGAAAAATTTTAAAAGACCTAAAAGAAATGTACATTTTGGTAAGATACAGTCCCATGTATTAGTCGATAAAGTTCTACTTTTACTTTGTTTTATTCAACCATACAAAGGACTTTATCAACTAATTAAATCTAAGAAGGGGATAAAGAACTTTATTACCTTTATATATTATCATTCAAATTCCAGTTATTTGTAATTGAACTTTTATATTAGGCAAAAGAATTATCTCGACTTGGGGGCACAACCATCAAAGATGTCATAAAAAGAATAATGTTTCAAATTCTGAGTAATGTTAATTATTCTGATGATACACGATAGCCTTTTATCCAAAGATGTTTATCTCTATTAGATGTACGGGTAAACATTTGTAGCCTTTATCTTGATAATAATACTTTATACCACATAAATATCAATAAATATATATATGTATATATATTTTCAATTGGCTACGTGCCATTTAATGTTGAAAATAGAAAAATCTTATACAGAGGTTTCTGGTAGACAATTTTGAGCAAATTCGATGTAAGGACTGATTATTTTTTGCACCAATCGTTTTTCAGTTAAAACACAAACTTAATGTTTTAAATTAAAAAAAAAGGTTCATTAAATCTGTTTGTTTTCTGTAATTACCAAAATGTATTGTAATTTGTTATCACTAATAATTCTATTACGTTTCTCTACATTTTTAGTAAATAACTTTACGTCTGTCTGGTTTTCAAAAGTTTCTATATAATTTAATTAACCGCAAGAATAAAACAGCGTCTCTGACGTCTGACTAACTTTGCTAATTTAGTTACTCGTAGAATGTAGCTTAATCTTAAGCACCTTGCATTGCTAAATTATAAAATCCATAACAGTGAGCATTTATGTAAAGTGTTGCTTTTAATTATTTAGTCACTATTCTCCATTATTTATATTCTATTAAATTAATAATGCTGTTTTTGTTGCAGTCAGGCTCAGGCTCAGGAAGGTACTGTAGGAGCTTCGAAACCTACATAGTTATTTAAAATTACATGTACTCATATAAACCCTTGTATAACTTTTTTTAATACATTGCACTTAAAATGTAATCAAATGTTTTATTCTATGATGAATCAAAACATTTTTTAAATATTTTAAAAATACTTATAGAACACCAGAAAAACGTTTGGAAAAATTCGCATATAGTTTTTTAGAAGTTTTAAAAAAGATGATATTATATTTAAAAAACATTTATAATATCTTTATAAGATGGTTTTTAAAATGTTTTAATCTGATTTCAGAAATGTTATACACAGTTACAAATAACATTTAAAAAATGGTTTGATATATGTTTTAATAACGTTATGGAAATATTTTGCATAATGTTTAAATTATGTTTTTTAAACAAACCAAGGTGGGACTTTTAGAGATTCATAAAATATTATTAAACTTTAAAAAAAATGTTTTCATAAATATTATTAAAATATTACAATATTTCTTTCAAAACATTTATTGTATATAATATAAACATGTTGAGGTTATTGGGGTTCATATTAATACCAACTTAACTAACATGCAACATCCACCCCTTTCTAATAATTTTAACAATTCTACCTTACTATATAATCTTTATACGTAATTAGTAGCTAAACTTGTCTAGTACTTTCTCTTAAATGGTTTACAGTTTCCTTATTTTTATCACTATTATTATTTTCATATTCTACTAATTCTGTGTTATTCATTCCATATTTGTTTAGTAATTTCCTTAAGTCAACTGAATTTTTGCGAATTATTTCATCATTAGCATCTTTTACAATATATTGAAGCCCGCAACTCATGTGTTTTAGTTCGGAGGCTAGGGCGTGAATTCGTTTGTTCTTAATAAGTAACGAGAGAAAAACAATGTTGTAGAATTAACGTAATGTATAATTTGAATGATGTATAGATAATAAAAGAAAAAAACATAAATATAAGTTGAGCGCCACCAGCTTTCTTATACTATAAAGTAATAAGTAATCAAATCGCGAGAAAACTGAAAGAAAAAAGAGAATTATTTATAAAATACGTAGATATCTTAAGAACGAATTAAACTAATTTACAATCGTTTTAAATCTCACTATCATTGTTTTTACTAATCAAGTGCATTAATAATATAAACTAATAAGGGAAAAGACTACAAAACTATTGATACCTATACCTAAGACTTAGCTTTCGTGTAGTTGCAGCAAATGAAGGACAATAAAAGCGAAAGCGACAATAACCGTGGCAGCGCCGTAATCAAAAACCCAATGTGGCCAAAGGAAAAAAAAGCCTAAAATATATATAACTCGGAGCGACATATGCATACAAAAACAATAAAATTACCTTTGATCTTAGTAGGCTTGTAGTAAAAATGTGACAAAACTTAATATAATTATCGATGTGCTTAATTTTTTAATTATATTGAGCACCTAGTGTCATTTGGATACAAAATGGACAATAATTTGTCGATAAGTTGCCACATGTCCTAAAAAGCAAATAATCGTAATGATAAAGACGGTATTTTTCAATTACATACCTATAATGTAAAAAAAAAGATATATAAATTGTAGTATAGCTTCTGAAGAGTGCTTAATATCCGCCGAAGCGTGCACATATTCAAAGTAGTCGCGTTCAAAAAAGTACAACTTCCTTTTTGGAAAAATTCTCAAAGAAGACTGTCTTTATCACAAGTTCTGCGATATCACAAGTGTCGGATAAAATTTTAGTGACGTTTAAACTGAAAATAATTCCAATTCAATTTTTGAAAATTCAACAACTTAGGCAACTACACTTACACCAAATTACATGTTAAGTAAATTTTATTGAAACTACACTAATTTGATTATATAAATTTAAAAAAAAACATTACAATTCCCTTCTAACTTCAAGATGCAAATTCCATTTGCGGCTAAAACTAAAGATCAAAACTAAAAAAACTAATTTTGTACATAAAGACAAAAAACAAATTAATCAACATACGGCTTAAGGTTTTTTGCATGGAAGACACCTACATCTTTTCTTTGCAGAACGAACCAAGAAATTTCGGACCCAATTTAGAACTATAATAGTTGGCAGAATTGAACAATGTAAAATTCTTACGTCAAACTTTATCACCTTTATTAAATTCATCATTTTTTTTTGCGCAAATCGTAATATTTTTTGTTTTTTTTTATATGCTTTATCTAACCTTTCTTTTACTTTTGCATACACCTCAGATAGAATTCGTATTTTACTAATATGATCATCCCTATCGACCGTAAGGTCAACATCATCTAATATAGAGTGTTCTGTACCGCAAAGCACTTGATTACGACTAAAGTTTATAAAGTAAGGATTGTAGCCTGTGACTTCGTGTCAAGCGGTTCGTAACGCACACCCAAAATGAGAAAGATTTTTATCCCACAAACGTTGATTGTCGGTGATGTACGACCTTAGCATAATTTTAAAAACTCGATTTACACGTTCCGTTGGGTTTGATTGCAGGTGGTAATTAGAATTATACCTGATTTTAGCATCATACTTGCTGCACAATATCGAAAAGAACCACTTACAAATTATTTGCCCTTATATGAGAAATACGTCGTGATCTTAGAACATACTGTCAATGCAATAGCAGTACGCATCGGAAAAAACAAACTAATCTTACTAAAATAATCGGTAACTACAAATATATTCATATGACCAGTTGAAGATTTTGGAAGAGATCTAACTAAATCTATGCTTATCATTTGCCAATGTTTAGATACGCTTGTTTTTTTTTGTTTTACTTTAGATTTTTGAAAGATTTTACAAGATCTCACATAACGAGTAACATCTTGTCTCATTTTCGGCCAAAAATATTTTTCCTTTACACTATTATATGTTCTATACACATCGAGATGACCAGCGTTACTATTATACTACGACGTTTTTTTTTGGTAACATTTCTTTCCACGAATCGTAACCCTCCACAATGGGTTCGGACTTAATATGTTTGAAAAGTTTGTTTTTATCTACTCTTCATTGCGGATATTTGGCAGGATGACTTGTTACCTTTTCCAGCATTTTCAAGTACCAACAATCGCTAACAGCAGTAATATTAATCTCAAAACTTTCATTGGTCGACCTAGATGATACATCAGGAACGACATGTTCTTAGCCCTTCCGATGAGTAATTACAAAATCATATTGCTGGAGTCTAATTGCCCATCGTGCTAACCTACCAGTAGGGTCTTTAAGATTCTGCAATCAAACTAAAGAAGCGTGGTCAGTGATAACTTAGAAACTGACGCCTTCAAGATAAGGTCTTAGACCTTCAACAGCCCATAAAACCGCCAAACACTCTCTTTCGTTCTGTAGTAGAATAGTTTCGTTCATTTTTATTTAAATAACGACTTAAATAACAAATAACTTTTTCTTCGCGATCAAGATGCTGAATTAACACTACACCCAAACCATGACCTGAAGCATCGGTCTGAAGAACAATAGGAGCCTCAAAATTTGGACACGAAAGAATGGGAGCACTAGCTAACACCTCTTTTAGTGTAATAAACGCAGTTTCGCATTCAATTGTGGCACAAACCTTCGATACCAGAAAGCAAATCCTATTAAACTACGCACTTCGGGAACGTTCTTGGAAGTTGGAATTTTAAGTAACGCCGCTACCTTATCCGCATCAACATGTAATCCATTACCGTTAACAACAAAACCCAAGTATTTTAATTCAGAACAGCAAAATTTACATTTATCGCGACTTAAAGTGATACCTGCATTACGTAAACGATTGAAAACTTTACGCAAGACAATAATATGTTTTTCAAAAGTACAGGTGAGAACAATTATATCGTCCAGATACACTAAAACGTGAGCATCAAGATCAGAACCCAAAGCACCATCTATAAAACTTTGCAATGTAGCTGGAGCATTGTGCAAACCGAAAGGCATGCGAGTAAACTGATATAAGCCTCTATTGGGTATCGTAAAAGCAGTTAATGGTTTACTCTAATCCGAAAGAGGAATCTGCCAAAAGGCTGACTTTACGTCAAGCGTGGATAAATATTTTGCATTTTTTAGTTTGTCTAATAATGTATGGTTTACGTAAGGTAGTAGATAAGTGTCGCGTTCCGTGACTGCATTTAAACGCCTAAAATCAACGCAAAACCTATATGAACTGTTTTTCTTTTTGACCATGAAGATAGGCGAAGACCATGGACTAGATGAAGGCTCAACTACACCCATTTTAAGCATGTTTTCTTCGTCAATATGCCGTTGCATATAAAGAGACATACAATAGTACCTTTGTTTGATTGGTTCAGCCTTTATCCTTATAACATGTTCAATTTGTGTAGCACATCCTAAAATACTGAAGTCAAATTTTAAATAAAAAGTTTTATCAAGCAATTTTTGAAGAGCTTGAGTTTGCTCTCGTGTCAAACTGGGACTCAATATAGACTGTTCACAGTTAGAAAAAGTAGAAATCGTAGCTACCTCTTTAGATTCGTTTGTTAAAAATTTCCATTGACCGGTCCTTAGATTAGGAATAATTCCCATATTACGCCAAAAATCAACATCTAAAATTAACAGACGCTTGTGTTTGATCAGCCTACCGAATTCTAGAAGATCGGTAATTGACTTAATTTTATAAAACCCTAATTGCATAACATAATCTGGAGCTATATTTTTTAATAAAATTTTCAGTTTAAGATCCTTATTTAACTTATGAGTAAGTCTCAAAATATGATTTTCCATTGTAGCTATATAAGAACCCATACCTTCTTTAGGATCTTGAGTCCTACGCTTAATTTCATCTATAAGTTTTTCGTCATAATTTCGTGGCTAAATATTCTTCTCTTTACAATTTTATTAAAGAATTCTAGTCAGAAGTTTTACTTCGAATAGACCTAAACAATAACAAAGCTTGAACAAATCAATAGCCGAAACAAATAGTTGTGATTCTGAGATATTACGAGCTACTCTAAGTTCTTCAACACGCTGAAGAAATGCGCTAAGAGAAATTTTAGAGCCGTGTCCGCTAAACTTTAAACCCTATTTCATGACAGGTACCGATTTAATGTTGCAATTAGAAGTATTTTCTGAATCTGGAAAACCTACAAACGTTGAAGTAGCTATAGGATCATTTTGATTAGCATCAGATTCTACTTTGACTAAATTTGCTAAACCTAATAAACTGACATTGTCAACAAGATTTTCGACCTCTGGAATTGCATTAAAGTCTGATACCTTTTGTTGTGTTTCAGACATAAAACAAAAAATTTCCTGAATAAAATTAACCCTTATCTTATTCTTTTTATCATCGTCACCTGTAACTAAAGAATCTGCACTGCCTAAAACATGACTAAGTTGCGTTTGCAACTTTTTGTAAGCCGGGGATGTTTCAGAATCAGAAAATAAAGAAATTGTTTACTTAAGGTCGACAATTTTTGACTTAACAGCACCTTCGTGTTGTTCAAACGTAAATGGATAAGTAGGAACACTAACACTAATCTTTCTCTAAACGCGTAAGTTGACGAAGGGTGTTACGCATCACATCAACCGTACCCGTACCTTTACAAGCAAGTTCATAAGAAAGTTCATCCTCACTAAGCAATCCTACTTCAATTTTACGCTCCATTTAAAATGAAACAAAAAACTTAACTTTACGCTTAATATATCACAAAAGAACCGAAAATTAAAACCGAAGAAAAGGAGTTGCAACCTCTTAACCAGTTTAAGCGTAAAACTTATAAACGCAAAAATAGTGATAATCTAGGAAAACCTAGAAATTAAATATACACTGTAATTGACTTTAACAAAATGGTAATACAATATTCGCCAATTATAATACGAAGGCTAAGTTTAGTAATTACTGTAAATGCAAAAAATATATCAAACTCTACTTAATATTGCACTTGCTAAATATAACTCAGTACAAAACTATTTTATAACTATAGAGACTAAAACTAAATTCAACTCAATAATACCTCACGTTGGGCCTCAAATTTTATGTAGCTCGCAACTTATATGTTTTATTTCGGAGGCTAGGCGTGAATTTATTTGTTCTTAATAAGCAACGAAAGAAAAAAAGCAATGTTGTTGAATTAACGTAATGTATAATTTGAATGACGTATGAATTAAAAAAAACACTAAATATAGGTTGAGCGCCACCAGTTTTCTTGTTTTATAAAGTATTAAGTAATCAAATCGCGAAAAAACTAGAACTCGCTTAGCAATAAAAAACAAAAAACTATTTATAAAATACATAGACATCTTGAGAACTAATAAAACTAATTTACAATCGTATTAAATCTCACTATCATTGCTTGTACTAAGCAAGTGCATTAATAACATAAACTAATAGGAAAAAAAAAACTAAAAAACTATTGATACTTATACCTAAAACTTAGCTTTAGTATAGTTGCAGCAAATGAAGGACAATAAAAGCGAAAGCGACGATAACCGTGGCAGCGCCGTAATCAAAAACTTACTGTGGTCAAAGGAAAAAAAACCTAAAATATATATAACTTGAAGCGACATATGCATACTAAAAACAATAAAATTACCTTTGATCTTAGTAGGCTTGTAGTAAAAATGTGACAAAACTTAATATAATTATGGATGTGATTAATTATTAAATTATACTAAGCACCTAGTGTCATTTGGATACAAAATGAACGATGATTTGTCGATAAGTTGCCACATGTCCTAAAAAGCAACTAATCGTAATGATAGAGACGTTAATTTTAAATTACATACCTATAATGTAAAAAAAAGTATATATAAATTGTAGTATAGCTTCTGAAGAGTGCTTAATATCCGCCGAAGCGGGATGGTGTCCTAAATGAAGCTAAAAGAACCCCATCGATAATTCGAACTAAGCGACCATAAATACGCAGAATGCGAAAGAATTGAGCACTTAGATCTTTGATAACCATACGATCTACTACTATGTGCACAAATTCAAAGTAGTCGCGTTCGAAAAAACACAACTTCCGTTTTGGAAAAATTCTCAAAAAAGACTGTCTTTATCACAAGTTCTGCAATATCACAGTTGTCAAATAAAATTTTAGTGACGTTTAAACTGGAAACATCTCCAATTCAATTTTTGAAAATGCAACAACTTAGGCAACTACACTTACACATACATGTTAACTTAAAGTAAATTTTATTGAAACAACCCTAATTCGATTATATAAATTTAAAAAAAAAACGTTACAATATGATATGGGCAAGAAGTGTTTTTCAACAACTAATCCAGGCACCCATTTTTGCCTTCTTTTTCAAGCTCATTTTGTTCTTTCGTTTTCTTATCATAATACCACTTGGTTAAGTTTTGCCTATCAACTATTCGTTTTAAAATAAACGTATTATCTGGTGTTTGAGGTGCTAAAAATTTACTGTGAACAGGTAATTTTATTTTCAATCGTCTGCCTATTAGCAACTGAGCCGAAGTACATTTTAAATGTTCAATGAGAGTGTACAGCGATAATTTAGCAATGCAATATCCAAGTCAATTTTCTTTCTCAAAACGTTTTTGGCAATTTTTACTCTACTTTCTACCAACGCATTAGATTTGGGAGATCGTGTACAGCAAACTTTTTAAAACTATATGATGAATATGGCACAATATCAGCTATCAACTTATCAAGAATACCCTGTGTTAAAAATACTTTTTTAAATTTACTAATTACTTCATTCGCATTCTTGTTTTGAATAGGAATAACTTTAAGCCATGTGGAGTAATAATCAACAATTATTAAGTACGGTTTACTTCTATACTCACAAATATCCGATGCTATTTTAGCGAAAGGTCTGTCCGGTATTGTGTGAAGTAACTTTAGCTCCTGACAATTTGCCGGTTTATAATTTTCTACATCCTTGGCTACTGCCGACCAATAAAATGTTTCTTTTACTCTAGTTTTAGTTTTATTTATTCCTCAGTGACCTTTATGCCTTAAACCTAACATGTTCTCTTTTAACGCAAACTAATATTCTATCTTTGTAAAACAAAATGTTTTGAATATTATGTCTATCGTACCTTAGCGTAAATAAATTTCTTAATGATAAACTCCTTGCTTATGTTTAGGTTACTCTTCTTTGCAAAAGTTTTATATTTGTTTTAAAATGGGATCATTTAAAATTTCTTTTTGAAATTCCAATTGCTTAGATTTGAACATATTAACAATTGAGTGTACACTGTGTACAACTTCAATTAATAAGAGATCATCCACTATATATTTTTTTAAATAATTCAATGTTAGTAAATCTGTTGGATACATTTTGTTGCTTGGCAAATACTTAATTTCAATATTGTACCTGAGCAATATCAATGTAATTTTTTGTAACCGTAGTGACACAATTTCACTAATAGTTTTTTTAATTTATAGTCACCAGCGGCTGATGCTCTCTGACCAAACTATCAGTTTTCTGCCGTATACAAAATTATGAAACTTTTTAACTGCCAATAAAGCAGCTAAATACTCTTTCTTAATTTGCGCAAACCTCTGTTCGGTTTCTATTATACACCGGGATGCATAACTTAGTACTTTACCTTCTTGCATTAAAGGTGCCTCTATTCCATCATTAGAGACATCTCTTTAGACACTAATACCTTTAGATTCCTTAAAATTTACTAACACAGGTGTTACGTTTAGGAAGTTTTGAAATGCATGTTAATAACTGACTAGTGGCAACGCTGTAAAGATTATGATATATACGCCATGATTTTTTACCTTTTACGTTTTTTTACTTAAGTACAATATTCGGCATAATGTTCAAGTGTACGTTCTAATAAACGTATTTACGAAAATTACCAGTTTCTGAATTTTCATACAAAAATTAATACAAAGACACAACAAGTGGTGACGAGGATAAAGAAATTACAAGGAAAGTGCAATGCAAAATTACTTATAAACTACGTACAATTATAATTGGGAAAATGGCTACCAATGCTTCTAGTAGTAGCGAAGGCGTGGTGCAACATACGATACACACTACATTTACAATTGAACATTTTGATACGTGCAAAACTGTATTCGAAAGATGGTTAAGAAGATTGGAATCAGCGTTCCAAGTTTTCCATGTACAAGAGGAAAATCGTACTGCATATTTATCACATTATATGGGACCTCAGGTTTACGACTTATTATGCGGCAACGTTGCTCCGACAGACCCCACCGATAAAGGTTATGATGAATTAGTCAAAAAAATGAAGTCATATTACAATCCCGAACCATCTGAGATTGCAGAAAATTTTCGTTTCAACCAGCGTAAACAACAGAAAGGTGAAACAATTCAAGAATTTTTAACAGCTCTTTAGCGGTTATCACTACATTGCAAATTTGGAGATCACTTGAAGGAAACTTTAAGAAACCAGTTTGTATTCGGTCTGCCTTCAGAGATAATCCAGGGTAGATTGCTAGAGTACAAAGACCTCACGTTAGAAAAAGCAGTAAAGAAGGTCAGCAATATTGACCTATCAACAAAGAATGCAGCGAAATTACACAATACGACAGGAAGGCGATTACATCAGGTAAGAAGTCAGGTTAAATCACCACCAGTTCAAAAATATGTAAGTACAACAAACAACAAAGAGGGGACAGTTCGAAACCATGATCGCGATTGAAGTTATTGGGGTGTTTGATGATTTCTATGCTTTCTCGAAATTTCCTGTTGAAAAAGAATGGAGATTTGACAATCAACGAAACATTATCAAAATCTATCTTGTGACCTGTAGTAAAATGATGTTCAGCGACCGTAGACTTGGAAGTATACCTTTTCCTTATATAACGATCATGTTCTGAAATGACTCGCATTTCACGGATGGTTATGCTTGACCCTGATTGGGTTAGGGTTGCTAGGTGCGTGTTTTTGATAAATGACTAATAACCGGGAACCAAAGAGGGGATAGTTTTATGCTTTCTCGGAATTTCCTGTTGAAAAAGAATGGAGATTTGGCAATCAACGAAACATTATCAAAATCTATCTTGTGACCTGTAGTAAAATGATGTTCAGAGACCGCAGACTTGGAAATATACCTTTTCCTTATACAACGATCATGTTCTGAAATGCGAGTAATGACGGAACAACCGGTTTCACCAATGTAGACTAAACCACAAGAACAGGGAATTTGGTATACACCTTGAGATGAAAGTGTAGGAAATTTGTCTTTGGGAGAAGGAAGAATCTGAGAAATTTTGCCTGTCGAGTTGAATATGGGTTTAATACCATTCTTACGAAGGAGTTTCCCTATTTGATCTGTAACCTTGTAAATGTAGGGTAAAAAGGGCAATTTCGGGTTGTATTCAGCAGTAGAAATGTCCTTAGGTAATCGAGTACGTGGATGTAAACGACGATTAATAACTCTATGAATATCTCGCTTTACATAACCATTGTTCACTAAGGTTCTAGTAAGATGACGGAGTTCTGAGTCTAGATTCTCAGGTTGACAAATAGAAAAGGCACGATGGACCAAAGATTCAATAACAGAACGTTTCTGTGCAGGATGATGATGAGACGAAGCATGAAGGTATCTGTCCGTATGGGTGGGTTTGCTATAAACAGAATGGCATAGAAGTCCGTCGGGCTTACGAGACACAAGAACGTTAAGAAATGGAATAGAACCATTACTTTCGATTTCCATAGTAAATTTGATATCTAAGTGTTGATTGTTAAGATGATCAAGAAACTTAGACAATTCAAGATGACCATGAGACCAAACAATAAACGTGTCGTCAACATATTTAAACCACACTTTAGGTTTTAATATTGATGATTCCAAAGCAACCGTTTCAAAGAATTCCATAAAAATGTTAGCTACAACAGGTAATAGAGGAGAACCCATAGCAGCACCAGAAACTTGTTCGTAAAATTTATTATCAAATTGGAAGTAAGTAGAGGATAGACACTTTTCAATAAGAGGAAACAAACTCAAGTCCTTGCCATGTTGAGACTGAATCTGTTTGATGATAATAAGCGAATCCTTAATAGGAACTTTAGTAAAAACTGAAGTAACATGAAAGCTCACGAGAAGATCTTGGGGTTCAAGTTTTATAGTCTCTAGACGTTGAATAAAATGCTGAGAGTTGAGTATGTGAGAAGAGGTTTTACCTGTAAACTCGCAAAGAATGTTGGACAAGAACTTGGCTAGAGCTTGTATGTAGGAGATTGGATAGTACTAACGATAGGTCGAAAAGGAATACCTTGTTTGTGAATTTTGGGAAGTCCGTATAGACGAGGTGGTTTAGAATCTGATGGGGTAAGTCGACGTTTAGTTTCAGGAGGTAGATTGGAAGATTTGATGATTTGGCTAACCTCGCGTTCAATCCTCAAAGTGGGGTTATGGGTTAGAAGAGCCTAAGCTTCCTCAGACAAAATAGAATTGTTTTTCGTAACATAATCAATTTGGTTGCCTTTGTCGGCTGGAAAAACAATAATATCAGGGTTCTTACGAAGACTTATTAGAGCTGACTCTTCCGACTTAGAAATGTTGGATTTAGGAATTTTAGATGATTCAAGGATTTTGCCAGTGTTAATACGAATAGGATCTCAGATGTGGCGAGGAAGATGTCTTATAGAAGACTCAACAGCACATAGAATATCTTCTTTAGGAATACGTTTGGGAACAACCGCAAAATTCAAACCCTTAGAGAGCACTGATTCTTGTTCTGAAGTGAGAACAGAACTAGATAAATTGACAACCGTCTTTACTGAGTTAGTAGTAGAAGAAACTTTACGATTCTTGGATTCAAATAATTGAAACTTTTTGAGATGACCTTCAGTGGTTAGTCGTAGAGTGGTATCAGACTGCTGGTAAGTAATGTTGTCAAAGAATTTCCAATCATCCGGAGATAGAGTGTTGGCCAACTCAAGATGAAGATAAAAGAGTTGTTTCGAAATGGTGTCTAACTCTCGCCTAGTTTGCTTAATCCGTTCGCGTATCAACGCTAGACTAGCACGGTGTAAAATGTTTTTAGAAGAACGTGTCTGAATGTGGAACTTAATTTTGAGAAATGCAGGAATGATGTTGTCAGATTCTCTCTTCTCCCAAAGACAAATTTCCTACACTTTCATCTCAAAGTGTATACCAAATTCCCTGTTTTTGTGGTTTAGTCTACATTGGTGAAACCGGTCGTTCCGTCATTACTCGCATTTCAGAACATAATCGTTGTATAAGGAAAAGGTATACTTCCAAGTCTGCGGTCGCTGAACATCATTTTACTACAGGTCACAAGATAGATTTTGATAATGTTTCGTTGATTGCCAAATCTCCATTGTTTTTCAACAGGAAATTCCGAGAAAGCATAGAAATCATCAAACACCCCAATAACTTCAATCGCGATCATGGTTTCGAACTATCCCCTCTTTGGTTCCCGGTTATTAGTCATTTATCAAAAACACGTCCCCTAGCAACCGTAACCCAATCAGGGTCGAGCTTAATCATCCGTGGCGATCCTTTTCCTTTAAATACGGAGACTATTTTTTCTTAGTCACTTCTACGGAGTCTAGAATCTGGCTTGGTTCACAAGTTGATTACCTAACTCGGTAGTGGTTCTTTGTTAGATTCTCGTTTGTTTTTTCAGGTTATCGTTTTCTTTCTTACCTTTTCATAGTTTAGGTTATGGCTTGTTTTACAAGTGGATAACCTATCTTTTGAAAAGTTCTTAATTAGATTTCGATTGTTTGTTTGAGTTTTGCGATTTATCTCACGCCCTGATGAAGCCCCTTACGAAAGTGGGCGAAACGTTGGCAGCTTCGGTTGCAACTATGACACGGTCCAAACCCGGAAGACATTCTAATGTTAGTAAGGAAGAAAGTGTTATGTTTAGGGAGTTTTAAAATGCATGTTAAAAACTGGCTAGTAGCAACGCTGTAAAGATTGCGATATATATACGCCATGATTTTTTACCTTTTACGTTTTTTTACTTAAGTACAATTTTGGGTATAATGTTCAAGTGTAAATTCTAATAAATGGTTTTACAAAAATTACCAGTCTCTGAATTTTCATACAAAAATTAATACAAAGACACAACAACACTACCATCGACAAAATTTCTTTTAATTTATTAAATGCCCTTTGTTGAACTTCTATCCACTCAAAGTATACTTGACGAATTTAATAACGCCCTTAAAGGTGTCGTTATTTGTAAGATAGTTGGTATAAAATTTCTAAAATAATTAATTCTACCTAACACTCTTTGTAAGTCTTTTTTGTTTTCTAGCTGTTTTAAATTTACTATCAACTTAATATGTTTATCATCAGGCTTTATTCCTTGTTTTAAAAAAAATGTCACCTAAACATTTTACTTCTGACACACGATATTTCATTCAAGTAATTTATTACCCCCCTCCCATCTCTTTTTCTAACTCTACTAGCTTTTTCTTTAATTTTGTTTGTAATGAGATAGGCACTCTCGTGGGTGGCTTTACAGTTGGTATTACTTCAGTTTTTAAATTTATGTTATGTTTTTCTTCAAATTTTGCTACTCTTCAAAATAGCCTCTCATTGTCATTTATAAAATTAACCTTTATATTATTTTGAACATTATTAACTCTCAGTAATTCTAACTCTCTGCAAGATAAAGTCCTACTAAAGAAACAGACTGGTGATTTACAACAACAAATTTAATACGTTTAGACAATAACATTAAATTACATAACAAATTTACTTTACGAAAAAGTCTTATCTTCATTCTGTTCTCATGTCTTTAACTTGTTTTACCATCTTCAACCCGACAGCAACTCTTAAAATAATTCTTATTTCCGCACCTGTCACATACTTTTCCATGTTTCCATTCATTTAGCTGATGTACCTTGTAACATCTAAAACACTTAAACTTCATGTCCTTGCGTTGTTTTACATTTTTTTGAATTCATTTTGTCTTTACACTGCCTATTTGCAGTTGTATTCTTTCTACGTTAGTTTTCATTTCTTCCTTCTAGATAATTTTTAATTGTCTTTTTGTGTTATTACTAGTTCGACATATTTCCCCAACTTTTTTTAATTTTAAATTTACAATATTTAACAGCTGTTTTAGCAACCCAGCGTCTTTTATGAACCATTTTTTTAATTTCTTGTAAAAAATAATCCATTTTTTTTTGGAAAACACAAAACTTTTACAAATTATGTTTTTATTTGGATTCATATTCAAATTCATCCATCGCTGTTTTATAATTTTGCTTCTCCGTATCAGATAATTTTAAAGAACTGTAGACATTAATATTATTTCCTCCCATGACGTTTAGTATGTAACAAAGTATCTGAAATTACACTAAACGCACTACCAGTTACTTGCACTTAAGGTACGTAATTGTGTCCTTTTTTATTTAATTCGTTATCGGGAGTCATTGAGTTACAATGGCCTTTATCTATTGTGCTTATGTTACGTTTAATTGTTTGAAAAAATGATTTTACAAAATTTACATGTCGTTGTCGCCTGTCTGACGCTGGACTTCTTACACTTTCTTCATTCATGATTGTAATAACTTCTACTATCACGATCTTGTTCTGACACATAATTTACATGCTTTATAGCATGGCGATTTCTTCTGGAGTCTCTTGTTTTATTTTGATACCTATAACGACTATCATATAATATTTTGAGCAGAAATAAGAGTGGTTTCAACTTCGTATAGAAAATGAGTTGTCAAAGCGTTCACTAAAATATTTTCCGGTATTTGAGGCTGACGATGTTTTGTTTTCCTACCCGATGCCAAACATGATGAGTGTTCCCTTCTCTAACCTTAATAACAAATGTTACTTTTTAAAGAAAGCTTCATCATCTTACAAAAGATTGAATTCCAAGTTTGTTTTTTAGCTGTTGTACAATCACCTAAAAAATAGTTTAAACAAACAAAATAATAAATATTTACCAAATATCGCATTCTAATACTGCACTCAAGACAAAATAATATTTGTTATTCTGTACTTATCGAGTTACTCATTTCTGTGCCAAAGAATCTAAACTAAAATTAAAATTTTGCGGTACGCTAAATGCAATTCTGCTAGCCAGTAAAATTGTTTTTTTCCAAACGTTGAAATAATAAAATATACCTACACCTTAAAGGTTGCGATATGTTTTTTATACAATTTTTTTATTTATAAAAAAATTTTAGAAGAGTCCTAAAACAAATACCTTTCAACCGTCTTAAATCCTGACATCTTTAAGATGGGTTACAGTAGATATCGTTAAATTTTAGAGCCACAAACCTTTAGACATTAAACAAGCATAAAAAAGACATTTTGAAAAAGTGTTATAATTATTAATAACGATTATAAAATATATTATTTTATACAAATTTAGCAAGTATAATTAAAATTGTAACAACAATTTTTTTTTAAATTTTCTCTCATTTATTTAGCTTCAATTACAATACAATATATTTAATATTATTGTAAACAAATTAAAAAACGGTCGTTTTCGAACGTTAGAAGAAAAATTGTAAATTTTTAGTTTATAAATGAAAAACAAATATAAAAATAGAAAAGTTTTAAGAAAGGTATTTTTAATTGATATAATGGTTACTAAATATTACTGCATAGTTTTAAATTATTGTCTATCATCTAAAAACTAATATCAAATCAATAAAAATGCAAACTAAATTTAATTTCCATACAGTTCAATAAATTTTAGCATTTACCAACCAGACATGTGGTTTCTTCAGGTTGAATGCATTTGTTAGATATCGTTTAGTGCGATTTACCGTTTACGGTTTTACAGAAATGAGTTAAAATTTAATGAAAAATTCACAATTACAACATGGTCATTGTAAAATTGGAGTTTTTAAACATTCGCAAACAAAAACATATAATTTGTCTTAAAAAATTTGGGATTATTTCCTTTAGTTTTCTGCTAATTAAGAAAAAATATAAATAAATAAATTTATTTATAATTTTCTAATTTATTATTCCTATAAAAGTTTCTACACAAAGAAAATCTTTAAATTAAATAAATAAATACAATAATAATTTAGTTGTTCTTTTTATTATATTCATTATCGTACTAACTAAGGTTGTTATTACCCATATATATTATAAAAGACTGTTAATCGTATAATTAGTAGTTCTCGACGTTATTCTTGTAATTACCTCTATGTCGCATACTATGTAATTTACTTTTTTTGTCTCGTAATGTCTCGCTTAGCTAACGTGTCATAAATGGTTCACTAATGAATTCTAAAATTCTTTTTAAATTTTGGCGAACGACAATAAATTTTAGAACTGCTACTGTGATTAAAAAAAATAAATTAGTATTTAAACAAAATAATTTGTTTTATTAAATATATCAATTATAACTCACTAAAAAATAGAATGTTTTTAAGAAAACGGATATTAATTGCATTACATGTTAGCGGAAATATGAGTTATATTTACTTTTAAAATTGGTAATATGTGTACACAAAGATAACTATGAAAAAATTAATAGTAATAATAAAAAACAATTTAGGGAGATATTAATTTGAATGATAAGATACCATATTATAGCGTTATACTAAATTAATTAATAAATTCTATATAAAAGAAAGTGCTGTATTAAAAAAAAAATAAAATTTTATATTTGAAAATAAATGCAGTTTAAAGTATGTTTACATGTTGATAACAAAATTTTCTAATTTTCTAATTTTAGAAAATATTGCTTTGTTCTTCTTAATTTTTAAAATTATTAAAAACTCATAAACAGATTGTAATTGCTATTTGTAAAACCTACAAAATAGTGTCCCTAAATTTTTTTTTTGAGTTTCGTTTCTCAGAAAGCACCAATAATTTAACTATCTTAAAAAATACATTTAATTTAGATTAAATAAACATCAAATTAAGTATAATATGTATGTTTTTTTGCTGCAAATATGTATCTGAAACCATAAACATTTAAATTTTTTTTCGACAATTTTTTTATTTATGTATTTACGTTTTAAATGAATGCTAGCCCTTAATTAAAAAATTCTAAGTCATTTATAATTTGATTTATAATTAAAATAAATTTAAAAAAACATTAATAGCTTGAATAAATTTAAACTACATGCTCAAATATGAAATTGCTGTTTTAATTAGCCTAAGTTTTTATTATTTCCGGATTAAATTAAAGTCAACACTCCGATTTTCTTTGTAAAAGAAGTATAATCTTCATTTGAACGTAATTAGTGGTAGAACAATTGTAATCTTAATTTCCATTACAAATTCTCATGACATTTATTCATAGTTTGCATTTTTCATAGAAAATGGATTTTTATGAATATAAGTAAAAACCGATGTTTAATTGTTTTTTTTTATTACACTTTCGGAAATACGCTCCAACTTTGCTGATTTAACTCAATTTATGGATGACATCAAACTTACTAGTTTAAGTATAAGTAACTCAAATTTACTTATCTGTGCCTGTAGAGTTTTATTTTCAGGCGACTTTCGTGAAATCTTATTTATTTATAGTATCACAAAAGGAGCAGATGGTGAGAAAATTAATATTCTATTAAAAAGATATTATCTTTAGTTAGATGTAACTGAAGTGGAAATCAAAATTAATATGAATTTCGTTACCTATAAATCAAAACAGAATTTTTCCAGGTTTTTGCTAAAACTAAGCATCACTAATCATTGGAAAAATCAATCTATTTTTTTGTACCAAATGATCAACAACGTTTATTTCTAAATTAATAATATAAACACTAAGTCTCAACCTTGGTTTAAAGAAAAAATATTTTTTTTTAATACTCAATACTTCAAAAACCTGATAACTATAAGTAACGATTAACCTAAAAGATATCACATCGTAGAATATATATATAAGTTGCACTCATGCGAAGCTGGGACAAATGACTAGTGTTGAACACGTTCGTCCCGCGACTAAACTTTCGCCACAGCCTATGAACCGCAGGGCAAAGTTTATTTTAAACCTTCTTCACGGTTTATGGGACCGTATTTATTTGTACTTTACAGTTGTATTTGAGCGTCCTGTGTCCTTAAAGCGTTACCTTACGCGAAATAGCTTTTCTTATTTCTTATTTTTTCTTTTTCTTCAGGTAATTCAAATTATGTTTGATTAAATACAAAGTTAAATGTGTGCTCTGTTTACATTGCCTGTTATTTTTTTTATTTGAATATAAGAAAAATGACAAAATTTTAAAAATGAAACTTTTATTAAATATAGTAGGAGTAAGGCTTTACATATTACAAAAACGTTTTTAAACATTGTTATTTGTTTTATTGAACTCTAAAATATTCTATGATCATTTTTCTCTTAAACCGAGAACGAGTTTATAAGACCCAAGTAACATAATTTTTTTATAGTTTTGCGCTTTAAAAATTTTTTTTATTACTTTTTCTTATAGTTTTATTTATATTTATACACCATGTAAACCAAACAAAAATTATTGAGCCAATAGAAAGTATAAAATTTTTTACTTGAGACTAAAAATGGGCCCCTATTTCAAAGAAATATCGTCTAAATAAGATGAGAAAATGCAAATATCCCCAAATAAAGAAATAATGTTTCATCTGGCTTTAAGTAATAAATAATAATAAAACAAGTACAATAACATCAACAAAATACATTAATACAAAGAAGTAAAACTTTTAACGAAATAATTCCAAAACATTAATAATTTATAGTTTTTAAACTCTTTTTAAATTTATATTATATATTATTATTTATTTTATTAAAAAAGTGTGGTCCGGAAAATGATCGTCCTTTGCAAACCGCTCATAAAAGTGGAAGGCCATCTCTCTTATACAGAGTTGAGAAAAACAACATTATCCAAGACGCTTGTTTGACTCTATTCACAACTTCCGCCACCATTCGCGAAAGACCACAGCTACAATACAGTTTGCAAACAATAAGGTATACTTTGAAAGCTGAAGGAATAAGCTGCTATCGAAAGAAACCTGTAATAACTGAAGGAAATGCCTACCGAAGATTGCAGTTTTCAGAACATTTAAATTTTGATTGGAAAGATGTTGTTTTTCATATGAAAAAATCTTTTGCACTTCCCAAGATAATAAAAAAGTTTTTTGGTGGCCACGTAATTCTAGATATGAATCAAAAGATGTGAAACCCAACAAAAAAGTGGGAGAATTAGTGCTGCGTACTGGGGATAGATAAGTGATGCGTCGATGGACGCTTCACTGCTCAAAGTGGAAGACGTTATGCTTTCCGTACAAGCGATTTATCCCGAAGGACGAATTCGGTTTGTTCAGAACAATTCTCTTTTACATACAGCAGCGGTAGTTCAAGAATGGTTCTTGCATGCATTTCGCATTTTTTTAATTTTGTGATTTTTAAATTTACAGCATAGGTATGTATTTTCAAATGTTATTTGGATTTTTTTCATCGTTCTGTATAAAAAATTAGACTTTATTTTTTAAAGGGTGATATGTATCCTTTAATTTTTTATACGAATAATTTAAAAAGAGTAATGGAAATTTATACTGCAATTGTTCGACCACTATGTTGACTTTAATATAATCCAGATATATTAAGACTTTTAGGCTAATTAATACATTAGTTTTGCATTTGAACATACAGTTTATCATTATTCGAGCTATAGATGGAACTTACTTCATCATAAATAACAATTAAGATTTTTAATTTCTTAAGGAGAGAACATAATTAAATAGAAAACTCGGCGAAGAACAATTTAGATAAATGTTTGCAAGTAAAAAACATGTTTTTTAAACGCTTGAGGCAGTGCTTATAAAGAATAGTTAGTAACCTCGTCATATCGGTGCACCGAGTGGCAATGTTGTCAAATTTAACTAGGCGTTTTGTTATAACGTAAGTTTAGTTGTCTACCTTGCAGGTTGCGCTTAAAAGTGTCCAATTATTTTTTTTAGGCAGTTTGACACTATCGACACCCATAGGCTGCCGCACAAAGCAGTTTAAGCATTTTATAGTTATCTACACATTTATAGGGCTATCTCATACTAATTAAAATTAATAGGAATAATTATATTTAAGTTTTTATAAATAAATAAATATTTTGGTTTTAATTAATTTTAGATTTATATTAAAATTCTAACAAAATTACATTAATACATAACAGATACAAAATACATACATATAAACAATTTTACAGATAAGTATTTTATATAATAAAAATAATTATTTTGATAATTGGTTGTTAATTATATTAATAATGATTATGTGAATGACAACAAAAAATAAACAAAAATTAATGCAAATATCTTCTGGCTATCTTCAATATTTATGCGAATGTATAAGCTCGTTAGAACCGTTTCAAAGCGGAATACATATAATTTACATATTTCATTATCGATTACTTAATTATATGAGTTTTATATCATTTATAGTAGTAAAAAAAATTAATCAAAACAAAATTTGGATACCTATCTACTGAAGAACGTCTCCTGTACCTATGCAACATTTAGTTTCTAACCTAAACGTTATATAGTTAATCTGGGCTGCACGTTTTTGGAAGTTTATATAAAGTAAATACCTTCTAGGCAAATGTAAAAAGGAATGTACATAAAAATCTAACGTGCGCGTTTAGTAGGAGTGTTAATTCTAAATATTTGCCTTTATCCACGTTAATAATGAGTGCATTAGTTTCACTTCATATGTGAAAGTTTCTCTGAGGTAAGAATTAATTTCTATTTTTGTGACATAACTGGATTTTCTTGTAATTGTAATAGCAACTTGAGCTACCGCCACGTGTTTGCCTTTTTGCAATAGCACATGTCAATTAAATACATTTCCCTAGAATCAATAATTTGAAGCACGTACTAAAGAGGACATTGGTTACTAACATCGATTTCGCAAAGTAATCTGGGGTCAAGTCGTTGGCGTACTTCGCGTGATGGTCTACTAAACTTAAAAGCACGCTTGCAATTAGAATAATGAAAATTACTAGGAAACTTGACGCATTCGGTTACAACGATTTATTGTTTGACTTACAAGCATCTTTTGTGTGATATTATGTTATATGTAACTATTTCTTTTCTTATTCCTTTAGCCACTTTTAGTAAACAATTGCCCATAGCTATTCGCATGACTGACGTAAAATACGTGCAACGTAGTTATAGATTTTATCACAACTAACGAAAATAAATTTGTTTTATACAATTACGGTTTGAATTTGTTCAATTTTCCTCTGGTTGCAAACTGACTAGTTTTGCATTAAGTCAAAGTTTAGTTCTCCGATTATCTATTATATTATACTGTTATAGTGTACTACAATAATTTTTGCAGGACTTGCATCAACATGATTGACTGTGATCTTACCGACGTGCTCTTAATTGTTACTAAATATGTAATTCCGCTTTGCTTTTTTTACCCTCCCTTTTTTGTTGTTTAAAATAAATATATGTTTTGTTATAACCTGTGTTTTGTCTTTTGTTCTCTTTCAGTGTTCGACATATTACAACGGTATCTGCCAATAATAGTTTCCGACCGTTTTGACGCATTTTTAATTTATGATTAGCATACCAAGACTTGCATTCCTCTCGCCAAATTGTATTGAGCTAGCCGCCTGCCTTTAACTTACTAGTAAAAATTCACTCAACAACCACTTGTGAGTGCATACCTGTATTCCACAAATAAAACAACAAAGTAGTCTTAAAACTGATTTATTAAAAACAAGAGTAACACTGTAACACAACAAAAGGAATTCGTAATTATAAAACGCTGTAAACTGCCATAATTTGCCTTTAACTGTGAATTTATCAACTATGACTTGGAGATATCATTTATGGCGGCCAAAATTTCAAATTAATTCTTTTAGTTGACATATTTCCAACTATCTTGTTTGCAGAGTAGAGATGTATTCAAATTAATATTATTTTTGTCTACGTTGATGAATACCATTTCGGGGAATTATTAAAATAAAATTAAATCAAAATAAAAATTGTGTCTAGAATTTATTTATGCCAAGTAAATCAGGTTAAAGATAAACCAAAATGGAAAATAAAGAAACGTTAGCTACTTTTACGTTTTTAAAATTAAAGAAGTTAACTTCTCTATTTTAAACTTTCTGATTCGTAAAACAGTATCAAAATTTAAATGGTCAATTATAAATCGACATTTATCGAAGCGCTTTAAATTATGCTAATAAAATGCCCATAGTGATTAAAACCTTAAATTATTAAATATAATTCTTATATCATACTTAAAAACTACCGATTTTAGTAAGAATACTAAAAAGTATTTAGTAACAAAAGCTTAAAAAAAATAATAATTGCAGTGTGTTTACTGATTGCAACATTGCAATTTTATAAATTTGTTACGCTTTTTGAATACGATAATAAATGACTAAAACTTATTCTATACAAAATAAACTAATATAAAAAAGAAAGACAATAGTTTTAGTTTTGTTGCACTTGCAGTTAATGTATATATTAAAAAAATAACAGATAAATTATAAACATTTTTAATTCATAAATTTTACAATTTTGTGTTAAAAAATGAATCTGTTAGTGAAAGATAAAAGTTAAATTATTTCGCCGTTTCTAACGTAGCTCTCTACAACCAATAAATCTAAAACTGTAAATTTCCTATTCATTTTAAAGTCTGTTTATGCTTTCAGTATACAGATGGCACTTATCTACCATGGATTTAAAAATGTACTTATGAATTTAAATATTTCTGATTAGTATGTACATGAAAAGTAATCACATTTCTATTGTTTAAATGTGACTAATCAGAACTTTTACCGTTATTTATACTGCACGAATGTTAACATTTATTTAAACTTATACACAGTAGACATACTAAAATTGATATTCCTCATCCGTAAAGTTTTTAAGAAACAGTGATTAAATATTCTTCGTTATACAATGAAGATGAATGGTAGTTGTATAATAAACACTAAAAACTATTAAATAAAATAAATTTGAGCATTATTCAATTTGTAATAATTCTTTTTTTTTTTAAAAAAAAACAATGTTTATCTGCTAATTTACATATTTGTTCACCAATTATGATTTTGTAAATCGTAACATAAACGCAATTATTGTAATTGAAATGACAAAACAAATGTGATTGTTTGTATATTATTGAACAAGATACAAAAGTTATTGTTAATCTAATTAAAATTGCACACTTTTGGACGCTTTTACCCTAATAATACAATAAATGACAGTAACGAGACGAGGGAAAATAAACTGAAGTCTGCTGGTGCTAATTAGGGTTGTAATAATTACAAATTAAGAGTTTAATATTTTGTATATTGTTCTTAAAAATTTTGTAAGTTTAGGTTACATGGTACAGTCAAAAAAATCTTATAAGTTTAAATAACTGTTTTAAACTGTAATTGAAGACTTCTACTATGCGATATATAACAGAAAACGCACAGAATTATTTTATGTGCACTTTTAATAGATGGCATTTTTATATAAAAATGTCTTTTCCGTAGTTAACAAATGCTTTTAATTGTTAGTTAATAAAAATGAAAAATTTAATTAAAACATTACAATTCCAATTTAATAACTAAAATAGTTAATTATACATCTTATTTAATGGAAGATGTCGCCACACAAACTCAACTTAGAATTAGGGTTTCTTTGAACCTGATTACATAAATTTGAAATTTGTCATTTATTAACTGTTATAAAACATTGCACTCTTATTTTATTAAAAAAATCAAGTTTATTTTAAACTGAGCAGTTACAATGACTAATATTAGTCTGTTGCGTTTAACATCAATTGAACTTTATTGTATGTCTGATTCAGCGTTTTAATATTTTAGCATGCACATTCATATTGGAATAATGAACTATTTAATAAACACCGTTTAAATGCTTTTATTGAGCTTTATCATAAGTGTCAACAATCTAATTCTAATCGGTTACATAACGTATTGCTCTGTAGTTATTTAATTTTTGCCTATTTCTGTATGCTTTCTCAAAACTAAATTCTAGTAGTTTTTTAACATTTTTTTTTTTAACATTTTTAGCATTTTAACATAGAGGTACGCAAATCTAAATTTTTGTACAATGCAAATAATTCAGTTAAAAAGCTGAAAAAATGTTTTTTTTTAATTTTTTTGATTTTACCGTTATGAAGTTTTTGAAATATTTGTTCTGGTATTTGATCATTCAGAATAGTTTGAATGTATTAAACAATGTTGCTTGATGCGAAGTAATAACATTCTGTTGAACTTTCATTGTTTATTATTTTTGATAATAAACAATGAAAGTTCAACAGAATGTTATTACTTCGCATTCAGAATAGTATTACACTAAAAGCTTTTTGTAATAAGTTTTGTCAACTCAATTAATCTACAAAACGTCAGTACATTGGTCATTAATAATATTTCTCGTGACTTCCGTCTTAAACAAAATTTATACTTTCCTTTTAAGGTCGTCGTGTTGCATCCGGAATTTAATTTCAATGCCATATTTAATTAACATGATTCAAATTTGCATTGTTATATAACGTTTCTATTCAATTTTAATGGTCTCATGGCGTTTGTAGGTTAGAATGTATAAGTTTTTTTATCGTAAAATTTGTTCATATGTATGGACTCTTTTGATTTAAAACATGCAGACATAGTGTTAAACGCTACAGACATATATTTTTTTAATCTCTATTAGTCATCTCTTTATTTGCGTTATTGAACAATCCTACAAAAAAATAAAGTCTTTATTTTCTCAAAAGTCTTTAGTTAAAATATTCTTCTTTTTTAGCCTCTGTTCAATAATTATTTCTTCAAGATTAGGTTGAATGTTTATATATGTACTTGTTTTTTTTGTCATCAAAATATTCAAATCTAGTAGATTTTATTGTTATCAATATATCATTGCTTTTTCTATTTGCAATCTTCTTGCTGAATAATGTTCACAATGTTTCAAGAAACAATTTCATTATGTTTATAGCAATTATTTAACTAAACTTAGTATTAAAAATCAAGCTTAGAAGACCAGCAAACTCCCCCAAATATGCACCAGTAAAATAAGTTAAACAAAAAAATTATTTTTTAATCCACATTTAGAATTAACATCTGTTTTATATTCTAAAATTAAAAAAAAAAGAAAATTCTACAACAACAAAACTGTAATACCGTTAAAGTAATCCATCTCTAAGTGGAGATATTTGCATAAGATTTGATATTTTCACTAAGTCAATCCACAAATAGTATTTATTATAAACGAGAGAACTAGTTTATTTAAATTGTCATCGTCAGTTAATCTAAAAGCAAATGTATTAACAAAAATAATTTAACATTTAAAATAGTTTACAAGTTATTATAAAACTGTAAAAAGTGAATGACAAATGTCAAAAATGAAAAAAATTAAATTGAAACTAACATTAAATGCACAGCCATAGGTGATATCAAATGGAAAATAAAAAATGAAAAAAATAAGCGAATTAAAATTTATTATTAAGAAGTGGAGAAATACCAACAATTTTATTAAGACAATTATCTGAATTTTCATTACAAATTGTCGCAGGCAGGATTCGAACCTAGATTATATTTGTGAATTCATTTTAAATTATAAATAAAATATCGAATAAACTGTTAATGTTAGAAAAATTTTTTATTTGAATAAACTGTTAGGAAGAATATCTAAAAGAAACTGTAAAAATAATTCGAATAACTTACATACTTACAAAATTATGTAAAAAAAACTGTTAAAAATAACGGATACGCCCACTTTCCGTTTTTTATCAGACCCATCTTTTGATAGATTTGAGACAATATTAAAGCGAGCTCCATACCAAATTTCAAGTTACTAAGAATTTTGGTTGAGGGTACATCGTTACACACACAGAGACACACACACAGACACCCAAATTTTTTTTTTTCAAAAATACATTTTTCTGATTTAGGAGACCTTTAAACGTAAAATTATGCCAATTTTTTTTTGTTTTAAATTGCGATCGCTATATTTTATTTTATTGGAAGGTATAAACAAATTACGAATAAAAGAAATGCATTATTTTGGAAGAATAGAAAGAAAAATCAAGCATCAAAAGATACAAGAATAGATAAAGAATTAAAAAGAAATTTTTTAATCTTAGAAGCAAGGTCAGAAGAATTAAGAATTAGATATTCATTAGTAAAATTAGAATAAATTCTTATAACATTGTTAAGTCCAGGAGCAAGTTTAGAGAATTGCAAAAAAAATCGACAGGTTAAATTGGGATAGAAAGTTTATGTATTTTTGGTAGACCACAAAGAAGCGGTGTCGAGAGATTCATAAGTTTGAAATGATATATGTCTCGATTTACAAGAGAATTAAAATTACACAAATAAAGACATGATAGAAAAGATGAACAAAAACCAAAACAAGGATTTTTGGAAATACTTTAAAATCGCCTCTATTAACAAAATCTTCAACTTTATTAACCAAGCTCATATCTGTGTAATACAGAAGATAATCTTAAACAAAGAATAAAGAAGAATAAAGATTGATACTTATGTTTTTAAGTTCTTTATATAATGATTTTATTTCTGCTTTCATTCATATTCTTTTTCCATTTTCTAAAACTTTTCTGAACTGTTTAGTGTTAACATTTGTCTTAATTGAAACAAATTTTGGGATAAGATCTTTATGTTTAAATTCGTATGTTTACCATGAAGCACTTGCTTTTTAAAATTTTGAATTACAATATATTGACAAGAATTTTTAATATTGTAACTATTATTAAAACTAAATTATTTAGACTTAAAATATGTACACGTTTATAACTAACCGAACTAATTAAATCTTAAGATATTTAATAAAAACACTTACCCGAAAAATAAAGTCCGCGGATAACTTTAGTTTAACATTTGTTTTCAATAAAGTCTCGTATTTACACTTGAATAATTTTCTTAACACGACCGACTTTGAATTAGTCAAATAACTGACCCATGATTTGTTTGTACCGCATTTATACATTTTGGCAATCATTCGCGAATGTTCTATATCTTTCGGTGAACGTTCTGGATAATTGATAATAACTTCGTAAAGGCTCTCAAACTTGAGAATAATTTCTTGAAAGTTTCAATAAAGTTAAAATAATCCATCTCTAAGTGGAGTTATTTGAAAAAAAAATGTTATTTCCGTCAATGTCAATCCACAACAAATACTACTATTATAAACAAGAAAACTAGTTTCAATAATTTGAATTGTTATCGTCAGTTAAACTAAAAGCAAATAAATTAACAAAAATAATTAAAAATTTAAGTTATTAAAGAATTATAAATTAGATATCGAGATATATGTACTACATAAATAATTTATATTTCTATAATATAGAATACATATAAAAAAATTAAAAATTATTTTAGTGTATGCTCCAAATGTAAGCAAATCAATAAACATTAAAAAATACATTGAAATCAATCAATCAATTTTTAGTTGTATGACATAAGTACAACCATAAGCATTATTAAAATCAATAATAACAAAACAAATTAAAAATTCTATTCTTTTTTTTTTTTTGAATGTTCGTTTGTTAGTTTATTTACACATTATTCTACCAAAGACACTACTCTTAAATATTTTTGGTAAAATTTTTAAAGTAGGTGACAAGAAATATACTAATCAAATTCGTCCACATCTAAAGTAGTTTAAGCGCATTAAACATTGTAAAACTACAATCTTATTAGAAAATGTGAGATTGATGTAAGAATGTTGTAAATATAGATATTAGAATATTCTTGGATTTTAATAAAATATTGTTTAATTGTTTAATTTAATTTTAATTGTTTAATATGTTAAAAAGTTGGTAGATCAATTTTTGAGTATAAAAATGTTTCCAAGTATAATATTTGTCCCTCGACCCCCACCAACTTTTTCGTCGGCAATGTCAAATTTTATAACCGGATATATTTGATTCACAAACCTGGTGCAGTACAGACGAGTACTGTATTATTTACGCCCAACAAGGCTTTTACCAATCAATTATTTCACGTAAAGATGCGAATTAATTTAAGGGTTACTTAGGGAAAAACTGAGTAAGGGTAAGCCGTTATATTTTTCTTTATTCGGGGTTTAATTTGATTCTGTCCTAATTGGCTATAGCGGATTTCCACACGTTCACCGTTATCAGTGAAGATAACAAACAGGTGCCATACTTGGGAAAATGCCATGACGTCCCGTTTTTAAAACGTTACTATTCTCACCGTCAAGGGGTTGGAAACCTTCAAAATTGGGCTTCTTTTGAGAGGAGCTACTACCATAAATTATTACGTTAAGTCGAAGAGAAACGCTGCGCATTTGCTATCTCAAATGATTGTATGCTTGGAAAACTAAATTTACTTGTGGTAGTCGTATGTACGTTTTGTCTTAGATTTAATATTACGTTTTAGGTAACGCAAGTACGGAATTACCTTATCCCCTACTAGATAAAACCTATTATTACAATTTCAAATTTTACGATTTGTATTTCGGTGGTCATGTCAATTGTTGACCGTACGTACCTGTTAGGTTAACACAATTTATATTATTATATCATTTGGTGCTTTACAAAGTCGTATGCAGTGCGCGTTAAGTCTCGGAGGCTTAATTTGTTTTGTTATTTACTTTTGCGATTTTACATTTGCGAATAAAAAGTCCTTCTTTATTCGTTTGTAAAAGTTTAGACTGACAAAATCAGTTGATTGTTTATTATCATTATAGGGCGCAATTTACATTTGATTCGGCCTATGTATTAACGTTTGGAAAATTTATACTTATGGACCTTCGTCCTTTTTGGAATTTTTGCCTGTGATAAAATAAATATATATATTCTGTGTTATTACTTCTGTCGTGTTATTTGTTCTAAGAGTAGAGTTAGGCAATATCTCCCTAATTTAATCTTTCATCGTCTTGGCGCCTTTTTTTAGATTTAAGCTATAATTTAGCATCATAAAGCCTGCGACTCCGTCTCTGGAAAAACTGTGCTAGCCGTTGCTTCTTTTTTTTGTTGTTGCAACGTAGCAGGTTTGGCTGCCCAACCATAGGGACCTGATTTTCTCGTAACAATATAGATACAGACATAGTTGTAGCAAACGACATCTAACAGTAACAATAATATGTAAAATCTACTATTTAACTAATATTTAATTTGTGTATTTTACACACGTTGCATACTACTGCTGTCTAGTAATGTCTGTTAGTCGTTTCCGCACTTGTATAATAGTTATCTACATGCTGGTGCGGTAGTTTAGATTTTACAAAATTTTGTTGATGCACGACGTGCTGCGGAGTGCTTTAATTATTGAGTAATGCAAAATGGTTAACGTACAAGAAATTTATTAAACTTTTTGACTAACAGATTTATTCAAAAATTCATAAATTATTGTTTTGTCGACCCTGCGTCAAAAGGCACTACAAATTGTATCAAAAAATGTCGTCTAAACACGACATTATTACTTGCTTTTTAAGCTCTTCCTAAATTGCGCCAACTCCCGTGAAACACGTTGTTCCTTTTTAGTCTGATAGCGTTTATAGCATTCCTTGCTTTTGTGATCGTGCATACAATGCAGAAACGGGTAAAACCGCAGAAATTCGTATTAAACAACATCAAAAATGTATTCGTCCCAAACAATCTTCTAAGTCAGCAGTAACAAAGTATGTACTAGAAAAAGGTTATCAAATTTTGTTTAAAACCAGCAACAAAAAAACAAAAAGGTTTTAGATAATGTTTCTAATTAAAATCGCAAAAAATTAGGGAATCTATTGAAACAATTAAAAATCCTTATAATATTAACCGAGATTTTAGTTTTCCTTTACTAAAAAATTTGGAAACTAATTTTATCGATCTAGACCGGAGGCCGGTCTAGAAAAGCAAAATTTTAAGTACGCAATCCGTTTATTCTAGGCTCTAAAAATGCCATTGCAACTTATAACGAAAGCTCAGGTTGTGGGATAACAACAACTATAGGAAATTATTCAGAATTGTGTTACGATAATATTAATAAAGAATAATACTCACCTTTTAGTGAAAGTCTCTGGCAAAAAATTACGCTTACTCAGCCGTTGGAAAACAACTAGTAAAAACAGACGTATCAAACATGTTTCAAAACTTGCTAAAAATGATTTCAACGTCTAAAAAGGTCAAAAAAGGAACGCGCGTTTATTACGAATTTAATCAGTCAATAGAAGTATTTAAAGAGTAGATTAAACTGAAGTAAGATGATTAAACTGGTCTAATTTTTGTTGTCGTCTAAGTAACTTTAAAAATGTTAAACTTGCATGTGTGTAATTTATTTTGTGACTTACACAATATTTAGAAGAAATAATGCGACAAAGTGGTTATAAGTACCGTTATTATAATGTTCATAATAAGAACTCCGACGTATTAAACTAAACAAAAATAAGTTTTTGTATTGTACTGAAAACATAAAATAAATAAAAAAGCAAATAGTTGAGTTTGCATGACAAAATAAAGCATTCTTGTAACTGAGGTGTTTATTTTTTGGTACTAGTTTGACAAAAATTTAAATTTGAATGCATATTGTGATAGTTAAACAATAATTCAAAATGTAAATTTTTTTATCAAATTAAAAAATTAATCGCTTAGATTTTTGATAGAAAAAAAACGTTCGTTTTGTATTAGGACAAAGCATACAAGAAAAAAAACGCAAAAAGTGTCTAAATTCTATGTCGTAGCTTGTACGAAAATGTAAGCGCAATAGCCATTGCAATTACAATTTCTTGAAATTGAATACAATTTATTAAACCTGATGCTTTACCATTCGAATGACCAAAGTATTATGAAAACATTTGAAAATTGTACAGCTGGTACTTTTTTTATAATTAAATTTACAATAATACATAAATGAGTACCTAAAATAATAATACATATTTTTAAAGCCATAATGTAAACTACAATCATTGAATTTATTTTTATAAAATCTGCTCAGTTTGCAAACCTAAAAACCTTTATGGTGTAATTAAAACTGACATTAATAAAGAGTTACTCATAACAACTCACGAATAAACGTTTTATAAAATAATTAACTATTAAATTTATAACTTATTTAACAGAAGTTTAAGCAAAAGTTAATTGTTATCCTTGAAAAATTATTTAAAAACTTATACAATCAAATTTGAGCTTGCATTAAGTATTGGCAATTTAGAAAGATAATTTTTAATAGATCAACAAACTATTGAATTAAATTAGATGTATCTGTAGGTCTAATATTTCAATTTTACAAATCATTTAAACTGAATGAATAAATTAAAACGATCTAATGTCGCAAGCAAAAGTTCAAATGGTAAATATTCAACGATAAAAATTTGACTGTAAGAAATCATCGGTACAAAATGGTCTATAAGTAAATTATCAATTGAAGTCATAGTTAAAATTATAAAACGCGTCGCTTTGTGCGGACTAATATAAATTCTTTGTATTTCAAAATAATTTGACGTTTTGTAAATTGCTCCTTTGTGACATTTAGAATCCGATTTCATTAGTTTTTACAGCAAGAAAAGTCTATATAAATTGTCAGACCTATAAATTTTAAAGCTGAGTCAGACATTTTTTGTTGTTAGAAACATGATATGCCGTTTCTGTGTGTAACAGTATCGTTAGTGTTTATTTCTTTTATTTACATGAAGGAAACCGCGTGCGATTTAATTATCTACATTTGACCATAATTACATAATCGTCTTAATATACTTATTGGATTATACGTTTCTCTATTTTATCATAATAAATAAAACATAATATATAACATGTTTCAATTCAAATACAATTTTATTAGCAATCTAAAATTAAAGTTAATAAATAAAAACATACGTAAAAAAACTAATGATACCAAAACAGCAATTTTCTACGTTTGACTGCTCATAATTTTTAAGCTTTAATAATTAAGAACATTAACGCCGACGATAATAGCCGGAAAAAACTATTTGAAATTGCCTAACAATTCAGTTAGCTCATAAACCCGCGCGAATTTATGTTTAGATAGTGTTTCGTGTATTGAACATGTTGAAACGTGTAGTTTTTTTAGCAACATGTTCACTACTTAGTAAACTTAAGTATATGGTAATAAATAAACTTACTGTTTATTTAAGTTTGAACAAAAAAATTGCACATTAATTTAAGTTTTGGTTAAAATAAATTTAGTTTTTTTTTAATAATTTAAGTGCACTAACCTTTTAAAACCTTAGTTTGCAAATATAGGTACTGACTAAAAATATTCCTATATATTTCCTTAGTAGTAGACTTGACTCTTGTTTAGAAATTTTAATTTTATTAAACAGTTAGTAGAAAAAAACATTCCCACGCATAATGACTAGTTTCTCCTTTTTAGAAACATTTCACTAATTTAATTCTCCGATTTAGTGTTGCATTACTATCTTTGAACTTTCAGTTTTCTCACTTAAAAAATTACTTTTACTTGTTTCTGGACGGTGAATAACACTAATATCTTTTTCGCCGTCTTTTATGTTTTTTTAAAGGTCTGTTGTTTTAGAATATTTACTCAAAGGTCCTATATAGTCACGAAACCTAAAATTATTAAGTTTATTAGCAATCCATTCTATGCTATCACTGTTCGTCATTTGACACTACATCTGGATAACTTTTTGAAAAAATACTCAACAATATCCTGATTTGGTTTCCATTTATAATTTTGCGCTTCCATTCGAAGGTTAACAATGTTCTAAGTTACCGCAAATGTGTCTTTAAGCAACGCGTTCCATTATTGCCAGCATTTCGTTTTACACGGCAAACTATTCCGCCATTTTCTTGCGACGCTAGTTAATTTTGAAAACGCAAAATATTTTATTGCCACCTCGTCCCCAACATACAACCCACCATATTCTTCAATTTTAGTAGGCCAGGTTCCTATTAATACATCACATTTCACAGTATCAAAATCTAGTAAAGTTTGATGGACGTTTTAAAAATAACGCGGTTTTTTAGGGGTATCGCCATTTTGTCTCCAACTTCTGCGTTTTTCCTTTGTACCGCAACTTCCGAATCACTCACTTTCCATTTTTTTTTCAAATTCCAGACGTGATCACAAACACTAATTAGCTCTTTGAGAAACTTAATATCCGCGACAAATATTCCTTTCAAATATTGGCAGTCCTCAAACAATCAAAAACTAGGTGTTGCATTACAGGTCCAAATCATACAAAATTAAAAAAATTCTTTGCTTAATCCCACTTCTGATATCTCTAACATCGCTCTACACACTTATTAAGATATTTTATTGATTTAATACAACCGTAAAATTGCATCAAAGTTTTTAAGCGACGGTCACAAAAACGAACTAACTGCAACTACATCCCTTCTCGCTTTATCGTACTAACTCATCCCTTAGAAAAACCTAATGATATTAAAAGTTACTAAAGTAGCAACCGGAAATCCCCACGAGTACTAATTTCTAATCGAGTTTTTTTTGTAATGCGGGTCATAACGGCACTGAATCCACGTTCTAATAAATAAAAAGCCGGAAAAACAATCAACAGCTTCTGTACAATAACTCATAATGCCTGACATAAAATTGAGGTTTGTTTTTGTAACCAGAAGTTGTATCTTTTTGAAACATAAGTTGCTTTTGTATCAGTATGTATTTATCTGTATTTGTGCTCTGAGTTTGACTACTTGATAAAGTTTTAACGCCCAGTGGGAAATATCCAAGTGAAAATGTTTTCAAATCTTTGGTTAGAATCAGAATAAAGCGCACTTAAGTATTAACAATAAGCAAATAAATCTTCATCTCTATTTTGCAATTTTCAAAGATTTGGAAACTGAGAACCTATTCCTTGTTTCAAGTACTGTTTGTCAGTAAACGTCTTGCGACTAATGCAGATATTACACTTTTAGGTTTGATTAAATTTAATGTGTCACCTTAAAGTTCCAAATCAGTCTTGTTAAATCTGGCGTATAAATCAGTCATAATAACGATGTCATTTTTTGAGATAACTAAATTATGCCACAAATCAGTGTCTGTACTTTCCAGAAATTTCAACGCTGGATCAAAGAGAGAATAGAAGCGATTCCTTTTGGTTTTATTAACCTCTGTAACGATATAATGTAGTGATTTATACAAGCGTTCACTTTTTTGCTACCAAATGATGTCGATGAATGCCACAATGTACTAATAATACATTAGGTTATAGCTTGTTCTAAGTACGCCAGAAAGATTCGGTGTTGTGAAATAAATTCAATCCCTTATTCAACTAACAAAATCAACTAATGTTGATTGCCATCTTAATTGCAACATTAAGTAGCAAAATTGCTATTACTAAATATATGTTCCATACTCGGTAGAATACCTAGGTAACAATATTTTTCTAGATGATCATCTCTACCAACAATATTTCTTAAAGTTTAAAAAATTGTTTGTGGATCTTCCGGAAGATTATTTAAATCAAAAATTTCTTTAAATGAACCAATCAGATATTTCATTGCAACATGTGAAATATTGTGGTTTAAGCCCAAATTTCTTATTTTTTGAATAAGTAAAAACTTATCTGAACTATTTGTTTTATTCAATAATAGAGAACAGTTCTTAGAAACACAGAATGTATTACTATCTAACTGTATACTCTGAGGTTCTACTTTCACGTTATCAGAACTATGGATTCTCGTTCAACACTTAAAATACTTGATAAAAGCAGAGCATCGTTTGTATGCTTTTTTATATTTTTATAAAGTTGACCGCATCTTCTTTATTTGTTTAACAAACAGTAGGTTAACAAAATCAATTTAACAATGGCAAATAGAAAATAGATTTAAAAAATCATGTCTTGTTCAAAAGTAAACATCGTAAAATGCTATTGTGGGTTTCTAGTTAATTAACAATCCACCACTACTTTATTTAATACAGATACAAACTAAGTAACATTATTTACACTACAAAAATAATAAAACACACAACTTAAGCGTTATTACAAAAAGGGGCATGCTAACAAATGTAACCGAATGAAGTATTGCGTTGCGCGCATCGTACTCCGCTCCCCGTCGGCCGGACACTGCTGTTGACCTCGTTCCTGGTTCGCTCTTTCTCGATCGTGCTAAATTAGAAATGCTGGCGGTCTCGATACTAACCGCTACAGTACTCCCCTTCCAGCGACGGAGTCGCGCTCGCGACCTTCGGCAAATCTGACTGGTGGCTTGATTACACGGCCAGCTCTAGATGTAGTGGTAGTTGGCGTCGTTGTGGTTTGCTGCTGTTTCTCCTCGGTGGGGGCTGGTGTCGTTAACTCTAAACCTTAAGGGGTTGGCGCGGCGCTGATTGTCGTCAGCAGATGATCTCCCGTAGATGGCATAAAGCATGGTTTTAGCCGATCCATTGCGACATTCACGGAGCTGCCATTGACCCTAACGGTAAATACTTTGCCGTTTCTAGCGAGAACTTCGTACGGGCCCCTATAGGGCTGCTGCAATGGTTTTCTCACTGCGTCATCTCGCAAGAAAACGTGTGTGCACGTTTTGAGTTCGGGATGAACAAAAACAGCAGTTTGGCCGTGACGGGCTGTAGGAACCGATCGCAGATTTCGCATTTGTTGCTGTAGCATTCCTGTGAAAGAAATTGAGTCGAGCTGGTGGTCTGTGTTGTTTACAAACATTTCGCCTAGAATTCTTAGCGTTGTCCCGTATACCATCTCCGCCGGTGAACAGGTGAGGTATTCTTTATAGGTTGTGCGTAGACCCAGTAACACAGTTGGCAGTATCTCGGACCATTTTTCGCTTTCGTGACATCTAACTGCTGTCTTCAAGGTTCGATGCCATCGCTCTAAAATGCCGTTAGTTTGCGGCCTATATGCAGTGCAGCGTGCGCGTTGAATACCCAATAGCCTTGTAAGCGAACTTGTTAGCGCTGCTTCAAATTGCCGGCCCTGATCGGTAGTAATCGTGCGCGGTGTGCCGTAACGTGAAACCCAATTTGTGTAGAAAGCTTCGGCGACGGTTTCTGCGGTGATATCCGCCAACGGAACAGCTTCCGGCCACCTGGAGAAACGATCTAACATTGTTAAGCAATATCTGTATCCTTTCGATGGCGGTAGTGGTCCTACCAAATCCAAGTGTACGTGTTCAAAACGTTCATCTGGCATTGGGAATTCTTGCAGTTCACTTTTTGTGTGCCTGTTGATTTTAGATTTCTGGCATGGAATACAGCTTCGTGTCCACTGTGCGATGTCTTTCCGCATGCCAGGCCAGACGAAACGCTGCGAAACCATCCGCATTGTTCATCGTGCGCTACTGTGCGCTGCACCATGACACATGTTAAAAATTTGCCTTCTCAAACCGCTGGGTACATAAGGTCTAAGTATTTGCGTAGAGGCATCACACCATATTAATGTTGACTCTCCCGGGGGCCTAAACTGCTGCATCTTTAATGATGTGACGTCTAGTCGCTGAAGTTCTTCATCTCGTTCTTGTTCAGAAGCTAACTCCTCTGTCGTCACTACCGATGGCAATGTTATGGCGTCTAACCGTGACAGCGCGTCGGCAACTACATTCTCTTGTCCTGGAATATGTAGGATTGTAGTTGTAAATTGCCCAATAAAATCTAGGTGACGTAACTGCCTCGGCGAAGCTTTCTCGGGTCGCTGTTGGAATGCAAACGTTAATGGTTTGTGATCGGTTTGGACCACCAGTTGCTTGCCCTCGACCATGAATCTGAAGTATTTTATGCTCTCATAAATCGCCAACAGTTCTCGGTCGTATGCACTGTATTTATTTTGCGCTGGGGTGAGTTTCTTAAAGAAAAATCCTAAAGGCTGCCACTTGTTTCCATCTAGCTGCTGTAGCACAGCACCTATAGCTACCTCGGATGCGTCTACGGTTAACGCTAAGGAAACAGATTCTGCTGGGTGTGCCAGGAGGGCCACTTCTGCTAGTTGCGTTTTGCACTGCTCAAATGCTGTTATTGCTTTTGGGGTCCATACGATGCTGCGTTTGTCCCTTCTGGTAGCACCGCGTAGGTACTCGTGAAGAGGTGCTTGCAAGTGTGCCGCGTTTCTGACGAATCTTCGGTAAAAATTCACGGCACCTAAAAACCGGCGTAACTCGGTGATAGTTTCTGGCCTTTTGTACTCCTGTATAGCTCGTACGCGGTCTCGTAACGGCTGGATTCCTTCAGGCGAAATTAAGACACCGAGATATTCTACCTTTTCAACACTAAACACGCATTTCGCGGGGTTAATGCGGACACCATATTCGCGTAAACGTTCAAATACTTTGCGAAGATGCGTCTTGTGTTCTTCTTCGTTATGCGAAAAAATAAGAATATCGTCGATGTATACGTGACAAAAATTTAACCTTTGGAGCACTTTGTGCATAAATCTTTGAAAAGTCTGTGCCGCGTTGCACAGTCCGAACGTCATATACACAAACTCAAATAAACCGAACGGAGTCGTTACCGCCGTTTTGGGAATATCGTCCTCCGCGATAGGGATTTGGTGATATGCCCGCACCAGGTCTAGCTTCGTGAACACCTTATTTTGATACAGGAAATGCGTAAAGTCGTTGATATGAGGTATCGGGTAGCTGTCGTGGACGGTAACCGCATTTAAACGCCGGTAGTCTCCATACGGACGCCATGTCCCAGCCTCCTTCTTCGGCACCAGATGTAACGGGCTCGCCCAAGGGTTGCTGGAGGGTCTACAGCCTTGCTCCAGCATATACTCGAATTCCGCCTTGGCTGCTGCAAGCTTTTCGGGTGTGAGCCGGCGAGGACGTTGTGCGACTGGGGGGCCTTTTACTATTATGTGATGTTGAAGATTGTGGTTGTTTCCCGTTGGTCCTTGGGATGCTCTGGTGATGTCTGCAAATTCCGTTAATAGAGCGTAACAGTTGCTTGTTTCGCATATTGTCGTGACTGATGTTACCGCGCTGCTAGTTGCAGACAATGTAGACACGTACAGTTTAGTGGTCGTATCAATTAGGCGATTGTTTCGCAAATCCACCAGGAGACCGTAGTGGTTTAAAAAATCTGCACCGATTATAGGGCGCGCCACGTGTGCTACGTAAAATTTCCACTTGTACGGTCGACGTAACCCGAAGTTTAAACATAACAACTCAGTCCCGTAAGTGTCTATCGTAGAACCATTAGCGGCGTACAAACGGAAATCCGACACGGCACTAGGTCTCTTTGCTTTCGCGGGTATCACTGAAACGTCAGCACCGGTGTCGATTAAAAATCGCGTTCCCGTCGTTTTGTCTGTTATAAAGAGGCGGCTGCTGCGGGATCCGTCACTGATCGTCTCATTCAGCGATGGACCCCTTAGTTTTCCTGTTTTGTCAGGAACGCACAGGGTTGAGTGCATCTATTAGCTCGACCACCAAAACGACGGTGATAAAAACAAACGTCCGGCTGTGCGGATTTGCTGCGTGACCGGTATCGCGTTTGACTTTTTCCTCGTCTGCGCGCTCCGTTGCGATTCATCTGCTCGACCATCTTCGTAAGCTCTTCGACTTTACGCTCCAACGTCGAGATGGAAAAGTGGATAGGTGGGGCGGTTTGCTGCGCTGCCGTTTCTGCGTGCGCGGATGCAAAAGAAACTGGCGGTGGGGATATCGTTGTTGTAATGGCGGCGATACCTGTACGCTATCGCGCTATCGTTTACTTCTCTGATTTTATCCGCAATGGCAGCCATTTTATCCAACGGCAAGGTGTCACTTACTGATAAAATCTGTTGTATAGTTGATGGTAGCCTCTGAAGCCAAACCGTACGCAACACACTCTCGTTTAACTTGCTACCCGCGTGCATTTTTAATTCCCGTAGTAGTTGAGAAGGCGTTTTATCTCCGAATTCTAAGTCTGTTAGCACTTTGCGTAATTGTTTTTCCTCGGAGTCTGTAAACCGCGCGATCAATTCTTTTTTAAGTCTCTCGTATTTGTTTTTGTCGGGGGCTGACATTAAAATGTCCGACACTTGTTGGAGCACCGCACTGTCTAATGCAAGTCAAGTACGATAACTATTTAATATAATAGGATATAGTTAAGTTACTAAACTATTCTAACAATTTGAAATGTTTGTAGAAAATATAAAAACAAAGGCATTTGGCAACTGATGATTTCACTGGTTTATTTAAATATCCTGTCAGAAATGTAACAACTTGTCAGGCATGTAATTTCTTGTCAGATTTTGATAATGTAACGATATATTTGAGAAATAATCACTTTTTTTTTATTTGTCTTGCGCAACCCCACAGTATTAAGAGTTCAACACATTATTTAAAAAAGCTTTACAAATGTTGTTAGCATTACTATTGACTTTAGAGATTGTCTTATTACTTGTAAGATATTTTGATACAAAACCGTTATTGTTGTTTATAGTATATTTATACAGAAAGGTTAGCACATTGAAAATTTATTTGTAAAGAAGTTGATGTTAAGTTTAAAAAATCTTTTTTTTTTAAGATTCTAAAGCTTATTGCCAGCAATTCAAAAAAATTAAAACAATGCGTTAATCGTCATTTTTTTGAAAAAATTTGCTTACAATTTAAATCATTCTATTAAAAAAATTTTGTTGTGGTTTGTTCTGTAACGTGCATTTATTTTTCGTTTGAATACGTCTGATTTTCGTTAACATTTTTGTATTCACTGTTGATGTGAATCCTTTTGCGCAATACATTTTTGACGCATGGCACATGCGTATGAGCCTTCTTCTTAAGTACGAAGTGACCCTCCATCTTACGTTTAGAGATGAGGTGAAGTAGACATTTTTTTGCGTGCTGCAAAAAGTGGAATTACCACTTATTTAATTTGTGTTTGTGAATTTTTGCCCCAATGGTGAAAATTATTTAAGCTGGCGTTCGTTGTAGCCCGCATTCGTTAGTAGCACCGCATTCGTTAGTAGCAATTGCATTTTGTTGTATTTACGAAAATTAGAATAAAAACCCGTAAATTAGAAGGGGTAAGTCATTTTTGTTTTGATTCGAATTATATAATTCATCGCAATTTACGTTCTAGTTTTTCTCTTTGTTCCGGATTTTTGGTTTCGTGCTTATACGATGTTTTTGGGTATGAAAGTCTTATGAATACGTTTTCGATCTTTATACGTCTGCGATTATGGAAATTACGATCTACGATTATCAATTCTATTGATTTCAAAGGCAAGATATCAATCAAATCTTCGTGAAAGATACAATTTATGGAAATTGCATCATATTGCACCAATTCAATGAGTCATGATGAACACACCTTAATAGAAGCTGCGCGATTCGCAAGTGGTAAAATTAAACCTTCAAGAACAACACGTATGTAGATATCTGTAATTATTAGTTTTAAGTTACGTTTTTGGTTTCAATATTTAACCATTCATATATAAAAAATATTGTGGCGTCCAACTTATAAAATTTTTGTATTTATTCAATTCAAAATTATTAATCTTAAGTAACGTAAGAATTCCCACGACTCTAATTAATTAAATATAAAAATGCTCATTGCTCTTATGTATTATGTTTTTTTATAATGTGTTTTAAATAAATATTTTTGTGAGCTGGCTGGTGCATTCATTTATTTGTAGTATGTTACATATTTGGCACCGATTATTTGTGTGATGTTACAGTTCATAATGTTTTTTCACTAATTGACTAAACACGTGTGTGCTCTTGTAACTTCTTTGTAATACATCATTCAGAAGAAACAAATCAGAAAATCGACTAAATAAGTAACAAATTTAATTTTTATTTTTTTTACTTATAAAATCAATATTGATAATAAATTTTTAATTGTGACATTTATTTTCACTAGAATGTAAAAATAATGTGTTAATGTCGTATGTTATAATTAAAATAGAAAAATAAAAGAAATCATTATATGAGATATAAAAATTATTTAAGCTGCTTCAAATTTCACTTACAGACGAAACATAAAGAAGGGTCTGTGCATATATTCCAGTTTTTGTATTCACATATGCAAGTTTCTAAAATGTTTAATAAATAAATGCTTAACTGATGTTTAAAAAACTTTTTGCAAACTTTTTACAACGTTAAATTTCACATAATGTAATTTTATTTTATTTATTATTTTTATTAATACACCAGTAGTTTAAGTCAACTCAACACTTCATTCATGTATACAAAAAACGTAGTCGGCATTTTCCAGATGTTGGGTATCTCATAATGAATTATGTAGAAAACAATTATAATGCTGTCAGTAATGTTGCAAAAATACACAAATATTAACAAATCAAGTTTTTGTAGAAACAAAAAAAAATATGTGAATACTATGTATGTCATTAATTCAGCCAATTAAGTACGTTTTCATTTTATTCGTAAGAATTTATGAATTCATTTTATTAACAAATAATTAAATGGTATCATAAACAACAATATTTTGTTAAAAGCACCAAATGTATCCAAGATCCAATATTTTGGCAGTTATATTCTGTACACTTGTTGCACAATTAAGTAAGACTTTGTATAGCAACTGCTAAAGATCTGCAAGTGTTATTATTTAATAAATGCTAAATTAATAGAGACCGCAATATTTAAAACTCGTCATCGTACGTAATATATAATTTTAATAACAGATTAGTGAAAATAGTTGACATATAATTTTCTTGCCAATTTATATATTTTTATCACGAGTGTTTTATTGCTATTGAACAACTGTCTCATCATGTGATTTTTAACAGTTTTTAATAGCCGCTAAGTTTTCTCACATTGCAAAAATAAAACTCATACAGAACTTTTTTTTGTTTTATATATTTATATGTTGTATTATAATCCATTAAATAAATAATATGTAAATTATGTTTTTTAAAAAATTTTAAAAATTCACTACTTAGTCAACAACACAAACATTTAAAATAAAAATTTACAATAATTGTTCTTTTACTGCAAATTTTCAAAGTAACTTGTCTGAGAATGTAAGTATACTTTTTGCTGTATATTTTTAAAATGTTAAATATATAATTACATTTTTAACAATGTCATAATTAATTATAAGTATTTAATTAAGCATTGATTTATTAATTATTAAACTTTCAAAGTGATTAACAAAACCGCAAAAACATACATGCTTTTTATAAACTGCATAAGCTTTTTTATAGATTTATAGTTGCAAAATAATAATAACAAGACCTTGATTTTTAATTGTTGTTAAAAAAATTAGTACATGTAATATAAGTAGTTATCTATTTAATGTTAGTGGTGGTAATTGAACACTGAAGAGAATTATAATTTTAATAATAATGAATATATAAAATTTTCACACTGAAAGTAAAAAAAATATTGTCCGTTAACAATAGATTAATAGCTCCAGTATATGAAAAGCAAACTAAACTAAATGGTTTACTTATTTTACCGACAGTGGTCTGTACGTGCAAGTTGTAATAATCCAAGCTTGCACTCATCCAAATCACGTGGAAATCCAAAGTAACTCGCAGATTTACGGCGTTGGTCGAGATTGCATTCATATAGAGTTTGTTTCATTCGTTATATAATAATATGTGTGATTTGTCTATAGTTTATTTTTGTAAATATGTGTCACAAATGTTTAACTAAAAACAAATGCATTTAATTAAAGAAAATTATGTTAAAAATCTGAATTTAAAAAAAAGTAAAAAACAAAAATTTTTATTTCTTATAGAATTATTTTTGATATAATTTTTAACTGGACAAAATACTTACCTTATAATAGTATAAAATGTTTTTAACTTATTTTTAATATAATCTGTATAAATATAATATGTATGTAAATGTGAAATTAGCTTAATCTCAAATTAAACTCTTACACTTATACAAGTGAAACTTACATGAGTTTAAGCAGTTGAAAATATTACACGTATAAATAAAAAATAGCAAACGTTTAAGAACAGAGCTTTGCGCGATGCCACAAGAAGTTGAAGTAAGTTTAAACAACCTATTACAAACTCTAACATATTGAGATCTATTACCCTCAAATTCTTTAACAAATTTTAAAGAAGGCGCGTCAAACCTTTTAAAATGCATGATAGAAAGTAATAAGATTATGGTTGAGAGTATCAAACACTTTTAAGAAATCAAGTAAGGTTAAAGCAGTATTAAAAGCGGAATTTAAAGCCGCAATTATATCATCAGCGACAGAAGGTGAAGCTGACGCGTACTATAGAATATTAAATTTGGTAAGATGAGCATTAATTTGCTTTGCAAGTATCTTTTCTAAAATTATTGATAAAGATGAAATAATGCTTATTGAACGGAGATCATTTAACTTATCACACTTTTTTGGTTTAGGTATTGGTAGAACATGTGCAATTTTTCATGAAAAAGAAAAAGTACACTTTTAATATGCGTCACAACTTGCAAAATGGAATGACAACAAAGTTGTATCATTCTTATACTCAATTCGTCAGACCCCATCACATTTGACTTCATGCTATATAATACCTCTTCAACTTCTTGCTAAGAGACAAGAATAAATGAGAACATTTCCGTAACTTCAGCTTTAACATTGTAAAATTAGTATAATATTAAGTTATCAGATGCAGTAATTGAACTATTATTATTAATTAGAAAGCAACAAAAAATGTTTTAATTGTCTCAGGATCTCGAAGATGGGGAGGTAAATTACCAGCGGGCGACTGTTCCAGAGTGTATAAGTGTTACCTTTGTTACCAAAAACAATACATTAAAAATAAGCTCTTTTTTTCCTGCGTACAGACGCGTTAACAATTTTTTTTTACGATTTGTTGTAAACCCAGTTTGCAGAGACACGATAACGTTTAACTTGGCGCAAAGCTATATCTCGCATCATTAGCTTAACGTTATCAGTGAGCCAAAAAGTAGAAAGCTTATAGTATTTGTATAATTTTAAAAAAGTGTGTATATTAAAAAGTTCAAGTACAACACTATTAAAAAACGATACATCTTTGTCGATGTCATTCATGCGATAAAAAATTATTCTAAGAAATTGAATTTAAATCATTTAAAAATAATTCTGTTTGTATACCATTAAAATGCCTAAATGTTTTGGAAGCTGCATAAACTTTGTTATAATTAAGTGTTACAAACACCAGAAAATAGACAACAAACCATGTGTATCAATAAATCCATATTCAATAACGGGAGAATATGCAGCCAAAATGGCATGATCGATCAAAGCAGAAGAGGATCTGCTTGTTTGTTGACTATATAAATAAAGCAAATCTGTTGTTAAGCCTTTATAATGCAAAAGTATAAGAATGCAAGTTAGACAAGCTTTAAGCCTTTATTATGCAAAGGTTTAGAGAATAGTATTAAATTCTAGAACGAATGACAAAATAAAACAGAAATTTCATTCTTATATATTTAATACAAGTACGAGTAACGTTATATCGCATAAAGATTTTGGGAACAGTCTCGTGACACAAAAATAGTTTAGTGGTATCACGATAGATTTGGTAATAACGGGTTTGTTTACAACGAAGCTCTTATTAAAATGGTTTGGTACAGAAACACTTAAGACATTTAAGATCTTTGGTCTTGTTTGCACTGAAGACATTTATGTTTCGTTATAACATACTCGTACAAGCTATTTTGACACATGACATGCACTTTATTGTGGTAACTCTGTTCTTTTGACGACCGCACAAAAACATCTACCTTGTACTTTTTCATTAGTTGAAAAAGGCTTACAGGTGGTCTGAATGGGTGTATATCTGTACAACTTTTTTGTATATCTGATCTTTGAACGTTCAACTAGAAAAAGGTTTAATAATGCCAAAGACAGATTTTACAGAAAAAGCTTCTTTTGTACTATGCACGCACACTGTTGTATAGTACATTTGTATTTATGCCTAATATATTCAAGAGCTGGAAAAAAATTATCAACGGCCATCTTTTAGTTCTTTAAAAAAAAGTGGTAGTTTCCACACATTTGATCGACAGTGTCTATACCGCATTTAATAGAGTTGTAAAATAAAATTATATCCGGCTTCTTTGCTTCTTAGTCAACACGATTATCTGTTTTTTTTTTTAATTTTAAATTTGTACCAGTGAAGAAACCTAAAGAAATAGAATCAAAACAATCATAGGTTTAAGATCAAATAATATATCAATAAAAGAATACATTTAAAAGTACTTATGGTTGAAAATTAATAACCTGCAATCAAATAAACTATTATTTGTGTGCATAGTTGACAGTAAAATAATACACTTGTTCTTCTTTGAACAGTGGGACAGCATTGTCGTATCTTTTTAGAATGCACAAACTAAAGAGTTTAAAACGTTTAAAAGCTTTGCTTTGTACGGTAAAAACTCAAGTAGTATTTTAACTTTATTACTGTGTACTATTCCAATCATTGTTGTTTTATTTTTTATTAACTACTTTTATAGAGGATAACTTATGTTCTTGTTTTTAAATGGATCAACCAGTTTTTGCACAACATTTATTGGATTATTGGGCATAAAGTAAGCGACTGGAGGCTGTGCTTAGAAAATTTTTAACCTATATTTTGCAGGCTTGTTCGGAATGTATTGGGTAAAATAGAATTGACTTCTATAAGGAACAATCATTTTGTCCACCGTCATAACTTTTCTAAAGGTGTATTTGGTTTTACAGCTTGAGATAAAGCAGATATCTTATCAGTGCTAACTTAACTGTCTGACTTCTCAATAAGTTAGTTGTCTTTTTGTCAAATTAAAGTACTCTCAATAGAGAAATCGTATGAAACTTTTCAAATTTTGTCTGACTTCACCAACCTCTTTTTTATCGAACATATGCTTGGATATTTCTTTGAGTTTCTTTTAGGTAATAAACTTCAGATTTCGAATAGGCACTCCAAACAAATTTTGAAAAGTAGAAACACTTAAACAAAAAAAATAATGTGCAAAATTAAAGACGTCGTTATAGTACGTGAAAATAAACAATTTGTATTAAAAAAATCAGAATTAATTTATTTACATAATTAGTCGTGTGGTGTATTTTATACACCAGGACGTACAGAGTTCGTTTGTTTATATTACTCCACAGCCACGCACTAAACTGACACTAATTTTATTGTAGTCACTAGTAGTTTATTGAATGCTGATAGGTTACATAGAGCGCCTGTGATGGACAATAAACATTTTATACTTTGATTTTTATAATGCCCAAAAGTTTTTGATAACCTCAAGTAGCTATAAAGTTGGTAAACGTTTACCACCTTTATAGCTATTTACAGTATTCGTTTATATATATAGTACTTCATACTATGAGATGGCTCTGACATCAATCTTTTGCTAATGACATTTTTAATGTTTAGAACAAAGAAATATATTACTCCAAACATTAGCAGTCATATGGTTGATAGAAGCATATTTAATCTTAAAACTCTTTCTGTTATTCAAAATTCTTTAACAAAATGGTATCCTACAAAACCTGTTTTGATCTACGTTGGAAAGTATCTGAAATCAGTGAATACAAGTTCAATCTATTGTTTTAAATATATGGTTTTTTGCTGTTTCAATCAATGCCATACATTTAACTTCTGTTGATAAAAGTTTTTTAAGAAATTGATCAGTTTGTTACCAAAAAATTGTATCTGAAATACAACTTTTTGTTGTAGATGCAATAAACGTAGTTTGCTTTAACGTTCTACAATTTAAAAAAATTTTTTTTATGTTCCTCAGTATTCGTTTGGCTGCTGTGTAAAAAATTAAAACAATAAATTGTACTAACTCAGATAACTCACTGCATAAAATATATCTGGTTTTGTATTACAACAAATATATTTGTCAATGTTTTGTGTAGTAGATTTTACTGTTTTCTAATTGTTTGACGCTTTTTATTAATTCTATTTATGGAACTATTAAAATTGTAATAAGATTTACTTCGATCATGTTCTTTTTTCTGATCTAGAATAGAACACGTATTAATCTGAGTTTGATTGGTTTATGTCAACATGTCTTTGCACGGTCTAGAATACTCGGGAAATCCGATTATAATCTGTTTAGAAGTTTTTAATCATCTTTTTGCAGATACTTGTTCAGTTTCAGGTTTTTTATTCCTAATCGACTGTTTGGCTTTTATTTAATTAATCTAATGGGTAATTATTATGATGATCTTCAATTTTTTTATTATTTCTTTGTTTGTCTTAACCATTTCCCTTAGATTTTTTTATTTTTTTTAAATCTTCTAAAATCCTTGTAATATTTGTTTAATATAATTTTTAACTTTTTAATGAACTTTACATATCGAGTTATCTCAACTTTTTAGTTTGTTACGATTTAGAAAGCAATTCTACAATTGCACACAAGCTTTAGTCTTTATTAGCTTATCCCGCCGACTCCAGAATCAAGCGCAGTCGAGCGAGACAAAGTTGGCTATAAAACCCGTTGCACCAGCTCTACTGATATTTTTTCTTCCGAGACCCATTCCCAGTAAGACCTTTTCTCTGAGGCCTGTTTGAAATAATTAAAACGACTGAAAATCATCTGCTCGACCTGCACTTTTTCAGTCATATAATTTTGTTACATTCAACCTTAAGACAACGACCGTGGTTATTTCGTTCAATTAGCCTCCTAATTATATTTCTCAACCGATTGAAAAAATTACAAGTTATTTAGGATGATTGCTTAGATACTGTATTTTAACTACTACAACAATTTTATTTCAATTGCACACACGTTGAACACACTGATTAAATTAATAACATAATTGTACTTACCCGAAACTTCCAAACTCTTGTTCACTCGTTCACAGTTGTTATTTTCGCAGCCCAAAGCACCTGGAAATCAAATTACAAATCGCGGTAAAGATTGAAAGATAGTTAAAACAAAAATCAAAATTTTTGCACATTTACGTGCGCGCAGTGCACGTACATATTACGTACGTGCAGCTTACGTCTATTAACGTATGCACAGTGTAAGTATAAATTACGTGAACAAATGTATGTAAGATGTACCAGAAATGTACGCACAATTAACAAAATGTGCTGTATCAACATACTTTACAAGAAACTAAAAAAAACACAATAAAAAGTTCCTAAACTGAAGTTTTGTTAACGCTACCTATATCAAGAAGAAAAAATATATAGTCTTCTATACACGGAGAGAAAAGTTTACTGTAATAAAGCAAAAACAGCTATATTTCATGCAAATAGGCTGTTGGTTTTGAGTCATGCCGATGTACGCTTAAATAAAGCTTTCATTTTATTACAACAAATATTTTGAAAAAGAATTGTATAGATTTTATAATATATCAATTTAAGAAAACATTGTTTTCTTTTATCATTCAAAAGTTGCTTAATGTGATCGTAGAGAAGAACCATAGTTATGACAAGTACTGCTTTTTCTTATCTCTGTTGATTGTTGTGTTTTATCATAAATAGGTTTAATAGTAATAACACTTCGTATTAATTTAAGCACGCAGTGTCATAATGTTTGCTTTTGTGCAGCTTCAGGGTATGAATGATTTCAGTAAATATACACATAGTTTAAACGTATTTATTTGCTAAATTCAAAATAAATGTGCTATATTTTTATCATCACTACAGTTTATGGTTTAATCTACATTAAAATTTATAATTATTGGTAGATAATATTACCGATCCAAATGATACTGTCCTTGACACCAAAATGTACACGCATCAGCATTAATAGTATGTAACACTTAGAATATTAGTCGAATCTACACCATCCGAGTTAAATAATCTTCTTGTAACTTTTAGAAAGTTATTTTTTTCTGTCAAAGGGTTCTCCAACTACTAAACTTAACAATCAACCCAAATTCACCTTCCTTCAATATGTCCAAATTATTTTCCGTTAGGCACACAAGGGATGTAACATCAATTTCTTGTTCTAAAAGAAAAGCAAATGCACGATAATTTCATTTCATTGCAAAAAACTAAGTCATACATGCCAAAAAATGTGCAAGCTTTGCGACATAATTCTAACATATAACGGCAGTGAACAATATTCAAAATCAGAGTCAATACTTACTTGTAAGTTTTTGATAGTTTCCAATAATTCACTAATTGATGTAGTGAGTTATAGATTATATGCTGCAAGCAACTTGCTATAAAATGATGGATCCATGTCGTATAGTTCCAAACAAAAAACTGTCGGAGTCACGGTACACGTATATTATCTTTGCCACAGCTTTAGCAAAAAGTTTAGCACATATTGCAAACCTTAACGTAAATTAAATTGCTGATACCTTATTTTAGACCAGCGTGGAACAAATAGTGATAACATAAATGCTTACTTAAAATTCCTACTTGTGGTTTCTTAGTAATTTATTACGTACTTTAATCGCTGATATGATTTCTTATAATAATTAGTTGAATTTGATCAATTTGTAGTCTTAATTTTAACAAAAATTTTTTACTTGTATCATTATAATTATGAATGATTTAATAAAAACATGTTTGGATTGCAATAAGAAATTTAATTTAAGTTTTAGAACATGTAGGTTTAATTTTATTTGAATGTGAATCAATTTTAGAAAAAAAGCAAATGCTTTAAATATGAAATTGTAATGATTAAATTCAGCATAATATTTCTCTCCGTGTACATATGTGTTATTTGTCACTATTTAGAATTTATTTTGGAATTGTTTTTTTTTATGTTTTTTAATTTCCTCTGTTTAATATTTTTTATTTAACTTATTCAATGATTTTTATTTAATTTTTGTGATTTCTTAATCATTAAACGTAATTTTTAAAATTATTTGTTACCATTTAAGTTATAGTATAATATACAAAAAAAAATTTACACTTGGTGGTAAAAGGACCTCATTTTTTGCCACTAAGGGCCACGACCAACTTAAATCCGCCACTGATTGTATATAAAAATTTTGATAAAATTTTAAAACATAGGAACATAATCTTATATTTTACCAGCTAACATAAAAAGTACGATCAATTTTTTGTATCTATTAGAATAAAAATGCGTCACTACTAATTAATTCTAAATTACGTTTGGAAATTTCTCAAAAACTCTCAAAACAAAACATCAAAAAGAACTTCGCATTGATTGAACAAAAACCGCTTTTCATTTTTAGATTTTGCTTCAAATACTAATTTTGCTCATAAAATTGTGCTTTAATCACGTTATACTGACAGATAAACTATAAACAGCATCTTGTTACTATTTCTGTACCTTTTATTTAAAATTTGACAAACTTGTTAAAATATGAATTCATAAATTTATTACATAAGTTTTAAGGATACGAGTACATCTAAAACTTTTTGCAATTTAAAACGTTAATAAATTTACAATAACGCATAATCTTTTCCAATTCCGGTTTTTTATTTTATAGATCAAAAACATTTGAAAAACGGTCTTTTAGAAACGGAATTTTTTGTTTGTTTTATTTTACATTTCTAATATTATTTTGTTAGAAACAAACTTATTTATTTTTTCAAGTTGTAAATAAAGACAATTCATGCATAGTTACTTGTAATATGTTGCTCACAGCAAGTGTCAAAAAAGTATTTAGCATTAAATATACTGTCTAATTGAGAAAAATTCTAATATGTTTTTACATAACACGGTTATAATACAACAATTTTAAAATAACATACTGAGAACTATAAGACAATACACTTTATTATATTCTTTATTGTTTACTTATTTTTCTAAATAAATATCTTCTATAGGTAGAATGTTTATTTTCAACCATATGTGTGGCACAAACACTAGAATTTTAATAGGTTTTTTTTGTTTATCCGATACACACTTGATTACAACAATCTTTACAATTAATTAATATATTCCCTATTTATCGTGCATTTCTACTAAGCATTTAAGATTACCGAAAAAATTCTTTTTGTTCTTGCCATCACAGAAGATTCCTACGTCATCATCGTATTCATATGAATCAAGAACAACGCACTAGTCAAATTAAGTATCAGTATATTAGTTACAATTAAAAATTCAGTGTTAGCTAACCTGGCTAGTTGGTACCTATAAGAATTTTTATTTTGCTGTCACAACACGTTTAACCTTCAAAATTAATTTGCATTTAATTCCAGATTACTAATATTAAAATAAATATTATTAAAATATAGTGAAATTTGTTTTTGTTCGATTATCAGTCATGTATAATACAGATTAAACGTAAGTTAGATTCATAAAACAACGAAGTAAGCAACGTCTTTAGTAACAATTAGTTTGAAAAAAATGTTCAGTTTCAAAAATACTATAAACCTCAATTATTTTAATCATCACTATCTGAAGATTCCGATTAACTTGAATCATTTAAACCAACATTGATTATTAAAGGTTCCACTGTAATAACTTTTTGTGCTGCCAACATTGCAAACGTCAATATTCGTTCGTTAGTGTAGTTACGTAATGAACGAAAAAAGCTCTAGGGTGGCAAAATGAAAACTAGGAATCCACATAAAAGTAAGTGTTCAAAGTCAATTAATATATTAGAATGAGTACGCGACAGGTGGAAAAATCATTTTAAAAATCTTGAAATCAATGTCAAATCTGACAGATTTAGTAATAAATGTAGTACCAACATATTATATTTCTGTTGATTTTTTCTTATTTTTTCAAAAAGGAATGTAATTTTATGAAAGACAACACAAAAAATAATGTACATTACTCTCGTCGAAAGAATCATAGCATAACTCACTCACATGCAACGCTCGGCCGTGCGGCCTCGCGTCGCATTAACGTTCGTTATGCTATTTCTTACTTTCGACTCTTGTTACGTAAACTACTAATCTCGGTTATACCACTCTTGTATTATTTTTTCTGTATGAATCACGCATTTTTCCTATACTTCAGAAGTACACTGTTGTTCCACATTCCACATTGAAATTACTTTTTCATCTCCATACTCGTCCCTACCAATGTGTTTATTGTAATATGGCTTTGCATGGACCTATATAAATTCGATTGTATTAAACTCACAATGATAGGGTGGTAGTCGTAGCACTTCATGTTCGTGTTGTAACAGTTCGTCCACTTCATATTTCTTTTCTTTCTTATGCTGTTTAGCTATGTTAAGTAATTTACTTTTGAACATGTTAGCATCTGTCTTTTGTGCTTTATCAGCTGTTGTTATAATGATTTTTGGATGTTGTTTTAAAAAAGTTTGTTTTATTTAATTAGGATTTTGTTAGAGAATCGGATGAAATTGAAGACTTGTTATTGATGCTGCTTGAATTAAAATTTTTTATAAGGTTTTTTAATGTTGTAAAATTGTATTGCAAGTACTGACGAATATTATTTTGTGTATCAGGTGTTAACTTTTTATTGTTTGTTTCAATGTTTGCAATTATGCTTTCTGAGAAGCTTATTAGGTGTTGTGATAAAAAAATAAATGAAAGTAATAATAAATTTAATAGTAAATTAAATATAATTATACATAATAATAAATATTGTGGGTAATTTTCTTTAACTTGGAAATGCTAACACATATACAGGTCATTCATTTCGCAGATCGTCAGCTACACTTTTAATTGAATCTGGGGTAGACTTAATGACACTAAAGAAACATGGCGGTCGAATGTCATCAATGGTCGCTGAAAAAGTATGTTGATAAATCGCTATTACACAAGACTAGAAATAGAAATAGAAATAAAGTGTTTAGAACTTGTGGCAGTTGTGTCCATTCCAGAAAAAAAATTCAACGCAAGAAAATTTGACTGTTGTACTGAATAATTCAAGAAACATGTCATTCATACAATGCACATTTAATAACTGTACTTTTGATATAAAAGAAATGTAACTTTTGTATAATAGTATATTAAAACACAAGTTACAGAATGAACGCGCTTCAATCACGATACCGGGTTTCATAAACGAGTCGCGAAGCGGCGAGTTTATGAATCGGTAGAGTGGTTGAAACGTATTCTATGACGTGTGTTTTATACAAGTTTTTCTATTTTGATTCAATTTTTAATTTTTCCGTATAATTTTAATTTTAAAACAGCATTTGGAAACTTTTGTATTTTATTGGATTGGCAACACTTACACTTTGACATATTGAAAATTTTATCTTGGCATAAACATTTGAATTTCAATTGTTAAGTTACAATAATTTTGATTTATTTTTCATGTAACGCCAACTTACGATGCAGAGATCCCTACTTTGATAAAACGAACATTATTAAAATTCGTGTAAGAATTTGTTAATTCTTACACGGAATTTAGTGCAAGGAATTCCAGTTCTTATGTCAAAATAGAGAATAAAATATTCTAAAACTAATATTCACCTTTACTGATGTGTATATGTGTAAATATATATCCGGGAAAAAAGTACACACACTTTTCCTTCATTATCCAAACTTAAGAAAATAGTATCTTGGATTTTTCGATTTTGCAATAATTATCGTGAAACAAAAGCTAAGCGAATTTTAGGCAGTTTACAAACATCAGAAATCAAAAATGCTATAGAAGTGCTAATCAAGTTATATCAGTTTGAAATAGCGTTGTTAAGGTCCGAACGATCCTTAAGGGCATCTTTAAATATTTTCTTGCTTAATCTCTTCATAGCAAATGCGGTGTTCTTCGAGTTGGTGGAAGAGTAACAGCCGTATTCATAGTCGTTCGCCGGCGACTTGCTGGCGTTTCTCGCCAGAAGCAAATTTCAATGCATAATCGTTCGCCAGCAACGACGCGCATGCGTTCTACCACAAACTTCAGTGAAAACCTGGCAAGTCGCTGGCGAACGGTTGGATGTAGTCGATACCATTTCCGGCAATTCTCTGGCATTTGGAAATTGTGAATTTTCGTTATTTTTAAAAATAAAATAGAACGTAAATTTAAAATAATTTATAATGCAAACAGAGACGTTTTTGATCTGCAAATTTACTTACCTCGTCGGTATCAAATAAAGAAACCAGTACAAATGTTTTTCTTTATATTTTTATTTAATTTTTCTTATTTAAAAGCTGACATCTGACTATTAATTTAAATATTGTAGGTATATTCGAGACATGGAAAACTCATTAGAAGTTTATAATGAGGATCAATTTAAAAACGGTACAGATTTAGAAAAATTATAATACAAGACCACAAACGAAATTACTAATAGAGGATTACCGGTTCTTGTATTAATTCTATCTATCTGAATTTGAATAAATTTTTTTTTTCATCGTAAAAACACAAATAATATGTTTACTATCGTACATAGATAACCAGTTGCAGAAATTTGATATATTTAAGCACGTGCTTTTCATGTAAACATGTAAAGAAATGAAATGCGCATGATCATTCTTTAACTATCTTAATTTTCAAACATTTTCATCTTATGCTTCTACATTGCGGAGTTCAACAGTTACTTACATCTATAAGAGAGTATTATTGAGTCACATCTGGTTGTAATACGGAAAAATTGTTAAAAACTGCACTATTTGCTTTCGAACTAATACAAGATCTTATAAGCTCATGATGGCTGACTTACTAGTTTATCGAACTCTTCACCTTCCCCCAGTATTTTTACAAGTCGGTTTGGATTTGGTGGGCCTATCTTAATTAAAGACTGTAAGTTACGAAATGCCAAGAAAGTCAAAGCGTATATTTTTTTATTTGTGTGCCTAGTTACCAAGGTTATACACCTTGAGCTACTCACAAGCTTGACTGCCAAAGTTTTTATAGTGGTATTTAGACGGTTCAGTGGCCGTAGAGGACACTTTGGTGTTATCGGATAACGCTACTAATTTTAGAGGCGCCGCTAGAGGAATTAAAGAACTGTATGAAACTATAAACTCCGAGAAAGTCACAGAGCCATTATCTAAATTTATGACTTCCTTTAATATCGAATGGAAGTTTATTACTCCTAGGAGTCCTCATCAAGGCGCGTTGTGGGAGAGTGGCGTAAAGGTAGTTAAAACGCATTTGAAAAGAAGGCTAGGTAACTCATCTTTTATTTATGAGAATTTATCTACTGTACTAGTATAGATCGAGGCAACTTTGAATTCTAGGCCCCTTTCCTCGCTCTCAACCGATCCAAATAATCTTTTGACGCCTGGTGACTTCCTAATTGCTCGTTCCTTGTGTGCCTTACTTAACTGTAACATTACGCAAATAAAAAAGGGTCGACTACGAATATATCAACGTCTTCAACAATTAAATCAGAACTTCTGGCAAAGATGGAGTCTAGAGGGGATTCCCGATTTACAAAGAAGAACAAACTGGTTCCAACGTTTGTCACAATTAATAAAAAAGAGTACCTTAGTTTTTTTACGTCCACTACAATGGCAACTTGAAAGAGTTGTTGAAACTTACCCATCGCCGGATAACATCATCCGCACAGTTTCCGTTAAAATTCTGTCTGTCCAACGTTCCGTGCATGGTTTATGTACACTACTCAATGAATAAAATGTTAAGTGTTCATAATAAAGTGTACCCGTGGACTAAATGTGCTAAACCACATTAGTGTAATACTGTTCAGTAAAAAATAATATAGCTTTAGTTTTTATTTCATGTTAACTCTGTGGTAGAATTTTGCCTTATTTCAAAATCACGAGATTTCAAGGCGGCCGGTTTAATTGTGTTTTGAATTTAGCGCCTGATGCGCTCTTGTTAGCTCAGGTAATTGCATTCTATTGACAACTCTGCAATTACCAGCCATTAGCACGTTAAGTTATTCTAACAAAATTGATGTGTAAGAATACTGTTGTTAAATTATGTGTTTATTGTTTCATATTAAAAGTATTAAAGGTTGTAATGCGTTCACATACTCAGTGAATTTACCTCATGCGATATGCGACGCAAATAAATGCAATTTCGTATAGTCGGTCTTGCAAACGATTTAACACGTGTTCCAGCGGCTTCAAGAATTATAATTAACAAATTATCAACAGCAATTACCATTTTTTAATAATTTACGGTAGAACAATGGAAAGTCAATTGTAAACACTCGAAAAAATTTGAAAAAAATTGATTTAAATTACATTATAAAACTAATCCAATAAAAATAACAAACAAAGCAGTTCTAAAACCGGCTCTTTTGATACCAACGTTAATTATCTGCCAAGTTTGATTGCTCGAGGTGTATGTAGTTTTAATCATTAATATTTACGAGGCAGTGTATTAAACCAACTCAAGAACACCAATAAATACTGATTAGTGATTATGCTAGTTGTATTTGTATTTGTTTGCTAACAGAATTTTCAAAAACAATATTAGAATGTTTAAAATTACTCATTAAAAACAAAAGTAATGAAACGTCTGACAAAAACAGAAAAATAAGTTGTTTTTTTACGTAATGTGATGCTTTTAAACTGTCTATCATTTTATAAACTTAATATGTATGCATTATACCACTTATTATTACTCGTTGTTAATTAAGTGTAATACTCAGCATATGATTACTAACCATACTTCTGGCGGCCAGGCTACAAAAAATATGCGACGTTACAGAAAGTTCTTGAAAAAACTAGTGATATATTTTCTGTTTAAGTTTAAAATAACACATACAATATCACGACATCAAAAAAAGAATGTAATTAATTTTTCAATACACCATATGTACAAAAATATACAATTGTAAGTGTTTCAAAGGTCAAACAATTCTCAACAATATCCATTATGGCATAGTATATCGATTACATAAAATTTGTATTAACCTGATATTCATTGTCAACGTATTGGTTAGAATCGGACAACAATAATAGATTGAATTATTCTTTTGCGGTTTCTTATAAAATTACAATTAAGTAATAGCACGTACTTCGGTGCCACATGCAACGTACATATGTATATCTACAATAACTGTTTGTAAGTTTTATACAAAAAATATACTAATACTTAGTAACTGAGGTAACGGTTTCATTTTTTTTAATGTTTATTAATATATAATTAAGAAATATAGATGATTACATAACGCATGAACACTGCCAAATAACTACTTATAAATCTTTCGAAGGTTTTTGGTTTATGTTACGGAAAATTATACTTATATGAACGCATGTAAAAAAATATAAGAAATGAACATATGTGAATTTAATCAAAATTTAGAGACTACTATTTTTAACATACAATATCTGTTTGTGCTGAATTATGACAAACTATACTAATATTAATTACACGAAAATAATAATAACTTTTTTTAGTTTTAACTTGCATTATATTTTATGTAAAATTATTATAAATTCAAGTGTATAAGCAATTTTTTTGTACAGTATGAACTTTTGTTGTCTGCGTTTTTATGATTACTCAGCTGAAGTGTGTTTTAGACGTTTATAATATTTCTTATATTGTGTAAAATTAACTAATGATATTTTTCTCATCTCCAAACAAAGTAATCAATGTAGTATTATTTTGGTTATAACCATATCGTGTAAATTAATTATTGTGTTTTAATCAAAAAAAAAAAGAAGTTATAACCATATTTGCACTAATAAGCTAACTATCAAACGAGTGCTTTTATTAAATATTAAATACATTTTAGAGGTGTTTTTGTAGAATTAGTATATAAATTATACAAAATTTCATTCTTTTCAATTTTTACAAACATTTTTATTATTTAATTAAAACAAATATTTAGTTTAATAATATTGCAAATCCAACTAAGCTTTGAAAACCATTATACATGCGGTATTGCAAAACCTAATTAAAATTATCTTTAATTATGTAGTCCTAATCAGTTTTACATCATACATCACTGTTGATTCTTGTGTCAAGATCTACATTTTTTCTCTAATGCCGCTAATGCTAATAATAATATAAGGAAAGCTATGTTGCTATGCCGATGACATTAGCAAAGAGAATTCTTAGTTAGTGTCGTTTTGTTTCTTTTTATTTTATTTTTGTTGATACATGTTCAATAAAGATAATTAACATCGATAGAAACGCAATGACTATCTTTACTTGGAGAAGCTCTGACTTGCAAATACCTTATCTGATTATTAAAAAACAAAATTAAGGACGTGTAATTAAACAAAATGTATTATATTCGAATACCTTCTTATTCATAAAATAAGACTGTCAATTAACTACACTGTATTGTTGTGTGTAAAATCGACATAATTGTTGCTACAGAGCAACATTTACTAATATATTTTACTTTTACATGTAATCACGTCTATAGTTCCTTTATTTTAAATATTTTCAGTCTGAGCACGAATTTTTATTCATAAACTAGGTCTTGTTTGTAAGATGCAAATCTAAGATTCGTTTTTTTATATTTTAATCGATGCAAATGATAACAATGTAGATGATAATAAAAAAGAATATTAAAGGCGTAAAATAAACCATAACGATAATTGGTCACATTACTTTTTAAGTCATTTTATTATTAATAAGCGGTCATAAAACCAAACATGATTTGGAGATGGAGTGGCGTGGCTGAACTAAATTCTCACCTTCTGCAAACTTAAACAAGAAAATATGTTTGAGCATCCCGTTATCAATTCATTTACTACAATTAATTATTTGTTTTTGATAATAATAATCAATAAAAAGATATCACACATATTTAAAATTGAAATGGAGCGATAATCTAATCACGCTGGATTATTACTGAAATCAAATATCAGACCGCTCAGGTTCCTAACAACGCCACCCAATGTCAGTTCCAAGTGTTCAATGGGTGTACATTACATCCACTCAGAGTGCTTCCGTCCGGGATCGTTATAACAAGCCAAATGCTCCGGTCCAAAAACCTTTTTCTTTTCATTTCATGTCCATGTGTTACTCTTCTTCGTCAATCTAGTTAAAGGTTCAGCAAGAAAAGCAAAATTACAAATAAATTTTCTAGAATAACAAGTTAAACCTAAAAATTGTCTAGTCTGGTGTAAATTTTGCGGTCTTGGGAAATCAGAAACAGCTTTGATTTTTTGTTTTCCTGATCTTTTTAGTCCAGATGTGATTTCGTGTCCTAAGTATTGAATCGTAGTGTTTCAAAATAAGCATTTTGCTAAATGTACTTTTTACGCTGTATCATTTTTTCATTTTTCCCATGAAAACTTTACGCTCTGCAATCCTCGAAACCATGTTTATGCTAATCCCCGCAATTTGGATAACGCAAAATAAATAACAGCGTTTTCGGACCACCCAAAAATTTTGCGTAATCCGTCAACCTTACGACACCACATCTCGACATCCAAATCTCGGATTTCCGGATTAAAGATTGGTACAGCATCACCTTTTGCCGACGCTCCTATAGATTTTTCTGACGTTTGCCGAATAAACGCAGTCATAGCTTCAGTAAGCTGATCCAACGACTCGTTAGTTTGACGACTAGTGATGCTATCGCGCCGATGGGTTAAAATAGTTTCTTCTTCTGGGGTTATAGGACGTTCATTTTGATCCTCCTTTTAACCAAAAGAAACAAAATTACCTATTAGTTCTATCTTGACTTAATGCATTCCGACATCTCCTCTCCAAATTAGTCGAAACTAGTTGTTTGATAAAACTGTTTGAGTATTATAAATTAACTCTAGTGACCAATACTGAAATCAAATTCAGATCATATTAAATTTGGAAATGCATAAAACTGTTGATCTTTTAGATAAAAAAAAATAAAGATAGAAAAAAAATTATTTGTTAAAATAACCAAGAAAACACACAACATTCGATCAAAACTCGGATGTTGTAGGAATTATTAATAATTCACTTTAAAAGAAAAGAAAAAAAAATGAACAAAGTGCAATAGTCAAAAAGAAACCACACAAAAAACATATTTTTGATTAGATCGGTCGAATCCAGAAAACTGTAAAATATCATTTTTCTGTTTTTGGAATGATCTAACAATTTATGATAAGAAACTGATGGTAGATATCCCACTTCTGAAATTTATGTAAGATGCAAATTTAAGATTCGTTTTTTTTTATATTTTATTCAATGCAAATAATAACAATGTAGATGATAATAAAAATGCACCTCACAAAAAGATAATTAAGGACGTAAAATTAATCAAAATCACAATTGCTAATAAGTGATTAACTAAATATAATAGTAAATATAACGAAAATTAGTCACATCACCTTTTAACTCATTTCATTATTAATAATCCGTCATAAAACCAAACATGGTTTGAAGATGGAGTGACGTGACTGAACTGAATTCTCACCTTCTGCAAACTTAAACAAGAAAGTACGTTTGAGCATCTCGTTATCAATTCATTTACTACAATTAATTACTTGCTTTTGATAATAATGATCAATAAATAGATATCACACATATTTAAAATTCAAATGAAGCGATAATCAAATCATGCTGGATTATCACTGAAATCAAATATCAGACCGCTCAGGTTCCTAACAACGCGACCCAATGTCAGTTCCAAGTGTTCAGTGGGTGTACGACTACATTCCACCTATTCAGAGTGCTTCCATCCGGGACCGTTATAACAAGACCGTTATAACAATTCCACCTGCCTAGAGATCCCTAAATGAGCGCAATGCTCCGGTTCCAAATAAACCATGGTCGAATCGCGTTACCAATGAAAATAAATATCAGACCTAGGTAGTGCAATGGGTGTACGACTACATTCCACCCGCCTAGAATCTCTGCAAAACCCTTTCGGTTCTAGTAACAAAGGAATTCGACTATGTCGACACACACCAGCAAAACGTCAAACGGCCTTATCGACACAATTTAAACATTGAATTAAGCAAATCAACTATCAACTCTTAAATTTAGATTCATAAACAATATTCAAAACATAATTAACAACAACCAACATTTATTGACATCGCACTCCATTGTCTAATTAATGTAAACATTGAACGAATTGCGCAAGACGTCACCAATGCAACTCTTAAATTCATAATTATCATTTAACATTCAATAAAAGCATTTATAACTGTCTATTAAAATATTGAGTCTCAAATTCATAAATTTAATCAAACCGGCTTCATAAATAGAAACAGTAAATGATGCTCACATTGAAAAGAATGAATATTAAGTTAATAGATAATAGGAGAGCTCATTGAAAACTCGTAATTAAAAATAACAATGATAATAATAAAAATATTAGCAGTAAACTACAACATAATCGAAATTCAGTGAAACTCACCTTTAAATATTCACGATAAAACAAACACACTGTACGAAAGTTACAACGTAATTAAGAATTAGATCTTTTACAAAACTAAACATTCCTAATGGTAATAAATTAGGGTCGGTAGTGTTTTCATGGTCCATCGAAACCAAATGCGGCTACAACTTGATACTCTGGGAAGAAAAGTAAATTAAATTGCTGCATTTTAAAATTTTTATTACATTCGGCCAACCTGATAACAATCTCGTCCCAAATTACAATGAATACTAAAACATCAAAATTTAAAAAAAAACAAAAAAACAAAAAAAAGTATATATAAAAAAACTTATAGGATAAAAAAAATTGTAAAAGTGAAATAGAAAATATCAAAACTTATTAATACCTATGCTAAATACGGCACACCATTAGAACCACTGTCTGAATTTGTAGAGTCCTGCACTCCACGTGCTATTTATAAATATGATTGATTAATATAGCAGCAGTTAATTCGTTTGTTTTGTGGACTAATCTTCATCCTGACTGGAACGATCAGTATTTAGATAAAAGACGATTGTTTCTCTAAGAATTAGGAAAGCAACTAGTTCACAGTAAATCCAAAGACGTATACAAAACCCTGAAATTAAACATAAGCTTTTCAAATCAACTATAAATAATATAAATTCTATTTTGGAGACTACAGCATCGGAGAACAAATAACAAAAACTGAAAAAAATTATCAGCCAAAAAAAGGAAGATGTCACAATTGTCCAAAAAATAAAGACCATGAGCTATAACGTATATGTTCATTGTGTAAAAAACATGTGTGTGCAGTACACAGTAAAAATGTTAAAACGTGTCAACAATGTAATATGTGATAATTAAATTCATTAATATTATTCTGTTTACACTTTTTTCTGTACATTTTATTTGTATATTATTAAATAACTTTACATTGCAATGTATTAAAAATTAATTCTGTATAATACAAGTTTAAAACAACAAAAACATTATGGGGCGACAATTTGCCCAATCCCTTTTAACTGTTTTAAAATTCAGGCGGTATTGAAAAGGTTTTAGGTACATATAAACCTACTGTCGAAGAGTTAGGAAGAAAGCAAACAAATATCAACAATATATCGTAACAGATTGGTTAATATATTTTTTATTTGATAATAAACTACCACTTAGTCTTTCAAAAAGAAACAAGAAAAAAAAAGAAAATGCAACATAAGCTAAATCGGTTCAACATTAACAAATGTAATCTACTAGTACTGTTTTTAAAAAAATGAGAACGTTTTTTATAAATTTGACTCGAGCAATTAATAATAACACCATAAAAACGTAAATTTTTTTATCGTAAGTAGCTAGCATTCATGCTACTTCAATAATATTACTGTTGAACTTTCGAGAAATGTAAGCATACAATCGTTGATTTAAGTTTCGCAAACTTTGGTTTGGAATACAAAGAAATAAGTAAAGACGGCTAGCTGCGATGTCGGTGAGTAAACGTAGTTAAGAAAACTATAATAAAAGAAAGAAAAAATAGGCGCCACTCCTTGTACTGGCAAATCCTCGGCTCAATGCACCAAGGACACTTCTGAACTACTACTACTCTAATTGAGTTACGGTCGAAAAAAGGTGTGTGTGATAATTCAAAACCATGGTCACGATTAAAGTTATTGGTGTGTTTAATGACTTTTATGCTCTCTCGGATTTTCTTATTGAAGAAGAATAGAGATATCGCAATCACCAAAAGTTTAAAAAAATCTATATTGTGACCTGTAATAAAATTATGTTGAGTAAATTTTAGAAACATGCCTTTTCCTTATACAACTGACTTTCAAATCTCTTCGGATACTTTTTATATTTTTACTTTATCTGTTTTAGAACATTTCATCTTTTCGTAGCAATCTTCTCAAAGTTTCCAAATACTTTGGAAACTAGATGCGGCTTTTCATTTTGGCAACTTTCTTGACCATAAAAATAGCCGTTAATAGACATTCTCTGGCCCACTTGGAAGACGACTTTTAATATATTTTGAACTGTCCTCGAATTGTTGATCTAAACCGCAACTAAGCTTGGGTACTGCCAATTTGTTTGTTTGTGTTAATGTGGCGGAACTCTACTTCTCTCTTGAGATTCCATAATGCTAGCCACCTGCTAATCAACTTATCAAAGTTTATTTCACTTGTTATTACTCTGGTTCGCACCTGCTTTTGGGTAACGTTGTTATTGTCAGTACACGGGGCTAAACGATCGATGTGAACCACATTTGGCTTACTTCTGGGTAGTTTTCGGATACGATATACGACTTCATTAATACGCTGCAAAACTTCAAAAAAGCCTTCGCATTGCCTCTGCAGCTTTGGAGATAGACAACGTATTCTTTAGGGATTATACTGCCACATCATGTCGCCCACCATTTTGTGCCTTGACTTTATATCTGATCATATTTTGTTTTTTGTGCCCTCGACACTCTCTAGAAATCGCATAAGAAGATCAAGGAATTCCACTGCGCCAAGAATGCATTTATGTTTCTCCCCATAACACCCACTTCTTCTCAGGTTAGTTATTGGCCGTTTGCTTTCAAGTTCAAGAGTATTCTTATTTCGGAACCGTCTTTTTGTTTGCGGCGCATTTGATATTTTTTTAAATTGTGAACCATATGTGCAATCTGCCGGACATGGTCTTGTAGACAAATCATCAGCAGTCTCTTGATACATCTTGTCACTTGTCCGTTGGCCCGTTCTTAATAAAAATTTTATACAAACATTGATAAAAGTGTTCTAAGGACTTCGCGACCGATAACAAGTCTCTCATAGTTACGCAGGAATTTTTTTCTGACCTAGACAAAACTTCACTAAAATACGCGACAACTTTTTTTGTCCATTTATGGACAGGCTACTCGCATCAATATGAAAAACAAATTTTCCATCTTTTTTTAGATAACTTAAAATCGCCGAAGTGACTAGGTTTTTACATTCTTTACTAATAAAAATTCTGCTCTTTCTTTAGTCAAAAGTTTTGCAATTTTGGAAAATCCGAGTGCAAATTGTCTATAGTAAGTGCACAGCCAGAAAAACCTGCAAATTTGATTGCTATTGGTCTTGGCCATGATTCGCATTTTGTCTGGGTTAGTTTTTACGCCATCTTTAGATATGACGTGGCTAAAGTATTGCAATTGTTTTTAAATACGTGACACATCTTTGGGCTCAGTTTTACATTTACCCTACGTAGAACAGTTCGTTCAGGTTATTAAAATGTTTTTTCAAACGACTTTCCAATCACGTCGTCTAGATAAAGCAAACAAGTCTTCTAAGACAGTCCACTCTAAATTTTGTTTTGTATGGTTGTGAAAACCGTATTAGTATCCCCTATGCTGATGAGTCTTAAAAGGGCGAAACCGTTGTTTATGGATTTATGCTAATAATTTTTGCAATTATTCAAAAAAATTAACATTTTCGTACGTTACGAACTTCACGTCGCATTCTATTTAAAATTTTTGAAATTTGCGGTTGTATAATTTATTTACAAATTTACAATTTTATAGTTTTCTACACGCTATCTATCTTCTAACGTTAATTTTCTTTAAAAAATATGTTTTATTGTTTTTGGTGTAACATGATGAGACTTTACAAAACTCCCGTGAATATTAATAAAATTAAATAGCTTAACAAATTTAGCAGTGCAGTTATTCCTGTAGTCTTTTATTTGTTTGATTTATGTATGTAATAAGATTTGCCGGCGTTCATCGAATTTTGCTTTGATTTTAAGTGTGTAGCACTTGTTCTTACTATAGATCTTAAAACGGTTAATCTAATATTTACTTCTGAAGTGAATAATTGACGTCAAGTTTAAAAAAACAACAAGAATTTATCTTCGTATCTAGTAACATTTTTCAAAAATTGTTTGATGTTTTTAAAGTAGGTATTTTAGATTTTAAAATACTTTAAATAGCAACCGCTTTCATTAGTTTGACCTGTATGTAGGTATCAATGTAACGAAAAATTCCAACGTTTCACCACCTTCCAGGCCTGTGATTAAATTGAATATTTACATACGTAATAAAAAACAATGACAATACAACAATTTACCAATTTTGTCCTAATGTCCTGACTAGGATCATAAAAATAATCAAATGACTAATTTTTACAGGTTAAGATACTTTGGATGAAAATAGAAAAACTTTACTGTATAATGCTATCAGTAGTAATACTGTACCGCACCCGCTATATTTGGAAGACATTCTGCAGACAGGGTACAAATGTTAAAAAGCAATGTAAAAAAGAATTAATCAATTTACGTATCTTAAAGCTTTTTCGAGTTTTAATCAATGACTAAAGTTCCCTTACCTGTTTAAAGTTTTTTCAGTGAAGTGTGATCATCTAGTTTAATTTACTTTCTTAAATCAAAGCTTTATTTTAAGCCATGCATTAGAAAGTATTCTTAGTTATTCTTAGTTATTGTTCATATACAACATTTTAATTATTTGACCTTTTTAATAATATTTTAACGAGTTATTTATGTTATTTATATTGTGTATTAGTTGTCATGTTGTTTGGAGTTTAGGACGTTTCCACTCGAACTTTTTTGTTGGCTTGAAGAACTGCACACATGGTTGCACGAAACGTCGCCATATTAAAAATCTAAAGTGGTTTAATTGCCCCTCCTAGTGAAGAGTGTTCCTAACCAATTCATTAATTAAACATTAAAAGGAGGACGTAACTACAGTACTTGAAGTATTTGAGGTTGTGTTAATATCACTTAGGTTTTTTTTTCTAAGCAATGTACGGTAAAAAACACAAAGCAAGCAACAAAATTCACAAAAAACATCTAACTTTATCTGACACAAAATTCACGTCCGCTGGCAGTCATTTTCTGCTGGCTTTGACGTGGTTAAGAGCTTGCTGATAAATGTAAAATTTTGTTAGTCACAATAAATGTTAGAGCAAAAGATATTTAGCTAGACTGATTAAACACGGTCGGGTTTAATAAACAATTCGATAATTAAATAAACAATTTGCATCGCGTGATCCTTTGCAATTGTTTCTCAAAATTTTAACTATTTGGTGTGTATTTTGAACAAAATAATTAAAAAAAACTATTACTAAATTTTACGAATGATTTTAAGCAAATTTTATAACAGTTCACAGTTCAACATTTTCTAAGGTTATGACACGATTTCTCAAAGTGAAGATTTCACTTTTGGAAATTTTTATCCACAGTTTACAAGCTGAACTTTTTTCAACAGTTTGTAGCTTTTGCGTTTCCCTGTTTCTGTCATATCTAAAGAAGACTTACAGCAGTCTGAACTCACAATAAAATATTTTGCGACGCGAAGTAACTAACATGCCTTTTGAATCAACAAAACAAAAAACACAAGAAAGCATATTAAATTTGTTTTCTCCGTTTCCAAAGATAAAAAACTCGTTTAAACGTTAAGATTAATTTTACTTTATTATTATTCTCAATCTTCTCGCGTTAGACAGTATCTTAATTTATCGCGTCTCTCATATAATAATCAAATAAAATTACAAACGCATATTCAAATAAATTTAGTCTATTCCTTAATTGCAAACCAAATACCGCGACTTGCTGAGCCTTGACGACGGAGGTTCACAGTCACGTAACAATTTGTAACAAAAAAACTTTACCCCAAACGTAAAATTCAAGTTAAATCTAAATAAAATTACACAAAGTCTAATACAAATATTCTTAACACCAAAAGAAAAATAAGTTTTAAACACTCAAGAGTTTTAAATTGAAGCCCGTTAAATTCGCCAGTAAGAAAAAAAAACGCCCGTAAGTAAGAAGTAAGTCAAGAAAGGTCAGCGTGCGTAAGTAACTCTTTTGGCTAGTCAGTAAAATATGCCGTCCAGAAAGTAGCTTTTCATTTTTCTTAGCGTTAGGGTTTTTAAAACCTTTATATTAAGATTCACAGGCTTGGCTTGGTTTTCGAAAACTTGGCTTGAAAGCAAGCAAAGTTTCCCAAAAATCAAGCCAAGCTTTTAAAAATATCAACCCAAGTTTAAAATTAGCCAAGCCAAGCTTTTGTGGTCAAGGTTTCAAGTTTTAACAAAGCTTTCAAGCTCTTAAAAATATTATTATCGTAATGTAATATTTATACCCCAAAATAACGTTTATCGAAAGCCATTTGCACAAATAGCATCAGCAAAGAGCCGCAATTAAAGAAAACAAATTGTCGAACTGAATTCTAAGAAAACCTAATTTAAAATATATGCTTCTTACATTGCAACGTTTTTTGTTTATTTAGCTGAAGTTGTTTTAGTTACAACCGCAGATAAACGTAATCAAGTACACAAAGTACGTTTTCTTAAGTTAGGTCAGTGTCAATACAAAGAAACAAAGATTGGTATTTACTATAATTATTTCACTAAGCATTTATTTTGTAAATGACGGAAAATTAAATAATTAATTCAACACGTAAAAACGTTATAAAATACGGATCTTGCATCATTTACCAAATAGTTAAAATCAAAAATTATTTTCCACTTATTTAAATAGACAAAACCGCCCTAACAACTAATTGCAAATATATCGAAAATGGGCCACTTGAGACCAAACGTTTATAGGGAAATTTTTTATTTAGCGGCACAAGAAAACGTTTACCTTTGTTGGAGATGTTTTTCTTGTACACCATTGTCTTTATTGAAACTGCCAAATTTTGTTTATTAAAATGATTTGCTTCATTTCCTTAGACTTATTTCGACAATAGTGGAACAAATCAAGGTACTAGCTAGACACAATGTGTGGTTCTATACTAGTTAATTAACTTATTGTATCCGTCTTGCTTCAATGATAAAAATGTATTTTTTCGACACATGTGGTTACTTCTATTTTGTTTTATCGGGTTCTTACACAGTCAACCCGTTTCACACGCCCATATGGTACAAATGGGTTCTAATTTATGAGAACACAGTTGAATCCATTTGGAAGCCTAATGTTTTTTGAGTTATGTGACTAGTTCTTTATGACATGCCAGCGTAGTGTAATGCTACTTTTGAACTCCTTCTTCCCCTAAAGACAAAGTTGTGGATTAAATCTAATTGCTTTCGTTTGCCTATGAAATGGTTATAAAATTAACCAGCTAGATGTTTACTTTGCTCGTGGTGGTTCTATCCTGCCGCATACTTTTCGTTAGTGGTCAGCCATGGTCGTCTTGGATAACAACGGCTATGTTCGATAAGTACTGTAGATTCTAACGTTGTCTTTTGTTGTGTACGTTGTATCCAGAGTCTTCTATAGTTGACCTCTCTGTAATGGGAGTGGTGAATGGCAGAGACGGGTGTTAAACAGATATATCTATCCATTGTCCAGTATAGATGTTAATACCTGTAACATTTAACAGCTGTCAATCTTTACACTATCAGACTTAAATACAAATTTTGTTATGATGAATAAATACTAAAGGTTTTTCTAAAATTCAAACTTTATTAACATTTAAAATTTAGACCACACTATTGGTTTTTTTTCCGTAAAATTAACATATGTGCATTTGTCATTTGTCTTTAACTTACTAGCGTGGTATTAATGTAAATTCGCAACATTGCAATTTCTTGCTGTTATGTTCGTTTCAGAATCCCGAAGGGTATACAGGTTTGGATATGAGAGAGTCGCCACCACATATGGTCTTTTAAAAAAGGATAGAAACGTTTTGGTCGCACTATGTGACACATGTTTCCTTCTTAACAGCACTCGATCTTCAACAGCGCATTTTTTACTAGGTTGACCCGCCTCTTGTTACGGATTTCATGCCGATCTTGATTATGCATATGTTGTAGTAGTTGGCTAAGTTTAGCATCTAATGGCGTAAAAAGAATCTTACCATACAAGCTTGTATGCAGTAAAACCGGTATCTTCATGTGGTACTAGATTCAAACAGTTTTCGATTCTAGAAAAATGTGCAACCTATCCTGCATGAATTTGGCTGCAGTAAGCCATAAATGCACGTCCGAGTTCTCGCATCACTTTTTTGGACGGGTTAGATGCCGAGTTTTAATGTACTTAAGTATGTAACAACTGCAATAAACCGTTTTAATACACTAAATTTTAAATTTATGCAATTATCAGAAAACCCAGCAAACCATATTGTATAAAAGATTTGCCCTTCGATCGAACTTCTGGGAGGGTTGACCGTTTAATTGTCTATTACTGGTGAGAATAACAATGAAAAGTTAAACTATAACACAAAAAAAAATTGGAAAAAAAATTAAAAAAGCTGAGAGAATTCTTTTTGATAAGTTTAAAGTAAGAATAAAGTAATTCAGAAAAAAATTATTTTACTGTAGAAAAGCGTGGAGTGCTTTTTACTATTGGAAGATTTGCGAATAACATCGAATCTACGATTCGATAAAGCCAAATTCAGATAGCGAACAATAAATGCAGAAAAGTTGCGAATGTTCTAGACCGAGATAACAAGTATGTATAAGAAGTGTTCAAGCATACGGAAGGTCAGTTCTGTATCAGCAGTTACTGAATAAAGTTAAAGTGTTGTTAAAGTGAAGATAAATAAGTTATTAGCACTTGCGAAGTTTTAAATAAATAAAGTGGACATCGAGGAAAGTGAACGTGACTTTTAAAGTAAACAACTGTGAACCTATTAGTGATAGCGTATTATTGTTTTATATAAGTTACCGTAAGTTTTTATTCTTAGATATGTAGATTTAATTAGTTTGGTTAGTTTAAACGTGTACATATTTTTTTAGTATAAATGAATTAATTAGTTTTAATAATAAAATTCGTTACACTATATTTTTAAGATAAGTCTACTTTTATCAATAGTTACTAATGAAATATTTATAATAACTAATATCATTTACGCCACACTTTTTTACAATAAAATCTTTTTTTAGGCGTGTTTTCTAGTTTTTTAAACTATATTTTATTTTTTTCTTGAACATATTCCTGAATACGTTGCGTTACTACTATATAAAATAGATCGCAACATTAAAAATTATGGGTGACATATGTTGGCCAGAAATACCATAATACATAATAAATAATCTGTAAAATGTGTACCTAATTGATTTTGTCAATATAATATTTGGCTATCTTTGGATTTGAGGTTCGTTTAACCTAAATCATGTTATCCAAAATTAATTCTTATAAAAGTTAGAGAGATGATATTTTGAAATATTTTAAAAACGTTTTTTTAATGGCAACAACCTATATTTTAGATGTATTTATTAATATTTTATATAACAGAATGATTTTTGTACCTTTATATCATTTACTTTTTCAAGCTACAAATAAACGAATCATTGATAATACCGAGTCTCAATGCAAGCCACATTTAGAAAAACTTTCATAAGCCTCCATGTTAAAATTTTTTGGTATTCTTTAAAGTTTTACTTTTCGTTACTATTGGAAATAAAATTTAGAAAAAAATTACAAAAATAATAATTGTTTGTTGCTGCCAGTACGTTCACAGAAAACGTATATTACGCAAGTATATTCTTTTTCTTAACATTATGTATTTATCGTCTTTTTTTACTTAAGCAAGTACTTTACGTTAATTACTCGAACCCAAAGCATTTGCATTTATTATTAGAATTAGCATAAAATTAATGTCTTGTTTTATTTACTAGTACATCTATAATAATTAATACTTTTAACACGCAATCTGTTAATTCTATTTTATTTATATATTTTATAAAGATGGCGATAACATAAAAAAGTTTAAAAAAGATTAATAGTATTTTTTTAAGTCGACAAGAATAATTTTATTCAACACGTTTAACGCAATTAAGAACGTCGCTGTTTTTGTTTTTATTTTATTTACTACTTGAATTGCAGTCTTTTTTTCTTGTTTATTTTACTATACTTGTATTTGTCCTACACTTACATATCATTAGTGACTGGTATGGTCAATTAACTTTATCATATTATCTACTACAGTACTTTAATGCTATCTGACAGTATTTATTTTTTAAGGAATCATAAAAAACACTTTTAATTTTAATTGGCGTAATTAATATTTTTTTACAGCGGTGGTGTTTTTAATTTATTTTTATTTGTTTATAGTTTATAATAAATAATATTATGATTTAATAACAATACATGTTTGGGTAATTCAAGTTCTTTCTTATTAAGATTTATCGAAGTAAAACTTCTTTAGCAAAGGTAAATCTAAAATTTTGGTAAGTTGCACCGTAACGCAAAAGGGGACAGCACAGTCACAGCAAACTAATTTTTTTATTTACATTTCTGAAGTTTATACTGACATGAGTTATTCTGACGTTTAATTTCGCTGTGACTATCCACGTGTTTATAGTGTGTTAATTTTGTTTTTAAATTTTTATTTAAATTAATTGATGACTTTTTTTATTTATTAGTGTTTTGTCATATGGAACTACAAGGTTTTGATTACACATACAACATATATTAAAAAAGCAACTTAGAATTACTACAAATTTCCGACAATTTTAAAAGTCTTCTTTGTTTTGAAAATGCAGAACAAAAATAATAAATTTTTATCTACGTACAAAACACTACAGTTAATCATTACTGCATCACATAATAATGAAGCAACCTAAATCAGCAAAATAAATAAAAAACGATGTATTTATTAATCGGATTAAATTTTATAAATGGTTTTGTTACGCACAGAAAAAACGGACTGAGAAAATAAAATTTTGCAAAAATTAATCGTAAAATGTCAAATCAATAGTTTTTTTTATTTGCAGAGAGCATAACAAAATTTATTACCAACCTACACTTAAAATAATGCACTACATTGGTAGAAGCTTTGCTGTGTTGAGGTATTATATTATTATTATAATAGTTATCGCCTGGAAAATGAGCTATTAATTATAAATTGTTATGTTAAAAGTTTAGTGTTAATTTCATACCGTACAAGTTTCGCCCACTTTTTGCTACATCGAGAGTGGTGGCTGTCAACTGGGGTAAAAGCATGTATCCGTTGTCGGTGGTACGGTAATCACCTAACATACACGCCCGGCAAAGGTTTCATCTTTAAATATTCACATGCATCCACGTTATAAATGGGTGTAGTCCTTTTGCTGCTTATGTGAAAGTATTTCTGGGATAAGAATTTATTCTATTTTTGTGGTTTAATTTTATTTTCTTGTAATTGTCATTAGCAATTTTTGATATCTACACGCATTCTAATGCCTGTTAATTCATATTAGGAAAATTTCTATGATGACGTCACAATCTACATTGTGAAAAGTGTGTTGCACCTAAGTTGATTAAAGATATCAAAACCTTCAATTAAACACTACAATTGTAACCGTATTGGGAGGCCCACTTACTAAAATATCAATATTAAAGTGTAGGAAACTTGGCGCATCTGTTTTTTTCTCATAGATCGTATGAACCGACGAAAACTTATTATATCTATGTCATTGTGTGTTTCAACAAATTTCAAGAAATTCTAAGAAAGGTGCTGATAGCTAGCCAGATATTTCGAAGGAAAAAAATTGTAAGTACTATTGTATTTCCTATTCTAATTTTCTTTTACCTACGTTCTCAATCGTTTACACGTACGACTGTACTTACATGTCAGGTTGTTGTCACAATTAATTATAAAACTTTTTTTGTCTGTAATATAGTACTAAATGTGCGCTCGGGTGCTCTTAATTATCAAGATTGCATATTTGTATTATATTTACTAATGTAAATTTGTTCATCTGTAATGTAAAAGTTAGACGGGCAAGTTTAATTTTATCTACAACGTGTTGCTCAACCGAAGGGGGTTTGCATCAAAAATTATTGTTTGTGATTATACCTACAAACTAGCAATTAGTCGCATTTATGTAAATCTACTTGGCTTTTCTTTTCCAACCTCTCTGTAATAAAATAAAAATATATCTTATTAAAACTTGTGTATTGTTATTTTTTCAGCTTTGGATAGATTTGAACGGTGTCTTCCATTCTAGTTTCTAACCGTTTTGGTGCTTTTCTAATCTTACGTTATAATTAACACATTGAGACCTGCGATCCGCTTGCCGATTCAACTAAATTATTGTCAGCAATTAAGTTACAAAAAAATTCTCGTAACAAGATAATAATTTTAAAGTATAATTTTGGTAAGTATATTTTCATTATAAAATTTTGATCACATAACTTTGTGTTTAGAATATTTTGACAGTTGTTTATGTCAACACGTTCATTGTGTAGCTTGAAATTGCTGACTTTCATTCAGTGCGTTATCGGTCCCCGGAGATTGATTTTCAGCTAATACGGTATCAGTCTTTGGAGACCGATAGCAAAAAATTTGTATTCTGTCAAAATTTTAGCTTTTTTTTTTATTAGGAAACTAAAAATTTTATTGATTTTATGAAATTTGTAATACCTTACATTCAACTGCGCGTGTAAATAGGATACATACTTTGGTCACAATAAATAATTTTAAAAAAGAACGTGTTTATTTTAAGTTAAGTCTTATATTTACATGTATGTATTATTGAATCATGCTAAGCGTTTTTTTGACCTGTCGGTTTCACCTGTTTGTAAGCTGTCTTCTTTCATTTTTTCATTCAATTAAATAAAACAATTCATTTGCGAAAACTCTTCTATATTCTACTATAGACATATTTTATAGGTGACATGATTGTTTATTAGCCAAGAATTTACAACACTCCTTCACAGAATTAATTCAAACATAACTTTTTTCTTTTATTTGAATTCTTAACGTAGTACGGTATAATATGAAAACATCTGGTCGCTATAACCCACACCTTTTTTTGGAGTATTGTATAATTGAACGCATTTGGGTTTCATGATAATATTGCTTTTTTGATCAGACTTTTCTGTTGATTGTAACACGCTTGTTTCGTCATAGTCTGCGGCCACCATCAAAACAGGTCGTTTGTCTATCAATTTTATAATTTCCACACAGAAGGTGAAGAAACTATGTTGTTCCATACATCGTCACCTTGTGTTTCTAAATCGGATTCACTTAAGACATCTTTGGAATTATTTTTATTATTCGACTCTGCTTTAGTATTATTTGCTGCAAAGGTTTCGTATAACATGTAATCTATAAATAAATATCCGTTTATTTCGAATTACCTGTCGTAACACAATTTTCATTATCAGATGTGCTGGACTTTAAATCACTACCAGACATAAAGTAGTCTTTATCTCATATTTGATCAAATGAATGACCCCATCTTTTAGGAGGTTGGATGAAAGCAACTACTTCAGTAATTTGCGACGTTTCGTGTTTTGGATGAACACTTCATCAGGCTCGCTCACACGTAGTCTTTATCGTTTATGGAATCATCGCTAACTATTTCTTCACGTTTTTTATTAATTTCTTGCGCAAGAACTAGCATTCGCTTTGTACGAAACTCATTTTTACGTCTGCACTAGTTATAAATTTCCTAGCAACTGAGCAAGGCACGTCTTATTACGCAACAAACAAAAACTTGTTCCGATGCCGCACTGAGATGACCTTACTACTACATCTGTGCGGTATCGATTTCAGGAGACCGATAGCTATGTTTCATGTTTTCTGCATATTTAAGCCGCAAATAGTATATTTGTACAATATATGTTTGACGAAACCTAAGGAAGTTACAGCCCACGCACCGGAGCGTTAGAGACGCGATATTCAGTCCGCACCAGCGCAAAGTTTAGTATTTGTCCTCGGGGACCGATAATGCAGTAAACATATTATCATCAAAACTTAAAGTAATGAAATATTGTTGATACAAGAGATAATCGTACCTAATCGTAAAAATAAATTTTTTCACCAGTAACAGATAAATTATATACGATATATTGTATGCTTATTTGCGATTAGGCAACATTGTGCATTGTGTTTGAGCAATTTCAATTCCGTAGAGGTCAAAGCCATTTCCGTACAGGTGACAGCTCTTACTGTACAGGATAATAAATTTCGAGCATGATTTGTGCGAATATTCTGTGCACCGCAAATATAAAATTTGAAAACAAAATCGTTGGATGCAATTGCATTAGTTTCAACAGTACCTATAGAGTAAAAAAGTTTAGTTTGTAAGTTAAATATTTTACATTATGTTTGCAAACGTTGGTATTTAGTGGTGACTTTCTTCTAATAATAAAAAACATCTATTTGCAACCTCACTACTCGTTTCCTTTGATGGGAAAGAAAGTTTAACAGTAACTTATTAGTAAGGAGTTGTAAGGATCTTAGAAACTTTACAGTAGTAGTTACAAAAGTTTGCTCAAATTAACTTAAAGCACTGCATGACAAATCAGAAGATACTAATTATCTTTTGGCATTAATCGATAGTTGTTAATGGCGAAGGAAAACAATTTGTACAAACAACCTTTTAATTGATTTAATTACTTATTTGCAGGTATATTATAGTACATGCAGGTAACAAAAATGGTTTTATTGCTGGAGCATCGTTAGTTTTTTCTTCCAATCTTCTTTCTTCGCAATTATTGTCATTAGTAAAAAAGTGAGTATTTTGCAATTTAGTAATTTATTATTAATAAACAAATTGTAGACATAAACCACCAATAAAATACATTGCTGACCAGCTGGCCAAAAAATATAAATATAAAGTGTTTTGCTTACCTACATGTCATTGAATTTTTCACCCTATTGAATATGTTTGAGGTATGGTTAAAAATTATTTTAATAGCCATACAAGAAGAGATGATAATGGTATGAGTTAGGTAGTTTGTATGTGGCATGAATCGTTAAATTATGTTACATCACTGATGTGGTGAATTTCAATTGGTCATCGGAATAGAATTATACAAGACTAGTGGAACCAAGAAGTAGGTTTTGACAATGAAGATATTCAGCCTTTAATAATAAATTTAAATGAAAACGAAGACACTAAATAGCTTCCTTATATTCTATATTTAAAATTGTTTCTGTTAATATTTATCTTAAATGCAAATAAGTAAAATGTGTGTAATTTAACGTTTAGTTTCATTTTATCCTTTGGAGTCGGTACTACAAACACACATTTTAAAATTTATATTATATATTTATTGCGTTATTTGTTTTTGTAAAAAGTAGTCGTAGAAAGAGTATAGTGTATAATTTGTAAAAAAATGTGTAAAGCCTGGCTGCATATACTACGTCTAAATCCAAAAAATAATTTAAAAAAATGTGTATTGCCAACTCGTATAAATTCCCAGCTTCGCCTTCGCCTCAGCTGCAAATGTTCATGCTCGTTGGCAATGACAACTATTTCTCATTCATTTTACAATATATTGTTGCAATTTATCACATAAAATTAATTAAAATAAATTCTAACATTGATTACTTAAATAGTAAAGCAGAATTGCGGTTAATACTGCAAAAATCGAAATACGATTATGAAAAAGAGTACGACAAGTTCATCAGATAGATGAAAGAGAAAAAGGAACATATATAAATAAACGAGTTGTGTTTGCTTATTTTAAGAAAATTTTGAAGCAGTACAAAGCGTCGACTATGTGGGCTATGCACTTGAAATAATTGCAAAGCATGTTGAAGATAACGAAAAGGTCGAATAAAATTATTGGTAAAAGTATATGTATTTATAAAGACAGTTAGAAAAAATAACATAGCCAAGAAAACTGATGTACTCACAGAAGACGATTAGCAAAAGTTTTTCTCATATGCACTGGATATTGCGTATTTATTTTTAAAAGCTATCTTTGGCTCCTATACAAGATATACGCTTAGATGACATTTTGTCACTGCATAGTAGACGAGGTAATTGATCAAGTAATATTTAGAAATTGCCTACATCAATATTAAAGCTATGATATTACTATATTATAATTTATAATTGTTATTTAATTGTTATTCATCTACCTCTTTCTCTTTTGATTTTAACGCATATTCTCTCTTGTTTGAAACAAATATATTATTGTTAGAATCTGTGTTTTGCCAATTGCTTCTTTCAGTAATAGATAGATCTAAACAAGTTTTGGATATTATTTACTTGTTTTGGCGTTTTTTTAATTTAGTGTAGGATTACCACACCAAGACTAGCGACCCGCTTGGCGATTCAAACTGAGTTAGACGCTTGCCTTTAAGTTACATACGTTTCTCAAAACCTCTCAATTTTTTAAAATAAAAATTCTAACCTAAAAAAATGTTTTATATGATATTGCGGCTAACTGCGATCAAATTCTTAAAATAATGCAACCACTGGTTGCGATTGCGCAAAAAGCTCAATGAAAGCAAAAAATCCAGAACAATATCTACTGTAGAAACGGGTTTATAAATTTATGTTACAGCTAGAAACTTTGGATATATCTTACAGATCTTTACAAACCAAATTGCAAAAAGCTACAAATAATAATACAAACCCAAAAATTGGACGAAAATCTGTGTTTTTGAGAGAATAAGAGAAAGAGATTGCTGATCATTTGGGATCAGTTGGCATAAATGTTCTATAAATTAACTCCTAGAGAATTACGTCAAACGCCAATTTAATAAAATAAACTAAAACATAATTCCAATAGAACCTCTCAAACTGCAGAAAGAAAGTAGTACTATAATTTCATTAAAAAAAATTGGTTAACGTAAATCGAAAAGCACTAGTCTCAATACAGTGACCGCTTTTAATAAGCACGATGTTGGTCCTTTTTTTTAAGCACTTTGCGAGACAACAACCTGCTATTTACAGCGTCTCAAATTGGCTGTAGTAATGAAACCTTGTTCCTAACATGGTCAACATTTTTCCAGTCAAGTAAAGCTAACTGTTGAAAAAACTAATTTTGCTAATTCTTTACAATCACTGTAGTCATATTTTAATTCCTATATATAAGTTTTGGAAACGTAATGGCATCACACCCCCACCCTCACACACACATACATACACGTCACATAAGTAACAGCCTTTAAATGTGTGTTTAGACCTCTTAAAAAGGCGTTTAAAAAATAATGCTAAGTTTCAAAAAATTACACACTACGATTTGGCATTATTTGACAAAGCGTACTCCAGCGTGGCAACCATTAAAAAATTTGCTTTTAGGTTTAACGTGTATAAAACCTAGCGTGTTTAGTGAGAAAAACTACCTTCCAGCAAATACATTAGTGGAACAGAAACAATAAATCCCTAAAGAAACGCGATATTAATGACGTTTTGACTTCATTTTAAGTTATATCCCCGATTCCAACACTATCAACGTCCGGAAAAACTGTAAAAATGAAATTTAGAAAACAGCACTCAGAAATTCTGCAACTTTTATGAAAGAAGTATAGAAGATGTAACAAATAATAATATAAAACGTTTAGTCTGTGAAGAATATAGCAAAACAGAAACGTAATAGCGGTGCAGAAGTTGTAATCGTTGGGTTCATCGCAAGTGTAGTAGTGCCAATTCGCCAAAAGACTATTGCAGCAATTTTTTTTCGCAAAGACTAAAAGTTCGATGTTTAATATTTTAATTAACATTAGAATGTCTTCCGGGTTTGGACCGTGTCATAGTTGCAACCGAAGCTGCCAACGTTTCGCCCACTTCATCAGGGCGTAAGATAAATCGCAAAACTCAAACAAGCAATCGAAATCTAACTAAAAACTTCTCAAAAGTTAGGTTATCCACTTGTGAAACAAGCCATAACCTAAACTCTGGAAAGGTAAGAAAGAAAACGATAATCTGAAAAAGCAACGAAAATCTAACAAAGAACCAATACCGAGTTAGGTAATCAACTTGTGAACCGAGCCGGATTCTAAACTCCGTAGAAGTGACTTAAGAAGAAATAGTCTCCGTATTTAAAGGAAAAGGATCGTCACGGATGGTTGAGCTCGACCCTGATTGGGTTACGGTTGCTAGGGGGCGTGTTTTTGATAAATGACTAATAACCGGGAACCAAAGAGGGGATAGTTCGAAACCATGATCTAAATTGAAGTTATTGGGGTATTAGACGATTTCTATGCTTTCTCGGAATTTCCTGTTGAAAAAGAATGGAGATTTGGCAATCAACGTAACATTATCAAAATCTATCTTGTGACCTGTAGTAAAATAATGTTCAGCGACCGTAGACTTGGAAGTATACCTTTTCCTTATACAACGATCATGTTCTGAAATGATAGATTCCGGCCGTGGAAGCCTTCGATATTGTAATATTTTAATTGTTTGAAATTAGATATTGTTTATGTTGTGCTATGTTAAAAATAATTTTTCTATTTTTTATTTTTCTATTACTTGCAGTTTTATTTATTGTTTATAAATTTATGTTGTTTTTTTTTGGGTTATCTTAATAAAAATCGTTTTTCAAACAAATTTATATTTGTATTTTTTTTAATTTTAAGGAATCGTGTTAGTTTCAGTTACGTATATTAATTAAAATAGTTTTACGCGTAGATTTAAAGCACGATCGTAATTACCCACACCATGATCGTAATTTTACAGTTTTACATTTTGTTCCCATAAAAATTGATTTTTCTTGTAAAATCTAAAATTAACTATAAAAAAAACTTAGCAAAGAATTAAATGCTGATCATGCGAATTCAAAATTTTCAAATTACAGATGTTTTTGTTTAGGTGGTCGTCATTCCTACACGCTTTTCTATACGTCGCAATAACGTTAATTAAGTCGTTAACACTATTTGTCTACACTGCAAATGGCCAATTTGACTTCGGTTTAATTCATGTTAGGTAATAATACTCTAATATTTGAATGTATAGAATTTTTAAAGCGCTTTTGTTTGTTTTAATTTTAACTAAGTTCAAGGAGTTTTTAAACATATTTTTTAGACACACTTTTCTACTTAAATAATAATTGACTTTGAAAACATAATTTAACGTAGATTTCGGTTTTTTATTTTGCGATTCTAGAGGTTTTTCTGTCATTACATAACTGACTAACGAATAAACATGGAAGTTTGTGATAAAACAACACACAAAATTTCAAGTTAATAAATAAGTTTATTAACTATAAAAAAATATACGATTTCATTTAATTAACAAACCCTATCAATTTACTCGAGTTTGAGAAAAAAATACAGAAAATATGTTACCTATAAAAATGAATCAAAAACGTACAAATCGTACAAAACCTGTAAAGCTTTTTACAATACTAACAATTAAAATATATTGCAGCAAATAAATGGTATATTTAATTATTTAAAAACAACTAAAATAGTTGATAACATAAATTTTTAAATTATTTGTTACAGATCAAAACATATTAAAATCTAAATGTACACGTATTATAGATAACAAATTGTTCAATATTAGTTTTCTAATAATAATATTAAAAAATATTTATTTGATATTTAAACTACAATAATGGTTACAGTAACTCAGTAATATAGTTTATTTTTAGTTCAATTTCTTTTTGAAGAATTTAAAGTGTCGTCAGTTCTATTGAACTTACGTATGTATCTAATTACATTTAAGTTATTTATGCTTACAAAGTATAATATCTATAAACTATAATTGATTAATTATTAATTTTATAATCACTTACTGGGCATTTATTTGCATAAAAAGTATAATAAAAATAAGCACTATTTTTTATGAGTTAAATGACGTTCGGTTTTACCATTAAAACTTATGTATGTATTTTGAAAGTAAATATTTGGTCTGTGCTAATTTTTACAGTCTACTTAAACACAATATTTCATGAGTTTACGACTTCTTCCAAAGATATATTTAAACTTTTATGTAATTTGTCTAAATTAACGAATTTATTGCTTATGTACAGTTTCAACCATTTTTGAATCGTGACTAACGTTCAATACTTGCATATATAAATAATATTATTTTAGTAAGTATGACAATACGTACTGTAACTATTACATTGTTACACTGTAGTCAAACCAGTATTTAAATAAAAAGCAAACAAAGACAATGTGACACCTATACTTACATCATGACTTATATGAAATTGATCATACTATTGTCTTCTGAGTAAATAAGTAATTATATGGCAAATTAGATGATGAAATCAATAAATTGTTTTATTTACGGCAATAAATTTTATTCGGGTTTTTATAAAATGGTTTTTGATAAATATTTTTTATTAAAAGCATAAATAATGAAATGTTTCATTTAAAATTAACAATAGTTTGAAAAAAGTATGAATAATTTAAAGTTTTATTTATTAGTAGGTAGCAAGTTTGCGTTATAATTTTTTTGATTATTAAATCGTTACTTAAAAAATAGTTATTGTTTACCAACACAATTGTTTTTTCTTTACATTGAAATTGTTATCAAAAACTTATGTGAATTAATAAATAAAAATAAAATTGCCTTAACTCAATATGCATTGCATGTTTTTATGACATTAAGCAATAAATAAAAAAACTGACTCGTTTTCATCAATTGGTATTCTTTTTTCAATTTGCATTTTGAAACAATCCAGTTTGGAATACACAGAAAATGTAATCTCAATCTGTAATCAAAATATAAATATTAGTAACATTTCAAATATAAGTAAGTAAGAACAGTTTTTAGTGTTTTTCGTTTTGCGTTAATTAAGTAAGTTTAAAGGGTAGTTTTTAATTATTTAACATGTAAATACCACGTTAAAAATGATTAAATCAACAAAACCGTTTTTGTTTTTTTATAACTGTTGAATAATTCATACACTTGGCAAACAATTATTTTTAGTGGACTTCTGACATAAATCTCAGAAATAAGTTTAAAACATTTTAATGACTTTATCAGAAAAGAAGTAATAGAACTCTTGGTGTATCGTAACTGATTGTAATAAAACTTCGAGTGTTTTAAAAATGGGAATGAGTCAATTAGTATGACGATCGCTGTAAGTATTAAAACTTTTAACAGCCGCTATAAACTAAACAATATTAAAATTTATTATCAAGTTTTTGTAAGAGATTAGTTAAAAAATATTAACGGCTTGTTAAGTTGGTGAACATTAAGTTTAATAGCCTTGTCAAAAATTATTTTAACATTAAACAATTACTGTTAAAAAACTAGCCTCGTATGTATTTCACAAAAATGATGAATTAGTACTTAAAAATAGCATGTGTGAGAAATAAAAATATTGTTAGTCATAATGTATTTGCTACAGCTTATAATAGATTAAAGTTTACAACCGATTCATTAATAAAAATAAATGTCAACAAAAAATATTTCAATCATACAGTACACCGACGATAAGCATGTCATGTATATTCTAACGTGCATTTACAAAAAGATGTTTAACTTTTATATTATACATAACATAAATGATACATTTAGTATAATAAACATAATTAACGTACGATGATCGATGTTATTAACATGTGGGTAATAACCAAGAAAAGTTTTGAGTGAAGATAAAAAAATCACAAGTGGTTCTTAAAAAAAACTACGCGTGGAGTTTTTTATTTAGCGAATTACTTCACACATGTTTTAATAAATTTATTGCAAAAGCTAAAGTTCTAATTATCTTTATGTACCTGCGACTGTATTATAACGCAGTATTTATGTCACAGTTTTACGGTCATAAAGCCCTTTATAGTACTAGTAAAATAAAAAAAAAATTTTTACTGGTACCATAAGATTGTTTCTGCAAAATGGTTAACAGTAGCTAGTAATTTATCCCATTTTTTTAAATAAAACAGTTGGTTTGCATTTTAATTTACATACAAGTTTTTAGCAAACAAAAAACGATTTGATAACTCAACTACAAAGTACTATCGTCGTTTCAAAACCACTCGGTTGCACATACGCAAATATCAAACGTTAACCGTTTTTTTTTTAATTGTATTAAGCTGTGTACAACATCTAAAAAACTATCTAATTTGATAAAATTCTCGATTACTTTTTTTTATTGTCAGATCAATCAATAAAATGATGTACAAGATAGTTTTCTCGGAATGTCCCGTTTCAACGCAAACGTTTGAAGACCTTTAAACGCAAGGACGTTTCAATACAAAAACGTTTGAACGCGAGACGTTCGGACTTGAGACGTTTGAACGCAGAGAAGTTTGAACGCAAAGCGCATTTTTATTTTCCTATTCAAAATAAGAAAAGTAGGTGTTGAGTTTATGAGAAGCAACTTTATTCTGTATCTTCGCAATTTTTATCATTTACATTTCACGTATTAAATAAATTTTAACGTTTAAATTTATCATAAAAAGAAATTAATGAATAAAATTAAGAAAATTTAGTTTCAACAAGATTTTAGTTGAAAATAAAATCGAAATCTATTGAATAAAACTAAATGATCCAAATAAAAGTAACAAATAGAAACGAAGAAAGTGAGAATGTTGTAACCAAAACTTAGAGACTTCCATTACATTGACGCGGTTCAAACCCGAAAGATTCTTTGTTTGCATTTTTTCGTTTTGCATCACTTTTCAATATAAGTTTGTGTTTGTTTAATTTAATAATCAACTTTTTCTACCAAAATTTTTCAAACAATAAAACACCTTTTTCTTCTTTTTCTATTGTCAATTGAAAACAAAAATTACATTTATTTATATTATGTTTTCTTACACTTCTTAATTCAAGTTTCTCTTAAATATGCTTAAATCCATTTTAGAAAAAATTGACGACATTAGTTTTCTTAATTTTTTTTTATTTCATCACTTTTTATCTTTAATTTGGACGATTAATTTTATTTAATTTCACATTGCTGTCAATGTATTATCAAAATCTCGAAATCGGTAAATCAAATTAATTTCGTTATTTTTTAAATTTTTTATTTGTAATTAAAAGCGTTTCAGTTGTGTTGCCATTTCTTTTTTTAGTTTTTGCTTTAAGTTTTAATCATTGAGTTTATTTAACATGCAAACTTTTTTTTTCCTTTAATTTTTGTTACTTTTAGGTTCGGTTTACAGAAAGGAATTAAATCAAAATTAGGTTAGTCGCGATTAAATTCATAATCCTAATTTTTGATTGGTTGTTCAATAAAATTTAACTAATCACGTAACGAATTAACTTTAATTTAAATTAAATATTTAATTCACCTTCTGTAAACTGACCCAATTTATACATTTTTTTACTTTCCTATAAGAAAAGTATAGCGATCGCAATTTTTTTCAAAAATTTTTGTTCCATAATTTTACTCCTGAATCAAAAAAAATTATTTTTGACAAACAAAATTTGGGTGTCTGTGTGTATGTGTGTGTTTGTGTGTGTGTAACGATGTGCCCACGATAACTCTCGAAGCAAAAGTCCTAATAACTTGGAATTTGGTATGGAGCTGACTTTTCATATTCTCTCAGTTCCTTCAAAATAAGGGTTTGATAAAGAAACTGGAAGTGGTTGTATCCGCCATTTTAAACAGTTTTTCTTATATAATTTTGTACGTATGTAGATTATTCAAATTATTTTTAGTTTCTTCTAGAGATAATTCTTCCTAACAATTTATTTAAATAAATATTCTTCCTAACAATTTATTTAAGTACAAAAAAATTTTGTAAGATTAACAGTTTATTAGATATTGTATTTATAATTTAGAGTGAATTCCATGTATAGTCTAGGTTCGAATCCTGCCTGCGACGTTTTTTTTTAAAACAAAATTCTATAACTTGAAGGAAAAGCAAAATACGTTAAAAATAACAATTTTTGTCTATATTTTTTTAACTTGATTATACACGCAGTGCTGCTTCTTCTTTAAATTATCTTTGGATGTACTCCCAATAACTGTTCGAAATATTTTTATAGTTTTTTATAAAGATAAATCTTTCTAACAATTTATTCAAATAAAAAATGTTCTAAGATTAACAGTTGATTAGATATTTTATTTATAATTTTAAATGAATTCACAAATATAAGTTCGATTCCTGCCTGTGACAATTTTTTTTTTTTTTGAAAAAATTCCATATCTTGAAGAGAATGTTAAAAAACGTTAAAAATAATTTCTACTGTCTTACTAAAAGGGAAAGCAATATCGAGGCGCAGAAATATAATGGTTAGCCGATATGACAACATAAGCTCAATTTGCCATATTTTGGTTAAATCTTATTAAAGTCAAGCAAAACAATTTCAAAAAAAATTATAGCATGCTAGAAAGTAAATAGAAACGTGTACATATCACTTCAAAGTGGTTTTATGAAAACATAAACTTAAAAAAATATGTAAACATTTTTTCATCATTCTTTATAGGAAAGTCGTGTGGTGACCACACCAGTATTTTATTAATGTTTTTTCTTCAATTTTATGCCATTTTGGTTTTAATTTGAGGGTTTAGTTTTATTACTATTTATGACTCCTCAGCTTTCTTCACGTTATTTTAAGTTCTTTTAAAAACTTATTTCTCTAAAATGATTTTTCTAAATTGTAATAAATCGTTCGGTTTTTACATTTTGGTTTCGTTACTATTGTCTTCAAATGTTATTTACCTTAAATTTAATACGTCTGCTTTTTTCTAGTTTTCGTATGAAAATATATTATTCTATTTTTTGAATAATATATCAACTTAAACATACATAGCAATACATGATGTAATATTATTAGTAAATATTATATGTATATTGCGTATTAAATGAATATTAAATTTATTCATTAAAATATTCAATAAGAACAATTTCAATATTCTTGGAAAAAGAATATATACATTAAAATATTTCAGATTGTTAAAAATATGATTAGTTATACTATATCTTAATATTACTGCAGTTTGTATAATAAAATAAACTTCAACGATATTAATCAATGCCTTTATATTTTGCATTCAAACGTCTCTGCGTTCAAAAGTCTCTGCATTTAACTTCTTTGCGTTCATAGGTATTGCGTTCAAACGGTGGCTTTCAATCGATGCATCCAAGCGTTCTGGACCGTATTTTTCTGTTAGTTAATTACCAAATTTCTTCTTTTTGAGTCTATATTGATATCCACTTCTGAATATAGACCTCTTCTAATTGCTTCTATCTTCCTGCAATAGGCTGATTTCATCCAGTTATTTCAAATAGTTTTTTTTTTAATTTTGTTTCGCCAACGCTTCTTTTTGTTGTTCTTGACCGTTACTGTAATATTTTGAACGTTTACTTCTCTAAATCTTGTTTTGCAAAGTGACATATTTATCTTTATTTTACTTAAGCCACCCTTTTAATAACGTATGGTTTTCTTGAACTGTTTTATTCACTCAGCGTTTTCGGGTAAAACACATGTACTTTTTTCTTAATGTTTATGTTTATAGGAATACTTGAAATGTAACTTATTTTTTTTGTTTTGGTAGTAAGGCGATTCTTTGTTTAGTATACAGGGTTTTTCACGTTAAAAGTTTGTTAAAAGTTTTCATATTTCCAATCATAATTTAATGTTGATTCTTTTATAATAAGTAAATTTTTGTTGGCTTAATAAAACAAATTCAAGAACGTATAACTTCTAATTGTAACGGAAGTGACCTCAACTTTGTTATTTCAAATGTAATACTATACTTTTTATTAATTGTTTTAGTTTGATATTTAATTCTAAAGCTATTATATTTATAGCTCATTATTCCAAAAGTCAACAATTTGTGAGATATTAACATGTCTTTGAGCATTTTCACATTTGTAACATCAACTTTAAAAATTCATATCTTCAGTTTAAGTTGCGATATTTGTATCACTATTAATTAAAATTATCATCTTTTTTTGAAGGACCAACAGACATACAGTGTTCAAAATACAATGCTAAAGGTAAGATAGTTAAGAAAACAATAAAATTGTGCATCGATTTATATAATGGTACCCTATATTGTGTCGGTTCTTAAACGGCTGCTTTGATGCGTCGCAAGCTTCTACAAAATTGGTTTTTTTGTTAAAAGTATAAGAGTTAAAAAATTGAAATAAGTACGAAGATTAGTTGTATAAAGGGTTCTCTAAAATTAGAAAAAATTTTCAGGGGAATGAGCAATCAACAACACATTTCATTTTGTGTAGCCTCTTTTCATCTGGCCATAAATTTTTCAATACTAATATTTATTTTAATATAAAAACTATGTATTTATAAACTAAAGACATATAAATAGGGCGCATTTGTGTCACTTTTTTCAAATAATCGATGGTACGTTTACTAAATGCCCTCAAAATTTACCTAAAATTGCTTCGTTTTCTACTCATTTTTCATATTTTTGGCTTCAAAATTACACAAAATGTAACTAGACTATTTTTAGCTAACAATTATGCAAAACACTTTAGAAAATTAGTCAAACAGAGAGCTTTTCAATTTATTTGTGCAGAATGTAATGTTTGTATTTTTATAATTTTTGATTATACTACTACTACTGCAGAGTAGTCCATTAAACGTGCAATCGGCTAAATCTCAGAAATCACTCGTAGAGACTTGAGGTAAAAAACTTGTAAAACTAAAGTGGCCAAGAGAGAAGAATCTTGAAAATAATTTTTGAGTTTCTAATATGATCACCAGAGAGCGTAAACGCTATCATGAATTAAAAAAAGTGGCGTTTCTCAGAATTTCTCCTTATCAAGTAACAAAAAAATATATGCTTTTTAAAAGTAAAATAAAAGAAGTTTTTTTTTTGTTAAATACTTTTTGCTTTATCTCCGAAAATAAAGTGGTGGGAGGTGTTCGAAACAGCTCAACGGATTTCAATAAACTTAGTACTGTTAGAAAGAACATTTCTTAGGAATTACCTCTAAATAACTTGTGACGATCACGTTTATCTTTGGTTGTAATCAAAACAAATAAAAAATGCAAAATTCAACTTTCTTAGAACTGAGTTCGACAATCTGCTTTATTTCTGCATTGATTTTTTTAGTTTATTCGTGAAAACTCGTAATTCATAATATTTAATTTAAATTTGTGATATTGTTTTAATGTATGGCTAGTGTAATTATAGCCTCCAGGCCGCACGTAGATTTTTTAGTAGACAATTGCTTTCGATAAACTTTATTTTGGCGTATGTGCAAAGATTTGGGGAAACTGAAGATGTTCCTCCTACCCACAAAGGTCGTAGTTAAGAAAAACCATGTATTACCAATTGAAGAAAAAAAATCAATTTTTTCAATAAAATCAAAACTTTAATATTTGTTTTTCTTCAATGTATGTGCAGGTATTGCAAATTGTAGCAGATCGGCCACGAAGTAGCACTAGAGAAAGAAGTCGCAAATTTAACGTGAATGATTTTTTGTACCCTTACAATACTCAACAGTCTAACAGTAATCCGCGACGTGAGATTTGTAAGTGGTTGCAGCAACAAGAAGCATTAGACACTGACTTTAGTGCCAAAATATTATTTTCGCATGAATATTGTTTTACACGAAATGGAGTACTAAATTTTCACAACACGCATGTTTGGAATAAAGAAAGCCCTTATGAAATTTAAAAAAGTAACTTTCAGTAGCGGTTTTCTATTAATGTTTATATTAGCAGAAAGCAAAGAACAGAAATTTTTTGTGTCAGAATTTGATGGCTTACCCTTTGAAGTTTGCCATATAAGCCACTCTGTTTGGTATTTCTGAAATCTAATTTTTACGAGTCGTTGAGTTAGAAGAAATGGCTTTAGACACTAGCCAGACCGTAGTTCAAATATTAACCTTTTATTCATTTTCTGAAACTGTATAACAGGTGAAGTATACAAAACCTCTGTAAATAATAAGACAAGAACTGCAAAATCAAATTTTTGCAGCAGCAATATACAATTATTTACGCGAGTAACGAACAATTTTCAGCGACGACGACGTTTTTTTTTATTTATTTAGTAGCACCATGCTGCTAGTATCCGAAAATTACAGAAATACTGCAAACTTATGATTACTGAATTACGTAACTTTACCTACATTTAAACATCTATAAATACGTTATATTTAAACATTCAAAAGTGTTTGATGGCAGAGCCATCTCATAGTATAAATTTACTATGTGATTAAAATTAACTGTAGATAGCTATAAACGATGGTAAATACGTTGAGTTAGTTTAACACCCGCGAAATTCAAAATAAACTTTGAAAAATTCGTCGGGATAAACCGGGCTCACCCCCAATGTCCTTTTACGTTGTGGTTTTATCCCGACGAATTTTTCAAAGCTTATTTTGAATTTCGCGGGTGTTAAACTAACTCAACGTATTTACCATCGTTTATAGCTATCTACAGTTAGTTATATTTAAAGTATTATTTAGTGTACTTGAAAATAATATGCAGAATAGCAATTTAATTTAAGCATAGCAATTTACCTGCGCCTTATACGATAACATTCAATTAATGCAACAGGTCCCTAATTTACGATTTATTTAGATTTTTACTTTCCTATAAGGAAAGTATAGGGATTGCACTTTTTTTTCAAAAAATTTTTTTTGAAGAATTTTACGTTTTAAGGTCTCCTGAATCAGAAAAACGTATTTTTGACAAACAAATTTTGGGTGTCTGTGTGTGTGTGTATGTGTGTGTGTAACGTTGTTCCCACGATAACTCTCGAACCAAAAGTTCTAGTAACTTAAAATTTGGTATGAAGCTGGCTTTTCATATTTTTTCGGGTTTATTTATAGTTGGGTATGATAAAAAAACTGGAAGTGGGTGTATCCGCCATTTTTAACAGTTTTTTTTTATATAATTATGTACGAATGTAAATTATTCGAATTATTTTTATAGTTTCTTATTGAGACAATACTTCCTAACAATTTATTCAAATAAAATTTTTTTCTGTCATTAAAAGTTTATTAGATATTTAATTTACAATTTAAAGTGAATTTTATTATATAATCTAGGTTCGAATCCTGCCTGCGACGATTTAAAAAAAAATATTTTTTTGCATAAGTTTACGTTTCAAGGTCTCCTAAGTCAGAAAAAAATATTTTTGACAAAAAAATTTTAGGTGTTTGTGTTTGTGTCTGTCTGTGTGTAACGATGTACCCACGATAACTCTCAAACCAAAAGTCCTAGTAACTTGAAATTTAGTATAGAGCTGGATTTTCATATTCTCTCGGCTTTATCAAAAGATAGATCTGATAAAAATACCGGAAGTAGGTGTATCAGCCATTTTGAACAGTTTTTCTTATATAATTTTGTACGAATGTAAATTATTCGAATTATTTTTACAGTTTTTCTTTCTAACAATTTATTCAAATAGATTTTTTTTAACATTAACAGTTTATTAGATATTTAGTTTATAATTTCAAGTGATTTCCATTATATGATCTAGGTTCGAATCCTGCCTGTGACGATTTTTTTTTAGAAAAAATAAATAGCCGGTTGCACAAAAGTCTGGTTAACTGGCGATTTACTAATCGCGTTTAATACAAACATATCACTTCAAAGTGGTTTTATGACAACATAACCTTATAAAAAGACATTTCTTCATCATTTCTTATAGGAAAGTCGTGTGCTGGCCACACTAGTTTTTTTTAATTGTACGACAATTCAACAAGTTCCTTGCGATCAGTTGATTTATGCTGCTCAAATTAATCATTGCAAGCAGGACAAAGTGATGCGCTTATTACTTTAACGCCAACAAAGGCAACAAATATAGAAAAAAGCATACTTTATTATAAAAATTAGCAATTTTTGTTGAAACTAACCTAACTTGGAAATAATATGAAGTTATATATATACTGCAAACAAAAACACATACCCATTTTGTTCACTTATAAAAAAAGCAAAAAAAAGATAGTTATCCACCAGCAAAATCAATAAAAGTTGCAGAAACGTGCCGTAAAATCAAACTAAAGGATCTTCTAGATCGCCTTCTGGAAGTTTTTAGTAATTTAAATGAACTCAACTTCTTTGTACCGTTACAACTTATATGCAATATGGGTACCTAAACATCATTTGGCAAAACCATCTTCTACAAGACACCGCAGAGCAATACGCATCCAATTTGTACACGAAACTAAAAATATCACAGCCAAGAAAATATCTTATGTACAAAATGAAATTAGAAGATTGATGATGGTATATTTTTTAATTAACCGCACGTTGGCAATTACAATAATTGACACATAGGTATGCAATCCTGTAACAAATACGACATAAACCATGATATATGTATGTAGGCAAATATAAAAACATTTTAATACTTTTAATAAAACGACCACAAAAAATCCATATGCTTTTAAACTTGGAATATTGATTTTTTGAATCATTGTTTTATTTCTCTTATAAAAAGTGACAAACAAGAACTCAAGTAAACAAGAAAACTCTAGCTAAACTGAAAAAAAATACAAAATACATTTTAAGTAGAAATAGGACCTCTGCTCTGGTAGCTTGGAAATACTAAAGGCGGGAATATGCCAAAAAAAATTTTTTGAAGACAGATTGGGGGTGAAGGCAGGGTTAAGTTAACCAACTAGTTAATAAATTATTATATAAAGTTTTTACCGAAATTAGCAACTACATTGAAAATTATTTATAAGATACTAATTAAAGCTAGCAATTAATAGAAGTATTGAAAATTTGTCCGAGTTAAATGAGAAACTATGTGTGGTAAGAGTTATAGTAAGAAGCTGAGTAATCTTATTTAATAAATTTAATGCTTTGAACGTTCTATATTTAAATGTTTTTGTCAATGCGAAGCTGTTTGTTGAAAATATAATATACACAAAAAGCCAAACAAAAAGCAAATTTTTTGGCGCTAAAAGCACTGCGTATTGTAAGTAACAAGCTACAAGTGCTAATATCAATTTTAATAAAAACTTTTATGCCACACACCACACTTAAACAAAAAACAATCTATTTTTAACCCTTAGTAACATTTAACAATAAAACACAAATGACAATAAAGTTTGAGTGGCAAACTGGTGTAAAAATTTGAAATAAGTACGAAAAACTTTTCTTATAATAATTACATATTACAGTGCTACAATTCCAGATAAATAATTTTTTTCATAGTTTTTTTCAACAAAACTAGTTTAACAATATTTTTGTTTACATAAATCTAGTTTTAGAATACGTTTAAATTTTTTAGTGTTATACAACTTAGCTATAAAATATGTTGCCAGTTTAATATCTTCAAAAATATTTAAAAAAATATATAATGAACGTTTATTTTAAATATTAGTTGGCATGGGTTCATCTACTGTTCGATATTTATAGAAGCATTTACTTTGCTTACGATTTTTAGAATTTAATATTTAAACTATTAGTTGATCTTGGAATACTTTTAAGCATTTTAAAAATAGCAATAATAAAGTATAGCAATTTTTTTTAATCTTTGATATTAGTTTGTTATTTATTGAATTACCTGTTGGCTGTTATACATAAACAACAAGGTTAGAAGAACATCATTTTCTAATTGACTATATAGATTTCCTTCTAAATTAATTACTGCATGTTACGGTTATGTAATGCATGTTATTTTAATTTACATTAATTTATAATCAGGAAGTGGGTAAAATATATTTTTAGTTTTGACACTTTTATAACTGTTATTTATATGTGCTATCGCTTTATTTATTTTTCCTTTTGTGCTTTTAAACTTATCAGAATTATAATTTTTGCATGTAATTTAATTTAAGTTAAACTTTTTTTCATTTATTTACTGATAAAAACAACAAAATGCTCATTTTCATCTGACAATAAAATACTTTTCAACGTGTATTTCTGTTATTAACCAAGATGTAATTGAATTTTCTACTTTTGCAACCGAATTAACAAAAAACACGGTGTTTAGATTTCGTACTATATAGTAGGTAGACGTGTTTTGCATTATATGTAATAGAGCTATAGAAAACTGGGGTCACTAATTTTTTATTTATTTGATAAGGGTTTAAAAATAAGTAGATTGGGATTCGAAAGAGTCTATAAAGTATTACTTTGCAATAAATGTAAAGTAAAACAAAAACAACAATTCTAACCTTTACATGTTAACGTAGTTTGAAAACGTAAACATATTGTTGAGATATAAATAAATTGCGATCTGTGCTATTTAGCGAGCGTTGACGTTAAAGTCGTCAAACACTTCAACCAAACAATTGAAGATGGATAGCATCTTTTTGAGAAGATTGCTTTAGCGACTGCAGAAACGAAGTAATTGCATTCAATCTTTTCTAGAGTTCAAGCACTTCACCATTCTTACTTTTTTTGATGGATCATCTACTGGTTTTGTTGTTGGATTCTAAACTAGTAGGTTTAAAGCTAAAGTTAATGGTTTAGAAATTACCCTCTCGCAATTGAATTTCCAGGGGTCGAGTGGGGGTTCAATTCTACAACTTCAATAGATAAATTAGATTGTTAGATTTCTTAAATATTTTGCTTTCTTCTCTTCTCAATAAAATATTTATGTGTCAATGAGTTTCTCAATAAGTTGTTAATTATATTTTCTAAATGTTGATTGGAGTTAGTCAGAGTGTTGGAAGATAAGTCAGCATATCCTTGCGGTTTACTTAACGGATAAAAAAAAGCGTAAACTATTTGTGACAGCAATGGTATACTTACTTACTAATAAGAAAAAGGTACTTACAGATTACTTTGCTGCTAGCGTTAGTAGCATTATAAACATTTCCTGAAAAGCTGAAAAGTAAAACATTTGATACTACATGTGATCTACAACACGATGTGTGCTAAACTTTTATTTTTGTTTGATTTTTAAACTTAAACCTGCATGCAGGACAGGTGTGCTAATAACAATTTTAAAATATTTCACCAACAAATATTACAGATTATACTTACTTGTTTTGTAGATAACAGGAAATAACATGTATGCATTTAGTGAGCAACAGTGATTAAATACATTCTTGAATTCATAGTTAACGACAATTGCTGAATGTATTAGTTAGCAGTTATTAAATAAATTTTTGAATTTAGTATGCAAACATTAATTTAATTGCGCAGCGATCCTTTTACACTTATCTATTCAATTTTGTTACGTACATTTCGACAAGAGGGTCGTGGATGGTACTCGGTGTGCTAATCATCAAATAATTAAAAGTACGATAAAACAAAAGTAAATATTAACTACAGATACAATTTACATTTGTCAAACACTAAAAGAGAACAAATTACAATACACAATTTATAACAACGAATATATTTAAGATAGGAGTTAAAAACAAGGTAGAATTAGATAAATAGCAATTAAGGACTCGTCAATAAATATCACAGTTAATAATAATCATGCAAGCCTTTTTGATCAAAAAACACTTCCTGCAAATAAACAAATTTGATGGTTTAACTTCACACTCGAGATGAATTCACGTTGGTGAATTCAACACAAATGTCAAATATTACGAGCTTAAGCGAAACGTGGTGCACGGTTTAATTTATTACATGCAAAAAAAATTATATTTAATTGTGACAACAAGCGTAACTTGTACGTACAGTCGTGCATGCAAATGACTGACAATGTAGAAAAACAAATTTATATAAAAAAAACAAAATACTTACAATTTTACGTCCCGGAATATGCAATTAGTTAATAGCACTCCTTACACAAATTTTCTAAATGTGCTGAAAAGTAAATTATTACGTATATACATAATTGAAATATGCTCATTTAGTTTAGGGTCACAGAATACGCACCTGGAACAAATTTTTATACTCCACGTATGATGTTTTAATTGTTCATAGGAATTTTCCAATATGAAAGAACAAGTGTGGGTATCCCAAATCTAAAACAACATGTGCAGGTAGCCAAAGTTATAAGAACACATGCAGGTGACCAAAGTTGTTAATCATTAAAATAGAAAAATCAGATTGCGCTGTGAAATGAAAATACATTCTTTCCCCGATGAACTCCTCATAACAATCACATTTTAGATTGTCATTTACTATTCAAAATTAACGTGTATGATTTAAGATACTTAAAAATATGAAAACTCACGGGTTTGACAATAGCACATACGTGTGACTTTCTTAATGTACAAAATGGAAGTGACTTTTTTATTGTGTCTTTAGTATTTAAAATAACGTAGCATAAGCCAAAATTTCTATAATACAAAAACCGCACAAAAATATTAACAGTTTTTATTCGTTTTACCTCATCAAATAAGTGAATGTCCAAGTATTCTTATTTTAATAGTTTTACTGGGCATTTTGTTCACACGTGCTGTTTTTTAGTTTGCTAGTTAAAGTGGAAAATGCGTAGACGTTAACAAAAGCAGAAAAACAATTCAATGTTGCCCACGGAGATTATAGGACTCAAAACTTATATAAGGCGAAGAACCATAGAAGATTTTTTTAACATAACATTTACGGTATTTATTTAAATTCAAAATCTTTGTTAACTTAAAAAACATAAACATAATTTTGTTGATTTATACATTTTATAAAAATTCAGTATGTGTCTTCTAATTTATGTTTAACAATTTTTTATTGTTTCAAGTAGCTTAGAAGCAACGCAAAAAGTTATGTACCATGTACCATAATGGAGTTAACAAAAGTAATCCCTTATCATCATGAATCAGATAAATGTGCCCGTCTATTTCCTGTTCTAATCTTTGTAAGTCATTTATAAATTCCAAGAAGGCATCTTAGAACCGGTGCCAAACAAGGTAGAGCTAAGAAAATTTTCTACCCTAACCTGTCGAGGTCTTCATAGCTAACTAATGTTTTAATTTTTTGCCTAACAAGATATGACCGTGTTAAAACCTTTTACCAAGTCAAGAACGATGTTTATCGTCTTAGTAGCATCATCTAAAACATGGTTATTTTGTAAGGGACCAGTGTTTAGGGTTCTAGGATTTTTATTATTGGGTTGGATCCAAACTGCGTTGAGGTTATTTTTTGCAATTTTTAAAAAAAAAATTTGATGATAACGCTAAAGTTAGTTATGTAAGTCAAAAACGCTCCAATATAATATTTAATTAGTTTAAGGCCAGGGCCGGATTTAAAGGTCTGGAGGCCTCGGGGCAACAAAGGAGTGGAGGCCCCTTAGCCCCAAATTATTTTCCAAATAAAATGAATTTTACTGATTGCCTGATTGGAGTAAACAAATATAGATCGACGATTTTTGTTAATATTTCATGTAATCAAGTTTGTACAAAAAAGTACCGTAGGTAAAGGTAAAACGCGAAATAAAATATGAAAGGAAAAGTTGTTTACTGGTGTTTACTAGTCTGAATTTGAAAATTTTTTTTCCGAAGTCTCTATTGTGGGGGCCCCTCTTTTGTGGAGGCCCTGGGGCTGTAGCCCCGCTTGCCCTCCCCTAAATCCGGCCCTGTTTAAGGCAGTAGACAAAGCTTTTATTCCAACTGTAAGACAGACTTCTCCGATTACTGTATAGTTTTGGAAATTTCATTTTTATGAATTTGGAAAAACTGAAACTAGAGATTGTTTAATTTAGAGAGCATTTCTTGAGTGGTTATTTGAAGTAGTTTGTACTGGCATACTTTTGCTAATATTTTTAAAAAGCTGGTTAAAATAGCTAGCACACCTACTAAAATTGCTTGAAAATTTACACAACAGCGTACGGCCTGTAATGGGCGGCTGAACTCAAATCGCTAACACGTTCGACAAGCGAGACCTTCAAACTAAAACAATCAAAACTGGGGGTAATTTTAAATAGAGTAATATATTTACTCCTAACGATAAACAAAAGATACTTACTACAATTAGGTGACAAAGAAAAAGATTTATCAAACGTAGGAAAATTTAGAATAAGCAAAAAAAATGCTAGAAATAAAATACTATTAAGTTATCTAAGAGCACAAAACTTATACTGCTTAGATAGTTTTTACAGAAAAACTCTTACAAAGAAAGTAGTCTTAGAATAACTTACATCAGAAGATTAAAAATGAAATTAATTATATATTATTGGTAATAAAACGGAAATATGTTACAAGCTGTATGTATCAAATAAATTTAATATTGGAAATGATTATAGAGTTGTTTGTGCTGATGTTATACTTAACAGTAAAGCAAAAAAAATACATTGACAACAACAATTATTAACAGTATACAAATAGTTATAAAGAGAACATGCCCGAGAAAATAATAAAAGAACAATAAACTAAGTGTTAATATGATAAAACTAATAAACAAATAAAGGTCAGTTAAATACAATACAAATGAATGCAAAAAACTGTGCAAAAGAATGAGTAAGAAAATCCGTCAAGACCAGAAAGTATTTTGATTAATGAGTAAAATTATAGCATAAATACAAGCAAAAAATGTCAAAATAAATGTTCTATTAAAACATTAAAAAAAACTTTATATTTTTTTTTTCAGTTTAGCTAGAGTTTTCTTGTTTACTTGAGTTTTTGTTTGTCACTTTTTATAAGAGAAATAAAACAATGATTCAAAAAATCAATATTTCAAATTTAAAAGCATATGGATTTTTTGTGGTCGTTTTATTAAAAGTATTGAAATGTTTTTATATTTGCCCACATACATCTATCATGATTTATGTCGTATTTGTTACAGGATTGCAAACCTATGTGTTAATTATTGTAATTGCCAACGTGCGGTTAATTAAAAAAATATACCATCATCAATCTTCTAATTTAATTTTGTACATAAGATATGTTCTTGGTGGTGATATTTTTAGTCTCGTGTACAAATTGGATGCGTACTGCTCTGCGGTGTCTTGTAGAAGATGGTTTTGCCAAATGATGTTTAGGTACCCATATTGCATATAAGTTGTAACGGTACAAAGAAGTTGAGTTCATTTCAATTACTAAAAACTTCTAGAAGGCGATCTAGAAGATCCTTTAGTTTGATTTTACGGCACGTTTCTGCAACTCTTATTGATTTTTCTGGTAGATAACTATCTTTTTTTTTTGCTTTTTTTATAAGTGAACAAAATGGGTATGTGTTTTTGTTTGCAGTATATATATATAACTTCATATTATTTCCAAGTTAGGTTAGTTTCAACAAAAATTGCTAATTTTTATGAAAAAGTATGCTTTTTTCTATATTTTTTGCCTTTGTTGGCGTTAAAGTAATAAGCGCATCACTTCGTCCTGCTTGCAATGATTAATTTGAGCAGCATAAATCAACTGATCGCAAGGAACTTGTTGAATTGTCGTACAATTTAAAAAAAACTGGTGTGGCCACCACACGACTTTCCTATAAGGAATGATGAAGAAATGTATTTTTATAAGATTATGTTGTCATAAAACCACTTTGAAGTGATATGTTTGTATTAAAAAGATTAGTAAATCGCCAATTAACCAGACTTTTGTGCAACCGGCTATTTATTTTTTCTAAAAAAAATCGTCGCAGGCAGGATTCGGACCTAGATTATATAATCGAAATCACTTTAAATTATGAATTAAATATTTAATAAACTGTTCATGTTAGAAAAAAATTTATTTGAATAAATTGTTAGGAAAAATTATCGTTATAAGAAACTGTAAAAATAATTCGAATAATTTACATTCGTACAAAATTATATAAGAAAAACTGTTAAAAATGGCGGATACATCCACTTCCGGTTTTTTTATCAGACCCACCTTTTGATAGAACCTAAAGAATATGAAAAGCCAGCTCCATATCAAATTTCAAGTTACTAAGACTTTTGGTTTGGGAGTTATCGTGGGTACAACGTTACACACAGACACACACACACTCTTTTCGTATACAACTGTCATGTTCTGAAATGCGACTAATGATGGAACAACCGGTTTTACCAATGCAGACCAAAGCACATGAAAAAGAAATTTGGTATAAACCTTAAAATAAAAGTGTAGGAAATATGTCTTTAGGAGAAGGAAGAATCCGAGAGATTTTGCTTGTCAAGTTAAATATAGGTTTAATACCATTCTTACAAAAAATATTCCGTATTTGATCTGTAACCTTGTGAATGTAGGATAAAAATGCCAATTTTAGATTAGATTCGGAAGTATAAATGTCTTTAGGTAATCGGGCACATCGACGTAGACAACGATTAATAGCTGTTTGAATATCTCGCTTCATATAACTATCGTTCACCAAGATTCTAGTAATATGACGGAGTTCCGAGTGTAATTTCTCAGATTGACAAATAGAAAAAGCGCAATAAAAAAAAAGTTAAAAACAGAACGTTTCTGTGCATGATGATGATGAGACAAAGCATGAAGGTATCCGTCGATAAAGGTGGGTTCGCGATAAATAAACAGCATGGCCCAGAAGTTTGCCGGGATTACGAGTCACAAGAACGTCGAGAAATGGGAAGTAACTATTAGTTTCGATTTCCATAGTAAATTTGATATCTAGGTGTTGATTGTTTAGATGATCAAAAAACTTAGACAACTTAAGATTCATGAGACCAAACAATAAACGTATGTTCAACATACCTAAACCAAACTTTAAGTTTTAATATTATTGATTCCAAAGCAACCGTTTTAAAAGATTCCACAAAAATGTTAGCTACAACAAGTGATAGAGAAGTACCCATAACAACGCCTAAAACCTGTTAGTAAAGCTTGTTATCAAATTTGAAATAAGAAGATGATAAACACTTATCACTAAGTGAAACCAAATTCAAATTCTTGCTATGGTGAGACGGAATCTGTTTGATGCTAATAAGCAAATCCTTTATAGAAACTTTGAGAAAAAGTGAAGTGACATCAAAACTGACAAGATCTTGAGGTTCAAGTTTTATAGTTTCTAAACGTTGAATTATATACTGAGAGTTGAGGATGTGAGATGTAAGAGGTTAAAAGGGAATACCTTGTTTGTGAACTTTGGGAAGTTCGTAAAGACGAGGCGGTTTTGAATCTAAAGAGATAAGTCGACGTTTAGTTTCTGGAAGTAGATTGGAAGATTTGATTTGGCTGACCTCACTTTTAATCCTCAATATTAACAAAATAAAAGCAGTGTCTTGCAGCTGTTTTATACATACCGTATATTTAGAAAAATTAACATACAAAATATTATAACACTACTATAGATGTTTACCTTTTTGTTTTTGTAAACTTTAGTTTTAATAATCTTTTTAACAACCATAAAATTAAACTAGATATTTTAGTAGCCTATTCACATTTAAAAAGCTACACAGCGACCTCATTTCTTGTCTTGTTAAACACTGTCTGCTCTCAACATGTAGAAAAGTTGATAGTTTGTTGCTAAAAAGCTTTTATGTTTGCCAGATTCTTTACTTAAAGATAAAAAGGATGCTTCAAATTCTGTAATTAAATGTACACACAATTACATTATTTGGCAGTTGCTCTCTAATAAAAGATTTCGACAAACAGTAAAAATCAATTGTATTAAATTAATGAAATATACAAATAATATAACAGGTTTAAATACATATAGACACAGGCATAAACACTATTATATTAAACAGAAGAAAAATTAGTTAATTATGTTAATTAGTACTAAGATTCTGGTTACGGAAGCATGTCGGTTATTAGTTAAAGGTTGGAAACAAACGAATCGAGTCAAATTATCAATAGCATAGATGTACAAATTTTGCCATTAAGTACAATCAAGATCCATACTAAAAAAACAAAGCGACAGTAATACAAAAAGTATATAAAAGAATGCAGAACAAGTGCTCTGGAGCCTAATATATTTAGTGCCTGCAATTAAGAGTTAAATAAATAATATGTCATAGCTTGACAATAAATACCAAATAAATGTTTTTACAATAACGTAATACAAAAACGTTCTTTATACGTTTAAAAATTATATACTATTAACATATACTTCCAACTTTGATTATGAACCGCGCTATCTAATTGTTTATTAATATTAGTTCATTATTGCATAATTTCTGAATATTTACTTTTAAATTGCTCTATATACACACCAATTAAAACGTAAAACTATACATTCTTATTTTATCATTTGCACAAACTCCGTGGAGAAGAATGTAAAGCAAAATTTTGTTTTAAATGCTGTCATTTAGTATGTATGTGACATTAATTACAGAAAAGCCAACTTAATGTTCTGTATTTTTTATATTATTTCTATTGTGTTTCATAATTGATTTTATATATACAAATACAAAAAAATATACTAAATAGTTTTACAAACTAGTGAATAGAATACCTTAAATTGTTTAATAATAATTAATTAAAATAATAAAATACCACACGGTCAATGCGCTTCTGCATTATATAGTTTTATAAACGTATGAAGACAATTCCAAATGTCAGTTTTAAATTAGTCAATTGATTCACCATTTAAAAAACAGCTCAATTAGAATTTGAAATTTAAATTTAATGTTACACAATTTAATTTTGATTATTAACACAACGGAAAACTATTTATAGGTATTACGGTAAACAAAGTATTTTTAAAGTTTTATTATATATTTTAAGTACGTGTCACAGCTGCTAAATTAATTAATATCTTAATACATCATTATTAAAAATTATTTAAACTTAATTACGATGTTTTTTATTATGCACAATAAAATAAGTTTATTCTTTTAACACATCGTAAAATTGTCTTAATTTACTTATTTTTAAACGAAACTACTGACTAACACTATTTTACCTTTATTATTTATTACTACTATTAATTGTATAATTAGATTTATCAAAACTTAATAATCTGAATAATAATTTCCTGTTTTTGAAAAATCAAGGAAACTATAAACGGTAATAGTTTCCTATGAATACGATTTTTAATACATAACTTGACCCATGCACGTAGACGAAATATACAGGGTGTATCTGATTAACGGGATGTTATTTTAGCAGGTGAAATTAGAGCTTAAATACAATCAAAAATGTCAAAATAAGACTTCTATTAAAACATTTAAAATAATAAATAAATGGTAAATCACGGCCCTTTAGTCTCCTAAGGTTATTGATCGAATAAAAATAAACTCTTCTAAGAAGTGCAAATTTACTGACACCAAAAACAAAATTAACTGCAAAATAATGTTATCGGATAACGCATAGTTAAATTACTGTAGTTAAATAAAGTTGCTATTCTGCACATTCTTTTGAAGTACACTAGATAATACCTCCTCTATTGGATAGAACACAACGTTTCAACGTCGCCGAAAATTGTTTGTTACTCCCGTAAATAATTACACATTCTGTCTAATTGCATTTGCAGCTGCAGAAAATTGATTTTGCAGCTCTTGTCAATTGTTACGGTGGTTTTGTATACTTCACAGATAACATAACTCCAGACAAAAATCTAAAGGGTTAATATCTGGCCTACGGACTGACCAGCGTCTAGTGCCATTTCTTCCAATTCAACAACCCGTAAAAACTGTTGTGTCCGGGTTGTTATCAAACATACAGAATTCAGTATTGGTACAAATATTTATTAACTTGATTACATTTTTACAATACGCTTTTACACACCGCCATGCTCATACCACACTGCCAAGGTTGTTGTCGCTTCCCTTTTCTTGTGACACGACAGCGCCCTCTATTAATACATCATCATAACATCTTCCCCCCAGAAAGATATAATCGTTCTTACAAACTAACATAATTCTAAACAAATACGTACTAAAGATCTAACCTGACAGGCCTTCGTCTAACTCGATTTGATCTTCGAATCGTTTCTGTTGGCACAAGTATTGGTGAGCAAACACTCATTGGTACTTTATTATAAAATATGTCTTTTCGTCTGTTATGTATCACTCTTAATTGATTGACATGTGCTGTTCTTGTATAGCCTTTTACACAAATTAGATAAATTACATTTGAGATTCGTTTTAGAACAGTAGCTGTTAGCCACTTCACAATATTTCTAAAATGATTCTTATACAGAACACTCTCATCTGGTTTTAAAAAAAATTGTTTAGTATTACTAGCTACTTTACACTTACTATTTTCTAAATTACTCAGATCAAATCGAACTGTTTTCTTATTCTTAGCAATACTTTCATGAACTGAATTTCGTAAGGTTTTATACTTAAATCTAAATATTAAATCTAATGGAGACTGCATTGTTGTTGTTGAAGGAGTTGAATTATATGCTTTTAACATCCTTTTGATCTTATCTGAAATGTGTAATTTTTTTACCGATTTATCAAGCAGAAATTTTTTTAGATAGTTTTTTACAGTCTGCACGCCTCTTTCGGCTAATCCGTTGGATTGACTATGATATGAAGGTGACTTAAAAAATTTAATTTTATTATTTAGGCAAAATTTTTGAAATTCGTTAGAATTAAATGGTGGACCATTATCTGATACAATATTATCTACTAATCCAAAATAAACAAAAAATTCTTCGAGGAGTTGTATAATAGTACTTGCATTCATATTTTCAACGATTCTAACATCTATAAATTTACTGTATGCGTCCACTACTATCAAAAATGTAACGTTTTGAAAATAAAAAAATCTATATGTACCCTATCGAAAGGACGTTTAGCTAAAGGCCACTTTGTCGTTACTATTTCTTTTTTTACATTTTGCGTGTGATAACACACCGAACAACTTTTTACAAAATCTTCGATGTCTCTTGAAGACCCTTTCCACCAAAATTGTTCTCTGCACAATAATTTCATTCTAACAACCCCCTCGTGGTTTTCACGTAAAAGTTTTAACGCTCTATAACGCAAACTCTCTGGTATTACTAACCTATCCCTATACAACAAACAATTACCTTGAATACTCAAGAATTCTCGTAACAAAAAGTACTCTTTTAATCTATCATCTTTAACTTTATGCCAACCTTCACGCGTATATTGTAACACTAATTTTAATAAATCATCCTCATTTATAGCATCTTCTAACTCTTTAATGTCAAAACAATTGTTATTAAACTCGATTACATTCCCCACTTCTTCCATTTCCATAATTTCAGGTAAGTGTAATCGTGACAGCGCATCAACGTGCGTCATTTTCCCAGAAATTGCAATTGCCTCCGTACTTCTATTTGGGTTAACTATTGTTTTCAATACTTGAGAATCTGAGCATAACACAAACTTTCGACCATAAATGTACTTATGCAATTTCTTTACTGCAAACACCAACGCTAACGCTTCTTTATGTAATTGCGGATATTTCTGTTCTGTAGGAGTCAAGGTACACGAAAACAAACTAACTGGTTTTTCTACCCCATCTACTACTTGCGCCAATACGCACCCTAATCCTGTTGACCCTGCATCTGCACAGACTACTAGTGGTTTATCTGGATCATACAAAACTAAATTCTTATTATTAATTAATAGTAATTTATTTTTTTCAAAAACTTCCCTACATTTATCATCCCAAATGAACTTTCTATTTTTATGCAATAAATCGTAGAGCACTTTTAGTTCTGATGCCAAAGTGGGTATAAATTTATTATAATAATTTAATAATCTCAAATATTGTTGTAGCTGTTTAACGCTAGTTGGCGCTGGAGCTTCTTTTATGGCTTTTACTTTTTCATCTACTGGAGTTAAGCTGTTTGGACCAATACACTGACCTAAGTATATAACCTCCCTCTCAAAAAATTTGCACTTATCCATATTAATTTTCACTTCATATTTGTTTAACCGCTCTAATACAAACTTTAGCTTCTCTTTACAACTGTCCAGGTTTTCACCCCCTAAAATAATATCATCTAGATAGCAGTAAACTTTATCTATACCCACTATAATCTGATCCATAATTGCCTGAAATATTGCTGGAGCACTAGCTACTCCAAATGCTAGCCTTTTGAACCTAAATCAACCCTTATGTGTATTAATTGTTAAGTAGTGAAGGGAGTTATCAGATAATTGACTTGTTCATAAGCGCCTGATAAATCTAACACACAATAAACATTACAATTACTTAAACTGGCAAACAAATCATCAGCTCGAGGCAAGGGATAATGCTCCGTTTGTATAAATTTGTTTATCGTCACCTTTGCATCAATACAAATTCTAATATTACCGTTCTTTTTTCTTTTTTCGTTTTATCTTTTAAAACTATTTCCGCTAAAAATTGTTTAATGCTATGACTCTCGTTATTTGACAATACCTTAGGAAAATTTACTTTAATCCAATCTACCATTTCAGACAAGTTCAAATTATTAATTGAATTATTACCAAATAATGATCTCCATGATGGAAATAATTTTCCAGCCAGGATCTTCCCATTAGACAGCAGCTGTTCTCTACTATAATTATTTTCAATCTTTTTCCAACAACACCAAGCAGCTCCACATTGACTTCTATACTACCCAGGATTTTTATGGACTGTCCTGTAACCGTTGTTAATTTACTATAATTTGTATTTAACGATATAAAACTAAGTAATTCATTATATTTATTAATACCTAAAATAGACATGCAAGCTCCAGTATCAATTTCAAAACACATTGGTATTTTATTTACATTAACTTCAATAAAGAGTGGTGAATGCTTTACCCTGTCTTTTACTACCGTGCTAATTTTTAAATTATCCATCTCCTCTGAGAACTTATTCGCCATGCTACTACTTTGATCACCTCTGTGTTGTCGACCATAACTGTGACTTCGTGAATGACTAATATCTCGTCGTGATCTTGACCGTCCTCGGGAATAACAGTTTCTCTGCACGTGCCATAAGCGTCCACAACGATAACACTTTACTATATCGTTCCTCAACTTGAACCTTCCACGCACAGGAGTTTGCCTATTTTCGTTGTTGTAGGAACTAACTTTATTAACCTCACTTATAGAAATACTACCATTTTCTTTTTCAGCCGCTTCCCAATTTAATGCTTGTTTACAAGCCTTTTCAAATGTTAAATCCCTTTCTTTGAGTAACATTGTCCGTAAATATGTGCTTTTTACACCAAACACAAATCTGTCACGTAGCGCTTCCTTAAAAAAATCTCCGAATTTACACGTTGCCGCTTTAGATTTTAATTCTACCACATAATCACCAATCGATTGGCCGCTTTTCTGGTCTTCTTTGTGGAATTTATACTTTTCTGGTATTTCATTTAAATCGGGCTTAAAATAATCTTTTAAGACCTTAATGAATTCAACATAACCTTGTGTTTTTGCTTCTACCGGGCTTATTAGCTTTTTCAAAATGGCGTACGTTTCCTGTCCCTATAATGTTATCAAGCATGCTACCTTCTTTTCTTCTTCAATATCATTGAGTATAAAAAACTGTTCCAATCTTTCCATATAATCATTAAAATCTTCGCCTGGGACAAAATTTTCGATTTTTCCTAACATTTTCGCTCGTTTGCTCAATCTTAACCACGTGCTTCAAAAAAGTTTTCATTCCTTACGTTTATTCCATTAATTCTGTATTTTCCTCGTCGCCAGATGTTGTGTCCGGGTTGTTATCAAACATACAGGATTCAGTATTGGTATAAATATTTATTAACTTGATTACATTTTTACAATACGCTTTTACACACCGCCATGCTCATACCACACTGCCAAGGTTGTTGTCGTTTCCTTTTTTCTTGTGACACGACAGCGCCCTCTATTAATACATCATCATAACAAAAACTATATTTACGAAATCGCAAACGGGGCGACTTACATGCGAAAGAGCTCTAGGAAGGAATAAGTCATCTAATTCTTGCGCAAAAGTTTCTTGTAATAGTATAAGTCGCCTATACGCCTTTCTGGTAAAATAAACGGTCCAATTAAATTATTTCTTAAAATACCCGCTCAAACATTAATAGAAAACCGCCACTAAAAGTTTCTGTGTTAAATTTCATAAAGGTTTTCTTCATTTCACACAACGTGTGTTATCAAACTTCAGTACTCCATCTGAAAATAATATTTTAACACTAAAGTCAGGGTCAAAAGCTTCTTGCTGCAATCACTCACAAAACTCAAATCGCGGTTCAAAATCAACACCGGTTAACTGTTGAACTCGTTGAACATGGTAAAGGGACAAAGAATAATTCTTTAAAACACCATGTAGCGTACTATGCGACACGTTAACTGCGCTTCCTATTCTTTAATGTTATTTTGTATCTTATCTTTTACAATTTGCAATATTTGCACAGAGATTAAAGAAAAACAAATATTAATGTTTTTATTGAAAATATGTATTCTTCTTCTGTTGCTAATACTTTTTTTTTCTCGACTACGGCCTTCGTAGGTAGGAAAAACGCTTCCAGTTTCTCTAAGTCCTTGCACACACGTCAAAATAACGTTTATTGAAACTAATTGTCTATTAGGATATTGCTCAACCGACAATCTGCGCGTGGTGTAGAGGTTATAATTACACTCACTGTACATTAAAACAGTATCACACATAATAAAGAAAATTTAAATTAAATATTATGAAGTACGAGTACGTTTATACGAATTACTTAGCATCAACTAAAAAAATCCTAGACAAAAGTAAAGCAGATTGGCAAACTCTGTTTTAAGAAAGCATGTAATTATCTGAAGTCGTGTTTTGATTACAACCAAAGATAAACGTGATGGTGTATACAAAGTACATTTTGTTAAGCTAGATCAGTAATAATGCTAAGAATTACTATCTGCTTTAGTTATTTTATTAACGATTGATTTGGTAGATGATAGAAAATTAAAAAAAAACAATAAATAACACAATACATCATTACGTTTCATGGACACAGTATTTAAACCCATCAGTTACCGCATAGTTACAATCAACAAACAATTTCCATTTGTCTAGACAGTCAGGACCGACCTAAATACTTTAAATTGCAAATATCTCAAAACTGGGCCACTTTAGACCAAATCTTTAAAGAAAAGTTTTTTATTTAATGGTACACAGAAACTACTCCTTGTCTTTGCAGACGTATTTAAGATGCACCCTGTAACATAACGTTTATGTAAAAAAATTCGTTCTGGATTAGTAATATTAATCTCTGCATTTGATTTAAATCTTTTTTTTTCTGAAGAATACTAAATTCTAAATACTTATTCTAATTTCGATTAAACTAAACAGTTAAATAACCCGGTATAAGTCAAAATGAATTGGGACAAGTTAAATTTTTTTCCTAGTAACCATGTTTTTGGAAGTACTTAAATGAATCATTAAAAGTTATGTTGTACCGTTTGAAAAATGTTTAGTTTTACACTAATGACTTTTAAATTCAAATAATAAGTTTTACCAACTACACAAAATTTTTAAACAGCGGGAATCTTTGTTATTTATATATATTAACTTATTCTTATAACAAAAACCAAAAATTCTCAAGATATACCCTAAGGTCTTTAATAGTCACAATGCTTTTTACAATATACGAAGTTAATAATCTTAATAATCACAGTTTAAGATTCTAGGTAATATACAAAATGTCGTAGAAAAATACTTTACAACATTTATAGGTAAACTGTTTTTGACATTTTAAGATGGTAAATTATTGATATACATCTGTGCCTACTTTTCTACCCGATTCAATAGGTAAAAATCACAATCTAAGTTTTTTTATACTAATTGTTCTAGATTTTTGATATTCGTTTTGGACAAAAATATGGAGGAAAAATAAGACATATATAAATTTCAAATACGAGGCGATTCTAATAGTAAAAACAATTGTTACCAAACTTTTTTGTCAGCAAGTCTTGTTGGTAACAACCACGTCACTACGGCTAGCTGAGATGTCGGTGAGTGAGCTTGGTTAAAAATACTATAACTGAAAAAAAAGAAAAACAAGCACCGCTTTTCTGTATCGGTAAAATCTTTGGTTCACAGATGCCAGGAATACAAACGAACCCGAGGTACAAGAAAAGCAAACAACTATCAACGGGAAAACGTAACGAATTAGTTATATATTTTGTGATTAATAACAAAATCACTTTTTATGTTCCAATAGCTACACAACTAAAAATCAGTAAATACTGCATAAATTAAACTGTTTACACATTAACAGTTATGCTACTACTTCTGTTTTCCAAAGAGATAAGAAAGTTTTAATAAATTTTACTCACAACCAAAAATAATAAAACTGTAAAATAAAGCAAAATCGATCAAGCATTAAAACACTTAAATGAAGTCGCAAAAAAATTAGTTCTTGATTAGCGAGACTTGATCAGTAATTTATTATACGAACGAAAGACTTGCCCCTAGCTCTTTAACATAGTAGCTAGTAATAATTGCTACTACAGTAGTATCACTTTTGACACTTTTAAGAAGTGCAAGCTTGTATTTGACAACTTCATCTTACACACTACCGGATATGTTCGTACGATACAAGACAACGTAACCAGTAATACTCAATTGTAAAATAAGCTGAAGGCTGAACTATAAACTCGACTAAAAGTAAAATATTAGTAACGATCTTAACATACACTAAATGTACCTGAAAGCCTAATACAAATAATAGAACTAAACATAACTTAATAACGTTAAAACCTTAGTATTTATAGATGAATACGTAACACAGTGGCAAAAGGATAACACAGGTTAGTAACATTAAAAACATAAGGCAAATAAACCACATCACTTGACAGCTAGCTAGAGCTGATGAAAGTCTAATTTGAGTGTAACACTTACGGACATGAATTCCACGTTAACTATACCGAGTTGAAGTGGTCTACCAGGTATGAGACACCATTATAAAAAAAATAATACTTTTTTTTTAGTAGTTGGGTTTCAAGAAAGGACCCCGAGCTTGCACCAATTTTGCTGTAATAAAGTTTCAGTTAGTAAAAGCAAAATTGCGTAAGGAGATACAAGCAAAGAATAGTAATAGAAATGAGCACGTGAAATTAAATTAAAAAAATAAAAAATTATAGCAAGCCTCAACCGAGAAAATGGTTCTCGGCGAATATCAGACACAAAATACTAATATCGTGTCGTTAATGGAGCGTTCACTACCAGTTCAGTACTACTACTGTCAAAGTACGAAAATGTAAAGTTTTATTACTACGATACGTAACACAATTTTGATAAAATTACTGATAAAGAAGATCTTAACAATTACATGTATACATTTAGTACATGTTTATATCCATTCCATATCTAATGAAATGGGATTGTACACATGTCTTGTTTATCAATGTAATTCTCAAATTTGTGTATTGCCATTTTATATATAATCACATACTACATATTTCATCGTTAGCTTTTAATGAATCTTAAAAATAAAGACAATATATATTCATTTATTTAGAGACGCAGGGTAAACTTATAAATTTTCAAATTCTTTGTTTATAAAGTAAGAAATTCAATGTTTGTGCCACCTGCAATGCTGAAAATGTCAATTATTATTTTTCTTACATCTATTGGCATTCTCTTGAATAGAAAAACAAGGAAACTCTCATAAGACCGAAGAATACGAAACGATAGAGTGATTGAAACATATTCTATGAGGTGTGTTTTATATAATTTTCTCTATTTCGACTCAATTTTAATATTTTTCGTACAGTTTCAATTTTCAAACAACATACAAAACTTTAGTAATGTTTTATTAGATTAGTAACACTTTGACATATTGAAATTTATGTATGTTAACCTAAAACCTCATATAAAATTATCTCTTTATATGTAAATAACTTTGGATTAATAGGACGTCTTTATTTTATCCTAGCATCTACATTTGAATTGTTAAATTACAATAATTTTTCATGTAACGTCAGTTTACGATGCAGAAATACCAATTTCAAAAAAACTAACATTACTAAAATTTGTGTAAAAATTTGCTAATTCTTACACAGATTTTAGTGTAAAAGCCACTTTACACGATGCAATATGCACTGCAAGAAAAGTTGCACATGCAATAAAATATGTCAAATTTTTTACACGAAGTAGTAAAACCGCAAGCTGCTATTAGAAAATGTTACCACTATAAAAAAAATAATGGAATTTTTTACTGATCGTTACGAAAACAAAACGGTTTAAGTTGGTGAGAGTAAATATTATCAGAATATTACTAAAATTTTATGCGCAACGCAATACAATTAGGACATGTTTCAACGCTTTGCAAGAAAAATTTCACGTTTATAAAAAAAATTGCATAAGTACACGCTTGACTACATAAAAGTTTCATGAAAAAGTTGCACCGAATAGCATCGTGTAAAAAATGGCTAATTCTTATGTCAAAATAGAAAAATTAATTTACGTTTTTAACGTCAAAAATGTCAGTGGTACTACAACTTTTTCTTTTCAAACAGATGCAAATATACATTATAGTTAGACAATGACTGCGCTAAAATTGAAAACATTAATTTGGATGCAAAAAGGAGTAGTTTTGGATGCAAACGCAAAATTGACATATTTGGCGCTGCTTTTGTTAATATTACAGATTTCTAAGTTACAAATCAGTACATTCTCTTACAGTAATCTATAAAGATACAGTTTCAGAGATTTGGAAAAGACATACGTTCTTTTTTTATTACATGTAAAATAACCTTGAAAGAAAATTTATATCTATGCACGATAACACTTATGTTATAAAATTCGGTCTGCGTAAACAACTGGTATTCTGAGAAACATAATTATTCCCCTAATAGAAGACAATTTTATAATTGAATGTACTGTTTCTAATTTGTATATATTTGTTTATAGTATTCGAGCGATCAAAACAATAAAATAAACTACAAAATTTACAAAATTTCTACTCAAATTTAATATAAATTAGATTAAAGTTAACTAGTTAATGAATACACATGCTGATAAAAAAATTATAAAAGGTAATTTGGTTGGGCAGCATTGTTTAACTAAGAATGGTCTTTTTATGTCAATAAACAGAAATATTTTACATGTTTCTGTTTATTGCTGTTATTATTTTTGGCCGAATGCCTGCGTTTTTAACTATGCGTGCACGCTGCTTAATAGAATCAGGTTGGGACTTGAGGTTTTTGATAACTATAACCGAATGATAACAATATACGAAATTCAGAAAAAATGCTTATTTGTTAGAAAGCAGTAAATACATACAGCGTGTACGTGATTAACAGGTTGTTAATTTAGAAGGTGAAATCAAAGCGTATATACAAGCAAAAAAAATTTTATAAAACGTTTAAAAAAAGCAACATTTTGAGCCGACGGATCTGACGCATTAAACAGTTTGTTGACACCGTTAATAAAACAAAATCAAAAACAACAACGTAATGATGCTTCATTCACTGTTCTAAGACTACACAATTCTTCTCAGAAATTTGCTGACACTAAAAATAAATGCAAAACAACGTTATCACATAAGACGTAGTTAATTTAATTTGTTATTCTAAGAAGGCACGTGCTTTCTAAGTTAATTCACAATGATAACGTATTTACAGATGTTAAAATAATGTACCGTTTCGTAAATCAGTCAAATTATTTTAATAAATAAATCACTGCAAAAATAAGATAAATATGCAAAACAACTATTTTTAGAGTACAATGATAAAATTTTTCACTCTAAACAACCGTATCGAGAAATTCAGCTCAAAAATGCATACAAAATAAGTTATTGATCATGTATAGAAAAAAACCTGAGAATAAATTGATCACATAAACCTAAATTATGATTGCTATGTTACTTTAGTAAAGCGATAACATTACCCGATTAAAAACATTATCCGTGATTCCGATAAGCGGCAAGCGCTGTAAGTAATTCATACGAAAATTTATATCATTAATTTGGTTCTGAAGTTCGAATCTTTGAAGCATCGCCCTGAATGTATTGCTAAAGATACATCTAAAGTGATAAGCTTGTATATTTATATTTTATGTGCCTTTTGAGTAGTATAAAAATTTTTTAAAAAATTAAATTAGCACATCTTCGTTGGCTTCCGGCTTAAAAAGAAAATTAAACAAAGTAAACCAACAAACCACTCAAGCGATTATAATTTTATCGAAACGTTTGCAGGATTTTATTAATTCTATATTTTGTTTATAAACAGAAATTCAAGTGTACGAATTATTTTTGCAAACTCAGAATTTTAAGAATCAAAGCAAGTTAACTGGTAAAACATTGCTTTGCACGTATGTCGAAACTAATAGTGTGTGTAAGTAGCTTACTTGTGGCGCCATCGTTTGCAATCTTTTAATAACAATAAAAGGTTTGACGCTTTGCATTTAATTATTACCTTGTTTTCACTGTCGCCATCTAACATGACTAAAAAATCTGTTTCCATATAAAGCTATGTCATTGTCTAACTATAATGCATATAAACAAGGATGCAAACTAAAACATTTAAATCTGAAATGTTAATAGTCACATAAATTAAATTATGCAGTTTACTAAAAAGTTAAAAATCGGTAAGTTACACATTAACCCATCTTGTATAAACCTATAATTTACACACAATAACTTTTTATTACAACTGCACAATTATAACGTGCTACAATAAAAACATGCATAAGTTTATGTACGCATGTGCCTAATATAAAATTGGTTGATGAAAAAGTTATACAAAGATTACACAATTGCATTTCTTAAAAATTTTTATATAATTTGTTTCTCACAACTATTTTCAGTAATTTAATTAAAAAATATTTGTATTTAATATATGTTACTATCTCTAATGCAAAATAATTTTATTCAATTTGAGTAGAACAATCTTTTTTCAGAATACATTTTTAATGAAAAAAATTGTTTGTACACTAACTGAGAACAGTTCTGTAAATAAACACATAAAGAGGCTTATCTTAAATCCTCAAAAAAAGTTTTCAGGTTCATATGAAAAAAACTAAAAGAAACATAAACCATGATCAAGATGAAGATACTATCTATTATAGAAGTGGAATTTGAAACATATCAGTAAAAAACAACAAAAGCGTAGAGCAAGATCAAGATAAATACCGAATTTAGGAACCGGCTAGGTCGTAGTTTGCCTTGTTTTTGTAAATGATTGCAAATGTCTATAAAATTTAAACATTTTTTAATGTCATTCAAAATAAAAGCCATAAATAAATAAAGATTAACTTATATTATTAATAAAAGCTATAGAAATATATCAGTATAATTGTGGAAATACATCACAGAGTATTTCCCAGTACTGATGATCCCAAAAAGACGAAACGGCCGTACACTAGTTCTCTCTGGAGGCAATTTTTGCAATTGTAATGATGTAGTTACTTACACTATATGTATTTGTTGGTGGATTATAATCGTGTTTATAGAATACAATTTTTGAATTGCGCTGTTATTAAATCCAATTATCAACTTACGACGATCTCTATAGCACTAATTGATTTTATATTTCCTTCTTCTTTTCCGACAGAAGTTGTCTAAAGTCAGTCGACTTTGAGCACATAACATAAAATCGGTAGTCTCAAAAGAGAATGCCAAAGTCGAACAAATGAGAAATATTTCTAAACAGAAAAAGCAAAAACCAAAAAGCAGTTTTTTTTCTTGGAAAACCTTACGAAATTTACCGGGTACAAACATTCTAAATTCAGAAGCACAGAAAAAACATTTATCGTCGAATACAAATACAAATACTAAAAACGACGTCGACAAAACTAAAAATGCAGCACTAAAATCAACTTTTCGTAAAATTGTTTTGTATGAAATTCAAAAAACACAAATCAGCACTATTCGAAATTCAATCAACTGTCGAGCTCCTAAAATTTTTCTGTTTAAAGAAAATGTAACGTCTAATTGGAAACCGTGGAAACATTTATATCCTAGCCAGTGGAAAATCAAACGAAAGTGATGAGGTGAAGATCGCATTACTACTTAAGCTCCCTGGAGATGAAGGGATACGAATATATAACACTTTCAAATATGCAGAAATTGGAAATAAGGACATACTTAAAGTCATTTTGAAAAAAGTATTGTGAGCTGTTAAAAAATCAAGTGTTTGAACATTATAAATTTTTTAAAAGACTTCAGCTACAAGGTAAAACTATCGAAGAGTTTGTTACTATGCTTAAAGAGTTAGCTGCTCTTGTGATTTCAAAGAAAATGATGTTTTAGTACGTGACAGAATATTTCTGCGAGTAAAAGATTCAAAGCAGGTTGTTGGAATCCAATGATTTAAGTCTAGCTCATGCAATTAAAATATGCAAGTCAATGGAACCAAATGTTGCACAAAAACAAATTTTACAGGACATTTCTGTAGATGCTGTCAACAATGTGTCTTTAGTAGCAGCACAGTTTATATAAATAAACTAGGTGGTGGAACAAATATACATGGCAACACCGTTTTAACCAAATATGCTCTAAATACAAAAGTAAAAGTCACTAAATTCTGTAAAAATAAAGCAAGCATTCATGAAATTAATAAAAGTAACACAAAATATACTACAAAAGTTTACTCTGGCAATATGGTTTGGTCAGCAAACAGTCAAGTAAATTCACTAGAATGGTTTGAAAAAAACGGACGAACATTTTAAATTTTTGTGATGTTGCTAAGCTACAAATACCACGCAGTGAACTAATTGAGTTAAGTACAAAATTAACTTCATATTCAAGTCATGTTATTCAAACAATTGACCAAATTTACTTAAATTGTGTATTCAATCAAGTCGAAAAAAACTATTGTTTCACGTTTTGAAAAATACACTTTCAAGTTCAATACTAGGACAGTGCAGCAAAGGACTTGAAAATAAAGAACTTGGATGTAGAGACTGTAGTGATTCAGTTGTTGACTATAACAAAATTAAATTGAACAGTATTTGGAATATACTGTCAAAACATAGTAAAGTGTTTTCGGGTGTTGGATTTGTAATTCGTACTTTATTTATTACTTTACAGGAAGATGTCGTATCTCGTATCACTGGCGGTAGAAAAATTCCAGCAGCTTTGAAGGATAGAGTGAAAGAAAAAGTAAAAGAGATGGTCAAGAAAAATACCATTGTTCCTGTCAGTAAACCAACTTATTGGGTCCATTCAACTGTGATAGTTTGTAAGGTCAATGGTGAGATAGCAGTGTGTATGGATCTTAGGTCTTTGAACACATATATAAAAACTTTAAAACTATCATGTACCAACCCAAGTTGTTCTATTTAGTGAACTCTTTGGTACTAAATTTTTTACATTGTTAGATGCATCATCGGCATTCCTCTAGATTCCATTAAATAATGATAGTTTATTTTTATATCAAATTGCCACTTGTTTTGGTAGATTTAGATTTCTTAGGTTACCTTATGGCATTTCATCCGCCTCGGAAATATTTCAAAGATTTATGTGTGAAACAATAGACGGTTTAAAAGGTATCGTCGATTATTTTGATGTCTTAATTTTCGGGAAAACATTAGAAGAGCACAACAAAAATTTAGATGCTGTGCTAAATAAAATTTTAAAATCTGAATTTACCTTGAATTTAGAAAATTGTCAATTTTGTAAGAATCGTGTTTATTTTCTTGGACATATTTCAATTCAAAAACATACAAAAGCAGATGGAAAGAAAATTGAAGCAATCTCTAAAATGAAATATTTCCAAAACTGTAAAGATCTACCAAGATTTCTTGGAAAATTGGACCAAATGCATTCCGGACTAAACCTTTCTACAGAAACTTTTGTGCTTAAAGTCCTCGCAATCTAACTTTCGATGCACGTCAGTGACGTAGTTATTCAACCATGTTGTCGGTATTATGCACTAGCTGAATTTGTTTTGATTTCATTTTGTAGGTTAAGATTGTAGTAAATATGTAAGTCAATGAAAATGCGATGTTTTGAATGTTTTCTTTAACAATTATTTGTTTTTATCTCTAGCAATACAACATTTTAAATAATACTTCTATATTTTAGACAGCTTTTTTATTTTTACTTAATTGATTTATCTATTCTGGTCTAAATAAATATTTTACACGGAAAGCATTCACAATGTACCTAGAATTGTCACTTGAGCATGAAAACATATTTTTTAGATTTGTTTGAACAAAGAATTATAACTTTAAAAATTGTCACTATCACTATCGTTCTCAAAATTAATTATTAATGGCGCTACATCATCAACATCAAATTGTAGTTTTCGGTCCCAATATACCTTGATGATCTTCTCTGTGTGTTCAATGCTGTCTGCCCATACTTTTGGGGTTACAGTTGTCAACGATTATTTCCACATATTTTTACAATTTTTACTATAAATAGGGTAGTATGAATTTTATGTCATTAATGACGTGCATCAAAAGTTAAGTTGCAAGGACTATAGAAATCTACTAAGTAAAAAAATGGTTGACAATGGACTGCTAATACATCAAACTGTTTTGACAGGTTAAAACAGTTGGTGACATCATCACGTGTACTTGCATATTTTGATAGCAAAAAGGAAATCACCCTCTCTGTTGATGCAAGTTCATATGGCCTGGGTGCCATGAGCAGCCAAAATAATCGCGTAATTGAATATGCTTCTGCACTTACACCTACCCAACATAGATATACCCACACAGAAAAAGAACTTATTGCAGTTGTATATGGTTGCCAGCGTTTTCATTATTATACATTTGAGCACAAGATCACAATCGAAACAAGTCATCGACCTCTGCTAGGTCTCCTTAAAAAGCCATTGAATGAATTATTTTCAAGAACTCAACAATTAGCTTTTCGATTACTTAGATATGACTTCGAGATGACCTATGTCCTTGGAAGGCTAATGCATGTAACGTACACATTAATCCGAGAACTTCTAAAAGATAATATAAAAACCGATTATTTTGATCAACGTTTAAGAGTTTATTCAGTGATTTCAACAAACTCTGAAAACGAAGAAAGGTTGAAAAAAGCTATAGAAGAGAATCCTGAACTGCAAAAAGTAAAGCATTATGCTATATATAGTTGGCTTAAACACAAATCAAGTGTTCTGTTAAACTATTTTGAACTCTCAAAGGTGACATCTTCTTACATAAAGATGTATTGGTCTATCAACAAAGATTGATCATCTCCATGTCTCTTCAAAGTGAGTTTTTACAATTACTACAACGTAGACACCAAGGGGTTTTTTAAGAAACATTTAAGTACTTATAAACTTCCCGATTTGCCTTGGCAGAAAGTAGGCGTTGATTTAACGTTTCTACGACAGATTGACTTTATTGTCATTGTTTATAACAGCAAATTTGCTGATATAAACAAGTTACCTAATAAAACAGGTCAACCGTGATATCGTTTTTCAAGAAAGTTTTTGCGATAAATGAGATTTCCCAGCAAATATTTTCTGATAAAGGTCCACTGTTGAACTTATATGAATTCCTAGAGTTTTCAAAAAAGTATGACATTGCGTTTAAAACATCTAGTTCAAAATTCCCTCGTTCAAATGAAATGGCCGAACGTACTATGTAAACTGAAAAGTTTAATGGAAAAAGCGTGTCGAGAAAAACAAGATCCATTTGCAGCATTGTTACAATATAGCGTAACACCGAAACAAGATTTACCTGCTACATGTTGTCTGCTAATGGGCAGATACCTGAGATCGACAAGATTAATGGCTAATAAAACCCTAAAACCGATGTATCCAGTAAATAATATAAAAAACAATTTAAAAAATAAACAACTGGCACAGAAAAAATGTTACGACAGCCGTGGTGCGAGTTTCAACGACTGAAAGCCTATTGTAGAATCTTCAACGATGCATAACAAGAGGAAAAACCACGTAAAATTTTCTATTGCGGCTAACATGTTTCTTAAAGAATGTGATATAAAACTAGTTTTATATAAAGATATCAGCGAAGAAGCAAGAAAATGACGTAAAATTTTATTATGGTCATAACAAAAATGTTAAGTCAGGCACTAACCCAGGAATTTGTGTTGCACAATTAACATCAAAACATAGTCCAACACTACGACCTCATATAGAAAACTCTAATCGTAATAAATATTTGATTACCAATTTCCAATAAATTATACTATACAAGGTTATTTATGCTACGTGACTTTCAAAAAGTTTAATTTTTGGGATATATAAAAATCTATTATGGTTACTTTTTAAAATTATTTTTATATTATACAGGGTGTTGCAAAGGCCGTAAAAGTATCAAAGTGTTTTTTTAAATAAAACTCCCTGTATATTATTACATTTTTGGATTCCCCGATCAAATTCAGGGTGTGTTTTAATAACATTTATAAGCCACAAACCTTAAGATTTTTTAAGCAATTTGAATTTTGTCAAAATGTAACCTAATTTTCATGTTTAAGATATTTAAGAAGCATCTTAGCTATTAGAACAACAGTTATAGTGAAGTGTAACAATAATCATATTATATATTCAAATTATAAGCTTTACATTTTATACAGGGTGTCCAATAATTAAAACCTATCGGTTAAGAAACTGAAGTGACTATTTTTTAGATTCATTTAATATTTTTGAATTTGCCAGAAAATCTATTTTTTAATTTCTTATCGAATAGTATTAGAATGTTTTATAGCTAAGTTTTCCCGTTTTTACACAATACACTAAATCATCGTTTTTTGTACCATTTAATGTTTTTTTTAAATAGAAATAGTTGCTTGTTGTATTTAGAAATATCAAGTAGTTTGCAAAAATGTAATAATATACAAATGGTTTTATTTAAAAAAAATACAACTATGATACTTTTAGGTTCTTTGTATAATATGAAAATAATTTTAAAAAATAACCATAATAAATCCTAGCTTAGCATATTATTGATAGAAAGGAAAAGTGCACAATCTTTGAACTTGCGTAATATCATAGAGGACTTTGCCGAAGCAAAATCAAAAAGAGGAATTCAAATGTGTAACACGAAACTAGGCAACACAACATACGCATAACGCCGTAAGATAGTTTAAGAATAAGTAACTACCTTCGCCCGCACCGTCAAGAGAGAGCGCTTCAGTTTTAACTCACAGAACGTCCGGAACCCGAATAAGAACCTGCTCATTCGAACAAAAGGTATCCTTCGATCATACTTGTGACCAACACCATAAACTTAGCAACATATCTAGGGGATCACTACCTCGTGCTAAACGATGCATGTTAAATTTCTTAGGACTAAAAGTGCGATTACAACCCTATATTTTATATAGGTCTTGTTAATTTTTGGTATTAAATACGTGTTAGTCACCCAAGCTACGTACGTTTTTATTTGTGTACGAAGTGACTCCGAACGAACCGCATTGTCACAAAGCAACCTACAACAAATGTAATTCCCTTTATTTTAACCAATATTTTTTCCAGTAATTATAATTTTTACAAATGATAGTATGTGTATTTTTTAGTTTAGTAAGATTAATGAGGCTTTTGGGCCGTTTTGTCTAACGGTCCTAATCGCTTAAATCTACCACTAAATTTAAGGTAAAGAGATATTAAACTATGAAAGTTATGTTTATACTTTATCAGATCAAGAGCAGATTAATAATTGTAACAGAAAATTTACTACTTTAGAAACATGAAAGCATAACGTAATTGAAGAAAATAGAAAAATATTTTTAATATTTAAGTAGAAAAAGTTTATATTTGAGTAAAATAAAAGAGTAATCCAAAAAATAAACCGGTGTAAAAAAATTCAACAATAAATATAAAGAACAAAACATCTAAATTTGCAAAAAATCTAAAACTCAGTTGGCAACAAAAACTTTATGTGCTAGAAAAAAACAAACAACAAACAAACACAACAAGAACAAAACAAAAGATCATGAAACATAAAATAAAAAATTAATAGTTGTTTTACCATTATTTCTTGGATAAAAAATATTATCAGTTGAGAAACACCAAGAAGAACCCAATCTAATAGAAAAAATACTACACACCAAGAGATAAAGAAAACAATGCAATTTTTTAGAAAACAACTTTAAAAAGCTAGTGAAAAGCAACATTTAGAACCAAATCAAAATCCAAGTTGTATTCTCTTTATAGAAAACGAGTACTGTTACAATGTTGAAATTATGAGTTATCACAGTTTCTATAATAATTTACCTCAACAATGCACAAAATAACTAATGTTTTGTATTTTTAATTAAATTTTTAATTGCAAATTTTGCATAACACCACTATTTCTTTTACTTCTTTAAAAAAACACACAATCGCAAAAAATACGTAGGATTAAAAACTTTTATCAACAGGTGAAGATTTAAATACCGGAATTCTTACTTTCTCTTGCAAAATTTGTGTTGATGAACTTATGCGGTTTTCACGTTAGACCGGCGACGTGTTATTTTTATTCATGATTGTCATAACCAAATACATCCTTGCAGCACATCAGAAATTGTTGCAGTTTAGATCAAATGTGTTACCACATCCAGCGTGTTTACCCAACTTTGCGTAATATCAATACAATTTATTAATTTTTTGCAGAGCTCTGAACAGATGATAATGAAATGATTAAATTGTTTTTAAAGGATAAGCATTTTTAAACTTCTGAAAAGAACAAAACTGTAAAAATGTTGTTCTTTTAATTTATTTACAGAAATACAAAAAAAAATTGAATTTATTGTTTTTCCAAATACATATATTTTGCAACTAACTCTTTAATTGAAAGATTATTGTAAACAAATCATGCTGGTATAATGTACATTAATAATATGAATGTATAAAAAGCTTGTAAAACACGACGAAGACAATATTATTCTACTTTTTTTAGTCACTAACAAAAATGTAATAACATGTTATTGAAAATCTTTGTATTAACGTTGAATTTTTATAATATAAAAACTTACTTTGTATTTTAATTAAAAGCGTACCTATGTATGTTATAAAATGGAAAGTATAACATCTAAAAGAATTATAGTTAAAATTGTTGTTATAATTAGTGATTATGAATGTGCTATACATAAAGTTTATGTTATTGAGATTACTAAACGTTTTTAAATAGAAAAACTACTAAAATTGATTTATACATTTGCGTCTTTATGTAGATTAAATTACTAGAACTTGATATTCAATGTATGGCTTCAACCAAAAAAAATCTATCATAAGTTTTTATTGCCGTATTAACTTTGATTGTAATATAAAACAACGGGTGCGTAATTTACCCATGCTTTTTATTAGTTTTAAATTAAAAAATCGTGTTTTATATTTAAAATGCATTTTTGCTCTATTAACAGATATAGTTTAAGCAAATAAGTTAGAGCTGCTGCAAAGTTTTAGGTAAATATTATTTTACTGCTTGTAGTACAGGTTTTAATAAGTTTAATCATAGGTTGTCAAATACCACTTTTTTATACACAGCTAAATAATTACATTTTTTAATAGTTTTATAACAATGTTAAACAAAAATGTACAAAACGATCTACTATAACCAACAGATATTATTTATTGCTATTTTAAGCATATAATTGTTAATTAAACAAATTGATTTAAAAAATTTCGGGTAAATGAAGTTTGGCTTAAAAAAATGTTATTATTAATGAATTAAATATATTTTAGACATAATCAATGATTAGAGTAATAATTTTTTTATTGAATTTAGTAATTTTAGCAAAAAAACACGTTATCTATTAATTTTTGTTTTTTAAATTACAATTACGTCAAAATTAGTTAATACTAAACTGCAAAGATTAAGACAACAAATGTAACTTGATTTTTACGTTTTTTTGTTATATGACAGTATTGTAAAATCTTCTAAAATGCGGTAAAATGAGCTCTAAATTACAAGCTTTGAAAACATCTTAATTAGCTAATACTAAACTTTATATAAATAAATGAAACTTTACATTATATTTAATAATATAAATGTACAAAAGTGTAAAATTTTTAAATTTACATTTTAATTTTTAAAAATTGCATCATCTCTTGACAACTATGTCAATTATGCTTACAGTTTGCTATTGACACCTGTCAAGTTACCAACGATTTAGGTTGTACATTTAAAAGTGCGACATTTAAGCATTTGGTTTGTTTTTAATATTTTTTTTTATGTAAGCAAAGTGGTAAGTAAGTACCTACCTATAATGCCAACATAAAAATACACGTAATTGTTAATTTTTTTTGTTAAATTAATGTCGACTAAACAATTTAATAAAAAATTTGTGCATTTAAGTATTAGGGGAGAGTGGGGTAATTGGGAACGGCGGGTAATTGGGAACAGCTAGATAAGTGATACTTCCCCCTGCACTACACGGTCCTGCACTGTTCAAAAGACGCATCCATCGCCCCTCAGTACGTACGCGATAATGAAAGTGAAAACACGCACGCGCGCTGTTACGGTAAGTCGAAGAATATTTTTTTCATTTCTGTTATAATTTTTGTCGTGTGTTATAATAGATGTAAATATCATATTTTTAAGTTGAAAAAAACCATATTTCGTTATTATCATGCATGTACTATCTCTTTTCAAACACCGCGTCATTTGTCACGAAAAATGCTGTTGAGAATGGCGGCTATTTTGATTTATATTGACCACTTCGAGCAATTGGGAACGGCATCAGGCGGGTAATTGGGGACGTTCCCAATTACCCCTTGCGTTCTTAATTACCCCTAGTGCTGCTGGTTGAGTGTGTAAAAATGTTTATCGTCACAAATCGTTTTAGATGCATTACATACAAAAGACTGAACCAAAATACCAAATTAAGATCTTTGCCATGCAATCGAAGATGTCAAAAGTAAAAATCTCACATTGGGCCAAGCTGCTACCAAATACTCAGTATCAAAAACAACATTATTCAAACAACTTAAACAAAACGAATTCAAAATACCAAAAAAGGTCGATACACTACTACTACTAGTACTATGGCTTTATGTCTCGACATGCTTCCATCAGTTTGCGGATTCCAGAAGCTACTTCACTCAATAGAATAACAGCTTTTAACGCCACCGAAGTGAATCTGTTTTTTGATCAATTAAAATGGATCCAAACAAAACACAATATACCTGGTCATTATTTTTAATATTGATGAAACCGGCATTAACACAGTTCAAAAAAATTATAAGATTTTGGTTCCAAAAGGCTTAAAACAGATAGCAAAAGCAACAAGCGGAGAACGCGGTGTTACAACAACAGTAGTTTGTGCTGTCAGCGCTAGTGGCATACATGTACCTCCCATGTTTATCTTCAAAAGAAAGAGAATGAATAGACTGTTAATTAAAGGCTGTAACAGCAACATGATTGCCACGGTTTCCGATTCCAGTTGGATAAATGAGACCATATTTATTGACTACTCGCGACACTTCATTTATCTTGTAAAACCTACCAAAGAAAAACCAGTATTAATAATACTCGATATTCATGAAAGCCATATCAGCCTGGGAGCATACGACCTTTTCCGAAAACACAACCTGCAAGTTTTTTCCATGCCTCCTCATGTATCGCATAAAATGCAGCCACTGGGTCTGACAATCTTCAGTTCACTAAAGATGGCAGACAATACAGAATGTGAGCTCTACATGGTTAACAATCCCGGCAAACGAATACCCCAATACGAGGTTGTACAACTTTTTACAAAGGCTTACAACAAAAGTTCTAACATAAGCAAGGCTGTCAGTAGATTTAGAGCCGCTGGAATTTATCCAATTGATACTGACAAATTTAAAGAAAGCTTTGAAAATACGGTATTTAATCAATCCTACACCAGTCAGGCTCAAGAATGCGTTCATAAAACTGCAGCTAAGCAAAGTTTGAATAAAGTCCACGAACACTATCAGCCAAAGTCAAAAATCAACACAGGATGCCTTTTCTATTCCTGAAAATGACAACGTTACCATGAATACTTTTCCTCCATCCACTTCTGTGCCTCTTGGCAAAATTATCAATGTGCCTGTCATTCGTAAAACAAAACTATTTCTAAGCGACAGAATAAGAAGCATTCTCAAATCTAGCACACCAATAAAAATTCAACTAGAAGAAAAGCAAAAAAAAACAAAATGAGAGAATAACTAAAAAAGAAAAAGTGCCAACTAAAAAACCAGAAAAGACAATTAAAACCATACAAAAGAAGTCACAAATCAAGGGTAAAGTAGTCAGAAATTTAAAGAAAGCTTTACAAGGAAATGAAAACTAAGAGGAATTTGATTGTATAATGTGCAACGAAAAGTATCAATCCCCACCGTCTGAAGATTGAATCATGTGCGTCATTTGTAAACTCTGGGCACATGAAAAATGCACTGCCGGCGAGTCTAGTAAAGGTTACGTTGTAACGTCCCGTTAGAGTTCATTACTAAAAATAGAAGATATACGATAACGTCATATCATATGGTGAGTCAACTGGAATTAAGTTACTACATTTTACATTCAAATAATTAAATTGTGTTATTAAAACTTTTCACTCGATAACAAATCAAACGTTTACGACATTTGCATTTAATAGCAATTAATAATTAGATGTAAGATTTTACGCTTTTTATTCATCACCAATTTAAAGGTGGTTGGCGCCCTAATATTTTATTTTAAATCCTGTTTTATTTCTAATATGTTTAATTCAAATATTGTTCTTTGTTCTCTAACGTAAATAGATATTAAGTTATAGTTAATAAATTAACGGAGTTTACGTCTTTGTATTTACTTGCATTCAGCTCATACCCAGAGGTCTGTGCTTCCGATTGCTACCGTGGTTACATTATTATTTTTTACTTTTTATTATACATTCTTTATTTCGAAGTAATTTTTTATTTGCAACGTGTGTGATATATACCACACAAAAAAATTGTAGTTTATTATAAAGATCTAATTGTATCGTTCCCATTTCCCCCGCAGCATGGTCTCAATTACCCCATAGGGTATCGGGTAAAAAGGACCAGCAATGTTTTTTGTTTTCGTTCATATTTCTAATAACATGTTGATTTTGAAGATTTTTTGTGTTACTAATAAGTAGATACATAAGCAAAGTTTATGTTGCAATAAAAGTTCATTATGTTTATGACTTTTTTTATTATTTTTGAGCGTTGGAAGTTAAGTGTTCCCAATTCCCCCACTTTTCCCTACAGCTGTCCAGCTAAATGAAAAATGTCGCGCTGTAAAATACCACTTAAATGCACTTAAGTATAAATAACTGTTACTTAGATAGAATTAAAATGTAGAGTTCTATGTGTTATAAAATCCTAAGCTTTTGCGGTTGTTATGTTTAAAATTATAAGCGACTTTCGGCTTAGACCGCGTCGTAGTAAAACCCCCAGACTTAGGCTGGGTCATAGTCTCTTTTTGAGAGCCAAAACAAGAAGTAGACCTTTGCCGTATTGTCGTTCGTAAACCCAAACAAACTGACGTTTCGCAAGACATTGCAGCTTGCATCTTCAGACTGGTAAAGTAGTAGTTCTATGTGTTCACTCTACTCCATGCAGCTAAAAATTAAATAAAGTACATATATCAATTTAGTTTAGTAGAAAAATTATTTTTGATTAGAATTTTAAACAAACAAAATTGTATTTACGTTGACTTATATTAAAAGTTGTAAATACAAAAAACTCTAAATACAACTTAACTTGTCAAAACTATTAGATTCAAGTTCTTTAAGCAAGTAATACTTTGCAACACAAGCTTTTTTTTAGTTATAGAAATGGCAATATACAACACTTTTTTAGATTCCATTTAAGTGATTGTCAAAAAAGTTTTTTAGTTCGTAGTAGAAGGCATCAGTTCTGTAATTGAAAAGAAATCACTTGTTTACTAAACAGTGTAACCAGAAAGGTTGGTGCTAAATCATGTCCACAAAGAAGACTCTGCTAGTAGACTGTTTTTATGAGAACTTAAACAGTACGGAATACATGCGCAAGAACATGCAGATAATATTACTATTTTGATAAATGACAACTTTGAAAAATTGCTTTAAACAGACACTATCTAATTATTTTACAATAGACAAAAAACATCAAAGAAGCGAAAGAAACAAAAAAAGATACCTATCAGCAAAAAAGAAGTCTCTGCCAACCCCCGATCTAACATGTAAAACATTCAAGAGTAAAATAAGGAACGTAACTTCCTTTTCTTTTTAAATTCTTAAGCAAAATAAAGAATTACCAGAAAGTAATATTATTCTATGTTACGGTTAATATAATATAAGCAAACAAAGTAAAGGAGCGGACGGCAAATAGATTTACGATAAAATTCCAAAATTACCAAAAAAAACCAAAACATAAACCACAACAATAAAAAGTAAAAAAGGAAACACCGAGGCAATAATCAATAAATCGTTTTTAAGTCGCGTAAAATGATTATGCCTAGATTACATCCGAAATTCTTATTACGGTAAAATAGCTTTAACTTTATATGTTATAACTGAAAAGAATACTGATAATGGTAAAATTTTAAAACGGTAATTTGTTTTTTCTGTTTCGTTATCATAAAACAACGACAAACCTATAAAATGCGGTTTTTATTTTATGTTTATGTACTATGCACTAAAAATCACTTTTCAACTTGTCTCCGATTTAAATTTCATGTTTATTTAACGTAATACTAAACGGAACTATAACTGTCCTTAACATAATTCTCTGGATCCATGCGTAAACGGTGCCCACTTATCAACAACTTAAAGAAGACATCACAGAAAAAAATTCTTAAATAGAAAACAAATTTAATTGACATTAAAAATAATTTTGTCAAATAAACTTTAAACATTTACAGAATTTTAAAAACTAATAAAAACAAAAACCATGTCAGGAAATTCAACAGTAATCATGTGGTTGACGTAGTTGTAATTTGTTTTGTTTACGTTTTATTATATTTTCTAACATAATTTATTTGCGAAATATGATGGCAGTCTTAAAAATAACTTTTCTTGTTTTTTTATTAAGAGAAAACTTCTAGTTGAACATATTTTTGAGAATTGCAACAACTGCAGTTTCTACTTTTTTTAGGTTTAAACCCCCTTGTACATTTTGTTTTTCCAAATTCCAAAACAACCTTAAACAGAAAATTATCTACTAGACTTACAAAATTTAACAATGGTTTACTCAAAAACTTGTCAACACTATAATTTTTGTTTTCAATTAACACCATTTCAAAGCTTTAACACTAAATCACGACTATCTTAAAGTTATTTCTTTAATTTTACAACCAACATTTCCACGTTTATAAAAAAAACTGTTTGATATCTGGTTGTACCATTTTGGTGCATTGTAGGCTATTTAATATGCATCTTTTGTAGTAATATTTGTAGTAATTTTGCAGCTAAACGAAACATAAATAGTTTGCTATAGAAGTAACCAAATAAAAATATGATGGACGCAAGAACGAATTTATGTAAAATCTCACCATTTATACGTTTCAGTTCTTCGGAGATAAAAATTAATAAATATTAGTTTCATATCATTTAACACTGCTTTACAATGCGTTTCATTATGATTATCAAACGTGTGTCGCTAATAAAATGTTGTTACTATATAAGATGCGCACAAAACGATTGACGTTTCCAATTTTATATAAGATGAGCTCTAGTAATTAATAAAATTACAAGTTTGATCAACTATTTCTTTAAAAATGGATTTTTTAGTCGCGTTAAATATTATTTTAAAAGATTTTTAGGTCAAAATATTGTCCATAACATCTTTGAATTAATTCACTTATAGGTTCCTTTTTAGAATTTTGTAACATCTAATCCACAAACATAATAACTGTCCGTAGAATTTTTATAGTTTCTTGAACGGTTTTTCATTCTTGATAATAACAGATAACACAACGTGTAGAACACTACATCTAACTTTCTTAACAAAGTGACAGTTTACATCTGCACGTATCAATTCATGAAGTTTTTATTTTAGTACATTCCGCGATGACTAATTTATTAGAATTTTAAACCATGCCAAAGTTTACAAAATTCCTTGTTCCTGTGGATCAAGTTATATAAAAAAACAGGATGCTCTATTGAAGTTACAGTAAAAGAACATATAGCTGACTACTAACACCTCAGAACTACAAAATTAGCAGTGGCAGAACACGTGTGGAATCAATGACACACGATAAACTTTGACAAAACCAAAGTGTTGGCTAGAACTTTTATCTACTTTTCCAGATTAATCCGCAAAGCTGTGGAAATAAAAAAAACATCCATATAACACCCGTGTGGTAATTTTTGCTATTGTACTGATATAGTTACTTTACACTATATTCGTTGGTGGATTGCAATCGTGTTAATATTCGATACGATTTTCGAATTTTCGCGGTTAGCAAATCCAATTACCAACATGCTAAGATCTCTATAGCACCAATTTGTTTAAATTTTACGTTGATTTTAGTAAGAACATATAAATATTTCAAAAATGTAATCTGATACTCTATGTTAGAATACAGGCTTTATGTTTAAACCAAAGCGAAATACTAAAACTTTAGATTGTTAAGTCAGTTGTAAAATTTGTAAAATACTCTATGACATTAAAATTGCAACACCATGTGGGAATTTTGTCACCAAACTTAACAGAAAGGTTTAGTTACTCAGAGTCAGTAAATGATTAAAGTTTCATTCAAATAGATTAATGCTCGTATATATAAACGATGCTCAGCTTGAGGTCAAGCAAGTACTCAAGTAAGCATGCCTTAGGACCGATTATAGCTCAAGTACGAGTTCCGTTTTATAAAACATACTTCGGGTATACTCGTACAAGGCGATGCGTAAGTATTGAACCGTCTGAAAGTTAAGGAATTTTAAATTATTTTTGATAACTTTCACTGTCAAAAACAAATTATTATTGAAGTTTAATTACAAAACACGTTTGAATTGTATTTTTTTAGTTAATTAATATATTTATCAAATAATTTAATATGAATGCAAATAAATTATATTCGACCGAAGAAAAGCTTCTTCTGGCACAGCTTGTTAAGGACAATCCAGTTGTTGAAAACAAGAAAACAGATGTGCTTCGTTAGTAGAAAAAAACAAGGGTTGGGAATTGATAACTACATGTTACAGTTCCCAACCTGAAATTGATACCGTGCAAACTGTGGTGCAGCTAAAAAAGTTATGCAACAATTTAAAACAAAGATAAGTATGTTTAAACATCTATCAAAAGTCGTTCTAAAAATTAAAAATACACTTTTAAAATGTATATTATTTTAGAAAGTGCAAGGAGAGTACGGCAATGCGTCACAACATGCTTCTGAGGGGTGGAAAACCACCAAAAAAGGCATGTCTGGGCCCTGTGCTACAAGTAGTGGAAGATGCTGCACCCAGTGTAGACGTATCTGTTCATGGGACAACACGGCATTATTCGAAAAAGGTACATACGCAGTATTATGCATGTATTATTAAATTTTAGTTAATTCCGATGTTCCCACCTTGCAGCTTCCTTCTTCTAGTACTTTGCATAATGAAAATGCCGTACCTGGTTGTACGTATAAAATGCAAATGTTTATAATATCAAGAAAGTAACTTTACTTTCAGTTATTACTCCTACATCAAAAGTAGTAACTGATAAGTACGCCAGGGTGAACAAGGTGCTTGACGCCGCCCAACACCAACAAAAGACCTTTGATCTAAAAAAAATTTTAGTACAAGATCTGCTTTGGTCGACAGAAAGAAAGAAGCAAGAAGAACAATTAACCAAACTGCGTGTGGAAGTAGCAGAAAAAGATATTCAGAGGGCTCACTTTCAGCGTGAATTAGCTTCTTTAAAACTAATGAAATTTAAAAAACAAGTTCATAATGGCAAGTAAATTAATTATGTCATATCTTTAACGCTTTTTTTAGCTCTCGGAAGATCAGTAAACTATTTTGTAAATTTTTTAATAAATGTATTTTTAGTTGTTTAGAATAAATTGTAACGTGCACATTTTTTTACGATTGAATACGTCTGATATTATTTAACATTTTTGTATTCACTGTTTATGTAAATTCTTTTGCGCAATGCATTTGACGCATGGCACATGCGTTATGAGCCTTCTTCTTAAGTACAAAGACATCTTACGTTTCGCAATGAAGTAAAGCGGACATTTTTTTTGCGTGTTGCAAGTTACGCCGGCGTTTGTAGTAGTACTTTCGTTTGGTAGTAACACTTGCGTTTGATAGCAGCATTTGCGTTTCGTTGAATTTACGAAGTTTATAAAGATAAACCCGTTAATTCGAAGGGGTAAGTCATTTTTGTTTTGATTCGCATTGTTTAATACATCGCAATTTACGTTTTAGTTTTTGTTTTTTTGTTTTTTGTCTTTATATGGTACTTGGTTTCAAATCTACAAAAAAGAATTAAGTATACGATTTACGGGAATTGCATCATATTGCGTCATTTCAATGAGTCATATGATGACCACGCCTAAATAGCAAGTTGCGCAATAAATTTGTTTACGTCCGAACTGGAAGTTTTTGCTTTTGATATACGACTACGCTTTCTGATTTATTCGATGCTTTTTGATTTGTGTACGTGTGAATTCGTTTATGGTTACGAAAATTTCGTTTGGATACGTACGCCTTTTTACGATTTTGATGTTTGAAATGTGATATTAAGATATGGTTTACGCTGCACGTTTGATGTTAGTCACAACGTCGCTGTTACGAAGAATTTCCGTTACGAATTATGATTTTTATGAGTAAAAATCGATAATTATTCATGTTACGTCTGATAAAATTTGAGTTGGATGTTGCGAATGAAGTTATACGCTACGTTTGTTTTACGATGTTCTGATTAATGGATCTGTACAAATATTAGATCAATCAGGATAAATACGGAAAATTTGGAAATTTAAATATGCATTTCAAGAATTTCGTAATGTTGCGTCATCGCATGAATTAGATGAGAACGCGTAATTGACACCACCAATTCGACTTGCGCATTAAAGTTTGAAAACAGGTAACTTTGATTTTATACTTAACCTTTGAAACTGTCAAAATATGTAAATATGTTTTTTTGTATTATGTTAGTGTAAATCTTTTGGTTTCAATATTTAACCATTTTAATATAAAAAATATTGTGGCGTCCAATTTATAAAATTTTTGTGTTTATCAAATTGAAAATTATTAATCTTAAGTAACGTAAGAATTCCCACGACTCTAATTAAATAAATCTGAAAATTTCTCATTGCTCTTATGTATTTTGTTTTTAATGTGTGTTTTCAATAAATATTTTTGTGAGCTGGCTGGTGCATTTAATTCATTTATTTAGTTATGCGTTTATGTTTTGTTTTATGATACAAATGACACCATTAAAGTTTTTTTTTCTTTCGTTATATAAATGACACCATGTTAAAGTTTTTTCGTTATAAAATGTTTTTTTAAATTGTGTATGTATCTATTTGATATGAAATAATTATATAAATAATTTAATGAAAAAAAAACATCAAAATTTCTATTGCCTAAAATGTTGCTGAATAAAATATCTTCGAAAATTCAATCCTCGTTCAGCATCATGTACTATGTTTCTGACAACAGGCATTTCGTTAACCACATCTTCATCAACAAATTCTTCGTTTTCGTGTAGACCTATATTATATAGTGCCGCTGTTACAACTGATGTCTCCAATTTAGTCTGGAGCCCTTGTTGAAGACATGGTAACCTCCTTTTCTATGTTCCAAATAATCTTTCAAGAACGTTTTGAGGTCGTATATGTGCTGTGTTATAACAAACTTCTTGGCCAATCGCTGTTACAAAATTAAAAATTTGTTTCTTGTTGTGAATATTTAATTTTCAATTACATTACCTGGTTGTAACATCGGTGTCAGTAAATAATGTCTACATGCATATCCATTATCTCCTATTAATAGTTCTGGAATATCGCCTCTTTCAAATCTCACCCTTAAAGCACTACGATCAAATATGACACTGTCGTGGTTTGATCCAGGATGTCGAACAACAATGTCGAGTATTTCTCGGTTAGGTCCAGAAACAACCTGCAAATATTTAGTTTTGCAAAAATATATATTTTTGTTGATATAAGTATACCTGTACATTAAAAAAAAAATCTTTTCTGTTTCGATATACTTTTGCATGATTTCTTCCAGGGTTTGCTATCTTAATATGGGTACAATCTATACATCCGTAAACGTTAGGAAAGTTAGCTACTTCATAAAATGTTCTAATGTTTGTCCTGAATCTTTGTGCAGTGCGAGGAAAGCTATTAAATTCCGGTAAATGTTCTGCTATTAAGATTGACACTCTTCTTATTATTATACTTATTGTAGATTGCTTAATTCCACGCAAATCGCCAGACACAACTTGAAAATTACAAGTAGCATAAAACCGCAAAGAAACCAGTAATTTTAAAATTGGTAGAATCGGTATGCCGCGATTATTCGGTTTCTGTAATCCTTCAACAATTAGCGGCAAAATATAATTAGATACAGTTTCTTTCTGAAAACGATAACGAATACGGATTCCTTTGCATTAAAAAACTTCATTGGATTATCCATATCGCGTATATATCTTTTTTTCGTCTTCAACAATATCAATATATTCTAAAAATTCTTCCATTTCTTCATACTCTTTAAGCATTGAAACGAAAATCACAAACGAAAATTAAGTAAAATAAATTTTTCTTAAATTTTTGTCACTTACGTCAAAACAGATGCTTAAGGTACCTATTCAGCTACCTTGAGCATAGCATGCATTTTATCCGTAGTTGAGCACAGGTCGTTGCTTAAGGTTTGTTTATAAAACGCAAAGGTTACGTCATCTCGTGCTTAAATATGAGCACGACCTTAAGTATCGTTTTTAAATACGCGCATAAGTGTTAAAGACTTATCCAATCCACTATCATGCGCTGTTATCAACCATAGCCTAGGGAAGATCATAGACAAGAAACTGGGAAATGGTGGCAAACAAATGAAGTGCAGGACCGCTACCTTTGACTTATGGCAATAAGAGATCAGTTTTCCACCACCAAATCAATCGCCGATCAATAGTTAGGTAATGGAAACCGTTCTGTAACCTTTCAAACAGTTTACCGTAGAATCAAAAGTTTTGGATTGCAACCCTATTAGCCACATTTACCACTGACGGCTCAACACCTACATCAACGTGTGGTGTGGTGTAGGTTGCAATTCCACTATAATTGGATAGAGTAGTCTTCAGTAATGAATTCCGATTCTGTTTGGATATGCATGATGACCGTATGAAAGTCAGACGAAGACGTGGGGAACGGCGCAATGTTCAATTTTTTGTTCGGCGGCACGTGTACCACTCTATTGGGAATATAGTATAAAGTGCCATAATTTTGAGAGTAAGTCTTTTTTTGGTATTCATTCAAGGCAATATATATTCAAGGCAATATGTTAACGAAGTGGTAGAGCCCCATATTAATCTATTTCTTCAACAGTTAGAAGACCCGCTTCTCCTGCAGGAGAATACCCGTACCCACATAGCAAACACTCTATGGGCCGATTAGAAGAAACCATTGTTAATCTCTTATCATACCTAAATCTCCCAACCTTTCAAAGGCGGATCTAAGAAGGAGGCAACGATTCACAACTAAAGCACTTTATTTTGAGTAATTTTTCAATGTGTTTCTAAAGTATAGGTAAAATCACACAAAAAACTCCCCCCCTCTCTAATTGCCCCTTCCCCCTTAAAAAATTTTAGATAAAGTCATATAAAATGGGTCCCTCCTCCAAACAAAATTTTGTACCCACGCTTGCAACCTTTTGTCTATTAAACACCTGTAGAACTATATGGGTAAAAGACTGAGAAACTTTCTGCCAAGTTTGGTGATAACATTCTTGATATTGCAATTTGAATGTCACAGAGAACGTGTTCATAAAAAAATTTTATTCAACAAATTTAATTGTATTGTTTTGTTAACTGTTATGTATAAATTAATTCTTCCACAATGTTGTTTTTATTAATGTGGTTAGTCGCTCGGTTATACCAAATAATTATACTAACTGTACTTTATTCTTTATTTCGTAAACAAGTGGCTATAGACATGGAAATGTTGAATGCTGTTTTATACCCACGTAACTGAAATAAGTTTTGAATAAACCGCGTGCTAATATTACAGCGTACAGCATTGTAATGTAACAATACCAATGCAAATGCTGCCAGAGTAAACAACTGAACGTTTTGCGCTTCATTCAATACTTATTTGAATTACGCGGGTATAAAATCAGTTTTCAAGAGCTCCATAGCAATTTACATACTATTCATGTGTAGTAAATTTATACTATGAGATGGCTCTGTCGGCATATTTCACTCATCATTTACTTACTTTTTTGTTTTCATAATACATATTCAGCTATAATAATTCCTGTAAAGAATCGATTTTGATTTGCACGCTATTACATTTATGCAGAATTAAAATAATTAATATATTTATTGTTCTGGAAGTTTATTGATTATATTCGTTTTTCTAATTCTGATTTTAAATTTTTATTGAATAATTAAATCTATTTTTGTACTTTAAACTTCCATAAGTTCATAACTAATTTATAAATACTTTATTTAAATTGTTATTAATTGTTTGTTGTTTTTTTTTCAACAAAAATATTATTGGACAATAAACAAGTTTTTAACAAAAATTTAAGATTTAGACTGAAGAACGTTACTTAGACATAATTCTTAAAGTAACAACGTAGGTGACAGTTGCAGGTAAAAAGATTTTGGCAAGACAAAGATCTAAGACTATTCAATAAGTTTCAAACTTTTAAGAGAATTTAAGAATGTTTTTGTATTGTTTGTCAATAAAACAAAATTTATGTAGGTGTGAAAACTTTCTGTTTGTGTTTTTTAATGTGCACAAGGTTCATCTTTTCAAAATACGGTTAATCGTGCGTAACAATTTTTTAAACAGATGATATTTTTGTTTATATGCTTCTTTTAATGACTTCACGACTAATTATAAAAATTACTACTTTATATCGGTCCATTTTTGCAATTCAAAGTAGACCTTCATTGCTATGTATACATATTACGTAAAACTATAAATGTTACTATTTAAAATTCAGTTTTAAAAGTGGTTTTACATTTGGCTATTTATTAAACAGGTATGTTGTTGATGCTTACGTCGGGAACGTATTTTCTATGGCATAATTCATTGACGTGAATCTTAAATTGATTATTTACTAATACTAATGACAATGAAAATGTGTTAGCAATTCTTCTCATTTATATATTTATGACAAAACTAGTTTTTATTTAATAAAGTAGCATTAATGATACCTAATTTTTTTAAGAATAAAAATTTATAATATTTGTTAAATATAGACAAAGTTTTTATTTAAATGTACTTTTTTGCATTTTTGATTACTTATACCGGAAATAGCAACCAACTTGCTAAGCTTGAATGCATCATATATTTTTAGATTTTAGAATTATACATTAATTATTTTTAGTTTTTGGATTTGTTGTTTTTAGAATATTATATCAAGTTTTAGTTTAATTTAAAATATCATGTATTTAGAATTGAATTTTTTTGCTAGAATTTTGTTGGCCAAAAAATAAAACGATTTACGTAGAAAACTAATGTATATTTTTTAACTTTGCAATTTTCGCTTATGGATACGTAAACACTATTTATTAGGAAAGGCAAAATTACTATTATGACTAACCAGAACGCAATAATAAGCACAATAAATTAGCATTTTTAATTATAGTTAGCTCTACGAATTATACGTAATCCGTTATTAAAAATTTTGAAAAAACCTGTTAATATTTCTGAACTTTGGTTTTTAATTTCTTAGATATTTGCTGGTATCAAATCGATGTGGCCACTGTTTTACATTTGTCGAGTTAGACTTTTAATAGACTAAAAAATCGTCAAATAAGTCATTTTATTATTATTATTTGTAGTTTTTGTTTAGTGTCGGAGAACAAACAAAGTGATGAGTGATGATATTGATTTTTGACCTTGGTCACGTTTTCAAAAATTACAGTTGATTTTAAGTGGCCAAAATCATTAACTTTAAAAAGTAGTACAACAGCAGAAAATATTTTTTGTCGTTACAGTGTTTAAAAATCCAAACTTCTTGAAACAGATTGTTGTTTTTAGCAGTGGCGACTTCTCCGTTAGGTCATTTGGTCAATGATTTTGTCTATTCTAAAGATAAATGAATTGATTTCAATTAAATATAAATCTTTTATTAAGTAAGAATACGTTTTTAAAGTTTAATGTTGATATAAGCCTCCTGCATCATTGTCCACCAGCCGCATCTGGTCTTTGCTAAAATATTACATTTTGTACATGATTCTAATTTAACAACATACAAATTTTAGAATTAGTTGCTTACACCATCACGATCTTTTTTTTAGAACCAAAAAAAATAATTAAATTGACGAGTAGACGACTTTTTTTTGATATTCTATTAAAAGAGTAGGTTAGGGACGTTCACGTCAAAATGAATATTTGTATCGATTTAGATCAACAGTACAACGTAAAAAATGATAAGAATGCAAAAACACCAATGCAAAATTTTTCAGTGCAGCTGATTTACGAACCGATAAATGTTTAAAGTTCTTACGACGGTTTTAAAGAAAAAAAAACGTTGTCCCTGCAATACAAAGTATTCCATTGTCAGCGAGAAGTAATACACGAAAAACTGAAATTTTAGCTGTTGATATTAAAAACACTCTTCTCAAACTTCTGCAAAAGGCACCTTGCTACGCTATAGCACTTGATGAGTCATATGACACTGTTGATGAAGAACAAATGTCTATTTTTATCAGATTTCTTGACATTTAGTGTCAAATTTTTAGGGAAGAGTTGCGAACAATATTGCCGTTGAAAAGTAACACTCAAAGAGAAAATGTTTCCAAGTTCACTGATGAATTTATGACTAAATCTAACATCAGTTACGATAAAGTGATGTCGCTTCAGCTGACGGGGCCCCAGCAATGATTGGCAAAGAGAAAGGTAGAGTAAAGAGAATCAGGGATAAACATTCAGGTCTAATATCGTACCAGTGCATAATTCACCAGGCAGCCCTTTGTGGAAAACTTAGTGCTACACTAATAGAAGTGATGAACAGCTTTGTCAAGTTAATTAATTTTATGAGATCTCATTCCTCACCACTGACATTTTACGGAGTTTCTTTTTCAATGTGATTCAGTGTGTTCTGACTGTAACACAACAATGTTCGTTGGCTAAGTAAAGGTCAAGTTATTGAATGTTTCTGGCTAATAAAAAAACCAATAACCTGCTTCTTGCAAAACTTAGATACGTAGAGAGCCAGGAAGCACTTTGAGTTCGTAACAAATAAACGCAGAATGCTGGTTGTAAAAGATATTTTAAAATATTTAAATGCGCTCAACACAGAGTTACAAGGAAATAGACAATTAATATGTAATCTGATACAAAGCGTGTCTGCTTTTCGTCGTAAGCTGGATATCTTTGAAGTAAAGAATTTATTCATTTTCCGACAATTCTTGATTATAAAAAGGAGAACTCTGAAAATGAAATTGCAGTGTTTGTGAAATTTTTGGCTGATCTTAGAAACGAATTTGTTACAAGATTCCAAGACTTTGCAGAGATGGGCAAGCTATCTCCGTTTCTTAAATCGCCATTTTAAATTGATGTAGCGGCAGAATGGACAGATGTGGCTGCCAAGTTGTTTAATCTGTCTAAGCCATCACTTCAAATGAAATTAATTGATATGCAAGAAGATGTGTTTTTGCAAATATATAAAATTGTATTCACTGAAGAATTTTGGGCATAAACATGTCCCTGAAAAATATGAAAATTGCAAAAAACTAGCTATCAATTTAGCCACGTTGTATTTTAAAAACACTTTTCCACTCTGAACGAGATACCTCCAAAAAATTATTTAAATGCTTTACGACCTCTTCAGGCGATAAAAAACACTTCACGCATTTTATACTTCTTATATTAGAATAAGAAAAAGTCATTGGGCAATGAATCGGACAAATATGGGTAATTAGTCATTAATTTTGTACAGTTTGTCGTGTGAGCGTTTGCATTGTCGTGATGAATAATTGTAAGAATAGAAAACTTTCTTTAGCCATTTTTCAATTTTTTTAAATTAATTTAATAATAATTCCGGAAAATTTACACAGAAATTTTTCGCCACTTAAAGAGTACTTTGAATTTCAGATTCAAACCGTATACTTCTAGTCAGAACTCTTCCGACTCGAATCGTGAGATCGATTAAGCCGTCTGCATCGTTTTATTTTTCTACCGTTTTAATTCCGGAATCTTTGTTATTTAATTTCAACCACTTGTAATACATTTAGCTACCGTACCTGTAAATAACTGATCGAGCGTAGTGGGTTCCCGATGCGCTTTCAACAACAAGCGTAGAGAAACACCTTGGCGCTAAGTGTCAGTATTAAATTTTTCCCGCAATTTCAGACAGCATAAACGGTACCCCGTGGCATCACTGGAAGACGTGTACCACTATCCTTACCACCGATTAATTACTCCGTTAGCTTTGTAAAAGGAACTTTGTAGTACAATAACTCAATATTCGATTACCGTAACCATACAATTGAATTTCATCATAAACTGCACTAGTTTGGAGATCTCGGTTTTAGTAACATTACTCTGCGATTCAATTTAAAAACCTCCATAGTATCATTTGAAAACCGGCATTAACCTAATATAATTTTTAACTTAAATTATCGCCATTTTAGTTATTTTTGTTAATTTAAGAATTATCTGTATACGTTCTCTGCAGTTAATCCAGTTTCAATCACTAAAACTTAAGATTCAAAAAACCGTTTTTTACGCACGTGACTTATACTCAGGCAGCACACAACATCTTCAAGACGTCTGTTATATGCCTGTTGCATGTCTGAACGTCTGTGGCTCTAACAAAAACGTCTTAACAATATCTACTGTAAGGCATCTTAAAGACGTCTGACTTAAGACGATTTAAAGACATTTGTTTTAAGACTCTTTAAAGTTTTCTTTATGAATGACAGTTGTATCAAAAAGTATGTTGTAGCCTTTGTCGGTAGATGTATGATATTATTTTAACTTTTGGCAAGAAAAAATTTTAAGTGTTTTTAAGATACACTACGAGAATTTTTAGAATTTAGTGTTGGCACTGCTGCGGCTGACAGCATTGCGCGTCATGCGATTTATCCTTTATTTAACGTATAACTACAGTAAAACGTATAACAAAATTTTAAACTTAATTTATATATTTTTGACACAGAAATAGATAAATGGATTGGTGCAGTACTGGATAAGAAAGTTGGTGTGCAGATGTAACCTTTATCTATATGCAGTTGGTCCTTTCTCAATCTAAATAGCATACAGCAGTTACAATGTGCAAACATTTTAACACGTGCTGGTTTATAAACAAAGTATTATTCTTTCAGAATGCTATATTTGGTAAATATTTAATATTTTATTTGTTCAAAATATAAGAATTTTATATAATTTTAACGATATCAGTGTTTAATATGCGTGGGTTCAATAAGTGATGAAGTGGTAATCTAGACTCCTAAAATTAAAGAAACCAAATTAGCAGTTTGTTAGTATTGACCGTACAAATATTAACTATTACTATTAATACAATATGATACAGATATCAACTTCTAAACCTTAATGCAACAGAATCACATTTTACGAGGACTGTTCTCTCAGAGGTAAAGAAGTTAAAAAAAATTAATGGAGCAATTTAGGCTAAATAAACAGGAACCTATTACCAGTAGTTTATTCAATCTACTCAAAATAAATTTCAGAATTTATAAAAAATACTTGATAATGAAAATGATTTTAAAAATGCTGTAAGTTGATATTCACCCTCACGGCTATAGTAAATATATTTAAATGTCATAACCATAAGAATAAATGATGATTGCTTCTAAGAGTAAAATAATCTAACATACACAACTAATTTTATGTTAAATATTATTTCTATTAACAATTTTGTTCTTATGTTTGAAATTCAAAACAAACGATTTATTATTTTTTTTAGATTACCTTGTTGTTTAAACTAGGAGGATCATTTAGTTATGATCTTATAAAAACGACGCTGAGCCTCATAATGGTACAAATTATTATACTCTTAGGTACAGCTGGATGGGAACAAAAAGCAAATTAAATATTTCAAAATTTTGTAAGTAAAATATAAAAACAATATAAAATTAAATTATTTTCTTTGATTTACATGTCAGCTAAAATGATATTTGATATTGTATACAGTTTCGGCATATAAATCAATAAAATAGTCGTCCAATCTATATAAAAAACTGTATTATACAAATTAACGTATTCTCTAATTTAGATTAAATAAAAATATAGTTTTTAGGTTCCGTTGAACAAGCCGGGTTGTGCAAATCACAAAAAGAAACTGAAATTTTGATCAAGAACTGCGTAAAAAGCACCTAAAATAGAAGTTCTCTTATGAAAAAAAAGTATAACGTACAATGAAAAAGTGTTTTATATTTAGTGTTTTATTGCATGTGCAGTTTTACTCAAAATATTTTTTGTGCTAAACGGGTTCTGATAAGATATCTTAAAGATGTCTTCAACATGTACAGTTTATTAACATTCCACGTCTTCAGTATGTCTTAAAAATGTCTAAAGACGTAATGAGATGCCTGCAAGATGTCTTGAATATCTTGGCTTGACATTTTTAACATGTATTTACTATGTCTATGTGCTGTTAGGGTAGGCACAGTACCCGATAGAAGACGCTACAGGTGACCCGTAGGGAATGACTTGATTACCGCCGCCGGTTTTATTAATTTATTAATCCAATTAATTATTTTTAATTTTATTTTTGTGGTACGTTTTTACAATTATTATATTTATTTTAATTTGTTAATCTGGATATAATAAACTCATATTTGACTCTAGCATAATTTAATTCACCGATTTGACGCTACCTAAGAAACCGCAGCAAGCTGCAAATAAAAGGACATCGAACGTAGTGGCACACACAATTATTCGCCAGCAATAATTTCTGGCAAACAAATTAATGAATATTACTCAGAATTAGCTGTTCATCGACCCCTAATGCAACAGTTTCAACGTGACCCGTTTTTCCAAAAAAAAACAAGCGATCATTTGTTTTAAAACGCTCTGTTAAACTTTTGTTAGTTAAAGTTCACTTTGAAACACCCATAATTGCTGTTTATTTTCAAGCTCATATGAATATATCCCAGATTTGTCACCTGTTACAATGTCATATACAAACTTTCAACGCATTCAATTTTTTTTTACATTTTCTTACACTACTTAACACGTGCTCTTCCATCAAATTGCGAGAGATCCAATAACTGGAAAGCTTTCCGGCATGCAAACAATCGTGCAAAATTGTATGTATTTGTGTCGCTGCAATGCTTAAGAAAGTCTCAATATTTTTTTGCAAGAGCAGAAGTACATAGATCCCTTCGCGATGATCGTCATCAAACGTTGGTTTTCCACGCCTGAATTTTGCTAACTTTTTGTAAACCAGAATGTTAGATGGTGTTTCATCTCCAAATAACGAAATAAGTTTTTCCACTCGAAAATTCTAAAAATTCATCACTCGCAAATTATTAAAAATTTTCACACAGTTTTTACTTTGTACTGCCAACTAAATTATAAGTGAAAAATGTTAAATTTTACTAATGACAATTGGCAATCCAAGGAGTAGTTAATTCCGCGAATTTAAACCCTGCTTCTTTTATCTAAATACTAATATAATTTCGATAAAAGAATTAAGCGATGTCTTTATACAGGGCCTTCATTAAAACCCATTTCCCACGTGATCTATGAGTTGAGCATCAACATTCTTTTAGGTTGGTAGTGTTACCACAGGTGTTACCGTTTAGTAACATTTTTTGACATTCTTGTTTGACGTTTTGTTGACATCAGGTATTATTTTTCGTCGTTTTCCTTATTCTCTATTTGTTATATTTTAAAATTGTTATGATTATAACTATACAGCATTTTTTGTGTTTTTGTTGGTAAGTACTGAATAACAGCTGTAATTTTGAGGTCTAATTTTTGTAATTTTATATGAGGTAATAACATTTCACGATGTGTGCTATTGAACAAGTCACCGTCATTGTAATGACGCATTTTCAAACGGAGAAGTGGTACTCGCAATCCTGATGATTGATAAAACTTGGTCGTATTCTCTGCACAGTTGCATCGATAAATTCAACAAATATTTCCCAGAAGGAAACTTCACTTACGATCATTTTCGGCGAAGTAAACAAGTTGAAATTAACAGATTCTTAAATAAGAATTACATTTGCAAAGGGAAACCTACAGGAGGGCTTACTGTACTCACTCCAACTGTTATCAAAGAAACTCGCAGTTGCATAAAACAAAGTCTTAATAAAACGGTGACAAAATTATCTGCGAGTAACAGGTATAAAGTCATTTTAATTCGATATGTAAATTATAAGCATTCAATTTTTAAGATTATTAGTAGAAACATGCCACAAAGCACTAAAAAAAAAACTTTCGATGACTTCGTACCAGATTATGGTTTATCAATGTTTTCCAAAATTTAAAGATAGAATTAACACTGCATCATAGCTAAAGAACAACATATTGCATATCAGTAATAAATTTTAAATAAATGTTATTACCTATTTTATTTCAAATAAACAGGTATTGTTACTGTGTTACCGTTTTTAATAAATTACTTGACCTTAATTTAGACGTTGCAAATCATTTTTTTTATTTAGTAATTTTTTTTACGTGATACCAATACAACAATGTTGGTTGCCTAACGTATATGTCACGTAGGATCCAATAATTTATGAAGGCCCTGTATTACATAGATACAGTCAAGTACTTTTAACGAAATAAACACTTCCGTGTCAAAATCAAAAACGGCGGAAAGTAACTAAATGCAAAAATTAGGTTAGTACAATAACTAAAAAAAGAAAAACTTAGAAATTTTCAAAGCTTTCAAAATGAAAGAAATAATTTTAGGTATGACAAAAAACTAAAACAAAAAAGAGTAAATAATAAACGAAATTATATTAGGGACGGATTTTATGACCTTAACTAGAGCATCACAAGTTCAAAATCTTTAAAATCAACATTAAGTTAACTTGTGTAGATATCTTTAAGTTAACCAATGCAGTTGATCTAAAACTGACAATAAGTAAAATATGTAGATATCAACCCTTTTTCAATAAAACTACGTAACAAAAGTAAAGTAATTCATACGCGCTGAATACAGAATTCAATTAGATTTGCTCTGGCACGTCAGAAACAAAAGTTACGTACGTGTAAAATTGATTAAGAATAAATGCTATTAACTACGTTGAACTGCTACTGCAAAAATTTATGCCATAACATGTCACACAGGCAGCTACGGCTCCAGGTTTTCTTAGATAGGTAAGCACAAATAGGCACAATTTTTTAGGATGGGCACGGTAATTTGCGTAAAAATATTTATAATTTTTTTTAATGAAAGTTCTAAAAAACAAGTAAATTATTTGATGTTTACTAATAAAATAAATTTTAGTCAAAAATTGTTTTTTTTTATTTAGGTAGGCACGGGTGTGAGCACCCTAATAAACATAGTAGGCAAGTGGCCACTTAGACCGCCGTCGCTACACACACGTTTTGTAACAGACTGACAATCCGAATACATGATTTTTGAATTGTTTTTCTTGTTTTACCCGGATATGTTTGTCATGCAAAAGTAGCGTTGTGATTCCGCCAAATCATGGAAACAGCAAAAGACATTCAATTTCGCTTACCGTTTAATAACTAGGTTAAGCCGGAGTAACAGACATGGAAACAGAGATGAGGAGCTCAGGATTTTGTTTGATCTTCGATCCGGAATAATGCTTGTGAGCTATACGTAGCCTTTTGGTCTTGTTCTTTCGCTGGTCGTACGTCGTATACTTGCCACAAATGTAGCAAAAGCAGTCGGGTTTGTTCACATAACTGCGCCTATTCATCTTTCGTTTACTGAATCACCATATACGCAGTCACCAAATCATCTTATACAAAATCAGGTAAATGCGTGTTACTTTGACAGTTGCCATAAAGGACCACATTAGCACAAGCTATTCCAACCAACAAGAAAAATTGCAAAGAAACTAATTTGATAAAACATATTGAATCCTGTCCTCATGCTGTAGCTCGCGAACAAGTTAGAACTTGTCCAAATCCGCCTATTTGTTTTTACTACTGCACACTTATTTCTCGACAGATTCATAAAGCAGAATAACCTTGAAAATACACACACACGTTTGTACCATACTAAATAATACTATATATTAACCAATGTACAGAATATGACTTTCAGCTATAACTTTAAATCCAGACGTGATACAAAATTTCAAATTGCATCATTAGAATATTTATATATTATATAAAACCCGCGTTAGTTTCATCCAATAGTAAATTTGCTTAGTGCAATAGATACTACGTTCTTTAAAAGACTATTCTCGCGAAGTAAAGATTTGACAATGTTTATTAAATCAGGTACAGGCACTTGTACTTGCTAATATATTTATTGAAAGTTTAAAAAGAAGAATGCTATATATCGACATTTTATCTAAAATCCAAATGTTGGTACAGAAACGTTGATACAACTTTTGTTATCCAGCAACACGTTTTTTTACGCTCAACAAATATAATATCATTTATCATTCATCAAAACATTTGTTTCATAATGAAATTAAAAACTGATTTTTTTGCCGTTTTTGAACGTTTTAGTCACTTAAACATTTTTTTTTATTATCGTTATTTTTAAAAACTATCGGAGTGAAATCTTTGGTGCACATAGCTATTTCTTCAACTCAATCCCAGAATTAGTTAATTTTCTAACTAAGGGATTAGTCGTAATCACCAACAGTAGAAAATACAAGGGATGTCTGGTTCCACAGGTATGAAGTTATGAAATAACATTTAATTAATAATAAAAAAAAACTGGTGTGGTCACCACACGACTTTCCTATAAGGAATTATGAAGAAATGTATTTTTATAAGGTTATGTTGTCATAAAACCACTTGGAAGTGATATGTTTGTATTAAAAACAATTAGTAAATCGCCAATTAACCAGACTTTTGTGCAACCGGCTATTTATTTTTTCTAAAAAAAAAATCGTCGCAAGCAGCATTCGAACCTAGATTATATATAATGGAAATCACTTTAAATAATAAATTAAATATCTGATAAACTGTTAATGTTAGAAAAAAAATTATTTGAATAAATTGTTACGAAGAATTATCTTTATAAGAAACTGTAAAAATAATTTGAATAATTTACATTCGTACAAAATTATATAAGAAAAACTGTTCAAAATGGCTTCCGTTATCTTTATCAGATCTATCTTTTGATAAAGCCGAGAGAATATGAAAATCCAGTTCTATACCAAATTTCAAGTTACTGGGACTTTTGGTTCGTGAGTTATCGTGGGTACATATTTACACACAGACAGACACAAACACGGACACCCAAATTTTTTTGTCAAAAATATTTCTTTCTGACTTAGGAGACCTTGAAACGTAAACTTATGCAAAAAAAATGTTTTTTTTAAATCGTCTCAGGCAGGATTCGAACCTAGATTATATAATAAAATTCACTTTAAATTGTAAATTAAATACCTAATAAACTGTTAATGATAGAAAAAAATTTTTTTTGAATAAATTGTTAGGAAGTATTGTCTCGATAAGAAACTATAAAAATAATTCGAATAATTTACATTTGTACCAAATTATATAAGAAATATTACTATTTATAAAACTATCCGTACAAGCTTAGGCATTTATTTTGCGCAAGGGATATAAACGAACATACTTAGAAAACATATCTATTATAACGATAGTTACCAATATGCAGTGGTCCATAGATATGCCCAAGAAACTAGTTCATTTGTTTTACTTAGTAGCACAGCAGTATATTCACCGCAACACTTTTTATCTAAATGTTTAATTTTTGGGACATCGATTACAACACCATTTTTCTTATATGACGGCTCATGCCCCTCCAGACGAAATGTTCCATAATCGCCTTTATGCACTTGATTGAACCAAAATGACCTTAGCTAGAATGATAATATCGAACGATACTTTCTTATAATTCTTTAGAGATGACTGCTTTTATGGACCCGTCCTTGTTCCTTTGAAACAAGATATCGTTGTTTTTTTTATCTTTTGCCTGAAACTGTTTCAGGTTTTGTATATTCTTCTACAGTTCTTCATCTGTAATTGTTTTTCATTTATTTGTGTGCTCTCAGAATCATTAATACTTCGATTTATCAAGTCGGCCACCACATTTTTCTTACCGGAGATGAGATGTATATCAAAATCAAATTCTTGTAGCAGTAAAGTGCATCGAGCCAGTCTATTATTCAAAAGTCTGATATTTTGCAAAAATGTTAATGCTTTGTGATCTGTGAGTATTTTAAACTTAACACCGTGTAGAAAATATTTTTTAAATTTTTGTGTGCACGCAACAACTGCTAGCAACTCATTGAGTTAATGTTCGACTGAATGTTGTAATAAGATGAGGCTCATCTTTCACTATTTTATATAATATTCCTGTAATGCGGTCCCACTACAATCGGTTGGTAAAATAAATAGGATGTTTGAAATTAAGTGATATAAAAGTATAGTATCAGCAAATCTACGTTTCACTTTCTCGAAAGTTGTTTGGAGTTCATCGTTCCAATAGCAATGTTGATTGTCCTTTAATAACTTTAGTAGCAATGAAATTAACTATGAGAATTTTACGTCTAAAATATTTGCACGTTCCAAGAAACTCGTAATTGCTTATATATTTGCCAGGGTTTTATGCAATTCCAGATTTTGTAACTACGTGTCTCAAAAATTTGAGTGACTGTGCATTATATTTGATTTTTCAAGACTGATAGTCATTCTTCCATTTTCAACTTTTGTTAGGACAGCGCACAGTGTGGTATTTGGTCCCAAAACCTGGCCAAAAATATTTTTTGCATCTAGCAGCTACTGATGTACAATTCTATTCATTAAGAAAGCATACTCATTTTCTTTATTACATTACATGCCCTCTTCTTTGATAAGTCATTGAACTTTGATGAAGTGGCATCACATATGTAGCACCTCATTGTGGATTTGGTATGCGTTGCGGCATTACATACCTTCCCGTCGACCATGGTAAATAACATTTTATGTTTTATGGACAGGTCTTTAATTTTGGTACTGGAAAGAGCTAATTTGTCTCCTTAACAAATCTTAGTTTTATAGGTCGACAGTAACGAGGTGATGAAGGTGTTGGATTTTGCCACAATATTTTTTTGTCGGTCCCATAAACTAATTGAAGTGGAACTACAGAACTTTGAAAAACATTAGCATCAGTATCAACTTCATTTTCAAACTTCATTTTATACTGCTTCTGTTGTGACCCATCACAACCCCACTTACTTACTAAAATTAAAGTCTGCTTTTCTTCTTCATTCAAAGATTTTATAGCTTTTTTAAGGTGCAAAATCAGTTGTGTTGCCGTGTGATCCATCAATTTTTGTACTTGTACTTCGGCACATGTCTCGGTTACTTGATAAATTTCCGGATAACATTCTTTTTTTGCTTTTTGGAGGATGGAATAGCAAAGAAAAAAACTTTTATTAGTTTCTCGTATTATCTCGTATTGGGCTTTAGTAAGACCTGCTTCTGTAAACATAGACAAAGCAGACAATGGTGATGATTGAAGAAGTTGCTCTTGGTATCCACTATTTTTTTTCATAGCTGTCACATATTTTTTGCTTGTCGGGGACTTTTCGTAAGATCTTTTACGACTTTTGAAGCATCAATTTTACCTAACTTTCGTAACTTCATTTGTGTGTCAACTCATCAACATCGTCTTGAAACAATAACAAGTAATATATGTATATGGTCTTTGCAATACACACGAAAAGCACAAAAAACGTAGAATAATAAATAGACAAGAAAAAGTTAGCATCTATTGTATTTAACGTGCCTCCACTAAGTAACCAAATAACGCCGTTTAGCCATTCCGCATTGTTTTTCTCAAATCTTGTTTTTGTTTTGCGAGCAGCTAACCATTTTTTTTAAATTGGTGTTTAATAACAGAGAACTTTTGCTTTACGTTAATGATGGCTGTGTCTTCTTTAGAATAATGACTTAAACATTCTTGTTCCATAAATTGAAGCTTTTCGTCAAATGTAGACTCATTTGAACGTTGCATAATAGTATACAACTAATTTCGAGTCATAGACTTTAATCCAGATGGTCCTGTTAACAAATAAACCAAAAACTAAATACTAGTAATTTTCATTAAAAAGTATGGAACTAACAAAACAATCAATTAAAAAAAAGAGGGCAGATTCGGGCGGCTGTTTTTTTTATAACTGTGATATATACGAAATACTTAATGTTTTACAATAATTTTTATCCCTTAGAAATGTTTAGAAATATATCAAAACCTTTATTCAATATTTGAATATGTTATTTCTGAAACAGTTAATTACCCTTTAGTTGACGACCATATTAAAAACAAACCGCTGAATTTTTATTAGCAAAACGTAGTGTTAACTGAAGTACATACCTGGATTAGCGTAATCTATCACAAAACCAATGACAAAATTATTTATGCATAAAATTACAAGAGTTTTTTATTACAATAGAATTTAAGCACAGCAAAAAGTGACACGATCACTTTAGGCAAACGATGACTTCCGACTGATAGCAAAGTGCGCTGTGTCGCGCTAGCGTCTTACGTGTTTCGCCGTTTGATGCAGAAACTATCTAGCTTTTTGAGTAACAATAATAAAACAAAGAAAACCGAATTTAGGAAAAACGTTTTTGGCCACGTTTTGGGTCCATATACCATACTGTGCAGCGTTGAGGTGATTGATATGTTCTTTACTTAATCATCTTGAAATTCTTGAAATTTATAGTCCTTATAATAAAAATTCAGATAATTGTCTTAATGAAATTCTTGATTTAAATATTTCTCCTATTTTAATAATAAATTTGAATTTGCTTACTTTTTTATTTTTCATTTTTAATTTTACATCACTGGCTGTGTATTTAATGTCAGTTTCAATTTGATTTTTTAAATTTTTGACATTTGTTATTCACTTGTTATAGTTAGTATTAGTATGTTTATACTAAATACTAATTGTAGTTTAATTTCAAAGAAGTCAAATAGTCAAAAAGAGTAAAAATTGCGGTTCATTTCTTTTACTAACAGGTTCTCGAGTGTGTCTTTCTGATGTTGGATGTATATCTATATGTTCATTATGTGCTGCATTCCTGTTGTAATTAGTAGCATCTTCATCCCTAAAAGTATCGCTATTGTGACATCTTTGTGGTCTGAATCTATTATAGTTAAATAAAAGTTTTTGGGAATTATTTTGTTTCAACATCATATAATCGTCTGTAATTATTTCAAGGATACCATCTATAGATTAGTTCAAAATGATTAGGTTACTTCTGATATCATCGTCGTAACGACCAATAATAGCTTTGATTTTCGTTTCTTCGTAAATGTTTTTGTTATATTTTTCTCTGTACAATTTGTGAACATAATCCATATGAATTTTCAAATTCTAATAGTAGGTTAAAAACTCTGTTTTAAACAATTCATAACTTGCAATTTGACCTTGACAAGTTATAAACCAGTCAGCTGCTAGTCCTTCCAGGTTACATCTTACCAATTCCCACTGTTGCTTTTTCTCAATTTCATTTAACTCGATTGCTGAATCTAGTTCTGCGATAAAAGTTTTGGGATGGCTACCATTTTTATCATTGAAATAAGTTCCTGTAAGTTTGGTTAATTTAATGTCTGATAAATTTAGTTTTTGTAACTAATTGTATTGGTTTCAAATACATTTTGTCTTCAAGTTTGTTTTCTATAAACTCTACTTTATTACGAAAATCAATTTCTAACTGTGTCTGAATTTGAGATGTGTAAAAATCTCTGGTCTGTGATAATTGTTTATTGAATTTGTTTTCCAATCGTTTGACTTTAATGTTTATGCGATTATCAAATTCTTACATAAAAGCATCAAAAGTAATTGTTGGTACTCCTTGAGCATGTTTCTCTAACGAGTTATCCATATTTTATTTATTTTTTTATAACGTGACAATAATGGAAATAGGTAATTAGTGTTGCGTTTAAAGAGTCATGAAGTTTTACAGAATAACATCAATAAAACCTAAACACATAAAAATATGCAGTACAAATTTGTCTAAAACTAAATACTGTTCTAATTTTTAATACAAATAACTACATGCTCGTACAAACGCAAATACACCAAATTGAATTTGCTCGTTCAAGTAATAAAATACGTATTACTTACACTTTACGTTGGGCCCCACTTTTATAATAGTTTATTTATGTAAATAACAAAATAAAGTTGCAAAAATACATAATATAAGTACATATAAAAATCAAAATATAAAAAGAATCATAATCGCATTTGTCACCATTTAACGACGTGCTCTTTTTCCCCCTCTCATCTAACTCTTTGCCATAGGCGCCTCTTATAATAGAATTTATACATACTCTCAACAGAGGGTTATATTACAACTTCATTTACAAAAATCAAACATAGACTAAGTAAAAACGCAAACTGTTAGCTACTTTTTAACGTAATTGTCGTTAATGTTAAGGCATTTACTTTAGAGAAATACAAGCTTCTGTATACGCTCTTTGTAAAAAAGTGCGATCCAAACTTCTAAAAATTTGCCTTACTTCATCTTGAAGTTAATTCTCGTCACGCAACAACTTTTGTCAACCGTCTTCATTCAGCAAAATGCTTTAGATATCTCAGAACACAGTTGCCATTGTTGTTTTAGCAAACTAAACTTTGAATGTTTTTGATTTTGGGGAACTCACATGCTTCCACGTCATCGAGTCATTTTTTGATTCGCGGATATGGTAGTGGAGTGGTTTTGTCTCTTGTAACTATAGAGTTTAGAAATCAGTTTTTTTCACGATAACGTGTTAAAAGTTCTATTGCAGCCGCTAGTTTTTGCATTTTGTGTTGATCGGTCAACTTTTTTGGATCCCATCTTGCGGAAACTGTTCATTAGCCTAATACAGATACAATTTTATAAACAGAATTTTTTAAAATATCTATCAGTAGAGCACTTTTCTATATTTTTAACCAAAGATCTTCTCGAATGAACGTATTTAATTTATTCTCTTCCGTGTTCGTTGTTGATGGTTTTCATCGTTCACCTTCGGGGATCATAGTGCTATGAGTTCATATTTAAACTATGTATACTAAACACTAACTTATTTTTGACTCATAACGCCTGCTCCGTATGCCTTCAGTATTTTTTAAAGACTTTTAGTAAATTAGCATGCAAAAAACGAATGACCGTTCGCACATCAAACTTAGAGTATGTTTTGATCGAAATTGACATTTTGTATTAAAGCTAAGCTAAGACCACTTATGCATTACGTATGTGCATCTAAAATGCGTGCAAGTTTCAACCTTATTGCACGATATATTTCAAAGTTTATTTCAATCAAACCAAAAGTAACAGTCAAATCTAGATCTCTACCGTTATCTATCGTTTGTATACTCTATGTTAAAGGTACTACGGATCGTATCAAAATCAATGTGTGCTTTAACTAACATTAAACAACGAACTTTGTTAAACTGAGAACATATACTCTCTTAAATATTTGTAATATATATTTATTAATCTAAGAGAAATATTAGATTAAGGTTTTCAAATTTAATAATACCAAAAACTTATTTTTATATAATAATGAATACTAAGTGAGTTATAAAAACAAACAAAATTGTAAACTTCCATCAACATTTATTTTGAAATTATACTTTTAAATGATGCAGAATGCAGTTCTAACTTGTGCAGTGTGTATTTAGAACGTTTAAAGATAAAAACTCTCAAACCTTGATGAAATTATCATTAACTTTACAGGTATTGTAGTGATTTTTTTATTTCATTTTAATATTTTGGTTTGTATTTTATTTATTCAAGTTAATTATTCTTATATGTCAGTATTATGAAATCTTGAACTTAAAAGACCTGACTAACCGGACGAGCCGGAGTTCAACTCACTAAATATGAAAAGTGAAATTATTTGTGTTAAATACACATATTTTTGTGTTATTTTTTATAACAATTTATAATATTAATATATTCAACTAAATTAATTACTGCAGTTCAGACAAAATTTACATTGTAATAATTTCAATGCGTACCTTTAAAAACTAACTGTTATTAAATATTTACAATTAATGTTCTAATTTAAAAATACCAATAAGTTTTTTTTTTTTAAAACCGGCATTATACTTTATTTTTCTAACAAAATTTTTATTTGAATTTATGATCGTTCGCAAATGCAAACATTGAGAAATATAATATTTTCAGCAAAAGATCGTTTGCTGTAATTCATTCTGTAACGACAAATGCATTGTTTCGACAAGTTGTAAAGGATTCGTTCTTGTATAGCAAGTGCAATGTGCTCTGAATTGTCTTGTTCCGTAAATTTCTAAGCTTTAATACTTCAGCAGATGTCCTCATAGGACTCATTTTCCAACCTTGTGAAATTTGTTGTGCTTCCAATCAGTACAGTGTTATCATATCTACAAAAATTATAATCAACTTTTTAAGCATTTTATTCTAATATTTAATTTGTTTTAGTACAATTTTTTTAATTTTTTTAGTACTACTATATATATTAATTAGTTATTATCGAGCACGCCACAATTTCAATAAAGTATTTTCCATTGCAACGTTTTACTGATTGCACAATTTAAAATAACAAAAAAAGTTATTACTATTTAATTTTAGAACCTACAATCTGCATCAACTTGAATAGAGTTTAAATTAAAGCAGAAACTTTTTTCGGTTGTAAAACAGAAAAATATGATTAAAAACAAGCTGCAGTGTTTGTTTATTTGTACTCCAAGCGTATGTTGACTTTTGTGAGAAACTTATCGTTTATCAAAAAATTTTAATTTGTACTTACAAATATGTCTTTTCTTAAAGAAGCGATATTTATTATTTTATAATTATATGCAAATTTGGCTTGTATACTTTTTACTTAACATTTAATAGTTTTTATATCTTTCAATTGTTTGTTAAAATTTTGATATTACCTATGGCAATTAATCATTTCAAGATATCTACTGCATATTTTATTTTGATTTTATAGTATTTGATAAAAAAATGTAATTTACTAATTTAAAAAATGTTTTCCTTGTTTCGACGTAGTCATTATCAGATCAAGTGTCATAAACAAAATTTTATGTATTTCGAGTGTAGAAATGTAGAATATTCCAGGTATTATTTGTCATTTAATTGTTTACAGAACCTTAAGAAATTCAATTTTATTCAATCTAAGCAATATGTATTACAAACATTAGTGGTTCTATTTAACCTTGTTTTTTATTTTTTGTGTGTTAAAGTTTCACACGTTATAATAACACAAAATTTAATACAACACCTCTATTTAAATTAGTAATTAACATTTTTAATTTTTTTAAATAAATTTTGAAACTGCAAACATTTTACGTCAAATATGGCAGACTCAAGCCAATTTTATGTTATAATCTTAATTGTAATACGATTAAATACAAACTTGTACTATTAAAGCTCATATTAATTTAGTTAAATATCAATAATTAGCAATATATAAACAGACAACTATTTAACACAGTCCAAAAAAGAAAAAAGTTAAGAATCTAAGGAAAATCCAAACGTGGGAGAATTACATTCATCTCCTACATGTTTGTAACATTTTTAAAGTATTCACTGGGTTATTTTATTTAATACTAAAAGCTGGTTTTTCCAAATATATATATAAAACGCAAAATGCCTAAGTTGTCTATAAATTTGATTTCTAAAATATTGAAACGTCCGAGAAATTACTTGCAAATGCAAGAGCCTTCTAGAACTGTTATCTAGTTTCTAGAAAATATAACGAAAAGTGAGGAACGATCGAGAAGAATTCGCTGATGTCTATAAAAGCCGAAGATGGAAATCGTAGGTCAGTTATTGCTGGAATGCGAATGTGTTAAGAAGATTATCAAGTGAAAATAAATCGTTAACACGTGTTTGTCTACATAAATAAATCGAGAATAATCGTGTATGTGATAATTAGTGTAAACAAGAGTGATATCCGAGGACGTTATCTTATCTTAAGTGTTATACAACGGTATACATAAATTGTAGTGTAAGTGTTTTTATTATTAGATTTTATTAGTTCGGTTAATTTAAAAGTGTACATATTTCTATAATAAGTAAACGTAGTTTTAATCGTTTTAAATAAATTAGTTTTTAAGTAATAAATTCGTTACAATATGTTTCAGTATTTTCTAAACTAACTATTTATTGAACTATTGTTTTTATGATTAAAAAGAAGGGTTATAATTATTTTACTATTGGCTACAATAAAACCACTATTACTGACTCTATGAGTATTTAGACTAAAAATTGGAAAATGGGCAATAATTGAATATTTATAATGTTAGTAAACTAACCAAACGGTTAATAATCAAATAGTTACCATTACTATTCAAACTGCGGAAAATCATCAGCACGACACATTTTTACAAAATGTCGTGCCAGACGGAATTTTTGAAATTTATATCATCAAGAACCTACGTACGAAAACTTTTATCAAACGTTACAAAATTTTAAAAATCTTTCTAACTCTGACAAGCATATCGCAATATCGCGACTGTGTTGTGGTCACGATAATTTAGAGTAGGAAACTGTACAAACCATGTTACGTTTTATATTTAGTAACACTTCAATTAAAATTCACATGTAATAAAAAAGTCAAGATACCCAATTAACTGCCGAGCAAAAGTTAGAAATAATACAAGAATCTCATAACTCGCGTACGTATAGCAGGTCATACAGGAGTAAAGCAAACTATCAGAAGAATAAAAAATAATTATAATTGGATAGGACTAATAAAACAGTAAAAGAATACATAAAATCCTGCAAAATTTGTCAAAAGGTTAAAACAAAAAATATAACAATGAGATAACCGATGGTCATAACAACATCATCTGAACTATTTAAACGTATTTTCATGGACATTGTAGGTCCTTTACTTGAATCTTACAATCAAAACAAGTATGTATTAAACGTTAATTTTCAATATTGTCTCAAGATAGCGAAACCGTCGCCCGTGTATTTGTTGAGAACGTAATCTGTTACTTCGGAATTCCCGATTCATTAGTAACGGGTCAAGAAACAATTTTTTTAAGTACACACACATTGATAGAGATATACAAAATTGCTTTATTATAACACTTCAGTTCACAATACAACTAATTACACACCGTTTGAGTTTATGTTCGGTAAAAAATTTCGAACCCTATCAATTTTTAATAAAGTCACACTTTACAATTACGACGATTATTCATCGCAAGTTAAACAAAATTTCCAAAAAACTTGGCAAATCGATAAAGAAACCATTCAAAAAACTAAAATGTTTAATAAAATAAAATACGATTCCAACACCCATGCACAAAATATTCAGGTAGATGATCAAGTAATTATTAAAAATCATTTATCCAAAAATAAGATTCAAACTGGTTAGGTCTTTACGTAGTTCAAGAATTAGGAGAAAATGAAAATATTATTATTAACAATAACAACAAACTATATTATATTCAAAAGAATGAAGTAATAATCTTCCATAATTAATTTTGTTTGAGTTCGTTTCGTTTCGAATTCGACATGCTTGCTTCTCTGTTTAAATGACAAGCTTAAATCGCCTGATAGCAAATATCTGGTTCTAATTAATTTTAAATGTTTTAGTAGTCTTACAATTTATTTAAGATATCAGTAATTGTTAACCATTGGCAAATCTTATATTGTCTTTAATGTTTAATTATGTTGTATTATGTAAATAATTATTTGAAATTGTAAATTATTCTGTTAATTGATATACATAATGTCAACTGCATAACCTGTAGGTGTTTTCTTAGTTAGAATTAACTATTAAGTATCCAACAATGTATGATTCATATTACTTAATTTCTTTAAGAGAATGTGTTATATTCCTATATAACTAATAGTATTACAATAAGTTTGTAAGTTGCAACTCGTTCGTTCAAAATGTACTTGTCGTTTTTGTGCTTTTTCTTAAAATTATACGGTACCTGAAAAGGCATAAAAGGGGTTGCAACAGAATTAGAAGAATAATTGTTTGGTAAAGATCCAAGTAAATATTGTAAAATAAATTCATCATACTTCTTCAAGTGTTTTTTGATACAGTATACAAATTATATTTATTCGAACCTAGTTACTTGTTTGTGAGGTGCGTAACACAGTAATACAAATTCAACAAATTATTACGTAAGAAGCAGTTTGATATGATATTTTGAAAATAGGTTGCGTTATGGTTAGGTCAGGTTAGAGCTAAACTGACCTACACAGTTATTACTCAGTAGTAGCTTGGCTAAGAAATTTAATATAATGACAGTTAAATGGTAATATTTCATTTTGACGTAAACATTTTTTTAAATATTTTTCTAAGCAAATTTATGCTGTGGCTGATCCACCTTAGAGCAAAGCTAGTCCTCAAACCAATTACTTAACATTGATCAGAATAATAAACTTAGAGTAGTGTCAATTAAACGCTAATAAAAAAGTAATAAATTTTGACGTAAGCAGCATTTTATGTAATGTTTCTAAACAGTTAACTTATGGCTGATCCAGCTTAGATCTAAGCTATGGCACAACGCATATACTCTGTATTAGTAAGGGTAATAAGTTTAAAATAGTAGTAATAAATTTGAAATGAAAAAGTAACAAAATATCTAATTGTTATTTTTGGTGTGAACTGATTTGGCTGATGCAGCTTCTAAGACGTCAAAAGCTTTCTTTTTTGGTTGCGTATTTTAAAGTTTTTAGAGTTATTGCTTTGTCTTCAATTTCGATAGTAGTAGCTTGCAGATTATATTAAAAATTGATGTTCTTTTTGTCAGGATATGTTTCAAACAAGTAGTCTTGTACAGTATATTGTCAAATTATTTGTTAATAGATTAATAGACTACAAGGTTATTGGTTTATTAATGTTATCGAAAAAAAAATTTTTAATTAAATTATTTAACAAAACTGTAATACACGCAACAGAACAATTAAAAAATTAGAACAAGCTAGCTATTTAGAACTCGTTCTGCTAAACCGGTTAACCGCATCGTTTTCTGATTTTAAGTAAGTAGAACGACCATACATAGTTGATATAGAGCTAATACATTTCTGATTATTTAGATTACTAAATAAAGTTTATATAACAACGTTTTAGCAATAATAACAAGGTCAATAAACTTGTAGGCAGGTAGTTTAACGGGCCACCAAACAAATTCTAATTGTCTCATAAATAAAATATGTAAGTTTTTGTATTCAATGATGTGTATATTCTAATTTATTACAATATAAAAAATCAAACCATTCAACATCGTTTATAGGAAAAAAATGCTTTTCAACGTGAGCACAAGAATCTTGAGTTATGTGTAGTAATAATGTGGGTGCTATTTCTTCATTATTATGCAAAGTTAATCTACGTTTATAGTATAATTTTGTCGTTATACGTTCTAGTTTTTTTAAACAAATATTTTTATAATAAGAAAAGTTTTCAGCGCAATTCGTGAATTACTAGGAAAAATATGTTCACATTTAAGTTTAGATAAACAATACGCATTAGCTAGGAATAAAAATTCGCTACACTACTATAGTAGAGTAGGGTTCAAAAAGAGAAGAAAACGTTAGCAACAAAAAGAATAAGTAAAATATATAAAACAAAAAATTAAATAAAAAAGCTAGTAAACCGGTAACTATATAAAAACTATTTCTTAGTTGTTTAGTTATTAGATCTAGTAATGTAGCAACTATTTTGGCTTACTAATAACTACTATTGACACGCCTTGAATTTAACATGATCGCAATACAGCAAGGATAAATATATAAAGTGCCGGTGTTAGTAAAACATAAATACGTCGCGTACGTGTTGTTAAGATATAAAAGTATCAGTTTTACATAAAATTAAAAAATGCGGACTAGTGATATTAATATATAAATTAGTTTAAGTGATATTCTTAAATATCGTTAGATTTTTAATTACGTGTAGTTATAATCGTGTAAATATTTAGTTATAAATAAATTTGTTACAGTATTATTTTATATTATTTTTTACTCCGTTGTACTCATAAAGTACAGCCACTTAACGTTATTTTTTTTTGCACAACTCACCACTTATTACAGTAAAGAGTTAAATCTGCGACTACAAACCTACTCAGGAAAAACACTACCAAATGCCAAAAACGGTTTTTATAAACAATGATTTTTCCGAACTGGATGTCCGTCGTAAGCAACAGACTTGGTAAGCCCTAAAATGAATCTTGCACTTTTGGAGATTATCAGCTTAGTATAGTGATACCAGCGTAAAACGCATAATGCTTTAATCTCTTGACAGATGCTTCTAGAAAATATCTTGCCATAACTAATTTATTTTAAATTTCACAAACCGAATCACAAGATAAATCGGCAGTAAGATAAGAAAAAGTTGCTGAACAAAAACGATCTGCTGGAAAAACGAGAAAAATTTTGATACTAAGTGAAAATAATGAGTGTAAAAAAGAAAAGAAGAATTTTTTGTAAAAACTAATAATAAAAATAAGGCTGTACCTATTTACTGCAGTGAATTTTTTTTCGCTCGAAAACAATGAGTGGTAGTTGAAATGTGCTGGGCTTCAACTAAATACTAAAACTTTTGTTTGTGATGTGTGCATTTAATTTGTTATATAAATAATACTAAAATATATTTTTGTTTTTAAATTACACAATTTCATATTAAGCCAATTCAACAATCTTTACTTGGTAACATAAAATACACTAAGTTATCGGCGTAATTCACCACATTACAACATTTTTAAAGTCAGTGAATAATAAGTATTATTGTGATTAATTAATTAGTTCATCTTAAGATTTTTACACAACTTATAAAAGAAATAGAAATTTTTTGCAAATCTCAATAATAGCAGTAATGTAGTTCAAAACGCAGCTAAGATAGACTGCATAGCAAATTTTGAAAAAAACGTCTGATTGCTTTGTACACACTTTACACAATATCAAATTCTATTGCAAAATATTGAAAAAAATTCAAAAAACTTTATTTATTTAAACTAACTATTTACACGTACCTTATAGATACGATTATAAATGTAACTAATTTTTATTACTGATATTATCACTAATAAAATGTATAACTAACGATATTTAAGAAAAAAATTTAAACAAACTACTCAATTTCAAAAAAAGTCATCAAATAAATACACTAAAAAGTAAAAAATAATTATTTAATTTATTTTCAAGTAAACGACAAAATTTTTATGCACATAAAATTACTTTTGAAGTCGATGCCATGTATGACATTGACGTAGGATTAAACTGAATTCTTAACATTATCTTTAGCTGTTATAATGGGTGTAAATCGTATGTGGCCTCACTTCAAAAAGCAATTTCATGTAAATAAACATTTTGTCGATTAATTGTAGAAATAGTGTCATAAAAATTATAATAAAAAATTAAAAATGTTTTGTGTACAAAACCGGTTGAGTAAAGGTTGGTAAAACAGCGCTCCTTATTTCATTAGTGGTCCGATCTATGTCCGTTTGCAACTACACCCCTCACCTGCCCGTACAATTTAGTAATGATCGGTACCGTAAGTAATTCCAAAAAAGTATTTAATTTCGTATTTCCACCTATAAATTAGATCTTCAGTTGCTTTTTTTCTCTTCTTAGAGCCTTCGATTAGGTGTGGAATTTTTTATTTAATTAAACAACCGTAGTTGTAATTACGGCCGTAATTACAACTACGGTTGTTTAATTAAATAAAAAATTCCACACCTAATCGAAGGCTCTAAGAAGAGAAAAAAAGCAACTGAAAAAGTATTTAATTAAAAAATACGGGAGATCAAACTTCGGAATTGAGATTTACGATTCTACTTATCCGATTTCAAAAGTACTTTTACAAATATTTAGAATAGACTTTCATAGTGAGTATAGGCTATCCTGTTAAAATAAAAGAGCTATTCGTGATAACTTATTTTAAAACTCGACGAAAAAATGATCAAGCCATGCTTTTTTTACGAGTGCTACCTTAACGGTAAAAGATATTTAAATACTTTATATAAAGAAGTTGTAGAACTCAAAAAGTCCGTCCGCGACAACATATACTTATATGTTAAAGTTAAATTGATAAAATATGACTAAATATTATTTTTATGTCACTTTTATCAATAAACATTTTCTTATCATCCAAAAAAATTTATATAGATAAAAATTACTTTTTACACTACATTTGTTACGTACAAAAGCTGGAAAAATGTAACTTGCCTGAATTAAAGTTACATAATAAAAATTCACTGTTTTCTGCATCACTTCCGCTGATACCTCTAATTCTTAAGGGTTGATTTACCCAACCCCGGATGACATCTTAATGTGTTTAAACGATTGGTAAGCTTGTCAACCACTTCCTTCTAAAACCAAGACCACCTATCTTTATAAACTTATAAACAACTGTGACGGAAGTTTTTTTGAAAGAGAACAGTAAAACAAATACGTAAAAAGAAGATGCTAACAGATTTAATTAAGACGCAAAAATAATGTTTAAGGACTGCCTTACTCATGGCGAGAAATGCAACGTTAACAAAACAAAAATATTCAACTCAAAATATTCAATTACATTCATAAATACGAAGATAAGAACGTCTTCCGGGTTTGGACCGTGTCAATGTTGTAACCGAAGTTGCCAACGTTTCGCCCACTTTCGTAAGGGGCTTCATCAGGGCGCGAGAGAAACCGAAGAATTCAAACAAGCAACCGAAATCTAACTAAACACTTCTCAAAAGTTAGGTAATCAACTTGTGAACCAAGCCAGATTCTAAACTCAGAAAAGGTAACGATAAACTTGAAAAAGCAAGCGAAAATCTAACAAAGTACCCCTACAGAGTTAGGTAATCAACTTGTGAACCAAGCCAGATTCTAAACTCGATAGAAGTGACTTAAAAAGAAAAAGTCTCCGTATGTAAAGAAGAAGTATCGTCACGGCTAATTAAGCTCGACTCTGATTGGGTTACGGTTGAACGAGGGCGTGTTTTCAATCAAGGACTAATGACCGGGAACCAAAAAGGGGACAGCTCGAAACCATGATCACGATTGAAGTTATTGGGGTGTTTGATGATTTCTATGCTCTTTCGAAATTTCCTATTAAAGAAGAATGGAGATTTGGCAATCACCGAAACGTTATCAAAATCCATCTTGTGACCTGTAGTGAAATGCTGTTCAGCAACCGCAGACTTAGAAATATGCCTTTTCTTTATACAACTATCATGTTCTGAAATGCGAGTAATGACGAAACGACCGGTCTCACCAATGTAGACTAAACCACATGAACAAGAAATTTGGTATACACCTTGAGATGAAAGTGTAAGAAATTTGTCCTTGGGAGAAGGAAGAATCTGAGAGATTTTGCCTGTCGAGTTGAAAATAGGTTTGATACCATTCTTACGAAGAAGTTTACCTATTTTATCTGTGACCTTGTGAATGTAGAGTAAAAAGGCTAATATCGGATTGGATTCGAGAGTAGAAATGTCCTTAGGTAATCGAGTACGTGGATGTAGACGACGATTAATAACTCTATGAATATCTCGCTTTATATAACCATTGTTTACTAAAGTTCTAGTAAGATGACAGAGTTCCGAGTCTAGATTCTCAGGTTGACAAATAGAAAAAGCACGATAAACCAAAAATTCAATAACAGAACATTTCTGTGCAGGATGATGATGAGACGAAGCATGAAGGTATCTATCAGTGTGGGTGGGTTTGCGATAAACAGAATGGCGCAAAAGTTCGTCGGGCTTACGAGTCACAAGAACGTCAAGAAAGAGGAACCAAACTCAAGTCCTTGCTATGTTGAGCCAGAATCTGTTCGATGATAATCAGCGAATCGTTAATAGGAACTTTAGTAAAAAGTGAAGTGACATCAAAACTCACAAGAAGATCGTAGGGTTCAAGTTTTATAGTTTGTAGACGTTGAATAAAATGCTGAGAGTTAAGGATGTGAGAAGAGGTTTTACCTGTAAACTCGCAAAGAATGTTGGACAAAAACTTGACTAGCTTGTAGGTGGGAGATTGGATGGTACTAACGATAGGTCGAAAGGGAATACCTTGTTTGTGAATTTTGGGAAGTCCGTATAGACGAGGTGGTTTAGAATCTGAAGGGGTAAGTCGACGTTTAGTTTCAGGAGGTAGATTGGAAGATTTGATGATTTGGCTAACCTCAAATTCTATCCTCGAAGTGGGATTACGAGTTAGAAGAGCGTACGTTTTCTCAAACACAATAGAATGGATTTTCGCAACATAATCAATATGGTTCAAGACGACAGTAGCATTGCCTTTGTCGGCGGGAAGAACAATAATATCAGGGTTCTTACGAAAACTTTTTAGGGCTAACTCTTCCGACCTAGAAATGTTGGGTTTAGGAATTTTAGATGATTCAAGTATTTTGCCAGTGTTAATACGAATGGGATCTGAGATGTGGCGAGGAAGGTGTCTTATAGAAGACTCGACAGCACATAAAATATCTTCTTTAAGAATACGTATGGGAGCAACAGCAAAATTCAAAGCCTTAGATAGCACCGATTCCTGTTCTGAAGTGAGGACCAAACTAGATAAATTAACAACCGTATTTAAAGAGTTAGTAGTAGATGAAACTTTACGATCCTTGGATTCCAATGTTTGAAACTTTTTGAGATGACCTTCAGTGGTTAGTCGTAGAGTGGTATCAGACTGCTGGTAAGTAATGTTGTCAAAGAGATTCCAATCATCCGGGGAAAGTTTTGGCCAACTCAAGATGAAGGTAAAAGAGTTGTTTCGAAATGGTGTCTAACTCTCGCCTAGTTTGCTTAATCCGTTCGTGTACCAACGCTAGACTAGCACGGTATAAGATGTTTTTCGAAGAACGTGTCTGAATGTAAAACTTGATTCTGAGAAATGCAGGAATGATGTTGTGGTCACGACAGCGACTAAGAAAGGTTAAAGTGCATAAAAGTTTAACGAGTTTGTGGCGAAGTTTGGAAAATACGGAGGTTTTGGAAGAAATATTCTCCCCGTAGAGATTGTTAATGTAATAGCGAAGGCTTCCACGGCCGGAGTCTATACTAAGATAAGAACGTCTTCCGGGTTTGGACCGTGTCAATGTTGTAACTGAAGTTGCCAACGTTTTTCAGAGTCGAGCTTAACTAGCCGTGACGATACTTCTTCTTTATATACGGAGACTTTTTCTTTTTAAGTCACTTCTATGGAGTTTAGAATCTGGCTTGGTTCACAAGTTGATTACCTAACTCTGTAGTGGTACTTTGTTAGATTTTCGTTTGCTTTTTCAAGTTTATCGTTTTCTTTCTTACCTTTTCTGAGTTTAGAATCTGACTTGGTTCACAAGTTGATTACCTAACTTTTAAGAAGTGTTTAGTTAGATTTCGGTTGCTTGTTTGAGTTCTTCGATTTCTCTCACGCCCTGATGAAGCCCCTTACGAAAGTAAACGAAACGTTGGCAACTTCGGTTACAACATTGACACGGTCCAAACCCGGAAGACGTTCTTATCTTAGTATAGACACCGGCCGTGGAAGCCTTCGCTATTACATAACACTCATAAAGATTAACCTTTTGAAACCGAGTAATGAAATTGTTTATCGAAAGTAGTAAATTATAAGATAAATTCCAAATGTAATATAATAAAGTTTCAACTTGAAAGACATAAGTGCAACTGTACTAAGAAGGTACTTAATACAATGAGCTTTTAAACAAACTGAAGGCAAACAAACTACTAAAATATATTAAATTGCAAAAGTATCTCAAAGGGAAACATAAATTAAATACATCTGAAATTTTACCAGGACAAAGAAAATTCCAAATGGACGTAAATGCAGAATACTGATTTTAAGCATCGTAAAATCTCGAATTAATTGAATACAAAATTTATTTACAAATAAATGACAAATAAAAATTTAAAAACGTGGAGTAACATTATTCAATTAACGTGAAATTACTCAAACGATCCCAAAGTATACAAAACAAATAAAACCACTCAAATACCGGGTCTTTCACAAAAGAAATCGGTTACACATTGTTTGAACAAGTAGTTTAGATTTTGCGATCGTGTTTTTGAAAAATCAAGTAAGATACGCTTTGGTGTAAGCGGGTGGCGAGAAAGACAAAGAGCAAAGCGCGTTTGTCTATGAAATAGGTACCGTGTGTCGCAGTCGGTTAGCGTAGACCAATAGCTAAAAGAATTGAATGCGAAACTATTTTCAAAAGTAACTTTCTAATTTTTTGTAAATGTTAGTTGTTACGATAATTTTCTCGTAACTTAAAGACAAGCGACTAACTCAGTTTGTTTCGGCAAGCGGGTAGCAAATCTCGGTGTGCTAATCCAACACTTAATTAAAACAAGTAAATAACACTCAATACAGACCTTGTTTAAATGTGTCGATTGCTGAAAGAAACAATTTGCAAAAACACAAATTCTAACAATAATATATTTATTTCCAATAAGAGAAAATAAGCGTTAAAAAAGACCAATAACTATTACATAACAATTATAGATTTGTCAATTAATATAGTAATATCACAATTATAATATCGATATTGACTCTTTCGTTCAGGCAACACCTCACACAACTAATTATATTCAATTGCTAACAAATGTCATTGAAATATAAATATTACTCGATCAAACTACTTCATCTACTGTGCAGTTGCAAAATAAGTCGACAATCGACAATGATAATAATTAATCGCAAAAATGTAAAATATGAGCATAAAATGTACCCAACTGACAATTCTTTGTCACAAGTAGTAACGTTCACTACTACGCTAAAAGCGTAATTGAAATCATTACCGAAAAAAAATCAACAGTAAGAAAAACTATTTACATGTCGTTAAATAACACCCAGATACACAAAAGTTCGCAGCGGTTTCAAAAAGGTAAAGAGTGAGTAAAAAAACAACATGTTTTAACTTTTTATATAAGCTTTGTTCACCTCGCTCATATATCGCCTTTAACACAAGAATTAAGTGACAAGAGTTTAATTTCTTCTGCAAGTAGACAGTGAAAAAATCGAGAGTTTCAAAAATTAAACATCTACGAGTACGAAGAAACGCGGGTAAGCTAGTATATTATAAAAATTATTTTTTAGTTTCTTGAAATAATTCAATTTGTGTAATAGTAATTCATGTTAATAAAAGAAATTTAATAAATTTAATTAAAAATGTTAAATTAATGGACGGAGGTGAAAAATTCCTTCCTTTAGATTTACGTACTAATTATTAATCACAAAAAAAATTTTTGAAAAAGCACTAATAGTGCGAAACGTAATTCAACTTCATCATTAACTACTTAAGAAAAAATTTTCAAACAATTGGCTGTAATTTATTTGTCCAAACAAATTTGATAAAAATAAATAAACAGCATTTATTTTTTAATCAATAATTTTTTTAACATTTCACATTTTTATATTTAAACTTAATTTACAGATTTTTGTGATAGCTATTACATGTAATCCTCCCATTTGCTAGAGTAAAATGTCAGTAGTTATCTATGCTATAAACTATATAAACGGGTTTTTCAAGTCGATGATGTTAAAAAAATCATTGGTTTTCTTTTTTTCAAAATACTATATTTATATCTACTGCTGTATTTATAAAACCTTATTTTTTCTGTACAAATTATATTATTATGATAAGTGAATGATGTAGGGGTAACGTAACCCATTGTAAGGCCGAATGGCTAAACAATTAACAATAAATAAATAAAAAATAAATAAAACCTTATTTTTATTAATAGTCGTTAATTATGATTTATCTTGAAACATCTAGAAATTTACTGTTTTTTCTTTTTGTTTATCGAAAAACTTTTTTAATGAATCTTTTTTTTGGCAAAAATCATTTTTTTTTTGATTTGTTAACTGCAAAAGCAAAATATTGCCAATAACTGATATATTTAAAAGATGGCCCAATTCATATAAGTTTTAGTTATAAGTAGTTATTGTTTTAAAGATAATAAAAGTATATAATTTAAGGTTAAATGATGTTCCATTTATTTGAAACATGTAAATCATACACACTATTTTAAAAATAAAAATGAACACTTAAAATTACAAGTGTAGTGTAAAAAATATGCAATTTTTAATTTATAAGAATTGCAACACTCGACTTCGGCTCGCGCTACAAACTTTCATATTTGTTGGCTACTTTTTTTACAATCGTTTGACAATATATTATGTAACCAACTAAATCATAACTTCAAAAAAAGAGTATTTTTAAAAATTAATGACATTACAATTAATTCGTTTTTTTATTATCAGCCAAAACACCAGAAGTTAAATGCCAGGTGTGATCTTTGTTAGTCTTTTGCTGTATCTTCGAGTAGTCGCCATTCTACTACAAAAATCTCCAGCTGCAAAATTCTCTTTTTTTGTATTGTTCAAAATCATCATTCTCTGTTTTATGTTAATTTTTTTTTGTTTTGTTTGCATTTAATTTTAATTATATGAAAACTACTCTTGCATAAATGATTAGATTCTTATTTAAAGCCAAAAGTAAAAAGTGTTATGTCACAAATTGATTAAAATTACTGCAATCCAAGTGACTTTTGACATATTTGTTGTTAAAAAACATCATTCGATTAAAATGTTACTACTATAATATAACAGTTTTATGTAGATTGTGGCGCGCGATTAAACAATGAAAGATTGAAGAATTGTCAAACGCATAAAAGTTTTAAATAGCTCGTTTTCAATATATTCAAAAGCTTTGACCAAGAACTACTTACATACGACATCCGGTATAAAAAATATCAAAGAAAACTTGTCCATAAAAGGAGTAACAAACAATAAAAATGCTGCTTTTCTATACGACAATAAAGAGAAACTACGTGTGAGTTCTAAATGAACAGATTTAAATTAAGAAGTCATCTATAAATATTTAAAGAAAACTTTGTGAATAATTGTAACTATTTTAAAGCACAACTATTTTCACGATGTGACCAATATTGAGTTAATGTTTTTATTTCGATGTTGAACTATGTGCGATTTGTTTTATCGGATATTTAGCATTCAAAGACTTTTCTAAATCTAAATTAGAGAAATTAAGTTAAAAGGTTATCGTCTAAAATAATTGTCCCAATTATTGAATCGCGTTTTTTTATAGAAAATTACGATAAGATTAATAAATTTTTAGAAAATGGTTATTTAAGAATGTTATAATAAATGTAGTAGTAATTTCGAAACCACAGCGAAGAGTGTGAAGTAATAACAGCGGCGTCGAGAAGGAATACATGAATTGTGAGCACGTGTTAAAAATCGACGCAGCGGTAAACGTTATAGAACAGACGCTAGCACATGTGGTGCTGTAGGAAGTTTTGAAAAGTTCCCTCGTCGGCATTCCGTGTTGCGCGGCTTGTACGATCGGTCAGCTTCTTGGTCCAGCACATGCATATTGATAACTTTCATTACGAATTATGGTTTTTTAGTGCGTAAGTGGTAGTTAGTTTTTCAAAATGGGTACTTTCTCTGACTCAATACCTAGACTTTTGTGGCTCTATTTAGTTACCGCATTTTTTATTTTTATTGTCGCTAACACCAGCTATCAGGTGTTCGCTGAAGAGGTACGTATTTATAAAATTTTTCGATTTTTAAAAGTTATCGCTTAATGGCTAAATTAACAACGCTCTTAAAAATTAAGTATTTTATCAATTTAAATAAGTAAATTTTGGATAACGACGTACTTTACCGACACAATTAATTAAAGAAAAAACTAAAGACGCGTGCATTAAGTGGTTAAATTTTGGAGCACAAAATCAGTTTATTAATAGATTGACCGGTTGTAGAAGCTACAGCACTTAGAAGTATTCCAAAGTTTGAACCGTACGAAGTTTTAATCAAATTTATTATAGGAAGCTTACAATTTTCGATTATAAGTGAACAGGTAACACGATATAGAGCCCTTTCATAAATTGTGTTAATTATTAAATGGTGCAACTAAACAGGAGAAACCTGAAAAATCTCATCACAACTAAACTCCGGTTACATTTATTCTAAGAATAGAAATCTCCAACTTAACATGATTTTCTCTATGTAAAAGCAAAAAAAAATTAAAACCCTTAATTAATTTCGAAAACTTTGTAATTACACTACTAATTAGTTTCCAATTATTCGGTTAGCTAAGTTAACGTGCGTAACACTGGCAAAATTACTTAAATTAGAAAAAGAATACAATGTACAGAAGAAGTTAAAAAGTAATTACATTGTTGAAATTTAAAATCGCGAGTACACCACTTTCTGTTCTATTATTTAAAGGAAAAAGTTTAATTTACCTGTCTTATAAGATACTGAAATGTTTGCTTTAATTTTAACAGCAAAATCGATTTGTCCCCTATTGTTTTTATAAGGAAACAACAAAGCAAAAAGGTAATTGTAAAAATCACATGTAACACAAAAATGTAGTTTCGGATTTTTGTAATTAAACGAAAACCCCGGATATTATGAACACCTACAAATTGTAAAGTTAATAAATGTTAAAAGCAACAAAAAACTTTTTATCAATTTAACGCTGAATGAATCGCCAAAATGTTATATAATAATTTAATATTTATAGACCTTCAATTTTATAATTTGTTTGATCCTTTAGAAGTTTTTAAACGAAATAAAAATTTTATTCAACTAAAAAAATTAAAAAAAACTTTTCGCGGAACTTTTACATTTTAGTTTCCCGTGCGATTTTTATAGATCACTACCAACATGTGTACTTATTTTTAGCGTTATGATTTCATTATCCATTATTTGATGAAAATGTATACGTATTAATAAACACACAAAAAATAAATCTTACATCTTTTTCGTAGATTTGAACACCAATAAAAATTAACTCACTTGGTATTTCTGCATTATTAAATACAATAGGAATTATAAAGTTTGATTGATGGAAACGACTGTGTAAATGTTAAATAATTTCATTAGTAATTAAAGAAGTTGTTAAACCGCGGCTTGAAAAATTGCAAGCAATGCCGAGCGAAATTTTTAAACAAATTTATATCATTTTTTTTTGTTAACTAAACCTTGAACAAAGAACACCATGACATCAAATTAAAAAATTAATTACATAAGTTTAATTATTTTGCTAATTATCATTATTTAACGATTACAAAAAATGATAACTCTTAAGTCAACGGAAATAAAATATTTAATGTCAGCTTTATTGCAATTCTTTATTTTAGAATTTTTACAAAGTTTTATACATATTGTGCATTTTTTGGATCAAGTTACATAGGACTTCTAGCGTAATAAGTTATAAAGTAAAATACGTGTTCAAGAAACGCTTAAGTATACGTTTTTACTCATTTCTCAACTAAACAGGCAGTAAAAAAAAGTATAATCGGCATTTAAGTTAGTCACGATGCTCGATAATTGTCTTATATGCTTGATAGCTAATTATTACAGTTCCAAAAAGCGTATCAGATTTCTTCCTTCCGTCTCTTTTGTTTCTAAAAAACGTCTACCTTTCATGCGGTGGTTAATGTCTGTAATAGATGCGTAAAAGACTAATACTAACATTTCGAATATGTATCTATAACTACACTTCTTATTTTTCACTTTTTTAGCTGATAATACACTTTTTTAATTCCAGTTTTTACTTTACAATTTTTGATTCAGAGAAACCGAAGCTTTATTAAATTTAAGTCAAAATACCATCAACGTATTTTGGTTGTTAAGAATAGCAATGTCCTTATCTTTAGTTCTTAAATTAAATCACAGCAGCTCTAATCTAACACAATAAAAGTGTTTGCCTAAATCAAAACGCGCTTTGTCGTCTAATCTCTTCGTCCGCGTTAGTAAAGCTGCATTATAACAACCAGTAACTTTTGCGGTTTTTAGAAATAATAAATTTCATCGAACGAAACGCACTTTACTCTTTTTAATTTTCAGTTAAAAGTTATTGTGGAACGCGCTTAAGCGATTGTAAAACTCGAGTTTGTATTACGTTTTACCTTATTTTTTCTTATCTTGAAATGCAGTTACTATGTTAATTTTTTTATTTTTAGCATCATTCAAGTGCATTACTTAAAGAAACTTTGTGGTGTGAAACAAAGAGTCAAATTAATGCAGACATTTTTATTGTACTCACGATGAACCTCTTGTTTTAACTTTAAAAGCTTTCGTTTAAATGGTGCTTAAGTAACATCAATAAGTTTGATTACAATAGATAAGTTACTACTCAAAAGTTCTATTTAAGCTATCAGATATTCTTTTGCTGAAAACCGACAGTAATCGGTAGTATACTGTTACTAAATCTAAGACTAATTAATGAACGCAGGTCATTTTAATGTATGAAGCGTTTTTTCATAGACTGATAATCACTGTAATTCGTATTTTATTTGCTAATTAAAATTACAACATAATTATAGTGGATATCGAACTATTTTTTGTATCATTAATTTAACAATCTTCGCTTCAATCAACTTTTTTGTTTAAACCAGTTAGTTACAATTGGTTCTTTTATAAACGAGAATAAAGACAATTAAGAAAACACAAAGATAATCAATTTCTTGTTTTGACTTCTTGAGTTAGACTTTGAATAATCGACACTATTTTTCCGCATTCGCCTCACTCATCACACAGTATAGAAACATAAACGTGTTTATTATCAGTTAAAAGTAACGCCAGACGATTTTGTCAGTACTCATTATAAAACATTACTAAGAAAACAGATTTTTATATTTAATTTCGAACAAAACTGCAAATTCCAACTCTTGACGATATTGAAACGTCTCAAATTAATTTATGAATTTGTCAAAATTCTTGCAGACAGGGCAATCAAATTATTTGTACAAATCAGTATTGGTCGACATTTCAAAATAAAGTGCAGATTTTGAGGTTAAAATGCTACTGTTGCATACGTGAATGAGTTAATCCTTCAATGCAGATTTGCAATAATCTCTTTTTATTTATACAATTTAAAAGAAAGGAATATTGAGTAGATTCACACTGTTGCACGTTTACAATATTCTGGTTGTTTAATAGATTACTGAATTTCTGTCGTAAATGTCACTACGTGGATAATATCTTCCACGTGTTTATCAGATGTCACAAAAGTGCATTTTCTAAAAATAAAACGACGAAAACAATGCAAAACATAATAATCTTGATACAGAACATAATTGAAGAAGTTGCTAATAAGAATAATTATAGAAAAAAGAGGAATGTGTTATAGAGACATCGAAGTTTACGTTTGAATGATCTACAATAAGGATTTTATGGTAATAATAAGTTACCAGCCGAAGTCATGTCTTTAGATACCCTATATAGTTTTTTCCAATGAACTCCTAGACAAAATTAGAGAAGAATTCAAGTTATATGCAACACAAAAGAACCCAAAGAATAGTTCTCATTTCACTACCAATTTAAGATATGATCGGATTAGAAATGTAATGCCTGTGAATAAATTTGAAACGATAGGGCGTTATATACGTTTCAATGATAACTAAAAACTAATTAACAATATTAAATTCTTCTTTCAAGTAGAGGCATAAAAAACTACTACGTATCTCTTTACGGCGACGTTTCGTGCACTAAATGTGCACTTCTTCAGGCCAGTAGTTAGTTTCACAAACATGAACACGTCCTAAACGTAATTAACAAAAATAGGATTACTAACAGTCAATAATTAAAATCAATAAATAAGTATAAATAATAAATAACAGTCAATAATTAAAATCAATAAATACGTATAAATAATAAATTTACACTTATTTATTGATTTTAATTATTGACTGTTAGAAATCCTATTTTTGTTAATTACGTTTAGGACGTGTTCATGTTTGTGAAACTTCGGAGTAATTGCTCAAATATTCTACTGGCCTGAAGAAGTGCACATTTAGTGCACGAAACGTCGCCATAAAGAAAAACTGAGTAGTTTTTTATGCTCCTCCTTGAACGAAGAATTCAATATTGTTAATTAAAGTTAAATAAGGAGGATAAAGAAACCGTACCATAACTAAAAACGTTTACCTCGTATCAATATAGATTACGACCGGTTATATAAACTGCCATATTTAATAAACCATCTGAACAAAAATTTAGTACTATCTCTTTGAAACAGTTTCTCGCAGTTGATGAGCAAATGTGTACTACCAAAGTGAAAACTCTTTATGAAGCAATACCTTTCAATGAAGCTTTACAAATAAGGCTTTAAAATTTTTAATACTGGCTGTAGTTTTGTTTGCCATTTTGTGTGTATTCGGGCCAGGAAAACCATTTAATAAACTAGATATTATTACGTCGGCTAATATTGTTGTTCCCTTGGATCGTATCAGTCTCACAATGAAAAATTAAAGACTATGTTTCGATAATTACTATATGTCATTAGAGCTTATTCTATTACGTGCTAAAAGAGCTATATATTCTCTGGGTACTATCAGACGTTACTGCATTCTTGATTGTAAGCTGCCTTCAAAGGAATAACCCAAAAAAGAAAAACGTGGCACGTCAATAAAGATGTTACAATTGATATTTCTATCATCTTTAGTTTAGAAAGATAATAAACATGTTACCCTCTTCTCAACTTATGTTGGAAAAGAACTTTGCACATTCATGAAACGTTTTAACAAAACAGAAAAACGTATGGTTAATATTGAATGTTGTGCAAGAATACAATCGCCTTATAGGCGGTGTGGACCTTATAGACAGTTTTATACAAAGATTTCGCATTGCTCTAAAATTTAAAAAATGGTACATACGAATCTTTTACCACTTGCCACTATAAAGTCAATGCTTGGCTGTTGTACAAAGGTTCAGACTTTGAAAGGGGAATGTCAAAGCAATATTTTTAGTCAAAATTTTATAGTGAGGTTACGAATTGTTTCTGCAGTGTTGCACAGGCGCGGCTCCAGCAGTTTATTTCGGGGGGGGGCTCCAACACTTTAAAGCGGGGGGGGGGGTGTTCATCACATTTTTAAATAATGTATTTAATATGGCGTTAATATAAAATTGAAAAACACTTCGTTATGCACGAAGCTTTTACTTGCAAGCGATCAAGCATCATAAATTATACAACTATAAAAAAAGCGAATCTATTACATACAAAGTGAGAAAAACTTCAGTATTCTTTTCAATGTCAGGGGGGGCCATAGCCCCCCCGGCCCCCCCTTGAAGCCGCGCCTGGTGTTGCATGTAAGAATGCAAAACTTCCTGAAAAAGAGGTAGCTCTAGATCCATTTTAGAACAATCAATTCAGAAAAAAAACAAAAAGGTAATTTTCCAAACAGTAAAGCCTTAACAGATTAAAATGTGTGTATTAATAAAAAAGATAATTGTTTTAAATTAATTCATAAATGAAAATGAATTGATATTATTTGCACATTTTTTTCAAACATAATTTTGTTAGTATCATTTCATTGTCTTTTAATGACGATACAGCAAGTAAGGACAACTAGTTTTAGACAACAACCCAAACACAAATTATAAAGTTTTTACGTTCTGAAAGGTTTCAACGAATGTTTTTTGTATAAAACAGCACAGAAAGTTTGCAATCATTAAACTTTTTGTAGAATCACAAATATGTTTAGGAAACTAAAGTTTTTAAATTTTTTTTGCCACATATTTACATGATTTTTGTGTCAACAAGCGCCATCACTGCTAACACACTGAGTGACGAAGGCTATATAATATGTCTGTCTTTTTTACGGGAGCTTGAGCTAATACTTCAGCAGAAAACAAGTTTAATAGGTTATAGATCTCATGAATATTTTTTCAAATTTTATCCCACTTAATTTCTTATAGATTGCCATTGTGCCATTGTGCAATTTTTATGAAAAGCGATCCCGTTAATATAGGGATAAAAGTTACTAAAATAACTCAAAGATCTCATAACAAACACTGTTTGGTGCTGCTCTCATCGCAAACATTAATATTCTTTTGTTACTGTAGTTACGTTCTAGAGCCGTAAAATAAAAAATCGAAATCTGCGTAGAACTATGTTTCAAAAGTCAATCATTGTTTAACTAGAAGTGTGTGTCTGATGGAAAGTCTTTAAAACTTATTTAAAATTGAAAAAAAAATGTTTTAACAAATTTGTAAACTCAAATAGGGAGACTGCGGTACATTTAAACAAAAACTCTTCATGTACGCTAAAACAATATGTGTTTAGTTATCATGTAATTTTTTATTTCTGTATAAAATTATGTCATGAATTAAGAATTAGATGTCGTTATATATTTGGAAAAATACGAACAAGAAATTAGTAAAAAAAATACGCCCGGTAGATTTGAACAACATAAAAAATATACAATATCTTAATCTTAAAAGTAGAAAACTCTACACTAAATAACAAGACAAGATACAGCTCTAACAGTTCTGTCAACTACCTCTGGCGTAGGAAATTTTAATTTAATATGTTCTTTGTCTATCACGCTGATGTCATCTTTTTCTTTTAGTTTTATGAATTTTAATTGTACTTCAAAGCCTTCGTCCAATAAAGGTTCAATGCGGCTTACAAACAGTAATCGAGATTTTTTCGTAGCAAATAAGACTATAATAATAGTAGATTACATACCGAGGCGGAAAATATTCCATTTCTGTCGAGAGAACTATAGTTTACCGAGAGGCATAGCCTCGAGGTGAACTAGTTCTCGAGACAAATGGAACACTTTTGCCAAGGTTTGTATACAATTTTATTCACAATCAGCCATTAAATAAAATAAATAACATAAAACTAATAAAAAATGAATGAAAACCTACTTCCAAAATATTATCGTTTATTTCGGTAAAAAATTAAAACGTAGTAGGCACACTTCACAATTGACATATACGTATTTAATTTATGATTGTCATTTTATCAAATTAGTTAAAACATACACACGAATTACAGGTTCGGAAAGTGTACATTACTGACCGCGAGGTTTCATTACATACTCGTTTTTTTTAACCATGGAAACCGCTCACTTACCAACCTTTAAGAGGTTCGGGAAACTGTACGTTACTAACTGAGTGTGAATAAAATCATTAATTGTAAGTCATTGATTCCGGATCATCTAAATCGCTCGTTTTTATTTTGTCCGATGAATTATCATGGAGGGACATATCTTACATCTGACTGCAGATTCATCATCACAGAAACTTCTTTTGTTTTTTTTCCACTTTCTTAACTCGATCTTGTTTTGTTTCTGCAGATTTTTGTTTTTTATTTCTCTCTCTATTCGTTCTTTTTCCAGCCTTATTTTTTTATGAGTTTCTACTCTTTGTTGAAACACATCTAGGTAAAGATTTTGGATATAACCGGATATCTTATGGTGAAAGCATTCAAATAGACTTCTCAGAAACGCTGATATCTGATGTCGTTGCATAAGTACCTTTTGAGCTACTTGGTCCACATGCAATTGCTGTAGCACTGTTTACTACACTAGATGGTACATCTGACATACTAACAGTTGGATTTAGTTGATCAGTTATAGCTGAACACATACAGTCTTTATTGCTGAACTCTTAAACGGTTTAAAGGCCACAAGCACGGTTTATTAAATGACAAAATAATATTTGCTTTTGTAAATGCCAAATTAAAACCAATATCAACCAAAGAGAATGGTAATAGTTTTCCAGGATTAAATCAACCGATAATTTAGTGCTATCTACATCTTGGTTTTATATAAACCCAAAACTGTCTTATCAAAACGTTGAAGCTTATGAGAACAATGTAACAAAAGTAATTTTCCCGAGCATACAGCATTTTTAGGGTTATTTGTCCAACTAAGGCTTCCTGGTTGGCCGTTTTCTAACATTATAAGAGTGACTTTTACGCAACGATATATACACTTGCAGCAACGTATTTACACTAACACTAATTAGTATACATATGGTGATAGATTGTCCACTTTTAGCAGAGACAGCTTGACCAACCTGCTTGAATTCTTTTAATCTGATTGCTCTTTTATAACAACAACAAAAAATGCGTATACGCTAGTTTTAATAAATGAAGTCATTCTAAAAAGTGACGTATTTTCTGGTTTATCAATACTAAGCTCTTTGTGTCTACTCATAAAACTCTAAAGTTAATTTTCTCCAGCTGGCGTATTCTCATTCCAACCATCAAGCAGGTTTAAAGTTAAGTTTCTAGCATAATCGTAGGCAAGTGTTTTTATTTGTTTATATGTTAAATGATAGCATATTTTTGACGAAGTTATGCCATATTCCTCTAAAGCAAATTCTTGTTTTTTGAACATACTTGCTGGCTTGAAAATTTCTAATGAAACGCATGTTTAATAAATGATACCACAATTCCATCAACGTTTACAATGACCATTTTAAATCGGTGATGTAAAGCTGTATCCGACATAACGTAATTTGCAACCGCCTGTCGCAAAGTAATTTTTACTCGTTTACGGCTTTTATTGCAGCTTTGATATCTTTCTTATTATACCTCGATTTGCGTTTTTTACATACGTACGCACCATAATGTGTCTGGAAAGTAAAAAATAAGCTCTGCTTTATTCTCAAATCAATATCAATTTATTTTATGCTGTTCAAACGTGTCCCAGATGTTCCTCAGTCAAACATTTTTACTTAACCTATTTTTTCAACATCTCCATTAGGTCAAAACATAAAATGCAATAGATCAATAAATAAGGTTAATCTTACCTCTTTTAAATACTGTAACATTAATTCACTTAAAGTAAATAACATCAATGAAATAACGCAATGTGTGGTTCGAAGAAAAATTACTTTACCAGCAAATATCATTCACGAGTCTAACTAACCTAAAATTGACAGATTTTGTTAGTTATAAATGTAGTACCAACTTTAAATTTGTCATGTTTTCAATTATATTTTCTTTAAATTTTTTCAAAAAAAGATTTAATTTTGCAAAAAACAACACAAAAAATTATGTATCTAACTCTCGTCGAAAATCACTTGGCCGCGTGCCTTATTGAAGTTCGTTGTGTTATACTTTGCTTTCAACGCTAGTGATATAAATTACTATGTATACCTTAATGGAATTGTAGGTGTAGTTGTTGCTTAAGCTAAATTGAATGAATAGTTGCATTTAGATCGGTTTGTTGTCGAGCTGTGCTATGCTAGCTATATTCTATATACAGAAAAGATCTTAAGTGGTTCGGCGTCGAGTCTAGCTCACAGAAGTATTTTTTTGAAGAATTGTAGCTCCCTTGGTCGTTTTAATTTCTAACAACTAATGCGCTGAAAAAGCAAATGTTGATCTCACGACTGCTCATGATTATTTAGTCTGGTAAAAAAAAGGAAATCAACAATTACTCTGATTTTACTGCGATTTGCGGTGCGTGCTAGCTATATCATTCACATTTCCGTATACTATGCGACATGTTTCAACAAGTTGAAAAAAAAACACATTCGCTTATTTTGCAAATCATACTAGTCTTAGGTAATTGTCTTGATAGCGTACATATATTTGAAACATTTTAATTAAAAAGAATTTGAGGAAAATGGATAGAATTACTACAAGATTTTTTTTCGAAATGATGTTATCTGAACCTAAAATTAATTCTAGGAAGTATTAGATAAGATAAATCAACTGTTACATTCAACGGCTTTTACTAGGTTTTTATTAAATCTTACATTATGGTGATTTTATTTAGCAGGTCATAGCAGGTAATTGTGTCGTTCTTCCGACCATAGCATATTGCCAATTCAATTCACTTGCAGTAGAATTAAAATAATATTTGAAACAATCTCCGATTTCCATTTCATTAGCAGCTTGTGCACCTTCCGCCTAGATTTCTAAGGCCTTTAGCATTATTAATACCATAAATCCTGTCTGCTTCAACCTAATAACAAGGTCTACAATGTTCAGGTGTAAGTTCAAAAATGAATTTTCTAGCTAATATTCCAAAACTGTTTTCCACGGCATTACGTGCTCTACTAAGTCAGTAATTAAAGACTGTTTATGCTTTGTCGCCTTATATCTATCTGCCTGAATATAGTCTCATGAAATGTTTCCCTAAAGAAAAGCCTCGTCTCTTGTAATAACATGCGGTAATTTTTCGTTGCTGCTTGGCAATTTCTTGTCTCGAGGAATGTTCAATGTGTGCTCTTTTAAAGCTTTTTCTAATGACAAGTTATTGAATATTGCGCTATCTGTATTTTTTCCATGTGCACCGACGTCGGTTGAGATGAAACGATTATGTGCATCTGCTAATGCCAAGAGTACAAAACTAAAAGTTTTCTTATAGCAAACATTATTAGATCCGCTATGAGAAGAGGCTTGAATGAGGACGTGTTTTCCATCAATGGCACCGATTGCGTTAGGAAAATTCAAACTTTGGTATAACGCATTTGAATGTTTCCGTACTAGGAAAAGGCAACACTTTTGGTTTTAACACTGTCCGTATAGATTCACCTGTTGAATATACTGTCACGTACTGTTGATTCTCCGAGTCGATAACAGAATGATAAAATTTTTAAAAAAGTTAGAAATCTCAACAACTATTTTGTTTTCAGCCAATGCTTGCAAAGAACGTTGGGTTAGAACAATTATTAGAGGGCACGCAAACTTCGTCAAACAGAGAGTGGACCAAGCAGAAAAAAAAGAAACGGCCATCGAAATATGAAAAAGAATTAACTTTTTAAGTACCATACTTGAATGAGGAACAACGACTGTCAAATCTTCTTTTCCCAGTATACACCGAGGAGAATAACAATGATAATAATTAAGATTTTGCCAGCACTGTCCGGATCAATTAAAGCACCAAAAACACGAACTCTTCAAATGATAGTTGCATCGGATGAGACCCGTGCATCCACGCCAAACTCCGTAGAATCCATAAACATCTTCAGTAGCATTTGTACTTAAAGACTATCTTGATAGAAAGCAACAGCCGTCATCGGAACATCTGACTGCATTTTTTGTGAGCATGGCAGACACAGTTAAATTTTTTTTCTTACCGGACCAAGTTAAAGTAAAGCGACAAATTTTTAACATAGTGAATGATGCAGAAAACAAAATGATATTAGCCACTTTAAATACGGACAATGTTTATGAGCAAGCAGGTCCTTCTTACCTTGGTAATATTCAAGACTCAAAACCTTTAGGTCATTATACTTATAAAATGCCTACTACTGACTTGAATGATATATCTAACTGCAGATACAATTAATAAAATAGATAACCGTAACATTTTCTTATGTTTTTGTATGATAAGATTGATATCGTTTATGTATCTTATATAATATACTAGACTTTGTTGGCGTTGTAATGTTTGAAAAGCCCTTCTTATATCTGCATGAAAGTAGAATATTTGAAATTTACTAAATATTGCTAGTTACCTTAAACACACGACTAGCCGTTCTTTTGGCCCTATACTCTCTCGAATTGATGTATTCTTTTTTTTTATATTAACCAAACACGAAAACTTCGCATAGGTAAAGTTCCAAAAAAACTTAGCATTGTCATCCACCAATTGATCAAATAAAGTATGAAATTCTCCAAATGATTCTCTTAGTAGGTTAATAGGATGAACTGCAGAACGCCTTTTACGTTTTTCTTGATTTTCCAATACACTTAACATTATAATAACGTCTTCTTTTTCTGATCTCATTTTTATATCTAAAAAGAAGTTGTAATGCAATCTCACAACAGAAAATATGTTCCGTCCGTGCAGTGCTATGCGAATAACTTAATGGAACAAGGTTGTTAAATAAAGATATAATAATAACTTCTAAAAAGTATTGAAATACATCTAAAAAACGAACAATAACGTTTATAAGTAAATATAGTCATGACTTATAAAGTTTGAACAATAATTAGCAACTGACGAAGCATAATTTTAAAGGACGATTGTTCTCCACAGGGAAAAAAGCTAAGTTAACTACTAGAATAACAGTTAATGGTTTGCTTCCAAAAAAAAACACGTTAATTTCAAGTTTATAAAGCAAACACAAAAACCTGCAATAAAACTTTTATGTTTTCAAAACGCAACAAGAAAACTCAAGTAAAATCAAGGTATTTACTACGATCAACGAGTTACGTTGAAAAAAAAAACAATTTAAATATTTTTTTTTTGGTTTACTGCATTTTTCCATACTACAAATCTTTTATATATTGTAAACCTCTTGCTTCATTAATTTTGTTCGCGGGTTCAGTTTGATAAATATAATTAATGCACTTAACGACACTTAACGACACTTAAAAACTCATATTTTTATTTTTTAACAACATTGTATCTCGTATTTTAATTAAAATATAATTTTTTTACAAATAGGTTAAAAGGTTAATTAATTTATCTTTGTTTTGATAGTTGTACGCTTATGCTAATCTGACCTAATTTAAGTAATTTTATGTATTTTAATAAGGATTGCATTGTTCAACTCAAATAAATAGCACCGAGAAATTTTACAGCTTACTGGTCCATAACCTTTGGTTCGTATACAAAATTAAGTAAATAAAAAATTTATAAATCTTGTTTTAGATTTCAAGTTACGATAATAATTTTGACTTAATTAAGGTTATAGTAAAAAAAAGTATTTTGAAAGAGTGCAAATGATAATGAGTTTACTAAATTTAGAACAACTGATTAGGTTCGATCAGTTATTTTAGTAATTTTTTAAAATTATAGATATAGTTAAACTGTTATAGAAATAGAAATTTGTAAATGCTAATTGTAAATATTAAATTAAATATTTTTTGGTTTGGTTTTTTCTTAACTGTTAAAATTTTTTTAAACAGAACTATAAAAGCGCAGCATGATTTTTAATTTTGCATAATCTACTCAAATTTATTAAAAACATAATATAAAAATGAAGGTAGTTCTACATATGTATCGTTTCACTGCTGCATCAAAAGCATACAGTGTAATTGTTTTGTGTTTCATGAATAAGAAAATATTTACCTTTAGATTTTAATAAATTTATTACGGAATAGACGATAGAAGCAAGTAAACAATTAAATATCAACATATATTTTAATTTATCTTTCATTTATTACGTAAAAGTTTTTTTTGCTTTGTTTAATCTACGTCTATATTAAAAAAAGTGCCCAGAAAATTATTGTATTTAATTATTTGTTCTTTGGTAAATAAAGAGGCGTAAAGTTTTTTTTAAAATACATTTTGTCTTTGTCAGTAGGAAGTATAACAAAAAATTGCTTTGTTTGTTCGCGAAATCAATCACTATTATGAAGTTTTAAGTTCCTAATACTCTTCAACTTCTTAATGTATCTTGCGTGTGTCTTAGTAACACTACACATAATCGAAAAATAATTACACTGTTCATTTACAAAACTGTTATAGTAAACTGGAAAATATTCGTAATTTTTATTTCGCAATTGATATGCTGTTAACTGTTGTCGATGAATTTATTTGTTAAGATTTAGCATTGCGCAATGTATAGTTTTTAATTTATTTTAATTGCGAAATTTTCCATTACTAACGTTTAGCCGCGAAATGTAGTTAAATGTCACCATCTACATAGATGGTACCCATTGTAAATATTTAATTTAAATTTTAAATTAACAATTTTTGTGTTTAGTCTGGCACATCCATAACCTTGACCAAATTTTTATAATGACAATCTCATATAATTTATTCACGCATTGTTTTGAAAGAGCTATGGCTTAAAAAGAGTGTGGAAAAATCTTTATAAAAAACTACACATATACTATTTTTGTACAAAAAAACTAAACGGCCATGGTTTTTGGGTTATCATTAAACTTTCTTAAAAAAGTTAACAGCAAGTAAATCATTGGATAAACGTTGAATTACATTTAGCGAAAAATGAAATATATTTTTTAAAGTCAACATTACGCTTTTGTTAAAATCGCGAGTAAAAAGGGAGAATGTAAATGAAGTAAAACACAAATATCACTTAATGTCAAGTACAACGTTTTGCTTGTTTACTTCTAAAGGATTTAACTCAATTTTTGGGCTTTTCTACTTATGGCAGCGGGTAAAAAATCCTGACGTTAGTTGCAGTAACAAAATATGTTTAAATATTAACCTTAAGTGTATTGTAGCAAACATATGTTTTTACAAAATTTTTCGTACGACAAAATTTAAAAACTAAATAAACGTAATATGTAAATCAAACAAACGCAACGACCCTTCGGTATGAAATGAAGTTTAGTCAGGTATTCAGCGTTTGCGTTCTTAAATTAACCGTATAGAATTCTAATAGAAGAATTTAAGAGGTTTAAAAGGTGGTTGGGGTGTATAGCATGTAACAATTGTCCCTTCCGTTAGGGGGTAGTTTTAAGATCATCCGAAAGCTGTAAAATCGTGGCAAGATGTTCAGGTGCGTCAGCGAAGCGCACCGTTTTGTAGGAGGTGTGATAATAACCAATTCTACGGATACTTTCTCTTGCTTACGGTTACGGTAACTATTATTTTAGTAGCTTTCGGACGATGTTACATAATCTTTTATTTAAAATTATTAGTAATACTTGTATGATCAAATTAATATTACAAGTTGATATTTGCGAACTGCTATTTTAATAAATTAATATTCATGTAATGGTGCGATATTTGCGGAAATGCTAATCGCGTTAATTTACATTATGTGTTCCTTAAATGTATTTTTAGTTCTCTTTCTATTTTCAATTTAAAGCTACATCCTTTGAACAGGTACTGAACTCAATTGGTGGCACATTCTTTTGACTGAAAGTTTGCCCTGTTAAAAGGCTAAAAGATCTATCAATTTGGTGTAAGTGCTTTGAAAAACATGTTAGCTGTTATTTGGACATTGTGTGCCGTACGCTCAAGATTTTCTTTTTTCAATTACAAATACGTTTAGATTTGCGAATGCGTCAGTAAATAAATGAGATTGCGGCATTGTAAGAAAGTTAAAGAGTTAAATAATCGAGTACACCTACGTCTGGCGCTTCAGACACACCTTCAATTATATAGATACATTTCTTGTAAGTTTTGCTTAACGTTTGCGTGGGATAATTTATAATAAATGGTTAATAGTCACAACTGAGAATTCGTGCTTATATACAAATATATAATTTTGTTTACATAGTTCAGTAGGTGGGAACTACTTAAAATCCCTTAAACTGTTTACCATCTTAAACGATCGTTTAATTTAATACAATCGTTAGACATAGATAAGTCATTAAAGAAGTTTCTATAACTGAATGTAAAAAAAAACAGGATAGATTTCTATACATTTATTGCATCTTATCCATATTAAAAATAAAACAAATTCAAAGTAAAATGACTTCTACTACATTTTAAAGAACAAAGAGATTTTGTATTGCAATAAAGATTTTATTGAAAGCAAATTGAGAAAAAAACTTACCTGTTTTACGACCTTGAATCTAAAACGACTAACTCTTGTGTTGTGCTATAATTAAACATTCATTGATGAGTTTGTGGGTCACAGTTTTTTATACCTTTTTTTTACAGTCTACGTCTAAAATCAACATATTTCACGAGAGAATACCTTGACTAAAAGCCAAGCTTTAATTAAATTTTTTGTGTTCCATTTTGAATTGCAACTAAAAGTAGTTCTTATATTTTTACAATTAAGTCTATTACGTGTACATCGTTTCTTGTTGAACTAAAACATGCTTTTTTATATATCCTTGAACGTCAGGAACTACCTTGATCATAGGTTAGTTACCACGCTCAAAGATCGCATCTTATAACAAACTAAAAATTAATTGCTTCCCTTATTTGTATTTAAATTTGCTTTTTGGCATTACAAAATTAAAACGTATTAACATAGATCTGTTTAATTATCAAAACTATTTTGACCTTAACGTTGTGAACAATAACAGTTGTGGTATTTAGCTTAAATTAAGATCTATAAATCTTCGTTTAGATTGGACCAACAATTCTAATGTCTTTGAACTTTTTTTATTAGGATAGTGAATATCTAACAATTATGAATGCACTATTTCAATTTCAAACTATTATGGTTAAATAGATGTTTGCTAATAAAATTTCCATATTATTTTTAACGGCACAGTCGAATGATCAACTCTAACTAATTAACAATTTATCTTTTTATTGCAGCTTAAGTGCATTATAGAACACAACATATCATAATGACGCAACTAACGCGGAAATTACAATTACTAATTTTTATACGAAGTATTTTTAAATTTAGATGTTTACCTTTACCAAACTGACACAATCGAGGATTTACAGTTAACACGTTTTATTCTAAATTAGTGACAAGATTAATGTCTTCGATCTTTTATCTTACACAATTTTATATTTAGATTTACTTCCTGATCGTAATTATTTCCACAACGTCCTGTTTTTTCATATCTGCTTTTTTTAGTATTGGTTATGTAACATTTGGATTTGCAAAAAAGCACAATCTTTAGTATCGTGTGAACCTAAATGTGCTTGAAGTATGTGGTTTGTCTGGTATGTTCTAATTTTATCTCGGTACCCACGAATGTTTACCTGCTATTTTCATTGTAACGCCACTATGGTTATCTAAAGAATTCTTACTGGAAGTCTACACGTTTTTGTTACATAAAAAATGCAACAATAAAAAGATAACATTAAGCTTAATCGGATAAGCAGATAAACAGGTACACATTTCATAGTGCTAGTGTGTAATGACAATGCTACTCATATAATACCTGTTGTTTTTTAAGAGGCATAAAATTAATACAAAGTACATAGCTTTAACCTTTAATTTAATTGTTATAACAAAATAAAATAATAATTCAGATCTATAAAATTTATCGTTTAATTACTATCACGAATAACGTTACAATTTGTAAATGATGGTTAGAAATGCAGAGACATAAACCGACGTCTGTTTAATTGGTTATAATAGTATTTTGCAAGGTCGGGTATCATGATGAATTATTTGAAACCTTAAGGTCATTAGGTATTGATAAAAATACATAACAATAATAACTAGTTTTCAGTTATAACTATTCATGACAATAATTGCTTTGTTTTATGCTGTGTTATTTATCATTATTATTATTGCTTTTACCTAGGAGCTAGAATAGTGGGATCTGGGATGGTTATCTAACTAAAACTCTGCTGTGGGTGTTTCAAAATTTTGGGTTTTTATTGCTGTGTGTCTAAAACTTACGATTACCTCGTTGTCTGCTGGTAGCACTACTAAGGTCTGTTTTATATGCAAATTGTCAGTTTTCGCTGATTAACTTTAAGATAAAATGCCTGGCATGTGATTTTGGCTAATTGTAAACCCATACTCGTTCTGAGAATTATATTTATTTTTTGCTTCTGTTACTAGTCTTATTTTGATTTAATACTACTAATATATATACAAGAATTACTTGAATTTGAATGCAAAAAAATACCTTTTTCTCTTTACTGATAAAAGCAAGCTAAAGTGAAACTGCTAGCACAGTTATACGCAGTTAAACACTGTTCTTAGTCAGCAATTAATGTTGGAGTATTAAGGGTGCGACGAGGCGCGGTGAAACAAACTAGTACGTCTTGAAAGTACAGTGAACATACACAAAAAAATATTGAAAAAAGTGTCATAACTCAAATTTATTCTCTTTTTATCGAGAATCGGTCATTATGATTATATGTATCTGTAATAATCCAAATCAATTTGGAATTACTAACAGCTACTATTAGCAGTGTAAAACACAAATCAAATACTAGTAATTTTAATTAACAACTGAACACGAAGTGTGAACGAATTTCAGACGGAGGTATCAAAATATTTTATCTCTGCCAGTCTGTAAATTTTGTATCAACGACTTTCGATAGTCGCTCAAGTATCATAATGCTATTTATAAGTTTCTATACTCATAGTTTAAAAAGGTACTGTTGCTTTTTCTATTTTAGTTGTTTTTATTGTATTGTTTTATTACAATCAATTACAATGTGGTTGTACATTGTATTGTTTCCATGTATGATATTTTTGATAATATTTCTAATGGATGCTGAATAAATGTAGGTAATTTAAATTCTTCAACATGGGATGAGCCTAAAAACTCTAAGAATAAGTTATATTCGTTGATCTATAGTGCTTATTTACCAATTATTTTATGCAAATTAATTATGCTCAGATAAATTATATTATTTAAAAAATGTATTATTATATAGTTTATTTAAAATAAAGTATTTAACAACCCGTTAGTGACAAACTCTTAAAAAAACACACAAACAGACATTGATAAACTAAGGAATGAAAAATTTTGTAATATAGTATGAAACAATTTTAATAGTGACCTGAAGGAAAAGACACAATAACGAAGACATTCAAAGCAAATGGTCGGCGTTCCAAACCAGTGCTAGAAACATATGTACAGAAATGCTCAAACCAAATAAGGTAAAGAGAAAAAAGGCTTTGATGCGGATTGCATTTTGAATATGATGAAACAAAGAAGAATAATATAAATAATATATACCAAATTGGAATACTTACAAAAGAATGGCTGCACTCAAGATTTGTAAGTTTCTCAAAAATCCGAAAGTCTAGAAGATGCTAAGATTACCGCACCATCAGTTTCATGAACCACACTTTAAAAGCTTTTTTTAAAATCATCCACAGAAGAATATACAGTAAAAGTGAGAAAATACTATCCGAGTAGGATTCTCATCATGGGGATACTAACAGAGAGAGCCAATTATGTAAACATGGACTTATTCTTTTTCTTTATCCATTATAAGAAGGTCTTCCACCAGGTTAAACACGAAAAGCTTTTTGATATAATAGAGCAGACACTCGAATCATTTTGAATCTGTATAGAGATCAAAAAGCACATGTTAGGATAGACGAAGTAATTACGGAAAAAAATAAGATACTTTGAGGTGTACTATCCCCATCGCTGTTTAACATATACTGGGAAGATTTTTTTTAAAAAGCTCAAAAGACTCAGATAGTGGAATAAAAATAAATAGATAGATAATTGAATTTATCGGTTATGCAGATGACACAGTATTACTGACGGCATTAGGAAAATATACAGACTCAAAATAAACATCAAGAAAACAAAATCAATGATGATCACTAGAAATCAACTTGGACCTCAAATAACCTTACAACTCAATAATCAAAACACATAAAATGTATCACATTTCCGATACTTAAGATCATTGCTAAATGACCAAAGCAATTTTTTTTCAAGAAATAAAATGGCGCATTGAAACAGCACGCACAACCTTTAAAAACATGCTCACAACAATTTACACATTAAAATACGAACTAGGTTGCTGAGATGCTATGTTTTCTCAGAATTGAAACCTTTGAGATGTGGGCGTATAGAAGGATGTGGCGCATCTCCTGGATTTAAAAGATCGGTAATAAAAATGTTTTGGAGTTAAAGCAAACACCAACGAAATGTGTTTATAATGAAAAACAGAAAATATTGCTTATTAGAGTTAGTTTTAGAAGGATGGATAAAAGGACGTCGTCCACCAGGCCAGAGACGCGTATCTTAGTTGAAAAACCTAAGAGATTGGTATAATCTAACATAAACCCAATTTTTTGAACTGCATCTGGACTGATAATCGCAAATCCTCTTCTCCGAAGAGTACGCACTTGAAGAAAAAAAAATATTCAATAAAAAATTAATTAAGTCAATATTATGAAGAGTATTACTTCAAACTTAGAAATTTTAATTTTGCATGTAAATTGGTACTCTTCTAAATTTTAACAGCGAAATCTGCAGCCCATTTTTTAAAATTACCAGTCAGAAAACAAGATGATACATCATAAGATAAGCAAAGGTAAATTCATGATGAGGTAGGTGATCGGATGATCTTAAAATGGCGACTGAGCTGTGCTGGTACAGAGAAGCACAAAAGAGAAAAACAGTGAAGACTATGAGGAAGGGCTATATCCAAATTAAATGTAGAAAACCGCTGATTAAGAAAATTAAGCAGCAAATGGATTGCAAAGACGAGCCATACATATATAGTTTTTATTTTTATATAACGCCAACCTATTTGAGACAGTAGAGTGCCAAGAACACTGTAAATTTGTGTTTTTTAATCATTTTTTGTGTATCAAGTTACTTCATTCTTCTGCTGTTTCATCTTACCTATTTTCTTTTTTTGATTATAAGCCTTTCCTGGTCCTAGTTTCTCGTTGGCTGTTCTGTTAGTTGTGAATTACTGACGTTCGCAAGTCATAGCAGCCTGCGTCTTTAGAATGTTAGTTGCCACTGTTTTCTTTTGTTTATTAAGAAATTTATTTTGTATCCACATTTTTTCAATCAAACTTTGTACTTCTTAGCTATTTTGTTAAAACCTGTATTACAAATTTGATGTCATGTAGCATACGTAATTTTGGAATTAATTGTGTTCCACAAACTATTCACAAATATTTCTGTAGCTTTATTTAATCGATACATAGTAAAATGTTATTTCAGATAGAAAGAGCACAGTAAAATTTATAGTTAATTTGCAGTATCAAACTTCTTATATTTTTTTGGCTTTTAAAATTGTTTGTATTTCTTTCATTAATTACATCAGGTACAGTGCTATTGTTGCACTGGCGTTTGATGACTTTGTGCCAAAGAAACTTTTAAGTAATAATTTTGAAAATTTTATTAAAATATCTCAGCGTGTTGCTGACGGCAAAAAAAATTAAATAATCTCTGTACAGTACCAAAAAATGGTCATCATCCCTAAAGTTGCCGATGTAGCGTTGACACAACTAAGTTTACATTATGAACTGCACAAGGTACAAATATTGTCAAAGCATTGAATTCAAAAATACGTGCACTTACTCTCTTAGATTTGGCAGTCATATTGGTACCGTTGTCAAATTCTTGTCTCTTGCAATATTTAATATCTAATTTATCAATTTCTAGTTTATTTCAATTTTCAAGATAAACTTTCTGTTTTTTTATGTGAGTGAATAGAGTTGATGAACCTTTCTGTTACAGTCAGCATTAACATATCTTATTGTCTAATTTGATTCTTTCTGCTAAATTGGTACAGTTCTAGTTTTATCGCCAATTTATTTTATTAGTTTGTAACCGACTATTTCTCCAGCGAGTCATGTTGCTCACATCCACGAACAGCACGACTAGCTTGATGGTGGGTGAGTGAGGAGTGGATGACTAAAACATTACAAAAGAAAAACTTGGACATCACCTCTTTAAAGCGACTAGTAGAATACCCAGTCGAAGAACCAGGTGGACTAGAATAACCCGCTGGAAGTAAATCAGGTACAGGAAAGACAGAAGCAAACAACAGAGAACACTCGAAGAATATAATCGCATTAAATACTAATTAACAATTTTAGTGATAACATACAACATTAGGCTAACAGCGTAGTTCGTCAAATAACGTTGCCAAAATTTGCGCTAAATATGCAGTAACTGAAAAGAAGAAAGAAAAAAGTTACACAATTATGACTTACCCAACTATTCTGGAGTGTACTTACGTTTGCACTTTAGTGCACCCTATTGAAATAAAATTTAACCATAGCTATATCAAACCGCGTAATAAACGACCAAGTTGAAAATGAATAAACGTAGACAAACTCCAGAGGTTTCGTATATGAGTTGACACTAAAATTCAACAGTATTAAAACTCTGGTCAGCTGAAGGTCACACCGGTACTTAACGACTACACCAAGAAAATTGTCTATTGTATTGCATACAAGAATCATTAATCGAGTATAAAAAACACTCACAATCACATCAACAACTTTGGACATTGGTACAGATGGAACGTGAACTCAATCATAGGTTGTTGTAGACAAGAAGCAAAGTTTTATTTATTTAAAAAGTTTTGTAGAAGTAAAAAAATATATTTTGATAAACCTATTTGAAAATAAAAACATGATTAAACTGATTTTCTTTAGTGATTTTGTTTATTTTTTAATCGTATTATCAAAGTAAACGGTAATAAAATAAACAAATTTATTTACTTATAGATTAATAACGGAAGCGAAATAGAAAATTGTTATGAAATCACGCTTTTGTTATAAATTTAAAAAAATTCATTCAATAATTGATTTTTTTAAGGGTACATTGGGTATTTATAAATACACCATTTGCCCTAAAAAAATCTTTAATATATTTTATGGGGAAACTTTTATGTCTAAAATAATTCGATGATAATTATATTTAAAGAGTAAGGGAAGAGCTAAAACCAAGGCGTAATAATGCAGTTTGAAGTCATACAAAAGTAATGTAACATGCAGACTTAAAATACCAAACAAGTAAAAGACACAATTTTTAACGTTTATGAATTGTTGAAAAATTACATAACACATAAACTAGTCATTTTTATTTAAATTGTAATTATGCCGTTATAATACAAAAACTTGTCAATTTTCTTTTTCATAGACATCACGCTACTAGCGAAATTCCAAAAAGGTTAATAACTTTTCAAAGAACAAAGTAAGTTATAAAAGTACATTTAATATAACAAACAGCAAGTACTTTCAAATTTCTTTAGAATTTATCAACATACACTTTTAAGTGAGGTATGAAAATTAATAATAAGCAATTCTATAATAGTATTAAGTTTAGCATGTACTGGCGCGACTTCTCAATGAGAACAATTCAGGTCAAATTCAAGTACATCCTAAAAATGTAAAGTAATGTTTACTGATAAAAAAAGGAAATGCAGCGTTTTGATAGCAGTTAGATTTATCTTCTACATTACATTATGCATCATTGATAAACTTTATCTTATTTTAGGTTATTCACATTATAATTGTACGATAGAATAGTGTAGGTACCAAACAATAAATTCCTCAGTACTCGTATCAGCTGGAATTTTAATTGAACTAACCAAAATCGCTCTCATGCACCTAAAGTAAGTTTTTATGATCATTATAACCCACGTATGAGTTATATTCAAAACGCGGGAAAATCAGATTGAAAAGAAACAGGATATTAAATGCATTTAAATATTTTCAATATTGCGGGATTCTAGAGTACTACAAAACTGCTGTTCCCAAGATTTATTAAAAATCAAATATTTTCGTAACTTAAAGGCATTTATACGATTCTATCTAATATTAGTCTAGAATTAACTGTTAGGTAATCAGCTTAATGTAACAATAGAATAAATAATGAAGCATCTTCATCTTTGTTAGAAAGTTCAGTAAAAAGTTTCAGTTAACATTTTTTACGTTAATTATTGGAAACAAAAATTCAAGACTAGTTTTAGTTTTATTAAATAACACTTAATCTAAGTGTAGACTGATGAGTACTAGGACTTGTCACATTATGAACAACAAACGCAAAAATTCATTAAGAAGCTTCTTTGTTATAATTATGAAAAAATTTAATATAAAAAAGATTAAAATATTCAATTACTAAACTTCATTTAAATACTTTCTAGTCTAGTGGAGCGAGTAATATTCATTAGTTTTAAAACTGTAGCACAAATTCAATTGTTTGCTAAAAAGTAGAGGTCAGAGCTTTGTGCTATCGTCTTATCGGTGCGTTTATGGTGTAGTTTTGAATGAAATGACTAAATTTTATTCCAACATTAACATGACATAACAAGTTTCCTATTTTCTTTCTTGTAAATTTACATAAGTTAACCCGATAAAATTGAACATAAAAATTGTTTAACGACCTTTTGCTTTGATTGACATCGCTGAATAGAAAACGCGTTTGATTGTTTTGTAGCGAATAATATGTACAAATAATGCACATACACATAACGTTTTCTTATAGTTGGGTGTTTTGTTATGTCGAATAGTAACTAACTAAATCATTTACGTAAAGTTTATTTTAAAAAAATAGATCTACGAAAGTAATGAAATATTTTATTTTTAATAGTTTCAAATCATTATTCATTTGCTCACCTCGAATCTGTATTGTTATATGGCTTTTAGCCAAGTACAGAATATTTTTAGGTTTTTGATCAAATTTTTTTTAAGTAAATTAATTTTTTTATTTTTAGATCATTACTGTTTCATATTTGCTATAAATAGATTACACGTGTGTATCTGAACTTGATTTAAATTATTAAATGTAAATAAACCATGAATACAAATCAGACCGTGTTGATAAAATAAAGTTAAGAAAAAACCAAAAGAATATTTTTGTTTGACGGTAACGCTTTGATGTGATGATTTTATTAAGAATACGATCGCGAAGATCTGATACAACAAATTTTGACTGTGCATTTGATGCTTCTATGAAGATACCACAACACTGACTTTTCTAAATGCACACCGAGAGACTTCAGTTAATTGTAAGAAGTTTATGCTTTGTAACAGCTAAAAGAATTTGACTGGTAAATTTGACAAAAACTACTTTTGAAAACGCCGAGATTTGATAAGAATTAAAATTGAGTAAGTTAACTGTGACAATACATTAAGAAGAAAAAATAGCTGTAGTGACGTATTTTTCTCAACTTAAAAAAAGTATGTAGTTTGAGTAAAAAAATAACGTGACGGATTATAGGAACGTAAAGTCATCAAATTCAAAAATATTTTTGTTTACATATTTTTAGAGAGTTTTATAGTCTCAGGTATCTGTAAAACATAGTGACAGTTTTAAAATCAAATTTGCAAGAAAATTGAAAGAATATTATTGGAATAGAAAAAAATAATAAACACTACATCTTAAATTATATTTATAGAATAATCTCAATCGGAAATTTAATATTAATTACGCAAGAATCTATGCTTTCAAAATTCAAAAAACATTGCAATACTTCATGATGATTTTGATCGTCATAACATTTAAAAAAAATGTTTTTACATAGCATATTTTACTGGTTATTGTGTTTGAGTTGAGCTGATGAATGATTTTAACAATCTCTGAGTGTACAGGGTTAGGTTTTATCATTAAATTAAACGTTTTTGTAAATGAACTTGATTTTCCAGACTGTGAAAAAGCTAATGACCCGTACGTCAGTGATAAAAATTTACAAAATTGAAATGAACTTTTGTGTGTGTGTAAACTAATTAGTAAAATGCAAATTTAAAAAAAGTTAGGAACTAGGACTATTGTTACATTCAATTGGTTCTTGTTTTAATTTAATCTATGAATATTTTATTTATTATGTTCCGTAAATGTAAGATCGAGATTTTCTAGTTGCAAAATAGTTTATTTTCAAAATAACAACTCAAAATGTTTATCATTGGTTTCGTAAAAATGATTGGTAAGTGAATTAATTAATACTTTTTATCGTCTATACTGTCGTTGATATAAAATAATTAATGACACTTACACATTATTTATGAAGTAATCGACAAATTTTATTTTGGTTTAAAACTATGGGGCAATTGTAGTTGTATGTATCTTGTTTTATATGACTTTGCATTTTTTGAATTCATTAAAGAAATAGAATTTGAAAAAAAATGTGCACACGATCGTTTTTGCTGAATCTAGAAAAATTCTGCAAGCAGTTCACTGTCCCTTTATTTTAACACATCGCACAGATGACACGATTTATATTTGATTAATAATTGAATTTTAACCATATGGGTTTATTTTCTTGTATGAATTACTTAACGCATTTATGATTGCTTAAAGTATGACATCACCAAGAAAGTCTGTAAGTTACCTTTATCGGGTGACACAGTCGAGACTTGAATGACTTCAAGGTAAAGAGGTCGTTGGCACCTGGAACTGCTGTAACCAATACAGTGCAAGAATTCATAAAAAATACAACTAAAAGTTTAACTAAACCAGAATTCCATTGGGGTTTAACCTTAACGACCATCTTGCAATTTGCGTGGCAAGATAAAATATATTACGTACATAAATTGGACTTTTATTATTATGTTAAAGCCTTTGTTGTAATTGTTCTTATCACAACAAAACAAAACTATGATTGCAAGAAATGATAAATAAAATCATTCGTTCTAAACTTTTATGCTAAACAAATACAAAATTACCGGTTTACAGTTATTAAAAAAAAATCTTCAGGTTTGTTGCAAAAATTGTAACAGTGAACTGTGTAATTAAATAGATATAATTAATTCTACTAAAGTTATAAATGTGTTTTTAAGACCTATTTGATGTTTTAAAACATAGTTTATTTACAGTACTCTCAACGTAAATATGAAGATAATTGTATCATCATTCATTTAAATATTAATATAACAACATACGTTTATAAAATACTTTTGTGAATGCATTACCTAATGTTTTGAAGAAATGATACCAAGAATTAATACCCAAAAAACTTATTAACATATGTCATGTACACTCGTTATAGCAAAAGAAGAATAACAGCTTTGCACTATACAGTCGCTCATCTTCAGAGATAATTTTAACTATTATTACTTAGACGTGTTATAACTAAGAACATAAAGTGATCTTGAAAATGAATAATTTATTATAATTAGATAAAGTACAATTTATTTGCTATTTTCTTTGTGCTGGTAATATTTAAAGCAGACGACATTTTAAACCAAAATTAACCTGTGTCGCCAACTGTTTTTACAATCATTAAAAACGTTCTAATCAAATTAAAGTTCAATTAAATACTTTTTTACAAAAGACTATATACACGTATTATGATTTTTTATGGCACATCGAATAACATAATGACGACTTAGAAAGTACTAAATCAAGCACTAAACAACGTTGAGTGGATATCGTGTTTTTGGAATAATTTTATCAACACTTTTAGTTTTTAATACAGTCTTATGCCATTTAGGCAATTACTTTAATTACTGTTATTTGCAGAAAAATAGGTGATGCCTAAATTTTTATAAAAGATTGCAATCGCACATTATTGTCTCAGAAACAAAAATAAATTACCAAAATTTGTCTATTGAACCACAATAATACACAGTAAGTAAACAAGATTTTGCTTGATAAGAATATGACGTATACACAAAAACAGGAATTATTCAAAAAATTTAAAAAATATTTAAGATTGCTTGCGGTATATTATAGCATATTCAAAATTTACACAATAATTTTTTTGACTTTTACATGAAACAAGCACATAATATTAATACTTTTATCTCATGCAAACCTAAAGCTATTGTTACAAAGTTTCTACAACACAAAACCAAAAACAAATAATAAAAACAGTCAAACACTTTGGTAAATTTACAGTTTCCGTAACCGAAGACTTATCAGATCTCGAATTTCACGGATATCTAAAATTTAAAGATTTCGTAACTGTCTATATTTTGCTGTAAGGTATTTTTACCCGTACGTAAACGTATATCCCGTTCTTAGCAAGTTTATTTGAGCTTTTATTTATATAATAAATTAATTATGTAAGCTTTGACGGCAACATGTAATAATGCGTGAGAACATTTAGAGAATTCAAATTTTGGCGACAAGAAACTTTTTATTTTTATTGTGCTATGAAGTTTTAATTTTTGCAAAAACTCAATCTCAAACGGTTTTGAATCTTATTGAAATTTATATGGACTCTTATAAGTAATACATAAAATTAACGAAATTAATCTAATTTGGACAAACTGAAAGTTTGTGAATAAAAATTATTTCAAATTTACCTTGGTTAAGGATTCGTAGAAAGATAAAGTTAAGAACAAAAAAGAGCTCAAAAAAGTACTTGAACAAAAAATTATTAAAAACATGGTATCAAAAGAAACTATGACAAAAAATTAACTACTATTATTATTCTAGGTTTATTTCATATCAAATCATCATAGGATATAAACCTGACTACCTCAGAATTTGATGAAATTTAGTATGAAGGTTGTCATCATAGATATTAAGAAAAATGCCAATTTTTTTTTCAAATATCTCTCAAAAAGGTTTCAAAATTAGGGCTTTGTAAAGTTTCTTAAAATCCGTCAAAAAAACCTAACCGACATATTTTTAAATCACCATAGCTTTTCCCCTAATTGAGCTAGAAAGATGGAAGTGATGTCATTTTACTCAGTTTTAAATGCTTTTTCTTTTAATGTACAACACAACATACTTTGTTTTAAAAAGTGTTTTTGAGAAATCTAAGTCAAAATTTTGATTCTGATTTTCTCAAAAACTACAATTTCGAAAATTTTTAAATATATTTTACAAAGTGATTCTCAAAATTTTAAAGTGGGAGGCTAATGGGCTTATAGTTAAATAATAATTTAAAAAGTGTGTGTTTTATGAAATGTTAGATTTTTTTACTATATTACATTAATTATGAATTTAAAATTAAATTTTTAACACTTACATCTTAGGCAAAAGTTATTCAGAACTTGATGGTTTGTGAAGTTTTTATGACTTCTTTAGATGTTTTTACATAAATCCTTCCTGTAGGAGTGGTGGGATCAACTTTACAAAGTTCATTTGTCAGTGGTATCCACAATATGTCCGGTTTTTTTAGATATGAAAGTGATGACGATTTAGTTCATCTTCTTTTTTACTCTTTCCCAACACATATACCAGCCACCACCTTTGGTCATACAGCAGTTATATACCCAGTAACTTTTGCAATTTGTAGTTTTTTAGGGCATTTTTGGATAGTTACTGTTTCCTCGGTTGTATCTTCACAGAATATTTTTACATATATCTTTGATACGTTTGAATTTACAGGCATATAAGCATGATATTGCTGTGTTCCCTTAACAGTTACTGCTTGGCTAAAACGGTTATGCAGAAATTTCTCAGATCAACATACTCATCTTGTGTGGAAAAGGTGAAATTAATTCTAGATAAATTTTCAACTGCCCATTCATAAGTTAGATAGGTGTTAAAATTTGGTCGTCATATGGACGTTGTAGGCTTGCTCTTGCAGCAAGTCTCTTCACTGAGCCGCCAACTCCATCACATGGTCCTTTTCCATGGGCAGTAGCGGAAAAATGCCATTCTGCCTCTACACCAAAGTCTTGCTTATGATAACATAAGTTGATAAAGTTTTTCTTATTTTTATATTGTGCAGCGCATCCATCTGAGTAATAAAAAATCTTTTTTGGCACTAATTGAAACTTTGTTGTCATGAATTCGACAAGTTTTTTTTCTGGAATGTATACACAGAAACAGTGTTATGCTCCAAACATGGTGAAATTACAACAAAACTTAAATGCTTAAGTTTATTATTCTCTCTGTAATAAATTACAAATGGGTGTATTGTCACATGATCATTTGCCCAGTGGAAACGTTAAGCTTCGTCTTAAAACGACAATATTATAGTTTTCACAGAAATCTAGGTTTACTACAAACTCAGACTCATTAATATTTTTTTTATCATTAATGAATGATGACTGCTGCTTTGCAATAAAATCGTGCTTTTTTAAAATGGTCAGTTTGTTACAAAAAATATTTATAAAATTTTCATTAGATTTCTATAAAGTTTTGAGATTGCAACGATCAGCAGACACTCACTGACGATAAGTAACATTTTCTATAAGATTTCCTTCAAAAGCTTCGTCAATGATTTTGCGAATTGGGACAACACCTGGGCATTCTGTACATTCACGTTTATAGCAGTTATTGTTTGTTTTGGTCAAAGCTCGGCAAATTTTAAAAAACCCATTGTAATATCTGACAATCTTTCCATAAACAGTAAGTAAGCTTCCTTAAGATTACACAATACTAGTCGTTTTGACATTTCTGTTTTAATTCCATTCCAATCGACTACAGTCAAACAGTCCTTAACACCGGGCATTATTCTGCTTATATCATCCCTTTCATGAAATGATCCAGGTTTTGGGTTAGGGGTTTCTAAAATACCTTTTTCTTTTAATATTTGTTTGCCTGTCTCGCCATATAATTTAGTGCATTAAATTCATGTGTTATTTTTCTAACGCCCAATTTCTTGGGAAGACACGTAAGTATCATTAACTTCTTAACTGTATTTGTTGAATGAAAAAAATTTTTTTTGAAGTTTAGTAAAACTGACTCGTCTAGATTTTCGCCATCATTAAATGAATCTTCAGCTACTAAAAAAAGTTTACGCTTCAATGCAGAATTTATCTTTTTTACTTTTTCTGTAAAATAATGCTTAGAGTGAATTTTCATAACTTTAATTAGAGACGCTTCTAGTTCAACTATTTAAGTATTCAATTGTTCAATTACAATTTCTGTATCTAAAGAAAAAGATGGGTAATGTGGCTCAGAGCTGTATTCCTTACTAGTTTTGATTGGAGAACAAGACAGGCTAGGGGGTCATGTTGATTAGTATTGTCTACCTTTAAATGTCCAATTTCTTTCCTACAAAAATCACAAATTTCGGCTTCTTTAGGTATTTTAGGATATAAACTTAACATCCAAGATTTCCAAGTCTCTTTTTATCCCTAATTGTGTGGTTAGTTTTGTTTAGCAGGTTAATTATTTGACAACAACAGATTGTTCACCTACATTATGTACTGACATCCTACTCATACGAACTGCAGATGTCGACTAAACAATATAACACTTTGAGAGTGAGCCTGTCTTAGCTTAAATGTGCGAGGCTCTTGTCAGCTCATGAAACAATCAACAAATCTACCCACTATTAGTCACCTTTCGTGTCACAACTTACGAATCATCTAGAACAGACTCTACTGATTGTTATTTACGAGTGTCTTCTTATTTAACTATGAGCCCATTAATTTCCCACTTTGAAACTTGAAACCAAAAGTATAAACAATTTATAGAAAATATTTAAAAATTTTTAAAAATGTACTTTTTGAGAAAATCAAAAGTTTGAATTGGATTTCTCAAAAACACTTTTTATAACAAAGTATGTTGTGTTATATTTCAAAAGAAAGAAAAAAGAAAAGTTTTTTTTGACGGATTTTAAGAAACTTTACAAAGCCGTAATTTTGAAACCGTTTGAGATATTTGAAAAGAATGACATTTTTCTTAATCTCTATGAGGACAATGTTCATATCAAATGTCATCAAATTTTGAGGTGGTCAAATCAATTTTTCTATTTTAGTGCGTTGATTTCACACGGAATGACGCTCTGACACTTTTCAAAAAACTTTTCATAAGAAGAAGCATATTATATGTTCAGTATTGTCATACCTAGCATGTAATGTTGTCTGTTCTTTAATTGATTGAACAATACTTGGTCTACTTAGGGGCCCCGTAGTTTGTCGGTAATGCTTTTGCAATATGCCGCCGAAATTCTAGCAAATTAATTTTCTGCTAATCTGTATCTTCTCATTTTTTGATATGATAAGTCAATAATTTTGTATGAAGATACCTAAACCCCAAATAAACAAACACCAATAACAGTTTTTTAAAAATAAGATTGTTCGATAACGTAAAACATTTTGTTGCATGCGATCCCTTCCGCCCATATTCTCAGGGGTAAATACATAAGACGTTGCTTTTTTATCGATAAATTTAATGACCATGATAACAACTTGAGAATTACCAGCATGAAAAATTCACGAACGCTTGCGTCAGTTTTGCTAATGATGGTGATTCGAGAATCTTTACCAATTATTAATCAAATTTAAGTGAGTTTAAAACAAGCTTATCGAAAAAAAATCAAATCCAATGTATTATTTTAGAGAGATTAATGCACGCCATAGTAATGAAACATTTATTTTCCATTAATTAAACGACGTTGAACTAAAATTCATAAAATTGACAATAGTGCAATGTGCTATTATTAAATACTGTATGATCCGAACACTGTTCCATAAACAATAAAACATATTTTTGTTTGTTTACATTTGTATCAGTACTGCATGATGTTTTTTGATCTAGCTACATAATATATGGAATAGGTGATTTAGCATTAGAGTGTCCGGTCATCTTTATTAGTTGCATTTTTCCAATTCCAGTCTTAGCAAAACTGGAAACCGCGCTTGATCTATTTGAATGATTAGTTATTTTATATTCACTAATATGCAATTCAATTTTTTTTTGCTGACAGTTCCGTCCATTTTCCTATCTCGTTTATGCTTATTGGCATATTTTTGTACCAAAATACAAATCCTTGTCGATTTCAAAAACGGTTTACCGTCAAAAATAATGTATCGCTTGTAATACGGTTTTCACGTTTTTAAAACAATTTGCGAAAAAATTTTACCAAGGCAGACAGTTTGATCTGCAATATTCTGTGCCAATAATTTACTATCTGAACATTTTTGAGCACCACCTTGACAGTTTTTTAAAAAGACGAGGTTGTACTTTATGCGGTTTGTTAATGTCCCATCGGCCATCTTTTCTTCGTTAAAGAAATAAATTTGACATCTGGCTGCTTCACCTCCAAGCCAAGCGAGCTCGAACGCCATAATATGGTACAATCCCTTACTTAGTACCAATGAAATTTCTTTCCTCTTGTCCGGTATACTTTGCCACTACTTACGCTTCGCATGTTTTGCATCTCTTGATTCTTTACATTTGATATTTCTAAACGAATCGATCTTACGGTTAAATTCATTGTAATACTTTTCCGTTAACATTTTTGCTGTAACACCAAAGTCTTTTAGTAACAGTTTCTTTATAATGTTCGCCGTTTTGCCTTCGCATATTGTATGCCCTATCACTCATAGGTAATATTTAATAATTTTTCGTTGTGGTTGATGGTAATACCTAATAATTTCGTTCCCCACAAAATTATTTAGATTCCCTCTAAATTGTTTGCTTCTTCGAAATAGTGTTTTAGATATACTTTTGTGAATGGCAGTTGTAGTTTCATTTAACAAAGTTTTGTCAAAACGTTTATTACTTATTGTGACACAACGTAATGTCAAAACTCGAAAATTATTTGTCGCTTCTATTCATAGCTATAGCGTTTGCGCATTAAAAACAAAAGTTACATGAGTTTTGATCACTTAATGAAAAAGCTTGTAGCTTTTTATTGGCTATTGAAGAGAAAACTGATTGGTAAATTTAATTAATATTGATCAACATCATTGGCTTCTTTTTCTGAAGTGCATTAATTATTGTAATTTTTAATCACATTTGTTTGGGAAACTTGTATCTTTTCGGATTTGGTATTTCATAGCTTATTGAGTTGGTGTACTCCTTGGTAATTTGACGGAAGAGTCAGAAAACCGTTGTCGATACATTTGCATAACAAGATTTTATTTGCGATCTCATAATAGCTTTCATAATTGTCCCATTCCGATTTTTTTATAATCCCTATATGATTTATTGTCGAATAGTCAATTAGTCTAAAGGGAGTAAGGATAATCGCATATTAACACTGTGGTATGACTGTAAGTTTCCGTATACAGTAAACAAACTGCACAACTACTCCACTACTAAAACAAAATTCCTTTTTATACTTATTTTAAATACATTTTACTCTTTGATAAACGTGAAAATCTATAAGATATCCAAGTGTTTACATTCAGTTTTTTTTGTTTTTTTTATGTGCATGTTGGCAGTAATAGGACTTTATCAATTCTTGATTCAGTGTCCCAAATGGTGAATTCATAAAATAAATTTCTAAGCATTTCAAGATGTGGTGAAATTTTGTAGGTTTTATCTTAGCCGTCAATATTAAGGTTATTGTTAAAGTGGATGCGGTTTTGCATCTATTGCGACGCATACTATTTGAGATTATGAAATTATTTACATCATCTGATTCATCCCAATACAGACATCGCAAACTACCATAATTCCTATCACAGCATTAAGTTCATTTACTTCAAAGCTCAGTTTAGTGGCTTTCTGAAATGCGTAACACATCATTTTGTACTTTATTTTGTGTTTCTTCTTCTTCTTTTAAAATGCACGTTTTACTGGAGATATCTTTGTTATCGCCGGTCTTTTTTTTCAAGGCTATTATCAAATACTGTTTCAATAAAGTCTATGTTGTTCTCATTAATTCTAATAACATCCTCCTGCTGACGGACAACAGCTTTAAATTCTGGCTGTAACTAGATACTGCTCAAATTGTTAAATGTTCCCTCAAAATCTTCATCGCCATTTCGGAGAAGCTAAGTAAACATTTGCACTGCTTGCTGATTGCATTATTTTAGATTTTTCGTAAAACGGCATTATTTTTTGTGTTCTGGTTCTATTGTTTTTGTCTAAACGAGTTCAAAAATTCCGATATTTTCAAAAACTATAATAATTATGCCTTGGATTTTATAAAAAAGATTTTGGTATTCAACATATTCAATGAGTCAAAACGATGGTTACAAGTAATTAACGTGGTGTCGATGCAGAAGCATAATCCGACACTGTGATTAGTTTATCTCATTGTCTTCTACAGAAACAGTTATTTTGTCGAAAAGTTTTAACTTTGTATTTGCTCCAAAACAACTTCCTATTGAAGAACTTGTATCAGCGTTAAAAATTTCTATCCAAACAGTTCCCATCCTTTTTGCAGAAGAAATCGGTTCTAAAACAACAAAAATTCTTGGTAAGTAAAAAATTCCATAAAACATTCCAAAATCGGAGCTTTTTTATTAAAATTTCTTAAACAATATAAATCTATAGTCATTCTTAAAGCTTACAAAGGGAACGCCAGTGTTATTATGAATCGATCAGATTATGATATCAATATCTACAATCTTCTCGTAGATGAGTCGTATTAAAACTCCTCGATTTTACGGATTACCTAAAATTTAGTAGTCTAATATTCTTCGACTTATTGTCAGCGCTATAAACTTAACTGCTTATAAAATCTCTAATTATCGTGCCAGTTTATTAAAACCTTTAGTATGGAAGACTGATTCATTTTTACTCAATTTGATATTGTTTAGAAATTGCATAATTTTTGTTTGCAACCGACTGACATTCTGGTTAGTTTGGTGTCGAGTATTTGTTTACTAGCGAGTCGTTACATGATTCAATTAACATTATTAAGTCTTTATTTAAAGAGAAAAATGTTTAACTTCTATATATTTTACTTTTTGAAAAAAATTTATTCACAAACATCAGGAGCCGCCATGGCTTATTTGCTTTCCTCGGTTGTTGTTAATATATTATTTATAGAAAGTTTTGAGAAAAAAGCTTCATCCACATTTTATCTGAAATCAAGTGCTAATACAGATACGTTAATGACATATTTGTCATTTGGCAACACGGTTTTTCTACGTTCAACTAGTTCCTATGTCATTTAAACTCAATTCATCAAAATATTTTACTATGGAATTAGAAAGGAACTCTTCTTTACGATTTGTTGAATGCTTTAGTTAATTGAGATGAAGATAATTCTTTATCACATTCAGTTTATCGAAAACCTGCCCGTACAGATAGATATTATAATGAATTGTCTCATCACCACCCTTCTTAGAAACTATTAGTAGTGAATTTTTAATGTACAGAGCTTAAGTCAACCCCAAAATCTACAAAAAACTTGAATAATCAAACCAAGGTGTTACTCGCAAACAATTACAATAAAAAAAGTATTAAGCGGTCGGTTTGCTAAACCAAGAGTAACAGCTGAATCTATGTCTCAACCAGTGTTATCTACCATATGTCAAAAGTTGTCAAATGTTGTCAAAATGTTGTCTTAACACAACATTGTTACTACGTTGTTTACTCTTTTTAAATTGGGTCAACTCTTAAATCCGGTGAAGAACGTTATTCCTTTGCAATCTGACGACGTTTATAGCATTTCTTGCTCTTGTGATAGAAGCGTGAGAATTTGTATTAAAGAGCATCAAAAGTGTAGTCGTCTTAAACAATCTCGGAAGTCAGCGGTTTGCAGAACACGTACTAGAAACCGGTCAACCAATTATGTTTGAAAACTAAAAAAAATTTAAATTTTGGCAAATGTTTCTAATTACAATCAGCGAAAAATTAAGAAATCCATTCAAATAATTAAAAATCCTTTTAATATTAACCTCAATTCTAGTTTTTCTTTACTGGACATTTGGAAACTAGTTTTATCGATTAGAGGCTGCTCTATAAAACCGAAACTTCACGACGCAATCAATCAGTAGGTTCCAGGCTTTAAAGATGTGCACTGCGACATGCGACGAAAGCTTAGTTTGTGTGATAACAACACGGGAGTTATCTAGAATAGAAAATTGTATAACATATCTTATGTTTATTTAAAATTCTTAAAGTGACAAATATTTTACTTTATCTCTTATAAACAATAATAACAATTTTTTTTCTTAATGTCCAACCGTAATCTGCTACCATTTTTTTGTTATGGTATCGTTTCTGTATTTCCAAAATACTTGATGGAAGCGCTATCCGTGATTATCACTAACGTCGCCTGTAATATCTCTACAAATATTCAAGTGTAATTTGCACTTTAAAGGACATATTGCAGCTTGCATTATAAAATGTTTGTATTAATTTTATTATTAAAACTTCACAATTTGCTCTTTTTTTGTTTTCTCAAAAAACTGGTAAAAATTGTGTCATACTCACATTATTTGTTTCCGCGTTGTGGATTTGGTTTCAAAGACTTTATAACTTAGTATTCCTCTTGTACTAGCGGCCACTTCTGCTTAATCTAATGACATTGTTTGTTGCGACTGTAAAAAAACAAAAGTATTTGCTATAATTTGATTGTATACTCAAAACAATTGCAAATAGCTTAAAATTCTCAAAAATAATAATACGATTTGCTTTTAATTTTAACAGTAACGCCAAAGTAATGTGTATAAGCCTGGCAAATACTTTACACTCTTATTAAATTATATTTACACACGAACGACTCTTGATTAGGTCTTTCAAGAATTAAATTAAAATCTTAGTCGAATATTAGATGTTTTTACTTTCCTATAAGAAAAGTATAGCGATCGCAGTTTTTTTTTTTTTAATTTTTTTGCATAAATTTACGTTTCAACGTCTACTGAATTAAAAAGCTGTATTTTTGAGAAAAAAAAATTCTGTGTCTGTGTGTGTGTATAACGATGTACATACGATAACTCTCGAACCAAAAGTCCTAATAACTTGAAATTTGGTATGGAGCTGGCCGGAAGTGGGTGTATCCGTTATTGTTAACAGTTTTTCTTACATAATTTTGTACGTATGTAAATTATTCGAATTATGTTTATAGTTTCTTATAGAGATAATTTTTCCTAACAATTTATTCAAATAAAAAATTTGGTAATCTCAACAGTTTATTAGATGTTTTATTTATAATTTAAAATGAATTCACAAATATAATATAGGTTCGAATCCTGTCTGCGACAATTTTTTTTAGAAAAAATTCCGTATCTTAAAGGAAAAGCAAGTTATAATAAATAATAATTTTTACTAGTTTACTAAATGGATAAGCAATGTCAAGGCGCACAAATATAGAGGTTAATCGATGTGACAACAAAAGCTTAATTTGCCATATTTCGGTTATATCTTAATGAAATCGAGGAGAAAATTTTAAAAAAAATTAAGCATGCTAAGAAGTCAATACAAACGCGTACTTATCACTTCAAAGTAGTTTTATGACAACATAACCTTAAAAAAATATGTAGACATTTCTTCATCATGCCACCAGTTTTTTTTTGTATTAAAATGCCACTGTAGTACTGTGATTAGTGGTTCGAAGAGAAATAACAAATTTACGCACAAAGTTTGATCCAGGTACTACCTTAAAATAAGAAAACGTACTCAGTTGTGTTGTACATCTGCAATGTATGAATATTCTGTAAAAAAAAAGTACTTGTAGGTAAATACCCGTATTTGAGACCACAATAAAACGTGGTCATTGCAGAATTGCGTTATAAACCACAAACCATGTTTAAGTCGACTTGTAGGATCCAAGCCTGCAAAAAACGATGGATACTCGTGCGAATATTTGCAATTAAAATTAAATGGCAATGTTAACCACATCGTAAAATCTTAAATGTTTTATATTTCGTTAGTTAGTTTATAATAACTCAAATAAATCCTATTTAATAAGTATGCATATAATTTTGGAAACGTACCGTCGCAAATTTAGTAAGCTAAATAGTCATCAATCACCACGACATTTACCCTATAAGTTTTTTCTTCTGCTTAAAACGGAATCAATATGTTTGGATTTCTCGTAAGAGTTGATAAATTATGCTACACATTTTTTACTACTTACGTTTATTTTAATTTTCAGTAAGTGACTTTTTAGATCTTTATTCTTATACAATTTAGCATTCGGAACTAAATTAACCAAAAATAAACATTTTTATTTAACAATTAATTAATTGTCTAATGGCGTAATGTAGAGTTTAACATGTCGTTGCGTAAACCAAAATATAAAATACTTTTTCAACCAAATTTTGTTTGTACGCGTATTAAGAGTGTATTAAGTCATAAAATCGTACGTTCAATAAACCATTCAAAGCACCACTAAATACTCAAAGCTACTATTTTATATTTAATACTTAAATAACTATGCATTATCTTTAGTACAACATAATTTTGGTTTGGCGGATTAGTGAGCAATAATAGTGTGTAATAGGGGTCCTAATAATGATTTTCAGGGTTAATTGTAGTAAAATTAATCTATACCAAACTACAAGACAATTGCATACATAAATACCAATAAAATAGAATTTAACGTATTCAAAACTTGTACGTATAAACATTTAAAGTAGATCTATTAAAATATAATTTATTTTAATTGCTAGTTAAGTATAATTTTTGTATTCAATAATTTAATCGAGTTCAATTACTGCTACTACTTGTTCTGTTTTCACATTTTTGGCCCATAAAAAACATATAGCATAAAATGGTTTTTTCTAAATATAATAAAAAAATATTGGTACAAAAAAATGTGAAAATGTTACTAGTGATATTTGCTAACGAAGGGCATATAAATACGTATCTGCCATTAATCGTTAATATTGTTAAGGTCTTCAACATTTTATCAAAGCTACTTTCTAATTTGTACAGTTTTATATTCTTTAATCATTTAATTAACAATTTATATTACTCATTTAATGCTTATTTTTTTAAATTTTATTAATAGAGTTAATTTGTTTACTTCTATGTGAGTTATTGTCTTTTATAATTTTTTTTTAATTTTCTATATAGCTTAGAATAATCAACTTTTTTTAATCCGATTATGTTGTTATTTATTGATCTTTTTATTTACAATTATTGCTTTTACTATTGCGATTAAGATTGTGACTCTACCAAAAGTCAATTAAAAAGTAATACGTTTTTTATTTAAACAAAACAATTTAGATGTAATAACAATTATTTACTTAAACCCATCAAGTTTTAAAGAAATGATTGGATTGCTATTTGCCACTATTTAGTTTAACGTAATTGTACTTTTTCAATATAGTATTTAAGTTTACTTGTTATAATGTTAATGTTTCATACAAGTTTTCGGTTTTTAAAATTACATTTTGATTTTTATCAAATATAGAAAAGTGACAAGTTAAATGAATCTTCCACATAAGATTTAATAGTACGACTAATTGATAATTTCCAAGGCATTAACTACAATTAAAAACTACTGAAAGTGGGTGGCTTCCGGAAGGCATATCACTTGTTAGCAGATACACGACGGCCTTTTAACTACTATTCTTTGCAACAAGATCTGCTGCAAACTATTTATTTTATCTTTTTTAAATATAAATCGTAGGAGTTTGTTTATCTAATATTCATATGCAACATCGTAAACTTATATGTACAATGATTACCCGTATTTCATTTTTAATAACGATAATAATGAGAAAACACAAATAAAAAATGTTTGTAGCACTTTGCAGTTTTTGTATAATTTAAATACCCTTGTGTATATTAAAAATAAATTAGAAGCCAGTTTAATCGCAGTTTTCGCTTTTGAAATTTTCCGTATTAAAGATTCACCATTGCCCTATTTATAAATGAGGTTCAAACATATGATCTTCGTTTTAACTTGAAGGGTTTTATTCAGAAAGTTGTTTCTTAGAAAAATGCATTTTAAGCCACAATTTCTTATTCCAAAAGCGTACATTTTACTTGTTTATATAACATTATCGTATGCTCTACTACTTCAAGAACGAGATAGTTAGAAAGCAATTGTGTGGTAGATCTGCAATGTCTTTTTTACTAAAATTTATGATATGAATGTAGTCGGTGTTCTTTACAGCTTCATTTTACATTCGAGTACAAAACGTGTTTTAAGAAGATAATTAAGGTAATGCTTAACCGTTATAAATATATGGAAATAGACACAAATTCTGTTTATTTTTTATGGCAAAAATGCAAATGTTGAATTCACTATTATAAAAAACAAGCGGTTTAAATTTCTATGTTGTAATGGGAAAAATAAATTTGATTTTTACTATTACGGTACGTATCGCCTAAATTATAATTGATATGCTCTTACGCTTAAGAAATTTGAACGTTACAACAAACCGTAAACCTGTAACACCTATTAGTCATACTTTTGCTTTTCAAGACAAAGGCAAGAAAATAATGGCACCGAACATCTTGTAAATTAACTCGACTTGGCATATGTGCATCTGCACAAGCATTCCTTTAGCACGTAGGTGTAATACCCGAGTTCGTCGTCGCATATTTTATTGTTTTACAAAAAAGCTAAATCACATTTCATCTCCAATTTTAAAACAGGATTGGTACATCATTAATCAATTACTCATTTAGCGTAGGACTGGCTTTAGCCTTAACACCGTCTGGATTTAAAATGACTACACTGATCACTATAATAACAACAAAAACGCTCTAATTAGAAGCAAAAGGAAATATTCGTTTAATTTAAACGAAAACAATGCATTTTTGACGTTTATACAAAGCTAGTGATATAAAAAACCGCCTTACAAATTTTAATGGCCGCAATTCTCTGTGTAAACCTTGCTCATCACGCCATGAACACTGCAACGTAATAACATTCAAATATATCTTTCAGGTCGTACAAAAGAAAATCTGACAGCAGTTATATGCATACGTATAAGTTTCAAGTTGTTTTTTCTAAATGCAGTTCTAATTATTTTTATACCTTTGTTCGTTTCCTTTTTGTTTCAAACTGCACATAGTACGTTTTATATTTAAAAAAATGTAAATTACTCGACAAGGTTTGAACTAATTACAGTGGTAAACAAACTTTGTTTCGTACATGATTTTATAATCTAAAACGGGAAAATGTAAAACGCTAAAATTTTTGTAATTTTAAAAGGTGAATACGTTATTTGAATTCGCTCGTATTTTCCTTAAAATATTTTTATTTTTATATTACGTGTACGAATTGCTTTGATAATAGAGAAGTGGAAAAGTGATTTAATAACGATACAAAAAGTGGCAATTTTAACTTGGCATTTATGTTTATGTACTTGTAACACTTTGATATAAATGCATATGGAACTTAAAATGAAGCTGTAATATCACTTTTAAAACACTTGCAGTTAAATAGACTGAAACTTTCACACTCGCTTAAACAACTTTTCAGATTACTTGGGTAATTTGTTTTTGAATTTTATAGATTTATGTAAAATTAGTGTTGTCAGAAATTACTAGATTAAATAATAATGAAATCTTTTTTTTAAAACGTCCTTAAAATAAAATATGTAAAAGTTGAACGAGATATTTTTCTGGTTACTATAAATTAATAATCAAATTTTAAATCTTTATGCATCGAACGCAAAAAGCGAAAACTTACGAATATTGTAAGCAGGCGTAAATCGAGCTAGACTACGCCTCTAACGTATTTCTTAAAATTTTCACAAACAATTTAACTATCACATAATTGCAATATCTAAAAACGCAAACATCAAGTACAGTTTCACCTGAATTGGACAGAATATATTAATTTTTTTTATTAAACTGAAAAATAAATCTTTTTTTCTTTTTTAGAAAAAGCTTTAGCTAATTGATTTTGGTTGCTCTGGTTTTTGTATTTTTAAATTAGTTTATACTAAGGTTTTTTATGCGATATATTTTTACAAGATTAGGTTGTTTGTTTCCCGTATGTACTAAAATGGCAACAGAAAATTAAAATCGAATGTTTTAAATTCATCATCTGGACAATCGATTTGCATTTGTTCATTTTAAACGAATTGAATTTTTTTAGTTCTATTTTTTGGTTCTTTTTTTTTACTTTTGATATCTTTAGAATAAACAAATTTCTTAGTTTTAGATTCACCAATTTAAGTTTTCCATTACCACGGTATGAGTAGTAAATCAGTCTACTTAAAAAAATACCGTTTTGATTATGCTTAGCTTACGTTTTTACTTAGTTGCTCCTTAGATGTTAGTTTCATAAATAGTATAGCAGTACAAATATATGAATTAACTTTTGCTATTTCTCTACGTCTTATTTAAGATGGGCATGTTTTTTGGAAATACTTTATCTGTTCTTAATATCGACTTAGTCTGATTAGATTTGCAAAAAAAAATTATGGTTTGTTAAAACTGTAAACAATACCTTGTGTATTTACGAAAAAAGCAAGACCGTTATCATAATATTCCTTTATTTCAAACGTTCTAAAGGAATATCACGTACGTGACGGCGATTCGGAAAATGTCATACATATTTTGAAAATATACAATGTTTTACACGTGCTCGATCTTTTTCACATTTTTAGACGTATTTGGGCTTTTATTGGACATAAAAGTTATCACTATTACATGTTGCAAAACATTAATTAGGCTTTTTTCTGACGAATGAAATGATAGTAATTAAATAGAGTTATTTGCAATACGCAAAAATTCAGCAGCAAATTCGCAGATCTAAAACGCATAACCAAAAAATACAATATGTTAAACTCTTAAAAAAACATAATTATAACTTAAAATATAATAAAAATCATCATAAACAAAATTGGAAGGCGGTGGCATCTCATAGTGTAAATTACTACGTAATAAAGATAACTGTGTATAGCTGTAAAAGCAAATAGCGTTGTAAAGTTGCTTTACTTCCAATGTCTTTACGTTGTGGTTTTATCCCACAGTTTTATTTAAAATTATTTTGAATTTGCAGACTTAAAATCAACTTCACAATGGTTTCCGCCTTAATTGCTATTTGCAGTTATCTTTATTACGTAGTAACTTACATTACAAGATGGCACTGCCGTCAAATTTTGTTTATGGTTATTCTCTTCGTATTTCAAAATAACGCTATAAGATTTTTTGGTGCAACTGTGGGTGTTTTTTTCAATGCTTATGAACCACTAAAGGGCGACACAGCATGTGGTTTAGTGGTTTAATCTGGTGGTATTTGCACAATCGCATTGACGTTGCTTTACCCTCGATGTCTTTACGTTTTGGTTTTATTTCTGAGGTATTTTGGATTGCGCGAGTATAAAATTTAAAAGCACCGTAATACTCGAACAAAAATGGATCTCCTCACTTTATAATTATATTTATTATATTATAAAACTGAAATGATACTACGATACAAATGTGAAAATTTACAATGATTTACCGTGACTGGTACGTTAAACATGTTTAAGGTCAAATAGAAATTTTGTGAATTTTAGTAGTCAAGGAATCAGAATTATTTGACTCAAGTATTTCATTTCCGAACGTATCGGAAGTTGCCACTATTATTTAGTTTAAATAGAACACCTTGCATAATATTAAAAAATCAAAATCTACAGATAATTGAAACGTTAAAATTTCTCTATGTTTACACATTCTTAATTAATTTATGTACGACAGCTTTGGAAATGAAGAACTATTTGTTTTTCAAAAAAAATTTAATAGGTGTATGTAAATAATATTTGCAGGTACTGATTAACAAACTGGCGATTATGATGATGCAATCAACTTAATGCAACTTATTGTATTTGAAGAGGTAAATAGTTATAAAAGCAGTATTATTTTCCGGGGTTTATCAGATACCGACAGTTAAAACTGAAATTTTTTGATTTGTTGACTGATCTGTTTTGGCTAGCTTTACATCGGAGATGATCCTAGGTGTTAATACTTAACTGCGTCTAGTAAATTGGTACCATGCGCCATCTTTCTATGCGAGTAGAGAAACAAAGAAAAAAGTTTAGGCTAGAGAAAGGTACTCAAACCTTTAACACAACTGTGCGTTGAGCAATAAAGCAACAGAACGTTATAGCAAAGTTATCACAACGATGTATTTGAGACTAGTACTGAAGCACAGCAAGACATGAAAGCAGCAAGCGAGAAGAAAAGTATTATAGCAAATTCTAAAGCTAATCAACTAGTTGTCGGTACATATATAATTATAAATACATAAATTATTCATAAGTAGTAGATACGCAGTTTATAACAAAATTACATAATGTAGCGAATTTTATTATTAAAACTAATTTATTTAAACGACTAAAAATATGTTTTACTTATACTAGAAATATGTACACTTTTAAATTAACCGAACTGATTAAATCTAATAGTATTTAATAAAACACTACAGTATAATTTATGTATAACGAACGCTATCACTTAAACGAAGATAAGATAAAGTCCGCGGATAACTTCACACACTTGTTTACACTAAAATCACGTACAAGATTATTCTCTGTATATTTATGTACACACACGCGCTAACGATTTATTTATTTAGACTTGAATAATCTTCTTAACACTGCTGTATTCGCATTACGGCAATAACTGCCCTACGATTTGTTTCTTCGGTATTTATATACATTTGGAAATCCTTTTCGAGTGTTCCCTATCTTTCGGTATATCATCTAGAAGATGGATAACAACTTCTAGAAGGCTTTTAAATTTGCAAATAACTTCTCGAACGTTTCAATAATATAAGATGGATTAAAATTATAATTAGCATTAAGGTGGGAAATTCTTTCTTATAACTCGTTTCTGCGTCCACAGATGGTGCAAGAGTAGTTTATTCATCATTTGAAAGAGGTGGAGCATTAATAATAAAATGTGCCGCGTCAATAAGCAATCGAACTAGAAGAAACTAGTTTTGGCTATATTAGTAGAACATAACAATACGACAATCAACAAATAAATCATTTCTAAGTACGCTTACTAATTAACTACCAAAGCACAATGTGCATATTTCAACTTTGTTTAAAATAAATTTTATATGGAAACTCATTTAAAGTTATTCCGTTCAATAAACGCTGTAAATTGATTTCATACTTTCACATCGATAACTATTTTCATTTTTTTTCCCTAATAACTGCGCTTTGTATAAGAAAAACGCTGCAAATTAAATCAACCACCATTTGCTTTTTCTTACGAAAACGTTAAAAATTTATAAAAAATGCATTCAGTCATTTCTGTTTAAAAATGAATTCTCTATCCACTTGTGTTTTACTATATGTGGTTTATAAACGAAAAATTAGTTTTTGTAATTAACAAAAAGACAGTCAACTTTTTCAAAAAACAAAATCAAAACAGAAAATCAGTTGTTTTCAAGAGAACTTTGAGAATTTTACAAAACAGTTTATTTGATTTAAATAAATTGTTTGATTTAACACACATAATTTTTATAAATGAAAAAAAGTAATTTCTGATTCGTTCGGTGCGAATTGGATTTTCACAGCCTATATTGTTAGATTTTTGTTGTGTGTTGTTTTATAAATAATTATGTATTAAGTTATTGTAAAATAGATAAGTGATCTATACTAAGATAAGAAGAAGAAACCCGGAAGACATTCTTATCTTAGTATTCTATTGCGCATCCAACCTTGAAGTTACTGACTTCGTTGTAAAACAATAAAATCCGTTGGCATTTACAAATACTACGAGTTTCGTATTTTTTCGTATTATCACCCATGATTATTTTTTTGCATACTCAGTAATTTCAAGAATTATCACAACCAGATGTGGTCGAGATTTAGTCCACGTGGACTGTCAACTTATGCTGGAACAAATTGAACCAACCACAGCGGTGAACTTGTCATAAATTAGCTGCATATAACATCAGGCTTCTGAATTGTTTTCCATTCTTTTCTAATAAAAGGGTTATTCGTTAAGATGCATTGAATACGTATGTTGTGCAGCAATGCATACTGCTAAAACTGTGGTCCGCCCACTTAAAGACTGAACTTTTCTCAACTGATAGAAAAGCCTTATGAAATTCGTAATTTGTTATGGAAAGTAGGTTTGACTACGACAATAAATTTCTTCGAAATTTTTATTTAAAGCTTAATTTGTGCGCCATCTGTGGGTAAGAAATTTAAACGAAATTTACATTGCTTTAATGGTAACACACGTAATGTTAGTTAATTTAAGTTATTATAACACTTAAAACAGAACTCAAAACAAAATCCTCATCTAAACAAGAACCTCTAACTTATATTAAAAGTTAATTCAATTTAATGCGATATGTTACTTTAAATCAAGTAAAATAGAGTCCCATTTTAGAGCATCAACTATTTTGTTCCTTATTTCAAAAGCTATTATCTTTTTTGTAATAAGCTTATAATATGTTCTCAAACAAGGTCTGAATAATATTGTATACAAATTTTTATTAATGTGCATCGAGTTAAAGTCTTTTTTAACTAACATTACCTTTAATGGTCAGATAACATGGAAATTTCCCACCTTAAGTAATAATCATTTAGTGTTTATTGTAGATCTGGAAGTAATAAAAAAGGCCCTAAATTGAAGAAAGAATCATTAAACTCACAGGTTCCGTAGCAAACAGCTAAATTTGAAGTTGTTTAAACGCGTTTGCCCTCTGTTATCTTTTTGTTTTGTTGTATTAATCTCACCGGGGCGGGTGACGACGTCTTCCTTATTAACGTAGCGTACTACTCATTACAGAAAATGAATGTAAAATAAATAGCATTTATAATTAAGTGACATAAAAGACAGGTATATGTTTTAAAATCGCGTTATTAATGCGCTCACTGACTTTAGGGAAAACGGTTATTAGTTTAAATTGTTGATGTACCGCATAGTCCAAGAATTATTTATAATCGACATCCTGGCGTACTAATAGATATCGTCTACGCACTAACAGCCTTATTCGGTCGCTTCATCTTGCATGTATCGACGCTTAAAAATTATACTATAAATACCTTGCAGTATAGGTGTAACAAAAAAAATAGTCTATTCAAGATAGAAATTTTCATCCTCGTTCACGATAAAATTGCTCAAACAGTAGCATCCGTAGACCGGTTAGTAACCTTTTCTAGAACTTCAGTAGTAATTAAGCATGATGCTAATAAACAATTGCAACACAAAATTAAACTTTAAGCAGGCTTCGCAAAGGTTTATACGTTCTGCATCGAAAGAAATTTCTCAAGTGCTGCTCCAAGACCTGCAAAATGCACAAAATCAAACGTACTAAAGAATGGCGTTTAGTCACATCCGTATTATAGCTTATGCCTCTCCTTTCGATAGGAAAACTTATTATAAATTGAAACTTCTAACCCCCACGCGACTGTGAGTGGAAAGTTGCTGATTCGACAGTCAGAAACGTACCAACATACATTTTAAGTCGTTACAGCATGCTTGTGTCATATACAAATTGGGCTACAACTTCAGAGCATCAATGAACAAACACTATTCAATACATTCATTGTTCTTTTATGCACAGTATTATCAAAAATGTTGCGTTTTACACGAATATATATCAACAGCAAAAAAATTCACATAAAAACATTGAGTTTAAAATACCCTTGCTTTAATCGGCATTGCGGAGTCCCTGAGAGTCTTGCAAGTATTATTTAATAACTTTCGTATTTGCTTATCTGGAAACGGTCGTCGTTCTGTAACTTTTTCTGGTATTGGGATGTAGCATGTCTCGTTACTAGCTGAAGTGTTACTACAAGTGATCATAAAATAGGAAGTGAACTTTCTGACAATGAATCTGATTATGAAAAGAAATGGAAGTTAGTGAAAGTTTACAGGACAATAGCACCAGTGGATTAAGTAAACATTTTTTATGGTAAAATCGGATACAAATAGGCTGCCACTGAATCAACCCAAAGTATAAGAATTCCAGTTATGCACTGCACAAATTTAATAACTCAGATGTTTTGCAATAAGCCAGGCAACTAGAATCGCACAAAAAATAGAGAAAGAAATTCTGTTGAAATCAATGGTGGTGACAGTTAACGTAAAAACTGGTCTGGGTGTAACAAGCTCACATGCTGTTGAAACATTCAATCAAAATTCATAACTAACTTACTGTTTGGGACCCAATACAATTGTCGATCAAACGCTGATTGGTTTTAGGGGAAAGTGCAGAATTAAAACGTATTTACCGAGTAAACTTGTAAAATTTGGTTTAAAAATGCAATGTCTATTTATTGTGACAAGAGCAGTGATTCGTTAAGTCTTTATTATGAAAAATGGTTTTCTATTCCAAAGCAAGGTATTATTCGTTTTTCAAAATCACTATTTGGAAGCAACAGAAATGCTAAAGCTCATAGATTATATTTTCAAAGATAGATTTTGTTGGAAACATAAAAAACAAAGGGGAACGCCCAAAGAAACTACAGGAAGAAGTGAAACTTCGTTGCTAAATAATTTTTTATTTTTATTTTATAATTAAAAAGTAAAAAAAACTCATCAGTTACATTGATTAAAAATTTTTAAAAAAATTCAAAACATCGCTTCAGAAACACGTGGATTTTTACAACGAAATTAAAGATTAGAATAGCTCATGTCAATATAATCTGCAGAAATGTAAATAAAAAAATATATTAGCAAAAGTTGATACTAGAGCCATCTTGTAGTAGATATAAGGTTCTATGTATTAACGATAACTATAAATAGCTATATTGGCTATTTACATTCAAAAAAATATAGTTTGCTACTATATTGTTGTTCCCTTTTTCGTTACGGTGCAACTTACAAAAACTTCATATTTACCCTCGCTAAAGAAGTTTCACGTTAAAAAAGAATTTGTTATTCTGATTTTTAAAATGCATCATTCTAAACAAGATTAGAACGGTTTGCCTACAATAAATGCATTTTACCATAATACAAAGTTTGGAGTGGATGCGCTGTAAATGAAAAAACTACCAAACATTACCGTAGTATAACGAAACGCTGGTCTACAGCTATCTTTCACAGAATCCATTTATCATCAATTTGTCTTATGCCAACGCAAATAAGTTAGCAAGAATTGAATTTTTTAAATGATTAACCAAACAAATGTATGAACCATTTCTAAGTGAAATATTCCAGTAAACAAATTTGCCAAGAGAGCGAAACCCCGGTATTTTCAGAATTTTGAAGATGATGCTGATGTTAAAGACGTTTTGCCTAGAAATAAGAGGATATATTGTTCTCACTGCTACCCAAAGTTAAAAAGAATTGGTTGCTTTGTGCACTTGCCCTGTCTATAACATATAAATAGTCTGCGATGCTCCAAATTTTTTGGTGTCAAATTCAAAAACTTTTTTAAAGCTCACTTCCGTTTACTCTATCCTTTGACGAAACTTTAAATACTTGTTTTTGCTTTATTTTTGTGTCATATAATGTTTTAACCAAAATATGCTCAAAATCTTCTAAATCCTGTCTTTTAGTAAACGTAATTCTTTCGTTCGACATGCCCCATCCAACGCAATGACAACACTACCTTCATAAGTAAAAAACTGGCATTAAGTGCTTTTTCTAGAAACTCTTTCACGTGATCCACCAATAGGACTCAAGATTTTTGCCACATAACCGTCATGTTAACGTTTCAAGCAAGCAAGCAAGCAAATGTTTGTATGTAGAAATATCCACATTTTCATTTATTTGTAAAGTATTTTTCAGCATCGCGTACACTGATCATAAGGTTGAAGCTTTAAGAGTTTTGACCTAAGAAAGTTTAAACATCAGTGCTAATAAATCTAATAAACGAAACAAATCTTTTAAAGAAAGTAATCAATTCATTTGCTCCTTGCACATTTTTTTCATTTTTCCAGCAACAGAACCGCTGGTAAATTTTTCTCCTACTTTGATTTGGACTTTATAGTTAAAAACACCTATCATTCTATAATTGCAAACGTAAAGTCAAAAAGTTGAATTTTAAATCCATTCTTGAAACCAACTACGATCTGACCTTTCTGCAGCAAAGCTTCATCCCTATTAAACACTCTTCCAAAAATTAAACTGCGAAAACTGTCCGCTGTAAAGCACAGCAAAGATCCATTCATAAACCGTTTACGATAAGCATATTTATTTTTATTTTTCTTTGTTGTAAATTGCACTAAAACCCTAATTTCATTTTTATATCGAACATACAAAATTCACATTTTAGTGTATAATCACATTGGGAGTATCCTTAAAGCCGCATAAATACACAGAAACTCCGTCTCGCAAAGTAGAAAACGGATAAACTCTGCTTCTAATACCTATTGTAAAATATCTTCATTATACTCGTTTGATTGACTCATTTCTGATTAACCTTTTTTATCAATTTATTCTCGTCTGTTATGTTACTATGTCAATAAATACTTGATATACCTCGATAGCATATCTATCATGTTCGTCAAGTAGACGAAAAAACAGCATGATCTACACGTTAGAAAAGTTAATTTACATGTTCGTGTAAACTGTAAACTTGCAAATACTAGAATACTATCACCATGTACTATTAAATGCTAAAATAGATATATCTGAAACACTAATGATATGCTGATTATCGCTTTTCTTATAACTTGATGAATTGATCTGTTCAAAAATGTATGAAGTTATTTGTGTGGTTATGGGTTTTGTATATTTATTTTACAGAAAAATGAGAAAACTTTCAGTGAACATAAAGCGAAGATGCAAACTAAAAGTTTTATTATGACAATGTAATTCTCGTAGTATTGCAACTTATAAAAAAAATTGAAAAAATTGGAAAAGAACTTTTATTTTTTTATAGGTTTGAAATGGTTAAATAAACAGCCTAGAAGTTAGTTAAATGTTGGACTAAATCAGTGAAAATGTTACTTACGGTAGCTTGGTAATTAGACACCGTTTACGATCCGCTAAGAATAATCAGTTTAATGCCGAAGCCTTACCAAGGATCGAATTTAAAAACGGTTTAAACGTATTTTAAAATAAAATGCAATATTACATTACGTTTAAATATTATAGATTGGCTACGTAGATTTTTTTGCCCATTTAAATGTATATTTTCTATTAATTAACGAATACGGTTGTTGATTCTTTATATTTACAAAGACACTCTAAAAAATTCAAATATTAGAATTTAAGAAAGGTTTCAAAACGTCTTCACTTGTATTGATGCATATTATTTTAATTCGATTAAAAAATTTACGATGCCACTATTATAACATCAATGAGTGCATGCAAAACAAAAACATGAAGTATCTTATGCGGTATTTCAATAACGTAACACTTTCATTTTCCACTTGACCCTGACGTTAATGACATCATCTTCAACGTAGTATTCTTAGTTGACAGATTCCAATAATTAGGTGTGGTTACAATAAAAATTATCCTGCGCAAACAATTTCTAACTCTATCGAAAAAATTGGAGCACGAAATTTAACTGCGAATACAAATAAATGCAGTAAAATATGTACGACTACAAGAGTGGAATTCACTGTATGATTTTGAACCGTCAATAATTAAACCACAATGTTTAGAAGTAAAATTTTTGTAAATGATTTATAGACAGAATTAAGAGCTTTACCATTCTCAATGTATTTTATTTTTACATAATCACCGTCAATTATCGGAATTATAATGTTTTAAGATGTAGTTATGGTTCATTTAGGTACGTACGTATAGGTCTTACATAATACTGTTATGAATTATCTACTCTTAATTCTTTGTTTTGACACAAACATGATATTATATAGATAATAGTTATTAATATTGTAGATAACAGTAATTTAAAAACATTTAGTCAGTGACTTCATTACGTATAAAAAAGTTCTGTATGTAATTGTAGGTTATCGGTATACATCAAATGATGTATATTTATATCTTCGCTTTGTAAATAATTCCTTAAGACAAGTACTGTTTTATATAGCAATTTTAAAGTATTGAAGCAGTTTGAAAATCGCTTTCATTCACTTTTGTTGTCGTAGCCCTAAATACGGCACGATCAAAGAGATTTACTATAAAAAGCTCAAGAAGCTAAAGGTCGAATCTAAAATGTGTTCCGCGAATTCTTACTAACGTCAAACTTCCACTGCAGAATTTTGACTTTTTTATGCTGTCTACTACCCACCTATCGTAGAACTCGCTTTTCGACCTAGAATAAAAGGCTTCTGTTGACATGAAGTTTACCAGTTCAAGGTATCATCATCTCTATTAAACGTTTGTGACACATTTCACCTGACAGTTTGTATAATTTTAATACGTCGTAGCCAAAACATGCTAAAAAGGGACACAAAAGGATGTTAGTAATAAATTGAGTCATTTTTATGCTTGCGCCACTTTGTTAAAGACTTCAGTACTAAATAAGTTTTAAATAAAGATTTGCATGTATAATGAACTCTGGATTTACAACAACCTTTTGTGGGGGAAGTATTAAAAGTATTTTCTTAAAAGTTACTTTTTGCTTAACTTTATTTTAAGAACAAGACGCGTATTACAAATTTTAATAATTGCATTAAAACTTGTTTTTATAAATATTTACGTAAATACATGTTTAGCGTAAATTTTTAAATTATTTTGCATAAAGAAACTTTATGTGAGAAATTTTAAAAAAGTTAATTAAAAAACCTCTCCATTAGTAGACAATTTGCTCTTGTTTTTATTTTTATAATTCTTAAATTCGTAATACTTAATTATCTAATCTATTTATGTAATTTAAGAAACGCTTTTAGGCAATTAAAGAGTAATTAATTCAGTTAAGAGTTAATTATTGCTTTTTATTTTTTCTTGTTTGTTTTATCTTAAAGCATTTTGTGTAGAATTATTTGCTGGCTACTGAAGTACTTTATTATGAATAATTATCTATAAATAGATCGACTTTTCAGTCAGAAATTAATTATATATACATTAATTCGAGTAGCTTTTTTGTTTTTATAAATCTTCCATATATGATCAGTCCACCTACATAAAATTATTGGTTTTAAATTGCAAACTGGACTAGAATTTTTCGGAATATTCTTAAATTCTATTTATTCTTGATTTCTGTATAAAGTGCTTGCACAACGCCTTTCTAGAAAAATAATTTCGTTTGATCAGTGCTTCGAGAACAGACTCTTCTTGCAATACAGTTGGGATAAACAAACATTGACGGACGAATAACATCCTTCGCCACTTAAAAGGAGTTAGTACATCCTCATCGAGTTAAGAAAATATAGAAAATTGACTATAATAGAAGCTTTTAAAATACTCTTCCCAATATTTTTAATTATGAATGTACAAATTGAAAAAAAATTGTCCTAATAAGGAATGTCGGTGGTTAAACAAACTTTAAATACGGCCGCTATTACTACAAACTAACCAACATCGGAATTAATTAAAATTTAGTGTTTGATTTAAATTAAAGCAATGCGTTGCAAACCTTAAAGTTTGTAAATGCTTTTATTCATGAAACAACTTCTTAAAACACCACGAATAAAGTTATGTCAAGTAGTTGTTCAAAGGCATTAAAACAAAATAAAATTTAGTCAAATTAAAACATAAACATAAACGACAAAAACGTAATTTGTTGATTATATACTTCACATTTATTTTTGTGCGCAAACTAACGTTTCAATTATGTTTGAACTTTGCCTATTTATAAATTAATATAAATTCGCCATCTGCAAAATTACTTTCAACTATAATTTTGTAAATCATGCACAAAGTTTGTATATTTTTGCGTATCTTTCGAGAAGTTTAATTATAACTGTATGAAATATCAAGGATACGGAACAGATACTGTCATTTACAGCACTTTCCATTTCGTTTGAACTAAAAAAGAAATGACTACAGAAAAATCTGCGTATAACATGATGACATATGGATTTTGTCAAATCCTTATATCATAAAACAGAAAAGTAATAAAAAACAATACAGTCTTTGTAAACGATGAAAAATAGTGATTTTTGTATTCATACAACAGAGAGCATTTTTTAAAAGTTGTTATAAAACAGATCTAAATATTGTAAAAATTAAATAATGGTTCATGTGCCTATTTTTTATTAGTTGAAATAAAATAAACACGTTTTTATGTTTGGTGTTAAATGAAAATGTATGTGACAAGTTTTTATACAAAGGGGATATTTGTTTTTTATTATTTTACAGTTGATTTGTTGTTTAAATTTGAGACAATCAAATATTTATTCATTTTGTATAGCGTACATGCAGTAAAAAATTGTCATAATGTAATATATAAATGAATTCCCAACATTCATTTCATCGTAGTTTTGAATATTTTAAATGATATCATCAAATTAATATACGTTTCATAACACGTACTAACAAAAATTTCAATATAGGAACTCTATTAGCGCAATTAATTAACACTATCATTGCGTTTGTATTTCTGAATAAATTATTAAAGTTTTGCGCAAAACTGTAAAAATGGTTTTTAACAACTACAAAATACTAAGTCATATACTTGGCCTAATTATAAAGCAAATTTAATTAAACGATTAGTATTAAGCTTCACATTGGCAACCACATGCGTGTTTGGAGAAAAATTAGAAATATTTCTCAGCTGTGAAAGTTTAAATGAATTTATATTAGGCGGATTTTGAATAAAATGCTAAATGAAATGTTGCAACAACCTTCACAAATCAATTACAATCAATTATTGTATTACTTAAACAAAATATTTACACGATTTAATGTAATGTTGACGTAATCATTGTAGTTGATAATGGCGGGTAGAAACGCTTAATGTTTTAAATTTTTATAGTATCTGCAATAAACCGTACTTTTATAAAACCACCAGAAGAACTATTTCTCTATACATTGCTGGCATTAATTATCTATTTTAAAAGACGCTTAATTTCATACACATGACCTAATTTTCTTATCGTTTGACTTTTTTCTTAAGATACAGAATACCACATCCTAACACATTTGTTTTTTTACATGTTTAGAATTAGCATTAGAGATAAGAACTGTGATAAAGTTTATAAATACTTGTATCGAAAGATTCGTACAATTATTAGGCAACATTGACGATTGTTTATTTTTTCTTTGCCACGAAAATGTACGCTTGGCAAGGTTTTGTTAAATAATAAATTCGCTTCGATCTTAACCTAAACACCAATAACGTTATTTCTGATTTCTAAAAATACAAAAATCTAGAAATTACTTTAAATAACACGAACCGATCTTATGTAACACTTTGTAAATGTCATCGATAAATATTTCCTGCGTTTTTACTACAACTTATAGCATTAAATTATTTATTTAAAAAGCATTGTGGTAATTTACAGTCATAGTAACAATAAGCTGTAAACGGCAAATAATTATGGTTTGCTCAATGTTTAAAAAACATAATTTATGCGAATGGGTGTTACTATAAGTACGTAGAATTATTACATATTCATCGTTATTACATTACTCAGCAAGTAATGGGACATTGATATTACGCCGTATAAGGGAACAGGTTTCATAAAACCAAAAACTTCTGACTTAATAAGGAATTTGAGTTAAGTAACTGATGAAATGCAACTGAACTAAATAAAATTTAGAATACGTATGTAACTGGGTTGCTTAATGCATTTTAACTACTTGATTCGTAAGAGTAGTCTCGTTATACAGTGTAAGGTTGTAATTTCATGGACAATTCAGGATTTGAATTTTTTATAAGGCGTTTGTAATTGGAGTAATTGTCTTTGAGTTTAATGCAACAACTTAGCTCCTAAAGGGTTGTATCTTATCTTATATGTATAAGAAATGTTAATAATTTATGGTACTTTTTCGTTATTTATATAAATGTAATATTAACATTTTGAGTACGAAAAGGTGAGAATTTTTTTTATAAACGTGTATTTTGAGTTAATTACTTTAACTTTATTTGCCAAATTATCTTATTCACAGGGACATACATATTTTAGCAATAAATGTCGCAAATGTAAATAAACAAAAAATAGCACTTCCTTTTACAATTAAAAGTAGTTTTTTTAGTCAAATAATCTATCAACTTCTAAAGGTTATTAAAAAGTAATGTAAATTAAAAATATTGCATCCTTACTAGAGTTCTTGAAACGTAATTTTACCAAATATACTATATTTTAAAGTCAATATTTTCAATTTAAATACACGGAGCATTTTGATACACAATTTAAATCTTTTTAAATAAAATAAATTCTTGGTTTTTGATAAATGGGGCACTGGGTAATTGGTAGGATTCTATAAGTAGAACAGAAATGTTCCAAATTGTTACGTTTTTATTTACTTTTTGCAAAATAATCTAAATATTTGAATGTTACATAAATTTAAGTGATCCTGTTCTAATTTTATGTAAAGAATTTTTTTATTTGAAACTTTTATTTTATTTTTTATAGTTAGCTATTAATTTGCCACATACCACTAGATAACATTGTGTTATTTTACCTAAAAATACGAATTTAGCTACGATAATATTATTACTGCGCATCCCGTTTGGTTCTATCACTATCAACAAATTTAGCAAATTGTTTATGATTTTGAGATTTTGCTTATTGTGCATTATCTATTATAAAATTGAGATCAAATAATATCATTGAAAACATTTCTTAAAGAATTTTACAGTAAATAACGTTTTAAATCAATTCAGTACTTGAATTTTTGCATTAGAACGTTGTCTTCCTGTATATCACGACATATTAGGGGTACGAGGAACATCCATAACTCCATTACTATTTGAGATATGGACTTGAGTTTTTTTACACGTACCTACGGACATTCTATACAGTTTAAAATCTGGCTATTCAGCGTGCTCACCAAACTTATGTTTTTTTTTAAATACAACCCTTCCTATATTCTTGCATCGTTAGAAATTTTGTTTGATTTTGATTAAAACGAATTAAAATTTTTTGATGTTGTAGTCGAAAAATTATGGAAAAAGCGCCAACTATAAAAAATCACTGTTGGAAATAAATCAAAGATTGTTAATTTTTTTTTCATTCCCTGAATTATCATTCAAGTGCTTATTCATCTATCAATATTTCATAGGCTTTCCAACTGATGATACCGATTCAAAACAAAATTTAAGAAATAAGCAAAACAATAATATAACAAAAAAAATAAACTAATTTGTACATAAAAATATGAAGCATAATAAATAAATCTTATAACACACTTCCAGTATGTTGGTGCAAGCAGAAAACGATTCAAGGAAACTGACGTCACCACAATGTATTCTGTGCTGGTCTATAGGTACATAAAAATATAAATCATTATAAATAATTTTTTTATGACATTCGGTTTACTTTCAACATGTTGGTGAAGCAGAAACGTTTCAAAGAAGCTGACGTGACCACGATAAACTCTGTGCTGGTCTTTAAATATTTGAGGGTTCCGATTTTTGTTTTCTAAGAAACGGACAAGGGGAACTCAAATAGGTAACCCACTTGCAGATCTTTCGAAGAATCACACAATAAAAATTAAACCGCGAGTTTAATTGATCTGATTCCGATTAATATAAATTTAATTGCATAAATTAATTTTAGATTTATTTGATTAATCAGAGTCCACGAATTAAAACGCAAATTAAAATGATTTTATCAAACAGATTATTCCACGAATTACAAATTAACATCAAAACGCAAATTTAAATGTATCAAACAGATTACTCCTAGAATCAAAACGCAAATTAAAATTATTTAATCAAACAGATTATTCCACGAATTACAAATTAAAAAAAATAACGCGAATCAAAATAATTTAATCAGACAGCGAATTAAACCGCCGATTAAAACGCCAATTAAAACGGTTAAAAGTTAATCAAACCGCTAATTACCCTTTGGATTACCAAGCAATTTTTGAGGCGCCGATTACCAAATTTGACCCCAAGTTTTTTTCTTATTCTGTAAAGAAAAACCGATTAATTTGTAATGGTAACCTTTATTAATATTTTAAATTAACATTAGATTTCATATAAACTAATAAAAATATAAAAATAAACCGTAAACATAAATTAGTGAGGGCAACAACTATTACATATTATTGTAGTTTTTTTCTGACAATGTTGTTTACATACAAAGAATTTGCACTTTTCACATGTTTCCGAACATTTTTTGTCATTTGTTCTTGGACATATCTTACAACGATCTCTTTTTGGGCGAGCGATTGTTTCGTCTTGCGGTCCCACTTCCTCTGGTTCTGTGTCTGCCAAAACCATCGCTATTGCATTCTGCACATGTCTTGGTAATCCTTGAAGTGTGCGTTTTGCGATATGTGGGATTACTAATTCGAATCCAAGTTTTTGTAAAAATAATATCCTTCGGGATGTTTTCCCTTTTTCAAAATTTCCAATTTTCGTAGCGTATAGAATAAATGCATTCATGGCAGCAATATCAAGGAAATGAAAAAATAGAACAAGAGGCCAGCGATTTGTATTTCTTCTGCATGAGTATTCCTTCACCATTTTATCGACGCTGTACACAGCTCCTTTGCAGCTATTATAGTCCAAGATAACTTGCGGTTTGTAACTAAGGTCTTCTCCGGACAATTCCAAATCTTGGTGTTGCGTTGAAAGTAGCATAACGCTTCTATATTTTTTAAGTACGTAAGATACTAAAATTGTGTCTTCTCCATATAGAATTTTGCTTGAGTATTCTGATCGATTTCTTTTTGGCAAAAACTCTTTTGGTATTTCTCTACGTGTTTTACGAATTGTTCTGGTCAAGGTTTTTGATTGCTGCGGTAGCTCCTTCGCCAAAGACATAGACGTAAAAAAATTATCTGTGGTAATACCATAACCCTCTCTCAAACCCTCAACCAAATCCAAAACTACCCGCTTCCTTAGAAATGAAATTTTATACTCGTGCATAAAACGATAAAATTGTGTTTTACCTTGTTCCCGTTCTGGAGCGTTGTCTACCAATCCAGTATATATTTGGAAATTCCAGCAATATCTGTTACTAACATCGCTTAAAGCCCAGATTTTAATTCCGTATTTATCTGGCTTCGACTTCATATACACTCGAAAGGGACATTTTCCACAGAAAGGAACAAGTTGTTCATCAATACATACTTCAGCATTAGGGTTATTCGATTTTTCGCAATTTGCAGCAAGAGTATCGTGAATGTTACGAATAGGTGCTAATTTATCGTTCTTCTCGGGTGTCCATATCGTCAAATCGAATGTATTTCAAAAGGTCTCTCATTCGATTACGAGACATGGCAGCACAAAAAATTGGTCTATAGAGAGACATGTATTTCGTTGGTTCTTGGCGTGCTTTCAAACCACCAGCTAGAAGCAGTAATAAAAAAAATGCATGTAACTCATCCGCATCTACTGGCTTCCACGTATCGCCTACAATTCTTCTAGTTCGAATGTTCGTTTCTCTAAGTATTATGTTCATAATGTCTTCCGAGATAAATAAATGGAAAGCATCTAGGCATGTTGAAATATGTTCACTGAATTTTGTTAATCCTGGCGGTGTATTTAGAATATTTCGCTGATTTCGTCTTCTAACATGAGGCTTATCTTTTTTCCATATGGAACCATCTTTACCCACCAGTATATCATTGGGCGAATTATCATCACTGTCATCGTATTCCGAACTTTTAATCGGGTTTACATCAGGTACACTTACTTCTTCAAATTCGGCATCACTATCGTCAGATAAAATTTCATCTTTAATTTCATTCAGTAAATTAATATTGCTAGCTATTTCTTCCACTTCGCGCTGAGACAAATATTTTCTAGATATAATTCAACAACAACTATTTCCAATCAAATGTAATAACACAGCAGACACACTTTTCAACTGATTCGAACAAACTCGCCGAATGTAATGACTAAAGATGGAATGGTAGTAATCATTATTCAGACGAATAACACGTTGAAACACGTTGAAACAAGCAGATTAGATGACAAATGCAGACAAAATATTCGAATTACTTTTTAGAACGTCGGTTACCAAGTGGGGTCAAATATGACCCCAACGACAATATCTTTTTTACGTCGCAAAACAAATAACAATTGAAAAATTTGTTATATATTATTAAACATTGTTGAAAGAAACTCAGCTTAAAAAAATATTGGGACAGTTGTAAAAAAAACTTAAGAAAAGACAACAAAAACGATACGTCTGGGGTCAAAAAAGACCCCAATGGTAATCAGAAGGTTAAACAGCGAATTCACGGATAAAAACGAGAAAGAGCTAATTAAAATGCAAAACCGTTAATTAACCCCCGATTAAAACAAAAACGCGAATTAAAAGAATATAATCAAACAGATTATTCCAAGTATTAGAAATTAAAATCAAAAGCGCAAATTAAAACGGGTAAAAGTTAATCAAACCGCGTATAAAAACGAGAAAGAGTTAATTAAATTGCTAATTAAATTGCCAATTAAACCGCCGGTTATATCAGAAACGCGAATGAAACCGCCGATTAAAACGAAAACGCAAATTAAAACAGCTAAAAGTTAATCAAACCGCGGATTAAAACGCGAAACCGCGAATTAACCTTAATTGACCCCGTGAATTACTTTAATTCGCGAAAGTAGTGGGGAAAAACTGCATGTATTCTACTGCCTAACAAAGGAAAGCTTTTCTCTGGCTAACTTATTTTGCTCATTTGAAACCAATTCCTGAGTTATTTTGTTTTGCATATCCTCAATAGTCGTTGGAAAAACTGCGTAAACTTGTTCTTTAACGTAACCCCATAAGAAATAGTCCATTGGTGTATGGGGAACGTACAAGCCACGCGATGATAGACTCGGTCTAGAAACTGACAAACAATTGTGTTATTATGCACAGGGGCACCATCATGCTGCAACCACATAGACCTCGCAGCCAATGAGAATTTACCGTTACATAATAATGCATATTGTGTCGATTAACTACATCATTGCATTGCATTTGAAATCGCTTCGTCACTAAATAAAATATAGTTGAAAAAAGTCACAATTTTCTTTCACAAGAGCACTTCAGTTCATTTTATTTTGAAAACCTTTAGTTTGTAATTCTTGATGTAGTCCCATATGGTAAAAATAAAAATTTTACTTTAATATAATTTTCCCTACAGCACTTTTGGATATGTCAGTTTTTGCACTAATATTTCTGTTGCCACCAAAAATTTCTTTAATAGCGTAACATACAGTATCAGTTGCTGCAAACCTTGAAATTCTTGCATTGAGATATTTTTGTTGGTAAATTCGTCTCGCTAACAAAGGATTCTTTCAGCTTCACTAATTCAATTTACCATATTTACCAATTCTTCGCGTGTGAAATTTATGATTCGCAAATTTTTGAAAACCAATGTTGGAACGACAATTGTTTCAAATTTATTGATAGCAGTCTACGTTTCGAATTAATAACAAGGTTTTTTCCAAAAGCAGTATTGTTGTTTACAAGAAACCATAAAAACTATTATATCGTTGAAAAGTCCATCAAAAATCAAATTTAACGGTGTAAAAAGATACAGGGTGTTCCATTTGATAAAACTGAGTTATTCATGGTTTTGCATATGGACACGCCCTGTATGCGGTACTTCAAATTGGTGGATTAATAAGTACTTGAATGAAATTTAAGGGTATGCAAAAACACTTCATATTTTAATTGCCGATTTATTTCCAACAGTAAGGACTCGGTGACTTTTCGAAAATGACACCTTTTCACTGGTTTTTCGACAAGAAACTAATTGCTTTATATTGCATGATTGGCTTATAAAATTTTGAGTCGTTTTAATTAGAATCAAAAAAGCTGTATAAATATAAAATATAGGAGCATTTGCATTTAAAAAATCATACGTTTGGTGCGCCACCCTATATAGCGATACCCTGTATGTGACAAAAATAACTTTAAATTGTGTAAAATGTTCGCAGCTAACGTTTAAAAAAAATTTAAGTCGATATCTCAAATAGCAACAGAGTTATGAAAATTCCTTCTACCCCTGGGGCACCCTGTACAATTTTTCCTAAAATCCTACAATCGGCAAATTAAACAAATGTTGGAAATTTTATGACAAATTAGAAAATAGAATAAAACGTTGGTCTTAAGCTTAATTAAATCGAGTTGGTCACTATTAAAATGAGGAAACTATTTTACCACTCAATAATAAACTCAAAATCTTTCTTATGTATTTTCAAAAACGAAGTTTTTTATAGTACTTACAAAACTTCCGAAACACTTAAAAATAATTTTATTTATTGAAACGTATCGTGTTTGTTCATACATAACTTAACGTCTTTAAAAAATACACAGAGAAGATTTTATTTGAATACAATACAACCTGGTTTATCTGTAGATAGCTATAAACGATGGTAAATACGTTGAGTTAGTTTAACACCCGCGAAATTCAAAATAAGCTTTGAAAAATTCGTCGGGATAAAACCACAACGTAAAAGGACATTGGGGGTGAGCAATGTCAATGCAATTGTGTAATTTGTGAATTTTTCAAAGCTTATTTTGAATTTCGCGGGTGTTAAACTAACTCAACGTATTTACCATCGTTTATAGCTATCTACAGTTAATTTTAATCACATAGTAAATTTATACTATGAGATGGCTCTGCCATCAAACACTTTTGAATTCTAACTTCGTCGTACTTAAATATAAGCTATAAGGGGCGTCAATGCAATTGTGGGAACAACATTAGAGTGTATCTCCTACTACTGATGAGCCCCAAAAGGGCGAAACAGCTGTCTAGTAGTTCACTCTGATGGCGTTTACACAATTGCATTGACATTGCTCACCCCCAATGTCCTTTTACGTTGTGGTTTTAGCCCGACGAATTTTTCAAAGCTTATTTTGAATTTCGCGGGTGTTAAACTAACTCAACGTATTTACCATCGTTTATAGCTATCTACAGTTAATTTTAATCACATAGTAAATTTATACTATGAGATGGCTCTGCCATCAAACACTTTTGAACCTGGTTTATCTGAGGTAATGACGAGGAGGGTCCGCACGGATAAATGTAAATCACACTTAATCGAGACATTTTATTTAACTATTATTTAACGTATTATGTGTTTACTACATGGTTATATACATATGTGTATACATTGTTATGACGTCGTTATAAGTTTCCTATTCGCAGAAATTCAGGACCTCGACCGCTTCCATTGTTTGACTTGTTTGAATTCACATGCAGCGAAAATGACATCTTTTATGGTTTTTTTGAAATATATTTTATCTACTAACCTATAATGCTTATGATGAGATCTTCGTTCACCTCCTTCAGACCTAACTCCTTAGCAGAAATGTAAGCTTTTTTTAACATAACATACGTAATTTTACACTCCGCTATTTTGAAAAACATGTGATTTCTAGTTTGCAGTTTGTTGGGGGGGACACGGAGAGATCGGATTTGCATCGATTAATTAAATTTCTTTCATATACTATATTGTTCTGGGTCACCCTAAATCAATACAAATTATTTTCATATACTATTATATGTTTTAACGACTTTTACCTACAAGTTTGACAGACGAGGTTTTTTCTTTGTTGTGACGTCAATCGCGTAAGTGACTCAAATCCAGTTTTTCCCTAAAAACAGTAAATGCTATTATCTTACTGCAATCGTAACATTGTTGCAACAAAAACCTGCTTTTGAAATGGATCATAGATTTGTCAACTGCTTAGAATTCTTTTGGTTGATATAAATTTAGCATTGATAAGTGATTTAGCACAGGGAATTAGGTTCTCGATATGAGATATATAATATAGTGATCCTGTATTATCAGACTATTGGAAGATAATCTTTATAACTGAGTGAAATGTTGATTCATATTAGAATTGATTGATTGATTACTGTAATTACACTTTTGTTTCATTTAGTTTGGTTTACATTAAAGGTTTTTTTTGTTCTACAAAATCGGTTTCATGCACATTTTTAGCAGTGAAAGAAACACTTTAACACAAATCGTAATACGTTCCAAGTCTGTACTAGAAATTGTCTCACGTAAAATTGTTAACCATTTTTCGCGCAGCTATTATAGTGCCAGAATTTTTGTTAGCGATGTATCATACTTATCGAAATAATATTTTTTGAAAACCACACGTTTGATAGTCATAGTGAACCGCATTGTAAATGAAGTGTTAGAAAACTAAAATGGCATTGATTAACTTTTATCTGTAAAGAAAATTACTTATGAATAGGTTGCAATTTAAAATGCAGTGAAGTGTAATAAATATGAATATTTCAGTTATTATGATTTTTATGTTTTTTTTGTAACATAAACAAGTTGTTTGTTGGAACAAATACAATGCAAGTGCTTATCTTATCTACTAAATATACGATATGTTTGTTTCACAGCTAATTTTTTAAATAAACAATTGCACATTAAAAAAGTGGCGTTAAGAAACTGAACGGTATGATCATACGCTACTATAGTCTAATCGTGCCCCAGTTTCCCATAAATGCGTTCTTGCATCGATCCTCTTTTTAGTTGGTTATAGTTATAGTTTATAATATTTTAACATTTTCGTCTGTATTCTTTTTCGTTTTTTAAATTCAGTCTTAAAAAAAGTAAAAAAAAATCAATCTTGCTGTTTAACTTTTATTTAGTTATAGATTTGTTTCAATAATAGATTCCACATTCTAAACATTTAATTAATAAATTCAAAATCAGTAGCACAACTCGCGACTAATTCCTAATCTTTATCAGAAGTATCAATGTTAGAAGCATTTGATTTATCTTCTAATAAGATTTCATCAATTGCCCTTAAGTTTTAAGTGATAAACTTTCTAATTCAGCGATACACTAAATAAAAAACCAATTTAAAATTTACAATTAGCAAGTTTGAATAAATTTTTTAATGTTGCTGACGTTTTTTGATTAGTTTTTTTGTGATTATTATTGATGTTTGTTGGTAGTCATTACTTTTAAATTACTTTTTTTTGTAATTTGACATGTTTTTTTTGTTGAAAATATGACGTTGGTTTGTAGATTAAAATTACAATAAATTGTTTTTAAATTATCATTTACTTGCGATTCTATTAGTGCCAATTACCAATTAATAATCTGTATTAAGGATTTAACATGTTTCTAGTATATTTCTTTTATATTGAAAAAACACATTTATTAATGTTTAATTTTATTAATACATAATTTGTTTTTAATATATTAAGCTGTAAGGTTTTTATAAGTTTAACAAGAGAAAAAAAATTCCAATTTTACTTACTTTTTGAAAAACTTTTTATTGATCCAAATCTTCAGAATAACTAGAAAAAACAATGTAAGCTATAAGGAGTAATATAACACATTATGATTACATCAGCTATAACAATTTAATAAATAAGTCTAAACTATTGATAATAAAATTATTACTAATACGCTTAATCCAATTTTAAGAAAATAAATCACCAACTTGTGTAAACAATTATTTTTGGCAGTAGAATCAAGGTATAATTATTTAATCGTATAATGGAATAATAAACTAGATAAAAAATTCACCATTATTAATCTATCAAGATTATGAATAGCAATTTAATAAATCTCCTTTGTCGATGACGTACGTAATATTTATTGAGAGTTAATTTGATTTATCCCGGTGTACCAAAATTGCTGTTGAGATTTGCACATTACAATTAATATTGATCTTTTTTGCTTGTCGACTACTACTTTAGAGAATTTTAGTTATCATATAAAAGACAAATAGAATTTAAATATAAACTTAAATTCTTTCCGACTATAACATCTACTACTAAATTACCTGAAAAAGTGAATGTACACGAGATACCGTTGCTTAGAAAAAAATATTTTGTTGAACCGCAAGTATAGATAAAATTGTTAGTAATTATGATCTAATATTTCCGTACATGTAATTCTTGGCAAACAATTGTGGTCTCCGTGGCAGATAAATATTTAAGACGATTGTTAAGATCATGTTTAATTTTACAGTTTGATTTTTTTAGGTAATTAATAATGTTTATAATATAATTACGTAATATCTTTTACTTAGTAGTCGTCTTAAATATAGAGTTTCGTGCATTAGTAATGAAATTTAAAAATAAATTGTCAATTAGTACACCGTTATTTAAAGCTAATCTTGTTTACTTGTATTATGTAAAAAAATGTCAATGAAAATTAATTGTCGGCGATCGGGGTCATTTCTGTAAACTGATGCTACTAATATTATTTTTCGGAAGCGAATAGTTCTATTGATTTGAAAAGTTTCTAGCTTGATGCTTCTCTAAAGAGTTAAAGAGCGTAAAAGTTAGAGTGATAACAGGCGGCGCAGTGTGTAGACGACACACATGGCCATTGTGTCGAACAAATTTATTACTTATCCAAAGTATTGGCTTGTAAGATGGAATATGAACTATAGAAGTTTCAAAAAATATCTTTTAGATAAGTTTTAACGTTAAAACGATAATTTAAATGATTTTTTGCGAAATGCTAAAATGGCACGAGTAAAAGTCGTCCTACTAAGCAAGTGGTATTAAGCAAGGGCTTGTTCTGTCTTTTTAAGACTTCCTGGAGATTATTTAGAGTGTGATGTATAAAAGCTGCAGACAGGTGAATGATACTCGTATTGCTCTAATAGCTATGTATTCAAATACCAGAAGTAGTTATGAACCTTTTGAGAGCTTCCATGTGATGCTTCTCGTCCGTATTAACACTACGTACGAGAATATAGTACTTTGTAGGTATTTTTGCGACAGCATTTAAACACATACACTAAATCACGCAAAAACATATCAGTAACAGTAAAAAGTTTAAAAATTAAAAAATGAATTAACTTTATAGCATTTTACTTATTTTAAATCTTTCACTCGTATCCCAGTTATGACTAACTTTAATTATGTATTCCGCAATACATGCTAAGAACTAAATCGTGCATAAAATAACTGAGCAATGATTTCATAAATAATTTATAAATTACAATGAGGCGCCGTCTTGCAATTAAAACAATATTTACATCTGATTGTATATTTTAATTTGAATTTCAATCTATTAAAAACACAGTTAAAAATAATTTATCTTATACATGTAATGACTTTCGACATTTAATCATATTATTCACATGGTTTTTTTTTTAAATTTTTGTATAACGTCTACCTGTCAATACACAGTTGATTTAAGCACAAAGGAACAAAGGTGCATTGTAGTTTCCGATTCAATTTCAATTGGTTAACTTTATATGTCAACAGTCCATAAAGTCTACACACATTCCCACATCACTTTGTTTAGTTCTTGCCCTTATTTTTAAGTTGTCTTTTTCGCAGATATTTTTATTAGTTCTTTTAAAAGTTATACATTGTGATCGAATTTTTACGTTCTTTTTTTTAAATGAATATTTATAAATCTATAAGTAAGAAACTAAAGTATTAGTACTTAGTTAGAAAAAATTTGTTTTTGTTTCATTAATTATTAAAGTTAATGTTTATGGTTTGTTTTACTGTTTTTATTTATAATTACTTTGGTTTTCAATTTAAAGTTTTTCAGTAAACCGTTAGGAACGCACCAAGTAAGGAACCAAAACATGTTAGAATTAAAAATTAGATGACTTCATAGTATTGTGACAGACTATGAATTTACAACGTTTTTGACGTTGCAATATTTGTCACCTATAATTTATTAGCATTTATAATATAAAAATAAAAGTAATTAATTCAAAGTTAATTACTCAATAAATCTAAAAATAGATATTGTCATTAGTGCAAGAGAGTTTTTGTTTTAATAATTTATTTGTCTTCAGTTTTTAATTACTAATTTTTCCCCAAAGTTAAAGACCTGTATTGCATTTTCAACAAAAAAAAATGAGCTAATCAATCAAAAAAGGTAATTACCGATATTCTACAAATCATATTAACGAAAGTATATTATCGTTTCTTCCTTTTGCAGTAAACGTGTTAGTACTTATGAAGATTTAGATAGATTTGTATTTTTTACTGGTTTGAAGTTTTCCGGATTGGTTGCCACGTCGACGGTTTATGAAGCTTGACGTGATGTTGTTGTTCTCTTCTTAAGAAGTTCTGAAACCGGAGGTTAAGTCGTCAGTCAATGGTTCTTGACGTTTCGGTAGTTGATTTTTGCGATTGATTACGTGTCGTTTCGTCGGTTGATTTCTGCGGTTGGCTTCGTATCGTTTTAGTGGGTGGCTTTCTACATAACTATGCGTTTCGATACTTTGGGTAGTTCCACGCATCCGTCTCTGTTAAAGTTTCTGGGGTTCTTCTGGATTCCTGTTGTTTCTCTGTAGTCTTTGCTAGAATCTTCTTTCCTTCACTAAGATTTCTGCTTTTTTTTCGGTTTAATAGGGTGTTAGGAGTTCACTCAGTGTTTTGCAACTGCTGATTATTCCACGTCATCTGAATTCAAAGTTGACTTCGCTAACGCCGTAATTTAGAACATTTTATTACGTTAAAGATTCAGTCAAATTATGCTTTCAGTGGTATAAACTTTTTTTTAATTGCATTTTATCTTTGGTAATTGTAGATGTGAGTATGACTGTTTTGTTTTAAGTTATCTGTTCTTTAGCATTGTCAAATTTGATAAAAAATAAAAGGTTTTTATGATTCTAACTAGCTTTAAGAAAATGGTAACATCTGAAAACATCTAATTTAGTAAACAAGGCACTATTTGCAGTTTCTTGAGTCGTCCTAAACATTGAACAGTGTAAAATATAAATAAAAACTGAATATATCACGCCGAGTTTGAATATTTAGATTTCAAATACTTTACATAGAATGAAATAAGCTACTACACTATTATAATTGTATATTTGTTTAAATATTAGTTCATATTAATATAGTAAAACACAAAGCAAAGTTCCTAACACAAGTAAAGCTAATTAAATATATTAAAACATAAAAGCCATACATTAATGCATGAGTACAAGACCAAAACAAAGACAAAACCTTTAAAGTACTACTATAAGATTCTATCATCTTATAGTAGTACTTTAAAGGACAATAATTTTTTTGAACATAAACATTCTGTTGTATAACGCAAAAAAACTAGTACAACAACTCGATGAAAACACAAATACAAATAAACTGACAAAATAAATAACTGCAACGGTTAATGTAACTACGTTTAATGTAACATTAAAACAAAAAATTGGGTATACTAAGACTAAACAACCTAAACGGTCATATAGCAAAAGACCTTATAGAAAAACACCGTGACATGCAATCACATACAGGAAAACGATACTTACCGATCTGAAAGCGTTTATACAATGCAACAAAAGAAAAAAATTGCGAAGATACTACTGACTCATACATCAATACAAAACTAAAGATATGTATATGTTAATCGAATTTCAAAAAAATAAACAAAATACCAGAACTTAGGTCAAAAACTGGTTTCCAAATCTCCTGTAAAGGAAAACTAGAATCTTGGTTTATATTAAATTCTGATTGGAATTTTATTGATCAAATTTCTTTTGAACAAGCCCAATGAGCCAAAGAGTTAGTAAAAAAAAATCATCTTAAGAAATTAACAAATTAGTGTTTCCAAAACGTGTCATCGATGCAGAAGCAAAACCCGAGACTGTGATTAATTTATCTACGCGCTTATTGTCCTCTACAGAAACAGCTGTTTTGTCAAAGAGTTTACCTTTGTATTTGCTCCAAAACAACTTTTTATTGAAGAAATTTTATTAGCTGTATAAACTTCCATCCAAGCAGTTCCCAATGTTCTTGCAGAAGAAATCTACTTTGAAACTACAAAAATTCTTCGGAAATCAAGAATTCCCCAAAGTAATATTCCAACATCTAAATTTTTGGCATTAAAATCTTTTAAACAAGATGATAACAAAATTTACAATCTTTTCTCAGACGGGTATAAAGTAATTTTTAAAGATCTTTCTTCATCTATTGAAAGAGCACTTTCTAAGAGTCTAATATTCCTCTTTGACCTGTTTTCAGCGCTATAAACTCACTTACTTATAGAATCTCTAAATGTCTTGCAAGTTTATTAAAACCTTTAACAGAGAAGATTTTTACTCAGTTTGTAGGATTTTATTCAGAAGTTCCATAATTTTCGTTTGCAATTGACTGACATTCCAGTTAGTTTTGATGTCGAGTCTCTGTTTACTAACGTGCCAGTACCTAATTCAATTAACATTATTAGATCTTTATTCAGCAAGAACAATATTTCAAGCGACATAGTAACATTCGAAAAATGTTTGACGTCTATATATTTTTCTTTTTGAGAAAAGTTTTACTCACAAACATCAGGAGCGGCCATGGGTTCTCCGTTTTCACCGGTTGTTGCTAATATACTTATGGAAGATTTTGGAAAAAAAGCCTTATCTACATTTTATCTAAAAACCAAGTGCTCGTGAAAATACGTCGATGACACTTTTGTCATTTGGCAACATGGTCCTTTTACGTTCAACGAGTTTCTATGTCATTTAAACTCAATTCATCAAAATATTCGTTTTATTATGGAATTAGAAAAAAACTCCTCTACGATTTTTGGACGTTTTAGTTAATCGAAATTAAGATGGTTCATTATCACATTCGGTTTATCAAAAACCTACCTATACGCATAGATATTTAAATAGATTGTCTCATCATCTTTCTCAGAAATTATCAGTAAATTCTTTAGTGTACAGAGCTGTTTCCTTAAGTAAATCCAAAAATCTTCAAAAATAGTTAAATCATCTAACCAAGGAGTTAGTCACAAAAAACTAAAATAGAAAAAGTATTAAACAATCTATTACAAAGTTTACGTCTGCGAAACCAAGAGTAACAGCAAAATCTATGTCTCAACCAGTGTCTATCTCTTCTTTACGGTATGTCAAAAGTAATATTGACCGTATAAAAAAACTGGTGTGCTCACCACACAACTTTCCTATAAGGAATTTCTACCTATTTTTTATTATCATATTGAAGAAAAACATCTTAGTCAAAAGAATAGAGAGTATTCAGAAAACTTCAGGTCTATAATTTTATTTGCTTAAAAGAAATAATAGTAAAAGTATTACACATTAGACAATTTTAATTTAATTTTTTTTTATCTTACCCACTTTAAAGTGATATGTATACGTTTGTATTGACTTCTTACAATGCTATGATTTTTTTGAAATTTTTTCCTTGATTTCTTTAAGATATAACCAAAATATGGTAAATTGAAGTTATGTTACCGTATCGCTTAGCCCCTAGATTTGTGCCTTCAATATTGCCTTCCTCTTCAGTAAATAAATTTTTTTTTCTAAAAAAATTGTCGCAGGCAGGATTCGAACTTAGATTATATTTAGAATTCATTTTAAATTATAAATCAAGTATCTAATAAACTGGTAATGTTAGAAGGTTTTTTTATTTGACTAAATTGTTAGGAACAATTGTAGAAATGTAAAAATAATTTGAATAATTTACATAGGTACAAAATGATATAAGAAAACCTGTTAAAAATGGCGTATACACTCACTTTCGGTTTTTGTACCAGATCCATCTTCTGATAGAACCGAAAAAGTATGATAAACCAGCTCTATACCAAATTTCAAGTTATTAGGATTTTTTGTTCGAGAGTTACCGTGGGTGCATTGTTATACACACACACAGACACTCAAATTTTTTTATCAAAAATACATTTTTTTGATCAAAAGACCTTGAAATGAAACGTAAAATTTTGCAAAAAAATTGCTATACTTTCCTTATATGAAAGTAAAAATGTTGTCTAAACACAACATTGTTAATCGGTTTTGTAGTCTTTCTTCTTTTCTACCTCTTGGGTCAACTCTTAAATCCGATGAAAAACGTTATTCCTTTTCAATCTGACGGTGTTTATAGCATTCCTTGCATTTGTAGTTGTACATACATAAGAGAAACGGGTAGAAGCGTGGGCATTCGTATTAAGATGCATCAAAAATGTAGTCGACTTAAACAATCATCAAAGTTAGCGGTGGTGAAATACATGCTAGAAACGGGTCATCAAATTATGGTTGAAAACAGTAAAATGTTGGCGAATGTTTCTAATTACTATCCGCAAAAAATAAGGAATCCATTAAAATAATTAAAAATCCTTTTAATGTTTACCGAGATTCTAGTTTTCCTTTACCGGAGATTTGTAAACCAGTTTTATTGATAGGGGACCGGTCTATAAAAGAAACACTTCACGACGCAATCAATCAGTTTGTTCCAGTTCTGAAGACGTCCACTTTGACGTGTGACAAGAGCTCAGCTTGTGTGATAACGACAACACAGAAATTATCCAAAATGGAAAAGTGCATTACGAATGGAAACCTGAATTCTGCTATGATAAAACATAATTTTCTTTTACAACTGCAAATAATAATACTCTTCTCTTAGCCATTCAAAGAGATTCCATTATTTTAAAAAATGCACTTATCAGGAGCTGAAGTACTAGGCAAACTCGACAATCTTAAAAATATTAAACAGGAAACGTTAATTTTAGAAAATGTTTTAAATATTTTCATTCGTCAACTTATGTATGTTTCTGTTGTCTTGATACGTTGATACAAAACACTAATAACAGTTAGCGCATTCTCTTCTAACTCTCCTCAAGTAGGCTCCTTTACTAGAGTTCTATTTAAACTTGTTGGCTTTGTCAAAGTACGTTTTTCATAGATCCTTGTAATTTACACTTGCTTAGTAAAATTATTCGATACTTTATTTACCTAGTTGTTGTTTTTTTTTCTTGAAGTTTACTAAGTATTTCTTCATATACTTGAGTTTTAGTTATATGGTCAGATTTAAGTTTTAGGAACGATACCTGAAACATTTGTACAAATCCAAGTACAAATTTTAAATACAATTTACTTACTGGGTCTTCAAAAACAGCGTATAGTAACGCAGGGCAGTTTTTGATTGTCAAAAAAGTTTCCACAAGAAAGAACCTTTTTATACTCAATACTTGCATATTCACAAAACTCCTTTAATACTGATATTTATAAATTTTGACTACAATCATTTTAATATCAACAAGCGATTTGTATTAGTATTATTACCAGAAAGACAAACAACTTTTGTATTCATGAAACAGTTGTTGATACTTTTTTTTAAAATGATCTACCAAAAAGTCAGTGGATTCATCGGAAAGTTCAACAAAATACAGCAATTTCACGTTTTGATTAAAGTAATTAAAATTTTTGAGTAGATTAATAAATATGTAAGGATACATAACATTTATAATATTAGCTTTGGTCTTAGTCCGACCTCTTGAGAAAATGTGGAATCCAAATGTTTTTAATAAATTTAGAAATACAGTCACGTTTGAAAACTAAGTCCATGCGTTGCTATGTGCTAGACTAAAGCTGCTTTTTTTTGTTGCACACCGTAGGTCATCATCTGTGACATCAATATTTTCAAAAAACAATTTTATACTTGCCGAGGTTGTTGTTTGGTTAGCTTTCTTGTGTATGTTACTTTTTATGTACTTTTATCTTTGATTATCAACAGAAATTTTAATATTGTATATCATACATCTTACACAGTCGTTTAATATTTTGGCACTTTCTCAGAAACTTGAATACTTCTTTAAGTTTGTCAGCAAAAACTCATTTACAAGCTAGAACCGAGTAATAAACTGCAGGTTAAAGTAATCGGGAAGACTTCTAACGTTTCGCTCCCTTGTGTAAAGAACTTGATCAGGGTGTAAATGAAATCAAAAATTTAAAGAAGTAAACGGAAATCTAATGAAGACTCACTACAGAGTTAGTTTAACAACTTGTAGACTAAGCCAGATTCTAAACTCCATAGAAGTGACTTAAAAAACAGTTGTCTCCGTGTTTATAGACAAAGTATCGTCACTGTGGGATGAACTCGGCTGTGATTAAAATACGTTCGATCTTGGATAAAGCAGTAACAACCAAAAATCTAAAAAGAGATAGTTCAAAACCCTTATCACGATTCAAGTTATTGGGGTGATTTCTATGCTTTCTTGTACTTTCCTATTGAAGACGAATGGAGATTTCGCATTAACCGAGACGTTATCAGAATTTATCTAATTTGGTCTGTAGTAAAATATTGTTCAGCAACCGTAGATTTAGAAATATGTTTTTTCTTTATACAACAGTTATGTTCTAAAATACGTGTGATGACGAAACGAACAGTTTCACCGATATAGACCAAACACATGAACAAGAAATTCGGTATACACTTTGAGATAAAAGTATAGGAAATTTGTCTTTGGGAAAAGGAAGAATTTGATAGATTTTACTTGTTTAGTTGAATATGGGTTTAATACTATTCTTACAAAGAAGTTTTCTTATTTGATCTGTGACCTTAGAAACTAGAAGGACGTAGAAATGTCGTCAAGTGTTCTAGTACGGAAATGTAGACAATTTATAACTGCTTGAATAACCATTGTTTACTAAGGTTCTAAATCTAGATTGTTAGGTTGGCAAATAGAAAAAGCGCGATGAACCAAAGACTCAATAACAGAACGTATCTGTGCCGGATGATGATGAGACAAAGCATGAAGATATCTGTCTGTATGTGTGGGTTTGCAATAAACAGTATGGCTTAAAAGTCTGTTAGGTTTACGTGTCACAAAAATGTCGAGAAATGGGAGAAAATCATTCTTTTCGATTTCCATGGTGAATTTGATATCAGGATGTTGGTTGTTTAGATGATCAAGAAACGTAAACAATTTAAAACGACCGTAAGAACAAACAATTAAAGTGTCATTAACATACCTAAACCAGACTTTAGGTTTTAATATCAATGATTTCAAAGTAACTGTTTTAAAGGTTTGGATAAAAGTGTTAGCTATAACAAGAGACAACGGAAAACCTATAGTGGCGCCAGAAATTTGTTTGGAAAATTTGTTATCAAATTAAATGTAAGTATATGACATACACTTATCGATCAGATGTAAGTAGGAGATTAGATATTACTGACGATAGGTCTAAAAGATATATCTTGTTTATGGGCTTTTAGGAAGTCCGTATAGACGAGATAGTTTAGAAGCTGAGGGGGTAAGTTATCGTTTGGTTTCAAAAAGTAAATTATAAAATCTGATGATTTTGCTGACTTTGCATTCAATCTTCAAAGTGGCATTATGAGTTGAAAGAGCGTAGGTATCCTCTGGCAGCATAAAATGTGTCTTCTCAACGAAATCCGTTTGATTCAAAATAACAGTAGCGTTGTTTTTGTCGGCTGAAAGAAAGATATTGCGGTTTCTACGAAAACTTTTCAAAGTTAACTCTTCCGACTTCCGACGAGATATAATGGATTTAGGAACTTCAGATAAATTAAAGAATTTGCAAGTTTTGAGATGTGACAAAAAAGATGTTTTATACAAGACTCAACATCACATAAAATGTCTTCGTTAGGAATGCGTTTGAGAGCAACAGCAAAATTCAAACCCTTGGGTAGCACCGATCTCTGTTCTGAAGTAAGAGTCAAATTAGATAGATCCAATCAGATACGAGCTTATTCCATCGCGACGATACTTCTTCTATAAACACGGAGACAACTTCTTCTTTTAAGTCTCTTGTATAGCGTTTAGAATTTACAAGTTGATTCACTAACTCTGTAGTGACTTTTTGCTAGACTATCATTTACTTCTTTAAGTATTAGATATCTTTCACGCCCTAACGAAGCACCTTACTTTGGTTACAACATCAACACGGTCCAAACTGTTTGTCAAATTTTGCAATGTGATGTTTATTTAAATTGTCTGTACTACACACAAAGCCAATGCCATGGGAGTGCGCGTGATTCAGCATCAGCATCTTAGCATATTGATCAACGAGTGCGAGTAGTGGCACGCAAAATAATTTTTTCCAGTCGTATAGACAGAAGCCACTGTGTGAGCTGGAGCAAGCAAAATTTTCTAGCTAAATAAAAACTAGTGTTTAGAGATAACTATCTTGAAATCCAGAAAGTAGTTTGAAACCCAGACGTAATCCTACGTATAACCAATGTATAGTACCAGTAAGCACATTAAAAATAAATGAGTATTATAGCAAAGCTAGGAGTTTTAGCGTTGGCTCTACGATGAAACGTATGAAGAGGAGATTCTATCACATGTCGGTATAACAACCATAAAAAACTCAAAACTGCTGTGAATACAAATCGCTTCAAGTAGAACAAGTTAGAAAAAACGAAACGAAACGTGCTGAACTTAATGTAAGAAATGAATAAGAAAGAACAAAAAAAAAGTAAAACTGCACTGAAAAATAATACGGACGCCTGAATCTACAATGGCAATGTTAAGGAAAGGAAACATGGTGAATATTATAACATGAACTATTCAACCACAAATAGATTGGGTTATAACTCAGAATCTAATTTCAAACAAATTTGCATTAATAAGTAAAAGTAGAATGTTCAAATTGGCACTTACATTCATGTGTTCTCAACAAATACAATCAATTAATTTTGATGGTGCTAAGTAGCGAAACGAAACTAGCATTTTAAATAGAGTCATAAACATCATTTTTTTACTAATTGCAATACATAATGCAAAAACAAACTGAAGTAATTTGTTTTGTAATTTTTTACACTTTACGTTCCATCAGGAATTACAATTTATGAATGTTACATAAAGGTTTTTTTATTGTTTATTAAGAAAACATAAAGAAACGTAATTATTTTAACTTTGATGAATCCTTTTTTTCTTCACCAAAGACATTTAACACTTCTAGTTTATTACTTTATTTTAACGACTTTGCTCCGTTTCTATAGTTAATTAACATTTAGAATTCGGTCATCTGAATTCTTAAAACTATGAGAGCTAAAATTGCTCATTGTTGTTTGTAATAATTGTCAAGTGCATCTGTATTAAATTATTTATAAATAATAACTTTCAAAGCATACCGCGAAATAAAAATAACTTTTAACGCTAACTATTAACCCCAATTTTATTGTTACAGATATTTAAATTTATTAATGCCGTATACTTAATAACAAGTTCCAAAAAACTTAAAATAAAAGTTTAGAGAATTTAAAAATGCGCTATATAAATTTAACCTATTGCAATTTATAACGTTGTTTTTAAGTTCATTGACTCTTTTATGAGTGAACAGGAAAAGTATATGAAATTTTTTAACATTGATTGTATTATGCATTACTAGAGCATACATACTGAATCCGTTTACTAATGTTTTATTGCTTACTGAGCAATAAGCGTTTTTGCTTTGAAATTACATTTTAGTTTTACCATAGCATTTATCAATAAGCTTTATTATTGAATTTTCTGAAAGTCGTATATAAATGCATTTTATGATTATAAAAAAAAAAAACGACTAAATTTTGTGTTTGTGCTCAACTTTAACATACGCAACTTTTTGGAGATTTTTTTAGTTTTCTGCGGGTTAAATAACCAATCAAATTTAAACGATATATAACCTTGTGAAAGTTGTAATAGGTTGTTTAACCTTTGTTTATCTCTGAAAAACGCCTGGAAGGGAGTTACAGGATTACGATTTATTATAGTAAAGACGTAGTTATAGGAATAAGGCGTTCCTGACAACATTATAAAAACATTGCAACAGCAAGGAACACTTTGTTCTTCTTTATTAAAGTATTAAAAGTGTATCCAGTAAATCACAAACGATAGATTACTTTAACTCCCGAAAATTAGTTAACCGTGAGATTCTTAATTATCAAAGTTTAATCAAACTTTTAATGATGGCTTTAGTTTCTCGTAACTGATACAAGTATGTATAATATACAAATATTTAATTATGTGCTCATTACGTATAAAATTGCATTGAAAAAACTGAGCGCCTAGCGCACACAATGCTGCTTCTTAGAGATGTTGGCAAATTTTTAAGCTCGACAAACGTCCCTGGTGTTGGGGAGTGTTAGCTTTGGAACTAATCCATCATAACTTTTCAGTATTAAGATTCTTTTATATACATTTAAACGCCCAAAGCTCTAGTATTGCACTTTATACTGTACATTTATCTCTTTAACATCCTTTTTGTACTCCTTTTTATGCCTAATAAACATGTAAAACGCTTCTTTACATAATTTGCATCCTGCTTGCCATATGCCTTATAAGTATTAGCTTTTAAAATACAAATATATCATAGATTGTATGCGTATCATAAATGTTGGTTTACTCACGACAGATTTTCTTCAAATGAATACATAGGAGACGTGGAAAAACTACGGTCTCTTTAATATTTATTAAACATCTAACCGAAAAAAGTTGCTACTCGTATTAAATTTTAAACTGGTATTTATTTATCATATAAAGTAATACCTTATTAGAATTGTCAACATTCTTCAATTTATTAACATAAAACAATACGAAACGTGCGTGTAATATACAAGAAAACATATATAGAATCTTATCGTTTATGTTGGTGGAGATAAACTCCTTTTAAAATCTTGTAAAGCCCTTGAACACGTCGTGAATCGCAAAGCTTTCCAACTAACTTCTTGTTTTCCCTTTAATTTCGATTCCATCAAGAAGCAAAATGAATATAAGGTTAGATAGAATGATAACTTATCACAAATCTTTACCTCAAACTTAGCACTCAGCCTGTGGACGCATTAAGAGCTTAGATTTCGATTTATGTGTCATCTTAGAAAATAATTGTGTGGCTATTGTACATAGAAACAAAACGAATGATAACTACATACACATATCTTTATATTCATATTACGCGTTCATTTCTATAACGATGAATGTTATGTTATAATATAAAGGAGAAATTACAATACCATCATAAGTTTTTTTGTTTATTGTAATAAACTAAAAGTAATAAAAAAATTTGTCTCGTTATTATACTGCTAAAGATACAAGGTTGCATTTTATTTATTATTTCTACACGTTTTTAACTTGTTTATGATTTTTATGCTAAATACTTTGATTGTTCATAGTTTTTTACTTGACCTGCTCTTTCGGAACGTTCAAAACATTATGGTGAGAACCGTGTAATTCAAGGTGCAATTACTGCTATAGATAGTTTTATGATGTAAAAAAAGGTATTTAAAAAGAAAATAGAATAGAACGTATCGGGATCTGTCGGTGGTAAGTTATAGATATAGGTTATCTACAGCAGTTGTTCCCAAACTCTTTTGGACCACGAACCCTTTTTCATAGTCAAAACTTGCCCACTGACCCCTGAGTGAAGAAACTACATAAATGCATAATATAAAAATTACAAATTTAACTTTGATGTCTTGAATGGTAAATGGTGACGTAACAATAAAATTAAAATAAAAAATTTTGTTGAAGAAGTATTATTCACTTTTGTTTTAAAATACAAAAAAAAATTTAATGAGTTGGATGAACCTGATAGGATGGGTGTATTTATGTCCAGCTCAATGTGTGTGCGTAGCAACCGCAAATCCCCACGAGTACTACTTTCTAGTCGGTTTCTTTTTTTTTCTGATGAGGCTCATAACGGCTCTGAATCCACGTTCTATCAAATAGAAAGACGGAAAAGAAATCAACAGCTTCTTTAATTAAATTTAATGTGTCATCGTCTAGTTTCAAATTCTCGTTAAATCTGACCAATAAATAATCATATAAGCGATGTCATTTTGAAAGATAATTAAATTGTGTCGCAAATCATTGTCTTTACTCTCCACGAATTCCGACACTAAATCAAAGAGCGAATAGAAGCAATCTAAACATGCACTTTTAGATAACCAACGTGCTTCTGTGTTAAGTAGTAAACGATCATAGTCACCATGATTTTACAAACAAAGCAAATAAACTCTCATTTAAGACATTCCTTTTGATTCTATTAACTGCTTATAATGTAATGATGCAAACGTTTACTAATATTTTTTTCAATCAAATAATGTCGATCAATGACACAATGTACCGATAATACATTCGGTATAGCTTGTTTCAAGTATGCCAGAAAGCCACGGTATCATCCTACCATACTAAGAGCACAGACAGAGACAGTAGCAACGGAGATGATATTAGTAAAGTGTATAACTTTTTCTCGAAAAATCTTTTTAATTAAGTAAATAACGTTTCACCTTTTGTATCAGTTCCCAAACATTTAGCAAATAACCATTTTTGAGAAAACTTTTCTTTTTTTACAAATCTCACATAAGCTAAAAGTAAAACTTCGTTTCCTGGTAATGTTAACTCTTCAAGCCGTATAGAGAATTCAAAAGTTTTTAAGTAAAGAGGCATTTTGTCGATCTTTCTACATACAGTATTATTACTCAGTGAAATTCTTTTTATAATATCGAAAGTTGGTTTGTGCAACACGGTTCGTATTACCTCACTTACAGCTGGTAGAATAAGTTCTTCACCAATAACGTGCCGCTTTCCGGAAAGAAAAATATTATAAAAAGCACGCAATTCATCGTCATCACTCTTATACGGATTTTTATTAAATATTCTCTAAGCTTAGAAGGTTTCATTGAGTTCTTTGACATTGTTTTATTACATAGAAGACACATAGGTAGAATACTATTTCCTGGTGACGGAATAAAGTCTTATTTCATATATTCAACACTGTATTGTCTACATTTTTCTTCGGCTCATTCATACTGTTATCTGAAAAAAAGGGACCCAAAAAGATATAGAAAAATATATTTATCAAAATCTTTATTTGCAACAAACCACTGTTAATTATATTTTTTTTAATGGAATGCTGCAATGTAACGCTCTCTTGAATTAATTAGTTGAGAAGTAAGAATAAAATTTCATATAAATATCACATATTGTGTAGGTACTCATTGTGTACCAATTAATTTTTCAAGAAAAATAAATCATTCAAAAAAACAGAATATAATAATACAGTAATATACGGCAATTCCAAACGTTCTCAGATTTTCTTATGCATTATATTAAATTATGAATCACAATATGTATAACTTTTTTTTACAAAATTATTGATAATTTATTCTTTAAAAACACATCTGTATTAGAAAAACTTACAATCCCTTCTTAAGTTTTTAATACAAAAGAAATATTTAATGAATGTTAAGGAATTACTGTACTAATAACTGTGATATATTATATTTATTTACACAACTTAAACAAACCTTAAATTTAAATTAAAAAGAGATATAAATTTTATTCAAATATACTTAATTAACGAAAGTACGTTATCTGCGTAACAATACCAAAAATTTTACTTCTTTTTGTCGAAGACTAGGACAATTTGTTGTATGTACTGCACATCGCGCATAACACAGAACGCCATTGTTGATTAGACGCACGGCTCTGTTATAGTTCATATTATAGATTAGTTGGTGCATGTATCGGTTTTATTGCGTTTTTGTATAAATATGTATAAATAGGCATGACACACCGCAATGCCTGTATTTTATGCACCTGCCTATATTTATATTTTAATAAGGACGTAGTCGCTAATAATTTATTTCTTGTTATTTATTTTAACTTACATATTAATAAAAACGTGTCACAATTTTTTCATGTTACCATAAATATTGCGCAGACCCCCTGACGTTGTTTAGGGACCCTCGAATCAATTTTAAATGTGCACGGACATCCTGAATGATCCTGGGGACCCCTGGGGATCCGTAGAGATCACTGGGTATTGCTGATCCAGAAAGTATCATAAAGAGTAAAAAAATATAGTAGAAAGAATTACATTGTTGTAAAAAAAATGAAAATGCAGTTGTTAATGAATATTCAGTCTCTAAGAATTATGAATAATCTTAGGCATTGTATTATTTTTCTACATCATATTCTGCTGGTTTTTAACACATCTTACTATTTTATTGACAAAAATTCAAAACATCAGCAGGCGGTTTTTTTGTAACGCAACTGTTTTTTGTTCTTTATTACACAACTCTGGAGTACCCTAGTAAAATACTTACTAGAATACACAACTTGTTTCAGGATATACTTTTATAATTTTGGTTTTAAATGTACCCTGTCCTTACTTGTCGAGCAGTAGAAGTTTTAAGAGCTTAAATTTCTGACGTTTAACAATTTGTGTGCTTAGGAGAGTGCTAAATGAACTGATTTCTAATACAGCCACACTACTGTATGTATATTTATATATTTCTGTCTGTAATTGTAGTGATTCTACACAAAACTTGCATCACTTTAGCTTAGAACACCGTAGTTGTCTACCTAAAGATACATTTAAAGCAACATTTCTTACTTCTAAGAACCAAAATCTGCGGTTGAAGCAAATTCAAACCATTTATATATGTATGTAGATAAGGCCGGTTGATGTAGTGTAACGTGTGGTGAACCTTTTAAGAAATCTTTTCATATAAAAAAATCCAATGGAAAAGGTTGGGATTGATTATATAAAAGCTAATGAGAATGTGCACCCAACATTTGTATAGTTTATAAACATGTTTTGACTTGTTTGTAACGCATTCTTTATATTTTTGTGTGAACCACTAAAGATTAGCATCATAGTATAGCAACGATTTGATAACAGTATATAGCTCAAAATGCTTTTAGGGTTTAACTCAACGGTTTAACCACAAATTTATCACATTTTACTATTCTTATATTTGTGGCAATTTTGTTTTTCGAGTCGTTTAACTTTTTCTTGTCCTTGTTCTTTAAATTATATTACACAGTGTTCCACGTCATGTGGACTTAAATTTGAATGTAACTTGATTACAGCTTTCTTCAATATCTAGGAATGCATTTAGAGTGTACTGTTACTGTTCGAATGTCATCCGACGTAGCATAGTTCAGATTTTGTCGACTTTTTTTTTAGTAGGAACAAATATTATTTTGAATGCAGCAAAAAAAATACTCTTTAATGGTAATGAATAGTCAATAGTTACTTGTATTTTTTTGACAATGTTCTATAGATCCGAAAAAATTTAAACATCAGATTTAGAGCTTACTTTAGGAAGGTCTGACAAAGCATTGATTGGCTAACAAATTCCTTTTAATAAATTTATCCGTCTTCTGACATAGTAAGTATTGATGAGGCAGACTGAGATTTTATTTGAAGCGTTGAACGATGCGTTTGATTTATTGGGCTAATAAAATAAATATAAAAATGAAGTATAAACAATAATGTATCAGAAAGGCATTTTTCTTTCTAAAATCATTTCTTCGCTAAAATAACTCGATAGCTTTCGTTGTCCAAAAATGACGTGGGTCTTGATGTAAGTTGTAATCAAAAAAATTAATAACGAAACTAAGTTCTTTTTCTAATAAAGTTACCTTCGAACTATGAGGTAGTTAAAAATGTAGCTTATATATACAGAAATACAGACTTGACTACTAGTTAAGTGAAGTGAACGACATACACAAAGTAGCATTACAATCACTTAGTAGTAGCAGTGATAATTATACTTAAGCAAAATATATTATTAATAAATGTTATTAATTGACTGATTTGCCACCAATGCTGCGTTTGATTTGATTTTGAAAACACTTGTTTAGGCAGTAACCGTTGATGCAAGACCTTTTTAGTTAGGCAACACGTCGTACATAAAATAAAACTTGTTGGCCTAACTTTTACATTCAAATTTTACAGTAGTAAATATAACACAAATATCAAATATTTCGTGATTAAGCAAAAACAGAGCGCACTGTCCAATAACATTTTACACAAAAAAAGTGTTATACTAAATTGTGACAACAAACATAATATATACGTAGAAGTCGTACGTGCAAACGACTGACAACGTATATACGAAAAATTAAAATAGAAAATACACTACTCACAATTTGTTTTTCGAAGTATGCGGTTAGCTAACGGTACCTTTTCCACAATTTCTTAAAATTTGCTAAAAAGTAAATTATCACGTACGTACACTGTTATTACAAATAAATTCGTTTGGTTCATACGATCTATGAGAAAAAAACCAGATGCGCCAAGTTTCTCTCAAATTAATACAGATCTTTTGGTAAATGAGTCTTTTAATTCATTTATGATTGTAGTAATTAATCAATGGTTTTAATGTCCTCAATTAACGTAATTTTAATAGCATTTTTAATACTTTGTAACTTGTACCGTCATCATAGAAATTTTTCTAAGATGAACGCACACGTGTCAATATCTTAATATTAATAGAACACGTGTATATAACCAAAGTTGCTAATGACAAAATTGAAAATCAAATTGTGCCGCAAAATGTCAAAGCATCGTAAATTGTCGTTTAGTACACACAATCGACGTAAATGATTTAAGATATTTAATAATGGAGAAACCCACGAGCCTTTATCCGTCTGACTTTCGTTTTACACAAAATCGAAATGAAAATGGCCGATTGAAAATGTAACCACGCATGTCACAATGGACAGATGACGTTTTGTATGTAAAAAGTACTTCCGAGACAGCATTCATACAATACGAAAATCACACTCTGCAGTACCAAATATAATGATAAATTTACGTTGAAAGAAGTATTGTTCAACTGACGTGTATCTGACTGAAACGTCCCAAAAAGAACTAATGAGATTGGTATAAATGCGACACATATAGACCCTAAGATCAATTGCAAGTGGTTCTAAAAGGAAAAGCTGTTAAAGACCAGGTTTTACTTTGTCCATACAAAACGGACATTTACAATTTAAATTATAAAACGGAAGCATAGAAGTCAAGAAAAGATTTAATACCGTCGCCAATTTTATTCTAGTTCCCTTCAAAAAGTAAATGTACAGAAACTTGCATTAGTATAGAATCGACCACAAAATTCATTGAGATGTACTTCATCTAAAGCAATACCGCCAAATTATTTTTACCAATACAACCTTGACTGTTGCCGAGCACATGCTTGTCAGTATCTGTTGGAGTTTATAATTATTTTTTTAGCGATTTAACTTTTTTTTTTTGTAAACTTCCAACAAATATTAAGATCTTAAAAGTAACTTGATTTTCAAAGGCATTTCAGGATGTACAGCGTTGCATAATATCCGTATATCATAGCACGTACCAAATTAACCAGGAATTTACTCCTTTGGTGCTGTACTGGTGCGAAATTCAAACTTCAATTTATTTGAATATTTACACGACTATAAATATAACTAATTTTACTAAAGCAAAAACACAATACAACAAACACTAAAAATTATATAGCTAACTAATTTAATAATAACTTACTAAATCAATTTATATAACATTGTGTAATAAAGAGAAGATAGTCAAGCAAAATAAAATTTTAAACAAAGCAAGCAAAACGGCAAAAAAACAAGTAAAACTAAAACTCAAAAAAGCTACAACATCAAAAAGATTGTTTAAAAAAACATGTAAAAACTAAACGACAAATTCAATCATTATAGAAACAAAATTATCAGTAAAACCAATTACTAAAACTTTATCTAAATTATTAAAAGTTAAATTGGTTTTTCTGTCACTCAATATTTGTTTGTAAGTTGAAAACGTCGCACATAAAGGTATTTGACTTTGAAATCCGGACAATATTATTTTTCTTCCATAACAGTAGAATCACAGGGTTTGTAAATAAAGTGAAACAATTTGTTATAAAAAATACATGTATTAAAGAAAACAAAAATTATATATTATTTTACTGCTTTATCTTGAAGGTCTTTATCATCACATGGAACTCATTGATACGCTGTTTCAGCGGGAAGGAGGATTTCGATAGTTTCTTTGCGGAACGGTTTTATTGTTTTACTTGTAGTAGTCTCGTACCACTGATGCAAGGATCGGAGCTTAGTAACAGCCTATTTATGATATCGAGATTGCAGGACTCTCGGCTAAACTTTTGAGCGTAATTTTGGCGGTACAGGCAGAAGTGCTTATTTTTAGCCTCAACGGTTTTCTCTGGCATCATTCCTATGAGCAACAAAACCTTTTTAATTATAATGAATCCATGAAATAGTATTTTATGGTCAGTAGGTGTCATTAGATGATATGAATATATGTTTACATACAATTTCGCTGTGTCTGAACAGAACCGTTGAAATTTTTGTGTTTATTTTGATATAGCTTCCAAAATTACTTTAAGGCGATATATGAAGCCAGAATCTATTTCGGTAATTGTTGTTGAGAGCTTATCGCCCGCAAAAAATCTTTGCTTGTATTTCCACCATTGCTGTGTTTAAAATTAGAACTAATTTTCCTGTATTTCCTTTTTTGCTACACTTTTGCTTTTCATTATCAGCTCTTAATTGCCATTTCTTTTGTGGCAATTTGTAGGCAAGATGAAGCACTGCTCTAAATAATCTTAATTCTTGCGTGAAAAGTCGACAACCCAAATTTAAGAGTGTCTTCATTTATTTGCTTTATCATGGATAAGTTATTAAAGTCCTTGTTTCACAAATGTAATAGTTTATTGTGGATTTAGTGTTGATTGTGCAGCATTGCACACTTTAGCATCAATGATTGTGAAGATCATCACATGTTTCACCAAAAAAATTTCGTTAATTTGTTGTTATTTGGATAGGCTCTATTAAATTAATTTTATTTTCGATGTAACTGAATTCCTCCTTTGCAATATTTGCTGTTTATTTTACAAATCTTATGCAAATCGAGCAGCAATATCGAGAAGAGAAAGGCAAAGGTTTTGCCATATTAACTTTATTCTTGGACACAAGATAATTGTAAATGAGACAAAGAAACCTTGGAAAATGTTCGCGTTACAATCAGAATTAATTTCCAATTTTTGCTAACATGTTGTTTGTTGGGATCCATCACACCCCTACTTATACATCAATATTAATGCGTCTCTTTAATTTGCCAAATGCTAAACTTCTGTTAAAGACACAAAAGTTGCGATACAATATGATTTAATACATTTTAGAGATTGATTTCAGCACAAGTAGTTTTTTGCACAGGGTAACAGTTTTTTTTAGCCATTTATAATAATGTGTAACTTTTGTTATTAAAGTTTTTAATTATATTGTACTGTTTCCTAGAAAGACCAACTTTGACAAACATAGACAATGCTTCCACTGTGGTTAATTGCTAAATTTTTCTATATTTTTTGCACGATTTGGAAATCTTGTTAAATTTTTTGTCACATTTGAAGCATCTGCCTTGCCTTCACATTAAAACTGAGTTGCAAAAGACAACTTTTCAGATGTCATTTCTCTTCGAATAGTTTCTGTTTTTCTTTTTTTACTTTGTTTGCTGACATCATCAATAAACTTTTGTGGGCGTCTCAGCAATATACTAAGACATTTAGTTTGATAACTCACCAAATTGGGTGAAGTTGGAATGTTTTTTTTTCTAGGATGATAATAGGATATCCCCTTCTTTAATATTATATAAAAATCATAATCGGGAATCGCCCAGAAGTATAAGGAAACTCTTCGAGTTTAACAAAATGCCATTTTCAAAATTGTTTAAAAAACTATGTTCCCGAAATTATTAATATTTCTATAAAATATATCCGGTTGGCTGAGTTTCTTCTCTAAGAATGTTATGACTAGACATACGTTCACAACCGTTATTCAAATCATATAAATCATTTAGAATTTTCTATATAGTATCGTCAGCTGCATGATATTCTACACTAGAGTTTGATGTTTTTGAAAAACTGGATAATTGATCATTTTCTGCATGATCACTACTGGTGCTTGACAATGCATTTTTCAGAACGTAAGGATGATGCCTAAGAAATATTCATGTTCAAAAACTAGTTGTTGCTTCGTTGAAACTCGAGAATAACACTTTGAAACGTTTGTATCGCAATAGAACGCCGAGCAAAAAATACACGCAAAATGGACGACGATCCAATTCCGACTGAGGCTGCTACTAATAGGTATCGCGGGGGAGCAAAAGAAGGTAGATTATTTATTCACGTATCTGAGATAGTAACTGGTTTTCCGTTATGAGCCATTCCGCGAAATCGACTTCGGATTTCGAAGATCGAGATTTTTATCTTGTGAGACAACACTAAGAATTTAACACTGTTATTAATTGATGTTAATGATCAACACCTCAGGAAGCAACAACAAGAAAAAAAGAAAGTATTATAAAAGTAGCTGTTCACATATCACCAAACAGGGTAATCAGCACATGTGTATTGACTTGATACGTCTTATCATATCCGTACAAATACTCAAAAGTTGGAAAGCGAACTACACATTTTTTGAATATAAGTGGTATAATCGCTTTGTGTGTATAGAATTGCTACTCTAAAAACCAAGGTTGTCGGCCATTATTATTGCTGTCAAGAGCTTTTCTAAAGCATTTTAAAGTAGAAAAAAGTTACGGCTAAGGAGTTACTGCTGCATAGAATGGTATTAAATCCTTCTAGGTAGGAAAGGGCGACAGAAAACACAACTTCATGTGTTTTTTAAGCGACGTTTCGAAGACAAAATGTCCATTTATTTCTACAGGCCACTGTATTCAATAAAAACAACATAATTAATACAAGAATACAAACCAGGTAATTTTGAACAATTATTTAAACTAATTAATTATAAAATTGTTTCGATGTTTTAGAATAACTAAAAACTAGGATGTAAAAAAAACAAAAATCAACTTACAAAAAACTAACAACAAGTAGCGATAAATTCGCCAAACACAGTCAATTGGTAAAAATAATAAATAACAAAAAATATTAAACTGTAAATGATTTAAAAAACAAACAATGTTTACAACAAACTCACGAACATCACAAAGACCAAAAACCAACTAACCAAAAACGTTGGCACTGAATAGTAACGGTTAAAAATTCGAGGTCATGACATTTCATGAATGAGGTTATTGTATACAGTACTAAGATTATTAGTATCTGTATTAAAATTTACATTGTTGTTATGGCCAGTGTTAATATGATGCAAGCAAGAGCCGATTCTGCTTTTTTGTTTTTGCAATCATATTGATTGTTTTTAATCCGATTAATAATTATTTGTTTAGTTTGCCCTATATAACATTTGTTGCATCTCATGCACTCGATTCTGTATATAACATTGTGTTTGTCATATAACTTTGTTTGATCTTTCGTTTCGGAATTAATTTTTTAGTTAACCCGGGAACGTTTATGATTTTAGTATACTCAAAATTAGAAGTAGTGTTAGTTTGGGTCGATGGTGATGGCATGTTGTTGGTGTTGTTCGTATGGAATAATATTTTGTTTATTAGATTCTTAAGATAATTGTTATTTTTTAAGATGTTTTTTAAGTTGTTTAGGTTTTTTGTTTTTGTTATAGATTTGATTATGTTAATTATTTGATGGTATGCATGTTTTGAAATATAATTAATGGTACGGTTGGATGCTATCGGTTTTGTGTACCAATCCGTTAATATAGAATTGTTCTGTTTCGACCTCGTGAGTAAAACTTAGATGTGGATCATAGCTATTAAAGATGTTTAACGTGTTGAGAATTTCGTTCTCAGGTATGCAACTGGTGACATTGCCCACGTAACAAAACAACAATGTGGGTTGAAAAGTGAGTTTGTCCAGTACAAACTGCAATAAATCATGCAGGACTAAGTTAGCTAAAGCTGGAGATGCCGGGTTTCTCATTGCAGCGCCAAATTTTTGTATATAAATTTTGCCCTTAAATGAGTAAAAGCTGAAGTCAAAAAGAAATTTGATAATGTCAATAAATTCAAAATACTTAAGTAAAGTATAACGTTTCAGTTCTCTCCAGTATTTCTGCATTGATTACAAAACTAGTTGCTTGGTGATGTTAGTAAACAAAGATGTAACATCGAATGACATTATGTGATAATTAGGTGAAATTGTAATGTTTTTAGTTTTTTCAACAAATTCATGTGAATTAGATATATTAGAAATATTAAATGTTATTAATGATATTGGAAATAAATTTAGGCAGATGGTAACTAGGTGCACCTATGCACGACACAACGGGTCTGACAAGACTATCGTCTTTATGCGTTTTAATTAATCCATAAAATTTGGGTGGTATACTTGTGTATGCGACTATTTTTTTGTAAGTAAGTCAATGTGTCCTTTGTTAAGTAGATCTTTGGCTAACTTATTATTTTTGTTTTGAAATTTGATTGGAGGATCTAAGTTAGTTTTTTTGCGTTTTCGTCCTTGATCTGATTTGAGTATCAATAAGTCTTTGTGAATTTTTAAAAAACGTTTAGTAGAAAATAACAATTTTTGAATAAAAAGTCTTCAGTATTTAATTTGTTTTTGTTGCTTCTGTTAACAAAATTGGTAATGACATGGACTATTTTACCTCTCAACCTTTCTATTCTTTCTATCGTCAATTACTGCTGCATGTTCCGAGGCTAATATGACGAGCAGCCGTGCAAATATTCGGGTGTTTGTGCATTTCTGTAACAACAACGTATTTTCAACTATTTTGACAACAAGCCAAATTAATAATGAATGCAGAAATATCAACGCATTTATTTACTATTTTTGACATGACTCCACATTTGTTAAATATCTGATAGTCTATGTCATTACCACAGCACAAATGCAACTTATTTTCAATTTCCGCAAACGTATAGTAGTATTTTAGAATCGGGAAGTCTTAAAAATAACTTTTAACATTTGTTATTGATTATGAACAGATTTGTAATATGTTATTAATATTAATAAACCGAGAAACTATATTTTTGAACAAGAACATTAACCCAATCACCACAAGTTTAGTAAGTTTGTGTTTTATTTATTTTTAGTTACATATGAACACGTTACGTTAAATTTATTGCTTATAACAATTAACAATCCCAAAACGATTTATTGTTCGTTATTCATGACAATAACACTACAATCAAAATATGATTATCGATTTGTTAAACTACGTGAATTTGCACCGAAAGAAATCATTCTTGTGACACAATTTCGTATAAACTGCAATTTTTAAAGTTTATTTTAATAAATTTCTGATTGAAATGTAAAATTTATACGATTCGCGAAATATTAATGTCTGCGAAACAGTTTAAAAATAGATTGTAAATCGGATTGTCCTGAAAAGTCCACTAACCTTGAGTTCTTCGAATTCAAACGGTACCTAAATCTGAATTTATTTTATTTCATCATGCGTTCAATCATCGTCCACAAAAATCGCATTACAAGACAAATAAAATAACAATTCAGCAAGTAAATATTCTTTTGACTAATTGCCTGTTGCCAAGCGGCGGTTTCGGAAAAGTGAAAACTCAGAACATTAAATCCATACCTTGGTAATTTATTACTATCATAAAAGTTCTTCTAAATACCTAACCCGATTTCTTGGTAGTAAGTTGCAGATGCAAAAAAACTTAACAAAATTGCATTAAAGAATTTCCGTTACAGCTGCGAAAATTTTGAGAGTTATTTTTAGCCGAGCCATTTATAAAGAATAACTCCAGCCGTTTCTTTTAATTGTCGGCATGGATACACATCTTTGTATTTTCATCGTTTTAATTATTTTAAAAAAAAGCATCCCTGACCCAAATATGTTAATACGGATTCTACAGTGAAATAAAATGTACGGTTTTTAATAACATTTTAATAAACGTTGTTTGATAACGCACCAACTAATTGTGATTTTATACGTTTGACGTGTTTTATAATTATTGTATGTTGCAACTATACTTTAATATAATTTTGATTAATTTCCGTGTTATTGATTAATGGTTTTTCTGCATCTGCTGTTACGATATTGTACTGATAGAACAAACCTCGGTCAAAAAGTCAGTTCTTAATGTTACAAATATTTCGTAATTGGATCAACTTTATACAATGACAGTGTACTTGATTAATGGTTGTATAACTCAATTAGGAATCTGTGTAACCTTATCAAATTGCCTGGTCTTGCAGTGATAAATACAAAATACAAAAATTATGAAACACTAGAAAAGCCAGTGTACGATAGACAGGCACGTATTGGTTTCCAAGTACACAATATCTTAGTTATAATAAGGTAGAACGTACATTAACAGCGGAGGGTGTACATTTCATTGCTATTAAGGACTCCCAATTAACTCAATTTGGGGCTTGGTGGTCGGCGGTAAATCTTACTCTTTTGCGCTCTGTCTTTTTCTAACTGCAGAACAAAATAAAAAGAAGGATACGTGCTTTCATACACACACACGAAATCGTCTTTTTCGATTTACTACAACTTCTAAAAAGAATAACTTTCATCTGCAGTTAAAATTACTTTGCAGATTTTGTTTAAGTTGTATTGAATTTCAAAATGTTATTTTAGTCTAACGACCTATTAAGTGCGCGTTAAAAATACAGTTTGAATTCATTCAATATAAACTTGGCACCCAGAAATGTGAACATTTATAAAGAATATATTGAGGCATTATTTAACTCTATTTATGTATTCTACTTAATTTGAACACTAATCAGTAAAAACTGGGTGAAGTTATAAATATACAATGGGATCATCTAAATATTGTTCTTAAATAACCGACAACTGTTTATTATATCATACTTTTTCACCTTGATAATAAACACCGTTCTCTTCACAGTATATACAATTAGCCATGTTGAAATGTATACCTTTCCTCTTAATAACTAACGAATAATTTCTAACGATACACACTTTGTTTACAGATTACATAACTTCTTTAAAATGAATCAGTTCTAAGAAAAGCGATAACTGTTCTTTTTTATCTCAAACAACGAATATGTACCGGCATGTATAGGTCCTATCAATTACTTTTATTGAAAGAGCTTTTAGTGTGCTCATCGAGTAACGTCTATTAGCATAAATTATTGAAACTGATGAATTGATGAGCTTTTTCTTTCGTATAGAATTACACCACTGTATCAGTTTTCTTGACTTAAAACTGACGAGAATATGAGATGAAAATTTTACGTCAAAAAAATTTACATTATCGAGTATACATATGCCGAGTACTCTTCTAAGAATCTGTAAAATATTTCTAATCGATTTCTGTTTTCGAAAAGTTTGTACATATACATTTATGGATTTATACTATTTCTCTTTACAAAAAAAGCGGTTACATATCTTTTTATCTCCGGTGATTTCGACGCCAACTATCGTGTTGTTCGTGAGTCACTGTTGTTTACGTTCTAATAAATTATTTTTGTGGTTTTAATAATTTAAGGATTTTTTATTTATTTATTATGGTCTGGAGTATTTTCTAATCGTTCGAAACCTATTGATTTTGGAAAATATTCGTAAGCAAGGAAAGTTAAAAAAATCTTATTATAACTTGATTTCTAGAAATTAAGGCAACATTTCACTTATAAAACATTTTTTTTTAAATAGACATATTAATAACAAAAATAATACAAAATAAATAATTTAACAAGAAGAGAAAATCTGTAAAAATATTTGATAGAATTTTTTTAAAGCAAACACGGATTAGATAATCTCGTTTTAGCATTAAAAAACATTAGATCCAATGATTACTGATTGGAATAAACAATTTTTTACGCAATGAATTCTAATTTTTCTGGGGTTTTAGGGTTTTTGTTGTTGAGTCACCAAAAATATAGAAATCTAGAGATCGTTTCAAAACTAAAGAATTCAACTTCAACATTAAGTTCACACATTGTTTACAGCTGATGTTTTTAGTTAGAATTTATTTCGCATGATCGTCAAATTCCGAATTTATTCGAGGCCCATCTCAACATTATTTAGTTTTGGAATTAACTCTAACAAGTTGTCTAATGTCAACACCAATTAGTCTGCCTCTATAAAGTTCTAGAAGATTTTTAAGTATCATGGTATAAGACGGTACTCTATTTGTAGTATACATTCATTCAATTGAATTGAGCGTCTTATTAGAAGTTATCATTCGACGCCAAATTTTTAACCAAGGTTTTTCCAGTAGAACTATATAACGTATGTTTAATACTAAATAGAACTTGTTATTGTGTTTGAATGGATAATTTTTGCAGTACTACTACTTGGTTTTGTACGCTTTCGAAATTTTTTTTAAATCAGTTGGTTTTTTACTTTCAATCAATTTATAACTGTAGCTGTTAAGTCAACACTTTAAATACTCATAGATACTAAGACATAACATGTAATTAAGTAGAATTTACGGTTTCTAGTAGTTTCTTGTGTTTTTTATCAATCGTTGGAAATTTATGGATATTACCGAGAATGCACACAGTTTTTTAGAGAATATAGTCACATATAAAAACTTTAGTAGAATATAAATAATTTTTTGATTTTTTTATAGCAGCTGGCAAAACCTTCTACTTCGATTCACAGTTCCAACCAGTAATGTCGACTCTTTTTGCAAACTTAGCCAAATTGAGAGATATAAATAAGTTATTCAAAGTTACATTTATCCCCTTTTTTAGCAAATGTTCTATTAATTTCATCACAATATGTTCAGATAATAACATAGGTGTTGAATCGTTCTTGCTCAATAAGGAAAACCATTTAACATCTTTTGTTACAAGGTCAGCTGCAAAACTTGTGTTTTGTTCTACAATTCATCTACTAGAAAGTTCTCAGCACCATATATATCCCACGAGCATAGAAACAAGATATAAACGCGTTTATCTTTTCCAGCGAAGTTGTTTATGGACTGCTGCTGAATTGTGTACTACAGCTTCAGTATGTTTCCTAATATTACGCAGTATGGAATTATCGGTAAAAAGCTTTCAAGAACTTGCACAAGTATTGTCAACGTTTCGTTCAGCATATCCAGTTGGCTGAGTTTCTTCTCGAAGAATCTTATGACGACGTATACGTTCACAACCGTTATTCGAATCATTCAAAATTTTCTATATAGTACCGTCAGCTGCACCATATTCTACACTAGAGTTTCTGGAAAACTGGATACATACTCATCTTCTTCATCATTACTACTGATGCTTGACAATGCATCTTCCAAAACTTATAATGCATCTTCCTCTGATACCACCACACTAGTATCACTACTATTATCACCGTCGGAATCGCACAAAGATAAATTATTATATTGCATACTACGTCTTCCGATTTTGGAACCTGTCATTGTTGTAACCGAAATTACCAAAGTTTTGCCCACTTTTCATCGGGGGGGTTAGAGAAATCGAAGAACTAAAACAACCAACCAAAATCTAACCAAGAACCTCTCAAATATTAGGTAATCAACTTGTAAACCAAGCCAGATACGAAACTATAGAAATGATTTAAGAAGAAGAAGAAGCCTCGGTATGCTCGATTTTGATTGGGTTACGGTCGAAAAAGGAGCAATGACCAGGAACCAAAGAAGCGATAGCTTCAAACCATGATCACTTTTAAGTTATTGGGGTATTTGTTGATTTCTGTGCTCTCTCGGGTTTTCCTATTGAAGAAGAATGTAGATCATCGAAACGTTATAAAAATATATATTGTGGCCTGTAGTAAAATGACGTTTAGCAACCGCAGACTTTGAAATATACCTTTTTCTTATGCAACGATCATGTTCTGAAACGCGTGTAACGACGAATCGACCGGTTTCACCAATGTAGATTAAACCACATCAACAAGGAATTTAGTACACATCTTGAAATAAAAGTGTAGGAAATTTGTCTTTAGGAGAAGAAAAAATCTGAGAGATTTTTCTTGTCGAGTTGAATTTGGATTAAAATATCATTTTTGCTAAGTACTTACTCTATTTGATCTGTAACCTTGTGCATGTATGGTAAAAATGCCAATTTTGGATTGGATTCGGAAGTAGAAATGTTGTTAGGTACTCGACCACGTGGATGTAGACGACGATTAATAACTGTTTCTTCACTAAGGTTTTAGTTAGATGACAGAGTTTCGAGTCCAGATTCTTAGGTTTGCAAATAGAAAAAGGGCGATAAACCCAAACATTAAATAACAGAACGTTTCTGTGCAGGATGATGAAGACCGTCGGACTTATGAGTCACAAGAACGTCGAGAAATGGGAGAGAACCATTAGTTTTAATTTCCATAGTAAATTTGATACCTAGGTGTTGATTGTTTAGATGACAATTTGAGATGACCATGAGACCAAACAATAAACGTGTCATTAACATACTTATTGATGATTCCAAAGCAACCGTTTCAAAAGATTCCATGAAAATGTTAGCTACAATCAATGATAGTAAATGTATAGAGTTGCTCAATTTGTATTCTCACAATGTAAATCGCTCCACTGCAAAAAATCTTGATGCGTGATGGCAGTTGTAGACGACGCGTCGGACGCTGCATAGAACTAGTGCTTAAATGCACTCTTTGAATACTTTTTCAATACGACAGTTTTGCAAATTCTTTTATAACAATTATATCATTTGTTGGTGTTGTAAAAACACGTGTCTACAAGTTGTTTGTAACAAAATTTTATTATTCTGGTTTAATTTGAATACATTGAGGTGTAACTTTGCAGTGCCAAGAACAAGGTGTGCTCTGTTTGGTGGCATAACAACCTGATTGCAACCAAAAACAAAAACCTCAAGATTATATATTGCAGGTTTCCAAAAAGCGAAACTATATTATATTTGTGAATTCATTTTAAATTACAAACTAAATATCTGATAAACTGTTAATGTTAGAATTTTTTTATTTAAATAAATTGTTAGGAAGTGTTATCTCTATAAAAAACTGTAAAAATAATTCGAATAATTTACATACGTACAAAATTATATAAGAAAAACTGTTAAAAATGGCGGATACATCCAATTACGGATTCTTTATCAAACACATCTTTTGATAGAGCCGAGAGAATATGAAAAGCCAGCTTCATACCAAACTTCAATCAATTAGGACTTTTGGTTCGAAGGTTATCGTGGGTACATCCAAAGATAATTTAAATAAGATGCAGCGCTCCGTATATAAAGTCAAAAGAATTTAGAGAAAAATTGTTATTTTTCAACGTATCTTGCTTTTATTTTAAGATATAAATTTTTTTCTAAAAAAAAATTGTCGTAGGCTGGGTTTCAACCTAGGATCATATATCGAACTCAATTTCAATTATAAATCAAATATCTAATAAACTGCTTATGTTAGAAAAATTTTTTATGTGAATAAATTGTTAAAAAAAATGAACTCTATAAAAAACTGTAAAAATAATTCGAATAATTTAATTCGTACAAAATTATATAAGAAAAACTGTTTAAAATGGCAGATACACCTATTTCCGGTTTTTTTATCACACCCATATTTTGATAGAACCGAGAAAATATGAAAAACCAGCTCCATACCAAGTTTCAAGTTACTAGGACTTTTGGTTCGTGAGTTATCGTGGGTACAACGTTACACACAGACCCACACACAGACACCCAAATTTTTTTTGTCAAAAATACGTTTTTCTGATTCAGGAGACCTTGAAACGTAAAATTCTTCAAAAATAATTTTTTGAAAAAAAATTGCGATCGCTATACTTTCCTTATAGGGAAGTAAAAATTATTGCATCAAACAGCAAAGAGATTAATTTTTTGTCCAGGTTTTCTTTGGTTCAAGTAAAAAATATTTAAAGCTTTATGTTTAAACGTAATTTCTTACTTTTAAGAAATTATAAATCATTAGAGGAGAATCCATAGCAGCAACAAAAACCTGTTCGTAAAACTTGTTATCAAATTGGAAGTAAGTAGATGATAAACACTTATTAATAAGAGGAACCAAACTTAAATCCTTGCTATGTTGAGACAGAATCTCTTTGATGATAATCAGCGAATCCTTAATAGGAACTTTGTAAAAAGTGAAGTAATATCAAACCTCATAAGAAAATCTTGGGGTTCAACTTTTATAGTTTCCAAACCATGAATAAATTGCTGAGAGTTGAGGATGTAAGAATAGGTTTTATCTGTAAAGTCGCAAAAAATTTTAGACAAGAACTTGACGTTGCAGGTAGGAGATTGGATAGTACTGACGATAGGTCGAAAGGTATAGACGAGGTGGTTTCGAATCTGAAAGGATAAGTCGACGGTTAGTTTTTGGAGGTATATTGGAAGATTTGATGATTTGGCTGAACTCATGTTCAATTATTGAAGTGGGATTACGAGTTAGAAGAGAATGCGTTTCTCAGGACAAAATAGAATTGATTTTTGCAGCGTAATCACTTAGGTTTAAAACGAGCTAACTCTTTCGACTTAGAAATGTTGGATTTAGGAACTTTAGATAATTCAAGGTTTTTGCCAGTGTGAATACGAATGTGATCTGAGATGTGACGAGTTAGATTAAAAACCACCTAGTCTATACGGATTTCACAAACACGATATTCCCTTTCGAGCGATCGTCAGTACTATCCAACCTCTTACCTACAAGCTAGCCAAGTTCTTGTCCAACATTCTTTGCGAATTTACAGGTAAAACTTCTTCTGACATCCCTAACGCTCAGCATTGTATTCAACGTTTAGAAACTATAAAACTTGAACCCTAACATCTTCTTGTGAGTTTTGATGTCACTTCACTTTTTACCATCTAAACAATCAGCACCTAGATATTAAATATACTATGGAAACCGAAACTAATGGTTCTCTCCCATTTCTTGACATTCTTGTAATTCGTAAGCTCAACGGACTTCTGGGCCATTCTGTTTATCGCAAATCCACCCATACGGACAGATGCCTTCGTGCTTCGTCTCATCGTCGTTCTGGACAAAAACGTTTTGTTATTGAATCTTTGGTTCATTGCACTTTTTCTATTTGCCACCTTGAAAATATAGACTCGTAATTTCGTCATCTTACTAGAACCTTGGTGAACAAAGGTTATATGAAGCGATATATTTGTCGGAGGCACCGAATATAAGCCTGCCGACGCCTATGGAATGTATACACGTGCACTATTGTTTGTGTTCCCATAAATTATGTTTAAAATGTTTAGTCTTTGTAACTTAATAACTTAGAATCAACCAATAAGGTTTGGATATTTTGTAATATTGCCTTATATGGGCAAGGAACGCGTGTGAAATTACAATTTTTTCATGCGAATGGAACGACACCAGCTAGAAAATGTAACTTGTAAGAGGGCAGATTGAAATGATATTTGGTGGTGACAACTTGATAAGATAAAAGAGCTGGTGTCGGATCGTTTGTTCCAGTGTTGATCATTAAACGTTTATAAATTTAATTTTTATATTAATGAAATTAGTTTTGTTTGTTTGTGTTATTGACTTTGTTTGAAATTTGTAATGGTAACTTTTGCAATAGTAAATAAATTGTGTAAACGGTCAGTGTCGTGCGTTAATAAATTATTGATGCAGTCTAACCCAGCACAAACGCCCAGCGGAGCCCCTTTTATTTTCTATGCGTCTCTGACATATTTATCAATTATAATATAATTTAAATAGTTATTAATCGCTGTTTACATCTACGTGCTCGATTTTCTAAGGACATTTCTACTTCCGAATCCAATTCGAAATTGAGATTTTTACCCTACATTCACAAAGTTACAGATGAAATAAGGAAATTTTGTAAAAATAGATTTAAACCCATATTCAACTCTATAGGCAAAATCTCTCAGATTCTTCTTTCTCCCAAAGAGTAATTTCCTACACTTTAATTTCAAGGTGTATACCAAATTGTTTGTTCATGTGGTTTACTCTACAATGGTGAAATAGGTCGTTCTGTCATTACACGCGCTTCAGAACATGATCGTTGTACAAGAAAAGGGCATATTTTTAAGTCTGCGGTTACTGAACATAATTTTACTACAGTAACAATATAGATTTTTCGAGTTTAGAATCTGGCTTGATTCACAAGTTGTTTACCTAACTTTTGAAGGGTTCTTAATTAGGTTTTGGTTGCTTGTTTGAGTTCTTCGATTTCTCTAACGCCCTGAGGAAGTTCTTTACGAAAGTGCGCGAAACGTTGACGACTTTGGTTACAACAATAACACGGTCCAAACCCGGAAGACGTTCTCATCGAAGTATAGACTCCGGCTGTGGAAGCCTTCGCTATTAGGTTATCATTTTGCAGTTCGGTTTCAGTAAGACATTTCTTGAACTTACTAATTTTTCAAAACTTTTAAAGTTGTAGTTATTGGAAATATCATTGTTCAAAACTATTTCACTTACTTAGCGATTTATTAATATATGTACATAAATGTTTACAAACGTGTCAATGCTTGCAGATTAGGAGTAATTGTGGCGCTTATAATGATAAGAAAAGCGATTACATACACAATGCCAACAAAAATTATATCAATAACCATTTTTAAGAAAAGTAATAAAAATTTGTTAAAATTGGAACGAAAGAAAAAAAATTAGAAGCGAATATAAATTGAGAACTCCATTGTGACCGCATCCGTACTTCTAGTGTTAGCAATATAGAAAAGCAAAACAAAATGTTAATTATTATTAAAATTCTCTGATAATCAACAAAACTGTATCAAACGCTGCCATAAGCAAAATAACGAATATAATTTTATAAAAATAAGCAAAAATCTAAAACTACAAATGATTCAATACAAAATCATCTAAAAAAGTTTGTAAAAACAACTTTCTTTATTCTTTAGTTAGTTCGCAAATAACATTTATTCTATCAAAATGTTTCCCAAGGACAATGTTCGGTTAATTAATACTGAAAAAGATCTAGCTAATTAAAACAAAATGTTTTTATGTTGGTGCTGTTCTTTTCCTTGAACTACAAATTCTTTATGCTTCAGAGTATGTACTCAATTTCTTTTCCACTTCTCTCAGTACATCTTCATTTACGTCTTTAAGTAGATTCTGCATTTTTCTAACTACACATTTCTTTTTGGAAATGAGGCTTTTGAAATTTTTCTGTTTATGATCACCCGATGTTTTTTATACTGTTTTTGCTTTTCTTTTACTTATTTTCAGATTTAGCGTTTCTAATAATTCTTCTTTGTTCTCTGTAAGAATTAAAATAACATTTGTAAAAACCTTAACTTGTTTACTTTTTCTTTTTGCATTTAGACTCCGCCTCTATAAGTAACCAACTCTCTCACATCGTACAGTTTTTGTCGAATGTCGCAGTTAGAGTAGGCTGAAAAAAGAAAGCATTTCTGTCACACAACTTGTATTATGTTTGCTTTCTGATAGTGGTTTCACTTTAAACTGGTTATTTAATTTCCGTTTTTTAGTACTTGGAAGAGTTGGTTCCACTTTTTAAAGTCTTTCCGGTCAACTTACTTTACTTTTTCTAATACTTCTCTCGCTGTGTTATTGCTTATGTACAAGGTGTCAAGGTGCCATTTTCATCTTGTTTCTCCAGTCAATGACACGCTGCTTACTTTTGTCTTTGATGTATAGTTAATGTAATTTGTAAAGGACCTGTCACACGATATGCGTAGTAGACGAAATTGACGCGACGGACCCATTCTAAGGAATGTAATACAATAAGTAGCGTTCTGATACGCCGTCTTTAGAAAGTCGGGCAAAAAAGCTCCGCCCACAGGTCCTTAACAAATTACGCCAAAACTAACTTTTTTTCTTCCGTTTCTGATTTATAGAACTTAAAATTCAATTTTAATTTCATTTTTGGCTGTCATAGTACAGTAGTGTTTTTAATGTTACATGTTAGACATTATACTAATAAAACATAAAACTTTCATTTTGCAAGTACATCGACAATCAATAATAAAAGGAACTTTGTTTATGTCTATTATTCGTTGAAATCAAAATTATTACAATCAAACGATGGTACTTTCAATTACACTAATTGTTAGGATTGAGAGTAATCGTTAATATAAACTAAATTTTCATTGCCTTAAAATTTTATTGTGTTGGTTTTATCAAGAATCATAAAAAAATTATTTTTATGAATCACATTAAAATTAAGTTTTTTTTAGTTCTGATATACACAATGATAATTAGCTAATTGACTGCTTAAATAATATATCATTTAAATTTGATCTTTAATTTTTGTGGCGTCGAAAAAAGCATAACTATTATATTTCTATACAACTTTAAGCAGATTAAAATTTTAAGAATAGAAGTCGTAAAAGTTAAAAATGCATTAAGGATTCTAATATCCAAGTAAATTTAACCCTCGGCGTGGCGAAGATGAGGTGAAAATTTAACGTAGCAACAAAGCTTTTTAAAATAAGTTGTCACGTTTTAGAACAGTTATGTAAGCCAGCAACCCCAAATCCCCACATCTGCAGTGCTGCCAATATAGGTATCATAACACCCTAAATATTCAAGCGTGGTGTCTGCCATGTGTATGCATGGGATGCTCCTTCCTATTTCTCTGTTTTATCTTTTCTTGAACCTCATGTTTACTTATTTATTGCGTACACGATTTTGAATCTCTAAAACAAAATACTTATTTTTATATCCCAAAGATTTGTCATAACTTCAACAAAACTTTTCAATGAAAAATTTTTGAGCTACACAACTCTTACTTTGCAGTAAAGAAGTCGTAGGATTTTAAGCTTCATCCTACAATAAGATTAATGTGTTTACTTTAATACGTCTTAAAAATCCGAAGAAAGTGGCTAAATGATCTTTAATTGGGCGTTGATACTTAAACTTCCGAAACTTTTAACAAACAGATTAATGTTTTGGTAGACGATTCTTGTCGGGGCTGATAGATCCCAACCCCGTTCCGAGTCTGATCCCCGACACCAGAAGTGCGAACTTGTCGGAGAATAGTAGGCGCGTGCTCGGACTGTAAAGTTCCTTTCATGGGGGTGTTGATACTGCAATAGTAGGGCCATTGGCTGTGGCAGATTGATCATATTAACTCCAAATTACATTTCCTCTTTGTACATTAAACGCACTCAACAAGATTGCGCTTATTTTTATCTTTTTATGAATCTAATACTGTTTAAACTGTTTACTGACTTTTTATCTATATTAATTCGAGTGATTGATAAGTTTTTACAACCAGTAATATGCACTTTTCGAATTTTGCATCGTTTTAATTAGATTTAACAGCATTAATGCTTCTATTAGTTTTTTTGGCAAGTATCATAAATTTAAAAGTTGATCTTAACATCTACATAGTCTAAAAACGTGTCACAAAAGGTTTTGTTTTAAGAATCAGCGTTAAATCCTGGTAAAGACCCGCACGTCTTGTGTTCGCTTTGGGCCTGAAGTTGCTCTTTACATGATTGACTTCTTGTGGTACTTCTTAACTTGTATACATCGTTATTTTCTTTTTATTTATTTAGCTGGTACACAGAAACTTGTTTATTAGATGTCTATTTGTGTTTTTCTGTTGGTACTTAAGATTTAATCGGCAAACGAGTAATAATATGCAAAGCTTAACGTTTAAAAACGGTTTTTTTATCATTATAGTAAACATTCAACTTCTAAGCATAACTTATTGATTTTTGTTTAGGAGTGAATAATTAATATACATGTGATTTTTTAAACTTTGCAGATCACTTTATTTGTACTTTGTCCTTTTTTATCATAGAAACTATTCTAGTAAGAATCTACAAATGTTTTTGGGGAGCAAAATTAATTTATGAATATAAATAGCCTTTCCAGTTTTGGCACAAAACATCACAGTTAAGAAAAACTACTTTCAGATGCATAATCTTGTATTGAATTTGCATATCATAACAGAGCGTTTTACACTTTGCTAAAGACCTAAACAAGAGAAGAAGACAAGGAGGCATAGTCGCTAACTTTTACTCTATTTTGGAAATTTGTTTTTCAAACAAAATGTTCCAGACACTTTTAGAATGTTAAATACGTATCATAGGTCACCCCTAATGTAATATATCGGGGGTTCGTTCGCGAAGTTTCTAAAGACCCCCACTTATGTAGTGAATGTTGATAAATTACCATGAAAATTAATCTGTAACCTATTTTCACATAAATTTCTTTTATATTACTTAATTAAGTGGTATATTTAATGCAACGCTTAAGTTATAGAACTAATCGTGATAGATGCTGACGTATAAATTAAAAACAAATTACTTTATTTAAAATATCCAAGAAATAAATGAAGTGTTAAAGTTAGCAAGTTAAGAAGGGGTGCAAGCACAACGTGCCTGCAAGAACGGAGAGGAGGATTATGTTATCAACTTGATATCACATTGATATGAAGTTATAGCCTGGATGTGGTTAGATTCACTGATGTGAATGTACCAAGCCGATACACATCGATATCAACAGCGCTCTCAATAAATATGATTGCGTTCTGAAATTGTAGTGGATAAAAATTTATCAGAAATAAATTATGACTAACTTAATTTTAATATTAAATTCTTAGATTTTAACAATCACCGAGATTCGGCATTTTCCGCATATCAAAACATAATTTCACTTTATTCAATATTACCCCACATTTGATTTTAACCCTTAAATTAGGTATTCCTGATATAATAGCGAATCTAACAAGAAAACATTTATCGACTTTACGTGTATTATTTTAATCGATTTTTTTCTTTTTCAGCTTGACGGCGATTTAGTATTTGAAAATAATTTAGATGAATCCAAAATAGTCAATGGAGACAATAAACATATATTAGAAAAAAGAGATTTTAAAAATCACGAATTTAGTAAATCTAGTCAACCTGCGGACGACGATTATTGGCTGTCGAGAACCGTAAAAAGGTTTAAAAGGCACTGGTTATCTGGTAGTTGGTTTGGTGGTTCGGAAAACGAAAACAAAGTGAGGCAACGTAGATCACCACAAGGACAACTCTCAAACGCCGAGGTAATGTTCTTCTTAAAGCATCTAGTACTTAAGTAATGTTTTTTTGTAGAACTACGATGATTTTGACGACAATAATGAAGTGGAGAATGTTGTTCCTTTATCTCACTACGGACATGGAGAGTAAGCGTAAAGAATAATTTGAAATGCTTAATAAGTGCTGTTATTTTTAGAACGGATGATGAAGATGACATCGAAAATATATCGGGATCGGGCGCTGTTGATAACGGACATGAAATTATAGTTCCTGGTCAACCAAGTAAATAATCTACATTACATTGCTTTAGCTTTAACGGAATTGTAACAATTTTTTTTTAGTTTATTACCGAATTACCATGGCCGTTTTTGAACCTTTTATAGAAGCTTTTAATGACCGTCACAGCCCAGAATACAAAGAAATTTCTGAAAACTTAGTTACATCCGTAAATAGATTATACGACTCTTTACCTGGAAGACAGTCAGCTACAGTGATTAGATTACAGTAAATAATTTATTGTATGCAATTTTTTATCTAATATTATTTGTTTAGAAAACGCGAAGCAGATGTATTTTCAAGCAAGGTCACCATGGATTTAGGATCTGTAGATTATTACGATCATGGTAGAATTAGAAACCATTTGTACTCTCACATACGTAACTACCACACGCTCGGACCATACAAAGTCACAACCGATGAATTCACTTTTAGAAAATTCGAAGGTATATATTTCCAGTATAATTGAAAAAAATGCAGTTTTCGTTTTCTTTTGTTTCTAATTTAATTTGTTTTTATTTTTTATTGTCCTCGTGTATTCCAATTTTCGTTACATTCCTTTGTCACCTTTCCTACATTAGGATCCCAAGGATTACCCGATTGTGGTCCTGATCAACTACCTTGCCATAGCGGCGAATGCGTACCGGTATCAGCAAGATGCAATCACATTTTTGAATGTCGTGATCACTCAGATGAAGCTGGTTGTGGTACGTTTTATTTGTGTTTTTTTTTATTTTGAAACGTTAATTAAATTAGGAAAAATAGCAATTTGGTAATGGTGGAGGGTTATACAGTATATTGTAATAGTAGAAACCGTATACTGGTACCGAGTATAGAGAATTTGCTGCATAAAACGCTTTAATCAAATATTTAAAATTATGCCTACGCAAATCATATTAATTTTGAATGAAGCTGCTACTAATTTTGAATTCTAATATCGACATATTTTCCCATTATCATTTAAACTAACTCATGAATAAATATATCAAGTTCATCTCGCTTTTAAAAGAACAACAACAGTTTAAATATAAATTGACAAAGAGTAATTCCAATTCCTTACACCACGTTTTTATTATAAATTTTTTGTTACAATTGCAGTTTAAATGAACCAAATGTTTTTTGGTTATTTATTTTTAGGTTTATTCCTCATTTTAAAATTTTTTTTGTAGAATATCTCTTTACTGTTGGGTGCATTACTTCAGTAAGTTGCTGCAGTTACAAGGTATAATTAGTTTCTAAAAAAATGTGGGAAGGTGACTAATTACTGAATTATCACTGTGTTGTTCTACATTAGTTTGCTTTGTAAAATTCGCACTTGGAGCAAAATGCTGAACGGTTTTATTAAGTTTTTTTCTTAATATGGAAATCGAAATAAAATCTTTACGTATTTTAGCTTTACAAGATCATAGTTTTAATGCATAGATATATTATACAATAAATGCATGTTGTAGATATAATAAATAATTAATAAAATGTGTAATAGTAATAATTTGATGCATTCAGTACTGCAATGCTTAAGGTAATAAGTGTGTACATATTTTAAAATAACATTAGTTTGTACAAATTAATTCACATCTGCTCGTTAATAAATTCATTAATGGTTCATACGCTTTAAGATAATAGATTAATCTTTAAAGATTGTATTCATCGTAGCTTTTTAAATTTCTAGTTTGGATGCAAACCTCAAAACAGGCAGTTTTACAATCAATAATGTTCTAATAATGTACTCTTTGAGTAGATGGCAGTATAAGTTAGCTTTTAGACATTAAAATTTATAAATTTTTAGATTTAACGTATTTGTATTATAAGTAGAACTCAGTATGTTATTAGCGTTGTATTTAGAATGTTATTGGATTATGGGTTCAACTAAGCTTGAAATACTTAAATTTTGGGATTATATTTATTATTCCACATAGCACAAAATATTCTAGGAACATCTTTGAAAAATCCGCTCAGCAACTAATGGATATCTCAAAGAGTTTCAAAAATATCTACGGGACGTACGTAAGGTGGAGCCCCTTTGTTTGCCCTTAGCACTGCCCTAAAACTGTTCTTATTATGCAGATAAGGTCACACTGGGACCTTGTCAGGAAAATAAAAACACTGGGTTTATTAAGAATGATGTTACACAACTAAAAACCAATAATTAAAATTGTTTGAAAGCTTTGCTAGATGTAGACATACAGGAAAGACCTATTAGGTGATTTCCATGAATTATCCTATAGTCTAACAACAGGAGACCCAATCGAATCGATCAATGATCCCAGTGAGAACATCTTAATGGGAGCAAATTGGTTTATTCTGAAGAAATTGTGCTATGTGGGATAGTACTTAGTACTTATTCATGGCTTGGGTGATCATAAGCGTTTTCATACAAAGTTTCTATAACTAGTATTTATTTCTGTGTTGTAATATTTGTTTTGATTTTTCTGGAAAACAGAGACACAATTTGTCGAATTTTACATTTTAATCACAAATTTAAACGTTAGGACTACTTAAAAGTTAAAAATAATCTTTAATAAAAGAATTCTTTGTCATTATCATCATACTTAAATTTTGTGTATTCGTAGATGAGCGTATTATTCTAATATCAGAATCAACAGTAAGAAATTGACGACTATACAATGCTTTTACGTTTTTGTTGAGTTATTCTAGTGTTTCTTCTATTGATTGCTTAACACGCAATAAGACGTAGGCTTCTACAAAATATTTAGTTTTGATGATAACATTTGTTGACGACTTAGTCGACATGTCAGGATTAACTCAATGTCATTAATTTAAACCCAAAATAAACGTTTATTCAACATAAAATAATGTAAAAAAAAGAACAGAGCGCATACTTAACGTGTAACGCGACCCGCGTCCTACACCCGACTTCCATGCGTGCGCACCCAAACGAGGCCGCCCCAGGTCGCATTCAAAAGCAGGGCGCCAACAACTCGGGCATCGAGATTCATTTGTGTCTCCGCAATTACAGACTACTACTACAGTATTAACAAACAAATGATTACTCTACGTATTTTAAAACAAAGGTACTAATTACTACTTATCTAACATAGTCTTCAAACTTTCGCAGCACTTTTCGTACACGTTTACCGGGAATTGGTGGATTGGGTTCAACCCTCTTCGGTTCACTATCACTTTCACTTTTCTCTTGCGCGTTGTCAGTTGCTCCAGGTTCGTTATCAGTGGTCGACTCGAGTTCTTCGTCCGATGAACTTTCTTCGTCGTCCGGTAGGTTGTACAACTTCAGCTGGCTAACGTGGGCCGTGGTGGTAAAATAACGCTCTCCGCTACCCTCAATATTGTTCACTCGCTAAATATTAATTGGCAAGACCTCCGTAACCACCATAGGGCCTCTGTGTTTTGGCTGTAATTTTGTGCTCTCACCTGTCGCAGTAGGTACTCGTCGCAGCATCACGATATCTCCGATGTTGTAAGTAACACCTTTGAATCGTTTCACATCGTAGCGCGATTTGTATTTTCTTTGCTCCTGCAGGATTGTTTCCCGGATCTCTTTCTGGATGTTTTCCGATGTCGTCCAGTCAGCATCCTCGTCCTCTACGTACGATGACAGTGTACCGCTACCATTATTGCTGGTATAATTGTGCGGTTGGCTCGTTCCACTTAGCCGTTTGCGCGAGGCCACTGGGTCGCATTGAGAGTGTGTCGAATTCCATACTTGGCAACAAAGTCCGCAAACTTCGATGAGGTAAAGCTCGTCCCTCGGTCACTTACGATTCGATGGGGAATCCTGTACTGGTTCATTAAATTCTCAAGCGCGTTTATTGTTACCTCCGTTTTTGTGTTTGGCATTGCAAATATTTTAACATATTTGGTTAGCGCATCCACCACTACCAAGAAATAACTATTGCCCCGGTCACTTTTAACGAAAGAGCCCAGATGATCGATGTGCAGCCGCGAAAATGGTCGCTTCGGTGGTTCAATCGGATTCAATTCACCCAGCCGCTTACCTCCTGGCACTTTACTCAATAAACACTCAAGCTCAAATATTTATATGTTGTCTAACGTAACGTTTCATTCGCGGAAACCAATACAGCGTTCTAATGTTGGCACACGTGCGATCTACTCCGCCATGTCCTAATAGATCATGATTCTTCACAACTACACTCTTGCCCAGCGCACTTGGTATCATTTACATCTGTTTGTGGCCTCCGTTCATCTCACATGCGCAATAAAGTTTACTGTTTTTAAAAACATAACCTTAAAGTCATGCTTGCAGTCCGATCATACAGTTTCAAGATGGAGAGGCTCACTAGGACTCTTTTTAAATCCTCGAAGGCTGCATCCTCCTCGAAGCTCCATTTAAACTTTGTCGCTTTGCGTGTCAAAACGCTAAGGTATCTCGCTCTCGTTGCGTAATTTTCGATAAAACGTCAAAAGTACGATGTCAATCCAAGGAAGTGTCGCATTTCATGCACGTTTGTCGGTCGGGGAAACTTTGTTATCGCAACCGTTTTGTTATGCCACGGTCGTACCCCGCTTGTGCTAATTATGTATCCCAAATAATCCACTTCCTTACGACCAAAATGGCACTTGCGTAATTTCACTGTAAGTTTGGCTCGTCGGAAGACTTCAAACACCAACCGTAATCTCCGTAGCATATCATCCCAATCTCGTGCTGGAATCATAATGTCGTTCAGGTGGGACATCGCTACTTTGTTTCTCAAGGGTCCCAGCATCATGTTGATGAGTTTGCTAAACTCGTATGGCACGTTTGTTAAACCAAAAATTAAACGTTCAAACTGACCTGTTCCGTCTGGAGTAATAAACGCAGTTTTCGACTTCGACTCCTTGCTTATCGGCATTTGAAGGTAACCGTGCGCTAGGTTCAACGTTGTAAACAATCTACTCTCGCTCAAATTTTCCATTTGCTCATCGGAAAGTTACTTTTGACCGTATTTCTATTTAAGGCTCGGTAGTCTACTACTAAACGCGGTACGCCACTTTTCTTCGCAATTAACAACACTGGGCTCGCATAATCTGAATTTCTCTGTCACTATTCCGCACGCCTTCCACTCATTAACAATTTTGTTTATTGTCTCACGTTCGGGTAAACTCGCACGTTAGGGCTTTGACCGCTCTGGAACGCCCTTGTCCTTGATTGTTACCGTCATCAAATCTGCACACCCTAATTCGCGCAAATGAAAAGAGAAGCAATCGCGAAATTTGGTGCACAAGTTTTGTAATTCTCCTTTCACTCCTACATCCACGTCGTTATCTACGTTCAGCATGTCCATCGTGATCTCCACGGGCTCAGCTACCCTTTCCTCACCTCTGGGTTTATTTTCGCATTTCAGGTACCCTACCGTTGCACCGGCTCAAACTTCCACGTCTTTGTCCGTTGCGTTCATCACAGGAACCATTATCTGTACGTCTCGCACACTGCTCTCACCAGGTTGATACTGTTGGCAATCAACACGTCGGTTTTCTTTGTGGTTATCCTCGCGCGCTGGGTAGTTTCTTCTATTTCTAAATCCTTGATGGAAACTCGTTTCGCTCTCCGAACACTCACTTGTCGTCGATTCTGGCATAGGCGATGTTGTATTTTTCGTGAAGGTTCTACCCACTAACACTTCAACTCCAGGTACGCGTGCACCGTCGATCTCGATCGTTGCGTTAGCCTAACGATTGCAGCATATCGCTGGACTCTCCTTTCCAAACCCGTATATTTCTTGGTTGGTCGCAGTAATTTCAGTCTGGTCAAAAAGTTTGTTAAATACCGTCGCTTGCGTTGTACAGATCGAACTGCCTGTATCGACCATAGCGTTTACTGTTTCGCCGTTTACTGTGATTTCTGGCAGGAATTTTTTTACGCTGGTCGCTCATTCCTAGGTGTGTCCGTTGCCCGTTTGTTTCGCTTGGTACAATTCTCTCTAGTGTGACCCGGTTGTTTACACCTGAAGCGTGCTTTATAATCTCTAGGTCGTGGGCTCTCACTGGCGTAATGTCCCTCCAAACAACGTACACTCTGTCTCGGTTTCCCGCTCGTATTCTATGTTTTTATTGGTGTCGCGTCTCGCGTTTTCTCGCTCGAACAATTCCCGTCGGAACGATTTCGATAAAGCACTTCTCCGAGTTCGCGTCACTCTTTGTAATGCCATAATGTCATGCAATAAGTCATTTGCGTCATGATGCTCTTTCACCATTAACCCCGTTATTAATGTCTTCTGCCACAACCCGGACACTATTTGCTGCTTGCTCTCACTAAATGTCAATTTTAAAATATTGCATAATCGTAGTTTTTCAGCTTCATCTCATAAGCCTCACTCTTCAATCCGTTTTTGGACATAGGAATTTTTCATGTGTTGCAATTTGTTTCTATCTTGCGCTTCTCGGACCTACATCGCTTTGAAAGGAGGTGTTGCAACCTCTAGGTGCCTTTTCCAAGTAGTCTCTATGTCAGAATTGTGTTAGTTCACCTATCATTCTTATAGCTTCCCACATGAACCGCGTAGTTCCACTTTAATTCTGCTACTGCTTCGGATACTCGTTTTTCTCTGTTTATTGGAGTTTTTAGTGGGCACTATTTATGTTGAAGAACTTTGGAGTTCTTACATCTTGTACTAATTGTTTTTCGCTTGACAAGATATTTTATTTTCAGTTTTTAAATGTGGGCGCATCTATAATCTTTTTTCCTCTTTCATATCTTTCGTCATAACTAAAATTTCTTATTTCTTATTCATTTTCTTCTCATTTTTTTCTTACTTTTGCATTAAAGTCTTATATTACTAATGTGTTGTTTTTGTTTATGTTGTCTCATGTTTTATTATAGAAGATTTCCATTTCTTTGTCTGTATAAGTCAATGTTTGTGTATAATATTATTATTTTTATTTTGTGTTTTTTAAGAATTGAATAATTATCAAAGCTACTCTCTCAAGTTTTAATTTTTATTTATACTTTTTTTTTAATTTTTTTTATGATCCAATAATGTCTTATTTTATCTTACTGGGTTCTTCAAATTTATAAACATAGTCTTCGTATGTTAGAGTACGTACGTTTAAGATTCCGATTTCCAATGTAAATGACATTCTTTAATAGTTTATTTGATTCCGGTGATTCTTAGCATGTTTGCTTTCCTTTGTCGCTAATACCTTACTGACGCAAATCGCTTAGAACTTAGAACCTGTTCATGAAGGGCAAATACCCTTCCAGATGCCTTGGTAAGTTTAGGTATGAGTTATAGAAAATATATTAGATTTTGTCATGATTAAGGTGAAGGACACAGTGTAGAGAAAGAGTTTTGCGTAGACACGACCGATTTCTGAAGTGGACATATCCTCCATCAAGATCGTAGAAGTCTACCTGCCACCCATCCTTGAGTTTACTTTAAATTGATGGTTATTTTAATTTATTTATCATTCTAGATCTAGTTTGGTAATGCTTAATTGTCAAATATTCATTCTTCTCTATAGAAAAATATAAGAAAGCATGAAAACTTCAAAGTTTATTAATTGTAAACATCTCCCGGTTTGTTACTCACTATTTACCAAAAAAAATGTCTATTGTTGACAGTACTCCCGTCATAGTTGCATTTAAACAACGATTTATCAATGCCACAACTTTATTGAGAAAATATTACACTTTAATAGTTTCTTAGTTTTTCTGGATTCAGTTTGGACTTTCTTTCACATGTAGGACAAAAATAAGAGATTCGCTTTCTTATACCAAGAGTTCTACCACTTTAATGTTTGTCGTATGAAGCAATACTATATATAGTATTTACCTATGATTGTTTGAAAACATTTTTTTTTGGTTTAGTAAAATAACCTACTATTGTTTTGTATTTACCATTATCAATTCTTGCACCAAGCTACACATACTATGGTTTGGTTGGTTGCTGCGTTTTAATTGTTGGTCGTTATGGTTACAGTAAGAAAGCATTGCTGCTGTCCAATGGCAAATATCAGCTTTAGTGTAAAACGTAAAGGTAATTCTTGTAATTTTTTCAGCATTAACCGGCAGTTTTTTTTGTAGTAAAATATTTCATAATATCAAAAATTTAGTTAACTGCTTATTATCCTACTCTTTGTCATCATATTTCTATTTCATTTTAGAAGTCTTTCTAAACATTCAAAATAATTTTGAACAATTTATCATCCGTCCACCTGGTTTGACGTTTTCCTCGGTTTCTTTGATTTTCTCGAAGTCTTCATTCTATAATTTTTCGTGTCCCCTCAATTCCATCTCAGAGCACTACGTTTTTTGACCTGGACCTTCTGCGTACCTCTGTGTTGGGTATATGGTCGGGTAATGTGATGTTCAGCATTCTTATTTCCATACTCTTTGTGTTACTTGGATGCTTTTGTTTAGAGTCCACGTTTAAGTGCCCTAGATTAGTACTGGCAGTACAAATTGGTGAAAGGTCTCTTTTGACGTATTTGGTATGTCTGCTATAAATATGTTGTTTAGTTTCCCGAACTCTGATCATGCCAATGAGATTATTATTGTTTGAAAGTTGAAGATTCTGACCTAGATATATGAATGTATTCACTTTTTTTTATTTGTTGACTTCGAATTCAATCTTTTGTTATTCTTCTTGTATGTCATTTGTTAAGTATTTTGTTTTTTTTAATGCTTATTTTTATTTCAGTTTGTTTTGATTCGTTAGCTCTTCTAGTATTTCTTGTAGTTCTTCTTTATCTCTTGCTATCAGTGTTATGACATCTGCAAATCTTGGGTGGTTCAGTTTTTCTTCATCTATTGACAGTTTTTTTTCCAGTGTAAATTTCTTCCAAAGTCAATATAAATTACTTGGGGGAATTTTAGTCTTCTTGCCGTACTCCATCGTGCGTCCTAAGTTTACTAGTTTGTACTGTTTCGTTGCGTATTCGTGTACGTATGTAATAAAGGCTGTGTATCTTTCGTCTACTCTGCAAATACATAGAGCGTTCAGAAATGGCCATATCTATATCCAGTCGAATGCTTTTTCTTAATCTATCATAATTTTTTATCATGGCAACTATGCCAGTATTATGCACAGCTGGCGTTTCGAGTTGCCGAAGTAAATTATGGCAACGTAGCCACAAACCCAATCCAAATAGTTAATTATGTTTTGAAATAGTATAGATTAATTTATTTAATTAACAACTTTCAGTTCCGAAAACGACGATTACTAAAAATATTTTAGAAATCTCTTAATATTTTATGGATTATATTTTGCGGAAAATGATCTGTTTTTTATAAACAGACGACACTTTACAAAATTATATTTATATTATAATTTTCTTTGTTTTTGTGTAATATTTTTCAAATTTTTTGAAACGTATTTGAATCTTATTTATTCGCTTTTTCTTCTTTGTTATTTCAATTTGAAGTCTCATTATAATCAATGGTACGCTTCATTTATCAAAGTTATTAATATGTCGTTCTCGTGGTTATCCTTAAGTCAAAACATTGATCATAATTTTATTTTCTAATGTTGAAAATTTTTAATATTTTATGTCAAGGTTATACCAAGAAGTTTTTTTCAAAATCTTAATTTTTTGGTAGCGTACTTGATTTATTAAGTTCAGTATGTTTATTTTGATAAGCAATTTTTTAAATATTAGAAATAAACTAGAAAGTGCCAAACCTAGAAAGTACGATGCATGTGTTATCAATTTGTAGTCTAATATATATTTTTGGGCATTCAGCTTTATTTCAGCTTAAATTTTATTGCAATGGAAGCGAATTATAAGTTATTAAACCAATGATATGTGTTGATAGCGTATATTTTGTCTTTGTTTTGATTACTACTTATAAATATTATGTTAAGTATTTTATTGATTGGTATATTTAAAAAATTGTATATTAGTTAAAATAAACGTATGAATTTATTTGATGATGGAGTATTTCAAGCTTGGGTGACTTTAATGATGGATGGACAACGTTTGTTGGTGTATTGACGTTTATTGAGTGCTATCTTTTGTTATATCTGTAGTAACTTATTTCTTAAATTTTCATCTTATTCAGACCTTAGCATAAATGAAGTGGACATAAGACCAACGCATCCTCCAGACACAACACAAGCACATTCAATTACTCCTGAACCGCCGCATGTAACAGACTCGCCGTACACTGTGAGAAATCCATATGAACCGGAAGTTACAACACACGCTGTTCCTGAAACATATCCGCCAATAACTACTGCTGGACCAGAAAGGACCACGTATAAGATATACCGTAAAACTCCGCCAACTCCTATAGAAACTACAACTGAAAACCTATTAGTCTCTATATTTAACACATTGTACAACGTAACAGGCGGTTTCAGTAATGGATCAGAGGAAGATACTTCAACCTTACCAGTCACTCCGTCAATTAATACAAGAAGATGCCGCGCTGATGATGTTGTACGATGTTCGGGAACTTCTTCGTTACTTATTTGCGCTGATCAACTATGTGACGGTGTGAAAAATTGTCCTAATGGCGAAGACGAAGACAATTGTCCAACTGGTATAAATATCTAACGATTTTTCTTTACTAACAGCTTGATGTGGCCACTGTATACCACACTAAACTTTTTAATTAATACAATGAAATTCAATGCACGATACAAAAAAAAGAGTTCAGTTAAAGGTTGTTTTTTGTAACTGCTACAGCTTGTGCAGTAATGTAACAACAACAATATCTAAATCAGCATTTGTATAGTTGATTTAAAATTTACTTGTTCAAAATATTAATGATTTTCTTTCATAATAGCTTGTGCCGAAGGAGAATTAAGCTGTGATATTAGCAGGTGTGTTCCACTCAGCAAACGTTGTGACGGCGTTGATGACTGCGACGATCGAACAGACGAACTCGAATGCCGTAAGTACTTTTATTTACTTCAGTTCATTATTTTTATTCAATTTGAGTTTTTCTAATTTATGTCGAAGTGTAAAGTTAGAATACTTCTAATTTATGATAAACGCGCGTTTTCAGTCTGGGATTTGAAACAGTTTAATTTTCGTAATTCTGCTGATATAGGCGTTAGAACAGAATGATTTGTCCTCTCGTCTCCACCCTATGATTGGGGCCCCTTGCTGGGTCTGTAATACTCTTGGAATGTAATCATCCTTTATTCATATTACAACTTGTGTGAGCATAGCTCCGAATAATATTATTTTCTCCGGATTCACTCACAGTTATATACGTTTTTTATTATTACATTTTTAAAAAATATTACTGAATGTTTTCCGTTATTGTCCTTTCTAAATACGATTTTACAAAGAAAAGCGATTAATTATTTATTGAAACTTAAATTTCAAAGCTGGTCTCGTGAGATTCTTAAAACATAACGGCGTGTTAATTAAATTAAACTTTTTTGTTTTAGTTTAACTGGAAACAAAAAAAAATCCCGATGTGGCAACTTGACATATTAAGTATAGAAACAATGTTGACGGTTACATTGATCGCGAGGTTTTTCTGAAGTACAGATTCTTTTGTTCGTCCTATAAGAACATAACGTCAGAAACCCTTCACATGCAAATGAGGAATTGAATATTCATACCTACGTTCTAACAAAAACCTAAGAGGACATATTCAATTCGTGCACTCTGTCGACTAAGTTGCTTTCAAAGCAAGTTTATTAATATTGACACGAACTTAATTAACCATAGTTACCTCTTCATTATTTTTGCGTATACGAATGCTTTTAAATTTAGTACTTGTAAATGTCTACGTTTTTATTTTAAGCAACTTTAGAAAATTACTCAAAAATTTCTTTATAGTAATACATTATTTCATCGATGTGCGTTAGGTAATATTGGCTCAACAATTCTAAAATTAATGTATCGACAAAAAAAATAAAAGCGTAGTTTACTCTAAACCTATAAACATTTAATGGTGTTTAATGGAACCGCTGTATCGAATAATCCTTTATTAAAAAACAATCGTAGCATAATTACTGAAGTCGCACAAAATACATATAGTGATTAAATTGAAAGGTGTAACGAGGGTTAAAAAAAGAATCTGTCAAAGACGCTCGAATATTAATTTTTCAAAAGAAATTTTGAAGTTTTATTACGAATCGCGACCGAACAAAAAAATCTACTTAAAATCAATTACTTGTTAATAATTTGAAGGTGTTAAAAGTATTTGGGGCAACTTTGATTGATTAGTCCTACGTCAAATGCTACTTTTTCGTAGATAGTAATTTGTTCACGATACCCAAATATTGCTTAACTGTTAACGTAGGTTTTTCATTTTAATATTTTATTTGTGAGTGATTTCCAATTGTAGTCGACGAACTTGCATATATGCATATAATTTCTTAACTAAGTTTATATTTATATATGTATATTTAATTAACATGAGATTATTATTTTTCATGTAAATACTCAACGAATCTATAAACTTCTACAAAAATGCTACATACTTATTTTTCTTATGAATAACGCCTACATAAAACAAACAATTCTGCATTTTTTTAAACAAAGACACGTTTTAAAAATCAAATGATCTAAAAGCAACTGCTATGTTTATCTTCTGAAATTACTGTGGGGTCATGCGTTTATGTTTCAATAAGGACAACGTCGCTTTTATAATTGAAGTTTATTTTCTTCCACTTATATTTGTATGCGAATGTTTATTATGAACGGAATTATTCAATAGCGGTGAGGCATTAACAAGTAGCAAGAACAACAGATTGCCTTAGATCAATCTGTAGATGTTAATACACAATTGCTTAATTACATAAGGCATGTGGTGTGTCATATAAATCTATTTTATAAATTTTCTTTGAATTGTATAACCGTTTAATAACACATACTTTCTTTACTTGATTTTTAAAAATGTGCTATCTATAGTTAATTATGTTGCTCAATACTAATCTAGTTATCGTAACATTTTATATTATAGTTAAAAATATCATATTTTTCTTTTGTATATAGGCAGAATTGCTAATTTTTACTGCATTTCTTTGCCTCAAGTAAGGTCCTGATGATTATTTGTTACGAGATGTAATCAATGTTTTTTTCGATTTCGTTTCAATTCTTGATGTTTCTCTAATAACACTTTTTTCTGTTTATTAGTATTTTTGTAGTTATTTGGTGGATTATTTTCAAGTCTGTTGTCTCTAGTATTCTTTATCCGCGCAGCACTCGATTTTCATTTCTTTGTTTTTTTTTGTTCGTGTACTTGTGCGTATTTATACTCAAAAAATTTTTGATTATGATTTTGTGGATTTTTCTTTTTGTTTTCTACAAAAAAAAATACCACAAAAATAATAATTCATCATTTTATTTTAAAATAATATTATTGTTTGATTAGAGTTGCTAAATGTTGATTTAGCCTCAGCTCCACTCGCAGAAAAGCGCTGGTTCCTAAGACAAACAAGATCTTCTGCAAAATTTCAATTTTCTTGTTATGATTGACTTTTAGGAAAATTTTTAATCAATAATTGTAATATAACTAATTATTTTCTTTCTTAATTTGCCTAACATAATATATCATAGATGTTTGCAGTAAATCTATCAAATATATACACAGCGTTCTTTTTTCTTTCTTTCTAAACACTTATTTTTTAGATATATTTTTCATTTTTTAAATGAAATACACGTACAACTCATGCTTCTTATTTTAAAACTTTTATCCAGCCATTTGCTATCGCCTAGATTACATTAAGCTAGTGTACTGTGTAGGTACTAGACGGCAGGTTCAAAAGCTGCCAAATCAAATCAGCTAGTGCGATAATTCAGTAGAGTGGAATGTTGGGCGTTGGCAGAAAACATCTACTCGACGATTTTATTATTTAGTGAGTGAGTGAGTGTGAATAATGTTCAATAACATAATTGAACAGATAGACAATATTGTTACGTATTTATTTATTAAAAACTAATTTATTTAAACAATTAAAAATTATGTTTACTTATTCTAGAAATATGTACACTTTAACTTAACCGAACTAATAAAATCTAGAATAAAAACACTTACACGAATTTATGTATAACCGTTGTATAACACTAACACGAGATCAGATAACGTCCTCGGATATCACACTTGTTTACACTAATTATCACATACACGATTATTCTCGGTAGGTTTATCTCACACGCGTGCTAACGATACTTATTTATTTCAACTTGATAATCTTCGTAACACATTCGCATTCCAGCAATAACTGACTTACGATTTCCATGTTCGGCATTTATAGACATCGGCGAATCCTTCTAGAGCGTTCCCTACTTTTCGCTATAACTTCTAGAAAATAGATAACAGCCTTCTAGAAGGCTCTTGCGTTTGCAAGTAATTTCTTGAACGTTTCAATATTTAAATTTTATTAATATTCTAGCGGATATCCGGCGTGCGCCATTGGCTACTACGGTAAAATAAAAGAAATACGTTTTGTTCATTTGTTGGAAAAAAAGGAGATTTTATTTATTTATTAACTTTTTTTTATCTTAAGCAACATTTTGAGTGTTTTCGGTAGGCGTGTAAACATAAAGATTTTTGAGCCTTCCAACTCTCGTGCAAGCAAGTTCAAACCAGTAACACTTAGCGATTAGCCTTAAGCCTTGTTGATGATTATGGACTTATGGCAAAAGCCGGACGCACTGGAAACTGTTGAAATCATTGGAATTCGTGGTATCAGCACATCTTCTCCTTTACATTTGCCGCAAAGGATTGTGGCTTCGATTAAATTCGGCTATAATTTTTTAACAGCAAGTCTTTGTTCCGTTGCACAATTCTCGGTGGATCTAAGCTGCGAATGAGCATCAACTGTGAACCAACTTTTCAAGTTAAGGTGTGCGTTGCCATTCCAGATGGTTTCAATGAGTTAAGAAACTCTATTGAATAGTTGACAGCTTGTTCCTCATCTATAACTATATCAATCGATTTGTACTTGACAACTTCACCGGGTAGCTTCAATTGAATTTGATTGTTTATTTTGTTGACATCATCGTTCTTCAGGACCAAAATTGCTCGTTCGCAAAACCAATCATGACTTTTGAAATAGTTTGCAATATCGGAAAAAACTTTTTGTAAAACATTTTGAATTAATGACTGCATTTGACAAAAGTTTGGTGGCAAAGGTATTTCACGTGTAGTTGGATCAATCGAAAATTTTCCATTTCGCGAATATGTTCGCAACGGCATCTTGAAATAAATGCACACGCATATTTGTCGACAATGTAAGTTTTTCTACGTGTCTCCAACGATATAACACTTTCAAACATGCATTTATTTTATCGGCTGGTCTTGATCTTGGAATCACTGGCAAAGTTTGTCAAAAAATGACCAACAAGAAGCAATACAGCTCCACCCATTGGTCGGTTATTTTTTCTGCAATCTTTGAGAGTACGGTCAAGAGAATTTGCTGTACGTCCACCATCGAGTAACGTTGATATGAACCCAGACGATGCAATTTCATTTTTCGATCAAATTTTTGCGAGCATCAAATTGAGCAAGAATGTTTTTCCAGTGCTTCCAGGTGCGCTAAAGAAAATAGTTCTACCACTTTCGTTGCTACGGGTTGCATAACTTTTTCTTAAACTATTTTTTGATCAGCAGTCAACAGTTGTTTCTGAGCATCGACGCCAAATCACGTACTAAGTCTCTGTCTTGAACATTGTTTTGTTCACGTGTCGGTGCTAGTAGCCCAAGCTGGCAAAGAATTTTCTTGTTAATCGAAATACATCTATTCTCAAATAGTATAAGTACTTCATTGAAAATGTCATCTAAAAACTGTATTTCTACATTCGGATTCGTTCTACGTGCTTGTCTAAGTATATCGTCACTCATGCTTTCTTTGTAGTTTTCTCAAAAATGTTTTGGATCAAAAGCGGCGCATGTCGTTAAATTAATAACAGCATAAGAATTTGTGGCGGAAGACACGTGAGAGCTGCTTCTGCCAGTGTCGTGTCCCAATGCTAATCATTTTCAAGTAAACCAAGTCGATAACGTGCTTCCATGTACGTTTCGCATATTTCTTCATTAACCGTTTTCAAAGCTTGCAATAATGTTGGACCTTTTGACTGTGTGAAGTAACATTCTTATGTACAGTATATACTCGACCCAATGCGTCAGATGCACGAACACCAGCATAGTCTGAAACAACAGCGTCTCGCTTTCTCCTGTAAAACATTTTGCTTGTTGTGTTCCACGTGTAATATTTTAGAACTTTATGATACAGCAATGTTTTCGAAAAATTATCAGCTTGACACAATTAAAATGTATATTTTGTGCCTATGCTGCTTGTTCTTCGGCATTTTCTTCGGTAAAATATACACGTTGACCGTTTTCTAAATGCACAGCCAGATATTGAACAGTTGGATAACGTTTGTGAATACTGAAACCAAAAACTCGCCAGACAGCTTCATTACTGCCGATGTAACGACCCATCTGAAGCTAAGTGATTTCATCGTTTTGATTGGAAAACCCAAACACTGCCATCTCACTGCCTTTATTAATATACTACATATATATATTACATATGTACTTAATGGATAGAAAATGTGTATTTTGTGGCTGTACCGGTCGTTCTTTGAAATTATCTTCGGTAAAATAAAAACGTTGACCGTTTTCTAAATAAACAGCTAAGATGTTGAACAGTTGGATATCATTCGTAACTACTGAAACCAAGAATTTGCCAGACAGCTTTATTACTGCTGACGTAACGACTCATCTGAAACTGAGTGATTTCGTCGTTTCGATTTGATAGCCCGAACACTGCCATGTCACTATTATTTAACATACGTATTTGCATATGTACTTAATGGATTTTACGGAGTTGCAGTATTCCACATTGATATAATCTTGAAAAGTTTTTGACAGTATTGAACTGTATGAAACAATCTATCTGTTATCAATATCAGTATCAACGTTAACACAAATACATTTTCTTTTCAAACCATCTAATCATTTGAGTTAGCAAATGCGCAGCGTTTTCCTTTGACTTAACATAATAATTTATTATAGCAGCTCCTCTCAAAAGAAGTACAATCCTGAAAGTTTCAAACCCCTTGACGATGTGAATAATTAAGTTTTAATAACGTGACGTCATGGAAACTTTCTCAAATATTCCACTTGTTTGTTATCTACACTGATAACGGTGACGTGTGTTAGGTACGGAAATCCGCTATAGACAATTAGGACAGAATCAAATTAAACCCCCAATTATGAGAAATATAACGGTTTACCCCAACTCAGCTTCCACTAAATAGCTACAAACTTCATTCGCATATTCGCGTGAAATACCCTAATGGTGAAAGCCTTGTTGGGCGTAAAAATACGAAGCTCGTCGGAGATCTCACAGGAAGTGAATAAAATATGCTGTTATAAAATTTGACATCGCCGACGAAAAAGTGGAGTGTCGAGGGACAAGTTTTTTACTTGAAAAAAATTTTATACTCGAAAATTGATCTACCAACTTTTTAACATAATTTGATGAAAAAGATTTGGTCACCTGTATCTTCGAACGTACATTAAAGCATCTTGTGCATACTAATATCGCCTGTCTTGGACCTGTAATACGAATATTTTTGTTTCATAAATTTTTTCTATATATAAACATACAAACTCATTTATATATTTTTGATATTTACTTCAAAGTAAAAAAAAATTTTTTTGTTGTTGCTGCACCAGTGACAAAGTTTATCTGGATGACGTTGAAATGGTATCCATCTTTACCTAGCCAAAACAGTACTGGATATTGAAGAGCATCATACGATCGGTGTGTTTTAGAGACCCGTTACATATTTGTATTTCGTCTTTGAATTATGATTTCTCGCCGATCGAATTCAGTTCCAACCATATCGACTGCCACTTCGTTGATTGTTGAAGCGCTAAAGCGTCGTTCAGGCTAACCGGATGGAGTTTTATCGACTCTTATAATGAATTTGTAATCATCTGATGGCATTTGATCCAGCGACTTTGAATAGTTTAACCAAATGATTATGCTGGTAAAATAAATGTGGCAAATTTGAAATAATTTCACGCCTTGTACCGTTAACAGAGTAACGTTGATCAACTTCTTTTTCATCTTATTTGAAACAAATTTGCAAAAACTTTTGATCTGGTGTTGGAAGAAGCGAACCGATTTGGTGGTAAACTTGTCATTGCACTTTGAATGTTGTCGTAGAACCTAAAGAAATATTTTATTTTTGATGTATTTTTTTATGTAAACACAAAAAAAACATAAAAAAGCGAGAAAACAAACAAACTTGTATTGCTAACAATGTTTGTAGCTCCGAACGAAGTCATTTAAAAGCTCGAATTGCATTTCCGAATGTTTTCCAAGAAATGCTTGGACAACGCTGTGTTGCCAGAAACATAGCTTCTAAGTGGTTCAGGTGGCTCAACCAGCGGTAACGACTTGATTTTACCATTCGAACAACACATGCCGGGTGATTCCTTTTGAAATTTTAGTGCGCGGCAGTACAAAAAAAAAGTGCTCATCGGCTCAATCACAACATTCTGATGATTACTATAGTCGCACTCTTTGTCATAATTGAATGCTGCCAACTGAAAATCGATTCGAATTGATTACCTTCAAGCCGGTTTTCATGCTGTTAAGAAGTTTCAGCAGCTCTTGTGGTAGTAGCTATGATTCGAACTTGTTCTAAACGTGCTTCATGTTGTTCGAGTGTTTCTACCGCGCTTGACTGCCGCTCTGTCGACCTATCTGACTCTTATCGCATTTTACGTGGTTCGGGTGTTTCGGCTGCTCTGCAAAAACTGCCAAAGACGGTTTACAATAGCAAAAAATTAAAATTTGTGACAGTTAAGAAGAATAAAAATATTTATTCAAATTATTTTATTTGTAAACTGTATTTTTGTATATTACTTTTTTAGAAACATTGAACAAGAACTGTTGGCGTTTTCAGTATTGAGTATTTCATGAAAATTCTGTATTTTTTGAGAATACATTTGCACAACCAATTAAATGCAATTTGTAGTTGTTAGCGTGTGTTAGTAAAAAAAATTCTGTATCTATAATCTTAGCGCATCGTTCGTCAATAATTGAATTCAGTGTATCAAACGCATAAAAGTTTTCTGTTTCCACTTTGCTGATCCACAGGTCGATTTTAGCAATAGACGCACTGATTCCATCATCAAATAACAATATATCAAAATAATATTTGCCTTTTAACTTCATATTTTCAGAACTTTGTAGCTGAAGGTTAAACTGGCAAAAGTGATTCAAATAACTTTAGTTTTCTTTACTAGTTGAGAATAATAATTTTACTTTTACTTACTGTTTAGAGTTGCTATCAGAGCATAATTTTTTTGTAGAAACCAAAAGCGTTTTGTTGTTTTTCTAGTTTTTGAGATAATAGTAACTTTTTTAATCGTTTTATTGTCAACAACTTGTAGTACAAAATGAGAACTATCTTTTATTTTGTCAATAATTTTTTTAAAAGTTTTTTGACATTCTGTGGAAAATGATAATACGCAAAACCTCATAATAACGATGGTAGTTGAACTAAAACAAAAGCGAACGGAAAGAATCAAACGAGACGCTGGTTCACACCTCTGCGTCCGGGCTAACTTTTTAAATTTGGTGCGTCATCGGCTCGTCATTTATTTGATAATTTTAATTAATTGTATAAAGACTTTGCAAACCAATTTGGGTGCTTTCACGGACCACCGGTTAAGAACCAGTGGTCTATTATAATCTGAGCACTATAGTACTATTAATTCGATTATCAAGAATTATTGTTTTGATAAGCATTATTAAACGTAGAAAATGATTCTGTCATTTCGGGAATTATCTGGGACAATACCTAAATCATTTTCATGTCTAATATGACTTTTAATAACTGAAACAAAAAAATACATAAACAATCTATTCAAAAAATGATTGTCTGGTTTTAAACGATGAAAGGGTTTAAAATGTACCCCTGAAAGATAACTGTTACGCTTCTTTGACTGTCAATGTTATTTCAAAAAACTTTTCTATAAAATTCAGTCCAAGGCTGATAAAATTTTTAGTTTATAACGTATGTTATCGTAAAATATAATAAACTCGCAAACTTTATCTAATTTGAGACTTATGGGTAGGTACCACAAGATGTGCCTCCTCTAGCAATTAGTTTGTCTCTATTTTTGTCAATTGTATTGTCAAAGTCGTTTACAGTAATGCAATGTAATAATAATCTTAGAAATTCTTTTTTATATACTTTTGATGATAGATTTCACGTTCCTGGCGTTTACTATCTTGCTTATTTAAAGTATACTTAATGATTCGTGACAAAATAGAACCATAGGTCAGTGCGACGAGACACGAAATATCTGTAAAAAGTAAAAGTAATTTCAGAAAAAACACATTCCAAAATTAAATAAACATTGGTGGATAAAACGTTATTAATTTTAAATCAACGAAAGGATCCATTTATTAAACCTTTTAATGGCAGTATTTATTGTAGATAAATAAAACAAAACTTTGTCCATCAGCCATTAATCGTATATTTTCAAAAGTGACATGTTTCGACTCTATTAATTTGATTAGGTCGTCATCAGACTGAAAAAATACTCGTTATGAAAAAGAACAGACGGGTTGTAGTGATAATATAAAATTACCTAATTAACAACAACGAACAATTAATAAACAAATTAACGCCTTGAAGAGGAAGTTAACCTATTAATCTAACGTTAAGTTTTAATATTAGCTTTATAGTTACCTTTAAGTAATTCAATATTTTAATAAAAATGTTACAATTTGTTATCATAAAAAAAATAACATTTAATATTATGATATATAGCGAGGCTTTGCAGCTCATTGCCGCTTCTCGCATCCCAGACGCCACCTGTCCTTGTCATTCCAATCTCCTTCCTGTAGTTCTCTTTTTTCCATTTCCTTATTTACGTTCTTTATCCACTTCTTTCTTGGTCTGCCTCTTTTGTTTCTCTGAGGTGGGGTCCAATTCCATATTCTCCTTGGTATTCTTTCAGGACTCATTCGGCGCAAGTGCCCATACCACTTCAACTGTTTTTCATATATGTTATCCACAATAGTACTCTTTGCTGACATTCTTCTTCTGATATCTTCATTCCTAACATGTTCTTGCAGCGTTAAGCCACAGCATCTTCTCCAGTACGACATCTCCGCTGACAGTAGTTTCTGTTCACTGTTTTTGTCCATGACCCACGTCTCCGACCCATAAGTCATTACTGACTCTATCATTGTTTTATAAATATTTTGTTTTGTTTTCACTGTAAAATTTTTTATTCCACAGGACAGGATGCAGTGCTCTTGTCATGTTTTTGCCTCTACCTATCTTCTTCATTATGTCTTGGTCATCTCTTCCATCGTCGCAGATTGTGACCCCCAGATAATCATAACGCTTTACTCCCTTTATAATTCCACTATCTAGCTCCATGTCTGCTCCCGCTCCTCCTATTACCATATATTGTGTCTTTTCTTTGTTTACCTCTAATCCCCAATTTTTATACTCTTCTATGAGTTTATTAAGCATATAAGTCATATCTTGACAGTCTTCCGCCATGACAATTTGGTCGTCTGCAAACAGGATAGTGTGTATTTGGCTGTCATTTAGCCATACCCCCATTGTTCTGCACTTCCTACTCCAGTGTTTTAGGGCTTCACTTAGATAGATGTTGAAAAGGGTTGGGAGAGGCAGCAACCTTGCTTTACACCTTTGGTTTGCCGAAATGGAGCTGATGTTTCGTTTCCGATTTTGGCTACAGTTTGGTTTTCTCTGTATATTGTTTTGACTGCATTTATGTAGATATTGTTAATGCCCACTTCCTTTAGGGTGGTCCATAACTTTCGAAGGGGAACAGAATCAGAATGCTTTTTTAAGTCTATGAAAGTTACATGGAGGTCTCTTCCTTTGCCAGACTTTTCTCTGTTAGGTGTCTTAGAGTGAATATGTTATCTATGCAGGATCTTCCTGCTCTGAAACCACTCTGTTCTTCAATTTCATTAAACTGACTTTCTATTCTGATTTTAAGTATCTTCCCATATAGTCTCCCCACAGACGATGTTATGCTTATTCCCCTATAGCTACTGCATTCTTTTCGATTACCCTTTTTGTATATGGAGCTGATATGTGAAATTTTCCAGTCGTTAGGTATATTTTCACCTTTCAGGCATCTGTTGAATATAGTGCAGATTATTTCTAGAGCTCCTGTTGTAGCATGTTTTAGTAGCTCGATAGGGAGATCACCTGGTCCTGGTGCTTTATTATTTTCATTTGTTCTAGGACTTTTTTAGTTCCTCCAACGTGATGTCTTCTACGTCCGCCGTTATCTCTTCTTCCGCGTTTAAGCGTGTGTCGACGTATTCTTTTCGGTTTTCTGTTAGCAGTTCGCAGTAATATTCTTTCCATAGTTCCGTTTTTATGGGATTTATTTTTTTTGTCTCAGTTGTGTTTTTTCTTAAGCTGTTTATTGTTTTCCAAGCTTCTCTAGACCTAGACCCTCCTATCATAGAGCTAATCTGTGCACATGTGTTGTCCCATGCTATATTTTTTGCCTTTTTTATTTCTTTTTTAACGATGTATCTGTAGTAGTTGTATTGTCTTCTGTCTTCTGCGTTGCTTGTCGTCAACCACTTCAAGTATAAGGCTTTCTTCTGTTTCACTAGGCCGGACAATTCTTCTGTCCACCAGTAGTTTACAGTTTTCCTTTTTTCTCTTGTTCCCAGGGCTTCTGATGCTGCATCCTGTAGTATTCCTTTTAGTTTTTCGTACATGTTTTCTGCTGTGCCTGATATTTCTGCGTTTAGTTTTTGTGCTAGCCGTAGTTTGTAGAGGAAGCTAGTGGATTCATTTTTTAACCCCTCTAAATTGTATATTTTGGCTTTTATCCCTTTTTGTTTATTTTCATCCATTGTTGTTTGTCTCTTGTACTGAATGTCGATTGTTGATTTAATTTACATTTAATATTATATCAACTAAAATAACTTTGTTTGTTTACAAATATCTATAAAACAAAAGAATATAGAGAAAAACGTTTAAAAAAAGTTAATGATTAACACTTCTAAAATAACACGAAACTTAATCAAAGAAAAGTGGTAAAATTTTGTATTTCTTATTGTAGATTAATTTATTTTTTTTATTTCATGCAATAGATACTTTTATCAAAAATTATAATTAGCGGAAAGCTAATAAAAATGCATATAATTATTAGTTGATACTATTTTTTAAGCAATGCAATATTTTTCAGTTATTTTTATTAAATCAAAATTTCAATTTTATTTTTAATCAAGTTATTAACAAGAAAACTGCGTATTTATAATAACCAAAAATCTAAATTAGCTTGTCCTAAATAAAGACAACGCCATCATTGATTTACTCGTACTAATCCGTTTTAATAATCTTTTATATTCAGTTTTATTTAAAGGCTTTGGAACGTTTATTAGTGAAATTGTTGCAGAAATATTTATTGTTTCCCAATAATTAAGCTAAGTGCATCTTTGGAACCGATTATTAAAAGTAGCGATAAATATATCGTATAACAATAATAATAATCTTTCACATAAGTTAAGTTCTCATTGTGTAATAATTCTAATAGATATCGTCTGCAGATGGGCGGTATCTGTCACGGGACTGAAATGTCACGCAGAGACCTGTGGCTGTATCGCTTGGGGCATGGCACGATGTCGCATACTCACCCCATTTAAGCTTTTCTGTCGCCAATGGCTCATCAGGTTTGTGTTGATTTCATCTTACCCGGAAAAATTCAGTCTTTTTTCTTTTGTTGTAATGGAAATCTATTAATAAATCAACTAGTTTTTAAAAAAAAATTTATTAAGTACGGTGCATACATCATATTCACTTTCTATTATCTAGCGGCGACAGGACCTACCGAAACTTATAGACAAGGTAAATTTTATAACAGTTTTTGCTGGGTCATCACAAATTTTATGTGTCGAATCATTTTTGAAGCTATATTATCTTTTATTAAAGGTTTTTGAAATGTTTTTTTTCTTTAACCTCGTTTCAAATGTCATCGGATGCGTACTCTTTGACCAACTCGGAATTTATGCCTCGAGGGAAATTGACAAAACATAACTTTTTTTTCTAACTCTTTAAAAAACAGTAACATATTTGATTAACGTTTTTAAATAGTGCTCGTCTGGAAATTTTTTTAAAATTTCTTTGCAAATCACTGTTGGTCCAAACTGGGATTGCCGATCTATAATTTTACACAAATCATTAATTTAACAATTTTAAATAATATATTTGAAACGATTTTCTTTCTTAGATAAGATGAGTTGTACGAATTCATGCAAATAATGTAATACAAGTAACAAATCTCATTAATTTTGTTGTATCGTGATAATTTCTGAAATTACTTTTTTCTCGGTCGTACGAACAAGAAACAAAATTTATATAGGTATGATAAAACAATTCTTCTTGCCTAATTTGACATCTGTCAAATATTTTATTAAAAAATGCTATTTCAGCATTAGCATCAAAGAAATATTGTCATTATTTGATTGCGTGCGCCGAGTAAATAAAAAACCAGTTACATGGAAAATTCTTTAAATAAATATTTTGACTAAATTTATAATTTTTCGTGAAAAGTTGCTCAGTTTTATCACTTTTCAATAATTTTTTGTGGCTTTTTTAACACTGATAATGTGTTAAGTTTTACTATGTGAAGTTTTTCAAATTTAAGTATACTTTTGATACTGATACACTAAGTTGCGATTTAGATTTTGTTAAGGAAATTACGGTGGCGTTGTCAGTTTGTTGTTAGCCAGTAAGTAAACAGTTAATTAAAAGTTGTCAAAAAAAGTAACTACTTTAAGTACCAAAACTTTTGGAACTGAAAAGTTATAATTAAATAAAAACAAAAATTACTTGTCACTTAGTGTTTGCATATAGAAATTTAGGAAATATTTTAGTACATTTTGATTCGACTTTAATAATTCTCTTATACAGGACGTTTATTTTAAATAATGTTTGCTGCAGTTTACTGATTGTTTTTTAATTTTATTTTTTTACTGTTAGTAATGTGTTGTTATAAAAAAGTGGAAATCAAAACGTTTCAATTTTGTATGTACGTTTCAGTCACTACCAAGTTCTCTTATATTATTAAACACCCATATTACAACTTGTAGATTTTTAAAATAATTTCCAAAAAAAACTAGTGACTAATTAATTACAGTTTTTGCCCAATGAGTAAATCAATTGTTAAGAAACAATTACATTGGGCGATGTATAAATAGCGTGATAATGCAACAATTTTCATAAAATTACAATTTATTTACGAAAAATTATCTAGTAAATACACTTTGTGCAACAACAAGTTAATTACAATCATTTTAAATTATTAGATCAAATTGTTGGCACCTTTAACCAGTTTTAACACTTTCCTGTTCATAAACAAATAAAAGTGTACATTAGAAGTAGATCTAAAATTAGAAAAGGGTTAAGAGGCTATCGTATTAAGCTATATACATTATTTGAACAATATTTAACATTAACATATTAAAAAAAAATTAAAAACAATAGTCCTAGTTATTGACACTTATGAGCAATAGCTGACACCCCAACAGTTGGCATTCCATTAATTGTTGACATTCACATAGTTGACAATGTTTAATGCTGACATACATGGGATTTGTTGCCACATAGATGGTAAATAGTTATATTCACAAAAAACATGAATTAGATACATAATACTTTTTTACATCTGTAACAAGTAAAATAGTCTTCATACAAATACTTCGTTTGTAAACAGCTTACAAGGCATGCTTTGTTACACATTTTGTTGACATTTAATAACCAATTTTGTTACTATATGGACCCATGTTTAGTGTGCATATAAAAGACAATGGCAGTGTAATTTTTTGTATCGTCTAAATTCAGCATTGGATTTTCTAGCTTTGTATGTCTGTCTAAGTAATTGACTTCTTTATCTTCATGGATAAATTTAACTTCCTTAAGACATTCGTCGTATTTTCTATTTCCATTTATTCCAATTACACTTGTGTTTCTTCTTTTCAATCTGTATCCTTAATTTAACAAATTTTGACAGCAAAAAAATTTTGGTTTGTACGATTCCGAACCGGACCTTAATTTAGTTTTCTATTTTACTTTCATTAGTACTGTCGAGCGAGTCTTTGGTTTTATTATTCTCTTTTACATTTACATTCGTTGTTCTTCTGCTCTTTTTCCTTTTTTCAAAGTATTTGCTTCCTTTTTCCTTTCCTTTTCCTTCTTAATCTCCTCTTTTCTTTTAATTGTTTCTTGTAATCTGAAGAAATCAAAACAAAGAAAGTTCTTTGAGAATTTCTCTTCCCTGCTCTTTGTGCCGTTTTTGGTCTTTCTAAGAAATCTTTAATACATATCTGGCTGTCTTGTATTAGAACAATATTCTGAATTATATTGATTTTTTTTATTGTTGCTATAATAAATTTTATTTCAGTCAGTCGTTTTTTTATTTTCAGTCTTCTTTACTTTATCTCTATATTCTACTTTATCTTGCTCTTCTATGTGATACTCAGTGTTTCTTAAAACCGTGTTTTTAACTTTGGGATTGTTTTCTACGAACTAATTAGTCTCTGTTTGTAAATTGAGCACTATTGGCAGTGGCGTAGCTACATATTCGACGCCCTAAAGCAAAATCTGTGCGTCCCCTTTTTCTTTAATTTTAAACGTTACTTAATGACAATTTATTTTAAAGACAAATTCAAACAGTAACAATGAATTAATCAAAATAATATGTTAAGCTACATTAAAAACATATACAGTTACTTTTATATTATTGTATTTTGATATATATTCTGTGACGTGGAAATTGCAACACCAAGAAGGGATAGAAATTTTGTGACCAAACTTGGCAATACAGTAGAGGTAGTAAATGATTAAAATTAAAAAAAAAGAAACAAAGATGAACACAAGTTTTGCTTAATAATGTGTTGGTTTCCTCCCAACTGACTTTACATTCAATTACTATTTGTACCATCGGTTCCAGCAGGTGGTCGATTTTTTTTTGAGTGATTGTATCTCAAACAACTTGCTTAACAGAAAATTTAATCTTACGCCATTCTTCAGGTCTTCATCTGACTTTCATACGGCCATCATGCATTTCCAAACAGAACGGGATTGATCACTGAAAACTACTCTATGCTATTCCAGATTTTAGTTGAGTCGCAATTTTAAGTATTTACTATCTCTGAGCTGAGTAGCTAAACCTTCCCGCCCAGTTTGGTCACAAAATTCATAACCCTTCTTGGTGGCAATTTTAATATCAAAGAGTATATTATATAAAAGACCTTAAGTATTGTCAAATTGTGTGGACGTATATTGGCAATTGGTTAAACATCTTTTATGATTTTATAAAACTGTTTAGTAGTGTTATAAATTTTTTAAAACTTTTATCTCCCTGACTCGTGCGCCCTCAAAATTCATGCGCTCGGAGCAGTTTGCTCCAACTGCTCCATATTCATAATCTCATCTTTGGTAAAAGTCATATCTTCTTGATCTATGTACAGTTCAGTTCAATGATATCATTTTCCATAATTGTAGCTGATTTTAACCTGTTATAGATATGTTTCAGTGTACAAGCAATTTTCACTATGTTCTTCTGGTAGAACCAGTTTCAAAATTGTTTTTTTGTCTAATATATTTTTAAAGTCGTACCATTTTAGAGATTTTTCTGCAGTTTTGGATTTAGTAACGTTTGTATTAGCGTTATCATTACCATCTACTTGTTTACCAAGACACTTAAAAAAAATCTATGACATCTGGGTTCAAAGGCCATAAACAACATTGTTTAAAGTTTCTTTTAATATTACAGCAAAATCATTTTTTTCTAATTGTCTATATGGATTTTCTTCCCTCCAACGAAAAACGCCAATTTATACACACCCTGTATAAAACCATGAAAATAATTAATTGTGAACTTAAGTAGCAAAGCTTTTCATCTGTTCGCGTTTATTAAAAATCTAAATTTTGTTACATTCTAAAAGTGTTTATGCTACATTTATTCTTACCGTTATGAATGCGTATCTTTTATAGCACGATAATAAAAAAATATTTTTTTTTAAATGTTGATGTAATATAAGTTTTCCATATCTTTTTCGTCGTAAAAGTCGTTAGATATACTGTTCACTTTTGTTTTCTAATATTGTATATTACTTAGGCGTTTTATAATAATATATAATAAAAACATTTTAAGTCGTTTACTTAAGTATCTAAACAAAGGACCAAAATCAGTGGCGCGTTATCACATGGGCAAATTGGTCATTTGCCCGGGGCCTCCAACGTCAGGGGGGCCTCGGAGAGGTTTTAAACCAATACTAGATATATACTTTCAAATTTTAAAAAAATCGGAAATTAAACTTATATGAAGCAAAAATTTTTTGCAAGAAAGTAATGTTATTTTTTAATTTTCGAAGAAAAATACTAAACGTACACGAGACACCCTTGCTAAAACATATTTTTCCAAAGAATAACATAGTAAATTATGCCTCTACGCCGGTCATGTAACAAGACAATCTAGTTGGCGCCTTAATTGGTTATCCTTGATTGGATAGGTAACAGTTTTCACTGTATATCGCTTAATTCTAAATGCGATCTGTTAGTATTCTTAGTATTCGCTTAGTGTGCGGGGGTTGTAGATAGTGCATAGAAGTAAAATATACGTAACGAACGAAAATATTTTTTTATTTATACAAATTTTATGTATTATATACTTTTTTTTTAGTTATAGAAAGTTTCCTTCGTTATATTAAATATTACTCTTACAAGTTTAATTTATATTGCTTATTATTTAATGCAATAAAAGAATACACTGCAAAAGGAGGGGGGGCCACAATTAAATTTTTGCCCGGGGCCTCATGAAGTCATAACGCGCCGCTGGCCAAAATTGGTGGATAAGATCAATAAAAATACTGAAAACAGGTCAAGAAAAACCTTCCATAACAACCAGATATTGATCGAGTCATGTCAATACCGATGCACTTTTTCGAATCTGAACCAATTTTGGAGTATAAACTTGAGAGTCTTCAGCCTTTGGGCTTCCAAAGATGTTTTTGCAGAACAGAAAGTTTTCAACAATAATATTATCATCCAGGAAGCCTATATAACAAATAAGGTCTGCGTTTTTGTTGCTGTCAGTAGCTTTATCAAGTTGCTAATTACATTTCATTTTTTCTATTTTTTTATTGATTATTGAAATTTTGAGCAAAATATTAACCAGGTCAAGAGCGACCGATAGAATAAGCTCTTATCAATGGATTGAGGTTTTTACACTTTACCGTTCTGTACGCAACCTTGAAAGATACTAGTAGTACGTTGCTTAGTACTGTTTTCCGTTTTGCTATGATTTTATTCAAACACAAAGCAACGCCGTAGGTATACTTACTTAGAATTTTTGCGAAGCTGTGACAATGTTTAATAGTATTCTAAAAAGTTCAATAAACTTTACGAAAGTTAAAACAAATATGTTACAGGTAAAAAAGTCATTTAAAAAATCTTAAAATTGAAAAAAAATATGGCAAAGTCAATGTCAAATTTGTCAGATTTAGTAATGCATGCAGTATCAACAAGATATTTCTCATGATGACAGTTTTTTCTTTATCTTTTAAAAAAATAATGTAATTTTACAAAAGGCACAAAAATAATGTACGTTACTATCGCCGAAAATTTCATAGCATAACTGGCTCACATGCGTCGCAGTAACATTCGTTATACGATGCTTCGCTTTCGACGCTTCGTAACTTAATAATGTCAAAAATAGATATCTGACGAGACATACGTTTTGACAGTTGTTTTGTCTCAGCTTGGCCTACTTCAGTGCAGAAATGTAGTGAAATGTTTACTTTTGTAAAAAATCTCGTGTAATTATGTAAATGTGTTTAATATCTCTGAAATTATCAACTTTAAGTATAGAAAATGGTTATACCAAACAAAAGGTAATTTAAAAACAAATTTAATTATGCAAAAACATATAGAAAATGTAAAAGTTTGAACGTTTAAAGTTTGCCAAATTCATAATAGGTTTATCAAGTAATAGGTTAGAAATATGGACAAGGAATCAATAAAACAATGTTTAAGGATTCCAAAAATCCAAACCGCATACCAATAGAGCTAAAAACAAAGAAGTTATAGCTTATTTTTGTTGAATACACAACTGTCAAATATTTACGACAAAAATTAATAACTTGAAAACTACTAAGTTTAGGTATAGGGAATGGTATAGACATTTTATTAGGAATTGCTTAAAAAATTTAAAAATCAAAAAATATACCCGGTGTCTCATTTGAAATTTTTTTTGTTTTACCGCAAAATTGGTACACCAATGTTTGAAAATAATTTTACGAAATAAAGATTTTTAAATCAAACATTTTGTACGAATAATTTTTTTTTATTGATGAGAAAGATGCTAGGACAACCCGACGCACTATTGCAGGACCCTGTATATAACAACGAATTAGTTTGTATATTTTAATTTAGATATGGTTTTATCCGTTTTACTAATATACAATCAACGGAAAAAAATTAAAACTAATTAGTCTGTTAATCGGCTATAAATAATTTCTACAATATTAACGCGTTCACTCGTTACACTTGCTCACGACGTTAACATTTTTCAATTTTAATCACTATCATTAAAAACTTTTTTAATATATTTTTTTAATTTAAGTAAAAATGAATAGAAAACATTAATTAAACAAAAATGTAACAAATGATAGAATTACCAGTGGATTAAAATTGTTAATAATAAATTGTTAGGAAGGCAATTTCAATATCGTAAAATACAGAAATAAGTAACATGAATACAAACTTAATTTTTAATTATTTCTTAACTTTTACTACTTTTTGTATGTTACTTTATTGTTTTCGGTACTTTGGATTGCATAAGATTAAGTTTCCCAACTTTTTAAGTAATTCCTATTGATTTATTTTCTTGTATAAAAGAAAGTTTAGTGTGAAATTAAAAATATGTAATATATACAAATGGTATGTAGTAGATACGTACTAAAAACTAGTTCTGTGCCGTGTTTATAAGTATTCCAGTATTCACTTTGTTAGTAAGCGAATTGCATCAATATCGCGCAACTGAAAGTTATGCTTCTGGAAGCCACATTTTACGTAATATACTTTATTCAATAAATTATCATTATTAGTTTGCTATAGCCAATAATTTAAATTATTGTTTTAATTTCAATTTTAATTTGTTTACAATAAAAAAATTATGAGGCTTCTATTTTGCGTATCAAGAATACAAAATTGCTAGAATTTAAATATTTAATTCTTAAACATGTTAGGATTATAGATTTGTTTGGGTTACTAAAGGTGAAAGACATTTAAGTAATTTAAAATTTACTTATAAAAGCATTATTTTTGTTTGCAAATTCAAAATTTTTACGAAACACCGCAATACAGTTTATGGAAGATGTAATCCGCTTGAACGTTTGTTTTTATCCAACTGAGAATATGCATTAAATGATTGTGGTTCATTCACTGCTGATTTTTTCCTCATCTGCCGTATGTTTCTTACACCCGGCGTCTTCTTGCATTTCTAATTAATTTTTTGTCAGTTCAATTTTATTTTCGTCTTTATTGTTTTATTTTACTACGACAGAAGTTGTAGTCGATTTCTTGGAATGATAGTGTACACGATGAGCGTTTTGTATTGTATGCCATAATCTTAAAAGATAGTTGTGTCATTTGTAAAATTTAACAGTACTAAACATGTTTTTATTTAAGGTAAAAACAATGTTTTGGTTATAATTATAAATTTTAAGTGTCAACTAACTTTAGAAACCAATTTATTCTTAATTTAATTAAATATATTAAAATTATCAAGTTTAAAGATTACTGAAAGATATAATTTAAGTAGTGATTTCTTTTAAAATAATTGACTCCTATTGTGGCGACCACGCAGCTTTCTTTTACATATTAGATTAGTAGTTTTTTCCCAAATGCCGCACTAATCACTTCTTGTTTTTTGACTTTTTGACCGGATTTTGTTTAAATATTGCTTAAATTGTTAGCAAAATTAAGGCGTCTGCTTCGTTTAAAAATTTTGATTTTCAAATTACATACACTTAGTAGCTAGTCCATTTTACAAAAAAGTGGCAAAGGCTATTTACTAAATACGTAGACACGTTTTTTGATGTTTTGTTCATATTTGAACGTATCAAGTTTAAGAATAAAAATTTGATCAAACGTTAGAGCTTAGCAGCTTTATAAAAAAAATATACAGCAGACTTGATACATCTATAAATAGATATAATTGTTATAGTAAATTTTGGTGTCTGGCGTCGTTTTCTAATAGTATAATAGTCAGCTTAACAAATAGGCAATTTAACCATCTTGTTAAAAGCTGTAAGCGTTACAGTTTAACATATCAACATTGAATTTATACGTTTTTTTTTACGTTTGTGTGATACAAAAGTTATTTTCTCCGTTGCGTCTTTTTATTCTTTTAGTGTGTTACTTAGCAACATTATTAACGACTGACTAGACGGCAACTAGAGACATCATTGTTGAGTCGAGGAACATTATTACTAACGATTTCTAAGAATGTTTTTAATCAAAATGGAAACATAGTTAAAAAACAATCTAATTTCAATTAAAAACATGTATAATACAACATTATTTCTAAATAATAATTAAAGTTTTTAAAAGAATCTGTAATAAAAGATCAACAACGTTTTAATTGATTGTTCCTTAACTGCCTTGCTTTTTAAGAGTAACTTTCTAAATTGAATATCTAATGAGCAAAAATGTATGTTTTTGTACTTTTCATTTTCAACATTATACACAAATTCGATTAACGTACATATCAGTGTTACTAAATAAATTAAAAATTCTTAAAATTACTTATAATTAGAGCAACTACGCCATGAAAATGTTTAACAACCTTTCAAATTACAGCAAGTAATTGCAGCTCCCGGGCATTAGTGTGATTTATTTGGTTACATGACCGATTTAATCAATTGTATCTATTAATAACTGCACATCAAGTCTTACAGATTTTATTTTGTAATTTGTATGAGTTGTACGTTCATTTTATGCAAACTTTACTTTAGACACTTTTGTCACATTTACATAAACTAAGCATTAGTAATGTGTAAAAAAAACTTGTTTCTTTATTTCGCTGCTTTTACAATTTTTGCAACACGCTAAAGACCATTAGCAAATTTTAGTTCTATTTTTGTTTTATCTCCATGTTTTAATTAATGTAACTATTTGAATGTTAATATTTGCTATGTCAGAATAGAAGTTATTAAATTTTAAGTGATGTTAATTGACAACTGTGCTTAAATTAATATCAACTATATTTGCATTGTTTTGAATCAATTGAAAGCTTTGAAATATTTCTATTAAATTACTTTTTGCTGGAGTCAAATATTTGGTTACGTCTAGAAATTATAGATATTTAAAGTGGTAATAATTGACAACTCTATTTAAACTAGTCGTCTATAATTTGTGTGATTTTAAATCAATCGTTTTTATTAAACTTTGTTATTGTTAAATATTTAGTTACGATTGAAAATGACGTAGAAAATGACCTTGAAAAAAATAAAGTGATATACTTACTAAGCACAGACATAAATACGTCATTTGCAAGATAACAGTATCCAGCCGAAAGCTTTATAGAAATTTAAAATACCTCATTTTGGAAGTTATTCGCATATTCTCTATTTCATTCTCTGCATTGTGTATTATATTTATGTACAAGATGAACAACAACAACATAACGTGGGTACCAACTGGCACGAAGCATTCTTTATACAAAACCTTTTATCATTTTGTCATACTGTTTACAAATATGATAAGTAGTTGAAATTCTCTTGCCATTCCCAGCAAATGTTTTCTTTGATCCATAATTTTATTTTAGTTGAGAAATAAAATACTATTAATTACGAAAGAGCAAACTGTCCGAAGAAATGAAATAAATATTTAATTAAGTTTAAATAAGCATGCGTTTAACAAAAACTGAAATAAACATTTTGATAAACATTGATTTACAGTAAATTATTATTGTTTGTTATATATCAAAAGAACATAGAAAACAATTAAATTAATGTATCAAATCATTTCTAAAATTAAGTGCATTTAGTCAACATCTGGAATTTGTAATCAAAGTTGCATTTCAGCTTCCATTTAGAAAATTGCATCTGTTTAGTCATCTTCACAAACTGTCAAATTAATAATATCTTAACTTTGTTGTTATTTGGCACGTTGGTTTTTGTCCAAGAAATGTTTGTCAATTATTTACATCAATTTTTTCTATTTTTTAGGACTATTAATAAAGCAATTTCTAAAATACTCAGTTACATAGTAGGGTATTTTAGTAGAAAGTATTTTTACGTGCCCATTTATTAAAAAAAATTCAATTTACGCAATTTTTTATTATAGAAATTATATTATTTTTGTTGTTTAGAAACATTCATAAAGCGTGTGGAAAACATAGTTTAATATGCTTTTATAATTACGTTCGTAAATCATCGAACTCAAAGGATTCTAAAGTAAGTTGAAGCAATAAATTGACGGTGAGATTTCAAATACTTTTAGACTGTTGGGTGACAATAGGTAAAGATATTTTTAGCAAACATCGTTTTAAAAGCCAAACTTATTATTATTTCATAATATTAAAAAAAATCATAGGAACTCGAGACTGATTTAGATTTTTTTTGCGTTGGATACCCTGCAATTTTTTTTTAGGTTTTTTTTTATAGTTTTACTTATGATTGCTGGCTACAACGATTATTATTCTTATTACGTTTTGCACTTTTAAATAAAATTTGAACATTGGCATAATTATATCTTATTTTTGTTTGATGATGCAGCTATTTCAGGATAATTTTCTCATTGCAACATGCTTTTTAGGTCGTTCTAATAGTAAATTTACGATGTAAGAAATTAATCAATGAATCTTACACAACGTTTAATTAGTTTTACTAAAATTAGTAGTTTGTTGATTTTATCTTGAATTTTAATGATTTTCTTAACTTAGTACCTGGTTATGATTCCAGTTATTACTATGTATGTATTTTACAATTTTAGAAATAGTTTTGTTTTTCCAATCACTTTTCTCAGCCAGATGCAAAAAAAATCCTACATGAAGAACTTATATAAATAACTAGGACACCAGGACTACACATCGAGTTAAAGAATTTTTTGTTTTGTTTTATATTTATGGTTTTCAGTTCTTTAAACTTCGCAAAAATGTTTATTTCTGAAATATTTTAGACTCTAGACTCTACTATTGCTATGCAGCTCTGATAATGATTCTAATTAATTAATTTTATATAGAAAAAATATGTTTAATATTTAAACATTACAAAATTAAAAAATAAATTAATATTTTACTTTTTAGTTTTGAGAAACAACGACTAGAAAAATGTTGGTTATTTCAAAATTTGTGTACTACTTTTTTAACGTGGCATACAAATTATTATAAATATTTACGTTATAGTGACTAAAAGCGTTAAAAGCCGGAAAAGGTACCCACGGATATATGCACAAACAAAATTGCATAATATCCAATTTATTTAGTTATTTAGTAAAAAAGATATATGTATAAAAAACAGACTATTTAACATCTACAATTGTGGTTGACGCAAACCGCAAATTAGAAATAATATACGGATCTAAATCTACTTCTACGAAATCACCACTCAAGTTTTTCGCGACCATTTATTAAAACTTTGTTCTATCTAACAGACAAAAACTTAGCTTGATATTTGACATGTCTGGATTCATTTTTTAATCTCATACAATTTTTTAATACTGTAAAATATAAAGATAAAGTTTATTTGAAAGAAAATTATATTTTTAAAAGATAATTCTAATTTTTAGTATAAGACATAGTTATTTTTATAGATAATTTAATGTGCTTCTTAACTATCACTAAACTAAAAGTGATCGATGTTTTTTAGGGTGGAAATAAAAACACTTCAGTTTTTAAGTTTAAATCAATAATAACTTTTTTTAAATGAGTTTATGACATTTTTCTATCAAATTTTATTACTATTTTATGATATATGACTTTATTTAAACGAAAAATAGGCAGTGATTAATTAAAAATACTGAAAAATCTTTCATTTCAGTGTAATGGAACTGAACAAACTGAATAAACGAAACTAAAAATACAAAACAAAAATTGTCAACATCTAAAAATTTAGTTTTGTGCTGCCAACATCGCGTCAATATTCGTTCGTTAGTGTAGTTACGTAATGGGCGCTAGGGTGGCAAAATAAAAATTAGAAATCTACATAACACTAATATATTAGAACGAGTATGGCCCCGAACGCCACCGATTGAACGCGACCGTTTGAACGCAAAGACGATTGAACGCCAGAGACTTTTGAACGCAAGATGCATTTTTCAACAAAACAACTTTGTTTTGTATTTTTGTCGGTATTGGTGTTAAGCACAAATTTCTGTTTATACAATTCTTAGATTTAGATGTTTAGAATGGTTGATCTTGCTATATTTGCAAAAAAACCTTTTATTCAAAAATTTAAATTAAAAGTAAAGTTAAATAAAGTAATTACGTTAATAACTTCAATAAATAGTGGTCATGAAGAAATGCGCACAATAGCGTCACGAAACGTCGCCCCCTTTTAAATGAGTAAAAGGTTCTTTAAAGTTTTCACCGTTTTGCGTTTTTCTTTACTATCATTACATTCTAAAGTAACTAAATAATCGTTTTTCAGCCAATGTTTAAATAATAAAAAAATTAATTCGACTAACTTATCAACTAAATCGAACCAACACAACTAATTTCTTATGGTATGGTATTTTTATGGTATGGTAATCGTCAAAATGTGAATACTTATTTTTGAAACAAATAATAATTTTTACAAATAAATATATAAAACGGACCTAAACTGTTAATCTAATAATTTTTTTTTATTAACAGTAGCTAAACAAACAATATTACAAAACAATTTGGTATTCAATAATCCAGATTGCCATAAAAAATAGTCATAAATTCAAAAAAAATTTTAAAATAAAAAATAATTTTGCGAATTAAATACCGTTAAAAATTAGTTATATGGTTCCCAAAAGACTTTTAAAATAGCAATTTCGACTGATACGTTTAGGTACCCTATTTTACATTTAGTTTTCTTACTCCTTTTTGGACTAAATATTGATATTAACCGTGTATTAATAGTAATGCATTGAATTTTTCTTTTTTTGTCCATGTATTTCTATTTTTTTAAAAGCTTACTTTGTGCGTCGTTTGGTACAATTAAAGATAGTAATTCTTAAACGGTAACAGTAGGTACAAAATTTCAGCAAGATTGACCACCCTACACACCTAAATCTTAGAACCGTATAAACGAAAATTCGTACTCAGCACCTTTAAAACCGTTAAAGATACAAGACAATGTTGTTTTTTGCAAACTGAATACTTTGTTGTGGTACTTCGTATAAAAAAATAAAATTGCATCTTGCGTTCAAACGTCTCTGCGTTCAAACTTCTCTGTGTTTAAACGTCTTGCGTGCGTCCAAACGTCTCGCGTTCAAATGTCTATGCGTTCAAGCGTCCTGCGTTCAAAATTTTGGCGTTCAAACGGTCGCGTCCAAACGGTCGCGTTAAAACGACCTAGACCGTAACTCACTCGCATGCAACGCTTGGCCGTGCGGCATAAACGTTAGTTATGCTATGCCTTACTTTCGACCCTTGTTACGTAAATTACTATTTTTAAACATATGGGTTTGACAACTTTAGGTTGAACCTATCCTGCTTTCTCTAAATCTTTTTTTTATCGTTCATCTTTTATTTTTTATCTTGTGTTCTTCTAAATAGTAATTATATTTTTCTTGAACTATACGTAATATATGACATCGTCTGGGAACTCGAGTTAATCCTTTATTAATCGAGAAGTTGTAATAATATAATCTGAGAAATTCATCTTCTAAGCGGACTTAAGACACTAAAAATCAATTTAGACAGGAAAAGAGACCATAAACTTTTATATATATTTCAAATTTTCGAAAATTTACTCCAGGCTAAATAAATTCTAATAAAATCATCATGATCATAACGTGCTATAATAATTTACGTGAGACGTAGTGGATAAAATGAAAAAGTAAAATATTTTCAGGTAAAAATTTTAAATAGTAAAATAAAGTTGTCCACCATTCTAACAAATAAAAAATTACTAAAAACGCATTTAAATTTCTATAAAATTATGCTGTACAGATTTTCTGTTCTTTAGTTAAAATGAAATTTTCTAGAATTAAACAAATACTTGCACACCACAACATTGAACTGCCATGTTCTTCTTAACAGTTTGATCTCTCGGTGTGACAAGTAGACACACAAAACATAATTTACTATATTTTAATTTAGTATATAAATTAGGCGTTTCTTTTTTCACGAATGCAATGTTGCGTTCTGTTTGTCCCACATATGCCAGCCCCCGCGTGCAAGGAATGTGATAAACCCATGATCCTTCGAGTAGTACGGAAATCTCCTTTAATTTTCGAAAACTTCAATGACACAAATAAGTTAGCCACTACTTATTTGTTTCATTGAATACCACTGGCTTTTTTTGTGCAACTTTTTTTTTGGTGGTTCATTGTCAGTCTGTTAATTGCTATAGCCGATAAAATCTTAAAAATACATTTTATTTTTTCAGGCAACACAATTTTGGTGCCGGAATTCTACTTAAAACTGAACGTGAGATAAACCAAATGATCAAATCTTCTGCTTTTTCAAACCAAACGTCGACTATTTTTGTCCTTCTAGAAAATGTTTCTATCTTTTTTTAATATTGTTCTTTATCAATTGTGTATTTTATGTTGCGATGGTTTCATTGATCGTATTCTTTTCTCGTTTACTTGATAGAAAAGTGGCTAATTTTTTAACCAAAGATCAATCATGAGAATCTTTTAAACTTTTCTCGTTGGCAACACTTTTATTCACTATTTCAGTTAGAATTTTTTTTTTATTCATGTTATTTATCTACTAGCGTAAATTGTAACAGTTTGTTAAATTATTTAATATTACACTAGATGAGGAAACTGACTACAACAGAGACCTTGACAAATTAGCATTGGCTATTTTGCTTGCTCTTACTGTTTATGTGGGCGTTTCAGAGGTCGCTTTTTCGATACTATCATTGGAACACTACTACACCACTCGCCGCATATTTTTTTAATTATATAAAATATAAATATTCCGCAATGGTTCACATATTTTGATCTTAAATTCAAATACCTTTTGTAAAGCATCTTCCGATGTAACTGCAAAAACTAGCTTTTTCTTTATTTTTGTGATATGGACCAAAATATGCCTGCAATGTATTTTTAGTAAACGTAATTCTCTGCCCAACATGCTTCATGCAACGCAATTGCCAACACTACTTTCATAATCAGAAAACTGACATCAGGAGCTTTCTCTAGAAGCTTCTTCACATTATCCATCGATAAAACTAGGGATTTTTTGCCACATAACCGTGCTTTTCGGTTTTTCTTAGAAAACCACGGTTTTTGCGAACCCCTTAACGAAGTTCATTTAGCCGTCTTCTGACAATCCTTGCTGAAATTGATAGTCTTCCACTTGCAGCAACATAGGTATACAATTGACACGACGTTAAACGACAGTTTTGAAGAAACTCGCGGTGCAACAGTCGGTCATCTTTAGGAGTTGCTTTCCGCTTTCTACTGGTGGTCTACTTTTGTATAAGCCAGTTTCTTCAAAACGTTTCACAGCATTTCTAACTCCATGACGCAAACATTTAACTTTTTTACTAATATCAGTAAAATTACATCCTTTACCTTTTGCGCTTCCATTAAATCGCGGTTTTTTGACATTTTAATATTATTACTACACAGTCTTACAGTTACAACTAATTTTATTTAAAAACTAGAAACATGCAAACATGGAATGATACAGAAAAAATTTTAAATTACACAAGACGGTCGCGTACTTAAAAATGAATAATTTACTACAACCCTACGTTTATTATACAATTTTCAACAGTAATGTGTATTTTTATAGTCTCCAAATACTGATTTCAACTACCTGCTACTGTGACATAGCAGAGGTTTTTTTTAAACTATGATATTTTTAGATTTAGTAAGTGCCTTACTAGTTTGACCAAGGCTAATTTGTAAAGTACTTCTCAGCATCTAGTACACTGCCGTAGTATTGAAACTTTAGGAGTTTTCACCTAAGAATGTTTAAAAATCTTATAAATAAAAGAGACCTTTTTAATAAAGTACAGAATTAGAATATTTTTCTCTTGAAGCACATTTTTTTTATTTTTCCAGTCACAGTAAGTTTTTTCGTACTTTGCTTTGAACTTTTTGGGTAATAAATTTGACTTTGCTTCTGATACCAAATAAAATTAATTTTTTTATTATTTTCGTTTGATCAACTCGATGAAAGTTTTTTGACAAATTACTTAGTTGCTCATATGTTTTGTTACTATGTTCACAAATTCTCGACACCTTAAAGACATGTTATTAATTTTCTACTCTCTCATAATAGCGTTCGTCAATTACACGAAAAAAAAACAGTTTGTGTAAATTTGATACATTCGTGAACTACGCTCTCGTAAATGTAAACAGGTACATCCACTGAAAAACTATCAATTTTCTAAATTTGCAGATCAACATGTATTTTCATTATACTACACTAATATTTACTCTATCCCTCATTCATACGATACTTATATCATGTCAATTACAACATTATAATTTATTATAATTATTTAGTATAGGAACAATAACTGACATGAAAAGAGCAACTGGTTTTGCCTGAAATAATGAATTTCTTACTTTCTTCATTTGGGGCTTGGTACTACAACAGTAGAAATTTCTTGGTTTCTAACTGAAGAATCATTGCAGTTTTCTAATGTTGAAAATGAGGTTGCAACACTTTTGGTTGAATTAAAAAATTGTTTGGAAGTATTAGTCTTCTTACTAATGGATCCGCCACCGCTGACGGTTTGCACCCAGAAATTTCTTCAACGTCAAAGTATCACTTCTATGTTCAACCAACATAGTAGCAGCTTCTGAAAATATGACCTCTGCACTTTTCAGGTTCTTTCAAATTTAAAAACAATTTTTCCTGGCGTTTTTCATATTTTATAAATTCCCACAAATTGTCGTATGCACTTATCGTTCCTATAGTCCACAAAAACACTCTGAAACCTTAAAAGAGCATGTCGTGTTCTGTGATACTGAACTTTCCTGTAGACTTGATTTTTGTATCGTCCAATCTAACAATTAAAAATCAAGCAGCATCTTCAATTTTGTCCAGACACAACAAAAGGGGTTCTTCACGCCGGCAAGCGCCAAATATTCCAAATACAGTAATAACTTTTTCTAGCAGATGTTGCTCAACGATGCTTCGACTAGGTGTTTTGTCATTTCTTGTGTTGTCAATATTTTATTTTTACTCAGTTGGTTCATTTAGATTTTCTACGTAGCAAAGTAAAAACTTTTCCATATCAGCAAGAACATAACGGGAACTTGTAATAATAACAAACAACCTACCATAATACCAACCTGGTAGTGTCAACATTATCGTGGAACTTCAAACTTTTTCGATAATTTCGTTACATACAGCAAATTTCTTTCATTAATGCCACACATATTCTTGGTCTTACTCTATGTTGTAGAAGCTTCATATTCCTTTATGTATCATTCTCTTGTTTTCATGGGCAATAGTTCACTGCTTGCTACAGGCGCTTCGTCTAAAATATCTTGAGGAATTTTTACAAATCCTCCATTTGCTGCCGTCGTATCAAATTTTTTCAAATAATTTTATTGCGTAAACAATTGTTATGTAAATGCGGAGATGGCTAGTAAATTTAATTTGAATTGAAGAAAAATGCAAGTCTTCAAATAATCTTAGTTTTATACTATTTTATTTTTTATTTTATTATTGTTTATTAATATTTAATATTAAAGTATTCATGGGTATGATGAAAAGTACTGAACCACACACGGCCAATACACAAATAGCAAACTTGACTTCAGTCTGCTATTTGCTTTTCTTACCTTAAATTTTTCTGTCGTTTGATTCGTTTTTCTTTTTCAAAGTATTACATTTTTAGTTCTTTTTTTGTTGTTTACTTCTTTATTGTATTTCTTTTTTTTTTGTTTAATTGGTGTTTCTATTTCTTTGTTTTACTAGTGAGACTCACTTGTTTTTTCATTTATTTTAGCACTTCTTTTGTTGTTACTTTGTTTATATACTATGTGTATTCTTCTCAATTATTTTGCTTCCATCTTTAATTGTTGTTCTTAATGTTATTGATTTTTTTGGAGTTTTTGCAAATGTTACATTGACTTTAGTAACAACTAACTAGTGATCAGATGGACACCATTATAAAAATCTGTTAAGCTAATTTTATCTTTAGTTTTAGTTTAAAGTATTGTAAATTATAAAATAGGAAGCTAAATATTTTTTATGTGTTTAAAAGCTTTAAATAGTGATAATCATAGAATTGTATTATTATTATAATCGCAATTCAGAACGATATAATTTTGATTGCAAAGCTATCGTTACTTTGATTTTGATTTCTAAACAGGTATCGTTTACAGAAAAAAATATTTTTTCTAATATAAATGCATAAAGAATATATTTAAAAAAAAATAATATATTATATACTGTATTCGTCATAGCATTCAACAAGAAAAAACTAATGATACGAAGTTATGTTCAAAAAATCTGCACAATATCTTATGTAGGTACTGTTTTTGCAATTTTTCCAACAATTTAAAAAATATGTAATATTAATAACCAGTTAAAAAGTAGGTTGCATTTATCAAATGTATGTAACACATACTTTTTTGATTAATTCGTAGCATATGTCATTTTACGACCGCCGCGATCAACTTTCTTTTCCTAAAGACATTAAACAACTCATAATTGTTATAGGTCAATATTTTAACAACAACGTAAAATAAATATAAGCTTTTGTTGACAATTATGACTACGACTGAACTATCATAATACATAAGCTATAAAAAGGATCATATTCCTCTTTGCACTTTAGCTAATGTTATGATTATCTCGATCTACGTATAACAATGATAGCGTAGTTCGTGCATTTCTATAAAAAGTAATACTTTAGAAACGTATCACGCATTATCAATGCTGCACGCAACTTATACTAAACGGTTTATGTTCACTCCTTGGTATTCATTTAAATAAAATAATTCAAGTTGGAGTTTTATTTGAAATTTTTACCTATTCAAAAATAACATGATCTCCATAATGCGTATAAGAAATGACATAGTTTTTTTTTATAAATCAGGCTCGATTTTTTTCCGAGGTGGTCACGTATACATATAACTTCTGAAAGACCCATCCAATTCCATATATGTCAGCATTTTTAGGTTGGGCACAATTTCCCTGTCGTTTATCACACTAAATCAAAGAAAAATAAAAAGATCATTGTTCCCCTTATTTATAACCTATCAAAGTTCAATTGACCATAACCCCGCTTAAGATGTTTCACCAATAAAGTCACATTCAATCAAAACACAATTAACTACATCTTGATACTCTCGAAGTTGTTACTATAATCAATTCGTTGCAAACATGCGCTTATTAATTCTTTATTGTGATTAATGTTTACAATTTCATCTTAGCATTAGAATTACAACTAAATCATTGCATATACGAGCATGTAATTTAAATAAAATACTTTTCAGCAAATTGAAATAGAAGAGAAACTAGGTACTTGTTTGCTTACACGAACGATAAGAGAATAATAGATCAAGTGTATACGTCACTGATGCGTGGTTAAACTAAACGCTATCGATAGCATTATGTAGTTTTACCATTAGAAGTTTACTGCTCTGATTTATAAATTTAACAAAAAATACATGCAACAAATGATCAGTATAAATATTTTAGAATGACTTTACTTTTTAACTTACGTACATAAATAATGCATGCACTTTCAAAACATGCATTTTTTATTTATTTCTTTTTATGTTTTACGTCATTACGCCACAGCACAAATACATAAGTTTAACTTGTTGCTTTAGGTGAATTACTATTGTGAAGTTATTTTCTTCTGTTATTTTGGAAATGCATTTTATTTTATCTATAGAGAATTTAATCTTTACGATGACATTATTGTATTAATAATTTCTGTGTTTCTTAAATTAAATTTATACTTTATCTATATACCTATGTAAACACCCTTAAATTTTCGAAAAATGTGCAAAGGTAAATAAGAATACACATTTTTTGCAGTTACTTACAAAATAAATTTGTTTTTTTTTTTTGAAGAATTGAGCTCCACCAAACATTATTTTTGCGTTGATCCAATTTACATTCAGGCACAGAGTCTCTCCAACGTGCTTAGGCGCGATTCCTAAATAACTTTTTCATGTTTATTTTGTGTTTAAGTAACACTCTATATCAGGGGTGGCTAAGCTTCTTGATACTCCGTGCCATTTTTAAAAATTTGAAATTTTTTGCGAGCCACAGTTAAATGCGTCTTTAAAAAGACATTTTGAAACACATGCGGAACGATAATAATTTTTTAAAATATAATAAGACAAAAATGAAAAGAGACTCGGGTACATTTATCGAGAGCCACAAATAATCCTTCAAAAATCCGCAAGTAGCTCGCGAGCCGTAGGTTGCCCCCCCCCCTGCTCTATACCCTCAAATTATTGGAATCTCTTTAATAATATTACTGAGCAGCAGTCTGAAATCTCGCTAAAGTTAGGTACTGAAAATCACTCCAAAATATTTCAATTGTTGTGTTTGAAGAAACAAAAAGTTTTTGCTTTCACTAGCTTAGGGGTTTCCAAACTTTTCCAGTTTGCGGCGCACTTACAAGTTTTACATTATAAGGCTCATGTATGTATTTAAATTATTGGATATTTGGTTTATATACGTACTATATAAGATAAGAATATCTTTATTATTTTATAAAAATAGAAGACAAAATAGAATGGTAACTTAGTTATTGTAACGTGTGAGCTTGGTATTCTTCATGCATTTTTTTCAAAGCGGTGTATAAAACTTGGCACCGTTACTCTCATTTTTTGCCCCACATTAATCTTTGAGCGATATTTGCTCTCTATTACAGCTACTGCTAAAAATCCGGTTTCACATAAATAAGATGTTGGAAAGGAGATTAGAATTCTTAGAGCTTTTAAACTTAATGTTGGATATTCGTTTTTATCCAAAACTACACTAAATAGAAACTCGTAAATCTTGTATTAAAGCTGCTATCGCAAGAGATTTTACTGAGACTCTCTTCTTCTTGCAAAGTGAATCTAGGTGGAGTTTGTCCATGGAAAGGATTTTGAATCCGCGCAAATTTTATTTAACATCATCTTCCGAAAAGTTTTTAGAAAACCATTTGATAAGTTTCAAAAAATGTTCAGTGAAAAGGGTCATCAAATTTTGTGACACAACAAGCTTATTAGAGGTCGCAAATTTATACAATTACGGAAAAAATTCTTGACCTCCACTTTCATTAATTTTGTCTAACTGCATATTTTTCTAAACGCCGCAATCTTGTCCAATAGATTCAAAATGTGCATATTGTCTTGCAGAAACACATTCAAATTATTTAGTTTGTTAAATATATTGCACAAATATGCTAGTTTTAGTAAAAAGTTTAGTTTGGCAAAGTATCTGGAGTTTGCATAACCTTCTTCTTGTAAAAAAGTGTCAATTTCTTGATGTAATTCAAATGTACAAAATAAAACGTTTCCGCGCATAGTTTTTTGAAAAGTCTGGCTTTTCGAGACCAAAGTTTATTGTAGTTTACTACGTTAATGACACATTCTAATACAAAATTCAATTTAGTGCGTATTGGCTTTGACGCAGTTCCTTGCTTTTTTACCAATAAGCACTTGTATTCTACTATGTTAGCTAGATATTTATCAAGCACCATCAGAACATACACCGATACACTTTTTTAAATCTAAATCATTTTCTGTTAAAAATTAGTCAAGAATTTCAAACAAGTCTTTTGATAATGCTTTTACAGAAAATCGGATCTTCAGCGATAATATTATCATCCAGAAATTGTACGTAACAAATTAGATGTGCATCTTTATTACTGTCACTCGCCCTCATCAAGTTGTCCAAATTGTTTGACTTTAATTTTTCCTATTAATTGGTGGTTAAGATCCTCAGCAATGTCATGAACTTTTTGACTCATAGTGTTGTTAGAAAAAGGTACCTTGGAAATTAGTTTTCCCGCTGATTTTACCACCATAATATTTACCATGTCAACTGCAGCCTGTAGAATAAGCTCTTCTGGAGTAGTATGAGGCTTTTTTTACATTTTGCCACCATGTAAGCTGCTTTGTAAAATGCTAAATTTTGTAACCATAGTAGGGTGAATAATCTCAAAATGCTTTAGCTTACTTGGAAGCATACTTTCGGACAATGAGGAGGAGCAGTTTTTAAACAGACTCTTTTTTATTGTTTATTTCTACGGAAGTAAAGGTAAAGTCTAAATAACATGTATCCTATTTACGATATTTTCCCTTTTTTGCTTTCCATTCACTTGTAGATGCTTCGTCACAATCGTTTAAACTACGGAGTTGCTTATTTAATAAAAATTTCTCCATTTTAGGTCTAACTATTGATAAAGTTACGAAATTGGTGGTTCGTAGCAGGCAACCAAGGATACATCAAGTTCACTTGTCAGAATGACTGTCTTTAATAATGTCACAACACTGGTATTACGATTAATCACACTATGATAGTTCTTTTTATGCATTGATCACGTAATACATATGTCAGATTCATACGTAAACACTAACTCTACAAACGGTCCCGACTTCTCCTATTATAATTAAAGTACGATACGTACACAATCACGCGCCGGTTTTTGTCTATCATCGTTTGATGCTCTTACGGTGTTCTGACTGCATTAACTTGCAGCTCGGCTTTTCGACACGTTTTTATACTTCCGTCCTTCTGTTCTAGATTGTTTTCAAACCCGATGACGTAAGTGCACGTTCTAGAATAATCTTGAGCGGGGCCGCGTGCACTTAAGTGTGTGCTTTAAGCTTCCTGACTAATCTCAAACATTCAGATGATGTAATGATCCGATTTACGGCGACACCACTCACTCGCATACTTCTTGGAATTGCAGATTGGTCTCCGTGAAATGTTTACTCGGTTTTTGTTTTAGTTAGTAATTTATTATTATTTGATAGGTGGTAATCGTAGCAATAAAAACATAAAGCTTCTCGCCTTTAAATTGCCATCTACTGCTAGGTACAACGACAGTCTTCTAGCAAATGAAGTGCGTGGAAGAAGAGGGGTATCGTCGGTTGTCGAGCATAAATACCTATCCCTGTCGGCTAATGAGCTATCCATGCAGCGCGTACGATTTGAATTATTATTTTGTACCCCCAAATATCTAATTTTGTTTCCAAAAAAGAGTGAAATACCTAAGTTTTGTTTTCAAAAAAGAGTGAAGAGGAGCGCCCAGCGGCGCCCTCCTTGCGCACACTTTGGGGAACACTCCTAGCTTTTTGAAATCAGTTGTCAATTTATCTAGTTTGACATTAAGTTTAAAACAAGAATCGATACTAGCCAACGTTTAAATTTTGCTGTTGCTTTTAAACGTATTCCTAAAAAGAACACTTTGTGCGCAGTTAATTCTGATATACGATATCTTTCCTGTCACATTTCAGGTCCCATTTGCATTGACATCTAAGATTCTTAAATTAAACATTTTAAAATCGAAAGGGTTAGCCGATTAAGGAAAATAGATTTTATGAGAACCCGATAGAATTTATAACATATTCGTGGGTCTGACAAACGCAAGGTGTACTTGTTATGCCACAAGCATCTCTCTCTCTTTCTCCCATCACGCCAATCCAATTTGGCATAAAACTGTATGTTCCGTACTTATTTAACGAGTTCCTGTGTAAATTGGGCGTTTTTTCACGATGGAAAAAAACGCACAATTTAGACGGAAAACAGTTGAATAAAACATTTAATTGCTTCCAACAGAGTCTCAAAATCTCTCAAAAATAGTTTATGAAACGTTTATGTTGACAAGTGCGCAAAAACTGTCAAAGACGGTTTACAAAAGGGAAAAATTAGAATTTATGACAGTTAAAAACAATAAATGCATTTTATTTTTCAAAATATAAAGATTTTTGGGTTTTGATTTGCATTCTATATTATCACATTTCACAAAATTTCAAAACTTTGCAAAACTAATTAAATTTGCTTTGCAACCTTCTTGTTCGGAGTCATCGATTCTTGATGGACGGTTTTTTCATAATGGGGCTAAGTAGATGTTTCTGTTGAAGTTATCATACTTTCTGATTTTGACGGCTTTCCTATATAATCTGCGTCAGAACTTACGAAATTTGGCTAAAACTGTAGTCTGCTTAAATTTTATAGTGTATTTAAGAAATGCTTTTCGACGGCCAATCAGGTGTCTCCTCGTGCTCGCCTTGTGTTCTCTTGTTCGGGTAGTAATGTTGCGTCCCGTTGGTCCCACATATGCTAGCCCGCACGTGCAAGAAATGTGGTAAACTCATAGTCCTTCGAGTAGTACAGAAATCTCCGTCAATTTTGGAAAACTTCAATGAAACGAATAAGTTAATCACCAATTTATTTGTTTCAGTGAAAACCACTTGGATGCATAATGGCTATTTTGGTTAAAAAACAAATATGTGCTATCAACGCTACGCAAAACCCCAAACATTATTTGTAAAACATCATGGCCGCGAAAGCCTTAAAAATACGTTTCATTTTGTCAAGGAAGACAATTTTTAAATCTTCTAATTTTTAAAACCAAACGCCGACTCAGTTTTTTAGATTTGTAGTTTTATTTATACTTTATGTACCTTTAGAAAACGTTTATTTTTTTAATATTGCTCTTTATGCATTGTTTATTTTATATTGCGATTTTTTTGTTGGCAACACTTTTCTTCACTATTACAGTTAGCAACACTTTTTTTCATTCATGTTATTTATTAGCGTAATACGTAAATGATCGATTTGTTAAATTATTTAATATTACACTAGATGAAGAAACTGACCGCAACGCAAGCAAATTGGAATTGGACATAGGTTTTTGCAACAATACGCCAGATTTTTTTTGTTAAATTGTAGAAAGTGTCTATACTAGGTATATGGTTGCTATGTGCACTTGCTCTGTCTATAAAATATAAATAGACTGCAACGGTTCACAATTTTTGGTCTCAAATTTGAACACTTTTTGTAAATCTCAATTCCGTTTACTCTATTTTTCGATGTAACTGCGAAGACTGGTTTTGTCTTTGTTTTCGTGTCATGTAATGGTATGACAAAAATATGATCGCAATCTTCTACATCATCTACTTTTAGTAAACTTAATTCTTCCGCCCGACTTGCTACATGCAACGCAATTGTCAACATTACTTTTATAAGCAGAAAACTGCATCAGGACCTTTACATTATCCATCGATAGATGTCACATAACCGTCATTTTGACATTTTAGGTAAGTCGGTAATTTATTATATGCAAAAATATCAACGTTTTCGTTTATTTGTAAAACACTTCAGTGCATCTAGTACACTGACCATAGTTTTGAAGCTTTAAGAGTTTTTACCTAAAAATGTTTAAAAATCAGGGCTGATAAATCTTATAAATAAAACATTGTCCACCATTGACACTTATAAAACAATTTCTATAACAAAGAACTGGAAATCAAGAAAGATTAGAGAAGCTATTGAAATTATCAAACATCCTAACAATTTCAATAGAGACAGTGGTTACGAACTTTCTGACACATGGTTACCTGTTATTTCTTAATCTTAATTTGTCCACCATTGACACTTAAGTTTCGTCTACAGTTTTTATGGTGGTTTTCCTTTAGACCTTCGAGAAAATGCTGTAGCTAAATAACTTGCGCTTATTATCTAGTTCCCTTATAGTTATTGTTTTTAGTTACCTTAGTTTTTACAATTGTCAAATTGAATTAATTTTGCCTGACGAAAAACTTAGACCAAATTCGAAAACTCGCATTTATATTATTCTAAATAAATAAATAATACACCATTTACCCTAAAAATATTTTAATATGTTTTATGGTGAAAGTTTTATGTCTAAAATAAAACATACATCTTCAACAATCTACTCAATTAGAATATTTTTATTTTTTCCTTGCACATTTGTTTAGTTCTTTCAGCCACAAAATTGGTGGTAATTTTTTTCGTACCTTGTTTTAAAATATTTGGTAATAAATTTGACTCTGCCTCTGACACCAATTGTAAAATTTTTTCATTGTTCTCGTTTGATTGACTCTATGAACGTTTTAATCACTTGCTCGAATATTTTAATACTATGTTAACAAATTCCTCACATACTTTGATAACATATTACTTTAAGACATTCTCATAATAGCATTATTTTCGTTAAGCACATGAAAAAACAGGACACGTTAGAAAAGTGAAATTACATGTTCGTACAACTTTTTTGATCCATTCGTGAGCTACGTTCGCTCGTAAATTCAAACATGTACAATCACAAGAGTGTTTCTTCTCAATCAGTTCTTTTGCTTCAATCTTTAATTGTTGTTCTTAATATTATGGATTTTTTTCGGGGTTGTTTGTATAAATGTTACAAAAAACTTTAGTAACAACTAGTTAGTGATCAGATGCGTAATTTGTTTTTCTACGTATTTTTACGTTTAACCTCGTACTTACTGGTCTGTTATAATGCCGTCAATTAATAACAACACTTTCCGTGTTACATACTTGCAAATTTCTTTGTAGAAACAAAAGTCAATACTTTTGTTTTTTTTTAAATTAATATTGTTGTTCACTACTTTATTTCTTGGAAGTGATTTTTTATTTAAACCATGGTATTGTTATTTAAAACATTTATGCTAATATTTTTGACACCTTTTTTCTTTGGTATTATTGTCTTTTAATACTTCGTTCACTTCATGATTGTTATAGTTGCAAATGCTTTTGATACTTTTTGTAGACAAATATGAATGTATCAGCTATAGATCTGTATATATTTATTTTTGTTGTTAAACTTCAATCTTATTTAGCATTTCTGCTTTTATACTTTCTGGAGTAAACATTTGGTATAGCGTATAACCGTTGATACACTGATATAATATGGCCATACTGACATTTTGGTTAACATCCATCTTTTTTGAAACCATGATTTTTTAACACGAGCTTTATTACGGTTGACCATTTTTTGCAAAACGAATTGCTTTAATTGTTTTTAATTTTTATATTATTTAATTCTTAGAAAAGACGCAATTCTGAATCTATTGGCTTTATTTAAAAATTCTGCAGTGTTGCATTTTCTGAAAATTTACCTACAAGTTCTTGTCTTTCTATTCAATCTATTGTTGTTTTAATAAACCTAGATAGGCATCTAATGCGTTAAGTTCCTATATAATTATATTAATTCATGTTTTGACTTGCGTCATCGTCAGTCTTAACAACTTAAAAAACCAAGTATTTAAAAACAAATACCTACATAAATATCAAATGTCTAATTTCAAGATCACAAAGGAAAAATTTGTATACGATAATTATTACTCTCAAAATAAATGTATTGTAGATTTTGACCTTTCACATAAGAATAAATTAAATAAAAATGAATTGTATTTTTAGCTAGTTCTTCTTTACAGTTTCTAAAGTCAGTTTAGACAATTTATAAATTTTTTTTATCAAAATATTTATTAGTTTAAAGTAATCGACCTAATAGACGCTCAATTTAATCGATTACTAATTAGTAGCACGTTCTTTTGCAAATAAGCGTTTTCTGTTTATACAATTAGTCAATTGATGATAAGAGTTTTTAAGTTATAGTCTAAATAATCATCATAATACTTAATGCATTAGTAATGAAACACTTTGGTATTGGTTTTTGTAACTGCGTCCTTGTGAATTTTTTTAATTATACATTGATCCAGCAGGAATGGCTTATATTAAGTTGCAGAAATGAAGTGTTTACACTTAATATAAGTCATTCATGCTGGCTTATATTATACAGCTCGTTATTCTACTTGTTCAGTAATTCCTCTATTTACATAACAGTTACATAAAAGAATACCTTTTTTTATAAATAAAACATATTTTGATCTTTTTAATTCGTGTTATCGTTTTAGGGCGTTTTACAAAATATAAAATTTTAAAAATGCTTGTGACTAAAGTAATTGGATCTAATAATTTTTATTCTCCCGCGATAACATATTTGCAATGATAGGTCACAGACTAAATAGTTCAAGTTACTCTAATCGCAAAATATGTAATCTATTTTATTATATAACGCATGGTGGCTTTTTTTAAATTACGTTAAATAACAGTGTAATAAAATTAATCTTAAACTAATTTTAACCCTAATATTAATTCACGAAAGAATTGGCAACTTAACTTCTCTCAGTAAAATTATTTTGTAAACAGAGAAAGAAGCCAAAAATTGAGTAGTCCTAAATAAATGTATTTTATGATTCAATTTAAACTATTTTTCTTGATTTTAAAATTGTTAATTGCTTTAGAAATTTCATACTTAGATCTTTGATACGTCGAAAACCTGTAGCTGCGAATATTTAAATACTGTGCGCGTATTTATATTTAATACTGACGGTTAGTTAATTATGACGAGATCGCTGCTGAATAGTTCATCAATATTTTAAGGATCAAAATGCGGTAATCTGTTAAGTCATAGCATCTCCTACAAGAATCTAGGAAGCAGAAGAATAGTGCAACCGACAACTGCGCTTGAACGTGTACTCCTCTATATACCGAAGGATTATCACGCGAGTTCATTCAGTCGCGGTTGTCCGCATTTAGCGATTGTTATCAAAAGGTGCTTCTGCCTTTTTCGCACAAAAGTCGTCACAAAACAGAATTGGTGAATTAAAGTTAATTAATTTAATGGATTATTTTTAAGCATGTGATTATTTTGTGATATTTTATTTTTTTAATTCAGACAGTTTTACCACTATTTTCTGTTTGTAAGTTTTCAAAATATTTTTTTTACAAGTTTCAATCAGTGTGTTATATTTTTTATTAAAAAATGATTGTGCAAGCTAATTTCAGGCAAATTTAAAAACTTTTCAGTAAGTTTCGAAGTTTCACGCTCTTTTCTTTGCGTATTCTAGTCAATAAGGAATTAAAGATGTAAGAAACGGTAAAATCGTTGATTTTTTAATATCAAATTAGTTTGTATAATTTTTCAATGTCACGTTTATCTATGCGTATTTTAATGACAACGCATTAAAAAAGTTGTTAACGCGCTATAAACTTCCACAATTTTTTTATTCGGTAGTTATTCTAATTCAGTTTTTTTATATAAAGAACGTTGTACCAATTGCCGCAAAAATTCGTATTTACATAATGCTGGAATTAATAATTTAAACTATATTTTTTCTTAAATTGGCCGAGCATTGAACTGACATTTTTACCTGAACAGCAACAGTTTACAAGAAACTATAAATAAAACCTATAAAGGATATAATTTGGATTTAGAGCACAGTCTTTTGCCAAAGTTTTTGAGTGTTTGTTACACTTTGCTAATTTTCAGAACCGTTAAGTTTTGATGTGAAAAAAATAAACATAAATTTTAATATTTTTATTTTAATTTACGCTTACGTTTATAACTTTTGATCGTTTTATTTGTTGAAAGAGCTACGAAGAAACAGTCTTCGCTGCAATTGTACTGTAATGTAAGCAATCTTAAATTATTGTTTATGGTATTCGGATTTTCTTGCAGTAAACAAGATATCTTGGCAGACGTTGCATGTTATAAGAGCAATAGACATTTACAAACATCGCTGTAACTTTTCTAATTATCTAAGAATTTTTTTAAACGGTTTGCCAGATGGTCTTTTAAAAATTATATTTTTATTCTCAAACCGCGTTCAGCGCTGATGCGCGATTAATCGATGACTTCGAGACTCTGAATAAAACACCGAAGCAATTTTAATACCTACCATTATAGGTAATTATAAATCAATGACGGATCGTATTTTAAATATTTGATGGTGACGTTATTTGCTCTTGTAAGTAAACGCTCATTCATCCACAAATTATACGTTAACAACCGTGGTCGACCGTTTATGTTTACAGTGTATTTATTTTTAAGCTTATAGTCTAAAACGCTCCATTTTCCTGAATTTTTACGAGAATGTGCATTTGTTTGCTAAAGCGTCGTCCTATGTTGTGAATACCGTTAATGGCTATGCTAATCATTTTTTTTTCTTGCTCGAATTATCATGCAAATTAATGACGGGCGAAATAGCTAAAAAGCATAAAATGACGCTTCTACGAACATTTTTTAAACGCCGCTGTTTCTAATATAAACTATAAAATTTTAACGTTAGTATAAATCTTCAAAAAGAACAAAATAAATAAACGCAGTTTATAATGCCGGTTTGGAACCAAGATTCGCTACAAGAACTTGATTAAGTTTCTAATTTAGCTACACCAAATAAGAAGAAATTTAAATTATATTATTTGTCGACGCCGAATAAACGTAATACTGCAGAAATTACTATGTATGCTAATATAGAATTTAATGGATTCTGTATTATTACATTTCGAAGGTACAGGCTGAATTAACCAATTTGAATAGGAGTTGCGACAAGGGTCGAATTACGTCCTTATTTTGTTGACAAGATTACTTAAGAAATTAAATAATTCCAGATGCTAAAAGTTCTGGTACGAATTTGTTTAGGATTACAAGAATCCAAGAAAAGTTAAAAATTGTATTTGCATTTCATGTGTTGAATTACAACTTTCCATTATTAACTTGAGATCGTTTCGCTAAAATTAAGACATTTTACTGTTACATTTTTTTTGTTTTTACGTTTTTAATAGTAATTTAAAAAATATAACACACTGATGTTTATGATAATTTTGTTACGTTAACGGTAGATACAAGTGTATAATAGACTTTAATAAAATCGCAGCTCAATACCCGACCCACAAGATGCTTGGCAGCAGCACCTTTGAATTATTTACAGTTGCAGTCCTTTTGGCAGTTATACAAAACGCAGGTAATATAAATCGTTAACTCTTATTATATAAATATTGCGTAATTAAACGTTAAGGTCGCGATTTATACGGAAATTAACCTTGATTTTTATTATGATATAAAGACTACTTTTACTTATTTAAGAAGCTGTTCTCCCACGAGTGATATTAGCGATGCTCGAACTAACACTACAACTGATACTTTTAACAGTAATTCAACTTCGTACTAAAAAAAAGATTATCTCATATTTGTTTTATTATTATTAGTATTTATTGCAATTACAACACAATGATTTCCTTAATGTCAAAAAAATATTATAATTAAAAGTAAACAATTTTATGTTTTAATTGTTATTTATTCTCCCAAAGCTACAATTAAAAGGTTTGTAGCTTAATAAAAATTAAATTGTTATTATAAAAATAAACATTTTTTATCGAATTTTTGATTAAATTTTAATGTGGATTTTTTACTCGTGTTTTTAGTAAAAAAAAATTAAAATTATAGACACATTACAAAAACTAATAGCAAAATATTTGTATTTGAAGTGGTTGTAAATTATTCATTTAATTATTAATACGTGTATGGCTTCATTTTTATTTTAACGTTTGTCAGATTTTTACACATCGCATTGTTACTTTTTTTTTCAAGTCAAAATGTGATTCAATTTCGTCTTATTAACAAATTGAATTTACATACGTTGCATATGTTTGCGATACAAAAAGATTAATATATTCTTTTAACACATGTTTAATGTGGGCTTAATATTAAGCATTGGCTAAACCGACCACGCGTTCAATAAAACATTTTTGCATTCAATTCATAACTTGAAATGCGAAAATTCGGCTAAGAATCCTTTAGCCGCGGAACATCGGTATAGCAAGAATAATTAGGAATTCTCTTTCTATTTACTACAGATTGAATTTGAAATTAGCTTAATTTATATTTAGAGACCAAATAAAAATTTTGTAAACGTGAACGGGATTCATTAGTATTACGTAATAGTTTCAATCAATTTACCACGAACATGTAAACACATGATTTCAAATTCGGTTACTATTGACCTTACGTGTCAGTCCTGTCCGAGTTTTAAAAAAAAATCTCTGAAACCTAATGTAATTGCTTTTTATTCAGTCTTGTCTTTTCTTAATCAAAACTGTATAACGAGATAATGCATTAACTTAGAAATTAACATTAGTTAGGTAGTCTACTCACTTACGTATGCTTTTAGAAAATCAGAAATAAGAGTTACGTTTTCTCATTCTCTTTGTAAATCGTATTTAAAAGTCTAAAGGTAAATTCAAATAACCCACCTGTGAATACCCCGCGCTCTTTTATGAATTTTTTACACTTGACTTTGGCTACGCCGTATTTTAGTTTAGAGATAAAATTTTACGTTATTTCTTCAACGTATTCTTCTAGATTAGTTTATATATTTAATAGAATTCATTATATTTGGCAAAAGCGTTGGTAACAAGAAAATACATATACAAAGAGAAAAAAGCGTTTGTTGCCACTTTCATGTTACTTTCTGAAATTTTATTCCAACTTCTATCACATATTCTTTTATCAAAGACAGATGGAATTGCGAATCAAATTTCAGCTATATTTACCAGTGACCGAGTCTTCTCTGTATATATAGCAAACATTGTTACTGAAATTTAATTTTAGTTTTACCTTCTTCTACCCACAATATTTGATTTTACGTAGCTTAGCAATACTTTGTTGTATAATTAACGATAGTGGTTTCAACTTGAAAGAATTAAATTAACTTTATATGAAACTTCGAAATTGAACAAGAAAAAAATTATGTGCGTAATCTTGTATGTAAAAATGTATTCAACGAGATTTTATTACAAATATAAACAGCAAAATACTGTCATGTAAATTACGCATTCCGAAAAATATAAAATAATCTAGTTTTTCGTGGGTAACCAAATTCTTATTTTAAAAATATTTTTTGACTTAAAATAATTTATTCAATACAACATCAACGTTTTTAGAAATTGTAATCTAACTTAACTAAGAATTTATGTAAGTACATATTTAACATAATATTGCGAAAAAGGATTACGACGTTATTATTTAAACGACGACAGGATACATTTTAAGGTTTTTTCAATATCCAATCAAATTTAAAGTACTTTAACCTTTTTTCGTCTACAAATTTTGTTAATCGCAATGGTGTTTAGTCTTCGTTGTCTATCGTACCGCAAAAAATATGTAAATGTAATTAACTCGTCATCTTAATATTGAGTTTATAAATTCTTCGATAAGTGATGTGCAAAATAATTTTAAAGTGATTTTTTTATCTGCAATTAGTCATACGATGTGTGCTCTATTGGATGACAAAGAAAATGTCGTTACAAAAGCATTGCGGACCAAAAAACAAAAACAAATCGTGTTTAAAAAGTAAAAAATGTACTTTTCTTTCTACACAAAAAGGGCAATATAACCTGTAAGATAAATCGCATAAGAGAGACGGTAGCGTATAGTTGGTTTTAGAACCTCGGTTCAAAGGTCGAGTGGACACGCCGTGGTTTACAGTAATTGAGTTTGTCGCCCCTCACATTCGTCATTCCCCTAGGACCAAACCGTAGTCTTGTGTGAAGCCTACGACGTCTACGCGTTCCTACTCGTGCCTTACTTCTTCGTACTTCGAGTTAACTCTTGGTAACGAATTTTTCTTCGTACTCGACGACGCATTCCCTTTTATTTATGAAAATGTTATATACGATTAATATCATTCGTGTAACAATGTATCTACAAATCTTGAAAATAATTTGTCTTTTTGACACTTGCCGGTTGCCAGAAACAGATTTATAAGTCAAAGAAATGAATCATTAGAGTGGTAGCCCGCGGCTTCTTTTCCTTACTTCCGCTAAACAAAGCTGTTTCCGGTCTTTTCTTGACCTTACTTCCTTAAATTCGACTCGACAGCGCATTGAGAACAAAATATGGGCTAAGAAATGTAATGTGGTGAATTTAAAGCTTTCAGATGCTGATTTATACTTTTTTCAAAAACAATTAAGTTTTTTTTAAACGACGATGCCTTCGCCTGTCTGTTAATCTATATAAACTATTGTGATCTTGCACAAAGTACTTTCATTCTTTATTGTTAGAAAACAAAAGTCAATATTGGTACATGTAAATGCCATTATCGTAATCGTTCAGTATTTTTACATGGTAGATTTGTTTTCAATCACAGTTAATTTACTTCTTGATCGTATCAATCATCATTAATACATATAGATGCGTAATAATTAATAATGAAAGTGCACACATCTATCCAATATCGAATTCTGTCGTAATTACGTTACCAATGCGCTTTAAGCACTAAAATGTTTTTAAGAATCGACAAACGATTAAAAACTTTTATTTCACATCATCATTAAATTATACGTTAATTATTTATTGACTAAACGTTGTTTATAACAATAATCATTATAAATTTAATAATCTTAAGATACTTTTACAATGATACAATCAATTTTCTGCATTATCGTGCGGATAATTGTGAAAAAAGACTAATAAATATTAGCGAAGAATACTTTGGATTTACGAGCCTTGTCTGGAATTTTATTACAAATTCGTGATCTACCAATGTAATAAATAGAGTTGAAGATAATGTTGTCCAACTCAACATTACTAAACATTGTAAAAAATACTAGGGGTTTTAAGTAGTTTGTAATACAACTAACTTCTAAAATTGGTACTTAAAAAAAAGACTGACATGTGTATCGATTAAAATTATCGTTTGTATTATTGTATTTGTTTAAATTAAAAAAAAAATTTTTTTTATTAGGTAAAGATAAATTTAGTGTATTGATTTTTGTTTGTTGATCAAACTTTAGTTTACCAGCTGTTGCTTCTTGGAATTACTTCAACTTTGCTGTTAATTTGTCCAGTAATTTCATGTTACAAAAGCGGCATGATAATTCATTAATTCACAATGTTATTATGTAAATTAAAGATAGTTTGTTGTAAAAAGCCTTTTATAAAAAAAACTCGTTTTATGTTGTTTAACGTTGGATTGGTGAATTTTTAAGTTTTTTTATAACACAAAACAAAAAATCATTAACAATATCTAAGCTTTATTTCGTTAATTTTTTTTTTTGATTTAGCAAAATACTGTATATTAAAAATTAAAATAATTAAATTTATGCCTTCCCCAAATATTTTATTTCTTGTTTGTTTGTCACTACATGTTAGAACTATTACAGTCATGAAATTATCAATTAAATATTAAAATCTAAACCTTAAAATTGCTGTTAATATACTCACAATTAAAAAAATAAATTAATTAATTTAAAATATACATGTTATGTCACAATGGCAATATAAATTGAACATTTTTTTTAAACAAGATAGGTATATAAAACTACTATAATAATATCATTAACAAAAAAATCAATAAAAATAAATTAATATAAAATAAAAAATTGCTGTCGAAGAAAAAAAAAAGAACTTCATTTAAATCCTATTTTATGGTCAAAACTTTCAAAAACTATAAAATGGATAATACAATCTTCAATATTGTATACCAGTTTTTATGTTTAGCTTTAAGTATTTCTCACGCTTGTATTCTATTAACTCATTAAGTCCCATGGTTGCTTTAACCATTGCTTTAACGCAACACTCAACATAATATTTTTTTTAATAATGAAAAATCAATATTTTTGTTGAAAAATAAATATTATGCGATTTAAATGTTTAAACTAAGACATATTTTTTCTGTAAATAGCTTTATACCGATGTAAAAATAAAATTATAATGAAATAAGCAATATTGCCAGTTATACACTTGCATTTCTAAAAGCTCTGTGAAATTGATTTCGTATGTTTTTTTACTTCTGTAAGAAATTTCAAATTAGCAAGTGTGTAGTCAAAAAAATGATTTTTTTTCAACAGAAAAAATTCAAACAGCATTGAAACAACACGTTACGAAAACGCAACATTGTTACAATCGATGGTAGTGCGCATACGTAGGTATAATATTCCTGTCAGAACTTGTAAGTTGTCGCCTTTGCTTATTTCGTGCTGTCGTGGTGAATTAGTGGTTTATTATATTTTTTGTAAGGCAGCAGTGACAATAATTGATCAAATCAAGGTGAATGTGTCAGCGAAATGGTATAATCGAACTGAAAAAATAGACGTATCTGTACCGCAACCACACATGATTGCCAATTATAATAAATATATGGTTGGCGTTGACTTACACGACAACCCAGTTGCGAACTATCGTATAAATATCCGCGCAAAGAGTGGTGGACGGCATTATTTATAAATATGATGGATTCTGCCGTAATAAATGCTTGGGAATTGCACAGACTAGTATATAATAAAAAGCCGATTTGCCAATTAGACTTTACATCTGAACTTGTAAGAAGTAGTAAGCACCAATAAAGTCAAAACACAAGTTGTTCAAGGACGTGGTTCCACTGCTTCTTTGCCATCTACCTCAAGGTTTGACAATGTCGGACACGTAATTTAAAGGAATAGGGAGAACTGGAACTGTAACTTATCAAATCTGCAATATGGTGATCAAGTTTGGATAGATATTCTTCAGTGATAGTAGATATATTCTGTGCAATAGATGAAATGGCTCATCTTCTAAAAGTTTTGAAGTAACACACCTGCTTGAAATTTGAAACTCTTAATTTCCGTAGCAAATTCATATGGAGCTAAATTGGTATTGTATTTTATTGCAAGGTCTCTACCATTTTCTTTAGTTCTGTTATATCTGTATGAGAAATTACACGCCTATTCAAAAATCCGAAATCTTCAGGAACGCAATTTAGAGCCATAAATCGATTATTAAGTTGGGTAATGATGGAATCCAAAACTTGCAAAGGAACTGTTTTAAATTAAGTTTTGAAATCTTAAAGATATGCGTGATCTTTGGCTTGCTTCCCGGCATTTTCCTTTTCTTTCTTTTCTGCGTTTGTTAAAACTTTGGCGAGTTGCTTACATTATTGGATATAATCTTGGAAGACTGCACTATTGATGAAAGAAAAATCCTGTCTGTATGATTCAATTTCAGATAGTAATCATTTGAGCGTCTCGAGATAAATCTCAATTTTTTCTTGCAAGCCAAGTTTATTGTATTAATTCTCGTAAGAAACGTGTTCCAAAAACACAAGTAAGCTATAAAGTTAAATATCTGTATAGATTTAATTATCGAGTTAACTTTTACAATCGTCTTGCCTACATGTTTTACAATTTGTTTTATAATTGTCAGGATTTTAGATAGTTGTGATTTCAAAGCAAGAACAGTTTGTGATTTTGAAGATCATCGTATGTCACAACTACTTTTCAAAGTTATTTTTAGTTCTTTAAGTAATTTCCAGCAAGCAGTTGATCCAACGAAGAAGTTGTAAATGTGTTGACGGATTCCAAAAAATGTTTGCATTTGTGGAATTGTTAGCTGAAATCGTGCGTTTTATTTCAATGATAGAATTTGTACCTGTATACTTCTATATTTTCCGTCATATTAGCCTTATTGTCATAAGACTGTCCTGTTATGTCTAAGAAATTTAGGTCACTTTGTATGAGTTTGTCTACAACTTTTTAGTTAAACCCTCGCCCGTTTTTCTTCTGTATTGACAAAATCCACAAAATTTTCTTCGATTCTACATTCTTTGTAAGAATCAATGTGCACCTATCGAATAATTTTAACCATCTGTTTTTGACGAGTCACATCAGTCGTACAGTCGAATAAAATAGAGAGATGTTTTGTGTTTTTGATATTGTGAAGAAGGATAGCAACTCTTACATTCACACTTATCTCACGTTATGTTTATGTTGTTGTCCTTCCAGTTACTACGTATATACTTTAATGGCTCCAGTTCATTGAAACTCAGTGGCGGGCGGAAGCATCGTATTACTCAAAGGGGCAAATCAGCTCGCAGGGCGCCACCGGCCCAGCTAAGTCGCAATGCGCTCCCAAGTCTGTTGCGCACCTGGCATTTGTCGCTTTCTCCACGCTCTATTATATTATATTATTGTATTAATTTAAAAAATCGTGTTTTTTTAATCCTTCCACTGTTGGTTCAAAGTGGGTTACTTTCTTGAGATTTGCATTCTAAGGATAAACGGATTATTACTAATACACAGTTAAGCATTAACCGTATTTGTAACATTTTATTCATATTTTATAGAAATATGACATTTCTTTTTGCTAGACAACTTATTAAATTATTTTAAATAAATTATTATTTTTTGGGTTAGGTTTGCTAACGATTGCACCTAAGCTTTAAGCTTGTTGTGTCGCATCGAGTTTCACCTTATAAGTTCTACAAATGGGTTTGTTTGCTATTACTTTTGGTAGTATATACTAATGTAGATATCTAGCTTTTACAAAAGTATTCCACCAAGTTAGAGATCCATATGTGACTGTGTGAACTAAAATATATTCAAAGAATCATTTTGGTTTTAATCCTCATGTACCTATCAGGTCCAAATCCCCGAGTAGCTTTATTGATGGTTTTCTCTAAGTGAACGTAAAAGGTAAATTTAGTGTCCCAAATGAGTGTCAAATATTTAACCGCATCGTTCACTTGAAGTACTCTTACCCACAATTAAAGTTTCTTCAAATTCTGAAGTTTTTTTCCTTTAAAGGTTCTTATTGTTTTCCTACTACTTAGCTCCACAATAGAGGCGATAACACTCCGCCTTGTGGACATCCTTTAGCAGCAACTACCTTCTTGGTTACATTGCCCAGCGAGCTTGAAAAAGCAAAAGCTCCCTTTGAATCTAAGAAAGCTCCCAGTGCAATCTCTTGGTTGCTTAAACAACTTTCAGTTCTGTGTGTGAACTCATGTATGCTCAATTCACACGATTAACCTGTTTGGTAAGCATATTGGTCTTAATGCAAAGGTGCTGTACCTAGAACTTCGTTTTTAATATGCTTATCTATTAATGTTTCAATAGTCTTAAGCATAAAAGATGTCAAGGTAATTCCACGAAAAGATTTTGTACTTAACCTAGAGCTATCCTAGCTCTAAATAATGTGCACAGAAGCAAAAGCAAAGATTGCAACCGATGTTCTAGTATAATGGGTAATAACTTATAGAGACTTAAATCTTTATATGATGTAAAAGACTTTGCAGACCAAATATTACTTTTATCCACCAGCTTCTTTCCACTCCTCCTTTAACCTTCGTTAAAGGTATGTGAAAGTTTAAACATTAAGTATGGATATACTTTCTAACAGTATGTTTCTCGCATTAATTGTAGTCTCCTCTCCGGATAATAGCCTCCCTAAAATTTTTGCAATGACCCCAGTTTAACCTGGTTATGTTTTTGCAAAGCCTAGTCTAGCACATTTTAATGATTTTTCAATTTCCTCACTGTGCCTTTGTCAAGATTTTTTTTTCGCTTTTCTAATAGCGTAGCCATTTTTCCCATCTTCCAGTCTTTTTGACCCAGTTAAAAAGCTTACAAGTTTGTTCCTTTAGAAAAAAAGTCCCGGATTCTACTAAAAGGTTTCTCGGATAATTTTTCTTACTTTTAACGGGCAAATAGTTTTGAAAGCGTCTTTAGTCTTGATGATATTGTTGATAAGTTTTGTTTCTACCGAAGTTCGAAATATCGTCCACTCGTCCATTCTCTGCTTAAGTTTCTCCCAAGAGAGATCCCATTTGCAGGTTGTTGGATTTCTGTACGTCTTCACTTTTCCCTTAGCAATTGCAATTTAAATTTTAAAGTGCCTCACCTCTTTTGTTGTTTCCAGTGTTTTCCTATTGTATTTGTCTTGTAATTGGAGTTCTGTTTAGCACTTTAATAAGATTCGTGCTTGGGGAATCCAGTTATAAACATTAACCGATTAAATATTACAGGTATCGATTTGAATCTTTGGTAACCGGTTAATTATAATTAACCATTAACCGACTAATTTAGTTTTGGGCAACTAATTGCCTTTAATAAATTTTCGCAACTGATTTGTTTTAACCAATTAAATAAATTTCTTTGTTTTATGTAACTCGTTTCTTATAGTTGTCTTTGATTGAGTTTTGCTGAAAAATAAGTAGAAACTGATAAGTAAAAATTACGAAAGCAAAAAACATTCTAGGTTGCAAAAATTGTCTATATATTTAATATAACCGTCAGCATAAAATAAGTTTTTAGTAAAAGCTTATTAACCATATTTGCAACAAAACAGAAACAATATTTGAAACATACATAAATTAGAGTTAAAAATAATGTAAATTACATACAATATGACGTAATTAAGGTATACCATATACCTAAAAAAATATTAGTCAGATAATACGTAATTCCTTTAAATTAGTATATACATATATGAGGTAAATATAAGATTTTTTTTCCACTACTAGTTGTATACGCTTGCATTATTACGTATAATAGAAGGCCGTGAAGTTGTACTTTTTTAAGCGCAGGTAAATAATATTTCATTATTAACTAGTAGTTAATAATGAACATATTTACATTTTCTGATAATACTACAACAGTTTCAAAGAAAAAAAGTTTACCAAACTGCGTACCAAGAGCAAGAGATTTTATTTAATGCTAATTTAAGTTTTCAAATCGCTCAATTAATAAATTAATTTGATTTTAAAAAGTAAGTTATTTGAAGTTCGCGCTTAATTAAATGTGAATATTATTGAGTTAAATATGTTTTAGATATAATCAATGCTTAAAATAATAATGTTTTTAAACAATTTAAACAACTTTAGCAATAAAAACTTACGTTATGTGTTTATTTTTGTGTTTTAAATCACAATTAAGAATTACGTCAAAATTAATTCTATTAAACTAATGACAACTGTCAGAATTACTGACTTGATTTTTAATTTAAAATTAATATCTTAAATTTTAAATTTGATTTAGTAACAGGTAGAAAGGTTTTAATAATTCTAGTAGTGGAAAAAATTGTATATATAACACGGTTGAGAAGTTCATTATAACCTGCGCGATTTATATCCCTCGACGCTTCGCGTCTCGCGATATAATCTATCGCTTAGGTTATAATAATGCACTTCTCAACCTTGATATATAATATACTATTATTCTGTTAAGAGTTATTTTAAGTTAGTGTCCCGTAGATTACCTTTCAATTATTAACACTTATTATAAAATCTGATTTTATCTGAGAGACTGGCTTTACTTGAATGAAATGTACAATAACTTAATACTTTCTTAGATACGCAGCTAATTATTCAAAAACAATCATGAAATTTTGTAGTAGTAGATTATTTACTCTTTTTCGTAATGCAAATTGACTAATTTTGAATTAATTAATAATTTCAAAATTATTATTATTAACTTTTAATGCTCGGAAGTTAGTTTGTAAATTTCTAGTTTTCGATTTTTTGTTGTTGGTGTTAAATATGTTATAAAGTAAAACAATTCTAGCAATATTTTTTTCCATTTTTATACTGTTATATAATAGGTATCTGATGGTTAATGAGGTCTATTTTTTGGTACTGCCTGGCATATAAAAAAATCGTATTAAATCGCTGCCAAAAACTTACGATATTAATAAAGTGAACAATAACAGAAATTTATCAGCAACGTATTTGAAAAATGTGATAAAATTATTTGCTTACATATTTTTGTACAACATACACGGGGCTCTAATAATAAAAAAGTGGTAATCAACCATGAATCTTTCAAAAAAGCAAAGGACAGTCAAAATAACGATACAAAAGTAGGATTTTAATGTTGAAAGATAATGACTGAATGTATGTAATTTGAGAAAAATGATTTCATCGGCTTACATTAAAGCTCATGAATAAGTTAATCACGGTACTATAAATAATATTTTAGATTATAATGCAGTCATGAAAATTATCAACCGTATTTAGATAATGCCAGATTCTTTAGGGTAATTATTGCGTGATAATCTAATAAACATATAAGCGCACATCCTTATGGCATCATTACTCGTCATCTCAGTGCAACATCGGAAAAGTTCATGGTTGTGTGACTAATTTATATTGAAGAAATGTATGTCAATATTTAATTTTTGTAAATTTATTCTCAAACTAAACGTGATTTATTTATAGTCATCAACAGTTTGTAAGCACAATTTAACGATAATTTTGAACATTTATCATTGTTTAAGTAAAATGGGTTAATAAAATGAATGCTATTAATTATAATTGGCACAATTTCTTGTGGTGTTTGGAAGGTCACAAGAGAAGTTGTAGTTATTTTTAATTAATTCTGTTTAATTTGCTTATTAATACATGTCAATAAAAGCGTGTATTTTTTTAGATTTTCAAACTCCCATTTGTAACAGAATGTCCGAAAAAAAAATTAATCAAATATTGTAATTAATTTTAATTCGGCGTAACTTCTATTTTAGTTGTTTTATTTAACAAGTAGCTTTAGACCAGATGGGTTAGGACAAAACGACAACAAATTATTTGTCTATATGGATACATTAATTTTTTTATTGTTTGGCCAAGTGTTTTCTGACCACTGCTTTTTTCTACTTTAAAAAATATAAAATTTTACTCCAGTGACAATCCGCGTTAATTTTTTGCAATTCGTAGTTCTTGGAACAAATGTTGCATTTCATTCTTTCTAGATAACAAGTTCTTATTAGTCTGTTTTGTGCACTTTTTTATTTTTTTTTTCCTTTTTGTTTTGCAATATTTGTGCATGGGTTACAAAATCTTTATTTTGTAAATATAGGTTATTTTCTTAGATGATGTAAACTATCTGTAATCGGCACGACTTTTCTATCTGTTCCAATTGTGACAAAGCGCCGCCATTTAGTGATCAGAGCAATTTGTAGCATTTTTTTAGTTAAAAGTGGAATTAAAAAGATTCTAAATATTAAACTCAGAAAAACTCATCTGACAACACACTTAAATTGCTAAGTGCACCAAATGCGTTTAATAAAACACACAGTCTGACGAGAAATATTTAAGAGTTAGTGACAAGGCGTTGAAGCATGTACTAAACGTCTTAATTAATCTTGTTTCAGTTTTATAATTAGACACGCTTTAGGTCAGTGTTTAATTTATTTCAGTATTTATTCAGTACACAAAGAGAAAATCTTGATTATTTGTACAACGTTGTAGTTATTTAATTATTATTTTATATTTCACGCTATAAGACCAACGACATCTACAATGAAATCAAACACCTAAGCAATATAAAAAGGGTTATTCCGAGAGTCAGTGTTATATAAAAGCATAGGTTGTGAGAACAATAAACGTTTTTTTTCTGTTAAATGAATGACGCCGGCAGTTCTAGTTTGTGGAAAGCAAGGAAAATTTTATTGTGTTGCAGTATAAATGTATACAACAATCAATATTTAATCACAGATCTTATTTATTGTAATGATATTAAACTATTTTAATAATTTTACATGAAATGTTAATTTTGTTTTCAATCTGTTTTTAAAATACACTCGATCACATAATCGTCAATTGCTGCAGAACTAATAACAAATGCCAATAGTTCAGAAACTGCTTTTTTTTTAGATTATGCATATTAATGTTGACGTCTGGGTTCTAGTTGATCGTATTATATAAACGTATAGTATTCGATTTCATGCATTTCGCATTTCTTCTATTAAAGCTTTTTTCCTCGAAACGTTTGTAAGAGTTTTCACATGGCCTTGAGGTGATAAAAGCACGGTTTGCGTAAGTACATATGTTAGTAACAAACAAATATTTCGTAAATACAGGTTGTAGCTATTTGTCTTTAGAAAACAGTTAGTAACTGGAGGGTATTCGTGCTTGATAGTAGCCATTATGCTAATGAGCGATGATGATCCGTATCGGGGCGTATCGTGCCACGAACTCTACTTCTACATTTGTCTCCGTATTTTGACAACTTCCGTGAAGTTATTTATATTTAAACTTAATTTCCGTCATTTTATTGTTATAGTTAGTTAATATCCGCAATATTGTCCTCAAAAATGCAACTCTATTAGCCATTTCATAAACATTTCATTCTAGTTTATAGGCTTGGTAGTATTGTAGAAGGATACATAAAATATCAATGTTTTTAGCGATAGTCTCTATTAGAATTGGATGAAAATTAATTTTAAAATTCCTTTAATTATCAAGTGTGTATGATTAACACCCTGATTAACAGTTTTATCAAAGTAATCTTTTTGAAAATATATTAATAAGCAACATCGGGGTTAAATAATTTGCTTTCCATTGTTTGGCTCTGACAACGTAGATTATGACAGCCTCATTACTTTCAATTACTTTTATGTGTCTTTTAAAATGGTGATTGCCGGCAATTAAAATCAGTGCCTGTGTGGCTTTTTCCTTGATTAAAATTATAAAAATGGAAAATTTATTATCTCAAAATACGTACAGGCGCCCTAGTTAAGATATATTTTAAATAAGTAAAAACATTTTCAAGTTTTGACTTTATTTGAAAAGCTAATTTTAAGCACTTAGACACGCTGATGCTTAAGCCACAAAAGCAATATACATCGTAAAAGTCCTGCTAACGCAATTTATAATGTCTTTCTTTTATAGCAAAAAGCAATTTCGGTAATTATTTGTTGTGCTAGTGCGTAGGTTCCCAAATGAAAGGTGAGAATTTTGGCGTATTTTTTTTATATCTATTCATGATGTACGTTTCTTGTCTATTAATCCACTACATAAAATAACTATCTCTGTAATTTAATAATTAAGTATAAAAAACCGTTTCAGAATTCAAAGTCGGACTTTAATTTTCAAATATCAAGCGGTTAACAATAAATTAAAATTATTTGATGTTAAAAAAAACATGTCTAAATAAATTCTGTCATCAGAATTATTGACTTCTCATCTAATAACATAAAATTTATAAACATAAAATTAATTAAAACAATTTTATGTTGATACTAATTGATTTTCTCTAACAAATCTAAATTTTAAATCAACTTTATTTCGTGTAGTAACATAAAATACTTGTATGTATTTGTTGCATTTGCAATCGTGTTTTGAAATTATTATTACACCTAGAAAGTCGCAAGAACCGAATACAAACACAAACTTTTGTATGCGTCGTATTGATACAGATTTTCTTCGGAAATATGAGCAGTGATATAAGTAATAAATATAAGATTTTATTAACTGTTGGTGGAATAGTTTAGCACGTACATACAATGCCTTAAATTTTTCAATTAATAATAAATATCAGTCGACGACGCCGTATTATTATTAGAAAAAAAATTGCAAAACTGTCAAATAGAGTAGTTGTATTTTGATTTTAAGCAATAGGAACTTCGTCGTTTTTATATTTTTTTTATGTATACACTACTACGTGTTGAATTTAAGGTGAGTATTGAGTATCACGTGTATTTTCAACTTAATACTTTGATTCGTGTTAAAAAGAGTCTGATCTTGACTATAAAAAACAAAGCTTTATACATACACATTAAAAATAGTAATTTGTTTATGTTTTAAATTTTATACAATGATATTCAAAGCCTTTTATTTTAAAAACTATTTTCAATATTTATAAATTTTGCTTGCGCTGTCATTAAATTGAATTTCAACGTCTACATTTTATAGTTATAACGTACGCCGCTTATTGAAATCACGAATAATGCTGTCAGGTAATGTTATCACTTTATTAAAGAATAGGATGTATATTACTACATAGACAAAACAGCGTTTATAGTATTGATAATTTCGGTTTGTTATCGTGTTTTTTCTCAGTTTTGCTATTATACATAAGCAAAAATCTATTTTGTATGAATTTTTTAGCTGAATTTTCACATTGTACCTTTTTTGCATATTTAGCTATGTTTTTGCAGTATTATGTATTCATTCAAGTATTTATATTTAGTCTCAAGAAATTACTGACAAGAAAATAATGTGTAGTGACTAGAACAGTAAATTAAACTTCATACCGTTATTTTCGATTTTTTTCTATTAACGGTTAACTATTTAATGCTACAGATTCGTAATTTTAGATTTATTTGACTCAAAATTTTAAATTTTTTTATGCACTTTTTTTTGTTTATATTGGTGATTTCATCTACTAAATAAACATCCTGTTAATCAGATACGTGCTAAATGTATTTACTGTTTTGTAAACAATAAACATTTATTTGTTTTTTTTCTTTGAATTTCGGATATTGTTACCATTTGGTTTTTGTTATCAAAAACCCCAAATTCCAACGTGATTCTACGAAGCGGCGTGCACTGTATTTATAATTTTCAATATTTAAGAAAACTGTGTTATTGAAAAAACCAAACATTTATTTAGTAAGATTTAGTATTAAACCAAGTAGATGTGCTGATATTATGTGCTAACATATCTTCTTCAACATTCTTACATAATTCCGTTTTAATGGTATGTTGGCTATTATTAATTTTCTTTTTACTTGTAATTGAAAGATAAAGGTATTATTACATTTTGTTTTATTCTACAAGCTATTTAGATATTATTTGTATATATCTCGGTGCTCATTTCATTTTGATAACAAATTGGATTATTTATTGTGTATATTTACTAAAACTAGAAACATGCGAGAGAAACTAAAAAAACATCAGCGGTTTGAAGCTTATAAAAATAATCATACCGTTTCTAAGAAATATATTTTAAATCCTTTTGGGCGATAATTTTACAAATGTAAATATTTTTAAAATTTTTTCCTGCTTCGAATTGTACCAGTACAGAACCGTTTAGCAGTGAGCATATCTTGTATGGATTTTTCGCTAGTGTCGGAGTCTCCAAATTTGATATCTTTATATCAAAGGATCAGAACAAGTAAAACTTTTTTGTAACAGACTACTTTTCTGCTATCTAACTTGCAAAACTAACAAACACATTCGCACTTTGGGAAAAACTGATTGTAGTAAGAGAGTTTTCTCTATCTTCTATGTTATTTGTAGATTTATTTACAGAGTATGTCGAATAGTGACATAACTAGATGGAATCTCAGTTCTATTGCTTTTGTCGTATGTGTTTTTAAATACTGTTGTGATTGTAGAAAGAACTATAGGCTTTTCATGAACAGCATTTACATAATCTGCGACTTCCAAAACTTCCAAACATCCTATTATGACTTGCTTGATTATAAAAACTTTTGAACGGTTTGTAAATTCCAACATCTAAAAGCAATTCATTTGTTGAATGACAAGCGAATGTTAATATTGTCACTTTGCTAGATCTAAAGCTTTAATGTCAAGATGGATCACCCAAACCCAGATTACCAAAGGGGAAAACTAAAAAACGTGGTTCTTAAAATAAACTTTGAGAAACACCATCACAGAATGTATAGTCTTTCCAGAAGCACTAACAATACAAGTTGTAACTAACACTTCGCTCTGTACTTGTATATTTATTTACTTTGTTACAAAGATTTTCTCGTAACTTAATTGCTGGCGACTAACTTAGTCCTATCGGCAAGCGGATCGCGTAAAATTAAAAAGGTGCCAAAACGGTTAGAAACTAGAATCGTAGACACCGTTTAAATTTATCCAAGGCTGAAAGAGAACAAATGACAACACAAGTTGTAACACGAATATATTTATATTTTATCACAAAGAGGTTAAAAAAAAGCGACGTACATTTACATGAATGCGATCAGTTGCTAGTATGTAAGTATAGGTCACAGTAAATAATTGTTGATACAAACCCCCTTCCGTTGGGCAACACGTCGTACGTAGATAAAATTAAACTTGTCGGCCTAACTTGCGCATTCCAAACAAACTGGTTAACATTGGTAAATATAATACAAATATCCAATCCCTTTAATATTATATTACACACACAAAAGTTTTATAATTAATTGTAACAACAATCTAATATGTACGTACGTACGTTCAAACTACTAAGAACTTAGATTAAATAAAATTAGAATAGGAAATATAATACTTGACTTTTATTCCTTCAAAGCATGTGGCTAGCTAGCAGCACTTTCGCCAGAATTTCTTAAATTTTATTGAAATAAGCAATGACATACATATGGCGTTATCACAAATAAGTTTCCTTCGGTTCATACGATCCATGAGAAAAAACTAGATGTGCCAAATTTCCCCCAGATTAATATAGTTTTTTTGAATAAATGGGCCTTCCAATACGTTTATAATTGTAGTATTTAATGGGTACAGATCTTTAATCAACGTAGAGGTAGTACCTTTTTCATTACATCGAAGGTTGTGACGTCATCATATACCCCAGAATAACTTTCACATAAACAACAAAAGTACTACACCCATTTATAACATGGATGCGCCTGAATATTTAGAGATAAAAATCTTGCCGTTAGATAAGAAAAAATGGTTTTACCCCAGTTGACAGCCATCACTCTCGTTGTAGCGAAAAGCCGGCGTTCCGAGACGGAAATGATACGGTATAAAAATCACACCAAAACACTTTTAACGTAACAACTTGTTTAATGCCTTTTTCCTTAATACGTTTTTTGACCGATGTGCTTGCTGTCTCATCAAATGCATATTCTTGTTTTGTCAGAAAACGCAGAGTTTTTGCTATAAACTTTTCATAAACTAAAAAAAAACGGAACATTGTGTTTAGTGAACGAAGTCGCTCTGTATAAACTACATTCTTCTGGTGATCTAACACTTAGTTTTGGGTGTCTTTTCATAACCCGTACAGCCACTCGACAAAAGTAATTTATTCTTAATTTCTCTTTTTCTGGCATTTTTTTTTAATAGTATGTGTGCCATGCGATAACCAATATGTCTAACGTCAGTACTGTTAAACTGTAAAACATTTAAATAAAATTTAACTATAACAGTTTTTCTTGAGGTAGCACGTAAAAATGTTTCCCACATTTGAATTGCTTTATTTTTTGTCCGCTTCTTTCTTCTTGGGACATACCTGGAAGTAAAAAATTGATAATAAAAAACAATTTTAAAAAAGAAGCTTTTGTTTAAATGCTCAAAAAAGTAGAAAATGATCTTTAAATTAAATCAACCTATAAATTTATTACATTATACAATTTATATGATATAAAAGCTTGTCGCGAGATGTTCCTGTGTAACTAAATAATAATACAACATGTATTTCATAAAATAAACACTATACAGATAAATCTTGGGACGAGCTTTTATGTCATAAATATGTAATATAATAACTTTATGACTTTGATTTAATTTAAAAGTTATTTTCTACTTTTTAAACTAAAAATGCATTGTCATCGGAGCTGAACCAACATGCAAAAATTCGTACTCCGTAGCATAAGAGGAAGTGGTTCTAATTTAATTTGCAAGATTTGATCTAAACAAACAAACATACATTGCAAGGTTAATAAAAGCTTTAAAAAAGCAGATAATATTATAATTAACAAAATGTTCAGTTCTATTATGCAATTTGACAGTTTTCAAAAACGATGAAACCTTGTCGAAACAGAGTAGAAAAATTAATATTTCATTCATTGATTCATTTAATTTAATTACTCTTACATAAAATCTTTAAAAAAAGTTTTCTTTTTTAGTTTATCGTACTCTATTACGAACCATATTACCTAAATTACAAGTCTTTTAAATTATACGTTTATTGTTTATCCATCCTATCCGACCTGAACCTGCGGAACCGGTTGCCATGTGATTGTTGCTCTTAAAAGTATAGAATTTTACCCAACTATGGAATTCATTCAAAGATCCGGTTCAAATTTCAAACAGGAACTTGAAGCATGACCTGCGTCCGAGGGTTTCCGCCAGACACGGAAAATCGAGACTTAGTGTTAGAAGGAGAGGAAAGGCTTAATTCTACTGCCGAAAAGCATAGTCTTCCGACAGTGGAAGCGTGTTATGGTACCGGTACGCGATCCAATATGCTTGGCGTCTATTTGAGTTTCCTTGCGCATAAAACGTTCAGCAATCTATTCGATTAAAGTATTTGTACTGGTGCATCTAATGTGTAAAAGATGAGGGATGTACGAACACATGCGTGGTAGCGGAGAAATCCATTTAGTAGGCTGGACGAGACTGCGACGCCGATTAGAGTGCCACGGGAGATCCCCGCTATCCGATGCTCTTGCTTGGGAACAAGACTTAAGCCTTAGATTGGACTTTGAATTATTACGTCGTGCGACATTAGATGACCTTAATAAGCGGAAGAGAAAGTGCTTAAGCATGTACTGGCCAGCGAAGATCGATCAGAAATAAAAAGTTAGAAAGGATGATTCTATTACGTGTTAGGCTAAACTGTCGATTTCCTAATAGAAACTGGATCGCCAAGAATCTGCGTCAGGGAGAGTATAGAATCTGCGCCTACCGTGTAACGGAAACAAGGCTGCGAGGGCTGGGAACTAAGATTTTTTTAGTAATTGCACAGTTCATCCCTTTCCATACTTCTCCGTACGGTCGTACCAGTGACTCTTCATAATAAAACGTTTATTTTGCCACGACAAATGTGTTTCATTGTACCCCAAATCACGAATTCGTCTAGATTTAGGTTATAATCAGAATATATGATGTATATATATATCATCAACTTTTTAACTTAACAATTTTGAACTGAGACTAAATTTATTAATGAACTTAAACTTGAATTTACTCAATAGTATAACCATTCACAACAAAATTTATATAACGCTAAATCTTTACTTTGACTCGGATTTGTAACGGTCGTCTTCATAAATCTAGTTCAGCATTAACATTTCAGATGTTTCATTGTGCCTTGTGTTTCATTTTGTCATGGTAATCCTTAGATACCGAGTTTTTTTGAGCAGCTTTAGTGCTACACTTTTTGTATGAATGACAATGACAACAACAACAACTACAATGACAACTATCAATTTTTACTAATCGGATTCCATCGGAAACGAACGTGATCTATTTAACAAAAACGCAGGATTTTTATTGTTTTTTATTAGAAGTTATTTGGATGAATTAACTTTCAAAGACATTTTATCTACAATTTTATATCTTTCTGCAAGATTCTGTGCCATCACTCTTGTTTGGTTCATTATACGATTGTTGAAACAGCAGTATATCGTACATTGAAAGTAGGTTTTGATGATTGTATTAATTGTACCATAAAAATACTTGTTTTGCATATTTAGCTTTATTTTTGCAGTTTTATTTTTTATTCAAGTATGTTAACTGACCTAGGTAACATTACCTCATTTAAACATCTGTAAATACGTTATCTCCGAGTGTTACTTTATATTTTCATTGTCTTGGAAAGAATGTGTGTTTTGAATAACAACTTAACTTAACAAAGTCTTATGTGATTATTTTGTATTTATTTTTGGTGTCAGGAATATTTAATGCAACAAGTCCGTAATTTTTATTTATTCGGCTAAACATTTTCATTTTTTTAAATGTTTTATTACAACTTTTATTTTGATATTTTTTGTTTGTATTGACGCTATAATTTCATTTTCTAAATTAACAACCTGTTAAAAAGATACGCATTGTATGTATTGACTGCTTTCTAACCAATAAACATTTCTTTTTTGAATATCGTTATTGTTATCAAAAACCCCAAGTCCCAATGTGATTCTATTAAGGCAACGTGCACTGTACTAAGTACGTATAAAGGTTCACCGTCTACTTATTTTAGCGCTGACAATTTTTTCGTTTTTTAAAATAAAAATGTTTATGCGTTTTTTTATCTTTGTAGATATTTGAGTTTGTCTGATCCCATGGTACCATATACCATACAGTTTTTTGGAAAATTAATTAAAAATTATAAAAAGTTACAAAAAAATATTTTTTTATTAAAGAAAAAAATTTACTATAACTTTTCAAGTTCAAATCAAAATAGTGAGGTCGGTATGATGATTTTCATTAGAAATATTAAAATTTCCTGCAAGATATAAATAATGGTTGTATAGCTATAAAAACTTGGTCATTTATGAATGGTTTTTTAATCAATTTTAATATGATAATATTAATTAATATTAAAACCAAACATTTTTGTTACAGTTTTAGTTATCATTTAATACTAAACAGCAAAATTTGACTGCGCTCTTAAATATTTTGGTTAAAAAATATAATAGACAATTTTTAAAATAAATTTATCAAATCTTATTCGATGGAATTTTTGTGTAAAAATACCTACCTATAATCTAAACTTCATGTTCTTAATTTACAAAGCATAAGAAAATTCAAAAATTACAATTATTTTCCAGAATGTGAAATTAAAAATAAAATAAAACAGTACACAATATTTAAACAAATATATGCTGTTGATATTATCTATAATATGTGCCGATTTACTATTATGATTATTTTAAATGTATTTGGCAAAACCCGTTTTATGTTGTGCCAATTGTTCTCTAATAGTTAAGCATTTTCATATGCACAACTTTTGTATAAGAAAGGATAACGCATAAGTGTGCCTCGGTGATTCAATTTTCAAAAATAGCTATTAATATGATTTTGTTTAGCATTACTCTTTAAACTATTTAAAAAATATCGTTGCTTTAAACCAAAGTAAAATAAGCTTATGCACTCAAATATAAATAGGAATAAAAATAGATCAAGGATAAATATTAAGCATACTTCTAAAAATACGCTTAGCAATACTACCTTTGCTTATTTTCATTTTTTGACAGATAGTTCACATATTTGTGCAAAGATAAATAAACTTTTACGTTTTTTTAAAAGCTCAACTGCAATTGTTTGTTTTGAAAAAGTTTTTTCTCTTGTATGTGATTGAACGCATTTCCGGATTAATTTCTTGTTTAAATTGATATTATATATCTCATTGGGATTTAGGTTTTAATACTCGCACCTTGTATGAAATCACGGTTACTCACAAAGAACTATATAAAATCACGTTTTGAAAAATTTTACTTGTTACGATTAATTTCAGAATGAAATACAACTGTGCTGGTTTTACACATTGTAATAATTAGAATGCCGTTTAAATTAAAAATTTAAAATAACTACCTCAAAGTTGCAATTGTTTTGTTATAATTATACACAAATGGGATGGTTTTTTATTACATCATTAAAAAGGTATGAATGATCATTAGTGAAAGGTACAGCCATGGTTGTAATATTTAATTACCGATTATGTAGGTAAATACTAAGTTAAACGATTTTTGCGAGCTTACTGATTTTTCAATAGGTATAATGCGGATTTATTCATTACCGGTGTTTTGTAATAAATAATGTAGCAAAAGTGTACCTACTCAGAATTTCAGAATTAATCTATGTAGGTACAAAGAGATACACATAGAATATGATATTGACTATTACATTACTATTCAATGATGATGGAGTAGCTAGGCGAATACATAACACAAAGATAAAATCTTGTAACATTATTAAAATCTGGAATGCGGAGTCACACCTTTAAATTTTAATTTTATACCAACATGTCGGAGTTACTTTGATGTGTGACATCATTTTGCTGCAAACTGCATTGTTCTGCATTAAAACTAAAATATGCACTACTCAAACATTTTTTGTCGGCGTAAAAACATAAATTATCAATTTAAATTACTTTTTGCCATAACGACCTATTTTATTCAATAAGTATTTATAAATTGTGAATCACGAATGAATCTATTTTTATTTCTCTGAGGATAGCGTAGTCAAAGATACTCTAATTTAACTTTTTATAAAACAACTCATTTATCTAAACTAGTGACATATTACTGAGTGTAACAACAAAACTTTGGCAACATCTTGATTTTTCAACACAATTCTGACAAAAACATTAATTAATTAGCTACTCGATTGTATCACATTTTCTTTTTGCTATTCCATCACAAGATATTAATTGTTGTGTTTAATTTTAGTAGTACAAGGTTTTTTAATAACAAAATAATTTGTTTCACGGGTTAATTAAATAATTTCAAACAAAATTTTAAAGTAGAATAGCTTGCAGAACGGAAAATCTTTACTTAAGGAACTGTAGACAGATGCTTTTAAAACGAACGATAGAATATCATATGAATTTATATATGGTTAATCCATTATATGTCATCTTTTCTAGAGGAAGTTAATGTAAAGTTAAAAGTTTTTTTAGTGCCTGTTTTTAAAATCAAACCAATAGTTTTAATATACTTAAATTTATTTTCTAGCAGTCTTCGATTTGCGTATATTAAGATTTACCTGATATAGTTGCAAATTGTGATACTTTTGTCAATCCTTTTGTTATAACATTCAAGTTTCTTTAACCTAATTATTTCTGTAAATTTACTCAAAAACCGTTTTAAAAGTCTTGCTAATTGACACAATCTCTCGCTAACGCGTTAAATATGATGTCACTTGCTCTGTTGAATTTTACAACTTGTTAATTTCGTTGTCCACAAAAGTTTTTGTCGTCAATTTTCTATTAATTTGGCGCCGAGGCATTCGGATTTGTGTAACAGACACACAGATTTAGCGTTTTAATACTACAGGTGTATATAACTTCAAAACAACATAAAATCAAATAAATAATTTATTAACATTACGTGTATTTTCTAGTTAGAAAATTGGAAGGCACAGGTTCCATTCCCACGCTATAATATTTTTAACTGGTATTTGTCTTAATAACTGACAGTTACAATTGTATCAATTAAATATCCTAAAGTCAGCTGCCAACAAAAATTAACATTTTTTAAAGTATTTTAGTTTATATTAATCACATAACTGACGTTCAAAGTCTTCATGCAATGTCCCCAGGATCAAGCATATATTTGTTATAATATTGATCATACTTATGTATATATAATTAGATATTAGTCATTATTAAAAAGTGTATGTTTTGATATCAGTTGTTTGCGTATTTGTTTATGTATCTTACCGATGCTGCCAAAAAAATTGCTGCCAGTTCAAACTTGTAATAATTTTTTTTTTGAAACCCATTAGTTATACGATTTGTTTTATACTCCCAGGCACTTTTTATAGATTTTTCATGTCGTAAAAGCGCTTTTAACCTTTTTTTAATCATTCAAAAAATATCACAATTTTTTGGTTAAAAATAAAACCACGTGTATTTGATTTTTCACATTATTTTATGAGTTACGATACGATACATCTTTTTTGCGGTGTCCCCATTGAAAACACCAGTATTTGTTCGTTAGTGTTGTTACGTAATGGAGAAAAAAAACTCTAGAATTGCAAAGTAGAAAATCGATATCTACGTAAAAGCCAATTATTATTTAAGTAGAAATGTGTGTCTAGTAGAAAATCTGTTTAAGAGTTTTAAAATTTAGTTAAAATTATAGGAAAACCGGTTCAAAAATTTCATAAATTCAAATATTACAGCATTATTGTATTTAGGACGTAAAACATTCGAAGTTCGAACTTGACAAATTTAGTTAGTTATAAATGTACTACCAATATTATATTTGTGATGTTTTCAATGTGGTTCTTTTTTAAATTTTCTCAAAAATTTCACAACGGGTAGGACAAAAAATAATGTATGTTACTCTCATCGAAAGTCTCATAACACAGCTTACTCGCGTGCAGCGCTCGGCTTACTTCACTTTCAACGCTTGTTACATAATAGTAATTTACGTCGAAAGTAAAGCATAGAGTAACAAACCTTAATGCGACGCAAGACCGCACGGCGGCCTGAGTTATGTTATGAAACTTGTGAAGAGAGTAACGTACATTATTTTTTGTATTGGTTTTTGTAAAATTATACATCCAGTTATGTTTTCATCTCCAATTTGTTGTTATTTATTTATAAAATGTTTTTTTCTGACTGATTCAAAATTTTTTTTTCTTAAAAAAATGTTTTACAATAATACAGGACGTTTTAACGCGAAGATAGGTTTATATGAATAAATACTAAAAATTTGAAAGTAAGATTATATGCGTACATTACACAATACGTTTTGATCGATGTAGACCAGAAGAGCATACTAATGAGGTTTTGTTAAGTAATGTCCGTTTCAACATTATGTTTAAGGAAGTTCAATGTATGTAATAACGATAGTTGAGGAAGTATATTACAAATCAACGAAATTGGATTTTTACTAACTCTAATGCAGTACAGAATTAGACCACAAAACAATAACACGTAAAGAACTAACAATGATTAATAGTCATTACACAATAAGTTATCTATATTTGTAATATTGTTTAACAGTTTTTAACTTGACATACATACTATTAAAATAACACAGATATCATAATTATGTTTATAAATACTATATATCAAAAGCTGTTATGTTATATGTTATGATCTACAATTAATTTGCAATTAATTTGCTTAGTTTTAATTAACCATAACACTGAATTGCTTATTGTTTTTATTAATATTTTGTTCGTATCAGTACGATAAAATTTGAAATATTTACGTTTAGCATTTACAAAGAACTATCTGTGTAAAATATTTATTTTTCCTTGGCTTAATTTGCGCGTTCGTCACTGTGCTTCTAAGTTCAACGATAAAATCTTCATCTTCATTTTTCCTATTTTCCTTCTGATTCCGCACGTTTTAAAAGCATTGATTAATGTTTTAGATTTGATTACGTTACTACTTTTTCTAATAGTGTGGCAAATGTGATTTTATTTAATACTGTTCTGGATTGTTAACGCAAACTTTATTTAATATTTTCTTGAAGTTATTTTTATTGTTCTAAATATTATTTCACAGTATCCATGTAACATTCGGCTATAGTGCTATAACATCAATATTTAATTAAGCGCAGAACTGATATGTTATGCGTTTTTCGTTCTTGTGGAGCATACCACGGTCTACCTGACTTCGTCGAAGATTGGGTATGGGTAGATGCAACCAAAATAGTAAATCTATAAGGGTGCCACATCCGTGGATACGCTTACAGAATGAGTTTGCTAGTGCTAATAACCCGCAATAGAAAGAGGTCCACATCGGACCTACAAATCAAAACCACAAATTAGTAGAAGAACAAAGAAGTACATAAACAACACACCGTACCAATGTGTTCGGTAGGAAGAAAATGGATATTAAACAATAGCATACCGTACAATTATTACCCCTAATGCAGGATTTTATTACTTTAATTTCTAACAAAAGATTAATATATTTGTGACAAAGCTTAGTCGATGCATCTTAAACAAATCACGGTCAGCTAAACAGGAATAATATGGAAAAAATATTGATGAAGATGATGATCATTGATACATACATCACAATTTTCAGAAATTTTACAACGTGTGCATTAACGGTTAACGTGATGAAAATGACAAACTAACCTGTTCTATTAAAATAAAAGTTTTCTTAAAATGTTTTCGAACATTGGATTTCAGTACATGTGTATTTGCTGTTTTTTTATACGTTTTAAAAGCATTTTAAATCAGAATTTGCATGGCGTGTTGTTTGACAAAGAGTTGGATGTAAAAGTTTCTGAATAACTAGGAATAAAGACAAGAGCATTTTAGTTATTGGGCATACAGGGTGGGCCAATAGTCAGTCAATGTAAAATATCTCATCTATTATACAAAATATTAAAAAAAAATTATAAAAGTAGTAAGGTCTTTAAAGTTTTACATCTTTAAATTATTTGCAACTATACTATTTCATAATATCAGGACAACACCAACCTACATTTTTAAATAAAACCCTCTGTATGTTAATACGTTTTTGGAATCCTCTTGAGGTCTACTTTATAATGATATAAGGTTATATGTACTTTAAGCTAGTCTTTACAAAATTATAAGCAATTTTAAAATTTGTCTTCGAAATTAATGCTTTTGAGAAACTATTTCAAGTATCCATGACAGTTTCGAACACGCAATTGTGTAATATAGAGTGTTTTGTCAAAGATACAGAACTTCAAAGGGCCAAAACTCGATTTTCTTGAATCGAATGACGTAATTTGGAAATTCGCATCTTGCAGAGAATTAAATTTTCTATCGAAATGATATAGCATATAATTATCTCCAAGACAATTTTTTTAAACATAGCTTATTTTATTGACAATATTTGTTAGTAATCTACTATGATATAAAAACAATTGAAGGGTCCAATGCAACAACCAGATAAGTCCACTTTCACAATTTTTTCGGGAGAAGAAGAAAACGTTATCATAGTGTAAAACGAGCCGAATTTACAAAAAAAATGAATGAAACCCTTCCGTTTTAATACTGTTTCACATACATGTAAACCATCCTAAGTAAGATTTTGTATTTTGTTAATTATTATTAGAAAAATTAATGGACTCATTGCACAGTTTTGACGTGTTTTTAGTCACATAAATTCCAATTACTATTAAAATATAACAGGAAACCAGACAATCTCTTTATTAATCGAATACATTATAAAACCATATATGTTGACGTTGGGATATTAGCATCTACGATATATTTTGTTTTATTCATCGCTAATAAATTCTGACAATAAAGTGCCAAGTGCCAATATCAGGTTCTTTATACAGTTTATGGTATTCCTCGATGCGGTTGTGAAACCATTGGTCACATTGAGGTACATAGTTTTTTGCTAGTGTCATCATGTGCTCGAACTTGTTCTTTTTAAGTAATATTGGTCTACAACTTTCTCTCAACATCAGGAATTGACACTGGTTCCAAAACTTTATTATTTTTAATATTTAATTTTGAAAATGTTGATTCCCAATCCGACATGCTACATTTTAGCGATGTGCCTATTTTACTGTTCTAGTTTGCAGTTGCACAAGCACACAATATTTGTAAGAAAAACAACACGACAATGCGACAAGTGGCGTCAGCAAGATTCCGTATCGTACTGAGCAAGAAGCGTTTAAGTCCTGGATTTAACTTATTCTAGCACAGTACAGTAGGGTAAGCCACTAATAAAACATTATTGTTATAATTATTATCCAAGAGAGAAATCCTGTTCTTACACGAATTGATAGACCATTTCAGACTGTGCAAGAAGTTGTTGATATCTGCATTTACCTAAGAATTCGACTGCATTGGATCCTTCAATTGCAAATTCTGACAAACATTTATTAAATGCTCTATTGTAAGTGAGTGAAACAGTGTTTTTGTAATTTATGAATAAATGAATTTTTCTACTAAAGAAATGGATGATATATTTTGTGCTTGGAGTAAGTGACAAAAACTGTCTGTTGGCGAAAAGAATGTACCAAGAACGGTTCCCCAACCATCGTGTCTTTAAGTGAAGAGAATGAATTTAGTGTACTTTTGACTGTGATCGAGAATCCCTATGTAACTGGTAGAAACTTATTGTAAAAATTAGATATTAGTCAATCTACTGCACGGAGGATTTTTAAAAAGAATAAAATGCAGCTAGTATTGTGAAAATGATAAACAAAGAAGATTGGCATTTTGTAACTGCGCTCAACAAATTATGAATTTAGATGCTTTTTTTTAGTTGATTTGAAGCCAAATTTCACAAAAATGGTTGTTAACCGCTAGAATTTCCACTAGTATTCTGATCAAAAACCACATTTTATACAAACCAAAAATCAAGTTTTTCAATTTATTAAATGTTATCCGAGTTCATGTTATAATAGTGAATGGTCAAATTTATTTGGAGATTTTTTAAATTCACCTAATCGATTACTATTTCACGGAATATTCCAGAGAGGATGTGGTATTTGCAGGTTAGTGCTTCTGTTAACCATTTTGGTTCTATCCACCATTATCTTAATACTACATTGCCACAAAAGTGGATTGGAAAAAAAGCACATTTAAATAGTCTCCATAATCACTTGATTTCTCCAAAATTGACTTTGAGATTACATTAAAGATGTAATAAATCTGAGGCTAAACGCCATCTCGTAGGAACGGAGCTACGTACGAGTTAATTCACATGTAGGAAACTATGAAGTTGTTAGTTAGATAATAAATATTACAACCGCGAATTTCCAAAAATGTATTTGAATTATACGCGGCATAGTATTTCTAACTATACTACACAAGTGCAAAAATTTGTTTATATAATTGTAGAAATCATCTTACAGACCAGTGGACAGCTATTTCGTCCTATTTGGACTCGTTAGCACTGGAATACTCTAATACAGTTTCCACAACTATATAAAACAAATTGCCATAGTTTTATCCCATTCGGGTGTTAAATTGATTAATAAATCTGAGGCTTAACGCCATCTCGTATAATTCAAATACATTTTTTGAAATTCGTGGTTGTAATATTTACTATTAAGAAATGTACTTCCCTTGAAGATCGATTACAGAGATATATTAATTCTAGTGGGGGTCACTTTAAAAATTACTATTAATTTAATAATTATTTAATTTTGCTTTTAAGTTTCTTCGTTCTTACCTATTAGAATTCTTGTTTCTTTGCAATTTTTCGCATTTGTCAATTTTGACCAATGGTCAAGTCTATCTTACCTTACTTCAAGAGGTACACGTTGAACCGGGAAACGTTTTTCTTTAAAATCTATGGGGTGTTGCTGAGTAAGGTCATCCTCTCCTATTTTCTTTACACACATATCGATTAATTAGAGTTCTAGTTACAGTTTCCATATTTGAATTATATAATGCCACGCAATATGGTCTGTTTATTGTAGACTTGGTTTTTGTTTTCTTCATCCACCGTTTACAGTACCTTGAGGTTCTACTCCTGCACAAGTTGATGCAATATGAATCGACGTTTTAGATCTTTGTCTGACTCACATTTTGCAAGCAATTTGGCCTCAACTTCCAGTTCCCCAAATTCCTCTTTGTTTAAGTTTCATTAACAAAGGCATTGAGCAAAATATATTGTCAAAAAATACTTTAATGTTCGTATTTTTCAAAAATTCGGTTAGAGGAAGTACTACATCAACACATGCTTCTAAATTAGAAACTTTTGCCTGCCACCATGCGCTCCTTGATAAACCTAAAATTGAAACATATCCACTAATTCTAGCCTTTACCCATACTTTTACGCTCCATTTATAAAGTTTTTTTGGCAAATATTGTTTTATTTCTAATTTTCCTCCATTCTTCATTATCAGCGCCACTAAAAAAAATTGCTTGTAATTTATCTAGAATTGGACGCATTTTCTTTAATTTGTTGCCATTATTTAGATCAAGTTTTAAGTTATTCATAAAGTGCATATCTTCATCAGCGACGTGAACTTCTTCAGTAATATTTCTAGAGTAGACGAGTATAAAATACGGTAAATTGTTTGAAATTTTAAATTCTTTGACAAATACCTACTTTGTTATAGCTAGATGTCCACATCCGTAGAAACGTAATAAATTTCTTGCCTTTTTTGTTGGTATGTGATATCAGCTAGTTGGCGTTTTTGAGAAAGCGGACTGTTTAACATGTACTTATAGCATTCTTATAGGGTATCATTTTACAGATTTCTAATTTAAAATTGCAGATTATTTGCAAATTGCGGTGGTAGATACTAAAATATGAGATGTCCTCTAAAGTTCATTGTTTCGTACTATGCAATTTTTCTTTGTTTTTTATTATTTTTTTTTGCTTGTAGTAAATGTGCATTTGTTTATTTTTCGTTTGTTTTTGTAGCATACTACCTTACCAAAAAATAATCTAATATTAATAGTCGTGGAAAAGTGTAGTTTTCTCAATAAAATAAGTTATAAGTTAAACTATTGCCTTTGGGATGCTATATCATTTCGATACAGAATTTAATTCTGTGCAAAATGTCAAATTCCAAATTAGGTCATACCATTTTTAAAAAAATCGAGTTTTTTCTCTTTAAAGTTCTGCATCTTTGACCTGTAATAAATAACACCCTCTACTACATAATTACATGTTCAAAACTTTTGTCGATACCTCAAATAGTGGTACACTTTGAACCAAAAATATAATTTCGGTACAAGATTTTGTTTCTCAAAAGCATGTCATTCTTTGAAGTCATACATTTAAACTGAAAACAGCTTATAATTTTATTAAAGTGTCTATAACCTCATATAATTGTAAAGTAAAGTAAGAGGATTCCAAAAACGTATTAATGTACAGTGTTTTATTAAAAAAAAGTAGGTTTGTGTTGTTCTGATATTATGACATACCTTGTATAGCTGAAAATAATTTTGAAATGTAAAACTTCAAGAACCTTACAACTTCTATAAATATATTTTTTTTATATTTTGTATAATATGGAAGACATCTTACTTAGCCTACCCTGTATAGAATTCTAAATACTGGATATTCGTCAATACCTGCAAATACTATAAATTGATCATTGTCATTTTCTAATAGAAATTAAATGATAGTGAATACGTGTCTATAAAGGCATTTTACTGTTGTTGCGATACTTTTATATTTTTGAATTTCTTAAGACTTAACATGGAATAATCAACCAAATACATTTCTTGATTTTCTATAACATTTTTAAAGCATACAGAAACTGCCATGTATATACATGCAACCACATTTATATAGGTTTTTTTTTATTATTACTTTGAAATTATTACTTCTCAAAAAAATTGCGCCTAGGTGTAGAAAATCTGTTGTGCAAAAACTAACTTTTCAGAACTGCTATTAAATTTTCTATGGCCAGATTATAAATAAAGATTTGACTGGATCAATTGTGTAACCAAAGTTTCGTCCACTTTCGTAAAGGAGCTCCATCGTAAAAAAATCGATGAAAATTTAGTAATACAATTGTTTACAAAATTTTAATAACAACAAAACAACAATTTATATTAAAATTTGTCGCTTTCAAAGTCGTCACTAATGGTTACCACGACAACAGATAAAAAACAATAAAGTTTTACTGACATAATCAACTTTTGAATTTGAATATTACACAGGAAGGAATTAAAAGCACAAAACTAATAAGCTGCGTTAATCTAATAACTAAAAACAAAGTGCTTGTAAATTAACAATGTGTGAAATAGTTTCACGTGTAGTCATCCACAACTCACAAGTGTAGGTCTTAGCGGTATTTTTAAAGAACAATTATAGAATAGTAACAATGTTACATAAGTTAAAGCATAGAATATATTAAAAATAAAAACAGTGTTAATAGGATCAGTTACTGTAGTTCAACCTGAAAAGTTATTATTTAAAAAAAAATGGTCCTATAGCAACGACGTTTCATGACCTAATATAAACTAAAATTATCTTCTAGGCACTAAAATTAATAAGACGCTCCTTTTATTACTTTGTCCTTCAGTTATAAGCCTTCTATAATATAATCACAATTTAAAGAAAATGCTTAATTTAAATTTGTTTGAATAACTTTCAAAAGAAAAGTGGCACGCTTACAAAATTAAGTTTTTTTCTTAATGTAATTGATACAACATTTTATAATTTTATAACAGTGTCGAGTTAAATTAAACAACAGTTTAATTTATAGTTGTGTGCGCTCTCATATCGTAATTGGTAATTATCAATTAACCAAAAATGTTACTAAACTATAATTTATGTTTGACTAATTAAATACGACTTGAAAAATGACATGAAAAAAATTTGTTATTTTAGTGTTGATGTTATTATATGGGAAATTAAATTTAAATTGCTTTCGCATCCTAACAACCTTTAGTAATTGAAACTTTTGCTAGAAAACCTTTTAAATAATAATAAACGATTGCAAATTTTCAATTTAGTCTAACAAAGCTTACAAATTAATATTTAATACCTCGCTTAATGCGTGATTTATATTATCAAATGAGGTCTTATTAAATTTTTCGATAAATTTTAAATCAAAGGTTTCGTTAAAACCTCGTGTTAGTTGTAATATATTCTCAAATGTAATAGTACGAAATTCTCTGCCCACTTTAGAATTTGGTGTTAAATGTCAAAGCCATACTTCAGCGGAATTTGCTATATTACGTTAGTAATGCGATAGAGGTGTTGAGCTTTTAGTAGTCGTCTTACTAAAGGTTTCAGCCCTTTTATAAAGCTCGAACTATGTACATCCCATTTTCTGACTGAAAAAGCTCTTACATATTTTTTGTTATTCTGTTTTAGCTCTTTTATGTGGTTTGTGTCTTCTACTAGGTAAAATATCCATATGCCAGTATTTTGATGTTGTACCTAATTTACTATTTTAAGCATTTACAATTACGTAATACGTATAATCATTTAAATATGCCTCGATTTAATTCAAATCTGAAACAGGCCAAACACTCGAAATTTAATCTGTTACTAATTTACATGTTTGTTGCTAAACTAACATTTAGATTAAAATAGAATAACAAAAGTAAAGTGGTTTTTAAACGTAATGCGAGCACTAGTAATTTAGTCCGTTAGATACTTGAGCTATATATTTTTTTAAAATATACTAAGATTGATTTTTCTACTTTACGTTTGTGTATTGTAAAGTTTTCTTATTAATACGATAATACTAAACAATCGAAATTATTTGTCATTATATGTATGTTTTGTGGAACAGTTACTTATGTAATTTTTTGTAAAAATGATATTTAATTTAGTTCAAACATAAGCTTGCAAGTTTAATTGATTTGTCCTTCTAGTTAATTTTAGATCTTTTTAGATTTCTATCGTTTTCTAGTACTATCGTTACTTCTGTAAGTCATTTCTTTTGGTATATCGGCGCTGTTGTTTATCAATTGATTTTAAAATCAGTTTTTGTATGTTGCAATAAAAATAAGAACATTTAGCGTACACATTTGTTACGTCTATTTTGCAGCAGATACTTCTACATAAAAAAATTTCTATAGTAACACTGAATTGTTTTGCGGTTTTTGATATATTTTCTCTATTTGTTGACGATGGCTCAGTTTCTTTCAGTGTATAAATGTTTAAGGCAGCTTGGGTTTTGAAAAATTTTCCCTGAAATTTAATGCAATTCATATTTATTTATTGTATTTATTGAAAAGGAACATACAATTTGTGTGCGAGAGTACACATACATACATTTGTTTATTTTTACGTAACGGTATAACAGACTGTTTTTTTAACAGAAACAGCATAAACGCAAGTATTTCTTGGTTTAGTTCCTCTTGTGCGAACAGTTTTGAGTTTCGACTTTAATTCAAATGTCCAGCAAGTTATGCGTAGTTTTGTTAACTGGTATCTTAGTTTCAGTTAATTACCAAAAAAACATCTTTTGTGTTGTATAATAAAATCATCAATCAAAAATTATGAGGTGTGGAAAAACAACACTAGATAATGGATGCGTAAGTAAAACTTTAACTCGAGTTTTGTTTGGTGTTACAACCGTCAATAGTGTCCTAATTTTATTCAACTTGTTTAATTTATACTAACGATTATTAATGTAAATTAAAATTTTAGAAAAGGAAGATAATTCATATTCGCATAATGTTTAAATACTGTGAATAACAAGTGTTTTCCACGTTATTGTACTATGAAAGAATAGCTTAAATAAATCCGTTTGAACAGAAAAAAGTTGCCACAATTGGAAAAAGTATTGTACAAGGATTTAAAACACACACTAAAGTAAAATTAACGGTGCCATCATTTTTTGAACTTGCCTGTTTGACGCAACTGATAAAAAAACGGGTACAATTTTTGAAAGCTTTTTGATTTTTTTTCTGGAATATTGTTACTCCACTATATGTAGTTCATTTTCTCAAACGTCATCTTTTTACCTAATTGTTAATTTAGGCAATCCTTGCCAAACTGCTTCGACACTGACGCTTGTTCGGATGGCTTATCAGCGTCTTCAAAATAATGGCACATTTCTACGAATACGCCAATAACAAAATCGGTTATGACAATAAAAAAGGTTTAATACGAAAATTTTGCCGAGTTGTTTAAACCGGTTAGTTTGAGGGTTTCGGAACACACTTTGACAAAAATGGAAGAAGCACTATTAATTCGTAATTTGTAGAAATTCTGCTTTAACAACGTTTATCATTGCCTTTTTAAAGTTTGTAGTTACAATAGTGGATTATACAGATGGTTCCAATTCTTTAATTTTTTAGAAGTAACTAGGGTAGATTTGGGTTTGTTTGGTTAGAAACCATAGACTAAAAGCAGCGAACTATTGGTTTTAAATACATGTTAAAGTAATATAGAACGTATATATACACGTGTCGTCTGCGTACCAATAGTCACTTCGTATTAAAAGCTAGAGAAAGGTTAGAATTTTGTTCATCTCCGTATCCGCAGTTAAAAACAAAAAAATGTCTGCATTTTGAAAAAATTTAATAATTTCCCATAGAAGCAAATACGGCGTATCTAACAGAATTACAAATAACATCCAAAATCCTGTCAGCTTTAATTTTAGTTGTATCTACCGTTTGACCATTTGATCTTCTACTGTTGTCACACAAGCTGGACGCCGTCTCTTAATATTTTTACATCTCCAATGTGTTCATGGTTATCCTTAAAAGAAACAGTGTCCATCTAAGCACAATATCCGTTTGCGTTTTTCTGTTGTAATAGAGTTTTTTTGAGATTAAATTTTAAATTAAAAAAATGACAACTTAAAACAACTTGCTTAGGCAGTAAGCACCGTGATTCACTAGTAGAAGCTATAGTTCAAATAAAATTTAAATCAAGTTGTTCTAACCCTAAGTACTTTAAAACTTTCTTTATTAGAGGCTAAACCAATCAATTTTGTTTAGGAGTATCTAAATACCTACGTCGTCGTTATTTTAACTACGCAAATAAGAAGAATTTTTAAAGTAAAACTACCAAAACCACTTTTTTCGGCGATGAATTACTGACGATGAACTTGCTGAGGCGGTGAATTTTAGAGCCCGGAAAATTTGCAAGACTATTTGTTTTGAGTTTTTATTTTTTGCTCTATAAATGAATTAATTAATGAAGATAATTCCATAAATATTCAGTTTTCATTATTTACTACGGTGTGTATCGATTACCACACTTATTTTTTTAAAGAATTGTATTAGTAACAATTATGTGTCTTTAGTGCATTTCGTTTTTAATTTATTTATTTTCTATTTCTTTAACATACTCTACAAGTTTTTTTGGTATCGTTATTGATTTTAATTCCTCGTGTTCTTTAAAGTGCCGTGTCTGGTCTTTCTGACGTTGGCGATTACTTCAGCTAGCGCACACCGATCTTGTGCCACGCCGAAGAACTATTCTATGAAACGCATACATGTCCATTGTCGGATATTTCTTAACCAGGACTGTTGTTTTCTTCCGATACCTCGGTTTCCTTCAATTTTTTCTGTTAATGTTAGTAGTAGGTGATACTTGACGCTTCACAGAACATGACCAAGATAAGAAATCTTTCTGAACTTGATAGTTGTTACCATTTCTCTATCAGTTTGTGCCCTTTAGAAGACCTCTTGGTTGGTTACATGTTGAACCACATTTCAAACGACTCGAGTCTATTCATTATTCAGTGTTGCAATCTTCAACGTCCATGTCTCCGTTTCATACAGTAGCACAGACCATCCGTTGGCGCAATTTTAAATTTAAGTTGTCGTTACATAAAAACGATCTAATTTTATTAAATTAAATAGTAACGTAGGTCGAAAAGCCAATAATTCACAGTAACTTCAAAAACATTTAATAACACAACATGTTTCGGCCGAAAGACAATAACAAGACAATTAAATTATTATTGACAATTACAAATGACAAAAGGAAGGAAAGAATTGTCTTGTTATTGTCTTTCGGCCGAAACATGTTGTGTTATTAAATGTTTTTGAAGTTACTGTGAATTATTGGCTTTTCGACCTACGTTACTATTTAATTTAAAATCGCACCAATAATATGGACCCATTCAAGAATCTAATTTTATTAGTAGTGCGAGTCAATTCTATTCGGCGTTTTACCTTGTTGTCAGGGTTTAGATCTTCCGTTATAATACTTCCGAGGTACTTCGTGACACGTTCAATGTGTTGCTCGTCGAGATATAATGCAGCGCTGTTATAATTTTAGCGGCTAATTATTATGAACTTAGTTTTCTCGATGTTTAACATTAACCCTAGTCTTTCTCCAGTTCCATTTATTGTGTTCAAAAGTAGTTGGAGTTCATCTAACTTATGTCCAAGGATACCGGTGTCGTCTGCATACCTGATTGTCGTAATAGGCCTTCCATTTATCTTCACGCCTAGTTCGGGTATATTATTTCTCCTATTCTAACATTTGCTGTTTGTCTCCAGTATAGGTTTCGTATTAGTCTTATATCCTTGCCATCTACGCTAGTGTCTTTTAATTTCTTTATTAGTATGTCATGCTTCACCCTATCAAACGCAAGTTCGTAGTCTATAAAACAAGCAAACACATCTCTTCATTGTTGTGTGTCGTCTAAATCTTCTTTGCATTTAGTTCTTATTCTTGCATGTATTATTCGGAAAAAGGTTTTAAGCATATGGGATATAATACTAATTAAGCGATAATCTCTGCAATGCTTGGGGTGTTGTTTTTTGGGTATTACAATGTGGACTCCAGCTACTCCTGAGGTATATCTCCTGAGTTATATATATTGTTAAATAGTTTTACTATTATGTTCATGTCTTCATTATTTATTAGTTTTAAGAGCTTCTATTGGTATTAAATCCAGACCTACTGCTTTTGTGTCCTTTGCTATTTACAATGCGTGTTGCACGTCAGATTTCAAAGTATCAGGCGCTTCATCATTTGCTCCTTGATCTTCTAGTGTGCTCCTTTAATCCCGAAATAAATATGTTACGTATTTTTCCCCTGTTCTTTTTAACTCAAATTCTTTCAGTATCAGCTGGTTATTTTGCTTATCAAACAAGGTCATCGGTGTTTGTTTTCTGTAGTCATCTGATATTTTCTTGATCTTACGGAGCATACCATAATCATCATCTTTCAGACTCAGATCTTCTAGTTGTTTCAATCCAACAATATTTTGCAACTTTTATCTTTGTTCTTATCAACTTCTGCAGTTCATTATACTCCTCTTTAGTGTTCCTTGCTTGTCTTTGTTGTTCCATCAGAGCCAATACTTCATTTATCATCCATTTTATCTTTTTACCATTTTTTTTACTTTTAAGGTGTTGGTCACACACTGTGTTTATTATTTCTTTAATGTCACTCCAGCAAGCGTGTAAGCTTTCTTCATTTCTACATGTAAGTTGCGATAGACTATTATTGAGATAATTTTCCGCCTTTTCTCGTATGTCTTCATGTTTTAATTTGGATAGGTCTATTTGTCTCTTTTTCTGTTTTTTCATCGCGACCTTACGCTACAATGGAGTTATGGGCGGATCCAATATCGGTGCTGAGGTATGCTTTTGCATGCTTCACACAATTTCTATATCGTTTGTTGACAAGAATGTAGTCGATTTAATTTCTTTTTGGTTCAGAGCTATCATGGGCATCTAAGCTTCGGTAATTCAAATCATCTATTAATTATTGCCATTTCATTTTCCTGACAAAATTCATAAAGCATATCGCCTCTCTTGTTACTTTGACCAAGTTCAAAGCTTCCAACCAAATCTCTCCGGCCACGGCCACCAATTTTTGTGTTGTAATCCTTTATTATGAATGTTACTTCATGTCCTTTTAATGTTTCACTGATTTTATTGATAGATTGGTAGAAGTGTTCTACTTCGTTGTAATATTTCTTGTCGGCAGTAGGAAGACCTGTAATGTATTTATTTTGAATGGATAACCTTGCAATTGGAGAAGCATAAAATTTCGGAAATTGAGGACCAAGTTAGTGATGCATGTTACAATATTGCGTTTTACAAACACTGCAACCGCATTTCTATGTTTTTGGTATCCTCTGTGGTTTCCAAAGTAATATAAATTCTGATACTCGTGCTTACATACTCCTGTCCTATCCAACGATGTTCTTTGACACTCTTTAAGTGTACATTATTACGTTTCATTTGATTTTAATTAATAATTTGTAATAGAAAATAAACAAACAAAACTAACGGCCGGTTGCACCAACACGACTTAAACTTTTGTTACTATAGTTTTAACAATTGTGAATAAGTTTTTAAGCTTTGCTTAAGTTTAAGTCGTGTTGCTGCAACTGGCTATTAATTTTTTTTAATAATTTGCATTTTCACAAGCAGATTAGTACTATTTTTTGATTTTTTCAGCACCACAACAATGCCGACCTTCACAGTTCAGATGTAACGATGGAAGATGTATAGAAAACTATCAAAGATGCGATTCGCGAGTAGATTGCCGAGGTGGAGAAGATGAACATGGATGTTCCAGTACAAGTAAGATTAGAAATGCTAAATTATTAGATTTAGTATTCATAATCGTATTTGCATTGAGCTTGTCGGCATGCATTTTGTTTGATCTGCTTATAGTTATAAGCTTATATTTGCCATTGCTGTTGCATTTGATTACGTGTTTGCCAAGATTAGAGGAAAAAGCGAATGAAATATTGCTTCTTGTTTGCATAGTAATCTATAAAGACGGCAAAAATGTGAATCGTGAATCTGTTTAATTGCTTGTACTGTTATTTTTTATATGCATGTTTACATAATACAGAGAAATGCGATGCTGCCCTGGAGTTCATGTGTGGTAACGGAAAATGTATACCTAAATCTGCACGGTGTAACCGAAAATATGATTGCGAAGATCAGTCAGATGAAAGAAATTGTCGTAAGTTATTTCCGATATTCCTCCTATTGTGGCGTCCCTTTTTGGTGTGTTTCTCTTCATCTTCACTTGTCACTGTCTTTTCTTATATTCTTTTTTACTGTTTCTTCTTTTTAATTTATAATACAGTACAATTTTATAAGATACTTACTTCATAAGCACAAATTTACATTTATTTAATTCACTTTACTATCAATTTTGAATTTGTCTATTAACAATTTCATCTTCGATCTCACATATGTGAATAGTCTTCTAAATGTAAAAGATTAACACGTGTTTCTTTTTGTTAAAAAGTTATTGGGTAAAAGTTTTTATTTGCAGCTTGTAAAGCAAACGAGTTTCATTGCGCTAATGGATTCTGTATACCACCTCATCAGAAATGTGATGGAATACGACACTGCCAGGACGGTTCCGATGAACTTAATTGCTCTAGTAGGCATTATAGCTTTTTAATTTTTATTTTAAGCATTTTTAAAATAAATAGTTACTTTTATTATTAGTAAAATCGGTGACAGATTTGTTAGATAAGGGTGATGGAGGTTGTAGAGTAAAGCTGGCATGAGTAGTACGGGGCATGAGGTTATGCGTAATACGCGATTTAAACTATATACAGCTTAAGACAAATAGTCTAATATTATCTTAATAGAGTAGTAACAAATAAAAATAACTTAAATAGATTAAAAACGCAAAAGACCCTAGATCTTGTAATGCCAGAGGAATTTTTTATATGTAGTCAAAATATGAATTATATTTAGAATAATAACATATTGATTTGAAAACTAAACGGAAATAATCAACAGCATCAGGTCCTTGCCGATATTACGAGTTCCAGTGCTATGACGGTACTTGCATAGATCAAATGCTGAAGTGTAATAAACAACCTGACTGTCCGGACCGATCTGATGAATTTGGTTGCGTTGATTGTCGAAAAGACGAATTTCGATGTAACAATGGAACTTGTATAAATATTTCGAAAAGATGCGACGGGGAGTCTAACTGTCCTCATTCGGAAGATGAAGAGTTATGTGGTTAGTTACTTATTATTACAAAGACTATTTAAAAAGTCTTGTAAAAATATGGATTACTTACTTACGGTGATCGAAGTAAAGTAATCTATATTTTTCTTCAATTTACGCTGATAACATCTTAATGCTTCCTCATACACTAGCATCATGCAAAATCGACGAAAAAGCCTGTGTAAATGGTGAATGCATAAATATAATCAAATGGTGCGATGGATTCGAACACTGTTCAGATGGCAGTGATGAACTTCACTGTGATGGTAAGGGTGATAAAAAACTAAGTTTTATTCTTTAATCGCCATTTAGTTTTTATTTTTCCTTTTTCTTTCTTCTATACGAGTGTCTGACTTTATTTATCTTTAGTTTAGAAGCAAAACTTATTATTGTCTAGAGTAATCTCAATGTGGTTAAAAACAAAAATACATAGGATACAGCAGTGTGTAGCAACGACCGTATTAAGTGTTTCACCGTTACGTTTATAAAATTAGCGAGAATGTTACGATGTTTTTGCTTTTTTCTCGTTTCTCTATCTATTAAATTTTGACATAGTTTTTAGAAAATTAACAAAATTAGAATAGAATTTAAATTTGCTTGTTGCATTGTGCATGTGCCACTTGGCATGCAGATAAAGAAGACATTATTTGCACTTTCAATACCTGGCTGTGTTTTGACAAGAAGTTATGTATTGCTGACAATAAACGATGCGATAAAGTTAAGGATTGTCTAGACGGGTCTGACGAATTTAACTGTTACTGTCCACCTGCACCAGAAAATATTATACAAGGTAACATAGACCTAATTTTTAAAGTTTGGGGTTTGTAAATACAATTTTTGGAAAATTTTGTAAAAAGAAATGGGTAAATGTTTTTGGTCTATTAAACATGGGTCTATGTTGTGACAACATTTGAATCGAATCGAAACAAGCGATGCGGATATTGAAAAAACAGTTACAAAACTAAACTATCTTAAACAGATTTTTAACGAAAAAACGTTGGTAATTATGTAAAACCATTATGGCACGATTTGATACTGTTAGCGGGTATGTGTGTGCTTCTTAATTAACACAAGTTGCATCTTATAATTAACATAGGAGTAAGACAGAAATTTGTTTCAGTGCACGGCTATTGTAATTAGGGATAGTAGTGGTAAAATTTGAATCTTAGTTCTTTGCCTTTTTGAATGTTTTTGGCAATTTACTTATGATCTCTTCTTTCAACTTCTTCTCATAATGCATTCGCTATTATTGGGTATATTTTATTTCTTTTCTTTACATTTCTTAGAGCCAACATGTGGTATTAATCAATTCCAATGCAATGATGGTGGTTGTATTGACCTATCTTATCGATGCGATGGCGTTATTGATTGTCCTGATAGCTCTGATGAAAAAAATTGTAATGGTGGGTAGCTTATTTGGCCTGTAATGTTTCATTTTTTAATTAATAAATAGTATATAGTCTCTACTAACTACTTCAATTGTTTTTGTAGTATATAACATATTTTTTTTGTTTAACTTGTAAATAACATTCTGATGTTTTCTACCTAAACCAGCTGGAGAATGTGGCGCAGGACGTATTAAGTGTCTAGACGGTAGTTGCATAGAAGGTCAATTGTGTGACGGAATATTTGATTGCGTCGATGCGTCGGACGAACAAAATTGCACCGTATGTAATCTGAATGAATTTCGTTGCGAAAACGGAGATTGCATAGCTGAAGATTTTCGATGCGACGGGCGTAAAGATTGTGATGACGGTTCTGACGAAGAGGCTTGTGGTATGTGCTTTTCTCGTTTGTTTGCAAATTACTTGCTTTATCTTGTACTTTGTTAAATGTCAACATTATGTGGGGTTTCTGCATTATTTAGCTTTTGACTGTCCGGGGAACAGCTTCCGATGCAGTGATGGCATTTGTTTGGATAGCAGACGTCGGTGCGACGGCTATTCCGATTGTCGCGATGGATCAGATGAACTTGGATGTCCTGGTGGTGGTAGTCAACAGACTACCGCGAATCCAATTTGTACGTGTTTTAAATAATACTGTATTGTTAGTAGTTCTCTTCTGGCTATATTGCAGTTGCAATCAAAAGCATGACTGTTGTCTCTCTATATCTTTATCTTCAAATTGGTGTTGATTATTGTTCTTCCGTGTCGGTGTTTTACGCACCATAATTCTTAATAACATAATTAGGCTTTTGTAGACCGTAATTGAACTAATTATAACATATTTTTCTTTGTTTAAGATAGAACCAACAATAAACATATCTTAAATATTGAAAAATTACTAACGATTTTTTTAAGTGTTGTGAAGGGTAAGCTTTTATTCAGTAGTATTTCTTTCAAGACAATTTTAATAACTGATAACTTAAACTTTAATTACTAATGAATTTTTGGGCATGCATCACTTACATCTATCTGAAGATTTTTTTTTAAAGTGCGATTTTTTGGTACAAGGAAAATGTGCTTGCTTTTTACGTTGTGCGTTGCTTAATGGTCTATGTTTTTGTAATAGCTTGTGGGGCTGATCAATTTCAATGTGGCGACCAAACTTGCATTGGAAATGAGTTTCGTTGTGACAAATATGAGGATTGTAGTGATGGCTCTGATGAAGTGGGATGCGACGGTAAGTATTTGCTTCCAAGCTTGCTTTCATTGGTAAAACCATCATTTTTCGTTTCTTTATAAGGAATTTATTTATGTAAATATAATACACGTTGGAGATTTATTTTAAAAAGCTTAATGTTTTTATGCAACTTTTATTTGTTAGCTTTATGTGTTTTATCATAACAGCGTGTGGACCTGACCAATTTCAATGTGGCGACAAAACTTGTATTGGAAAAGAATTTATGTGTGATAAATATGAAGATTGCAATGATGGATCGGATGAACGTAACTGTCCAGGTAGGTGAATAGAGTATTGATTATATAATAAAATATATTATAGCATTTAACAAACTAAAAATGTTCGTATCGGTTTTTAGCACCTAAAGACTGTCAAAATGGAGAATTCAATTGCGAAGATGGAAGATGTGTTCCCGAATACCTAAAATGCGATGGAAAATCGGACTGCGCGAATGGTTTAGACGAGTTCGATTGTCCTCTACCTCCTACTAAAGTATGTTCACCACAAGAACACGCCTGCAAAGATGGTGGTTGCATTCCGAATTATTTTGTTTGCGATGGTACCCCTCAATGTAAAGATGGCTCTGATGAAAGCGAGTGTGGTAAGTAGGAGAAATAGTCGTTGTTAGAGTTGGGAATTTTCGTATGCAACTTTACATAATCTTATTATAATGTAAATGTACAAATCATAACATAACAATATGTTCTGGCCTCTTTGGCCAGGAATATGTGCGGATCCTGAATGGTTCCAGTGTGCGGATGGAGCCTGTATCGAGTCTATACTTCGCTGCGACAATTACTACGATTGCCGGGATTTTTCTGATGAACAAAACTGCTTTGGTTAGAATTATATTCGTGTGTTGTGGAAAATTTACATGTTTTGTATGGATGTCATTTAGCTTCATTAGAAGTGAGATTGAAGAATGTAGAAGGTTATTATTACTAGTAATTAATGTAAATTTGGTAATACATTGTACATAGTAGATAGTTTAGAAATGTGATAACCGTAGATCAAAGATCCTGTCCATTTGTAGGTTTTAGTATTAGCGGTATTAGTAAGAACTTAGAATATTGTCGCAGTAGGACTTGGTTTTCATCAACTGTTTTCGTTCATGTGGCGACATCTGCATTTTTTATGTACTATTGTATTTAATGTAATATTTGATTTTGTCTGTTCAATGCCATTGACATGCAATTATATACGAGGGATGTTAAGCAAGTTCTGGAAATCGTGTTATAATTTTTTTAAGTTTTCGTCTATATACATTCGAACTTTTTAAATGTATCTTTACGTGCGGTTTTTCTTTACTGGTTCACTATTGGTTTTACATCATGAAGTCTTCAAATCGTACGCTTCGTGTCAAATTTTCTACTTTTTTGAACAGAATGCGAAGTTGACTTTTTTAGTTCGACGAGAAATATGTGTTTTACTTTTGTATCACAATGGTAGTTAGTTTTACATTGATTATGGTTTCTTGCGTTAAGTATCGCAAAAGTATAAAACACAGTACTTAACTTAGTAATAGACAAAACTAAACGTACTACGGGTGTTTTTCTTTTAACTTTTGTCAGTTTTTTTTTTGGTTGTCTGACTTTGCTACTCGTGTCCTCTTTAGGCCTCACTCTATCAGTCTTTTAGTCCACGTATTTTTTAAACATTATTCAGTTTAAATTAGACCTGCCAGCGTACTGTTTACGCTAGTGGTTAACGATTCACCACGTCTCCTAAAAATGTTCTATCAACAGTATTTTTAAAATTTACGGAACTCGCTTAATATTTCGTATACACGTCGTACTATTTGAAATGTCTTCACAATTTTTCTTAACAAGATATCTATAATTTCATTATTAGGTACCTATGAGTTACTGTTTTGAAATGCAATTTTTAGAACTTTGGAAATATTCTTCATACATTCGCTTACTCGATTATAATTCCATGTCAGTAATATGCAGTTTTCGATTAAATAATTTATGTCAATATGTGCATGAACTTAATGTTTACTGATAATGTGTAGAGATCGTATCGAATTTAAACTTATGGAGTACAGTTACTTTACATAACATTGCATGAGGTTACCGATTATATTAAAGCTACTTCAACGACAGTATTTAAAAAATCACTGTTAATTTCTTTCATTAAAGTATAGTTTTGAAATAGGTTGCCGAGCAGATGAATACCAATGTGGAAACGGCGTATGCATACCCGGATACTTACGTTGCAATAGCCGTAGAGACTGTAACGATGGTTCAGATGAAATAAATTGTTCAACGGAACCACCACAAACTACTCCCGAACCAGCAACAATTCGGCCAGTTTTCCCAACCGATCCCACAACATCAAACTGTCCATGGGGTCAACGTGGATGCAGAAGCGGAAATCAATGCGTCCCGTATACAGCTTTCTGCGATGGACGTTATGATTGCAACGACTTTTCCGACGAAACCGATTGTCGTAAGTGTATTTTTATAATTATATTTTTTGTCAATGAATTTGTTAAAAAAATTATACAGAAAGAATTAAACGCCGTTTCTAACTTTATTCTTAATTACTTCTTTAAGTTGGTTTTTTATATTGTTTCTTTTTGTTTAATTTCATTCTTGCATTGTAGTTTTATACGCGACATCCAATTTAATGTCCAACAACGTTTATGACCCGCCAGTTCACATTTAGTAACCTTCTATTGTTGGTTATTTTTACCCACGTATAAAATGTCCAGTTATGGTATAGACAATTTATTGTAGGACTTTGTTTTAGTTTCAATAGTTCTTTAATACACGACATCGTTTTGGTTCTATCAAGAACGTACTACAAAACAATGGTACTACTATACTATCAGACTTTGTTCGTGAGGCTTATTCTTTTTTAGCGTTTCTATATTTTGTAAATGAGGTTCATAAAATTCTGCATCTTCAAAAATCCTTTCACATTAACATTAAAATCCTTACTTATAAACGGTATAAATTTAACCAATAAAAAACATCAACACTTTATTGATCAATTGTTTTTTTTTATTAAGGAAATAAAGTAACGAGTAGTAAAAGTATACTTATTTGATAAACATTTGTTAAAATATGTAAACCAAACATTAACGTCAAAACTACGATCAGTGTCTTTTGGGTTCAAACCTTTTTTAACATCAAGTGTTGGATGCTTCTGGTATTAAATTGTTTTTTTGTTTTATAATCTAACGTCATTGAATTTACAACACAAGCAAATTATTCTTTGTTTTACAATGACTTAAACGATGTTTTATGATTCTTTCTGTATGTATTTATTAAATAATCAAGTTTATTGACTCTTAATTATAATTGGTAATGTTGTTAAATTATTTGATATACCTATTATCAGCCAACAAAAATAGTAATCGAGCCTGTAGTTCTGGATATTTTCGTTGCGAAAATGGCCCATGTATAAGAAAAGAATTGCAGTGTGATGGAAAAGTTGATTGTCCATATGACATCAGCGACGAACTAGATTGCACAGAATATTTTGAGGGATCAACTGAATGTAAGTCGGTCGCATCCAAATTAATGCGACTGACCTTCTGAATGAAATTATAGCTTTAAGTAAACAACTTGAAATTACTCTCTAATTTGGTTATGGAATTACTTTTGAACCGTTATGTATGCATTAAATTCCACACTGCTAAGTCGATTTCTTAACATAGTTATATCATGTAGGTACTAAAGGTAGAAGTCAAAACAAACTTTAAGTAATTATTACAATTGAACTAATTTTTAATATTTATTATTAATCAAAATCGTAACATATGCGCCTCAATCAACATAAACCATGTAGATGTAATATTAACAAAAAATATATAAATTGCATTTTTAATGGTAGTAGTAGTCAGGCAGCTAATACTTCTAAATAAGGCAAAATAATTACCGATATTGAAATAATATATTTTCAGCTGGTGTTACTGGTGGACTGGAATTAAAAACATACCCCAATCAACAAACAATTAAAGAGAGTAAGTATACTATACACGTATTTCTTAATTTTCAGACAGACCTTGGTCACATTTGAATTTATTAGTTTATGCAATATAGCGACCAAAAAATTCATTTTTTGTAGATAACATTTATTGATTGGAATTCGGTGTTAGTTTACGCAAAAAAAATTTACAAATGTTTTAATTTGTATACTTCTTAATACGTTCATGCCTTTTTAAATTTTTTCTGAATTAATTTTTTTTAGTATCTTCTCGAAAAATGTCTTATGTAGTGATAGTAGTGTAAAGTATACTTGTTATCAGTAACTAATCTTATTTGTCTTTGTTTTCGGAATGCAGGCGTTTACAAGCCTGGTAAGTATAGCAAGTTTTGAGACTGAACCTTATATCACGTTCATATATTTCACGTTGCGCTTATTAATACGATATGTTTTACTTTTTCAAGTAAGACAGTATTAAAATTAGGTCCCAGTTAAAACTGAACATAAAATGGCTGGTACAATTAATTTTCTTATCGTTTCATTTAATCCCCATTGTAAATAATCAATATTTAAAAAAATCAAACTTGCTTGTAGCAATAGTTTTCTAGAAACTTACTATTTTAATATTCTGACATCGAAGTTTTGATAAACATTCATATTTAAACTGTTTACTTACCACTTTATATACATTGATTATATTAATAAACTGTACATATACATAAAATTTCACATTTAACAAACGGTAATCAATCATTTAAGAAATTTAGAGTTCGGTAGGAAAACGGATGATTTTCTTCGTTTTGTGCGCTGGTAGCGTCACTTGGAATATTGAATAACGCCCGAGGATGTACTATCTACTTAAAACTGTTGCAGTTACAAAACATTCTGGAAACTGCCTTGCGATGTCAATTGCCATTTACTCTAAAGAGATTCCCACGTAACGCATTTCCTAGTGTCCACTCCAAAGTGTATTTCCGATGTACCATCATACATCAAATATTCGCCCCATGGAATTTTGTTGAAATCTGTTATAAAACTCTTAATGCGGATGTACATGGAACGTTCAGTGTATGTCTAATACACATGCACTTAATAACATCTCACAAGAAATTATTTTCATAATGGTCGTTGCAAAACACCAATCGACGTCACTTTTTCATTTCGTATAAGGACATAAAAGTAACGTAGTGTGTTCATCCTTTTGGGGATATTAATATATGTCCAAATGAAAACTAAAAAATCTTGCAATTACATATAAAATTCATATAAAAATACAGAAGACAACATTCTACTTAGAAAATTAGTTGAAATGCCCGGCAAATCTTTTATCAAAGTTGCTGTAATAAAGTCTATTAAAAACTGAAACAATCACAAGAATAAAGCTTGAGAAATAATTAAGTAAAATTCAGGTTTCCACGTGTTTCATTCGTATTACAATTTTCCATTCTGGATAATTCCCATGTTATCGCTGAGCTTTCGTCACACGTCGCAGTTGACATCTTCTGAGCCCGAAATAAACTAATTGATTGCGCCGTAAAGTCTTGCTTTTGTAAACCGGACTCCGATTGATAAAACTGGTTTCCAAATCTCCGGTAAAAGAAAACTAGAATCTCAGTTAATATTAAGAGGATTTTTAATTACTTCAATAGATTTCCTAACGCTAATAGTAATTAGAAACATTAGCCAAAATCTAGTGTTCTCAAACAAAATTTGTTGACTCGTTTCGCCACCGCTGACTTAGAAAATTATTTAAGACGACTACATCTTTCATGCTCCTTAATATGAATTTCTACGCTACTACCCGTTTCTTCGATGTAAACGCCGTCAGATTATAGGGGAATAACGTCCATAACCGGATTTAAGAGTTGGTCCAATTTAGGGCGAATAAAAAACCAAGTAACAATGTTGTGTTTGAATAACATTTTTCCTATACCGTCGGTGGTACCTTTGACATAATATGAATTATCAGGCTTCTACCTGCTTCTCCTATGTATGCACGGCCACACATTCTGGTTAGGTTTAATGCTAAGTCTTTGTTTACTAACGTGCCGGTACCCGATTCAATTAACATTATCAAATCTTATTCAGCGAGAACAATATTTCAAGCGACATAGTACCTATTATCGAAAAATGTGTAACGTCTACAGAAGTATTTTATTTTTCGAGAAAAGTTTTACTTACAAACATCAGGAACCGCCATAAGTTCTTCGCTTACACTGGTTGTTGCTAATATATGTATGACAGATTTTGAGAAAAAAAGCTTTATCTACATTTTATCTAAAACTCAAATGCTATTACAAATATGTTGATGAGACATTTGGCAACATGGTCCTTCTACACTCAACAAGCGAAATAAAGATGGTTCATTAACACATACAGTTTATTAAAAACCTACCCATACAGATAGATATTTAAATGGATTGTCCTACTATTACACTTTTCAGAAATAATCAATAGTGAATCTTCAAAACGAGTTAAATTATCTAACCAAACTGTTAGTCGCAAACAATTACAATAAAAAAATATTAAACAATCTGTTAGAAAGTTTACGTCTGCGTAATCAAGAGTAACAGCAAAATCTATGCCTCAACTCAACTGATGATGATTGCTTTTCTACCCTATTTCAAAGATACGAGGGACCGTATAGGAAAAATATCCAAACATAACATTATTACTCGGTTTTTTACTTGTACTAAGTTAGACCAACTCTTAAATCCGGTTAAGGACGTTATTTCCCTTTAATCTGACGGTGTTTACATAGGAGAAACGGGTAGTAGCGTAGGAATTCGTATTAAAGAACATCAAATACGTAGTCGTGATAAACAATCTTTTAAGTCAACGGTGGCGAAGCACGTGCTAGAAACGGGTCATCAAATTTTGTTTGAAAACACTAAGATTTTGGCTAATGTTTCTAATTACTATCAGCGAAAAATTAGGGAATCCGGTCTACAAAGCGAGACTTCAAAGCGCAATCAATCAGTTTATTTCAGGATCTGAAGATGTCCACTGCGACGTGTGACAAAAGTTCAGCTTGCATGATAACGACAACACGGTCATTATTCAGAATGGAAAATTATAATAACACTTAAGTAGTTTATTAAATCTAACTAACAACTTAGTTATTTATAAGCGCAAGATAAATGACTAACATGGGTAAGCGTTCTACCATGTGGCATTTATTTATAAAACGGATAAGTTTTTCCCCTATTCCCTACTTTTTTGGCAATGGGCGTATCCTGAAGTGGTAGCAGCCGTGATAAAGCAAAGACGTTCCGGTTATGGCGGTTTATCGTTCATGGCACGACATTGAACCAGAATTACCATTGTTGTTGGTAAATCAAGATCTACTATTACTATTACTATTACACGAACAGTAGCCAATGTTAAACCTTATGGCTAGCGTTGTCAGTTCTTAATGGAGAAGCAAAAGATAGTAGGTAAGCCTGCTTTCGGTGAGGTATTAACAGATGAGCTGTGTGTAATACAAAAGAAGAATTGATTTTGTTTGACGGGTTCATGCTTAGTTGAAAACTGTTTTTTTGGAAAGTGTTGCAGTGCTGTAACCCATATACCGTACAATGAAAAGCTGAAATGTACTATAGTTCCATTATGAGAACAAAAATGACTTCTATTAGTTAAGAAGTGTGGTAGTATCCCTACCACTTGTCCCTCCAGCAGCTGAAGATCTTATATAACTTGATTGTCTGATTAGGTGAAAAGTAAGAACGCACATCTTTGGTATTCGATGCTTTATCTAATGAGTGCCGAACTCTCGCGGGTTTGGGCACTACACTGGCACAAATTTTAAACTGACCAGCGAAGATTGAAATAAGAGTTACAAAGGATTCGCCATCCGTCTTAAGCACTAAACTGCCGATTGGTTAAAGTAGAGTGGTTAGTGATACTTACGGTGGGAGGTGGTGCAGGATACGGTGTCTGCCGTGTAACGAACGTCGGGGTGCGAGAACGACGAACTAAGATTTACTTTAGTATTTACGTTGATCGCATAGCATTCCGGGCGCGTAAAATGTAATAATCGTAGCAATCACAACCTTAGAGAATGTCGTAAACTTAAAAATGAAACATCAGCAAATTTACAAACTTATGTATAAAAATTAACTATTGATAAGCAGACAAAGGAACAACCCAAATTAATAACTTCATTTCCATGTTGCATACATAAAAACTAAGAAAAAACGTTTATCAAACAATAATAAAATATAAACAGCATAATCGATGAACGACTACAATTAGGGCTTTCGAATAAAAAAGTATTCAATCGTTCAATTCCATAGACAAATGCGGTAATATTGGTATAAAAAAATTATATTTTTGGGACACTACCGCACAGAAAAGCGTTGGTCTGAAATCATCTGTTTCCTACCGAATCTGTATCAACAAAAACATTTTACTTGAATTGGCATGAACACATACTGCCAGTTAGTCCATTGGTAATTGGGCTAAAAGGTACTATCAGTATTAAACTCCATGAAGATAATACAATAACCAACGATTGTACATACTGCATGTTTTTACAATAAATTTTAGATCCCTAATTAATATTGTTTATGTAGGACGTGAAGTCGTGTTCCAATGTCGCGACGAAGGTCCTTTAAGAGCTAAAGTAAAATGGATTAGAGGAAATGGTTTGCCATTGCCACCTGGCAGTCGTGATAATAACGGTCGTTTAGAAATCCCAAATATACAAATCGAACATGGAGGAAGTTACACCTGCGTTGCCATTGGATATCCTCCTTCAACTCCTGGTTCGCAAGTTAATGTCTATCTCACAGTTGAAGCTCGTAAGTATTTACATTACTAACTTTTTCAACACTAGTATAAAATTCCAAAATAATTAAATTTGACAAGCAGCTTGGACAAAGTCTAAAGATAATAGGTTTCAATCTTCCATACTAAAATATGGAATTTTGCCACCAATAGACACTGAATATCAAGGCACAGGTATATTTGGTTAAATTATTATTACGAGCTGGTTTAATTAATTATATCTTTAATTTGCTTTCATTATTTTCTTTGGTAAGTAATTACGAATAATTGTATGATTAATACACTATAATTGTGATATAGTATATATACTGACACGTTGTTGTTTTTATAGAAATTGCTCCTGTTACTCGCCCACCTAAAGCTTGCGATCTTCACGAAGCTACATGCTCAAACGGCGACTGTATCGCCAAACACTTGGTCTGTAATGGAAACTTTGACTGCAGCGACGGATCGGATGAAACTAGATGCAGTACGTATCTTTCATAATACAGTTGCTTTTTGTAATCAAAATAATTAGGTCCACACGGCTGTGAACCAAATGAATTCAGATGCAGCAATAAGAAGTGCGTATTAAAAACCTGGCGTTGTGACGGAGATGATGATTGTGGTGATGGTACAGATGAAGCTAACTGTGCGCCAGCTCCACCAGGTTCTCCTTGCCTATATAGTGAATTTAGCTGCCATTCTGGCAATCAATGTATACCAAGAAGCTTCCACTGTGATCACGAACGTGATTGCGCCGATGGAAGTGACGAAGTTGGCTGCTGTACTTATAATACTTTTAACTAAAATTTTTACTTTAAGAATTACTTTTAGCTGCTGTTGTTATCTCTAAGCCTCCTCCTCCAATGGTTCAATTGAATGTAGGAGAATTATTTATCATCAGTTGTACTGCCGTTGCAATACCAACACCAGAAGTTGTTTGGCGATTGAACTGGGGACATATTCCAGAAAAATGTACAACCACGAGTGTTGGTGGAGTTGGCACTTTAACCTGTCCGAATATACAAGTATTTATAAAAAAAATTAATTTTGATTGAAATAATCTAAAATCTTTATAGATAGAAGATCAAGGCGCATACTCTTGTGAAGCAATAAATATTTTGGGATCTGTATTTGCCGTTCCGGATACTATATTAGTAGTTAACGGTGGTCAACCAATTTGTCCTAAAGGAACGTTCAACGAAGATGCGCATCGTACCGAAGAATGCATAAGTTGTTTCTGCTTTGGCGCTACGTCTGATTGTAAATCTGCCGATCTTTTCATTTATCAGGTATACATCATTTGGGGAGAATTAAAAAGTATTTGAATATCTTTTTCCAGTTGCAACCTCCCTTTGATGCACACAAATATCTTGGTGTACGAGTAGATCCATACTCAGGCGTTATTGACATACGAGACGAACCAATCTACAGGGGATCACAACCAAAAATAACTCCGGTAGGGCGCAATGGTGTACACGCATTACTAGCAGCTCCTTATGGTGATTTGGCACAACCAGATGTTTTACCCTACTTTGTTTTGCCTGAGAATTTCAACGGAAATCAACTAAAAAGTTATGGTGGATACTTAAAGTACAAATTACATTACGAAGGATACGGTCGTCCAATTAATGCTCCCGATGTTATTATAACAGTAACTATTTTATGCATAATAACATTGATTAATTCTTATTACTGTAAATTTTAGGGAAACGGATACACTTTGCTTCACAATGGAAAATCACATCAAGCAGGTGTAGATGGGGACTACAGTATAAGATTCTTTGTTGGCGAATGGTTTAAACGTGCTCCAAACACTCCAGAAACTTTGGCAACCCGAGAAGATATTATGATGACCTTAGAAAATGTGGAACACGTGTTAATTAAATTACAATATATTGACGGACATTTAGATACCACACTTAATAATATTGAAATGGACTCAGCAGCTGTTCGAAACACCGGATTAGGTCAAGCTGTGTATGTTGAACAATGTGCATGTCCTACAGGATACTCTGGATTATCGTGCGAAGTAATTATTTTTTTAACAGTTTATACCAAGGTATCTAATTATAAAATTAATTAGGGTTGTGCACCTGGGTACAGCAGACACCAGTCAGGACCATGGCTTGGACAATGTTACAAAGAAAAACCTACCTGTCAGCCAGGAACGTATGGAGACCCGTCAAACGGTATTCCATGTCGCCCATGCCCATGTCCTCTTACAGATCCCAGCAACAGGTATTTTATAATCACACTATCAATAATTGTTATTTATTTTATTTATTTCTTAGATTTGCTCAGACATGTCATCTTGAATCAGATGGACAAGTTACTTGCGATTGTCAGCCTGGTTATGTAGGTAGACGTTGCGAACAATGCGCTTCAGGATACACTGGAAATCCTTTAGTACCCGGAGATTATTGCAAACCAGGCATTGGCTGTAATCTAGACGGTTCTATGAATTATGTCGGGGATGGTAGAACCAGATGCGAATGCAAAGTAAGTATTAATTGACTATGAACACTCTAAAATGCAATAAACATATATTATTCTATTATATTGTTAATATGAAATTTTTTTATGCTCTCTTTCATATGTACCCTTGTAAGTACTGCTTCTGCCGTCATATTTTAAATCAATAAAATGGTAACATTAATTTTATTTTTTTAGCAAAACACTTTTGGCCCTACCTGTAACCAATGTAAGCCAAAAACGTTCCACTTAAGCTCTGCAAATCAGTTTGGTTGTATTGCGTGTTTCTGTATGGGAATTACTCAGCAATGTACCAGTTCCAATTGGTACCGAGATACGGTTAGTTAAATCGGTTTAACCTTATCTTAATTTTTTCTTTATAATGTATTTACAGATCAGTACAGTTTTTACTAGTTCAAGGAATGATGTAAAATTGGTGGAATCTCAAAGAAAAGAAATACCGATTCAAGACGGAATAAGATTAGATCAAAATACAAGTGAAATTGTGTACAGCAGTTTCAATTCACAAAATCAAGATGTGCTGTATTGGTCACTACCATCGCGATACCTAGGAGATAAAGTAACAGCTTATGGTGGTCATTTAAGCTATTCGCTTCGATATGTACCTACACCTGGAGGACAAAGTTCTCGAAACACAGCACCTGATGTTGAACTTGTCAGCGTAAGAATTTACGATACTTTTTTGAGAAACATATTTGATGTAATATTTTAGGATAACCACATAAATCTGTTGTATTTTGCTCGCGAGCGTGAATATCCTCAACCTAACACCAAACAGAGCTTTGAAGTTCCACTTTTGGAGCAGTATTGGCAACGATCTGATGGTCAAAAAGCCGATCGTGAACATCTTCTTATGGCATTAGCGGATCTTAAAGCTATTCTTATTAAGGCTACATACACAACTAACACTTTAGAAGCAGGGTAAATAACAGTATTGTTGCGTTTTGGTAAAGTTCACTGTATGCCTTTTAGATTAATATCAGTGTCGATGGATACAGCTAGTGAAAGGAATACAGGAAGAGAACGAGCACTACCTGTTGAACAATGCCAATGTCCACCAGGATACAGAGGCTTATCTTGTGAAGATTGCGATGTTGGATACACTAGAGCAACAGAAGGAATATACTTGGGACTTTGCGAATTATGCTCGTGCAACGGACATTCGAACGAATGCGATCCTGAAACTGGCGATTGCCTTGTACGTTTGTATAGCAACCAAGAATCAAATTAAAACTTAAAATTACAGAACTGTAGAGATCACACTACTGGGCCCAACTGCGATCAATGTTTACCAGGGTATATAGGTGACCCTAGAACTGGAGAGTGTAAAAGCGAAGGTGGAGGCGCATGTAACTGCAACCCTGCCGGATCAGTTTCAAGCTCATGTGTAAACAACGTTTGTCAATGCAAAGTAAGGTTTAGAAAAAATACACTTACATATTAAAGCAATCTTAATTTTACAGACTAATGTAGAAGGACCAAGATGTGATAACTGCCGAGCTGGTACTTTTGCACTTAATGCTTCAAATCCGGAAGGTTGTCAAGAATGTTTCTGTTCGGGTATTACCGATCAGTGCGTCGAAAGTAATTTGTACGTTGAGCAAATTCCTGGTCAAATCTTAAATCAAAATAATCATGGTTATTTCCTCGTCAACTCGTTAGCTTCTATCAAGTTAGTAACTTATTATTGCTATGTGCTATCTATAACTATTCGTATTTACATCTTTCAGTAGTCAAGATTACAGAGTCACAACAGGGTTTGTTATTAATGTTGCTCAAAATAAAATCGGTTACGTGTTCGATAAACCCGTTTCACATGGTTGGCATTGGTCTCTACCACCTGAATTTAAAGGAAATCAAATCAAATCTTACGGTGGAAAACTAGAGTTTACACAACACTTTACAAGTCAGTCTCAATTTGAAACTGAACTGGACAGAGATATTGTTATCAACGGTAACGGAATTACACTGTTCTGGAGTAATCCCGTTGTACAACAACCTAACAGAGATAATGTATAAATACTAATAATGACTTTTTTTCTGTAAATTTGCATCAAAATTTTAGAGAATATCTACGACGCTATTACCAGGTCATGGTTGGCAGAGAATGGACTTCAGACAAGGACCGCGTCCAGCGTCTAGAGAAGATATCTTAATAGTTTTATCAGACATCACTGCTATTCTTGTTCGTGCTGCATTATCGAGTTCAACAACATCAACATACATTAGTGATATTACCTTAGATACTGCTGTCGAACAATATACAGGACAGTCTAAAGCTAGAGATGTCGAAGTTTGTAGGTGTCCTGTGGTACGTCTTTAATTAGTATCATGTTGAATAGCATTAAAGAGATTTTTCAGGGATACAGAGGAACGTCGTGCGAATCTTGTGCAGCTGGTTATTACAGAGATATAAATGACCTACAGACTGGGCCTTTAGGATCTTGTACTAGATGTCCATGTAATGGAAATGAAGAAAGCTGTAATTTAGGACCAGATAATAGAGTAGTTTGTCATTGCTTACCAGGCTATTATGGAAGTTCGTGTGGTGCAATAGGTATGTCACATGAGTTATTAATGCTTTCATTGATGACAGATGTGTATTGAATAAAAATTGTTCTTGATTGATGGTGGAACGATAGTTTGAGTTTGATAAATCAAGTAATAACTGTAGAGGTTTATGATGTTCCTGTGTTGTTAATAACAACGCAACTATAGTGGAACTGCATTAGAATGCGACTAGTTTTTAACAACCTATGCTAAATGTCATTTTATAATCGGTACACCATCGGCTTTTATAGTCGACACTAGCAGCGTTTTTTAGTCAGGCTTTTTAACTGAAATACAGATACCATTTGATCAGCTCGCAGTCGATTGACTTAATCTTTAAGATAGTCTAGACGTAGCTTGAACACTGCTGAGCTTTAGTAAATATATAGTCAAACTTTAATTGAGACAGATTTTGTCAATGCTACTGGCGGATCATTTGAATCGTAATCAATGTTACTAGAGATGTTATGTGACATACATTTACGGTTTGCTGAGAAGCAACAAACTAATTATAGCATCGTAGTTATAATTTAAAGAATCATCAAATTGCACTATTTTTTAGAACCACCTCCAACAACTACTACAGAAGGCAGTTTAACACCACCACCACCACCCATCATAGTAGTTACAATTGAAGGTCCACAAATAAAGATTGTAGAAGTTGGCCAAACTGTAAAACTTTATTGTTCCGCTTCTTCACAAGCAAACGTAAAAACAAATTATTAATAGGAAAGAAGATAAGTAAACTTATAAAATATTATTTTCAGAATCCCATCAGATTACAATGGCAAAAAGAGGGCGGATACTTGGCACCAAATCACGCTGTTGATGACGGCAAAGGCATTTTAGTGATCGCGGACATAACGGTATCCGATTCAGGAAATTATATTTGTCGAGCAAGCGATGGTTTCGTTGTTGTAACACAATATACAACAGTAACTGTAGGAGGCTGTAAGTATGAATGTGCAACATTATTTAAATATTTAAAAACAATAGCGTATGAATTTATATTTAATGCTGCTCAGCCTTTTTAAAAAACGCTTTAAAGGCACCAGGTAAAAATTATTTAACATTTTTTTAAATTTTGATCACGTTTAGATCGTTTAACTGTTAAATTTTGAATCGTTTTTCAGCTAATAGACCAGAAGTACCAACAGTAACTATTTCACCATCCTACTTACAAGTTCAAGAAAATCAACAAATTGAAGTATACTGTACAGCTACCGGAAATCCAACACCAGCTCTAGAATGGATGCGAGTTGATCGGCAACCGTTAAATGACAGAGTTAGTGCACTTGTTTAACACTTTAAAAGTGACGTTACAGTATTATGTTTGCAGCATTCCTTTGTTAGTGGAGTGTTCCGCATACCGTTTGCTCAAAAATCAGACGAAGGTCAATATGAATGTATAGCAAGAAACAGCGAAGGCGTACAAAGCAGTTCGGTTTATTTACAAGTAACTCAACAAATTCCTCTTCCTTCTTTAACTGTTACAATAACTCCTGGACAATACTATGGTAAAATCGGAGATAGGTTTAGTTTAACATGTGATGCTCCAAGTCCATGGAGATCAATTACGTGGTCCAGAGCAAATGGTTTACCGTTACCCTACAGCTCGTCTCGTAGCGACGACGACAAAATTCTCACTATTTATGACGCAAAATTGGAAGACACTGGAACTTATATTTGTACGGTATCGACAACTCATAGCAGAGGCAATGGCACAGCTTATGTAGTGATTTCAAATGAAGAACAAGGGTGAGATAAAGAAAAAGTTAGAGTTTATCTTTAAAAAAAAGCTTTATTTTGTAGAGAATATCCAAAAGTGAATGTAGAACCGGCACAAGTAACAGTTGATCAAGGATCAACTATAGAAGTTCGATGCGCGGCTACAGGCTTACCTGCTCCAACTATTAAGTGGACTCGAGTTAATGAACCATTAAGTCAAAACACTCAACAAATCGGTCCAGTATTAAAAATTCAAAATATTCAAGTTCGGGACCGAGGCGTATATGTTTGTGTTGCCAGTAATAGCAATGGTATTGCTCAGGGATCATCGATTATTGAAGTTGAAAGTGAGTTTGTCAACGAAAGAAGTTTTGATAATGTTTCTAATGTTTTTTTATGTTATTTAGGAAGGGAAGCTCCAGTTATTGAAATACATCCTAGTAAAGCATTAACAGTTACTGCTGGTGGTAGTCTTGTAATGCAATGTCGCGCAATTGCTGGAATTCCCCAACCAAGCGTTCACTGGAGCAGACCAAATGGACAACCTTTAAGTACTTCTATTGAACAACTTTCTAACGGAGTGCTGCGGTACTTAAATCGTTATGATTTTTATATAAGTTAATATCACCATTTTTTTTTAGATTTACTAATATTGGTTTGCCCGAATCTGGAGAATATATGTGCACCGCTGAAAATGTAGCTGGAAAGACGACTGCAATTGGACATCTTGAAGTACACACTCGACCTGTACTTACTGTTACACCAAGAAGCGGTATTATCAATGTTCGAGAAGGTGAATATGTACGTTTGGAATGCAAAGCATCGGGAGTACCTCAACCGACAGTTCAATGGTCCAAACAATACGTGTCATACAGTGCTAGACCTGAGTATGTGTTCAAATTTTATTTCATTCTAATGCAATAATGAAAATCTTATAGAGCTGGAACTCTGCTCGGTAGAATGGTACCAAATGTTGCTATTTACGAAATAACTAGAGTAACTAGCAGCGATCAAGGTTATTATGTATGTCAAGGTCAAAATAGCGCAGGAACTGCAGAAGAACGCATCAGTCTGGTTGTTGATTCAGTTCCAGAACGCGGTGACATTACTGGTAAAAATAGTTTCAGTTATTGATAAACACTCACTTGTAAATATTCATTTCTAATTATCAAAAGCAATTTTAATAACCGTAGCTACATTTGGTTTTTTTTTTTATTTACAAATTTAAAAAAAATATGTATATATGGTTTTGGACGCGAATGTAGCTATTTGGAATACTAAAAATTGTACACATTTTTTAATTTATTTTAGTATACATATTTAGTGTAATTTTTTTAACAATTTAATAACTAATGCGATTTTAATTTTCATTTACGCTTCGTACTAATTGGCCAAACAGTAAGACCTGGTAAGTTTAACACATTTCGTTTTATTAACTTGAATATCATGAAGAGTGCCATAAAGGAAAATGCGATTATTAGTAGTCTTTAAATAAGCAATCGATCACTGTCAGAAATCCTTCTTGTATCAACTCACTGTTCTGAAACAGTTTTTATCGAAAGTGTCATGAACTTTTAACATTTTGCTTTTTTTGGCATTTCCATTATGGTATTCGACATGTTTTACGTAATTTGTACACAATTTATTTTTATCACATTCTGTTGTAAATATTTAAAGAGCGACAGTCTTTATATAATTGCGTAAGGTTGAGGGAGAGGCCATCAAAGTACAAAACACGCGGATTCGAATAATATAACTAGTCGGTACAATTAAAACTAAATGTTTAATTAACAATCAGTACTTAACAAATCTAATCATAATTAAATTAGCATTGTGCGAGTGATTTTATCGCCAAGCGACGCTATAACGTGAACGTGACGAGTTCATAAAACTCATTTATGTATCCATATGCACTGGGTGGCCAGACAAGAATTCAAAGTGCTGTATCAAGGAAACTATTCGTTACTTGCGTTAAAAATGATATAACTAAAGTGGCCAAAGGAAAGTTCTGGAAATTATTTTGAAGTATCCAAGATGGCCGCCACGAGGCGTAAACGCCGATTTGGATATTGAGCTCTGTATACTCTTTGAGCCAATGCCGCATTTTGAAGACATTCAAAATATACCGCATACACATCAAACTTCATCATTGACACATATTAGATTGATTATTAGATTACACTAGACACTAAATACACTGACACTTATAAGTTTAATTTTAATATTTGTTGACAAGTTGATTTTAGGCATTTGTTTTTCCTCTATGGTCTACTCTTCTTATTCTGCGTACCTTGCACTTGCATATTATCTGCACTGATTATTATCCCCCTACAGGTTTTTTTAAATTTTTTGAACTAAGAATAATACTATTTCACAATTATGAAATGTCATCATTGATTTTTGAGAAAAGAGAAATAAATAAGAATAAATAACGATGTAATAGCGTCTTTTTAAGATTTCATGATAACTAAATTTTCTTTCTTCGTTATTTTAGGTAGGAATAAGATACATACACATATTTTTTTGGTACATTTAGTAGGTGTGTTTTAGTGAAAAATCACTTTTAGTTTTAGATAGCGGTTACGCCCCCGGGCTGCTATCTTGGAAACCTGAAAATACTTTTCCGGATTTTCTTTTGGCCACTTGAGTCATCATTTTTTACCGAAAATCTCTACGACAAATAGTTTCTGAGATAAAGCACTTTGCATTCTTATCTGGCCACCCAGTACGATTGCTTTTAAACGACACCAAATGAAAGTTGTATAACACATGCCGTTGTTGGAGCTAATTTTAATATAAAAATACAGTAATATGAAGTAATTTTAGCAAAATAAAGTTACCTTATTGTACCAGTACAATAAAGTACCGCTTTATGACCACAAAACTGATAAAAAAAGACCGCTTACACTCCAATTCAGTTACAAATGTTTGTTACTAAGTACTTGCTATCATCATATGACTTCTAAAATTGCAAAAACATTTTCGTTTATAAAAAATGTATTATAGGCGAAGATGGTAGTGCTGGCCATTCAGGCGGTGAAACGACAGCTTATCCATACGTACCACCAAACTACCCGTCATACAAAGACAATGAGCATATTCCTAGCTACGGTGATAAGACCTTTACCGCTCCAGTTGGAACTCGTGCAGAATTACGTTGCCAAACAAAACCACAAGGTAATAAAAACGATAATGATAGTCGGCTATGAACGATTTATCACATTCTAGCTGGTGCAGATCCCTTATATGTTAATTGGGTGAGAGGAGATAACTCATCACTACCTGAAAACTCGGTTATTAGAAGTGGTACTCTATACATCGACAACGTACAACCAAGCGACGGTGGGGAATACCGTTGTGTAGGAGTCCATCCTTCAGGTGCAATTGTGTTTAGCTTCAGTGCTCATCTAATTGTTGTCTGTAAGTATTTACATTTTGTTTTTAAACACTTGTTAGAACGTTTTTTATTTAGTTACACGTAGTCTTATTATTTATATTCCTTACTACGTTAGTTTATCTTTCTGTTTCATTCAGCCGAGGAAGACATATGTGCACTAAGAGGTACTGTGTTTTCATCGGTGTTTTCTACCCATAAATCTGCTTCCTAAATTAGAAAACGCAAAAACTTTTTCTCATTTTTATTTTCTATGCATGTTAGTAAGAAGTAGCACAAAGCTGATAATGCAATTTTTTTTTTTTTTGAACATCTAGCATAGATTTCATACTATACTGTTTCAACTTTGTAACAATCAGTCACTGTTTCAACGTTTTTAGTTTTCATTCTACTTTACAGCTCCACCAAGGATAACTTTAAATCCACCAAAGCAAATAGTCCGACCTGGAGATAATGCTTACATTGAATGTGCTGCATCTGGCGAACAACCAATTACAATAACGTGGTCTCCAATTGGACGGGTCATGCCACCAAGTGCTTATGCACAAGACGGTCATTTACGATTCCAAGGCATTCAAATCACCGATGCCGGTCGTTACCGATGTACCGCGATTAATTCTGCTGGTGAAGCAGATGCAGTTGCAGATGTAATTGTGCAAGGTTAGTTTAATTCTTTGTCTAAACTTTAAAAAAAACACTAAAATTAATTATTAGATTATCACCAACAAGGAACTACGATAACTGCTGAAAATAAGCAACAAACAGCAATTGTTGGAACATCCCTAACGTTGCATTGTATAGTTCGCGGAGGACAGGAGCAACCTGCACCTACAGTACGCTGGTTCAGAGAACACTTGCCATTACCTGATAATTCACGAATAAGTGGAGAATATCTACAAATCGTTGACGTAGAGCCTTCTGCAGGAGGAAGATACTACTGCGAAGTAGCGTCTGAAGGAGGAACTTCAAGCGATTATATTGATGTTAAAGTTGAACGTAAGGAAATTTTATTATATTTGTTTTAAAAATATGTTTAAGCATAAATGCCTCTTAAAATTTTGCTTGTATACCAGACATTAGGCAGAAATGTCCACGCACACATTGGCAATGTGACAACGGCGAGTGTATTGACGAACGTCTACGTTGTGATAGGATACATCATTGCCGTGACAGAAGCGACGAGTATTATTGTTTGGGAAGGAGACGACGGGGTTTGTTTAGCATTTTTGTATATCTAAAGTTCTACATGTGGTACATTCCATTGTGGTGGTCGCAAGTTCAACAAGCAATGTTTACATTTTCTCTATTTCAAGGAATTAAATATTGTGCTTTATATGTATTGCTAATTTTATGCAGATTATTTCTTGTTCCTATATTTTGAAAGCTAATTAACAATTATTGTACAGCGTGAGCCAAAAATAATGCAACAATGTTGAATTTTCCGCTACTAAAGTAATGTTACAATTTGTATACAAACAATTATTATATGCAGAAGATTTTTGGAAGGAGTGCATCTTGATTTGAAATATTCATATAAAAGTATCAGTAACAAACGAATCAAAACTTATTTTGTTCGCTTATAAATAAAATGGCTTATAAAAACGTATACATTGGTAGAAACTAAAGATTCAAATAACAGATAATGGTAAGTTAAACTGATTGGTTTCCTCAACAAATTAGTATGAACTTCTCTGAAATTCTCTTCTTTTTCTGCCTCGCCCTGGTACCCTAGTCGGGTGTCGGGTTCTGTTCAGCTATTTCTAGAGTCCGTTTCTTCCGGTTTCTGGCATCTTCTCTCATTTCCTTTACCTTTTATCCTCTAGATTGTCTAATATTGATAGTTATGGATTTAGCCATGTTGTTCTTGGTCTTCCCCTCTTCTTCTATTTACATTGTTTAGCTTCCGTCAAATGTGCAATCTGTCTGGTTTAATTTGTATAAGATGGCCAAACCATTCCATTTGTATTCTCTATTTTCCTGCATACTGGTTCCTGATTTACCTGGGCTCTGATATATTCTACGTTTATTGAATAGTTTTCTTAACACCCTCATTCCCATAGCGGTTTACTTGGATTTGTGTTTATGATAGATAGTCCAGATCTCACCTGGAGTATAGCATTATAAGGTTCATTATGGTATTATGTATCGTTAACTTAATCTTCCTGCTGATTTCTTTGTTTCCGGAAATGGTTTTTTAAGCGCGTAATATGCCTTAATTGCCTTTTTTGTCTTATTTCCAATTCTTAAATTTTCTCATCGTTTGTAAATGTACTTCCTAGCTACTCTATTGCTGTTACCACTTCCATCATTTTTCCATTATAGTTGAAATTGCATATTTCATCCTCTGCTGTTTTATTAAATACCATTGCTTTACTATTATCCGTGTGAACTTTTATATGTCTGTTTTCTATCTCTTCTATCCAAGCATTTTTCTTTTACTATCTGCGATTAGGACTATGTCATCAGCATATAGTAGTGCATCAATTTGAATTGGCTGCATATTTTTCTATCCTATTGTGGTTTTCAGACCTATGTTGTTTTTCATTTTTCAAGATCTTATTCATTACTATTATAAATAGTTTGTACCCTATTACCATTTGTTTATTTAGTTTATCATATTCTTTTTTGTCTTTCTTTGTTTTCGTTTTTCGATATCTATTCCATGCCATTTTCTTCTGTTTAACTATATTCTTCACTTCTTTAGTCCACTATCTAACTTGTTTATCTGCTTTTCTAATTTTGTTAATTTCACATATATCTTCGTTGTCGTATTAAGTATAGTTTCCTTAAAAATCTTCTAAAAAGTTCAAGTTGGTATTATTCCTCCGTTGGGTTAACCAAATTGCAAATATAAATCTCGTATCTCACTTTTAAACAATTGAAAAAAATTAAATACCTATTTCTCAAATATATTAGATAAAATGCTTATTAGCGGGAAACTCAACCTGATTTCATAATTTTTGGATCGTATTGTAGCACATTATGTATTCGTTAGGTATATTAATTATAATTAATAATAATTCTTGTATGAGGATTAACGAATGCATAATGTCATTTGCAGCTTTCTGTGAGTACTACACTTTGTTTGTGAACAATTCAAAACTCGTTGCTTCTATTTATCACACAATCCTTTCAGAACACGGCTCAAGCGATTGGTCATCGACTAACAACGCTGTGCCTGAATTGGACATTCAGCCATCATCCCCTATCTGTCGCTTAGGTGAAACAGTTGACTTATATTGCCGCTCTAACGAACAAGGTGTTATAACAACGTGGAGTAAAGTAGCAGGTCGCTTTGAAGATAACATACAAACAAGTGGAGGAACCCTTCGTGTATCATCAGCGAGACAAGAAAATTCGGGAACATATAGATGTGAAGCTAAAGGTCATCACGGAGTGTACCATAAAGATTACATCCTTGAAGTTATAGGTAATGCCATTTCGACATATTATATATTAAAGTTTAAAGTACTTTTTACTTACACGACTTACAGCATCATGTAAGTAACGTAACAGCCTTTTTTTAAGCGTAAATGTTTATTATAATATAAATAAATTTAAAATTTAGATCCTCGTTATGAAAACGTACAAGGTGAACAACCAATTGAAACGAAAACAGCACCACAAGGATCAACTATAGTTATGGATTGCCATACAGACTTACAACAACCGGTTTCTTACCAATGGAGCAAACCCGGAGGCATTTTACCTAATAACGTAGATCCGCATAGTGTAAGTTAGTAACAATAAGTACCATTTTAGAAGTAACATTACTTTTTAGCGCACTATTCAAATCGATGAAGTTAAAGGGTCAGACGCTGGCACGTACATTTGCACTGCAAGCAATTCCGCTACCAGCATTGATATACCAACTGTACTTGTAGTTACTGGAATTGTTCCATATTTTGCCCAAGCTCCAAGTAGTTTTATTGCTCTTCCTACACTTCCCGATGCCTATATACAATTCAACTTTGAAATATCTTTCAAACCAGAACTTCAAGATGGTTTACTTCTTTATAATGGACACAGAAAATCGGCATCAAAGAGCGATTTCATTGCATTGGGGCTTGTTACTGGAAAACCTACATTCTACTTTAATCTCGGTCAAGGAGTTACTACAATTAGTGCTGATACTCCTATAAGCTTAGGTCGTTGGCATTCTATCAAAATATCCAGAAATAGAAAACGAGGTACAACTGCTTTTGAATAAACATTGTCGTTTCTATTAAACAATTTTCAGCTACAATGTACGTTGATGGAAAAGGACCGTTCGTTGGTGTTACCGAAGGTAAATTCATTGGATTAGATTTAACGGAGCCATTGTACTTGGGCGGTGTTCCTGATTTCAAAGAGATTAATTCAGATCTACCAATTGAAACCGGTTTCGTTGGTAAGATTATACAGATTCATTGTAAAGTAAATTTAACACACAATTTCAAGGTTGTATCAGTCGATTAAAGATTGGTCACTCTCATCAGGATATTTTGAGAGATGCTATCAATAAAGATGGAATTACAACTTGCGAAACTTGCTCTGAAAATCCATGTCGCAATCAAGGAGTTTGTCAAGAAGCTTTAACTGCAGAAGGATACACGTGTTTGTGTCAAGTTGGATACAGCGGACCTACATGCAATAAACAAGGCGGAGAAGCTTGCACTCCTTGTATGTATCGTTGATGTTGTTTCAATAATTATTAAAATTATATTTGTAGATGCTTGCGGACCAGGACGGTGTATTGACACGGAAAATAGTTTTAAGTGCTTATGTCCACTCGGAAGAGCCGGACGCAGATGCGAACAAGAAATCGCTGTTTACGAACCCGCATTTTCGAAAGACGCTTATATTGCTTATCCCACACCTAAACCACAACGACGTTTAAAAGTTTCTTTAAAATTTAAAGCTAAGGATGTAAAAGATGGAATTTTAATGTATTGCTCTGAAAGTGAAGAAGGTCATGGCGATTTTGCCAGTTTGTCTATTAAGGACAGACACGTCGAGTTCCGTTTCGATGTTGGCAGCGGTAGGGCGTGTCTACACGGTTGTTTATAATTTGACCGCTTTTCTATTATAGATCCAGTTGTAATTCGTAGCGAAAAAGAAGTTAAAGCGGACGAATGGATTGCTGTTACGGCCAGTAAATTTTTGAACGAAGGACGGTTGTTAGTTAACGGCGACGCTCCTGTGACGCAAAGAATTCCAGGAAATCACAAAGCTTTGAATTTGCACACATCTCTTTATGTAGGTGGAGTTGATAAACAGAAAGTTAAGCTTAATCACGGAGTTGGTGTTCATTCTGGATTCAATGGTTGCATATCAGAAGTAAACATAACTTATTTCTGCGATCTATCACTCAACATTTTCTTTTAGATTAACGTATCAGGATTAGAATTAAATATTATTCAGTCAGTTGCCGATTCAGCTAACGTAGAAGACTGCAGCGCAGCTGGAGAAAAACATGACATCATTAACGAAATATCTCCAAAAGTTAACAATGCCTACGGTAGTGCACATTCTTTCCAAACATACGATTCAAGACAAACTGGATGTTCTAGCAATCCTTGCAGGAACGATGGGCAATGTTATCCTCTATCGCCAGTCGATTACCAATGCAACTGCGTACATGGATACAGGTAACTTTTCTAGCAGTTTTTCTAGCTTTTTCTTTAGTTGTGAAAGTCAATAAATCGAGTATTCTTGAAATAACCATAAAAAAATAAAATACGAATTATTATTTAATTATTGTATGTTTTATCAGCGGACGAGACTGTGAAGTTGCTCCTCACTTATGCGACCATTTAAGACCATGTTTGAACGGCGGTTCCTGCCATGGCAACACAACCACGTATTTCTGCGATTGCTCAATGGGATATACTGGAACAAATTGCGAACAAAGTAATAGTAAAGCTGCTACGTTGTTCATTTATTAATTGTAATTTATTGTACAGGAATTGACATTAGGAGCGAAGTTAATTTTAATGGTAATGGTTTTGTAGAATTAAGTAAGTCGTTATTAAATCATCACAATGATGAGGAAAATGAAGTAATCGCTTTTGAATTATTGACAAATGCAAGTAACGGTTTAATATTCTGGCACGGGCAGAAACCAAACGAAGATGGTCAAGGACAAGATTACATTTCTTTAGCAGGCTAGTTTTTTAGAGTAAATGTTAGCTTGGTACTGACGTTCTGTTTCAGTTGTCGGAGGATATTTAGAGTATAGCTTTGAACTGGGTTCAGGACCCGCTATAATTTACAACAATAAAGTAAGAATAAATGATGGCGAAAGGCACCGTGTTATTTTGAAGAGACGAGGAAGGTGGGGATCCATTGAAGTTGATAACGATCATATAGTCGAAGGCAACGCCGACGGACACATCACTCAAATGAACTGCAACGGCAATATCTACTTAGGTAAATTATGAACGCAATCATGAGAATTATATTACACAATTGTTTAGGTGGCACTCCTAACAACACTTTAATGACTGGAGGAAGATACTCGAAAGGTTTCAGTGGGTGTATATATGGATTTGAAGTTCAAGATTCTAGGATGTTAGATATTGGTGCTAAAGCCATCTCCGGCATTAACGTAAAGCCCTGTTCAAGGTAAGGCCGTTGTACTGACAGTTTTCTTAAGAAAAATTATAACAATTTAGTAGAGTTGCAGCAAAGCTAGAAAGTGTATAAAAAAATATAGTAACACATAAAAAATATTTTGATTGGAAGAGAAACGTGCGTGAAACGAAGTCATCTCCGTTGGTAATATTTTATCTAAACACTGTTGCTGTTTTTTTTCATTCAATTTGTTCTACTTTAGCATTTTTCTCTTTATATCTGCAAGTTTATTTAGACTTAGCTGCCAAAAATTATCTTTATTTTGTGCTGTCTCGTTCTCGACTGACCCATACACTGCTATTACCGTTTCCACCTGGTTTTGTTTTTTTATTTGAACATTCTTTCTGAGATGGTTTCCTAATTATATATCTTAATGCACCCAATTCTTGCTTGGGCTTTTTCCTTGGTATCTACCCCGCTCCATATTAATATATGGCCGTTTTTCATTTTTTTTAAACCATTGCCTTTCTTATTTTTCTCAGGAATTATTAAATCTCCAATCCTGCACTTTCAAATTCCATAATCAGTTCTTCTTCTCTGCCTCTCAAACTCTTGATATTCCATGTCCATATCTTTTTATGTTTCCATTTTTTGTTTGTTATCTATTTTATCTCTTACTGCTTTTCTGTTGTTTCTTTTTAAATAATTTCCTTGTTCACTGCATTTGTCGTTATTCTTCTCCCCGTCCTCTCTCCCATTTAGTTTTTTGTCTGCTACTTTTTGTTATCTTTTTCAATTGTGCTTCTAGCGGGTTCTCATTCGGCGAACTTTTACTAATTCATCTTTTGTATCTATTACTTTCGTCTTTTTCTGCAGTTTCCAAATACAGTGTTCTAATACCTTTATCTTCGATTCCAAATACTTTAATATTTATCAATAATTTATTGTATTTCATTCCCGCTTTGTATCCTTTTTGTCTCGCCTTTTTCATTTTTGGGAATAATTGTTTCCTTTCCTCTTGAATTTTTTTGGGGTACACCTCGTTAATCTATATGTCTGCGCGTGTAAAATTCTTAGCATTTACTAATTTTCCATTTGCTTGTTATACTTCTCGCGTTTAATTAGTACAGGTTTTTTCCCCCTGCTCTGAATACTCCCAATCGTCTTACATCTTCTAACTCCTCCTTTTTAGCTATCACTGTACCTATATTATTTAGCACAGTTGAGATTTTTCCATAGCTACGCTAGTTTTCTCCCCTTCTTCATCACTGTATTACGAGATTATACTTTCTAACATTACTCTCTCTAAAAAATATATTCTTTGCCCTGTTTTGCCACTTCTTGTCTCAGTTATTTGTTCCAGCTTCGATTCCATCCATCCAGTCTGTCCTGTATTATTTAGAACATTGCTTCTATTTTATTCATATTGCTTCTTATACACGCACGCTAAGATTATCACCTTACTCTACGTCTTGGAAAATCCTCCCTTCTTTAGGTGGGATTATTACTTTACCCTCAATGCTTCTACGTATGGTGTGTTGCCTACCCTAGAAAATTTCACCCGCGTATTTACATTCAATTACGTGTTGTTTCTTACCTGTATTGCATGTAATTCTCAGCCTTGTTTTGCTTCATTGAACTTCAACTACATTTATTTATTACTAAATTTACTCACTAATCGGGTTTGTGGTACATTTCACTTTGCATGAATCCCTACACTAGTTAACACTTGCGTCCCAAGTAGCTCGATACAACCGAAATTCGTCTTTTATACCGGAGAAACCACGTCGCAACTCTTAAACTGTATAACCGTGGTTTCATATACCTAGCGATCTCCATACCTTGCAAACATATACGAATGTTGGGCACGTTGTATACTGTGCACTTCTCTAGCATCGTGCGTATTAGTGGCAGGTTCTTCGAAACAATACAATTCATATTCTGATGACTAGGACATAGTTTGATGACATGCCGAATTCGGTGGGAACGTAGAAGATTTTCCACTCATGGAATGTTGGTTTGACGCATACTTCTTTTTTGCATTGAGAGAAAGTTTGGTCTATTAATTCTACGGACAAATTAGTTTAAAAAGTTTCAATACTCCCATTTATTTTGACAGCCCCAGAACAACACGTAAACTGAATCTTGTTTATTGCGTACGTGTACTGCATCTCTGGTATTTACAACAGAGCACATGTGTTTTGTCAGGTTGTGAATACAATTATGTTCTTTCTTTTAATATCGTACACTTCAAAGTTCGTCTCGTCATAATACTCGATATACATTATTTGTTGCAACTCTACAATTTAATTTTTTTTAATTAAATAATTTTTTCAAATGTTAAGGCTGCATTGGATTCCGTCCTCACTAATATTCTCAGATTCCGATCAATTTGACGAATTTGTCCAACCTCCCCCTGTAAACATAATCCATCCAAAACCCGTTAGTTTAGCAAAATCCCTACAACACATTAAATTTAATTCTATATTTTATAGTATTTGTTTGCATATATTCTATTTAACGATAACTTCGATATGTTAGAGTACATTATATGAAAGATTTTGTAAAGAAATTATTTTGTGGAAACAAATACGTCCTTAAGATAATGTTGATAAAGGATCAGAATATCGATGTATATATCTTTCTAGTTAAATTTTTTGATATAAATATAAATTGAACTAATGTACCTAAAATGAAGCCTAACTATAATAATCCAATGCACATTTTCCAATTTCCCTCAATAATCCGATAATGTAACTTAAATATAGAAATACAATGTAGACTGATGCTTTTTTATCGTATTTATAAACTGCAACTGGAGTGAATTGTCAAGGTAAGAGTTTACTCGTAAACAGTTTTATAATCACAGTTAGATTGAAACTAATAGTTGTGTTTGTTTCAGCATAAATGATGTTCATAGTCTATTCGGTGCAACTGCAAATAAGTTAAAATATTAATGTCTAATACTCAGTCATAGAAAATGCGATTACATCAACATCAAGTTTACTTAAATGGATTTAAGATTTGACGAATCTTTTCTTCCATTTGTGTTCTTATTTGTGTTCATTTTGTGGGATTTCAAATATCGCTATAAAATTACTTACTGTTGAGTTTGTAGCAACAACACTCAACAATTACGATTCTAATATTGTTTTTATTTTGTAATTCATTCATCTTCAATACATTTGCAAAATACAGTATTAGTGTAATCAAACTGCCAATGATCCCACAATTATTAAGTGAAACTTCTTTTTTATGTTTTCATATATATTTGTTGCTTGTACAGAAACATTTGTGCCATTTTAGAAGTAATAAGAATATAATCCTACAAAATTTTCCAAAGTAATATAGTAACGAGCTACTTCTTATTCTAAAGCTTTTGTTTGATTAAGTGTATATTTAAGTATAATGGTGCTAATAACAAATACTTTATAATTTTTACGTTGTCTCGCTTTATTAACTTTCACACGTATAATTCTTATTGGAATTCATTCGTTAGAAAACTATATTGTTATCGGCAGACGTGCTGATTATTTTTTTTACGCACAAAATTCGAGTTACGTCACCATTTTGTTGTTTTTTTTTATTATAATTTTGCGTTAAGATCGGTAGAGTACATTTCTAATGTGATTAATTAAAATGAAACTAAACGTATCAGCAATGGTGACTAACAATAATGTAATATTAAGCATGCATAATATAGAATATATGGGTTTTATAATGCTTTTGTATACCTTCTAGTACTATAGTATAAAAAAATAACAAGAACTGTTAATTATTGTAATCTGTTTTACACTTTATTAGTCGGCATTTACCTTTCTTTTACGTTTACACTTAAAAATGTTTGTATTGAATGCCCTCTGATACATGGGAGTTAAGTTTTAAAAAATTATATGTTGAAGTACATTTTCAATAACAGGAGACAATAATTAGATACTTATAATAAATTGGAATAAATGTATGTGAAGCGTATTGAGTTTTATAATACACATTTTCCTTCTCCTTTTGAAAACAGATTTTAAGCCGTTTAGATTCTGTCCTTAACGATGAAATTATAACAGAATTTAATGATAAAAGATTAGTAATGTGTCCAAATTCAGTCACGAAAGACTTAGAAACGAACAAATCGCAACGAGTCAGATGTATGAAGATGGTTGCGAAAGAGTGGTTGCTTGGGCATTTACTGTATCTAAAATTGTAAGTTTTATAGAAAACTTGTAAAAACCGTTTACTTGTAATACAAATTCAAAGATAGATGAATATATTTAACAGGTGATGACTTGACTTATGGCTAATCAACTTTCATAGGTACTGGGAACTGATGTACTTTACAAGACGACTAAAACTCAATGAGGAGATCGTGAAAAGTTGCCGTTGAGTTATGTTTAAATCAACTTTTGTAACGTTTTTTTTTAATACTTTCATCAATTGATTTTTCTTTAGTTCATTACGTTAAATCGAGAGACTTAAGGCTATTCTCACAATATCAGAAGTGGGATCATTACAAGAAGCTTGTTGGTGATTTGGAAGCAGTGGAAAATTACTAGAGTGCAACCAAAATGGCGAATTGTCACAACGGTAGTAACGTGTCCACTTCGAACGAGTGGGCAAGTTCGGTGAGTGATGAGGTTTTTCACTTCACAAAAAGACACGTGTACAAGACCAGGACACCACGAAACAGGAACGAGACCAATGCTAAACAAACACAAGCGACGCTAAGATAGACGAATTGACTCGCGCGCTGATGGTGCAAACGAAGTTGATGACGGAACTGAGCGAGGAACTGAGACGAGAAGATACACTTCATAAAGCACAACATTTCCAAGTTATGCCTGCTATTACAAATATTATATCAACGTTCGATGGCACTAAGTATCGGCTTACAGCATGTGAAACAATCGATCTAGTAAGCAACAGCAGATTGCAATAAAATTCGCCGGATACGAAGAAGCTAGAGCACATCTATTAGGAGTAGCTAAATAATGATGCGATGCCCGAGCCGATAAGTTATTATTAACGTGGAATGCTTTTTATTCAGCATTCTGCTTTCGATTAACACAGTAAAACTGAATTGTAGTAAATTATGCGTTCAAGGACCCAAGATGCAAAAGAGGAGTTGTCGATCTATTTTCATGATAAGTTCATGTTATGCAAAATACTCCATTTAGATTTTCAAGAAACTAATGAATATATTGTTTCTGGATTGGTTTCAGCTAGTGTAAACAGTGCAGTTATGATGGCGCGACGCGTGTCTCCGGATGAGCTTTAGCATTGTCTCATGAAGCGGGAGAAAATTTACGAATTACGAATATAAAAACGAGACCTTGAAGTACAAACTGACTTATACGTTAACAGGAAGTACGGAAAACAAAACCAACGTCGGGGGCGAAACGAATATACTGCAACAGACTTCGAACGAAAAATTCCCTGGGCGAAAACAAAAACTGTGGAACCAAAAGATGGAGCCGAAATGCTATAATTGTACAGAATGTTATACGTGAAAACTCCGGGAATTATGAGAATAAAACACGTAGTGAAATTAACAAGATTGAAACCGGCAAACACTCTATGGAGAAGTACTTACGTAATAGTAAATAACGAACATATTTTAAGCGGGTTAATTGACAGTGGTAGTGCAGTTTGTACTATACGCAAACAAGCACTGAAAGACATAAGTTTGATAGCTGAAGCTCGTAAACGAGAACTAAAATCGATGGTGTGAGCGTAACGGACGTTAAACTTTGGGTGGTAGCTGATGATACACAAGTCACTGACCTAATTATTGGTAGTACATCTACAGATTTATTACAAATCGCATACCTGAAAATAGAAGGAAAGTTACAGTTTGGATACACAAACGAAATTCCATTTAAAACGATGGTATTAAATGAAACCAATAAAAAGACAAAATTGTGAGTACTAAATGACATTTACAATGTGCCAAATTCAATTAATTATATACAAGTGCATACCGGAAATAGTTTAAAAAGAATTTGAATATCAAATGTAATGAATACACAATTTCGTGTTAGACAAAATACAAGGCGTGAATGGGCCACTAACTAATAATGATATTCACATTGACCCACTTGTATTTAGTAAACAGTCGCAAGATTTGCTGAATCTATTAAATAATTATCGTGAATCAGTCAGGATAAATTGGGGTATACTGACGTAATCGCAATGGATATCAATGTACCAGTGCAATGTAAGCCATTTCGACAAACTGCGAAAGAGCGTGAAATTACGCAAAATATTATTAAGCAATGAAGAGATAACGGTATTGTGCGTTATTCTAGAACACCATACGCGTCTCCGGTATTATTAGTAACGAAAAAAAGTGGTGAACCACGTTTGATAATTGACTATAGAAAACTAAATTCCCAAACTGTCCGATTCCAAATGCGAACGAGGCATTTGAAGGACTTGCGGGAGAATCGGTGTTTTCAACCCTCGATATGGCGAACGGGTAACTTCAAATACCATTAAAACAAAACAAGCAAAAAAAAACTGAGTTTATCACATGTGATGAAAAGAGAGAGTTTGAACGTATGGTATTCGGTCTCACCAACGCGTCTTATGTGTTTTCTCAATTAATGCAAATAATCTTAGAACCTTTAAAGGGAAATGCGGTAGTTTGGTATATGGACAACATTCTAGTTCCAGGGAAAAACTGGGATAACATGAGCAAACAATTAAAACTTGTGTTTGATACGATAAAAACTGCAAGGCTGACGTTAAACATAAAAAAGTTCGAATTTGGGAAACGCAAGATTGAGTTCCTAGGTTTCGTGATATCTGAAGGAATAATTCGACCGGGATTACAAAAAATTGCAGCGGTACACGAATACCCGACACCGACCAACGTAAATTTCATGGTTTGACAAGGTATTTTAGAAAATTTATCAATAAATACGCACCAGTGGCCAGACATTTAACAGATCTCACTAGCAGCGATGGCCTTGCTAGAATGCTGTCGCAGAAAACTTCGCATGGATCGGTGCATTCAGTGTACTGCTTGTCGAAAAAAAAAATTAAGAAAGAACGAAACTATCACTCAAGTAAATTAGAGTTGATGTATATCGTATTTTGCGTAAATCGTTTACGTAGTTTTTTGATAGGAATTCATTTCACAGTGGTAACCGACTGTCAACCCCTGATTTATTTGAACGCTCAATGTATCATTAACGCACAGTTTGCAAGGTGGTATAATCAATTTCAATAATATGATTTAACGATACGTCGCCGACCAGGTACAAGAATGGCGTACTTAGACACTTTGTCAAGAGCACCTGTAGAACATAGAAACGATACGTTTGAAGAAACACATGAAAAAAGTTTTGTGGCGCAAAATGACTACAGAAGATTACATATTAATGATATTCTAAAGACGCCACGTGAAAAGCGAAGTAAAGAAGACGATTACCGATTTCCAGTAACTTCGCGATAGAAGATTATTTATAGACGCGTCGACGAGATGGTCGTGTTCGAATGCTGTATGTGGTACCCAAATCAATGCGTAAGATGATTGTCTAAAATACAAGACAGCTACTGGTTTGCTAGGCTACGAAGGTATGTGCGACAACACGTATCTGCATGCCCAGTGCATATCCTAAATAAGGTACCAACGGGAAAACAATTTGAGTTTTTACACCTGATACCATAGTCTGAGAAACCTTTTATGCGATTGCATATGAACCATATTGGACCGTTTGTAATGAGTGCGCGATGTAACGCATATGTATTAGTTATCACGGACGCTTTTTCTAAGCATGTTAGATTATACGCTGCTAAGTCAACAAAGTCTACAAACGTTATTGAATCGTTACGTGTGTGACTACGGTTTACCGGAAAGAATAATTACAGATAAAGGAACGTGTTTTACTTCCGCACAAATAGAAGAATATTGTCAAGTTAATGGAATAAAACACACGCTGTTTCAACACGACATCCTCAAGCTAACGGTCAGGTTGAGCGCGTTAAAAAAACTTTGATTCCCGTGTTGATTGCGTATCTTGCGAATGAACAAAAACGTGAGATCGAAATTTAAAAAGTGTCGAACAAGATTTAAACAATCACGTGAATAAAGAACCGGAACAACGCTTTTCGATATTTTGTACGGAAATAACGCGTCCACGTCAATGGTGAATTACCCAGATTGACTCTGGTTGAAAACGATAGTGGGAACAAGTTTATCGCTACTTGTGAAATAATACGCGAACGTGTTACTATCGAACAGCGCAAGCAAAAATACTATTATGATAAAAATCGAATTGAGGAAATTACGTATTCGTTAGGAAGAATTGTTTTCATGCAAAGAATTCCAGAATCAACCAGCAGACCAACAAAATTTCATTCGAAATACAGAGGACCTCTAGTGATAACAGCTGTCTTGCCTAGAAACATCTACGGAGTGGCACAAATTAATCCAGAAAAAGGGAGATGTTTTGTGGCAACAGCGACGTACATGAAAACGACGTTAAATCCAACATTAGTAGTGCTAGAATAAAAACGAAGACATCAAACAACTCGAAACGTCTACTTGAACACCGAATGTCCATATGCAATAATTGCATAATCAACGGTCAATCAATGTGGTGGAGGCACCACGAATCGGTATAAAAAGTGAAAGAAGTAGAAGACCGTGCTGGCGGGGAGTCGATGAGGAGTTCGTTTAGTTATGTTTAAATCAACTTTTGTAACCTTTTTTTTGAGTTTTGCTTTAAATCATTACGTTAAATTCGGGAGACTTCAGGCTATTCTAACATATATATGTTATGTTATTGAATAAGAACACACTTAAAAACTTATTTATTGGAATTTATGACCTGAGGACAATCCTTGCGAATTAGAAAATAATGTTATGAAGATCTAAACGGAATATCACAAAGTGATAATATAATATGACGTGTCATCGTCATTCTCGTTTCGCACATCTTCCTGGTTATAATAAAGAACCGTAATATACTATATAGAGAGCGCAAATTAAAATAGCATAAAAGCTTTTGTCTATGTACCCAATCATATGTATTTCTCCTTATTTAGACAAAGAAAATCAAACAGTGGCATATGATACATTACATCAACGTTAAAAAAAGACGTACAGGTGTATTACTGTTCCATAAAAAGTATACAGTATGTAAAATATGATTAGATATTGTAGAAAGAAAATATCAATCACATTTGCAACTCGTATACATTTCCTTTGTTAAAAAACTACAATGTGTCAAAAGAAGTAGTCTCCAAAACACATCAAGATTGGTTCTATGAAAATAGTAAGGAAGTAACTAAACCATTAAATAAATATAGAACGGCACTATAAAGATCACTTAAAGTAGAAACAAAGAAACCTTCAGACTGAAAACAATTGCACCATCTTGAAATTCGGTCGCGGAAAGAGAGAGTATTAAATTGCAACAACACAAATCAAAACTATTCTACGATATACTAAAAGAAACTTTCGGTATGAAAAAAATCTTAAATCACTTTATATACGATGCAAATGACTAATAACCTGTTCACAATAGATAAAGTGCTGAAAGTAATATCTGAAGCAAAGAAGTATTAAAACGGCACAGCAAACATCTATAAAGCTGACTGTACAACTGTCCAGTATGAAAATAATTCTGCAAGAATTTCAATCGTCCATTCTAAGAAATGTGACGAACTAAGGGAAACTGTAGATGCGTCTACTGCCAATTTTAAATCCTGCACTAAACTCCAGATAATTTTGTGTACGAATGCATGATGTGTTGCATAAGCAAGATCATATAAATAGATTTTCACGCACTATTGTAGGTACACAACTGTTTGTGATAAATAATGTTTAAATTTTTTGTTAAAACCCTCACATCCAGAAAGTTATAAAAATCTTAAATTCCTTTTTCCTTCTGTTAGAAATTGTTTCGGTGGTTTTGACGTTAAAATGAATAAGTTTATCCCGTTTATTCGAGCGTTTGTTGCTTGGGTACAGGCTAGTTCGTCAGAAAAATAAATTATTTTGAGTTTAGGATCCAAAATAGTTGTTGCTATTAAGAAATAAGCAGCTTCCACATTTCCAAATCTTTTTTTAAGCTTTCAATAGTTTTTGTTTAAGCACTGACATTAGTTCAAGTTTTCATAGCATTATGTTTCTGTTAGACAAAATATGATAGTTATATAATCCTGCTTGCCATAGCATATTGTAATTCTAATATTCATTATTAAAGCTGTTTATCATCATTTATAAAAATAGTATCGTTATCCATTGAATTTATGGTTAATTAAATGAAAAACACGGGGTCGACCCATTGTTTAAAATCTATTTAAAAAAGTATGGTCATCTTATCACACGCCTGCACTGATGAGTCGTGAAATGATACTAAGGGTGCTAATCGAGAAAACCCGCAAAGTGTCCGCTCCAGATACAGGTAATTATTTAATAGCAAGGTGAGAAAACGTGTCTGCTCCACAGATACGGTAAAACAGAAACATGTCAATACAAAACTAACATCTTTAACGAATTAATCAACAAAGATTATACGGAAAAGAAGGCTCAGTGAAAACTCACCTTTACTTATACAATTTAGGTAAATTATAAATCCAAACAAACAACACATCACATTCAACAGCAATTCAAAACATCGAAACTTAATTTTCGTCACAAACGGAAAACTCGCCTACATTCCACCCGTTCAACTTAGTAACAGAAGAAATTCGGTCAGCGAAAATTAAAACAACAAACATTAACTTGAATTGTTATACAAGTGATAATACGAGTGTATTCAAGATAATTTTTTTGTTTTAAAACAAAACAAAATATGTCAAACATTTGTTGCAAATTCAACACATGCAGTTTTGGGTTATGAACGTCAATAATATTGAAATAAATATAAAATACAATAAAAAGAATAGCACATCACATTAAAAATAGAAACCAGAAAAGGTTTCCTTGGAACATTCGATCGAACCCGTCAGAAATTTCTAAACCGCACCAGGCGTTATGCGTCGAACTTTGTATGTTATGTTAAAAAATCTAAAGATAAATAATAGTTACATTTAATACCTGCAACATACACGGACATTTCTTAACGACACTACATAATAACAATAACAATACCTTAATAAACTAAGCTTACTTTGCCTTGGTGGAGAGCATATCAGAGTTACTGTAAGATAAATAACATAGTAACAATAATGATAGGATTGAGAAAGATTCAAAATTTTATTGAAATAGAACCAAATAAAACTGCAAGTTTTAAAAAGAATTCGATTTATTGTTTGAGGCTAAACCAAGCCAAATCTCTTTCTTACGAACAAAAAATAAATCAGTCTCATAAAATGAACATTGCGGATGCATGATGGGTTGCATAAGCAAGACTAAATAAATAGATTTTTACGCTTCATGTGCGAGGAAACGCATAAGAAATGTAATTTGTAATGCACGTTGTTCGAAAACCTAAAGTATAATTAAATCATTGCTAACAAATAAATCAATTCATTTACTTTTAATAATAAGAACCGTCTAAATGTAAGATTATTGTAACAATAAAAAAGCCATTTGCATAATCTGTAATTTAGTTATCTAGTCTAATTGAGCAGCAAACAAATAGGATAAAAAAAATTTAATATAATTGACGACATAATGGCCGAACCACAAAATAGAACTGAATGTTTAGTTTTTCCAAGACGTAGCTGGAAAGAATCTAGCAAGATTTTTTTTTCTAAGCTTGCCAAAAAATGCTTTGTAAAACAGAATATGGTTTTTATGTCATCCATAAAACATATGATTTTATATTCTTTATTATTCAGTTCCAAAAAAAATCGCTAGAATAAAACATGCTTTCTGAACCAGTCAGATAGGTAACCCAACCAACAAAGATGTTCCAAAGACGTCCATGCTGCGGATGAGTGGACGTCCCAAAGTCATTCCATTTTGGTCCCGTGTATGATCTAGAGACGTACCTGCGCGTTATTTTGGCACAACTTACCAAATAAATTTATTTATGCACTAAAACATCCGAAATTTGTTACATTAATAAGTTTGATTTCGTGTCGTCTATGTGCGACAACCGACTATCAGTGGGGTGGAAGTAAGTACCTGCTGTTAGGTTTGTTTTAAATTAGACAAAAAGTACACATCAGCAGCTCTAAAATATTTGCAACAAAAGAAAAACTAACCAAAATTGATTGATAATAATTATTTATCTATCCTATACTATATTTTTGTTTATTTTATAGTATCAATAATCAATGTATAATTTGATTAGAAATATTAATTGATAAACGCCCAAATAGGACATCTCATCGTGTCGTATGTTCTTCATTGACATCCTGAGGATATCTACATTCTATAGACGTCCGTTTCAAGTCTCGGCATGCAAACACATCATTTGGACATAAAATGGTCGTCGTGTGTTTACTGAGAAGCTGCTTGTCAAACTTTGTAACTATTATGGTACAATTACATAACAATAAGCACAGTCTACATCAACAAGAGAATTGCTTAGATAACAGCGACAACATAAGCTTTTGAAGCCACATAATAGTACCTACTTTTAATCTAAATTAACAGTACAAAAAAACAACTACTTTTTCACAAACATATATGAATCTAAATCAAGTTGTTGATGAATGCATTCGAATACCGCAAGAAACATTTTAAAAAGTGAGTCAAAAATTTGAAAATTTGATATACTACTGCTTGGAACAAAGCGGTGCTCATTTCGACCAGCTCTTGTAAAATTCAACTGTTCAACTATAGGTCAATGCAATTGTGCAAATTTTAGGGTTCATCAGCAGCAGGAGATACACTCTAATGTAATTGTGGGTTAGTTAAGTTACTACACTAGACATTTTTTTTTTTTAATTATTTCAAGAGGTGGTTCGTATAGCACCCCTGCACTGCGGTCTCCTTGGTCCTTTTGTGCACCTCTGATTTTTTACTCCCTCATCAGTTCTGTTTCATCAATGAAGTCCAGAAGTTTATTCCAAGGGGCTTTTTTCAACTCATCATCGGTTAGCTTTGGTTTTCCGAGAATTGTTGTGCGTTGCATTTGATACGCTTTGCATTTGCACAGCAGATGCTGCGGAGTCTCGTCGTCCTCCAAGCATCCGCGGCATAGAGGGCTGATTTGCAGTCCCATTTGATGCATATGTTTGTTAAGGTCACAGTACCCTGTAATTAGTCCCGTGAGTTTCCTTAATTTTTGTCGACTCATGCTTGATAGTGCAGTTTGAGTGTTTAATTGTGGCTCTGTAAGGAAGAGTTTTGTGTGCCTCATCCCTGAAGAGTTTTTCCATAATTTTTTATGCTCGGCTGCAAGTTTGCTACGAATTATTTTTTTTCCGGTCTCGTATAGGATTCCGAAAACGGGTTCATCTCCGATATATGTCCCTGTTGTGCCCATTTTTGCTAGTGCGTCCGCAGGTTACCCTTTACCTTCTGATCTTTTGGTATCCAGACGAGCTGCACTGGATGGCGAGTTGCCAATGTTTCCAGACTGCTTATGCATGCCATAATCAGTTTGGACTTTATTACTGGTGATTTTAGCGCCAGTAGTGCTGCTTGGCTGTCAGACATGATCGATATCGGCCCATTTGTGTATGATTTCGAGTCGATAATGTTCCTGACACACCAGTCAATAGCAGCAACTTCAGCTTAGAAAGCGGATGCATATTTACCCAAAGTCAGCAAAAATTGCTTCCCATGGTGCTTGCCTCGATATACTCCTGCTTCAGTACAGTTCCTTTAACCGCGCCCGGCTAAATGTTTTTTGTCCATTCGTCCCGTGATGGTATTATCACTTTTAATTTCTTTAAAATGTGATAATATTTTGTAAAGTCGGATCTCATAGTTAAGATAGTTTCTTCACGCAGCACGTTGTATATGCCCGGTTTGTTTTCACCGTTGATTGACGCGTGTTCATTAATGTGCAGCCTGTATGCTGCTTGTCTTGCTTCCATCATTACAACGAGGTGTAATGGTGGAAGTAAAAGTAGTACATCCATGGCTGCTGTGGGCGTGGTTTTTATCGCTCCTGTTATCAGTAGACATGCCATTCTCTGTACTTTGCTTAGCTTAGCTACACTGGACATAGAATCCTACGAAATTTAAATAATTTACCGCTCTAAAACAAAAGAATTTAATACAAAGTTGAATACATTAACATCAACAAATTTGATGGTATAAAGCAAAAAGAATAGTTCAAAAATATCACATACATTTCTTGAAGCTCAGCGTATACAATATCTTAAATTTTCGTTGTTGACTTCATGTTTACGCTTTCAAATACAGTGCACGCCGCTTAATAGAATCACATTGAGGGTTGGGGTTTTTAATAACCATAACCGAATGATAACATAATCTGATAAAAAAAAGTAAAAGTAAAAATACAGATATAAATTAGATATAATCGAGACTGAAGAAGGTCAACACTTGGAACATTTGTTATAAAAATCGCAATAAGCGGTAGTAATTTCAAATTACAATTACATTAATTTTTTTAATATTTATTTTAAATCTACAATCCTTCTAATTTAAAGTTGAGTACGTTTTTTATTTTATTCTTATGTTTCTATAATTAAAATAGATTTTTGTAAAATTATTCTGTGCAATATTGATGTATTAAAATTAATTTATTATTAAAACTCTGATCTATAGACCTTTTCGTGTTTTTCATATAAGATGATCAATAAATAGAACTTTGATAAATATAATCAGACAGTTAAGTGTTTAAAAATTTCGATTTTAACCAAGTTGTTTTATAATCAACATCTTTGATATTCTTAGCATTTGCAATTATTTTGCGTAATCGTATATAATAAGTATATGATTAGGTGTAGTACACATGCAAAGAAAAGCATTAGAAGATTTTTTGAAAACTCATTTTATGCATTTATTTTATTTATTCATTAAAACACACATTAGTTTGGCCGATTATTTCAGTATTTGGTGCAACTGTTTTTTTTATAAGTCAAACTGATGTGTACTGATAAAAATGTTTTTTTTTATAATTTGCCTAATATACAGTCCCGCGCCGTACATAAGAGCAAAGTCGTGTGGTGTACGACGGCGCCGAGGCGCCGAATGCGCCGTAAAGCCTCAAAACTCAAAAGTAAAAAAAAAGATAAAGCAACAAACAACATCGTCAAAACAAAATTTATAATGATATAAAAACCAGTAAGGAATTGCTAGCTATTACATTGTTTTTTATTGGTTTATTTTTTTATTTTTACTCTTTGAGACGAGGGAACCGAATTACTTCTCGAAAATAATATATTTTCCAAATAAGAGTACGCAATAATAGCATTTATTTGATCGAATACGTAACATGATAACATGAATTGTGTGAACTCAAACATATCTGATTTTATTCATGTTTGAGCTTGAAATTTAGCTTGCAACGAGACAACCAGCAAACAAGCGTTTTTTTCGTGTCTGAGCTTGCAATGTATGAAACTTTATATATTTAAGCGCTGCATCGGTCGGGATTTCATTTGTTGTCTGATGCCCGATCGATAATTAACTTAGCGAAGTTAAAAAGTGCATAGGGTTAAAGATGTATGCTTTTGAAACTTTAGTTTTTTGTAGTTTTACTTTTACAGTAACTTGTTTTGTGTTGTGAATTAAGGTGAGTTGATCTAAAGTTTATTTTTTATTTTAGATTTATTAAAACATTAAAAGCCAAAAACTTGCATCTCAAAAAGCCTTTTATATTTGATTAAATAAACATCATTGTTAATTGAAGTAATTTCAAATAGAATAATTGATAAGCACTAATATTACTATTTATAAAAATTTATAAATTTTGAAATAACTTAAAATAAATAATGTTGAGAGAATACTTTGCATTTTTCATGAATAATTTGTCAATTTGTTTACTTAGCTATTAATTTCTTTACAGTATAGAGGATGTCAGAAAAAAAGGAAAAATTGTCTGGATACCAAAATTTGCCAAATAAAAGAAAAAGAGAAGAAGAACTGGAAAACCATGTCAAAATTACGCATTCTTTTTCAAAACCCCAGTCTATTTTGCCAAATATTAATAACAACAATTATACAGGCGAATCCTAATATTCTGAATCTGTACTTGAAACAAGTATTAGCAGCAGATAAGAAACTGATCTTCTAGAAAGCAATCCATCAACATCTTCAAGTTCCGCTGATAATGAGAAATCAACACCTTCAAAAATTACCAGAACGGAAAATATGAGTCAACTTTCGAAAGATGCTGCTCTATGGCCAAAGAAATTACGTCCTAATTATATTTAAGAATTTCTAGATTGTGGCCCTGCTCATTATCAAAACAAAACGGATATTTATCCGGGAGATAGTTCGGAGTCGGGGCGTAAGTTTTCCAATAATTACTTTTTTTGAATTTTACCAAACAAAGAAAAAAATTTGCGTTTTTGGTTGTTGTATTCCGAAACAAAAAATTCACTTTATTGCTTCTGTTGCAGAATTTTTAATGACAGTGATTTGAAATCTGTTCGCCTTAGTAATGAATCTGGTTACAATGACTGGCAGCATTTAAGTGAACATTTAAACATTCATGAAAAGAGTTACATATCGAAAATGTTCTAAAATTGCTAAATCTTTTTAACCGTTTTAATAAAAAACTAAATACTGGCAAGCTGTTATAGAAAAAAATTTCTACGTGATTCAGTTTTTAGGTCAGCAAAATTTAGCTTTTTGTGGAAGTAGTAATAAGTTGATTGAGAAAAATAATAGTAACTTTAAAATGCATAGTAAAGTTTTCCAAATTCGACCCGATTATGTCAGAACATACAAAACCCTCTCAAATAAAAGATCACAAAAACTATCTCGGGGATAAAATACAAAATGAAGTAATCAACTTGATCGGTGAAAATATCAAATCCAAAATTTTAGAACTAACTAAAAAGGCAAAATATTATTCCATATTATTAGACTGCACTCCTGTCGGCGTTAGAGAAAGAAGGCTTAAATATCAACGATGTGCGGAGTCAGGGTTACTACAATGAGGCAAATATGCGTGGTAGGCATAATAGTCTACAAAAAAAATTTTGATTTCAATCCCCGAGCTTTCTTTGCTCCTTGTTCCTTCTTTGTTGTTGTTGTTCATACCCGTAATTTAGTCAATGATGCCGCAAAATCGAATACTTTGGCATCCATTTTTTTTTAGTTCAAGAACTGTTTGTGTTTTTTTCAGCTGGTACTAAACGCTGGTCAATTCTTAAATCTAATTTATCTAATGTAACAAATTTAACTTTAAAACCTTTATCGGATACTCGATGGTCTAGTCGAATAGATGCAATAACTCCTTTAAGGTATCTACTTGTGAAGGTTTATGATGCTCTGTTTAAAATAAGCGAAGGAAACTTTAAAAAATAACGTAAAAAATTTGGCTGCATCGTTGGCCAAAAAATTGCAAAATTTTGAGTTGATTTGCATTCTTATATTTTGGTATAATATTTTAAGTGAAGTTATAACATTGTTAGTAAAATTATTCAAAAACCGAACTTTGATGTTGCTCGCATTGTTGTAATCATTTGAATAGTTTGAATAATTTTTTGAAAGCTTATCGCTCCGATAAAGGTTTTAAGGATCTATTGGTTGATGCTAAAGAAATAGCATCCAGCTTAGACATAGAACCTAAATTCAAAAAACAAAGAGGTCTATGACCGCGAAAAAAAAAATTTTGATTATGAATGTGACGATGAATTGATCCACGACAAAACTTTAAAGTTCAAAGCTCTAAATATAATTATAACATCAGTGGATGAGAGATTCCAATTACTTTCTTCTTACTCTAATAATTTCGCGTTTTTAAGGAATATTGATAAATTTAAAAATTGTTCTGATGAAAACTAACAATTAGAATTACGTCAAAAAGTTGAAATTTTAAAACGACAAAACTCGCAATGAACGAGACATAAGTGCCTTGGAACTTGTTAAAGAATTGCAATATTGAACAACTTAGTGCATTCTTTTCCTAATACAAGCATAATACTTCCTATTTTATTACCAATGTCGGTTTTTGTTGCTACCGCAGAACGTTCTTTTTCAACACTCAAAATAATAAAAAACTATTTAAGATCGACCATTGTGCAATACCGACTAAGTAATCTTGCTATCATTTAGACACTAAAGATTTAATTAAACAATTTGCAAAAATTAAAGCACGGAAAGCTCAATTCATTTAGCTAAAATATTAATAACAATACCTAATACCTGGATATTAACCTTTAAAAGGTGACATGTTGCCTTATTAAAATAATATATTGTTTTGTTTTTATTTGTCGATCAGTTTCGTCCTGTGATAAATAAACGAGTATTTTTAATGTTAAATATTTTTTTATTTCTTGTGCTTTTGTATCATATATTACATTTGAAACTAAAATAGAAAAATTTTGAGTTGTAATACTGCTAGAATATATTTCTGTTTTCTATAAGTTTATAATTATGTTATGTACCTCAATGAAAAAATACTTGTATGACTTATGGCTTGTATTTGTAAAATATAAAAATGAAAATAAATTTATGAAAATACTTTTTAAAATTATTTTTTAATAGTAGATAATAATACCTAACTTAACCAGTATTTGTACTCACATATGAATGTAATACAAATTTGAGGCGTTATTTTAAATTTGCATAAGGGCGCGCGCCAAAAGTACTAGGCGCAGGCCTGCTAATATATGATGAAGACCGCACAGATCGCAGTATAAAATCTAATTGTCGATATTAAAAACACTGAACTGGACTAAAAAAAATGTTTGAACTGGATGCAAACAATTTTTTTATTTTAACCACGCTGAAAACCAACCGAAAACACTTTTGAAGAGTAACGCAATCTATTTGCCAAGCAAGAATGAGCTAATAAATGTCTGAACTGTGTTTAAACCATTCTTAGGTTTTAACGCATATTTTTAAACCAGACTTTGTCGTCTCTACTAGAACATGCTAGAACGGAAATCAGTAAAGTTCTGAATTATATGAAAAAGATATCAAAACATTATATAAAATATGCAACTGATGCTTATGCTAAAATATACACATAGAGAAATGCTGTATCACAATTTTGCACAAAATTGTGCATAACTGTATTGTTGGTGATATTACTACAATTGTTTATATTTATACCTTAGGCTTGCACGCTTTTATTACGTTTGGATAAATAGGTTATGAAGTTTTATTTGACAAATTGTTTGAATAATATTATAAGCTTTAGTATGTTTTGTATTCGACAACAATGTGCTAGTATTTTGCACAATTTTGTTTTAGTTTCTCGTACAGCTTTGATAATATACATATATTACAATAAGATTATGCAATTTTTATATACTCGGAATAAAGAAAAAAATTGAACAAACTGTAGAATAGCAGTAATTTTTTATGGTGAACGTTCCCTCTAAAAAAATCAGGCGACAACGCGTTGTATGTAAAGACGCTGATGTTGACACTTACAGAGCGCCGAAGTAAACAAAGTCCCCAGAAAACATGTGAACTAACTTTAAAAATTTGAAGCGGTAAATGTTTCAACCAATCACAATTAGCAAGTACCGTCCGCTTGAAAAATTTTCTACAATCAAAATTCCTTGATTGCGTTGGGTTTGTTTACTTTTTTTCCTGTTTTCTGAAAAATTCGTAGTTCTTCAGTTAGTTTTTGTCAAGACTTTTTGAAACGCTGTTATTTGAACAAGGTAAGTCTATTTATAACATTTTTTAAGTGTAACCTTTGTAGCTTAACCTCATTCATTACTTTAAATTCTGTATTTAATTCCAGCGTTAATTCTACGAACAACAGCTAATTTGTGATGGAGATTTTTACATTACTTACTTTCTGTATTGTTTCATCTGTTATTTATTAACATGAAATCTAAATCGAAGAAAACCATTCATTTCGAAGCAAGAAACATTATTAAAAATGTTGTGAAGTTCTTCTCCCTTTAGAGAAGGCAACTAAACTAGCTGCTGTAGCAACGGGCAAATCAACCACATTTATAAAAAAAACTGGAGTGAATCGATAACAAGCAGTAATTGAATTTTAAGATATCCCTCGAAGAAAAAATAAGTATATAAAATAAGTATACCATTTAAATATAAATAAATAATGCTCTTAAGATTTGCAACGTTTTATTGACAATTCACACAATATATGTAACATTTAACCAAGATACATAAAGTTGTACAATAAAAAGCTATACGAAATAATAATAATTTGCACAATATTGTGGAAAATTAACCAATGAGAATATGTATCTAGATAATCTAACGCTATTGGACATTTAATATACCATTGGGTAAAAATACTTCAAGCATAGTTTTAAAAAAAGTATGACAACATTGTGTAAAACTTTACTATCCATTTTAGAACAATTTTTAAACAAATTGTGATATGGTGCGATCAATTTAAAATGTAAAAAATTGCTTATATGTAATGAAAAAAAACTGTACAATTTAATCTGCACAAATGAATGCAATAAAACTGCACAAATTGGTCTTTCACTTTTTCAGGTCCAATTTGTGTAATTTTTATTAACAGTTGTAGACAAAATATACAGAGATTTCTCCCTGTGTAAAGCTAAGTATTAAACTTAATCAGAAATTAGAAAATTCTAGAAAAATAGAACAAAATGTAAGAAATCAGAAGAAACGTTTTACGAAGATTCTCAGAAAACTGAAGAAAAATTGTTCAAAAATTCTAAAAAATGAAATGCGAACATAGAAAATGAAATAAAAACTATTAATAAATAGATACAAATTAGCATTAAAAGCCAGATTAAAATTGTTCAAGAGCAATCGCAAGCAGGTATGTTAAATTTAAGAGAAGAAATATGTTCTAAAAAAACAAGCAACAACCGATAAAAGACAAAATAAAAGAAATAAACGACAAATTCGAAAACAGAATGAAACTGCTTGAAGATAAAATAAATCAAATGAATTGCTTTGGTAAATGAAGTGTCACGAGCGAAGAAACCACTCGCAAGTTTAAGGTTGTACCCCAAATTTTGATGGTGAAGTTTTATAGTTCATCTACCAAAAACAGTTTTAAGCCGCACGACACCCTCCTCCCTAAAGTACTAAAACGCGTTGAATATTACTATTTTTGACAAGAGTTCTGAATAGTTCTGGTCAAGTTAAGTGTACATGTAATTAACAATATTTAATAAATTTCTAATATTCAGGCCTAGGATGACATTTTGTAAAAATGTGTTCTGCTGATGATTTTCCGCAGTTTTAAAGGTAATTTCAAACAGTTCTATAGGAGTTCTAAGCATTAGAAACATTTTAACTAAAGTTCCAACTGATTACTGTTTTTTAAACAATTTTCAAAAACTACATTAGATGCCAAACGTAATTTTTGAAAATTGTTTAAGAAATAGTAATCATTTGGAACTTTCTAAAGCATAGAACTCTTATAGAACTGTCTAAAATTACGATTAAAACTGCGGAAAATTATCAGTATGACACATTTTTACAAAATGTCGTGCCAGCCGTAATTTTTGACAATACTTTAAAAAAGAGTATTCAGTTGGCATTTTTCTTCAAAATGTTTCTAATGCATAGAATTTTTATAGAACGGTTTAAAATTACGATTAAAACTGTGGAAAATCATCAGCACGACACATTTTCCCAAAATGTCGTGCCAGACGTAATTTTTAAAAATTGTTTGAAAAATAGTCATCAGTTGGTAGTTTTCTTTAAAATGTTTCTAATGCATAAAATTTTTATAGAACTGTCTAAAATTACGATTAAAGCTGCGGAAATATTATAAGCACGACACATTTTTACAAAATGTCGTGCCAGACGTAATTTTTGAAAATTGTTTAAGAAATAGTAATCAGTTGGAACTTTTCGTTAAAATGTTTCTAAAGCATAGAACTTTTATAAAAGTGTGTAAAATTACCATTAAAACTGCAGAAAATCATCCGCATGACACATTTTCTGAAAATGTCGTGCCAGACGTAATTTTTAAAAATTGTTTAAAAAGTAGTAATCAGTTGGCACTTTTCTTTAAAATGTTTCTAATGCATAGACTTCTTATAGAACTGTTTAAAACTACCATTAAAACTGCGGAAAATTATCAGCACGACACATTTTTACAAAATGTCGTGCCAGACGTAATTGTTAAAAATTGTTTGAAAAATAGTCATCAGTTGGTAGTTTTCTTTAAAATGTTTCTAATGCATAGAATTTTTATAGAACTGTCTAAAATTACGATTAAAACTGCGGAAATATTATAAGCACGACACATTTTTACAAAATGTCGTGCCAGACGTAATTTTTGAAAATTGTTTAAGAAATAGTAATCATTTGGAACTTTCTAAAGCATAGAACTCTTATAGAACTGTCTAAAATTACGATTAAAACTGCGGAAAATTATCAGTATGACACATTTTTACAAAATGTCGTGCCAGCCGTAATTTTTGACAATTCTTTAAAAAAGAGTATTCAGTTGGCATTTTTCTTTAAAATGTTTCTAATGCATAGAATTTTTATAGAACGGTTTAAAATTACGATTAAAACTGTGGAAAATCATCAGCACGACACATTTTCCCAAAATGTCGTGCCAGACGTAATTTTTAAAAATTGTTTGAAAAATAGTTATCAGTTGGTAGTTTTCTTTAAAATGTTTCTAATGCATAGAATTCTTATAGAACTGTTTAAAACTACCATTAAAACTGCGGAAAATTATCAGCACCACACATTTTTACAAAATGTCGTGCCAGACGTAATTTTTAAAAATTGTTTGAAAAATAGTCATCAGTTGGTAGTTTTCTTTAAAATGTTTCTAATGCATAAAATTTTTATAGAACTGTCTAAAATTACGATTAAAGCTGCGGAAATATTATAAGCACGAAACATTTTTACAAAATGTCGTGCCAGACGTAATTTTTGAAAATTGTTTAAGAAATAGTAATCATTTGGAACTTTCTAAAGCATAGAACTCTTATATAACTGTCTAAAATTACGATTAAAACTGCGGAAAATTATCAGTATGACACATTTTTACAAAATGTCGTGCCAGCCGTAATTTTTGACAATTCTTTAAAAAAGAGTATTCAGTTGGCATTTTTCTTTAAAATGTTTCTAATGCATAGAATTTTTATAGAACGGTTTAAAATTACGATTAAAACTGTGGAAAATCATCAGCACGACACATTTTCCCAAAATGTCGTGCCAGACGTAATTTTTAAAAATTATTTGAAAAATAGTTATCAGTTGGTAGTTTTCTTTAAAATGTTTCTAATGCATAGAATTCTTATAGAACTGTTTAAAACTACCATTAAAACTGCGGAAAATTATCAGCACCACACATTTTTACAAAATGTCGTGCCAGACGTAATTTTTAAAAATTGTTTGAAAAATAGTCATCAGTTGGTAGTTTTCTTTAAAATGTTTCTAATGCATAAAATTTTTATAGAACTGTCTAAAATTACGATTAAAGCTGCGGAAATATTATAAGCACGACACATTTTTACAAAATGTCGTGCCAGACGTAATTTTGAAAATTGTTTAAGAAATAGTAATCAGTTGGAACTTTTCGTTAAAATGTTTCTAAAGCATAGAACTTTTATAGAAGTGTGTAAAATTACCATTAAAACTGCAGAAAATCATCCGCATGACACATTTTCTGAAAATGTCGTGCCAGACGTAATTTTTAAAAATTGTTTAAAAAGTAGTAATCAGTTGGCACTTTTCTTTAAAATGTTTCTAATGCATAGACTTCTTATAGAACTGTTTAAAACTACCATTAAAACTGCGGAAAATTATCAGCACGACACATTCTTACAAAATGTCGTGCCAGACGTAATTGTTAAAAATTGTTTGAAAAATAGTCATCAGTTGGTAGTTTTCTTTAAAATGTTTCTAATGCATAGAATTTTTATAGAACTGTCTAAAATTACGATTAAAACTGTGGAAATATTATAAGCACGACACATTTTTACAAAATGTCGTGCCAGACGTAATTTTTGAAAATTGTTTAAGAAATAGTAATCAGTTGGAACTTTTCGTTAAAATGTTTCTAAAGCATAGAACTTTTATAAAAGTGTGTAAAATTACCATTAAAACTGCAGAAAATCATCCGCATGACACATTTTCTGAAAATGTCGTGCCAGACGTAATTTTTAAAAATTGTTTAAAAAGTAGTAATCAGTTGGCACTTTTCTTTAAAATGTTTCTAATGCATAGACTTCTTATAGAACTGTTTAAAACTACCATTAAAACTGCGGAAAATTATCAGCACGACACATTTTTACAAAATGTCGTGCCAGACGTAATTGTTAAAAATTGTTTGAAAAATAGTCATCAGTTGGTAGTTTTCTTTAAAATGTTTCTAATGCATAAAATTTTTATAGAACTGTCTAAAATTACGATTAAAGCTGCGGAAATATTATAAGCACGACACATTTTTACAAAATGTCGTGCCAGACGTAATTTTTGAAAATTGTTTAAGAAATAGTAATCATTTGGAACTTTCTAAAGCATAGAACTCTTATATAACTGTCTAAAATTACGATTAAAACTGCGGAAAATTATCAGTATGACACATTTTTACAAAATGTCGTGCCAGCCGTAATTTTTGACAATTCTTTAAAAAAGAGTATTCAGTTGGCATTTTTCTTTAAAATGTTTCTAATGCATAGAATTTTTATAGAACGGTTTAAAATTACGATTAAAACTGTGGAAAATCATCAGCACGACACATTTTCCCAAAATGTCGTGCCAGACGTAATTTTTAAAAATTATTTGAAAAATAGTTATCAGTTGGTAGTTTTCTTTAAAATGTTTCTAATGCATAGAATTCTTATAGAACTGTTTAAAACTACCATTAAAACTGCGGAAAATTATCAGCACCACACATTTTTACAAAATGTCGTGCCAGACGTAATTTTTAAAAATTGTTTGAAAAATAGTCATCAGTTGGTAGTTTTCTTTAAAATGTTTCTAATGCATAAAATTTTTATAGAACTGTCTAAAATTACGATTAAAGCTGCGGAAATATTATAAGCACGACACATTTTTACAAAATGTCGTGCCAGACGTAATTTTTGAAAATTGTTTAAGAAATAGTAATCAGTTGGAACTTTTCGTTAAAATGTTTCTAAAGCATAGAACTTTTATAGAAGTGTGTAAAATTACCATTAAAACTGCAGAAAATCATCCGCATGACACATTTTCTGAAAATGTCGTGCCAGACGTAATTTTTAAAAATTGTTTAAAAAGTAGTAATCAGTTGGCACTTTTCTTTAAAATGTTTCTAATGCATAGACTTCTTATAGAACTGTTTAAAACTACCATTAAAACTGCGGAAAATTATCAGCACGACACATTCTTACAAAATGTCGTGCCAGACGTAATTGTTAAAAATTGTTTGAAAAATAGTCATCAGTTGGTAGTTTTCTTTAAAATGTTTCTAATGCATAGAATTTTTATAGAACTGTCTAAAATTACGATTAAAACTGTGGAAATATTATAAGCACGACACATTTTTACAAAATGTCGTGCCAGACGTAATTTTTGAAAATTGTTTAAGAAATAGTAATCAGTTGGAACTTTTCGTTAAAATGTTTCTAAAGCATAAAACTTTTATAGAAGTGTGTAAAATTACCATTAAAACTGCAGAAAATCATCCGCATGACACATTTTCTCAAGATGTCGTGCCAGACGTAGTTTTTAAAAATTGTTTGAAAAGTAGTCATCAGTTGGAACTTTTCGTTAAAATGTTTCTAAAGCATAGAATTCTTGTAGAACTGTTTAAAATTACGATTAAAACTGCGGAAAATCATCACCACGGCACATTTTTACAAAATGTCGTGCTGAGTGTGAATATTAGAAATTTATTAAAAATTGTTATAATATGAAATTACACATATATACTTAACTTTAACTATTTAGAACTTTACTAAGATAAAAACGTCTTTCGGGTTTGAACCGTGTCATTGTTGTAACCGAAGTTGCACCTTCGGGTACAACAATGACACGGTCCAAACCCGGAAGACGTTCTTATCTTATTACAGACTCCGGTCGCGGAAGCCTTCGCTATTATATTAAGAACTTTTGTCAAAAATGGTAATTTTTAACGCATTTTAGTAATTTAGAGCCGTGCTAGATTTGCGAAGTTAGCACGAAATTTTTACAATTTCATTTTTTAAGGTAAGAAATGCGGAACTTTTTTTAATATTTATTAGGAATTGTAGAACTATGAAAAGTGCTATTAGAACTATTGGAATTGCTATTTGAAACTTTTGGAACAGTTGGAAATAGAAAAATTAACGAGGATAGACAAATTAACTTAATTGCCTCTGAAGGTTTTTACTATTTGTTTAATTTTTTATTTGTATTGATAATTTTTTTCCCAATTTTAGTTTGATACTTATTGTAATTAAATTGTGATACATGTCAAACCTACAAGTGTACCGCGTACTAATTAATTAAGTTTGGGAACCGCATATCGATTAAAATAATAGTTCTACAAAAATTGATTTTTTAATCATTAAGTTGTTTTTCTTCTAACCGCGTGAAATAGGAAATATTATTGTTTCGTTTTTGTTTATGCCGGTTAATTCAAGTTCATACATGGAAAGTTATTGGCAACACGAACGATTTTATGTAAACTTGTTGCGAATTTAAATAAATAAATAATATGCAAAATAATGTCTCGCCCACAATTTGTAATATGCATATGATAATACGTTTTGCAAAGTTTTTTGTTTCTAAGGAAGATTTACACATGTTTTTTTAAAGACAAGTTCAAGGTCTATAAGGGGATGTCGGTCCATACTGATCGTTCTTTGTCAGATGGTAAAACCCGGTCTTCCGCACAAAGAGGTAGCAGCTGCTGGTACCCGGTGGTGGGAGTGCTTCATCCAAAGAATGCGCCACAAATACAAATTCACTTGTTGAATGTAACGTCGACGTTTTAGTCGGGATGTGCAGACAATAATGGTGCTGGCAGTATTTTACCATATCTGTGATAAATTCCCAATGCTTAACTTTATCACTTTTTATTCTTTTTTTGTTGGTGATATCACGAGAATACGTAATTAATAATCTAACGCTTTGCTAATGACGCAATGTTTTGTTTATTTATATCCGAATTTGAAATTTAAATGTTAGTTAAGGACGAACATTCAAACGGAGTTTTGCAACAAATGTTTTAACAAAATTTATTTTGTTTTAAGTATTAGTGGATGTTTGTGAAGTGACCTGGTTAACGTTTAGTACATATTTGGATGCATTTTTAAATTAATCTAAAAATGGTAAGTTAAAATTTTTGTAGTATTAGCCTCCAAAGTATTTTTTTTAAAAGCTTCAGTTAATATTTTCTACAGATTAAAGCGCAATGCTTAGCAATGTAATAATAAGATTGCGCGAAAAAATTTTGGGAGCATTTAAAAAAGGAAATACTGATCTTAGATTAAATTCATTTGTTTATGGATCGCTGATTAAGATATCACTTGGGGTTAATAGTTTATCATCGTGTATTGAATATAAAAATTCAAATTACTTGTGATGATTCAACAATAGTCCAAGGCTAACAAAAACTTACAATGAGATTTTTACAGTTGCATCTAAAAAAGGAAAATGTAAACAATATAAGCAAGTCATTGTATTTCAATGGAACACGATTTTATCTTTGAGTAACTCGAATTAACATCAAAACTTGTGGGAAGTCTTTTCCCAATCTTATTAAGGATTTTTTCACTTACACACTTAAACCAGAAATCGCTTGATTATAATACAAAAGCTAATCCTGATATTAGTTATCCAATTGTTTTACGAAGGTTGTTGCAATCTACCAGTTATGGAAAGTAGGTGCAAAAATAACACTTCTTACAACGTGGGGACGAAGTTAACCCCGTTATTAACCCCAGGGTTTCGTGTTTATGTATCGGACGCAGCCGCTTTGAAATATATAATAAAGGCTTTAAGAAGCACATGTTGGTATAAATTATACCTTCCTTATTTTACCTGAACTTGGTCATTTTACCAGCGTTTTTAGTACCCGAAACTACAAGCATAAAAACTATTGTGCGAAACAAACTAGGTCACTATAACAAAATGATTGCAATCCCCGTAATAAATAAAATCCCTTTCAGATAAATGTTTACCAACATTTTTTTCTTTGAAGTCATATACTTACTAAAGCAAAAGAATGAATCACAACGGCGGCGTTTCTCTTCTTTGTTTGTCAATAACTAATTTACGGTAGAATATTAAGGTAACTTTGTGAAACCATGCTGTAGGATAATCTTATTCAAAGACATTGTACGGATGTGCTTATGAAAAAGAAAACAATTTATGTTAATTTATAAATGGATTCATTTGTCTATTTACAGATTTGCTTGACAGGACTCTATTTATAGAACAAAGGTCTAGAGCGACGTTGAAATTAACTATTTTAAAACATCCCCGACTTTTTAATTACGCCGTTTTATGCATACTTTGGGTTATTTTGGCATTCACCTTCTTATTTTATTTTTCTTCTTGCACACTATGTTTACTCGAAACTAATGAAACTTTTGATGACTAAAGTCTACATAATTAAACAAATGCATCCATTCCACACCGACGTTGCTTTTTTTTAAATTTCTTAGTATTGGGATTTCCCCTGATTGAAGTCGAGATTTGTTTTTTGTTTTCGTGACGTATGTAACCACACAAATACGTATGAATGTTATTGTATAAATATTTAAAGAATAATTACAAAATAATTACTACTTGGAAGAGAATGTTGCACGTGCACGTATATTTTAAAATCGCTTACACACACTATATACATATAGGTATGTAGTAGGAATATTGGCTCAATTTTTAAGTTTTAATGAGAAGATATAAACAATTGTTGAATCTACGTCTGATGGCCAAAAATAATCTTAGATCTAGTTCAATTTCCCTTTATTCATTTCATCTACAAAACGATACATTTTTGCGGGTACTTCAATCCCTTTCCTAGAAGTCTTTCAGGATCTCGTGAACTGTAATCAGTTTATGTCAAAATGTAGCTATCATCCGTCTTACAAATATTCGGCGTAACATTTTTGCTAACTTATAATTGCTTTTGTCGTTGTATTTGTAATTAACAAGTCTTCATTACTACTTATTTTTATTTAATATATAAATATCTAATTGTTTATAAATTCTTAAATTTTTTTGTTGACGCGGTTGTCTTTTATATGAACTTACGTTTTTGAGATGCACTTAGACTTGTCAAATTTTTAATTTTTAGTTTATTAATTCCGATTTTTAACTTGAGGTCACAGTTCACGACAATGAAATGCCTCTACCTAACACACTTCAGACCATTTCTCTAAGCGCGAAATTCAAATTTATTTCTTACAATTTTCGGCTATCCTGACTTGTTGATTGTCCTCAATCAAACCAGTATGCCAAATTTTTTAATTCTATAAGCGAGACATAGAATTACTCAAAACATAAAACATAATATATGTGAACACAACAACCTATCATAATCCATAAATTTTAACAAAACTATAATCTCGTAATATTGAAAGTACACCTTCTCGCATAATACATAACTTCATGATACATAATTCAATACCTACAGTACTGTGAAAATGAACCGCATCACTGCCTGTTTTGTGATAAATTTAGATGTACTGTAAAAATAAATAAACTCTGACTAAAACAGCTTTAAGTATTTATACCTGAATATGTTTATAATCATTTTAACAAAAAATTAACATTAAAAAAAAATTATGCGTTTAATTTTAATAGTAAACGATGATAATCTAATAATTTTTATATTAGTAATTGTAATTTAAAACACAAATAAAGTAAGCAAGCGTTATTTATTTAATAAGAAATAAATCATTAGATGTTTTATAATTTACTACTAATAATATTATTACAAATATCATAAAGTTTTAGTATTTTGTAGCACCCCCTCGCGCTTCAATTACAGGTTTGATCCTATCGGGCATCGATTTAACTAAATTTTGTAAATATTCTAAATCTAACTTATTTGACCACACTAATTTTAAATTTTCTATTAATGATTGTTTTGTTAATGGTCTCCTTTGTGCAATTTTTTTAGATAACACAAACCAACAGTTTTCAATAGGATTTAAATCGGGACTGTTACCTGTCCGTTGCAAGCGCTTAGTACCTTTATTGTTCAAATACTCGTTTACCTGTAAATGTAAATATTCCTAATTATGTTGTAAGTGGAAAATACTGTAAATCAATAAGTAATATAAAAAATACGTACAATTTTTGCTCGGTGACAAGGTGCACAATCATCTTGAAAAATGCAATTACCAATAACTCGGAATTGACTTTTGATGGTCGGTACTAAATATTCTTTAAGAATTATTAAATAATCTTTTTCAGCTATACTCTTTTCTATAACGTGTAGTGACCCAACTCCCTTACTAGAAAAACATCCCCATGTCATTACACTCACTGTAAACTTAACTGTCTTTTTTTAAACATTCGCCTTTAAGACATTCTCCTCTACGCCTTCGTACTAATTAATTCCATCTGTTCCGTGCAGATTGAATTTTGATTCGTCACTAAATATAACTTTCTTCCAATCATTTTCAGTCCAGTTTTTTTGTTCCTTTGCAAATTCAAGACGTTTTTGCTTCATTTTCTTAGTTAAAAGAGGCTTTCGGCAAGGACGACGAGCGTTTAATCCCATGTTTAAAAGTCTATACCTAAGGGTAGAACTCGATACGGAAACTCCAGTAGCCTGATTCCACTCTGAGCACAATTCAGTAGAAGTAGTAGCACGATTTTTTAAACATAAACGCTGTAGTATTCGATCATCCCTTGCTGAAGTTTTTCGCTGCCGACCACCACGTTTTTTATTTTTTATAGAACCGGTTTTTGATAACTTTTGGTAAAAATCGAGTAATTGTAGAAGGACTACACTTTATTTCTTTACTTACAGCTCTAGCAGACAAATTTTGTTTGTTTAGAGCTAAAATAACTGCTTTCTGTTCGTTAGTCAGCAACTTAAAATTTGCCATAATTTTGTGAAAAAAACAAAGTACAGGTATAAACGCTTAAAAATCCTGTTTTTATAGCTACCCTTTTCAAGGACTTAAATAGATTTATATGCAAAATATTTAAGTGGTGCAGTTCATTTTCACAGTACTGTATATAATAGTGTTACGAATTTTTATTATTGAAACTAATTTATTTAAACGACTAAAAATATGTTTTACTTATACTAGAAATATGTACACTTGTAAATTAACCGAACTAATGAAATCTAATGATATTTAATAAAAACACTTACACTAATTAAGATAAGATAAAGTCCGCGGATAGCTTCACACACTTGTTTACACTAAAATCACGTACAAGATTATTCTCTGTATATTTATGTACACACACGTGCTAACGACTTATTTATTTCAACTTGAATAATCTTCTTAACACTGCTGTATTCGCATTACGGCAATAACTGACCTACGATTTGTTTCTTCGGTATTTATACACATTTGGAAATCCTTCTCGAGTGTTCCCTACGAGGGGTTAATCACGACGTAATTAATTGTACACTTGAGTACGAATACAGCGAGTACACGTTGCGGTCATATGAGTACACTTGAGTACAGACTAGTACATTTGAATACAGAAGAGTACAGTGATTACAGCAGAGTACACATAAGTACATCTGGTTCATATAAAAATGTATGTATAGTATGCCTTTTCAGGTATAACTATGTTTACAAGAGAATGGTAAATATTAATTAATATTAAATAAAAAATAAATCAAGAACAAATAATCAACTGCCAAAGTACTGTAAGAAAAATTTGTTACTGTACTGTGAAAACAAATTAATTTATTTGCATAAGAATCTCAAATTTACTTTAAAAAAATGAATGGAATAGTGGTTCAAGGAATTTTCATCTAAATCGGAATTGGATTGTGGAATTGCATTTTCAGCAAAACCATTTTCATCCAGTTTGATTCCTAATAAGTTTAATTCATTGCAAACTATGCGTTTTCAACAATTTCAGATAATTTGTCGGCATTGTAATAATCTACATCAAATGTTTCCACTAGCGTCGATTCGTAAACTCTTCGTGGTTTGAACAATGTGATGTTTGATGATTTCAAGTCTATTTTTGTATGTTCAATAAACTGGATGCGGCGTAATCTATTTAGCAATTGTAAAATTGAAATATTTATGATGGTGGAAAAAGTAGACGTTAAAGATCTCGCCGACCTGAACAGCTGCTCACATGGTTGACTAGAAAACAACCAGGGCAAAAACATTTCTGGTTTTAAACAAGAAACTGATTGGAATTTCCGAACTAAACTTAGAAGCCCATGAGTATTGAGTTCTATACATTGAAATAAATTAGTAGAAATAATTTTGTTTTGATAACGTATACTCTTGAGTCGAGATTATCCATCGTCTCCAACCTCTGACAAAGAATACGACAAACCAAATTTTGTATATTCGTTCTCGCTTACGCTTAAATTTTTGTCCAAAAATGAAGATAAGATGTTATGAATTAGCTTCAAATATGTTTTAGTTTTTTTGGGGTTTTCAGAAGCTAGTAAGGAAATGAAAGAACAAGATAATTTCTGTGCTTCTTAAAATTAATTTTATCTTCGCCGCTTATGTCTGTACATGTGGTTATCTTTTCAACGTTTCTAATTAATTCTTGAATGTGACTTGTTGAAACTTGGTGTTTACCAATTTGTAAATTAATTTAGTACCAATGTGAACAGTGTCTTAAATACACATCTAGAGAATTATTATTAAATGATACCAGGACCACTTTGTATCAGTGTTATCAGATTTCTTTTATGGAACCAATTTCATCGCTTTTATCAGTAGCCATTTTATCCATAACTTCCCATCTTTCCAAAATATTTTCATGGGTAAACCGATTATTCGTTACAAACAAGCTAACACAAAGAGATGGCGCTTCCGCACCCAAAGCTTGGGTTATTATCACATAGGCATAATTAGAATACTTATAGTTATGAAAATAATCTTGCATGCGATATGCAGATATGGCCAAATATGCGTTTGCATCAAGCAGTCTATTGTCCTTCAAAGAGTCTTATCAATTTATTAGAAACTGCGTTATACTCCACTTTCTCTGTTAGTCGTCTACCATCTTCACTCAGCCATACTACCATCGGTAAACCTTTTTGTCTTAAAGATTCTTTTAAACTGTCGAAGTAAAATATATTTCTTCGACTCGTTCCTCTGATTGAATGTACCAACATACAGTGCTTAGTGACAGAATTATATTTTTTAAGTGGCATACAACGTTTCGTATAGTAAACGTCCGCCAATTATAAACATGTATGTTGAAAACACTTTCTTTTTAAAACTTACACTATTTTTGTGCAGTAAAACTTAATATCATCTTTGATGTGATCTTCATTCTGATACTTCTACTTTCGACAAATCTACATTAGCGGTTATATCTTCTCTAATACTCGGGTCCAGTTCAGCATTTTTTTCTTAAAGTAAGATTTAGCTCGAACTGACACATCATGGTTTTCAAAGGTCAAATCAACGTCAGCAACTGACATGAGCGCTTTATCAATTTTTCGATTTGGTTTGGATGAAATTTCTGCTGTTCTTGATTTTTTTTTAAAGTGACACTAATTGGAATATCAATTTCTTGTGACCTCTTACGATTTCAAAGTTTTCAGGGCATGGTGCTTACATACTAAGAAATCGTTCCTTTCCGCTAGGAAAAAGATTAGGGATTTTGTTCCCTTCGACATAATTGATATCGTTTATTTCGGTTAAACTTGTAATGCTATCAAACCCCGCTACAACAAGCAATGTTTTTATGTACTTTGGAAAAGCCTTCACAGTATTTATATGATCTTCCAATTAATCAAATACTGTTAATTTAATAGTTGCATTTGCAATTTCATTTTTTTCCATATAGAAATACAGGGCAAAATTTAAAAATTTTTTAATTTGGAATCTGTAAATTGTTATCGGGTGTTTACAAGTAGGCGTTTCATTATTAATCAAGCAATCAGTATGAGAAATTGAAGTTATTTTGTAACAAAATGAGTTCGAACAACATAATGTTAGTAACTGGAGGCGTATTTTACACAAAAGTATATTTTGAGTACATATGAGTACACCTTGAATACACGTGAATTTAAATAAATACACTATCAGAATACATTAATTTACATGAGTACATATGAGTTGTGCAGAGTACATATGAGTACTGCAGATTACATATGAATACACAAAGCATGTACACCAGAGTACAGCCGTGCGTAACTCCTCGGTTCCCTATCTTTCGGTATATCTTCTAGAAGATGGATAAAAACTTCCAGAAGGCTCTTGAATTTGCAGATAACTTCTCGAACGTTTCAATAGTAACAGAAGAATAGGGACAGAATCCCCTCCACTTTTTACTTTCCCTGACGTCATTACTGACCTCGGAGGGAACGTAGGTGAAGGGTTTTTTTGTGAAAGTATTTTTCTGGTTTTTTGTGAAAGTATTTTTCTCTCTCTAACAATGAAATTTTTCTTCTCTCTCTCACAATGATTTTTTTCTCTCTCACAATTTTCCTTTTTTATTTTACATCATCTGGTAATTTTTTATGCGTCATAAGAACTAATGATTCGAGTGAGAAGGAAAATATTTTTATTAAAAAAAGCTGTGGGTGTACCTGGATTTGAACCCGGGTTTCTCGATTACAAACCAACGACTTTGGCTAATGCTCCACGAGGGTATTGGATTTTAAACAGTCAATTTAATATTGTATACAAAAAATTGCAGTAAATAATTTCTTATAAAAGATTAGTACAAAAATGGTAAAATAATTTTTAAAGTGAATGTGAAACAACTACATTACTTGTATATTTACCGGAAAGGCAAAATTGCTGAATCATTAACCTGTTTTTCTAATGTGTCACGTGTCAAACATTTTACAAGAAATACTTTTTTAAGAAAGTGAAAAAAAATATTTTAAAAATTTAAATTTATAAATTAATATTTGGTAAAATAATTTTTAGAGAAATGTAAAACTACTAGACTACTTATATACTTATCTGAAAGGTAAAATTACTGAATCATTAACCTGTTGTTTTTAATAAGTCGTCACGTGTTACATCTCAAACATTCAAAAAAAATTAATACCAAAACATAACTTATTTTTAATAAAAACCACAAAAAGAAAACTAACAATATATGTCTTCTATAAAATCAAAAACTTCCATGAACCCTTCGGGAAGATCTGGCCATTGCTCACTTTTATCATCTTGCATACTGTTTTCATTTATTTCTTTAGAGTTTATAACCTTTTCCGGAAGTTGTTCTATATTTGCTTTTACAGGGTAGATCAAGTCGAACGGTTTGCAAAGTTTTTGTTTTGGTTCTTTAGAATATGTTGAACTTTCTCGTTCGTCTGTAAGTTAACAATTTAAAAGTACAGGAAAATACATAATTATCAATAATTTATACCTTCAGATGAAATGCTTATAATGCTGACGACGTCATCATCATCGGAGATAAATCCATCTAATTCCTTTATGCATGGAGGTCTTGCTCGACAAACCTGAAGGTCGTCTGTGTATAAGCCACGGGATGTTGGCGTACAAAAAGGATTCTCGCTTTGACTGTTACCTATTAAAAAAAAACAATCTTCTAATACAGCGGTATTTAAAAGATGATGGCAATACCTTCATTTCTGGAAATCACACATTTTGTAAGGCTAGTCAGCGTATACTCACACCAAATCTTTTGTGATACGCCCGTTACGCAAAATTCGCTTAGCTGAAAATGGATTATTTTACTCTAGTAGATAAAATAAGTAATTTATTTACTTAGTGACTATAATTTTCAAAATGTTAATAAATACGTCAAATTGTAATATAGAACTTGTCACACATTTATATCAAACCAATAGTCCATTTTACTTCAAAAATAAAAGAAGATGTAATACTTACACTAGTCAAGTCAGTTTCAAAATTTTCATCTTCAAACAGATCCCCTTCCAGCAACGGCAGAGACACATCTTCACAATTCATGGTAACTTAAATATGCGTATATAAATTTTCAAAAAATGATTATATAGCGCTTGACTAAGGTAAATAAAAATGACTAAGAAAAATATTAAGTTTTATCAAATAAAGTTCTAATTCATTCTTAATGCGAATTATTTTCGTTAGCACAAAATTTCGTATTAAATATAACAATAAATGATTTTGTTAATGAATGGATATCGATAAGTAATAGTTTTAATTTCTAAAATTTTGAGTATTGTAATTAAAGTAATTTTAAAAATCACTTAATTCATATTTTACAAACTTTACCATATTATATTCTAATTCATTGTTAATGAGAATTACTTTCTTTAATACGAATTTCCGCATTAAATATAATAATAAATGATTTTGTTAATGAATGGATATCGATAAGTAATAGTTTTAATTTCTAAAATTTTGAGTATTGTAATTAAAGTAATTTTAAAAATCACTTAATTCATATTTTACAAACTTTACCATATTATATTCTAATTCATTGTTAATGAGAATTACTTTCTTTAATACGAATTTCCGCATTAAATATAATAATAAATGATTTTGTTAATGAAAAGTTTTTGTTAAGCAGTAGTTTTCATTTCTAAAATTTTTAGTATTGTAATTAAAAATAATTCTAAAATTAATCTTTTACGAATTACCAAAAGAAGTTCTAATTTGTTCAATGAGAATTATTTTCGTTAATTTCTCCATTAAATATAATGATAAATTTTATTCGTTGAGTAATAGTTTTCACTTATAAAATTTTGAGTATTGTAATTAAAAGTAATTCTAAAAGTCCTCAAGTTAATACTTTAATGATGACGTCAAGGAAAACTTTTGTATAAAAGGTCGTGTTCTTAAACAAGCTACAGTTTACTATTTGAATTACGGTAACTATCACGTCATGGAAGCTTCAGCAATTTTACACCTGTACGGTTGTGGCGTATTTAAAGATGAAGAGCTTCCGGCTGTCTACGAAGACCTCTGCGAGAGGATAGTGATTCGCGGAGATCAGTTAACTCGTGAAGACGAAGACGTTTTCTTAAATTTGATTGAGAAGGTGATGGCAGAAAAGGTAAGTCTCAATAAAATTACTACTTATAATATTTTTTAATTTAATTTAATTTATTTTAGTCGACGGTTACGCGTCGTGATCTATACAAAGCAGAGAGTGTCAGTGTTAACGGTTCTGGTCCATCGGTAAGAAAAAAAAATATTTTAAAAATTTAAATTTATAAATTAATATTTAGATGCAAGGAAGTGGCACGACGATGAGTTCGTACAAATACTTTAACATCATGGCGGAGGGTGTGAAAGAAGTTAAAAAATTTAACGCTAGTGGCAAAGCCATGGTGTTTAAATTTAAAGAAACGGAAGAGGCGTCAAATCCTTTATTGTGGTTAGAGGTAAGATTATTACTTTTCTGCAACATTCTTTATGCATAGCTTATCAAATGATGTAATTTTAGAATGCCATTAATGAAATACTCGGACATCTGTTGAGGGATGCGGATCCGTCTGATCGAGTTGGAAATGACACTGCGTAACGACAATTATCCGGAGAAGCCTATTGGGATATCTTTTCGTCGCGTCGATCAGTTGAACGCTAAAGTGGTGATGGCAACTCTGGAGAAGATTCTACAAAGCAATGCAAATTTTTTCTCAAATGACGCTCTTCGCTTACATATGGATCGAGTCTCTCTTCCTGTAGGGTTTGGCGCATCTAGGGATCGTATGACGGGCGTTTCCTATGAAGAATTTTGTCGGCGTAAAAGGGGAATTCTCGTAGTTGAAAACGACGACACTTTATGCCTCGCTCGTGCTCTAGTGCTAGCAATTGCGTGGAAAGCTAAGGACCCCTTATTATACAGCCTCCAGCTAGCGGGAAACCTCCAAACAAAAAAACGAGCCGAAGACCTGTGTCGAGCCGCTGAAGTGAACCTCAACAACGGTGGTAACCGTGAACATATTCAACAGTTTCAAGACCACCTGGTAGATTATACTATTGTAGTTTATAATAACAGACTGGGTACTTCTGTTTATTATGAAGGGCCACGTTCGAGTGATAGGACAGTTTTAAACTTAATTTTAGAGAACAATCATTATAATGTAATAACCAATGTGTGTTCGGCATTCTCAACAATGTATTTTTGCGACTTGTGTCGTGCTCGCACAAACAATAAGAGGGCGCATAAAAACTGTAAATATATCTGCCCGGCGTGCCATTCGTCTCCACCGTGTAACATGGTCGAAGAAACTGTAGTCTGTACTTCATGCCATCGAGATTTCCGAGGGCAAGATTGTTACGAAGAACACAAAAAATCTCTATGCATTCAGTTAAAAAGATGTCAGACATGCTTTTCAAGTTTTTGGGTTGACAAACGGAAACCTCATATATGTGGATACAAACATTGCGCGAGCTGCAAGATTGACAAACCCATCCGCCATCACTGTTTTATGACGAAGAAACCCGTAAATAAAAAGAAAATGGACGCTAACTTTGTATTCGTATTTTACGACTTCGAGTGCAGGCAAGATACTCCCTTGGAAGGAACTACCAATATGTTCTTGCATATCCCTACATTGTGTGTAGCACAACAGGTGTGCAAATCATGTATTACTATACAAAACATCTCCGAGGACTGTAGAAACTGTGGCCGGCGTCAACATATCTTTAAAAAGGATCCTGTTGGTGAATTTTTAGATTTTGTTGCAAACCTGCGGAAAAGGTGTAAGGGATACATTGTCACGCTGGCGCACAACATGAAAGGGTATGACGGTACTTTTATTTTAAAAACTCTTTTATCTCGACGGACTACATGGAATCCTAAAATTATTGCGACTGGAACTAAACTTATGTCTATTAACTGCGACGGTAATATTAAGTTTATAGACTCAATAAATTATATGCCGATGCCTCTAGCGAAGCTGCCGAAGACATTTGGTTTTTCCGGATCTAAAGGATTTTTTCCACACTTTTTTAACACTGCGGAAAATCAAGATTACGTTGGACCACTACCATCCAAAGAGTTTTATGGTTACGATGAAATGACGGATTCTACACGGGACGAGTTTATTTCTTGGTACGAAGAGCAAGTCAACAACAACGTTGTTTTTAATTTTCAATCGGAGATAGTTAAATACTGTATAAGCGATGTAGATATACTGAGAAAAGCATGTCTAGATTTTTGGAGTCGATTTACCAAATCAAATGGTGTTGATCCTTTCCGAGAGTCATGTACCATAGCAGGCGCTTGCAATACAGTTTTTAGAAGACATTTCCTGAAAGATGATACTATAGGGCTTATACCACCAAATGGCTATAGAATGGCAGATCAACAATCTTCTATCGCAATTAAGTGGCTGCTATGGTTGGAACATTCGTCTGGAATCACAATTCAACACGCGGGAAATGGTCGAGAAGTTCGGCTGCAACAGGGTATCCTAGTGGATGGTTTTTGTGCTAGAACGAACAATGTATACCAATTTCACGGTTGTTATTTTCATGGTTGTGAGATATGTTTCCCGAATCAGACCGCAGAACTCGGGGGCAATAAAAATGAATCTATGTCTGCTAGACGAGAAAAACAGAAGCGATTTCAGCCCGCATACGGTCGTACGGATACAACTTAATCGAGATTAAAGAATGCCAGTTTAAAAGTTTTCTTAAAACTAACATCCAAGCAAACCAATTTGTGTCTGACAATGACTTTCTTCAAAACGAGCCTTTGAATCCTCGAGACAGTTTCTTCGGAGGTCGCACCAACGCGGTGAAGCTTATATCCCAAATGTGCAGAGAATGAAACCATTCGATACCTTGACGTCTGTTCTTTATATCCTTACGTCAATAAATATAAAAAATATCCTCTTGGTCATCCTAAGATTCATGTAGGGAATAATGCATGTCAGCGTTTGTCTTTGGATACTGTTGAAGGCATTATTAAATGCACAATACTTCCACCAACAAACCTTTACCACCCCGTCTTACCTTGCAGAATGCATGGAAAACTTATGTTTATTTTATGTAGGGTTTGCGGAGAAACCATGTCAAATCGTGATTGCAACCACACCGACAACGAACGTAAGTTTACTGGTACGTTTGTTGCTGACGAAGTCAGAGAAGCGCTAAGCCAAGGATACAAAGTGTTGGAAGTGTCAGAAGTTTGGGAGTACGAAGTTGTCGAATACAATAAAGACACCAGAACCGGAGGACTGTTCTCATCCTACGTAGATAAGTTTTTAAAACTAAAGCAAGAGTGCAGCGGTTGGCCCACATGGTGCACCAGTGAGCAGTTAAAGGATCGTTATGTCCGTGAATACCTGGAAAAAGAAGGAGTTGCTTTAGACAAGGACAACATTTCAGTAAACCCTGGATTGCGCTACATCGCGAAACTATGCCTAAACAGCTTTTGGGGAAAATTTGCACAAAGGGAGAACTTGATGCAATGTTCTATTCTGCAGGACCCCTACGAGTTGTTCAAAATGTTGACGGATCCTTCGGTAGAAGCTCACATGCTAACAGTTATTGACGATGATACCGTCATACTCAATTGGGATAGACCCGATGACGGAATCGTTCCTCTCAAAACCGTTAATGTGGCTTTGGCGGCTTATACTACAGCTCACGCTAGATTAGAACTATACACATATCTGAAAAAATTGGACAAGCGCGTGTTATATTTCGACACAGATTCAGTTATCTTCACAGAAAAGAGTGGTGATTGGATTCCTCGAACTGGAGATTACCTCGGTAACATGACGGATGAAATTGAAAGTTATGGACCAGGCAGCAGAATTGTGGAGTTTGTCAGCGGTGGGCCCAAGAATTACGCACTTAAGATATTTTCGACGAAAAATAATAAATACGAGTATGTATGCAAAGTTAAAGGTATTGTCAAAAATTTTAAAAATGCTCAAACTGTTAACTTCGAACATCTGAAAAACATGGTATTGGGAGAAGCAGAAGCTACGTACGTCAACACTGATCGCCGTATAGTTCGCAATTCCATGTACGACGTAATCTCCAAACCTGAGAGGAAAGTCTTTCGGGTTAATTACACCAAAAGGCGTCGGGTAGATGATACCATGGATACTCTACCTTACGGCTATAGAAACACTTAATGTTTTTTTTTTTTTTATTGCTGTTGCATATCCTTAGATGTAAAGTTATAAGTTTGTAAATAAATTTGTGTATTTATATATATTTGTAATTCAATTCTTATACATATTTCTTTAATTAAATAGTTGTATATTTTTTACCAAATAAAAACACTGTAATTTAATAATAATTATTTTATTTGCTAAAATTTTATTGCATTTTTCTTATTATTAATATTGTTCTTATTTATTTGGAAATGTCTAATTACTTCGTTAAATATTTTGTGTAATAAGAACACTTAAATAGCAACTAATTGCTTTTTAGTTTGTTGATGTGTACAAAAAAACCTATAAAGTATCTAGTACAGTGGTTTTGTTAAAATACAAAGTAGACAATAGACTAATGGAAACATCATTTTTATTAAATCCTTATTAAACATTTCTAAAAATTCTAACATACTTATACCACAAAGTCTAAAATATAAATATACAAGACAATATTGACCGCAAAACATAGAATGAAAATCTTGTAAAATTTTACAATTAAAAGTCCAAGTACAACTACTTCTTTCTAAAAATTTTTTATGATATCCTAAAGGTGGTCTTCCAAAAGAATCAAAGTATTCTCCATGTCCATATTCATCAATGTAAAACGCTGCCCAATGTTCACCAGGTTTATATGAGGGGTCGGTGTTTGCAATAATAGCACAAGGTCTCTGTATACGCCATGGTAGTTGATTAGAAGCACATACAAGTCGATGTACATTCTTGGTGGTCGGGATATTCTTCAAACATTGTTGAATTTCTACCGCATTCATCTCGGCTATTAAGCTTTGACCATTCGCATAAAATTAAAGCGTGTTCCAGAGCACACGAAGGGTTTTCAATGTGATGATGTAGACATTTGATTGCTTGCATCTCTTTTTTTAGTTCTTTAAAGGTTGGACAACTGAGCCCCTCCATGTTAACTACCGGTTTATTTAAAAATTTTAAAGTGTTTTGCTTTTCATAGCCTTTAACAAAAATACCGTTAAAAGGCATCAATAATTTTCTAAGTTCGTCTTCAAAATCTTCATAATTTATGTATCCAGTGCTCCATCGTAAACCATGAAAATAATTTTCCAGGTAATAAATTTCGTTTTTCACTGATTTTGGCAAAGTAGAATAAGGCGTTGGTGGCTTTATGAGCAAAACTTCGCAATAGTCACCATCTGACGAAACAACTGCAACTTCTTTAGGAATAAATTTTTTGTCTTCTCCACGAAAACCTTGCAAATCAACAAACGCGTCCATTCTTCTCGAGTGTTAAGTAATAACTAAGTTGAGTAAAATGTTGAGTATTCTTAACTACTAAAATCCACCATTACATTTCTATGTTTATCAATTTCTATGACGTTGTCAAATTCTGCGTAAACTAAACAGTTTATAGTTTCACTTAACGCATCTTCAAATCCAACTTCTATGCGCAACGAACCATTTTTACAAGATTCCAATGTGTATTAGCATTTGCCGATAAATCCGGTGTTAAATCAAAAGCCATTAAACAGAATCCTTTAGGGTAATCTTCTCGAGATATATCATTTCCTTCATTTAAGAAATGAATGCCGGTTCCGGAGTATAAAGTATGATATGCTCGCACGTACAAGCCTGATTTTGTAAAATCCGGTTGAAGTGGTTTTGACGGAATTTGTTGACCATCAATATACAAGGACAGGTAATTAATTTTATAATGATGAAAATTAAACGGGTTGGTAGCGTAATCTCCATTGAACGCTTTATTTGACACAAATCCAATAATACAACGTTTAGGTAATTGGCCTAAGAAAACGTTGTCTAAAGACTTTCGTTGTATCCCTGATGGAATAGTCAATACTTTAACATCGGCTTTGGTTATTGGATATTTTGCGGAAGTAGATTCTAACGCTTTTGTGTGTGCAATTAGAATTGTAGGATTGATTTTCATTCTTCTCACTAAAAGACTGGCTTCTAAAATTTTCACCTTGTATGTAGACCCGGATTTAGCCATTAAATTAAACGAATCTCTTGTACGAACAAATTTTATCTTCATTTCGACGCCGTTAAGAAGAAATTTTTCTTGATTAAATATGTCAGAGTGGACATGTCCTATCATCTCGATTTGGTTATTTTCGGAAGTAAAAGATTTTCTTTTAACGAATCCCACATTGTCTTCCGTCAAATTATCCATTTTTCCTGGTGTATCACTATGCCATAAACTACACGATAAATGTGAAGATTTGGCTTCTGATCCATAGTTTAGTAAAGTTTCAATATAAGAACGGTATGCATACGTATTATTAGGCGGAGATACAAGTTTCTGATTTAAATAAATCTCAACTTGACTAAATAGAGAATGTAACCAATTATTTACGGGTCCTACAGCATCCTCAAGATTTAACGAAGTATCGTCTTGTCTCACGATTTTGGCTGTTACATACAACATTGTTTGGCTTAAATCCAAGTAATCATTGCCGTTGCCAGGTATAACAAATTCAATCGGTGCGTCGTCAGTTAACGAAGATAGTGGCTTGTAGAAAATCCATTCGCCAGATTCTATACTTGTTTGAGTTGATGGAAGAGCAAATAAATCTAATTCAGATTTAATGCATTCGCAAGATTGAGCGTGAAGAAAAGCCATTATTAATTTCTGTCAAAAATATCGTTGTAATTAACTTTCGAACTAGCAGGCTTGCGTCTAGAATTTGACGTCTTCTTGTTAATTACAGACAGAGAATGACTAGTTATTTTTTGACGCCGTTTTTTATATCCAGAACCCTGCATCAGATTTTCAATTTTAGTGTCTGCTTTGCGTTTCAAACTCTGACCGGCTTCGCGCATTCTATCTTCAAACGATTCTTTGATTGGCCGGTTTTCCACAATATTTCCTAAAATATTACTTCCCGTTCTCAACGCTTCTTTTCCTACTGCTTTCACGCCTGACTTAAACAATGGTAAAATTGAACGAAATATACCCCCTAACCAACTTCCAATTCCATGACCTCTTTGATATGGGGCTCCTCGGTAAATAACACCAATTCCACTACCGGCTTGATTAATGTAATATTGTTGATATGGACACGCCATTTTAATTAAGTTTTTTGAAATGAAGTTTCAAATTCAGCGTACCAAACTCGAATGGCATAGAAGCTGCCGTGTCGGTCCTTATATTTATTTCTATATTTTCAAATTCTTTTCTCATAAGGGGTATGTAATGTACAGGAGAAAATACTACATCTTTGTGACATCCGTAATTGTAATTATCAGAAGTGACATTGACAATTCGCAATAAAGGTGCTAAGACATCTCCTACTAGTTGTGGTTCTACAATATCACAATAAATAAACATTTGAGATGGTATACCTGTCCATATGTTTGCTGGATGAGCTGAAGTTTTTTCTTTTGCTAAATTTTGATCGGGTCGAAAGCCTCGCTGAAGGGCTAATTTTCTTGACAACCGCAGTACAGATAATGTCGTGTTTACTTTTAAGAAAACTCTTTTTGTTATTCTGTTGTATTTAAAGTTTATCAGTTTCCTTATTATTTCGTGGTTATTAATTTCAGTAATAACGTCTTCGATTGATTCGTAGTTTCCTGGAGAAATTTTTACAATATGCCATTCTTGATAAGAAAAATGAATTGAATCTTTATTGTCAAGAAAATGTTTCGTTGCAAGATTTAACACTTCTTCGAGACTTAACTCGTGTTCTTCGGGTGGTTCAGTCCTATAGTACATTAAGTTATCAGTTTCTCCAACTGCTAAAAACGAACACGGATATTGAATTTCAGAAATTCCAACAACCCATTCCCCAGTCAATCTTACTCGTTTAGGTAATTGTGTCATAAAATTTGCAGTTGTATTGTTAGGGTAGTAATTCATAGAGCTGTTACTTAGCAATGTTAAATAAAACTCATTCTCGGTATTCATAATTGGTGCAATTCGTTCGATAGGACCCAAGAATTAAATTTATCGCTATATCCTTGCCACTTTACAAAATACTGTTTATTTATTCCGCGGCCTTTTTCTTTTAACAATTTCTCAATTTTATATCTTGTGTCACTAGTAATTGTAATAGGTTGTAATTCTTCTTCATAAAACGTTCCTTCAATTGGCTCGCTATTTAAATCAACAACTCGGTAAACAGGAGGTTTGCGATTAATAACTTCACTTATTTTAAACACTTCTTCGCTCCAATTTGTTGTATAACCCTTCTCAAAGATCTGTTTAGTTCTACTAATCCTTACATGTTGAGCGACTTTATATTTGGGTATTCGTTCTAGACCAACTCCACTGCTGTACAGGTTTTGCCAAACTTGTAAAATATTTGAATCATTTACATCATTGGGCGCCATTTTAATGCTCCTATGATATCTATTATTATAAGACAATAATAAATTTTGTAGCACATCAATGTACCGATATGAATTGGAATAAGTAAAATAACGCCACATTCTTGTTTTAAGAGTTCTATTGAATCGTTCAACTACAGCGGCTTTCACGTCCGGATTATTCGTAACATAAAAATGAATCTCGTGTTCTTTGAAAAAATTTTGAACAGTTTTTGCGACAAATTCTTTTCCTTTATCCGTTTGAATGTTTAATGGGCAATTTTGACATTCGTTAAAAATATCTGCAAAGGCTTCAATAACGTTCTTGGCTGTTTTAGTTTTTAGCGGTCTAGCCCAAGCCTTTTTACTAAATACGTCAATTACGGTTAAAATGTAATTATAGTTGTCGTTATATTTTTTTAAACTTTGCATATCACATAAATCTGCCTGCCATAATTCAAATATATTGTTTACAATGTATTTGTTTCTTGGAAAACGTTTTTTGTTAGGTTTATGTACCGTATACGATTCTTGTTGTTGTAACCATTTTTCAACACTGGGGCGATTATGTTTATACTTTACTGATTGAAATAAGTCATTTGCACCCGCAAACCCGCTAACGTGAGCTGGATCGTAATATACGGTGTCCATCATCAAAGTTTGAAAGATTCCCAGTTTAAAACTCTTGACCTGCGGTTCGATCTTCTCGGGGTTTCAGCTACTAACTGCCTCAACTCGTCATCACCATCATAGTTTGGCGCAATACTTTGATCACTTCTAAGTGGCGAACTTGCCGCTAGTTGCTCATTTCTAGTTTGTGAAATACCTCGACGTTTTAAATTTCCAATAAGTTCTTGCGGGAAATTAATTTCTTTCATATAAGAAGCAAGTTGCTGCCAGCCTTTAGGACTACTAGTTTTTCTCGGTCTTATAGCATCATGCACCAAATCAATAATATTCGAAGATGGTATATTTTCTCCTTTTATTGTTACAACTCCATTCTTATCCCATACTATGTCTCCTGAAGTGTTCAAAATTCTTAAAAAGTTTTCTGCTTTTTTCTTATATGTAGGAGGTAGCGTGTTTATTATATCAGCATCCGCTACCTTCGTCATCTTTTCATCTTCAACTGAAATGCTAACAGGCTGTCGAATTTCGCCGACAAAATGTAAATACCTTTGAAGAATCTGATTATACATATTCCATTTATCGTGGTCTGACAGTTTTGAATTTAAAACTTTGTTCATTTCGATGTCCAACTCTGACAACACATTGTTTTGCGTAGGTTCGGGATTAGTTTTTAACCGCTGTATTAATTCCGGAGGAACAATGATCATCTTTTTAGCGTGTTCCATATTAATTAAAAAGACTTCCTAACACACCGCTAATTAAGGGTGCTAAGAGAAACGGTAGAAATGCGCCTCCTTGTTGTAATAAAATCTGTTTTCTTTTTAATGGATTCTCCCTGTTTTACTATTCGTCTCAACGTGTTTTTATGACGAGAGAGCCGTCTCTTCTGCGTTCCTGACAATGGAACTTTTCCTTTTAAAGTATTGTAGATGCATTCACAGATACAATGTATTTGCTTATCGCTGGCACACTTTAGCAAAGCTTGTCGCTCATTAGGTCCTAATTTTGTCAAAGCCCGTAGAAGTTCCGCATGCTTGCTGAGTACGTTAGTCATTATGATTGAATGATGTCAAATTTATCTGAACTTGTGTATTTAAACCCTTTTTTAGGAATGTAAATGTAACATGCGCCGTCTTCGTTAAAAATTGACGTTCTGAAACGTACAATGTCAGGCGTACCTTGTTTTAAATCAAAAAGCAAATATCCATGTGGATTCGATGTTGCATCGTTATAAGCTTCTTCTAAAAACTTGGGGTTTTCCGGGTATACTTGCCTCGTTAAATGTTTTATTTGGGCTTTATCTCGTGGATTTTTAAATAGAACTATGTAATGGGCATTTAATGATATGTCGCGTTGTCCTTTACCTTGGTGAAAGACGTTTTGAGTTAGGAAAAATACGCTGAGGTTTCTATGATGACAACCTTTAGTAAATATATCTACAACAGAGCTGTTCGCTTCGCGCATAAAATCGTCAATGATTATTAAACTAGGTTCTGCTCCATCAAACGCATCCATAGACGGTAATCCTTGTTGAAATTTTATTTTTGGCAAATCTTTGTACAACGGTTGCCACTCATCATAAAACCATATGACGTTTTCAAATTTAGTCTCACAAACATTCATATTTTTTATAAAGTTTACAATAAAGTAAGATTTACCACAACCAGAGGGTCCTGCAACAATTGCTGAAAAAGGATGTTGAAATTGATACATGTTAATGGTCGTTATCTTAACGAAGACTAACTGCGTTCAAAATAAAACAAGTTTTATATACGAGAAAAAATCTTTATTTTTATTAGATATATTTTGTTTTATTACCTACATGTAATTACATTGTATAGTAAAAATACTAAATTATTTGTACAGAAAACGGTCGTCATATGTATCCATATAATTCTTTACCGCAATGTTCATAAAACTTGGAAATTTGTGAACTAATTCGTATAACATAAAATTTTTGTTGTACTTTTCTTTGAGAACTTTTTCGAAATCTTCATAACAAGCTTCCTGTTTTTTCTTTGCATCTACTAAATTCACCACATCGTGTATAAACTCTTGAAAAGGACAGTCACAGTTTTCTCTGTCGCTCAGTAGTGACGTAAAATAGAATATCATTCTTCTGATGCTTTGTAATGAACTAAGGCCAACATACAATTGAAATGTTTCTTCTACATTTTTAGACACAAATCGAACAGCGTTCACATCAGTTGTGTGCACTATATAATTTTCAAGATTATATTTACCCACATCTTTGTGACTGAGGTCTTCTATCATGTTGTCCAATACACTTAGAAACTCGGTAAATTGTGGTAATGTAAAGTAAACACCCGAATTAAAACCGGACTTTATTATTTTCAGGCAAGGTCTGAAGCCATTATAAACATCTATTCCTAAACGCGCAATTTTTGAGTAACTGTGATTTAATGAAATAGATACCTCATTAAACAACTCGTGTTTTTCGCGTACTTCTTTTGATTTATCTTCTAAACTATTGATACCGTATGATTTTTTGGCTTCGTTAAATAGGGTGTAATCTTTAGCGGTAGGAATGTACACTGGTGATGCTGGTGATCTATAATTATTCTTCCAATCTTCACGTTTAGAATAGGGTGTAAATTTCTTTACATCACGTGTTGTTTTAGCTGCCATCACAACAACTTTTATAATAAAGTGTTGGTTAGAATTGTGAACAAGAACTAACTAAGGTTTAGTAAAGAGGTGCTTTTATATCTTTATAGGGAAAGAATGTTTGTACAAAAGTATTTCTTGTAAAATGTTTGACACGTGACACATTAGAAAAACAGGTTAATGATTCAGCAATTTTGCCTTTCCGGTAAATATACAAGTAATGTAGTTGTTTCACATTCACTTTAAAAATTATTTTACCATTTTTGTACTAATCTTTTATAAGAAATTATTTACTGCAATTTTTTGTATACAATATTAAATTGACTGTTTAAAATCCAATACCCTCGTGGAGCATTAGCCAAAGTCGTTGGTTTGTAATCGAGAAACCCGGGTTCAAATCCAGGTACACCCACAGCTTTTTTTAATAAAAATATTTTCCTTCTCACTCGAATCATTAGTTCTTATGACGCATAAAAAATTACCAGATGATGTAAAATAAAAAAGGAAAATTGTGAGAGAAAAAAATCATTGTGAGAGAGAGAAGAAAAATTTCATTGTTAGAGAGAGAAAAATACTTTCACAAAAAACCAGAAAAATACTTTCACAAAAAAACCCTTCACCTACGTTCCCTCCGAGGTCAGTAATGACGTCAGGGAAAGTAAAAAGTGGAGGGGATTCTGTCCCTATTCTTCTAGTAACATAAATCAGTTCCATAATATCAGCCTAACACAATGTCATAAAACACAATCCCATGGCAGAATCCATAATTCGATAATAACTACATAAAACAATTCCATAAGAACTTCATAATACATAATAATAACATAAAGACGGCATAATACATAATAATTAAGTCAATCTTCAAATTTGGAATTGGCAGATAGAACAGGACAGTTTGGGGGTATAGGGTTAAGCCATTTTCGCATTCGGTCAGCTTCAAAGGTACCTTGGAATAGTGTCTGGGTTAACTGTAATCCTTCTATGTCGCGTAAAACATATCTGTCGTTTCCTAACACAGCTTTAACTTCATACGGTCCTCGATATTTCGGAATTAATTTCTTGTTTACGTTAGGGCTCGCGTCTGTATTCATAATCATAACGTAATCTCCAATCATATAAAATTTGGCAGGTTTTCTTAGTTTATTAAATGTTTTACTGCTATCTTCTTGTTGTCGTCCAACATTTACTGATGCTCTCTGTCTGATAGTTTCTAAATCTCTTACGTCATCGTGTAGACTGGCAATAAAATTTGCGATTTCATCTTGTTCTTTTCTTCTTTGTTTCACACCAAATAACAAAACACTTGGACCTACACCAGTTGACCTGTTTTCAGTATTATTAATGGAAAACTCAATTTCAGGCAATACTTCATCCCATCTATTAAGTTCTATTGTTAGCTTTGCCATAATTGGGGTTAATGTTCTGTTGACCATTCCGATTTGTCCATTTGCTTTAGGGGGTCCCGTCGCAATTAATACATGCTTAATATTCCAATTGTCTATAAATTTTTTGAAGTCTTTTGAAGTATAACAAGACCCTCTATCTGATATGATACGATCTGGTACATTGTATGATTGGAAATAAGATTCTAGATGTTTGATAATTTCTTTAGTATTAGTGGTTGCACAGGAAAAAAATTTGACAAACTTTGTGAATCCATCAATCACCTCGAATATGTATTTCTTTTTATGTTTAGTTGGTTCCAGTGGTTCATAATGATCAATGTGTAATGTATGGAATGGAAGGTTTCTTTTTTATATCGAATGTAAGAATCCTTCCTTCTTTCCAGTATTGCTGGAATACGAAATGCATTTAATACAATTTTCTATATGCTGCCTAACCACATCTTTTAATTTTGGGTACCAATAATATTCATTAATTATCTTGTACGTTTTTTCAACACCATAGTGTCCCATATTGTCGTGATACTGGTTTAATACATGGTAAATCATACATTGTGGCACATAAAATAATTCTAATTCTTTGGCTATCTTACAAATATCTGGGTCATGTGTTTGAATAATCATAAGGTTACGATCAAAAGAGTTATCTTCAATAATTAATATATTTTGTCTGCTACTATTCCTATCCAGTCCATCGCAGGATTCTAGGGTTAATATCCTTTTTCTCTAATGTTTGTTTTAAGCTATTACAATCAGTAAGTATAGTAAATTCTAATCCCTTAAGGTAGATGTCAAATCTCTGTAATCCATAAACAATAGCTAGTGTTTCTAACACAAAACTGTGATATTTTGCTTCCCGTTCCGTTCTTGCCCTACTAAAATATGAAATTGGATGGAAGTGGTTGTCTTCTTGTTTTTGCATCAAAATGCAACCAAATCCTTGTGCACTTGCATCACAAAATAATTGAGTTTCTGGTCTAGGGTTATAAATTTTTAAAATTAGTTGACTAATCAGTTTCTCTTTCAAAATTTTAAAAGCATTCAATTGAGATTCGGCAAAAATAAGAGGAACGTCTATCTTCACTAAATTATACAAAGGTCTAGCAATTTTTGAAAAATCTTTAACAAATCTTCGAAAGTATGACACTAACCCAAGAAATTGATGCAATTCGCGTACATTGTGAGGTGTAGAATAGTATTTTATGGACTTAGCTTGCGTATCACTCGGGCTAATCCCTTCGAAATTTATATTCTAACCCAAATAAGAAATTTGTGAATGGAAAAAATAACATTTTTCTAATTTCAGCTCTAATAAATTAGCAACTAAAATCTCAAACACTTCTAATACTTGTAAATGTTTATCTAAACTAAACTAAAAGAATGTCATCAATGTAAATAATAACTATGTCTTTTTCTAATAAGTCCCGAAAAGCTAAATCTATAAAGCGACTGAACATAGCAGGGCTATTATTAAGGCCAAATGGCATTTTTATTAACTCATACTGCCCATCTTCGACTACGAAACTAGTAAATTTTCTAGAATTTTCGACAACCGTAATATGATGAAAAGGATCCTTAAGATCCAATTTAGAATAAAATTTCTTACCTCTTAATTTATCAAGAAGATCTTGAATATTGGGTATTGGAAAATTGTCCCTTAGTGTCATATTATTCAATGACTTCTAATCCACACACATTCTAATCTGGTTATTCCTTTTTGTCACTAATACAACTTGCGACAAAGTACGTCTTCAATAATGGCTTTTAGATGTATTTTTTCGCAGTAGGATAATCGTCTCGGACGAAAAAAGAATGGAACAGGATTAGGAGTTATCCTAATGATTAGCTCCAAGTTTGTTACAGGAAGTTCCGGTCGCTTTGGATTAACATACTTATCTAAAAACAAATTATGTAGCGTACTCTTAATCTGATAACTCATTAAATGGTTAATATTTAGTTCAACGTCATCTTTTCTAATCTCATAATCAATGTTCATAATATCGTTAATCGGTTCCGAGTAATCGGATTCAAATTTATTTGAAAGAATAACGTTATCACAACTAAAATTTACCTGAATATTCTTTTCAAATAAATTACGACCTAATAAAGCAACATATTGAATAGTGTTTTTTTAACCACATAAAATTGTAAATCTAACTTAAAATCATCTATTGAAACATCAAAGTCTACAGTGCCCAACATCTCCAATACAGAACCGTTAACCCCACATAATTGGTTACTAATTTTATTAGGCATAATTATATTTTTGTCCTTGATCTTGTTTTCTAATATTAGAGATATCGGATTACTTGTATCTAAAATAGCCTTGGTGACAATGTACCCATCTTTATTTCGTAGTTTGACGTCTTTAAGAAACGCAGGCGTGAACTTGGTTTCCTCTATTACATTGGTTGTACTATCGGGATGGACATTCTCTTGGGGTGTGCTTGGTCCATTACTTCTACTCAAATAGTTACCACGACCTCGGCATGGGTAATTTTTTCTAGGACACTGTGTAATGAAATGACCTAACTCACCACAGTTAAAGCACGATCCTCGTTCTCTTCTTGGTTTTGTGCATTCGGAAGCCATGTGTCCTTGGACATTGCAGTTAAAGCATCTGGGTGAAGGTTTCTCAGTAAACCTTCTGCCGGATGTCTCACCAGTTTGTGGAAGAGCACTTGACTTCTTAACTTCCCCTGACTAATTAATCTGTGCCTGAGCTACACTTACACCCCGATCTTCATTTGTGGTATCGTTAAACACCGAAATAAGTTGATTTAATGATTTAAATTCTTTCATTCTAGCCATAGTGCGCAAATTGACATCAACAATTCCATCAACAACATATGATACCAGTGGAGATTCAACAAGGTTTAGTCTATTGCCAAACTTCTCACCCTTCTTCCACTTACAATTCTCAAATTGTTTCATTAATTTAATGCAATCTTCTCGTACATGAAACATTTTGTTTATCTCCTCCTCTAATTCTGATTATGTATATTCCACATGTGCGGGTTTGGAATAAAACCGTTTTAATGCTGATCCTCGTAGCTTGCCTATCACATTTAATAATATTTGTAATCATCGGCTGAATGTTTGTCTTTTATTTTGTGTATCCTCGTAAACCATGTTTTCACATCATCATCATCGAAACTGCAATTGAACTCGGGTATTAACGACTTCAATTGTGAATCTTCCACTTTTCCTCTTTGTTGCAAATTTAAAGCGTGAACTGTAGAAGTAACCAATTCTCCCAAACTTATTTGAAACTGGGTCGATTCCGAAATATTACCACTAGTTGCACCATTCATTTTTTGAGGTTAGCAAAACGTGCAGTCATATAAACCGAAAAAGGCTAATTTTAATACCATAATACCAGATTATACTTTTGTCGGAGTAATCCCACTTCTGAAAAATTGTTGAATCTACGTTGGATGGCCAAAAATAATCTTAGCTTTAGTTCAATTTTCGTTTATTCATTTCATCTACAGAACGATACATTTTTGCGAGTACTTCAATCCCTTTCCTACCTAACACACTTCAGACCATTTCTCTATCTCTTCAAATTTATTTCTTACACAATACACTCTTTTTTTAAACAATTGCATCAACAGAATGTTAGAATTGGGGACGAGCAAAAAAAGAACTTTGAAATTGTTATCACGCTCTATTTAAAATCTTATGGTTTTAAATATGTTCTTGTCTGTTGATTCTGTTGAAACTGCATTTTTTACTTCTCATTAAGTATACGTTTTGTTTATCGTAACTTCCTAAAAGTGGTATCATGATTTTTAACATTATTTCTTAATTTTTGAGTAATTAATACAGAAAATCAAATACAATAGCGGATGTCATTCATTTTATTAGACTATTAATTTTAATTGCATGCACGTTTGCTATTAACTAATAGAAACCTCGTCTAGGAAAATAATTAATGTCTTTCGATTAATTTTGTAGAAGATTCATCTTGGCTGATGGGTGATTTCTTGTCTATGAAGTTTTTTAAAGTCTTGTTATTGAGTGAAAAAAATTACATAAATGCATAATAGAAAAATTAAAAATTTAACTTTGATGTCTTCAATGGTAAATAAATAAAACATTTTGTTGAAGAAGAATTAATTGAAATTATAACTTGTTTTAAAATACAAAAAAAAATTAATGGCTTGGATCAACCAATTATGAGTGTATTTATGTCAAGGGGTTAACTACTGTTGAAGTTTGGTGTACACCGGTGATGAAGTACATAAAGCCTTTATATGAAGTATAAGTGAAGTACATGTAATATATCGATGGCTAATCCGCAAAACCACGTAAGTAAAATTTACCAACTTTACAGGAGAGACAAAAAACTGTCTCAAAAGTGTGTAAACGATACATACGTGGTTATGGCTATTGCACATTTGAAGGCTGTATAAATTTTTCACAGTTACGAGGTTTTGCAGGCACATGCGCAGCTTAAGAAGCTACAATTCTTTATAATAAACCCATTTTGGCAAATTTGTCACTTACGTGGTTTTGCGGATTAACCATCGATATGTGAAATACATAACGTTTGTATCAAGAATGTGGATCAATTGTTTTAGGAAAAAGATGCAAAATACATTGAAACGAAATACAGTAAATCTAAGTACTACATTCCGAAAAAAAACTGAACATATACATTGATTATGCATGTTCATAATAAGCATTCACATATTTCTTGAATGTTAGATTTCAAAACTTTAACATCTGCCGGTCAGTACCGTTTTTCACGAAACGAGAGGACTTTACCAAACCTTAAAAAAACAGGTTGACTCAATCTTACCAGTTTTTAATATTGGTGAAGTAGTTCATTGCTCAAAGTGGAGCCTTGTTTAAAATTTGACAATTTAATACAGTCAAACTGTATTAAATTGTCAAGTACGTTAAACATTGGTAAATATTTGGTAAATATTAGTAAATATTTTAAATGTGTAACAAATTTGAGTCAGTGATCAACTTCTCGACTATGAATTATTAGTGAAGTACATGAAGTATTTCGAATTATCGATGAAGCATGGTGTACATGATTTTGTCCTGGTGTTAACCCCTCGATTTATGTCCATCTTAATGTTTTTGAGTAGCAACCGCAAATTCCCATGAGTACTAATTTCTAGTCGGTTTCTTTTTTTTTCTGATGAAGCTTTTAACGTCAGTGAATCCACGTTCTACCAGATAGGAAGATAAAAAAGCAATTAACAGCTTCCATAGAATAACCCATAATGCTGGATATAAAATTGGGATCTGTTTTTGTAACCAAAAGTTGTCGTATCCTTGTTTCTAGTTTCAGCTCCTTATTTGTGGATAATTCAATAAGTTCCTCCTTTATTAGTATGTATTCGTCTATATTTGGGCTCTGAGTTTAACTACTTGCAAAAGGGTTCAACATCCAATCGAGAATATACAAGCGAAGAATCTTCAAATCTTTGGTTAAGGTTTGAATGAAGCGCCGTTAAGTGTTGACAATAAGCAAACAAATCTGGTTCTCGATTTTGCAATTTTGAAAGATTTGGAAACTGAGAACATTCTTCTCTTCCCAAGTTTTGTTTGTACAGCAAGTTTTGCAACAAACGCAGATATAACACTTACTTCTGTGTTAAGTAGTAAACGATTGTAGTAATCATCATTTTCCAAACAATGTTGAGTAAATAATCTCTTGTTTGTAGTGATTCATGCAAACGTTCACTAAGGTTCTTTGTGGCCAAATGGTGTCAATTAATGACACAATGTACCGATAATACATTTGGTATAGCTTGTTTTAAGTATGCTAGAAAGCCTCGGTGTCGTCCTACCATTTCCGGAGCACAGTCAGTAGCAACCGAAATGATATTAGTCAAGGGTATAGCTTTTACAGCGAAAAATCTGTTTAATTCAGTAAATCACGTTTCACATTTCGTATCAATTTCCAAAGCTAAAAGTAAAGCTTTGTTTCCTGATAATGTTGACACGTCAAGCTGTATAGACTCTGTACTCTCTCTATACTATAGATAATTCAGATGTTTTTAAGTAGTTACAGAGTTTTCTACACACTGAGCCATTTTGTCGATCCTTCTTCACAGTTGGTGGAATAAGTTCTTTGGCAGAAGTGTGCGGCTTTCTAGACTTCGCAATCATTAAAGAAATATTATAAGAAGCACGCAGTCAATCCTCATCTTTCTTAGATGTTGTCTCTATGAGTTCTTGCAATGTCGGTGTTTTTGAATACTTTTCTTTTCATGTTTGAAAAAACGTTAAATCTTTATCTTTTTTGTCACTATAGATTTTTATTAAATGTTCCTTAAAGGAAGGTTTAATTTAATCGTTTGATATCGTTTTATTACATAGAAGACCCATAGAAATAGTACTATTTCTTGGTGACAGAATAAATCTATATTTCATATGTTCAACACTGTATTGTCTTCATTTTTTCTTCGGCTCACTCATACTGTTATCTGAAAAAAAGGGGACCAAAAAGATATAGGAAAATATATATTATATATCAATATTTTTATTTGCAACAAACCAGTGCTCATTATAGTATTTTTTACTTTCCTATAAGGAAAGTATAGCGATCGCAATTTTTTTTCAAAAATTTTTTTTTGAAGAATTTTACGTTTCGTCTCCTCAATTAGAAAAACGTATTTTTGACAAAAAATTTTTGGGTGTGTCTGTGTGTACCGTTGTACCCACCATAACTCTCGATCCAAAAGTCCCAGTAACTTGAAATTTGGTATGGAGCTGGCTTTTCATATTATCTCCGTTCTATCAAAAGATGGGTCTGATAAAGAAACCGGAAGTGGGTGTATCCGCCATTTTTAACAGTTTTTTTTATATAATTTTGTACGAATGTAAATTATTCGAATTATTTTTATTGTTTCTTATCGAAACAATACTTCCTAACAAATTATTCAAATAATTTTTTTTCTATCATTAACAGTTTATTAGATATTTAATTTAAATTTCAAGTGAATTTCATTATATAATCTAGGTTCGCATCCTGTCTGTGACGATTTAAAAAAAAATTTTTTTTTGCATAAATTTACGTTTCAAGGTCTCCTAAGTCAGAAAAAAATATTTTTGACAAAAAAATGTTGGGTGTCTGTGTTTGTGTCTGTCTGTGTCTAACGATGTACCCACGATAACTCTCGAACCAAGAGTCCTAGTAACTTGAAACTTGGTATACAGTTGGATTTTCATATTCTCTCGGCTTTATCAAAAGATAGATCTGATAAAGATACTGGAAGTAGGTGTATCCGCCATTTTGAACAATTTTTCTTATATAATTTTGTACGAATGTAAATTATTCGAATTATTTTTACAGTTTCTTATAAAGATAATTCCTCTTAACAATTTATTCAAAAATTTTTTTTTCTAACATTAACAGTGTAGTAGATATTTAATTTATAATTTAAAGTGATTTCCATTATATAATCTATGCTCGAATCCTGTCTGCGACGATTTTTTTTTAGAAGAAATGAATAGCCGGTTGCCAAAAGTCTGGTTAATTGGCGATTTACTAATCGTTTTTAATACAAACATATCACTTCAAAGTGGTTTTATGACAACATAATCTTATAAAAATACATTTCTTCATCATTCCTTATAGGAAAGTCGTGTGGTGGCCACACCAGTTTTTTTTTAAATGGGATGCTGCTATGTAACGCTCTTTTGAATTAATTATTTGTAATCTAAGGATAAAATTTCAAGTAAATGTCACATATTGTGTAGGTACTCATTGTGTATCAATTAATTTTTTAAGTTTTAATTTTTCACGGACCCGCTGAATAATCCTGGGGACCGCTGGGTTTGTAGGGACCACTTTGGGAACTACTGGTCTAGAGAGAGGAGACAGCAAAATTCTTATTATCATGTGTGCTGTAAAAAATACGATTAAAACGTAGAAATTAATATTACAACTTTGGGAACCAGTTTTAATTAGGTGTTGTTTTCTTAAATAACCATATCATTATAATACGCAAATATTAAGGCAGCACCTAATGCATCTTTCCTATTATTAATTTCTTTGCTGATACTTTCTTTCCACAAGTTGACGGCCTACATAGACTGTGGTTTGCAGTTTTTCATGACGGTAATTGACAGTAAGCATCGATATTTATATTCTTATTTGGTAGATTCCATGTTGCTTCTACAACGGTTTTGATGAAAACAATATTACACACTTGAAAATTACTTCGCATAGTATTTTGCTTTTGTATTTTTCTTGTATTTCTTGTTATATAAAACTGAAAAAAAGGGAAGTAATTTACCCAAAATAGTTTGAATTTCTGAAAATTATACCCATGTAAGTAGCAAAATCTAATACGATTCAAAATCCAACAAAATTATAGTATTTGTTTTGCCGTTAGAGAATGGTATACCTAAATTCAAACTGGTACAAAAGCTGCATATACACTGCTATTTGTATGTGGAGTTAAATGCCGAGAATCTGTTAAAATTACTCTTAAAATTTAACCCGCATACTTGGGGATTAAACGCATATACAGCCATGACCATAAGTATTGAGCACTCAAGTTAAATATTGAGTTTTCTGAATAATATCAAATTGAAATAAATTGAAACAATTTGTATAGGAAATGTTTATTATTCACAAAAATGTGTTACAATTTTATAGATCTTACGAACCTTGCACGGCCAACTCACACAGTCGGAGATAAAGGAGGTTCAAATAAATAACAGTTAAAGAGCGCCAGATCTTTTATAAGTAAAACTTCTGTTTCGATCAAGACAGAAGGTCCAAGCTTGTAACGAATTTCAGGTTCGTAATCCTTGTTATACTGGTTTTCGTGTAACCAACAAAAAGAAAGATATGTTACCATAAAGGAAAGATAAAATATGTATAACAACTTTAATTTAATAACTTAGATTATTAACGAATCTCTGAAATTTTGTGGTACATTCTTAATCCATAAATGCCGGAAGTATCGGCAACACACAATACATAAGTTTACACGATGGCGAAGACAAATTAGACTTGTTATCAAATTCAGAAGGAAATTACCAAAGAATTCTAAAAACTAATAGGAAAATCTTACCCTATGACGAATAAACTACACGAAATGCGTTTTCAAATTAGAATTTTATTTCCATTAACGCCGATGTTATAAGATATACGATCACAAGCACGAGTTTAAGTCGTTGGAAGTTTGACATCTTAACAGGAGATGAAATAAAACTAAACTCGGCAGAGAGCGTCAAAAACAGAAATCTAATTTGAATGTAATGAATATACAAGGTATTACGTTATTATTGCAGAAAATCTTTTTGGTAAAGAGTCTATAAGCTTTTTACTATTTTCGGGACTTATAGCGTTCCATTCTAGGCGGAAGCAATCCTTTAACTCTTCTTTTGACTTAACTGTGACGCCTCGACGAGCTCAATATTGTTTTCTTGAAACCAAGCCATTGTGCAGGCAGCTTTGTGGTAGGTTGCATTAGCTTGTTGGACCTTAACTCCGTCCATGTTTGTATCGCCAAAAAGTTAGGTAAAAGAGGCAGTAATGAATATTCTAGGACATTTATGTATTTTATCGCGTTCAGACGGCCTTCACAGACGAACGTTTGCCTGACCCTAGAAGCGCTCAAGCAGCCTTAGATCATAAAACTGTCTCCGTCGTGTTTTACGATCAGCACCACACACTCTGGTTTAAATTCTCCGTCTACCCGGCGACGGAAATCTGAAATGAGAATAAATACTGTTGCACATTTTTTTTTGTTAATAAATTTTATTTTCTAATGAAATAGTTAAAAGTTGATAGAACATCACATTGATTATCTTACCTGAAAGTTTGATTCGTCTGACCACAGGATATTTGACCAATGTTCGATGAAACAAGAGATTTTAGAGCCCACTCATATCGTGCCTTTTTATTTTTGTCGGAGAGCCATGGATTCTTCTTGGCTTTCGTTCTGATGTTGTTTTCCACAATTGTACGGAAAATGTTCCTAACTTATTTTATAGTTGAGATTTTGACGGCGTTACTTGTCAATAGATCATTGACTTTCGCTGTTCAATGACAGCTTTTCTACCTTGCGTACTAATTTATAGTTTTCTATATATCATACGTGGTATTTTTACCACAGGATGGCGTTCCAAAAACATTTCAAATATGTTTCTCGTATGTTTTAGTACAACAAATCTTTTTTGGCTTCCGTCCGTTTTGATGTATTTTACAGGCATCACAAATTTGCTCATATCTTATAATTACTAAAAACAACAATAGTTTTGTTTTCATATAAGTTAAATTGTAATAATATGTAATTGTCAAATTAATTTCAAAAACAATTGAATTTCGTCATTACAGGTTTCAGTTTTATCGACATATGTTATTAAATTATAATTAAAATCAATACTTAAATATTAAGTGCTTTTAATAAATTTTTATTATAAAGGTCAGCACAAAAAATGACGTGTATCACACATCCTAAAAGTATTTTGCGAATATTCGCATTTTGTAGGCCTCGGCTAAACCTCGGCTTACAAATATGCTCATGCTTTGCAAAATAGCACTTTATGGACTAGTGGTACAAATAACTATTTTCGACTTGTCATTTGCAAAACAATATCATTCTGCGTTTACTGATTTGGTTTAGTTTAGACATCTATGTTTATTCATTCGTATACGGGGTCATTCACATAGTGAATTGATTCAACGAATTTTCTGTAAACATTCTAATAAATTAATTGTAAAATGTTCGTCTACTCACTGACCAGCCAATGAAAATATTTTTCCACCACAGTTTGAGTTTAAAAATATTTCCTTTCCTGTTTACTCGTTAAGATATTTCGATATCGTCATTAAAGATACTATGTTGCATTAATCTGAAACATTTTCAATATTCTATTGGAAATGTTTAAGATTTTTGTTGACATCATAATCAGGTATATGTTTCTTTAAAAAGCAACTAATTCACATTATTTGGTAATATTAACATTATCGTAAATTAATAAAATTGTTTTTGCCATATATTGGTCTCATATGATAAAGTTTGAGGTTTTGATGATTCGTACACTCTAAAATTACTTCTGACAAGCTCTTAATAAGCTCTCTAGTTTCTATTTCACAAAAAGATCATATTCCTGTTCATCGTGATTATGGAACTTGAAAAGCAGTAAATGTGTACCTATATCAATATTGTGACCATCTTTCTTCAGTTATATAATGGTTATATATACTTTTTTAAAATACAAATCTCTCAGGTGTTAAAAACTGTTTTTGTTTGCTACTCAATTTTTATAGCAACATTTCAATCCAAAACCAACACCGTGATTTACTAGAGAAATTTTTGTTATAATGTTTGATAACAACTGTTTAAGACTGAAAAAAATGGTACCTATACACAATTTCTTATTGAGTTGCTATTCAAATCGAAGTTATTTTCAACAGTCGTCTCTCGTTAAACAATGCAGTATGTATCGAATTTTTTTATATATTAGTTTTCTGAAACGGCACTTCCTCAGCTGTAAAAAAAACCAACGATCTTTGAGTGCATAAGTACTGACTACAAAAAGTGATTTCTTGTACAAATGTACTCAAAAGTATTCTCATCGACCTAATCTATTAATAATAAAGAGCGGTGTTTCCCAAACTTTTTAATTTTTGCCACTAGGTAGAATCTTAAAAACAATCCGCACTGTATATTACATTGTGAGAAAAAAATTGATTTGCGTGCAAAATTTAAATTTTCATAAAAATTGAATGCTGAAATCACTCTTCGTTACGATATAATTTATAAATTCTAAAATATTTTAATATTTTTAAAGTTATTTAAAAAAAGTGTACCACCGAGCATTTATTATACACCGGGTGTACAGTGTTAAGTAGTAACACGTTTTATATGATACGCTTTATTCATATATGTATATTCAGTAGCTCAACAATTCTAAAGTGTAAACATAAAGACAATACATTATTACATCAATTCCTTTTCTTCGGACATTGAAAGTTTAGGATTTATATAAAGGAAAACTTTAATCAATTCAATCTTTACAAATGTTACACTGTCAACGTAGATAGAATCTTTTCTTTAATAATAAAAGTGTTGATGTGTATTTTATAAACTTGTGTTCTGTAAATCCATTTATTTTCTCTTATTTGTAGTTTTTAGAGAATACTGAAAGCTTTTTAGCGTAAGGATTTTACTTACTCGGTAACTGTCCTTATATTGTTGAGAATATAGCTTTTAAAAGAAAAACAAAAGTTTATAAATTCAACAAAAAAACTGTTTCACTGCAGCTACATTGAATTATAGCGTTTTATATTTATTGCAAATTTATGTTTTATCCGAGGCTAAATTAATTTATGGAAAATGTGGTTCATTTTTATCATTAATCATTAATTTAACAAATGGTATAAATTAAATGCAAGTGTAATTGTATTTATAATATGAAACATCACGGTAAATTAATTTCATTAATTAATGCTGTTCGTACAGAGTAATTACGCGTTTTAAAAAGCAGTTTCAAAGCGACTTTTCGCCACAGACTGTTACATAATTATAGAGTGAAGAATTGAGTATGTATTTTGTTTATTCTAAATTTTTTTATTACTATCCACACTACCGAGTATTGTCGGAAAATTTAATGAGAGAACTATTGTGGGGAAGTAGAAATAACAAATTCGTTTTACGTGGTGCCCGTGTATTAAATGTCTGTTTAATTATGAATAACTTTACTTTCAATTAAAGTCTCGCATGATCTGTAACAAAGCGCAAAAAAGTAATCTCTAGACACCATATTTTCATGAATTCAAAGCACAACAACAACAAAATCGTAGGTGTTTCCAAATTATTTTGTTGGCGCAGTAAGGATCAAGAAATTTGCTTATCGGTTTTAACTCATTCCCATTTGCATTTTGTACATTTGTGATTGGCGCTTCCTTGAATTGTTCGTTTTGTTCTTTCATCTTTAAGATCTGCTGCTTGACTGCGTCTTGGAGTTGTTATCTCTTGTTAGCAAATACGGATATCAATTTTGACAGAGCTCTTCTTGACTTTACGTTACTTTTTTTTTATCTTTGTCATAATTATTTTTTCCGACATTGTCGTATCTATATTTCTATTCTTTTGTTGAGCTTCGCTAAAGCTTTTTAACGCGTTTGTTCTATTTTATAGCGTTTTCAAAAGAGTTGGACAAAACAGAAATTATGGCTGGATTAATCCTTTCTCAAGTCCTTTCCACGTAGTTTACTGAAATTTATTTTCAACTTGGAAGTCGTAGTGCTTTTCGTCAACTATAACCACGACTTTTCTAAAACAATATATATGGCCAAGATATTATTAAAGCTTTCGATCGCCGACTTGAGAGGTCCTAGATGGTATTCAGGATAACTATGTAAGGTTCGATCGTCTTTAGGTATTAGATTTATAATTGCTTTTTGTTTGCCACGCGTCTTATTGAAAAGTATATACAGTATGTCGCACGCAAGTACCTTAACAATTTTTTTGTAAATTTTGGACGAAATATTCTTTACCTGTGCATAAGGAATAAACTGTTGCGAAATTTATTTTAAAGTTACTGTAGGATAACCAAAGACATAAAAACTTAAGAATATATAATATTAACAAAATCACAAAAAACGTCTACCTACAACAATACATACATTCGTAATGCTTATTAAATGGCGGTTTGTTGTGCATCACGCGCCGGAAAATATAGAACTACCAACCGCTATACCAACTTAAAATAAGGCGGCAGTTTCAAATTCAAAAATGTACTGCCTACAGTTCGGGTATCCTGACAAATTGATCGCATTTGATCAATTAATAACAGAATCAATTTAAATGGAATTATCATTAACTCACGCTTTCATATTACTAAAATCTAATATGCTTTTATAAGATATTTGACTATGCTGAACGCTTGGGATATCCTCAATTACGTAACGACTATTGGGCAAAATCTGAGTAACAATATATGGACCTTTATATTTTGGTATTCACTTTTTGTTAACGCCCGGCGTCACATCAGCATTAGTAATTACAACATAGTCGTCTACGACATAACTATGAGGCGTTTTATGCTTTCTATCAAAGTAGTGCTTGATACGAATTTGTTCTAAGTTTATATTGTTTAGAGCGAAATCTCTAACGTGACTTATATCTCGTTTTCTTTCTGTATTTTGGGAATCTAATAATTCACGAAGAAGATCTACAACTTCTCCCTTCTGAACTTGGCCAAACAACAAAATAGAAGGAACTTGTTTAGTACTTCTACAACAGGTGTTATTGTGAGCAAATGCGACATCCGGAAGAGCAATGTGCCACTGTTTTAACGACGGAGTTAACTTACTCAACATTGCCGTTATATCCCTCTTAATGCGTTCGAATTGCCCGTTAGCACGAGGTGAACAATCACTTAAAAGCTTTTCAAATGATGATAATTTTGAATATATGTTTTCAAATGTTTAATAACTTCACTAGCGTTAGTAGTACAACAAGGGTATAATTTCAAAAACATGGAAAAATCATCTATTATTTCAAAAACATTCTTATAACCTAAACGCGTTTTCTCCAGTGGACCGTATGATCTATATATGTAACGTGTTCCAAGGAACGTTACCTTTCAGTACGAAAATACCTTCTTTCTTTTTCACTCTGTCGCGCAAATTGGGAAAACAACACGTTATTGTGATTAGTTGGACTACCTTGTCGGTGCCTATATGTGAAATGTCATCATGACATGTTTGAATTATACTATTTTTTAAGCTTCTAGGGACGAAAAATAAAAGTTCCTCATGATACTTTCGATAAACTAAACTGTCACAAGGTTCAATTTACGAATTTTCCGACTGTTAATTCGCTCATTAACTTCTGAATATCGGGACTAACAAAGTTTCGAAACAACGGCTCAGGGCATCCGCATGACGCATTCTATCACCCTTTTTAAAATGCATTATTTGTAAATATATCTTAAATCGCTCTAAAGAATAAAGAATCGCTAAGGTCTCAAGTTTGAAACTATGGTATTTGGATTCTTAGGTGCTTGTGCGTTTACTAAAATAAAACACTGGATGAAAGTGATGTCCTGCTGACGTTGCATTAACATTGAGGCAAACCTCTGTGAACTGGAGCTGAAACCAAAACATTCTCAAGTTGTTCCATTCTATCTAGCTGTTTCTTAGCGAAGTGATATTCTATAATTTTTTATTTTCTTGTTTTAATAGATTGTGCAAAGGATTAGCTATAATCGCGAAATTATAAATAAACCACCGAAAATATGATGCTAATCCTATAAAACTATGAAGAGTTTTAAAACTTGTTGGAATCGGAAAATTTCCTGAATGTTGTGCATGCTTGGTCGGATGCCGATTTTATCTATTGTGTAACACAAATAATCTATTTTCTTGTACATAAATTTACATTCATCTAATCTCAAGCCTAATAGCGTTCTAATAGGTTATTTATTAAAATCCTATAACGTTCTTCTAATATTTCTAGGTTTTTTTCCAAAAGTTTTGGTGGATATTAAAATATCATCAATGTAAATCCCTCATCAATTAATTTTAAAAATGCGGCGTTTATAAATCTTAATAACATTGTAATGAATTTTTGAGACCAAAGGGTATTTAAGGTATTCGAATTGTCCCAAAGCTGTAACAAAACCAGTCAATGGTATATTGACGTTTCGTTCATTACAACAAGATGGAAATATTTTTAAGGTCAAAACTTGTGTAATATTCTGTGTCTTTTAAATTGTCAATATGATCATCTATGAATGGTAACGGAAAATTATCGCGTAACGTAATTGAGTTTAATTGTTTGTAATCAACGCACAGCCTAGTTGATCCACTTTTTTTTTCTTTCTTACCAAAACTATTGGAGAAACTATTTTCATTTTCGTCTTAGTAACGAGTCCAATGGTCGTATAGGTTTAATATAATTTTGAACTAAATCTCTTTTAATTGCCTTCTTAACCTTAAATCTAAACTTGGGTTGCTGTCCACGTTGATAGCTACCCTTTTTTCAACATAATTGTCAATATTTACTTGCAAACTTCGTTGTTTAAAAATTCAGAGGACTTGGCTGCGTCAATCTGAACATTGCCCTTATCAAACGATACCTTGATTAGTGTATTAGGTACACAAAACATCTCTGCCTAACAAACATGCCTAATTCCTGGAGCTTTTCTGGGTTATGTAAAATACTATGTCTAACTTAACATTATTAGGGGAGAGTCGGGTATTTCCGTACGCCTAAGGCAGAATGGTTCTAACTCTTAAATTATAAATATTGCAGAGGATTGATTTACCGTTATGGTTAGGTTATGGTATATGTTATGAAACCTCACATGGTCAGAATTCGGTTACATTATAGGAGTTGATATTAAATGATTTTTCCGGATTTTTCAATGTCATGCACGTACGGAATATGCCCAAACGTTTCGTATAATACCGTACATAGCGTCGGGTTATTCCGTACACAATGTCTAAAGATACATTGTAAAATAGAATAATTCAAACTATTATGAATTTTAATAAATCATTTATTAAAAAAAAACCTAAAATACTTAATTTTAGCAAACAAACTTTTGTGTTATATTTCACCGTTAATTTAAATTAACTTAAACCTACATTTAAAAAAAATTGTAAAAACTATAGTAAAATATAAATTAAAAATATTAAAACGCAAATTAAGAATAATCACAAACCTAGTTTTCTGGGTGATTTTTTCCGCTACGCAACTCTCTACTACATTCGTCAGGACATTCACCATCACTTTCGTCATCACACTTTGTTTCTTTTACTTGTTTCACACATCTGTTTCTTCAGATTCAGAGGATGAATTAATTTACCATCTTCTTTTGCTTACGAGAAAACTGAACGGTATTTTTTTAGTGTTATTTGTTCCCGATGTGCTGAGCTGTAGATTGTCGATTGTGCTGTTACTGATTTGTGTTGCAGCAGCGTTTACTCGAGATGTACTTGTTTGTATATGGTCGATTGTGTTATTCGTTGTTTGCTCAAAAGAGGTTCCACGTTCTGTTTGAGGTTTAGTTGCGGTAATTTGTGTTTTCAGTATTGGACGTTGGAAAGCAAATTTCTTTAAATTTATCATGGTCTACATCATGAGCATGATCAATCTTGTTGTAAGCTCTAGTAAAGAGGCTAGCGACATTGTAAGCAGAGATCTTTTCACAATTATTTGTTTTCATGTACAGGTCACATGGTAAGCGGTTTTTAATGACCTAAAAAATGTTATGTTCAGGAGCTGGGTCCTATGAAAAGTGTGCGGCGGCAACGTAACCATTACAATACCGATTGACCAACAAAACTATATCTTTAAGGAAATATGGCTGTTGTGATTATCCAGTACCAACAATATTGGATCTTCCACAGATGGTTTGACGTGTTTAGCGAAATAATGAAGCCATTCTTCAAACAGTTCTTCCATCATCCAACCTGATTTTGAACATCGATAAATAGAGCCAGTAGGACCATCTTTTTTAAGTTGTGGAGTCATACGAAGTCTGGGGTAGATAAACATAGGCGGTACGTAATGCCCAGTAGCACTTAAGCAGCAGCAGACTGTGATATTTTTGCCGCGTTTACCATTTGTAGCTGCCCCAACTTGCTTCTGTCCTTTAGGGACAAGATTTTTTTCTCGTTGGTGGACGGTAGTCACACCGGTTTCGTCCACGTTAAATATACGGTTAGGACCAAAATTGTGTTTTTCCATTACGGTTAATAAGTTATCGAAAAAGACCTTTAACTCATTTTGTTTTAGAGCTGTGATTCTGTTTAAACTTGTTGCTTTAGGTCTTTGTACACTAACTTCAGTATTACGTTTTAGAAAAGAATAAAATTTCTTTCCAGTATGTTTTTTTTGTGTTTATTAAAAGGGTGTTTTATGCCATTGGCTTCGGCGTACTTAAACACAGCTCTTCTTTATTCTGCAGGTGTTAAACTCCTCCTTGATTTTGGACTTCTCCTTAGGATTAAAAGTAGCCTTTCTACTAAGACGTGGACGGTAGACTGTGCCATGGCGTTTCACGTGATCGTGCAGAGACATTACAGGGACATTATATTTGGCTGCAGTGGGACGAAATTTTGCTCCATTAACAACTTCTTTTACTACATCCTTCATTTTAGCAGCATAGTATGTAATTTTCTTTTTTGCGTAGGTGACATCTGAAGAATCCAACAATTGTTAAAAATAAAATTCGGAAAATAACGTACACAATGTACGATTTTTACCCGACTTTACTAATTAAAACAAAAATTAAAAAATATAAAAAAATATCATTTAATAAAAGAAACCTACATCAATTAAAAGCCAGAAAACTGGGGCTAAACTCTTACTATAGAATCATACAGATAATTCAAGTACAAATTACTTACCGTTTTCGATGTTAATATCAAACCTAACCTACATAGACAACCGTATGCTTACGTCGACCCCATGTAACTAACTCATTCGAGTGGTTGTTGTCGACACGTTAGGAATGGGGAGCTTGCATTAAAGTAAGAGAAATAGTAAATTTGCCTCTTTTTGTAGAAAAAATCTCGTTTACGGTATTATCCGCCGCTCCCCTAAGCTTAATAGAATTCTTGTACAAGCCCAACACATTAATTTTACTGTTATTCATTCCAACCAACTGTGGCATATTACCAATAGGTTCGTACAAGCTTTCCGTCAATAAATCCGAACACATAAATTATACAGGAATACCTGAATATAAATTGCTGGTATAGTTGTTGACTCTGTCTTATTAATATACAATCATTAAAGCTGGTACCAGTTGCTGTTGGGTCACACAATGCGTTGTGGAGTTCGCATCACCATCAATGGCTTTTTGTCTTCGAGGACAATCCCTTCCTAGATGTTCTTTAGAACCACACTCAAAGCTTGAGCCCCAATATCGTCTTTGCTTTCTACAATTAACAGACTTATGACGCAAACTATTACATTTAAAGCAATGTAGGTTGGAACTGGATTACACCTACACCTGTTTTTTTTTGCTGAAAAAATCTTTGTGCACCTCGTCATTGTATCAGTTGACACTACTTCCAGCACTACTAGGAACTGTTGACTATTAGCATAGTTTTGTATATTTAAATACATAATAGGTACTTCAACTATTTAAGCGATTGCCACTGTCTTGAGTTCTTCTGACTGGTAAAAATGTTTAATCGCTAGAAATATGTTTCGTTCATGTTCTAGTTCGGTGTTGTATCTGGTAATTAAATTCGTATCTTGCAACTGGGGCTAAAAGTTATTTGTTATTTATTGTTGTATTAAATGCGTTTAGCAAATATACTCAGTTTCAGTTATTCTGCAGTTCTTCTATCACATGGCAAGTAGTTTATTATCAGATGAAATCCGCAGTCGTCTTATTTGCTTCAAGGTGAACACGGAATCATTACGTTACGTTTATTGTATTGATGGAAATGCAACTTATCGTAAAATTTAAATTGTTGATTTTTTTTATTATTAAAACAGATAGTGATTTTGTTATTTCCGAATAGCGTGGAACGGTTTTTTTTGTTAATGTTGTGATTTTTTAAAATTTCATAACCGCATCTGCTTTCACCTTTCACCGTGTGTCTTAACAATTTGGTACTTCTCTACATAGACTGATATATTTTTGGAAGCGATGTTATACACAATCTTTTAGGGCGTCTTGATCTTCTTTATTGATTTGTACTAGTGATGTACCGAATATTCGGTTAACTATTCGGCGAACGGAATATTCGGCCACTTTACCGAATATTCGGTATTCGGTTACCGAACAAAATCGTTATTCGGTACATCTCTACAATAAGCACTCCACTATTGTCTGTTTTTTAACTAGGAGGAGTAACTATCAAAGCCCAATTTACACTATAGAAAATCACTAAAAAGTTACTAGAATAATTTTGCGGGAAATTTAAGTTTTGCGATTTATAATCTATGTTCTTATACAACTGTTCCTATTAGCATGTAATGTGGGTGGTATCTATAACATTATAAAAAATAATATTTTTCGGTGTAATCCTAGAAATTACTAAAAAAATTGTTACTTAATGATAGACAAGATCTTTTTGAGAAATATAGAATATTTCCATCATATACAAACTGAGAAGTAAATAAAAGATTACTTAGTTAGAAAAAAATGTCAACAATAAGATTTATTTGCATAAAATAACTCAAAACTTTAAATTAACTTGTTTGATGAGAAACTATATAATATATAAGAATGTCCTGTACATTATGATTCCATAATTAGTAAATTTAAAACAATAATAACCTTAAATTAATTATTAAACTAAACTCTCAGATAAACTGCTCTCGCCAAGGAAAATAATTAATGGATAGAATATAACATCCATTATGTCATCCAAACTAAACATTTTTTCTCCTTCTTTAATAACATGATCAACGCAATTTCTCCAGTCAGTAGGTGTAACATTTTAAACGGCTTGTAGAAATAGTTGCTTTACATCCTTAATTTAAAGGTGCAGTTTTTGGATGCAACTCCATTTTTTATTTTTGCCTGTATCAATTCTATTGGGTTTAACTCACAATGATAAGGAGGCAACCTTTATACAATTATATTCTTCGTTTTTACCATTTTATCTGTTGCATACAAATCGAACTGTGGTTTATGTAAACGGATTAAATGTAGACGTTCTGACCTAACCATATCTTCTGAGAAGTCTATATTCTTTGATTGTAACTACTTTTGCATGTTTTTATTTTTGACGATGATATTGGAACTTGTTCGAGTTTACTGCTATAGTACAACGCATTGTTCATAATGATAACAACATTATCTGGTAATTTATTCAGAATTTCGGCAAACTATTCTCCAAAAATTGTAGCATTTATTTCTTCATGATAATCTGCAGTCTTTTTGCCTTCAAAAAACAACAATTCATTGTCAACAAAACCTACTACAGTAGTTAAACATTGAATAAATGTTTGTGTTTTATTCAGTACATCCATATTTTTTCTTTTGTGTGACTTTCATTGAACCATGATATGATATATATAGTAAATGGCTCGTTCCTCCCTTCTATATTGTTTAACAGTTTTTATATATTTTCTTCACCAACAAATTATATCGTCAGGTTCAATTAAAATACTTTTTCAGTTACGTGTCATATATCTATTATTAAAAAAAATTTTAGTCATCATGCTTTGGATTTAAGTACTACAAACTTACTTGAAATTTATCTGCTTCATTAATTTATATAACGACGAAGAAGACATTTTAAAAATGCAACTAATTATGTATTTCAATTAAAACTTTGTTCAAGGTAGGAGTTTCATTCTTATGAAAAAAACTATGTACTATCTGCCGTACTCAATTTTTAGTAGATTTTCTGAATGTTTTAATTAGTGATGGGCGGCCTCTACTTTGTTTTGAAGAAGAAAATTCTCTTTTTTGTCCATACTTTTTTATTGCACTATAAATAGTTGATTTAGTAAAACCTAAAGAAATTGCTGTTAATTTGATACCAGAATTAAATTCTAAAATTTTTTACCTAACGTTTCACTAATTTTATGTACTACATAAGAAATTTTCATTTTTGAAGCATCTCTTAAAATTTGCTTGTACATATTTAATATGCACTGTTTTTCGGGTAGAGATAGGTGACCCAAATTCAAACGCCTACGTTTTCTTGGGGGCGAAACGTTTAAAACTGTATTTGGAGCAGTGTAGCATCCGTATACTTATAAGAACTATTGATTCACTTAAGAATATCACAAAAAAGGTTTAAACCGTTCAATTAAAAAAAAAGTCAAATGTCTGTCAAATATCATTAATGTTTACACAGGTTATGTTTCCCAAATTGCAATTTCGTGTGTGTAAACCAGGGTCAGCGTTAGCCAATCATTAGTCTAGAAATTACCGGCAAATATTTAAAACGCTCCTCCTAGTTAAAAAACAGAGTATAGTTGCGCCGGTAATACGACACTACCGGGAGAATGTTTACAAATGTTGCATAGATTAAGATTTTCTATGTGTGACTATTTTTAATTTATTTTTTTCAATAGCAAATTAATTAAAAATATGCCTAAAATAAATGCCTTACGCCAAGGACCAAATTTTTCATAAAAAAGTGTAATAGATTCTGAATGTTTCGTAACAAAGGAATAGATTTTCTGTAATTGTAATAGATGTTACGATTGTACATTGCAATGGCAATAGCAGAATGGTGACCGGTGTAACGCTTTTATGCTTTATATTTTTTTATATCAGGTGGGGGCCCTTCGATCTATATTCGCTTTAAGTTTGACGTGGTATTTATGGGACACGACGCGTATTGAAAAAGTAACCAAACATTTCGTTTCGAATGTAATTCATTATTCGGCCAAATATTCGGCTAGGCCGAATAATCAGGGCCGAATATTCGGTTACCGAACAAAATCGTTATTCGGTACATCTCTAATTTGTACAGTCAATCGACGTACTGCCTTTATCTACGGGGACATGAAAAATTCATTCTTTAGGTCAATTTTCTGTTTTACATTTTCAACCTATTTGAAATATTGGCAATCAGCGGGAGCATGTATTTGTCTTTGGTAATATTAATTATTTGTCGATAATTGATGCATAGTCGTAGAGAACCGTCTTTTTTCGTCACCAAACAATTGAATTGCGATTTTGCGATTGTTCGCTGAGCAAATGGCAGACGTATTGTTTTTGAATGGGGTCTTTATAACAACATATTACTGCCATTTAGTTTTTATCAGTTCCAAAAGTTCTTATTTAATATTTTGATTGCAACTTTTGGTTTGTTTTTAAACTCTATTTATTTGTATAATGCTATCTAGTTTGATTATTTTAATATTATTGTGGCTTCAACAACTATTTTCATGTCAACAATGTCTAGTGTAATTTCAATAATCTGTCTGTCTATCGTTATTTTACTTTTGAAACAACAAACAACTAAATTCTCAAAACGTTCTAGTGGTTTTTGTCAATTATACACTTTTCTTAATTTATCGATTGTATGTTTGCATACAATGTTGATCACTTTCAGTAACTGAAAGAGACTCGCTATAGTGATTGGTCGTTGTAATTGTTGAAATGCATCAGAATGTCTTCGTCAACCGTAATTTGATTTTTGGTTTTTATAATTATCCTGACATTAATTTCTATATTATTGTGGATTTGAACCACGTTTATCTCAATTACTTATCATGTTTTCATGGTTTGCACGCTGATTGCGTTTAATCAATATATAAGTATCGCAATCTACAAAGATAAAACGTTTATTGTACCTATATCGCAACAAAATAGTAAAAATCAATTTTTGCTTGTGAAAATTTACTTATAATGAAGTGTGCAAGTTAAGGAAAAAAAATTACTGACAAAACCTTAGTTTGAAGAGTCTTACATTCATGTTTTTTTAGTTTAAGATACACTACATAAGGTTTCTGATAAACAATATTTTAGAAACGTTACCTATGTAAAAAACTGGCCATATTTGTGGTCAGAAGTTTTATTTACTATTTAAAAAATTTAAACAATTCTTATTGTTTTGACTCGTCATTGTTATAGACACTGAATATAATTGATATTTTCTGATCTCTAATGAATTTTTTTTAATCTGCATACAGAATAAGATGAATACTGACCGTTCATTCATTAGTTTTGATTAAGTTCTAATTACAGAAATCCATTTATAGATAAGTCTACCTATACAATCTTAAATAAATAGATAAACAAATTTATGGCCGTTGCCATTTGCTCTATTTATGTCTATGCTACAGACTTGCGGCGATGAAATTAAATTACTGATCTCGAACAAAAATAACACATCAAGTAGTTTTAGAACAATACATCCGCGCGGAATACAAATTACGTTTTATTAAGTATAAAAATCATACTTTGCATATTTTAGTAATTGAAATTCATAACAGTAAAATGTCTTCTAGAAAGAATTTTTTACAAACTGATCATCCGATTACATTTGCATTCATGGGCAGTTACATATATTCTGATACGTTAATCATTAACAGCAATTGTTAAGTTAGTCATCAAGTTTACTTTACCAAAGTTGTTATAAACTTCTAATTTTAAACTTGATCGAGATGTTTGTCTTTGTACCACAAATGGATTTTCAAATAAGTCACGCACTTCAAGTTTATTTTTATACGGAAAAGAGTTGTTTGGATTGGTATTTTCGAAATGATCGTATTTAATACTTGTTTAAAATACATTTGTTTTTAAAGATTGGAAAAAATAACTTTTTCATCGTTTTATATACCTATAATTTATTGCACTAATAATATAAATAGTTACAATACAAAGATTACGTCGCTTTGTGCACGAGTGTTTTTTATTCTAGTTCGCGTAATTTATTAAGGACTTTTGGTCGAAGCTTTTGTGGTCGACTTTGTAAAGACAATGGCACAGCAAAACGCCAATTATTGTATTACAAGAAAAAGCAGTGGCGTGTTCAATTTAGTTCAAAATCATGTCTTTTGAATGTGAACAACTGCCAATCAACCTTTAGTTTTAAATTTTTTGCTAGTTAATTTACTGCTTATTAGTTCAGTTATTTACAAGTGAAATGGTTTTTGTTTGTTTACATAGATTTTAATTTGCGATTTTATAATCAATAAATTCATACAACTAGCTTTTTTGTAACGCTATCAAAAAGCATTTGTATTTATTTAAACATAAATTAAATATGTAGTTTATATATACAAAAGATAAAGTAAAGAAGATGCAGCACTCCGTGGTGTAATGTTTTGGACACTGTTGACATCTATGATTGGCCGAAAGACTATTTTTTCGTATTATAGAAATCTACACAATACTACTGTAGCGCCATCCTAAAGTTATATTAATTAATCTAAATACAGAGCACGCCGCTTAATAGAATCAGGGGTTTTTGATAACAATATCCGGAATTAAAAAAACAAAAGTTTATTGGTTAGAAAGCAGTGAATACATACAGCGTGTATCTGATTAAGAGGTTTTTAATTTAGAATATGAAAACATAGTCAAATAAACCGAAGGTTACGGATCTGTAGCATTGAATAGTTTGTTGACACCGTTAATAAAAAGAAATCAAAAATAACATTGTGATGTTTAATTCACGGTTCTAATAATTACACATTTCTTCTCAGTATTTTTGCTGACACTAAATATAAAAATAAATACAAACTAACGTTTTCACATAAAACGTAGTTAAATTAACTTGTTATTTTAAGAACGCACATGCTTTCCATGTTAATTCTCGAAGATAACGTATATACAGATGTTTAAATGATGTAATGTTACCTAGGCTAATCAAAACAAATAGTATTGCAAAAATAAAGCTAAATAATTTGTTTATATATTTGCAGAAACCATCATTAAAGACCAGTGGACAGCTATTTCGTCCTATTTAGACTCTTCGGTACTAAAATACTTTAATGCAGTTTCCACTATATAAAACAAATTGCCATAGAACGAAACAGCTGTATACTGGTCTCTAATGATGGTTAAAGCAATTGTATAAACACATTTATGTAAAGTCTAAACGATTAATTTGATTAGTAATCTATGTCGACAAAAGTCTTGTATAATTTAAAAATAATTTTGAAAAATTGAAAGCAGAAAAAGGCAATTCATAATATTTATAAAATACGTTAATAGTTATATTTATCTCAAGGAGTGCAAGGACGGGTATGAAATGGATAGGAATTTGTCAAATCCAAAATGCCAGAATAGACTCTAGAAATGCAGCAATTATAAAGGACATTTACCAAAATGCGACAATGTATATCAAGATTAAAGAAGGCATAACCACTAATAAAATAAAAATACAAAGAGGAGTTCGTCAGGGGGATACCATTTCACCATAACTCAAGCTTCAGAAGTGACCCGAAGGATAGGATTCATTTGGGCCGCCTTTGGCAAACTACACTACATCTTAAAGAACCAAGATATCCCGATAAATCTAAAACGGAAAGTATACGACTCTCGTGTTTTACCAGTAGCCACCCACATATGGCATAGAGACAATATCACTAACGAAACGACATGCCAACAAAATAGAAATGACACAAAGGAGTATGGAACGCGAAATGCTCGGGATTTCTCTAAGAGACCACATCAGGAATGAGGAAATCAGGAGAAGAACCAAGGTAACCGATTTGATGGTACGAATGGCGGAGCTGAAGTGGCGTTGGATGAGACATGTTGCGAGACAGGAAAATGATAGATGGACAACCCGAGTAGTACAGTGGCGGCCGCGTGAAACAAATAGAAGCAGTGGACGCTGGACGGACGACATTAAGGAGATAGCTGGAAAAAATGGTATCAAATAGCTAAAGACAAGAAAGAGTGTAAAAGGTTGGGAGAGGTTTACATCCAGGAGTGTACGAAAGAAGGCTGAAGAGGAAGATTATTTATATGCTACGAATCCAGCGGAGCAAACATGTGTTCGTGCTATGGAAATGGGAAACTGTGAAATTTGAAAAATATGACTCATTAAGAAGAAGAAATTATATATGTAGGTCTTAAAATACGGAAATGTACTTTAAACAAGTCTCTTATAAAAAGCGGTATAGTATCTTCATAATAATTTTCATTTCGTGAAATAAGAGGCGTATCTTGTACATTATTAACTAAAACTACAGATTGTGCGAAGTTTGCGACAACGTGTCCAACTAATGGGATATTCAAATTATCTCCCTCAAGAAACCACAATTTCAATAACATCCTTAAGTCAATATTTTTTTCTGAAATTTCCTCTTCTTTAAGAATCCGTCTGCAAAATCCTTCTAGCGAATAGTTTTTGAGTAATTTCCAAAACAGTAGACCCCTTTTTTTGAATCTTTAATTGTTTATAACTTCAAATTGTTTCTGCACATTTTTCTAGACGTCGTAACGAATCCAACGAGGTATCGCACGTATTTTAATTCGCAGTAGCAAGAATTAACACTTGTTTACTAGTCTAAAGATATCTAAAGTTTAGGATTAACATTTACAAATTCTGAATATATTAAAAAGTCGAAAAGTACGCTACCTGGGAATCAATCCAAAAGTTTATTTATTTTGCGTGTCTGTGTTATGATGTATATGTATATTGCAATGGTATATTGTAATATGTTTATTATTTTGATTAGGTCGCTCAATACAGATGGCCGAATGTTTGCGTTTTGGTATGATTGTTTTATATCTTAATTAATACCGAGTCTAAACATTGTACACTGTTATTAATTAAGAAAATACTAACTTAGGTAGTCTGATAATTGTTCGTTTGGGCAATAGACTAATATGTAACTACATTTAAATTTTATTTTCATCTATAGGCAGTACATAGATTTTGATCTGCCGTTGAACTATCGATTTGAACGTGTATTATGAGATGTAGTGTATTATTGACTTCCGATGGTGCTTCAGTTGTTGTTCTTCATCGTAATTATCTTGAATTTATATTTATGTATTATAAAGATACGTCCATACACGATACTTTCGGACGTACTAGAAGTTGTATGCCGGTTCTGTAAAGATTTGATTCAATACTACTTGCAGTTTCCGAAGCGTATCAAGGGTTAGTTAGTGGTTTCTGTGAAAATTGAGGTATGCATAGTTTTTTTGTTTATACAAAAAAAAGAATCATATAATTTCGATCAATCCTAAAAACCAAGAAACGAATACCTAGATTAAAAAAAAAAATAATTCTGGATAAATCTCGTGAGAATGAAAGCTCGGCTTTCAAACAGTTTTGCACATTTATCCAGAATGTAAAAATAAGAAATCGAATATTATTGACTTAAAATCATATTAGCGTTGCTTTCTGCATGTAGTTATAACTGTTAATTATTTTTTTTCTTATACATAATTTGATTCAAGATTCACTGCATTCCAGTGAAGTTGCAGCTGTAATCTAAACATAAATAGTATTTGAATTATTATAAATAAGCTTTACATGTGAAGATTACTAGTCATAACTAATATATTTTCAAATACAATAATAATTTTAAACTTTTAAGAAGCAATAATTGTTGAGTGCTTAAAACCAGTATGTACTTAACATTATTTACTAAGTTTAGGTTGACTTGAATAAATCCATCCGCTTTTCAGTATTTATTCATGGTTTAACATCTGCGAATGTCTAATGCTAACACCTGCCCGGTTAGACACTAACAACCACTAAAATGGACACGAGCAGGGTTTAATGGATCAACCAAGTGTTATTTCTGAAGTATAATACCTTAAACTAACGGTATCATATTTTTCTGTCATTGTCATCTATAGCGTTAGAGTATGGAAAATTGTTCTCATTTGTTTGGTGTTTATTTGCACTAAGCATAAATTTATTAATTTCGTGTGTAAGTTTCTTCGTTCTATTTCAAAGTTTATGAAATTGTTTAGCCTAAATATAGTCACAAAATTACATTATTTAAAATAATTTTTTAATTAAACCACGATACTTTTTTTTTTATAAAGTGACTGTTGGAGTGTACTGTAGTCTATCTATCTATCCTTTCGATTTTTCTTAAATGTATAATTTTAAAGTTGCATCTGAATGACCCAACATCATGGTTTTGTGATACAGTGCACGCCGCTTAACAGAATCACATTGGGACTTGTGGTTTTGGATAACAATAATATCCCATATTGAAAAAAAAAACATATTTATTGATGAGAAAAGAGTGTATCTGATTAATTAAAGGTGAAATTATAGCATCAATACAAACAAAAGATGTCAAAATAAAACATTTAAAAAAATCGACATTTTGGCCAAATAAATCAAAAATTACGAACACATGTTGTATTAAAGAGTTTGTTGTGATTCCAATAAACGGCGTGCACTGTGATTGTGTTAAATTATCTGACAGGTTCTGCGAATTCTCTGGATTATCTTTAAATGATTTCAAGTAAAGTCAACATTTGTAGCCTTATTCAACGTATTTGGATTAAAATATCTATGCATACAAGTTGTTTGTTTTTGTTGGCTAACTTAATTCTTAGTTCTAAATGTGTGTATAAAAAAAATTAAGCGCAGTCTTAACAGTTGAAAGCACATTTCTAAAAAATTGTGTTGTAGATTAGGTCAGTTCAAATATGTTTAGGATCCATTAACGTTAGTGGTTTTAAAATGCGGACCGAATAAATATGAAGAGAATGGATTCGATTCAGCGAATAGAGCCATTGTTGTAGGTATATTGTGTTTTCATTTTTTTTATGTTTTTAAACACAAGTTGTTTTTCTTCGTTATTTAAATACCTTTTTTAAAATCTAGGATAGCATAAATTAGTTAAATAATTGGTAGAAGCTAAAACCAGACTGCTTTAACACAATCACGAAGATCGGTTTACAACTTTTTTCCATATTTTGGTTGTCACTGCTATGGTTGCACCATCCTTCTGTATTTTATCAAGCGAAATTGATATCGACTCCATTCGTTGTAAAAATATTTTGCGTTGTAATATTAATATCATTGACAGTTTTGTCAATATCTTTCTTAATTCATTTCTTTTTGTCTTGGCGCAACTGACTACTATGCATCGATTTTTTAGGTAAGATTTTAAGGAATCAAAAGCAGTATCCCATTGAACTTGCTATGCAGTATTTAATTTTTTGCTCTTAGTTTCTTTATACTAGACAGAGCTTTTTCCAACAGTTCTGGTATATGAATATTAGATGCTGTTGAAGATTTGCTTTTCAAAAACGTTACATTTCCAGTATTGTTTTTAAGTACTCCGCAGTGTTTGCATTGATTTTTTTCTCGTCGCATTTGGCGCCTTGATACAAGAACACATGAAAAAATATTTTACAAAAATTATGAATCAGAACCAAACAAGATATTTTATAAGACTTATCATTTGTTGCACACTAAATGCGTAGATAAACTACTGGGAGTATTGGCAGAAGTAAGATTTTTTTAATTGCTGAACAACAGTATTTTTTTTCTGTGAGAATACAAATCAATGTTGTCACATAAAAACAAAATCATTTATGCTATCACAGTTTGATATACCTATGTATATCGCGAACTATTTAATGTGCATAAATATCACTATATAATACATAAATCGGAATATATATTGTTTGATGTATGTATGTATATCTGATAATATAAAAAAGCAATGCTTGATCTTATGAGTAAGAGAACAGCATAGTATAATCAATGACGTACAAGTGTTGATAGTATCGAAATTTAAATCTGAGCATTATCTACTAATGGAAAAATCAATATTAATAGAAGACCAGTTAGACATACAAAAAATTTGTGATCACATAGTAACATCAATTCATGCGATAGTCCAAGAATCACTGGGAGTTTGAGAACATGCCAGTTAGCAACGAGCTGGATGAAACTTTAAATACGAAGGACATGATCTAAAACCACTTAGAATAACATTATTAACTTATTTCAGTTAACTGAATCTTCAGTCTCGAACGGGCCACTAACATCGACAATCTTTAAGACTCTGGAAAATCAGTATCACCTAAGACCTAAAAACGTTGATTTTATCGCTTCTTTTCTTCAATATATTTTTCATGACATAAAAGAATGTAATAAACAAAATCTCTATATACAATCTTTTTTCAGAAAACGACAAAGACATAATACACAAGGAAAGAGAATTAAAACTAACTAAGACAAATGGAGATTATAATTAAAAACTGAGAACTTATGTCAAGAAGATAGAAACATTAAATCGTTGAAGAAGTAATTTAATTTTACTAAATCTTTGAAATATTTGGGATCAATAATATCAAAACATGAAAGGCGGAGTTTAAAAACCAGAGATCTTTATACGACATATAAAATGGACTAAAAGTCAGATAAATTATAGAATAAAACGAGAAAGGTTAAAACAAATTATATGTAAAGATTACAAAATATGAAAAAAATGAAATTCCGAGAGAGCATAGAAATCATCAAACACTCCAATAACTTCAATCGCGATCATGGTTTCGGTTGCTTGTTTGAGTTTTGCGATTTATCTCACGCCCTGATGAAGCGCCTTACAAAAGTGGGCGAAACGTTGGCAACTTCGGTTACAATAACAATGACACGGTCCAAACCCGGAAGACATTCTTATCTTAGTATAGATTCCGGCCGTAGAAGCCTTCGCTATTACATAGACAACCAATTTACTGCGCTGAATTGTGGTCAATATGTGCTACTTTGTACCATGAAAATAATTGTTCTATAAAATTAAAAATGACTATTGGTCTGAGTTGTACTCGTACTCGTACGTGCTTTTTTGTGTCGCAGAAACAATTTCTGTTTTACACCATTTGTAGGTGTCATGAAGACAAAGCAATCATTACGATGACTTAAGAAGTAATGACTATAGTAATTTTTGACGATAAAAATCTTGTCAGCATGATGAACGTTTGAACGAAAATTGCCATTGAAGATGATATAAAGCATGAGCTTACTTGGAAGTGTTGGATCACCGTATATATAGAAACTTTTGGTGCGATTTTTATTAGGACAGTTTAACTCATATTTAATTCGGATAGATCGTTGAGGAATTTATCTTTTTTTCACTTATTATCACTATTTTGGATTGGTAAATAATTTGGATCGTAATTCTCTTCATTAGAAACGAACAGATCATCATTACGAACTTCTTTTAAATAGGTATGGATTGTTTACTCTTTGCAGATAAGTTTGCTTCAGTTAATTCTTTCACGTACATTTATATCGTATTTAATTTTTGCATGTTTTGTAGAAATTAGTAACTCATATAATAGTATTTGTGTTTGATCGGTATCAATTTCATCATTAATTTCAACATCTTAAATATTTGAGATATCTTCCGAATTGTGTTCGTATTTGTTTGGTATAAGATACTCTTCAGCTACGTCGGCACCGCTAATTGCCGATATCAAAAACATTAGAGCGGCATCTGTCTAGTTCTCAGGACTCACATTACTATTTAACACTGTGGTTAATAATAGCTTTTGCATGATCTTGTAAAACCATGTTTATAAAGTGGCAAATGTCTCAGCGTATCAAACAAGATGGAATTTTGGACTGCTGGTTTCAAATCAAGTTGACGCACAGAGATAGATAATCTGCTAGACTATATTGCTTTGCAAATGCCTTTACTACTGCTTCTATTAAAGCACGGTCAAAACCTGTTATTGGAATTGGACTGGATCCTATTCTTAGAAATTCCATTAACCAATTACTAATGCAAATCGTGTTTTGAGCTGATGAAGTCATTTGAAACGCAGGTTCAGTTTTCTCTTCAATATCTGCAACGGCTTGATATACCTAAGTAACCATTCTTCGTTTGGTAATGGTACACTAACCAGATCCAGTTGCATCAATATTTCATGGTATTTTTGATACACAACTTTTTGTTCACCAGTCTTGTAAGGGATATAAAAAGGATCTATAGCAATATTGTTAATAGCTCTCTAAATGTGTGGACTGTATTTTAATAGATGCAAAGTTTGATATATGTTATGTTGAATTATTTTAAATCTTTCGTCTATGTATGAACTGTAGGAATGATGAAGTAAAATAGGTAAGAGAAGGAAAATCGCGTACAAACGATATTGATGGTATTATGTTCTACTCTGTTTTCTAACTAGGCTGCTGTTCGATGTGACAATTTATACTAGCAAAGATACTAGCAACTAGTAAATTTTAGAACTCAGGTTTCCACGAGTTGCATTCGTAATACAATTTTCCATTCTGCATAATTCCCGTGTTGTCGTTATCGCACAAGCTGAGCTTTCGTGACACGTCGCAGCGGACATCTTCAGAGCCCGGAACAAACTCAGTTTGGAATTATTCAAAATGGAAAATTGTATAACTAATGAACAGCGTATGGTTGCAACGCGCGTAGGCTCGACAGCTGCCGTAGACCACCATATCAGCGCGTGGTTTTAAGCAAAATCCGGTGCACGCCGCTTAATAGAATCACATTGGGACTTCAGGTTTTCGATAACAATATCCGATAATTCGAAAAAATAAAAAAAAAATTATTGGTCAGAAACCTGTAAATACATACACCGTGTATCTTATTAATAGATTGTTAATTTAGCAGGTAAAATTATAACATCAATATAAGCGAAAAATATCAAAGTAAAAGTTGTAATTAATTAAATTAAGTTTAAATTAAAAAAATTAAAATTTTGAGCTATAAAAATCGAAAATTACGGACATGTTGAATAAAATAGTTTGTTGACACCGTTAATAAAATTAAATCAAAAACAATGTTATGATGTTTAATTCTAAGAACATTTTTTCTCAGTAATTTTCTGTCACTAAAAATAATAATAAATATAAAATAATGCTATATCACATAAGACGTGGTTAAATCAAGTTCTTATTCTAAGAACTACGCTTCCAGTCAGTCACAATACTTAAATAAATAAATAGCACTGCAAGAATAAAGCTAAATATACCAAAACAAAGTATTTTTAGGGTATAATGATTAAATTTTTTACTTGCTTTACAAGCCTATTATGAAAATACACCTAAAAATGTATGCAAAATGAGTTGAGTTCTTGAAGAAGACACGAGTAATGTAAATGGGTTTTATTGTTGCAAAAAAAAATGTAAAACTCATATTTTTAGCTCTTCTCCGAACTGCAGCACCAGTAGAACCAGAATTCAATTAATAATTTGAAGCAACGAGTTCTGAGACATGATCACAAACCCATGCTAGCAGGTTATTTTATATCCCGGCATTTAACTAGCATCTGTTAAATTCAAACTTGCTGTAGCTTGTGGAAAATCTTATAACTTTAATCATAAACTGAAACAAACTGATAAAGTTTATGATACACAGCTAAATTTCGCATCGGAAAATTTCAGAAATGAAAACTTTAATTCAGAAAGAAGTTTATCGGCTAATGACGAACATGTCTAGTAAAATTGATACAACAATAAATGAACGACACGATATAAATGAATTTTTTTAAGTAGCACTGTTGAATCTGCAATTTAAACTAGTGTCTGAAGATTAACCATTAATTCTCATCTCAATGCTTAATACTATTTTACTTATCGGCTAGAGTATCAATTGATATCTTTATTCTGAAATGTTTGAATACACTTGATGTTGGAATCACTGGCACAGCCCCAAATCTGTATACCGTACAACCACACTGGTTTCAGAATCTGATTATAAATCAGTAATTTATTAGAGATTGAAAGTTTGGAGTTTCTTCCAATCAGCCAATAATACTGTCTGTATTTTAGCCCTAATTCTGCTCTTTTCTTCTTAACATGCTCCTTCCACCTAAGTTGGGCGTCGCAAGTCATGCTTAGTTACTTGGCATTGTTCTAATAAGATACATGAGTGCCATTTATATCTAGAGACAGCGAATCTTTTAATGGTTTATTTGTGAAGTTGATATGGGTGGAGTTCAATTCGTTTAGCTTTGGTTAGTCCAGTCAAGTTTGTAGTTTTTTAGAGGATAATTATTGATCTTTCTCTACTGTTAGTATTGCGGTGTCATCTGCAAACGTAGCCATTGTGTTTCTCTCTAAGTCTAGTATAACGTTAGTATATAACAAATAGATGATAAGACCCGGTACGCTACTTTAAGGAACTTCCGCTCTTATCTCTTTCAAATCTGAATATTCTTCTTCTCTACTAATATGAAAACGTTTTCCGGGTTTGGATAGTGTAATTGTTGTAACCGAAGTTGCCAACGTCAAACAAACAACCGAGATGTAACTAAAAAGCTCTCAAAATTGAACTAAGGCAGATTCTAAACTCTAAAAAGCTAAGAAAACGATGAACTTGAAAAAGTTAACGACAATCTAACAAAGAACCACTACAGATTTAGGTAATCAACTTCTATGGAGTTTAGAATTTGGCTTGGTTCACAAGTTGATTACCTAATCTGTAGTCGTTCTTTGTTAGATTGCCGTTTGCTTTTTCATATGGGTGAAACGTAATAATCAGTCTCTTCATATGCTGTTAATTTTTGTAGATAGGAAATTCTTCTTTAAGCTTTTGTATTTCTTTTCTCAGCTGCTGAGTCTTGTTATTAAGTATGGTTTTGTCTGTGAGAACCCTGGACTGCTGTCATCTTTTTTTAGCTCTTCGTTTATCATTAACAAGTTCTTTGATCTCGGCTGGATAACCTTTGGTTACGTGTATTATTTCTTTAGTGTTGTTATATGCTGCAGTTTGGATAAGACTGGTGAAGTTTTTAGCTTCTTTTTCTAGTTGCTTAATTGTTCTTACAATAATACTTAGGTTGATGTTATTATGAAGGTCTATATGAAAGCTTTCCCAGTCAGTAGTTTTGTTAGTAAGAGTTGTCCTGAGTTTTTTATTATTCTTTCACTTAGTGTTAAGATGACTGCTAATGATCAGAATCCATATCAGTTTTCTTCTACTTCTATAAAGTTAGGCGACACTTTTATGCATCCCCAGTCTACATGTTTCGAGTTGATGTCTCCTCCAACAATGAATGCTTCGCCAAGGTGTTACAAGAGTGTTGGGTATAAGCTGCATTATAGATGGTTCAGATGTCGATGGAGCAGGTACTACCTCTGCCGATTTTTGTTGCATACTTTAGGCATAAGATAATCCCAGGTTTTGCTGATGTATTAGAACAATTTTTCCCGGTTGAGATGTAACTTTCTTGGTCTTCATACCATTTCGTCTTTTCTGTAATTCAATTGCTATTTCACAACCCTTGTAGCTAACAGGGCGATCTTTTTTGCAGTTAATACACTTGTAGGTGTCTCTCTGGACTTTTGCATTTCGCAGTTAGGTGATCTCCTGCATACTTTACGCAAGCTCTTTTGCAGAATCTCCATGCCGCATCTTTGACATCTTTTACATTGCGGAATGAGCTTGCTATTTCTTACTGCTCTATTTTTAATGCTAGCCATAAATTTTGTTGATATCTTCCAATCTATCAAAAATAAACATATACAGTGGCAAACGGATGTAGCTCACCTTGTTGTTGGAAGTAGTTCTCTTGAGTTTTTGATTACTTTTATGATCTTTAATTTTTTATCTTCTAGTTACCTGGAAATTGCTTCCGCGGAAGTAGTAGGATGCAAATTTCTAACAATTACCTTAATAGGCCGAAAGAATTTGTTTTCATATGAATGCCATTCCATGTTATCCTTGTTTATTAAAGTTGTCATTAGAGTTGACATTAACTTTAATTTGGTTATTATTCATCATACTGGTTTTATAATCAAGGTTGGCTCTACTTAAGCTATCTTTCACAACCTTATAATCGTTTACATTGCTTAAAATTACCAGTGGTGGCTTAGCAACTTTTGGTGTTTTATTTGTTTGCTGCGTTTTAGGGCTTTCGTCAGCTTTTTCGAGCGATTTAGTAGCCTTTTGTGTCTTATTCTTATTTTTAGATTTTTTGAATTCTGTTAGCAGCCAGTTTGTTTCTCTGGAAACAAGGTTTCCCTCGTCATTCGAATTTGTTGTGCTGTGAGATTTCTTTTCCGGCAGCGTTTGTCTTGCATTTGACTGCAGTAGTTTATCATTTTGTGCCTGTAATGTATTTACTTGGTGTTTTAGCTGGTTACTTTTATTCACAACTTGCTGTAGTTGCATTTGCAGATTGCACTAGAAACATTAAAGGCGGGACTAACTTTACTTACGTAAGATTCGCAGTGTTAAAACGTACTTATTGAATTTGAAATTTTTTGTAGGTAAACAAATCACTCAATAAAAACTGCGTTTGAAGATTCTTGAATCAGAAAATATATGTTAAAAAAAAATTCCTTTTTAATGTTTGATTTTCTTTGCTTAGAGAAAGTGTTAAAGCAAACAACTCACCCGAAGAGTCTGATGTTACTTTAGTTTTAATGGCCAATTAAAACTAAAAGTATGTTACACGTTTTATTAATTTTTACGTTAAGATATTTTGCAGGTAAGGTATGCATAAAACCACTATGGTCATTAGTAGTTGCGAATATGTTGTTTTCGCTTCAGGAAAAATGATTCGTTGATTAGCTGAGGTCTTACTTTTTTTGTATTAAACCAACACTTTTATTTAATCGATGGGTTTTACTGTAAGTTACTGTGATTATTATATAAATCGATACTTTAAATTGGGACCTTCTCGTTTTCGCAGGTATAAATTTAGTACGACTTTCTATAATGACAGGTCAGGTCAACTCGGCGATGCCGGCTCGGCGATGGTCAACTCGGCGATGCCAACTTGACGAAGGTCAACTCGGCGATGGGAAACTCGGCGACGGTCAGCTCGGCGACGGTCCGCTTTAAGAATTATTATGCTACCATTATTATATTGCAGGCATCATTATAATACCCTGTGTGTAAAACTTCAAAACTTCTAGGAAGTGTAGTTATTGAAAAAATCATTATTGGAAATTATTTCACTTCTTGGAATGTTAATTAGCGGTTAATATGAATGTTTACAAATTTGTCTAAAGCATGCAGATTAGAAAATAAATGGGGGGTCATAATGACTGCGAATCGTACTTAAAGGTAATTATGATAAGCAAAACAATTATATGCACAATGCAACGAACATTCCTAAGCTTTTAGGAAAAGCAATAAAATTTTGTTAACATTATTACAGATTTATATCTTAAGTAGAGTAGTAGACAGTGTGTGCGATTTTGTTATTTTGTTAGTTGTCGTGTACGGAAATAATTGTACCAAACGTTGTTGTAATTAATTTATATTCATTAAATAAGGTAAGAAATTTTATTTATTGGAGTACTGTTTCAATAAATTTACAAATTTTCTATTTTTTCTTAAGTGAGATGGAAAACGTGCTCAGTCAAAGGGGCCAGGAAAAATACTCTTGGGATGGATATCTCTACACCAAGGATAAAACCAATAAAGCCAACACCATCCAATTCTGGCGCTGTGAACATAAACACGAGAATTGCAAAGGAAGGATATGGACCAATATTGCGGATGGTACTTTCCATTCAATCCGAAATATGCACACGTGCAGGACAGTAGGGAATGCTGCAAATGTTGTTTTGCAACAAGTAAATACAGCCGTAAAGCATCTGGCCACGACAACGATGGAAAATCCTTTACAAATTCGAGGACGAATTTTGGGGAATGGTTCGGTCGCTGGAGAAGGAATTCTCCCAAATTCGAACGTTATGCGGAGAACCATTCAGAGAGTAAGAATAAAGACGTCCAAAGCACCAGCAAATCCAGGAACTCGCGAGGCAACTAACATTCCACAAGAGTACGCGCCATACGAGTACAGTCCTACCAATTTCGAGAATTTTTGCTGGCCGATTCTGGAAGAGTTCAGGTGGATCCACAGCGAATATTAATATTTGGTAGAGAATACCATTCAACGTGGAGTGCAAGTATGAAAGAATTGTTTGTAGACGGCACTTTCTTATTGTGTCCGCCACTTTTCGCGCAAATATTTGTCATTCTGGCAAGAAAAGATACGCACGAAGATAAGGGCCCAGTGTTTCCGGTACTGTATTGTTTGTTGCCCGATAAGAGCGCAGAAACATATCTTAAATTGTTCAACATGATAAAAGAACTTTGGCCACAGTTAAATCCGGAAAGCATCAGCGTGGATTACGAATTGGGCATTCACCAGGCGGTGCGACAAATTTTCCCAGAAGCAGAAATTTGGGGATGTTTATTCCATCTAGTAAAGAATCTTCGAAGGCATTTATCTTCCTGCAATCTCCTTGGGCGGTACAATTCTGATTCAGAATTTGCACTACAAGCGAAAATGATCACTTCACTGGCATTTGTTCCACAAGAGGATGTGATAACTGCAATTGCCGAATTAGAAAATTATTTACCAGATGAATTCGAACCGATTTTGGAATGGTTTACCAATAATTACATTGGTCGCCTAAGAAATAATGGAACCAGAGCGCCGGCAATGTTTCCATCGGCGATTTGGTCTGTGTACTTTCGAACTTTAAATGGAAGAGATAGAACGAATAATTTCGCCGAAGCTTGTCACCGCAAGCTACAATTAGCCTTCGGTTCTGGGATTGCTCACCCTACACTGTGGACCTTCATAGAAAATTTAAGGAAGGTTCAGACAGCATATGATGCTGACTACGAAAGGGCAATAACCGGACGCAATGGCACAATCAAAAGAAAACGCTACGTGGAAGCCGACGAAAGAATTTTTAAATAAGGTGGCGAATTACAATGGACAAAATATAACCGAATACCTTAGAGGGATATCCCACAATTACAATATGGAGTGAGATTTTATAATTTTTTTTTCTTTCATTAATATTATTGTATTTATCTTATGAATTGTACAGTACATAATTACTCATATTAAAGAATTTCTACATTATCAGGTTTGTTATTTCCATCTTAAAAAAATTATAATTCACAGAATTTCTACAATATCAGGTTTGTTACTTTCCATCTTAAAAAAATGATAATTCACCGTCGCCGAGTTTACCATCGCCGAGTTTACCATCGCCGAGTTTGCCATCGCCGATTTGACATCGCCGAGTTGACCGTCGCCGACTTGGCATTGCCGAGTTGTCGCGTACCGCTATAATGAGCATCGCAGGTGCTAGCAGACACAAGCTTGAAATTAAAGTACAAGTTCTACACATGGTACATAACCAGATCACTTTTGACCGATTTTGTTCATATATGGATTACAGCCTTCTTTCCGTACAAAATTATGCATTTGATAAATCATTTTAGTATTTGCAATCTATACAGATTACCATAATTATAATTTACTTTTTTCGTAAATAATTTGCTATAAATAAATCTGATATTAATTATACCTTTTCCGAAATACAATAAATAGTGAAATTGGTATCTTTCGATCGCTGAGTTATAATTTAACCAAAGCAAGCATACAAATGCAGTGGTAATTCAAGGTTAATTTAATATTTAAAAAGTGTTGGAATATTACTTGAAGCGTATTATAACCGGTTTTACAACAAATGTTAAGTAACTTAGTTACAATACGTGAAGATTGCGTTGGCGCACATGCATTTTTCGTGAGAATTTTAATGGAATATAAGAAATCGATTTCTTTCTTTATTTTTTTGAATTCTATATATAATTAAAATTGGAAATGATGTGAAAAAAATATTTTCAAAATATAAAGTTGTATCAATGAAAAGTATGCAACTTTTTTGTACGAAGCAAAACATCTAAATAATTTAAAATAGAACATTGATTTTCGAATAAGTTTCGAATTATTACGTAATTAAGTCGTTCGATTTTGAACATTCATTCTCTTATTAAAATACGCAAATTAACACTTGTTATAAATTAAATTTTACAATTTATGGTCACAACGAATCACTAACATTTTTTTGGTATTTTTGGATAACGGTCTTTGCCGTTTATTTGTTTATATAAACAAAAACCACGTTTCACATCGCACGTTGTCACAGGCACAAACTTAAAAATGCGAAATTAGTTTCGGTTTCTTTTCGGATATATTTTCCGCTTCTATTCAAAACTCAACAAATGTGATTAAAGAAGTCATCCGTGAAGTGGCAAATAACATGCGTTTTTATAAAATTCTACAAGCAAGAGTGCTTTAAAAGACACTTTTAACGTTGTTAATTATGTGGTCAACTTGCAACATGGATGGGCAACGGTTGTGATGTTTTCAGCATATAAGGAGCTGTGGCTAAATACATGATTAACACTTTCTCTTTTTTACTTTCCACTGGTCAAAGTATAGGTAGTGCATCGTTAGTAAATCTGGCTACGGTTGCATTATTTGCTTTTTCAAACACTTTGTAAACAAGAAAATGTGAAGCATCATGTTTAGTAGTTGTTTTCCATCACCCGTATTTTCTTAAATTTATTTTCATGTTTATATTTTACAAGGACAAGCCATAAGCCATACAAGTATTTTTTCATTGAGGTACATAACATAATTATAAACTTAAAGAAAACAGAAATATATTTTAACAGTATTACAACTCAAAATTTTTGTATTTTAGTTTCAAATGTAATATATGATACAAAAGCACAAGAAATAAAAAAATCTTTAAAACATTAAAAATACTCGTTTATATATCACAGGACGAAACTGATCGACAAATAAAAACAAAACAATATATTATTTTAATAATGCAACATGTCACTTTTTAAATGTTAGTATCGAGGTATTAGGTATTGTTATTAATATTTTAGCTAAGTGAGTTGAGCTTTCCGTGCTTTAATTTTTGCAAATTGTTTAATTAAATCTTCGGTGTCTAATTCTTTTAGCTGGTCCGTTTCTATTGAAATGATAGCAAGATTACTTAGTCGGTTTTGCCCCATGACCGATCTTAAAAAAATTTTTATTATTTTGAGTTTTGAAAAAGATCGTTCTGCGGTAGCAACAGAAACCGGCATTGTTAATAAAATACGAAGTATTATTCTTGTATTAGGAAAAGAATCCACAAGTTGTTAATTTTTATATAATTTAAAGTTTTTTCTGGAGACGCAATAACTTTTTCATCAAAATTTTGTAAATATTGCAATTCTTTAACATGTTCCACGGCAGTTATGTCTCGTTCATTGCGAGTTTTGTCAATTAAAAAATTTTCAACTTTTTGACATAATTCTAATTGTTTGAATAATTTTTAAATTTATCAATATTCCATAAAAACGCGTAATTATTAGAGTAAGAAGAAAGTAATTGGAATCTCTCATGCACTGATGTTATGATTACATCTAGACCATTAAAAAAACAATCAACTTTGAACTTTAAAGTTTTGTCGTGGATCGGTTCATAGACACATTCATAATCAAGATGTTTTTTTTTTTATTTTTCGCGGTCTTAGACCACATTGTTTTTTGAATATTGGTTCTATGTCTAAGTTGGATACTATTTCTTAAGCATCAATCAATAGATCATTAAAACCTTTATCGGAGCGATACGCTTTCAAAAAATTATTCAAATTATTTAAATGATTACAACACTGAGCAACATCAAAGGTCGGTTTTTGAATAATTTTACTAACAATGTTACTTTACTTAAAATATTATACCACAATATAAGAATGCAAATGAACTCAAAATTGTGCAAGTTTTTGGCCACCGATGCAGCTAAATTTTTTACGTTATTTTCAAAGTTCCCTTTGCTTATTTCAAACAGAGCATCATAAACCTCCCCAAGTTGATATCTTAAAGAAGTTATTGCATCTATTCTGCTAGAGCATCGAGTATCCGATAAAGGTTTTAAAGTTAAATTTGTTACATTAGATAAATTAGATTTCAGAATTGATGAGCGTTTAGTAGAAGCTGAAAAAAATACAAACAGTTCTTGAACTAAAGAAAAAAAATTGATGCTCGAAGTATTCGATTTTGCGGCAACATTGACTACTAAATTTAGGGTATGATTGCAATAAGGAACAAAGAAAGCTGGCGGTTTAAAATCCAAAATTTTTTTCGTAGACCATTATGCCTACCACGCATATTTGCTCCATTTTCGTAACCGTCACTCCGCAAGTCGTTGATATTGAGCCTTCTTTCTCCAACGCCGACAAAATAAATGTTGTCAAGCCTTCACTCGACACATCATCTATAGGACAAATTATTAAAAAAGGTTCTTCTACACTAATTCCCGTGCTTTTTAAATTAACAAATCTTATACAAACTGAAATTTGTTCTTGATGATCAGAGTCAGGAATGCAGTCTAATAATATGGAATAATATTTTGCCTTTTTAGTTATATATTATTATATATTTTCCGTTCTGGTAATTTTTGAAGGTGTTGATTTCTCATTATCAGCGGAGCTTGAAGATGTTGATGGATTGCTTTCTAGAAGATCAGTTTCTTGTCTGCTGCTGATACTTGTTTTAAGTACAGGTTCAGCATATTGGGATTCAGCTGTATTATTGTTGTTATTAATATTTGGCAAAGTAGATTAGGGTTTTGAAAAAAAAATGCGTAATTTTGACATGGTTTTCCACTTCTTACTCTCTTTTTATTTTATTTGGCAAATTTTGGTATCCAGACAATTTTTTTTCTGACATCCTGTATACTGTAAAGAAATTAATACGTAGGTAAACAAATTGACAAATAATTCATGAACAATGGAAATGTTTCGAGGTCTCAAACTTAAACTAGCGAGTACTTTCACAACATTACTTATTTCAAGTAATTTCAAAATTTATAATTGTTTATAAATAGTAATATTAGTGCTTATCAATTATTCTGTTTGAATTTACTTCAATTAATAATGATGTTTATATAATCAAATATAAAAGGATTTTTGAGATGCAAGTTTTTGGCTTTTAATTTTTTAATAAATCTAAAATAAAAAATAAGTTTTAGATGAACTCAGATTAAACAACAACACAAAGTACATCACTATAAATTCTGTAAAATTACAAAAAACTAAAGCTTCAAAAGCAGATATCTTTTACCCCATGCACCTTTTCACTTCGCTAAGTTAATTATCGATCGGGCATCAGGCAACAAATGAAATCGCGACCGATGTAACGCTTAAATATATAAAGTTTCGTACATTGGAAACTCAGACAGGAAAAAACGCTTGTTTGCTCGTTGCAAGCCAAATTTTAAACTCAAACATAAATAAAATCAGATTTGTTTGAGTTTACACAATTCATGTTATCATGTTACGTATTACGTATTCGCTCGAATAAATGCTATTATTGCGTATTCTCATTTGGAAAATATATGATTTTCGAGAAGTAATTTTATTCCCTCGTCTCAAAGAGTAAAAATAAACAAATAAAAAACAATTCCTTACTGGTTTTATCATTATAAATTTTGTTTTGACAATGTTGTTTGTTGCTTTATCTTTTTTTTTACTTTTGAGTTTTGAGGCTTTTCGGCGCTTTTGCGCCGTCGTGCACCACACGACTTTGCCTTATGTGCGGCGCGGGCCTGCGTTAACGACTAACCAAATTCTTATATCTGCTTAATTTCAAAAAAAAAATTTTAAAGCGCGTTCTAAAAAAGAAAATTTTGAAATTACTAATTTGTATTATGGAACATTGGCTGCACGCAGATTTCCGTTAAAAGTTTTTTGGGTGGAAATGTCTTGACAGTTTGAATTCGGCAATAAAACTTGACTTGGAAGTTTTTTAAGTTATTAATGTGTATAGTCAATTATGTAAGCTCGAGTAAAACCTTTCTGGACGCAGATACCTTTTTGTTACAAACAGTACCAAAACCCCTCTCTCACACACTAATAATTTGGAACTATTTGGGAAATATGAATCAGATCGAGTGGAAATATCATAATTAGTTAGTTGCCTACCACAAAACAGAAATCGTAAAGCAGACAAGTAGTTGTCAGATCATTATCAGCAGGAAGTGATAAAAGTAAATGTTTGTTAATCTTTAGACTTGTCGGACAATAATAGTTTCGAGAATATTAATTAGTCTCGGAAAGTCCAAAAATAATCCGTTCTAAAAATTCGTGTGGGGTTGTGAATAAAAAGACGATTGCTCTCAAGTTTTAATCACATTTATGTTGTCTTTTTTTGGTTGAAATGTCAAAGAAAGGCAATTATAATAAATGTTTTAAATGATTGCGAACACACTTATAAAGATTAACAGTGGAATGATTTTGTCAATTTTAGAATAAATCATCTATATTTTATTAATACGATCTGAATGACTGATTACTGTTATTGCACTGCAATGAAGTATATGGAGTCCAATAAAAAAAAATTAAGTTACATTATTTCTTCCACGGCGACTGTTTGTTGTCAGTTTTTTGAACTATAACAGCGACTTAAAAACTAAAAATAGTAAATGAATATACAGGTAAAATACTTCATTGTACTTAATTGACATTGTTGAAAAATACAATAAGAACGATTATTTATCGTATTATAGTAAAGCAGGATATGGGGGCCAGGGGAAATACGAATTTTTTGTTTATCATGCTAGTGATGGTGCCTACCCCGTCTCTAAAGGAACGTAACGTGGAAATGCAATGACAAATTAAGTTTGATTTATTTATTCTTACGAAGATTATATGCGTTTAAATCCATACGTGTTAACAACACTCAAATAAATGTCTTATTTTTCTACTAGTGTTGCGAAAAGGAAATTGATTGTGTATCTAAAAAAAATTGTTAAACTAAAAAATGCAGAAAAAGACTATGGGCGCAAACATTCATTGACGAACAAAAGCATGTATTATATTTGCTTTTTTTTTTAAATTTCAACCAAAAAGAAAAATTAAAAAACTGTTACTTAAAATGTAATTAAGACTTAAGTGTAATAGCTTATATTCATAATGTTATTAATAGGATGTTACATAGATGTAATGTAAAATGTTTTCAAAAAACAGTCTTAACCTTATAACGGCAGCACCTTCATCGCGTTTTCATCGGGCGATTTTAATCTAACAAACTGTTATTAGTTTTATATTATAAGCAGGGATAAAATCAAATTTTGTCTACATTTGCTGGTTTAAAAAAAAACATTATGTTACCATTTTGGAAACTTTGGAATGTAACGGTACAGCAATACCTCTGAGGCACTTTGAGAAATATAAAAGTAGGTTTTTTATTATTTATTTCTCAGTACATGCAATTAAACAGTACATAAACCATACGCTATATGTACACCTACTTGTTGGAATGAAAATGATCAAAACAATGATTTTTGTGAAAAAGTTTTTTACATTTGCTGCATTTCAGCCTCGTTGCAATGCAACGTTCTGGCAATATACTCGTCGGAATATGGTTTACACCATCAAATCTAATGACTTGCAATACAGGTGCAGATGGTTTTCCCCTTCTTCTCCTTTGGGGTGCGCTAACGTTGGTGAGCGCTAATGTTACGTTTCATCTAAACTGCAAATGGGTTATAGAGCTTCCGGGATTTATATGTTGATAAAATCGAAATGCGACAATGGTTAAATTAAGACCATTTGAGAAAAGGTTCTAATATTACTTCTTTGATCGTAAAACGGGTCTGTAGCTAGCGGATAAGAGGTCGAGAGGGTCAACGCCACCAATTTCGAAACTATACATGCTGATTAGGTTTGGTTTTGTGACTTTTTTTTACACATTTCACTCTTCTGGTCAATGTTTGAACTGATGTAACTTTGAAGTGATTACGTGCTACAGTTACTACTTCATTGTCGTTTCATTTTACACACACCACAAGCCCACAAGGACATTACTGCAGACACTGATACCTTTTATGGACATATCTGTTAGGAGCGTTTGGATTGTAAAAAAATGTCAAAATACACTACATGTGTTTTCATTTGGAAGGCTGTGATAGCCGCTGATTAGAAGTAATCCTAGAAACTGTCGGATCTCTTCGTCAGATACACTAATTTATGAACATGTTTGTGCATAGAGCTGAGTTTGTTCTCGGATAAAAGAAATAATTTCGGTTGTAAAAATAAAGAAAATATTTCATATTACGACTTTCCCACGTGCTCTTCGCCTAGTTTTAAAGGATCTTTAGTGTCACACGATTAATTGACACTTCCTGCGCTTTTTTCCCACATTCCTCCTCTTTTTTTTGGTTTTTTCTTCTCTCCCTTTATCATCTGAAGAATCTTGAAAATATAGCTCCACTTCTCGAGAAACTTCCTCGGGCATTTCATGTAAATGCAGTACATCGTCATTAATTGCATCTTCATCACTGTCAATGTCTTGATCACCAGATCCTGGAGGAAGGATTACTACACTCATCTCTTTTGCAGACGTAGAAGCTTCAACGTTTCTGAATAGTCTGTATCTGGCGACAGATCTAAAACATAATTACTTTTATATTATGTAAAATTTACCTTTTTTGCTGTAAGACTAACCTGTAAAACACCCTTGGATCCATAATTAGTATATGCGACACTGATCAACACTTGAGTCAAAAACAACTGCATTTTAAATGCTAAATAAAAACTAAAAGTCGACAAGCAAATTCAGTATGTAAAAGAATCAACAACAATAAGTTAAGACTTGCAGCAACCTGTACTTGTAGTACTTGGCGTCGATTTATGACACATTGTGCCGTATACTGGGCACCGTTCCCAATTGGACCATGCAAGTTTCAGGTCAATTTTTAGAAAAATTATAAATTAAAGTATAAAATTCGAATAGCAGTCACCAAATACATTTTACTGACTATGATTCTAGGCGAAAAAAAGATTTCAAAAAACAAAAGTAGTGAGTTTGTCATGAATTTTTGGAAACAGACAATTAATTGTTCAGTAATAGGCTGGTGCATTAACGTATACATTATTATATACAACTGGTAACACGAGATAAAGGATATGTTCTCAAAATGCTTTTTTAGTTTTTGCACATTTGTCTAATTTAAATTTCTTGAATAGCATTGCGAACAGCCACGAATGATTGCCGATAGAATTCGATTTTTTTTTCATTAATTTTTCATTCGAACTGACCAAGGAGTCCCGTTTTTTGTTTAGTTGAGTATACATTGGTTAAATCATGTGCATGAAACCTCCTTTACTGACTGACGTACATAATGTCGTCATCGAATCTTGTGTTAATTTTTTTTAACTTGACTAACATCAGTATCAAAAATTAAGGTCAATCTGTCAAGTAGCTTAATGTTCAGAAACAGTTCAGTAATTACAGTTGCTTCCGTTTTTAAGAACTGGTACAAATTAGATTCGTATTGTCAAGAAGCGTTTATGTGTAAGAATTAATTATTCTTACAATAAACGTTTTCCGTGCAGGAAAACTAAGTATTACGGTATAATCCTGTTAAATAATTAAGACACAAATCATTTTTTAAGAACAAGTGTTGACAGTACTTTTTATTTATTACCTAGTTGACACAGAATTGTAAACATTTGGATTATTTGTAGAATTTAAGTTGTATAAAATATGGAGAATGTTGATACGAAAGAAATTTATTCAGATTCGTTCTGGAAGCTGAAGAATTTGGGGTGTATAATACACTGAATTATTGATGAAGTAAAGTATTCAAAACTTGAAGATAATGCTTGCGCATAATCTTACAGATTTTTCATTGATAATTATGAAATTTTCTCTAAAGCACGAAAGTAGTTCTATGAATAGACAATTCAAAAACTTGGCAAAGATATTTAAATTTCTAGGTTCACATATTTAATAATATAGATTTTTGTGAGCGATATATAGATTCATCTTCACTTCTACATACGAATACTAAAGTAACTTATTGTATAGCTTTTAAAAAGTATTTAAGGTATTCAGCATTTGTTTCATACCACTATAACACCAGTTTCTTTTCTTCCTTGCATTTATGTCTACTAAGGTAGAAAACCTAATGGTTTCATTTTTACACAATTGTCTCTTAACTAAATAAGTACAACATTACAAATGCCTAACAAGATCTTTTCTAACGACGCTTTGAGTTCTATAAATGGCTCAATAACCATTAATTTTATACTGTAAGAAACAATACTTTAGATTTTTCGGTCACATATTTCCGGATCGAGATATTGCAAATTTGGTCTTTTTTGTTTAGTTATTACTGTACTGCGACCGTTTACGAAGAAATTATTATTATTATTATTACCTGAGAACAATTTTGTATTTAGGATTAGAACATCTTCCGGGTTTGGACCGTGTTGATGTTGTAACCGACGTTGCACAACGTTTCGTCTACTTTCGTAAGGGGCTTCATCAGGGCGTGAAAGAAATCTGAAACTTAAAGAAATAAACGATAATCTAACAAAGAATCACTATAGTTCGATAAACTACTTGTGTCGAGTTATACATATTTGGGATTAATATCATTCTTCCGAAGAAGTTTTCCTATTTAATCTGTGGCCTTATAGATGTAAGGTAAAAATACAAATTCCGGATTGGAATCTGAAGTAGAAATGTCTTTAAGTACTCAAGTACGGGGATATAAACGACGGTTTATAACGGCCTAAATATCTCGCTTCATATAACCATTGTTTATTAAGGTTCTAGTAAGATGACAGAATTCCGAATCTAGATTCTCCGAATGCAAATAGAATAAATACTTTATAAAAAAGTTTTTTAATAAACCATGTTTTTCCCGTGAACTAAAAAGTAGAAAATAATTGTTCTTCAACTTAAAACATGGGCACATTTAAATGTATTTTCTTAAATTATATAAGTTCTTATAAATGCGCCCACGTTCTAAGTGCCCACGGGAAAAACGTGGTATTTTAAAAAACTTTTTTTATAAAGTATTGATTTTCTAATTTTTAGTTTTATGATCATTTGTTTTTAAATAACACTTGCGCCCGGCTTACATAGCTCACACAACTGTCTTAGATCAGAAATTCTTCAAGTTATGGCAACAGTATTATATTTTTTGATGCTTGAATATTGTATCGTCATCGATAATGCACATGTTCAAAAATTCTAGCTTGATTAGTGCAGTAGAAGTGGTCAAAAAATTGATTACAAAATTTGAAATTTTGCGGACAAACAAACAAGAAAGCACAAGCTAAGAGAAACGTGGCAAAAAGCGCAATGAACCAAAGATTAAATAACAGAACGTTTCTGTACCAGATGATGAGATATCTATCCGTATGGTTTGCGATAATCAGAATGGCCTAAAAGTCTGTCGGATTTACGTGTAACAAGAACGTCGAGAAATAGGAGAGATTTACATAGTGAATTTGATATCAAGGTGTTGCTTGCTTAAATGATCATGAAACCTAGATAATTCAAGAGGACCATGATACCAAACAATAAAACAATAAACCAGACTTTAGGTTTTAATATCGATGTTACCTACAAGAAGAGATAAAGGAGTACCCGGCGCCCGAAACTTGTTTGGAAAACTTGTGATCAAATTGAAAGTAAGTAAGATAAACGCTTATGAATAAGAGAACTAAACTCAAATCTTTTAGATGGCGAGACAGAATTTGCTCGATTATAATAAGTGAATCTTCGGTAAAAAGTGAAGTGGCATCAAAATTTACAAGAGGATCCTGGGTTTAAGCTTTATAGATTTCAAACGTTCCATGAAATAATGAAAGTCGAGGATATGAGAAAAGGTTTTACCTGTAAATTTGGAAATAATGTTAGACAAAAATTTAGCTAGTTTGTAAGTAGGAAATTGAATAGTACTGACTATATGTCTAAAAAGTATACCTTGTTTGTGGACTTGAGGAAGTCCGTATAAACAAGGTGATCTAGAAGCTGAGGGGGTAAGTTGACGTTTGGCTTTAGGAACTAAATTAGAATGAGTTAAAGGAGCGTACGTATTCTCTGATAGAATAGAATATATTTTCTCAATGTGATCCGTTTGGTTTAAAATGACAGTAGCGTTCGTTGCCTTTGTCGGCTGGAAGAACGATGATACCGTGGTTTTTACAAAGTTTTTTCAAAGGTAACATTTCAGGCTTAGAAATGTTGGATTTAGGAATTCAATTCAAGAATTTAAGTTTGAATGCGAATGGGATCTGAGATGTGGCGGGGAACATGTTTTATAGAAGATTCAGCAGCGCATAAAATGTCTTCTTTAGAAATGCGTTTGGGAGCAACAGCAAAATTCAAACTAATGAATAGCATTCGTTCCTGTTCTGAAATAAGAGTCAAACTAGATAGATTGACAATCATCCGGAGGTAGAGTGTTGGTCAACTCAGATGAACGTAAAAGAGTTGTTTAGAAATCGTGTCTAACTCGCGTTTGGTTTGCTTACTCCGTTTGTGCATCAAATATTTTAGACGAACGTGTCTGAATGTGAAATTTAATTTTGACAAATTTAGGAATTATCTTGTTGTCACGGCAACAACTAAGAAAAGTGTACAAAAGCTTAACGAGTTTGTAACGGAGATTTTAGAAAAGATATTCTCTCGAGAGACGTTTAATGTAATCGCAAAGGCTTCCACGGCTGAGGTCTATACTTAAGATTAGAACGTCTTCTGGGTTGGACCGTGTTGATGAAACCGAAGTTTTTAACATTTTGCTCACGTTCGTAAGTGGCTTTATCAGGGCGTGAAAGAAATCAAAAACTTAAAAATAGGGAAAGTTTTTTGTAAGAATGGTATTAAACTTATATTCAACTTGACAGGAAAAATCTCTCAAATTCTTCCTTCCAAGGAAAAGTTTTCTACACTTCTAATTCAATTGAAAAAAATAGACTCACATTTTAATTCTCTCAGCACTGTTGTGAAATATAAGTATTAAGTTTTTTATATCAACCTCGAAGACATATTTTATAAATATTAGGAATATGAACATACGTTATTTCTTGTCGCCAATGAATAAATCGAATAATTTTTTTAATAATTTAAGGTTATGACGGAAACTCAAATCTAGCGAACGTATGTCTAAATAAAGAACGGGCACTAGAGCATCCATTTACGGGTTAAAACTATAGAAAATATTAGAATTCAGGTTTCCACGGGTTGCATTATTAATATAATTTTTCATTCTGGATAATTCCCGTGCTGTCGTTATTACACAAGCTGAGCTTTTGTCACACGTCACAGTGGAGTATTTCAGAGCCCGGAACAAACTCTCAGTTTGTTCCGAGCTCTGAAGATGTTCATTGTGACGACTAACTCAGTTGTTCCGGCGATAGAGTCGTAAGCTCAATTTAAAAAAGCGCCAAAACGATGAAAGACTAGGATGGGAGACACCGTTTAAATCTTCCCGCAGCTGAAAGAGAACAAATGACAAGGCGGAGGTAGTAACACAGAATATATTTATTTATCACAGTTCACGTAGAGGAAGATACATAAATATATTTATATAAATTTTATCAAATACTAACACGTAGGTCGGTATCGCAGACAAAATATAAACTACGCCTTCGACCGAGTAACACTTCGTACAACCAAGTGACTTAGTCGACCTAACTGTGATATTCAGAAGCGAAGTATTTATATTTGTAAATTAAAATACAAAAGTTGAAGATTTAGAGAATCAAAGCGCAACGTATAATAATAAGTGACACACAACAAAACGATTTTATAATTAATTGGGTTAACAACCTGTTATGTACGTTCACTCGTTCGTACAATCAAACTAAGAATTAAAATAGAAAACACAATACTTACACTTAGTTTTCCCCAAAGGCTGCGACTAAGTAGTGGCCTCATCGCAGCATTCCCTAAAACTTAATTGAAATTTAATAAAGACACGTTTGCGGCGTTATCACAAGTAAATCCCTTTTAATCATACGATCATTGACGGCAAACCAATGCGCAGCGTTTCCCTCAAATACATTTCATAAGTTTGGTAATTGTTTCTTCTACTGCGATAACAAAGGTAGTGTAGATAGTATTAAGTTCAGTGACGTGACGACGTCATGGAAAATTTTCCCCAAATACAAGATCTGCTGATATCCCCACAGACAAAGAAAACATGTGGGGGTATGGAAACCCGCTACAGACAATTATGGAATAATTAAATTAAATCACAAACACAAGAGATGATTGTCTCAAATGAAGACTTTCAGTCAGATCACAACAATATTTTAATAAATATTCACAAAAGTGTGCGTGAAACACTTAACAATGAAATCCTTGTTGGGCGTTCACAACGCTAGAGACAAACTTTACCGGAAGAAGCGAAATCGTGTTTTAAAATTTGACATTGTATCCCTACTCAAACAACGAAAAGTGGGCGTATCAAGAATAAATTTTATACAGGAGACAAACATTATAGTAAAGCATTTTTAACTTAATTACATGGAAATTAACAACATTTAGTCTAGTCTGGAAATCGTGCATCACAATGTTGGACGCTTATCGAAAAAAGGGACCAGTAGTCTTCTTCTTATCGTCAAACGGGCAACAGCGTTCAACGCAAATTTGAAAGAACTAAGAAACGTAGAGCGCTTTTGATTGCCGTGAAAGCAGTGAAATACCAAAAAGAGGTCTGTCTTTATGAACACAGAAAAATAGTAAGAAATATGTGCAGCGAGTTATTTACGCCAGGGGCGTATTTCAACAATATTTACAAAAGAACAAAATTAATGTTATAAATCTCCCCTTATCAAAGACTGCATAGATCAACCAGAGCCAAATTGAACAATAGATATTCACCATCGGAATTCATGAAATCAGTACGACAGGGCTCCTTGTGCGTCCCAGGATCAGCACATTGCAAGACCAAGATGAGTTCATAAATGACTAACCAACATCTCAAAGTAAGAACAGGAAACGTTTTGAGATTCAAAACAGAGAAAACAATCTACTAAAAGTCCTAATAAGCATACGATTTCCGTAATCCCTTGAAGCTGTTATAGTCGTCTCAACTTGTATTGAACTTACAGGTCGATAAGCGACAGTACTTACCCAAACCAAAAGATATACTAACCAAAAATAACTAACCCCATCGGTACCAACCAAGAAGTAAGTCTGTCCAAGCCATGAACAAAAAAGCTATAACAGTCCTAAATAAAGGCCTAAATGACGAATCTGTCAGCAGAGCACACCAGGAATCAAAGTATTGAAGCTCAGTAAAGTCAAGGTTAGGGGCCTTATACCTCAGACAGTCTGATGCCGATGGGGAATTTTTTAGACCCCCACAACAGCGCAAAATGAGAGTCAAATCAGGTATACTAAGCCGAGATTGTCGCAAGATAGATTCGAATACACAACTAATTATTGGGCGGCAGTTTATGTCGTCTCAACCTGCCCGATTGATCCGAAGTTAAAATACAAGCCGAAGTTACGAAGTCAGTAGCAATAGCAGTTAAATCGCATCGGAAAGACCAACTGTCGTTTGAAAACTTTGATAAAAATGAAACGATCGCCAAAAATCGGTTCCCAGAATAAGTTGTTGCGACACTGTTGGTACGATTAATGTTCAATTATCTTAATTTTACCTTACAATCAAAATCGTACCGCAATAACACAGCACATTTATCTCCATAGCAACAGTTGGAACAGAAGACGAACCCATGTTTTTAGACGTTCTCAAGCTGGACCGCTAACGCGACGCTTCCGAATCCAGAAGTCATCGAAAAAATAAACCTAAAACATCGACCTTAAGGTGAGGACGCTCCTCAAACATTACCAAAAAGAAAATTAAGGATGCTTCAATGTTGTTCCGATAACCCAGAGAAAGGTGGTTCCGAATCTAATAGGAGTGTCAAATCTGGTTCATAGATTCTCCAATTAGTCTTCCGAAGTGGAAGAAGTAATGTTACAATGAGGGGAACTTCGACGAGTCACTCCTTCTTAACCATAACCATAACAATGTCATAATTGAGGATTTAGGCAATTAGAAGCAAGGTGACCCCGTTTATTATAATTATAGGAAGTGACTGACTGACGAGCATTGGTAGTAGATCGATTCTGAGTGGTAGTGATTTTCGAAAGCTTATTTACCGAGATAGCAGAAGACGATGATTCTGGACAATCACTAACATAAGCTCTAAGGTAGGCTTCAATAAACGAGTTGTCTTACGAAACGGAGGAGGTTTGTAGTTACCCAACGAAATCTTGTTTAACTCCAGTTGTTTACCACAAGTTATTAGTTGGCCAATGGTAGAAATTGGAGTTAATACCAGAGCGAATTGATAAAAAGGAGCAAGATGACGACGAATAATTTGTAATTGATTGAGTTCGGGAGGTAGGAATTCCGCATTCAAGAGACCAAGAACGTCTTGCTAGCATTAAAGCATTAAAGAGTAAGAATAAAATTACTGGAGATGACAAACAATTCCTCGACTCGTAAGGGAAATTCCGAAAGGGAGAACTCTTCATCAGAGAACGGCAAATTACACGTACTAAAAGATACAACTAACACGGAACTAGTATCTAAAGGATGTTCCCGTTCAGAATCCGAGTCAGAAGAAGTAAGTAAAGTATGTTCTCTTTCCGTAATTGGATCTTTTTTGTGTTGTTGGGGTTTTAAAGTTTTACGGTGGAAATACAGATAAATGTGTCTTCTTATACAAGAGTTGGATAAGTTGGGTCTTGAAATATTTTTTTTTGCAGTTGACTCTTTAAAATTCAATTTTGTATATAACGGAACAAACGCTTGAAATTAAATTCGGTTACCTCCATGATTGCCTTTGATTGAGAATTTAATTTTAAAGTCGGTTGCTCTTATTATCATATTTCACGCTCCATTAGTTCCATGAAAGATATTATAGATATCTATAGATATATATTTTTATATTATTTATTTTAGAAGTTTTTAGCCTGATTGTGAACAGAAAGCTAAAAGCTAAAAAAGAAAAAGAAAACAATCAAGTTCAAGTTTATATTATGTAACTACTACGCCAATCTTACTCACTAGTTTTTAATTCATAAAATCGTCTTAGGTAAACAAATTATCTCATTAAAGTTTTAAAACATGAAATTTTATGCTTAGTAGAGTAATTTCAAGGCAAGGTTTTCATCTAACCTCATTTCCATAACTTAACCGTAAAAAGTACGAATTATTATTCAAAAACTAATATAAGTTTCGTTATTAAATTTTTTAAGTAATTCTACGCACGAGTAATTTTCTTTTAAGCTTATCGACAGTAGTGTTTTCTCCGTTAGAACTTTGTCGAGTTTTAGTGTGCTGGAAAGAGCACTCTAACCATTAAATAGTAAAAGGATGTGGCCGGAAGTAGAACAATGTATTTGTTATCTATTTGTTTTACTACGTCAGTTATATTGGGTATAAATTTTTTATAGTTTGATAATGACAGCACGTGTGTTAGATTCATTTATAGAAACTGGATGAACTAATAGCAACAAATTACATGTTTAGGTACCTTATTGTTTTATTACGGATGAATTAATTACACTAATTTACGAACGCTAATTAAAATGAACGATTTCCTGTGAAATGCAAATTATTTTTGGTGCTTGATGGTATTTTTAACTCTCTTTAGGAATATAAATAATAGTAGGTTATTTAATGAACAAATTTACAATTAGTCTAACGCGTAGCTCCTTTAATCCGGTTTTATTTTGTGAACGAAAGATTGTTTGGCATCCGCTTTTTTTAAATAACAATAGTGGAAGGGAAAACATAAATAAGCTCACGGAAATGCACAAGACATATGCATGTGGCGCTTAATGTCTATTTTTATTTTTAATAAACAGATGCGCTATTAATTATAACTGTTATTTGAATCTGTTTATTTAGCAAAGACGCGGAAGATTTTAACTTCTAGAAGACTAATTTTGAAATCAAATTGCGTGTTGGCATAAATTTAGACAATACTGTTAGGGTGGTGTGCACTGTTACGAATCGTACGTAATGGACATATCAAACTTTTATATGGTTTATATAATTTTCAATGGGACCCGCCTGTTCTTTATCTGGATCGGATGTCGACATTACATAAAAATTATATACATATACGATGCGTGGACGCTAGTTTTTACGGGATAATTAAAGTTATCTAATATAGTATCTACTGATGTACATATAATTATAATTAAAGCAAGTTTTATAATATTCTCTCAAATTTGTTCGTTCGTTTCAATTATATGCTAACACGAAATTAATTTATGCTGTCATTTTCAAATTAATTTCTTATAAACATTTAGGTTTAATGAAAATTTCAACTGTTTCAAAGAAAATATTAAAATCAAATGATTTTGTAAAATATGGCGAATATTATTTCTTTGGCTTTTTAATGTCTTGGAATCAATTACGTTGTCGTCAGTCGCATTATGAAACAATATAATTATGTTAAACCTGATTTGCATTCATTAATTATACGTTATAAATTACTTCTCCAAACGTAGACGTTTTCAATTGACAACCCGATTAAGTTTGTCAGTCTGTTATTAGTCGTTAGCTAGGCAAAAAACATCTAATTAACTTCAATTCAGAATATGTTTTTTACTCGAAACAATTTTCGACTTCGACAAGTCATTAAATTACTTATTTTTTTTTGTTTATTTATCAAACACCATACATCTTCTTATACTAAATATATCCCAATATTCATCGGTACATTCCCATACTTTTCTACATGCAAACTTCAATTTGTAGGCAGTGCATTTTTTAATTTGAAACTGCCGCCTTATTTTAAGTTGGTATAGCGGTTGGTAGTTCTGAAGTTTCGGGCGCGTTATGAACAAAAAAGACCGCAATTTATATAATAAGCATTACGAATTTATGTGTAGTTGTAGTTAGACGTTTTTGTGATTTTGTGAATATTCTTAAGTTTTTTATGTCTTTGGTCATCCTACAGTTATTTTAAAAATAAAATTAGCAACTTTTAAAAATTTGTTTAAAATACCTCCTACAAATTCAACAAAAAAATTCTATTAAAAATGATAAAAGTTACCAATTTTGAAAATTGGGAAAACCCCATTGTACGTCGGAACATTTATTTACAAAAACTTTTTATTGATTCTTATAAATAATACAGTGCACGTAGCTTATTCGAATCACAGATAAATATTATCAATCGTGTATCACTGTATCAAACAACGGACCGGACGTATGCTACTACATAGAAAGAACACCGTTTATAGTAATCATAATTTTGGTTTATGTTATCAATTTTCTTCTCAGGTTTCTATATATTTATATAAGAATGTTCTTATAGATACAGTAAAACGCAAAAGTTTTAACGGCAATTGCCAACAATAACATAATACAATAATTCAATGATACATAATCGTTAGAAAAACAATGACGCAAGTGTATCGGTACTATATGTCTTAGGCGTTCAAAACCCAGCGCTTAGACCAAACAAGAACAAAGAAATCGTGAGAATTTCGTACACTTGGCCATCCGGCTGATGGTATGTCCTCATATCATCGATGTTTGATCCTTTGCTTATCTAGAAAATAAATTGTAAATGGGTTTAAACCCAGCTCGAGAACGAACAGGCAGTATCGACTTCAAATGTTCTAATGAGAAATAAACAATTGTTCGTTTAACTTTTTGTGTGCCAGCCTCATCGCATCGACGCCTGATAATCACGTTAACACACTTACAATGTGCGGACATTCTGAATCTCAGAACTCTGTTTTTACTTACACAACAGTTATCCAGCGCCGCGCTTCAATTTGTCGGCAGCTACAACCGTAAGCTTCTGGTTGTATTGTCCCTCTCTTAAATCTTCGTACCTATCGTTGAAGAGTACTTTAAACTTTGGATTAAGCTTTTTAGTCAGTCCTGTACATGGTTCATTGTTATGAGTAATAATACCAAATCGCCGACTTCACGTCGAGCCTTGTCGTAACGTTCTTTTTGCTTTTGCTGTTCGTCGACTATATATTCCTTAATACGTACTCTGTAACTTTTTACATGAGTGTCCCAAAGCTTCTTGTCGTGGCCAGCATAGTGGCAATGGTTCTATTGTAACGTTCACATTTCTTGTTTGATCTAGGGGTGGCTACTGCATTCAACACATGACAAATTCCATAAGTCTCACAAAACATCTTGAAAGATTGAGACGTGAACGCACTTCCACGATCAGTTATCAAACTAGTGGGGATTCCAAAAAGACACATGGTATTTTGCAAAATACACAGGACGTGTGAATTTTGTGAACGACGTCAACCAGCACAACTAAGAACTTGTTATTATGTCTAGTAGTCTCAAACGACCGACGTGGTCTAAGTGTAAAGTGTGAAAAGGTATCGGTGTCCTTTCAATAGGGTGCAACTTGCTTTGTTTCTTACCAGGACAACTTTTTAAATCAAACATGCATTGATATATTTAGTAACAGAGCGTCTCATTTTAGAAAAATAATAATGCATTTGGATCTGACTTAGTGTTGATTCGATACTCAAGTGACCTGCTTGATCATGATACAGTCTGACTATGTTGTTACAAGCTTATAGGTCTTATGAACGTTGCTCGACCAGCTCACACAGTCTGAGATAGGGGAAGTTTAAGCAAATAATCTTGAAAGGGCGCCAGATTTTTTATAACTAAAACTTCTATCTCGATCAGGACAGAAGGTTCAAGCTTGTAACGAATTTCAGGTTTGTAATCCTTGTTGCACTGGTGTTCGTGTAACCAACCAAAAGAAAGATGTGTTACCATAAAGAAAAGATAAAATAGGTATAACCACTTTAATTTAATAACGTAGATTATTAACAACGAGTCTATCTAATTCTTAATCCATAAATGCCAGAAGTATCGGCAACACACAATATATAAGTTTCAGCAAAGTGGATAGCGAAGAAAATTACATAATAAATATCGTTTGTACACAGCATGCGATACACACAAAATAATTAATGAAACTACCTCAGTGGTATTGAAACAATGATTGTAATTACGGAAATAACCATAAGCAAAAATTCCGTGAGTGACTTTTCTGATAGCGACAAAATAATTAAATAGACTTACCCACAATCCAGTACTTACTTGTTCGAAAAAAACGTTGTTCTCGTTGAGTCAGCCTGGAATAAATTTGAATAGCAAATCGTGTCAACACAATGACTCACGAAAGCAAGATCTACAAGTTGGTTAATTACTACTAAAAGAAAGTACACATAACATGACCCGATTATCGAATGCTGTTGTACACATTCAGTGAAAGTTGATTTCGCAGGTGTTTGTCGCATGAGTAAGATTTCGAAAAAAAGTTCTTGTCTTCGGTTTTTTGTTTTAAACTTAGGCCTTATAGAGTTATACTAGTTCCATGAAGATATGCATCGATATTAATCCCTGATCGATAATGCATCAAAACGTACAACCAAAAACGTGGCCGAACAGCCGTTGATGTTATTAGAAACTTCAAGTGTTAAACGACAAAGGCCATTTTGGGTAGTTGTCGGTTTAACGTCTTGACAGGAATTGCCAGTCAAAACAAAAATTGGCAGAGGGCGTCAAAACCGAAATCTAATTTTAATTTAACCAATATACAGGGTATTACGTTATGATATCTTTGCACGTAACAATGTGCCATCGCGCTGCATGTGGCACTTCCCATACACGTCTTCTGTCTGACAACTTAATATACACCTTCGTCAGGCAGTATAACTATAATATATTACATTATTATTATATAATTTCTATATACTTTATTATTTTTCAACGCATATTCCTGAAAGTACTGCTTTGTTTCTGAGTTTTTAAAACCCGTTTTCAATATTTTATCTATCATCTTCTAACTGAGCTGATAGGATCTAGTCACCTTTTGTAATGTAACGTGTAGGGTAACGACTGAGAGCGTCTACATGCGGCATACGTGCTCGAGGTCTGTGTTTAATATCAAAAGCGAACTCTTGTACTTGTACTTCTATCGACTCACAGTATCAAATCCTTCTTCGTGAACGTTGTTCTCAAGGCATTACAATCAGTCACTACTGTAAACCCAACAAGTAGACTTAAAAATGTTACAGGGCATAAACAACGGTCATGGTTTCGAGTTCATATGAGTCGTAATGCCATTGATCAACCGTTGTTTCCTTACTAAATTAAGCCACGACTCGTTGGACTCCTCCGGGATGTGTTTGGAATAACACCGCCCCCACCCCAAGGGAACTAGCGTCTGTATGCAGTTCAGTCGGTAATGATAAGTCAATGCTGGTTAGAACTGGTCTGGAAGGTAATAGCATTTTAATTTGTTTGAAAGCACTTTGCTGCTCAGGCTCCCAACACCACTTAACGTCTTTACGTGTTAGTCGTGCTAGAGGTTCAACAATCTTTGAGAAGTTTTTCACAAATTGCCTAAAATAGCCCACTAGACCGACAAATTGACGCACCTGTTTAATGTTTCTCGGTGGTATCATGTTTGCAATAGCCAACCTTAGCGCGTCCCGGTTTAATTCCTTCACTACTAACTTCACTGCCTAAATAATCTATTTTAGAAAAAAAAGGATAATTTACTAAGTCTTAATGTAATATTATGCTTACGTAGGGCTTCAAGAACTAACCGTAAGCCATGGAGACAGTCCTCCACAGTTGTTGATGGAATAATCAAGTACTTTATTCATTAGTCACTGCCGGTGAACTACAAACTCCGAACGGCATGCGTAAAAACTAATGTGCATCAGGTGAACCCTGAAAACATGTCAAGCGTTGTAAAGTACTTAAACTTACCACCTTTCACGTCACCACTAAGACGGTCGAGCTGATCTTCAACAAGGGGAAAGGGATGCTAACAGTAATGGCATTCAATTGTCTGTAGTCTATGCACATTCTGTAGTTACTGGTCTTCTTCTGCGCGAGTAAGATTCCATTTGTCAACAATTCGCTAACAATACCTTTTAGAATTTCTTTCTCATGTGGTGATATTCGGGTTGCAAGAAATAGGTTCCTGTGTGACTAACTTTGTAGTATCAGTGTTTCCTATTATAGCCACAGAGGTTGAAATTCGATCACTAAATTCATGTAATAGTTGTTTACACTTTACTTTATCGTCGTCTGTGATGTCGTCTCAGAACACTATTTTGCTCTCTTTACACTCCACTTCATTCAACTGTAATATGCGCACTTGAGTGCCTACTTTAGATGGCACAACGGTTGGCAAGTTAAAAAAATTACGACGAATAATGCAGCCATACCATAATTTGTCGTCATTAATCACAGTTACTTGTATCACCGCGTTCGGTTGACCTATCCGAAGGTTCAGTTCTATGTCACCCACACTTACGACATAGTTCCCGTCAAAACTACGTAATACAGTGTTTTCTTGTCGCGACACTAATCCAAGTTTAGTAGCCACACGCTGGCGAATCATAGTCCAAGCACTTCCAGTATCTACTAAACATTTAAATTTTTTGCCGTTCAAAATAGCAGAGAGGATGCATGGGTTTACACTTGTTTGTTTTCTTACTGCATTAACGTTATTGGCCGCTAGTTTAACTTGGTGTCGCAAAAGACCGCAAGTGAAACAGTTTTTTTGCTTTTTACAGTCTCGGACGCGATGTAGGCCCTTACAGCTAAAACATTGCAACTGCATTTGTGGTACCTTTTTTTGTGATTGACTTGCAGATCGCACATGATGTTGTTGAAATCGTCTCTTATGACCGGTGATCTCTACTTGAGGTAACCTCTTGGACGTATTTCTTAATGTGCTCGCGCAGATTTGGCAAAGTTATCATCAGTAATTTCACTTAATACACTAAGTGCAACTCAGGGATTACTAGTTTGAGCGCTCTGAGTTTATCTAGTTTAGTAAAGCAGTATTCGCTAAAATCTTGCCCAGCGTACGTATTATACAAAGCAGTGTGCCATACAAGCGTCGAGCCCTACCTAGTAGACGGTTAGGCATAAGCCGAACAATTTTAAAATCATCCCATTCATAATTGTTTGCTAACTCATTAACGCGACGAACCCACACATCAACCGCTAAACCAGCGTTTTGAGGATCATACTTAGGGATTGAATTTTCATCCCCTGGGTGATACGTCACTCGAGGTTGGTTCTCGATTTTGCAAAGACATCTCTCGAGTTTGCGAATTTTATTTTTATCTTTCTTGTATCGCGACGTCGACGGTGGATTGCTCACATCACTATCACTCATGCCGTAGATCGGGGAAAAGGGAGGCGTAAAAGACAGATAATCCATAATGACCCTATACACAAAACACAAACACAGATTACACTTACACACTACCAACGTTCAACAACATTAAGTCTGCAAGCGAACAATTGTGGATCCCTGAAATCCCACTTCTGATTTTTTAGAAATAAAAATGAAAAGATTAATAAATAAAACGTACACACTATCAAATTTTTATATAAGAATGCTCTTACAGTTACAGTAAAACGTAAAAGTTCAACGGCAATCGCCAACAATAACATAGTACAATAATTCAATAATACATAATTGTTAGAAAAACAATGATGCAAGTGTATCAGTACCAAATGTCTCTGGCGTCCAAAACCGAGCGCTTAGACCAAACAATAACAAGGAAATTTTGAGAATTTTATACTCTGTTTCTCATACATTTTTTAGCTGAATTTTCACAATACGCTTATTTAGAGAGAAAAATTTTATCATTGTACCCTAAAAATACTTATTTTGCAAGTTTACTAACGTGCGAATCATTCAGATTGAATAATTTGCCTTGTACGACTATCTTCCGTGTGGGGTAACGATGTTTTTTTTAGTTTGAATAGCGATATGGTTCTTTTAAATTATCTATTTAGTTTTGTAGTTTGTTCTATACTCAATTTCCATTTTCAAAATTCCCTATTGTTGATGAGTTTATTTTCATTTTTTCTATAGTTTGTTTTAACCGTTTTTGTTTTATTCTATATTTTTTCTGACAAAAACTTACATTTTCCTCAGTTTCTTAAACTTTTAGTTTATATTATATGTCGTATAAAATCTGGTCTTTAAATTTCCGCCTCTTCTATCATAGTTTCATGATTTAATATTGTTGATTCTAAATACAGTGCACGCCGCTTATTGGAATCACAGATAACGATATCAATCGGGTAATGTTATCCCTTATTAAAGAACAGGCTGGACGTAGGCTACCACATAGAAAAAACACCGCTCATAGTAATCATAATTTTGGTTTATGTTATCAATGTTCTTTTCAGGTTTGTTTCTATACATGAACAGTAACCTATTTTGTATGAATTTTTTAGCAAATTTTTTACAGTAAATTGTAAATTTCTTGATATTGTTAGATTTCATTAGTTACGTGTATAAAAATTTGTTCTAATCGTATGAATATTTCTTTATAAATAAGATTTAAAAGCCGTTACAATATTATTAAGAACGTGGGTGATGCTTTTCTCGACATTATCGACAGCTTTCTTTACTTGAGTTTTCTCTGGGGCATTGCATGATGAAAAAAGGCAACAAAAAATGTTTGGCAGGTTTTAGTTTATGCCCACGTAACGCTAATTCAAAGGCCCCACAAAACTTAATACAGTTTATAATTTTTGATAGAACTTGTCATTCAGTTTTTTTTACATTTATCCAATAAACTAAATCAAGCTGTGCAACACTAATTTTTCTTAATTTCATGGTATTATGAAGATGGTTTTTGGATTTGTCATGTTTTTTTTACTTTTTCAATTATATTTATTAAATCTGCTACTCTGACCCTCGTTCATGCATTATCGGTGCCGAACAATAATCAAGGAAAACAAAATAAAGCATTTTTTTGTTCCATCCACAAACCCAGTCGTTCCTCGAATAAATTTCTCTGTAAATTGACGTTTATATGTTTTCCCGCGACTATCAAGTGCAGTTTTGATAGTAATATTAGACAATGACTTACCTTTATTTTTGAGTTCATTTTTTTCTTTGTAAGAGTATTTAAAAAATCTCTTCACATGAACCAAAGTATAAACTAAATCCATTATCACTATGTTACTAACAGTTTATAAATAAATACTAATAAGTAAATAGTAAACACTAAACAAATTCGCTATAAGACCATCTCGGTTTTTGAAGGATAAAATACGTTCACGTGTTAGCTGTGTGTAATGCAGTATATATACCATATCACTACAAATTCGAAACTTTTCACTTGCAAACGGGAGGGCTTTGCATTTTGAGAGGAACAGCGGGGGTTTACAAAGTGATCGCAGAACTACCTCGTGATCGTGATGTCTAGTTCAATACTGTCCTCACTATCGCAACGCATAAAGCTGATCTAGAGAATTCTTTTAGTGTACTACTCAGTATAGCATAAATTCCTATAAAGTTTTATAATAACTTTTATCAAAGGAGAGTGTTTTGTGACTGGCTAAGTTATTATATAAATGAATATATTTTAGTAATTGATTAGATCGAAGAAATAAATATAATTCTAAGTTTTTAGCAGTTCTGCAGCATCTAAAGATAAACCGCCCCTGTACTCGACTTAAAATATAAAGAAAAAATGATTTAATAAATCTCCGCGAAATACTAACAGAATTAGCAAAGCTCCATATTCAGAGACGTGGCAAGAAACGGTTGACTAAGAATCAAAATCAAGCAATGAAGGATATTGAAGATGCAAGCAAAGACGAAAGATCAGTACAATCTGCTGATCAGACAGCGGTGAAACAAAAGAGCCGATGTCACAATTGGGCGTCAAAGATTTCTCCGAACTCAAAACATTGCTGCAATCAATGTAACCTGAATGTGTGTTCTAAACATTGTAGTAAAATAATACTGTATGCAAACTACATTTCTGCTTAAGTAATTACAGTTGGTACTGAAGACATGTATGTTTCTCTATAATAAATGTAGTCCTGTAATTTATTTGCTTCATTTTGAAGAAAAATCAACAGTTTTCAAAAATGTTTTTTTGGACACTACGGGACAAAAACCTTCTGAGCTATTAAAGGTTAAAAATCGATTTAGTAGACGTAAACATCTTGGTTCATATACCAGAGGACATTTACTCTAAAGCCGAATTGGGTACTACTTATAAGTTTCAGTTTCTTGTTGATTCTCTTATGAATAATCTTAAAGGATAGTTTTAATGAATGACTCTTTAGCGCAATAGATTGGTAGTCTGCGCATGCTTTTTTCAGGATTAACATAAAAGTAGAGTAGTAGTCTTAACGTATCACGCCAATGTTGTAAATGGTGTTGAAGAGGTCTGAAATAACATAAATTACTTCATTACAAGGCTTAACCGGTTTTACATGTATCTGATCAGGACCAAAATCTTTAGCCGCTTAGCCATTAGTTCTGGTTTTATTATTTTTAGGTTGAATAATTCATCTTTCCAATTCATCCTTTATATCAGAGGTTCCCAAACTTTTTTGTGTCGGAGACCCCTTGCCATGTTTTTCGGTTTTGGGTAGACCCCCTACTTACCGGATATTGATTTTTTGTAAATTTCTAACTGTAGTGAAGTTTAGTGTTAAAAACCTAAAGTAAAAACACATATTAAGTTTTATACATTTATTAATTGAATTTAAATTAAAACTACTCAAAGTAAAAGTTTGTATCTGATATAAAATATACGTAACATAAAATAAACTAAGCAATAAGTTATAAACATTTGGCGTCAATTTTGTAAGGTTTAATCTTAAATCTCCTCGGTTAATGATGTCCAGTCTGTTTCTTTTATTCGTTAGGAGATTGGTAACAACACTGAACCCCCTTTTCACTAGATATGACGATGGAAAGGAAATAAAAAATTTCTTCGCTATATTCTATAATACGGGATAAGTAACGGGTATGTTGTTTTGCAGCCAGAATTGCCGATATCCGTTTTTAAACTGAACTTAAGTTCTTCGTTTCTACTTAGTTTAGTCAGTTCCTCTTGTATTATGACATTCGCTTTTTCTATGTCACCATATGGGTTAATTTTCCACAGTGGTATTACCATCGTCATTTAAACCAAAATATTAATCATCTACAATAAGATTGGACATTACTATCAAATACATGCAATAAAAGTTTACCTATGATTTCAATAATTTTCGTAATATATTATTTGTCATAGACTGTCCATCTCGGCCACCAATGCCTGATAGATTATTGACCTGTAATTGGAGGCCCCTTGTTTCGGAGGTCCATGGGCAGTGCCCCACTTGCCCCCCCCCCCCGTAGCTACGGCGCTGCCTGTAATCAATATACATATTATAAATCTAACTAAGCAATAAGTAAATGCTTTGAGTGCTAAGGATGAACCTGATGCTTTAATAATAAATTATCAACATTTGGCGTCAATTTTGTAAGGTTTAATATTTCAATAATATGACAATGGAAAGGAAATAAAAAATTTTCTCGCTATATTCCATAACACGGTATAAGTAACGGGTATGTTGTTTTACAGCCAGAATTGCTGATATCCGTTTTTAAACGAACCTTAAATTCTTCGTTTGTACTTAGTTCAGTCAGTTCCTTTTGTATTATGACACTCGTTTCTTCTATGTCACCATATGGCTTAATTATCCACGGTGATATTACCATAGTCAAAACATCCTCAAACCTAGTTTCAAAATCCGAATAGAGGGCATTTAAATGTTGAACGTAGGTTGAAACGTCGTTTTCCTGGCAGTTTGTTTGTGACAAATTGGGGAACTGGGAAAATTCGCCCCGTCCAATATTTTGCTTCATTAGTTTAACTCTGGCAAGAAACGCTGATAACATGATCTTTGTTTTAATCAAATTTAGTCTGTCGCCTTGTAACTGCAAATTAACCATATTAAATTTTGTAAACAAATCTGTTAAATAGGCGATGTCTGTTTTCCACTTCATTAAATTGTCTTTTACAATTTTATCTTCAGTATCCAGAAATTCTAAAACTACTGAAGCTTCAGTAGTTTCTAAGTTTGTTAGTATTCACCTGATGACGATTGCAGATACCACAGCAATCGAAACGTTGTGTATATTCATTTCAAAATAATAAACAATGAAAGTTCAGCAGAATGTTATTACTTCGCATCAATCAACATTGTTTAATACATTCAAACAAAAGTTCTTATGCTGATTTCATGGAGCGATTACGAGAATATTCTAAACATGAATACTAAGTTAGATTTTAGATTCTTTCTTAAATATGGATACATCAAATTTAGAGAAAAACTTATTGAACTCATAACTAACGAAAAACCAAAAGAAAAATGTATAAATGGAACTACGGGTTCTGGTTTCAAAAATCAATTTTAGTACCCCAGATTGTGGGGAATACATAGTACAGAAATTTCTCCCATCGTAGGAGAGGAACAGACTACAAATTATAGATCATAGTCATTGGCAACTCTAGTTGATTAAATTAGTATCCGACATTGACAAATTGAGAATTGTCTTGTCTTGAAAAGGTTCCGGTGGTTCAAAAACTGGAAGACTCTGGTCTGAATTTTATATCTTGAAGTTGTAATCTTAATTTCTACGTTTTAATCGTATTTTTTGGGGCGCGCTTAAAAATAACAATTTTGCTCTCTCCTTCTAGACTTAAATAGTATCAAACGTTCTCAATTTTATTTTTTTCTATATCATTGTGGGATCACAGATCTGTTTGAATTTTAGTTAGATGTCGATTATTTGATCGTTCTACATATTTTTTAAATTGATTGTAAGACATAATCGTAATTCGTTTTAAAAAATCTCTTATCTCAAAAACCAGCTATATAGAAGATGTGGTTTTTGTCTCGACAATTTCAGAAGTTCGTCCACTTAGAGTTAGCACTTGAATTTCGGTTAACTACAGAGTTTTATTTAAAAAAATTAAGTGTAATCGATGAAGACTAACAAACACGATGACTATTAAGTTAAAAGTTTCTTAATTTCACTTAACAAACATAATTGTTATAAATACTATTGATTTTGGACAACTAAATATAATGTTATTATCCACCAGTATTCACTGACGATCAATAAATTAGATCTACTAAAAACGAGTTACATCAAATCCAAGTGACAGTAGAACATTATTAAATAAACTCCATTTCATATACAACAAACACTAAATGTGCTAAATAGGGTACATTTTGTTTTATTTTAACGATATTTTAATAGATGAGTAGGTGATATCAAAATATTTGCATATATGTGTTAGGACTAACAAATAGGAACATGATAAAATTAAGGCGTGATGAATGTACGGTTATGTATTCACAAACACTATATCTTGGTTACTTAATTAGCGAGGATAGTATAAGTCCCAATCCTACAAATGTCAACACCGACTAAATTATCCCATGCGAAATAGTTTATTAAAGGTACAGGAACAATTCCCAGACCTTGTCAGTTGTTTTGGGAGATTTATAAAACCATTATGTGATCTAGGAAATTAAATTGCGATGTAAGTACAATTAAAGTTAAATCTGGATGTCATAAATTGAAAACGATACACATTAAATTAATTAAATAATTATTGGATGTCCCTTTTAAAGCAGCAAACGCTTGCGACTTTACAAAATTGACCTTAATCAAGACGGAAATTAATTGAAAAATTAATAAGTTGTCATATTTAAGGTAGGACAGAAATGTGTTAATACACAAACGCAATTATTGGGGTTAATGAGGCCTGGTGTACAATCTTGTATTTTGATGGTGGGTTGCAATTTTATTTATTTTATTGTAATAGCGTGTTCTGGTACAATTGCGTTTAGTGATTTATTTTATTTTCAAAATACACATTTTGTATTGTTTATTGATTTGTATACGCAGATTATTACAATTGATTCATGTTGTTTTTCGTACAAGACATTTATAAAAATCCTTTATTTCTTTATACTACCAACGTATATTATATGACAGAATGAACGATGTTAAGTAATAAGGTAAATAAGAATTGTAGACTTTGAACTGAGGAGAACATGAACAACCATATAAAAAGTAGACTCTAACAAATTTTTAGATGCATCTATAACAACATGCATTCCTACTAAGGGAAGCTGACAAAATCTGCACTACACCATGCTATAGGACGGATAGTGTTAATTTTAGGCGATAATCAGGGTTCTTTTGGATCCGTTGACAAGGCACCTTCCAGTCTATATCTATTGCTCTTGAACAAACATTTTGCGTATGGATTCAAACACACACACGTTTGATTGGCGTCAGAATTACGTCATTCGTTAATTACGTAGTTTTTGAAAAAACATGACGTGATAAACTGACGTCAAATATACGTACTTAATGACCTAATATTCACTTTTGAAAAAGGGCATTAACAAAGGATATATGATTAAAAATATATTTTAGATCCAAAATTTTCATCATGAAACATAATAAAATAGTTTATTTTAATTTTTTTTTAAATTATTAATGATATTATGTACTTCAACGACATTTTTATCAGTTATGCTGTAAGAATTTGAATGTGAACCTGAATATGAATACACATGAAGACAGCATTTATTAAAAAATACTTTTTTGTATTGTTTAAACGTGCTAAAACATTTCTTATTGTGTACAACTTTTTGAACCCTCCGAAGCATTCGTCTTTTGCCGACAAATCTCTTTTGCACTCGAAATCTTTTCATTAAAAAGAAATTGCACAAAATCTTTGACAAAAACAAACTTATGAACTATGCCTTCTTGCGAGACTCCAATTTTAACCTTTGGAGTGCATGTTTGGCCCAGATCTTGATTTGGTTTTCTATGTTGATTTCGGTTTCAGCACTATTTCGTTTTCTTACAGCATCTACAATGTTTCAAGAATTATAATAAATATAAGAATTTTAATTTAAGTATTTATAATTGATCTCACAGAAGATACATACTATTTATGGAAATAATATATTCAATAGGCATTTAAACCAAACCAAAATATTAAGCATCTACATCTACAATAAGATTGGATATTACTATCAAATACATGCAATAAAAGTTTACCTATGATGCTAGTTTTTAAAGTTAAATTCTGTAAAGATCTTTTTTCATTCCGAGATCCTAAAAAGCTAAAATTTTTTGCGACTTCATTTTTCAATATGTTTCGTAATATATTATTTGTCATAGACTGTCCATCTCGACCACCAATGCCTGATAGATTATTTACCTTTAATCAATATACATATTATAAATCTTCAATTTTCTTGATTACATATGAATGTATTGAAGAATAATCCTTACCAGAGATGTTACATAGTCATAGGAATTGCTTAAATGTGATTCCAATTTTTCCACATCTTCCAATGTTGACATAGGAAATTCAACTGGGAAATTTTGTAAATTTTCCACTGAAATTACGGGCAAATTAACTCGATTTCGAATCCATGACAAAATGAGATTATTCTGTTTTTTAATATAGTGTAACTCCTTGAAAATTGTATCAGATTTAAAAAAATGTGGCAAGTCATAAGATTTATTCAGCAAAACTACATACATACCTCTTAAAGAAATTGTACTACTTGAGGACAAATGTGATAAAACACTAGTGATACTGTTTATACGGGTAGAACTGTTAGAGGTTGTTATTTCTATAGGGGAATTATTATTGCTATCAGCTCGATTTTTTAGTTGTGGCGGGCGAGTTAAGTGACTTAGCAATCTTCACTTTCAACTATTTTCTTTTTTTTTATGTGTCGCTTCTGTTTACTTAATAACTCATCCTCGGATTCCAAACTGAACGATTCTTCTGCCTTCTTAATCTTTTCTAGGCCCTTTTGTAAATCATCTACAATAAAGTAAGGTTACGACTTTGAAAGGTTTGTTTGATAATTAATGTAGTTAACATAAATTTTTGAGTGGACATCAAATTTCAATTTCAGTAATTGGAAAATTACAGTTGTTGATATTTGAGTAGGATATCGTTACCAAGTAGGAGTTAGGAGTTTCGTTGTTTTTTAGAGCCTTGCGAAAAGCGTCGTGTGACTTATATGGTGGCCAAAACACTTGTGTTTTTCGTGGTGTTAGCCATCTACTGCACACCAAATCGAAATGAACGCCTACGAATAGCATTTTAAATACTACAATGGAATAAGTAAGGTATTTTTATCAATCAACATTAAATTTTTATTATTTATATATGAACTCGAAACTGTTGTGACGATTTCTAAAGCACTAAACAAAACACTTACCTTTGCTGAATTCACTGTTCCTCTTCCGAAAACAATAAAAACAAGTTACTTTGTGATACTGACACTGCTTTAACAACTAACAAATTAATGTTTTAGCACTGATTCCAGTAGAATCCCATTAACTATTAATTTATGCAAATGCAGACGATCCAGAACGTAAATAAAAATAAAACCGTTAATTTCTATAGGCATACCAACATTACCAACTACAAAAAAATTTACTACAATTATACAACGAAAGTTCTATATTAAAATGTATAAAAAACATTATTAACAATTACAAAATCTAAGTACATATATGCATGAACTTTCAATATCTGATTAACTAATTTAATGTGTCGTACAAGCGATGGAGTAATGGAATGAAAATATACTGGGTAATTTATGTGACGATATTTAAGTAATAAACATGTTTCAAATACACCTTATACAAATGGCGAGAAATTTACTACGAAAATAATGACCTCATTAAGACGTGCCGATTTCGTGACATGACGCGAATGACGAAAAATCACCTAATAGTCACGTCACAAAAACGTCAGTGTGCTGCCAGGGATACAAGTGAAGGTGCATTTATACTCGTTTTATAACTTAGTCTTATCTTCATCTTAAGAAAATTCAACCTGTGTAAGCTAACGGGATCTGTCGTATCTTAAAGGAGAAAAATTAACGTCCATTAACTTGGACCCCCCACCAGCAAAAAAAAAATCAGACTTCTTTAAAAAATTAGTGCTAATTATGTTCTAATTTGTTGCCGTGTTCAAAATTTTGTTGCTCAAGAACAGCAGTAAATCAGAAATGAAGTGGGTGGGGCCAGTTTAACGTAAAGCTGAAATTGAAACATGAAAAGTCCCGCGACAAAGCACATCGATTCTACGTCGTTTTTTATTGTTTATAGTTAGCAATAAATTCGATTATGTATAAATTATTGTTAATTGTAGCGCAAAGAAGTAATTTAAGAAACAAATTGTTTACGTAAATTAAAACAACGAAAAGTCCCGTATGAGAGCACATCGATTCTCCGTCGTTTTTCATTGTTTATAATTAGCAACAAATTCGATTATGTATAAATTATTGTTGATTCTAGTGCGAAGAAAAATAATACGTAATAATTATTTGAGCAAGATGTAAATTCAAATATAAATAAAGGTTATGAAACTAACTTGTGCCAGGGTGGCGAACGCATCGTGATTATTTTAGATTTTGTGAAAATGTTTGATGTTTTAATAAGTCATTTTGTATTGCTATCTGTTTTTAATGAAGCTTAAATCATGTTAGTGTTAGTTTTCTACATCATTTTGATATGTAAAAAAATACATAACTTTTTTTGCGAATCTCGCAAATTTGTTAATGCTACTTTACAGCAACAAATTAGCAACAAATTTCCGCCTGACATTAGTTCGTTTTTTTGTACGCATTAAGTTTTTTTGACGGGGGGGCAGCTTTACGTTAAACTGGCCCCAACCACTTCATTTCTAATTTACTGCTGTTCTTAAGCTCTAAGCTCATACATATAAGAAAACTCTAAAGTAACAATGTTAACTAGGATATCCACAAAATTTTAAAAACCGAAGTAAAGTAAAAAAATTTTTTTTACGTTATTAAACCATGTGAAATTTAAGTCTGTTCTGATTGGTTCATTCTTAAGATCTAAGACGAGTATAAATGGTATTTGCTTGTTCTAAAATGTTGGAAGAACGTAAGTTATAAGACTAAGTTGTGAGACGAGTATGATTATCACATTTAAAGCAGAAAATACCGCGATAAAAGTGGTTGCAATTTAGGCGTGTCTTCAAAATGGAGGTACTTTCGTTCCGTTCCGAAACTCTTTTGGCTCACGGACCTCTTTTCATAATCAAAACTTGCACACGGACCACATAAAAACATAATAGAAAAATTACAAATTTATCTTTGATGTCTTGAATGGTAAATGGTGACGTAAAAATAAAATATAAATAAAAAATGTTGTTGAAATTATAACTTTTGTTTTAGAATACAAAAAACATTTTTTTAATGACTTGGATAAACCTAATGGAATGCTATGATTGTATTTATGTTTGGCTTAATTAATGTTTATGAGTAGCAACCACAAATTCCCACGAGTACTAATTTATAGTCGGTTTTTTTGTGATGAGGCTTATAACGGCACTGAATCCACGTTATATCAAATAGGAATACTTAAAAGCAATCAACAGTTTCTGTACAATAACACATAATGCTGGATATAAATTTGAGATCTGTTCTTGTAACCAGAAGTTGTCGTATCCTTGTTTAAACATTGGTTTCAGCTCCTCATTTGTGGATAATTCAATAAGTTGCTTCAGTATAAGTATGTATTTATTTGTATTTGTGCTCTGAGTTTGACTATTTACAATCGGGTTCAACACCTAGTCAGGAGTATCCAAGCGAAGAATGTCTTCAAATATTTGGTTAAGATTTGAATGAAGCGGCGTTAAGTGTTGACAATAAGCAAATAAATTGTTATCTCTATATTGCAATTTTGAAAAATTTGGAAACGGAGAACATTCTCCTCTTCTCAAGTTTTGTTTGTACAGCAAAAGTTTTGCAACAAACGCAGTTGTTACACTTTTAGCTTTCATTAAATTTAATGTATCACTTTGTAGTTTCAAGTTAGTCTCGTTAAATCTGGCAAATAAATCAGTCATATAAGCGATGTCATTTTTTGGGATAATTAAAACTCTCCAGGAATCCACTGAATCAAAGAGCCGAATCGAAGCGATCCAAACATGCACTTTTAGATAACCAACGTACTTCTGTGTTAACTGCTCTAATGACGTAATGCAGTGATTCATCCAAACAGTCACTAAGGTTTTTTGTGACTAAATGATGTTGACGAATGACACAATTTAAGTAACGATTTCATGGCTGACGTCAGTGGATTACAAACAAAAATGATGCAATTTTTTAACAAAATCTTCAGAACTTAGATAATAGACTACCTTCTCAGCCATAAGCTTTTTTATAAGTAGGTAAATTCATAACGCTAGCAATTGGTTGAAAATTTTATAAATTTTGGGCAAACTATAAAACTTTATGTATTTAAAATTCTTATCGGCTTTATTAATGTATGTTCCTTGAAAGAAGTTTATCAATTTTGGTATCATAATCTGGTTTATAAATAAATGATCAAATTTTTTTTGGAAATATAAAGGTTTTGTATTATCATTGAAAAGTTGGGGAATATATTGAAACATTTAAAAAGCCGTGTAATTGGGATCTAGTTTTCCGTTAGCTGGTGTTTGGAAACCACTTTTATCAAAGCTAAGCGGGTCAAAAACGAACTATCACGTTGCAATCTATCAGTTTTTGCAGACTGAAGAACTTTATACATACCTAAGAGTTATTCAGAAGGGGAAATCATGGTAGAAATTGATTTTTTCTAAAAAAGAAAATTAATAGATCACAATGCTGTTTATCTTTAAAATAAGAAGCATAAGGTTATACGCAAAACTAAACAACACATAAAACAATGCATATTTTAAAGACTTACATGCAGAATATTCTGATTATAATTTTCTTTAAAATCTTATATTATAAAAGAAACGTATAATAGTTGGTTTCGCTATCTGAGTTCCTCCTATTGAGGCTCGATATGTTTAATATTATACAACTGTGACGGTTACTTCCAAAAAACAAAATCAATTTCAACGTTGTTAACAAAGCAGAATGCAAAACTACGTATTTCAGAAATGCATACATACAGCCAACCATGTTTTAAAGGTAGCATTTTCTGATGCACTTCTCCATGCGATTCAGTACCTCCTCATTTGTTACTTTATCTATCCAAGATAATTTAAACATTCGGCGATAGCACCACATTTCAAAGGCTTCTATATTTTTTGTGATAGCTTGAGTCATAGTTCATGTTTCCACTCCGTATAGCAGTACTGATAAGGTATGACATCCCAAGATACGTATTCTTAACTCTAAGTTAAACGCCCTATTACAAAGAAGGTCACTCATTTTAAAGAAACAGTTACGAGCTATCTGTATTTTGGTTTTAATCTTGGTCCGATTGATCATTTAACCAACTTGTTTATTAGGTGTTGTAATTTACTCATATTGTCAGCTAATATGAAAGTATCGTCAGCGTAACGAATGTTTTTAATTATTTGACCGTTTATGTTATTCCATCATCTCCTTCTTCCAACGCTTCCCTGAATATAGCTTCCGAATATGTTTTAAACAGTGTAGGGGAAAATACGCACGTTTGCTCAGCTTTATGATAAAGATTACCCATTATTCTTATATCAAGCGTGTCTAATGCGTTTTTGTTAAGAATTTGCATTAGTTTATATCACATCATTTACTCCCAATATCTGAATACAACAGAGTGTTTTTCTTGTGCCATATCCTTTTCTAAAACTAAATTGTGTATTTCAAATATTTTCTTCGTTTTTTTTTGTATTATTCTCAAGAAAATTTTCAGGATGCGACTCATGGGACTAATAGTTCTGTATTTATTACATTTTTTAGTGTGTATTCTCAAGCAAATTTTTAGGATGCGACTCATGAGACTAATAGTTCTGTATTTATTACATTTTTTAGTGTGTACCTTTTTGTAGGTATGACTCCTGTACGACATATTTGGTTGAAAAGTTTTAACAGGATATCAACGCTATAGTTGAATCATTTTAGTAAATACCTCATCTGGTCCTGGTATTTTACCCTCTTTCGCTATCTTTATTTCCATTACTACTTCCGATTTTAATATTTCAGGGCCCGTTTTCTGTTGTGCGATTTCTAACTGCGGTGGTCTTTGATCTTCAAACAATTCTTTTATGTATTCATTTCAAGTGTTCAGTTTATCATTTATGTCTATAATTATTATATCATTTTTCCCCTTACGTATTCGTGCGTAGCTTTGACAATGGGTACTTACTATCTCTTTGATTTTCTTAAGTACGTTGAATGTGTTTTAATTGTCTTATATCTGTATTTTTTTCCTGTTTTCTTGTTATCTAATTTTTTTAAGTTTAATAGAAATTCTTGGGCCAGATCCCACATCCGCTCCTGGATAAGTTTTAACTGCTTTTACACAGTTCTTATATGTTTTATTTATCAGCGTAAAATCTATTTGGTTTCTAACTATATTATTGTTTGTTCCATCTTTTAGTAACTTCGTATATAGCCTACTGTTTGGTAGTTTGAACATCGTATTAAGCGTTATATTTTTTTCTTGGTAGTGTTGCATAAATCTTTTACCTCTGGCAGTCCTGGTTCGTAAACCACATTCACCGATGTATTCTCTATATTTTCATATATTTGTATTATATTGATGTCAGCCGGGCTAGCTTTTAGTTGTAGAAGCATGATCCTGTCTGGTAATGGTAATAAGGTTTTACTGACTGTTATTGTTACACCGTGTTGGTATTTGTTTCCCGAATAATATATAACTTTCCCATTTTCTGTTTTGCATTGTCCTGTTCAAATCCATCTGTGTTCACTTATACCTAGTATTTGGATTTTTAATCTGTTCATTTCTTGTAATGTAGGTATTTTAAAATTTGCCTGCCTCATATAATAATGTTTGCACATTCCAAGTCGCTATTTTCATGATAGACCCAAAGACCCTTAGCACGCCCTGAACATTAAAATTCTGCCGGAGACTGAGGGCCATAACTTGATTGTTTTCGACCAAAATGTAGATACTTGGAAGCGTAAATTAAATGCGGTGGTTTTTCGTTGCATTTCGCAGTTCTACAGCCATTTCGTGTCGTTACAACTCCGCCTGTAGATGTCTGATTCTAAGCATCGCCGATGCCATTCACCTTTATTCTTAGGCCACTACTGATAATGCTGCTGCTCAATACCAGAGACTACTTGTGTTGTCTAGCTAGTTTTTGTCCATCTCGAGTATTTTATTTTCTCGATACCTATCATATCTGATGAACGTTCTTCTATCCACTACCTGGAGAGGCGCCCGATGATGAATCTAGCAACCTCAGGTGGGATCTTCTGTTATGAACAATTCAAGTTTGAATTTATCAATCTAAACATCTTCATTATAAAAAAGCAGATTTCAGATGTTTCTTCTTATGTTCAGACGTTATTTTCTTTTACTACCACTCGTTCAAAAAGTACTGCAGTTCTCAATTTTTTTAATTGTTTTTGCAGTGCCTTATTTAACTCTGTCGTTCGTTTTTGTATTTTAAAGTACATGGCCTTGGCATTCTAACTTTTAAAATTGTTTCAGTGGCAATTTTTTTTGTTAATTTTAGAGATATATTTGTTGATGTATTTGGGATCGGATTTTTCTTGCTGTTAAATAGTGTAAATTAAATTTTGTGGTTGTTAATGCAATAAAGAATCTTAGCATAGCTTAGCATTACGCCGTGTTATCCTAGTCGTGTTTTGCCGAATCTTTTATGGATGTGTATTATACGTATTTTGATGAATTTATCAAACTGTATTTAGGTCGGATTTTTCTCTAAAGATAAACCTAACAATTTAAAAGATAAGATTAAAAAAAAGTCACATATGAGCCACAATGTGATAGCGCTTATGGAAATCTCGAAGAAACTATTTTTTTAATATTAATTTTAACTTTCTATTGTTTGGTTCAGAAAAATCTACTTACAACGTTAAGTAATTGATATACAAACAATGTAGTAATCACATAAAATGTATAATACAAATATAGCTTGACTAACTTTGTGTACGAAAGAATATGAGTATGCGTCAGAGTTTAATTTAAACAAACTAATTCACATTCCTTATTGTCTGATGAGAAAGTGAAAGAAAGGAATTTTAAATACATCACATGACATAATTTTATCGGAAGGTGGTAAGTAATGTTTATAGGATCAACGTCCTAGTACATTCTTAATGCTACTAGATGTGTATAAAACACTGAATCACAAAGCAAACGCGTCAAAAATTTTAATTGTTACTTAGGCAATTACTAACACGTTTTTTTGATTTTTTAATAACTGTGTACTTATGTTTTCTTTGTTAATGGAAGACAATACAACAATAATAACGTAATACGATAGTACTACCAATTGAACGATCGTTCTTAACAACAAACAATTAGTGTTTCATTCTTATAGAGATTGTTTCCGTTTGAGGTTAATGATCTAATAATACTCACACTACCATTTATTACATAAAGTACGCAACGAACGAATACATAATATCTAGATACATACAAATGATAATGCAAATAGATAAATCGGTATAAGGTAAATGATTAATGATTATTTAAATCACATATGCATATATTCTATTGTAACGTAACGTGAATCTTTAATGTTTTTTCTTTTTTTTTTGTTTTGATGTGGATTATAATCACCCCTTGCGAAGTAAAGGGATTGCTTGTTGATAAGTTTCTTAAAATGCTGTTAACTATATTGGTATACTGAAATTCAACCTTGATATCATTTATGGATGGTAATCACATGTGAAGTATTTACCGTATACGTCATAAATGGTAGTATCATAATCGAGCAGAAACGCTTATCGTTTTTCAAGTTTATGTAACTTAGTTATATTTATAGTAGATATTATGTTGGAGGACATAGAGATAAGTTCAATGTTAGTACCTTTCAAAACACGATAATTGAGATTATACGAAGATACTTTATATTTTTTTTAATGACAAAATAACTCTGTCTCTCTCTTCCGTCCAAACATTAGTGTAGCATACAGTAACTGTTAATATTTCGGCAAGTTAAAAACGTAAAGTGATCAAAGACTTGGGTATTTTCTTTCTTTAAATTTTTTGAGGTACTTCATCTGATGTTTGGATTGTCTAAAAAACATTATTATATTTTTATGTTTACTCGTGTATAAATGGTGGTTGTTTTGGTCACGTCGCACAGTGGGAAAAATCTCAATTTTAAGAAATATTAATTACGAGTTTGCAAAAAAATGTTTTTAATCACAAATGCTTTATTAAACTTCACATAATTTATTATAATATAATTTTAATACAAAAAAGAACAGTATTGTACAATTGCAACCTTAATAAGAACACATGTATGTATTTACGCGGATGAAGTTTACAAGAGAACAAGTGAACTAAAATATGAAAGCTACGAAAAAGTCACTCTCAATAGAGTTTTTGTTTAATCGAAAAGTAAGATTCGCCATAAGAAACTTTAATTTTGTTGTACAGGGTGGGTTATAAATACAAAAATGTTAATTTGCGTAATCATTTAATTATTTTTTCTTGTGCTCAAAATGAATTTTGTACTTACTTTGATTTCGGGTTTTATTTAAAGCACATTTCACATTATTTATTCTTTTGGGGAAAAATAATAAAACAAGTTGTGTTCTTTACGCGAATTAACATTTTTGTATTTTTCCCAACCCTGTAACCATTTTAAAGTTTCTCATGGTGAATCCTACTTTTAGATAAAGCAAAAACTTTTATCTTGCTAACCTCATCCGTGGAGATACTGTGTATTCAGTATACTTAAACATTAAATTATTACCCATACGTTTTTCGTGTTTGTAACCTAATCGCTTTCACAATCCAACGAGTGTGATTCAACTTGTTTTTGGGGTAGTTGATTCCGACAACAACTTCAAAACATCTTTGCAAAGTAGCTGACTGCAGCGTCGTTGAATTGAAGTTGTTTTAGAAACTGAAGATACTATTGGATCGGAAAAGTAAAGTGTTGAATGAACCACGTATTGTTTTTTTCACGGGAAAATTTTCTGGTGTGTCTTTCTCTATAATTTATAAAGTTTTTATTCCTTGATTTTAGAGCTTCTTCAGAAAACATACTTATAGGGAGTTCTGTTGATTTTATAATATCGGCACCGTGAATCAGAATCCGGTATACACTTGATGCCCATCGCGTACTCTCTAGAAACTTTAACATTTATAGCGCATCCACAGGCCATCGTTCTCAATATTACCGAAAAACGTTTTATTAAGTCTTCGTTAACCCCTGTAGCAGATCCAGCGAGCAAAGGTTGACTGAAAAATTGCCTAGCTGTATTTCCATCGTGGGTTGTTTCAAATCCAGGCTTGGGTATGTCGACCAACAAGTTCATTTTTTATTTCAGTTAGTCGATCACTTTTTTTTGGTCTTTGTTACGCCTAATTTTTCAGTTTCGCTACAAATGTGCCACTTTATAACAGTAAGACGATACGAAATGTGCAGTAGACACTCAAAACACTGTATCCACACATCTAATGTAGAAAGGTCATGACTGTACAGTTTCATCCGGTTGACAAATGATAAGATTTTCTAAATTATTCATCATTTTTGGTGTTGCTCCACAAATTACACACTTTTGTAATGATGATTCTAAGATAACAGATAAGGTTTTTCACTAAGGTAGCAATTTTGCTTCGCAATTTTCAACGTGTCGTATGACGTATATATATATTGGCATTTCTAAGTTTAGTGCCAGACTGCATAAACATGTCTTCTTCTTATCGTGCCGTCTTCTGCCGAAGGTTGGCGACCATCATGACGATCTGTATTTTATTTACGGCTGCTCTAAATAGCTGGTTTGTTGTGCAGTTGAACCATTCTCGTAGGTTACGCAGCCATGAGATCCTGCGTCTTCCTGGACCCCTTCTACCTTCAATCTTGCCTTGCATTATTAGCCTCAGAAATTCGTATTTTTGTCCTCTCATCACATGTGCAAAGTATTCAAGCTTGCGTGTCTTGATGATGTCTATCACTTCGTTTTTTGTTGACATCCTTCTCAGCACCTCTACGTTAGTGACTCGCTCCGTCCAAGCTATTTTTAACATTCTTCTAAACACCCACATTTCGAAGGCTTCTATGCGTTTTGTTGTGTTTTTGTTCAATGTACTGGCTTCAATACCATAGAGAAGTACCGGATATATGTATGCATAAACATGTAAGAATTTTTTATATAATGCCCGTCTATGTATAAATCCAATGCTTCTTTTGGTGTGTACGGTATTATGCATTTTGCAAGAGAATGGAAAGCTTTCTTAATTTTGGACGCTCCTTTTGTTGTGGTTTCCAGTTCGTTCAAAAACTTTGCAGCAGCCAGGTTTATGTAAACTTTGGCTATTCCCTATGAGAGGCCGTTTCCAGCAAGAAAAAAATTTTCGTTTAGATTGGTCACTTACTTCAGAAAACTTTTTCGAAGGGCGCTCAGGTTTCCGTGTTGATGGTCCTGGCATGTCTGATGCTTTTGGTTCCGCTAAAATGATTGTCGATGCAAACGTTGGCAAAATAATATCTTTTCCCAACCATTTTTTATTTTGCACTTTAAACTTTTGTAAACTGCGATTGGGTTTTAACGACTTTTGACTTAACCTACTTTTAAAAATTTTCAAAACTTGCTTGGTTTTTTGACACAGTTTTTCATTATCACTATTGGATAAGTTCATTTTTATAAAAACAATATCAATAACTGCACTCGTTTTCTTTGTCATTGCTTTTACTCTGCGCTAAATTTCGAACAGTTCTCTGTAAGATACCGACATGTTTCCTGAAAAAAATTGTACACAATTAAAGAGCAAAAAGGTGCAATTTGTTTTACTTAAACTGAAAAGCCAATGGTTTATACTAGTAGGGCATAGTAACAGTTGGCCGGTATTTTATGAATTTTTGTGGTTTAGGTCTAGTAGAATTGAGTATAATATAAAAATTACACATTTTTTGAACTGTATCCTGCTTTGAACTTTTGTAGTAGTTATTTTAATTTGACGAACAAAAATTGACTGACAAACTTATAAACTGATATATCACTTAAGTTTGACAATTTGTCATTCAAGACTGGACATGTTTATCACTTTTTTACTAACAAAACATTGTAACTTGATTATCTTTTTGTTGTTCAAAAAAAAAAAAAACTCGATTGGCGATGGTCATAAAAATGAATTAATAATTGCTAGAATTACTGATTCTCCCACTGTGCGTCTGTGTTGCGCAAGAAAACTTGATCAGTTTGCAGACCTTAGCGGTAAATTTAATATCCTAAGGCTTCAAAACAAAAACTATTATTTTTAGAACATTTGGTCTATTAATTTTTCTTATCTGCAATATAAGCTTAAACTTGAATTTAACAAGTTAAAATACCGTCCAAAGTTTAATGTCGACATAAAAAAATTAGACTTTTTAAACTACTATTTCTCAAGAAAGAGGATTAGAGTTAAAGTTGACTGTTTATACAATAAGCTTTGGAAGTATACTTGATATGGTCCACATAAACGTCTGAAATTGTCTTGAACTGTGATTAAAAAGACCTGAAGATTGTTAAATGTTTCCGACAGTTTTTAAGGAATCACGTGTGATGGACCTGTTACTTTAGTAAGACCGAGAGGAAAGATTTCCCGTAAGTGTCATCAGCAGACTTCTTGAAATAAGTTTTGCTGGGTAGTAAAAGTAGACATAGATGTCATTGACGCGAGTTTTCACGTTTGTAATTTTTTTTCTGGGTTTTTTATTAATCTTTTTTTATTGTGGTTGTTAGCAAATATTTATTAGCCATTATGGTTGTCATTTGAAATTAATAATTTTATAGTTACAAAATGAACCTAAAAACGGAACAGCAACTGCTAAGATGGTTTTATGACGTTTCAGACCGAAAATTTGTTCCTACAGAGACTGATTCCGCTTTAAAGGATGCCGCTAGTGAACATAGTGATCATGCATCTGACACCGAACAGTTTGGTCATAATGATGAATTAGAGAATAACCATAATGAAATAGTTTCACTATCCGCCAATGAAGCAGTAAAGGTTTTTCCAGAATATACAGGAAAAGATGATATACAGTGGCTAAATTATAAGCCAAGTTTTTTTCCCACGAAAGTTTGCGGTCAAAATAATATATCAAAGCTTCTTTGAGTGAAATGTGCTGCCAAAAATGCAAAGGAAGTTATTGATTGTTGGAAACTATATTTCTCTATTTCGGTTTTAAAATTACTCTTTCACGCACGCATTTTAGTGTTAGAATGAAGTCTATTCTTTAACGATTTTTGGTAACTTTTATTTTCTAAGTTTTACATCCTGATTTCTAATTGCCACCCAATGACAGCAGAAAACTAGGTAAATGTGTCAAATATGTGTCAAATATATGTCAAATATGTGTCAAATATGTCTAGTCAAACATGTATCACCGTTGCCAATAGAAAAATTCTAATAAAAATTTCCCTGCTGGAAAATATTGGACATTTTAAATTTAATAAATAATGTAAATATCGACCGAAATAGAGAAAATAGTATAAAACATTCGTTGCAGAAGGCTATTCAAACACTTATCCATTCTGCAATTCGCTGCTTTGCAGCTCATTGCAGAAACCTAGATGCGTGTTTGAATATTTTGCCTTCTGCAACTTATACTTTAATATACTATTCCCAGATGATTTTGTTGAAAAATAGTAAACTGCATGAATCAAAATTGGACCTAATTTATAGGACTGCTTTATATGGCTGACGTCAAAAAAGGCCAACGCCTGAGCACAAAGTGCAAATGTCTAGAAGACGATTTTATCTACTTTTACCGGCCATTAGATTTTATGATTTAGAGACGCGGACTGAAAGATCTCAGGTTGAGAAATTGGCGCCAATAACATTTTTTGAAAGATTTGTCCAACGTTGTTTTGCTCATTATTAACCTGGGAAAAATGTTCCGATAGACGAGATGCTAGCGGTTTTTCGGGGTCGTTTCAGCTTCAGGCAGTATATTGCTAATAAGCCGGCAAAATATGGCATATATGCCCTCGTCAATTCTAGGCCATTTTACATGTATAAATTAGAAATGTATGCTGGAAAACAGAGGGATTGCCTGTACTGAATCTCTAATGACGCTAAGAGTGTATTTAAACGTCTAATCAAAACCATTGCTAACTATTTGATGACTATTTCATCTGTACAAATTACTAATGATTTGTTTGGCAATCATAAGTTGACGTTGGATACTTTACGGAAGTACAAACCACTTTTTTAAGTAAAAGATCGACCTGTGGAGAGTTCTATGTATGCGTCTTTTGTCCCAAAAAAGAACAAAAATGCACTCGTGACTTCCACTCTTCACAATAATAACTATTGATTCGAAATCGTCACAAAATAAATCAGAAATTATCACCTACTACAACCTGATGAAGGGAGGAGTTGACGTCGACAGAATAAAATCCGAGTATTCTGTGAGTTGAATTGGCAACCGTTGGCATTTTACCATTTTCAACATGCTCAATATAGCAACAGTGAATTTCTAGATAATTTATAAAAGTAATATAAATGCATTTTTAAGTCGAAGAAGCTTTATTTCCATTTTGTTGAAACACATACACGTTCTCGTCTTTTAAAGCGTGCGACTATTACAAGTTTGTCGTTCAATCTTTGACAAAAACTTAGTTCAATTTTAAAAATTGATCCAAGGGGAAATGCCAAAAAAAACTAAAAACCTTCAACATCTGAAAATTCTGGAACTAGACCAAGACGTGGTTATTGTTCTACAAGAAAAAAACAGATTTACTCAACATAGATGCATTCAATATGCAAGGAACACAGAGCTAGAACAACTTTTAATTGTTATTGATTTGACAGTAATTCTGATTCAAGTGAAACTGATGAGTAATTTTTGTTTAATTTCTTTTTCATATACATACTATACACTTTAAATAAAAAAGCTAATATATAAAACAATTAGTGTTTTTTATCTTTAAACTTATGCTAGAAAAAATCTATACGCGTGAGCTGGTGTGAGAAAATTTCTATACGCGTCAGTACTTACGTTAAACGTTAAACTAGACGTGAGTCTTCGCAGGTTAAGGTTCTCCATGTAATAAGATACTTCTTCTTGCTTTAAAAAAACGTAGGTAACGCTCTTTAAGTTCTCTTTACAAAATGCATACATTTGGTCAACATGGTAGATTTTTCGTAATAGTAATTAGAAACATTAGCCAGAAGCTTAGTGTTTTTAAACAAAATTTGTTGATTCATTTCTAGCACGTGTTTCGCCACCGCTGACTTAGAAGATTGTTTAAGACGACTACATTTCTGATGCTTCTCAATGCGAATTCTCACGCTTCTACACTTTTTTTTATGAATGCACAAACACAAGAGCAAGGAATGCTATAAACGCCGTCACATCGAAAATGTGGGAATTCGTATTGAGGAGCATTAAAGAGATGTGGTCGTCTTAAACAATCTTCTAAGTCAGCGGCGAGGGAACACGTGCTAGAAACGTGTCATCAAATTTTGTTTGAAAACGTTAACATTTTGGCTAATGTTTCTCGAATCTATCGAAATAATTAAAAATCCTTTTAATAATAAAAACCGAGATTCTAGTTTTTCTTTACCGGATGTTTAGAAACCAGTTTAATCGATCGGAGGCCGGTCTATAAAAAAAAGACTTCACGGCGCAATCAATCAGTTTGTTTTAGGCTCTGAAAATGTCTACTGCGACGTGTGACAAAAGCTGAGCTTGTGTGTTAACGACAACACGGGAATTAACCAGAATAGAAAATTGTAATACGAATGCAACCCGTAGAAATCTGAATTTTACTATAACAATCAATAATTTTACGTTTTGTTGATACACACAAACGCGAACAAAATATGTAAGTCTCTGACGCTCTAGCCAAAATACACAATTCCGGTTTTAGCTTACAAAACTTTTTTTTAATGGAAGGCCTTTTCTTTACGTTTGCCCTGCTGGCGTTCTATGTTTTATAAACACATTTTTGCATTATGGAAAACTTTCAATTTCAAACAACAAATGCACATCTGGATAAGTTTGTCAGTGATTTTGGAAGATCGTTTCTATTTTTTCTCAATATATCAACCTGTTGATTTTTTGTTTGAACAGTTCTGTTAAGGTAGTATCCGTGAAAAAGTCATCAGTGGTTATGTTATTTCTTGGTTCTTTTCTATAACCTTTTCCCAGTAATATAAACTTTAAATGAACACCGTTCTCGGTAAGTAACTAATTGTTCATTGATTGTCTCCATAGAAAAAGTTCATACAACGTTTTACAGTTGGATGCGCATAAAACCGCGATTTGTCGTAAATGAAATAATTTGTTAGACTTTTTTCTTTAATCTCTAGTACTGATGTCATCAAAACGAATAATTCTCAGTGCATTTCTAAATCAATCCCGAGACTTGCTGCCGAATACACAGGTCTCCATTTTTATTTCATAAATTGTTTTTATCTTATCGAGTTTCTCTATAATAATATGCTAATTAAAACTTTTATTTCTTGGTCTACGTCTCTCCATGTTCCTGTATCTTTCCCAATAGACTGAAAGTAGGCAGCAGTTTTCTGGTTTGTAAATTTTACTATAGTTTCAATAATATCACTACAAATGAACAAAGGGAATGCTTCTGAAATGCAGTCTATATCCTTGCTTTTTTTAAATAAATGTTTCTTCTTTTTTAAAATACGATGTTTTGTTTCTGATGTCGCTTGTGTATTTCCTAGGTGGTCTAGTAATATCTTTATTTTCAGTAAATTCAACATTCCCTTCAACAATTTCAGAATTGCTTATTTCGTCATTTGTCGTATTATGTCACTTTCATTGCTGCCACTGCCCTCGTCAGACAGAAGATATAGGTCGTCATACAGTTGTTGTTCCGTAAGGGGATCTTTAGCAGAAATCATCCTTTTTTCCTATTATTTTACACATTCATTACTCATTATACTACAAAAAAAAAGTATTTTTTTTATACCACTGACTCAAGTCAAGTGCGCTTACAAGTGACAAACCGATTAGCTTACGAATGTCAAGAATTTTTTCCACTCATGCTAAAGTAATTTCAGAACAGGTTCGAAGAATATACGAGCGCTTAAAGCGGTATTTTTAAGAACAGTGAAATTTGTTACGAGGATTTTTTCGTAACTTAATAGCTGGCGACTAATTCAGTTGAATCGGCAGGCGCACCCTTTAATACTATATTACATAAACAAAAAAAATGTTTTGTAGTTTATTGTGACAACAACTTGATATGTACGTACAGTCGTACGACTGAAAACGTAGTTAGAAGAAAATTAGAATAGGAAATACAATACTTACAATTTATGTTTTTCCCTTCCAAGTATGCGGCTAGCTAGCGACACCTTCTCCAGGATTTCCTAAAATTCGCTGAAATAAACAATTAGATACGTATGGGGTTATCACAAATAAGTTCCCTATGGTTTATACGATCTATGAGTAAAAGACCAGATTTGTCAAGTTTCCTTCAGATTAATATTGATATTTTGGTGAGTGGGCCTTCCAATACGGGTAAAATTGGAGTAATTAATCGAAGGTTTTGGTATCCTTAATCAACGTAAGTGCAACACTCTTTTTTGGAGTAATTAATCGAAGGTTTCGGTATCCTTAATCAACGTAAGTGCAACACTCTTTTCACTGCATTGTGGATTGTGACGTCATCATGGGAATTTTCCTAATATGAGCTAACAGTAGTCCGCATTAATGGAATGCATGTGGGTATCAAAAATTTCTTATGATAATTAGAATCAATTCTTACCCCAGAAAGACTTTCACATAAGCAGAAAAAATTACTACACCCATTTATAACGTGGATGCGCGTGGATATTTAGAAATGAAAGCTTCGTCGGGCGTATACGTTAGATGAAAGTACGGTTTCTACAGTCGGAGGGTTAATGCAATGATTTTTGAGCCTTTATGCGATTGTAGTAAGTGTGAAAAAATTAGTTTTTGGCGAGGTCACCTTAAAATTTCAAGAAAACAAAAATTTTTACTTGTTCAATTAAAGTTTAGTTTTATATTGCATAGTATAACAATTATTAAGCGAGATGTAAAAAAAACAATGGGTTTTGTTTTGTTTTTAGGAGGAATCAAGATCAAGATACTACATTTACCGCGTCTGTAAACTCAAAAATTAGGTTGCACTACTAGACAATAATGACCTGGACTTACAATTAAGAAATGTTAAAAATGCTTTTTTTTAAATTACTCAAGGATAAGAAAAAATACTATAACCGTTGACTGAAACGCTATAACAAAATTCAAAATGGTCAAGCAACCATGAAACTTATTTCTGGACCACTAAAGGATAAAGATATATTACGATAAAAGGTGTGACTTCATGTGTAAATCGGAATTCCAAAATTACAAAATAGAAAAAACCAGGTAGTCAACATTAACACCTGTAATTAAGAAATAAAACAAGTTTTTAATTACTTCAGAGAACGCGACGTGTTATAAAGACATAGTAGACAATATAAAACGCGCTTAAATGTAGCCCAAGAGCTTTGTATGAACAAAAAAAATGTAGTATAATTAAATTGATCTATCTTGAAAAATGAATTAAACTAAAATCAAATCTCATTTATAATTATTGTCACTTGTATCTGGCTAGCGCGCAATTTTTGACACCCTGATTCTGTATTAATTTAATGGTTGTGGTTCTTGCGCTTAGATCTACTTGAAAATTTTTTTAATAAATAATACATAACTTTTATTAGGATCAAAGAGGGGAATGGACACTTCTTTTGCAATGTGGTTGTTGGACTGACGCTTAAAGTGCCCGATGACATATTTTATACTCAGTGATGTGCACTCATAGAATTAAACTTACAAACTAAAGACAAATAAAACTATCATCAAAAAACAAACTGGAATGTCTATCATATAATATAATAGAGAAGTATTTATTATGCTCTGTAAAATAAAAGGAAAACTTAGTATAGGCAAATAAAAAACGTCGTTGAGTAACTAGAAAATTAAATCACATTTTTTTATGATGAAGCGACAGTTCCCTTGACAATTTTTTTAAACGAATTGAAAGTATTATTTTGAAGCCTATGGTAATACGAGACAATAACTGATTTATTAAAATGAAATCGGTAAAAATAAATAGTATAAAATGTAATCAGTATAAATAAAAACACTTTTGTAACGAGATGCAAACAAAATGAAGATTTAAAATAATAACAATTAAATACGTAACTGCAGTATTATTAAATTCGTTAAATATGGAAACGCAAGCCTTTGGTAATACGGAAATTATGCGTATTACTCAACAATACTATCATAAAGAGTGTAATGGAACATTTACTTCTTTATATTGCGTTTCAAAAATTAATAATGTGACTCGTATTTCAACGTTGGTTCATAAGCACGAAGTGGCAAAAAATCGTAACTGCGCCGTATTTTAATTGAAGTTTTTCATGCAAATACTTTTAAACATTTAACGTAATTTTTTTGCTAAAAGTTTACCTCTGAAAAGATTCATTTTGGTTTTCCATTTGAAATGTTTTAATGTACGCGAGTGACTATTTGTTTCAAATTACATTTGCGAATTGAAAAGTGTAAGTTATTGCATATGTTGTATGTAACGGTGTTACATGTAACATTCATTTTATTTCTGTCCAAAGTGTACTTTGAGTTTTTATTTAGCAATAAATTTAATTATGCTACAGATAAAACTCATTAATTTTTGAATTCGGTGTTTAGCTGTCACAACCAAACTTTATTATATTTAAATAAGAATTAACTTATTAATACGTTATAAAGAATCTACGAATTTTCTTATTGCGTATTTGCTGAATGTTGTGAAAAAGTGTTAAAATGATTTGATTAGCGTCAGATCTTGTGAATATGGTCATAACTTGTAGTTGATTGGTTTTTGAATTTTATATTGCATCTGTAAACCGGTATTATAATGAGACGTTTACTACTTAATCGTAGCTTACTTTTTTTTACTATTTTCTGTTATTGTGCTTTAATTTGCAGAACGAAGATCATATGAAAAAAACTACGTGATTTTAGTCATAGTTTCATTGACAAAAAAACCGTGTAGGACCAACCGAAGTTGGTAGGAACTAAGTGCAACGATATGAAAAAAGCACTATTTTAAATTTCTCGTTCTCGATAAATTGCCTGAAAATAGAAATTTATCCGATTCGTAATTTGTAGATATTAGCCTAGAAATTAGACCAGAATTTAAAAAAATTTGTTAATTTTTGTAAAAATGTCAAATGAAGACTTCTTTTCCTAGGAAAAATTAATCTAAAAATAAACCTTCAGTAATAGACTTGTACTTGAACTTGCACTGTAAGCTAGGCGCGGATACAGGATTTTGTTTAGGAGAACCGGTTAATTTTTATGCGATTTTATCTATATGGTTTAGGGGGAGGCAATTTTTGTGTGATTTCACTTATATTGTTTAGATAGGAGCAATTTTTGAGTTATTTCATCTATATTTCAGAAACACTTGAAATAATATATTATATACCAAGGTTGAGAAGTGTATGATAATAACCTAAGCGACATATTATATCGCGAGATGCGAAGCGTCGTGGCATATAAGTCGGGCAGGTTATAGTCGTCTTCTGAAGCGTGGTCTATACAACCTTTTCCGCTACTAGAATTATTAAAACCTGTTAAAATGTTAATCAAAAAATGCCTTTCTGAAGATGAGCTTTGTAATTATATGCTCGAAACATATGTAAAATAAATATAATTAAAGAATTAACACATTTATATATTATTGGTAGACTAATAATTTATATTTAACCAATAAATATGAATCCCCTCAACAATTGTTAATTTCAAATTTAAAAAATCAAGTGAGTGATTGTGACAGTTAAATAAAGTTAAAATAGTTAGTTTAAATAAATAACGTAAGTTTTTTTTTGCTAAACCTACTAAAATTGTTTAAAAACATTATTACTTTAAGGATTGATTATATCTAAAATATATTGAATAAAGTTAAAATTCACATTTAGTTAATGGCAATCTTGAAATAACTTACATTTTTAAAATCAAATTAATTTGTTTAATGAACAGTTTTGTAATTTTTTTCTTCCTTAAAACTATTATACCATTATCAGAAAATGTAAATATGTTCATTATGAACTAGTGGTTAGTAATAAAATTTTATCTGTGCTTAAAAAAGTGCAACTTTACAACCTACTATTGTACGTAATAATGAAAGCCTATTCAACTAGTACCAGAAAAAAAACTAAAATTGGTCAATGAAACGGTTCGGCTCTCCTGGCGGATCCAGGAGGCCTGTTGTAAGCATTTTATTTTATGCAGTGGATTTCTGAGTAATTTAAAAGTTCTTTTGAAACTAATTTTAAACGTTACTAATACATAGGTATATTTTTTTGAAATGTGTCTTTTCCTCTGCAAAGAAATTGTTAAATTAGTTCTTTTAACAACGCACTTCTAAAAACTCCATTTTCTATAAAATTTTTCCTAATCATTGTTACTTCTTACTTTTCTACAAATATTATTTTAATCAATACTATTAAACGTCATAAGTGAGTGCTGGATTATTAAAAACATTTACTTGTGTTTATAAAAAAAACACCAAAGCTTTTTGTATGCCGCTAGCTGAAATGTGGTTTTAGATTTGTTTTATTGTATTTTGTGCTATAATCTTTTTGTGTTACGTATGATATAAATATTCATCAGCATGTTCAAAAATACTTAACTTAGATAATTTATAGATACTTCATGTAACGTGTAGATTGGAAATTGCCATTAAATGTCGCTATTAAAGTTTTCTGTCTATCAGAAATCTGAACTCATACATGCCTTATTGCATGGCGTTTTTTTATTTTATTTTTCCTGAAATAATATTCTTAAGTATAATATTTTGGATACCACTCAGAAAAGCAAAAAACTACGTCCTGTGTTTTGATCTTTTTCTGTCGTTCGCTGTTGTCACTCTCACTCATTCGCTTAGGGAATTTGTGTACTCTTTTTTGTTTCTTGTGGTTTCCAGAAGTTAACTATGAATCTATGCAACCACGTGTATTAGCCACTGTCACTTATTAAGCTCCGCTGACTTTTGTCTATGCGGTGATAACGGTATTGCGACGACATTTATTTGTTTTATCCAAGTTCATTCCTAATCATATATTCTTGGACAGTCTGTGTTACGGTCACAAAAATGCCGTAAAGAACTCTGAGCTGACCAAATCAATAGATAACGGGAAACAAGTGGTCAATTACAAAGAGATGATTGCAGCAATTTCTCCCAGGCCTGCAATAGTTGTCAGGAATTTTATTGCGGCAGAATGATTTTAAATTCCTCATGTTGGTTCTTGTTAGAAATGTCATTCACGAATCTTCAGTCTCTCAGATGTACTTCGTTGATCTCTATACTTTTTTCGTTTCAGTTTAGTTTCTTAAGGACATTTTTAATAGCTGTAGTAAATAGTTTGGTGGGTATCATTGTCTCTTTTTGTCTCGCCTTTTTATTGAGATTATTATTTCCGTATGTAGGTCGTTATTTATTTTTACGTGTAAGGTAGCCTTTTGTAAATAGATGCAGAAGTAAAAAATCGATCAAATAAATCAACAAAACTATATTACGCACTCAACCATATACTAGGACAGAAAGAAATAGACACAGAAACAAAAAAGAAAATACACAACATAATAAAATTCCAACAATTACATACGCAACGGAAAATTGGACATTGACGAAAAAACATGAAAATAAGATAAATGCGATGGAGATGAAACACTTTAGGGAAATAGCAGGAAAAACAAAGTGAGGACACGTTACAAATAAAATCATAAGGAAAGAAATAAAACAAACACTAATATTAGAAAGAATTAAAGAGAAAAGAATGAATAACTACCGGCTGACGAAGAAAATAATGAAAGGAAAGAAACCAAGAAACGGGAAAAGAGGAAGAACAAACAAAGGAAGAGAGGAAAATTTTAGCAAGAGATAGAAAAGCATGGAAGGAATGGGTTCAAGAGGACCGTGACCCACAATCTGACGCCTGAAAGGGCAAAAGGAAATGAAAAGAAGAAGAAGAATTTAACAAGGTCCCCGTTTTCCGTTGGAAAGCTTTGATTTCAGCACTCATGTATTTTGTTCGCTTCTATACTTTGGACAATCTGTTGGGTCTTATGTCGGAACGTATCTTCTTTTTTACTTTCTTATTTATATTGTTGTCATTGGGTGAGTCGCGGTAAGTTTCTCTTCTTTCCTGTATTTCCTTTCTTTTTTTCAATTTGATATATATGTTTTTTGTAGCTGCTTGTATGTGATCCGTGATGTTGCAAAATCGTTTAGGAATGTCTTTGCTTATTAGATTTGTTTTTTCTATTTTTTTTATTCAAGAGGTGGTTTGTCTAACGCCCCTGCACTGCGGTTTTTTTGGTCCATTTGTGCACCTCCGATTTATTAGTCCTTCAACAGTTCTGTTTCGTCAGAAGCATATTTTAAGGGGCATTTTTCAACACATCATCGGTTAGTTTTTGTTTGCGGAGAATCGTTGTGTGTTGCATTTGATATGCTTTGCATTTACACAGCAGAAGCTGAGGAGTCTCGTCGTTCTCCAAGCATCCGCGGCATAAAGGTCTACTCTGCAGTTCCATTTTATGCATTGCATGTTTGTTAAGGCCACAGTACCCCATGAGTTTCCTTAAGTTTTGTCGACTCATTCTTGATAGTGCATTTTGAATGTTTGATTGTGGCTCTGTAAGGAAGAGTTTTGTGTGACTTCTCCATGAAGAGTTCTTCCATAGTTTTTTATGCTCTGCTGCAAGTTTGCTGTGAATTGTTTCTCTTTCAGTCCTGTAAGCGATTCTGAAAACGAGTTCAGGTCCGATGTATGTCCTTGTTGTGTCCATTTGAGCTAGTGCGTCCGTCATTAGGTTTTCTTTTACATTCTGGTCTTTTGGTATCTAAATGATCCAAACTGTTTATGCATGCCATAATCAGTTTCGATTTTATTACTGGCGATCTTAGCGCCAGTAGTGCTGCTGGGCTGTCAGACATGATTGATATCTGACTATTTGCGTGTGATTTCGAGTCGATAATGTCAATAGCAGCAACTTCAGCTTGAAAAGCGGATGCATATTTACCCAAGGTCAGCGAAAATTGCTTCCCATGGTGCCTGCCTCCATATATTCCTGCTCCGGTACCGTTGCGATTTTTGGTCCCGTTTGTGTACCAGATAGTTCTTTAACAGCGCGAGACGGTGTTATCACTTTAAATTTCTTTAAGATGTGATGATTTTTTGTGAAGTCGAATCTCATACCTATGATTGTTTCTTTACGCAGCACGTTGTATATACCCGGTTTGCTTTTTTCGGTAATTGACGTGTTTTCATTAAGGTGCAGTCTGTATGTAATGATGAAAGTGAAAGTAGTGATTCCATGCTGTGGGCGTGGTTCTCATCGCTCTTGTTATCAGCAGACATGCCATTCTTTGTACTTTGCCTAGCTTTTTGATTGATTCTGTGGTCGTTTCTTGTGTACCGGCAGCTAACATAAAAAACAAAGACTTAAATAGGTGCAAAAAGCGATTAGAGCACTTCATTAGGTTCATCTTCTTTGGTTTAGTCTCTTGAAGAGGATGTTTAGGTATTAGCTTTTTGTTATTCACATTTTCATTAATTTATTCGGTAACCTGTGGATATCTTATACCTATTTCGGCGTTAAGTTCTTGGCGTTGGTTCTATCTTTGTATAATTATTGAATGGCATACATCGTCCAAGCTGGTTAGTGCGTAGCACTGTATTTCTTAGATGTTATGTTTATTATTTAACTTGAGCGCGAGGTATATAATCCTCTCCAAAATTCCGTGGTACTAAACTTCCATGTTTTATTTTATGGTTCACCATGAATGCGCTTCACCTTCGGTTACATGATTTACTCCATAATTATTCATCTATAGGACTTGTCCCGATTTTAGGATGGTTTACTTTTCTCTCTTGAGTCTTGTCTTGCGTATTCCTAGGACCTTCCATTTTATGTTTTTGATTTTTTGCTTCGCGCAGAATGCATAAGATTGTGCGATTTTTCTTCGGAGCGGAATTCTGAATTAGACATTTTACCCGCCTGATGTAATTTTGTTTTGTATTTTGAAATTTTCATCTGACTACTCTCACTTAGTTTAGCCTTAGGTCAATACAGTTGATCAGTGCGTGGCAACTTGGAGCTATAAGTGTGAGCTGGGTATCCCTCGAGGACCAGTTACTGCTCGATTTGATTGCTGGTGATAAAAGGTACTGCCTCTGAACGATGTCCCACACCTTACAACCGTAAGGTTCCCGTTTACGAAAAAAGTCTTTGGCTTTTTCAAATTGGAGATTTTTTGGAACAGATTCATGAAAACACGAATCTTTAAAAAGGTTTTTACACGGTTTTTAATCAAAATCGTTCATCGGAAAAAAATAGGCAATGTTTTAAATGCTTTATTTACTTCTACGATGTCGCTTTGCCCTCTTACATATCTTATTTATTCACCTTATTGGTTCGTCACCATAGTTTAGTCAAAATAAGAGTATCTTAAAAGTGATGGGAAAACGGTTTCACAATTTCCTTTATTTATAATTGGTTGGCCCAGTGTTCTAAAAACACCGGAAATGTATTAGTTTTTAGAATAAACTTTCTTTAATTAACTTTACTTTGTTATTGTTATTCCTGTATAAAAAGGTACAATTCATACTTGTTCTTTCGTAGGCGACAATGTTTTATTAGATGCTTAATTGAAATATAGAAAAAGCATTACAAATTAACGATTTAATTTCTAACTCAAAAAATTAGTTCAAATGTGTTTTGCATTTGATCAAACAGTTTTTTTTTTACAAAATAAATTAGTAAGTTTGAATTAATCAGTTTAAAATGACAAAATCGTTTAATTGATTTAATCGAAAAATGACAAAAACGCGACATCGTGTTTAATTTTATGCGCTCTACTTTTTGCGGTTTAACGTAGGTAATGCAGCAAGAAACGTAACGGATGTTACCTAGTGGCAATTTAAAGAAAAATGTTCTGGTCGCAAAAGGTCAATGCCTGGTGAAATGTATTTTTTGATATCGTTTAATTTAATGAAGCGTGTTAAAGACGTAACTACTTTTTTACGATTAATTGGTTATTCATTTCCAATAAGGTCTTGAGCAAACATTACCGGCGGTACGATTAACACAAAATTTTCACTGGATTAATATCGATTGTCGGTAAATAAAAAGTACAAGGTTATTGTAAAAATAACACCGTAACGTTATTTATTTTATGTTGTAACTTAATTTCACTGGTTTTGTCAGGTAGGGATAATTACGGTTAAACAGTTAGTTGCAAAGTGCCAGTAGCAATTTTATTGTTTCTTTGTACGTGATTTCTGTTTGAGAAATATGATAAGTGATAAGCAATTGCACTGTGTAATACACCTGGATCGGTTATCATTGCGGGGCTCTCGCAAGGCTCCAGTAAGTTCCGACTCGCGGTATGAATAAGTACTTTGTGCGTGATCTGTGGCGGTGCTGACGAGGCTTTTTCTTTCACAAGGAAATTTCGACTTCTGCGCGGAATTGGTATCACGATGTCATTCAACAACCTCTTTTGTGCTTTTTATTATAATTTGTGTTACCAAAATTGTGTACGTTAGATGCTATCTACTTCACGGCTAAATAATTTATTATCGAGCGTGTAAGTTTCAATAACTTGTAAAAAGTGCATACTTTAAATTTAAAAAATCACATGGTGCCAATACGTCAACACACAAAAGTTCAGGTAATGCTCAAATTGTTACGAATGGAAAACCGCATATGAAAAACAGGTATTGATATTAACGTTAATTTGTATTTAATTATATTCAACAAAAGACTGATTTTATAAAATTATTACACACCTACGAAATCGTCCTACACCAAAAGAAACTTTATTACAAATTTAATAATTTATTGACATTCTTAATTCCTTCATAGGATTTTTTTCAATCGCGAGATTATAGAAAGAGCTACATTGTCTACTACATTCCTCAGGAATCTTGTACCATTCTTCAATCAATATACCTGATACCTTTGAAGTAGCATTCCGTTTACAGATTATAGTTGAACGTATCCCATTAATGTTCAATTGGATTTAAGTCTGGAGACTGGACAAGATGAAAAGTAAACGCAACCTGATTTTGATGAAAGACAATATCCCAAAGATTGAGTTTTTTTGCACTATTGCTCACAAAAAACTAGATGTTATAGTATTGAATTAGTGAAAACGTACATGTTTTATTATAAACTGAAATAAAATCCAAACATTTTAAGAAAAATTAAATATAGATTGCCGTATTTTATTGTGGCACAATTGTAGGATTAATTTAAAGCATACGTAGACTTGTAAGTTACTACGATTTCAAGGTCTCTTACTTGTGACGTTTCTGTTTTGACAATTTCCTTAATCACCGCAATTAAGCACGTGCTCGATTTAATATTTAATTACATTAGACGTTACTAATAAATATCTTACATATCAATTTGTTACCTTTCGTCAATTAAATAAAATGAATAAAGTCGATTAACCTTAGATACACGTTCGCATAATTTCCCAGTCATAAATTATATTTAACTTTACCAGTTCAACAAAAAATTAACGCAATTTATTTTTACAGGATTCCAAAACAAATTTAAGTTATTTACTCAACGATGGAAATTGCCGGTTCCGGTGAAAGGCGCTTTGAAGACAAAATTCCACTCGATCAAACAAGACGATTCATTACCGAACAAGTGAAAGAAAATGAAAATAGTGATAAGAACAATGAGCTTATAATTAAGTGCGTTAACCAAAGTGAAATAAGTGAAGATAATAAAAACGTAGTGGTTAAGACAATTCAAAACGTTTACAATGAAACAGTGCCTGATGAATTAAGTGACAACACCGAGTTTGTAAGAAGTAATTCGTTGAAAAACAGAATTAACAAAACAACGTACTTGCAATTACACCGGCAATCTTTATCTACGGGTATATCCACAGTTAATAGATTAAAAGGTAGATACGAAGATATCGTAAAACCAACAGATAACGACTTAAAAGCAAACGTACATGTGCGTCCAAAAACAAATATAGATATTTCCACGAATACTGTTACAAACAGAAACTCGAACACGTCGATTGACAAACCAAAAGAAATATTTCGAACTGAATTGACAATTTCGCCCGAAAATCGAAATTCCTTAACAAAATCGTTACACAATAACACAATTTTAATATCTTCACACGCTAATACCGAAAAACTACCCGACGAGCAACAAACACCAGAACAGTTGCTCTCCAAAACTCAATTTAATATCGAAAAATTACAAAATAATCTTTCCTCGAGATTAAGTAGTGACACAATTGCAAAACTACGAAATAAATATTCACCAGCTAGTTTTGGATACCCTAAAGTCGCCGTAAAACCACTACTCCTGAAAAAAGTTAAATTTTCTGAAGGCTTCAAAACTCCAGTTCCCACACCACGAAATTTTGATACACAAGTAAATGGAACTACTCCTAAAGATGAAGTGAAGCCAGTTATTATTAAGGAAGTGTTTGTACCTAATTACAAAGAAGAAATACCATCTCCAACTAAGGACGACGTTAAAGACGAAAATTGTAATATAGTTAAAGAAAATCTCCTTCCGTCTATTTTGAAACGATCACCAACTGACATAAAAACTGACAATCAAGACTTCATTGCATGTAACCGCACATCTTCAGAAGAACAAACATCAACGAGTTATAATAAAGTTTCTCAAGAATCTAAGGCTGAAAACGGTAAGAACGTAAATGCTTTGCACGATCTATCAACACCAAATAATCCGATATCCGAAACTAAACGCATTAGTGACGTAGAAGAAAATCAAACCGTCGAATTTGAGATTCAACACAAAATTATTGAATTTGCCAAACCTGAAGATAAACACTTCATAGTACGACAATCATCATCCGATGACAGCCTTGATCAACTAGAAGGTTTTATGTCAGACTTCGTCATGGATAAAAAACCAAAGGAAAAAAAACGCTCTAATAGTTTCAGGAAAATTTTAACGGGCGGATTTTTTGGGCGAGATAAAAAGAAATCCGAAGAAAATCGATTAAAGAATCAAAAAAAGGATAACGCGGTATTTTCGGAAAATGCTCAAAATGAATCCCAAGCGTTCGACAGAAATTCTTCTCATCGTCATACTGTTGATTCTACGGGACTTCGGCGGGAAATTAAGAAACCTCAGGTGCCTGTTCAATCGACCGGTGTTTTGTATTATTCCACACAATTTCGAAGACCTTCTGAAGACAGTGATCGATACACAGAAATGGTTAATGCAGGTACTTCTGTATCTAACAGACTTCCTAAATATTCACCTGAACATTACTTACCGATGGACAATGGAAATGCGCACCACACCAAAGATGCGCGAGACACGATCAATAAATATATAGACACCAGTAGCTCTTCGTCAAACACTATTGAGTACGATCGTAATAGTACATATCAAAACGCATTAATAGCGCAAGCTGAAATGCGAAAAATTAGAGAAAATGCAAATACTTCAAATCAAAGTGGTAAAGATGCAAATTCTTCAGATGTATTTAGAGAAAATTCTTTACAACATGCTAGTACATCGCAAAAGTTACAATTAGTGAAACCAAAAGCTTTTATTCCTATCAACTCGGAAAGGCCCTTACCGAATCCATATCAAGCAAAACACGGCAAAATTAAAAACACCGAGAGCTACGAAACATTAGAACCTTCGCAAACTTTGGACCGTAATTTAAATTTGGAAACTTCTAAACCATACCCACAAAAGGCTAACATATACACTAACTCGAACGGCAATAAAGTCATAGTTGAAGATGTGTATGGCACAGTGTTTGATAGTGTTTCGACCAAAGTAGAACAAACAAGCAATCTTAACGACTCACGACCTCGGTGTATTTCTCCAGAGCAAAGATGTCCGTTAAGCCCAAAATCTTTAGAACCGTCTAAACTAAAATTACCGCCTAATAGAGAAAAGGTAGATTTGCAACCAAGAATTAGATCTCCTATACCACAAACGAAAGTCAGCACAGATAAAATCATAGCAACAGAACTTCTAAGAAATAAACGTTCACCATCAAGGTCTTCTATAAACAACTCTCCAAGAGACAATGGTCAATATTCATCTCTTACACGGCCTTCCAGTTACCAAGGAGCAAATATTTACGAAAATACTTTTGACTTTTCAGATAAGGCGACTCGCATTGTATCAGGTACTCCGGTCTTAGATAACCGGTTTAGCAACTCGCCATCAAAATATGTTGTTGATAATAATTTTGTAAGCAATGAAAGTAGTTTACCGCAAAGCAGATCAACTAGCGAAAACTATTTGTTGGCTGCTGAATGGCATCGAAAGCAACGTGAGTTGGATAAATCTCCTGCAATAGAAACAACGCCACAAATTACTACCGATGCTATGGTTCATGTTAATCCTTCGGCTGAGACTCTGGTGTATAATCGATCAACGCCTCCACCGGCTATTAGAAAGAAGAATATTGTATACACGTCATCACCTATTCAACAACAAATTCAGCTTCCTTCTCCCAGAAGCATGAATTCGTCACTCAGTAATTTACCTACTTACGGTCGTCAGCAACAAAACTCCCCTTCTCCATCTTCAAAGTCAGATAAACAAGATATGCTACAAAACGTTGAAGCATTTTATTGGAGGGAGTTAAGAAAGTTAAAAGATAAAGAAGAACAAGATCTTTTAAATTACCGTTGCCAACAAATGCAAGTGTATGGATATATAGAAGATCCGGTTTTGACTCGGCGTTCACGAAGTGTATCACCCAATGTACAAAGAGGCAGGCGCAGTTTAAGTCTGCCTCGAGATGCACGACCTGTACCTAATGTTATACGACCTCAGGTGATGGCACCGGAACCAATTCCAGAGGGTCGTCCCGTAATAGCCAAAAAACCCATCACTTTGCCAACAGACGGATCGTACATTAGGCATCCGCTACAAAAGAATCCAAATTTTATTCGTAATACTTTTGAGAGAAGTACGATAGGCCCTATAGGAGTTAATAAGACGTACGGTGTGCCTGATGGCGACTATAGAGCATTTAGACAAACTCCACCAATATTTAAAAGGGGTAGTTTAACTGTAAACGAAAACATGCAAGAGTCTCCTTATTCGATTAATAAAAGAGTAAGTTTTGAAAGTAATCAAAATCCACGTAACCAATCTAGTTGGCCTACTAAAAATGGTTTTACGAAGAGTCCACCTACACGAAGAGTAGAAAGGGCGCCATCTTTAGATGACGACGTGTTTTTACCTGATACTTATGAACCTTCTCAAAATAAACGCGTTGAAGATGCATACCTGCTTAGAAGACAACAAATTGATTCGCATCAGACCGTACCGAGTTATGGATCTCATTATGGCGTGGTCCCACGTCTTGCGAATAATATTGATAGAAACAGCCAAGAAAGTGCTTCCCAAAGCGTCGAACCCTTATACGGTAGTTCAGGGTCTAAGAAAATTACTATGTCTAATAAAGTGTGTGACATTTATGGACAAATCCATGATTCTTCGTCAAAGGCATCGCAGGATTACGATCGCGTTCGGTATCAAAATCAAGACAACGTGGTGAACTCTCAGCATTACGGTCAAGTGCGACAAACGGGTTTAATGTACGGTCAGTTAAGAGGTCCGATAGTGCAGCGTCAAAATTATAATGTGGCTAACACGCAGCAGAACTTTATTCGTGGTACACGATTGACGGCTAGTGTTAATGATATGTACAGGCGGTATCCTGTCGAAAACGCCCGCTCTTTTGATTCTCGTTACACTGTCGATCCGCGTTACGCTCGTGAAAAAAATGTCGAAGTACCCCAACGACCTCTACCACCTGTACCGGAACGACGAGATTCTCGGGCAATTTCGGTTAGAAAATTAATTCGTGGTTATATACCCGTTTCTGATAACGAAAGTGGATCAGAAGCTAGTGAAGTGCAACGAATATTACAATCTGGAACAAAACAGAAAAGGGTTAATTTGACTGGTAAGTAAACTTGTTGTGAAAGTAGCGAAATTTTTGAGGAACAACAATCAATCATCTGTGTGCTGTTATTCGTGTTGTTTTTTTTTCATTTTGTAAGGTGCTATTTTCCGATTCGTTTTTCCTCAAAAAAACGGGGAACATTGATTTGAAGTCGCTATTAGGCTTAGGTTTTGAAATTGTTATTTGTCTTAAGTTTTAACCATTTTATTATGCAGTATTTTTTACGCTAACTTTTAATTTACTATTTATACTTTTTACATTTATACATAAAATTATGTTTTTGTATATTTGTAGTGTTATTGTAAGTACTGATTTACTTAACTTATTGTTCAATAAATTTTTTAAAATTTGCATTTGTTTTATTTACTAATCCTAATAGCATCTTCACTTCTTGATTAGTGTTTTTACCTGTAAGGTAGAGTTTTAGTTTTTTTCATAAAATATATATTACGTAAAAATACGTAATTTTGTGTTGACTAATTTTAGATTTTTAGTTTATAACTTACAATAACACAATCAATAAATTATCAAATTTTCCACTATTAACAAAATAGTGAGTAAAATAAATGGTAAAAACATAAACGTCATAGTGGCAATATTGTTTTATCTTGAAAATCGTCTCGTGTTGTACGAGGAGATGCTTCCGAAACTCTTTGGATTAAGTTTTTTTGTTTTTTGTGCTTATTGTTTGAGTTTAAAAAAATTAAAAAAATATATATCGAGTGAAAAAACCATTTAATTTGATAATTTTCTCACGCTTAAGAATTAATTTTAATTAGTCACATTAATTGATCATATACATTTTTGCTGTCTGTTTTCTTGCAAATAAAATTTTAAGACTGGTGTTAATGAGAAAAGAAGAAATTATAGAATTATGAATATTTGTGAAAAAGAAAGTTTTGTTTCCAGTAAACACATTGTATTACGCTCATTGAACACAAACTATAGTTATGAACAAATACAATCTGGACAAAGTTTCAAAATAAAATAAAAAATTTTGCTGCAAACGCAATACTAGATAAAATCACAAATAATAAACGTATATACATAAAAAGGTAGGAGTTGCAAAGGAAAGGCATTAAATTAATATAATTTAAATAACAGATTTGATAACAGTTTTGAGAGAAACAGGTAACATCATCTTGTATTACTTGGGAATGGAAATGTAAGAACCATTGTACCACTATTAAATGATTCTCTTGATTTTTCATGATAATTCAAACATTATAGACGTATGTGTCATAAACAATTATTATCAGTTTACCTTCATTGAAAGATAGGACAGCAAAATATTAAAACTTAATTAAGGATAAAGAAGGAAATAGTGAAAATAAACGAGTCTAAAAATGATCTAAGCTTTACATTTATATACTGCTAGAAATTTCGAACCATTTATATGCAATTTGCTAGATTGGCAATTTTTTCTCTTCTTTTTCCAGTACACTCACAGCATTATGTATCGAATTCTAAAATAGTTCATCTAAGTAGCCTATAGGACAACTTAAAATAAATTGATTTAATGTGATTCTGTGCAATAAAATATTTGAGTCTATCTAGTCTTTTGCCCGTTTCGTGTAGCTTTGAACAAAAAAAGATCACTGGTCGAATGTGGTAGTCAGCTTGCTTAGTTGTATCGTGCGCTTGCTTATCCGGTTTCAATATTTACACGTTTCTATATTTATTATGGTTTTCTTTTACAGGTTTAACTGTTTCACCTCTACTTTTTGATACCAAATCAATCACCGAAATGGATTATCTTTGATAACGACAGTTAATCAATTCTTGTTCTGATCCAATAAATGACTTGAAACGTTCCAATTCTATTTCACTAGAAGATGTTCTTAGAGTATTGTATAGTTTTTCAAATACGGATTTTATTCACTTTGTTACATAATTAATAAACTTTCTGTGTTTGAATAAATATCGGATTTTAATTAAAAATTTCTTGTGAATTTTCTACTTTTTTTGTGATATTTAATATATTTTTGTGTGTGATATCCAATACTCGAGTGTTTGAGAAACGAGAATAATTATCACCTTGCTGGGTGAACGAGTATTAAAAGTCGCAGAGAAATTTGATATATTCTTACTATTACTGTTTACAACATTATTTATTAACAATTGTTAAGCTAATTCGATCACTAAAATTAGTGCAAACAATTATAGAAATCGAGTCAAAAATACGTGGACGTGAAAATGAAATTAAACCGACCATATGCTGTTTGTTGCATGTGTAACGTCATTGATTAATCAAAATGATAAACTAAATTTGCGAAATGCAATAAGGTTAATGTGTTTATTTACCTTATCGCAATTCACTTGTAAAGCTCATGATCCGTATACGTACATATATGAAAATGATTACAAAAAAACAATATTGCGGTTTGGAAAACTATTTTCTATTTTATGAATGCATTTTTTGGGGGATGATAGGTTTCATGTATATTATTAAAATATTTTGATTTGATAATTAAGTTATATTTTTTTTGGAGTTTACTCCTTAAGAATCGATTTGCATATATAAGGCGCCCGGTACGAGAAAAATTTGACGAGTAAAATCTATCGATGAAAGACCTCGTTACGTTTTTGGTGCGCATCCTATGTCGCGCAACTTTCTAATTTTACTTATATTGCTGTTTTTATTATAAATATCAACAATTAATATTGTTATTGTGAAGTTTTAATCTTTATCATTGTGTTCCGCTAAAGTGAACTGAAAGTATTTTCAAATAACTATGGCAGAAAGAGGTGTAGATGATATTGCCGGAACATCTAACAAACACGTGGCTGCGTTATAATTCATGTATTATATGTATGAGCATGTGCAATTTGTATTTATTAAATATTTTAATAATTATCGATGTAGTTCATATAAATATATATTTGAGAACAACACATAAAATTAGATAATAATTAACCCAATATGAATTATCGAGCGCATCCACATAAAATAGAAAATTTCTAACCTAACCAAAAATTCGATGTCTATAAATTCTACCAGGTTATTATGATTTATTTTATAAATAATTTTTAAATATTAACAATTCTAGTCAATAATTCGATAATATTATCAGAAAAATCGACAATATTTTTTCATTATAATAATGTTTTCATAAAATTTTCTTTCGAAAAGTTATTTTTTACGTTCATACAGTATCAATCTTTTTTAAGTTAAATAAACCCTTTTTGCGTCTGGTTAGATTATCGAACTTAAGGAGTAAACTCCAGTCGTGCGTCGGAGCTGACACACACATTTTTTTGCAATCAGGTTTGATTGATTGGATTTCAAACAAAGATATGTGTTTTTGCTATTTAACGGTAATTTGTTTCTACAGGTGTATCTGAAATACAACTACAAACACAAGGAGTAGTTTCCTTGTGGCGTTAAATGAAAAATGTTCCTTTAAAGATTTGGTCTAAAGTGATCCAGTTTTGAGATATTTGCAATTAAAGTTTTCAACGCGGCTTTGACTATCTAAACAAATGAAAATTGTTCATTGATTTTAACTATGGAGTAAATGATGGGGTCTAATGCTGTAAAATCCGTGAAACGTATTGATGTGTTGTGTTATTTATTGTTTGCTTAAATTTTCCATTATTTACAAAATCAATTGTTAATAAAACAATTAAAGTAGATAGTAATGTTTATTTCTTCGTATTATTACTGATCTAGCTTAACAAAATGTACTTTGTGTACACGATCACGTTTATCTTTGGTTGTAACCAAAACCAGACTTCAGATAATTAAATAAAAAATTTACTTTTCTTTGAACTGAGTTCGACAATCTGATTTATTTCTGTCTCGATTTTTAACGGATTTCTCTAGTTCATGCTAAGTGATTTGTGTAAACGTACTCGTACTTATAATATTAATATTTAATTTAAATTTTATTTATTATGTATAACAGTGATACCTGTTTTAATGTATGGTGAGTGTAATTATAACCTTCACACCATTTTTAGATTGTGGGTTGAGCAAGATCCTAATAGAAAATTTCCTTCAATAAACTTTATTTTGGCTTGTGTGTAAGAACTTTGAGAAACTGGATGTGTTCTACCTACATACGAAGGTCGTCGTCGAGAAAGACCATCCCATGTATTAGCAACGGAAAAAGAATTAATCTTTTCAATAAAATCAAAACTTTAATATTTGTTTTCTTCAATGTATGCATTGTAAAAGATTGGACACGAAGTAGCACTAAAGAAATAGGCCGCGCAGGTAACATGTTCTATAATACGCTATAATTATTCTGTGTACCCTTACCATGTTCAACGACTCGAACAGTTAACCGACGTTAATTTTGAACAGCGACTTGAGTTTTGTAAGTGGTTGCAGCAACAAGAAGCTTTTGACCCTGACATTAGTGTCAAAATATTATTTTCAGATGGGTATTATTTTATACGAAATGGAGTGCTGAATTTTCACAACACGCATGTTTGAAATGAAGAAAACCCTCATGAAATTCAACAAAGTAACTTTCAGTGGCGGTTTTCTATTAATGTTTGGGCGGATATTTGAAGAAATGGTTTAATTGGACCATTTATTTTACCAGAAAGGCTTACAAGAGACTTATACTTTTACAAGAAACTTTTGCGCAAGAATTTGAGGACTTACTTCTTAAAGTTTGCAGAACATTGTGGTTTATGCACGATAGAGCTCCTTCGCATGTAAGTCGCCCCGTCCCGTTTGCGACTTAAATATTTTTACTGATCGTTACAGTGGAAGAAACGGCACTAGAAGCTGGTCAGCCCTTAGGCCAGATATTAACCCTTTAGACTTTTTTCTGGAGCTATGTGAAAGGTGAAGTATGCAAAACTTCCGCAAATAATAGACAAGAGCTGCAAAATCGATTTTTTACAGCAGCAAATGCAATTACACAGAATGTGCACTTTTTACGCCAGTAACGAACAATTTTCGACGACGTTTGTGTTTTATTCGATGGAGGAGGTATTATCTAATGTACTTGAAAAAAATGTGCAGAATATCAATTTCATTCACCTTCAGTAATTTAACTACGCGTTATCCGATAACATTATTTTGCATTTATTTTTATTTTTGGTGTCAGCAAATCGCAGAGAAGAGATTTGCACTTCTTGGAACATTTTTTATTATTCGTGGTGTCAACAACTTTAGGAACTATAGGTCTGTAATTTACGATTTATTTTGCTAAAAAAATTAATTTTTTAACTGTTTTAATGCAACTTTTATTTTGAAATTTACTATTGTTTTTACTAACCAATCTTTATATTTTATAAATAGAACTGCTAAGTTTTTAACAAATGCGTTAGGTGATATCAGGCATGGTTTGGTGTGCAAATTTATTCAATTGATTTCAAATGTTTAATCGTTAAACTGTTATTTTATAGGTTTGCAGTGACGAATTATTTAGAATTTTTGGTTTTCGATTGAAATTTTTATCTACTGTCAATTTTTTAATTTAGAACGTGAAGTTATAGCACCAACACGAGACAAAGACAAAAAAAATCAAAAAACAGAGCTGAAAAAATTAAAAATAAGATGTAAACGTAAACAATATGTAAGGTCAGTTACACGTTTTAACGTACAGATAACACCGCAATATAAAGCCGAATGTTGAACAAACTAATGAAAAAAACTGAATTCTATTAAAAAATCACAAGCGGGCAGTGGCGGCTGGTCCATAAGGGCTCTTTATTTAATTATTATCAATTACAATATTTATAGGATATAGGTATCATCTACTTTTTATTTCTCTAAAACATTAATCTAATATGGTAGTTGTTCAAAGCAAGCAGAGCATTGTAACGTGACCACTACAAGGTTTTCATATACAAATTTAACGTGCGAAAGGGATCATGCTGTTATAGCCAGCGGTTCAGTTGTGATTGATCGGTAGAACGCGTACGACGTATTCTAAGTGAAACGGTATATTTGTCGTACGTAATTTTCGAAAGATGAAAAAAATATTACAAAATCTATTTTTAAAAACAAATTCGTAGGACTTTCGTTAGAAGAAAAGGTTGAAATAAAATTTTTGGGAACGCCTACTCCAAATTTGGAACTGAATCAAGCAGATAAAACTGCGAAACGTAATTTTACACTGCATTTATTTATAATAAAACAAAATTTAAGAAAAAGAACTGATTTCAAAAAACAAACTAAAAAGTAAAAAATAATTTAATTTAGTTACGATTAAACGGCGAAATTTTATTTACATAAAATTACATTTGAAGTCGATGCCATGTATCATATTGACGTAGGATTAGACTTAATTCAACATTACCTTTGGCTGTTGTAATAGAATTAAATTAATTGTGTTTGGCTTTAACTTAATTTCATGTAAATGAAAATTTCATTGTTTAATTATAAATAAATGAAATCATTATTTTTATTTCTTCGTGCATTTTATTTGATGCATTTTTTAAGTCAGCTTTTTTGTTTGTTAAAAAATTTTTTTTTGTGAAGTAAACATGGTTATAGTCACTGCAAACCTCGCTGAAAACCTTAAAAATGCACGTCGTTAAAGAGAATTTTATGCCGATATAAATTTGAGAATTTAATCATTTTTTTATAGATCCCATCGTCAGAATTTGACCAAATTGAAATGGAACCACTACTAAGTTACGTCCTTTCTGATAAAAGAATAACCGAAATCGGTCAGTGTCGTAACCAATGATCGTTGAACATAGCATACATTAAAAAAAATGTTTTGATGAATTGAGAACCGCCGCTTTTTTTTAATTCTCTTGAAAAATAAGTGAGTGTGTGGATGTGATACGATAAATGCCTGGTTTTGTTTTCCATGTTTGTTATTTTATTCCGATGGAGCCAATGAAACTTCAAAACATTTTGGTAGTTACCTACATAGTGCCATAATGATATCTGAAAAAGTTCACATTACCTACAAGCATTTTATAAAATGTAGCCCACTTTAAGCCCCACCTCACGAGCCGCCACTGCAAAACTTCAAAACATTTTGGTAGTTACCTACATAGTACCATAATGATATCTGAAAAAGTTCACATTACCTACAAGCATTTTACAAAATGTAGCCCACTTTAAGCCTCCCCTCACGAGCCGCCACTGCAAGCGGACAACTTCATCGTGTATAAACTTCATTGTAAATTATCAAACCATCGTGGCCGGTGCAAATTTTTCTCTTAAAACGATTAAATATTAAACGATTCAATTAAAATATTTTCTAAAATACGCACTCACGCATTGACTAAAAACTCCTACTGAAAGTTATTCTGTTGCATTTCATGAGGGTTTTCTTCAATCTTAACATGTATATTGTAATGTAAATTCGACGTGTAAAACACTTGTCTGAAAATAAGACTCTGGCACTAAACTCAGAGTTTCCGAATCACTCACAACGTTCACGTTGCCAGCCAAAATTAACATTGTAAAAGTGTCGTACTGGTTGGAGAGGTTATGAATACAATGAACAATTCCTCAAAATTACGCTATTTTTCTAGGAATATTTTGTGGCCGGTCTTCTACAATTTGGAAAAAGAAAAAAAAACAGAGTTATGGTTTATATTGAGAAGACTCACTTTTTGATGGTTTTTCTGCTAGTAGTACTACACAGCGCGACCTGCATAAGTGGGATGCACAATCCAGAGTCTCCAAGTCTTAACACACACTTCAAAGTGAAGTTTATCTATGCCTACTGGAATATCCTTCAGCTTACAATCTACGTGTGGTATGAAATAACACCGCTACATGCTGCGTTTGTATACATGTATAAAACATTATGACGTATGAATAAATATTTGCACACGAATCATTTGGCATAAACTGTAGAGATAAAGTAGATTTTCGAACCGAGTTCTAAAAAGGCACAATGAGTTCTAAAAAGGCACAATCACAATGCCTTTATTCTGATCAATGCAACAATTTATGTTAAAAATATTTTGGTGCGATTTTCGTATTGTATGAATGTTGTCTCGGAAGTACTTTTTACATACAAAACGTGATCTGTTCATTGCGATATGAGTCGTTACATTTTCAATCGGTCATTTCGATTTTCTGCAGAAGTCGGACGGATAAAGGCCCGTGAATTACTCCATTATTAAATATCTTAAATCATTCACGTCGATTTTGTGTACTAAACGACGGTTTAGGATGCGTTGGTGTTAAGGAATTAATCGGGGTAAAAATGCTTTGTTATTTTGCGACGCAATTTGATTTTTTATTTTGTCATTAGCAACTTTGCTTACATGTGTCCCATTAATGTTGATATATTATACCCGTTCATTCACTTTGGAAAAATTTCTATGATGACGCTACAAGTTACGAAGTAGTGAAAATGGTGTTAAACCTACGTTAATTTAGGACATCGTAACTATACAATTATAAAAGAATTGGAAGGCCCATTTACCGAAATCTCAGTATTAATTTTGGGAGAACCTTGCCGCTGTTGGTTTTTTTCTCATACATCATATGATCCGAAGAAATAAATGTTTTTGTTGTTATAAGTTGTGTCATATGTTCTTTTTAAGTGTTGGATAGATTTAAGCGAAGTCATCCATTACCAGCTTCCAACCGTTTTGGCGTCTTTTTAAGTTACTTCACACACCGAGACCTGCAATCTACTTGCCGAATTATACTGAGCTAGCCGCATGCATTTAAGTTAAGTACCCACTCGTAATTAATTATTGATTGATTTATGATTATTTCTAATTTCAATCATATAGAACATCGCTGAAACTGAAAGCTTTGTGAAATAAATAAAATCTTTTGGAACAGAATAAAAACTCATTTGTACACTACCACAGTTTAATAAAGCAATAAAAATATTTAAAAACATAATACAGTATCTTCCTATGCCAAGGCGTAATACCAAGACCACAATTTAATGAAAAAAGGTGCGTTACCTGCGTTCGTATCCGAAATTTTAAGTATGTAAGTATGACTGCATAATAATTATTCTTCGACTGAGTGTGTCCAGCTAATAGATGGAAATTCAATTTTGTATGATAATTTAAACCAATGTATAGAGAGACTAATTTACCCGGTGCAAATAGACAATGTAGCTTTAACATTTAGTCATTATTGAATTATTTCAGTACGTAACTAAATATACACAAATGTACACAACACTATCGGAAAATACTATTTTCTCAAATGAATGGAAATAGCAGAAACTTAAAACTGCGAATAAATTAACCAAAATGTCACATATCAAACTGAAGTATGTTATTAAAGTACAAAACTGTTGGTTGTAATACTGACTTGAACATTTCAACCAATAAAAAAATGCATTCAAATTTAGCGCTGATTTGTTAGGTACAGTGTATAGGACACAAATTAAAAACTAGATCAAAATTGTCACTTGCTTAAAACATTGAAATTTTTTCTAATTAGTTTAATGCCGTTTTGTTTTGTGGATGATCTCGTGGAATAAGAGCTACCTATGAGTTATATCCACATGCAGGAAACTACGAAATTGGCAGCTGTTTTGTCTTATATGGACTCTTCAGCACTGGAATGCTCGAATGCGGTTTTCGCAAATATATAAAACAAATTGTCATAGTTATATTATATATTCTGGTGTTAGATGCATATAGAAAATTTGAAAACAAACGCTATTTCGCAGAATTGGTGTTACGTACAAGTTATATTCATATGTAGAGTATTCGAGTGTTGAAAAGTCCAAATAGGAGAAAACCGCTATCCACTGTTCGCTAAAGAACAACAAAATTGCTTTGGTTCATTACAAACATTCATTCGCATAATATGCAAAATATTACTAGTCACTTAACACTAGTTGAATAACGATTGAATTTTTATTTATAATTATTGTTAATGATGTTTTTCGAATAATGCTTATCCCTCGGCAATATAAGTCGTGTGTCACACATTCTACCTTTGTCCAATATCTACTACTATTAATTGATGGACGATTCGAAGCTTATGTCTCTAAACAAACACGAATCAAATTTATCGCTTATCCTTCATGCACTTCTAAGGAACAGAGGAAAGCGATATTTTAGTTTATATAACATTTATCTTTTTTCTTTTCAGCTGCATTAAAAAATGGGTATAATTTAGAATTATACGTAAAATAAACCTGAAATTTATTGCACTAAATTGTGATTAATTTTGAGTACTTTTTTAATCTGTTGTTTAAAAGTGTAATACTTTGTTACGAGGATTTTCTCGTAACTTAATTGCTGGCAACTAACTCAGTTGAATCGGCAAGCGGATCGCATGTCTCGATGTGCTAATTATAACCGTTTAAATCTATCGAAGGCTAAAAGAGAACAAATGACAACACACAAGTTGTAACACGATTATATTTTTATTTTATCCCAGAGAGGTTAGAAAAGAGAAGCGAAGTAGATTTACATAAAGTTGGTCTTCCAATAGGGTTACAATTGTAGTAGTGAATGGGTTCAAGCCGATATCCTTAACCAACGTAGATGTAACGTTCTTTTTAGTACATCAAAGGTTGTGACGTCGTCATACAAACGTTTCCCATATCAATTAACAGGTGTTAATATCTCCGCATTAACGGAATGCGTGTGTGTAGTCAAAGTTTGCTAATGACAATTACGACAAAATCAAATTAAATCACAAAAATAGAATCAATTTTTACACCAGAAAGACTTTCACATAATCAGCAAGAGTACTACACTTATTTATAACTTGGATGCGTGGGAATATTTAGAGACTGAAGCCTCGCAGGGCGTGTATGTTAGATCATTACTCTACCACAGACAACGGAAAAATGGTTTTATCCAGTTGACAGCCATCACTCTCGATGCAGCGAAAAGTGGGCGAAACTTATACGGTACGTAAATCATACTAAAACACTTTTAACATAACAAGTTGAAGTCCTTTTTTTGTTTTTTATTATTATTCAAATTGCATAAGTAAACAAGAATATTAATTACGAGAAACAATAAATGAAATTTAAAATGTTTTTGCAAATGACTACACGTCACACAGTACATGCAGTTATTGATCTAATAAAAACAGTTTGAATAAAAAAATAGATCGTTGCTGCAATGTCCAATAAATAACGCGGTAAGTATAATTTGAATCTTATATTGACATAAAAAAGTCAGTCAGTATATGCAGTTTCGTTAGCAAATCGCCAGTGTTCTAAGATATCTGTCATTTTATGTTTTTCTCCAATAATAATAATATAAAGTAAGTCTTAAAATCAAACTGAAAACTTGTTATGAACTCATGTAAACTTAAGCAACAACTAATCGAATGTATAGACAATATTTCTTGTCTTTGACTGTGGTCATTGTCATTGACACTAGTACGTGTTCCGTCGAATGAGAACCGTTTGTTGCTCAATATTTGGCAAAACTCAATTTTGGATTTACAACAAATAGATTTCTAAATAGTTAACATTTAGCGACTGTCGGCTTAATTTGAACATTAAAACATTTATTAGTGTTGATTAACAAAATAGAATTGTGCGCATTTAAATTGGATTAAAGACTTAATCTATATGCCAGCTTTAAGAAACTTTTTATCCATAGTTGGACATTATTTGACTAAACATTCGTGACTAACGAACGTTTGCATCAAACTTTTGAATTTATATTTGATGACCTAATATATTACATTTTTTTAGGGTTTTCAAAGTTACAACTAATTGTGTAACATATAACTTCCGAATATTGACACAAACCGTCGTAATTGATTTAGTTGTGATTAAACTTTAATCGCGATATTTATAGCCTACTGCAGGTACAACACTGTTTGTTATTCACATATTATATCCGGATGCTAACGAGGTATAACTGCAGTAGTTCTAAGTAATAATTATGAAATTATAGAGTTATCCCGGTGCTGAAGAGTCCCAAAAAGATGAAACAGCTATGTTGCTTTTATTTTCTGTTGGTGGTTCTTATACGGCGAATGTGATCAAAAAACTACTAATTAATGTTACCTGCAGTGTACTTTTTTCTTAAATATTATGTACGTTTTATACTTGCCGAATATAATGTAGTTTCAGTTGCAATTTTCAGAATCAGTTCAATTAACTTCTCATTTTTATCTTAAAATTAAAAGCGGAAGCCAATTTCAATTATATCAATACCGTTTGCAACTCGTTTTAGCTTGTTCGTAGAAATACGGTTGCCTTTTATATCGAACGGAAGTGTTCGGTAAGAGTATGTAAACGGAACGAAAAGCGTGTATAAATACATTTATTTGAATCTTATAACACTGTATGTAAACGGAACGGAAATAATACTTGTATTGAGAATTAATTTTAAGCAGAATTTTTAAACAAGTAAACTGTTGAGTAAATAATTAAGGTGGTGTTGGAATATTGTTGGTTGCCTATATACATCATCAGATTGTTTGTTCGGTATATACAATAAAAATTACTACCTTGGTTTTGAATAATAACAATAAAGTTGGACTCGATAATAATATAAAAATTTGCAAACACTTGTTAATATAAGTAATTGGTGCAATGTGTACCTAATAAACGAAATTATAAACAATACAAATGATTAATTTAAACCAAGTGTAGCTTTTATTCGATACGTGGCGATAGAAATTGACACTTCTTTGACTTCTTTTTTCGAATTTAATGTCAAATTGCAAAGTTATAAGAATAAAAGTTCAACACAACAGCAATATTAAGAATATTGAAATAAGAATATTTCATTTAAATTATTGATTCGTTGCCAAGTTTTGTATAGATTTTAGGAAACATCGATTATTTTCCCATCAATTTTTCTTGAATCGATTTTTGAAGTTTCAATTATAATGTAATCGGAAAATCAATCATTATTATAAAGATCGGCAAACCTACTCTGTACATTTATACTGTGGTATGACACATTGTGAAGAGTGGATACGCAAGCCGTTTTTCACCAACATTGCTTTACCCTTATTTGACGGTTTTTCTGATTCTTATTTATTGTTTATTTTACACAGGACTAATAAATATAGGCTTAAGTGGTACTAGTAATATCCTCTCAAAAAGCAAGGAAAAAAACTGATTTATAGATAATGTAGTCACCGTCATTACATCAAAACATCACCGCTTAGAAAATATCGATGACAATGTATTCGTAGGAACACTACATAAATTTCTATTTAAAATATTAATTTGGGTATTAGGTTTAAATGTAAAAACTTATTGAGCTAAAGCGTAACTACACTTAAAAAATAGTTATTTTTCTTTATAAAAACGTTCAACGTTACTGGCATTACTGATATAATTTCTCATTCTTAAAATATAGGTAACATTGTTAATCCCAACATTAGTTATGTAAATGGAGCTCTTTTGAATTTAATATTATGACGTGAACCACTCCACACCGACCTAAAATGTCATACGTGAGTGAAATTATTAAGCATTTGCTGTTAAGCATCAAACTACCCTGAAAATCCGCCCTAATGAAACCGTTAGACTATCGATGGCAGATCCACGCTATAGAGGAATCTGGAAGACACGACTTAAAGACAAGACAAATAGAACGTGAAATGAAACCGTCTGAAGTTCTCCAATTTGACTATTTAATTTTCAGTCTGAAAATAACCCACTGTTAATAAACTGATACGCAAAAAAAGGTACTCCCAAAGTTGATTTTATTGCATTTTAATTACTAGGTTTACTCTAAAATATTTACAATTTTCGTGTTATTTACACAGATTTATTACGCCTTTGTTTATATGTAGTTACGTATGAAGGTGTGATTTGTTTAAGTTTCGATTCTGTGTACTTTATTACAATGTTTACAATTTTTATTTCTTTGTTAATTCTGAAGTGAAGTGCCAATTTTTATTTTGTTTAAAATTGAATCATTAAAATTAACAAAAATAGGCAGTCTAGTACTGCAAAAATGTATATGATGCCATTAGAGTTGTTTGTTGACAATGGTTTTACGTATACTGAATCTAAATTGTATTGTGATGAGAGAGGTTTGTGTAAATGTGGCAAAACCAGTAACTGCACAATTTCAAACAAGTATGTTTGCATTTTAAAATCGAAGAAAATTGAAACTGCGACGTAATAGTAATGGAACGGTGGAACCAATAATTAAAGAGTGAAATATATTGATTTTGGTTGTACTCCATCATATTTCACTTGTACGACGAAACATTGCATATTCTTATCAAAATTAAAGTTTAACTTTATTTAAAAATCGTCGGTTGAAAGTTAGAAGTGCGTTTTGCAAGATTATTTCCCCGCAATAAAGTACTGCTTGCAGCAGCAATGAAAATCTAGCAGACGGGTTAAGTAAGCACTAATTGCACTTTCATAGAGATTCGTAGGTTTATATACTTTAAAGGAACGAATTTTTGTTTTCTTTTTTTCCATCCCGGGTAAAAGGGCGTGATTGCAAGGGGGTGTGCAGGGCGTTCACCCCTTTAGTTGTGTTTTTCACCGTTGGTCGCCAGCAGCGCTGGTATCGATTATCCTTGCAGCTACGTCACGGATGCTGTAATCCAGTAGGACGTCTAGTATACGTGGTACGCTTTTCATGCTATCTCGGCCTAATGTAGCTACTATTGACTACCGGCCTATATTATAATTACTCATGCATGGAAACAGCTAATAACTAGTGATTACTAATTGAATTTTCTAATTCGGCTTTAATTAACCCTCACTAAACGTACTAACACCGCTATTATTAATATTTGTGAAGTAATAAGCTGTAAGTATTTTTTTGCTTGCGCTTTTGCAAAACGCCTCATTACGAAATTGCTCGACGATGTTCTGATGCATTGACATTAATGAAATTAAATATCTGTTTCACAAGCTGCTAAATCTGCATTTATAGTTGCACGCAATCTATCTTAATTGTAGTTGAAGACAAAAGGCACTTTAACGTGCTTTTTTTTTAAATAACTAGCTTACTTTTATTTGCCTTTTTAGCATGTCAGCGATGAGTTTCTTCGTGCACACAGTTATACGATTAATAATTCATTTTAATTAGTCCTTCATTTTTAAACGTATTTTAATAACTTAATTACAGACGAGGACACGACTAGTTTTGTAATTAACATATTTTCCTTAAAGAGTTAATTTACAACGAAATTGTATTATATGCTTGTAGATATAATGCAGTTAGGAAAATGGACATCGTTTCTTAGTATTATTTATCTAACAGAAATTAGTCTCAGAGAAAAAAATAAGTCTATTAAAAATTAGTTTTCAAGATTCTTTGGTGCATATTAAATTTTTTATAGGTTTATATTTTTCCCAGTTAAACGAAAATTGATTTTCGGTACTCAGCCGGTTCATACTTTAATTGCGAGGCTAAATCAAATTACTGCAGGTTTTAATGAAACAGTATTTAAACAAGTAATTGTTTTGTGAACTATTGTTTTCTCTGTGTTTGTTTCTATGGAAGCGATGGTATATATTTATGTAATGGTACATAAAACGGTCAGTGTTGGAATTCTAATAAATGGCTTGAAACGTGTGTGTATATGGAGCCAATGACACTAGCCGTGTCATTTTTCTTAGGAGACTAAAATACACATGTTTATTTATCACATGCAAAAATTTGAGTGTCGCCAATTTATCAAGCTACAGTTTTTACTTATTCATTAATATATTTATTAAAGACTGGAATAAACAACGCGACAAGACAAAACATTTTAATTCGGTAAACGCGCAAGCAGTAATTTTATTTACCTTTACCGGTGTGTTTTGTAACAGAATCTTTAATTACAGAATACAAAATACGTTGCATATAGATTACACGTTAATGTTTTTTTTTAAACTATGCAGATTTTATTTTAGGAGCTAAATCCCATGTCGTTAGATACTTCGCCACGCAATGCACCGAAGGATTATGTTTAATTGTACATACATTGTATTGTATTGTGGGTTGCCTATACGCCAGGTTTAAGTACATTATTCGCTGGTCAAAACTTTTCACATTACTTTGTGAGTTTGAAACTGTTTAAAAAACATGAACTATTTGTATAAATAAAAAAAAAGACAAGATATTAAAGCGGCTGTTTAAAAGTATGATTTATAACAAATGCTTTTTAGAAATAAGAATAAAAATAATTTTATTTATAGTATACGTTTACTTTTAATTGCAGGTTTGTAACTATAGATTGCATGTAGTATTCATAACAAATGACTTGAGGGCATGGCTAACATTAGCACAAACGCATGTTATATGATTTCTTTAGTAATACAATACAGCACATTAAGCTATATATTTATTAACGCAGAACGAAGAGATCAATAAAATGATAAATTTAATCTTAACAACGTATTAATTAAAGTGAGTTAAAAAGTGTCGAAATGCTGATACGTTGGAAGAACAAAGATAAAGACAAGGACAAGTGTGATAAGTCTGCTGCGCAAAAAACTATGGTGACAGGTGGATCTAAAAAAAAGAGAAAATTCGGCAGAGACGGAGGTAGGACATAGTGTAACATTTCAATAAATCTGTTAAGTCACAATTTTATTTCATTGGGTTCGAGACATTTTATGGCTGTAAATTGACGCAGAAATGCCTTTACTGCCGACGTTGATTTATTAAAATTTCCTTTAACCTGACAAGTTATAACATTTGTAAACTTAAAAATCAATTAAACTTCTAACTACACGTTACATCTGCGTAATTATGTATTATTCTACGATTGCGTACGGTAGATTTTTTTTCAAAAGACCGCAATTCTTTATTCGGGAAAAGTTTGAGAAACCATTATTTTAAGTGAAAATCTAATATCATCTGAGTTGAGGACAAAATAAAAAAGTCAAAGTTTAGACAGTTTGATTGTATTAGTTTCAAAACTGTAGAACTTTTCAAGAAATGTAATTCAGGAATTTTATATATTTTGTTCTAATTGTAGACTTAGTTTAGGCTTTTCAAATGCTAATCAAAGTTGTTCAATCGTACCCACCGTGCCTTAAAATTGTAAAGTTATATTTGTGGAATATTAAAGCCACTTCTGCTATAAATATTAATGCGATCAGAGCATATAATTGGTTTTCAAACTATAAGTATCTAATGGAAGTTTGTTAGCACATTTGAATTAAGGATCTCTTACCAGTACATTCTATCCAAATACTACCTAGTTTTCTATTAATGTGATTAAAATTAATGTCACTTTGACATTAATATTTTATTACCAGTTTTTTTTAATCTATTGAAAATATTTTAGAATTTACCTTTCCCCTGTAAATAACTTAAAGACGGCTGACATTTTACTGTTATACTCGATGAAAGATCGTCGCTTGCCAGGAAAAAAAGATAAAAAAGTGATGTGGATTTATGGTAGAATCTAAGAGTTTAAGAATAGCAGCTTTAGAATATTTAACCAGCGGATAACTACAGTTTTCCAGTTATCAAGGGTGGAAAAAATCCTTGTAACAGAATGCTGTAGGCATTGAACTTAACTTTTTAAATCTTATACAATAATTCCTTAAATCATCTTTGTATTGACAGGCTTTAGCTTTGGTGTCGTAGTCGATTTTCTTTACTGTATTAACTAATAAAGCACTGAAATTTGTTAAAAAACTATAATTTTTACTGTCTTTTGTTATACGTGACAGTGAAAAATTTTGGATTAAAAACGTCTTTTATAATCTACTGAGTTAACTGAGTAATAGTAGAAGAAAACAGCTGCTAGTATTTCAAGATTTAATTAGTATCAATTACACGTATAACCAGTGTTTATATTAAGTTGTTTATGAATATGTTGTTATTATGTTATTCTATTATACAAGTAGCACTACCTGCGTGCTTGTTTATTTGATAACTTTTTCTGCGTGACCGAAATATTTTCGGAAAGTAAGCATATAATTGAAATTTTGAAGACATTTTTATACTTTTCACAGTTAATTTTACGGTTAAATATTTTTTCTAATATATTAATATTTATGCCGAGGGGTTGACCACCTAGCAAATATGGGTGTACTGCGATTGATAAATGTAGTAAATATTTGGTAAATACTGTAAATATTAGTAAATATTGGTAAATACTAGTAAATATTAGTAAATATTGTAATATTAGGTTTGTAGTACCAGAACATAACTCCTAGTCGTCAGCTATTATGCAATCACTGTCCTCGTTGAAGTCGCCTACATTAAGAATTTCTTCTGTATTATTTTCTAAAATAGTAGTGTCGGAGCATAAATTATGACTATCCATGGGAGTATCCACACAAATATTTTTCAACTCAAGATTTTGAATAGGCAGATTTTTCCAATAATTTTCAATGTTGGCGGTAACAGTGTATGAACCTAATTTATAGTTTTTTTTCACATGAAAAGCTGACCTTTTGTGGCAAATCTTTTGTTAATGAATTTATGGTTTCTATTTTATTTATTCTGTTCATATCTTGCAAATTAAAGTTGACTACGGTAGAGAACTTTAAAGTCAATAAGCGGGTTGGCTTGAATATTTTTTCACATGCTTATGAACTAAGCAACAGTGCTTAAATTTATTTCTCTTAGTTCATCATTATCCTTACATTTCCTAGCCAATTTAATAAGCGTATGTTCATTTGTTCAACGCATAAGTATGCATTTAAAGTGATGAAATTCTTGGTGATCAAATAGGATTTGTTATTGCTTAACCAATGTCTCCCTAGTCTCTACATGAAAACGGCGTACCAAATACTATGAATTCGGTCTTCTAAAGTCAAAATTTAGTCTAAATAGGATTTAAGAATATTTCTAATATTTTTCAGATATATTACAGTATCACAACTTTCAGAAAGATACATCAAGAATACTTTAGCAGATGACATTTTTTAACAGATTTAAAGTTTATTTTGTCACCACCATTGATTCAGAAGAAGTGAGTGAATGTTTATCTTTAGAAAAAATATCTACTATTTTAGATGTGATAAAAATTTATAGTTTCCGAATAATAACTCTATCTCCTGTTTACTAAGCGATTTCTTAATTTTGAGCCATATGCACAGTATCTTGTGCAAACAGATCTTCCTGAACTAAGTCTATGTGAAACCATTCCGATATATGATTTTCAGTAGTAAAGTAATTATCAGTTCCAAATCGTCAAACAAAGCGAACAATCCAAATGATGAGTGGTAAATTCCGACTTTTCAAAAATCAGCAAGTTTTTGAAATCGTAATTTCTTTCTACTACTGAGTCATTTTTTATACTTCGAACTAACAATGCAATTGATGGAATTAATTTTTTTCAATTATCATGTAAGGTTTTCTATAAAAGTCCACCCGCCACAATAAATAAATAACAACAGAATTGTTTTAAATCATCATTAAAGGAATTAGCAATTTTGATTTGCGTTTTCTATTAGCTCTAGTCGTTTCAATTAAAGTTCTCATTAAGTTACTCAATTTTTTTCTGGGTTTATATTTTCAATAGCATGTTCGAAAAAATGGCCAAACTTAAATTGGATTTTTTAATAATATGGACTTTATTTTCTTATAAAATAGATTTCATCAACATTTTAGAAAAGTTTGTTAATAAGGGTTGCTTTGTCGGTTCGGAAATATTTTTCTCTGCTCGTCTTACCCTACTAGCTTTGGAATATTTGAACTGACGCCACTTATTTTTAACGGTCTCTTTTTTAAGAGTCGTTTAATTGTCAACAGAACTCTGCGGATCAAAAATCCTTCTCCATAATTTTAGAAATGGTGCTTTCTTTGTCAGAAATCGAATCTCTTGACAGTGCCGACGAACACTCAGGAGGTTTTCTCTTGGAATCTATATGTTTAGAACCTTGTTCAGAACTGTATTTCTTGGACACATTTTCAGACGAGCTACTCCTGTTGTCCTCGTTCATGTGGATTATTTCATCCTCCATGTCCCTAGATTTCTCCTCATACTGACTTTTTTAGATTTTCATCAGTATATTTTTCATTTTGATTAGTGTCTTTAGTATCTTTTTGATAATATTTTAAAAGTGTATTTGATTTTGCTCGCTTAGTTGATATCTTCGTTGAGACTCTCGTAAGCATTTCTGAGGTAGCGCCATTTTCTTCTTTACTATTTTTTAGCAAATGCTTCTAAATAGCATAGTAATATGATAATATCGGATGTGATCTATTGTTTTTATGAATTTGCTTTATCCCAAAAAGAAAAGAGTGACATTAACCAGTGGCGTAGGTAGAAAAAAAGACTCTTGATGCAGAGTATTTCTATATTCTATTGTTTTTAATAATATGTGAAATCCTACTGCATGCATAGTTTCTGATGTTCATACAAAATGTGGTATAACCACCTACCTTAGTTAATTTTGGAATATTTTGATTCACACAGGGAAGTTTGCAAGCAACTTATGATCCATCCATGTATCAGTTAAAATTGTTATCTTGTAAATGTTTTAAATATTCGTCTTTTTTTTAGCACTAATGTTTAATATTTTTAACCAATCAGTAATTAAGATTTTAAATGTTTGCTACATTCTCAGTAGAGGTTTCCAGCTTTTAGTATCTCGGGCGTATAACCAATTTAAGGCCTTTCCTCTCATACGGACACGCATATTGGGTGGATCAATTTTTCGAAATTGCAAGCACGTTCGTTGCGCCCGTACTATAAAACGGCACATTGTGTCAAATTAGAAGTTGTATGCATTAGAGAATGTATGGATTCATTGTCAATAGTTATGATAAAATTTTTGGCTAAACTTCCAAATGCTGTACTCTCGGTTGTACTAGAACATGTCGAAACAAATACCGTTGCGAGGGTACATTCACTTTTTAATTCCGTCTTAGAATATTCACTTATGGACATAATTGTTTTCTTATGTCCTAATAACAATTTAAATTACCAAGATTTAAACGGTATAACGGTCTCGAGTAATTATCATATCCGTTGCTGTCCAATAGGTCTTCTAAATCATTTCGAATAAATAATTCCTCCTTAACTTCGTTAAATCACAGTTTTTCAAATTTATGAAAGCGAACTTATTGGTTAGCTCATTAATTTTTAAAGTATTCTTAACAAAACTAGGTATTTCAATTAATAACTTTTTTCAATGTCATCAAAAAAATTTCTGTGCGAATCTTCCATCTTAATATGGATAATAGATGGTAATAGGCACAAGTTATATAAACAGTACATAAATGCAAGTGAGGCTTGATTATAACCATTTTTCACGTTTAGCTAACGCAACGTTTTAAAATTGCATTCTTAAGTGTTTCCAAATGATTGATAGTCTTTATGTTACCTAGCGTTATAAGAAATATTTGTAAATATTAGTAAATATTTGGTAAATAATAAAAACTTGAAAATATTGGATTAATAGTAAACATGGTGTAATTGTAGTCAGTGATCAACTCCTCGATTTATGTTATAATGGATATGTGGAGGAATTGACAAAATAGACAATTATAGGGACTGGGTTATCAAAACTCAGAAATCTTAGATATTTAAGCCAACTGCTGTGGTTGAGAACCAATCTAATGCTGTGTGGGTTAAATTGTGGATATCATTTAAAGTCCGTTAAAAGTTGAAAATGGACATCCACAAGTTGCTTATTTTCAGTTTTAGATTCTCTCCAAAACTCGTTTTATTTCAAATTTTTTTGGGTACATTTATTTTGCAGTGATCCATGATGGTCATCTACACTTAATTTACATTAAATTTTTTAAAAAATGTTCATGTGTTTGTTAATAGGCATTGTTTTATTTTGCAAAACTTGCTCATAATCTTTCTTCAAGAAATGTTGACGTCGTAATCTTGGTGATGTAATATTGCACAATACTGGTAGCTACGTAGTTGGTTGATTTAGTAGTACATCAATGAGGTTAATGTGTTTACTATTGATTCATAATATTCTGCTTTTGCAGCTAGGTATAGTCGATATGCGTAAGATGTTAGCATCCGGAACTCATGTTGTTCTGGCAACTCTTTGAATCAAGTTTAGTCTTGTTTTAGTTTTTGCAGCTAACTTCTCTAAATCTAAACGCCTAAGTATTTTATTCCGTAGTTTTATTCAAAACTATTTTGAAATTTGCGGGTGTAAAATCAACTTTCAACGTTTTACCGCCGTTATAGCTATCTACAGATACATATAATGTTTGTTAAAAATTACGTTTTAATTTATACTTAGCTTCTTTGTTATTTAGATGAAACGTTGACACTTCCGTTTCTCTTGGGCTTGGACTTAATCCCCATTTTTTTAATAATAGCTCAGAATCAGCAAATTATTTGCAATGGTTTTGGTTTTAGTTTCTAAGTTTTGATTTTAGACGATCATTGCAACGACTTCTGCGTAAATAAATTTTCTACATATAGTTTGAGAGATGTCACTAGTATATATATGTTGAAGAATAATGGAGATAATACCGACCCTTGTGGCAGAGCGTTGTTTAATATTTTGATTATCTCAATGTTAATGTAAGCTTGAAAAAAATTATTAAACCTAAGAAACTTCGGCATGGAACGATCCGATAAAGTATCCATAAAATACTTTTTTTCCTAACTGTAGCAGTAAGATCAACAAAGCAGCTGCAGATTTTTTTTTTGAAAACCATTATCAGTATGCGATGCAAATGCTAGAACTTGATTACAATAGAAACTCTATTGAGTCGAAATCCGGTTTGTTCTGCAGGTAGGGCGTCGTTCACCCAAAACTCAATCGATTGTAGATTAATCGTTCCATATGTTTATAACAGATACTGAGTAGAGCAATAGGACGATAATTTTCTGGTTCTGTAGTTTTGCCAGGTTTTAAATATCTACAATTTTGGTATCTTTAAAATTTCTCGGTAATATATGAGTAGAAATTATGTCATTATAAAATGTTCATAGCCAAAGTTTAGTTTTTGGTCCGAAATATTTAATAAGTTCTGGCAGAATTCTATCTAACAATTTTTCTATTCTGATTGTCGACATTTAATTTTGACGTTTTTACAATCCGTTCAGCAATTTTGTCAGGATGTGGATTTTTGGTTATTTTATAGACTTTGATTCGACTTGTAGAGTGGTTAAAAAGGACCATGTGATTCTGCATGAATGTGTGAAATTTAAGTTTTATAAAATACTTCGCTATCGAAGTTTTTTAGCTCCATCTAATCTCTTTATTTAGAGATAAGGTTCAATTTTTTCAGATTTTTGAATTTGAAGTGTGTTATATTGAGCATCCTAACATGACACATATTGCTTTCGTTGGCTTCTAGGAATCCTTTTTGTTGCTATTTTCATAACTAATTTAGAAAAACGATTTTAGTTATTTCAACATGGTTTGATTTATCTGACACAGTCGTCCAATTCTTGCGAAAACTTATGCTATTTTGTTTTAGTCAGATTTTATCGTGGTTTAGGACTTTTCTTTCCTATTTTAATAATGATGTTGAGAGTGTGGACAGTTGTGTTGTATGTCAGATGCAACAATACGTAGATCCGGATTGTAACCTTTATTCCATTGGGCCAAATGAAATGTTGATCTATCTATTGCATTATAAATTAAATACAGATAATTTGTGTCGATAAAATTGCTTAATGTTGCTCCACTAGAATTTCTGTCAGCATTCGCTACGCTGATGTTTTATTACTGTCATCTTGACGAGATTCAAAAATATATTCTGATTGTAAATTATACTTTACGCACGTTGCAACGCCATAAATTTTACTGTTGATTGACTCAAGTAATTAAAGCTCTTAATATTTCCTCGATTGAACAATTGAAAGTCATCTGCAGTGTGAGTTTCTTGCAGCGGCCGCTTCGCTATTAGGTCATTTGATTAACGACCCTTCCAAAAATGAAAAAGAAATGTATCTTATTTGCTTTAAAATTACAGAAAAAAATAAATTTTATGCCTTTAAATAACTGTCAATTTAAACGCAACTGATACGAAAACCTAAAGTTGACACGTATTTGTGCCCGCATTTACATTATACTACGATGATAGTTATTGTAGCCAAGAGTGAGACACACATAATACAATTTTATGCGAGTTAGAAAAGAAGTAAATGTCTAAATGCTTTCGTACGGTCTTCAGCCGGGCCGCTTACTCCGTGCAATTATCTTTGAGTGCAATGCTTACATTTCTTACGTGCCCTGCGTCATTTATCATTTTCTTTGCAGCATGTGTGTGTAAAATACAGATGCTGGAATGCACATTTCTTATCACATATGAAAAACTTTAGAGTCAATTTTGATCTTAAATATAAATTGCGTTACTGTAAGAATGTTTTTCAGCCTTTTTGCGATAATTGCGTTTTTTTAAATGACCCTCTTGTATAATTGACTACTAGCCGCCACTGGTTTCCTGTAAGGCAACATCTACTTCTTCTTCCTCTAATAATTTAGCAAGATATTAGCTTTTTGCTTTACTAATGCCTTCAATATTAATTTGTAAAATGTTTTAAACTGGTCCTAATTTTAATGTCATAATACCCTTTGCTGGGAGATTCAGAAATGAACAGTTCGGTAGCAATAATTTGTGAATCCTTTTTAGTTGTCCCTCAAATAAGGTGATTCGCGTGACAGCAACTTAATAATAACTTTTATAAGAACTTAAAAAAAATTCTTAAAAACTTAAATGTTAGTCATATTGTGTTGCTCACGAGCAGTAAACTTTTTAATAAAATGATTATAAAGATATAGAATTTTCGAATTTAGGTTTTTATTCTTTTCTGTGCTTTTATTCTAATATGAATAAACATTTTTTAGAAACTGCCAACTTCAAATTGTACTTTTTTTCTGTTCTTACCATTCAAAACATTTTTATTTACATTTAGAATTAAAAATTCTAATCTAAAGTTCTGACTATTCTTGACTATTTAGATTTTTACTCAAATTATGCAAAAGTAATTTAAAAAAGCTCTATAGCAGTCGATTCATTTACCGTGCGATTGATAATTGCAAAAATGGTTTAATGAATGTTGTTAGATGGTTTTAGCTGATCTTGTTTCTTAATTGTATTCGACAATTTTATTACTATGATCACTTATACACAAGTTTATGTACAGTATTTCTACATCATATTGACAAAACACGATATATATTCATGTTTAGTGCTTACCTATGGTACACTGAACATTCATTTTTGCTCTATTTTGTTGCTTTTCATGCAGAATATGTATGAATAATGGTGGACTTATATGGCTAAAACAACGACCATAAACTAGAACAATATTCAGTTTTAGATTTTTGCCTTCTTCATATGATTAAATATAAATTGAAGTGATATCAAAGCTATGTTTGAATTTTTCGACACGTTATTTAATTTTCTTTTTAATCTTATTTGACTTTGATAAATATTTGGATTACGAATTTACTGCGAAAGTATTTTCCAGTTATTATTTGGTTTACTCATGCGTAAAAAATAAATCGAAAGTTTCTTCGAGTTTCTAAAATTATAAATTAAAAGTGTTTATTGCGTTGCTAGCAAAATCATTTCAATGACAAAAAACTGAATAAATATTAAAGATAAAGTTTTTTGCGCAAAATTACTAAACAAATAAAGTATAATCTATCGTGCTCGTGGTAATTTTTGTTTTAAGGTTTAGTTTCTTCAGTTACGTAGGGAATTTCTTAAATGTTTTCGACAAACATTTCTAACAAATTGAACGTGTACATTTTATGTATTTGTTTGTCTTTCTGAAGTACATTAAATTTAGCGATATTTTTTATACATTGGGGAAAAAATAGTATTAGTTAACGATACCCGTAGATAAGATATAGAATAATCACATAATATAGATGGTCACCTCTGTTTTATTTTTCAATTTAAATTTCTGCAAATAAAACTTTCTCTTCAAAATTTAGAAAATGATATCAATCAATTTGTATTCATATTAAAAAATGTACTTACAGCGTTAATAATTTGTAAATGTGAGGCTAAACGTCATTTTTTTTAATAGTTTTGGTTTTATTTATTTTACGACGTTATCTGAACTTCATCTCTTATATTCGACTATCTTTTTTTCTAAGCGAGATGTTGCTATGTCTTTTGGGCGCTTCTATCATTTGTGAGTTTCGATCATTTTTTTTTTCAAATTGGTACTTTGTTACAAGCTTATGGGTCTTACGAATCTCGCACGGCCAACTCACACAGTCGGAGATAGGGGAGGTTCAAGTAAATAATATTTAAGGGCGCTAGATCTTTTATAAGCAAAACTTCTGTCTCGATCAGGACAGACGGTCCAAGCTTGTAACGAATTGTAGGTATGTTACCATAAAAGAAAGATTAAATAGGTATTAAAAAAACTTTGATTTAATAACGTAGATTATCAACAATGCATACGTTGAAACGAAGTGGATAGCGAAGAAAACTTCATAATAAATATCGTTTGTACACAGCATGCTATAAACACAAAATAATTAGTGAACCTGGAATAAATTTGAATCGCAAATAGTGTCAACACAATGACTCATGAAAGCAAGATCTACAAAATTGTTAATTGTTACTAAAAGAAAGTACACATAACATAACCCGATTATCGAATGCTGTTGTACCCATTCAGTGAAAGTTGGTTTCGCAGGTGTTTTACTGCATGAGCAGAATCTCGAAGAAAAGTTCTTGTCTTCGGTTTTTAGTTTTAAACGTAGGTTTTACACAGTTATACTCGTCCCATGAAGGCATTTATCGATATTAATCCCTGATCGATAATGCAAACGTGGCGGAACGGCTATCAAATCTATAAAGAAATTACCAAAGAATTCTAACAAAACGGGTGTAAATAGCTGACCCTGTGTTGTTATTGTTATTAGAAACTTCCAGTTTTAAACGACACATGCCGTTTTAGGTAGTTTTCGGTTAAACGTCTTGACAGCAAATGACGGAAATGACAGTGAAAAGAAAAATCGGCAGAGGACGTCTATCTAATTTTAATTCAATCAATATACAGTGTATTACGTTATGAAATTTTTGCACGTAACAACTTTTACATAATTTATAAGTCTATTTGGAATTGCCATTTCAATCCTGTAGCAGTAAAACTTAATTTTTTTGCGGTTTGCAAGAAGGGGAAATATATTTTGGTTTCTGGAGTGCAATGGGAGGGTAAGGAAATTTTACTGGCCACTACTGTAGACTTATTGTATCTCTTTGTCACAAAATCTCTTTCTATTGTTTTTGAGACATCTTTCTTCATAGACGAAGGCTAGAACAGCAGCAGGTTGTTTGTTTGCGATGCTGGCAACATTAGATCAGAAGTTTTTGATGATAAAAATAAACCTCCTCAGATTTATGACAGGAACGGTGTTAAATTCTTCTGGTAGGAGATTTTTTAGTGTTTTTCTATCGCCCTCTTCTACCAGAAGGATATAACACCGTTCCTATCAGAAGTTGTCTAACATAGATGCTTTGGATTGGTTCAGCTATCATTTTCTCGTTGTTAGATGTTTGTAATTCGCTCACTTCTTAAATGTAATTCTATGCGTACCTACTTCCATGTGTAACATTATCAGGTAACAAACAAAAACAAAGAAATCTTATTTAGAAAAATAATTAACAAATTGTATATTAAAGTAACGAAAAGAATTATAAAAACCTATTTTGTTTTAACTAAAAATCTTGCTCACTTTTAAATTGGGATAAGCAAGTTACGCGTAGGGGAAAATAAGAAACAAGCAAATAATGACAAGCCTTACATGCGATAAGGGAAGGGGAAACTTATCGAGCAAAACTTTAAGGAATTCAAAGAGTGAGGACGCTGATTTGACTGACCAAGACGACTTATTGGAATCACGGATAATGTTATCAGTCGGGTAATGTTCTCACTTTTTAAAGAACGGCCGGATGTATACTACTACATAGAAAAAACACCGTTTAGAGTAATCTTAATTTCGGTTTATGTTATTAGTTTTCTTCTCAGGTTTGCCTATATACATAAACAATAATCTATTTTGCATGAATTTGCTAAATTTTTACAATACGTTTGTTTAGAATTAAAAAAATTATCATTGAACCCTACAAATATCTGTAAATAAGATTATCTTTGAGAATTAAGTTGGATTGGATTCTTCGAATAACTACGTCTTATGTGATAACGTTATTTTGTATTTATTTTTATTTTTAGTGTCAGCAAATTACTGAAAAGAAATCTGTAGTACTTTGAACAGTGAATTAAATATCATAAAATTCTTTTTGATTTCTTTTTATTAACGGTGCCAACAAACTATTTAATGCTACAGTTCGTAATTTTCGTTTTATTTGACTCAAAATCTTAAATTTTTTAAAAAGTTTTATGAAATTTTTTATTTTGACATTTTTTGGTTAAATTGATGCTATGATTACCTTCTAATTAACAACATGTTAAGCATTTATTTGTTTTTGTTGCTTACTTTCGGATATTGTTATTATTTGGTTATTGTTATCAAAAACTCCAAGCCCCAACGTGATTCTATTAGGCGGCGTGCACTGTATAAGTCAAAAAAATAACCAAGACTAGTAACGAATTAGTAAAGAAAATAATAATATAAAAGCTTATTTAAAAATTTTTATTTAGTGCATAGAAAATATAAAAGTTTTGTTTAGAGGAAACTTTCCTAGTTTTATATTTTTTATGTAAAAAACTGTATTTTTTTAAATTCTTATGTACCTAATAAATGTTTTTAATATTATATATCCTATCCAAAATAGGAATTTAAACGTCACAACATAAATCAGTTCTGACACAGATTCCTGTGCCGATCGGAAGCAAATTGAGCACCGTACCAAGGCTGCGTCATGTTGGTCTTCAGAAAAATTTCTTGTTTAGAATTAGAAATATCGTCGTCATTGATATCCGCGTTCCGATTGAATTGAGTAAATCTAGTTTTGCGTTGCGTAATTTTTTGACTAATTATTGATTTTTCTTGAATAGTGTATCTTCAATGGCGACATTAGAAACAAATCGGTGGTTGGATTTTATTTGATGTGTGAGTCGGTTTGCATAAAATAGTAACAGTCCATAACGTCTAGATTCCGAGCTCAACACATATTCTTTTTATGGTTTTACAGGATTCATAAAATGTCAGTTAACGATTGACCTAGGCGAAACTCCGTTTAATGATTCGATCTTCATATTTTTTCTTGGAAATATGAATAACGCCGGAACAAACCCTTCAGCAGCATTAATTTATGTAACTAAAGTTAGGAGTGTCTTCTTTCTGCAGAAGTTATGGTCCCATTACGCTCCAATATGTTGGTTATCTATCTCTATTCCTTTTCCCTAGGTATTCACTCCATGATTTCCTTGGTCCAACGAATATCGGTCATTATAGGCTAGGTGGCTTGCTCTTCTCCATTTAGCTTGCGCGACGATGTCGGTTAGTTTTGTTCTTTCTTTTGTGATCTGGTTCGGTCTGCTATATTTTATTGTTATTCTAAGCATCGCTCTCTCCATTGCACCCTGGGCCACTCTTAATTTATGTATGGAGAGTTTTGTTAAAGTTAAAGTTATGGCTCCGTAATCACAGGCATAAGGTATTGTTTATACATCTTTTTATTTAAACAGATAGGAATGTTCCTTTTGAGTATGTAACGCGTTTTGTTCAAAACTGCCTATCCCAAACTTATTCGGCGGTGAACTTCACAAGTCTGGTTATCTTTCCCGATTATTATTTTATGCCTAATATATTTGTAGTCATAACCTTTTTCTACGTCATTTTCATTAAAGCATTTGTTGGGCTTCCTAACAGTTATCAGCTATTATGGCAATGTCATCGGCTTAGATATTCGCCGTGGATGTTTATAGCTGTTTTCTAAACAGAGGTTAAAAAGGTCAGCTATTACTTTCAACAACACTTTACTATCTAATTTAAGAGCTTCTATCACCATTTCGTCTTCTTCATGGGCTTTATTGTTTTTCATTTCTTATTCATAAAAGTTTTAACTTCTTTATCTTTATGTGTAGGTGCATAAACTTGAATAATTTTTATTTTGTATTGATTATTTAGAGTTATGATCACATATACAACCCGCTCTGATATTGCTTTAATGGACAATATATCTTTGGTGCTTTTTATGTATGAGAAATCTTATTCTACCAATTGAGTTTTCTGAATGATCGTTATAATGCATATAATGTATAACCTGAAACATCCCAATTTATACATTTTATTTTTTCTTCTATTTATAGGAGCTTATCACTCAATTATTTTTTTTATAAACTTTTCCCTGTAAGTGGTAAGCATCGAAAATAAACATCCACTAAGTCGAGTAATCCTCCGATTCATAAAATCGTCAACGACGAGGACGATAGTCAACATCACATGAAAGTAGGCCCCGCACGTAGTATTAACGTGCTCAAACCAACCATTAAAGGTGTCTAACGCGAGATTAATAAACGTGATGCATTGCGTACTACTGTCATGCAGAAAATGACTCTGATCTTACCCTGGTCAGTTTTCTCAAAGTTATACTCATTTCCACAACAACACCCCTTTCAATGAGTTATGGTGTGGAAGAAAACTTGTCAGACACTGACCACGAGGTTACTTGTATGAAAGTTTGATGTTAAAAGGATGTAGAAATCCGAAAATTATTGAAACGCAATGCTGCCAACCAATTTATTCAAATATTAATTGTATTACACATGATACGTCAAAAAAAATTCATTCATGTGGGCACTTTAAGTACATGATTTAACTGTTTATAATTGTGAATTTTTAATTGCAGTAATCTGTTTCTTTCAAATAATTTTTGGATTATAAACTTTTATTCGATTAGAACTATAGAAATACGATAAAATGTGAAACCTTAAAATTATTTGCACAAAGGTAAAAAATATTGGGTTAAATTAAGACGTCTTATTTGGTATATTTGTGTCAGTGGGCTCAACACTTAATCGGATTTTGCTTAAAATATGTTCTGTAGAAACATTCGAAAATGATTGATGACTGAGAGATGAACTAATAAATTGATAAAACGCAATTTAACAAATAATCGACTTTTGGAAAATGGTAACATGTATTGAGGAATCAAATTTTCATTACTTAGTAAGTGCGTTAGAACATTTTACGGTTAATTTTGGAGTTAATCCTTTAAGAGATACCTAATGTAATTTTTGTGATTGGTACTTTTAATATTTTGATTTGAGTTGCTTTCAAACTCTATTTGACATTCAAACATTTTTATTCTTCAAGCATGATTTATTATACGTAAATGACATTTAAAAAGGAAATTTAAATAAACAAACTGTTTATAAAGTTTTGTTTATTTTGTCATTCAATTAGTTGAAGATAAAGATCAGTGGACGTTTCAACTATGAGTGAAAATTAAACGTTAGTAGGTAATTGATGATACATACCATTTTTTCGCAATTTTGATGTTCTGTATTTGTATCTTTTCAACAACCATTAATTTATTTTTTGTTCGACTCTGACAGATATTGATGTTTTATGTTTTGTAAAAAAACGTAAATAGTGCTAGGTGAGGCTTAAACCTACGTGTTTGTACTTGTTACTATGATAATTATAAATATTAAATATATTAGTTTTGTGGTGGTACAGATTACTAATTAAAGGGTTTAACTTAACCGGTTACTTTTTAAAACATTTAATTAATAATAATTTATCGACTTGACTGTAACAAAATCATTATTTAGGCAAAATATATATTATAATGATTTAAGTATACACAGGTAATGCTATGTAATAAAATATGCTTTTGTTTCAGAAAGTTTTTATATATACTTTTTACAGTTAAAGTTAGTTACATTAAATTCGAATTATTACGTTTTACTAATGCATACAGCGACATTATGCTGTTATTAAGTTTGAATTTTGTTAAAATATTTTATATCGTGTGTGATTAATGATAGCTTTTCGGTCATGCACCTGCGTCAGAACTCAGCCAATTAGAGGAACATAGTACAGAACCTAATCTTCAAATGTTAACTCCTAATAATTAGTTTAAAATGTTAAGTTAATAATGACAAATACAATTCTCCACGACCACTATTCAATGTAATTATTCTGAAATCATTTTATAACAGAAATTTTATGTTTTGATTCTTGTCATAGAATATTTATTCTGAAATACTTATGTGTATATTCTGTAACAAGATTAAAATTTGATACGAGTGGAAAGTTCCGAGCGTACGCCAGCGTGAGGAATTACGATTGCAACGGATAGTTATTTCTCTACGATCAGAAGCTCAATGGAATGAGCTTAAATTTAAACAAATTTGTGTTATTTATATTGACACTTAAACAAAAAAGTATTGTATTAACTTTCATATTTTTAGTGTTTGTATAATTAGATACTGAAATTGTTTCAGTAGATTTTTTAAATTATAAATATGTATATTTAGACATAAATTTCAAAGAAACGTTAAAATTAGGACGCCGCAATTATATTTGATAGTTTTGCTATTCTTAACCACCTATTTTGTTTGATCGATGTGATAACATTTATTATTTTTCTACTTTATTATTGAACCTAAAAAAAAGAAAGAAAAATAATAAACCAATCTCAAATGCTGAGTAGATCGTTCTGTTTTAGTTATTGAGTATGGAACTATAAAATTAAAACACCAAATCTTCCTACACTTTTCATTGAGTTTTTTCATTTAATGTCAAATTTAAATCATCTTACAACAGAAAACAAAAAGCAATAAGTCTGAATAAAAGGAACACTAAACATGTCTTCATTTATGGCTAATTTGTTTATGAGTAGATTTGAAACGGATCTAAAACAAAATTTAAATTACTTTCCGCAAATTTGGTTTAGGTGTGTGGACGACGTTTTTGGAGTCATTGATACTAGTGTTTTCAGCCCCCAAGAATTTGTTGAGGTCTTAAATTAAAATTTTGAAACTAATGAGTTTACTCATGAAATAGAAAACGATGGAAAGTTGCCATTTCTGGACACTTTCGATTTGTTTCTTTAACGTAATTTCTTATCATCTAAAATAAAAGCATCAGATAAAAGTGCATTATTTAGCTAGGTCAGAGTGGAATTGAATCGGCTGTGCCGCTTCTTGGCTTGGGATTATGTTACACATTTCATCGGCAAGAATGGTGTTTTATTTATATAATAATTAAAACGATTTAGGATTGTAGAAAATACAGACTCAAAAGAGTCGGTATGACTTAAGTGTATTTATAAAAAATATGAAAGCTTACCTTGAGAAGAAAAATTCACGAAATTTATGGCATAAAATTGCAAACTGCACAAGGATCATTTAACAGACATTTCTTAATATAGCTGGCCAAAAATTGTCTGAGAATTTAATTTCTATAAAATCATGCATATATTTATGTTGGCTGCTCTAAAAAAACTATTTTGTTGGGTTTTTAACTAATATTGCTAATGTAGTAAAAAATATAATTCTTATGGAACACCAGTTACTATTGCGGTTGGCTACTCCTCTTTTCCTCTAATTTTTTTTTATAATTTGCTTCTGTTGAATGCGTTGAACTTATTGCATTCATATTTATGGTGATCTTCCTTTGTTGTCTTAACGATACGAATCATGGTTAATGTGATAATTATAGTCAAAAGTCTTTAATTTAGTTGAACAAGGAAAATGGTATTCGAAAGTAAAGATTTGTCAACGTAACGTTTTAATAAATTGATTAAATCGAATCTTATATAGGAACGTTTATAGAATATTGTATTTTATAAAAGCGAGCGCGTATCGATTTTGTTATACTTTTACAAAAACTTAACGAGAAAAAGCAATGATGTCTTGTCTTAGCTCATTCATTATTCTGTTTTAGAGCATTTTAATGCACTTTATTGTCTTTCTGTTTCTGTTGTCTACGTCGGAAAATTTAGCTGCTGACTTATTAATTTTAGCACGTTATTCTCAGCACGGGCTTTATTTACATTATAGTGTGTTTCTGTTTTTTAATAACCTCAATATCTTTCTCGGCAACCCTGCGGGTCAGATGCGTAATTAACAACGGAAATTTTCGTATAGAAGTAATATTATATAGTTCAGGTATGTATACGTTTAGTTATGTTGTTATGTGCAAGGAATTTTTTTTGTAGCTGATTCTGTGGTTAAAAGGGACAATTGGGTGTTTCATTGTACTTTAATTTTTAACGGTCTGTTATTCTTCTTCGTTATTGGTTTACTTAAAACGGTTAAAGGTTTGTTTGATGTTGAAAGATTGTTTTTACAGTCAACTTACTTTTCCAAATAGTTTTCTCTTGTTTGTATTTGTACATTTACGATCTTTAAAAAAATCTGAGATTTTGCAATATTTTTTCAGTTTCATTTTTTTAGAGTTTAGTGCAAATTGATTGAACACGTCTGGAATTCTACAAAATGGATTTTAAGAGTATTATTATTGCAGTTTTGTAACTTTGTTTTCTGTTGTCATGCCCTTGTTTCGCTAAGTAGTGTTTTTCAGATATCTCGTTTCTCGTGTTACACCTGCACGTTAATTTACATCTACTTCGATTGTTTTTTAACAAATATTTACGCTTTCGTTGTTTCTTAGTAAGATTGTGTGAGCAAAGTATACAAGGTGCATCTGAAATACGACTACAAAGTCTAAAATGGCCCAGTTTTAAAGTTTTCAGGCCGGTTCTGTCTAAACAAATGGAAATTGTTTGTTGATTGTAACTATGCGGTAAATGATGGGTGTAGATGCTGTAAAATCTGTGAAACTTATTTATGTATTGTGTTAATTATTATTTTCTTTAATTCTTCGTCACCTATCAATCAATTGTTAATAAAATAACTAAAACAGATAGTAATGCTTATTTCTTAGCAGTATTACTGACCAAGCCTAACAAAATGTACTTTGTGTACACGATCACGTTTATCTTTGGTTGTAACCAAAACAAGACTTCAGATAATTAAATGCAAAATTCAGCTTTCTTAGAACTGAGTTCGATAATCTGATTTATTTCTGACGCGATTTTTTAACATATTTCTTTAGTATACTTAATTCGTGTAAACGTACTCAAAACATTAATTTAAATGTTTTTTATTATGTACAACAGTGATACTGTTTTAATGTACGATGAGTGTAACTAAAACCTCCACACCACTCGTAGATTGTGAGTTGAGCAATATACTAATAGACAATTACCGCGGTTAGACAATTGCCTTCAATAAACTTGATTAAGCGTGTGTGCAAGGACTTAGAGAAACTGGATGTGTTTTTTTCTACCTACGAAAACACCACCTCATGTATTAGCAATGGAAGAAGAATAAATCTTTTCAATAAAATCAAAACTTTAATATTTGTTTTTCTTTAATGTATGTGCAGATATTGTAAATTGTAATAGATCGGACACGAAGCAGCTCTAGAGAAATAAACCGCGCAGTTAACGTGTCTCATAGTAAGCTACATCGTATTTTAAGGAATTATTTTTTTTGCTCTTACCATGATTAATGAGTGCAACCGACGTTGAAGCTTTTGACCCTGACTTTAGTGCCATAATATTATTTTCAGATGAATGTTGTTTTACACGAAATGGAGTGCTGAATTTTCACAACACGCATGTTTGGAATGAAAAAAAAACCCTCATGAAATTCAATAAAGTGACTTTTAGTGGCGGTTTTCTATTAATGTTTTGGCGGGTATTTAAAAAAATAAATTAATTGGACCGTTCATTTTAACAGAAAAACTTACAGGCGACTTGTACTTTTACAAGAAACTTTTGCGCAAGAATCGATGACTTAGGCCTTGAAGTTCGCATAACAGTATAGTTTATGTACGATAGAGTTTCCACGTAAGTCACTCCGTTTGCGATTTCTTAAATATATAATTTTTACGGGTCGTTGAATTGGAAGAAACGGCATATTAACCATTTAGATTTTTTTCTGGAGCTATATGAAAGGTAAATACAAAACCCCCATAAATAATAGACAAGAGCTGTAAAATCGATTTTTTGCAGCAGCAAATGCAATTACACAAAAGGTGTAATTATTTACGCGAGTAACGGACAATTATTATCTAGTGTACTTGAAAAGAATGAGCAGAATACCAACGTCATTAAATTGCAGTAATTTAACTAAGCATTATCCGATAACATTATTTTGTGTTTTTTTTTGTTTTTGGTGTCAGCATATCGCTAAGAAGAAATTTGCACTTTTTAGAAAAGTTTATTTTTATTCGTGGTGTCAATAACTTTGGCAGGCTACAGGTTCGTAGTTTACTAAATGTGCCATAAATTTTGGTTTTTTAAAATGTTTTAATGGAACTTTTATTGTGACATTGCTTGTAATTATGCTCCAATTTCATCTGCTAAAATAACCCGTTAATCAGATATTTATGTTATTTATATTCAGTTTGTAGTCGTATTGTATTTTATTGATTTCATAAAATTTCTCATTATCAGGTTGAAAAGTAAATCTTTTTGTTTTTTTTAATAGTTATTGGTTCTGTGCGCATGTAATTGATTCTTTCTAGAATTCCTTAGAACAGTGGTTTCCAAACTTTTTTGTCCCGTAGATGCCTATCCAAGCTTTTTTGGTAACTATAGACCACTTTGGGAATCAGTTATCTAGAATCTAGACCGTTTGCCATATTTTTCGATTTTGGGTAGAATCTGTGCTTATCTGATATTGATTTTTTGCAAATTCATTAACTTTAAATGTTTTTTTGAAAGTTGGTACAGTGTTACGCACTTTAAAAGATTTCAATTACTGACTGTAGTGAAGTGTAGTGTAAAACATTAAAAAAAGTTGTGTTAAGTTTTATACGTTTATTAATTAAAGGGACGAACTTGATGCTTTAATAATTAATTTTTAACATTTGGTATTAATTTAGTTAGGTTAAATCTAAAATCTCTTCGCTTCAGGATGTCTAGTTCTTTTCTTTTTGAAACCAGAAATGCTGATATTAATTTCTACTAGTACCCTAAGTTCGTTGTTAATAGTTCCGGCTATTTCCTCTTGATATACGACATCCTTTTCTTCAATTTCATTATATGGATTGTAAATTCACTGTGGTATTACCATAGTCAAATCTAGGTTCAAAGTTTGAATAGAGGACATTTAAATGCTGAGCGTTGGACTCTAAACATTCGCGCTAGTGTTTTGCTTTGTTAGCTTAATTTGCTTGTTTAATTCAAATTTAGACGGTCACTTTGTAACCACAAATTAACCTCATTACATTTAGTAAACACATTGGTAAATAGGCAATGCGTAATTTTCACTTGATTAATTTTTTTTTAAATAGGATCTTTTGCATCCAGAAAATCTAAAATTGTCTTAAAATTGCTAATAATTTTGTCAAACATGAGCCTTTTGACAGCCAGCTAACTTTAGTATGAAGGAGGAATTGATAAAAGTTTTTTTTCATTTTCTTTACACAACTGCACAAATAACCGTATTTTCAACACTCTGGTTTACTGCATTAATTACTAACTGAAAAGATTTATGCATTATAACATTCAGGTTTTTAGCAACCAAATGGTGTCGAAATTATGAAATATTGGTTTGCTTTTAGTGTAGGTTGTCAAAGTTCTCGCAAAGGGCATTGAATTTTCTAATCCATAATAGTTTTTGAACTGTGCTTTTGTTTAAAGGATTTTTTTTTAATTATAACAGATGCAGGTTTGTACAAACTATCATAGATTCTTTGTGACGTCTAAGCGAACATTCTGCTGTCTTTTCTAAAGTTGATTTTTGAGTATTGGAAGGTGTTTCAAATCCTTTTTTTCCGGGTGACATCTTCTCAGATGATCGTCTAACTCAGATGGTTTTATTGCGTCATTGCTTAAAACTTTGTTGAAGTTAAACTTCGAATAACCAACACTGTACTATCTACGTTTCTTTTTAGAGTAGTGGGTATCACTTTGTTTATTTAAGTAAAACTTATCAATAACAAAAATATTTTGGGTGGTTTGCAATGATCCATCAGGTTGGTTGCAATAGCCCGCCAGATTGAATGCAAACTCGGTAACTTAATATGTTTTAAAAGATAAAGGAATATGATATATATGGGATATACTGCAACAACGAGACCAATTGGTTAGCTTCGACGTGAAAAATCTATACACCAATGTTTCAGTCAAAGAAGCACTAGAGATTATTCGGAAAAGGTCTAAGAAGACGAGAACCTTTAGGAAAGAACCACACTATCTGTTGAAAGAATAATGAAACTACTAGAACGCTGTCTCGACGGCCTTCAAATAGGTTGCATCTCTATAACGCGTCATTGCTAACATCTACATGAAGTGGTTTAAATCTCGGGCAATAGGGAAAGCAAAATTTAAACCTAAGTTTTTAGTTTTTAGGATTTTATTTAAGGATTTTTTAGGATTTAGTTTAAGGATGCATCAATACATTTATAAGTTGGAACTACAGTAATCTACAACTAGATCACTTTTTGCAGAAAAGGAAGACTCACTACCATTTTTTGACGTTTACGTGAAGAGAAATAATGGAATGATCGAGATGGCTGTTTACAAAAGACTTATACGAGCCAATATGTAAACCATGCATCCAATCACTCAACAACAACAAAAAAGTGGCAGCAAAGTTTTTAATCGACAGAGCCCATAGGTTATGTAACACAGCGAAAATACTTCAACAAGAAGAAATCAAAAACAAAAAAGGATTTACAACAAAATGGCTACTCAATAAAGATAATAGAAGAGCTTCCTCATAAACACCAAACCAAGATAAGTCAGCAACCAAAAAAAGAAGAATTACCAAAATCACTGTTTAGCATCGCATATGCCAGGGGCTTATCTGAAACACGTAAAACACATAAATAGAAATTGCGAAACAATACAGTGTACAGATCAGCAACTACCATTAGAAGTATGATCTCTGGCACAAGACCACAGACCAGTTGAGACTCCAAAAACTGCTTATATCAAGTTCCGTGTGAATGTGGCAGGTCATACGTGGAGGACACCAAAGGACCCTTGGAAGTCAGAGTAAAGGGCCACAAAACTCATACATATCAAGATCCGACATCGCGCAACACTCATGGGAAGAATAACACGGAATGAAGTGGGCGGAAGCGAGGATCTTACACAAAGAGAAACATTGATACAAATGAAAATTCAAGGAAGCAGCAGCCATCAACAACAAAAAGCAGATCTTCAGCCAACCAAGCGTAGAAATAGGTAACGTGTGGAAGCCGCTAATTGGACGTCGGAAAAAACTTAAACTACATTAGTGTTTTCACTGGCTAATTTTTGTTTCGTTTATTTGCATTTTGTATGTTTGATCACTTCATTAATCATGTCGTTAGTTTATAAGCTTCAGTAGTCTATAAGTTTGTTAGTATTTACCTGATCACTATTGAAGATAGTATAGCAATCGAAACGTAGTGAATATTCATTTATTTTTAAGAAAATAAAAGAAATAAAGACAGTGGAAGTTCAGAATTGTGCTATTTTATTAAATGCAGCATTGTCTATCTCATTCAAACGGACGATGATACTGGTATATCATTATGTGCTAATTGCAAAATTGGTGGTCAACGCCACCTACGTGGATAAAAGAGCCACTAATAGTGAATTATTATATAGAAAACTATGAGGATGTAGTTAGTATTTTGAATTTAAACCACACAATTTCAAACTATTGTTTGAATAATATCTTTTCGTTTATGTTAGTGAATTTAATTTCTCGCTATTATTCAAACAATAGTTTGAAATTGTGTGGTATAAATTCAAAATACTAACTACATCCTCATAGTTTTCTATATAATAATTAAGTGCTAATGTTTACACAATTTATTCAAGTATAGTTACTTCATAGCTGACTCATGCTACAATTTACTGCGAAAAAATACTTTTTTACAACAAAACTTACACGCAGATAAAATGAAAACGTACGCGGGTGGAGCTGCGGGTAACTTCTAGTTTATAATAATTCTTAAACAGTTTCATATATCACAAAATATACCTAATAACTTTTAGATTTGATATAATTCATCATGTTTCATGTGTTTTGACTCAAGGTGTAGATAGTGCGCACGCATATGCGCGTTCGGGCAGGAGAGGGTAACGTGATTGATGCGGATTAAGACCGCCATTGTTTTTACTTGTTTTTCTTATGAATACACAAAAATAAATGTATAACAAGTTTTTGAATTAACTTTCACGACCACACGAAGCCCCAACAATTACCAGCGCCTATGGGGAAAGGCAAACAATCCCTAACAGTATGGTTGTTTTCATAGTGCAGTACGAGACACATATTTTTTCTAGTCTATAAACGTAAGTGTAATTTATTGTAGTATTAATTACTGATAACCACTGTTAACTTTGCCTGTCATGTAATAACTACAATTTTTAATAAAACAGAAGCCTGAAGAAGTTCACACTTAGCTGCACGAAACGTCGCCTTATATAGACACCTAAAGTGTTTTGATGCCCCTCCTCATAAAAGAACCTGAAAGACATCGTGCCAAGTCTAATTAAGGAGGAAAATAATATACAACTTACCGTTGAACAATTTAGTAATTACATTTATCAAAGTAACTGGTCTGTATTGTTGTTTTTTTGGATCTAGATTAATTTTTATTCCTTTTTTTCCATGAGACGTTGATACTTTGTGTATTATATGACTTATTTTAAGTATATTGAGTATAATTAGTTAACAGCCTTTAAATCAAACTAAGTGTACATGTGTTTGTTTAATGGCTATCTACATATTTATACCCTAATAATAATGACTGCTGTAACGACTTAAAATAATAATATTTTACTATTCTAAACATAGAGCTCAAAGAGGAAGTAAACATTTTGTACTGGGAACTTTTCTAGTAAGTTACATTTTTGAATATTAAAAACATTTTTATAATTTTGATAATGGAAGAACTGACAAATGTCATTTGATGAAATATATTGATGAACTGAAGTTTATAGTTTTACAATATTGTGACTTTTACAGTTTGCAAATGTTTTTTTCTGTAATAAAACTAACTATTTATTATTTAAACAAAAAAATTAAATAAAATTTTTAATATATGAATTTGCGAACCTACAACGACGTAAATTGCATAATTTTTCTCTAAGGGGCACTAATATATATTATACAAGAAGGAAAAAAAGACAAACAGGATGTTTTAATAATGATGATGTTATACACCGGTAATATTCCACATTTCTAATATAAATAAATGGGACAGAAGCGCTAAACTCTAAACAAAGAATGAAATTTAAAATGATAATAATTTATGATAACGTTTTTGCGTGTAACCATTTGAGTTACATAAATAATGGTTTAGGAAAGAAAATAAATACTCTGTTGTTACAGTTTTCTAACGTAATAAAAAGAAACATTCTGTTTGGTTGTTATAAATGAAAACTCATAGTTACGTAGAAAGCTTTATTAACGCTACTGTTTCGTAACTATTACCATTTTGTAACTTTAAAGTACTTAAGTTTTACGTCACAAACCAAAAGTAAGTCGATTTTTTTGTTTTCCTTATTTTAACTTTTTCGTTCCATCGCGAAGTTATTTCTTTTATAAGTCAACTGCTCTTTATCTGCGTTTAAAATGAATTATTGATCTTAGGTCATTTAGTCTTTCCGTTGGACCATTTTTATTATAGTCGAATAATGGGGTTGCCGAATAAGTACGTTTTATTTATCCAAGCAAAAGATATATGTAGGCATCTTTCGTATAAATTCTCTTTCTATTTTACTGTTTATCTTGTGGATTTGCATTTCCTCTTTATTAACGTTTATGTTAATATTGTTTTGGGTCGGTATGCGTTATTTGAACTTTACTACACCATCATGGTTTTTTGTTGTTGTGGTACTGATGTGGCAAATATAACGTCTACATTTTTTGAATTATTTCATTCTCCAATTTTTTTGTTTATTTTACGGATGTCATTTATCAAGAGTTTATGTTTTTGTTAGAAACGGTTTATACAGCAAGTGAATGGAATTACACTTCTAAATACATAGATCTGAATGCGGGACTTTCTGATGTGTTTCTAATTACAACTTCATCGATGTGTCTTACCTAAATGCATTTTTTTAAATAACTTAATTATTAATAAGTTTTACATGGATTTAAGTTAGGAAACTGCGAGAAATTGGCAAATCTTCGAGATGTCAGTTGTTTGATTTAGTTTATTATGTTTTTTTACTGTTCATATTTATTTAGAATATTTTTATTCTTTGTATTCGTCTATTACTATATTTTATGCTGTAGAATAAAGTTTTTAAACAATAAGCTTTAGCAACCTGTAAAAGTTATAAAAAATTAGTTTTATATTATAATTTATTGATTACAGTTTTTTTATAATATTTTGAGAAGATTGGTGGTTGGGTTTATGACTCGGAAGTGACAGTTGAACAGAGAGTTGGTTCGAATCGAGATCGCAAGCAAACACAACAGTGAAGGCCATCAATTCGTTGAAGCTACAGCACCGTAGATTTTGTAAACTTATAGTAAAGACTTACGTTTAAGATTAGACTCGTGAAGCTAGTTGATGATGATCGATTACTATTTCTGTGACTTATGAAAATAGTTTAAAATACGATGGCTTATCTTTTCCATCAAATTTTTTTTTTAGATGTGATACATTGTTGTAAACAGCGTTTGGAGGGGTGTACGGAGAGTTTTTTTGGTGGACCGGACCCCTTGATGGACCGGTACCGTTTTATAAATAACTCTAATGATTTCATTTAACGTAATTTTTATTTTCAAATCTTTGTTGTAAATTAATATAAAATAAATTCAAATGGTTATTTCTAAAATATCTAATAAAACTTTTGGTTCTAGTAGATTACGTTTTTGGACAATCATTTATTGACTTCATTGACTTGTATTTAAGCTAAGAATAAAAAAAAACGCTTCAAGAAAGTAGCACCGCAGGTGTTAAAGAAATGTGATATATTTTTAACTTATAACCGGAAAGAGTTTTTGTGGAAGAAACTTACGACAGAAATAAAGATTGCTACTAACTTGTTTTCCAGCAGCTAGCTGAGACGTCGGTGAGTGGGCGTGGTTGAGAATGCCATAATATATAAAAAAAAGAAAGTAATGGGCGACATTCCGTGCGTACTCGTAGATTACTTAGTTCGTAGACACCAAGGGTACTTATAAACTCACCGTCGAAGAAAATAGAAAATAAGCTAACAACTAACAACGAGATAACGTAACAAATTGGTTATATATATTTTTTTTTCAATCGATAAGAGTACAAATTCAGTAAATACTATGCTTAATTCATCAATGACATGGTCATATAAGGCAATTCGATTAAACTTTACCAATTGTATGTTGCTACTTTTTGTTTTTCTAAAGAGATTAAAAAATTTAGAAAATTTTAATCACAAGCACTCAATAACAAAATTATACATATAAAGCAAAATTGATCAAGCATTAACAATTACATGCAGTCGCGAAAGTTTAGTTCTCGGCTATTGAGATGTGATTATGTAAAATTAGAATAATAACGTAAGACTTACCCCTAAACCTGGAGTTCTTTAACGTGGTAACTAGTAATAATTGTTATTTCTGCAATATTACCCACGACACTTACAAGGAGTGAATAGGACTAATATTTAAGCAAAAAATAACTAATTGTATTAGTTACTCTTTGATTTATTTTTTATTTGATTAAGATTGGAACTGTTTAGGGCTGTATACTACACTCGACTGAAAGTAAAGTATTAATTTATGATGTTAAATACAATAAATGTAGCAGAATAATTTAAGTAATAACGTTGAAGGCCTAACATGATTAAATACAGCCGAAGGCTGGATTTACAAAAATGCAAATACGTACGTAACACAAGTTATAAAATTAGACACAAATAATTACACTGAAGGTATAAGATAAGTAACCCCAAATCGAAGAGAACGTTTTCTAATTAGTGACAGCTGGTCAAAGTCAAGGTTGTCTTTTTGCAGTAACTACCAAGGTCATCAAAACTATTTATATTGGATTAAAATTGATCCAGCAAAAAATCTCCATAATTTAATTGCTAAAAACGTAATTGTAAACGACGTGAAATTTACACGTGATAAGATGAGTGGGGAATTCTAATGTAATCTATTTTTAAAAAAGTATATGCCAGAGGAAATTGACAATAAAAACTTTTATTTTGTTTTTATCAAAATACATAATATAGAGTTATTAAAAAGACATTTGGTGCAGAAGTAGGTGTAAGGAAGCAATGGCCGACATACTATGAATACGACAAATTTTTATGTTACAGCGTCTGTTTAGTTTTTGCAAAAACTACTGATGGAGTCATTTTATAATGGGCTTTATAGGTAATAAACTCTCAAGCGTTTATGTCAAATTTGCAGAAGAAGCGTTGATAAAAAATCAAACGTCTTTAAGGTGCATTCAGGAGAAAAATCGAAGACAAGTAATGGAACTCAGACTTCAGTTGCAGAGGCGGTGTCGAAACTGCATACAGTTTAGAAGACAGAAATGCTTTTATTGAGCAAATTAGACTTTAGTCTCTAAGAGTATGTTACACAATGCATTAAAAAAAGATAAATTTCAACAGGAAAAGAATCACAACTAAAAATGACAGAGGGGAAAAGGAATGCTGTTAATGTTGAAATTTTACTCAAATTAGTATAGCAGAAGAGGTTCAGAAAGCAGGAATGTTCTTGATACAAATAGATACTGCATAAGATGCTACAGCAGAAGATCATTGTTCTATTAATGTTAGATACGTGACAGAAAAGATAAATGAATGACTTCTTTCTATGTGCCATTGTGAATCCGATATCTATAAGTACTGTTTATATGACTGGCTCAACAAAAAATCACTTGTGGACAATTCCACATTTGGTGCTATGATGGTGTATTAAATCTCGTTCTAACAGGCGTAACCAACATAACAGTTTCATCGCTTTCTTTATTTTTTCTATGAAATTATATTGCTTCCTTTATTCGTGATTTTTACCTTAACAAGCTAACAAGCTAAGACTCGCATCATAAAACGTTTGGAGTTATAAGGAATATTAGATAGTGATTCAAGTTAACCTATTACGCATAATGAATTTTTTTTTACTTACCTATAAGGAAAGTATAGCGATCGCAATTTTAAAAAAAAAAAAATTATTTGAAGAATTTTACGTTTCAAGGTTTCCTGAATCTAAAACACGTATTTTTGACAAAAAAATTTGGGTGTCTGTGTGTGTGTGTGTCTGTGTGTAACGTTGTACCCACGATAACTTTTGAACCAAAAGTCATAGTAACTTGAAATTTGGTATGAAGCTGGCTTTGCATATTCTCACGGTTCTATCAAAAGATGGATCTGATAAAGAAACCGGAAGTGGGTGTATCCGCAATTTTTCAATTTTGCGAATTTTATGTGATCCCTCCCTCCATTATTCGAATTGTTTTTATAGTTTCTTATCGAGCCAATACTTCCTAACAATTTATTCAAATAAAATTTTTTTCTATCATTAACAGTTTAGTAGATATTTAATTTACAATTTCAAGTGAATTTCATTATATAATCTTGGTTCGAATCGTGCCTGCGACGATTTAAAAAAAAATAATTTTTTCTGCATAAGTTTACGTTTCAAGGTCTTCTAAGTCAGAAAAAAATATTTTTGACAAAAAAAATTTGGGTGTCTGTGTTTGTGTCTGTCTGTGTGTAACGATGTACCCACGATAACTCTCAAACCAAAAGTTCTAGTAACTTGAAATTTGGTATAGAGCTGAATTTTCATATTCTCTCGGCTTTATCAAAAGATAGATCTGATAAAGATACCGGAAGTAGGTGTCTCCGCCATTTTGAACAGTTTTTCTTATATAATTTTGTACGAGTGTAAATTATTCGAATTATTTTTACAGTTTCTTATAAAGATAATTCTTCCTAATTCTTCAAATATTTTTTTTCCTAACTTTAACAGTTTATTAGATATTTAATTTATAATTTAAAGTGATTTCCAGGTTCGAATCCTGCCTGCGACGATTTTTTTTTAGAAAAAATAAATAGCCGGTTGCACAAAAGTCTGGTCAATTGGCGATTTACTAATCGTTTTTAATACAAACATATCACTTCAAAGTGGTTTTATGACAACATAACCTTATAAAAATACATTTGTTCATCATTCCTTATAGGAAAGTAGTGTGGTGGCCACACCAGTTTTTTTTTAAATATGAAACAATACTAACAGCCCACTTATTTCTGAGAACATTTGAAGTAACTACTTTTAATTAACTACAAACATTTGGATTGTACTATTTAAAAGCTTAACAAATCAATCATTTGCCAAAAATGAAAGTACAAGAATACAGTCGAGATTTGAATACTGTTTAAAAACAAATAGATCAATTTGTCCAGGCTATGACCATCAAATTAGATCAGTTGGAATGAGATGATTTAGAAGAATTTCTTTAGCAAACAAAACAAAAAACCAATGCCAAGATTCACATGATAACGTAGTGTCAAACAGCAATAAAACTTAATTATGAAATAAACTTGCATAATTTTGTATTGAATGCTGTTAAATAAAGTATACAAACCTAACCTTAAAAAAATTTCAGAAATCAAAAGTAATTCGAAAAACTCGATGCATTCATACTAAAAGAACTGACGAAATCTGATAAAGATATCACAAATTACCTCTGTTTTGTTTTTTGTTTTGAGCAATCGGAATAAGCTTTTAACTGATATTGAGGAAATTAAGATAATTGTAAAAAAAATGAAATGACTTACTGTGCCCGATGTTTAATTGTAGCCCACCCTCTTATACTTTGTTTAAATGAACTGAAGAAAAAAGAATTTACCAATAAATTAAAAGAAGTGTTATTGAAAAATACGGTATATTAGTAGCTGAAAAACATAAGTGAAATGTTACAAAATGAAATACACATTTTTCATCAAAGGATGTCGTACATTTTAAATTTGCTACATATAGTGTCGTTGCGATGTGGAACAAGAGAGAGATCCAATTGAGACTATTTTTGGATAACGTCTCGACTACGTTCGAATCTGATTCATAAACAACTAGCTTTAAATCTTGAAAATGTTAACAGTTAGCATATTTATTAGTAAGTTAGCAGCTAGTACTTCTGTATAAACATGAATTTGCTTTCTTGTTCGAGTTTACATAATCAATAAAAATGTTGGAAATTTATTCTGCTCAAGTGTATTGTTTAAGACAGGTGAATGCGTCGATTACTTTAAAGCCGTTAATTCTAAAACTGCAAAAGCATTAAATCTTGTACCATTCTCTGTATTAAAGTTTACCGCTAAGACAAGAAATCCGTTTGGATGAATTATATTGTACTCTTCTTGTAAGTTTAAGTAGAAATGTTTTATCTTATCTTGTTCGCTGTTACGAATTATACTTTCGCATAAAATTCGTTCTGAAAGTTGCCAATAGTGTTGCATTAAATGTGATAAGGTGGTTAATGTACTAAGATGTAATAAACGTATATGGTCACCGATGATTAAAATATTTGTTGTGTGAAAATTATGAGGTATGAAGTATTAATAGATACCTTTGTTTGTACGATGTTGTTGAACAATTTTCTAAACATCTTTAAACTCGTAATAAACCGTTTTTAACCAGCCTATTAAATAAACTCTTTAATTTATCACTATTCTAATATTCGTATATATAAGTATAAGTAAGTATAAGTAAGTATATATAAGTAGGTATATATATTAGGGTTTTACTTGATTTTTAAAAGAGTAATGGCTCTTTGTTTCTGTTCTTAGGAAGTTTTCTCAAATTTAGTAAAATTTGGAAATATCTATCTTTTATTAAATAATAATATTAACAAAAAAAAATTATTTCATACTGACTATTAATCTTTGTTTTACAAGACTTATTCGAGTCTGGTAAATCGTATTTAGCGCACTACAAATTTTGTACCAGGCTGGTAATGTTGCCATAAAGTGACATAACTTTGGAAACTTGGAAACGTCAAATTTTATATAAACTTTGTAGTAAACTCAGTTTGAGGAAAATTTTTACTTATTACAATGAAAATTAATGTTAATAGTACAATTTACATTTTCTTTAATATTAATTGATGGCATCTTGAGCTTATTAGAGGTTTTTATAGTTTTTTTCCAATATTTTGCAACTATTTAACAAAATATTCTCCGCCTTGTATCATTCTCTTTTTCATTGTCAGAATCTTGTACATAACGTTCTGGAACCCTCGAACTATTCCATCCACCGTGTTTCTTAAGAACAGTAGCATCAGCTCCGGCATTTGCTAGAAGTGTTTCTGAAGACCTACGATAACAGTGTTCAATAAATTCTTTCGCTTCTTTTTCAGTGTATCCAACAAACTTTGTAGTTGCTTGTACAATTTCAGTAAATTTATGCATTCTAATACGTTTATGGATACACTTTTGATTCCGGTACGACAAGAAAAATGAAGGATTTTTACTATTTTTAGATCTTAATTTCATGGTATCTAATCTAGTTGATGACAGTAAAAATACGTTTTTTGTTCGTCTTTTCATTTACAATTGGGATTGTCACTAAAATTTGGCTTCCTGTGTCTTGAATATGTTTATGTAGCATCTTATGCATTTCGTCACAACGACAAGCACCTGTGGATGCCAATCATTGAAACAGCTTTCATTAAAAGGTACTGACTGGTTGCTGCATCTTTTAGGAAAGTGTGTCCCAGAGGAAACTTGCTTTAGAAAAGCACACACTTAAAAAAAAGCGAAAAAATCTACATCTTCATGTACCATAGCATCTTTTTTGTGATTGAATATTTGGCTCAAAGTGAAGTTGGGATTATTTTGTTTGGATTTTTTAATTTTTTCGCATTACATTAAAAAAAAACTTACCAAAGCAGAAAGAAAAGCTAAAATTCCATTCTCATTACTGTCTACGACACCGTACGCCTGCCGCCATTCACAAAATTGATTGTATTTGTTGTTATATCTTTCCGAAGATTTAACAGGTACAATTTTTTCAATTGCTTCTGCAGCTTTTTGATTAATAATTTTAGGATTCATTATCACCAAAGTTATGAATTAAATACTGTCAGATCAAACAAAGAAGTGATCGACTTATGTTAATCACCTTTATTTGTAAAATATTTAATAGAAAAACTCTGAAGAAATGAGTCTATGGCCAGTATTAAATAAATGTTTTACATTATTTGTACGTTACTTATTTCGAAATTCCTGCCTCAGCTACGCTTCAGTAGTAAACATCTCATTCGATAACGTAAAAGTTGCATTTTAAGGGAAGTAATTTTCTTTTGTTAGTTTTTTAATTTGTTTACAAATATTATTAGGAAGAACTGTTCTTGTCGAGTTTTAATGAATACTTGAATGCAATGCCGGGACAACGTTGTAACCATCAAAAATACATTTTGCAGGAAATTGGATAAACTGCGAGTCATGCTTCTGTTTGGATAAATTTGACGTACTTACAAGGCTTTTTACAAATTTCTTTAAAACAAGGTTGTCGGTTACAACATTTGTTTTATTTCATCTTAATGTCGTGTATCCAATGTTAACTCTCATACAGTGAATGGTACTTCTGTTAAGGAACGCTGCTTGAACATTTTTTTTGCAATGGGAACAAATATCTGATAAGAGGAAGGTTAAAACTTAAATTAAATATGTCGGTAATGAGAGGTTACGTTAGAGGTACTTTTCAATAAAGGTTTATGCATTTTTGCGATGTTTAATTCAGATGGAATCTTCAACAAACTGAAGATGCATTTGTAGTGAATTTTTGCATTGCAAAAGATATGATATGTTTGCACACTTTATCCACATTTGTTTCCAGTTTTCTGGGACGATTAATGTCTACCACATTGATCCTTTTCGATTTGGTTAGATTTAAGCATTTCAATAAGGCACAAGGTACAAATTAACATTAGTTTTTAATGAGAAATACGGAATGTTTTATTTTGAGAAAAGTAGTGAATTATTACACATAAATGTAAGAACAGAGAAAGGTTACCCCTTTGGCGTATTATCAAACAAATGAAATATTTTACCTAGGTAGGTAGGTATTAAACGTAAATCCAATTCAGGAAAAATAAATGATGCTTCTTTGGTAAGTAAGTTTAGTTTTTGTATAAGGAAACAAAAACCAAGAATTGCTATTTTTAGAGAAATGTAGCATATTTTTAAACATATAATTCAGAAACAGAGAAGTGTTGTCTCTTTGACATAAGTTTAGGTGGATTGATTTTACCGCATATATCTGCCCAATCATAAGTCATGCAGCCTGATTTCTCAAGCCATTTTCAAAACTTAAATTTTTTCTCTATATCTACAGTAGAACCTTCAGAAGTGATTTTTTTCAGGGTACTTTTCACCTTTGTAACGAACCAAAACAAAATTATCGACAACATAACTTGTAATCTCGCAGTTTTGCACAGTCGACACATTAGAGGGATGATCTTTAAGATCTGAAAAAGAGTCGCTCACACATTTCCAAGTCGTTGTCGATTTTATCGGATAAAGAAGATCTAGTTCTGGTTGACTTCTATGCAGTGGCTATTTCCTTTTTTTGAGTAAATCAGTTTGATAAATTTGCCGAAAAAGATTCGGTATCAGAACTGTCAGATATTTTCTTCAAAAGCTTGTCTTGAGTGGTTGTCATTTTCTCTTTGGGCAAAGATGCGATGTTTACCTTCTTAGAAACCGTTTTTTTTTGCAAACTGTTTTTTTTTCTGAACCTGTTTTTGTTGGATACTTTCTGTTGCTAATGTCTGAACATCTTCTGCAGTTACACTTCTTTCAGAGGGGACATGAACCTTTTTTCTCTTATTTCTGGTACCAAGTCACACTTCTTCTTCTCTGACTGTCCTATGCAGCATTCACATATACTGTTGATTGTTCACTTAGCATTTGATCCAAGAGTGATTTTAAGTCTAGTGGATATATGCCACATGTTCGGAACCCCGACTGCAAGTTTGCCGCCTGATTCTACTATAACTTCATCATGAATTCTTTCAACAAGGCTGGAAACATGTCTTTAGGAATTGCGGTATAAGCCGAGGGCTGAAGTTTCCCCAAAAAGTGGATTAAAGATACTCTAAGGCAGACAATACCATTTTTCTCCGAATAAAAGGAATCTAGAAAGAAGAAGACACTTGCACAATCACTTCACCAGACAATAATAATGAAAATTTTGCAGTCGCTTAATTTGTATTCCCTCTAAGTTCCGCGATTCACATGAAAGTTTCAAGAGTACGTTTTATCAACAAAAAAATTGAAAAATGTAGCAGCACTGCGGGAAAAAAGTGAACAAAAAAACTTCTTACTGAGTGAATCCAGTGTTGCCATACTTTTATAGTGGGAAGAGTTATTTATTGGCGGTAGTTTGAAATTTATGGCTTTTTTTACAAATTTGTGCTAAAGTTGCCCTTTAGAGTTAAAGTTGTCCCAATTTACGGTATCGAATATTTATGAAACGAAGGGTCGGAGCTCACCATTTTATTTAAAACACAAAGCTTTTTTTAAAACTAAATTGTTTTTGGACGGAGTTATGTTGAAAATTATAAGTAGTTTTGTTATCATTAGTTTTATGTACCAAGGCTTTATGCAACTAAGAACCTCTATCGCATTTTAAAAATATAAAACTCCACATTTCGATCGTTTGTTAATGTGAACGAGCTTAGTTTTTTCCTAGTGTTTTAACAGCTGAAAAAAGCCCTGCAATTACCATAAAAGTATTGTGTGCGCTCAGCATGAGCTTTTTTCAGTTTACGATTTCTAAAACTAGAATTGATATCTTTGGTTTATTACATCATATCCTGAGAAAAGAACCCGGTATATACGTAGTCCAAATTTTATTATACTCTAAATCAATTATTTAAATTATTTTTTTTGTAAATACGCGCAAAATAATCTATATTTTATTGCTACGTATATTTTAAAATTAGACAGCTTGCTGTAATAGTGCTGACCACTATTCTAAAGCAAAGTAATTACTTATTTTCTGACACGTGCAATGAAATATACCCTTTATCGATGAAAATTCGATGATGACCTAATTTGTATATTCCTCTTTGTTTTTCATCACGCTCTAATGTATCATCTAAGTTCATTGGCTTATGAAAATTGGTGTGTATAAAAACTAATTTCGAGTACATCAATAAAAAAATTATTTGAAATTATACATTGCTGTTAACATTGCGACAATGGCGATATTACATTGTTCACCTCATATCGTAACCATAAATCTAACCAAATGGCTCCGGTAGCAATTCACGCATTCAGCATTAATTATTTGCGTCTTGTACAGATGCTAAAGTAAAATTTAATTATAAGTTTCTATATTTGAGAATTTACGAAAGTTGTATAGTATTTTAACATTTTTGTCTAAACCGCCATCATAAATTTTTCTCGATTATTTTTAATTGAATGAATAGAATAATAATTTTGATCGATAAAATCTTTTATGGTATATGGATGCAATTTAAATTCGATTTAATTTAATGGATAATAAATAATTGGTAAAATAAATGCTTCCGATAAATTTGGGTGTATACGATCCAATTGCCGTTTTCTTCTGAAATAGAGCTCTTCGTAAATGTAACGGTAATTATTTTGACGTTTTCAGTTTACGATAGTATGAATTAGGAATTTATAATTGAAACAATAAATTTTGTTTGGAAAAGTTAGAATAATTGGTTTTATAAAACTTTATCGTATCCTTGTCTTTTTTAGTCACGCCTAATTTATGCTCCATAAAATATATATAAATAAGTTAGACTGTACATCTTCTTTATTGAATTATGGAGTAAAATCAAAGTAAAACTATATTACGCTAAAAGGTTTTCAGTAATGCTATTGATAATTGGTATGAGGTACGCTTCTGTGGCTATAAAATTTGTTTCTGACTGATTGTTTATTATTTTTATTACACTGAAGAAAACCTGTAATTTTACATTATGATTTCACATCTGTAATATAAAAATTGCATGATTATAAATGTAATATATTTTATTTATCTTGAATCTATCTGAATTTGTTATGTCGTATAATGCGTCATATATTTCTGGTACATTTTTTAACAGTGGCTTTATTACATCACTTCTGCTTGACCATCTCGTCTCAGATAATGGTTTTAAAGTAAAATTAACTAAGTGTTGTCTGAGGATATTCCAACGTTTAGTAGACGTAGAAGAATAATTGTATAATTCTTGAACTAAACCGAAAAAACCAACTGTTTCGTGATTAACTTTTGCAGCATCATAAACTTTCCATGTGTGTGGCACAGGGTATATAAAACGCTTGTGGATTCAGATCAGTAACCAATTTCTATGATGAATCGAACCGTGTAATTTTTTTCGGGCCATTTTCAACTAAAATTTGTATAGTATTCGTACTTAGAGCCTTTGGCCAATGACCTGGATCATCGTGAATAGAGTTTACCTTGCTAAGATCTATACCAGTGTTGGTTTCATCAAAGGTTGTTAATTGTTGTTGCTCTTCTTCAGTTGTAATCTGCGCATCAGATTGGTGCGCATTTTGGTTTTCTTCATTATCAGTAGGAGTCGTCTTTTCCGAAGCCGAAGAGCAAGAAGAACAAGTATTTAAAGTTGATGTAGATGGAACAGGAAAAAACTGTGTTATCTTTGTTGTGTTTTTGTCACGCTCTTCGTCTCGTTTCCTCTTGTTTATTAAATTTTGGTAAACTAATAGTTTTTTTCTTTTCTTCATTCATTTGAAAAATAATAATTTTTACAAAAACAACTGTCAAAAGTTGAAACCAGGGTTTTTATATTTCACGAAATTTTTTATTGCCTCATGTCATTTGTGGCTGAATTGTGAATTTTTTGTTGGATTTTCACAACAATATCTCATAACAACAACAATAACCCAAACAACTCAAAACACATTTTTCTGAGCTTTCGGAAATCTGTCTTCGTTTTTGAATAAAGGTGCTAATCAGAAATAAACTATGTACTAATTTTTTATTTTAAATATTCAAACTTCACGTTAACCTACTAATTTGTTTATTATTTTATCCTAACAATTTGTTGCCATACAGAATGATTCAGAATTTAGTTTCATTTCCTGTAAGGCAAAAACCCAGCAACATCCTATTAAAGTCACTGAAATTTTGACCACATATGTATCACTAATTGTTTGCAAAAATATAAACTGATTTTTAATTTTTCTTGTATATTCTTGTAGTTTAAAAATGCGACAAGTGACGAAAAACCCTGTAAAAATTTGGCAAGTATGTATTTGTTATTCCCAGTAAGCAAGGTAAATTTATTGCAAATTCTCTACAAGGTTTCAAATAAGACTGCAAAGCAGGGGCATAGCTACTGTGGAGCAGCTGGAGCGAACTGCTCCGAACGCACAAGTTTTGAGGGCGCACGAGTCGGGAAGAAATATGTTTTATCAATATGCGTTCACACAATTTGACAATACTTAATGAACAAATACGTCTTTTATATACTAAACTCTGTGACATTGAAATTGCAACATCAAGAAAGGGTGAGAATTTTGTGATCAAACTTGGCGAGAAGGTTTAGAAACTGAATTCAGAGGTAGTAATTGACTAAAATTGTATTCAAACGGATCAAGTGGTAATGGCATATCTGGTTTTTTTTTATTTCTACAACTTCATTATCGTGTGTATTTCGTGCGAGTCTTGGTTAATTTTAATTTTGTTATCTCTTGTGTTTTTTTGTTTAACGTGTTCTAAGAGTGTGATAATTCGTGAAAATTACCGTTAATTAAGCAAAATGCGTTGTAGATAAGGAAGCAAGACCGGTATTTTTAACTTATGGCAATAAGAAACTGATTTTCTAGTACCAGATCAACCGCCAATTAATGTTTAGGTAATAAAGGTCGTCCTGTAACCCTTTGAACAGTTTACAGTCGAATCAAAAGTTTCGGATCTTATCGGCCACATTTTGTGCTATCATTGACGGCACAACACCGACTTCAACGTTTGGAGTGGTGGTTGCGACTCCACTGGAATCTGGAATTGCATAGGGTAGTCTTGAGTGATGAATCCCGATTCTGTTTGAGGAGGCATAATGGCCGTATGAGAGTCAGACAAAGACGTGGGGAACGCCGCAATATTCAATTTCCTGTTGAGCGGCTTGTGCACCACACTGTGGGGGGTTATCGTTTGGACTACTATAGCCTATGAGAGTAAGTCTCGTTTCATATTCATACGAGGCAATATAAGCGTTGTGCGATATATTAACTAAGTAGTGAAACCCTATATTTTTCCATTTCTTTAGCAGTTGGATGATCCACTTTTACATCAGCCGTTCTCACATAGCAAGTTACTTTATGGACCAATTTGAAGAGGTCAATGTTAATCTTTATTATGGCCACACAGTTTTACCAACTTTTCGCGTATTCAACACGCTTGGGACATTGTAAGTAGAAAACCGAAGAACTTAGCGCAGCTTCTACAGACACAAGAAGCTTTTTGGCGTAAATGTCTGCTGGAATCGATGGCACGAATAGTGAAGGAGTGTAAAACCGATAGGGATGGGACCAACACATTAATAAATAAAAATTTTGTTTATTTTTGTTTCTTTTTTTTGAAATTTTATTCATTTACTACCTATGAGTAGCTAAACCTTTCTGCCAAATTTGGTCACACAATTCCCATCCCTTTTTGGTGTTGAAACTTCCATATCACAGAGTATAATTTTATACGTTTTTCAATGTAGGTAGTTTATAACCTATTATCTTGATTAATGTAATATTTTTGTTTGAATATGACATATTTTAAATACATTGTCATTAAGCTATGTTTAAAACTTAAGTAAAAACAAAAATATAATAACATTTTGTTGAAATTCTTGCGAGAAGAAAGGGGACGCCACTGCTGCAAAGTTAATGGTTTAGTTTCTAAATACTACCGGAAAATTTCCACAGTAGTTGAATCTGTTCCTATTTCAATTTTAATTAAGTAATTAGTAAAGATTATCTGCCAAGTAGCGGTTATTTATAGTCCACCTGACGCAAAAGATCAGTGTATCAATATTTCAAGATACCATGTGAAAATATATCGCAAGTTTTAGAAATTCATACTTCCTTAGTGTTGTAGAGAATTTGCAAAACTCTCTTATCTAAACGGATCTGAATAGAATACGTCTTAAAATAGAAACATGTATTCAATTTTTAAAAATTTTAAATTAACTCTCTACAGAGGTAGGTACGGACACGATAAAAAGTGTAGAATAATAAATTAACAATAAAACAAAAATAATATGCCGAATTATACCTATTATACATATGTTGGTTGACTTACCTTATGAACAATTACAATACTTCACTAAAGCACCACTTACACAATATGACAGTGTTCTAATGTTGTAAAGAATCGAAACTGCCACTTTCCTTATATAGGACTACGAAAACCCACAGATCGCGACGTGAATGAGATTGTTAACAAAATTGCAGCCAATGAGCTGATAGCTGCTGTTAACTAGGCGGTGTACGGGGCACCGGTGGCGATGCGTGCCTTCAATTTGTGTTCGCTTGTTTCTACAGGATTTTTCTTATTTAAATGCATTTTCTAATTTATTAACAAGCGTTGGAGACAGCACTTTCTTTATTCGACCTCTATAATTTATCTCATATCTCTAACATGGTTTAAGTAATTCTTCAATTTGTAATTTATTAAATAGAGATTATTTAATTTAGTGGCGGCTTTTCTAGTAGTTTATTTGGTCAATGACTCTCTAGAAAAATGAATAAGGAAGGTATTCTATTTACCTTAAAATTACAGAAAATTCGTGTTTAAATCAAATTATCAGACTTTGAATTCTATGCGTTTAAATTGAGAAACGAAAGCTTGCGAATCTACCGGAGGCTCACATTTACGCGGGCACACGTGCATAATATTGAAGCCGAATCGTAAATGATATAGTTATTGTAATCAGCAGGAAACACACATAATACAATTTTATGCGAGTTATAAAAGAAGATAAGTAAACTTTTAAATGCTTGTTTGCGGTTTTTAGCCCGGTGGTCATTCTGCCTGCTTAGTAGCAGTGCAATGCTTACGTTATTTACGTCATATATCTTTGCAGCACGCGTGTATAAAACACATATGGTAGAATGCACATTTCTTATCACATATGACAAACTTCACAGTCGATTTTCTTAGTTGATCTATAATATTCATTTGTAATAGACGACTTATCGTTTTTGTTTTGTAATGACGGTGGTACAAGACAAAAAATTAATAGCTATTATTAGTTTAGACGTTTAGAATTTAAATTTAATGCTCGTCCTCAGCCTTTACTTTAAATTCGTAAACCAGTAAACATAAAAATAAAGAGGTCCATTGTAATTTTAAAGAATTGGATTTTTGAATTAAAAGTAAATGATAGATTTTACTGTTTTGTAGGTTTACTGTTTTCACATAATTCATTATGGTGTAAAAATATTGTTACCGATTTATATCATTCTAAAGAAAACATAAAAAAGCATTCGTTTCGGCGAATCACATGAAAAGTTATGCTACTCTTGGCGGTGTTAATATTCGCTTACAAATACAATTGGACAGCGCTTGCTGAAGTCAATTAAAGACCACAATGAAAATGTTTGTAAAAATAGATGCATTTATTAAATAAAATAACTGATTGACTTTACCTGCGGCTACCGTGGAAAATGAGTGATGTTCCTCTACGTAAAAAAAATTAAATCATTTCTACGCAATCGCCAATACTATGGGACAAGAAAGTCGTGCGTATTTCTATACTAAGCATTGAAAAATCTTCCATTAAAACCTGTAAATTTTGATTGATCATTTTGGTAATTGTAAAGATGGACGAATATCTTAAATGTAATTGATCTTAAATATAAATCGTGTTAATGTAAGAATGTTTTTTTAGACTGCGATAATTGTGTTTTTTTAAATGACCCTCTTGTGTGATTGACCACCAGCAGCTACTGATTAAATTTCTAAATTGTTATGGAATATTTGAAATTTTGATTATCCATCCTATCGGCGCCTCTTCAGACCTGGCGCCGCACACATTGCACACATGGAAGGCGCGCGGCTCTGTTTAAATTGATAACATACATACCCACAAAACCATAAGTTCCATGTAGGTTCGATAAGCATTCCCAAATATTCATTTCTAAAGCATGCCAATAGTAGTTTGTGTATGGACTTCTAATAACACACTTAATTTAAAACGTATTCTATAAGAATGCCTATATAAGAAGAATAAAGTACTCTAAAAGATTCTTTTAAAAACACTTCTATAGGAATACTATATTTAATTTAGGAAAGAAGTGCTTATAGCAGCCTTAAAATGGCAGTTGATTGGAATCACTAAAGTATTAGAAATGTAGCATTCTAATGGCGTTCCCATATTGATTCTATAATAATGCATATAGAAGGAGAATAAAGTACCCTAAAAGATTCCTTTAAAATCACTCCTATAGGCCTTCTATATTGATATAAAAAATAAAGTGTTTATAGCAGCCTTGACAATGTATTAAAATTCAAGTATTACGACTAACATGATAACATTCTTTTAGTGTTTTAGTACCTCTAAAATCGGTGTAATCGTTCTTTATTTGAGATAAAGAAATATAATTTTTAATATCAGAAAAAACCGTTTGTGCAAGTTGCTAAATTGTAAAACCTAAACAAAAATAACTTCCTGTAGAGATGAAACGCCCACATCTAAATTTTGTTGATAAAGATATGTATGCAATCAAAAACCTACACAGAGAGAAATCTTTGTATATTTTATCTACAATTGTTAATCAAAAGTACACAAATTGGTTCTGAAAAAGTGACAAGACCAATTTGTGCAGTTTTATTGCATTCATTTGTGTAGAATAAATTGTACAGTTTTTTTAACAATTTGCAGTAAAGTTTTGCACAATGTTGTGATACCTTTTTAAAACTATGCTTGAAGTATTTTTACCCAATGGTATGTTAAATGTCTAACAGCGTTACGTTATCTAGACCCATATTCTCTTTGGTTAATTTTGCACAATATTGTGCAAATTATTATTATTTCGTTCAGCTTCTTATTGTACAACTTTATGCATCTTGGTTAAATGTTATTTACTTAAAAATAACATATATTGGGTAAATTGTCAATAAAACATTACAAATCTTAAAAGCATTATTTATTTACATTTAAATGGTATACTTATTTTATATACTTATTCTTTTCGCCGAGGATATCTTAAAATTCCATTACTTGTTGTTATCGATTCACACAGATTTTTAGAAATGTGGTTGTTTTGCCCGCTACAGCTACAGCAGTTAGCAGTCACATTTTTAATAATTTTTTTTGCTTCGAAATGATGGTTTTCTTCAATTTCGATTTCATGTTGATAAATAACAGCTGAAACAATACAGAAAGTAAGTAATGTAAAAATCTCCAGCAAAAATTAGCTGTTGTTCGTAGAATTAAGTTAACACTGGAATTAAATACAGATTTTAAAGCGATGAATGAGGTTATGCAAAGGTTATACTTAAAAAATGTTATAAATACACTTACCTGGTTCAAATAACAGCGTTTAAAAGCCTTGACAGAAACTGACTGAATAACTACGAATTTTTCAGAAAACAGGAGGTAAAGATGTAAACAAACCCAACTCAATCAAGGAATTTTGATTGTGAACATTTCAAGCGGATATACTTGCTAATTGTGATTGGTTGAAACATTTATCGCTTCAAATTAGTTCACATATTTTCCGAGAACTTTGTTTACTTCGACGCTCTGCATGCGGTCTGTAATCTGTAAGTATCAACATCAGCGTCTTTACATACAACGCGTTATCGCTTATCGTTATCGTTCAATTTTTTTCTTTGTTCCGAGTTTAAAAGAATTGCATAATCTTATTGTAATTATCAAAGCTGTACGAGAAACTAAAACAAAATTGTGCAAAATACTAGCACATTGTTGTCGAATACAAAACATACTAAAGTTTATAATATTTTTCAAACAATTTGTCAAATAAAACTTCATAACCTATTTATCCAAACGTATTAAATAAAAGCGTGCAAGCCTATGGTATAAATATAAACAATTGTAGTAATATCATCAACAATACAGTTATGCACAATGTTGTGCAAAATTGTGATACAGCATTTCTCTCTGTGTATGCATTCGCGTTTGATACTGTAAGTGTAAATAAGATTGTTGATTTCTGAGAATTGTGACGATATATGTACCGACTACCGAGTTTGATTCACCAGAAACGCTTCTAAGTAAGTACTTATACGGTTACGGGTATATGCAGTTTTACGTTTACGAAAGGAAGACGACTTCGGGCTTGGTCTATATTTGTAAATGTGTTCTTTTTTTTGGTGCTGAATTAAAGAAGAAAAAGCTATTAGAAGTTCTGCTGATTTAAGTAAAAGTAAGTACAAAAAGAAACAATTGACAATTAACATATCTATTTTTGTACGATCAGCTTATCCACGTTTTAGCGCTTTATTGTTATTGTTTATTTTTTACTTGGCATCCAATAATTTTTTTAGAACAGGGGTGGCCAACCTGCGGACTTAAACTTAAAAAGCATTGTAATAAAAAATTTATTTTATTTATAAAAAGAAACATATTTTTGATATGAATCTAGTGAAAATGCATGCGACTAATAATAGATAATAAAAAATAATTAATCGCATAATTTTGTTATAGAGTTAACCCAAAGTTGATTCAAAGGAGTTCCTATAGATGTTATTAATGAAAAGATGTTCCAATGGCTACGTCTTGGCAAAGCGAGATTAAAAAATGAAATAATTAGGATGATGCAGCAAACTACAAATTCGCAAACCATTGATTAAAAATTATTATAGTTTAGACAAAGATACTGTACAAATTTCTTAATAAAAAATGTCTTAAAACTAATTATTTCATGCTTTTTGTGTTTCTTATGGTATGCTATTAAAACCCTGTAAAAGCATGCAAATCAATTACCTTTTAGTCGTTAACTTTGTCAAGCTATTCTACAACATAGGAAAATACTACATTGGCACTATTTTAAAGCATTCTAATGGAACGTGAAAACTTCTACCTTTGGCCTGCTTTTGTACAACGTCTAATAGGACTCTATAAGCACTAACTGTACAGCATTCTACTGGAGTGTCAAAACCTATCTCTAAACATAAACCATTCTACTGCTACAGGAAGGCTTTCAGTAATGTCAATACTGCCTCTATGCTTCTAAAAGCATTATTATGGAACCTATTTGGTTTTGTGGGTAGTGTAAATTTTCATGCCGTAAGGTAAATTAACATTTAATTTTGATGTTTTTGAAAATAAGTATCTATAATCTCTGCATGTCAATAATTTGAGATTTATAGTGATACGTACTTCCCATATAAGACTTTATATTTGTTTTTTGGGGTCACACATACTTATTAGATTGAAAATGGTGTTCAATAGCAATCCGAAAAATTCTACCGTTTATATATTCAATATGTTTGATGCTTTTTACGGATTTTTAGTGAAATAAAATACCGATACCTGGAACTCATCCTTTGAAAAGTAAACAGCTAGTTGAAGGAGCACACAAAGAAGTCGAAGAAATAATGTCGATCCAAGGGTTTGGAATTCCTGAAATTAAAAACGAAATGCTGTTATTAGGATCGATATAATAGTAGGTTAGTCATTTTCACACAATTTTTATATTATTCGACGTCAAAAAGAAGTATTTTAATAAAGTAGACAGAATTTTTATTCATTATCTTGACGATTTAACTGTTTGTTAATTATTTGATGTGATAAGTTCTAATACACAACGATGACGTGTGGAGTTAGATATTTGTGGAAATGTATATAGACATGCAATTCTACTTGATTAATTGCTTAAGTTATTATACACATGTAAAATTTTCCTAAACTATTAAACGAAAACGAATAGCTTTCAAACTAATAAGTCATTGTGTTTATAAGCTAATTTATTAAATAGATCAAATTTAATACTTAATAATAAGCAATAATTCTAATCTTCAAATAGATGAAACAAGAATTAGCTGTTATAAACCCGTAAATTTGGTTTATATGCAAGTAAAAACAAGTAAATGTAGTAGGCACACGTTTAGAAAAGATTACGCATATTTACAAAAACAAATTCAATCTAATTTAAAGAGAGTGAATTTTGAATAATTTATGTACCTTCGTCTTCTGTCTCATGAAATTGGTTTAAGAAAAAGGCTTTTCACCGTACACCGACGTGATTTGGAATAAACTGTAATTTAGAAAAAAATAAATTGATTTAAATTTATTTTAACAAATTTACCGATCTTTTTGCAATTCTTATTCGACGTTAAATGTTTCCTTTAGAAAATATGGTTTTAACATTTTTTCCAACAGAAGATAATTTATTTTTTATGTTTTATTGAACTAACCGTATTTATTTTTTTTTTGAAACACTTTTTGAAATAAATGTTTTTATGGAATTATGATTTTTAACATTTGTAACGTGCACTTGGCTAAAATGCTTCAATTATCTTCACAATACAGTAAAACCAACTTCAGTTACGATATCGGAGGGTGACGTAGGTGAAGCAATTAGGAAAAATCTTAAATGTGTAGATTATAACTGATTAAAAAGGCACCAGAACGAGGTTAACGCGTTCACACCTCTACACCACTGAAAGAATACAAGTAGAACACATATCAACTAACAAGAAGTAAACTTATTACATAATTGACGTCTGTAAAAAAATATTCGTACGTGCAATATCACAGTAATCTAAAATGTAGAGTATATACTAAACTAAAGCTTTGAGTTAGGCAACACACTGTACTATAAAGTACATCAACAAAATAGAAACATTAATTATAGTTAAATTAAAATTGAACTTGAGCATATTAACTTGATATGAATTAAAAAAGTATCGCGCACAGCTAGTAAAGCTCTGAGCTTGAATAATCTGAACCTTAATTATTACACCAACTATTTGTGTAAACAAACAAACGTATACTCACTTACAGTACATACGGTCGAAAGCAAAATGTGATAATTAATCCAGCGTTACTTACGGTTTACAATTGTTTTCTAGTATTAGTAAGGTGCAACTATCCCTAAAAGCTGAAAATAAATACACAAGTATATCACAGTGGTATTACAAACAATACTAATTATGTTGTAACCTAATTAGTCTGAACCACAACGTGCTCTAGACTTTGTAGTAAAATTATTACAGGTACAGCGATTGAATTTTATACGCGAGGTTCAGTTATCTTTCCCATGAAAATAATAAGATTTGACATATTGAGTGTCGAAGACTCGACAATTTTTTCAGTATACTTGATTTACAAATGAATTAATACACGTGTTGACCACGTAATTTAGTAGGTACGGCCATAAATGCTAAAAACGACGAGGGGGAGATTGAACCTAACCGCAATACGTAAATGTGCATCATTTCTCGGGGATTCTTCTCACAAGCATCGATTGATTTTATATTCAAAAAAGATTTTTAACGTAACACATTGTATAAATACTGATATAAAGTAGATAGAATTTTAATGTTCTAATAGGTTATTGATTTAGGCTCTTATTTTATATGTAATGAATCTTACAGTGCTTTGGTTTGCGGAGTCTTCGCTTTTAAACAAAATTAATAATAATTGTGAATAATCTGCTTAACTCCAAAAAATCGATACACATTGTGGAAAAAATGTTGTTTGATTTTATCTGTTGTATAAAGTGTTCGTAGTGACAGGTGAAAGAAGTTTAAGTGATGTTTAGATAACACAGAAAGGGCTTCTTTAAAAAAAATTGACTTGTCTTGAAACCTTTAGACGAAAAATTATTTTTATCTAAGCTTATTTTGACAAAAACTATAAACTATACAATGTCTTAGTATTTTCGGATAGTGAGCCGCAGCACGAAGAGCACTTACGATTACTATTTCAACGTTTGCGAGATTTTGGCATTGCAATTAATCTTGTAAACTGTTTATTTGGAATTTCGCAAGTTGAGTATTTGGGCTACTCCGTCTCCGAAGAGGGCACTCTTTTATCAGCAGAATTCCAGTAATACAAGATTACCCAAAACCACAAACTGTAAAAACCTTGCGGCGTTTTAAGGGCTTAAGAAGAACGTAGCCCTTACAGTAGCTATAGGCGTTGTTCTTTTGCACGTGATTCCCGCTTTTTTATTTACAGTTCTGGTTTTTTTGACAAGAGCTATTCTAACCTTTAACTTCGTCACTATCTACGTGATTATGAAGCATTTTGAATTAAATTAATTGCTGGCTTCTTATTATTTACTGTAAAGTATATTATCAATAAATATGACTAAACTCTAGTATGATGTTTATTTTAGTATAAGTATACGCAACAAAACAAACAAAAACAAACAAAACTATATGACTGGGAATTGCTTGCAATGTATGAGACCGTTAAATACTTTAAATATGTAATTGAAGGTTAACAGTTAACTATCCAAACAGATCATAAACCGTTAGTATTTGCGTTCTATTAGAGATCAGAGAAAGTTTCTCTACGCCACCTAGACTTCATAATAGAGGAGGTTGATATACCGCTTGCTATCGACTTGGACACGTTAGCAAGAAAACAGAAAACGACACAGAGTTATAAAACTTTTACGTCAAAAACATCTCTTGAAACTTTAGCATTATATTCCATAGAGAACTACCCACGGGCTACTTTGTGACACATTGACATTTCTATTCCGCTCACGTGGCCTATTTGATATGTATCATGACCCTGCGCATACAAGCGGTTGCAGCAGTAGAATACAAATTCAATACAAGTTCATTTGATCATTGATGAACAAAGATTGGGCACGAACCTGCGTTTTATGCAAACGCTCCAAAATAGAGAAACACACACTTCCCGTTACCAGCAGCCGCTTCTAACACGTCTATCTGAAGATAGTATGATCATTTTCATTGTTGCAAGGACACAGATATTTCTTTACTACGATTGATGACTTTATTGAAACTACGCCAATCGACAACATGCGAGAACTAGAAAAACATTTTACTACATACAAACGGATTACTTGAGTTGCAATTATGTGCCATCAAACAAAACGGTGGTTGGACATCCTACCGAAGTCTTGCTCGAATTACGCAACACTTAAAGAAGATATATGCACATTAGATTTCGAGTTTGTGTACGGAACTATTTTACGTTTGCCTCGAGAAATGTTCGTCAACAGTGAAGTAGTTACCTATACAAGACTCGACAAGTTTTATCAAGAACCTACATCAGTATATGATCACAATCCGATCCGTACCTACGTCAACCTATGATGCGAGCAAAGTTTTGCCAGAATAGAGAATGTGTTCATACATTTGTTTTCGAGATGATGCAGCTAGAAACCCGCTTCAGCCGCCACACTTATGACCACACAAAAGTTTAGAGCGCCAGATTCTCAAGATATTTACAATTGTGATGAACATTAATCTTATGAATGTTTCAGTCCACCGTCTGAAGCTTGCTTTTATTACTTAATGTAAATCGTACCTGTACCTGACCGGAAACAAGAAAAAAATAATACACCTCTCGAGTAGTCACCTACAACTCTAGCTGTTGGACGCAGCATCAAGCTACTAGTACGGTTTTGCCACTTCGATGGTACGTTTTTAGAGAGGGGGCGATGAAGCCGATCTTTTGAAATTCAAATTTAACGCTAAAGCGACAATCAACAGTTGGCAATAGACATCTGAAGGAAAAAATTCTTAACGCATGCGATACAATGTTGTAATAAAAACGCTTAGGTTATCATATTGTTATTAAAATAAAGTTTGTTTTTACGTTAGGGTAAGTCTTAGTTATGGTTATTATAGACAAACTTACCCGCTACAAGTGTAACTCTAGAGGGTTCTTGTTTAATTGTCGTTTTATTATTTTCAAGTTCGTCGATTTTTTTAGTTCTTTGAAAGTTACAATGTGGATTAGTCGGCAAGTTAATCACTTCACTTTTTTTTTCTAGTTGCTTGTTTTAAATTGGTCGATTTCTTTCTTAGTCTTTATACATCTTTTTACGAAAATGGAGGTAGCGTTGGAAACTTCAGTTTTAACAATGACAGGTTTTTATTTAGTGTATAAACCAATGAGTTGGAGTTGGAGTAACGTGAAAAAACAAATTTTTATCTGTTTATATGATTCTACGTTTGCAGGACTTATGACTTACACCAACGTTGTTAACCTAAACACTGTCAGAATGTTTTTCGTACATGATTTTGCAGGTAGGTATAGGGAGTCCCGTAACATCCCAATTTGAAATACTAAAAAATGTTAATTGTAGACTTGTTCGGTTTTCTTATGAACACGACGTCACATTGCGCAGTGTACAAAAATGCGTTCGGTAATCAACTGTTAACACGTTTAAGTATTCAATCTAAAAACGTCCGTTGCCAATTTGCCATTGTTGTTATTGTATTTTGTTTGTGCCTGTTTCTCTTATTTGAATTGTGAATATTACTTTCAAGTTTTTTTTTCAAGTAAGCTCGTACAACTAATAGTTACTTTAATCAGTTGCACGAATTCATATTAAACATTGCGAGGTTATTGAACCTAAGCAATAAATTGATAATGTTTTTAGAATCTACTTATATTACGAGGTTATATGCACGAAATCGTGACGTCATGTTTATGAGAAGTAGTCTAATTTCGTTACTGTCTTTTAAATACTTTTGGTTTTTATACTTATTTTTTTTTTATTTTTTAACTAAATTAAACAGTTAGGAGTTCATTTTTTATGTCTTTTCTCAAGAAGCTTTGCTGTTTTGATGTCCGACTTTTAATGCGTATTTCTATTCCAATCTGTAATTTTCAAAGCATGTATCAGTGTTTTAATAATAGGTGTGAAGTGGATTCATTACTTGGAGTAATAATAAATCTGTTATACATGTATGAACATATAACACATACAAGGTCGCTGATAAATCTGGAAACAATCGATTATCGGGAAAAATATACAAGCACCGAAAAAAGTTTTAGGGTTCTTCAATGTCGACTAGACAGTAATAATTTTAATCATACAGGGTTGATCATAAAGGCGTGGAACACCAAAATTCCATTTTTTTTTAATTGAACACTGTATATTATTTGATACTTTAATTCTTCTTACAGTTTTAAGCAAAGTTTGTAAGAAGCTTAATGTACCTAAATTCAATCATTTCAGGGTTATCGAGTTTTGAAAATAAACGCTATTGTTTTAAAACCTATTGAATGAAGAACAATAATTAATGAAATGACGAATTCTTTTTGAAAACATTCTGTGGTTCTGAAAAGAACTGATTCCGATGTTTGTCATGATTGTTTGGAATCTAATTTTATAAGATGCTCAAAGTGTTCTCCATTGACCTTCTGACAATAATGAATTTGCTGAACAAAATTTTGCACTGTATTGAGAAAAACGTTTTGGGGAATATTATTAATTTTATGCAGTATCCTTGCTTGCAACTCTTTCATATTTTTTGGTCTAGTTTTATAAACAAAATTTTTTACATGACCATCCATCTGCCAGAAAAGGGGGGTCCGCTGGTAGATTTGGTTCGTTATTGTTCGGAAATAATCGAATAACGTCTGGAATAATTGATTCTTGCAAAACTGCTACACATCGAGCAGAGTTTAAATTTCCGTTTATGAAATATGGTCATTCGATAAGTCCACCAATAATACCACACCAAACATTTGCTTTTTGCGGTATTTGGGTGTGAACTTGTTCCATGCAATGTAAGTTTTTGTCTGACCAGTACCTACAGTTGTATCGATTCATTTGTCTATTTAAACAAAATGTTGTCCGAAGCCAAATGTGGTTGGCAGAGTTAAAATTTTGGCGCTACTTTTCCATAATAAATTCACAGAGCTCAAATCTGCGATCAAAATTTTTCCAGCTTTGCAATCTTTTGAATTAAATATTAACCCACACTGCGATTTAAAGCCAATTCTTATGTCTAATTTCTCGGATTCTCTACCACATCCAATACTACATTCAAAGAATTTTCTTCATTTGTAACGGTTACTGGTCTTCTATTTCTAGATCTACCTTTGACACCGCCAGTTTTGTAAAAACGATGTAAAGTTTTCGAAACTAGATATGGAGATTTATTCCCGGTCAGGATGCAACTCATTGAACATAATGACCACCAGAGCAAAGCTTCGTGTTCTATCACTATACCCTATTATCATTAAAATTTCGATACGTTCGGCTTTATTCAAACTTCCCATTTTGCACAAACATTGTTGACACTAAATGAATGTTTGACATTTGTTGGTATGATAACATTTCAAAACAAAAGATCAATGCTGCGTTTCTAAGAAGAAAGTCACGGAGCTTCAAATTTATAAAATCGGAATAAGTAATGTTGTCTTTTATATTTACATTTTACGTTTGTTTATTGGGTTCGTGTTAATTTAAAATAAGTTATGTTTTACCTTATTTTAAATAATATCATTAGTTTGTTTTTGAACTATGTATCGAATTGTTTCTACTTCTGATTGAATTGACTATTTTTGTTGATATTTCATAGTAAAAATGTTCGAATTATGGTAATACTAGCAACTGTTTTGGACCAAATATTCAATAAATTGTTTGAATGATTAAGTCATCAGACAGATCGACTGGCTGTATTTTAATTAATACAATTTCGATATTTCTTATATAATCATTTTCGTCGCATCTCTCAACATGGTCCTGGTGTATAAGTCTGGGAAACAGAAAACACATCATTATAACGTAGTAATTATTATTCCTTATAGTGAGTGAGTGAGATTAAGTTATCTTCTGCAATAACTTGAACTTAGAGACAGCGACCCACATAAAAGTTTATTGAAATTCTATAATACTAGATAAGATTAAGAACAGTGCTGCCGAAGAAATAGAAAATACTGTTATTGCCAATTTATTTATGACAAAAACAAGGAAAAGATACATAATAATACACAAAATTTGTTTTGTTTATGGCATCATCATCATGATTTTATAATATAGTAACAATATTTAACATACAATCTTACAAGGTTTTTAGAAAAACAGTTTAGATGTTGTATTTAATGATAAAATGTTTTTTAGAAATTGAGTATGTTACCCAAGATCACTTTATTAACACTTATTTTAAACTTAAATTGATACATCAAAATGGAAAATTGAATGTTGTAGGCTACGATAAACGACTTTTATGATGGATTATGTAAGAGGTTTAGATGCGGATAAGATTGATCGCGAATGTTGTCTAACAACGAAACTAAAACTATTTCATGCTCGAAAAATTGTATGGATGGATTTATGCAATTATGCAAGAGTTGGTTTTATTACTAATAAATCTAGTTGATTTATTATTTAAAAAGCTTTAAAACTTTGAAAATTTAACCATTTAAACAAAGTTATTGTGTACATTTAAACACTGCAATGTTTAAGACGGAATTATTTCATTAAAAAGGGCCTCGTTGTTTTTGGGAAATAAATAAAGTTAAAGGCGTATTTTATAGAAAATGTCAACAGAGAAGATGAAAGTTGTACTCCTTTAGGAAATCATAGTGTGATGTCATACAGCAGTAAATTCTTAGGTTGAAATATTGAGCACATTATTTTGACGAAAAATGTAAAAACTGTAATAAATTGTTTTAATTGATTTTATTTTAAATGTTGTTTAAATTTTTTTTTAATAAATAATATTGTTTATAATTTTTATAAAATATACTTACATTATTTTTTGTATATTTCAATAAATGCTTTAACATAAGCAAAAGTCATGTTTATATTCTTTTGGGGTATTTTCTCTGGAGATTTCTGAATTATTCCACGTCGCACATAAAGCACATTTTAAGAACTATCCTCTGTCCTTTTCCAGTTTCTCCACAAATATAACAAGTTTTTTAGACGTAAAATGACTGTAAAGAATACCGGGCTGTAAGTAAAATCAATATTATCTCACAAGTTACCGTCACATACGAGAAACACAAATTTTTGCTTCTTAAGTATACCAATAAAACCTTTAATTTATCTTTAATTTTAATACATATTTTGCTTTTAGGTTTTTACGAGGTCCTGTTCATAAGTTCTTGTTTGTGGACTAGGTTTTGCTTAATAGATTCTTTTAATTTAGTGAGTCAGGTGGTTCTGGTTAACCTTTGCGTTTGTGTTATGTTTGAGTTGTTTCTTAAAGGTGTACCTGAATATGATGTCAGACTTTGTTTGTGATTACTTTTAGCTAAATTTGTTAGTGCAATTAAAAGTTTGTTTTATTTCAAACCATATCTAAAAGTTTTATACAATAAAAAAAAGTTTGATATAGAAACTTAAATTACGTAACAATTTTTGAAATTGTTTAAGAAAATTTATATTTTGCAATTAGTTACAAAAAATAAAAGCGTTTTATTACGAATTATAACAAGTGTTATTTGTTAACGCTACAGGTTTATACTAAACGTATTTTGCAACAAACTTTGACTTGGTTAATGTTTAATAATTTTTATACAGGTTGCAGGTATTAATTTTTGTTTTGAAATCTCTACACTAATAGCAAAAAGTATTTAATATTCAAATTATTATAAAAACAAAAATCAGACTTTGTTGTTTTACTTAAACATGATATATGCAGTAGCTGAATAGTTAATACCAGTTTCTGTATTTACCAAATCTAAAACGTCTATATTTGCATTACATATTATATATAGATTAAATTCTATTTTATTTTCACTAATCATAAAAATTTGCAATTACAATCTATTCTGTATAACGTCAGCGCATTTCCGGAGATGCTATCGACTACCTCCAACCGTTCTCCGGCGAGTTGCCAGCTTTTCACCACCGTTTGTGGTAAAGCGCATGCGCGTCGTTGTTTTTGAACTATTATGCATTTAAATTCCCTTCTGGCGAATGGAGAATTGCCAGCGACTCGCCAGCGAACGACTATGAATACGGCTGTATATCACTCAAGTCGGTAGAATAACTATCTCAACATTTTAAGTTTCATAGAACTGCCTAACAAGGTTTGGAGTGTTTTCTGATAAAATCATAATTGTTTTTTTTTGGTTTAAAAAAAAAAACTCATTGCGTTATGTGCTTTTTTATTACAAATTCGATTGCAACCATCGTCTATGATTGCAGTTATTTGCATTGCGTAGAAATGAATCTTTTGTTTTTCTACAAATTTTTACTACAGCTAAATTACGACTCTGATTCAGAGGAGGATTGATATTTATTTTTTTTAGAAAATTAGCTATTTTGTCAAACACTTTTCTTATCGTTGTTTTATTTCTCATGATGTATTCCTTTCTTTCTTTTCGATTTCTCTTCTCTTTTCTTGTTCTATATTTTTCAGTTTTCCTTTGTTTGGTGTTGAAGTAAGAAAAGTAGCTTTCATCTTAAACTCGTTAACGGATTCTTATCAATAGAAGATTTAGTCGGTGGAACATAGTGTCCTGCCGCACTCATAGAACATGCCATCGTCATAGTTTACCTTGCTCGGCCGCTAAATTTTACAGTGGTGTTAAAAAGTCATGCATCACCCAAATCTATAATGATTTTTTGCATATTGTTCAAATTTTTTGCATTCTTTCGCTAATTACCTTCAACTATTTTCTTGTAATTAGCATATTATTATTGTTAATCCTAATTATTTCATTACAATACGTTATTAATAAATGTCCATTAAGCTAATCTTACAGAATTTCAAGAATAGACTATAAATGTAAAGTTTCTAATTACTCTCGTTAAAAGTTAATTTGCATGAAAAATTTTAATTATTCTTTGAGTATATAAAGACTGCAATTACTTAAAGATATTTATTTGCTTTTGGAATTTTGTCAAAAACTTCAAAATGCGTTCTAAACCGAAACAAACAAAATTGGCTGACGAAAAACGGTTTGAAATTATTTTTCGCTATAAACAAGGCGCTTCTAGTCGTGAAATCGCTTCCGCAGTGAAATGTAATCAATCTACAGTAATTCGGATTATTAAAAAGTACACCGAATCTGGAAAAATTGAAGACAAACCGCGTAGTGGACGACCAAAAAAACTTCGATTCGAGATGACTGTGTTAAGAAGAACAAGCCTGGCAGACAGAAGTCTCAATTCCACTGAATTAACCAAAATATGAAGCGAAGCTACTGGTGTAAGCGTATGCACGTCCACAGTAAGAGGAAGACTGCTTAGTTTTGGCTTTAGGGGATGTAAAGCTCGGAAGAAACCACTGCTTTCCGAGAAGCAAAGAATCCATCGTTTGAAATGGACCAAGGAACATCAAAACTGGACAATAGATCAATGGCAGAAGGTACTATTTAGTGACGAATCTACCTTTAACATTAACAACCATTCTGGAAATACATACGTCAGAAGGTTTCCTGGGAAGAATTTTCACCAAAATGTGTCCTTCCAACCATTAAACATCCGACCTCTGTCATGATATGGGGTTGCATCTCCGCCCGTGGAGTTGATCGACTACATGTCGTCTCGGGAATGATGAACAGCACCAAGTACATCGATGTATTGCACAATAAGATGCTACGTAGTGGAAAAGATTTGTTTGGCGAAGAAGCGTTCATATTCCAAGACGATAACGCACCTTGTCATCGATCAAAACAGGTTAAATTGTGGTTGGAGACCAATAAAATTGAGAGATTGGACTAGCCAGCCCAATCCCCAGACCTGAATTCAATCGAAAACTTGTGGCAAAGAATATCAAACATAATATCAAAAAGAAAACCGACAACGAAAGTGAAATTAATCGAATCTTTAATTCACGCCTGGCATCACTGTATTTCGAGAGAAGAACTGGAAAAACTGATTAATTCTATGCCAAAAAGGTGTCAACTAGTCATCAAAAGCAAAGGGTGGCCGATTACATATTAAGATTAGTTTGTATTAGAATATTTTGATAATGTTGTCCTAATTTATCATTTTGTCCAATTTTTGTAATTTTGAATAAAACTTTGTCTAACTGCATTCTTTCATTATTGTTTCATTTTATTATTCTGATTAAGTTTTCAGGTAATCTAGAGTCGATATAGAGATTATCGTTGAAATATATTTCAGTGAAGTGCGTTAAAATTCATTTTTCATTAATTTTATCAGGTGATGCATGACTTTTTAACACCACTGTAGCTACTTTTCTATTACCATTGAGATCAACATGTTTTGGTAGTTTACTTAATTGGTTCAGCTTGAACACTACTTTCATGCATGTTGACTGGAAAATTATATTTGTCAAAAACAGTTTTAAAATTTTGCAAACAATTGCTGCTTGTTGAATGCCATTGTTCTCACTACACTGGTTTTTTAAGGCACACGTAGTGAGAAACGATTTCTTTTCATGAATTTTTTGTTCAATCTCTACCCGCTTATTTGGCGTTTTTATTAAATCAATGCTTGATTCAATTTTTTTGTGCATATTGATTTTAGAGTAAGTCTATATGAACGCAAATCTGTCTTAGTATGGTCTACTGTTTGTTTTTCTAGTATTTCAGTAAATACAGGTCGAAACCGCCCCAAAAACTTTACTCCGCTACCAATTTTTACCCTCTTCGGAATGGTAGATTTATCGTAGCCAAAGGTTTTCCCATTTTTTGAAATATATGTTCTACTCCCTTCACTCTCCACCTTGTCTTAGTAAATCCTCAGTCAATGGTTTAAGGTTGTAGACTCTGAAAACTATATTGTTACGTATTTTATTATTAAAATTAATTTATTTAAACGACTAAACATATGTTTTACTTATACTAGAAATATATACACTGTTAAATTAACCGAACTAATTAAATCTAATAATATTTAATAATAACACTTACACGATAATTTATATCACTCACACGAAGATAAGATAAAGTCCGCGGATAGCTTCATACACTTGTTTACACTAAAATTACGTACAAGATTATTTTCGGTATATTTATCTAGACACACGTGCTAACGACTTATTTATTTAGTTGTTGAATAATCTTCTTAACACTGCAGGCTTCGCATTACGGAAATAACTGACCTACGATTTGTTTCGTCGGTATATATACACATTTGGAAATCCTTCTCGAGTGTTCCCTATCTTTCGGTATATCTTCTAGAAGATGGAGAACAACTTCCAGAAGGCTCTTGCATTTGCAGATAACTTCTCGAACGTTTCAATATAATAAGTAATTCGTTATTCTTGACCACAGGAGCTCACAGTTTTCAGAATCATCACAAAGAGGTAATAACAATTATAATATTTAAAAGATGCATCCTTGTTCCATCAGACATGCGGACGTTTACCGCAAAATGAATGTTTAGATTGAGCCCGGTGTGCCTGGAGAAATATAACTGTAACCGAAAATGTGAAAAATATTGTTAAAGAGTTGAGTTTTTCAGAGGCACGTGCTTTTACTGCGGGCACTTCTGCAGTGTACTAATCGAGTCACGCCTTGGTGGATGAATAGCAATGCATGTGTCCCTTGCTACGCGAGTTAAGATTATTGCCCTATACGGATGTTTGCTTATATTTTAGTTTAACAAACAAAATTTTCGGTGGGCAGTAATGAAATACGATCGATTTCTGAGCACATTTATTAAGCTTTTTTGTTCAAATAGAAGAGGACACAAAACTAAAGATAACATGCATTAGACTGTTTTCTCAACAAAAAAAACTCATTTTGATGCTTTTGTTCAAGTCTACAAGCTCCTAGAGCTTGTTTACTGAAAAATGAATGGCACGTGTTTTCACTCTCAATTTGGTGTGCATTGTAGTCAATAATTCTTTGGAATTTTGCGTATGATCGCCTAAGAATTGCGTTAAAAGTTTGCTATTGGAGAGTTTTTGTAGATTAGGCGAATGTATTTTTAAAAGTCTTGTCAAGTGATAGAACAGGATTTGATTTAGCTTTGGGCCATTTATACCAGCTGTCGATGTTTGCCGGACAATTCTCGTAACGAGAAGATATATCAGTTGAACAATAATGATTTATCTTTGCCATTGTAGCGTTTTTCATCTCTTGGACAAAATCAATAATGTTTCTAATTGCCAAGCCGTAATAGATTGTTAGCTTTTCTATTATGCTTTCTCTAGCAGTTAGCCGTGTACCCATACGCTTTTGTATGTGTCCAACGCCCATTTTTTGCAACAGGGCATTCGTCACCGAATGGATTCATCTTCAAGATACCAACAAATGTTTTCGAATCGCCATGATCGATGTAATTAGTATATCTTACTATGAATTGTTCACCAGATCATAAAAACCTTTCCAGGATTGAATCCATCATTCTTCAAATTCATCGTCCTTTAATTTTTTTTTTTCAAGGCACATGAGTGACAGTACGCATTTTTTACAATGAGGCTGACTACTTTTCTAAAGTAATTGCAATGAGAGTTGTTACACCAAACAATAAAGTAAAGCCACGTTTTATCCAGGATCTATTGACGGAAACTTTCGAATGAGTGTGATTCTCGAATTTTCTATATTTATGCTTTATCCTTTTGACAGATTTTTCACAAACACTTTTGAACATTGATTTCGCCGTTGAGTGAAAATGCTGCACTGTCTTATCGTATATCCATAAGACCACCAAACATATTTATGTCTTCTCATCCAACACTAAGAAGTCTCATAAGGACGTACACGATAAGATTATTTTATTATCTAAGCTTTGCTGTAAATTTTATGTTTTGTTTGTACGATTTGCAGATTACTATATCAGCAATCGCATGAAAAACTGTGAGAAAGTAAATAATTCTATATCAATGAAATGGACTTACACAATTATATCTTTGAAACTCGCAGTCAGCAATTTTTTTTTACTACTGTTTGTATCAGATTCAGAGCAAAACTATTCGTTGACGCTATAACTGAAATGCCCAACAGATAAAATTAGGTTACCTCCCACAAACATTTACAGAAATTGCATGATTGGCTAATAATTTTAATTGCGTGTAAATCGACATGTGTAAAGCCTGATGCACTAATCACTCAGATCGAGCGGAGGAGCGTGCACTTGAGATCAACCGAGCACTCTCAAACCTCTACGACGCTCTGCTGTTTTTAGTCCTGTATCTTCGAAAATATTTAGTTTTTACTATTTTGGGTACATATTCTTGGTATAGATTTTTTAAACAATACCATCTGAAGTGGTTTGCTAGTCAGTTATGACGTGTGGTGTGGTTAATTGAGAATATCTGGGATTTAGTATTGTACTACTTTTTTTATAGCTTTCTGTTTGTAATTTTTTTATATGCGGCAGTAGCTACTGTTTCTACAAACCCCTTGTTAGGTAGTGGCTTCATTTTCTGTGTTTCTTGGTGTCATTTTGGGATTATCTTTATTTAATACATTGGCATCATTGTACATTTGCATTCCACTCTTTTTTCACGATCTTAAGGTTTTCTTCGAGGTCGAGGTTTTTAGTGAGTTTTGTCATTTTTATGGATGTCACTCTTCGTTTACTGTCATGTTCCATCTCCGGTATATAGGTGTTGCTTATAGTATTGTGGCGTTTATATAAACTAAGGACATATACTTTTGCTTAGAGTATTGCATTATTATTGGAAATTTTGTGACATATGTTTTTTTTTTGATATTGATGATATTGAAATATGGATGAACTTTAACGTTATTATCGAAACCGATTTCTTTCAGTTGTTTTTATACGTTGGCCTTAGCAAACTATGTTTTTTTTTATTATCGCTCTTTCCATAGCTACTATAATACTCAATACCTCTAATTCTTACTTATCACTCTATTCTTTCGTCTTTAATGTGCTTGACCAATTGAGTATTGAATTTTCAATAATGCATTGGGTTAGATGTTATCTGTATGAGTATGATTTTTTTAAAATTTGGTAATAAAATATGGTTAGCATTTAACAAAAAAGTAGAATATAGCTCATATTTAGAAAAAAATTCATAGGTTTAGTATTTTTAGTATGTAATTTAACATTTTCAGACAATTTGTTATCTATGCTGAAATTGTAACAATCTTTTTTTTTAAATAAAATTTGAGGTTTCCAGTTATTAAATAAATGGATAAAACAGTTGAAAAAGAATATTAATCATTACTAAAGGTAAACTGTAAAACTTTTGTTATATTGTAGTTTTACATTAACTACACGTTGTAGTAAAAGATGAAACATTGTAGATCCTGCGGTAGGATGTAATTTTAATAAAAACCTTGCAATGTATCGATTATTTATATTAAAAAATTCTTGGCGTGAAGTTTCTTGAGCAACGTAAATAAATTTCCACATTGGTTATCACTATCTTGCTATTTATTTCGTATAAAGAATTTATTACGTTTATATTAATTCTTGTAAATTACGACATAGAATAAAATGAAGTAACACTATCATATCTCAAGCTCTCTTTTGCTGAAGCGCTGAATATAAATTTAGTTTAGAAAATACTTACGCGCTTTTCAAGATTTTAGAGGAAAATTTGGGACTATATCAAAATGTTCAATCGAGAATATAAGTAACAATTTTATTATGTTAGTAAAACAGCGTCATATTTTTATTTTATGTTTCAGTGTATATGTAGGTGTACCGGCATGCGCACGAATTTAACCCCATTGCTTCTGGAAGCTGAAGGCTACCAACAGTTTACAACAGGTTCTCCTTTCAATGTAGTGCGCTATATGAAGCACCCTTAATCAATTAATTATGAAGTGACGAGTGGTCAACGCCAATTATATTTAACAAATTCAAAAATCATTACGCTAAAGTGAATTTCACGTTATTCAATGTCCGGATTATATTTATCAACCGATAGTTTAAATTCTACAATTTACATTTTATTATAAAAAAACAATGCAGGTTTTGTTTTATTTTTTTTTGCATCGATTTTTGCATCGTATGTTAAAATATTAAATACATAGCTTACAGTTCTCCTAAGAGAGTTTGAAATTTATGTTTATTGCTCATCTTTTTAAGGGTTTACTGCAAACATGACAAGAATGATTCTTCTTGTAAGTGCTACATTTGTAATTATTCTGGTGATAAAACTTTATGGATTATTTGAAAAACTAATTGAATTACCCCATATTTTCTACAAATATTATTGTGTTATTTTGCAAAGGTTTGATACAGTAGACTTAAATAATTATTAGTGGAGGACTATGTTTGTTTGGAAGCATTGCGTCTCGCTCGAAGGTAAGGATATTGTTGTTCATCAATGTTACGTACTGATTAAATACGTTAAATTTTAATTAATTTTTTAAACGCAAATGTGTTGGAGAAGTTGTTGACTCAAGACGCACAAAATTTTTCGTGCGGCGAATCAATTTAGTATTTTTTTAGTTATATTTCAAATACACGGAATCGCAATAAATAGTTTGCAGTTGACTTAAACGTTGCCTTTATATATTTTTTTCTAACATGACATTTTTTTATGATTATGTGTAAATTTCGTGCGTTTTTATTGAACAAGACAAGTCGCAAATATATCATAACACCATCGTGTTTTCCAAATTTTAAAATTTGTTTTGAGTAAAAGAGTAGTCGGAAATGCACGTTTAACGGATTACGGATAATTGTGTACGATTCTTTGCAACTAAAATGTTTGATTTATTTTATAAAATTGACACCAAGTTATAATTAATGCAGCTTGAATAGTTTATATAGGTACATATTATTATTACACAATCGTTATTAGTTAATAACAAACGCAGGCCCGCGCCTAGCACTTTTGGCGCCCTTGTGCAAGTTTAAAATAACGCCCCAAATTTGTATTACGTTTATATGTGAGTACAGATACGGATTAAGTTAGATATTATCCACTATTGAAAAATAATTTTAAAAAGTATTTTCATAAATTTATTTTCATTTTTATGTTTTACAAGTACAAGCCATAAGCCATACAAGTATTTTTTCATTGAGGTACATAACATAATTATAAACATATAGAAAACAGAAATATATTCTATTTCTATTCAAAATTTTTCTATTTTAGTTTCAAATGTAATATATGGTACAAAAGCACAAGAAATAAAAAAATATTTCAAACATTAAAATTACTCGTCTATATCACACGACAAAACTGATCGACAAATAAAAACAAAACAATATATCTTAATAATGCAACATGTCACCTTTTAAAGGTTAATATCCAGGTATTAGGTATTGTTAATAATATTTTAGCTAAGTGAATTGAGCTTTCCTTGCTTTAATTTTTGCAAATTGTTTAATTAAATCTTCGGTGTCTAATTCTGTAGTTGGTCCGTTTCTATTAAAATGATAACAAGATTACTTAGTCGGTTTTGCCGCATGATCGATCTTAAATAGTTTTTTTATTATTTTGAGTTTTGAAAAAGATCGTTCTGTGGTAGCAACAGAAACCGGCATTGTTAATAAAATACGAAGTATTATGCTCGTATTAGGAAAAGAATCCACTTAGTTGTTAACTGTTATATAATTTAAAGTTTTTTCTGGAGAAGTAATAACTTTGTCATCAAAATTTTGTAAATATTGCAATTCTTTAACAAGTTCCACAGCAGTTATATCTCGTTCATTGCGAGTTTTGCCGTTTAATAGATTTTCTAAATTGTTCGTTTTCAGAATAATTTTTAAATTTATCAATATTCCATAAAAACGCGAAATTATTAGAGTAAGAAGAAAGTAATTGGAATCTCTCATCCACTGATGTTATGATTACGTCTAGAGCATTAAAAAAACAATCAACTTTGAACTTTAAAGTTTCGTCGTGGATCGGTTCAACGTCACAGTCATAATCAAAATGTTTTTTTTTATTTTTTGCAGTCTTAGACTTTGTTTTTTGAATTTAGGTTCTATGTGCTGGATGCTATTTCTTTAGAATCAATCAATAGATCATTAAACCTTTTATCGGAGCGATAAGCTTTCAAAAAATTATTCAAATTATTTAAATTATTACAACACTGAGCAACATCAAAGCTCGGTTTTTGAATAATTTTACTAACGATGTTAACTTTACTTAAAATATTATACCACAATATAAGAATGCAAATGAACTCAAAATTTTGCAATTTTTGGCCAACGATGCAGCCAAATTTTTTACGTTATTTGCAAAATTTCTTTCGCTTATTTCAAACAGAGCATCATAAACCTCCCCAAGTTGATACCTTAAAGAAGTTATTACATCTATTCTACTAAAGCATCGAGTATCCAATAAAGTTTTTAAAGTTAAATTTGTTACATCAGATAAATTAGATTTCAGAATTGACCAGCGTTTAGTAGAAGCTGAAAAAATACAAACAGTGCTTGAACTAAAGAAAAAAAATTGATGCTCAAAGTATTCGATTTAACGGCTAGTGTTGCACCGAAGCGGCATGTTGACCGAATAGCCGGATACCGAATATTCGGCTATTAATTAGTCCGAAGCTTCGGTGATTCGGCCGAAGCAAGTCTGTACATCCTCTTTACTAAAATAAATACTATGCTTAATTTTTTAATGAACATGTAATATGTATTTATTAAATTTACGAAAAACGAAATACATTATTTTTACAAAATATAAAACTGAAGCTAAATAAAATTATGTACTAATATTCAAAGTTGATTTTTTTCAAGTTATGGTGCAAAAAAAGCAATTTTTCTGCATTTTTAGGAAGTAGCCTGTTTCTGGTTTCTTCATAAATATTTCCTATTTCAGAAAATAACCTTTCACTGTAAACGCTCGTCGATGGTGCAGAGAGAAATTTTCTGGCAAGTTCAGATAATATTGGAAACTATATTTTTCTTTCTTGCCACCATTTTATTGGGTCATCTTTTCTGTTGATTAATGGTACATCCAAATAGGTTTTTAATTCTTCTTCAATTTGAGTTCTTTTCGTAGATTTTTTATTGGTGAATGGTTTCGATTGAAGTTGGCAAGCTGAAGCACCAGCTATTTCATCAAAATAGTCCCATACGTTTTCTTGTGATCTGTTTTTGTATTTTTGAAGGCATGTCTTCGTCACCGGAGTCATCGTGTTCAGGAATTTGATCAGGGTCAGGGGCATATTCTTTAACTAACATAAGCTTCATTTGTTCTACTTTATCTTTGTCAAAAAAGGCAGTCTTGAATCTTGCATCTAGCAACGTAGATATTACATAGTATTTATTTTCAAAAATTGATTGAAATCGTTGTTTTAATGCTGCACACATAGTATCTTTCATGATTCCGACACCAAAGAACAAATTTTCTTCATATTCGTTTGATAAATATTTTAGTAAGGTTGTTACTGTAGGAATAATTTCTGATATTAATGACATATCTGAGCTCATAGTCTTTGTAAATTGTTCAAATGGCTCTAGTAAATTTAGTAATGGTTGAATTAGTAACCACTGATTTGTGTTCAATGAATTTACATTATTATTATCTGCAGTATATATGCTTAGGACTCTCTTTTGTTCGTGAATACGTTGAGGCATGTAATAGGTAGAGTTCCATCTAGTCTCTACATCCTGCAACATTTTTTTATGAGGAAGGTTTAACTCGGTTTGTATATTTTTCAAAATTGAGCACGCTTTTGAAGAATGGTTAAAATGACTTACAAGTCTCCTTGATGTTGCTATTAAATCAACTACTGACCTTTGAGATTTTATCCCTTCAAGTACTACTAACTGTAAGGTATGAATAAAACAAGAAGTATTCTCCATTTGAGCGTTCTTACAAGCTTTAACAATATTGGCGCCATTGTCCCTAACTATTAAATGAATTTGTGATAAATTTATATCCCACATTTGAACCATCTCCTGAATCTCATTCTTGATAGTTTCAGCTGTATGGCCACCAGGAAAATGCTTGCAATTTAAAACTAAGTTGTTACACTCAAAATATTCTGATAACCAGTGTCCAGTAAAACTGATAAAAGTTTCATTTGTGTTGGAACAAGTCCATATATCTGAAGTAAAGGATATATACTTTACAGTTTTAATTTTATTTCTTATAGTTTTGACAACCCGATCATATATTTCAGGAATTATATTTATCACTAAAAAATTTTCTAGGCGGTACGTTATAATTTGGAGCTACTTTGTTCAAAAGTCTTTTGAATCCTGTATTATGGACAACATAATATGGCATATTATCCAATGCAATCATCTCTGCTATATAAATGTGTAATGATTTAGCACGTTTGTCGTTAATATCCCACTTTTTAGAAACTTCTACAACATCGTACAATGTCTGCTGTGATTGCTGTTTATTACTGTTACTAGTTTTTAGTTTCTGACGTACTTGACTTTAAGATTTCTGTATCCTTTTGTAAGATTTCGTATTCATTTAGATGTAAACGTTTCATATGATTTGTGAGCGAAGTTGTTCATGCATTTTTTCCAGTTCCGCCGCGAGATATTTGTTTTTCACAAATTGTACACTTTGCAAATTTTTGATCTTCACATATATTATAAAATTTCCAAATATTACTTTTTTTATTGCTCATTGTACTAGTTAATACTCACTGTAACACAGCCCGTTAAAAAATGAACTTGACGTCGCTAATTATAACAATCAGACTAAGCAGAGACAAATTGGTAGGTTCAAACCAGAAAATTCCTGATTCGGCCGAAGCTCCGTAATATAGACCGGAGCCCGAATATTTGAAAAATGGCCGAAGCGGCCGGATACCGAAGCAGAACCGAAGCATCGGTGCATCACTATTAACGGCATCATTGACGACTAAATTTAAGGTATGATTGCAACCAGGATTAAAGAAAGCTGGCGGATTGACTGGTTTTTTTATCGTTATAAACTTTGTTTGACATTGTTGTTTGTTGGTTTATCTTTTTTTTTACTTTTGAGTTTTGAGGCGCCGTCGTGCACCACACGACTTTGCCTTTATGTACGGCGCGGGACTGCAAGCATGCGAGTTATGACTTAACTGTCTTTAAAAAATTGTAACTTTATTCGGACACGCAATTTACAATTCTAATTCGTTTTTGTAACATTTTTTTTAAATCTACGACAGTGTGCTAAAGATAAATAATAAAACTGTTAGCTGCCAAATTGATATGTTTTTTGGTCGACAGTTGGTCGCGTAATTTATGAATTATTCCAAACCTATTTCTGAACACGAAAATTTCTATAGACGTTTTCAAGTCTTGATCTTTGCTATGGCCTAAAAAATAATCTTTTGGAACATCAACTACTAAAATAAGCCTTTTTCAATTTACGATACGTACATATGCACTGTTTGTAAGACGTTTCTTTTTTACCATCTTTATTGATTTGTACTCTCTGATTATCTTCTACGTAAGAAGAAAAAATAATTTTATATGGTTTTTCCAAAGCATTTTAGTGTAACCATCTACATTACCGAACCACAAACTTTCTGCACCCTCATAGAGCTGTTTTATGTGTATACTGTCACGCCCCAACTTTTTAGATATTTCATCATTAATCTCAACTATTTTATTTTGTGTTTTATTTGAAATGGACTGTGCCTTTGATAGTGTTGTTTTCTTTATACATTTTGAAATAACTTGTTTGAAGTACTTCAATTACTTGCAAACTTAACCCACAATAAAGAAAAGACAACGGCGGGTCTGGTATTGAAGAGTGACGTGGGTAAAGCAAGTAATTCAATCACCTTTATAGCACTGAAGGAATACATAGTATAACACATATAAAATAAAAGTAAATTTATTTTAAAATCGACGTCTGTGCAAATATCTTCAAAAATTTAATTATAAATATACCAAACTCTCAAGTTAAGCAACACACTGTACTAGTAAGTAAATCATTAAAGTAGAAACATTTATGATTTGAAATTGAACTTTATCAATATGAATTTGATATAAATTGAATGGTGCAGAGCAAATCACGCCCTAAGCTTGAATGATCTAAACGTTAATTATTACACAGACTACATGTGATCAGATACAAACGTATACTCAGTCGCAGTACATACAGTCGACAGTAAAAGGCGTTGAAAAACAAAATGTTACTTACAATTTACAATTCTTTGCTGGTACTAATAAAGGTGCAACTATCTTTAAAAGCTAAAACTAAGTATATCACAGTGATATCACAAATAGGAATAATTAAAATATGGAACTCGACATTAGGTGCCGAAGACGGTCGCAACTAGATAATTCTTCCAACTTACGACAGACTGTACCGAGTGATTGAAAAAAGGATTTTTAACATAACAACATCAAACTCAAAACTTCGTTCTTGGTTGGAATGAATTTTAATGCATTTTATAATTATGCTAATTTTGTTTTTGTTTTGTTTTATTAGCACGTTGGCAGCATTACTCGCGTTTTGATTAGATAAAGGATAAGTTTTTGGTTATTTTGTAAAATAGTTTACTGCTACCAGTTTACATATATTTATTTTCTTTTTTTCGAAATTATTCTTACGAGAATTTTTTTGTTACTTAATTGCTAGCGACTATCTCAGTTTGATTCGGTAAGTGGTTCGTAGGTTTCGAAGTGCTAATTATAAAGCAATTTAAAAAGGCGCCATAACGATGAAAGGTTAGGATGGGATTAAATTTATCCAAAGCCGAAAGAAAACAAATAGCAAAACACAGTTTGTAACAACGAGTATATTTATTTTATCGAAGAAAGAGGAGTTAGAAAAAAGAAGATAAATTTACATAGGTGCGATCAAACGCTAGACCGTAGGTCAATATTATAGACAATAATTGTTGCAGTAAGCCCCTTTCGGTTTGGCAACAAGTCGTACAGAAAATTAAACTTGTCTGCTTAACATTTACATTCCAAAAGAATAAATTTATATTTGTAAATTATAACACGAAAATACAAATCTAGATAACACAGAGAATCAGAGCGCACCGTTATAAGTTTTATAGTTAATTGTGATAACAACCTGATATGTGCGTACGTGTGTACAACCGACTGACAACGTAAATAAAAAGAATTATAGTAGAAAATATAATACTTACAATTTAGTTTTCCTTCGAAGAATGCAACTAGCTAGCAGCAGCTCCTATAATTTCCTGAAACTTGCTAAAATATAAAAAAACACGTACATACGGTGTTATCACAAGTAAATTCCATTCGGTTCATACGATTAATATGAAAACCAAATACGCCGAGTTTTCCTCAAATTAATTATGTTATTTTGGTAAGTATAGTAATTTAGCGAAGGTTTCGATATTTTCAATTAACGTGGCGTGACGTCGCCATAGGAATTTTTCTAATAAACTAAGTTTTAATATCTCCACATTAATAGAATAACGTGTGGGTATCCAGAAACCGCCAATGAAAATGAAAATTAAAGTAAATCGCAAAAATATGAACCAATGCTTATCCCAGAAAAATTTTCACAAAGCAGCGAAAATACTCTACCAATTTATACTATGGATGAGTGTGAGTAATTAGAAGTGAAAACTTTGCTAGGCACTCACGTTAGAACATGTACGACAAAGATCGGAAAAATAAGTTTTCTTCCATCAATATATTGATCAAACATTAACGAGCTGACAGCAATCACTCCCAATGCGACGCAAAGTGGGCGAACCGAAACCCTTTTAAGATAACAAATATCTACAGATATTTTTACAAACTGTTCGTATCATGGTTTTATTGTAGTTTTGTTCTTGGTTGGTCTGTTACTCGTGACTCAAGTTTAGCATTTTATGGCTCTGTTCCTTTACAACTTTTTTGTAATAGACTAAATAAAACCTATTTTCGATTTTGTGAAGAATTTTTTTTAAACCAAACAATTACACAATATTAAATTTTGATTATGAAAACAATTTGCTAAAATATCGGTAACGGACAGCTTTTTTTTTTTAATAAGAATTTTACTTCACGTATTTGCATTTTTTAGGTAAGCTATTAAAGTTATGTTGCTAGATAACACAAGACAGCGATCTAAACTATAAGTTAAAATATCTACACATGTACACAAAGACAAATTAAGACTGCCAACTTAACTATGTTGAAGAAACTATTTTAACGCATAACGTATAGACACAGTAATTACCACAGGACGATTTACAATGCAGTAATAAAATACGTAGGTACACGCTATCAGCCGTACAAAAAACTAAACCATAAGACACAGAAAACTTGACAACGAAGAGTAGCATAAAAAATTGATTTTTCAAACAAGTTACACTTAGTTACAAACAAGCGAAAGTAATCGATTTAGTACAAAGCTTATTATTCCATACAAAACAACGCCGCTTTAGGTTCGACTAAAGCGACCAAAAATGTTGAGTAAATTGAATACTCGCATGCGAAGTTTCTTTGACTAGATCTAGTCGACGAGGTTGAGCAACACTTCACGCTAAGATTAGAATAAGATTCGAACACAAATACACGAAGCAAAGACATAAATCGATACTCTATTACGTGGTTTTTCTCGTAACTTAAAAGAGCGACTACCAACTCAGTTGTTCTGGTGATTGAATCGTAAGCTTTGTAGTGCTAAATTATAAAATAAATTTTAAAAAGACGCCAGAACGATGAAAGACACTGTTTAAATCTACCCGAAGCTGTAATAGAACAAATATCAAGATAGAAGTGGTAACAATGATTATATTTATTTTATCACAGGCAGCGGTTCACGTTATAAGTAAATACATAATTAGATGTATAAAAATTTGATCAAACGCTAGTACGTAGGCCGGTATCACTAACAAAATACTAAATGAGCCTTCGACTAGGCAACACGTCGTAGAACAAAGTGTTCTTGTCGGCCTAACGTTTACATTCAGAAGAGAAACGAATGTACTTCGTCCTTACAATTAACTGACCACCAAAATACTAAGAATTAAAATAGAAAGTATAATACTTACAATTAGTTTTCGCTAAAGCATACAACTAGCTAACGGCAGCTTTCCAGCATTTCTTAATTGAAATCTAACAAAGACGTATATACGGTGTTATCACAAGTAAAACCCATTTAATTCATACGATTACTGAAAATAAACGGATACGCAGAGTTTTCCTTAAAATAATTTCGTAATTTTGGTAAGTGTTTCCTCCAATACGATAATAATTGCATCCAACCTCTCGAAGGTGTAGATAGTGTTAGCTGCAGTGGCGTGACTCAGAATAATTCTTATACAGAGGACAAACATCATACTAAAACACATAACAACTCAATACTTAAATACTACGCAAACATGCTACTATTATCGTTAACTTGAACGGATGTTTAGTTGACTATTTCGCCCTGATGGCGAAGTTTGTTAAATTTGCATACAGGCAGCAAAAAAATTATTGTGGGAAATTGGCATCGACAAAATAAGGGAGTAATTTCCCGTGCTTGAACACGTGACCCATAAGTGTTTTTTTTACCTCACGTCAGCGAAAATTTCACAAACCATCCTTGCACTAAATTTTAATTGTATAAATGCGTGATTGCTAAACTTGAAATATGAAACTTTCGGGGTCACAAGTGTATTACAAAATCCACAATGCGGTGTCAATTTACACAAAATATACAGCGTAACGAGTAAGAAAATTATACACGTTACAATTTTACCTGCAGATTTTTTTCGATCTGTAATTAATTGAGAACGTAATAGAACCGTCCTTCTTGGTTAATATCACCGGAAGCTAGGTTACCAACAAAATTACATAAAATATATGCTAGAAGAATGTATTATCAAAAGAAGGCGTCTTGCATGTTGCCAAACTGGTTTTGCAAACCCTAGTATTAGCTTTTTGCGCTATCAAATTCGGATTTATCTTTAACGTAAACACAGTTTGACATTGCATTATTATGCTTTCTAGTTTTTTTATTTTTTGGTTTTAAATCATGACAAGAAGACAAAACCGTTTGTCGTAGTATTTGAGGGAATTTCTTTTCAGTGTTTTACTTTTATTATTAAAACATATGACTATCGACAACTTTGGGTGATACGCTCCAATTCCAATAACAAGATTTTTTTTCACTAGTAATTTTGTGATTGTAGGCACTATGTGTAATCATTCTATACTTTTTTTGGGAATTACCGTTTACATACACTAATATCTTTGTTATAATCTTAATTCTTTTTTTTTAGTGAAGGAGTAGTTCTTAGCCGTCTACGTGAAGTACACTTCTATCTAGGTTTGATGTCAATTTGTATTTTTTTTATCACGTTCATAAAGAGAATAGATTTATTTGTCGTGTCAGCAACCAATACTCGTTGACGTTGTTAGCATTCTGTCACATCTTTGACACAACAACAAAAGAGTTTTTCGTTTTTTTATTGATTACAAAGATTCTACTGATTTCGTTTTTGGCAGTCGCTTCATGAATGCTAATTTGTGCGTTTTTTTTCGGGGTTTCCAACGACGTTGTTTTTTGATGATTTCTTTAAGATAACATCGATAACATTAGTACAAATGAGCACCACATAACGCATTTTGAAACTTTTCAACTCGTGTCTCAATTTGTTATAAACTTGTGGATTTTGATGATTATCTTTCAAACGTGGTTTGATTTTTAAATTTAACGTATTGGTTCTACATAGATAAGCCTTCGCCTTTTCAATTTTTGCTTTATTTCTAAACAGTTTTAAGTGGGTTTTGAATAAACCGCAGGCTAAAATCACAAGGTATAAACATTATAAGGTAACAATGTCAATGCATATCTGAAAATGCAACCAGAGTGAACCACTGGACGGCCATTTCGCTCTACAGCAGTGAGTGAGTATTCTTCTGTACTTCCACAAATTGAATTACGCGGGTATAAAATCAGCTTTTAACGTTTCTATCTCTATAGCGATTTACACACTATTATTCATTTATACTATTAGATGGCTCTGCTATCTTATTTCACTCATGTTGATCACATAATTTGTTGATAGAAAGCTATAGGACTGTCAATGCATTTTTGGTACTGTACTGTAGTGCGAAACGGTCGTCCAGTGGTTCACACAGGTAGCATTTTTACATTTGCATTGGCATTGTTATTTTACAATGTTTATACGTCGTGATTTTAGCCCGCAGCTTATTGAAAATTTATTTGAATTAGGTGGGTATACAATCAGCTTTCAATGTTTTCATCTCTATAACCATTTACATACTATTATTTTTTTTACTCTTCTAGAATCTTGTTTTTCCATCTTTTTGATAATCTTTTTTTTTCTGTATTATTATTTGTTCATTGTAATAGCAAATGCTTTGAAGACCGGAGTCTATACTAAGATAACCCTAAAGGCGTTCTCATCTTAGTTTTTTCCATTGTTTGGATTTTTTTTAGTAGACATTTTTGTACTGCTTTTCTTCTATTTAAAACTTGATTTAAATATTACGTGTTATTTTTGTTTTGTTCTAAATCTTTTCAAGTTTTTGTTATTATTGTGAAGTTTTAATTGAAGCTTGCTGCGTTTTTAAGTTTTCTCTTCTTCCAGTTTTACTTATGATAATTATGTATTATAATTATTAATACCAGTTTTTTTTTGCTTTTACATTGGACTTCCAGAGTTCTTCTGAATTTATTATAATGTACTAAATGTTTTTTGTAACTAATAGCTCTTGGTCTTTTGCTTTGTAATTTAGTTAGTTTAGTATTACTTGGTTTACTTATTTGTGACTTACGCTATACTTCCATTAAACGTTTTAATTTCATTTCAAATATTCTTAATTATTGTTATGTACTATTGCGATATGTTTAAGTCATAATTAAATTAAAATAGATTTAAAATGCTTATTGATTTTTCAGTCTTAGTACGTATTATGTAATAGCCACTGAGGCAAAGTCAAATTATACTATTTTTATAAAATCAATAAACTAGTCTCTAACATATTGCATTTAGGGTGATCAGACGTTTAATTCAATTGCAAACGGTTCTAATAAAAAGTGCAGTTCACGTTTGGAGTGATTTATTGAAGTGCTGAGGAAGCAGGTGATTGCTTTATACTTACTGCTTATTTACTTCAGGTGGAGTTTGATTTTTTGAGTTCAGGAAGCGATATTAATATTAATATTTATATTTGCAAAATTTTGATGCACATCTATGTGTATTATCGTTGATGTTATGTTGACTTAAAGCACACTTAAATCAATATGTGTGTACGTTTCCTAGTGTAGCATGAAAGCAGAATGGCTTAATTTGGATAAATGTTATAATTAATCTTCTTGTAATTTAATTCAATAATACTATCTATATTTTTCAAAGGAATACGACTAATAAGTAATTTAAAGTCCCTTCCATTTTGTCCCGAGGGGATGACCTCTTAAAATAAATTATTCATAATAAAGTTTGTAACATGTTAAGAATAACATTAGAGTTTAGAATTTTCTTCAGGGTTTTAGAATAGGTTCAATAGTTGAGGAAATTGAAAGAATACGTTTTTGTAAATAGTGTTTTTAAGTTTGTTTAACAATTAAAAATTTATGTTATACTCAATACTGTCGATGTATTATGTAAACTGTTTTAACTTAATAAGGACCGATTTAATTTAATCGACATGTAAATGAAACTATAAGGTGTTGCCCTAAGGGATTCTAAATATTGTAGATATGAAATATGACAGCAATCAGGCCATGTCTTTTGTAAATGCTAAACTTGTTAAGCTTAATCATTAAGTTTTCCCTGCAAATGAAAAGCTTCTCAGAGTTTAATTTTATCTGTCTAATTTTATGAAATCTTTGAAAATATGAGCAAAGTGATTTTAAAATGTCGATTTAAATGTATTTGCGAACGCGACTAATTGTTGAAGCGAATAAAAAGCGACAAAGATAAATATTGGTACACTTCTATGCATTATAAATGATATCTTTAATTATTAACGCAATTTTCCAATGTAGAATATCATGTTATTCCCTACAGTTTTTAGGTAGTTTTCTCTTATTTTGCATAAATAAAATGCAAAGTTAAAATGGGGAATAGAAAAGAGACTATTGATATTTATAGGTTTTTCTGTTTTGATTTACAGATGGTCAAATTTTAAATTTTTTCTTGTCTTATTTCAGAATTCAGATTATGAATTAGTAAAAAAGACATAGGTAGATCGTGATAAATAATTTTTCTACAGCTAGAATTTTTATAAGCTGAAAACATATTTTTATTGGTAGTAGTTAAATTAAAAATAAGATCAAGAAGATATTGATTTTGTATTCGTTTGTTGATGCGGTCCTGGATAAGTGAACAATTACTAATATATTAAAACAAAACAAATCTTTTAAATTTATTAATGTTTTTATATTGTATTTCAAATATTTTTCTGTTTTTTAAATAATTACAAAAAGTCGTGGTCAACTAAATTTCACGAATTTATATATTTTGACGATTGTGCAGTTTGATTACAGTGTGTAATAGTGTGTTACTGCGGTTTTTTTTATTGAAGGTTATTAACAAATATAATATAATATAAAACTTTAAATTTTACGCATAGGAATCCACTGGTTATATACCTGATTCTGCATATATTTAAACTACGAAAATGAATTTACAAAGACGCTTCTATTATTAATGATAAATTACTGAGTTTCATAATACATAGCAGCTCTCTTATTACCAATTTATGAATTTTTCTAAAATCCTTTGTTAGTTTAACTTTAATGGCTAATTTAGAAAGATACATAATACAAAAGCAAATTTTGTTACTTTAAGCAAACACAAAGGAAAATACACTTCAATTCGAAGTTTCCGTAAATACATTTCTAGAAGATAATAAATTTAATTGCATAGATAATTATAGCTTAAATTGATCTTTCCAATAAACTCGGTATAAAATTATAAGCTAATTAAAGTGTCTTTTGAACTTTGATGCCACCGAAAACCTTAATAACAGGATTTAATAGAGCTTTTCCTAAAGTTTACTAAATAAAAGGGGTTTTTGTCAAAGAATATTTAGATGGAACAGTTACTTGTCGTTAACTACAAGTTTGGCGATTTTTATTTTGGTAATGTCTTTTGTTGCAAAACGACTATGAAATACTATATAGAGAAGCGTTAATTAAGCGAAATTAGTTATTCGAAACTGGCAATCCTGCGTTGCTAACAATGAAAATAAACGCTTTCTTGAAATTTGTAACAATATATTTTTTTATGTTAAATTTGAAATTAACTTTGTTTAAAAAGTACTTTGTTTAGGGCACGGTATGTCGTTTACTATTGTTCTGTTCTGGGATTCGTTCTACTTTTCAGTTGACTAAAAAATACTACTATTGACTATTTAAACTAAAGTTGGTTTAGCAGTATTGGTTTTTTTATATAATCATCATATTCGCAGAGTTTCGCAGTTTAAGCCGCTATTTGAGTGTTATTTAATCATGAATTTACAACCCCATTGAACCCATTACAACAAACTTCACTTCAATAAAACAAGACGGTATCTTTCTGTGAATATAAATACCTTCTTACAAGTAAATAAATTCGTGTAAGGTTACGCCCTTTGAAACCGTATAGACGTTAATGCTACTTAAATTTATTCCAGATTTGTACACAATTTTTTTTTTACGAATAGAAGTTTGGAGCGGTGTTACAAATTGTTTGTTAAAAATTGAATAGTCTACGAGGTTATTGTCTTGGGAAATAACGTTTTGTATTTCTCTGTTTATAAAATTCCTGTTTTTTTTTATTTTTTATTTCTTCTGTATAGTTAATTAGGTAACATTTTAGCAGCAAAATTCTTGTTTTAGTTACAAATAACAAAAAAAACAGTACCAATAATAACATTAATATTTGTAATGTAATTATTTTAGTCTATTGAGAAATTCTGAAAGTAAAAACATAAATAACATTACAAATAAAAATCTATAACGTTATATCAGTTGTATTATAAACGCTTATAATTAAAATTTTGTTTTGAATAAAGTGCGGGTTACATTCACGTATACACTACAGTTGTGAAAATATCATCCGAATAAACTACTAGGAAGTTGTTTTGGGTCTCATCAGCAGTGTGAGTACACTCTAATAGATTTTCACAACTGCACTGACAGTTTTATAATTCTTTTAACGATACACAAGAGGCATGGCAACTGTTTCTGAATGGTCGAACTTTATCCTTTTTGAAAATTGAAGTTTACCTATTTTTTATTCTACATCTATTTGTTTACTTTTTATTGCTCTTACTACTTTTTGCAATATTTGTTTTTTTCTAACATATCTACATTTTGTCTTATGTTTTTTTTAATTATCGCTATCTATCTAATCTAAGGAAACTAAAATCAAGAAAAAACATAATTGAAGGAGTAACAACGTATGCTGCTGAAGTACGGGAAGTCGCCAAAAAACACAAAGCGAAGTTTCAAACAGTAGAAATGGATTTTCTTAGAAAAAGTTTCTGCATCTCGAACTAAAATTCGTTCCAAACCATATTTTGGTAGGGACATGAGAAGAATGACAGATGATAGGTAACCACAAAGTGTATGGGAATACAACTCAGCACAAAGAAGGTCGACTTTGTACAACGTGGAAGGGAGCTATAGCAAATGACACAAAGCGAAAAAAAAAAAGAAATACATGATCCAGATGTATGGTGTCAACGATAGCTGTAAAGAAATCTGCCATATTCTTATAATAAAGAAAGATGATCGCAGACTTTTTTTACCAATGACGTAAATACATGTTTTGTGTTATTAGGCTAATTATATTATGCGTTGTGTGTACACGTAGAGACGACATCACAACTTTACGATTCCTGGCAAGCGTACTTGTATTTAGGTGCTTTGTGTCAGTGGTATGGTCATTACAACAATTTTTATTGTGAAAAGGTTTTTTAATATCAATAAGCAATTATTTTTCAAATAATGTTTTATTTTCACCGATTGGTAGCATAAAAATTCCGTTCTAGAAATATTAACGTAGAATGTTGGTAGTACAAAAGGAGACACATAGCAAGAATATTTTACGTACTTAAATGTGTCAGAAATTTGGTTTGCTTTTGCGTATCTTGTGCAATGTTTTTTAAATTTACAAACATAATACATGTTGAAGTTTGTTTAACGATTTCAGTTCTAATCTTTATGTACCGAAACGGCTCGGTTCTTGTTTTTTTGATATTATTTGGTTACTGTCATTCAATTATTCAATCAAATAACAGTAAACTTATTTACACTACCCAATCGATTTTAGAAAAAGGTTAATTTTTATAAAGTGAATATATATTAGGTATTTACATGAACGCGTTTATTAGTTTTACAAAATTTTTACTAATACAGTACTACGTCATTCAAATTATAAGTAATGAGAAATAAGAAACGAAGAAACGATTAATTAAATACGAGTAGATACTGAATTCTGAAAGTTTACGGTTACAGAACGTGTGATAAATGCTCAAATTAAAGTTGTAAGTTATTCGTCCTTACTCAAGTCATATTGAGAAGTCATTTTTGCAAAGAAATTATAAATATTTGGTTTTTAGCGTTCATCTAAAATTTTTAATTAGGAGTAAGAATTAAATATGTTACAATGATGTTTACAACTTTAAAAATGAAATCTAAATAAACCAAAAAAAGCGAAATATAAATAGAATACGCACAAATTGGGGAGGTGGACAAAAAATAGATAAAGTTTCGGTTCATCTTTTGACTAGCTTCTGTCGTAGATGGCCGTGAGTCGGATTGTCAGTATTTAAAATTTTCAGGTAAACCGTGCCCTAGCGCCACCTTTTCTTACGTGAAGCTAATAATTCTATAAGGTAACGAACGTCTGGGCCAGATAAAAAAAAATCTAGACCGCGGATTCTCAAATGTGCGTAAAGTTTTGTTTATTCCAACATAGTATCTGCACAATGGATTATAGAGAAGAAGAAGAGAGAAAACATCAAAGTACAGTTTCGATTACAATGTAGTTGTGGGTACACTCCTAATATAAACAATAAATAAAATCGACATGAGCTCGTGGCTACGCCACTGCTACCAATCCAATATCGTTATATAGTAAAACAAAGATAGATATCGTAAAGCTGTAAGCATTAGTCCCTATTTTAAATATATCACATCCAACTAATTAATGACACTAGTAATAAAAGCTAAACGCGTTTGCGATACCTTATGATTAGAGATCAAAATCTACCCGTCCTTTCGACGTCAAGTGAGATATCGAAATTTGGAGTTTTAATTACGACTGGAAACTGCGAAAATATCACAGTTGAATGGAAATACTGCTGTTGCTACGAATACACTTTCTGCAATTTTGTTGTAACCACTCTCGAATATGCACAATTAAATATTTAGGGAAAACTGTTCTGATTAAATACTGTTCTAAAATTATTAAGCATCCACTTGTCGAATTCAGCAGCATAAGTTGTTTTATGAAAGCCAAAGAACATCTCGTCGAGAAGCTGCAACACGTGGAAATATTTTGTTGTCTACAAAATAACACTGCTGGCAGAGACTCGTATGATACATGATTCTCTATTATCAACAGTGTGGGATCATCAGGAGTAGATTTAACTTGTTTTAACCAGACCAAAAATAATGTGTTTATGTAACCAAAATTAGATACTATTGTGTTTTTCAGGAGCATGCAATGAAAATTTCTGTTTCGTGCAAAAACCATAAACCTAATCCTTGGCAGTAGTTCTTTTTTCCTCATTCAATCGATGGTTCAATTTATTTTTATCAGCAAATTGGAAAGTCAAAATGCGTAGTGTTTTAGTTCTTATGCCGTATAATCTTAAGTCTAAATCTTCTTTTTCTATTTCTAGAGTTATTATTTGCTTGAAACAAACGAGAATTCAGGAAACACTGTCCTAAAATGAGAAATAAGATTCTATTTAACTACATACTATCTATTTAATACATATACCCAAGTTTCTAAAAGTAATCGTTTTTAATCTTTATTGAAGAGTTAATTCATTTATACCAAGATCTCTGGTTACTCGCCGCCTGCTTTCTACATTTGTGATGCCTTTGCCTGCACAAGATTTTCTTTACTCGTCAATTTTCTTTAGTTCGTCCAGATGTATTTTTTCATTTACTTCATTTAATTGAAATAAAAAGTATATGTTCCACGAGAGTATGTTGTCAGGATAAATGTATGACAATCGAATGCGTATACTTAGCTCATTTGCAACGTTAAAACAAAACCTACACGTGCACTAACTAGTAATTTCCGAACCGTGGTCATTTTACTTCAAAAAATATTTCTTTCAATTGGTCAAAATTCCGATAAATATAAGACATCTTATATGTATATAGAGGTAAGTAAATAATGCAACATGAAATTTAATAAATGTATTTTACTTTTTAAATCTCACAGACACATCACAACTTCATGACACTTGCACACATCACTTACCTCATTACAACTTATTTGCACTTTTTTGGAATAGTTCTCTTATTCATGTTGGAATACTGCAAATGCGTATTCTTAGCAGACACGCACACTTACCCGCTCTTATCTAACAAAATATTTGCTACATATTTGTAAACTTTCACAGCTTTGTCAATACGTGTTTCAGCGTTTGTTTAAAAAAGCTTTGGTAATTTAGTTTTGCTTAGTAATTTTCTTCGATGTGAGTTTATACGGCTTAGTAATTTTAAGTCACTATACTAACTTGGTTTTGGGTTTAAAAGTAACTGTAAATGAATAACTGTGCCAGTCACTAAGAAAAAAACTGGTTTTTTAATTTCTGCATTTAAAAACAACTGAGATAAAAATGTCTAAACCCGCAAGACTTCTTATCGTAGTTTAGACTCCAACTTTGAACACCTCCGCTATTACATCCAAACAGTGCCGGCCTATGAGTAAAATGCCGCGTGTGCAATAATGAGTGTTGACGCCCCTTAAGTACAATAAAATTGGGTATAAACAAAAGGTCTTCTAAATTTTTGCATTTAAGAAACAAATTCTCTCTGTTGGGCAAATCATCAATTTTAAAAAGAAACTTAACTTTTGACATTTCGGCTTAGCTTTTTTGCAGAGCAATTTGGACAATGGTATAAAAAAATCAACTCTAAAACGCTCTTGGGGGTCAATCGGTGCTCTATCATTAGCCATGTAATCACACTGCTTCTTCTTCCTTCTAACCCGGACCCTTCTGAATTTTTTTTCAATTTCGAAATCTTCCGCCAACTCTTTCGCTTTCACTAAACAATTAAGAAATCCATTTTTGCAAAAGTGCGTCAAAAAGTTCCCGAGTTTGAGGTAAATTGACGATCTTTGATTACAATATGTTACTAGCAATGTTTATTTAAAAACCTCGTCTACAAAGGATGCATCCTCATGCAGGTTCTAAAGTGCTTGTCAGATTTGCACAATCTGGTCTCTTACTGTTGTTGAGTGACTTAATACGTGCTTCCTAGCAAGTTACACAATTTCTTTTAAAATGAAGGAACGCCCAAAAACTGATGATTGTGACAGGTTTTTAACAATTTGCTCCAACGTTTTGTTGAAGAGTTAAAAGACACAAAAAATTGTTGAATTGTTTCAAAAAGGGCAACTATTAGGACTGAGGTTTTTGCGTCATCGTTTAGTACCAAGCTTAGTAAAAAAGGTCTCGTTTTTTCAAAAATTTATTTTTTAGTCTACAGTGTTTTTCTTTCATGTTTTTCGTCTTATTGTATCTCTAGCCTCTGCAATTAGAAATGTTCAATTCATACTTTTGCAGTTTTTTTAGGGCTGTTACTGACAGTCTCTTTTCTGAAGTGTTTCTTATTTCAATGAAATCTAGAAAACTTTCATAAATTTCTACTATTAAGTCTTTTGTTTTATAAACGTACTTTAAAACAACATAGAACTGTTCTTTCCTACTTAAATCAGGTGTGTAGTAAAAACTCAATGCATAGTATTTTGCTCCTTTAATTCTGCTTAGTATTGCTTTTATTACTTTGTCTCCCATCAGAGTCAACACATTTTGTAGGTTTTTACCCGAGTATGAGAGACACCTTTGTTTTTCATTTGTCAATGCTCTAGACATATGTTCTTTCATTACGGGATCAAATCGGGCTATTACTTCAACAAACCCTAAAAAAATTCCATTGTCTTTTTTGTACAGTTGCAGGTTCTTGACCTTGACAACTTTTATCTGCTTTATTTGTTGCGATTTCATGAATACCAGCGTCAGTTTCTAAACTATCTTTACACTCTGGTAGTTGTGTTTCTTTTCTCGTAGAGTGCTAACCTTTTTCACTAACATTAGTTTTGTCAGTTAGCGCTATGTCATTTTTAGCTACATTTTTTCTAGTAGAGACAGGATTTTGTGAATTTTGATAAATACTTGCACAGTAATTTAGCACTGGCTTCCGTTTCTTTCAAAGATTTAACTTTTCGCTTCCTAGTTTGACATCCAGAAGGTTTATAAAACATTTTTAGTGTGTTTACAAATTAACATCACAAGTAGAGTTATTAATCCACAAAACATAAAACTAATATTTATCCCAAAACGCAAACCAATTATGTCAACTTGACACTTGCATTAATTTATAAATAACACACGAAGATAAAGTCCGCGGATAACTTCTATTTGTTTAAACACTTACACTTGTTTACTTTAAAGTCGCGTACAAGGTTATACTCCGTATATTTATCTCGAACACACGCGTTAATTACTTATTTATTTAAACTTGAATAGTTTGGTTGAGAAGAGCATCTCAACCAAAAAATATTAAACCATGTTTGCGCCATCTAGTGAGATGTGCACATTAACATTTGAGCTGTGCGCGAAATTGTTTAATTTGATTTTTTAGTTGACTTCATTTTGTTTCCCGAATTTTTACATTCAATATTTCTATTGAATAATAAAAATTCAGTTAACAACAATAAATAACAAAATTAGAATTTCACAAATTAAACAGTACATATGTATAAAATCTTATTTGTTTTTATACTTTTTTGCTTGAACAAAAATTGGATTTTTTATATTGTGGGGCGAGTATCCTTACCTAAAAGTTTTCTATTAACACATTTACTAAATTAGAACAAACAAAATTGAATACAAAAATCAAAAATAAAATTAATCAATTTGTTAACAAAAGCTTAGTTAAGTTAATTATACGTCTTATGCTTTCTATAAATGTTACTACAATATTTTAATATTTTTTTTGATTTATCATAATCTTTTTCAAAAGTAAATTGTAAATCTTCTTTTATGTTTTCACTGCTTTCTTCAAATATATGAATAAGACAAAGCTTGCAACTAAACTTGCACAATTTTTTACTAATATATCCAGCAACGTAACTTGTAGCATTTTTAGATAATGGTCTATCATTATATACTTAGGGTAGCATATACATATATATGTCTATATATGATTATTAATTTTTTCCAAATTAAATTCAATTTCATTATTTCTTGGTTCAACTTCTAAATTCAAAAAACTCTTAATTTGTAGTAATGTAGTGTCATTCGTCTCTTCGCAATTTACACCAACTGAATTGGTACTGACAAAATTTCAGATTAATAACGTTTTAAAAACGTTTTTAAATTCATTACAGGTTACATTTACATTTCGACGACCTTGTTGTTGAACTTGACCAAAAAAATTTTTCAAAGGGTCTCGGTTGACAGATCTAGGCAAAAAAACGGAATTCCTTTTTGTTGAAAATGATTCCATAAATCAATAAATCCATCCAAAGTATGGATCCAATTACTAAGAGATGGAGGAATATGCATTTCAGTGCCACCCTCTTTTTGAAAATACGTATTTTTCATCTCCTGAATGGTTTGTCTCCAATAACTAAGATGCGGCAATTGGAGTGACACAGCGCCACGTAATAGTTTGCCAATGTGTGGTATTTTGGTTACTCCATTAACGCTGTCCATGACATTATCAAAATACTTAATTAATGTAACTGTTTCCTTTGCACGCTCATCCATTGTCACTTGTCCATCAACACTTGTTTCATCTAAAATAAAAATTAAAGTTTATTTAAATTAAGACTATATTCTTTAACTTACTATTTCGTGCCATATATGTTATTGCAGCAGCCATTGAATGACTGAATACTTGTGTTACTATAGACACTTTCATTTTTTTAAGTTTTTGTTTAACTACATGAAAATCTGTAATTTTGGGCAACAGTCGTACGTCACCACTAGCTGCATCAATGAAATATGCATTTTTGACATCTTATCATGTAGCTGTGATACTCCTATTATCCTTGGTACAAACCAAATTTTTGTTTAGGAGATTATTACGAAACCCTTTTATTAAATGAGGAGGATCATATATTGCGATTATCAGTGTCATCTACAACAATGCACCATTTCGGAGTTTTTCCTTGCTTCAAATATACTGCTCTAGCGTCTTGTATCACGCTGCTCGATTTGTAGTTGCTTGATCACACACTATAGCAACTACATTCAAGCCGGCAGCACGGATTGCTTTTATTGTTGAAATAATTTGTGTTTTTAAGTTACTAGTTTTTGTAGTACCCTTGCAATATGAATAAGAAATTGTTTGTCTCCACTTCTTAAAAATTCCCCTAACCGTAAATACTAATACATGATCAGCTAAATTTAGAGAATTTCTACTTTCAAAACCATAAAATCTATCGAGATGTTTATAGTATGTGATGCTAGGCATCAACGACATCTCATCAAAGATTAGGGTGCAGAATTTATCTCTAATAGATAAATTCTCAGCAGATGATTTTAAATTGTCAAGCAAATAGTTATTTAAACTATCATCTACTGGAATTCTGTTTAATAATGTCATTAATGTTATACGACTAGGTAGAGTAAACATTTGACATGAACCTATAAGCTCTTCCTGACTGCTTATGCAATGCTAAAGCAATGACTTTTTGTTCAAATGTGAAACGATAGCCCTTACGGTGTTTTTTTTTCTAGCAAGTTGTCGTAAACAAAAGTTGTATATTTCTGGTTGTAAACCTGACTTGTTTGGTAAATTACTAGATTGCTTGGCAAGTTTCAGGCGCTCGTGATAACTTTAGAATCTTCCTTTTGCCGATATTTGCAAGTCGTTTATATTTTTAGGCATGCTCATACAAACGTTTTGTTTTAGGTGTTAGATGGACTGATCTTGTAACATCCACAGAACGCAAAAGGGTTGTGTCAGAATCTGAAGACAGTCAATTAGACCTTGTATAGTCTTTACCACTAAATAAATATTAATAACAACCTGCTTTAGAAGTTGATGTAGTAACAATTTGTTTCGAAGTTGAAGGTATCGAAATATTATCCTCCATGGATGGAATGTTTAATGTAACATCAGGAATTGGTTCATGAAGAATATCTATACAGATTATAGACTCTCCTTTTATAATAATATACAGTTGATGTTACTTACTGGTGTTATTAGGTATGTGTAAGGTAGGCAGTGATGTCCGTTTGATGTACATATTAGATGCATAATCACTTTTTTGAAAATGTATGTGACACACTCGTTGAGATAAATACACTGTTGCTGGATTTAGCGTAACCAATTTAGCATTTCCACAAATCCTTATCTATTCATCGTATCGATTCTTATCCTTTTTTGGATTAGGAAATCGATGTCTTGTTAAACTTTTACCTTTGCACCCCAAAATTGCACTAGGACGGTACAGTACCATAATGATCTAAACACGTTCATAATTGTCGTAAGCATGCAAGTATCAACCAAACGTACTTACATACTCTTATATAAAAACACACACACTTTTTTTTATTTACATTTTATTGGATATTCTAATCTAATTAAGAAATACAAACTAAAATTACAGGTAATATACAATTAATTTCGTTTTAAACGAATTATCACTAATCAGGTTGAAATAAATATGTTAAGTGTGCGAAAATCTTCAAATTTTTTTCATCAGGTTTTCTTACTATAATTACAGAGATCTGTAATATACAAAATAGACTAAAGATAAAATCTGTAAATACATTTAATATTTAAAATAGTGCCATCTATAGAGATGTGTACATAAACATTTTGCCGTAATAACTAAGTTGATTGAAGTTTGCACACCGTGACATTACTAGAATAACTCCCTATGATTTGTTTGCATCGCATTTATATATTTTGGCGAAACGTTCGCGAATGTTCTACATCCTTCGGTGAACGTTCTGGAAATATATAAAAACCTCGCTAAAGTTCTCGGACTTGAAAATAATTTCTCGTACGTTTCGATACTAAACATTGTGACTCAATATTTACAACTGACACAACTGTTCAGTTCTGCCAAAAGAGCAGACCGGAGCATATGGAGCCAGTCTGTTTACTATACTTTTAAGCAATATTTTATTTGTTGAACAAAATTTTAACATGTTCAAATGGAGGATTTAAAATTGCATAAAAGTTTTTTCTCTTTTTGGCGCACCTCTCAAAATCGCATGTGTGCAGTCGCACACGTCATACACGCCTTGGGCCGGCACAAAAATTAATGTTTATAGTTTGGTGTGTTTCTATACTACGATAGAATCCTTCGATGTGGAGGATAGGCACCACTCAGAAATAAAACTCAGTCGTAATTGTGGCTACGTTTCGTTGGCTATTGTGCCAACTTCATCAGGCCAATCATCACAGTAGAATGTTTAATTTCTGCCAAATATACATAAAATTAAAAGCGTGGACAAAGAAGGAAAGTACGAAGAACATATAACCTTATACGACACAAACATAACCCACACATAAGGTGAATCTTAATGATAGAATTAAACGTAGCCACAATTACGACTGAGTTTTATTTCTGAGTGGTGCCTATCCTCCACATCGAAGGATTCTATCGTAGTATAGAAACACACCAAAGTTTTTTGGAGGATTTATATGGTTCTCATAATGAATGTTTATGTTTGTATTTACCTTCCTGAGGTTTCCTCTTTTCCTTCTAAATGGGGAAATTCAGTTTTTTTATGTTTACTAGTTGCTTAATTTGAATTTTTTTCAAAACTAGTACATGTTTCATGAATTATATAGTATGTATTGAAAACTTTATTGTTTTATTTTGTTTTTTTTCTCATTTGTTTTATTCCTGCACATGTACACAAAAATTAAAACCTGTTTTATATTATATACTATTTGCGAGTTTTTAATATATCGATAGAAAAATAGATGCGTATAAATCATATATGATATATAAAGTTTATACATCACTAAGTTTTGACTTGATTTTATGTTATATCGACTTTGTTGGAGTTAGCCGGAAGTTCGGATTAGGTGGGTCCGGATTTGTGGAGTTTGTTATGCCAGGAGCAAATCTACATATATTTTCTTATTGCGTAAACATTTTATGACCATTTTATTTAGATTATTATCTTAGGTTTCTCAATGTGTTTGTCGAGTATCAAATGAAATAAGAACAAAAATAAATAAAATGTAAAAGTTAAAAGGTGTTATTTTCGAATTCATAACTTATGCAGTAATATTAGAAATTCAAATTTGATTTAGTACAGGGAAATTTTCCTTCAGGTGCTGAAAAAACACTGCGAGTGTAGCTACGTAAACATGTTTATAACATTTTCTAGCCACAATTAACTATATGGACCGATAATAGGACAGCGTACACAAGAATATTTAAAAAGGGTACACTTCCAGGCAAGCGATAAATAAATGTATTAAATCGCATTAACTTAATAGCATTATAAATAGCATAGATTAACAGGAAGAGGGTGGGTACAAGATACGTAGAATTCAATCGGATATATATTTGTAACAAATAAAAACGGTTCCTTAGTCTGTTTATTAAAACTATTGACTTTACTCGAGTACGTTCTTTCTTTAAATAAATTTGGAAAAACATAAATTTGTGTCGTGCAAATATAAATTTAATTTTGATTTGGCGGAGTGGTTTCTGTATTCAATAATTGAATTATTTGGTCGAATAGGGTTTGTTGTTTATGAATGGAAAATAACATAACCTGATTTGAATATAAACCTCTTACGTTTGGAAATCTTATAAAAGTATTTGTTAAAGAAAAATGTTATTTTTACAATATAGTTAATTAAAAAAAACATATTTTAATTGAAAATTAGTGAAGGAAAATAAATTTGAAGTGTGGTTTACATGGAGCACTCAAAACTTTGCTTTCATTTAATCAATTATAGATTTGTGGCACTGTAATTTTAAAGCCAATATTTAAAGTAATTAAAACGCAATTATTAATAAAATATATTTTTTATAAAGAAATTTCACAGATTTTATGTTTTTGTTTTACATAAATGCGGAATTAAAATATATCCATTTTTCTAATTAATGAGACATCACTTTCGTGTCTTTGCTGTTTATTCTAATGAAGTTTTTTGGGTAATGTTTTTGTGGATTCTGTTTATCATTATCGTATCTTTTAATTCAGCTCTCATATTTCAATGGAATTGAGGTCGGATGATTGTGAAGGGTGTTTTATCGCAGTTATTTTTTGTAGCTTCTTTTTATGTAAATTTCAATGGCCATCTTTAGTAGTGCGTTATAATTAATGCATGATCATTTTATTCAATGTTTGTTTTTAAACTAACTCTGCCAAAACAAAACTTGTTCGCTGTAATTCAACACGCTGCTGCGAAGTCTTATAATCTCAAAAGATCTCTCGATTGATCTAACTCAAATTTGTTTGCATGGTATATTTATTTTGTATTTAGCGTTTTGTCAAGTAAATTAGTTTTCTTTAATTTATTTCTACGCATAAAGTTATATATTTTGTAAGTTAATTTTAAATCTATACAAAACTCAAAACGAACGAAAAGTAATTATAGTAAAGGTACCTTGCATATTTAGGAACATAAAAGAAGCTGTAAATACTTCATTGTCTACTAAATTCTTGCTAAACAAATTTTTTTAAAGCAAATTTGGGGATAAATAGAATTAATTTTTAAATAGAACCTGCCTGTTTCTTTCTTTGATTGTGCTTCATTTTTTGTGGTTACTCTTCTAATGATTGCATTTCTGAAAATATTGTGGAAAATTCAAATTAAGTTTTTATAATTACAATTACGAATAGCGACTACTTGTGATGAATCGATCGATCAAATGGAATATGTGCTACTTAAGATTTATAATTCTAAAGATAAATACTTAAGTTATTCTGTTATTTTATTAACGTTTTAGAAATTTTTTTGTGCAGTGAAGCCCTTTCCTAAAACGTTATACTCCAGTTATAAACTTCATTCTTATTAATATTTACGTTATACATACAATAATTATGAAACGGAAATGACCGGAAGAAAACGTTTGTTAGACTAAACTTTCAGAATAAATTATAAACATCGTTAAAACTACAAGAAATTAATCGTTTTGTCGAGTCATTAACTTAGACTTAAAATCAATAAGTACGATTCATTACAGTTTAACTTAGTTTTGATTTCTTTAAAGGTAACATCGTTACACGTGTCTAAGTTTAAAATTAAAATCTATTTGGTTTAATTAAATTATATAATGGTTTTTGATAAATAATTTAATTTGTTTTCTTTCTATTATGTTAAAGAGGAAATTGTATTTGTTGAATGTTGACTTGGTTCTCGGTTTTCGTCTAATAAATTGTAGCCTGTAATTTGGAATTAATTTGGCGAGAAAACAAACGCTACCTTGTTATATTAAAACATACAATTAGGAAAGTAATTAAAAACAGTAATAAATTACTTGCAGTATATATAGTAAATTTGATTTGGAGTAGTATTTTGTTTACGTTATTTTTAAACGAAGTATAGATGTACGAAACTGTTTACGCATATTTTTTGTTAACAAGAACATGGTGAGTGAATAAAAAATTTAAAATTATCTTATCAAACTTATTTCAAGTTTTTTTAATTCTTGATAATGAAGAAAAGAATCTCGTAGGAATGTTTAGAACCTATCAATATTACCGATTACCATAACTAAAATGTACATACAACGCCAATACTACTATAAATAAGAAGAAAATTGGTGCTAGATTTGTAGAACCAAATCTTGAACAGAATAGAATGTTTTTCGGAATATTTGTCCCCTCATTTTTAAATTTTCGTCTCTTATACTTAATTAACAAATATCTATTTGGTTATCTATCTACTGTCTGTAAAAATATTAAACAGGGAACAAAAATAATTGTGGTTAACGAATGTTGTTGTCGGTTCACTGAAGTGTGATAAATTTGCATGTTTCCTTTTATAATTGTCTTACTTCGGATGTAATGACTTGATTACGTTGTATATAAGAAGAAATTAACAAGCACAAGACAAAATTTTTCACTTTACATAAAGCACAGAATTGTAGAATCAGTGTGAAGGACAAAATTTAAATACTCACAATTTATCGTTGATTGTGTTTAGTAGGATGATCTTACATAAGCAATAAAGTTCTCTTAACTGTTATTTATGATCGTATACACCTAATTATTATAAATGGATCTAGAGTTTACAAGCACTCTAAACCTTATAATGGCGTTATATTTTGACAGGAATTATAATGTTGTGTAGATAAACGATGTTTTACAGAATATATTACTTTTATAGGCATGTAAAAAGGACTTACTTTATATGTTTGCATTTTGTTATCTATTATTTATGTCAGAATAAAACCGCGAATTGAAATAAACTTATTATTTTATTAATTGCATAGGTTTAATTATTCGCGGAGTTCAATCTAAATAAATGCGAAATTTGGTTGAAATTCAATTTTCTGGATTAATGGAGGATATAGAAACAAAAAATTAAATCGTTTTAAATTTACGTACACGTTATATTTCGCATGAATTCATTTATTGAAAATAGTATTTAAGGTTTAATAATCTTATTAAAAACGTGTTACGTTGTAATTAGATGGCAAAATAAATTATAATAAAAAAGACAAAGAAATGCATTTAACATTTTTTTAAAGAAATATAAAATTAGGGCTATTTTTTAATCAAATTATATAAGTAACACATATTTACTAGAGTAAGTATAAACTCTTTGGTTGAACGTTCATGATGTTATTAAATATTCTTCAATATTATAATGAAATCAATTTGTACCGGGCGAGTCAATGATAGAATGATTTTTTTTTAGTTTACCATTAAAATATATGATATCATTTTAAAATTATTGTGTATACAGAGTGTGTCAAAAAAGCAGGGTAGTACAAAGTTATATTTTTTTATATTGTTGCCTTGTGTATTATTCGATTTTTGAACTTTATGTCTAGTGCTGAAACTTTTTTATTACAGATTTAATATATTAAAAATTAATGGTTTTTTTAAATAATTAGCATTTTATTCAAAAATTAGTTTCAGTTTACCATTATGTATGGACCTGTACTTTGCTAAGAAAAGTTTACATTTGGATTAAAGGTAAACTAAGTTCCAATTTATGTTTTTTTTCTATCTTTTTTCCTTTCCGATATAACGAAAGTGAGCCTCTGAAAATGCCCAACATGTATGATATATACATTTTATTGGTAAAGTTTACCCACAAAAAACACACTTATTTTATTATATCGTTGACTTACCGGGTACATAGATGTGATCAAATATGTTTATGTAATGAAAACAAAAATTTTGACTTTGTTAGTCGTGATTAGAAGATAAAAGAAAAATCAACAAAGCATCTCAAGAATTACTAATTTTACTAAATATTTTTGCAAAAGTAATAGCATTCAAAAATATCTTTAAATCCTAATGGCTACTAAAACCTCGAGTAGTCTTTTTGAAAGACTGCAAAAATATAATCCGACCGCAGTTATGTAATCCTCTAATTATATTACAAAAAGAAGTGTGGTTGTAGATAATAATAGTAAAGCAAATGCAAATTATCTAGAAAGCGTATTTTATTTAAATCCTCTTAAAAATAACGAGAATCAGAACAGCGATCTGAATACTTAAAATCATCCATCAACTCGAACTACCTCTAGAACATTTTATAATCTTGCAAGCAAATTAGGCTACAAAGAAATTGAGCCTAAAAAAATATTTCTCGAAATGTTAAACAAAACCTTGTATTAAAAGTAGTTCAAATAATAAAAAGAAATTACCTTGTATAGATCTATTAGTCTGCTATTACTTCTATTATCTAAACTATTTGAAACGCTGTTGGACAGTGAATTAGAGCTAACAATCACAAAACTACGAATAGTTCATAATAACCAATTTGGGTTTAGGCGAGTACACACAACTATTGAACATATCCATCGCAGTAGAATACTTTAAGACTTAGAAAATAAAAAATGTTATTCTATCATTTTTAGACATTAGATCTAACTTTTCTAACTTTATCAAGAAGACGGTTGTGTAACAAGAGGCTTTAACATGAGAAATTTTCAGGAACCAGTAGAAGATTTTTATACTTTTCTATATAAGACATTATCAATTTTTGACAAGTCAATTTGCGCAACCATAATTCCGATATTTCTTGACAATATTCAGACATTGTGAATAAATACATCTATAAGCCAGGTGATCAAAACCCATCACTACTTATGATTTCTTATTCAAAAATACGACATATTTTGATCCATTCGATTAGTATGTAACTCAACTAGTTGCTTAAGTAACATACAAAATTAAAATAATGCACCAAACTGGCTGACATCATTTATTAATATAGAAACACACAAAACGACTTATTTACAAATTTATAATTACGGCCGTAGGAATTCTATCGTACCTTGAGGTTTTATTTTTATTTAAAAACGAACTTAAATTTAATTTTGTACGCTACAATATTTTTACCATAAAAGTTAGCAAGAATATCGAAACCCAAAAATTCATAACATAGTCATAAGGATAAGGATATCAAAATTAAGAAACGTATTCACAAGGTTTAGTACATGAAGGTGTAACGTCGTAATTTTTATTAACGTAACGTTCACTTTGTTTAGTATTAAACCTGATATATGTGTGCATTTACATCGTTAAATAGCAAATTCCTGCTATAATCTTATCGATCAAGAAAAGATTAACACTTGCAAGTAAAATTTTACGTCAACCTTAGAAAATAAAATGCGAAAGTTGTTGGTCAATTAGTAGTTAACTACTTGTACGTTTTCTTTGCGGGGATAAATCAACAATTATTTCGAATTATACCGAAGCAGTTTACCTACTGTATTTAAACCGCCTGCTTTTGGGTACCTTATTTTGGAGGATTATAGAAAATCGTTTTTATTTTAACTTAAAATCACATTATATTCTTACTGCATTCTTTTTTACCTTCAGTGTGAGGTAAGATTTATTTTAATTTTCGTTAACGATTTAATTGCATTTTGTGTTATTGAGTTCTTCCAGTATTACACTACTTGTCCAAAGATATTCTTCTAGAAAAATACACTGGCTGCTACCTTTTAGTTTATCAGTGGGTTTCTAAAGGAAAGCTTTCTTTGTTCAAAAATAATATAATATATTTGTGTGTGTGTCGTCTTTAGATCATAGACTTAGTCATAGCATTATTTTGTTTCATTTATTCTGTATAGTAATCATAGAGTTAAAGATTTCAAAAAACTGAAAATTTACTAATATTTGTAAATCTATCATATATGATCATATGATTGGGTAACTTTAAAATCTGTCTTAAGCAAGTTAAAATTGAATTAATATAAGCTCTAAATATATGCCTAATCACTAATAATTATTTTTGTTGTTTGATGTTTGAGACTCCTACCGGGCACTTGCAATTGTTGTTTCCGTTCTTTTTTTAAGGCTAGCTGGCAAGCACTTTTTTGTTTTCTGATTATTTAATGTCAAGTAATTTAGTGTTACACCTGCGATTACAGTTTTTAGACCTTGGCAAAGGTTTGAAGGTCACTTCAAGTTACAGACTTGCATTTTGGGTGCGGTCACGATCTTATTTTGATAACTTAATATTGTGCAATTTTCATAATGCGTAATTTAATTTTCAAGTTTTCTATATTTTTAATCTGATTGATCCCTTATTTGTAAAGATCCATAATCAGAATATCGCATAACATTAAGGTATCGTAATAAAATTTTGAAATTTAAGCTCACTAAACTAAATTAACTTAAGAACGTAATGCATTATGCGAACAAATAATAATCGTAAACATAACGGAAACTCGTAGAAATCGTAACCGTAAAACGCATCGAAAAATCGAATAAAAGAAATCGCACGTACGTATCTAAAAACAAAATTTCGTATCTAGAAATACGAAATCGTACGTACCAAAAAAAAAACGTCGTACATACCAGAAAAATGTGGTATGTAGAAACAAAAACTAATACGCAAATTCAAAGGTTAGACAATACCATAGAAACAAAAGAAACGTTTGTCGTTACAAATGGCCGATCTTTCTCTATATGACGATTATAACACTTAATATGCGATCATGTTGTTTGCAATTGTATGCAGTACGAAAAACTTAAATCAGAGGTATTCAATCTAAAGTGTACACGTTACAAGTGTTCGAGGTATGGCCACATTTATTTGTGTTTTTCTTCGCGAGAGTACTTTCCAACCCAAGTAACTGGTTGTAATCGATATCTACTGAAAGCTATTGTGAGAACCGACATAAAGATTCTCCTTGATAAAATTGAAATAGCAACAAATAACCGGTGTATTTAATGACTAAATTTTGTAGCCAAACCTTATTGGCTTACTCTCTAATGAATTGTTTACAACTATCACGACCAGCATGTACAGCATGTACTAGTTCATTAATTTCTTTTTTAGAGACATAACTTTCACAGTTCATCATTAGCATCCAGTTTTCAGTGATCTGCGCTGTGAGCAAATCTGCAAGAATTTGTTTCGTCTCATTGCAATGAACACTATTCGTTTGTCATATCTTTTAAATGCTTCTAATACCTTCGTTTTGTAGGAAGGGTGTTGTAACCCGATAACAGCAATACTCAAAAGAGTAATTATTGAATCTGAACAATTTTTAACGGCGTCTTTAAGCAGTGAAAGTCTATTACCTTAGTATCAAATCACCTTTTAAATAGTTCTAAAGATGATAAATTGCGAAAAGAACTGTAACTGGGCTATGGAAAAATTGCGCTTTTATAATTTATGTATATGTTTTTCGATCTTTAATCATTTTCTTTTGTAGCCACACGTTGCTGTTTCTCTTTATTTTGGAGACACTAAGTCTTCAATATGAACGTTACTTACACTAGCAAATTTTAAGATTGGAGAGATTTTTTCTTGCAGTTGAGCGTGCCATATATAGCACGCGTTGACAAGTTTTTTACCGACGTCGTCAGAAACCTTTTTTATCTGGAAAACTTGCTTGGTATTTTGAAAGAAAACTGGATAGAACTTTAACAAATTTAGTTGATCGAAAACTAACACATACAGATCAATACATAAACGCACATTTTTACCGTTACCTAGCTCAGTAACTTGAAACGATTCACACATTATATAACCGTGCAACGATAATTTGCCACAAAGATAAATTACAAGAAGAGTTAGATCACCTTAAGAAATATTTTATAAAAAATGGCTTTAATAAAGTGCAAATTAAAAAGTTTTTTTTGATCAAAGACAAGACCTACTTTAACAGATGATTCAACTATAACCGAAACTTGATCGCTGTCGTGACTACATCATTCCTGCATTCTTTAAAACAAAGTTCCACATTCAGCCACGTTCTTCTAAGAACATTCTACACCGTGCTAGTTTAACGTTGATACGCAAACGGATTAAGCAAACCAGACGAGAATTAGACACTCTTTTGAAACAACTCTTTTATCTTCATCTTGAGTTGGCCAACACTTTATCTTTAAATGATTGGAATCTTTTTGACAACATTACTTACCAGCAGTTTGATACCATTCTACGAGTAACCACTGAAGGTTATCTTAAAAAAGTCTCAATTATTGGAACCAAAAAATCATAAAGTTTCATCCACTACTAACTCCTTGAAGACGATCTTTAGTTTATCTAGTTGAGTGACTCTCACTTCAGAACAGGAATCAGCACTATCTAAAGGTTTGGATTTTGCTGTTGTCAAACGTGTTCGTAAAAAAGATATTTTATGTGCTGTCAGATTTATTATAAAACGTATTTTTTGCCACATCTCAGATCCCATTCGTATTCACACTGGCAAATCCTTGAATCATCTAAAGTTTATAAACCCAACATTTCTAAGTCGGAAGAGTTAGCGCTAAAAAGTCTTTGTAGGAACTATGATATTGTTACGTATTTATTTATTAAAAACTAATTTATTTAAAACGACTAAAAATTATGTTTACTTATTCTAGAAATATGTACACTTTTAAATTAACCGAACTAATAAAATCTAATAATATTTAATAAAAACACTTACACTATAATTTATATCACTTAAGATAAGATAACGTCCTCGGATTTCACACTTGTTTACACTAATAATCACATACACGATTATTCTCGGTATATTTATGTAGACATACGCGTGCTAACGATTTATTTACACTTGATAATCTTCTCGACACTGTTGTATTCGCATTCCAGCAATAACTGACCTACGATTTCCATCTTCGGCATTTATAGACATCGGCGAATCTTTCTCGAGCGTTCCCTACTTTTCGCGTTATCTTCTAGACAGCTTCTAGAAGGCTCTTGTATTTGTAAATAATTTCTCGAACGTTTCAATATTATTGTTCTTCCAACCGACAAAGGCAAGACTACTGTCGTTTTGAACCAAATTGATTATGCTGCAAAAATCAATTATATTGAATTGAACGTGAGGTCAGTCAAATCATTAAATATTCCAATCTACCTCTAGAAACTAAACGTCGACTTACCCCTTTAGATTCAAAACCACTTTGTCTATACGGACTTGCCAGAGTTTACAAACAAGATATTCCGTTTTGGCCTATCGTCAGTACTATCTAATCTCCTACCTACAAGCTAGCCAAGTTGTTGTCAAACGTTTTTTGCGAATTTACAGGTAAAACCTTTTTTCGCATCATTAATTTTCAGCATTTTATTCAACGTTTAGAAATTATAAAACCTGAACCCCAAGATCTTATTGTGAGATTTGATGTCACTTCACTTTTTACCAAAGTTCTTATTAAGGATTTGCTTATTATCATCGAACAGATTCTGTCTCAACATGGCAAGGACTTGAGTTTGGTTCTTGTTTCTCATTCACTTATTTTCAATTTGATAACAAGTTTTACGAACAGGGTAATGGTGCTGCTATGGGTTCTCCTCTATCACTTATTGTAGCTAAGTTTTTTATGGAATCTTCTGAAACGGTTGCTTTGGAATCATCAATATTAAAACCTAAAGTTTTGTTAAGGTATGTTGACGACACGTTTATTGTTTGATCTCATGGTCATCTCGAGTTGTGTTTCTTGATCATCTAAACAATCAACACTTAGGTATCAAATTTACTATGGAAATTGAAGCTAATGGCATTTCTCGACGTTTATGTGAGTCGTAAGCTTGAACGACTTCTGGGCCCTTCTGTTTATCCATTGTTTTTTATTAGGAAAATCTGATAAAGCATAGAAATCATCAAACACCCTAATAATTTTAATCGTCATTATCGTTTTGAGCTATTTTGTCTTTGGTTCCATTACTTCTTTATCGAAAACACGTCCTTTTTTGACCGTAATCCAATCAGAGTCGAGCTTAACTAGTTATCGTTTTCTTTCTTGCCTTTTTAGAGTTTAGAATTAGGCTTCGCTCGCAAGTTGATTACCTAATTTTTGAGAGGTTCTTAGTTGCTTGTTTGAGTTCTTTGATTTTTCTCACGCACTGATTAATCTCTTTACGAAAGTGGGCGAAACGTAGGCAACTTCGGTTACAATAATGACACGGTCCAAACCCGGAAGGCGTTCGCATCTTAGCACAAGACTTTTTTATTCTACTCTTAGTTTCTAACATAAGTGATGGAAGAATACTAAGAAAACATAATATAAAAGTTGCTCATAACACTACAACTAAAATTAAAAATTTGTTGAATCTTGTTAAAGATAAAATGCCTTACAATACCTGAAACTGTTAGAACTAAGTATGAGATCAAATTATTTGACTCTACTAAGTCTGTCATTCCCAAATATGTACTTGAAACTCTTCATTATATAAACTAAAACAATTTTAAAAAAAAGAACTAAATTGAAGTTGTCAATTTAATTTATATTGCCTGACGAAGAACTTAGCTCAAGTTCGTAAGCTTGTAGAATATAATTTAAATAAATACATACACCATTATTTATAAAAAAAATTATTATTTATTATTTTTGTTTAAATTTGATTTTGATTGTGTTAATGCAGATCTACTTATTTTGATTAAAACATATATAGTCTTAGACCAATTCTTTTGCGCTTTTTACAGAGACAACAATTGCATTTGTCCATCAGACTTTCTTTATACTTTTTAAATTAACGTTTTATTTTCGAGTTTAATTTTACTTTGTTATAAATGTAATACATTATATTTGCTTTAGAGAAGATTAATTTAAGCTCTCGATTATCATTTATTGTATTTCTAAGCTTTATTTTAAACATCGTATAATAAATAGTACCAGTACATATTAATTTAGTTGTTTTATGAAAAAAAAAGTGGAATCTTTAAAAGATGAAATTAATTATAAATTTATCCGGAAATTGATTCGGTTATTTACTTACTTTTACTCGACTGCTTTTTATTATTTTTTCTTTAGAAACATCGTTTCATCTTTAAATTAAATAAAGTTCGTTTCTTGGAATTATTTTAACAACTTTTTTATTGATTTAAATTGCTATAGATACCTTTTACTCGAGTTGTTTTTGTTCAACAATGATTTTTTTATATTTCTTTAAATTAAATAAATAATATATTTTAACGTAGTTTTTTACGGACAATGAAGTTTTGGAGAAGTTCATGCTATTCTCTTTATATTTCAAAGTAATTTAATTGTTCTGACGATCGTATCATTAAAAACAAACTTATAAATGTTTATTTAATGTATTTTTTCTTTTTATAAAAGCGAACTGTAGAAAATTAATTTTGAAACTTATGTTTTGCTGGAGTAAAACGTTACATCGGGATTTTTCGAAAAATAATTGACAGGTTTAATCTGTTACATTGTAAGCTGAAAAACAAATAAACGGAACTTGTGTAAAACGACGATTGGCGTTAATTACAACAATAAAACACTTGAAATTGACACTATATCGAGTGTCGTATTAAATTTGCCAACAAACGATTTATAATACAGAGTTGCAAGGGTTAATAGAAATCGATCTTTGTATAATCTCATTTCAATGACCTAATGAGACAAATCGATAATGGAAGTTTAGTGAGTACTGCATTTTTGAATTATTCGTGTGCTTGAGGGCGTTTGAGACAAAATATGAAAAAGGCTTGCTTGTTTGCCTGAAACACTTTACGTACTTGCTTCAACTGTGAAAAAGATTCTTAAAAAGCGTATATATGCAATATCACGCAGTTTTTAAAAGCTTTTGAGTGTAATGATTCCCCTCTTACGTATAGTAATCTTTTGATATTGATAAACCACATTTTCATTTCGGTTATTCAGTTTCTACCCTAAATTTGTTGTATTCCCTTCTTGTTTACTTTGAAACGCAATAATCGTTCACTTTAAATTGATTTTAGGCGACGAAATCAACGCCTTAAAAAGTTTTATCGATATTATTAAAATTTTGAAGAGGATTCGGCAATAATAATTTAGATCTTATGCGTTAGAAAATCTAGTTTCGTTTTTTAATCTATTTAAATGAAGATTGTTGAGGTAAGTGTAAACACAATTTTAAGAACGCTCAAGGGAAACTATAATTGAAAGATGCTAGAGCTCGACGATTTCTATAAATTGATAGTTCTATATATGTATTTTAAGCAAATATTTTGCAATCTTTGAGATGTACTTGATACGTTTTTATGTATACTTAATATCCTACTGACTGGTATATTGATTAACTTTAGATTACATAGAGCTTGGAATCTCGACCCAATCCTAAAAGTTTAGCAACTTCTTTAATTTAAAATATTATGATTTTTTGTATCAACTGTTTACTGTATGTTTCTAAATAAATACATAAAATCTAATTTAAGAAAACCGCATATTCAAAGAATACAATTTTTTAAATAAGTTAATGTAAACTTTAAACATTTTGTCTTAGACTATTCTATGCTTAGAGGTTTGTGGTATAAATCTAAATATGTAGGCTTTAATTTATATAGTCGGTTTCAAAGTAATATGCATATTTACAAAATTGTTTTTGTAAAATATTTAATATATAAACTGTTGCTATCAAATGTATTAAGATTAGTGAGTAAGTTATTTAAATTTATTTCATGAAAAGGGTTTCTATTCTATTCTAACGTGTTTGGAATATTTTATTGTGAATGACTGATGTTAAAGTTATAAACTTTATTATGGTTTAACGATGAATGCAATATCTTGACGATATACTGAAGCTTCAGAAGCGTGATGTCTGCCCCAGTCAACTTTTTATTACTTTTAAGACTTTCATTGTTAAATTATTTTGTTTGATTGAGCACGGTGTAGTCGTATAAATAAAACTCTAAAAGGTGTGATTTGAAAAATATTGAATTGTTTTATGCAAAAAAACTACAAATTAAATTTTCATATAGTCTTTGGTAATTAAAAAAGCTTTTACAATTGAATTAAAGGATGATTTCAACTATCAATAACTGCTATATGAAAACGGTGAAAAATGTTGTTTCAAAACGGAGTTATAGTTAATTAATTGTATAGATTAGGTCAGTTTTATTGACACGTGCTGTAAACAGGTACATTTACAGAATCTATTAAATGTATTTTAATTTAATTTTTTATTACTTTGCTACCGTTGATAATTAATTAATTACTAGTTGGAACCCCGACCTGATACAAGTCATAAAATATTATACATTAGGTACAAACATACATGATTTTGCTGGTATTTTGTACTTCATGGATGGATGGAAAACGACATTACTTTGTTGTTTCTGTTTCAAACTCAAATTACTTAAATGTGAGACATCGTAAAATGTGTGCTGCTGATACGTACCAATTTATGCTTTATATTGTTAGTTCTTATTGCAGCAAGTTCAAAAGTACTTGGGTTGAACGTACGTCAATACCAGTGGCGGCTGGTGGTCAATCATACAAGAGGGTCATTTAAAAAAACACAATTATCGCAAAGTATAAAAAAACATTCTTACATTAACACGATTTATATTTAACATCAATTATATTTAGGATTAAGATTTAAGATATTCTTCCATCTTTACGATTACCAAAATTTAATTTGTTTACGTAGAAGAACATCGCTCACTTTCCACGATAGTTACAGGTAAAGTTAATGTTATTTTATTTAATATATGAAAGAATAAAAATGGCGCCAACTAACACGGATGTATCTGGAGATTCAGATAAAATAATTTGTAAATTATGCCACCGAAGTGCCATAACCAAGATTGTAAGGTGCATAAACTGTGATAACGTGCTAGACAAATGAAAAAATGAAAAAAAAGGTGTAAATACATCAAAAAATACTATAAAATTAATTAAAGTAAAGAACGTACAATTCTAGATAAAATACAAATAATCAAAAACAAGGAAGAAACTATTAAATTACAACAAGACATTATAAATAAATCGAAAACAGATTACGTTATGCCGCCTATCAGTAACTTAAGAAACAATAACAAACTGGAAACTGATAAACCAACTAAACCTAAAACAAAACAAATAGCAACATCTAGAAAAGTAACAACAAAGCAAATAAATTCTTTTTCTCCCTTTTCCACACAGATGTCAGATACAAAATTAGAAAATAATAATTTAAACGAATTAGAATTACTAGATCTTCAATATCCTTCTGCTGATAACTATATGAATAAAAATCATAAAAAAAACTGCTTGGACTACTCTAAATAGCAATCAATCAAAACAGAAATACGATAGAAAGTATATAATAGGTAAAGCATAATCTACGGAACTAACCATCGTACCTAAGAAATCGTTCTATACTCGTACGTTTTTCGATTACATCCAAAAACAAAAACAGATGTCACAAGTTATTTAACACAATACTTTCCAGAAGCAAAATGTTAACAAATGCAATCAAAGTATCCAGATCATTACAGTTCTTTTAAAGTGCTGATTTTTTCTACAAACTTAAATGCAGCGTTATATGAGCAAAATCAAAAGCAAAAGTAAAATGTAATAACCAAGTGACAAAGTGTAAATACATTATAAATAACACAAATGTACACAAGTCAAAACCACGATCGACAGAAAATGACAACTCTAAAAAACACGCAATAATTCTTCATTTAAATACGCAGTCTGTGATAAATAAAACAAATGCAATGGAGGCATACTTTTGGGACAAAGATATACCAATTATCTGCTTTACAGAACACTGGTTAAAAACAGACGAAGTCGAGTTTTTAAAAATTTGTAATTATATCGTGACATCGTCATTTTCACGTAGTATCTTGAAGGGAGGAGGTTCTTTAATTAAAAAAAAAACACTTTCAAATTTCAGATTTTTAAAAAATGTTATCAATTTGTCTAATGAAAAAGATTGTGAGTTATCTGGTATTTATGTAATGTCATTAAATGTAGTAGTTTTATCTGTTTATAGATCGCCATCTGGCATCTTGTTGTATTTTAGCTAAAATTGAGCAAGTTTTAAATTCTTTAAAAACAAAAAATGTCACAATGGTTGATGCTTTCAATATTTTATTTGGAAGTAAGAGTAGAGAATGCGTTCAGTTTTGTGATTTACTTGCTACATACGATATGAAAACATGGTAAACTCCGCAACTAGAGGAAAAAACTATATAGACAACGTATTCTTAAACTTTAATACGAAGGTACATTTTTCACTGTCAGTGGAAACAAACCTATCTGATCATCATGGACAAATTTTATATTTTCTACCTTCCACAACAGATAAAAATAAACAAAAATTGATTAGTAAAGTTTGTCGTCCAGTAACTTTAGTTTGTGTAAATACATTTTTTAAGGAAATTTCTACACTTTCTTGGGACTTTATTGAGTATAATAATATATCAGCGGTTCAAAAATTTGACAATTTTGTAAAAATTTTACACAATACTTTCTTAAATTGGTTTTCTAATAAAACTTATAAATCTGAACCAATTGGTTCAATAAGGATCTTAAGAATATGAGAGATCAGTTACTTTTTTTTACATGAAATAACTAAGTTGTACCCAACAAATAATTTTCTAAAATCCCAAAAAACAGAATTTCGTAGAAAATATCAACTAGCAATAAAAAACGGTAAAATTTAATATAATGATTCGCGAATTAAAAATTCGAATTCATCAATAAAAACAATGTGGGAAGTTATTAACAACAAGAGAAAAAACGAAATTGAATTAATAAATCACAAATTTTCTTCAGACGATTTTAACAACTTTCTAAATGTAGCAGGAAACCTTGTCAAAAACTTTGGTTTTAATAACTTTATTTGAGAAAATTATTGAAAGTTTCAATAAACCAGAGCATCTAATAGCAGTATTTTGCGATTTGTCAAAAGCCTTTGACTGTGTACAACATGATGTGGTGTTAGATAAGCCTAAATCATATAGTTTTACAAATAATGCCACACTCATGATCGCATCATATTTAAAAAACCGAACACAACAAATGAAACAAAATGGAAAGTTATCTGAAAGGGGTAAGATCAGTTATGGGATTCCTCAAGGATCTGTTTTAGGCCCACTTTTATATTTAATTTATATCAACGATTTACCACAAATAAATCCTTTTGCTGATTACATACTCTTTGCTGATGACACTACTATCACGATTAATGGAAAGCAGCAGGCAGATTTAGCAGCATCGTCATCTAGTGCACAAGTAAGTGCAAAAATGGTGTTCTAATCACAAGCTAACGTTAAACCAAACAAAAACAGTTCATATACTTTTTTCTCTCAGTAACTGCAATATTGATAATACAACGTTTGATGATCACACTCCATTCTTGGGCGTTAATAGTGACAAAACTTTAAAATGGGATATTCATATTGACAGCATTGCCAAAAAACTAATAAAAAACATATTTTTATAGAAATTTAGCTAATTCTGTATCATTGCCAGTTCTTAAAACAATTTTGCTCAATGTCATTCTTTGCTCTCTTACTCAATTTTAGTCTGGGGTCAGGGTGCAGACTGGCAACGATTGCTTGCATTGCAACGCAAAGCTGTACGGATCATTTACAGTATAGAGAAAACTGTAAGTCAAAGTTTTTAGAATTACAAATATTAACTTTGCCGTGTATTTATATTTATGAAATTTTATTATATACAAAAATAAATGTAATGAAATATAATTACAAGAAATCTAAACATTCTTATAATACTAGAAATAAAAACGATCTACAGTTGCCAGCTTGTAGACTGACTAAATTCCAAAAATTAACAAACTTTTTAGCACCTTAATACTTTAATAAACTGTAATAAACATAAAGATGACCCAAACAACACATTGGTACAAAAAACGTCTAAATGTCCGGCTAATAGACGTTTATTAGACATAAAAACGTTTTTAAACGCGTTATTAACGTTTATTAGACGGACATTTAGACGTTTTTTGTACCAATGTGTTGTTTGGGGATATAAAATCTTTATATATTAAACTATTTAAAAGTGAAATAAAAATTTTTACTAAAAAAGGCTTTTTTTCGTAAGACTTTTTAAGCTGTGATATAAAATCTGAAATTTAACTGTGGTTTAAATGTGTGTTATATTGTTGTAATAATGAACGTTGACTGCGTATGTTTTATACAGGGTGTCTTACGAGGTACTGTACATACTGAAATGGTATGTTCCTTAGGTCAATTTAAGTAGAAAACGTTCTATAAACATAGGTCTAATTTGCCATAGTTACACAGATACAAGCGTTCAAAGTTTATAAATGCTCACACATTTTTTGAAAATTATTATTATTATTGAAAACAGAAAATCGAACTACAAAACAAACAAACAAAAAAATCACATCAAATGCTCAAAATGACCTCCTTCGGCATTAATACAACGACGGCTGCGATCTAAAATGGACCGAGTAGCCGCTCGAAGCACCTGTTGGTTGTTCCGTGTTTCACATGACCCCACAAATAGAAGTCCAAAGGTGTGAGATCGGGCGATCTCGGTGGCCAAGCATGCGGCCCTCCACGCCCAATCCACCTATTGGGGTAAGCAACATTTAGATATTCGGTCACATGCCGACTAAAATGTGGAGGAGCTCCATCATGTTGCAGAAACATTTGTTGTCTTGTTAGTAAAGGTACTTCTTCCAAAAGCGGTAGCAATTCATTCCGCAAAAAGTTAGCATATGCTTCTCCTGTCAGACGTTCCTCAAAGAAAAAAGGTTCAATAAGTTGATCGTCAATCATGCCACACCATACGTTAACAGAAAATCTACGCTGAAAGTTAGTTTCTGTTGTGCCATGTGGATTTTGATATGACCACAAATGAGAATTACGTGTATTGTTCACTTCATCTCTAGTAAATTGCGCCTCGTCGCTAAATAAAATGAATGGAACTAATTGTGGATTTACCTGTAGCCAGTGGCAGAAATTCAACCGGGCAGCAAAATCTCCAGGTTCCAGATGCTGAACCTGTTGTATGTTATAGGGATACAAAAGTCCATCATGTAATGTTCGCAATACTGACATACGGGGGAGTCCCGTTCGAGAAGAAATTCTTCTAGTACTCAACCCTGTACTTCGATCAACCATTTGTAGAATGTTTTCCTGCTCATTCACATTTAACTGCACAGGACGGTCAGATCTTGTTGAAACTGATGGAAATGAACCATGAGTCCGTACATGTTGAAACACAGAAGAAAAGGTTTGGTGATTTGGCACCCTCCTGTTGGGAAATCTTCGTTCATATTCCCTAACGGCAGATCTCGCATTTCCATCACAAAATCCATAAATGTAAATGATATCAGCATACTCTTCGTTAGAAAAATTAGAAGGCATTTTGCATTTAAATTACACTTCATTTTATAAAATCGACTGTGACATTAGTAGAAAAGAAAGCAATAAATGACATATTGTTCGACTTTTGTTTCCCAGTTGACTAAGAATAATTAAATTTCAAAAAATGTGTGATCAGTTATAAACTTTGAACGCTTGTATCTGTGTAACTATAACAAATTGGACCTATGTTTATAGGACGTTTTCTACTTAAATTGACCTAAGGAACATACCATTTCAGTATGTACAGTACCTCGTGGAACACTCTGTATAGTTAAATGTTATATAATTAATTATATAACAATAAATCATTTTAGATTTTAATATTTTTTTAGGGTTTTATGATGAAACTTTACATTTTAGATTTCTTTGACAATTGTAAATACGTTATTGTATCTTAACATGAATAAATATTATTTACTATGTATCTATATAGAAACATTTTCATTGTGGTCTTTAATTGACTTTCGGCAAGCGCTGTCCAATTGTATTTGTAAGCGAATATTAACGCGACCAAGAGTAGCCTAATTCATACAACATTTCATGTGATTCGTCGATAACGGGTGCTTTTTCACTTTTTCTTTTAAATGCTATAAATCGGTAACATTATTTTTACACCATAATGAATCATGTGAAAACAGTAAACCTACAAAACAATAAAATCTATTATTTACTTCAAATTCACAGATCCAATCTGACGAATCATACATTGATTCCTTAAAATTGCTATGAACTTTTTTATTTTTATGTTTACTGGTCTTACGAATTTGAAGTAAAGGCTGAAGACAAGCATTAAATTTAAATTTATTATTCTACACCTTTTATCATGTCCGTACCTACCCCCGTGGGGAGTTAATTAAACATTTTTGAAAATTGAATACATATTCCTATTTTAAGACGTATTTTATTTAGATTCTTTTAGATAAGGCAATTTCGCAAATTCTCTACCACACTAAAGAAGTATGTATTTCTAAAACTGGCGATAAATTTTCACATGGTAAGTTTAAATATACATACACTGCTTCTTTGCGTCAAGTGGACTAAAATTTACTGCTACTTGGCAGACCATCTTCACTAATTACTTAATTGAAATTGAAATGGGAACAGATTCAACTACTGTAGAAATTTTCTGGTATTTGTAACTTTGTAGAGAATCTGCAATGAATTTACCTTGCTTACTAGGAATACAAAATATATACTTGCCAAATTTTTGTGGGTTTTTTTGCCACTTGTCGCATTTCTAAACTACAAGAATATACGAGAAAAATTAAGCATTGGCTTATATTTTAGCAAACAATTAATGATACATGTGTGGTAGAAATTTCAGTGACTTTAATAGGATGTAACTGGTTTTATTTCTCTTATAGGAAATGTAATTAAATTCTAAATCATACTGTATGGCAACAAGTTGTTGGGATGAAGTAATAAACAAATTAGTAGGTTACCATGGAGTTTGATTATTTAAAATAAAAAATTAGAACATTGTTTATCTATGATTAGCACCTTTATTCAAAAACGAAGACAGATTTTCGAAAGCTCAGGAAAATGTATTTTAAGTTATTGTTGTTGTTCTGAGATATTGTTGTTTGTTGACGGTAACAAAAAATCCAACAAAAATTCACAATTCAGCCACAAATTACATGTAGGCAATAAAAAAATACGTAAAATATAAAAACACTGGTTTCAACTTTTGACAGTTGTTTTTGTAAAAACTATTATTTTTCAGATGTCTTATGAAGGAAAGAAAAAAAAACTATCCGGTTACCAAAATTTAATAAACCAGCAAACGAGACGTGGAGCCTGAGCGTGACAAAACACAGTTTTTTTCCTGTTCCATCTACATCAACCTTGTTCGGAACAGATGACTCCTACTGATAATGAAGAAAACCAAACGGCGCACCATCTGATACGCAGGTTACAACTAAAAAAGAGCTACAACAATTAACAACCTTTGATGAAACCAACGATGATCCAGCTCATTGGCCAAAGGCTCTAAGTACGAATACTATACAATTTTAGTTAAAAATGGCCCAAAACAAATTACGCCGTTCAAGTTTTCTCTAGACGTTTAAAAAAAGGAGAAATTTATCATACAAATTGGTTACTTTATTCGATATCTAAAAACATGGTCTTCTGTTTTCATTGAAAATTTTTCGATGTGCAAGAGAATAATAAATTTTCTCGGGATTGTAATGATTGGTTACATTTAGCAATGAATCTAAGTAAATATGAAAAACATGCATCTCACTTTAGTAACTATCAAAAATGAACAGAACTATGTCAAGCATTAAAAAATAAAACTACAATTGATAGTGCCAATAAAAACTCTTTGCAGTCCAAAAACGACGATGGTATAACATAATTAAAATAATAGTATATTCAATTTTTAGCTTGGCAAATTTTTTTGAAGTGTATTCAGATAGTAAGTAAATTTGATCCTATAATGAGTGATCACATTCAACGTACTACTTCACAAGCTAAAAAATGCCCACGTATCTTGGTGACAAAATCCAAAATGAAATCGTATCTGTTTTGGCAAAGGAAATCCAAACTTCAATTATGAATATATTTCCGTAATTTTAATAATTGTACTGTACACATATAGAGCAAATAAGTATTAGCATAGTTTTGTCCACTTTAACACTTGTTCTAAAGAATTAGAAATACACAAACATTTTTTAGCTTTTTGCCCTATTTTTGATACAACTGGCATCGTTTTGAGTTCTTTTATAATAGAAGAGTTGAAAAAATTGGATTTAATAGGAGTATATCAAAACCTAGCAGTTGCTATTTGAATTTTACTCACTTTACCAATATCTGTTATCACTGCAGAAAGATCCTTCTCCAAATTAAAACTAATAAAAAACTATTTAAGGTCGATCATGACTCAAGAACGGTCATCAAATTTATCTATCATCTCAATAGAATCATCTATATTAGAAGAAATTTGCCGACATGAAGGCTCGAAAAGTGGACTTTTTGTCAATTGGCGATTTTTTAATTTGTGAAAATAGATTTTATTTTGTTTTGTAATATTAGAGGAGAATTTTTTCTAATTACATGCTGGAAATTTTTTAGTTATTTTTAAGAGTTAAACCATTGCATTTACATATGTATTAACATACCTTGTATAGGATATTTGATTTGTATATTTTACCATTTTTATATTTCTTTTATTATTGTTATTTGAATAGATATTTGTTTGTTTGTTGTTGCGGCACTGTTTGTAGTAAAGATTAATTTAGAAAAAAATACAATTATATAGGTTATGTGAGTTTTATTGACACGTACTGAAAACAGGTACATTTAGAGCATCTGTTAAATGAATTTTAATTTAATTTTTGCTACCGTTGGTAACTAATGAATTACTAGTTGGAATCCCGAACTGATAATTCATAAAATATTACACATTACAAACATATGTACATTATTTTGCCGGTATTTCGTACTGCATGGATGGATGGGCAACGATATTAGTCTGTTGTTTCTGTTTCAAACTCAAACTACTTAAATATGAGACATCGTAAAATATGTGCTGCTGGTACATACCAATTTATGTTGTACATATATTGTTATTCCTTGTTGCAGCAAGTTCAAATATTCTTGGGTTGAACGTACGTCAATACGACATGTATGCAGAAATGCGCGAACCGGATAAATAAAACGCGTTTCTAGAATGGTTAAAGTTTTCTACAAAATTCTACACCAAAACAAACAAAACTGTATATTCTATATAATGACATGGATGAATGTAATGGAAAAATGTTGTAATAAACAAGTATAAAAGTATAGCTGTAAGCGTAAGTGTAACAAAAAGAATGAATTTGACAACGAATTTGGAAATTAAGTTTTTATGTATATATAAGAGGAGTAACATTTGTATAATTATATATATATATAAATAAATACATAGACGACAGTTTTTCTGTTTGACGGAAGAAATACATTCTTGAAATAATAATTTTCATTGTAAATGAGTACCAAATTTTTAATATAAAAACAACGCATACTTTTTTTCTGTGTAACCGTTACATTGATTACGATTTTTTTATAACGTAGTATTATTTTTTGTAGAACTTGGAAAGTTTGAACTTTGCTATATCAAAAGCAAAAGTCTAATAGAAAAAAGTTGTTTAATATTTTTTGTTTAAAATTGAATCCTGAAACTGAATTTTAATTTTCCTGACATAAATTACTTTGTATATCACATTTTATGTATTTAATCTGTCGAACCTTTTTGGTTAATATGAATACTGCAATTATTTAGATTAGTTTTTAGAAAAAGCTCATTACATTAGCTGATATAACATCATTGAATAATAATTACAAATAGATAGAGTAATTATGTAGATAACAGTAGTATTACTTTATTTGAATTTGCTTATAAGTATAATGTATTAACCTTTCGTTTGTTTTTGCGTTGAACTTTTTATTTAATTTGTTTTTTTTTTCTAAAACTGTTACATGACTATTTATTAGTTGCGTGCAATGAGCTGATAAACACTTTTTTAATCAATAATAAAGCCGTTATTTAAACTACTTATATTTGACGATGTCACGATAGAAATTTGGAAAAAGGCTTATTATTAATGCTATTAGGATGTATTTAGAAATAAAAGTTCTATTAAGTATCAGGGTGATCTAAAAAATATTACGTCTTAGAACGGATCATTTGATATACAATATTTAAACTAAGAGGTCGTCTATTAATAACATGAGTTTTTTCCAAATTTACATCAATTTCTCCTTCTTGGCGAGAGTTGGTACGATGTAGTGGGATCCCCTTCTGCCTTATATGACATTTACTCTATGATTTTTTTTTGTGAAATAAGAGGGAAAAATAATATTACCTTTAAGGTGCATTATAACGAATTTGATTAATGTAATTAATAGACGTTCTATAAGCAGCCTTTAAAACAATAGAACCATTAACATTGAAATAAAATAATATTAATATGTAACAAGGGTCGAAACTGAAGCATAGAGGCCGAGCGCTGCATGAGAGGGAGTTATGCTATGAGTTCAAAATTCAAATGTTGTACGTAATACGAACACCTAAATATATAATACTCTAATGCTTAAATTTATGAAATTTTTTAATCGTTTTACTTCAATTTTTTGCTAAACTTCAAAACTTTTTAACAGATTTACCAGAACCACACTTCTACTTAAATAATAATTGACATTCAAAGTATAGTTTGACGATGAATCTCGATATTACGATGAGAGCATATACATTTATATAATTGACATTGTTCAAAAGAAATAAGTTTTCAACACAGTATGCCGACATTACAATATTTCAATATAATTTATATACACCAACAGATACAAAAAAATATAAAATCTTAAGCTTTCGCGGTTGTTATGTTTAAAATCATAAGCGACTTTCGGCTTAGACCGCGTCGTAGTAAAACACCCAGACTTAGGCTTGGTCATAGTCTCTTCTTGAGAGCCAAAACAAGAAGTAGAACTTGGCCTTTGCCGTATTGTCGTTCGTGAACCCAAACAAACTGACGTTTCGCAAGACATTGCAGCTTGCATCTTCAGAGTGGTAAATGTCACTGTCACTCTCTCAGTTTTTTTTTATCAATGCAGTTTTTAACATCAGTTTTCAAGATGTCATATTCAATCTTCGCATTTTTAGTTGTTTATTCGTAATTTATCTTAATTGGAGAGTCAACATTACGCTCGAAACAAATTTGAATTTCATTGTCACTACAAACTATTAGTAGAGAACTATAAATAGTGCAGTTACCACTTACTATAGCAAGTGGCAAATACTGTTTCCCATGCGTAGCTGCTTGGACATTTGGGAATGGGATAAGCTATGCAGCCTACCGTCTGCGCTTAGTAGCAACACATCTGATTATGGATCGCTTTGCTTTGTGGGCTCTTCAGTATCTTTCTGTGCTCTAATTTGAGTGTAATTAAGGCAGATCATCTAGTTTCAATGATTTTTATTGTTGTAAATAAATGTATGAAGTCAATGCCGAGCCTTAAGATCAAAAACAATGTAAGATGATTAACCATTCTATTGATCTACATATTTTTTTTGCTGAAGAGGTTTGGGCTTTTCAGAAGCTTTCGGGTCTTGGATCGTCGGTGTCGGCATTTGCCGACTTGCCGACTTGGCTAGACCGGCACTGAATTATAGTCTAGTGAACAAAAGCCTAATTATTGGACACCATACACTTACACCGGTGTGCCAACGTGCATGTAAGCGCTAAGTTTCTCGTAGCAAAATCTTGCGTTAACAATATATTCTTAACCAACAAAAACATGCAAAACTTATTTAAATAATTATTTCTTTACAACAACATATGTCTGTATCTTTAATGCATTATTAAAATACAAATCTAATGTATATGATTAACAAGTTTTCACAATTTTGTTTCCAATTTTTACCGACGGATTTTAAACTATTTTTTTTGGTCAATAAGGGCACTCAAGTCGTACTTACAATAAGTCCGAAACCCATCCCTAACGGAGGATGTCACCGTCATCGTGTACGGTACCGGTGTTGTCGAATCTACCAAATTGGTGGTATTCTTAGATTCTCTTGCCTCTATTCTAGTGCATGCGTTAGCATAGTGACCCATGATACCACATTTGTAGCAGAATCCTCGTTCTCATTTTGGTTTTAAACAATGAAGGCGTTGATGGCTAAGCTGATTACTATTGAAGCAACAAATGCCTTTTTTGGTGGTGGACAAATTAACGTTGTCCATCCTACTGTACTCTATTTTCTTAACACTCGATGCTTCTATACTGACATTAACCTCGCTATTGATGTTTTTCATAACTCGCAACATCTCCGATAGGGTTGTAAAGTAAAGTAACTTAAACTAACCTTATTACTTAAAATAATTTTATCATTAAAATAGGTAGACATTTGTTTACTTACTTTCCATGGCAGGGATTGAAAATTCCGCCAATAATGATGCGATTTCATTTAAAAGATGGCGCCAACTGTGGCTGCTGTACCATCGACGGGTTACTTATTACACCATCTGGATTCATGGTACAATAAAAGCGATTTCACCGTTGCCTGAATTATATCTTCTCATGTAATTGTGGGCAAAGTGGTACCGCTCTCGGACACGCTCGATGCATTCTGATTTAATCCTTCTTCGTTTGTCATTACGCCGACCATGCTAACCTCTTCTGACGTTTACAAGAAAGTACAGCGAAATTTTCTTTTATTTGTTACCTTACGGCACAAATCTCGCTTCTGATAGTTGTAGTAAAAAAAGGAAGAACTAAACGTCACTGAACACTTTTAATTCTATTTTTTACAGTGGACGCGATCATGTCTCGTCATAACCGATACATAAGTGCCATGGCGGCAAAAAAAACTTACAGTTATATAACATATATTTTTTTGCGTTGGTTGTTGTAACAGTTACTCTTCAATCGGTACAGTTTAACTTACTTAATTATTTGCATGTACTGAAAAGGAGGATGTCTGTATTAATTAATTTAGTAAGTTTTTTTTAATTATTTGATTTTATTATGTTTATATGTTCATAATCTTTAAATTTCGGCAAAAATAAATACAAAAATTGAATAAATAGAAAAAAAAGATTTGATGCTATATTAGGTACAGTGGCTAAAAATTGGCTTAGGTAAGAAAAGTTATAACAACATTTCTTACGAAATTATGATTTTCGCCTGAGAAGATTTTAAACGCAGCATTTTACACATGAATCGCAGCCCCAACTCAATATCATAAAAATTACTCAAGTATACTTAATGTAAATAACGGAAAATATACCTATCGATCAATAAACGAGTGCTTTACTTTTCCAGCACGGTCAGACCAAATATGTAAATCAGAATTTAATTTGGCATTACCTTATTCTAAACTGAGGAGATCGTTTAACCAAATACGGTTAATTTTTAATTTATAGTTAAACCCAAAGTTTACGGTTCGTGTCTTTGATTGTATAGTGTTTCAAAATGTGTTTAACTGAAACAAACGACTATCTAACATTTCAATTTAAACTGTTGAACGTGTGCTTATTACAACTTAAGCAAACGGCATTTATCTAAATAAAAGCGTAGAAGTAAGTTCCTGTATGCAAACTTGCAAATGATTCTCTCGAGATTTAAATTATACTTGGAAGTTGGCGTTGCAATTCATATTAGAACGTAGCAACTTTAAAACTTTCCAACTTGTAGCTTTTCGTCTAATTTTATCACAAAACAAACCTTTTAAGAAAACCTCCTTGCAAAATGTAGCATTTAATCAGGAACGTTTCTTCCAAGTATAAATGGAAGAAACAATAAAAGACGAAGTAAACCCAAATAGAATTTGAGTGTTTTGACTCATTTCGAGATACGAATTTGTGAGTATTTGAACATAAATTTGGATTTCTTTATTTTGCGTTGCGTTATGTGGAAGGAAGGAAGGTGGTCTGTGTTTTAAAGTTAATGTTGGTTCTAATTATCTAGAGACACTAAAATTTAGGGTTTTTTTTTTGTTAAACGTATAGTTTGTTCGTGACTCACATACTTAACTAATAACCGTTTTCGACATTCTTTAATTGCCTATTAATTGATTTTTATATTTTTTGCATAGATCGGTTCTAATACGCAACTAATATTCACGTAACGTTTTTGTTAGGATAATTGTAGTTCTATAACTGCCAACGATAATAATTTCGTTCTTAAGAGCTGTCTATTCATTGTGTCTTCAATGTACTTCTGATAGCAGCCCTTCTTTATAACTGGAGGGTGTACGAAAATAATTGGATTTGATTGCGTTTTAATTAAATGCTTAAATTATAAATCAAAGTCTTTTAAAGTGATTTTCAAATATTCATTTAATTTGATGTTAAGACGTATTTACTAAACGCGTTTATAAGTATTATTATTTCATACCACAAGATACGAACAGATAGTAAGAAATAAAATACAACAATGGAAAAAAAATTAAAACAAAGTACAGCAGAACATAAAAAAATTATACTTAAAAAAATATTAATAAAAACAAAACATGGGAAAGAACAAATGTAAAAAAAAAATAATGAACCAATGAAAGAAGTTAAACAAAAAAGAGATGGAAATGTTATATAACCAAAAAAATGCTGAACCATATAAATACAAATAAACAAAGCTGAAAATTTACTAACCTCAGAAAAAGGAAGTAATTTGAAAAAGTTTGGAGAAAAAATAGAAACAGCTAGCAAAGGAAATTAAAAATTATTTTTAAGAAATGAGAAACAAAACGAGCAAAAAAAAAACAAAAAAGAATTTTATCAGGAAACCGGCCGAAAACAAAAGAAACGATAATTTTATTAACACGAGTGAAATATGATGGCAAAGCCATCTCATAGTATGAATTTACTATGTATGAATAATAGTAAGTAAATGGCTATAGAGATGGAAACGTTGAAAGCTGATTTTATACCCGCGTAATTCAAATAAGTTTTGAATAAACCGTGGAATAAAAACACAACGTAAACGTAAACATTGTAAGGTAACAATGTCAATGTAGATGTGAAAATGCCACCAGAGTGGATCACGGGACGCCCGTTTTGCCCTTATGGCGATTCAGAACTTATTTGAATCACGTGTATTTCCACTGCTGAAGAGCCCCAAAAGGACAAAACGGCCGTCCAGTGGTTTACTCTGATGGCATTTTCACATATTCATTGTTACTTTACAATGTTTATACGTTGTGTTTTTAGGCCGCGGTTTATTCAAAACTTATTTAAATTACGCGGGTATAAAATCAGTTTTCAACGTTTCCATCTATATAGTCATTTATTTACATTAATGTTCTTAGAAATATCTAATCGCATTTTCACAAAAAATATATAAAAATAATTAGACAAAATTATTGATAGTTTTTAAAAAGAAATATGAAAAATACACTAGAAGATTCACAAAGGGAGTTTAGATCACTTCTTTACAGAACCAATAGAATAACTTTGAAATACCCTGAAGAAAAAAGCAATTTACAATAAAATTGCGTGATTTATTCAAAATATATATAAATCATCAACTTTGTGGTTAAAGAAAAAATGTAATCACACATGAACGACACAATAAAAAAAATGCAATGATAATATCTGGTTGGTCTGTGAAGAAAGGCCCTGATAACATGAAACATATTATTATTAATGGAAATCAATCACAAACGTATTCAAAATGATTGTCAAAACTGCTAAGGGCACCAAGTAAAGTATGAGACGTGGAAAAAGTGTACATCTTAAGAACTTATTTTATAGGGTGTATTGTCAATAATCCGAAATAGTATTTTACACAAAAATGTATGCGAGCAGGTTTAATTAAAACCTCTGATACATTTTTTTGTCCATTACGTAACTACACTTAACGAACGAATATTGACGTTTGCGACGTTGGCAGCACAAAAACGTTTATTCGAAGTTTACCACAGATAAAAGAAATAAAAAAGCAAGTTTATGAATAACTTAGATTTGTCAATTCTCGAGACGGATTTTTGATGGATTTTCGATCGGTGGAGGTTGTTTACTGGTCAAATGAGCTAGGTGGGTGTAATTGTGCTTGGAGATGGATAGGTAGTCTAAGGGCTTGTTGGTAGGTTCAGCATAACCGCACTAAAGGCGAAATTAAATTGCGTTTCCCAATAAAGACAAGATTCTCAAGAAACGTAAATCTTTTAACAAATTAAAAAAGAAAACACCGCACAACAAGATTTCAAGTATTTTATTGAAAAACTAGGAGCTATTGCTGTAATTAAATCTAATTTCAGTTGCAACTCATATTTATCAACTTTTGGCATACACTTGATAATGTATGACGTATAAACTTATAGAAGAGCACAACTGAAAACAACGATAAATTAAATAAAGATGTAATTCCAAAGAATTGTAACGTCAGTTAATGTTAATTGTTGCAGGTTAACTAACCATTACACTTTATTTAAATTCCTTTTTATTTCTTATAATTACAATTACATTAACTGACAACTAACTACCTAATTATTCACTATTTAATTATTTAACACAAATTTACTAACTGCCATTTAAAACTCTTACTTAAAAACTGTTATAAAAACTCCTAATCAAGACTGAACTTAACTGACCCACTTATTCTATTTATACGTAAAGGAATTGCTAACGTTGCTTATACACCGCTATTGCACACAACTGTTTATTGCACCCGTGATTACATCTATGCTACCGCTTAATATTCGTTTCTTACAGTATGATGTAATTGTAACACGTGGAAAAAGGAGAAACTGACTTCACAAAGATAAAGTCTTATAACGAAGTTAAAATAAACATCTAGGATACTATCGAATAAAAAATACAGTTGAATCTAAAAGAACTAAAGTTAATTAATTAATTGATAATAATGATATAATAAATAAAGACTGTTGTCAGTGTGTTGCTCGGTAATAGTGTAACCTCCGGTCGAGCCGTTACAATAATTTTGAGGGTTGATTGAAATGCAAAATAATGATTACAAACTACTTACACTTCGATACTTTGTATTTATAAGTTATTCTTAATTTATAGTTAAATTCTCGCGACTATTCTGGATTTTTAGTTAAACATCATATCGTTTTATCGAATGTTCGTTGCGGAGTATTAATTCTACTTTTTTTAATGAACGTTCAGTGCGGACTTTTAGTGTTAATTTGCCGAATGTTTGTTCCGGACTGCTTACTCAATTTGGTTGTTTGGTTACCATAGCACAATGCCGTACAATTTAGTAAATTGAAATGTTGGTTACTAATATTAGTAAACGTGACGTTGTTATAAACTTATTTTGAATTTGACTTTCAATGTAACATTTAAATATATCATATTTTTCTTATTTGATAACAGCAGACGATAAGTGTTATCTTTGTAATCTTTTCATAATTTGACAAGTGAATACATTGATTCGTATGATGTTAGTTTGAGAAAAATTTATTTCAGTGAAAAATAACTAAATGTTTGAAGTGGAATAAGTAGGGTATAACGGATAATTTTTAATATCTCAGCAACCTGTATGTAAGGTTACAAACTCCCGAAATTCTGGATTTTTTTAGGAAAGACGATATTAGTTTTTTTTTAATTTCCCGGGTCAAGGTACACTCTCGGATATTTACACATCGTTAGTCCGCCGCGGCCGCGCCCGCACATTCGCGAGGGCGACACCTAGCGGGGTGGGGGAAACATTTGCACTCAAAGCAAAATCTGCAGTCTGCACCTACGATTCGCTTAGTTCATTTGCGTAATTAGCGTTGTTTTTGTAGATATTTTAGATACGCAAACACGAGAATTATTGGCTTGTTGTTGTTGCTATCATATATTCTAAATAAAGCAAGACCGACGCTTTGGAAAGTTCTGCGCATACACCGCCGAAAGCAAAGCAAATTATACAAACTTTGTTAACACTTGGTTGGACGATCTTCTATTTAGTACTTGACTTAAAAAACGAGATGATTTCATCGGTGAATGTAAATTATTCAAAACTGTTATTTTAATAAAATACGAATGCAAAATCTTGTGCATTTCGAACCATAAGTTATTTTTAAAAAACAAGTCTTCGACGGCATCGGTTTCTGGATTTTTTTTTGTGAACATACGATCACGAGAAGATTTAATAAGTTTCGCAGAAATTGCATCTGTATATTATGGTGTAACGTAAGATAATTTAATTGTAGATGTAACGTTGGTTAATGTTACAATGTTGTGAGGTTGACATCCAAGGCACTTTATTTAAATTGCTTTTTAATTCTTATAATTACGGTTATAACTGTCGTTAAACTGTAACTTAATAACTGTACATAAAAACGGTCTCTAAGCTACTGTCTTAATTGATCCATTTATTCTATTTATATGTAAGGAAACTGCCAACGTTGCTAACTCGTCACTATTGCTCAAAGCTGTTCGTTTAACTGTGATTGCATCTATGCTTAATAATCATTCCTTACTAGGTCGAATGCAATCACATTTTCCAATGTTTTTCTTCCTTTTACACCACCCCTCTTTGGAAAGTGAAACACATACACTTAAAGTTGTAATCCGCATAAATTTGAGTTGGCAACAATGAATACATGAAAACAATATAAATAATAAATAAATATAAAAATGATTCTACTACATTAAAACATTAATATCTTATATCAGGATTTTTTTTTGCAAAATTAACAGGAAAGCCTAGTTAAGGTAGGTTAGTAAACAAAACATAATATTTAATAAAGATACACTTACATTACATAATTGTGTTAGTGGTTTATTAATTAACAGTGATAATATGAAAGTTACAAAAAAGAGTTAATGAAACTATTGTGCGATTAGTATCGTCTGTAGTGCACTTCACTTTGTTTTTAGTTTCACATTTCACTTATTGTTTCTCACTTACAATTAATAGCACACTTTATTAAAAGTTTACTAATTTGCACTGTTTGTAAAATATGTTAATATCGGTAATGTTCTATATTGAAAATATTTTAATTTGATTTTTATGCTGCTTGGGTTCTATTTCGGCTCAGACTTACATTAGCGTAATCTGAGGCTACTTTAGTTTTAAGTAGACGTAGCCTGATGATTGTTGCTTCGTTTGCTTCTGATACTATGACGTTAGATTTTGATAATGTATTATTGAAGTGAAACTTCTTTATTGGCGTTGGAAAAAAATTTACCGTCACATTTTACGCGTCACGTCACATTTTTATCGTCACATTTTTATCGTCACATTTTTTTCTTGCCCCTACCACGGTTGGTTCAGACGAAGAGTACTTTCAGTTTCTCCAACGCAGTAGGGAGAGCATGTCGCTTATTTCGTTACGCCTCACATTTTTAATTAATACGACTGCTAATTTAATGAACATCAATTAATTGGCATAGAGTATAAATTCTGAAATATGTTATTAATTTTTGTAAATCAATTAACTAATTTTTATTATAAAATTCTAAAATATTTTTAAATAAATACAAATTGTACAAGGTGTTCAAAGGTAGTAAAATAAATAAAAGTTCGCCCCGGGTGGCTCGAACCACCAACCTTTCGGTTAACAGCCGAACGCGCTAGTCGATTGCGCCACGGAGGCACATACTATAGGTCACAAAACGGATGGTTATAAGGTACACGGTCAAAACGTTGCTATAAGATACGATCAATTGTTGTTGTAATACTCCACAAATTCTACAAAATCATCAAATATCAGCCTTCGTGGCGCAATCGGTTATTTGTATTCATGTCTATGATAATAACATCCTTTTGTTTAAACTTTATCTAATTTAACTTTATTTAACCAATTTCTGAAAAGTTGCATGTAGATCATTTTGCGAAAAATAAGGCCATAAAGAAGTTTCACTTCTTACATATGTACACTAGTACACGCCCTCATTTTTTGTGATGGTTATTTCTTCATTCTTGTTTTCTATTTCCTGAGGATTTAGCTTGTTTGGATGATGTGCTTTTGTCATACTTTGTGTTACTGATAATATGTGCGATTGAGGACATTGTTGTTTTCTTGTAATTTAATAAATTTGGAGATGTTTTCGCATGATAACGCGTCGCTTTTGTTGTCGAATTTTTGTTAGTTTTGATGACAACGCCACTGATAAGTATTACTATTATTATAACGGGGTACAGAAGAATGTATGCGTATCTTGCGTTGCTTAAAATCTTTCTTTGGGTCGTCGAGTATTTATATAATTGCCGTAATTTATTCTCTGACTTGGTCCTTGGTTCTGACCGGTGTACAATGCTGTTGAAGTTGGATTGTCAGCATTTACAGTGACATATTTACTAAGTTCTTTGCTCGTTATCTTGAAAGTACATGTCTTCATAATTAATTTTGTTTCCGTGTTGTTACAGTTTTCAATGATCGATTTTACTGCGCCGTTGATTGTAAGTTCTTCTGCAAGCTGCTCTGAGATGCCTCGTGCGATGTATGATGGTTTCATTTTAGCGTTAGATTTTCTCGGATTCTCAAACACTTACTGTTAACGTCGATGAGGTGTAGAAACCACATTTAAATCGATAGATAAAAATATTACAGTGAATGTGAACAACAGAAAAAATTCGTCGTTGAACAACTTTTTTAAAACGAACGAGTGGAAATTATTTAGTACAATTTTTTTATTTGGACTTACAAAAATATTAGATAACAAATTAATACTTTTAGTATTTGTTTATTTTTTAATTAGTACGCTTTGAAAAGGTTATTTGTAATAATAAATTTTTTTGAGCATATTATTTTTACTTATTTATTTTTCTACGACCCAAATGGGAACATGCTCATTGTACGTTTGTTAGCAGTTAGTCAATTGTTTTTATTTGACTGATGATAATCATAAAAAAGTCTATTGTAAAAATTTCCAACTCGTATGCATTGCTGCACTCGCTTTCGGTCCGCGCTTCAAACGTTCATACTCGTTGGAAATGACACCATTGCTCGTTTTACAACATATTATTTTACATCTACAAAAAGTAATTCTAAATGAAAATAAGTTACAATTTTTGTATATAAGCATTTATTGATGGTTACGTTGCGAGTTTTTTGACCTACTTAATGGTTCTGTAGGAAACTATGTCACTGCTTATAATTATGCAGAATTTAATGCTACATTCTTTCAGATTTTTTTCAATATAATGAACGTCTTCTGAATAACATGAACAATATTTGCAGTCATTATTTGTCGCTTTTTTCTTTATTGTGTATAATCTTTGGGTGTTTACAGATTGTAATTGCTTCGGTCCCTAACTTTAGCATTATATTACTGAAGTTACGGATACACAATTTTTTACTTAGACGCATTCTTTCAGATTTGTTTACATAAGAGTTTTTTTTTAGATTCAAAATCAATAAGAGCATTTGTTTATCTGTGTATGCGGAAATGTATAGTTAGTTTTGGCTTTTTTATGTTAGTTTTTTTAGTGTTACGACTCCACAATAGCCTAAATATTTTAAGATTTAAGCGAGATATAATAGTTGAATAACTCCAAATTAATATTATTAAATACAATAGCAACAATATAATTTATTTTTAATTAATGTTTATACAAACTTCATTAGGATTTGTATTATTACTTTAATGAAAAGTTATAAATTGATTGATAATAAGAAATTTTTAAATTAGTTTTGACGAGTTTTATCAACCATGGCATGTTATTAAATCGTTCGTTTGTTATTTTGTGTACTGATCTTCAAATACAAAACTGAGAAATGTTAACTTTCATAATTGGTTTAAATAGAAAACTATGTTTATAATACAATATTTATAGTTAAGTGATTGACGTAATAAATATGCAAACAGATATTCAAAATATGAGGATATATACATGATTTTTGATTATTTACACCACAGTTCTTAATTTGTAATTTTAACTTGATACATAGTTTCTTCGATGAGAAAAAAGGATACCCAGTAATTTATATTTATTTTGTTTTGTATTATCAAGATATTTGATAGTTTATGTACTTCTTATCGAAGCTTTTCCACGTCGAATTTGTATTCAAAAGAAAAAGGTCAAGTACTTTACCGAAAACTTTATACAAAAAATATATATTCTTTAATAAAAAAATTTCAGGTTATTGTTGGATTGAAAGTTTTTCTAGTCACACTTAGTTACATGCCTGGTGATCTCTAGGGCGTTAACCAACACAAAATTGCTACAGCTAGCTAATTATACGCTGCAGAGATAATCAAAAACCTGAATAACAGGCATATACATGTTGTGTAATACAGTCGACAGTTTACAATAATCATAGCGACATGTCATAGATGCAACGTTGGATTATGTATCATTTACAATAATTTGAGTTTCCGTAACGTAATTACACACTAAACCGAGCATAAAAAAGGTTTCTTATGCAAGTATATTTGTCGCAGTTAATTAAAGGCTTTTTTAAAAATAAAGCTAAAAATACAATTTTTTTCGAAAATAAGCGAGTTACCAACAGTTTTGAACGTTTAGAAAGTTTAACCAGTTTGTTTTGTATCTACCATATGCCTAATAAGAAATTGATTTACGGTTCTGAAGCACCCGCTTTCAGCTAAAACCCATTAGAATGATTTTGTTGCAGATACTGTATAAAGGAAGCCCTTTACTGTATTAATTTACTACAAATACGTGACACTCTAAAATAAATACTGCTCTATTTTAGGCATTGCTTCAGTGCTCGAAGCAATTTTTTTAATATTTGGCGGAAATGTAAAAAGGGGATGGAAATGTAAAGGAAAATATAATATTCAATATATTTTTTTAATGTACAGGATGTTTTTTTTTCTTAAAGAAGGATGTATAAATTTTCATGGTATAATTACGTACAAGGAGTATCTTTTTCCTTTTTGCCGTCTATTATCGACTTCTCACGGGGTGTAGCGTATAGGGCGAGGCGCATAGTCACGCGCCATCCGCCGAGTTTTGCGGATCTAGCAGAGCTCCCACCACACGCTGTTTACTTCGTACTGCTGAAATCGGTAGAGATTTTATAAATAAATACGAGTACATCGATGATGTTAGTGATCGAATTATTGAACTGTCATTAATTACGATACATGTACGCGTTCTTGCACCGCAATTTTAATTAACCTAAATTAGGTTTTTAAGTGAGTGTAATTAAAAATTACTAGTGCTGTGTGATTTTTCTACATTACGAAAAATTTTATTAAAAAAATAGTTATTAAAGAAAAAATTCGTAAATCCTTTGCGAGTGCTTGGTATTACTGAGGCAAAAAATTAATTGCTTGCAACTTAACGACGCCTTTATTTTAATTGTTGCTAATTCAATATTTAAAGAGAGTTACTTTTTTCTAGGGTTCATTAGTAATATTTTTCTAAAGCTATTTTAACGCTCAAACACGTTTGAATTAATTTTTTATTGTTTTATTTTTAATATTTTTTCTTAATGGTAACGAAGCAATAATGATAACGCCACTCCCGTTCAGTTAACCTGATTTTGTAAACATTTGACCTAAATGTTGTGATTACAAAAATCAATATCAAATTAGTATCGTTATCTTATTTAACAGAATTTTTTATAATTTTCACATTGTTTAGACAAAGTTAACTAACCTTTTTTAATTTGTACATTCTTATTTTCTACTTACACGCTGAGTGTTAAATAAAAATTCCTTTAACTTTGCTCACCTCATAAATCCCATAATAAATGCGAGGATTTGTAAAAAAACTTCTTTCATCTGGCTGTAAACTTCATGTATATGTAATCGTTTAAACTTTTACTTCGTTTTCTTTAAAAAATCTACGTGTTGTCGAAACATTTTTCTTTGCATTTTTTAAATTCTCGGCGAAATGTAAAATTCCTAAAGGTACACAAATTTAAATCGAAACGTTTGCTTCTGTAATTTTATTACTGTTTTTTTGTAGACATTGAAAATGCGTACAACAGGGATTATTAATTGGATCAGAACGTCAGCCGTAATATAATTCTCCCTGTGTAATAAACACAGGCTTAATGTCACATCAATACTGTTCATGATCAACAGCAAATTTGATTATCTACATATGCAAAAAAAACATGTAATTGCCCATATTGTAGATATATTGACAGTGCTTTAATTTGTCAATTTAGTTATTCTTGGATTTGCTCTGTGACATTTAAATAATACGCTAACAAATGCTCATTTAAAGCATGTATAATTATTTCAAATGTTTTTATTTATATTTTGTTATGTAACTTGCGTGACTAAATCTTATCAACAAATTTAATTTTGAAATTGCGTTACGATACTACAATAATAGTACACGTGTGTTTGATTGGAACGTGAATAAATTATATTTACATAGAACACATATTTAGAATTATACTTTACTTATAACAATTTTTTTAAAAAATTTTTAAGGAAATGTGTAGTTTTTTTTAACGGAATTTAAGGTTAATGCGGGTTTTTATAGTGTTAAGGAAGTGAGATTGAATTTGAAGATAACCCAGTCAATTAGAATTCACATCTAATGCGTCTTCGATGCAATTAAAAGCTGATGTTCTTGCTGCAAAACGGTTTTGGTTCACTTGGTATCACTTTTTTAGCATGTAATAGCTTTTAAAGTAGTTGTCTGATTCAGTTTGTTAAAACTCACTGACTTGCTGCTCACTAATACTCATGTTTCAATATTAACGTTTAACAACCGCAAACTTTTGAGAACGTTTAAAGTAAACTCGATTGAAATAAACCACTTAAAAACAGTATCCTAACATCTCAATAAAAGAGAAATATTTCTTATTGTCCTTTTAATAAAAAAAAATTGAGCCTGAATTTTGTTACTTTGTGATGTTTACAGTCAGCTATATGTTTTTCCACTTTAACTTTAATTGAGCGTCTTGTCTGTCCTATATAACTTATGATCTACATGAACAAGGAATTTTCTAGACACGGGCTTGCTTTAAGGCTCTTTGTTTATTTTTTACAGATCTTAACCAATTGTTTGAAGTATGTTTGGTCGTAAAGACAACTTTGATGTTATGTTGCATTAGAATTCTGCTGCTTTATCTCTAGAACTCATACAGTACGGTAAAAAGCGGTCCGTCATCTTTAATTTTAGGATTGGCCGTTTTCTTCAATGTATTTTGGTTTTTTTTTTCACTTAAAATTTTTTGTTGTAGAGATTTTAGTGTTTCTTAATGCTTCCATAATTTTTTGTTATCCAACACTCGTACAACTCTTTTTGTATGTAAAAACAGTTGCTTTCTGTACTGGTTGGTGTGCGTTTTCATTTTCTGAACGGAATGTTTTAATTTCTCGCTTTTGTTCTTTGTCACCACTACTTCTAAAAAGGCTAAGCTGTTGGTATTTCATAACTCCATAGTAAATTGAATGTGAATGTGAATCATCTTTTTGATGAGGTCATATAACAAACGTTTCATCAAATTATTTAAACCAAAATTATTTAGTACTTCAATTTCAAAATGCTTCATGTAGATATTGGCTATACCTGTAGAGAGCAGTGGTTGTTTCATTCATATGTTCACATAAACTGTTGTCATAACTGAAATAATAAAGTTTTTTTGTTAGATTAAAACAATTAAGTACTTTTATAGTTACACCGCCCTTAATAATTTTGACAGTTGTTGTTTAAACAATGCTTGAACAATTTTATTGGCTCATAATCTAATGAACTGTATCTAAATTATTTCAAAACAGATGGTTTAGTAACAGTTTGAATATTGACTTCATGTAAATGATTGACAGGCGTTTAAATTTCGCGCTTATCAGATAATTTTATAAAATTGGTACTAAATATTAACACTCCATAGACGGCGCGTAAAATATTTTAGTACTATTTAAATTTATGATAACGTGATTAAGATATAAATTTATTTTGTCACTTAATTTATAAAACAGAACACAATTTCAAATACTTATAAACATGAGGTTCAATAGAAGTTAAGCTGCAGTGTAATTAACAAATGTAAAAAAATATACAATTAATTTTTCCTCTGTTCAAAATGTTGTCTCTCTAAATTTAAACACATGTTCACTCTTTTTTAGTATTGTTAAAAACATTATGTAACACTTTGGGTGTAATACTGTTAACAGCTTCTGTAATCGCATTTTGCATTTCTTCTATGTAGACGCTGGGATTGTACTTTATTTTTTAAAAAAGCAAACATAAAAAAAGCCAGTGGGGTTGAATCGGGTGATCGTGGAGGTCATCTATTTTTACTTATCAGTCGATCACCGAAGAACTGTCCTAATGATTTAATGTTGTTCTAGCAGTGCGAGCGGTGGCCCTATCTTGTTGGAAATATCAGAGCTGTAACTCATCATCATGTAGTTCATTAATAAACTGATCCAAAATTAATTCTCTATATGTGTTTGCATTAATATTTTCATCAAAAAAATCGGACCAATGATCTTACGTCGTGACATTGCCAACCACACTCCAGTCTTCTGTGGATCAAGTGATGTTTCTACAAAAATATTAAGGTTTTCTGCTGACCATATTCCACTATTCTGAGAACTTACATATCCACTAAAATAAAACTATCATTGTTTAAGACTTCGTTAAACCATTGGCAATACTCTCTACGACGTGGAAAATCAGGAGGCAGTAACTATTGTGTTACAGTCACCCTGTATGGGTGTAATTGCAAAACTTTCTTGCAAGGTTTCTGACATGTAACAAGCGATAGATTTGTTTGATGTGACAATTATCGTAGAGATTTTTTTGGACTCTCTTCCATTCTCTAGCGAATATCTTCAACAACTTTTTCCGTTAAAACAGTAGGTCGGCCTGTAGATTTTCCTTTTGAAGACCCGTACTACGAAACCTTTCCATTATATGACGAACATGTGCAAAAAAATCATATCGAACTACGTCATTAGGAAATTCCTCGTGAACCTCTTTGTAGCAATTTTGGTAAGAATAATCCCATGATCCTTCATTGCGGATTTCCGAACGTAATAAGCCTCAATAATAAAAGTGTTGTGTTGTTCGGTAAACACCATTTCTAATAATCTAAAAATATGTCATATATTCTTGTTAAGTCAATTATTTTTCACTTACAGCAAGTAAAAGCTGCACAGTCTAAGCGGTTGCAATAAAAAACGACTTTTGGTAATGGAAACTTAAAATACTAACAAAACATTATCAAAATTGCAATATAAGCAAGCACACCACTGAACTATAAACAAATTGAGAAATCCATCAAAACTGAATCAACGCTGTAAAACCAAAGTTACTACTTTGACAACGCGCCAAATTCAAACGCTCGTCAATCATTTATGAACACAGTGTATATCTAGTATTTAAAAAAAATGCATTTTATGTTGGTTTTAATGCAGTTAAATTTTAATGAAACTTTAATAATAATAAAACCTGTTCAGGTATAAGTTTATTTATATATAGATTTTTAATTGATTATTTATATTAAAAGAAATTATTTTTTTTATTTTTGTTCAATTAGCTGATCCGGCGAACTTCGTACCGCCTCAAAATCAATAAATGTTGTGTTAACTTATTTGCTGTATTTTAATTTAGTTTTTAAGGATGATAAAAGGAGTTAAGTTCAATAAATGTACAAAAATCAAAATGAAATGGAAATTAAATACATTGAAATAAATGTAGTTTACGTGGCAGCAAGGCATTTGCTTTATTGAAGAGACTCAAAATGATTGCACTCCTTTCTGTTAAATTATTTGCTAGATGGGTTCAACTCGAGCCGATTCCCTTCATTGAAGCATGTTGTGATACACGACATTTTTTGTTATTTTGTCAAATGCGAGAACGAACAAAGCGGATAGATAGGCAACAAACACCCACGGATTGGTCTTGCGATTTGTTGATTTTCATGGCGAATGCAAGACGAATTGGGAATTGAATTCGTTTAAACTGGAATGGCATATCGGTTGGGATCATCAAAGTTCTCGGAATGAGAGAGAACTTTCTCACCTTTAAACTTTCCTTTGAGTATCGTCGCGTGAATCACATTGCTCATGAGTTTTTTCTCCACCAAACCCGTTCCGTTATATAGTTTTTGTTGGTTCAAATTTCGAAGCATGATAATTACCAAGCTAATCTTTGGTTGTAAATTTTGCGGTGACAAGCCAGACAGATCCAATGTTTTCTAAATGTAGTTGGTTAGTTGATTACTTCGTCTTCGTTTATTACACTGTCGATAGATTTGAAGGAACGCAGTGAACCAGCGATTTAATTTTGAATTGTGAAGTGATCTACATCTCTTTTCTGCCGCAAGAATTGCTCGTTCACTCAATTGTTATTTATTGATACTTTGTTAAAAAAGTCGTTCGTCGTTGAGACGAAATTGCAAAAATTCGACAAACACACAGTCCAAAATTGCCGATTGGATTTATTGTCTATACCTGCACTACGACAAATGATATAACCTTTCACAATGTGCACTTAAAATCATTTTATGCTCTAATTAATCAAATTCAAATGTAATAACCGTTAAAAACTAAATCAAAATTAATAAATCGCGGCACAGACCTGGACACCGAAGAATCAGCTGTCAAAGGAGAATGCATACAACGCCATCGAATGGCATTACCAGAATCAGCGTTTGTCGTGTATCAGAGGGTATTTTTTTGTGATTTACTTTTTTTTCTCTTTTTTTTCCAATGCGCATCCGAGACAAAAAAAAATGATCGAAATAAGCCAATCCGTTCTCGACGTATCATCAAAAAAGCCTTACTATATAAAATTTAATAGAAATTTTTTTTTCCTGAATGTTTCCTATGTTTTAATAGTTATTCTGTTTGGGGCTGTAACAAATCTAACAAATTAAAGATCATAAAAATCGGTCTAGCCGTTCTTGAGTTATAAAAGTTATAACTAACCTGAATTTACTTTATTGACCGCTACACAACGTTACCTTTTATATATAATTTTAAGATTGATTTGTTATCTATAAAAGTATTAGATTATGTTATTCAATTTATAAAGTAGTATATTGTCATGCATCAATGTTTAATTGTCAAAATCTTAAAATTACGGATTTTTATGTAAATACAGAGTAGCTTGAAGAAGTTCACACGAAACATCCATTCAATAATCTTTCAACTAGGATTTGAAATTTATATAAATAATTAGAAATGAAAAGTTTGTTATCAATAATTTAATGATTCTATTCTCGTTTCCTGTTGTATGTATGTTGTTTTTGCTGTGTCAAACGTTGTGCTCATCCGTATATGTCATGATAGGTCATGGTGCTCTTATATCTTATCGATTTAGTGTTATTATGTAAGTATTTATTTCATCGTATCGTTTAAACATCTTCCAATTTTGTTAATTTTCATGGCTTGCTGAAATATCCTATTTTATATATCTTCGAAGCTTGATAATTTAACTCCTAGGTACGTAAATGACAGCACTTGTTTGATTATGTTTAGATTCACTTCCAGTTTACATCGGGCAGGTTTTTTCGATGTTCTCATGCATTTAGTTTTATTGGCGGTTATATTCATGTAAAAATTTTTTGCTGCTATGCTAAACAGGCGTAGGTTTTTTTGTAAGTAATTTTCATTTACGGCGTCATTAGCGTCACACAAAATTACAAATTTTTGATCGCCCATACTATAACCGTTACAGGTCTTAACTTGTTTAGTGATTTAGTCTATTTCAACATTGAATAGGAGCGGGTTTATGGAATCTCCTTGTCGAATTCAGTTATTTAAAGCTACTAGTAACTCTTCCATTTATTCGTGCTTAAATGCTGTTTTTGGAATAGATACATATTTTTAAAATATTTTTGTAGGTTAGTAAAACAGGAATGTAGGCTTGCTATATTTATTGATTTTTCTACTATTTGCGTCATCACAGAGACAGCATCAGATCTTTATGTTCTAAAGCCTTGTTGCTCGTCAGCTGGTCTACATCACAACGACCACCCCGGTTTTTGCTTTTTTTTATAACGGCCACCGTGATCATAATGTCCACTCGAACTCATGATCATACCGGCTACTTTGATTACAACGCTAGTAGCGAAAAAAGTCATATGACGATGATTACAACGCCAACAGCCACTTCAGAAGCTGATCATAACATCCAATCTTAGTGATGATTACAACGGCCACCGTGATCACATCGGCAACAGACGCCAGTTGATGAAAACGCTCAATAACGGTGCTCATAACGGTCACTCTTACTCGGATCATAATGATAAGGGCCACTTTGATCACGACGCCAATTTAATTTTTTTTCATAAATAACAAGTCTTTTCGATTATGCTCCAAAAGATGGTCTTCATGAAATAGTTAGACAAATTTTCTTAGGCGCATTCTACGCAGATTGAAATAAGATAAGCGTTGATGTAATGATCAATAACATCCGGCAAGGAGTTATAGAGATATAAGTTTTGAAATTCTCGTGTACATAATTAGAATGTATTGTGAAATGTTACTGGTTAACTTTTATTTTGCATTTTTAGAAAAAAATTGTATGCAACATGAACATGAGCGAAAAATGCATTAGGCGTTTGTTCGAATTCACGTTTAATGCCCCATTTTTTGGTGTAGTTACAAAAATAACTATAAGGTAATCGGTCAATCCCTACAATTGCATTTAGCGTGTGGTAAATAAAAGCCAATGACCACACAAAATAATTTTGAAGAAAATATTTAAAATATTTCTTACTGTATGTCACGAAAACTACGAGCTTTACCATGGCAGCTAGATTTATTGCAAAATTGTATTCTTCAATACAGATCACATCGCTAAATGGTATCGCATTGGGAGTTTTTGTTAACAATAACGGAATGATAATAAAATCCGAAATTTGAAGAAAAAACATGTTTGTTGATTAAAAAAGAAAAGAAAGAAATACATAGAACGTATATTTGATTAATTTAGAAGGTGATCAGTATAAGCAAAAAATTAACAAAACAAAAGTTCTAATAAAACTATTTAAAAAATCAAAATTTTGAGCCTAAATCAATTACGCACCTGCTGCATTAAATAGTCTCCTAAGTTTGTTGACACTGTGAATAAAAAGAATTCAAGAACAATGTTATTATGATTGTTTAATTTAGTTTTAAGAACTACACATTCCTGCTTAGTAATTTGCTGATACGATAACGTATTCACACATGTTTGAATGAGGTAATGTTACGTAGGTCAGTCAAAATACATATTTGAATAAATAAATGCACTGCAAAAGTAAAGCTAAATGTGAAAGTCTTTTTAGGTACATATTCCAATGATTGGTACATAGTTAGTTTCTAATTGCGCAGCGGTATTTCGCTGACTTATTTTTAAAAACTTATCATATTGTTGTAAAATTTCTTCTGTTAGACTACGATCACGTCTCATGCGTCAGCCATTGCAAAGTGCTTAAAGAAAACTGATTCAATCAATTAAGATAAGTTAGTGAGTGGGTCCACGCTAGACGTATGCTAATTTTAGACGACACATAGTCGCTACACCAACTATAACTAATAATCAGACTAAACACCATATTAATTTACAGAGAAAAAGAGGACCGATACCATAAACTGATTTTTCAATATGGTAACATACGTCTGGGCCGTTCTTTTAAATAGCGATAACATTAGGCGATTGATAACATTATCCGTGATTCTAATAAGCAGTGTGCACTGTAATTACATTAATTTCTACGGACAATATACATAACTTTAATTCAAAAACGGCACAATGTAGGAAAACAACTCAAGAGAGCTCTTATGTTTTAATTAACCTCTTTTTTCTTCAAAATCATGAAACTACACGCGCGTACGCACGCGACTGATCAGGTTGAGAATTATTTTTGTATTGAAAAATATGCACCTTTATTAACTGGCACTTTTTGTCACATACAGTAAGAAATACTGTATACATTTTCGGCTCATGTTCGTGTTGCATACAATTTTCTTCCTATAACTGCAAAATAGAAGATAACTAATAACACTTCATAATACATTCTATATATGTGCACGAGAATTTGAAAGCTTATATCTCGATAACTTATTGCTTGCTCTCATTTATCATTACATCAACGTGTAGAATGCGCCTAAGAGAATTTTCCTAACTATTCTTTGAAGAACATCTTTTGGGACATACTTGAAAAGACTCGTTATTTATAAAGAAGAGCTTTTGGAGCATCACTATAAGTATAAATAAATGAAAAGAAAATTAGAATTGGTCGTCGTGATAAACGTGGTCGTTGTGATTATGATCCGAATAAGAATGGTCGTTCTAAAGATCATTGTTGGGCGTGTTTTCGTCAAATGGCGTCGGTGGTCGTTGTGATTACAGTGGCTGTTATGATCATCATCATCACTAACCCGTAGTCGTTTGACGTTTTTTTCTCTTCTGGCGTCGGTGGACGTTGTGATCAAAGTGGCCGTTGTGATCGATTGCTTTAGTTAGCAGTTTGAGTATAGTGTTCAGGAGGTTTAGTTATAATTGATTGGTTCTTTATTGTCTTCTTTTTTTAACAGTATGATCATTATTATGTTCTTCAATGCATTTGGTACTTTTTGTTCTGATAAAACTTTTCTCTCTATATTTTAATAGTTCCTTTGGGATTTTTACCAATTGTTATATTAATTATGTTTTCTTGTATGTTGGAGTCTTTAAATAGTTCCGTCAGATAGGCAATCTAGGTGTTTCTCTATGGGGTTTACCTCTACTAATTCCATTACTTTCTTCCTTTGTTGTCTAATAAACTTCTACATTTCTAGTCCGTAGAAGTCTGATTCAACCTTTGGTAGATGTTTTCCAGGGTTAATTTTTTGTTTTCTTAGTCAGCATTTTTGTTACATTCCGTATTATTTTATATTTGTCTGACTTCGGTTTTTTATGGGTTATGTCTTCTATGCATGCTTTCTTTTTCTCTTTACAGTTTGTTTTGATTTCATTATTGAACCATGGGATTTTATTTGATTTCTGTCATGTGTTCATTTTTTGAGTTCCTAGTGCCTCTATGGGGGTTTCTACTATTTCAGATGTTTAGTACTTGAGATGGTAATAGGTTTCGATTGGTTACTATGTAATCAATGGATTTCTGACCTCTAGTTTTTTTAAGTGTGTACTTGTATTTTTCATCATGGTGGTAGAACGTATTGTTAATTGAAGGAAATGTATTTGTATTGACCAAAACGTTAGATTTTACAAGACGTTTTTGTACTTAGAATTAATATACTGAATTTAAAATTTAGAATAGTAACTGAAAAAACAAATTAACAATATAGGAACAGTTTGGTTTTATAGATATAATTTATTGGAACATGCGTTACTATATAAATTTTAATCAACGCCGTAAATTCGTTCTTTACCGATAGTTGTCAGTTTCTATTTACAGAAACGCTTTCGAACTAACGTGTTAAAAGCGTAAATAAATAGAATCGGAAAGTTGTAGATCACTACTACTTACAAAGAATGACATAAAAGCATTGAAAAATTCCAATCAGCTTTCCGTTAAGTTCGATACTGATTGAAAAGAGTTTTTAATTATGCTTAGGCGTGGTGTTTTTAACGTACCCTATAAATCGACGTAGGTACTTGTCAACTTTAAAAAAGTCTTATATCATTTAAGCGATTAGGTTTACTATCCACATGTTTAGTTATCTAGAAATTCTCTATTAACTTGAACCTTCTGGGCTTTCCTTTCATTACAAAAGAAATTTTTCACAGTTCTTGAATCTGTGCCTAGGGAGTCTTATGCTTAAATATTTAGTTAAGATTTAAGTTACATATATGGTTTGTAAAATATTTTACTCGGATGGATAGGCGTAAACCGATAAGAAAATGTAAACCAGGGCATATCTTTTTTATCTTGTGTTTTTATATGTCATTATACATACGCATTATTAAGACTTCAGTTATTTGATTGGCCAACGTTGATTTTTTTAAAAGTTAGTAGCTTTAAAATAGAATTTGCTTAGTTTGGTTATGAAGTAAATTTTCACTTTAACCCGTAAACGTAGCAATAAAAACGAAATATAATTTGAAACGGTTTATTACCAATTAATTTGATTATAAAAAATTCAATATGTGATGACAAATCGTCGCAATGCTCCAGCACAAATTGAATCTTTTGATTTTATATGACTAATGGTTTTGATTACAAACTCAATCGATCGACTAACCGCCAATCTCTATTAATCTCAACTTCAGTAATTGTTTAATGTGTTATTACGCGACTACGTTGGTGTTTTCTTTAAGTTGCGGGTATAATAAAATAAGCCGTTTCTACATCAAAGAAATACTTGAGAAATTTTAACTTTAATGGCTTTAGTTTTGCAAAACGTTACGTAAGTATTTAAGTTTTTGTTTTAATTACTTAAAGTTTAAAGTATTTACGTTTGGAGACGGTTATTTATTGAACTTTAAGTAGTTGCAATTGTTTTACTATTTTTAGTAAAATAAACTTTGGTAATAGCATATAACTTGCTACTATTTTTATCAGTGTCAGTTTTGTATTCGAACATGGCATAAAACTTTATAGTTTTTTTACAGCACAATTTTATTCCACTATAAAAAGAAAGTTCTGGTTATTTACTTTATTGATGTTTGGGATAATATCGTAATGCATTGGTGTAGATGCAACTATTCGCATGTGTATTATTGGAGTAGACGAAGATAACTGTGAGTTTTACAATATAATGTAAATATTCGTGACTTAAAATTAAAGAGTATACACAAAAAATGTAAGTAGTAAATTGAAAATATATTTTCTTTTTATTCTAATATGCTTATTCTTTATCCGTGTTTTAGTTTATATGCTATACTGATAGTAATCAACTTTTATATAATAAGTTTTAAACTTTGTATTATTCTACTTTTTCAACGTTTACGTTATCGAAATAAACAACACTGTTAATTTCCCAATGGAGTAAATTTGGAAATACAGTCTTAAGATAGCTGTTTAACCACGCAAGTTTTATTATACTAAAAAAGCTTAGAGCGCTTTAAATATTGTTAAACGAACAAAATGTTACGTATTATCTAGTCTATTGTAATGCATTTAATGTAAAATTTCAAAAGAAAACTCTAACAAAAAGCGTTTTTTACCTATTTTAAATAAGATACAGTTATGCTACTGTATGTTCGTATACTAATTAAATTTTATTTATTTATGCTGACGTTATTGTTAACAGTTGAAGCTAAGTTAGATTTTCTGTACTAGAGTAGTTGGATGTTTGATATCAATTTTAACTTTTTTTATTCTTTATATATAGTATATCGTAACTGAAATGTACTTGGCCACTTAATGTACAATTTATTAAAAAACGCAATAACAAAAAGAGAGAGAACAAGCTTAGAATTTCTAAAAATGATGGATATCATAGGTTCGAAATAAACGTGAATACGAATACACATAGTCATTTTTATTGGTCTGCGCTCTTGAGTTTTTTTCTCTGAGGACATCTAAAGAGCAGAGTGTTCACAAGTGAGCAAAAAAGAAAACCAAACAAGTCTATCTTTGCTCGTTGCTGTCATGGTGTAATAATACAGCATGGTTGCTGTTACCGTGAATTTTTTTCTCTAATTGATTTTTATTTATTTTAAAGATTAATTAATTAAAATAACTGGCAAGAAACAATCCTAATCATCGTCAGAAACAGTTGTAGTACAATTGGCGCGAAAACAGTACGTTTTTAAGAGTACCGTCAGCAGTCAGTCGATCTTGATCTGTGCTAGAAGTTAGTTTGCTGTCGCGCGTCAACGCAAATTATAACACAAAAAATAATTTTTGTACATTGCTGTGTCTGTAGTTACACGTTAATATTTAAAGCTGTATTTACAAAGTATTAGTAAGTACTGTTTCATCGTACGCAAGGTTTGCTTGTAACAGCTCTTCTAAAAGAGTAGACGAAAAGAAATCTCGAGCCGATGAGTCACCGGACTCAGAACTTCTTCGTGTAGCGAGAATGCAGCTAGTGTGAGCAACGAGTCCAGTGATCCGATGGATATTGGCACGTATGTGTGTGAGGGCATATGATTTACCGACATCGGAACATACAAAAAGAGGACGAGTGGAACACCGACAAGTACAAGAAAATCATTTTGAGCAGTATTCATTACTTGTTTTTTCACGGTTCAAGTAAGGCTTTTTTGCTTGAACTGTGCGATATTTGTGCATTGTGTGGTAGGCGCTAAAACAGGCTGCCTTGCCATTAACTAATCATTTTAAAGCAAGTACATCTGCCAGAAGAGAACAGGCCTTGTCTTATTCCCATAATAAAAACCATAATTCTTCAAGACAAAATATTCCCTTAAGAGGGCACCTAGATGACGAGAGTTTACTAGCCAACAGTTTAAACAAAAAAAACGTGGTGCTAATGAATGGAACTTTAGAGTTCTACTTAGATTTTGAATCGAGGTTGGAGATTTGCAGCACACTTCGAAATAAGCAAATTAAATTTAACATATATTAGTAAGACCACATGCGAGGAACTGATCAAATCTTGTGAAGCAGTGATGTTGAATAAAATACGGAGGAGATAGAAGCTGCAGGCACACTGCCCAATTGAGTTTAGCTGCAAGATATGTTAATGATTACGGTAAATTAATAGAAAGGTTTTTGGGTTATGTAGATATTCACGAAGACAATGAAAATCAAAGCACACCATATGTTGAGCACAGTATCACAGGTGAAGTATTAGGAAATTAATACAAAAATTAAAAGCTTGTGTCTTGTGCTGGAAAATTGTGTGGGTATTGGGTGTGATGGATGCTCTGAGAATACTTCCTAGTTGAAAGGAGCCGTGAGAGCACTTTCGGAAGAAAGCAATTAATGCCAGAGTATTACCATGTCGTAACCATCAACTCAATTTGGCTATTTCTCGAAGTTGCCCCGAAAGTGAAAAATGCTCCTGGTACTATTAACGAAATTTATATAATAAGCGATTTGCCTCACTAAAATTCAACCTAAAATGTTTACTTGCAAGCGTCACGATACAATCGTACGATTTGCAGCCGATTTTCCGACAGTCAGTAAAGTTCTAAGAGTCTACGTCCAAACTCAGACTTTATCAACATGCTCTTCTCGGTGAGTGACATAATGAATGTTACACATTCTCTAATTCAAATTCTACATAATACTACCATGGACGTTGCTATAGCTAAAATGAGAATAGAGGCCACTCTAAATGAGTATGACGAGATGCGAACTTATTCTGAGGTGCACTTCGCTCGTATTGTAAAAGAAACTAAAACAGTAATTGAAGAACTAAATGTAGAAATGTGCATCTCCCGTCTTGCTGGGAGACAAAGTTTTAAGGCACATTTTAACGTAAATGACGATCCGATAACTTAATGTAGAAAAATTGTCTTTGTACCTACAGTGGACTACATGAGGGAAGGTTATGTGTCGAAAATGTTACACATTTGAAATTATACATTATTTTGCCTTCCCAGTTAAAAAACGTCGTTTCTGAAAACTTGGCAAAAAATTGGAATTTTTTGCTGAATTTTTTGACGAACCACTATACCTACATGACCAAAAAATACGTAAAGAATGTAGCTGCTTAATGGAAGTCCTAGATGTGTATTTCAGGAATGAATATCCGACCCTTTAAAAACTGTACATAAATGCTCGCTTGTCTTTCTGTATCGGTAGCCACGGTAGAGAGAAGTTTTTTTATCAAATTATTAGGTATTTAATAAGTTTGCTTACATAATGACCTGTAAGTTAGTTATTTGGTTTTAAGTTTTTTTTAGTTCTAAAAACCAACTTGCGAAAAATAGGATAAAGTCAAAGTTTCAAGATTCAAATCTATTACCTCAAATACACTACAACTACCAGGTTCCGCGTGGTATAGTGCAACGAGATATACAGAGAAATCGGAGAATATATCCAGCATTCACGTGTTTCCACACCGACGACGATAATGATGCGCCTCTCCTTTGAGGTTTTTCTGAAAAGTTTTAACGGATTAAAACAAAATATATCAATTAAACAAAGTCAATATTAATTTGATAAAACTAAGCATTTATAGTAACATTAATAGTGTAACCTGTGTTCCCACAAATAAAATTCGAAGGAAAACTGTCATGAACTAGGGAAATCGTAGAAACAACTTCTTTTTATTTTTTTGAATATACTACCACATAAGTATCGCCGCTTTGTATCATACGAGCTATCTTCCTTTTCTTTTCAATAGAGTCCTTGACATATTTTTCCGCTACTGAAAAGCTTTTCTAACGCGCGTGTCTTTTGAATAACGAAAGCTTAACTCCAGCATTTCCTAGCAACGTAGCCGTACAATGCAATTTTCTTTGGAATCTCTTCTATTGTATGAATGCTTATTCACTATCTTACGAAAACATTATTATCTGATTTTTTTGGTTCTTTACGTCAATAACTGTAAACACTTTTCGTTCGTTAGTTTTTGATTTAGGAATCGTAATTACGAGCTGTGAGTTAGTATCTGAATTACATTAAGAGACATTGCATGCAACTGATTATGGCGGCATCTAACAGTTATTATAATTAGGGCAATAATCTGACCGGAAAACAAAAACATGTTTTTTTGTTTGCTTAGTTTTACATGCAATTGATTGTTTCTTAGGAAATGTTCGGATTTTTAGGTATCTTGAAATATTCTTATCAACATTACTTTAACCATTGAGAATTTAGACCAGAGCGAAGAACTGCACATTTTCTTAAACTATAACAAAAAACTAATTAACATTCGATCAAAAAATTTCAAAACACACTTACCAACTCGAATAGATACGTTAGCATTACTTCTTTATTGACTTCGTTAACTGAATTTGCTTTCTTCCAAGAATAACATCAAAACAATGAATTAGTGTGTGTAGTATGAAATAAGACGCATTATGACATACGTCCGAGCAACCTTTACAGTAACTAGTTTCAAAATTATCGACTTGTCTGTTAAGGTTTTGACTTGTTACTGTAAAAATAATTTTACCGAACTTACAACGTAAAATACTAATACAAAATAGAACAATAATAATATATGTATCATAACTTATTATTATTATCTCTGTTTCATGTATGGACATATAAGAACAGTATAAGAGCCTTTAGGCTGTTGAAATTTCGGAGTCCTCTTTGCACTTTGAAAATTATATCTTAATACGTTTTAAACAAAATCTTAAAAAACTAATTTTATTAAACAAAACTAACATTGATAAATAATGTAATGTAATGTTACGTAGGTTAGTCAACTACTTGAAAAAATAAATAACACAAAAAAATAAAGTTCAATATGCAATGCAATATTGTTCACGTATAAAAACAAACCTAGAAATTGATAACATAAACCGAAATTATGATTACTATAAACGGTGTTTTTTTCTCTGTAGTAGCATACGTCCGTCTCATTCTTTAATAAAATAATAACATTATCTGACTGACAATTTTATCCGTGATTCTAAAAAGCGGCATGCACTATATTATTAAAATTTTATAAAAAGAACCTTCACACTTGATAATTTACGTCTACGCCATTAAAGCATAAAAACAAAACCAACTTACCTCAAGGCGGAGAAAGAGTTGTGCCAATATTGTAATTCTCTTTCAAAACCAAATTCAATATTGTTTTGATCGGTTGTCACGGGGCCCTTGGCGTAGGGCCTATAGATCAGTGCCTACTTGGCCTATTGGATAATCCGAGATTGTATAGGAGTTTGTTAGTCGCATGAGACGAGGTTTGTGTTGCAGATTTGTATCTTTAGAATTGTATTTATGAACTTGAATGATAGTTCAGAAAGAATTTGAAATGAGTCAACTCGATTATTTAGTAATTTCTACGACGCTATAAAGAAATCAGATAAAAAAATTCTAAATTTAACTATGCGTTTTTAATGGGAGAAGTAACTTTGTAACCAGTTATATTCAGTAATGTGAAAAGAGAAAATATTAACACAACTATTCACATACTGCTCATTGTAAGGAAATGAGGATGAGAAGTCGACTCAGCACAGTCCTTATGGAATATGAATTGTTTGACGAATTTAACAGAACATGAGAATTCTCAGTCAAGTTTATTGCCAAAAACATCAAATACGGTGTTGCCTTGCTTAAGATCTAAGAATAACAAACTATTTTTGCTAATAAGAAACATGCGGAGATGTCAGGACTCTGTAAAAATAAACATTGTAATGACTAAGCAATAGAATGTCGTGAAATTTTAGACGAAAAATTATGTCTTTGAATGATCAGAAAATGTTGCTCAAAAATTCGTAGGAGGAAGATAGGTACCACTTAGTAGGAGATGCAGTCTTGTACATGGTATACTGACAATGACAAAATAAAAATTCAGTAATATCGACGTTAGGAGTATGCCAAGTTTTTGTTAACACAATGAAATCATAATCACAATAAGATAAAAAATGTTTCAGGTTTATAAGCTTGCTTCGAATTTCTCTTACATTTTGATAGTAGGTTGTGACTTCACTTTTGTTGTTTTTTGATAACAGAGACATGGGAGATACTACAGTCTACAAAACAAACTCTAATATACGCTTTTGTTTGGACACGTTTGTTAGATCTTTTAATTCAATTAATTTTAACAACGCAATGGTTTAATAGTGTAGTGTACATATGGGTTAGAGACCTAGAAAGTTAGATAAAATTCACTAAGATTGTGCTTGATGAAGATATAGATAGTTATATTCAAAACTGATTAAATTAGTTAATGTCGTTGTTACACATATTAAAATTCGGGACTTAAGACCCAAGTAACTTTTTAAGTGGAATTTATTGATTACGAATATTGCGATACAAAGGTATTCCGTGATCAAAAGTCTTGATAATAAAGGAGGCAAATGCAGCGACTGGCAAAATCTTTCAACTAAATTTTCGAGTAGTTTTTTATGGATTGATCTGCTATAGATAATTTGTTTGAACTTTTCTTTTTATTAACGGTATTTTTTTTAAAATTCTTTTGGTATAAATTAGTTGAATGATTTTATAAATACAATTAAGCTCTGAGTTTATTAGGAAACGGAAAATAATTGCTTTGTAGTTTGAAAAAGCGATGCTTTAAAAAATTATATTAATGTTTATGCTGTAATAGGTTAAAATAGCATACTTGCAAGGTAAAAACTTAAATACATCATTAAATAAAGTAGTATCGACTTTTAGCAGTATATTGAGAATATTGATTTCCATACTATTTTTTTCGCGTCCTTCAACTGTCTTGAAATGTCGTTTTAAGTAAGTTTGGAGCGTAAGCATTACATGATTCAAGTAGAAGTACAGACGGTAACACCAAGCACTTGTGTGTATTATTTTACGAATTGAAACTCTAAAATCTCATGAAATATTCAGGTTTTAATTAAAGTCTATCGAAATTAGTTTGTGGTGTAATATGTGTTCAAGATGCAGTCAATGTTGCCATAATGACGACGAAGACGATAAACTTCCAGATTCCGATATATGTTCAGGTAGCAAATAATTTCCGTAACAATAAAAACTTAATTAGTTTAATTAAAAGTTAGGAAAATTTTAAGTACATTTCTGATGGTTAATTTATCAGGCCATAACTTTTGCATTAAAATGGCGTCGTTTTAAGCGAAGTTAATTATGAACTAATTATATTGTGTTCTGAAAATTCATTAAGCTATTGAGTTGTTTTCTTGTTTTAGAGGAAGAGTGGAACTCGGATGGGAAATCAGGACGCGCTTCAGGAAACGAATCCGGTAAGTTAAGAAAAAAATATTTCAAAAAAATCTGTCACACCACCGGCTTTTTTAATTAAAAGTTTTTATAATAAAAGTTTTAATTCAACACATGCATATTCATTAAATAACTTTAAATAAACATTAAAGTTATATTAGAATTTGAATAAAGTTTTATTGTTTTGTCTCTCTACGCTTTTGTTTAACTTAATTTGTTAATTTCTGTAAAACTGTGCGCTTATGTGCTTAAATATTATTTTTGTGTATAAGTTATATTTGGATCATAACGTGTTAAGAGCTTAATAAAACAAAGAAAACATATATTATTTATGTTCAGTTATATAGGTTAACTTTTATTTTAAATGTCTTTAAATTCAATATGTGGAAGATATTATGTCTATAAATTACACTACATATTGATATTGTACGTTTTCGTTCACATTAAAAGATCGTTCAATAAATTAAACATAGAAAATGCAATATTTGGCATAAAGGCTACAAGCATACTTATAGGTATTAAATTTGTCTTACACAAAAGCAAATTTATTTTAAATAGACTCGATGGTAAAGCCAGTAAACGTATAGTAAGCGAAGTTTGAAACTATCGCTACTCATGTGTATAACATATTTAACTGTAGTGAAATACAAATTTCTAACACCATTATAAACATTTCTTGTTTGTAAGCATATTATTAAACTTTTTGTTAAATGTAACATAAACATCGCTAGCGTTAAAACATAAAACGATGCTCAATCTTGAAAAAGTTTAGAAGTTTGAGTTCCGTAACGACAGCTTTTTCAAGTTACAACAAATTAAGATGTGGATCTTTAGAAGAATACTTCAAACAAAGTTTAACTAGATTTAGTCATCATTATTACTTTCGTCTTATCAGCTTACAGTTTATTCATTTTACGTTAATTTTATAAGGAAATAAATTCAATTTAAGAAAAATAGTTTTGTTGACTTGTTATTTATGTTATAAAACACTTAAAGAGTTGTTGGATTTCGATTTTTATGAAATCTAATCATACTGTTTATATAATTTTACAACTACACCAATAACTCATTCTTATACTGCCTTTACATTCCTAAAGTAACATTTTTTATAGTGCTTGTGTTTCTTCTTATTATTAGACCTAAATATAGAACAGTTTCTGGGTAATCGTAATCCTAAAATTTTTTACACGTGGTCTTATCACACAATACCAAAACAGTTAATAGTCTTGATCTGGATGCAAAAAATGGCTTTAGTCGGCCACGCTACAGATTCCATGTCCTCGTGGAATCAACTCGATCTTTTGCGCGTTGTGCCCTAAAACCCTAAAAGTCGACACTTGGATTACAATTTTGTCAACTAGTCTGTATTTCTATTAGTTAGGTTAGTACTTTTTTTTAATAAAGTTTGCAAACACATAAACAATTAACTATTGGCAGCAATCGCACTCAACTCATTGTAGACTGTGATTTCTGTCATCATGCACAATTAGCGTCGTTAGTCAGATTCCATGTCAATATCTGAGCTCACTTCAACGTTAAAGGCTTTTAGCTTGTCTACGATTCCCTGATACCTTCTCTGCAATCGAGAAGATCTTCGAGTGTCTTTGACAACGTATTGATCATGATCGAGAACCTTGCTAATAACGTATGGACTGCTATACTTTGGTAAGAGTTTCTTACTATGGCTCAAATCACTCGTAACATAGGTACGTACTAAAACTTGGTCACCTTCTTAAACTGCTGACATGCAGCCCTATGTGCGTCAAATGCAGCCTTTTGTTGGCCTTGCTTCGTATCCATTTTAGTCTTAGCGACTAACCGTATTTTCTATAGATCTTTTTCTTCTGTAGAATCAATTGACACTTCGTTGACCGATATAGAGTTTGTCACACTTCGTGGCGAGTAACCAAACAATAATTCGTAAGGTGACTTTCCGGTTGATGAATATGGTGTTGAATTCAGTCCCCAACAAATGGTCGAAACGTTTTCGTCCCATCTTTCATCGTCATCGGTGCAAACTCATAACGACGCTAATATTGTTCGATTATATCTTTCAACTTGCCCATTTGCTCTCGGAGTTGCCTTAGCATTCAAAACATGCTTAATATTTAAACTTTGACAGTGTTTGCTGGTATAGCAGCTATCTCAATCCGAAATAATTCTCCTTGGAACACCGAAATTTTCTATAATACTGTTTATAAAATTAACAACAGGTCGCGTCTTTGTTGATGGAACCGCTTTCATAAGCACAAACTGGGTGAACGAGTCTACGGCGACAATAAGGTACATGTTATTTTTCTTTGATTTTACAAATGGACCTACATGATTGATGTGTAACGTGTCGAATGGGACGACCACCTTCTTAATTGGAATCATATACCCTGATGGTTTTCCGCCTGGTTCTTTGTTGTAGAGACATGGCAGACAGCACGATATGTATTTCGTCGCATTCCCGAAACCCATGTGACCTCCACCGTTGTGGAAATGCAATACGAGTTGCCTCCTGAGAGCTAAGCTACTAAAATACTTAAACCTTTTATATTCTCGAAGAATTCATCAACGCGAGAGAGAGGAAACCTATCTTTGATAGTTTTTCTATTCAGAGCTCGATAGTCTACGCACATTCTTTGCTTTCCATTTTTCTTCTTGATCAGTAGAATTGGACTACCATATGGAGAATTGGATTCACGTATTATGTTGTTTTTAAGTAGATCTCTCTCACAACTTTTCGTTCATTGTGAGAAAGCCGGCAAGGACGGTAAACTACTAGGCTATCGTATTGAGATTTTTAGAATACTCGTTTTCCCTAATTAACTAGTATTTTGCGCGAAGCAGTCACAAAATTAGTTTATTAACTCGATAAGCATTTCAATTTCTTGTGTCTTTAAGTTTTCGTTAAAAATAATGTCATCTACTGAAAAACTGTTCCCGATTTGGTTACCACTTACGCCCGTCGTTAAACAAGAAATTGAAGCTTTATCTTCGAAACACAGTGTTGATCTAGCTAATATGTTTTTTGTACTTACTTAGATATCTTGCTCTGATAAATTTATTATAGATATGATTCCATCTTCGGCTTTCGTGATACAACCATCCAGTACGTGTTCTTTACCATGGAACATACGTAGTCTCCCTTGCACGTAAACATTGCCATTGCAGATACCTCGAGAAGTGACTAGTACCAGGGCAGTTGTTTTTGGAGCAAACACTGTTAAAGGTCTTTGCCCATAGTGCTACTTTTCCAGGACAAATATCAAGTTTCCGAGCGATCTCACTGTTTGCTGATAGTATTTGTACTTTGTCTCCAGCCACGATCATGACAACCTCGTTGTTGTTCAAGAATGTCTGACCCACAAGCACAGTTACATTTAGGACAACTAAAGCCTTGACTTCTGCTTCTGCAAAATCGACTTTTAGATTTAATTTAACTTTATAAGTGCAGTACAGGGAGTGGTTTTAAGAACTAACGAAGCGACACTACTTTTTGTTATCAAAACTGCACCACAACGTACACGTTACGACACAACACAACGGTTACGTAAGCTTGCAAAGGTTTTCCGTTCACCAAGCAGACGAAAAAATATTTTTCGTTTATGGTGCAAACGTTTTTCTGAACTACGTAAGTCTGTACACGCCTGCGGCTATCTTTCGCTAAATGTCCTAAACGTTTACATGAAGTACATTCGATCTTTGGTTTTAGGCACTTATCGAGAAGTGTCGCACTTCTCTACAGTTGTAACACTTCATGTGCACTTTTCCCATACACCATTGGTTTCCTGCGTAGAGGCTTTTCTAATCTATCAGCTAAAGGTCGCCGATAAGACATGTTCTTTAGGTGTTGACTGGTAATAGCAGCAGCGCAATTTTCAGGTTTTAAGGTTGACAGGTACTCTGCATATAACGCATCCGGTGTTTCCTATCTACCTGCCTTAGCGGCTATCTGATACCATTTATCACGCATGATACAGCCTATTTATTCGTTATGTCAAAAGCGTTCATGAGTTCCATCTTATCAAAGTAATAACGAAACCACGTCTCATCCGGTTCTTTAAACCTGTTAACAAATGCTCGTAGGGTGGTAACAAAATCTTGATGCTCGGGAAACGATTTAATCAACAGTTCTTTCCACTGCATCTAAGTGAGTTGATAAGAGGGTAAATTATCATACCATTGTCGAGCTAAACCACCTAAGCGACTTTAGATGTAATATATAGTAGGTTGTTTGTCCCAAGGATTTATCCCTCCTAGTTGTTCAATTTTATCGATCCATTTTGTCGAACTTAAATTTGAATTGCCTGGCATAAATTCAGATAAATTTGTACGTTATTTTCCGAATAATTATTTTCGCATACCTTTTAGAATTTAAATGAACCTTATCCAATAATTGTAATGATTTTGGTCATCCTAAATTGATATTGTACGTTAATCGGTTTTCTTTATCGTAAAAGAAGTAATCCCATGGAATTTAAGTTAATATAAAAATAACTTCCTCAAGTTACATTTTTTATAGTGCTCGTGTTATTGTTTTCTTATTATTATTATTATTAGTTCTAAATATAGAACAGTTTCTGGGTAATCGTAATCCAAATATTTCTTACACGTGGTCTTACCACACAATACCAAAACACTTGATCTGGATTCAAGAAATGGCTTTACTGTGTTGTGAAAAATAAATTTTTTTGCTTGTCGATAGTGATTGTTTTTTACATATATTTAGATGTTGTCAGCTAGTCTTTTGGAGGTAATAATTTTCAGGATATTTAATACTAGAGCACCAGTTTTGTCAACCTAGTTGGGGATGATGTTGATCCTAAAATTACATGCATAAGATTCTTTGTTTGAAAAGGCATTTTCTTACTTCCAAAGAATTAAACTAAAAACAGTTCAGTTAATCACATTCTTTGTGCACCCACTTGAAGTAGCTCATGAAACTTTGAACTATTCATGAAGTAGGCGTCTTTCTATGTTGTAATATAATTTAATCTTATAATCAATTTAAACTAAACACTAATTTGCTTCTAAAATTCCTATAAACTATTTACTTACTTTTACAAATCGAAACTATATTTAGAATGGTCTAAAGAAACTTTAATTAATATTCTTGGATTTATCGTTTTTATTTTATTTATTGGCGAATTTATTTGTCTAAGCGTTTATTTTATTTATTTATTTTGTATTTTTTACTCTCAATTCACGGAAGATGTTTGTTTAATTCAAAATCAAATTGTTTAATGTTCTTAATTGGTTATTTTTAATTTTTCTTAGAATTTCGTATTTAATTTTATTATACTGCTGTTATGTATCGAGTATTGCATTGAAATTTCTCATAAACGGATACTCATGTAACCGAGTTGCCTGACTACAGTAAATTGTGTAGGTTTTTTACGTCTCTATTTAGGATAAAATATGGCAATTAGCTTTAACAACACTGTCAAAGATAATAAAGTAACTACCTTTTTTTAGTAGTGTAATCTCAAGTATGTAACTGATCAGCTGCACTATAATTTAAAAAATGTTGCTAATTCTATTTAGACAATATAAATTATTTGTTGTATGGAGAATAAATTACTTTATTTTTACTTGTGCATACTTTTTGTCTAATCTAAAGCAACAAAATTGAAGTTTAATTTAAATGTGAACGTTCCCTTTTATGGCTAGGTGTTGTAGTAGTCTATCTAGGACGATTCTTTCGTAGACTTTTGCAGTGCTGTTTATGAGGCAGATAGGGCTGAAGTGTCTCCTATACCGAGTTTGGGGATCAGGGCGAGTGTGGCCTGTTTCCATTTATCTGGGAAGTTGCTTCTGGCACATTCATAGTTGTATAAATTGAGATCATCTTAGTAGTTGCTTGTCAGAAGTTTAAGGCATTCCATAGGTATACCCTCGGGTCTAGGAGCTTTTTTATTCCCTGACCTATTGAGGGCAAGTTCTAACTCTTTTTTTATGAACGGGCAATCGTTAAAAGTGTTTCTCGGAACCCACGTTGAAGTACTGTGGGCTGGGAAGAGGTGTTGTATAATTGGGGTAGCTTCCTCACATATAGGTGGTTTCGTTCCGTTGCCTATCTTAAGTTTTTGGAGACTACTTTGTACACCGTTTCCCATGGGTTATTGTCTAGATTGGCGCACAGCACGTTCCACGCATTTCTTTTTGCGGTATTTATGCCCCATTTATACTGTTTGCTACATTCCATGTAGGTATTATATGTATGTACCTTCTTTGACTTTTTTGTTGTCGCGTTTGGCTTTCTTTGTCTAGATTTTTCTGGTGCAGATGCATTCCTTGCGTAGGCGATCCAGGTCGTCCGACCACCAATATAATGCGTTATTGATCCTGTCCCCTTTAAAACGTAACATGCTTTTCTTACACACTTTTGTTAGTGCACTAGCAAAGCGCTCTGAGTAAAGGATGTCATTTTATTTTAGGTTCCACCTAGAATGGATGACTTGTTGCCACATTCTTGTTCCTCATATAAATCACCAATGAAATGTAATTATAATAGCTGAGGCTGTCCTCAGTTAGCACATCCTATTCCAATATTTTTGAAACAAGACCCTAGAGCACAGTGTAAGGTCAATGTGCAAGCTTTTTCTAGCGCATTCAAAGGTGAGTGTTAGGCTTGTATTAAGTATAGTCAGTTCATCAGCTGCAGTCGACTCAAGCATCTTTTTGCCTTTATGACACGTACGGTTAGCATCGCCACCCCCCCACCCAACAACATAGAATTGAAACACGCTGGCGCTAATGTTCGGCGAGATGTAACAGTTGAAGATACTTAAGTTATTAATTTGCTGGACAGAGTTGCGACTTAAACGCTGTAAGTTTGGCACTTAGCTTATCGTCTCTGATATAGATCGCCGTTGTCTGTTCATTATCCACCGTCAAATTAGCTTTCGTAACCGTGATGATGTTAGGCTTATTTATATATTTTTTGGCAATGACCGTGATCAGAGCCTGAGCCGCCCTTCTGCGCCCTAAATTAATTTGCAATATCCGAATTGTCCGCGAAATAGGAATTTTGTTTGTGTAGGGATCTATTATCTAAGGTAGCTTGACTGTTGATGATCTGATTTTCTTAATGTGCCGTTTGTATTTAGGACATGCCATTGTCCATAGTAAGTAATCTGAACAATCGCATACCGCGCAATGTTTTGTTTCAGAGCACGTCCCTTAGTGTGATCAATCGTGCCGCAGTTTAGACACAGTTTTCTTCTGTCTATGTTTTTGCAGGCTCTAGTTTGATGGCGGGTTTCCCACCATCTTTCGCACTTAACAGCCTCAACCCTTTCCAAAATCTTGCAAGAATTGAGACTCACTGTTACGTTTTTTATTCTAAGCATAAAGACAGTCGTATCAGTAGGAGCAGTAACAGTAATATGTTGGGTGCGCCATCTAACTGGTCTCAGTTTCCCAATCCTTAACTTATTAGCTTGGTCTGGCTTCTTCTGATGTTGTTACTTCGTCAAGATTATGAATATGTACTGTTCGGCCAGTCCCTTTCAGATTGCACACTGCCCCAGACTTCTGCATTAACTTTGCATTGAATTCTTTCCAGAACTTTCTGTTTGCCTGAAGCAATAAGTAAATGTGTAGTCTTTCTTACCGCCTTTAGAGAGGTGTCTACCGTTGCTGATCCAAGTGCCGTTTTAACCTCCATAAGAAGGTCAGTACTTGTTTTACCTTTATTTTTGATGACCAGCGTCCCTATGCTCTTTGTGGTGGTCGGTCGGTAGCGTGTTTTTTTCCTTGGGGAAGGTGTGCCATCCTGTGCGATATATAATGTGACATTAAAGTCTCTAAAGACAAATTCACTAATGTTTAAAACTGAGGCAAGTTTGTTGCTTATCACCGCTAGCCTTCGATGTTTAACGTTTGCGGCCTGTGCTGTATCTCTAATTTTCGCAAGTGTAGCATGCACAGTTTTATCCCAGGACTGGTTGGGGTTGTGTGTCAGGCTACCAATCAATGTGTGTTTTACTGTCTCAATCTGGTCTTTACCATTTTCATTTTCAATGTCTACACTTTTGGCCATTATTATGTTTCCGGGAGCCAATCTCTATCTCTAATCATTTCCAATTTCAGTACCATATAAGAGTTTAATGAGCTTTTCCTGAAGCAGTGACGTGGGTCTCGGTTTGTCCGGCTTAACTGCGTGCAGGGAAACGTTCAATCTCTTTTTTTTGACGGTTGACACACCGCTAGAGTCGTCCCAGACCAAATCAACAACTCCAATATTTGGAGAACCGAGATTTCCTACAACGTTTCTTATAGGAGTAGACCCGTAGGCTTCTATTCTCGCAGGGGGATTACTAAGGGCGTAGGTAAAGTAACGACATCAAGAAGCAACGGTTCGGTCGTTCCTGGGCTGTAGTTTTAAATTACAATGATCTTGATCTTGCCATGGAAGCCTTCTATAATTTCTTAGACCAAGTTTTCCAGAAGGTTGTTTCTAAGGTAAAGGTAGCGCCATTTAATTTTCCAAAATGGTATTTACACAATCTTAAAAGTCTTATTACTACTAAGAAAATTGCTTGTAAGAAATTTAAAGAAACAAAAACTGATACCTACTATAACACTTTTGCTCAGTTACGTTCGAGTTGTAGTAAATTGAGTAAATTTGAGTATTCTGAGTATCTAAAAGAGACCGAAAAGAACTTACGAAACAATCCTAGTTGTTTTTGGGAACATGTCAAATCGTTAAGAGGTATTAATGACTTACCTGAGATGATGAAATTCGGTGATGTCGAGTCATCCAATCGTCTCCAGGTTACAACATGTTTGCAACCATTTTTTCCTCAGTGTATCAATTACCTGATTCTGAATACACTAGTAGTGACGAGATCTTCCGTGACCTTCCCCAATGTGATCTATCAAATACTCAATTTAGTCAATTTAATGTTTTCAATCTGCCTCAGTTAGCTGATGTGAAAAAACCGGCTTGTCCTGACGGTGTACCTCCCTTGGTACTTCGAGAATGTAGCATGATACCTAGTGTTCCGCTTCAAATTTTGTTTAATTGGTCACTGAAAGCTGGTAAATTTCCGTCTTTTATGAAAACGTGCCTACATTCGACTAATCTTTAAGAGTGGTGATGCTTCATTAGTGACAAATTATAGACCAATCACTCTTCTATCTGCTATTCCTAAGTTTTTTGAAAAATTAGTCAATGCAAAGCTTACTGATGTGTTTAAGCAAATTATAGTTATTAAACAGCATGGTTTTTGAAAAGGAAGGTCTACTAATACCAACTTAGTAATTTATAGTCAATTTATTCTAGACAAATTGGAGATGGGTGAAATAGTGCACTCTATTTACACTGACTTTTGGAAGACTTTTGATCGTGTGAATCATGCTCTTCTAGTGAATAAACTGAAATTTTATGGGGTTGGTGGCTCGCTTTTGGACTGGCTTGCTGATTGTCTCTGTGATCGTTGGTTGGCTATCAAATTATCTCCTACCCACCTTTCTGAACTGTGCCTGGCTTCTTCAGGAGTCCCACAAGGCTCACACTTAGGCCTTTGTAGTTTAACATTTTTATAAATAATATAAAGTTTGCGTTGTTGAACAGATTACTACTACTATTTGCAGATGATTTAAAAATTTTTAAAGTAATTTGCTGTGTCTCGGGTATAGTCTTATTGCAGCAAGATCTAATTACTTTAGAAAAATGGTGCAAAGCAAATAAAATAGAAATTAATCTTAGCAAATGTTTTATAATTTCGTTTTCTAAAAAGCAATCAAAGTTCGACATCAACTATAACTAATTAGGTCAGCCTTTAAAAATAGAACAGAATACTAGGCTTTATTATAACAAATACTTGTTAATTTAGGGATGTAAATGCTGTTAAATTTTTGTGCTGTTCGTTAGTCCGTTTCATTTTAGAGTATTGTTCTGTTATATGGTGTCTCAACTCTTCCATGTTAATTGATCTTATTGACCGTGTTCAAAAGAAACTGCTAAGATATCTTGAATCAAAGTTAGGCCATAGACTTATTAACAGTTTAGTTTTGAATAAATTTTGATAAAGCTCTTTAACTGATAGACGTAACTTCTGTGATATTATTTTTCTATTTAAAGTTGTTAACTGTATTGTTAATTGTCCTGAATTTTTACAGCAAATAAGTTTTAATGTTCCTTTACGATCCACACGTTCCTATAAATTATTTAGTATAGAATATAAAAAAAGACTTTAGCTACCACTCTGTCATTCTTAGAATTATGAGGAAATTCAATGAATTAAATGTGATTAATTATCTTGATATTTTTAATTGTAAACTAAATGACTTAAAAGCTTTGGTTATATAATCTTCTAATTTTAAATGTATTTTATATTGGGCACCTTATATGCCCGTGTATTTAATAAAACAAAACAAAAAACAAAACTAAAGGCGAGGAAACTGATTGGTTTGCACCTATTATTGATGTTGACGTTTCAGAGGTCAAAGATTGTTCTTCAGTCAAACTATTAAATTTTTTTTCGACATAGGCAACACTATTACGCCAGCGGACGGGTTTTTTCAAAACTTGGACGTTAGTTCCACTGTCGACCAAAGAAGTTGCTGATGTCCTTTGAACACAATGGCTTATAAAGCTGGTTGGCTGCGGTCATCCTAAGTACGCAATTCTTTGGTAAATTGTAGAAGGTGCTTATACGAATTGGTTTTGTCCACTTGCCCTGTCTACAAAATACAAATAGTTGGACCATAAATTATTTGAAATTGAAATACTTTTTGTAAAATTGAATTCCATTTAATCCATCTTTCCATATAACTGTAAAAATTTCTTTTTTTCCTTATTTTCGTGTCATATAATTTTATGACCAAATATGGTCGCAATTTTTTACATTATCTACTTTTATTAAACATAATTCACCCTCTCGTAATTACCAACACTACCTTTATAAGCGAAACATCATCAGGACCTTTTTCTATCAATTCTTTCACATTATTTACTGATAGAACTCGAGATTTTTTGCTACATAACCGTCATTTTGACGTTTCAGGTAAGCCACTAATATTTTTTATGCAGAAATATCAACATTTATTTAAGAATGTTTAAAAATTATTGTTAATAGATCTAAAAAAACCGTTTCAACAAAGTACGTAATTACAATATCGTCATTTTGTTAATTGCTTCAGCCACAGAACTGCTTTTCTTGTACTTTGCTTTGGACTTTTTTGGTAATAAACTTGATTCTGCTTCTTATACCAATTGTAAAACTTCTTCATTATTCTCGTTTGATTGACTCATTTTTAATTAACGTTTTTTGACAAATTATTAACTTGCTTATATCAGAGGGTGGCTTATACCGCTTATATATTTTATTACTATGTCAACCAATGCTCGACACACCTTGATTATTTTTTGACTCTCTCGGAAGACCAAATCTGTTAGATTGTATTTCATTAGCGGCGAAGTTCTATTTTGTCACGAGGTATGACTAGAACGTGAGAATATGGTGTACTGGTAGAGATGTTAGGCGTTATAGAAATCAGAGGCATTACTCAAGATTTAATAAAAACTTTACTGTGGTATTAATATTACTCTCGAGACTATACCAGCTTTAACCTCTTAATTGTTTAATTAATTGGAATTATTGAATAATAAACATGCAATAGTTTTAAACTGTTTTAAACAGTTTGATATCAATTATTAAACAAGATGATGACATTTTATTAAAACTTTTCTATGTGTTATCAACTCATGTAGTTATCAGTAATTGATTGTGATATCTTAAATATTATTTTGACAAAAATTTTTATTTGATCATAATTTATACAAACGTGAGCCCGTCTTTAACGTTACAGGTAAGATATTTATTTTATTTGCTTACCTAAGTGATAGAATTTTTATATTATGCTTTTTTACTTCAAGAATGTTGAAAATATTCTGCAAATGTTGATGTATATTAAAAAAACCTACCAAAAAAAAACAAAATTACATTTTTTACAATAATAATTTTTTTTGAATAAGACTGCCGTTTTAATGGTTTGTTTGTAAGTAAAATGTTTGTGGTTTCATCAATAATAACAAGAAAAATATGCATGTGTTTAGAGTGAGATTTAGTTCTGTTTGTTCTTGTTGTTGAAAATAACTTATCTGCAACCGTAAAACGTCTCGGCGACGTCGTTACCATGCAAATAACCGCTTGATACTATTATGAATGTTGCAAAAACGTTTGTACTGAACACAGTAGAAACGCAATAAATTTAACGTTGTACAATTATTTGGAAGATAAAAGCAAACATCTTAACGTCAATATTTACAAAAAGTTTTACAAATACAACTGAAATTAAATTATATAAAATAATGCTCTCTCAAAATGTTTCCGTATCCAATTCTCGAACGGTATGGTAATATAAGAAATGAAAAACTTTTGTATAGAGAAATAAGTTTTCCTTGCAAAATTTATTTTTAATTAAACTTTAAATTTTTGTTTTTAATTATTGATACATGTTACGATAAACTAAATTTAAATTAAATACAATTTTCATATAATTTTATTAAATGTTTTCGAATTTTTTTTTAAATTGAGTAAACGCTTTCATCAAAATAACAATGGAATTGAATAACTTTTTTAAATTGCTTTTAAATGTTTATTTCTATTACTTTTATTAAGTTGGCATTTTTTTGTTTACTGAAAAGTCTAAAGTGCAAGAAAAATTGTATTTTATTTTTGTTTTTATTAAACTTCTTAAAGTTGTGTGAAAATTTGAAGATTGAAGCGGATAGTCTTCAAAACCTCGTTTTAGCAAACCTTCATAGTTATGCTTAGAAAATCTTATCGACACTTTAGGCTATTGACGCTAAATGTTTCTTTAAATAGTTGATAGCAGATGATTGCAGCACAAAATATTGAAAAGTTACTTTAATATTAGTTCTAATGTTTGTCTTTTATTATATTGGAATCAACGTCTGATATTCTGTTATTGCAACAAACATTTTGTAGATGAAAAACATTAATAATGCTGTCTATTATTGTTTTCGAAACGGAGTTATAGAACTTAGTACGTAAACCAAATATTGTGTTTTAAACGAATCTAAAAATAAATAAAGTGAGAGAGATAATTAAACTTATTTAAATGCTTAGGAACGCACAATTGCAACAATATCTTCAATCTATTTAAAGTTTTTTTCTTTTACTTAGAAGGTTTGTTTCAATTTCTTGGAATTACATAAGTATATTTGAGATTATAAAATTGTGGGTTTCTAATTTAGTTAATCTCATAACCTCTGTAGCAGACTAAAGAACCCATTTTTATTTATAGTAATTAACACTAGCCTACAATTTTAAACTTTGCTTGAGTAACTGTTGTAAAAATGGGTGTATGGTTCTTACAGTCTTTAATTGAAAACATAACCAAAAAGCAAATTTTTACACCATGTCTAGTTTTGGAGTTATAACCAGTGCCGAATTAACCTATGTAGAAGTTCTTAGGCAGTATTTAAACTTGAATAATCTTGTTTACACTGCCGTCTTCACATTACTGGAATCACTGCCTTATGATTTGTTTGCACTGCATTTATACATTTTGGCGAAACGTTCGCGAATGTTCTATATCTTTCGGTGAACGTTCTGGAAATGTACAAAAACCTCGCGGAAGTTTTCGAAATTGAAAATAATTCCTCGTATGTTTCAGCATCAAGAATACAAAAACACTTAACTGTACACAAAGGAAAATTGCAGACATATTATATATTTGCATAGAGTGATTTTTTTTCCCACCTACTCTGATATCGTTTTTTTCATTTATAAAATATTTTAATAAAATCTTTCTCCCGATTTATTATTCATTTTTTTTTAATTAGCTGGAAAGGAGTCCAAATGTGACTGCAAAAAATGAACGTTGAGCGACATTCGGTACTCTAATTTTTTTCTAGCAAGTTAGTCACAATATATTAATAGTTTTCACTCTTTTGATTTCTCAGAAAATGTTGTAAGCATTACATAAAAAAATCCATGCTGCCAGCTCTAAATTAATCATGGTACTTGAAATTTCTTCCTATTCTTTTGCAAACTTTTTAGAAAGCAACAATTTTTTTAGTGCTTTCACAAACTGTTTATTCAATCCTAAGTTAATGTGTAGAGTGGGTAGAATCACCAAATTAGAATCTACTAACGATGGGTACCATTTTTTAATTTGGTAAATTGCAATATTAACTAAACCCTCCTTGTCACTACAGATTTGCCAAATATAAATAATTTGAGCATTGAATGAGATAAAATATAGTTGACGCATACTGTCATACGTTTCTTCTGTGTTTGTAGAATGAGTTAATTAAATTGATGGTTTCGAGTTACCATTATAAAGTAAAACACAATTTTTTTGGGAGAGGGAAAAATCTGCTTAACAGACAACGGACGCCAGTTGTCGGGTAAAATAAAAAAACCTTTCTCTATTCGATGGGATTTCGCGGTTAGCATTTCTTCAAGTAGGCGGTTCTTTTTATTTCTTCTTTCTTTTCGTTTTTATTTTTTTTAATAGTGTTACTATCAGCTTTGTTATTGGCGTCCAGATTTCTTCTTTTTTTTAATAAAAGATCTGCGATGTTCTATCAATTATTATTGTGTTGCAGACATTTTCTACTTCTTTTCTATTTTTTTCTACAGTACATTTGAAGGTTGCGTGCTTTGCATCATATTTTTCTGTGCAATATTTACATTTTTCTTCTTGTCGTTTCCTTATTTTGTTTAGGTACGTATTGAAAACACCGTGTCCTGTTATCGCTTGTGACAGATGATGTGTAATTTTTTTGCAGCTTCTGTTTGTCCATTTTCCTACATCTTTTAGGTATATTTATGCTATTTCTTTGTATTCGTCTCAACGTTTTTGCCATTCTTCTACCAGTTTTCTTATTTTGCAATGCTTTTCTCTTTTTTTCTATTTATTTGTCTTCCCAATATATGGAGCCGCATTCAGTATCGTAGATGTTACCGTTGGCGATCGAGATTTTCTTTTTACTGCAGGTGCGCTTTATACTGATTATTTTGTTTGTTTTTTCTTCTGTGTTATATATGTGCGTTCTGTATTTTTTGTGTTTTTCTAGATGCACACTCATATATTTTAGTAAAGGTTTACTTTTTATTTCTGTGTTTAAATCGTACTTTTATTGTGAGTTTCATGTAATTGATCTGTAACTTGTTTCAGTGCATGTTCTGTTTTTACCTTTTAATTTCTGTATGTTTCTATCTTTTACTGTTACTGATTGGTCGTCAGCTTTCAATTTTAAATCTTTCCCGCAGTCTAGATTTAATATTTGATTGTAGATGATATTCCACAATATTGGTTCTAGTACGGATCCTTGGGGTACTCCTGAATATACTTTAATTTTTTCTTTTATTTTTATGATTATATGTCTGTTACTTACTTAACTTTATTTTGTTTCTTAGATAGTTGCTGATATTTATTTTTTCTATTGCTTTTATAATTTGTTCCCAGTTAAAACCATTTTTGATATTTATTGTGGCTAATAGTATCTGTCTTTTATTTTTTTTGCAGTCTTATTCCATGTATCATCTTCCAGTTCTTAACAGAACAGAATACTTGTTTCTGCTTTTTCGTGTTTTTTATTTGTTCTTTTAGGGTTCTTTTGTGTTTCTTGGTGTTTCTTATGTTTCGTGATTTTTGTTCTATATGCTATTGCTTCTTTCCCATTTTTGCATTTTTTTTCATCAGTACACTGGTTGATGTTTTTTATTTGATCCTACATTTTTTTTCTTTAATAGTTTACTTATCATACACTTTTGTTATTTTTTGTATAAACATTTCGGTTTTGTTATTACGTGTATTATTTCTTTCTGGACTTTTTGTAGATTTTTTATTATTATTCGGTTTATTATCCATCCTGAATAGTCTTTTTTTATCATAATGTTTTCTTTTTATTATAACTTCAAAGGTAAATGTGTAATGATCACTGAAATCCTTTCTTTGTTTCTCACTCTCCAATTTTTTATATTGTTTGCTATATTTGTTGTGGCCATTCTAATGTCTATTAAGGAGGATCCTTGTTGTTTTTCACAAGTCAATATGTTTTCGTGATGAACGGGGATAAGTTCATGTGTTTCCATCCACTCTTTTAAAACCTGTCATGTGCTTTTTTGTTTTATATTTATTTATAAATGTTTGTAACATTTGTAGATAGTTTTGGAGATCTTCAATGCTTTTATTTTCTGTGAAAAGCAGGTAGAGTAAATACTATATTATATAATCTGACGCTCACGACATTTATATCACAGTCTTTTAGTAAATAATTATTTTTTTCTTCTGTTCATAAATAAAAACAATTCACATCACATAAGTAAGTCAAACAACTTGAATGGTTAGGTTGGTCAAAAGGTTTCGTATTTTGTAGATAGGATCTTTGGTAGTGGAGGAAGGGCAACAACAAAAACAAACTTTATCTGTTTTTAAGGCGACGTTTTGTTGGCTTAAGTGGTCAATTTTATCAGGCCAGTCAACAATTGAGTGGTTTTATTCCAATTAATAACATCACAATTTTCTATATGAAATTATTTTAAACATTACATAGTCGATACGCACACTTATAAATAATGAATTGTACTTTGTAACAAGAACTGAATTTTTTGTGAGGTTTTCTCTATACATAGATTCTTTGGTAGAATCTAAAAGATTCCATTCTTTTAATCAACATTCCAAAATTTGTGATTTTGCTTTATTTAAATCTAAATCTCGTATTAACTCATTGAAATCTGATTGAGTAATGAGACGTGGTTTGTTAGAGGGAACATACGTCAGATTCCTTAAAAATGACACATTCAAATAATTGTTTATACCTTCTTCGTCCTTGGAATTTGCAAAATAATCTGAATGCATTAGAGTTGAAAACTCACAATCAGTTTTTTTTAACGATTTGCTGACAGAGGTATGTTTGGAGACGTTACTTTGTGTTTATTCTTTTTTGAAAACTTTTCAATTTTTATGAAACAAAAGCAACAATTTGTGACGTGATTTGTTGGTCTACGCCAAATCATTAGCAATTGTGACATGATTTTACAAGAATTTTTGTTTTTGTTTCACTGAGTTATTTGGTTTAATACCAAAAACAGTATATATGTATGTGGTACCTAGTTTTCTCTTGATTTTAAATTTTGAATCTTTGAATTAATGTACTTCTTTTGCGATTTTGTAACATATAATTCATAAACATAACAAAAACTTTCTGGATAATTTTTTAGTCTCTTTCACGATTTTTCATTTCTGAAAATTGCAAATAACACAACTTGTGGAACTTTGCTTCAAACTTTCTTAACTAAGTGACAATTCAGTAATATTTCATTTGTCTCTTGCCAGACCGCGTCAACAACTAAAGAATAAATTAGTCACTCCGCCGGTTGCAACTTTAATCTGCACGTATTATTTTCAGAAGTTTCCATTTTAGTATATCCGTGATTACTAATTTATTAGTATTCCTCTTCACGGAAAACTTTACATGTGTGTTTTAGGAGTGTTATGGTTTTATAGTTTGTATAACGAGGTAGTTATGCTGGTGCGCCATTCTTCTGGGATATTGGAGCGTTCAGGGATATTGGAGCGTTAAAAGGATTTTGGAACTGATATGATATTTTAGTAGTTAACTAGGAATGTATTTGGTTTTAGATGTTTTTTTATTTTGCAGTTTCTTTGTAGAGACATTTTATAGAGAAAATTGGATTAAAATATATTTTTTAAACTGAATTTTTTCTTGGTATTGTTACTCTATATTTATAAAGTTACAGATCAGATAAATAAATTTCTTTGTCGTTATTTATATTAAACCCACATTCAACTTGTGTCAAACTTTTTTTATTCTAAGGACAAAATCTCAACGTATTTTTGTCAAGGTGCATACTAAATTCCCAGTTTATGTGGTATTATCTACATTGGTGAGACTGGTCTTTCCGATGTTACACGTATTTTAGATGCCTGTGTTCCGACGCTTTAAGACTCTTGACAAAGCTAAAGAAAAAATGTGGTAGTAATAATAAAGATTTAGATTAAATAATAAAAAATGAAAAAAATAGAACTGAACGGAATTGAAAAATGTATATTTTTACGACAGTTTTAGAAAAACCCTAATCAGACATGTTAGTTAATCCTATATTTTGTTTGAAAAAGTAATGTAAATTCTTAATGTGTATTTCTTGCAAAGGTAAACAAACCTTACTGAGAATCATTGTCCTTCATTAAAATATTAATGAAAGTAATCGATCCACACTTATCTTTAATTCAAGTGGAAACATTTTATTGCCATTTAAATAACCCTTTCATGTTTGACGTAATTGTGAGCATGTGTCTGATTTACGTTTAACCCTTTGTGTTTATGTTTAAAATTAATATTGCACGAATTAAGCAAATGTCAATACAAAATCGTAAATTACTAGTACATACGACTTTGCGTCAATTATTGCTCTTGATTTTTAATTTGAGTATAAAACAAGAAAAAAAGTAAATCCTGTTTGAGTTTTTATTCGTTTTTTTTTTGGTTAGAGCGAACTAATTTAGAATTCTGTTTGAATCGTTTTTGTTGATTTTACAGAATTTTTTAGTACAGTTGCTAAGATGCAAAGCGATCAGTAATATTGAGGAAAATAAATTACTTTCTTTGCTACCTGTTTTTATGTTTAATCTTTTAGCAGAACTATTGATTTTTTTAGTTTTTGTTCTTGGAATGTAATGTTTCCGCTGTAAACATTTGAGAAGTATGTGTTTAGCTGTTAGTATAAAGTTTGTTATAGCTAACAAAATTTTCTGATTCTGAGGAATTTTCAATTGACAGCTTGCTGTTTATAAAGAAACATATTTAAAAAAAATAGACAAAAAAAGAAAGAATGTTGTGCAGGTTAAAAATATTTGCGTTGGAAAAAAATGATTAAGTTCTAAAACAACCCCTTTTCAGCACAATACGGTTTCGTAAGTGGTGTCTGGACTAGTATCGTTCACGAGGGTAACTTATCGATTGCATCGTCTTGAACATCGTATGTAGTGTATAAAAGTAGGGCTACATAGCAATAAGGAAATGGAAATGGGCGACGTCGTATTTTATACTATTACTCCGTAGTCAATAACCAAAATGTTTCTTTATAGGAATTTTTCTCATGACCTGATTAGATGAAAAGTTTTAATAATAATAGAATTTTGAACTCTATTTTGTAGATAAAAATGAATACGCTCTAAGTTTTATTCTTTTGATATCATACTTTTAATCTTATAATTTATTATGTTTTATACAGAACCTAAATCAAATTTTCTATCTTTTCAACTACTAGAAATTACAAGAAACATCTCAATTGCATTCCTTACTTTGAATTGATTTTTTTTACTATTCGCAATTTTCATACTCTTTCAGTATTTTTAATATCTTTGTAAATACTTTGTGTAACGTTTTGCACCGAGAAGTAGCGCTACATAAGGCCTCGAAACTGATTTAACAGTATTTACCATTTAACATAATATATATCATCGTACAGATGTGTAACAAAATTAAGAAGTATAAGATTAGAAACAAAAGCTGAATTCTTTGATATTGTGATATTTTTCGTTGCACAAAGCATTTACAAAACCGTCATTTAATTGCTTTACTACAAGGAAATAAACCACCTAATGTAATACAATTATACGAAACTGTTCCAGAATATAATTGTACTAAGCGTTTAGAAGTAAAATCCTAAAGCTGGATACTTAGGACATTGTGCAGTTGTGGTAATTTTTTTATTACTTTAAGTGTTTTAATTGTGACAAAAAAAGATTAATTGGTTTTGCGCAATCATATTATTGAATATAGTTACTTAAGTATGCTTTACGGTTTCTAGCCATAGACATGAAAACTAAGTATTTTCTTAACTATTTAATATTTCATGCAGTAATGATAAATATAGCAGAATCTTGCTAATCCAGCGCTTTGGGTTTCTAAGCAACGAGAGATTACTGAAAACATCGTATTACTGAAAAATTATTAAAAAAAATTATAATAAAACAACGTAACAACTGTTTAGGTGTGTTCGATAATTTTTTTAGATACACCTTTTTTAAGATTCTTATCTAAAAGTTTTCTGGAAGAACTGTCGTTTTTACTTCAATGTAGAAATGTCATCGTTTCAATCTAGAGTATTCTATGCAAAATTTTACAGTACCGCAGTTCAAAGATTAACAAATTAATTTAAAAATTCACTCAACACACAAAATTATTCGTGTTTATCGAAACATAGAAAAGTTATTAAAGCTAAAAAAATTAAGTTAAAAATCAGATTCTCAAAGTTTACTTGAGTACTAGGCTTGATTAAAAAAATTGTGATAAACATAAAATATTAATAATTGTATCAGATTAATCTGAGTTGTTACGCAGAACGCTGAAATCTATTTCTTACAATGATAGGTTAAAATTTACCAAAAGTCTATTCAGATTTATTCATTGTTTAGGAGCAGAGCTGTCATCTATTATGTTTTTAATTGGTATTTCTGCTTCGTCTATTTGCTTTTTTAGTTTTTGCGCTTGCTTTATTTTTTGTTGAAAGAGTCTTTCTTGGATTTCATTTTCTTAGTCGTTTTTGGAAGTACGTGATAACCGAAACTTTTTTTTTAATTTCAGTGTGTATACATTGTTGTTGTTACGAGTTAACGAAAGTTTAAAAAACAACCAATGTCCTTGTGTCGACCGCAAAACATCTTAACTAAAAAAAGGCTTCATCTTACGAAATCAGAAAGTTACCTGTAGATATAAAAGAGAAAAAACAAAATACGTTAATTTCCACAAGCTCTAAAGACTTTCTATCTAATATCGCTTCTATGATTTCATAATATGTGATTTAAAAATAGAAAAGATTTCGGATTTTTAATCGCGTTTTATATTAACATATCTCACAAAATTTGCAAACTTTCCAAAACTAATTTAATTTGATGTTTTGTAAGTCATGTTAGATAGATAGTGTTATAGTATTTTTGGAATATTAATTTTGTAAATATTTGTCCACGTTTGTTAATCTTATTTCTTTTAGAACCTTGCGCTTATTTCCTAGGAAAGAGACATATTTGTACCGTGTATTTTGTCAATAGGATAGCGCTCATAAAATTGATCAAATCTGCCAATTCCTTCTATTATTTTATTGTACATTTCAACTTTGGGATAGGAAACTGCGATTTGTTACTGTTTGAATAAAGAAAATATGACAAAAATGTACTGGTTTGTGCAAAAATATAATTTTTTGTTCTAAACATAGATTCTCCACGATCCAGTTTTTTTTCATCTTTATATACATATCTGGCAAACTTTTCTTATATACAGTGTGATTGATTTTACGTATTCAAGCATATCTGTTTTATTATAAAAGATAGAAAAAAAACTTATTAAGCTTTTTCTGTTCATTCAATTCAATGTTTAATAATATAATAATAATATTCAAAAAAATAATTTACACAGAAACACTAAAATATCACAAAAAACATTTTAATCGAACGGTTACTTTTTTTTAATATTCTTGAAGGGTTTAAAATTCTGATAAATAAAAACAACAAAATAAGAAGAGTAGTTTTAGAAACAAATGCAAAGCTATAACAGATAAACTATATTACGACATTATAATTTAATCACTTGAAACAGCTAAACATATTAATCTCTTCTTATTAAATTTCTGCGTGCCTTTTGTAGCGTTGTTATGTTGAAAATCTTGTTTGGTTGATTGACTTGTTTATATTTTGCTTATTTTAAACTTAGTTGGTTCCGGTTACATCTACGCGGTGGCATTTTACAAGCAAACTGCAAAGCCAGAACGTGTAAATTTAAATGATCAGCGAAACTTTTAAAAAAAGTCGTGGATGTTCCACTTATTTTATGGCATAAAACAAATAAAAATGTAATCGATGCTTGCTGGGAGAATCGCTGAGGTATGTGCACATTTACGTTTTGCAGTTATGTCAAACGCTTTTGCGACATTGAATTTCGAAAACAATCTTGATATTTTTTAAAGTGGAAAAGCATATTTCGGCTTCAGATGTTGACGTAGGTGTTGTTGCTACAATTTCTAATAATTTTTTTGTTTTCTTGAATGTTTTGGCTAAATTATTTTGTGTAAAACATTTTAAAAAAGTTAATGCACTATTTAACTCTCTACAGTCGTTTCTTAAATAAATAACAGATAGTTCTGTTTTAAGTTGCTCCTTTTCAAGAGTAGGGTAAGCTAGACACTAGTTGTTAACTTGGTATCGGGAAACCTGGCACAATACTCTTCAAAATGCTTAGAATAAAAAAGAGATGCAGCTAGTAGATGATCTTTAAATATAACTCGATCTTGTGCAGAATTAGTAATAAGCTGTTATGGGTGCGTTTTCTCTTTTCCACTTGAGACTCTGTGCAGTGATTTGAAGCTTTCGTAATTATGACATTAATATTATTACGAACGTGGGTTATGCTTTTCTCAAAATTATCTTCTTTACTTCTTCACTCTTTACATTAACCAAACTATAAACTACAATTTATAAATAAATACCAATAATTACAACCAGTATATTTACACGAAACGTCAACAGTAAACACTAAACAAATTTGCCAAACAATTGTAACACGATCCTAGTTTTCGAAGTATAAATTGTGTTCACGTGTTTAGCTGTGTCAAATGCAGCTTATTATAACACTGTAAATTGTAAACTTTTCACTTGCAAACGAGCGGACCTTGCAGTTTGAGAGGAACTGTGCGAGGTTTAGAAAGTGATCGCAGAATTACCTCGTAATGCCCAGTTCAATAATGTACTCAATACCGCAACACAGAAAGCTGACCTACGAAATTCGTTTGGTACACTATTCAGCATTTTATAACTCATAAGGTTTTATAATAATTTTTATCAAAGGCTAGTGTTGTGTGACCTGTAGTGCAGAGTAAAAATAAGTATGTCGGCAGCGTGGCAGGAACAGTGGCAACAGCGCTGGCGGCATCCATATTATTACACTGGGTAAAGAGTTACTTTACTGTATCTACTGTATTCTCAACTTTGTTAATAAAAGTAATTATAAATCCTATGTTGGAGTTTTAAATAAGATATATACAAATATAAGTGCAACATGACCGACTAAATTATTGTATAAATGAATATATTTTAGTAACTGATCAGATCAAAAAAATACATATGTAACTATATTTCTACATTTTTAGCAGTTTTGCTGCTCTACAACAAAGACAAATCGCCCCTGATGTCAACTATATTTAATATATTCTGGTCTTTCCAATTACACATAAAGACCAAGTTTGAGATTTTATTACTTCTTTTTCTTTGTTTTGAACTGTATTTGGATTAAGTCTTCTCCGAACATGGTATTAAAATATTACATTTTGGCATTTTTGAAAAAATTACAATGAAATTTTATTTCAAAATTTTGTTACAAGAATAATGTTGCAACTTAAAGGCAAGCGACTAACTCAGTTGTATCGGCAAGTGGATTGCAAGTCTCGGTGTGCTAACCTTACACTAAATTAAAAAAGCGCCAAAACAGGTAAATATCACCTAATACAGATCTCGTTTAAATGTGTCGATCACTAAAAGGATCAAATTGGCAAAATACAGCTTTTAACATCAACAAAGGTTATAATTACATAAAATAAGTTTTAGGCTGAAGGCTGACGGTTACTGATTACAATTAAAACAAATTACATAACAGCAAAATTATACGTTACTAAGAAGTAGGTAGTACGTACAAGGTTGACACAGTTAAAGTAGGTAATAAATTTAAATGCGAGAAGGTATACGCTATACTAAGTAATGTACATAGGTAATTTAACGACGAAATCCGATACTGATATTTTAGAAACAGGTGTGAGTCTTCTCTCGTCTCTTCTGATTACATAAAACGAAGTGGTTTCTACAGGTTACATATCCTGAAAACAGCCGGGTACAAAGACAGTATGGCAATCCCACGAAACTCGCTGGAACGTCGCGTAATTAACCTCATCCGACCAATACCTGGAATATGTTTTTCTTAGAAAATCCGATGTCGTAAAATAACACCCAAACACACGAACGTTCACAGCGGTAAAAGGCGAGTAAAATGACCGTTAGTTGCTGTATCGCGTTTATCCCTACCCGTAAAGTGAAATGTCAATCAATAGCGGCGTTAATTTTAATTTAGATATGCAACAATTTACTAGTACGTCGTACTGATTAGGCTTATGACTCCAATCTGTATTTCTCGGTCATCGATAGAAGTAAATTAATTTTGCTCACTGGAACTTGAAACTGAAGAAGAATTAAACTTTAAATTCTGCAATTCCTTCTAAGCTTCGTCGTCTTGTTCAGTTTTCGAATCTATCATATACATATATAGGTACCCCAGTGCTGCTTTGGTTTGTCTTGGATTAGTTAGGTCTCACATTTCGTAAAAATTTTACCATGTGCTATAAAAAAATATGTATAATTATGGGCAGTGAATTATACTTGCCACCTACTAAACAGATTCTATTAGCGTGTAAAAAATTAATTTACTATTTGCAGCTAACTAAATATTGCGTCATATCGTATTGGACACAAAATTGTAAGTGTTAGTGCTTACATATTATTGTAACAAATAGTAAAATCTGAAAAAAGGTCACACACACAATACAAATAGGTTATATTACAAAGTACAAGTCGCACAGATAAGAAGAATTGTTAATAGATGGCATCACGATTTTGAAGTGGAAGTATACAAACAGACTTCCTATGAAAGAGTTAAGAAAGATTTTTTACAAAATTTATTTTTCGCTTTTTCGAAACTATAGTCATTCAACTGGTAATTTTTTTAGATTCAAAAAGTTTTTGAAAATGCAAAAAGTAATTTACAGTTCATAAACCACATTGTTTTTATTTTTTTGACTTAAATGTATTTATAAACGGTAACTGTAGGTACTTTAAAAAAATGTTTTTATAAAAATAATTATAGCAGTGTTGGACTAACAAGTAAGTGAACGTCTTTTTAATCTTAGTTTTACACTATTTACTTCATATAGTGATTTATTTTTTTTCTTGTAATCAGTATTTGATTGTATTTTCTCGTTAATCTATTTTGAAGTATGATTACATGTTATAGTTCTTGAAAGTATGTACAAACAAAAACATATAAAAGCACTCAAAGTTTGATGCAATGTTTTTGTAGTTTATGTTTTAATGAAATTCCTACATACATACATATTTTAAGACAACACATTTCTCAAAAATATTAAAAAATGACGGATTTTTGATAAAATCTATAAACCTTTTTAAATTATAACTGCAATTCTAAACCGGATGCGTCGCGTTTTTACCCAATTGCATTAATGTCAACGTGTTTCTGGCTGAAACTTAGTTCGTTCACATTCATTTAAATCGATTTTTTACTATCAATAATTTTTAATTTTATTTGCAAATGAAAGTAGTAGAACATCAAGGATTTGTCTAAATTAGAAACTTAGAGTCATAAGGTCAATTAGAAACTTTCGCGTTGGTATAAAATTTGATATTTTCACTAAGTCAATACACAAATAGTATTTATTATAAACAAGAAAATTAGTTTCGACAATTTAAATTGTCATCGTCAGTTAAACTAAAAGCAAATGAATTAACAAAAATAATTAAACATTTAAAAAAACTTAAAAGTTATTATAAGATTATAAAAAGTGAATGACAAATGTAAAAATTTAAATTGAAACTGACATTAAATACAGCCATGAAATGGAAAATAAAAAATGGAAAAATAAGCAATTTAAAATTTATTATTAAGAAGAGAAATATTTAAATCAAGAATTTTATTAAGACAATTAATTATCTGAATTTTTATTATAAAAACGATGAATTTCAAGATGATTAAGAAAATAATTTTTGTGACAAAAATGAAAAAATTTAACAGAAAGTCCAGAAGAAAAAGAATGACCGGTAGATAAAATATGATTAGCAATAGAATAACAAGTGTTTGATATACCAGAATTTAAATATCTTTTAATACAATAAATATGTTCTTTTAATTTTGTTTTGAACTTTCTACCAGTTTGTTCTACATAAAAACAATTGCATGAGGAGCAATAAATTTTATACACACCAGATTTATCTAAAGAGGAAACAGAATCTTTATTATTAACAATAAAATATTTTAAATTATGATTAATAGAAAAAAAATAGAAATATTAAACGTTTTAAAATAATTAATCAAAATTAAAAAGAGAGAACAAGAATTAACATAAGGTTTAGAACGATAGATAGTAACATTAACCGATTTATTTTGAGAAACATTTGTAAAGAAATGGTATAAACGAACTTTATAAAAAACTTTTAAAATATGTAAAAGGTAAGCATTATTATAATCTAATTGTGTAATAGTATCAAATTCTTTATTAAAACACTAGACTTCGAAAGAGGAATAGAAAAGAAATAATTAAATAAAGAGCGAAAAGAAGCAATTTTATGATTCTAAGGATGATTAGAATAAAAGGGGATTACGCGATTAGTATAAGTGGGTTTACGATAGGTTTTAAAACTAAAATTTTCATTATCTTGTAAAAGAATAACTGAATATGGAAGATAGTTGTTACATTCAATTTCATAAGTAAAGGGAATATAAAAATAAATAGAATTAATCATATTTATTACATCATCTAAATAACCATTAAACAGAAAAATGCAATCATCAACATATCTAAACCAAAAACCAATCATATTAAAAAAAGAAGAATTAGAAAGGATTTTATTTTTAATATTGTTTATGAAGAGTTCAGCAACAAGAGGTGAAATATTAGATCCCATGGCTAAACCAGATGATTAAGAATAGAAATGAATAGATTATAAAAAAAATTGTTAAAAACCCAAATCTAGCAAAGAACAAATATCTAAAATTTGGTAAGTATCCAGAGAAATTAGGAATATGAGAAATACATCCTTCTTAGGAATAGAAGGAAAAATATTGACAACATCAAAAGATACAGGAATAGATTAAGAAGGAAAAGGATTTTTTTTTAATCTTAGAAATAAGGTCATAAGAATTAACAATAGAATATTGATTAGTAAAGTTAGAATGAGTTCTTATAATATTGTTAAGCCAAGGAGTAAGTTTAGAGACATCAGAATTGCAAAAAAAAACGACAGGTCGAATTGAGATTGAAAGTTTATGTATTTATGGTAGACCATAAAGAAGTGGTGTCGAGAGATTCATAAGTTTAAAATTATATATGTTTCTAAGTATCTAAGTAATCAAGCTCACATTTGTGTAATACAGAAGATAACATTGAGCAAAGAATATAAACATTGATATTTACGTTATCAAGTTCTTTATATAGTGATTTTATTTCTTCTTTCATCCATGTTTCTTTTCTTGATTGACTAATTAATATTCTATTCTTAATTCTTCTGACCTTGCTTCCATGATTAAGAGATTTTCTTTTTCTTCTTTATTTATTCTTGTATCTTTTGATGTTGTCAATCTTTTTGCTTTTATTCCTCTAGAATAATGCATTTCTCTTATTCGTAATTTGCTTTTTTCTAATGGTTCTCTAGGTACTTAGCAGATTTTAGATATTTGTTCTTTGCTCGATTTGGTTTTTAAACAAATTTTGTTAAATTCAATAGTAATTTCTATTTTCGATCATCTGGTTTAACTATGGAATCTACTATTTTACCTCTTGCTGCTGAAATCTTAATGAATAAGATTAAAAATAAAAGTCTTCAAATTCTTCTTTTTTTAATATGATTAGTTTTTGGTTTAGATATGTTGATGATTGCATTGTTTTCTTTAATAGTTTTTCAGATAATTTAAATAATTTTAATAAGTTCATTAATTCTACCCATCCTAATATTCATTTTACTTATGAAATTGAATGTAAAAACTGTCTTCCATATTTAGATATTCTTCTTTTACGAGATAATGTAAAATTTTGTTTTTAAATGTATCGTAAACCCACTTATACTAATTGCTTAATTCCCTTTTGTTCTAATCATCCTTATAATCATAAAATTGCTTCTTTTCGTTCTTTATTTAATCTTTTCTTTAAACAATGTTTTTATATAGTTTGTTTATACCATTTCTTTCAAAAATTTTCACAAAATAAATCGTATAATTCTACTATCTATCGTTCTATGCCGTATGTTGATTCCTGTTCTCTCTTTCTTAAAAATTATTCTAAAAATATTTCTATTTCTTCTCTGCTAATCATAATTTAAAATATTTTATTGTTAATAATAAAGATTTTGTTTCTTCTTTAGATAAATCTGGTGTGCATAAAATTTCTTGCTCTTCTTGCAAATGTTTTTATGTAGGACAATCTGGTTGAAAGTTCAAAACAAGATAAAAAGAACATATTGATTTTATTAAAAGGTATTTAAAGTCTGGTATATTAAACACTTGTTCTTCTTTTGTTAATCATATTTTATCTCACTGTCATTCTTTTTTTTCAGACCTTAATATTAAATTTCTTCTTTTTGTAATAAAAGTTCTTTTCTCAATTCTGGAAATTCATCGTCTTTATAACGAAAATTTAGATAATTGTCTTAATGAAATTCTTGATTAAAATATTTCTTGTCTTCCTAATAATACATTTTAATTTCCTTATTTTTTCATTTCTGGTTTTGTATTTAATGTCAGTTTTAATTAAAAAATTTTGAATTTTTGACATTTGTCATTCACTTTTTATAATATTATAATAACTTTAACTGACGACGACAATGGCGAAACTAGTTGTCTGGTTTATAATAAATACTATTTGTGGATTGACTTACTGAAAATATCAAATTTTATTCCTATATCTCCGCTTAGAGATGGACTACTTTAATTATATTTCGCGTTGGTATTGACAAAGGCAAAGACATAGAATTTGAACTGCAACCTTGTTACAAAATTACACGATTGACTACAGCTCAGTATGGGTATTGGCATGAATTTTTTTAAAATCAAAATAGTGTGTGTATTATTATTATTATTGCTGCACGAAATACGTTTAATTCCGGATTTCACGAGAAATATAATCGACTTAATTAATGGAAGCATAGTGTCGACTTATTTCAAGTTGTTCGCGGTTACCCTACGCATCATTAATTTTGTTGTTAAAATAGTGTAACCATTATTACAAATTTATTTATACTACAAATATATACACGTTTATAACTAACCGAACTAATTCAATCTAAGGATATTTAATAAAAACACTTTATATATAACACTATCACACGAAGATAAAGTCCGCGGATAACTTCTATTTACCTAAACACTTACACTTGTTTACTTTAAAGTCACGTACCAGGTTATACTCCGTATATTTATCTCAAACACACGCGTTAATTACCTATTATTTAAACTTAAATAATCTTCTTAACACTGCCGTCTTCACATTACTGGAATAACTGCCCTATGATTTGTTTCCACCGCGTTTATACATTTTGGCAAAACGTTTGCGAATGTTCCACATCCTTCTCGGACTTAAAAATAATTTCTCGAACGTTTCAATAGTTAATGAACAAAACGTATGTAATGTGTAGATTTCTGTACAACATATAGCTGGACTTTGTAATTTGTTGGAAACATGTTAAAACTAACGAAAGTTTTAAATAAAATGTTATCGTGTTGATGGTTATTTTATTCATAACTAATTATTCGTTGAAATTTTAACCTCTAAACGACGTTACATTCAAAAATGTGTGCATCGACAAAAAATGCAAAAACCTACTATATATAGTAGATATTAGATGACACTTAATGTTTCATTTATTGTTTCCTCATCTGTGTACAGAAATTACAATAAAAAAATTTTGAAGAAACGACAACACATTAAATAGCAAAATCTTAATAAATCGTTCTCATTATAAATTAGTGAAGACTTAGGGTTAGTTTTTTGATTTGGTATTATATTGCTACGTAAAAGTTTTCTATTCAGATGTAATTTTAGAAAAATTGATTAAAACACGATATGTTGTTTATAAAATTGGTTCATACAAACGATCACCTTTGTTAACTGACGATAATTACGTCCGACATTATTTTTTATTTATTGGTTTTTTGCACGGCATATTGTAAATGTTATTTTTGTATTGAAGTTAAACTTATTTTTTGCAAGTATAATTCTTTTAAATGTTTGATGTTTTAAGTATCGTTTGAAGTTGAAGCACATCAGTGTTCATATTGGAAATTTAAGTTATGACCGAGTTGTGCTAAAAACACAGTAGTTACGTTTTGTTGGCAATCTATTTTATAAAATATTTAAGATTTACATCGAATTGTCCTGAATACTTGGCCTACATTTTCATGAAAAATGCACCGCAAAAACTTTGAACGTTGGCAAAGATATCTGTACTTATTTTTCTAGTTATTGCTACAATTTAAATGCGGCGATTTTAAATAAACAGAAAATGTAGTTTACATTAATTAGACGTGTGTCTAAAGCATTTGGTTTATGTAGAATTTTTGTTTATAATTTTTTGTATTTATTTATTTTTATACTCGAGTTTTACTAAAAACGTAACATTTTAGAGTAATTTTATACTGACACCGTTGCATTAATGTATAATTTGTAGTCATCGTGTTATTTATTTAGGTTTTTTTGAATAATATATACATAGAATACATTAAAATAATAAACATATTTTTGGTTATTTTTATCTAGAAATAATTGCCTTTAAAAAGTAATGTAATCAACAAAAAATATTTTTGAAAGAAAAATGTGAACGGTTTACAGTTGCCAATTAAGAAGAAGTCGAAGAATGTAAAACCCTTGTTTAAAGGATACTCATGTAACTAATACGCCATTCCTTTTTCAATTTCGTTTTTTTAATTTTTTTGCTAAATGTCAGAATTCATACTTATATTGAAATATTGATGTCAAGTTGTTCTTAATTTTAATTATAAAATTATATTTTATAATTATTTTTAAGGCTTTTTACTTAACAGTTAGTTTCAGGTCAACAGTACAAACAGAATTTAGTCAATAAAGAGAACTCTCTAAATTTTGTTGTGAATGTTGAAGGCATTTTCTATTGATACAAGTTGTAGGAATGCTTAGCTTTTTGACGCAGAAAGTTTTAAAGTCATGGGGAATTGTACATTTTCCGTTTGAACGCGACCGCTTGAACGCAAACCCTTTGAACGCAAGCACGTTTGGGCGCAAAGTGTTTTGAACGCCGTTTCTCTCTACGATTCTTTAGATTTTGATGTGCATTCGATGTGGACGAGTGGCCGATATTGCTAAAATTTTAATTTGTGTAGGTATATATCGTTACCGTTAAAAAATTTAATACTACTATTTGCAAAGTAAGCGTTTAAAGAAAACATGAATACATTGACAGAATAAAAATGCAATGCGTTACTACAATACACGTTGAATGTTAATTTGTAGTCTAAAAAGAAGTGAGAAATGATATTTAATTTGGGAGCTTTAAATCCTATCGCATACACTTTTCTGCAAGACAAACGGGTTGCAAGTTATTCCCAAGTAATTAAGATGTTAAAGAATTTTTCCGGTCGATATTGGGTCGGTTTATAATCGACTTCTAAATAACACTAACACACATAATCACGTAGAGGTCCTCGCTTGAATTCGGAGTTAGGTATAAACAATCTAATATTAATTTATTGATGGTTATATACGAAGTTATATGTTACATTCAGGTACGAGAGACAAATGACCACAACTGTAAGTAAGTACAAAGGATAACATACATAAATTCTAATTTAAATAGAACGCTTGCATAAAAACATTTCAAAAAGAGCAATCTATATGAATAAAACTATTTTTGCAAAATGTGCAGGAACTATAAAATTACATAAAGAAAAATAAATTAATCATAGTTGCAGTGGCGGCTGGTAGCCAATGCAACAGTAGGGTCATTTAGACATTAAAACTTTAAAAATGCAGTCTTACTTAATAAAAGATTTATATTTAATGTCAATTTATCTATATTTCGAGTAGGCAAAGTTGGTAATGACATTTACTATTTTACTGTTTTTATTGATGCTCTACGTAACCTTAAAAAAGAGATTTAAAAAAAATTAATTCCAACGCAGTTTAGCAAATATGTAAATGGCGATAATTGAATTCGAAATATTGTAACAGATTATCATAATAGAGATGTTATCCAATGCTTCAGAGGGATTTTCAATAATTACCAGACAAACCCTTTATAATTATATCAAGTACTTAAATATGCATTACTTTATGTAATAAGTATTAGTTAGTAGATTTAATATGCATATTGTTTATTAAACAGTAACATAAAAATGTGTTTTGAGTTTAACTCTACATCAGTTTTCTTTGAAATGTTTACTTATTCTACATTATTAAAAGAATTAATGATTACATGGTATATAGTTATGTTAATATTACTGCAACTTCGGTTATAAACTAAAACTAACTAACTAAAAACATTGATTGATGTTTTTACGTAATGCGTTCAAATGACTCACGTTTAAACATCTCGCTTTCAAAGGTTTTACATTCAAACGTTTTAAACCTGCACATTTCGATTCAATGTAGTGAAAACTTTGTGATCAACAGAGACGATAACAGTTTTGCGAATGGTTGTCAGTTAGTTATCGTATGATCTTAGGCAAATGTTTACAGAATGATATCTCTCGTTTTACAAATACGGAATAACAAACTAGATCATCTATCTCTTTTGGAAGGACGTTGATCTAGGGCTAGTAAGAATATTAGATGTTGTTTAATGAGGCTTTAGTGGTAACATCAGAGCGTTCACCATACATTACGATAATGCGTGTAAAATTATCTATACGCAAAGCTTTTGGTACACCTCGTAAGAGAGATCTTTAAAGCTCGGAACAAACTATTTGATGGGGTTTCGAGGTTAGACTTCTGCTTAATAAAACTGGTTTCCAAACATTCGGTAGTAGAAAACTAGAATGGAAATATTTTAATGGATCCTAATCCTAATTTTTTGTTAATAATAATGAGAAACCTTAGTGTATTCAACCCAACTTTGATTATTTATTTTTGACTTAGAAGGATGTAGAAGTCGAATACATTTTTGATGTTTATTTATAGAATTTCTACGTTTTTACCAATATATGTATATGACTACAATAGGAAGGAATGAAAATAAATAAAGCTTTTTAAAGAATTCCAAAGGGAATTCAAAGAAGGTAAGAAACCGAGGAGATTGTGTGGTGTGGCAGGTTGATACGTAAAACATTGGTTACATAATCTTTTTCAATATTTTTTCAACATATTAATTATTTTCCAACCCGTTTGGCCAGTTAGGATATTATGACTAAAAAAAATTTTATAAGTATGAAAATATACGCAAGAGTACAAGGTGGGTAGGAAAAAATTCAAAGCAACTACTCGTAGAAACATGCATAAAAACATCTTCAGTCAAAACAAATACCGCAAACATTCCACATAGCTACATACAACGTAAAGACTCTATTAACGGAATAGAAAATTATAGAATTAGAAGAAGTTGAATTACACTACAAAGGCGATTCAGAAACTACAATAGGAGAAATAAGTTCACTCATTCACAAAAAGCAAGTCAACAACATTCAGAGTATTGTCTGTATCACATCAAGAGCCATGTATGCAAACCTGAGCTTAAACAAAATATATACCTTAAAGATAATTCAAGTATATATACACTCTAACAAGTGACCATAATACTGAAAAAATTTAAAACATTTTTAAAAATATCAATAAACCAAGAAACAAAAATCAACCTACTACAACTTATTAATCGGAAACGAAACGAAAGGGCTGCAACACCAAATGTATGCAATGATCAAATTATAAAAAGAAACGGAAAGTGAACCTGTGCAAGCCCTCATGGAGTAATCAAAAATGAGATAGATTTTATCATTTCAGATAATTATTAGATAAATAAAAATGTAAATGCTTTAAATAAACTATCAGTTGGAACTGCTAATAGAGCAGTTAAAGCTAAAGTGATAATTAACTTACGAAAAGAAAGAGCAAATATGCTCAAAAAAGACAACCCTACTACTTGGAGTTTACCAGAGCAACTTGAATCATACGCTGATAACATTAGTAAATCTTTCGAAAGTCACTCCTTTAAATATACAATAAAAAGGAAATAAAAACCTGAAAGTAATGAGAAATAAACCTGCAGGAGGAAAAAGAGAAATAGGTAAATTACGGGACGAACATGTTGTCATAATAATGAATAAAACCTACAACATGGTAAACTAATAGAACCATAATAAACCAACCAAGGATTGGAAACACTTATCCCTATGACGTTATTGGAAATAAGAACAGCACTAAATGAAATGAAGAATGACTAAGCACTAGGAGATGAAGGAATATCTATAGAGACGATGCAGTTAGAAGGAGAACGCCTTATCAGCTCACTAAGACACTTGTTCAACAATTGTTTGGAACAAGGATCAATACTTAGTGGCTGGAAAATACAGTAATAATATTGTTAGACAAGAAGAGGACATTACTATTTATGAAAGTTTTACCCAAACTGGATTTCTATCAATACAATAAACAAGCACTTGTTAAGAGAGGGATATGGCACAAACGATCACTTACAAACCATAAAGACCTTAATCGAAAAGTATATTGTAATAATATCAGAAAAATGTAAATATGTTCGACATTAACTACTAGTTAATAGTGAAATGATATTACTATGTAAAAGTACAACTTCAACACTTCTATTATACGTAATAATGCAAGCGTATACAACTAGTAGTGGAAAAAGTATATTGTAATAATATATATATATAATGTTTGACTTTGTAGAACTAGAAGCACTTAATCAAAGTTGAATAAACTGTAGATACACGTTACTAATTAGAAACATTTATAGAAACGCTACATCAAACGTATAGTTATATGAAGACACTTAAAAAACTTAACATAGATTTCAGTATAAGACAAGGGGATAACATCTCACCCAAACTATTTACAGCTGTTTTGGAATTTCAAATACCCAATGGTACAATGTTCGGATGAACAGAGGTTAAACCACCTAAGATTTGTCGATGGCATCGTATTGGTCTTGGATAATCTACAATATGCAAGTTATATGATCAAGACGCTAAAAAAACTCTTCTAAAAAATTGGATTGAAAATAAACTTTGGAAAAACAAATATTACGATAAACCTGATAATAGTCACTACATAAATATCGACAATATCGTATAATAAGTTCATAAATCTAAGTCATGAAATTAAAATTGAGACAGACAACCAAGTACATGAAATAAGCAGACAAATTGGTCTGACCTGGGCAGCTCTTAGTTAGCTGAGCTATATTTTAAGAAGTAATGTTCTAATGTGTTTGAAAAGAAAAGAGTATAATCAGTGTCTTACCAATGTAAACTTAAGGAGCGGAAACCTTGACAATTATAATAAATCAGCAAATAAGCTAGGAACAACTCAGCGAGATATGGAACGAGAAATGTTGGGCGTAAATCTCAGAAAACATTTAACAAATCAGGAAGTCCGAAAAAAGTCAAGAGTCTAAGATGTCACCGAAAAACTTACAATGCTGAAGTAGAACTGGGCGGGTCATCTAGCTAGAATACGAGACAACCAGTGGACCCAACAGATTATGGAGAGGAAGCTTAAACTAGACTAGAGGATTGATTTCCTGAAAATAGTAGGGATAGCATACGACATATACAGTTGCAAAAGACTAGGAAGAACCTATGTCCAGCAGTAGCAATTGACTGCGTGATGGTGAACTGAGTGTGTTAATGAACTATCTTGCAAAACATCTAAAATGCTAAAGCAGAATCAGCTTTTAATTTTAATGTAAAACGAATATTAAGTATTAAACATAGGACTTTAGCTTTCAGAGATGTTTAAAAATTATTTTTCTGAGTAACAACTACAAACTTAGATTTTAACAACAAAACTAGAAATTCAATATAACAAATTGTTTTTTTTTAACTAAGAATAAAGTACTTACTTACTTAAATCATAGCATACCGGAAACTAGAAGGGAAAAGTATACCGGGTGGTGCACGTAAGGGGTGAACATAGGCATTTAACATGTAAAATTAGTTTTTGCGATTTTCTGCTCTCCTGTTTATTTGTTTATTTTACAGCAAAAACTGCAGAAATGCAAGTTGTTTAGAATTAAAAGCTGCATACAAAACTGTTTTTACATTTGTTATTAAGCTTTTGGCTTAGCCGCAATTTTAAAAATAAATTCCAAAATTTCTATTAAATAGCAATAGCCATGAGTTTTGTTTTACATAATTTATTTATAAATAATAATAATAAACGTCATTCTATCTTATTAACTAAATGAATTCAAACAAAACATTATTTTATTAGCAGAATAAAATTTATTTTTCATGTTTAATAATAAATTATATAAAAGAATACGGAATTTATTTTCCATAAAGTATGATAATAAACCAATACCGATTATAGCAACAATTTCTAAAAGTTACAAAATTTAAGATAACAGTTAATGTATATGTGAACGCAAATAATGAAGGCAATATGAGAATACGTCATAACGAAGTGAATGACGAAATAATTATAACAATATTTTTTAAAGAAATTACACACAAAAATGAAAGCCACTACAATAAATATTCAAATAAGCCATCATTCTCAGCAAGACAATAACCAAGTCTATTGTAAAACAAAGTTCTAAGATTGGCTAATTGTCTAACAGTAATTCGACATTTCGACACATTCTTCGGATATAGCGTCTCTTAACAAATCTAAATTCTAATATCTTTAAGAATAAATTTTGTTTTTAAGATGTCATAAAAAATCCCAAGGAACTAGGTTCGTAGGCCAATATATTTCACCACCCCGGCCAATCCAATTCTAGCACATTTATCCCACAATAAGCCAAGCATCCATCATGTTGGAACCACACTATCCTGATGTGGATGAACTGCATCGTCCAATGCAGGACCAACATTATTCTGCAGAAGTTCCAAATAACTATTCATATTCAAATTTTCCGTAATTTCAAATGGCCTTATCCTGTTGTTCAAAATTCTAGCCCAAATATTAATTTTCTGAGGATATTGAGTGTGCGTGCATACATTCAAAAGGGAATTTTTTTGGCTCAGGTACAAGTATTCTGAACATTTGGTTCGTTATTCAAAGTAAATGTGCTTTCGTCAGTAAAACAGCTGGAGGAAATAAAGTGTCGATCACGATTTGCTTTTTCTTGCATAATTTCGCAAAAAATGTTTCTACTTTTTAAATCAGGCAAAAGAAGGTCTTGATGGCATTGAAATTTATAAGATTTATATCCATTTTTTCAATAATTCTGAGCGCTGTTCCATGGTGCATACCACATTCAGACGCAATATGTCTTATACTATAAGTAGGATTCTGATTTATCATAGCCAGTACCATTTGATCATTCTCTTCGTAATGACGTATTCTGATATTGCCTTCATTACCTTCGTTCATAGACACATTAGCTGTGTTCTCAAATTTTTTAACCATTTTCATTCGAATAGACATACATATTTGATATTAAAATTTGGCAAAAAGAATTATATTTTTTTAACATTTGACATACAAAAGAAACAAAAGTCATGGCTATTGCTACAATTTAACAGTAAATTTATTTTTAAAGTTGCGGCTAAGCCAAAAGCATAATAAGAAATGTCTTGTAGGCAGTTTTTAATTCTGAACAACTTGCCTCTCGACAGTCTTTGCCGTAAAATGAACAAGAGAGCAGGAAATCGCATAAAACTAATTTTGCATCTTAAATTTTTTATGTTCACCCCTTACATGCATCACCCGGTATATGTAAAATCATAATTTATGCGATTTTTTAAACATTTTTATATAAAATGTAGTATACGTAAAAGATAATAAGGGATGTTAGTATGTAGTGTTTTTATATACGCCGTTTAAACGCAAACACATTTTCTAAAACAACTGAAAAGTCATCATTATTTACATCTTTTGAATGTATACTTTTAACGTCTTTATTAAGTCAAAAAGCACGTGTTTTATTATTTTTAATTATCACGCAATGTTAATGTTTGTTAAAGAATGTATAAACGAACATATGTAGGTACCTACATGTGTAAATATTATTAGGAATAGTTTTTTATATCCATTAAGTTTATGTTTTATTATTTCAGGTCGATAATGTTGCGGTACGTATCTGTATCTTCTTCTGCATAAATAAAAGTTAAACATATACTTTTGCCCCTTTCTATCTTGATATTTAGATCTTTTGTTTAAATGCATATTAATTCGACGTTTTTTCTGCCTTTGGTCATGCTGCTACTATTCCTGTTTATTCAAGAGATAAACACAGTTTCATATAAGGGGTAAATATGCTTTGAAGAACCCCTAACATTTTCTCCGTCTGGTAGTAGATCGCGTGCGCTACTTCAAGATTTAATCCACGACCTACTCTTCGTTTTCATGCGCTCAAAACGTGCTTCGATCAGTTTTCAGAGGGTGGGTGGATTGTGATATCAAACGAAAGCTCGGTAGCTTACTCATCTGTACGCTTGAAATATCGTATTTTAGTTTTCGTACTCCACGTTTTGTGACTGTCGCGCGTTTTAATTCAGTTCAATACGTAATGTGTTCGTTTTTACATACTTATCGTGTGTGACAGTACAGTGACAGTAGTACGCGTGTGCATCAATTTTTAACAATGAAACATGAAGCTTTTGAATTTAATTTTGTTTAATTAGTGCAAGGTATAGTTAAACAAGAAATTAACCGCTTCTGTTACTCTAATTTAACGCGTTTTATGTTTCGTCGGTTCAATACGAAAATATAAAAAGGCGATAAAATTAAATTACGTGCCGAAGTTTCTCGCCAATTCCAAATTCACATTTTCAATTGAAATTTAAAATTTAATTGTTAATTTTTTTACGGAAATCGGCAATTGACGATAAATCGGCACAGTAATTACAAAACACTGACTGACTGAAAAGGATTAGGGCGTTTCTCTTAAAACCAAATAAATAAAGGGAATGTAACCCCGAAATATTTAGGTTTTCCTATTTTTAATGCTGACAGCATAGTTTATTATTAGGTAAACACATAACCTGCTCTGCACGTTTCGTTCTATTTTTAAAATTTAAATCCTATAAACTTACCTTGGCGTACTCAAAAATAATTCACGCAAACTACTTCTGTTATTGAATGAGTGGCAATGAAAAGTCCGCAATAATTGCCATAACGTTTTTTTAAACAAAAACTGGCCAAATATTCGTATAAAAACAAACAGATAAAATTAGGTACATATAAAACATAAAAAGCTCTTCAGGGAATGATTTGTTATTTCATTTTTTATTTATTTTTTGTTGCGAATAAAGTTAAAGATATGACATTTACCGTATGGGAAAAAGTATTATTTGATATTGTAAACTTAAATATTGTCCTTTAATGTTGATTAAAATTTTGTGTATTCATGATCTTATCTTTAATAGAAGTTTACTGAAGTTGATACAAAGAGATTTTCGTGTATCAACTAGGGGTTTCTCTGTTATCTTACTTCTTAGTATCCATAATTACACCTTTCACAATTAATGACGCAAAATTATAATCGATTTTGGGTTAAATCGAATATCATACTTGTGTTCTTAAAATTTATGTTACGGAAAACTACGTGTTCATAGTAATTGTGTTAGTTATTAATAATATGCATTAAACTTTGCATGTGACTTTATTTGATTAAATTTTAACCAGTCAACTATCATTAATATTAGCATTAATTTATATGTATGTACATATATACTATAAAGTTGAACAACTAACCCATTGCCCATATACTAGATTAAGCCGTATTATCCTAAAGTGCTTTTGCAACATCATTTGCAATCAATATTAAGATAATCGTGCTCAGGAATTTATTTTAACACATTTGCATACATATTAAACTAAAAAAAATTACATTTGGTTTTGTATTGGTTAACTGATGATCGCTATATGTTATATTTAGATTTTTATTATATGTGAGTACAGTGGGCTAAACCTTTATTACAGATACCGTGTGTAGTAATATAAAAAATTTACTATAAATGAAATTATTTTACAGAAGCATACTTAAGAATGAATAAACGGTGTTTGAGAAAGCATTTAACTAGTGACTTAATTTTTTTTTAGTTTAATTTATTACACTAGCACACGTTCTATTAAATACCTAGAATTCGAGCCACATAAAAAGACGACCGCCAATCATAATGGTTGTGTTCAACATTTATCAAAGCATTCTACGCACTTTTAAGGTGACGAATAGAAATAGAGAGTTAAAAATGTCCCAAGGGATGTCTTAATAATGGTGACTACTTTTAGGGGTTGTCCTAAAGATTTATATTCTTGTTCTTTACGTGAAATTAAAAAAGAAATAGACAATACGAAAAAAAGTAATGAAAATGCCAGTACAATACCTACATTTACACAGTGCTCGCAAAGTCGGCACCAAATGTTTTTTTTCATTTTTTGATTTAAAAAAAAACTTTTTACGGCAATAATTTGTGTGTGTGTGTGATTTTCACTTAGCTGAAATGGCGTTTTTCGAAATTGTCTAAATTCAAAAATTGCTATTTTTTGTAAATTAAGAAAGATTTCAATGACAGTTTTTCATAGTCTGTGAGTTTTAGCTTACCGAACAAGACCAAAAAACATTTTTTTTGTCTTTAACTTTCGCTAAAACTAAAGCTTTAATTTTTTGAAATATTTCCAATATTTCACATACCAAGACTTGATTTTAAAACTTAATTTCATTTCGTTAAAACCGTAAAAGATTTATAATTAGAAAAAATAATAGAAATTACTAATTATTGCTTTAACTTTGTTATTATTTACAAAAAAGTAATATTGTTGCATAATCTTTACGTTTTTGATGTAAGATAATGGGAAAAATATTTTTCAATGATAATGAATATCTATTTACGTGGCTTCTAAAAATTCTAATTTATCCTTGCTGATGAATTCCTTTTACAGAAACCCTGTAAATGTTCTTTTACAATTGTCTAAGTAAGGAGAGTTCTCTTTATTCAGTTTACATGATTTAGTCAATTAAGTAGGCAGAATATGAGACGGCTGTGGATTGTTTTACTGTCAAGAAAAATAACGTAATTATTTTCATGATTGACAGTTGCTCTGAAGATTGTTATTTTATGTTTCCTAGGCATTTTTAAATCTATTCGATTAAAAATTAATCAAAACGAATAATTATTTAACTAAAGAAGACAAAATCGAAATTGTTTTGATTGTCGGTGAGAATTATAAAACGCACAGGGAAGCGGCAATAATTTCTAACGAGCAACAGACAGATTTGTCACTCAACCATAACTAGGATTTTAAAGAAATTTAAAAGTTCCGGTAGTGTTGGTAATAAGTTTAAAGTTTCTTATAATCCTCTGGTTAATGATGAAAAACATTAGCTTAAGATAATGCAGGCTGTTGTCGAAACTCCACGAACTCCTCTTTGAGAAATCGCTCAACATTTAGACCTTACAAGCCAAAAATTATCCACACGTTGCAACACCGAAATTTAGATGCTCAGCTAAAATATAAGCTTTTGGATTCAAGCACAAATAGAAGAGGACAGATCATTTATTAAACATGTGCTTTTCTGCGACAAATTTACATTTTTGTCAAATGGAACTGTTAGTTCTCAAAATTGTCATAGAAGCACACGGCCAATACTCATTCCAAAATGTATGGTGTGGAATCTTTAATAATCAAATCATTGGACTATTTTTCTTCCGAGAAAATCTTAATTCTGAGAGGTACCTGCATTTCCTCCAGAACGACTTTTTTAATGTAATTTCATTAGATTTTCACAGAAATATGTATTTTCAGCAAGATGGTGCTCAAGCGCCCAGTACAGTTGACGTTAGTAATTTTCTTGATTATCTTGTCTGATAAATGGATCGTAAGATTTTCGGAAATTTCTTGGCCTCCGCGCTCTCTGGAATATTAATCATATTCAAAATACAATTAGAGAATTTGCCGCTGAAGTATCGCCTATTATGTGGATGCATGTTTCAAGAAAACTGTATGATCAAATCATACTGTGTATTGAAAAGGACGGAGGCCACGTTGAAATTTAATTTTTGTTTTGATGTTATTTCTTAAAATTATGCAATATTTATTAGTTACATATCAGAAGAAATTACTTATTAGTGTTATTTGTTGTATATTAGTTCAAATAATATTATGTCTTGATTATTATTAATTATTTTTGACAAATACTAAAATTATTGTTTTGTTAGATTGATTATTCAAGTTTTACAAAAGGTTATTTTTCTTGAGAGTAAAACAATCCAAAGCCGTCTGATATTCTGGCTACGTAATTGACATGTAAACTGAATAAAAAAATCTCCTCGTTTAGGCAACTGTTAAAGCAAGGGTAAATTCAAGTTTTTAGAAGCCACGTAAATAGGTATTCACTATTATTGAAAAACATTTCTACCATAAAGTATCTTGCACCAAGAACGTAAAGATTAGGGCAACAATATTACTTTTTTGTAAATAATAACAAACCTAAAGGAATAATTAGCAATTTCTATTGGTTTTTCCAATTATAAATCCTTAACGTTTTTAAAGAAATCAAATTGAATTTTGAAATCAAGTCTTGGTATGTGAAAATTTGAAAATATTTCAAAAAATTAAAACTTTAGCTTTAACGGAAGTTAAAGAAACAAAATGTTTTCTGATCTTGAGATTGTTCGGTAGGCTAAAACTGACAGACGATGAAAAAATATCATTGAAATTTTGCTTAATTTACGAAAAATAGGAATTTATGAATTTAGACAATTTCGAAAAACGACATAGGGGTTAAACAGGTTTTCAGACAAGCACAAATTGTTGCCGTAAAAAGTTTCTTTAAAAATCAAAAACTAAAAAAATCCATTCGGATTTCATGTCTACATAGATAATATAAGAAACAGTACGCTATTGACAATTTGTTCGAATGGGCGGAGCTACATCAAATGCGATCGTATTTTTACATGAGACTGACTGTAGGTGTCCAATATTGTATATTAAACATAGAAAACTAATAACCAATAATGTAGCAGGTAGTGTTCTATGCTTACAAACAGACGATACCGAAATTTTAAAAGTTTTAACTTATTACACTAACTCACACTATCTTATAAAATATATATAAAAATTCTGAATATGTTTAAAGAATTAGTTCTTAATAAGTGCTTATTAGTGCTTTATATTAGATCATCAGCAAACATTTCATTTGAAAGTTATAGGGAGTAAAAGTTTTCTGCTAACTTCACTTTTCAGCAAAAAATATTGAGCACTAATTTTGAAAGTTTGTTAGGAATTAGTGTTTTGATAGTGCTTATTAGTGTTTTATATCAGAGCATCAACAAACACTTGGTTTCAAAATTATAGATAGTCAAAGTTTTTTGTTAACTGTACGCACAGCAAAAAATATTGAGCACTAATTTTGAAAGTTTGTTAGGAATTAGTGTTTTGATAGTGCTTATTAGTGTTTTATATCAGAGCATCAACAAACGCTTGGTTTCAAAATTATAGACAGTCAAAGTTTTTTGTTAACTGTACGCACAGCAAAAACTGTTGATCACTAATTTTGAAAGTTTGTTAGGAATTAGTGTTTTAATAGTGCTTATTAGGGCTTTATATCAGAGCATCAGCAAACACTTGGTTTCAAAGTTATAGGTAGGCAAAGTTTTCAGCTAACTTTACGCTCAGCAAAAACTGTTAAGCACTAATTCTGAAAATTTGTTAGGAATTATTGCTTTGATAGTGTTTACTAGTGCTTTATATCAGAGCATCAACAAACACTTGGTTTCAAAAGTATAGATAGTCAAAGTTTTTTGTTAACTGTACGCACAGCAAAAAATATTGAGCACTAATTTTGAAAGTTTTTTAGGAATTAGTGTTTAGATAGTGCTTATTAGTGTTTTATATCAGAGCATCAACAAACGCTTGGTTTCAAAATTATAGATAGTCAAAGTTTTTTGTTAACTGTACGCACAGCAAAAACTGTTGATCACTAATTTTGAAAGTTTGTTAGGAATTAGTATTTTGATAGTGCTTATTAGTGCTTTATATCAGAGCATCAGCAAACACTTGGTTTCAAAGTTATAGGTAGGCAAAGTTTTCAGCTAACTTTACGCTCAGCAAAAACTGTTAAGCACTAATTCTGAAAATTTGTTAGGAATTATTGCTTTGATAGTGTTTATTAGTGCTTTATATCAGAGCATCAACAAACACTTGGTTTCAAAATTATAGATAGTCAAAGTTTTTTGTTAACTGTACGCACAGCAAAAAATGTTGAGCACTAATCCTGAAAGCTTGTCAGAAATTAGTGCTTATTAGTGTTTCATAACAGAGCATTAGCAAACACTTGATTTAAAAGTTATAAGTGGTTTATCAGTCATGGCTCGTACCAGTGGTTTATCAGTCATGACTCTATCAGTTGTGAAGTTGTAATGAAACCTTGAGGTATAGTAACAAATTATTTCAGTTAAAACTTTAATATCTAACTTTTAATGGTGCACATTCGCTAATGCTATTTAGATATGTTTCTTAGTTTAGCCATCTGTGAGTGTTTAGATTATAAGCGACTTTCAACTTAGACTGCGTCGCAACACCCAGACTTTCTAAGCTTAGTCCTAGTTTCTGGTTGCGAATTAAAACAATGAGATGAACTTAATATTTGTGGTTTGTAAACCCAAACAAACTGACATTGTACAAGTTATTGTATCTTGCATCTTCAGAGCGCGAATTGTTGGACTAAGAACTAAACAACGAAAACCATACGAAAGTTGATGATTCTATACCTTTGAGTGTTACGCTCTGCTGAAACTTCTGTAAAGGTTTAAGTTTATAAATTACACTAGTAAACTAAAATTCAATATGTATAATCTTAGATGTTCATTGGATAAATGACAAATACTACCCCTGGAAAATAAACATTAAATAGAAAATGAGATTTAAAATGAATGTTAATTAGATATAGTGTACAGTCTGGGCGACTTATGAAATAAAAGAAATTTATATACAAAATTGTTCTCGTGTTTTGCTGCATCTGTTTTAACCTTTAAACTAAGATGCCACAGGAAGTTTGATACAAAAGTTATCCAGACTATACAACAGAAGTACAACGCATATACTTTTATATGCTGGAGCTGTACATTTAAAGAAAAAACATAGGCAAATTCCCGTCGTATAGATGCTGTTAGAATGCCCAGACACGATTCATATTTCATTATTGCTTCAATGTTGGATAAAAAATGGTGCAAAACCGCCAAAAATGGTAATTTGTGATCATTCTCATTCATTCGTTCTCTTTCACTCGTGGTCTTTTAAAAAAATATATTTGAACAAGTACATTGAGACGTGCTATGACATTCTTTTTGGAAAAAAATCTACAATGCCAAATATTTTTATAAGAATGAACTATGCTCATTTAGTAAAATCGTTTACCAGTTGGGATAGTCTAAAAAATAAACCGATTGCGAGAATGTAGGACCAATAGATTTAATTTTAAAACTATTTTTTTTTACTTGGAACTGTATTTTAACGTAATGATTTTAGGAAAACTATGTATATAAAATATTATCTTTTGTAGGACATAAAATTTTGATTTTTTACTTCGAATTTATACTTACTTCTGCACGTTTAATGGATTTTTTAGACTAGCACTTAGAATAGAAATCAGCAATATTTTCTTACGAAAATATATGGCCACTATTGGCACAGAGGATTGTGCTTACCTTAGTAATATGACATGGTCGCACCGAATGATTTAATATGAGCGTTTACATTATCTATAGCTAAATGTATTATGGGTAGTTTCTACTATCTGACTTTGGGGTCAGTAATGCTGTGGTGTTCTTGTTTAAGAGGGTTTGTTATATACTACAGTTCTGAACATCATACGCTAGTGTGACAAGACATTTTTCAACACAAATAATTTTTCTCGATTTTCTTTATTCAAAAAATAATAAAAGTTGCTTGATTTTTTTGAGTTTTACCTGACTGGTTTCCGTTTCACTTTCTGACTTGATGTGTTGTTCATCATACATCATAATTAGCTGTTCTATGGACATTGATTTTATTAGTACCAATTTTCTTGCACTTAGTCTTGTTACAATCGTTTTTTATCTTGTGTTTTTTAAGTTTTTTTTGTAATTTAAATCTTTTTTTATCATCTTTGCTTTTGGTATATATCTTTATTTTCCTATTGTTTCTTTTTTTTGGGATTTTTTGTGCTATTGCAACACTTATGAAGCAATTTAAAATATCGTCAAACAATTGTAATCAATTTGTAGCTATTAAATTGCCCAATGGAACGTTTTTACTGTTGCTTTATGAATGTTTATCAAAGCTCAGAACGAAAATCGAATCTGTTAGAATCTGTTGTATCTACCATAATAATTGTAGATAAAACGATTCGTCGTTGTTTTGTTAACATACAACATAGTGGTTTAATAATTTTAATACAGTGCACGCCGCTAAATAGAATTATGTTGGGACTTGAAGTGTTTGATAACAATAACCGAATAATAACAACATCCAAAATTCAGAAAAAAATGCTATTGGTTAAAAAGCAGAAAATAAATACAGCGTGTATCTGATTAACACGTTGTTACGGAAATGTAGTATTAAATTGTTTGTTAACGCCGTTAATAAAAAGAAATAAAAAAATAATGTTATAATGTTCTAAGAACTACACATTCCTTCTCAGTAATTTGCTGACGCTAAAAATAAAAATAAATTCAAAATAACGTTATCACATAAGACGTAGTTAAGTGAAGTTGTTATTCTAAGAAACCACATGCTTTGAAAATACTTGAGTAAATAAATAACACTGCAAAAATAAAGCTAAATATGAAAAATAACTATTTTTAGGGTACAATGATAAAATTTTTCACTCTAAACAAGCGTATTGTGAAAATTCAACAAAACATTCATGCAAAATAGATTATTGTTTATGTATAGAAACAAATCAGAGCAGAACATTGATAACCTAAACCAAAATTATGATTACTATAAACGGTCTTTTTTTCTATGTAGTAGCATACGTTTTTTAATAAAGTGATAACATTATCCGACTGATAACACTGTCTATGATTCCAATAAGCAGCGTGCACTGTATATGTGTTTAGATGATACAACTGTGAAGCCGTGCAGATAATTTCACCAAATTACAAAACATAAATTGAACCTCTTACGTCAGTCAAATTTCTTTAGAAAATGTGCGTATAACTTTTGGGCTTAAAACGGCAATATTTACATATTAAGTTACTAGAAAATGTGTATTGTGATATGGTCTAACACCACTTGTAGTTTTATTCAATATTACTTAAAAACGTATTATTAAATAATATCATAGATTTGTATTTTCTGTTATTTTTATTTTCAGTGATAACATCATAGACTAGTTTTCCTGTTTATAATCATTGTCTACACGTTGCAGTTATAGTTTTGTAGAATTATGCTCATAGATTTGTTTCTGTTTTGTATTATTGGCAAAAAATATTTTAGCACTTTTTAATCTAATTTTGGAACAGGTTGATATTGATGCTCTTTTTAGCTGTAACTTCGATTTACTTTTATTGGTCTATCTCTATCTTCCACGTTTCTGGCTTTCTGCTTAGTCTTGTTTTAGCCATCAATAGCATTATAGTAATCGACTTTTAATCTGTTTGCCATGCATCCTTACTGAAAATTTCCATTTTAATCAAAATGGTGTTTTTTTAAATCAGTAATTTCAGCAACTCTGGTTTTTCTCACTGTTTTCTTTTTAACTTCAAGATTTTTCATGTTTATAGTTCTCGTGTATTTACAGGACGAACGCAAACTTTATAATACATATTTCGTAGCTGTTATTGTGCTGTTTTGTTAATAATTTTTTATTGTTTAGTTTTCAATGGTATCAAATGGTTTACTTATATTTTGATTGTTAAAAGCCTTCACAAAAATTGCCCCCTTGTGTTATAGCTTTTATGAATATGACAAAAGTTTGATGACTTTTTGTCTCTTTTTCTGAAATGTAGTATTGTATTTTGCTGAATTTTTTTAGATAATGATTGCAAATGTTTTTTTTAATTCTTTGGTATTCAGGTTTCTTCTAGTTGCTCTCTTGTTTTTCATATGTTGTAATACGTTTTTTACATTAACTTGTTTAGTTTGACAAGTTGACAGTTTGCTTTTTTTCATGTTGTGTTAATTTTTTCTTTATTGTTATTTGGTATATAGTTCGTGTCAGTGTCTGACCGGGATAGCTGATCGGGAGCTTGAACTTTTTTGGTGATACATTTTTATAATATCTTGTATTTTTTTGTATTATTTCTATTTATAATTTATTTTTTAGTTTTTAAAATGAAATATGAATTTTAACTCTTATGTTACATTTTTACGCTATGGTTTCATTTTCTTCTAATTGACATAGCATACCGTATATGTTCAAAATTTTATATTTATGTTTTTATGTATATTTAATTATATATGTATTTCGTTTTGCATTTCTCTTACTCAGTGTTTTATTATCAGGCCAACTGCTACTTTCGTATTTTACGTACTTTTATTTATAATATTTTGCTTTTAGTTGTGGAAGAAATTTAAAGGTATTATTTTTTTTCAGTCGTGTCGTGAAGGTATTCTCATTTTTTCCAGGAGTGTCTTCACTATAACCTAACATACTATAACTATAACCCGTTAAAAAGAGGATCGACGCAAGAACGCATTTATGTAACATACCACCCCTATAGCCGCGATCAGACTACTGTAGCGTATGATCATGCATTTTAGTTTCTCAACGTCACTTTTTTAATGCGCAATTGTTTAATTAAAAAAATTAGTAGGTACTCTTGAAAAATAATAGATTTGCGGTGAAAGTACATTCTTAAATAATTTGTAAAAAGATTTCTTCCAAACATCTTTTCACCTAAATCGCCACTTGTATCTTTTTTAAACATATCGTAGATTAAGTAGATAAGATAAGCACGTGCATCATCATAAATTTATTCCGACAAACAACATGTTTATGTTACAAAAAAAATTGTTATTAAAAATCATAATAACCGAATTATTTATATGTTTCTATTTAATTTTTAAATGTTTTCTAACTATGATACACACTACTGGATCATTTAGCACTCCTTTTAAAAAGCAGTGTGATTGTTATATCGCTAACAGAAATGTTGGTACTGCATTCGGTGCGCGAAGAATTATTGACATTCCCAATTTTATGTGAGACGAGTTGTAACTTTAATACTTAGAATATTTAACAGCATAACTTAGTAATAAAACGGTAATAAGTATGAGTTTTTATAATGTTTGGTGAAAATTGACACATTGATTTTATGGAAAAGGTATAGAACTATCGGTTTTTGCAGAACTTTTCTTCTTATTGTACTGTAGGCGACATAATATATAATTTTTAATTTGTTTACTTTTCTTGCTTTTTAAGATGTTAGTTTCTGTGCGTTATTTTTTTATTGTGTTTTGATTTTAACTTATATCATATGAAAAATTATTAAATAACAAATAAGTCAATTAATATTATATTCAACTTGAAACATTGTCGACTGACCTGACTCAGGATTCAACTTTTGTTTTTTGAACTTATTATGTATAAATAATTCAAAAAATGCTATTTGAAAAGAATTTTAAGTCGACTTTAAACAAAAATGATCAAGTTATAAATTGTTTTAATTTTTTATGTAAAAAAATTTACATTACATTACTTCAAAATGTTTTCCTTGCATTTCAATGTATACATAATTATGTTTTGTTTTATTTTTAAATTTCTTTTTACAGTATTTTCATGGTTATTGTTAACTCATTTTAGAATGCGTTAGGTACTGTTTTAATACAAAATATTGACTTTGTTGTTCCACATAAATTAGCTTTTGGAATTTTAACAAATAACATGGAAAACTTGTAAGTTTTGTTAGTAAAGACAGTTGTTTTAAATTTGCATTTGAAGTATCGAACGTTAGCTTTTGTTGTTTTATTGACATTGGGAAGTTTTACATCTGTATTTATTGCGGATAATAAGAAGTTTACATAACTTACATAATAATACTTTTTACTATTGTAAAATTTCAAAAACATTTAACTACTTATATTTTAAAAACTTCCTAATAGTATTTCAAAATTATACATATGTAATAATTTCTAATCATTGTTAGAACTCGTGCAAGTGTTGAATATTTCTTCTCGAAATTATATCTCCAAACAGTATGCTAAAAGATGATAACCACTATCTTTCGAATTACACACATGAGACATGAAACCAATAAGAAAAAGAGAATTAAGATTGGAAGATTAGATTTAGAACAATAAAGCGGACTTTGCTCCACAAAGGTCTATAAAAACAAATCTTACAGTTTAATAAAGCGCTGAATTTTAGGGAGTGTCAATTAAGCCCTGTGTTTACATCTTTTGTTAATTGCGGCAATACTATTTATTATCAGTCCTTTCTAATCAACTCGTTCGTATAAAGTATAATTGCTTATTGTAAACTTAGTACACACAAACTCTTAATAGAAAGTAAATTGTTTGTCAAACATATGGCAAATGATAGCATAAGCTAGAATAATATTAAGTCTGTGGGTTTAATAAATTTTCGAATATGCACAAATGGTTGTCTTAAACATTTCTTGATTCAACAGAAAAGTTCGAGTTTTTATGAATTTTTAAAAAGTTATGTTGGAAGTGGATGAATACATTGATATTTATCATACGAATGGACAAAACTTTTTATGATTGTTTTCTATCTTTAAAGGGCTATTTTAATGTGAAGGCATAAAATATTATGTTTACGACTCGATTTCTATATATTTGAATGTTGTATAGAAATATTAATAATAAATTATGCTTCTAGTTACTATAATTTCGTAATATCTTAATATGTTCGTGAAATTTTGGTTGCAGTGTAGTAAGGTTGAAATTGACACTAACTTAGACATACAAAATGGTTTAGTTCAAGTTAGGAACTAGATTTATATATGGTATATAAATATAAATAATTACATTTTATAAAACGTTAATTTAAAGAAATTATTTTGTTAATTAAATTAACTAAGAAATTAACATGAGCTAATGAATATGTGTTTATTACCCAAAACAAGTTTTGCGCAATCACTATTTTCACTATGGTTAATTATAACGTAAAAAGCATAACGAATTTGTAATTTGTATACAACTATAATTAGATAATGATTCGCGAAAAAAAAAAATAAACACGTTAATGAATAATAATTTGTAGTTATTTAAATAATTTTATTTGTGGATCAAATTGAAAATAAATCTGGCGTTTTGCCGTTCTAAAATAAGCGATATTTTTGGAATTTGTGATTATTTTTTGTTTCATATTTTGAAAACAGTGATTTTTGTAATACAATGGCTACTTTGTGTAACTATTATTTCAAAAAACAATGTTACAAAATGAAACTTTGAGCAATCAAAAGTACTGATTTTTACGCTTGTAATATAATAATAATAATTATAAACGTTGGTAGTAAGCAGTAGCTGTTGTATCGAACAATAACTAAATAGCTATCAAGGTAGTAAACATTTTTTATACATTGTACCTTATACTATGAGATGGCTCTGTCATCAATCGTTTGCTGATGTGTTGACTTTAGTCAATGTTAAAGCATAACAATACAAATGCCAATTATTTTTAAATTTCAAATTAGTAAGGTTGCAGATGTTTATCACTGTTACCAACTATACTATATCGAAAATCGCTACTATACATATATTACAATTTCATAAACAAATAATGCAAATTAAAGAGAAACAGAGAAAATAATACGAAAAATGTTGTCATTGTAACACTCGTTTTACAATCTACTATTAATAGTTTGCAACGAGATTATACTGAACAAACTTTATAACAATTGTTTTTTAACTATTGCATTTTTAATTTATTCTATACCTCAAGTTACATCTGTGATTTTATTTACAAAAGGAATATACGCGATGATTACAGAAATTGTATAAACTTCTGTATTCACTCACAACTTTTCCAGGTAATTTTGAGGAGGAACAAAACCATCACTGTATAGATTTTTTATAGCAAGGTTTTGTGCGACATACTTCTTTAGGCTAAGGAAAATAAAAAGGTAGACAAGGTCTAAGTGCTCACTTAATACGATGTAACATATATACGTCAAATACTTAAAATGTTAAAAACATACAAACGATGAAATGTCAAATCAATAACAGATATGTCAAATTTAAATGTTTCTTCTGTTTTTGTTATAGGTATCTGTATTTTTTCTTATTCTTGAGATATGGTTATTGGTTATCGCATTCTTGTTTTCTGGTTTTTCTTTACTTATTTATTGGCTGAATCTGTGTTTCTTCCTATTTTTGTTGGTTGGGTGTTTGATATTATTACGTTGTTTTTTACCCTCCAACATTTGTTCGATTTTATTAATTTTTAATAAAATACTTGACATATTTAATTCTAGGTAAATATAGTTATTTAAAAAAAAAAGACATATATTTTGTTTTAATAATTTCTTTTTTCGACAATTTCAATTGATATTTTTTTACCTACATACACAAATAAATACTAATTAAACTTATAACTAAAACAGTTTATAGAAGAATTCAGGCTTCCACGAGTTGCATTTGTGAATATTATTATGACATTAGTGGAGGAACTACTTTTTCTGGGTCTTCTGGAAAAGATTCCAAACGGGATTCAAAAAATTTGAAAATGTTGAAAATTCACGAACGGCCAAGAACCTATTTTTGGTTTATAACGGTTGCTACTACTTTGAGGTACGATACGTTCCACGTGATACTAACAAAGTTTTTTCGGGATAGAGTATCTGTTAATGCTACATGGGGGAATGCATGCATAACCATTTTAGTCATTAGGTTTGCATCTAAAAACAGACGTTACACAGAGTGCACTGCGTAGAAGCAACTATATTTTATAGTAGAATTGTGGTAAATTTTTAGAAAATGGTTGATGTAAGTTTATCTTTAGATATTATGGAAATAGCAATACACGTTGTGGACTTGCTTTAAGCTGAAATGTGACGGTTGTTATATGAGACTTTGTTTACTTGTTATCAGGGAAGTGTACTAGTAAAAATACAAAGAACGTAACAAGCGAAGAGGTTTTATTAGCTTACTTTTTGAATGGTTATCCAAAGAAGGAATACCATTTTCTGACATGTTATTCAATGTTAAGAAGTATTTTATTAATTTGTGAAAACGTATATTAGAGCTTACATACAGTTGGTTAATTTTTTTAAAGCAGAATGATACCGACTACAAGCGACAAATCAAAAATGTTGGGGAACAGAATTAAATACGGATTTGACAAAATGAAAAAATAAGTTCATGGGCATTACATTATCATGAGACCAACGTGATGATATAACGAGGTCATTATGAAATTGCAGCTGTTTATAGTTATTTAATAAACAAGGTTGTTAATGATATTGATTAATAGAGACGTTTTAACGTCGCGAGCGAGTGTAACGAGCGAATGCTTTAATATTGTTGTTGTCAATTAACAAAAGAATTTATTTTCATGTTTTTATGTTGAGGAACAGTCAGATAATTAAGAGTGTATACGGCATAACTAGCAGTTTGTGAAATTTCAAAATTGCTCTAATTCTTTTGTAAGTCGATAAAGCAAACCTTTGTTATCGATGATTTGTCACTAAAATTTTAGTTAGCAATGATTTTTTATAAAAAATTGCGTTATAAGTACCGCGTCTACGTCGTGTTACAAAACTGTATTTTTTTATATTTACCCAAAAGTTCTGAAAATTTCTTATGCAGCGACTACTAAGTACACGAACTTGTTTTTGCAGAACCCAACGTTATGATTGCGTCAAGGAGCAGCAAAATTGAAACAGTAACTATACGAACCCATCTCCGTGCTCATGACATTAAATTACACACTTCAGTAAAAAAACTTTTATCAAAAAACCCGCAAGGAAACGACTCGCATGGGCGTAGGAAAATATTGATCGAATATGTTATTACATACATAGCATATTTGGGGCTGCTTCTCAGCTCTCGGTTTCAGAACTTTGTATTTGTTTACCCACAACCTAAATGCTTCGGAAATCCTTGAAATATATCAGAAGTCTTTGTTACCGACTGCCGAACGTTTGTTTATAAACAAAACCAGGAATGGATTTTGTAGGAGGACAACGATTTCAAACATCCCAGCAAGCCTTGTGCCTCATGAAAATAGCATTCTGCTATCATTACACTTAGTTGGCCGTCGCAGTCGCCCGATGCAAATCCAATATTAAATACAACGTTTGTGGAAAAAAAGTGTTCACTTCGAAGCACGATAAATTCTCCGAATTTGGAGGTCTTTGCTGAATCAATACGCAGTTGACTTGTTCGAAAGCATGCATCGAAGATAATGCAAGGCAATTATTGACACCGGTGTGACTGGACACATTATTAATACCATTGCATCTTTCTCCGGATAGAGTACAAGGTTATATAATCGCAACTGTTAATACATACATGTTTCTACAAATTAACTTGTATACGCTTTTACTTAACTGTATATTAGTAAAATAGGTGAAATTATAAGGAAACTATAGTAATTCACCTAACAACCGTCTAAGTCGAAGCTATAGCATAGCATAACGAACGGTAATGCGACACGAGGTCACACGGCCGAGCGTTCCATGTGAGTGTTGGTACTACATTTATTACTATATCTGTCAAATTAGACATTAACTTTAACATTGTTTTGTTTTCAATTTTAACTGATTTTAAAATTTTTTAATGATATTTCTATCTGTTTCATACTCGTTGTAATATAAAAATTGAAATTAAACACTTAATTTTATGTAGATTTCTAGTTTTCATTTTGTTACACTAGAGCTTTTTTTCCTAACCGTTGTTATATTTAGCAATAGTGCAATGTCATTAAATCAGTGGTGGTCAAAAATGTTATTGGTTGCATTACAAATTGGTTTATTATTCGATATTCATTCATTGGTTTAAAATCATGCTATAATACGAGTCATTAAAGATCTATTTTTAATGTATTACTATAAGTTAATATTGCTATTAGCAAACGATCGACGGAAAATAATATATCGTAAAACGAGTGTTACAATGACGACAATTGTAATGCGAGCAAATTTGCTTTATCAAGTCGCGTAGTTTCTGTATTTCGCTGTAGTTTATATTATTTGTTAATGCATGCATAGCAGCGATATTCAGTATCCTGTAGTTGGTAACAGTGATCAGCTTCTGTTTACTTTCTAATTTTAAATTTGAAAATATTTGTCATATTATTCTGATGATTTTAACAGTTAGTACTTATTACCAGCTTTATTTACTACGCACACAAAAATCACTATTTTCGGTTGGGCAAAGTTGCGCTTTCTAACACTGTTTTTCGAAAAAACAAAGTAGTCATTGTATATACAAAATAGAGAAACATATTTAACTGACATTGTTTTGACCAATTAAATAAATAGTATCAATATATATTTTGAACATTATTAGTAATGATTGCGATTAATAAATTAGTATTTTTTTAGTTTATTTAACTTTAGTTTAGGTTAAGAAAACAATTAATAAGTCAAATAGTAATTGTAAATACTTATAGCGGCGGTAAACGTTGTAAGCTGATTTTGCACCTGCGTAATTCAAGATAATTATTTTTTATGCATAGTAAGTTATACTATGAAATGGCATCAGTCAAATAATAATATAAAACCAAAATTTATTAGTTTTTTCAATTCTTTTGGTTTGCTGACAAAATAAATAATACTATTTAGTTAAAAAATAAAACAAAAAAAATTGAATTCAATTCACCCTACTCTTCAGGTTCCACAAGAAGTTCAAAAAAATTTATCTTCGTACCTAGCTTCAAGTTTTTTACGAGACTTAATACTACTACGTATAAAACAATCTCTGGTTTTTGTCTTTTAACTGATTGAAAATGACAAGGAAGCTTCTCTATATCAAATTTTAAACTTGTTTCAATTAGTTGTGTAACATCTTTTTTTACTAAAGAAAACATTTACAATACAATACAATGTACCGCTGTTGATGGTAGTAGAGCTATTAAAACGCGTACAGCGGTTTTTAAATGTTAATATTGTGGTTTTTGGCGTTTTTATATAACTTTTATAACATGTTCTTCTAAAAGTATCATGTAATTTTCTAGTTCGGTGGTTGTTATATAAAACCGTAGAATTCTGTTGATTGTAAGAAAGCCACCTGGAGTGTGTCATCTTTTCAGAATACAATCCTTACTAACATAAGATCTTTATTGTCAATTTTTAGTAGCGCAGTAATAATGGAATTAAAATTTGAAACAGCAAGAGTTTTACAGTTTCCCAAAAATTTTCCAATTGACCCAAAAAACTGTTGTTATTAAAATTTTTATCCGTCAGTATTCTAGGAAAACGGCGTAGAAGCAGTTTATAAATAAATAAAAATGTCAAAGCGTCTAATAACGCGATTTATCTTTTCACTGTTGATGTTTTCATCATTCCCAAAAGCAATCATTTAAAAAAATTTAATGTTTTTGCGTAATAAAATGCTTTGTGTAATATCAGCATTAGTTCCAAAACTTTGGGTTACGTGTCCGATAAAAACGGAACCTGGTTCAAAATTGTATTTTTGTAAAAAATTCCTTTTTTCTTATACACTAAGGGCTTATCTATTCTTCCATTAAAGTAGATACTTTGCCTTTATAATGTTGATGTTTCACGCTGGGACCGGACTTCTGTCGTTCTTTTTTCAATTTGCTATTATTAATAACTGTTTTTAGAGCAATTTTAAAAATTGAAACTAACATCTTAACGCAAAGAAAACACAATAACATCGGCTGACCTATAAAAAAACTCCTACCCTATTACACGCAACAGTTGAAATTGAGAAATATATTTGTATTTAGTCAATTTGAATTGCAATTTACAGAAGAAACAAATTTCGGAATACGACTTTAACAACGTAGAGCCAAAGAGAAAAAGAAAGAAGATGTCGATAAATAAATAACCAAAAAATTGGAAAAATAAACACTAAAAAAGAAACAAAAGAGAAGTCTCTCGTTATTTGTGAGAAATAACGTATGTACCAGCTACAAGAAAATAAAACTGAAATTGTTATCAAAGACGTCTTGTTTGAAATAAAAAATGCCAAGATAGATCTTTATAGTGAGACGAGTTCTGCATTACTAACCGATGCGATCAATAATCGTTCAAGAAGCAAAAACTGATAATGCAAAAAATATTTTTGTTTTTCCGAATGCTGTTGATCTCCAAACGAAATTTTTGTCATTGTTGCTAGAATTTCGATTACTTCCAGAGATACTTTGCAAACTGTGCAAGTAAACGCCGCCAGTTACGCGACAATTCTTAAGCTCTCAATGAGTTGATCAGCTGCGGCGGCGTTACGCTAATTTTACATCCTCCCTCACTTGATAGGTTGGTGTGAGTTATGCTTAATAATATAACCGACCGTTGCCAAAGAAGCAACGGTTGTAGCCATTCTGACTTCACAAGTATCTTAACTTGCTTACTTTATTTAATTGAAGATGTCGCTCCGAATAAAAAGTACGTGAATAAATTCCAAAGCAGTTTTTAGCGCTATAGTTCTTTTAGTCTTTTCAGCCCATCCTCAAATTTTTAAGTCTTAGTTTAACTTATGGTAAGTTAAAGTGCTGCTAAAACAGTGCAATCTAAAAACAAAACGGCAAAGTACGCAGTGCATACGCCACCAGTCGACTACATCTTGGCGGATATAATACGTTTTTGACATCGTTGTTTCAAAAAGGTCAAGTTCTATAATTATTTTCATGTTTTGATGAAATCTGTTACGAAAGTGGACAAAATTTTGGCAGTTTTGTTTACAATATTGGCATTGTTCAAACCCAGAAGAAAAATAGGTGTTGGTCATATTTGAATTTCAATAATTTGGACAACTTCCATATCAATACATCTTAGGGTTTTACTTTCATTAATATATTCAACACAGTGCTTCTTATTTTTTTTTTAATTAATTTTACAATACTATACCTTATAGTGATTTTTGATACTTAGATTTTTATTTTATTCCGAGACAATTAGACATTTGTGTATACTGTCTTGGGCATTTACATTTTTTTTCTGTTATAGTGGTTTCTAGGTATATTCAAATAAAAGTACTGAAGTCAAAAATCTTGAATTTCGAAAAACTACATTTGAATAAAATTATTTACACAAAGTACTTAAATAAACAGTAAAACGTATATATACTGCTTTTTTTAAAGCTTGGCATTTGTTCTTCGCGGTAGAAATGTATGAGTTATAGTTGTAGTTTATAGCGAAAACTATATTATTTAAATAAAAGAACAACTTAACAAGAAATCATAATATACATATGAATGCATTCATTTTTGTCAAAATATGCATGTATATTTAGCATTTTATATTTAATCGAAGTCTTACAAACGAATGTGAATTACGAAGCAGTATTGATTACTCTCCTCTACAAAGAAAAACAGCAGCGACGGAAATTATTTGCAGATAATTCAATTTTCATTCATAAAAAAAAATCTGTTATTTATAAACTAACATGTATAAAAGCAAACACTAAAAAAAATTCCTTAATGAATCTACCCATATTTTTTTCCTTGCAAAAATAAGTACTGTATAACACGTTAATGGAATAAAAGTGTGGGTTAAAAACATTTAACTTTTTTAATGCATCATTTGTTTTTAAAGAAAAACAATATAAAAGTTTTTATTCTGCTGCAAAGTCGTAAAAATATTATTTTTCATTACTTCTAATGTCAACTCCGTGTATTTTTTTTAAATAATAAACCGTACGTATTTACTCAAAATACGGCGTTTTTATTCACATTTGAGCATAAAACGCATTTGCTAGACTTATAAATATTTTCATTCTGTTTACGATTATATGACGTATTTAGTTCTTATACGATGACTTTAACATCCTTTTTCCAAAGATACTAAAGATAGTCGCGGCGCCAAGTTATGTCCTTAAAGGGCGTATGTAAACTGATCCATTCATAATATTTGCACCTCATATTCTTTATACTAGGGAGAATATTTTAGAGTTCTTAATAAATCTGAAGATTTAAGTATGCAAACAATATTAAACTGAAACGATGGATTCTTTTACAAAAAGTTTTAGTTATCAATTTACTTTAAAAGGTTATTACGTAAAACAAACGTTTTAACTAAAACTGCAGTATTATATTAAATATAATAATATTTAGTTAAAGTAATCTATCTCTAAGTGGAGTTATTGGAATAAAATTTGATATTTTTTTAAGCCAATCCACAAATAGTAATTATTTATTATAAACAATTAACTACTTTCGACAATTTAAATAGCCATGGTCAGTCAAATTAAATGCAAATGAATTAAGAAAAATGATTAAACATTAAAAAAAACTTACAAGTTATTATAAGATTATAAAAAGTAAATGGCAAATGTGAAAAATTTACAAATTTAAGTTGAAACTGACATTGAATACACAGCCATAGGTGATATGAAATGAAAAATGAAAAAGAAGCAAATTAAAATGTATTATTAAGAAAAGGAGAAATATTTAAATCAAGAATTTCATTAAGACAATTGTCTGAATTATTATTATAAAGACGATGAGTTTCAAGATGATTAAAAAGAGAACGTTTTTTACAAAAATGAAGCAATTTAACAATAAAGTCAGAAGAGAAAGAATCACTAGTAGATCAAATATAATTCGCAAAAGAACAACAAATGTTTGATATACCAGAATTTAAACATCTTTAATAAAATAAATATGTTCTTTTAATCTTGTTTTAACTTTCTACCAGTTTTTCCTACATAAGAACAATTGCAAGAAGAGCAAGAAATTTTATACACCACCAGATGTATCTAAATAAGAAACAGAATTTTTATTATTGTCAATGAAATCTTTTAAATCATGATTAGTAGAAATAAAAATATTAAGCTTTTTAAATATTTTTTCGAAAGAGAGAACAGGAATTGACATAAGGCATAGAACAATAGAGTAGCATTATCTAATTTATTTTGAGAATTTTTTTTAAAGAAATGATATAAACGAACTTTACAAAAAACATTGTTTAAAATATGAAAAGGGTAACTATTATCATAAGCATATTGTTTAATAGTATCATTTTGTTAAATTAAAACTAGGCTTAAAAAAAGGAATAGAAAGAAGACGATTAAATAAAGTACGAAAAGAAGCAATTTTATGATTATAAGGAAGTTTAGAATAAAAGGGAATTAAGGAATCAGTACAATCAATAAAATTGCAATCATCAACATATCTAAACCAAAAACTAATCTTATTAGAAAAAGAAGAATTAGAAAAGATTTTATTTTCAATATTATTCATAAAGATTTCATCAGCAAAAGGTGAAACGTTAGACCCCGTAGCTAAACCAGAGGATTTAGAATAGAAATTATAATTAAATTTACAAAAAAAATTGTTTAAAAACCAAATCGAGTAAAGAACAAATATCGAAAATATGCTAAGTATTCATAGAACCATTAGAAAAAAACAAATTACGAATAAGAGAAATAGATTTTTCTGGAGGAATAGAAGGAAACATATTGACAACATCCAACGATACAAGAATAGATGGAAAAGGAAATTCTTTAATCTTAGAAGCAAGGTCAGAAGAATTAAGAATAAAATATTGATTAGTAAAATTAGAATAAGTTCTTATTATATTGTTAAGCCAAGGAGCATGTTTAGATAAAAGAGAATTGCATAAATAAACGACAGGTTGAACTGGGATAGAAAGTTTATGTATTTTTGGTAAAGAAGCGGTGTCGAGCGATTAATAAAATTCAAGAGAATTAAAAGTGAAATTACACGATTGAAGACATGAAAGATGAACAAAAACTAGAAAAAGGATCTTTCGAAAGTAGTTTAAAATCACCTATATTAATAAAATTTTCAACTTTATTAACATAATCAAAACGAGAAAGAATAACTATACAATTACCCTTATCAGCTTTTGAAGCAATAAGATCATTAGATTTAATTTTGGATCTTAGAACGGCACACAATAACTCTTCTAAATTTAAGTAAAATGCAAAAAACCGAAAAAGAGGATCCAAAAATTTGCAGGACACGATCATCATGGATTTTTAACGGTTCTTCGTTGGTATCGAACTCGTTTGTTTTTAAATGACCTACGCAGCGGATTTCTTTTTTGTTCTCTATTTTTTTTTGGTATTTCTCTTTTTAGCGTCCAGTAGAAATCTGCCATCATGTTGACGGTCCTATTTCCTTGATACCTACTCTCTATTTCACTTATGTCTGGATGAAATCGTTCTCTCTGTTCTGCACTATAGTCTCGAAGATATTCAGGTAAATTAGTCAAGGTGGGAATGTAAAAAGTGCACTTTAAGAATTATCAGGCAACCCAAATTGTTGTAATTTTCCAGCAACTCTTCAACTAAAGTCTTGTAATTCTCACTTTTATTATTTCCTAAAAAAATATTTGAAACATTTTTAAAACTTACCCAAAGCGCCCTCTCATTGTCGTTTATTGTTTCAACAAAATTTGCGTCCTCATACAAAAAGCGAATTTGGGGTTCATCAAAAATTTTCTCTTTTAACTTCGCATCATTTATCGCAGGAAATTTTTTTCCTAAGTACTGGAAACACTTGCCACCTTTGTTCAGAGCTTTAACGAACTGTTTTATAAGAGCCAGCTTAATATGTAGTGGCGCTAGCAAATATTTAGAAAGATCAATCAATGATGTTTGTATAACATTGTGAGTACCTGAATCAAATGTTTCTCTCGTTTGCCATTCTTTCTTCACATAATGATTTTTTCTATCCCTACTATACCGCAAACATAAAAAACAAGGATATTTTGTAAACCGCGATTGTTGACCTAAAAGTAGTGTTCCGATTTTTAAATCTCTACAAACTTTTCATTTATGTTTCGAATACTCTTATTCAATACAATCTGTAAATTCTTGTAAGTATCTTTTAATTTACCCGAATGAGCTATTGGAATTGGCGCATATGTGTTTCCGTCATGTAGTAAGACGGCTTTGTAACTTCTTGTTGATGAATCAATAGAGTCTCCACTCATCGTCTTTATACGTGTTCGGTTTGAATTCATCAACCAAACCTTTGACATTCGAATAGTATACCACTGATTTCTCATCGTCGTTTGAGAAAAATTGCCGGAACTTCTCTTCCCTATTTCGATAAAAGTGAACTGACACTCTTTTAGCAAACAAATTTTTTTTCAGTGTTGCCGCTAGGTATTCAGCTGCATCTTTAGGAAGTCCTAAATCTTGCACAAGATCGTTGAGTTCTTCTCTCTTAAATGTTTCTGGATTTTTTTCCTGTCTGGCAAGTATTCTTCATCCTCGGAACTGTCTTCTTTGGAGACCTCGTTAACTTTTATTTCTTCTTCTCCCACATCCATCTCTTCAGCAGTTACTGTCTCTTTTACTATTTTCTGTAGCTTAACAACTGATGAAACATTGGCGTATTTGATTTTGCTCTTAGTATTTACGGAACAAACTGCAACATCAGTCATACAAAAATAACAATTTTGTTGACTTGTTGGCGAAAACCATATCATTGGTATTGACAATTTCAAGTTTTCCTGCTTTTTGCTTTTTTTCTATCGGGTTAACATAATGTTGCATCGACCGCAAGCAATATGTGGAACCCAAGCCGTATCCCAATTTGTTATTTGGATACTAAAGCAATCTGCATATATTTTTTTCAATTTATCAGAAAACGGTATGCGATGTTTGACCAATTGAAATTTCCCACAAATGCAACAAAATAGATCAGAACTTTTATTACCTAAATGGGAGCTACTTCTTGTTATAGTATACTCTCTAGAACTCAAGTTACCTACTAGTGAAGAGCTGCAGTTGCTTGATGACGACACCCGCGGGCCTGCTTTCTTACTCTGACCAGACGCTGATACTGAGTTTCCGAATTTTTTTTTTAGTTTTTTGCAGTTTATTTAAATTTTGGAAGGTTGAACGGCTAAATAAACTTCAGCTTTAGATTCAGCGGATCAAACTACATGACAATCATACTCGATCTACGTCCACAAAATTTTTTTCACTGCCACTACTGGCATTTTTCGTATTTTTTTGCTTCATTTTCGGTTTTTTGCAATTTACTCAAAATCTGTATGTGGAAGGGCTAAACAGACTTCAGATTCGGATTCAGCCTGTCAAAATCCATGTCAGTAGGTAGGTCTAGTCAAATGTACAGCCCACTTTTTTGTGTGCTTGTGTAATGAACAAGATTTATAGATTAAATTAAAATTAGGTTTAAATTTGGCATTATTTAAAAATTTTTCAATTTATTTTTAACTTCATATCTAATTTAATTAATTAGGTAAATTTGAAGAATGAATTATGTTTTCAGAACAAACTGTTTCAATATAGTTTTTAGTAACATTAACCGGCAAATTGTATCTTAAATTAAGCATCCGAGAGACAAAGCTGTGATGTCAACCAAAATTAGTACAACTATTAGAATTATTAGATGAAGTCGTAGAATGAGAAGGAATATGAAAATTCATAATATGAGATAAAAGATTATAATATGAAGGTGGATCAAATGAAACTGGCAGTAAATTGCGTAAATTAATGAGTTTCTTACAAAGATTGGAATAAATAAGATTATTACTAAATAAAAATAGTCTCTTATGTAAAGTTTAAGTAATCAAGAAAAGAAACATGGGTTAAAGAAGAAATAAAATCACTATATAAAGAACTTAATAACATAAATATCAATATTTATATTCTTCGCTCAAGTTTATTTTCTGTATTACACAAATGTGAGCTTGATTACTTAGATACTTACATTTTTAACTTATGAATCTCTCGACACCGCTTCTTTGGGATCTATCATAAATACATAAACTTTCAATCCGACCTGTCGTTTCTTTTTGCAATTCTGATGTCTCTAAACTTGCTCCTTGGCTTAACAATATTATAAGAACTCATTCTAATTTTACTAATCAATATTCTATTATTACTTCTTCTGGCCTTTCTTCTAAGATTCAAAACATTAAATTTTTTTCTTCATCTATTCTTGTATCTTTTGATGTTGTTTTTTTTCCTTCTATTCCTCCAGAAGAATGTATTTCTCTTCTTCGTAATTAGCTTTTTTCTAATGGTTCTATGGATACTTACCAGATTTTGAATATTTATTCTTTATTCGATTTGGTTTTTAAACAATTTTTCTTTAAATTTGATTTCTATTCTTAATCATCTGGTTTAGCTATGGGATCTAATATTTCACCTCTTGCTACTGAAATCTTCATGAATAATATTGAAAATAAAATATTTTCTAACCCTTCTTTTTCTAATATGATTAGTTTTTTGTTTAGATATGTTGATGGTTGCATTGTTTTTTTACTGATTTTTTCGATAATCTAAATAATTTTTTTTAAATTCTATTCATCCTACTGAAATTGAATGTAACAACTCTCTTCTATATTTAGATCTGATTTTACGAGATAATGAAAAATTAGTTTTGAAATATATTGTAAACTGGTTGCTTGATTCCCTTTTATTCTAATCATCCTCATAATCATGAAATTGCTTTTTTTGTTCTTTATTTAATCGTCTCTTTTCTATTCTACTTTCTAAGTATAGTTTTAATAAAGAATTTGATACTAATAAACACTTGCTTATAATTTTGGTTACCCTTTTCATATTTTAAACAATGTTTTTTATAAAGTTTGTTTCTCAAATTAAATCGTATAATGCTACTATTAATCGTTTTATGCCTTATGTTAATTCTTGTTCTCTCTTTCTTCAAAATTACTTAAAAAAATTGCTTGCTCTTCTTGCATTTGTTCTTATGTAGGACAAACTGGTAGAAAGTTCAAAACAAGATTAAAAGAACATATTTGTTTTATTAAGTTTTCTAATTCTGATATATCAAACAGTTGTTCTTCTTTTGCTAATCATATTTTATTTACCAATCATTTTTTTCTTTTGACCTTGAAATTGTTTATCGTCTTTTTAATGAAAATTCAGATAATTGTGTTAATGAAATACATGATTTAAATATTACTCCTCTTCTTAATAATACATTTTAATTCTTCTTCTTTTTTCATTTTCCATTTTATCTCGCGTAAGGCTATGTATTTAATGAAAGTTTTAATTTAAATTTGTCATTTTTGACATTTGACTTAAAGAAAATATCAAATTTTGTAATAACATTTATGTTATTTTATGATATAAAGATTGTGATTTAAACGCTTTCTTTTTATTATTGAACAAGCGATTTTAAAGTTAAAGTATTGTTTGGCAATTTCAAACATTTATGGCATATTGTATGCAAAATAACTTTTATTACTCGTGAGAGAACTTACCACCATAAAAATGGTCCGAAAATAAATCGATCGTGTTGGTCTGTCATTAATGTTTAATTTATTTTTAAATAGATTTTTGATTCACGTTGCATACTTTTGGTTACTTCTGAATTTTTAGCTTGAGATTGGTTTTATTTTTAGATCAGACAGACGCCGAAATAACAACATACAATGAAAATAATTTAGAAATGTATAAAAGCTTACTGGTATTATTGTATCTATACTGAAGCGTTTTCATCCTGTTTATGTCAGAAAATCAAACGGTTAATTAAATTTTTGTAATTATAGAACTGCTAGAATTTATCTTTGATTCGATGGCATGTGAAGATAATGTCATATCAATTAATTGCTAGGATGTTTATTTTGATTAATAATTAATATCATTGAAATGTTTCTTCTTGATTAAATTGAATGTATGTTTTTTTATTATTCGATTATTAAGCTTGTGTTATTATGTTTTTATATCAATCTAATTGTATAAAAAAACATTAAAACATTTTTTGTAGTTGACTAACCTGCGAATTTAATGATTTAGTGATTTCAGACGCTAAACTACAAGACGTTCAATCTTGATCGAATCACAAATCGTCACATTTGTGAACAACACAGGCTAATATAAAAACGATCCGTCTATGTTGCGTGATTGATGGTGTGGATGATGAGAAATGCATTTGATATCACAACTCATATAACAAAATTTATAGCAGAATTCAGATAGAAGACAGCCAAAATTACATTGGTGGAATTATAAAGATATTATTTTTAACTATCACAATTGGACGACTAGTTGATATTCTACTAAATTAGATAAACTACAAAATCTATCTTTAACAAATTTTGTGTTTTATTAGAAAAATTTTTAAGAGCGGGGTCTCGTCGGCCATATTTACACTTAGAGTGTAATCTCTAGTAGGTGCTGCTTTAACGGTGAAGTTATTAAAATTAAAAAGTTATACTACTGTGAGCCAGGTAGCGCAACAAAAAGTATTATAAAATGTGTAAAAGCTGCATTTTTTTACAAATAACAAAGTTACACTATTGAAAGCCAGGTGGCGCAAAAATTATAAAAGTTTAGTGGTGGGAATAATTGCGATTATTCTCTTGAGAATGTTCGTTATCGCACGACTATCATTTTTGCGATAGTTTTATCAGTTAGTAAGCTAAATGCTTTTTATCAAGGGATTTTTATTACAGCAAACATTCTTAAGGTTGTGTGCCATGAGCAGAAATCGTTTTTACAATAATTGTAGAATTGGAAAGATGATTCTTGCATTCAACTTTTTTAGTTAAAATGTCATTCCCGCATGGTTTATTCGCACACAAGTTTTTGTAGACACTACTATCCCCGTCTTCAACAGGAATTCCACACTACGCTTAAAACCCTCTAATATAATGTCAGATTCCATTGCCCTAGATGTTCTTGATCAGTTTTTGTAATATTTGTGTTCGTTCATTGTAATATGTATTTCTTAGTTTTGCCCTTTCACACACCGGGCAATATTTGTTCCTAACGGTGACAAATAATAATTTACCAGTGTTAGCACCACCAATACATGCCACACCAGAAGTATCATACTTTGTCTTATAGGACTGTTTCGATCACGCTCCATCGGCAACGACCGTTATATTTACCTATACTAAGAGATTACAATTAAAAAATAAATAAAAACTACGTTAATTTGCAAATTATTTTGATTTGATCGCTTGACACCATAATTGGCCGTCGAGTCTTACAAATTTTAAATTTTCTTGTAAAATGTTCTACAAAATTTTTTTGATTTAATTTTTTCAAGAATTTTGCCAGCCTGCCAAAATGTTTAAATTTGGAAATGTATAACGCCTATACATACTATTGGTATCATAAACTTTGATTACATAATTACCGCACTACGTTTAAAAACAACAAATAAAAAATTTGTTTCTATTGCTTAAATCTTACTTCTATCGTTAGCACATCAACTTACATAACAAATAAAAATTTTTGATTACACCGGAATGTTACTACTACCACCTGTTTATCTTATGCATAGTAGTAAAATACGATATGACACATGACTTTGATTATAAATTATGCAAGAATACGGTACACGCTCACAAGAATTTTTAATGCTTACTGGCTTTTAAAAAGCAAGTTCTACGATATTGGCAGTACTAAACGTACTGAAAAGGAATTACCTTATTATACATTTCATTAAAGTAAAAGTAAATATTTTAGGTAAAACCATATTACTTTTTGGAAATGAGAGAAGTAATCCGTTTTTAAAATAGTCAGAAAATATGATTTCTTTTCTACTATTCTTACTAATGAACATCTGTGTGTCGCTCATTTCGCGCTAGTTTGTTTTAATTCTTATGACTAAGAGCAATGAGCATTGCTTTTTTTCCACAACCGCTATTGTTACTTTATAAGCGATCGATGTTTACGATAGTTATTTTATAGGCAATCGATGATTTTGACAATTTTTTATGATCCACGATTGTGATTGCGATCGGTTTTTTTAAGAAGCTGCAATGTTTTACAAAACTTGTTTATATTTTCTTAAAAGCATTTTGGCAATACTGAACTTGAATTTTAATGTCATTACTAGTTTGTAGGCCGTAAATTTAAATTCGTATTATTTCTCATATATCTACAGTTCTACAAACAAATGAAACATAATACATAGTAATACTATCTCAATAATACATTGTTTATCACTAAAGAGCGGAAGTTGATGCAGTAAAAATCATGAAATAAAATATAGATACGTACATCTAATTTATAGCGCTCCCTTCGAGAAGTAGTTGAACTTTTATACAGCTTTACTTCTACAAATATACCGCTAGGTTCGCTCTGCAATGAATTTAACTAGTTTATTTTGATTTTAAGCGTTAATAAGTAAAATTAGTATTGTAGCTTGAAATATGTTACAAACCGCTAAATTTGGCAGGGGATGGTACAATTTTAAATTACGTAAAGTAAAAAAAAAATTCAAAATTTTTAATATTTAATAATTTATTGTGGTCTTATTCTAACTACTATTTCTATAAAAACAGTGTTAGCCCCAAAAGCTAAAAACAGTCTTTAAAGTAACCTTTAGTTTTTATGAAAATTTTGCGTTATAAGGCTAAAAAAGATGATTTAAAATCACATTTGATTTCACCAGTGGCGCCATCTCGAGGAATTCGTGCTGTGGAGCCCCCTCTTAAAACAAATTTCACTGCATTTATTTCATCTATTTTAGTTTTGCAGTATGCTTTGCACGTCACCATTTTTATAATTTTAGTAGTTTAACGAATTTGAAACTTAATTACTATTTATATTGTCATTGATTATTATAAACCTAACTAATTTTACTTAACTAAAAACACAGTACAATAAACTAACCAAAATAACAAACTAGCAATTTAATAAAAACGAACAGTTACAAGTCATTTATACATCATTGTAAACGTATACTGTACGTGGATAAAATAATTAATCACTTAACACACAATTATTTATTATTAACGCTGCCACGTTCTTCTTAACGTTTACGTTGCACTTTAAAACTGAGTCAAATTTTCTTCGTTTTTATATTTAAATTTTTTCCGGGACTAGAACTTTATATCTGTTTCGATAATCGCCTCCAATATTCTAAATGTTTCGGGACGTTTCAGTGGTTAGTGATCGTGTGGTTTTGTAACAACAGATAAATAAAAATATTTTTCATGTCATTGTCATATAATAAATATTTGATTTTTTTATTAATGATAGATGCAGATGAAAAAAATGTTTGTTGGTTATTCTAATGAATGTAGTTGTTTTGGTGGTTACTTCCTAGGTGTAGTATTTGCTGCTTGATTTGGTTTCTAGCATTTTCAGAATCTCTGATACATCAAAAGCACGAATTATGATTATTGAACAAATCGTTAGTAAGCGTAAGTCATTTGTTGGGTTTTTAATGATTGCTGTACAAACAATATTAAACTGTTTCTAACTTTAAAAAACCGTAAGTCAATAACGTAATTTCATACTATGCAGATGAATGCAGAAAATGTAATACTAATAACTCTTAAATGCTGGTGCTATCTAGCAATTGCACGAGTGTCATAGTGTTACAAGATGGAAAACGAACTTGAACATAACGAGTTTAAAGTCAAATATTTTTTGATGCTATATATGAAGCAGTTTACAAATTATTGTTTAGAAGCTATGCCTTGAGATTTACTTTCTGAAACACTGACCGAGTTTGCTACCGTTCCTGTATATATATGTGGATAGAGTAACTCTTATTTACTACGGCACTTGTGTCTTGAAATATTTTCAGAACTTTATTCTGGTGGGGGTTAAAAACACGACCGTTTGAACGCAAAAGTTTAAACGCAATACTTTTGAACGCAAAGGTGTTTGAACGCGAGACGTTTGAACGTAGAGACGTTTTAACGCAGGGTATTTTTGTTTTCTTATACAAAGTAAAAAATGTAGGTGTTTAGTTTGCGAGAAGCAGCTTTATTCTGAATCTTTGTCGTTTTTAACATTTAAATTTGACGTATTAAGTAAAAATAAATGCCAATGTTTAAATTTAAAATAAAAAGTGAAGAAAATTTGAAATGAAAAGTAACGAAACTAAAGAATAAAATGGGATTGTTATGGATAAAGAATTAGAAAACTAACAACTACGATTTTTTAAAATAGATTCATTTTTAATTTATGTTATATAACCTAAAATTATCAACTAGAAAATTGAAAACAGAAATGCGGAAAGAACTAGGGTCATTGTTTATGTTTTTTTTAAATGAAGTGGTTAAAATGTATTTGAGAAAAACAGAGAAAATACAATTTTTTTGTATCAACTTGAAGTTTTTAGTAAAAAAAGGAACTAACGAACATTGACATGATTAATAATCAACTTTCTTTATATTTTACCAAGGTCTTTAAAGCAAAACACATTTTTCTGTTTCCTTCTGTAATTTTTGTTTAATTTTTTTTTACATTTATGCTGCTTTTGGTTTCTGCTTTTTAAGGTTCTTTATATTTTTCTATTTATTTTTGACGTTAAATTTTTAACGTTTAATTTTTTTAAATCTTTATTCAAATTTTTGATTAAAAACAAATATTTCATGTTTTTATTTTACAATTTTTTGCAGTTTTTTACTTTTTCTTAAATAAATTTAAATCCATTTTTACAAAAAGTAATGGTTTATTAGTTTACTTTACTTTTATTTCTTTAATTGTATCGCTTCTTTTCAGTTTAAACGATTACTTTTATTTAATGTAACATTGCTGTCAATGTATTACAAAAATCTTCAAACCGATAAAACAATGTATCTTCGTTATTATTAAAATTTCTAATTCTAATTAAAGGTGTTTCCGTTTCCCCGCGTCTCTTTTTTTAGTTTTTGCTATAAGTTTTAACCATTGGTTTTATTTAACAGGCATTTTTTTTTCTTTGTTACTTTATTTTTATATTTATACAGGTTTTTTTTAAATCTTTTTTTAACGTTTCGACATTGTATTTTTAATTTGAGTGTTTTATTCGTTTTTTTTTAATCGTTGAGTTATTTTTAATTTTTTTGTCACTGGTTTTTTTAAAGATTTTCTTAAAAACCAATTCATTAAAAAAAAATTTATCAGCGATTTCTGTTTTCTTCATTTTATTTTTATTTTAAAAAAAAATTTTTATTTGATAGATAAAACTAATTTTATAATAAATTTCTTTCATATTAAAAATGTTTCTTAATTATTTATTTTAGGTTCTACAGACTAAATTTCTCTAAAATTATTTAAAAAAAAACTATAGTCAGTCGGTAATAGTTTTTGTTTTCATTTTTTTTATTCTACTTCAAGATATTTTAACGATTAAACTTCAAATTATTTATTGTTTTAGACTACTAGATATACGTATAGATTTAGTAAATAGAAACTAAAATAATTGTTTCTTTTTAATTTTTATACTATATAAAGTAAAAAATAAAATCTTGTATGCATCACTGGCATTACTGGATGATTACGCCCATTGAGCAACATCTTTCGGACCTGAGGCCCTCGGGCTGTATTCGGTTCAAACGTCTGCGTTCAAACTTTTTTCAGTTTAATCGTCTTAATTAAGAATAAAATCGTGTTTAAAATTTGACTTTTTATCTCGACCCAATACGACAAAAAGTGGGCGTTTCGATAATAAATCGTATACAGGGGACAAACGTCATACTAAAACACTTTTAACATAACATATTTTTGAATAAAATTGGTTTTATTAAATAAAAATAGTTTTTTAAATTAACTACTTATTTTTGAAAACTTATGAAAAAACTTACGAAAGTGACTACTTCCACCTCAAAAATATTGTGCCCATCCATTTACGAAAACTTAGCATCAACGCTGGCTACTACAGGTCGTTACACTAATATATTAATTATGAAACAAACTAACATTCTACGTAAGAAAAGGTACATAACCCTCTACAGTTCAAACTACTAAGTTTTGTATTAAAAATAAAAAATTATCAAAAGTAACGGAAATAGGTACTGAATTATGGTTATTAGTTGTGGTTATAAAAATGAGAAAACACTGATAAATAGCAAATTTCGACTGAGGCTGAGTAACGTATATAGTCTAATACTTGAATTTTAACGTTCCGTTACGTTTTCTCTATTTCAACAATTAATTTTAAAGATGCGTTTATAAATATATATTTATCATTAAAATGATCCAGTTTAAATTTAAATCTAATTAAAGACCCGCGAAACTACGTAAGCATCGTTGTCTGGCGGAGAGAACGATAACCACGAAAATACGCATGGTTTGTTTTAAGAGGGGATTGCGCACGTAGGAAGTTGAAGGCGGAAGGGTTTTGACCCGCGGTTCAATCAACATTAATAATACAAAATTTGTGTAATGTTTGGTTTTCTTTGTGCTTTGTGAAATTCTATGGCTAAGTTACTTAAGGTATTAGTTAGCTATCGTAAAGAATAATCAAATTAACTAAAATTTGTAAACACTGTATTAAAATTCTGGCGTTATAAAAACATCACATGTTTTCTTTGTCTTGGTAGAACAAATGCATTGGTGGCTAATGCATTTTTGTCGATTTAATTGTTTTTAAGTGTACGGTGCATTTCAAAATCAATTTATGTGAAATTATTAAACGTTTTTTAACAATTATTAATTTATTGCTTTCGTAACAAGGACCTCAGTACCTAGTGACAGGCCGTCAGTTAACTCTTCTTCTGCTTAATATAATAAAGTTTGTACACCTGTTTATATGTGTTGGGGTTGGGTGTTGTCATATCTGTGTATTTGTTTAATTGACTTAAATTTGAGATGTCCTAACTTTCCTATATTTATTGATATCTTTGATTATAAAGTGATTGAGAAATCTAAATTAATTGTCTTGCATTTACATTTAGTTAGAGAACCGGAGGGAGTTCTTTGCTTGTTTTTCTTCTGTTACGGTGGGTTAACAGGAAATTTCGGTTAAAATTTAACGAGTTCTAAGAAGCACGATTTACTTTTGCTGTGTGTTTGCTTGAAACTCCTCCTTTCTCACATATCGATAACTAACTTTATACAATGTTACTTTTTTCTTGTTCTTGTTTGCGGGTTTTAGTTTTTAAACGTGAGTGGGTTACATTACATCATTAATTATATAATATTAATACAATATTTTTTAACTTTAGTAAAAATCAACTAAGAGTAAATTAAATAAATAAATCCTATAAACCAATGCTGTGGTGTACAGCAAATTAAATGTTAAAAATATTTGATATAGGATAAACACGTGAACTCGTGCACTATGCTTGATTCTGATTAATTCATGGTTTTGATGTTCTATAGAGTACACTTCATTTTCTATAGAAAGGATTCAGACGATATAATAAAATACAAAACATTTTTGGTACTTTGATAAATGCCAATTTACTAAACAGACTTCTCACTCAGATCTCTTAAAAATTGACATTTTAAAGGCTTGCGTTAGATATATAATTCGATATGTCAGAGGCCTAAATCCTCAAGATGTGGTCCTAACCTACAATTTTATTTTCTTTTAGTTAATTTTTTTTATTGAATTTAATTACTTTTCTTTGACATTTTATTAGTTGGCAGTAAAATTTTCACTCTCAAGAATTAATTGTTTGAGTTTTAATTCTTTTGTATCATATAAGTTGAGACTTACGTCTATTGGTCTATGACTGCTTGATATATTAGACGTCAGTGCTTCTTACACTTTGTATAGAACTGAAATAATTTAATTATTGTAATTTTGCTTCATTTTAAGCGATTTACTTTTTCACAGTACAATTGTGCTTTGAATGCTTTGTTCTGTAGTATTCAAAGTAAAATTACATTGTTAAACTGCTTGTAGAAAATCAATGATCATAATACTGAAGAACATTTGAACACTTCTTTTATATAATTATCTACTATGTGCATAGATCAAAAGTATTTGTACTATTAATGAAAAGACAAAAAAACATTTTAATTATCAAACAAACTGTTTTAAAGTTAAAGTGAAACTATCTGAAATGGTTAAGGATTCGTTTTCATAACAGTTATAATATTGGTTATCGATGATAACTTTTACTTTTATTATGTTTCTGTAATAACACTAATAATATAATTTAGAAAAATTCATAATAATATATACAATTTTTTATGGTAAATAAACAGATTTTGCTTTTTTTTGGCTACAGCAAAATGAACAATAAACGTATAATTTTGCTATTGTCGTTTGACCATAAATGGCTACACAATTACACTTCCGGTCAAAAGTTTAGAATTTTGTTGTATATGAGGATTAATCAGATAGTAATGAATAGAAATAAATAAAAAAGAGAACGTTGTATTAATAACATCTATTTTACAATATTAAACTTAAAAAAACATACATACACAAAAAGTAATTAAAAAAATAACTCATATTTTTTCGTCAAAATAACCGCCCTTGTTTTTTATAACTGCGTTACATAATCTAGGAAGACGTTCGATTAATTTTTGAATGGTAACGGGGGAGATATTATTCCACGTTTCCAGCGATAACTGCCAAAGGTGATTCTGAGATGTGGGGCAGTGAACTCGCAGTTCTTCCCACAACAGCTCAATGGGATTAAGGTACGAGGATTGAGGAGGCCATTCCATAATTTTCAAAGTGTTTTTGCTTTCTTCTTCAAACAAATAATTTTTACACATTGTCTTGTTTCTTCCCGATTAAGCGCACTCCTGATAAAACGGCATGTTTCTCTAATATTTAACTTTAACTTTTGACTAACATAGGCACGCTGCTTCGACCTAAAAACTTCAAACTTCGATTCATCGCTCCACAGTACTTTTGCCCACTGTTCCAAATTCCAGTTTTTATGCGTTGTGGCCCAATGCAATCTCTTCTTTCGGTTAATTGATTTTAACAATGGCTTACGTACCGCTACACACCCTTTTAGTCCGGCACTACGGAGACAACGCTTTACGGTTGTTAGTGACACCGGCTTTGTTCTCTGTTCGTTTAACTCCGCACGAAGTTCAGGGGCTGTTAAGCACCTATTTTGATTAAACATTGTTCTTAAACGCAAATGTACTGCCGTTGTTGTTACAGGGAGTCGTCCTGAACGTTTCTTGTCTTCAAAACTACGAGTTTCTTCAAAACGTTTAATTGTGCTTTGGACGCCCTTATACGAGTCTTTCAGTTTTTTTGCTATTGTGCATCCTCTCTACGGAGGGTGACAATTTCACAACCTTTTTTTTCTTGATAATTCAGGTGTTTTCGCAATTTTTTTTTACTAAAATTATTAGACGTGTTAACGCTCTGAAAACTTTAAGAACACTGCGACAAAAAATTGTACAAATTAAAATTTTTAGGTAAAAACAGATGTTGGTTAATGTGAATTATTTTTTACAAGCTTTTTTGGATTTACAACTGTTTTTCATCTAGTTTCAATATTTATAATAGGGCTATACAAGACTTTTTTAAATCTCTTTACGGACACAAACAATTGTCGTATTTAAATGCAAAGCCTCAAACCGTTTTTGGTTATTAAAAGATTGCAAACGATGGCGGTACAAGTAAGCTACTTACACGCGCTATTAGTTTCGACATACGTGCAAAGCAATGTTTTACTAGTTAACTTGCTTTGACTCAAAAAACTCTGAGTTTGCAAAAATAATTAGTACACTTTATTTTCTGTTTATAATCAAAATATACAGTGAATAAAATCCTGCAAACGTTTCTATAAAATTATAATCGGTTGAGTAGTTTGTTTCATTTACTTTGTTTAATTTTCTTTTGAAGCCGGAAGTCAACGAATATGTCAGGCACATAAAATATGAATATACAAGCTTATTATCACTTTAGATGTATCTTTAGCAATGAATACAGGGCGATGCTTCAAAGATTCGAGCTTCAAAAACAAATTAATGATTTAAATTTTGATGTGAATTACTATTACAGCGTTCGCCGCTTATCGGAATCACGGATAATGTTTTCAATTGGGTAATGTTATCACTTTACCAAAGTAACAATTCGGACGCATGCTACATAGAAAAAACGCCGCTTATAGTAATCATAATTTCGCTTTATGTTATCAATTTATTCTCAGGTTTGATTCTATATATGATCAATATCTTATTTTGTATGCATTTTTAAGCTGAATTTTCACAATACGCTTGTTTAGGATGAAAAATTTTATCATTGTACTCTAAAAATAGTTGTTTTGTATGTTTATCTTATTTTTGCAGTGTTATTTATTTATTTAAATAATTTGAGTGATTTACGAAACGGTACATTATTTCAACATATGTAAATACGTTATCTTTGAGAATTACCTTAAAAAGCACGTGTCTTCTTAGAATAACAAATTAAATTAACTACGACTTATGTGATAACGTTATTTTGTATTTATTTTTAGTGTCAGCAAATTTCTGAGAAGAATCGACATGACCAACAAAGTAAAATAGAAAATGCAATACCTACAGTTGTGTATTATCCAGTAGGGGATTAGCTAATTCCGTACCAGTTTAACCTAAAACGTAATATGAAATTTGACACAAGTGTACATACTGTGTGAGCACAAGTAATTTGATTTAATGCATACTATAGTTGACGTAAAAGAATGCGCCGAGTTTCCCTCTAATTAACTTTGCAGTTTATAAGTATTTTTCCCATCCAGTGGTGTACAACCTCTTAACCTTTAGCGACCTGACGTCATATAAACTTTTCGACAAACAGGTGTTCTAGGTGTTACGAACGTCAATGATAAGGTTACAGGTGGAGGGATCGGACCCGCCCAAAATAAGCTTTCACTCAACACTACTTAAAATTCGCCCACATATTCACGTGGAGTATCGTGAACCAACTTAATAATGAAAGCTTTTTGTTGGGCCGAAAAGACCGCTAAGAACGATCCGTAATTTAGAAAACGTTAGCAGGAATTTCATACTAAAAAAAAAATTTTATACTAAAAAAGTGAACTACCAATTTTTTTTACATATGTCAATTTTGCGTTTGCATCCAAAACTACTATCGTTTTGCATTTAAATTAATATTTTCAATTTTAGCGCAGTCATTGTCTAACTATAATGTATATAAACAAGGGTACGACATATGATTCGGTTATTTTTATAGGTGATTCCAAAGTTTTGGCTTGCAGTGTACGTGCGTATTTCACGTAGTATCGCGATTTATTTATATTTCTACTTACATGTCTGTAATGTTAAAAATTCCACACTGATAAAAATATTTGAATGCAAAACAAATATGAAAACTGTCATTTAACTATCAAAAATACATTTGTTTAACGAGAAGAGCTTTTTCAGTGTATAAAAAAATATATTTTTTGTATTTAGTATTTGTGTGCAGTTTATAGAAAATTATAGATTACCTTAAAAACAATTTTGATCGACGGAAAATAATTGTAATATTATGTATGTATTGATATAGTTTTTTTGGTTGATTGATTAATTTGATTTAAGCTAAAAACGTGTCATGATGTTTAAAACAATTTTTATTGGTTCATTTACAGCATTGATTACTTTATTCAGTTTTTGTTTGTTTTACCGAATTTCTTAAGCAAAATGAACTCGCAGCTTTGATTTTACATGAAAAGATTAGGTCATTGATTTTAAAAATTTATTGTATAAAATATAATGAAGTTTAATTTTTTGATAACAGATTAACGTATAGAAAATTAATGATATAAAAGTTACCGTTTTACAGTAATCTTAAAGGAAACTGAGAAGGTAGAATGATTACATTTTGGTTTCATTTTTATAATAATTCTGTTTTTCATTTACTGTTACTATATTATTTTCTGACGTTTTGTAAATCAATACTGGTTTAGTAATTTGTATTATTCCTATTAAGCATCATATATAATATCTGTTTAGTTTTCCAAAATCTTAAGTAGATAATATCAATCGTTTATAAATTAATTATAAACTTGAAAGCACTTAAACTAATAATGCGTTTTGATTAGTTGAAGAGCAATGGATAGTTTCAAATTAATAAGTTTGGAGAATCATAACACGAAAACATCTACTAAAAGCTCTGTTATTTGTTAACACACAAATTTTCTAACATGCCGATTTTGAAGTACTTTAATATTACAAAGCTTCTATTATTATTTTTGATTATTTAATAATTAATTCTTATCGCGGTTAATACCAAAAAAATTCTACATATTATTTAGAAAATTAAACAGATTGCTTTAATACGATTCGAAACTTAATAAGCGTACGAGGTTTGTAAGAGCTTGGTTTTTAGTTCTTCTTTGACAAGCTCTACTACATTGAAGTAATTTTTGTTTGTTTTATGATTAAATAATTTGTTGTAGAAACTTTTAGTACGTGTTCTTTTGCATAAAAATAGGTACACAAAATAACATTTCTATTGTACAAAAACGTTCCACTAATTTACAACGTGTCAGCCAAACCGCAAATGCTGTTATGACAAAGCAAATGTTGTCTTATCAGGGTTGTTTGTGTTTATAAACTAAGAGATTAACTACTAGTGCTACTGTATGTAATAAATGAAATAGCAAGTTAGAAGAAAAATGTTTTGTAGTGAAGTTCAGATTTCAAATAAATAAACTTAAAAATGCAAAAACTACATGATGAATATTAAAAAGAATCAATATAAATGTTAATTTTCATTTAGTATAAATTCTAAAATGTAAAACCTTGAATCTTGGTTTTCAAGATTATTATCAACGACTCTCAGCCTTTCAGTTTCATTATTTCAAGCACGAATCCGCGAAAGTTGGGCAAGTAAGTTTAGAATTCATTGATGGTGTTACACTCGCATATTTGCTTCACATGCCAAAAAGTTCTAGAAAGAAAGTGGTGTTACAAACTACTAATTAAAATTGTTGAACATTACAACGGAGGTAATTTGAATCTATTTTTCATAGGGAAAATATAATATACTAAAATTTAAATAAGAATATAATTATTCTAGTTAATTAATTATAGATAGATCTTAAAGTTTTAAAAATTATTTAATTTATCAACTCTGGGTTTTTTGTAATTTTATTATTAATTAAAGAATCTGGAATCGGTTTTTTTACCTGAATTTATGAACCTTAGGATTTGGAAAACGCAGATTAAAAAAAAACTGAGTTAGTATGTATGTAGATTTATTGTACCCATTTTATACGGTGCTTATTTTAATGATTGTCCGGTGTTTGAATTTGCCGCGTCGTCATTCTAGTAACTATGATCAAACAATGTTGGTTCGTTGACGAATAAACAAGCGGCAAACATTGGACAATCATTAAAATACACACTGTATTGCAATAGTAAATCTCTATATATTATAATATTGTATTTTTATTGCAACTTTCAGTTGTAGAATACAAACTTTGCAGAAAAATATAGGAAAACGTAAAAACTTGTCAGTTCGAAACCTGTTGCATTGGGTTGCATCTTAAAACCAGTTTACTAGTGTAGTTGTTAAAGCACAAAAACAGTTTCAATTAAAAGAATATTAATTATGAATGGAGGATGCTTGTAAATGGTCATTCAGACTAATCGCATGTTTTTAAAATAATGAGTACTCGGTTGATTTTCCATGAATAGCTTATTTATTAACATAAAATTAATTATTATATAATCCCATTTCCTATGTACGGGAAATAAATGTTTAATTTTACTATGTACGGAAAATAACATCACTTAAATGACGACCTCCTTGTGCAATGCAAATTTCAAGCCTACGTTCAAAGTTGGTCATTACATCTTCCAACATTTTGCTGCAATTTATGGCGATGAATAGCATCCTTCAGTTGTTCCAATATTCGTGGCTTATTTTCATAGACACTGGACTTGAGAGAACCCCACAAGAAAAAAAATTACAGGCACTTAGATCCGGCGACCGCGGTGGTCAAGGCATATCTCCAATAAGTGAGATGATTTGTTTATAGAAAATTTCTCGAAGAACTCTTATTGAGGTTCTTGTTGTACGGCCTATGGTCTCATCCTGCTGACACCATACATTTCTAATGTTTATTTTCCGCCTCTGTAGTTCTGGCACCAAAAAGTTGGTGATTGTTTCAATTCAGCGATCTGATGTGACTGTAACAGTAGTACCATGTTCTTCAAAAAAGTAAGGGCAGATTATGCCACATTTAGAAACTGCAGACTAGATCGTCACTCGAGGGCTATGCAAGGGCCGTTTATGTTGTGGTTTCTCTTAGGCCCAGTATTGGCAGCTTTGTTTATTAACTGACGTATTCCAGTGAAAGTCGCGTTTACTCAATTTTTGCACAAATGCCAACTTACAGGGATTCAAATTTAAATCTAATCGTGAAATGTGCCTTACTGAACTGTTGCTTATTCTCAAAGCGGCAGCATGCTTGGTAACAGAACGACGCGGGCTTCTTAATAATAACGCCCTCACTCTGTCAATGTTGTCTGGTGTCCGTGCAATACGAACAGCACCTGGTGGTTTGCGTCCAATTACAGTTCTTGTTGTTCTGATATTCATAACCTATCTAAGAATAGTGTTGCTATCTTGTATTTTTCCGTGACGACCGGCTTCACTACTTTTGACATAATTATCGTACATGAACACACGATGTTCCACATTCCACTGCGACATGGCGACTAAAATGGCGTAGTCAGCTGAGTAAATAACACTGTGCTGGTTTCTCCCATTCTTTCAGTCGTTTGTACTGAGCGTGTCAAAAACATGGGATTCCTATGAATGATCCTTAGAAGTAATTGCGAACACTAATTCTAATGTAATTGACTATTACGATAGACAAATTTATTTGTTTACACATAGCTATTTGTAAGTCTACTGTGTGTAAAGAAAGCTATATCTGCAATTATCTGATAAGAAACTGTTTTGCGAGGGTTAAATGAAACACTGAGAAGTAAAATCGCTGCTGATAGAAAAGTTGGGGACATTTATTTTTATTAAACTAAGGGCAAATGCTGAATGTGTATGAATATTTCACGTTTTGGGTGAATATTGAACTAAAGAGAATTGATATCTAAAAATATGTACCTTAAAAAATATTAGTTAATAATAAGTAGCATAGACGATGAGTTGAATTAATTAATCTACGCCGCAAACAGAGTATACCACGCTCTTCGAAAGAAATTCCTCAAACATAAACAAATTTCTAAAAAAACAGAAAGAAATTTATCAGTACTCTTACACGAAGACAAAAATTAACGGACAAGCAAGCAAAAAGATTGGAGACAATAGAAATGAGATACTACAGAAGCGTATTAGGAGTCAGAAATATACAGAAATGAAGGCAAGTATTGGAAGAAGAAAATTAATTTTGTTTTTCAAAATGAATCGGCACGACCAGCTGTTAGTTACACCGAATGAAGCGGTGTTATTGCAGCAAAATATTGCATGATTTCAAAAAAATTCTGCAAGATCGCAAAACGCACAAGCATTATTTAATTCTTGAAAAGAAAGGAGTGCTAGAAAAATAATATCGCTGTTAAATTAAACAACATGCAAATGCAGTTTTAAAATCTACAAAGATTATATACGGAATTGCAATCCAAATATAAAGGCTGTCACAAAAGTACAACACAAAATTTGACATCTAACGTATAGGAACAAAATGAAGTTTAGTGTTACACAGATGAGGAAAAACTAGTAAAAGAAACGGAATCGATAAGACTAAAAGTTGGAATAAAGAAAAATGGATAAATCATTCACGCTTCCTCAATCAAGTTCAAAAGCTTTGCAAAAAGAACAAAAGTACCAAAAACTAAAAAAAATGTCACAACCACCATTAAAAATAGTAAAAGGAGTTAAACATTTTAATACATTCCACGAAGTCATAACTAATATGATGACTAGGTTCTAAATTAAAATCATGAATGATAAATACATTAAGAGTACCGTCAAAGATGGCGAACAATATCACATGCTTACTGAGGCTTTATACGAGAAAGAATATTTATCGCACACCTATGAAAATTAACAAAATTGACCAATGGCAATTAATCATCATTCTTGCTATACCAAAGAAAAAGTGAAGGATATGAAAAGTAGGGGTTACAAATTACTTGACGCCACTAAACATGTTCTTGCTGTCATTTAGAAATGACGAGGATTTCAATAAAATTTTTGACATTATTGACATGAGTATAAGAGTGCAAATTTAACCAATTAAAAAACTCAAATTAATACCGTAGTGCAAACGGTGGCAAGTGTATGGTCATACTCAAAAATACTGTGCCAAAGAACCAAGATGTGTTAAGTGCACTGGAAGACATAGCACAGCAGACTGTGAAAAACCAAAAGTAGCAAAACCAAAGTGTGTTCATTGTAAAGAACAGCACCCAGCTAACTATCGCGGGTTCATAGTTGCAAAAGAAATACAAAAAATTAAGTACCACCAGCTCAAAACGCAGAGCTTACCCAAACAACCTCAAAGATCAACTCAACCTAAAACAAATACAAACGCAGATCTAGCGCAGCAAGGAAGCGAATCTAAAAGCAATACTTACAGTCAAGCAATGGCGCGCAAAACAGATAAACAAGAGAAGAAAACAAGTTAAATGAATTCATACATTAACAAGACTTCAACAAATACTCGAGGAGTTGAATAAAATGGATGAACGTATTTCTAAATTGGAACATCGCGCCTAGGAGCGATTCTTAAACCTAAAAATGGCTAATCAATTAGGAATATTAGAATGGAGTGCCAATGGTACAACATCAACTAGAGTTGCAAGCAGTCCTTGACATAAAAAAAATTGATGTATGTATGCTTCATATCTGAGATTCGTTTTACGAGAGAGTCATACATCAAATTTAGAGGATATAAAGCCACACAATATATTTGGACAATACAGCAAAAAGGGGAAGTGCAATTATCATAAAGGAATTCATTTTACATCATCAAGAGATGGCTTACCAAGCAGTAAAAATACAGGCCACATCTGTAAACATTAAAACAAAAACAATCACCAAGGTAAGGAACTTTTAGCAGCATCTAATCAGCTTAAATGCAAAGCGTTATCAACTGGGAAGCCAACGTATTTTATCTACTGACCCTCACAAAATTCCTGATGTCATAGACTTTTTTGTAATCTGGAATATCTCATCTAAGTATGAGGAAGCATGGGATATGAACTCAGATCATTCTCTAATACGTGTTATATTAAGCGATGGTGTAATCTAAAACGAAAACTCCCGAGTATAACTAACAAGACAAAGGGACAAATCAACCTTTTTGTGCCACTTAGAACAATAGAGCAGCTAGATGGCGAAGTCTACCTGTTTGTTACAAACATGCAACAAGGGATACCATTCCTGCAGAAACTAGAAACCTCATTACAGAAAAAAGAAAACACCGACGGAAATGGCAACAGACCACAGAGCACCAACTGATAAACAGCTTTAATAATACAACTTAGCAACTAAAGCGCGAAATTCAACGTACGAAGCAATTGGAGATTATGTTAGTGAGTTAATTAATGATAACAAAACCGATTACTCACTTTGGAAGCCTTCAAGTGACTAAAGGGACCTGTTTTGCATAATCCTCTAATCGGAAATACGGATGGAACTTGGACCCGAAGCAATAGTCAAGAAAATTGTTTGGTTTGTAGAACATCTTGAAAGCATTTGCAACCAAATGATGGAGAAGAATAATGCTGGATTACAACAGAACAAGAAGAAGTTATCATCCGACCCACTTCACCGAAGGGAGTCTTAGATAAAATTAAAACAAATATTAAAGCGAAAAAAGTCCCTGTCCAGAAAAGTTTATCAATTTTATTAACGCATCTTTCAGATTAAAGTACGTTTCTAAGATGTGGAAACTAGCAGCAGTCATCATGATTCTCAAACTATATAAACCTCCTAATGATGTAGCATTGTATAGACGTATATCGTTGCTACCAGTCATCTCAAAATTATATGGAAAAATACTCAAGAGACTAAACTCATAGTAGAGGAAAAGAATTTGATACATTCCCATGATTTTGGTTTTAGAGAAAGTCACTCCACTATTGATCAAGTATATCGAATCACAATTGAAAAATCACTAGAAGAAAGAAAAGTCTGTTCCTCGGCGTTGCTCAGGCTTCTACAATCATATTTATCAAAAAGATATTCCAGAGGTAAACACGAACATGCTTACTTAGAACAAAAAGAAATCCGAGCAAGGATATCACAAGTTAGTGTGCTAGGTTTAGTATTCTATATATTATACTGTATTAGCGATATCCCAAGTCTTAAACATTAAACAATAGCAACATTTACTGATGACACCGCAGTCATTGCCGTCAGAATAGACCACGAAAAGGCTACCGAAAAACTTTAAACCTGTATTAATAAAATTAACACCTGGACTAAAACTTGGCGAATCAAGTTAAACGAAAATAAATCTGTACTTGTGGACTTTACCAATAAACAAAAGCAACATCTATCCATCCAGATCCCCCATGCTGACTTAGCTAAATATCTGGGAATGACAACAGATACCTGACTACGCTGGAAAGCTCATGCTAAAAAGAAACGTGAAGAACTGGAAATCTGAAAAAAATGTATTGGTTTCTTGGAAGAAATTCCAAGTTGTCTACATATAACAAACTGCTATTATACAAGCAAATACTGAAACCTGTTTGGAACTACGGCATTTAACTCTGGGGTTGTGTCAGCAAAAGCAAAACACAAGTTATCCAATGTTTCCAGAATAAAGCACTAAGGAACATCGTTGATACATTTTGATACTGCAGAAACAGAGCCATCTATCGAGATCTTTAAATGGAGTTTGTTGATCAAACCATCGCCAAATTTGCCAGTAGCCACGAACAAAGGGTACTTAACCATGTGGATGTCGAGGCCATCTAGCTTCTGCATAAGTCTCAAGAGGATCAAGTCTTTCAAGTTAGTGATAGTGCAAAGAGGAGCATTGTGCGGTATTTGTGCTACATGTTATGTTTAGTGTAAAGTAATTGGAACACAAAGCAAACTAGTGAGTAAGACCTTAGTTTTAAGAATCATCAAACGTAACAACTTAAGTGAAAACAAAATTGCTTGCGGATCTACTTAAAAGATCACATTGTAATAACCTTAAGGGATCTTGTAATGAGTATTTTTTAAAATAAACAAAATTTTTTTTGGTGTCGGCAATGACACTAGTTTTTCTTTACAAAAACACAATTTAAAGTTTGACATGTTTAGTTTATCAAATTAAGTATGAACAAAATATAATGTCACTTACATTATTAAAACGAGCACAAATACATAAAAAACTGGTGTGGTTACCACACGACTTTCCCATAAGGAATTTGTATATATTTATTTAAGGTTATGTTATCATAAAACTACTTTGAAGTGATACGTACACATTTGTATTGACTAATTTTTATGATTTTTTTTTTAAATTTTATTATGATATAATCGAAATATGGAAAATTGAGGTTATGTTGTCATATCGACTAACCAGTATATTTGTGCGCCTTACTTTTCACTTTAGTAAATCAGTAAAAATTGTTATTTGTAACGTCGCAAGCAGGATTCGAACCTAGATTGTATAAGGAATTTATTTTAAATCATAAATGAAATAGCTATATAATAATAAATTGTTAGGAAGAATTATCTTTAGAAGAAACTGTAAAAATAAATCGTGTAATTTACATACGTACAAAATTATATAAGAAAAACTGCTAAAAACGTGTATAATAAACTTTCTGCTTTAGTTTACAAACATTATTGTTTTAGGGATTTTTAAAGTTTTTTAACTATTGCTGCGTTAGGTCAAAAAAGCCATCATTATTCTTCCATGCTTCATAATATATACTATATATGCAAAAGATATGGATTACTGTTAGCGGCAAACGATTTAGTTAATTAAATTTAATATATTTAGGTTTTTTTAACTTTTTGTAATGTATTGTTTATCAACGAATTAACTTTAATTTTCCGTGGTCGATGCATAGAGGTCGTAATGTTCACTACAGGTACCATTTTGTTATAGTGAAATAATGTACTCTAGTTTGCTTTCCGGCGTTTCCTACTGATCTTGTACAATTAGAATCGATCCTAACGCTAACGTGTTAATTTATTGTATTTTAGTATATAATTTAGTATTCAGTTTTAGAATTATCAATATACAATGGCGAAGCATTTTAATGTCAGTGTATAAAAGGGCGACGTTTTAGCATTTTACTTAAAATTATTACGGTTATACGAAAAAATAAAGAGTGTAACAAATTATTATCGACAAGATTTTAAATTGAACCTTTTAACACAATAAATCGTTACCATAACCTCTATTTTAAGATTTTCGAACTTTTATTTTATTACGCCATAAGCTTTAAATTCAATTTTCTTGAGATATTTTACATGTAGCTATATTTTGCGTATTTATTTACATTTTTACTTGGAACAGTTTTCTCTCAAGATAAAAACGACATTATAATTTTAGACTACTGTTGGTTTATGCATACAAACTACTGAAAAGCGTCCTATTTCCACACACATTCATAGTTTCTACAGTTCCATTTCTTGCAGAATTCGTCAAAGAATATAAAAGCTCTAAACAAAGATATCCAATATCAAAGTTCCACATTTAAAATGAAATCATTACAACATTTTGTATTCGTGTTTATTCTTATTTTTGTTCAATACTAGGAAATGTACTAACTAAAGTTACTATTTTAATTACAAAAATTCGGAATGCTTTGCGTGTAGTTACAACAATAATTAAAATATATTGATTGAGAGTTTTTAATATATTAAGCAAATGTTTTCTAAATTACGCCAGGCTTAAAGAATAATTACACAGCAAACAATTTTATGGGCTGATGACGAAGGGAAACGACAATGTAGCATTAAAACAAATAAACTGTAAAAAAACCCTAATTAATATATAAAAGTTTCACCGTTTTTGTGAATTATTAAGCATTTTACAAGAACGCTGCTTTTTAAAGCATAAAAATGTGTTTTAATTTCTATTGTGTAACATGTATTTCTATAAAAGTGTCGATTTTATTCTGTTAAATTAGAAATTTCGACATTTACATAAATTATATTTTTGTTAATTAAAGCACCGATGTTTTTTTTTGAAGAATTACGTAATGTTTGTTTGAGTAGAATTTTTATCTGGAGAGTTGCTAGGTCATCGTATGATTTTCGATATATACTTCTTAATAAGTATTTTTCTGTTGTCTGAGAATATTGTCTTGTAGGTAGGAAATTTATGTAAGACGTAAGGACCAATTCGTGAAAGCTCGAATTAAAGCAGCACTAGCAACTTCCAATTTCAACTTGTTCTTGAATAAAAAAGCTTAAAAAGGTTTTCTTTTAAAACGATTTAGTGTTTGAAAACTGTTTTCAATGGACTATAGAATGATTATTTTCAAAGTAAAAGAATTGGGAATAATGTGAGTACAGACAGTGATTTAGGCACTAAGGCAATTTAAAAGCAATATTCTTTTTGTATATATTTAATTGTTTTAATGGTTTAGATTGATTTAGACGATAAGTTTTGGGTATCGAAATTAAATTGATGTAATTTTGGTTTGCAGTCACAGTATTACATTTTACAATTGTGCAACTATTCTGTGAAAAGTGGAAGAAAGAAAAAGAAATTCACCCCACAAAAGATTACATTAGCTGCGTAGATAATAAATTGAATAATATTTTTAATACTTCAGATGTTCATATAAGTAGTATTCAAACAGTACCAAATGAAGCTTTAGAGAGATAAACTACTATAGCACGGAAAAAGATTATAAAAAATAACCACAAAGAAATATAATAATCCCGATAACGTTGCAAATATGGGATTGTCAGATTTATTTAGTTTACTTGTCAAGAAAGTCCTACACACTTATATATTATTGACATTTATTAATATAATGTTTTCAAAATGTACAACGCGTATAAAAATCTGCAGTGGTGTTAAAATGTTTTGCATCATCCAAATTCATGATAGTTTGAACTTTAGCACACATTATTTGCATATTTTTGTTAATTAGATTTTTTACATTCCACAGGTAATAATACGTTGGCGGACACTTCCGTCTATAGCCGTCAACGCGAAGTTCATGTGTTATGACGGCCAGAATTGTGAATTTACTGGCGTATTGTAAGAAGCCTAGTGTCACATTTGCAAAAGTTGTTTGTTTTCCCGCCAATTACACACTTGCAACTCCAGTATACAACTGATTGTAAAGAGAGCAGCGTAAATTATATTATATTCAAATTTGTTTTTGATACCTTTATCGTTATTTATAGTTTCTACTGGCAAATTTTGTTTATTATATGATGGGTTCAAAGAAAAGAAAAAGCTTTTTGAGAAATTGAGTAGAGAGTAAAACTACAGTGAATCTGAACTCGATGCTGACAGTGATGTTCGACTGAAGAAGTCGATAACGGTTCGAGTAGTGCAGGCAATGAGGAAAATGAAGAACCTGACAATAATGAGACATGACGTACTAATACAACACCTATAAAAAATATCTCTTAATGCAGATGCTACTGGGATTTTTTTAGATACAGATGAAAATGATTCTCTCGTTCAGGTTGAAGGAATATGGGGTGACGAAATAATAGATTTGATCGTAAATTTTACAAATGATTACGGTATAAAATTTAGCAGTTAAACACGGCTACAAACGAGGCATAGTATGAAAGAAAAATATATCTGAAATTCTAGGTTACTGTCTAACAATCTAACAACTAAAATTCTTCACTATAGGAAAACTCTTTTTTGTGGATGCATTGGATTATCACCTAGCATTTTCTTTACAGATGTTTGAACAAGAAGCGTAGAAGAAGAAAATTCAGACGATTATTAGAGGAAAATAAAGAAAATCATGATTTTACTATTAGAATAGTATATTAAAACACAAGGTACAGAATGAACGCGGTTCAATCACGAGACTAGGTTTCATACACGAGCCGCGCAGCGGCGAGTTTTTGAAGCGGTTGAGCAGTATGATGCAGAGATACCAACTTTGAAAATACTAGAAATACTAAAATTCGTGTAAGAATTTGCTAATTCTTACACGGGTTTTAGTGTGAGAATTGCTAATTCGTTTGCCAAAATAGAGAAGTTTACGAATACGTATTCACCTAATGAAGCATTATTGTTAGACTTTTGTTATTATTCTATGAATTGCTTTAGAAAATTAAGTTTATATAATACAGAAAAGCAATCATTCGATTATTAACTGGTATACATTATAAACAAAGCAGAAGGTCATCGGTAAATTTTTAACATGCACGAAAACTTATCAATAACAACAACAGCAATCAGAATTTTCCAGAAAAAATTACTCCTACTGGAAATTATCAGTGGAAAGCACATTTCCAGAGATATAAACAATGTTGCAAACAGGGAATACGACGAGAAACATCATATTGCTGCAAACATTGCATTTCAAAACATGCACTGTGTCCTATACTATGCTTTGAAATATGTCAGAGTGAAATAATTTATAACTATTATAATCAAAATTGTTATTTAAATTTATTATCATTGTTGGATTATGAAACCCCAAAAATACCACGCAAGTAAATCGTCAAACTACTGCTAATTTAAGTCATAAAACTTGTTTGTTTCATCATATAGTGTGTCGAATTAAGTTGGCGCCATGACGTTACCCGCAACCTAATTAAAAGTGCTTAAAACTGAGTATTTAACTGTCATTTAAAACTAGTTACAATAACAAAATCCAAATGTGTGTAATCTAACATTAATTTTAATCTCTTTTTGAATTTTGCCAAAGCGACAGGGTCACCGGAAAAAGTGAACAAAATTGTCTGACAAAAAAAGGTTTCAAATTGTTTTTGGGCATATACAAAGCGTTTCCAGTCGCGAAATAGCCGTAAAAGTTAATTGTAGTCAATCTTTAGTTGTTAGGGTTATAGAAAAAAACGCTGAAATTGGAAAAAACGGCATAATAAACCTGCATGTGCATTTATTTTGTGTGGGGATAATTACTTGTACTAAGAGGAAGTAAAGCACGGTTAACTGGTTTCTAAAAAACAAAACCACCATTGTTTATTTTGGGCTTTGAACACTAGAATTGGATCACAGAGCAGTGAAAACCGGAGTTATTTGGTGATAACTGACTTTTACTATCAATAACCATGCTGGAAATGCGTATGTCAGAAGTGTGTTATATGGATTAAACATTCAACGTTGGTTGTAGTATGGAGTTGCATGTTAGTTGAAGGAGTTGGTCGCCTACATACCATACAACGTATAAATTCTTAAGTAAATGCAAATAACTAAATGCACTATGCCAGCTCGCATCGTATATTAACATTAAAAGAACAAAATATAAAATACAATACACGAACAATGAGACACTATACTTTATTTTCTAATTAAGTTTGGCTGTCCTAAGGCTAATTTGACTTTGTATAATACTGCTCTGAACAACTCTACAGATGTACACTCATACCACCCTTGTAGGTTTATAAGCTTTTGTCGGCGCCTTACGGTTCTTTTTCCTTCTATTTTTCCCTGTGTGATCAGTTGCAGCAGGTTACATCTGTTACCCTGCATAACGTGACCGGAATACTGAAGTTTTTTTAAATGGTATTTACTATTTCAGTTTTTCTGTTCATTTGACGTAAAACTTCGTCATTTGTTTTTCTCTCTGTCTATGCTATCTTCAACATATGTACGTCGTTATACCCATAATTCGAAGGCTTGAATCATGCAGCATCTCGCTTTTTGAGCATCCATGCCTCCATTTCGTACAGTAGTATTGAAAGACCGTAGCATTTTCTAAATCTAGTTTGAGTTTCTATATGTAGATCTTTATTGCACAACAAACTTCTCATTTTCATAAAGGCAGCTCCCGTCAATTCTATGCGTGCTTTTATTTCCATTGTTTGGTCATTTTTATCGTTTATTATGGACATGGTCCCAGATATTAGTATTTGTGGACTCTTTCAATGTTGATGTTGTCTATTGTTTAACGTGCTGCTAAATTTGGTGTTTTCGATACCAACATAAACTTTATTCTTCTAACGTTAATTTTGAAGCCATATCTTAGACTACTTGTGTTCAAACGTTTCACAAAGTTATGTAGGTCTGAAATATCGTCAGTCATTGTTAAGGTATCATGGGCGTAGCGGATGTTATTTATAGGTGTCCCGTTTATTTTGATGCCTGCTGTTTCTCTTTCTAATGTTTCTTCGAATATCGCGTCGGAGTATAAGTTAAATAACAAGAGCGATGGAACGCATTCTTGTCTTACTCTCTTTTGTATTTCGATGTCTTCCATTGTGTCATTTCCAACCCTTACAACGGCTTTCTGATTCCAATACAATTTTTGTATAATTTGTATGACGTGTGATTCGATGTTTTTGTTCTTGAGTATGTTTATTTGTTTTTCGTGCTTAATGTTATCAAAGGGTTTTTCGTAGTCATAAAAATACATTCCTTTGTGCGGGTAATTTAAACCAAGTATTATGACCATCAAGTCTTTTGTTTTACAAAACTCAACAAGCTTGTTGCCTCTGCCAAAATACTCACCCAAACCGTAGTGTCTAACATAGTCGTTTACATATCTTTTTCTCTATTTTGGCATTGAAATTGCTCAAAATAACTGTAATATCGTGTTTTTTTGATATTCTAAGCACGTCGTTTAGTTCTGTGTAAAATTTTTCAATGTTGCCTTCGCTACTCTCTGCTGTTGGAGCATATACTTAAATGATGTTTACTTTGCCAATTTTTGAGTTTATCTGTATCATTATTATTCTCTAGTTATATCTTACTGCATTAGTAACATATTTCTTTATTATTCGTAGAAATTTTATCGTACTCTTTAATTTTATTTTAATTTGATAACTATTTAAATTTCAGGCGCCACAATATTTTTTTGGATAAATATTAAAACAAAAAAAAACTTACATAATAAAATTTAATTCAAAAATTTATTTAAATAAGAAACGTATTTACAAGGTACATGTACAAAAGGTCAAGTACATAAAGGATTAAATTTTACCTATTATCATGGCTCACGTCATCGCAGAAATGCAATTTTATGGGTGCGGTCTATCGAATTCATAAGATGCCGTAATGTTGCGTGATTTTAACAATGCGCATTAAACTTTCTAAATTTTTCGTATATGAATACTGATTGATATCTTATTCGTACAGATTCATAATCAGAATATCGTAACACATAAACGTAACGTATGATAATCTTTAAATTTGTCACAATCCACACCAAATTATTTCGGACGTAACTCATTGAATAACTATCGGTTTTGTAACCATGTCTAATCGTAAACCATAACGGAAAGTCTGGGGAAATTTGACGTTCAGTTTAACATCTAACTCCCAGTACTCGTAATGATCTATACCTACGTACGAATCCAAAGTAAATTTTTGTATCTAAAACAAAATTACAAGTACAGAAATAAACTTTGTACAAACCAGAAGTTCTTTTGCGACGAGCCGCCGCCCAAAGATGACTTAAAAAGATTACCACAAACGCATGTGTGTGTGGCGCAATATGATTTGCATACACATGTAGTGATAAAATGGGAATTAAAATCAGAGATATTCAATCGATAAAAATGTGTAAGCTACAATCATTTCTGGAATTAGGAACACCGTTAAATACATTGAAGTATTTTAGCACAAAATGCAATCTGGTAGCAGGTCTTGTTTAGTGAAAAAAGAAAAAAAAGTCTGTGAAATTGTGAATGATTCCGAATAAAATTGGTAGGATGCACTGGTCTGCATAACCCAAAGTAATCCTCGCTCAGACCACACTAGAAGCGTTATAACTCGTAACTAAAAGGTTCGAGAACCCAGAGACTTAATACCAGATACTATAAATAACAATAAGTTTACAGTATTACAGTAATGCTCAAGACTTCACAGCGCTAATGTTTTAAGAAGAAAATTCTGGAACGTTGTTCAGGGATTCACACAAGTTATCACAATTAATATGGTTAATGGTTTGATACTAATAAACGCCCTAAATGGGAGTTTAAAAGATTGCTGAATTGTAAGCCCCGTACTATTAGTCGGTTTGGAAGAGTTCTCGATAATCTTTACTAAAATTCAAAGGGAATTGACTGTAAAAACAGAATAAACCTACATGTGTTTAGCACAAAACAAAACTCTAAAACTCACTAGTAGCTAGCACAATACGTCAAACAGGAAATTACCAAAACTTCAAATTGTCTAAACTAATGCTGTAACATTAATTATTTGAACTTGATGGGAATACACTTTTTAGAAATTGCAAATTATTTTTTCTCTCTTGATTTTAGTTTATTTTATGTTCATTTATGACGCGTGAGAAACATGCTACTAGTTTTAATAAATTTTATATTTTTAGAATATAGAACATCTAAGTTATACTGCAAAATTGTTTTAGTCTATCAGTCAAAAGTGATTAGATATTACTTTTTGTAATGCGTTGAAAGTTATATGGGTACTAAGTTACCATTAAAACTACGTTCGGCTATGTTATGTACATGTTTTCAAATGTATATAAATAAGACAACGATTTGTTTTTTGACGTGTCCAACTTAATACAAGATTCAATCCCCGGTCAGGATTTATTTAAATGCCCTATTTTTTAAACATATTTTTTGACCAATACATTTTTATTTATTACGTTAAAGTAATTCACCACTTAAACTGGAGTAGTGGTATTCAACTGAATATTCTTTTATTAATGAATTAATTGACAACTACTAATAATTAAATGCTATTTTGATAGTAAACAAGTTTTGGTCTATTCCACAGTTTACTTAATCAAAAAAGTGCTATTAAATCAAGAAAATCGTTGACAAATGTAAACTAATGGAAATATATCCGAAAATAGTGGATATTGATACAAGGAACCGTATAACAGTTTACAAAGAAAATAATTTATCTTGTTACTACAACAATAAAATACAAAGTGTTTCATTTAAGTTAACAAAGTAACTAAACGAAATGTTTTAGCGTACTTAAACTTCAATTTACGAACACCCTGTACATTAATTTAATAATTAAATTATTTCTACACAAAAGTCCAACAATGTAGAGGTAACAGACAAAATGTGTTAATTACAAATTTATGTAATCAAAAGTGATTAATTTATTTTAAGAGTACTATATTTTCAAAAAAAGGTAAATAATTCAAAAACTATCAAGAATAGGTATAGGGAATTTTGCATAAACTGACATTTTTTTAAGAATCTTTTAAAAATAATATAAATGCATAGTGTTTCATTTCAAAATGTATAACTTTGTATTGTTATTTTAACTTGAGTCATCCTGTATACTTCTAACAATTTTTAAATTGTAGCCGTCACTGACTTACGTATTTTTGTTAAAATGTATTTTATTATCATTTATAGTTTCGTCACTAAGCTCCGTCCCGTTGAACGTGACTTCTCCACACATATGCTTTAATTTTTAATTTATCTTGTATACATGTTTCGACATTTTTAAATATCATTATCAGTATAACTATAAAATTATTATAAATTATTAAAAGTATAACTAATACATTACATTATTAAAAGAGCATACCAAATATTAAAAATTCAACTGACAAGTGTCAAAAATAAACTGAATCTATCATTTTTGCCACTTGTTATCTATGATTTTAATTTTATTAACACTACTTTTTAAGATACCCAAAACAATTTTGTTACAAACACTACTTTTTTGTTTCGAGTGAGATTATAGTACTCCATGCTTATGAAATTTGCTTCTTAATAAAATCATTGCTTATTTACATACTTTAAATATATACTAACTGACCTTGTTTGTTTTATAAACTTTTTTGATTTTCCTGTTGAACAGGCAACTAATTCGGTAGCTTTGCTTAAAAAAATAACCACACATCAGCAATTTATTATTGCTTGTCGAAGAACTCTACAAGTGCAATATTGCTTCAAGCTTGGACTGAAAAAGCAAAATGTTAGAATTAGATAATATTTTGCAAACTAATCTTTATTATCCCAATTAAATTATGATTGACGATGATGTATTAAAAAAATAAACGTAGAAACTACACAAATTTAAATTAATCAAAGCAAAAGCAAACGTTGTTCATAATTTATTAGGTTATGTAAGATTTCAGTTATATAGAATAAATATTCTGCACTTACAGTTTTACGAAAACTATTTAATAAAGATGAATAAAAGTCAAATATAAACATAAAAATTTTGATATGGAAGGTACCTGCTAGGATTCTTTAATTATTGATTGGATGATTGCTTTACCACCACAAAATTTAAATTTAGTATTCTGGGGGTAATGTTTGCTTCGGCGCTCTGTAGTTTCAATTTGTTATTTTTCATATTTTTAATATTTAGTATGCTTTTTAATAAGTTAATGTGTTAGCTATATTTTTAATAATTTTGTGGTTATACTGATGATTACATTTAAAAATCTTGAAACATATATATAAGACAAAATAAAAATTAAAGCATTTGTGTAGAGAAAACTTATAAGTTAAAATACTTTAATTGTATATATACTACTCCACTTTGACTTTTTATTTGTACAGACGCTGGTTCACGTTGGTCTAGGTATTTTATCATGTTGAATTTGCGTAACATTTAGATAGGAATAAATAATGTTGCTGAGTTTTTTTAATGAAGTGTGTAGAATTGTTGAAAATTGTTTGGCATTACTTAAAACTGCAGTTTAATGAAATGTAGGTGTAATATTTACATCTGTCTATTTATTATTCATAAGGATATGATTCTTTATAGTACAAAACAATATACTACACATTGTGCTGGTCAAATAATAAAACCAGTTGAGTATATTAATTATTTATTATTTTTGTGCGATTCACATTTCCGTCTGATTTATAGCGTTTTTCCTGAAATTTCTGGTTTATTTCACATGCATAGTAATCCTTATCGTATTAGTATAAAGCGAAGGCACAACACAAATAGTTATTTTAGTAATTTCTATGTAAACAATTCTGGAAGTAATACGAACATATTTCGTATAGAAGATACAGTGTAACAATTAAGACATGGGTCTGACACAAGGAAATACCATCCAAGGAGCAATACGCTTACTAGCAACTTTATTGTCGTGTCTCAAAAGTACAAGATTAATATAGTAATTAACTGTACCGAATACAAAAGTTTATAAACTTAGTACTCACAAAAACAACAAAACCAATAAGAATAAAAAAATAATTAGTTTTCATCCATGTTTTGTTTTTTTTTCCGGTTTAATTAAGTTCACGGCGTTAGTGTCAAATAGCCATAAATTATGATATTGCTGAACTTATTTATGTTACCTTGTATATTAAATACAAACAAGAACGGTTATTTAAAATTGAATTTTATTGATTTTTATTAAAAATGTTCTATTTTTACCTAAACTCTTTTTTATTCAGGAGCGTTAATTTATTTACATATTTAAATCATCTTTGACGCCGTTTACGTCACCAAGCGCTTTAACCTCATTTAAATTTAAATGAAATTTTAGAAAAAAAATCTGTATACACATTATATTTTAGAAAATTTAATTTAAGAAGTATAAATTGTTTTCCGCTACCATAATTTACTTATTTTACTTTTTTACCGATTTTTATGTATATTAGCTTTTTCAGTTTTCATTTAAAGTTGTGTCTGTGGTTTTGTGTGGATATATTAATTATTACTTGATTTGCATTTTAAATTATATATTATGTGTTAAGGTTGTCTTAGAAAAAAATTATTTATTTATTTAATGGATTTTCAGTTCTACACAATTTGTTTAATTTATTAAGCTTTTCAAAAAGGCTCAAAATCTTTTAAATCGATTAAATTTTGAATGTATCAAATTTTAATTTCATGATACAAATGATTGCCATTTACGTTTTTTTTTTCTGATAAATATTCTATTTAATGTTTATTATTGTAATAACCGATTTTTGAATTTTTTTTCAATATTTAGGTTACTTGTTTTATTTTTCACGCTTACATAGCTAAAATATTTTTTTATGATTGTAGCAGTTTTTTTTGGAAAAGTGTCACACGTCTTAAAATTTTCTGTTAGTTTTTGCACACTCATCGCAGGTCGATGAAGGTTTTTCAACAAATTTATTTAGATACGTTGTCTAACGTCTTGAAGAGTTATAGACTTTAATAGACTTGCACTAACTCTAACAAAAAGAAAAGAGAAATAAAAAATAATCAATTGAAGTTACATAATTTATTAAACGAAATCGATAGTCGAACATAAATTTTACAAGAAGAAATTTAATATTCATTAAATCAAGTTTGTGGTACATTTACTCTTTTTTAACTTAATATAAATTTTAAACGTGTAGGCAAAGAAAGAATTAATTAAAAGAACGGAAGAAAACACTTTGAATGTTTAAGATTTATTGATTTTATTTTTCTCAAAACTGCAATGAATGATTTATGAATTAGAAAGTATTTAGGGAATTTAGTGAACGCAGAAAAATATTTACATCAAGAATTGTTAATGTAAATTTATATGCTGTAACTTTTTTATTAATTATGAATAAAAAAAATAACACCAAAAGATACAATGCATATTGATTACGTTCTAGTTATAAATTATTGATGAAATTGCTAAGGTGAAAACGTGTTTCGGGTTTAGATTGTGTTATTGTTGAAACTGAAGTTGCCAACGTTTTGCCCACTTTTCTAAGAGACTTCATGAGGGCGTGAGAGAAATCGTAGAACTCAAACCCAAATCTAGCTAAGAACATCTTAAAAGTTATGTAATCAACTTGTAAACTAAACTATAAAAAGGTAAGAAAGAAATGATAAACTTGAAAAAGCAACCGAAAATCCAACAAAGAACCACTGTAGTGGTTGGTAATCAACTTGTGAAACAAGAGGCGTGTTTTCGGTAAAAGAGCTATGACCGAGAACCGAGAAAGTTATTGATGATTTTTATCCTCTCTTGGATTTTCTATTGAAAAAGAATAGAGATTTTGCAATCACTGAAACGTAATCAAAATCGATATTGTGACCTGCAGTAAAATGATGTTCAGCAACCACAGACTTGGAAATATGCTATTTCTTTATTCAACGATCATTATGGAACGACCGGTTTCACCAATGTAGACTAAACCACATGAACAAGGAATTCGATATATAACTTGAAATAGAAGTGAAGAAAATTTGTTCTTGGAAGAAGGAAGAATCTGAGAGATTTTACTTGTCTAGTTGAACATGGGTTTAATACTATTCTACATTGGTGAAACCGATCGTTCCGTCATTACATCTAGATTATCTGATATATTATAATTTTAGTTAAAACTGGTTTAAAAATGTAGTCTCCGCCAAACACAAATCTTGGCATGCCACTGTTGTATAATGTTGCTCTTAAAAAAAGAATGCCAGCATAAAATCATATTTTGTTGTGTGAGATTTGTATTTTTTCATTCTGAGTCGTGGCAGCAGACTACTTCAAAACGTATACCCTAAACTTCATAACAGTTTATGTAAAAATAAGTACTGTGTTAAATATAATAAACCACTACAGAAACAAAAAGGATATAAAATTAAGACAATCAAAGAGTACTGGGTAGAAGAAAATTGACGAGAACTAGAATAAATAAACAATAAACTCGATACTGCTAACCTACATAGAAAATTGAAAACATTATTGGCAGTAAAATAAATAGAATCTATGTAGTAATAAGGAACAAGCAACTAAAATCTTAACTATTTTAACAAAATAAGAAGAAACTTAGTGAAGATATCTTACATAATTGTTTGTAGATCAAACAAAAAAACCCTACTAAAGAAGAGAATAGTGACACATGTCGTCAAAAAGTTAAAAAACGATCTACTTATTGAACTAAGTAATAAAACAAAAGAGTAAGTAAAATTAGTGTTCATACGTATTCACAAGAAAAAATTCTAAGACCCGTGATGAATGCCGTTTGATAAGTTTAATGTGTCATTTATTTAAGGCTGTTTTAAGATTTCTACGCCGCATTTTTAAGGAATGAGAAAAACAACTAGTTCACAGTTTGGATCTTGAGCATTACTTGTAATGAATGTCTCTACTATGAAAATGTCGAGACTAAAACAAGATCGTATACGTATATTATGTAAACTTTCAAAGGGTTTTTAGTTGGGTACAACACTAAAAACTTATTAATGTATTGAAACACATCATTTCAGATTAAAAATACATCTTATAAAACACATAACAATCAAAATTGTGTTACCAACCATTTATTTTAGTTGATCCTGTTGGTAACAACCATGGCTAGCTGAGATTTCGGCGAGTGGGCATGATTAAAAAACTGGACACCACTATACGGTAAAGTTAGAATCTTTGGATCGGAGACACCAAGGGTACCTATGACCCCACTGTTGAAGAGATTAGTAGAAAAGCAAACAACGATCAACGAGAGACATACTAAAATGTGTATATATTTTCTTTAACCGACCAAAGAAAATACCACTTTATGTTTCTTAATAAGTAGCAAGAAAAAGGAAAACAGTAAAGATTACGTAAGCCAACTTGGCCAACAATTTCAAAGCGATAAAACACATTTTGATAAAATTAATAATGACACCGTAAAATTAAAGATAAAGTCGATCAAGCTGTAGCGCAACTCTCAGGTAGTTTAGATAAGCGATGAGTGCACTAACAAACGATGTAAGAAATCAATCAAACAATTAGAAAAATTGTCAAAATTGGTCAATTAACTTCCGATGTCAGGGATGCCAAACAGTTTGATTTTAAGACTAAACTATTAAAGTCTTATCTGCAATAAAAGTTAACAAAGAATAATTCATTGATTCAATCTCAAAAGATTTATAATCTTATATTCAAAAACAAAACAAAACAAAACAATAATATAAAATTCAGTAAGGTTACTTAAAATAAAATCTTAAGCTTTCGCGGTTGTTATGTTTAAAATTATAAGCGACTTTCGGCTTAGACCGCGTCGTAGTAAAACACCCAGACTTAGGCTTGGTCATAGTCTCTTCTTGAGAGCCAAAACAAGAAGTAGAACTTGGCCTTTGCCGTATTGTCGTTCGTGAACCCAAACAAACTGACGTTTCGCAAGACATTGCAGCTTGCATCTTCAGAGTGGTAAATGTCAGTGAAATTAAGAAAATACCGGTATTTCTTTACATATAGTAAGAAAACAATTTTAATTAAGTTACTTTAAATATTTGCAGTATGCAATTGTAATTTTGATATTAATTAGAGAAATTTTATTATTTAGTATTTAATAAGTTACGTTCAAATGTAAGTTATTTCGTAAGAAAACCTAAGCTTGTTGATAAAGCAGTTTTTAATCAGAAGGAATGTAGAGATATAAGTAACTCACGCATACGGATCAAATTTCCAAAGGAATGCAGAGTTGAAGCTGGCGGATGGCCTTGGGAAATTTCCTATCAAAAATTGATGATCAAAGTGTATTTTCTTCACGAAAATCGATTCGGATCGACTTTTTAAATAAAGATATTGTAGATATAAAGTAAGATAAAAACTACATGGCTTCAAAAAAGAAGTACCACATGCGTACTCGTCAAACGCTAAGTACTGAATGAATCTCAAGGCGACAACGCCTTAAAAAGTAGCGACTCCACAAAATAAAAATAAAGGAAGGTTTACACGCAAATTTAGTTAAACTAATACAGATAATTTAAAATCACATAATAACAGTAACGGAAACGTTACAAAGCATTAACGATTACACGCAGTTGCGACCATTTAATTATTGAAAAAATATTAATAAAAAAATAAAAATAAAAAAATAATATTACTTTCGAAACTTGAGAGGAATGTAGGCTTACAATCATCTCTGGCCTTGACTACATTTAAAAGTTAAAGATACTTGATCGCATACAATCAAAGTACAATTATTCAAATGCAAAGTAGCTGAAGCGTGTGTAATGTACACGACTGGAAGTAAAAGATTAATTAATGATTTTAGTTATACAAAAAAAGCTTAGAGCTTAACATAATTGATATCGCAAAAGGTTTAACATAAATTAACAATATAGCTTATGATTTGTTTCAAGCACTGCAAGTACGTACTTGATACAATTATGGAATTTTATACATATTAATTACATAGAAGAAACGAAGCTATGCTGAAGAGAATATTTCCTAATTAGCGACGATTTATTGAGGTCAAGGTCCTCTTTTTGCCACCTGATGCCATGTGTCTAACTATTTTTGCGGAATTGCAAACCGATTTACCAAAAAGTTTATCAAATGTGAAGCGGTACACGTTTTGACTTTTTTTAATAGGAATGTAAGAAGCGACTCCGAACCTATCTTGCTGTAAAACGTTAAATTTTAACCAAAAAAGAATAATAAAATCAAAAGCTATTTTGTTTAACTATGTAATGCTTAATTTTTCGACTTGTAACATTCAACGAACAGAATCCCCCATTCGTAATAGTAAAACGATGCAATTACGTAAAATGAAAGTACTTACAGTTGAAGATTTCGAACGGTTACAGACTACGTACAGCTACTACCAAAGTAGATAGGTATTTGACGAAACATCCCCCACCGTGAATATCGATTTACTCTGAAATATCCAACCAGTGGTGTCCGTGTACTACTGACGTGACAAGAATTTTATTAAAATACAAATTTTGGAAAACTAATGATCAACGATACGTAACACAGCGACAATATGGATAGACGACATTGAAACAAATGCAGTTGAGATGCAAAGATGTGTTAAGCGCTTGTGCCGTAGGTTCAACTTGACCCATATTATATTTCAAAAAGCAGTGTGAGAAGCAACCTGTGAACAGTGGTGGAGTACTAATCAGAAACATTATATTCGCGGATGATACCACAATAATGGAAAAAAGCATGACGGATTCACAAAAGCTCTTAAAAAATGTTAATAGAGAAAGCCGATGAATAATATTAAACATTAACAATGAAAAAACTAAAGACATAATTAGTGGTGGAGAAAAATCGATAGTTTGATGTTTACTATCGGTAGTAAGCGATAGTGGTAAAAAAACGAAAAACCAACAGTATTCCCAAAAGTTTATAATAAAATAGGTATTAGATTAAACTGTGCGTTTAAACTTTGCGCGATTTGGTCATTACAAAGATCTCGCATGACGTAGGTTGGTTTTTGCTACCTTTCTCTCTAAATGTACGTTTAGTATCTGTCGTAGTAACGATTTGTTTTTTGTTTAGTTAATGGGTTCTGAGTTTGGCGCACTACAAAAGTATGCGAAAAAGTTTCTATGTGTGGCTACATCTTCAACTCCATCTGAAAGAATTTTCAGTAAATCGGGTCAAATTACTTCAGACAGAAAGTCGTCCATAAAACCAAAAAACGTTGATTTGTTATTTCGCAATCAAAATAAATGAATCCTTAGGTTAACATTATTTTAAATAAAAAGTGTTCTGCTTTGTTTTGTTATACACTCTCGATAAAGAACAAAAACGGACACAATTTCTTCTAAAAGTTTAATTTTAACTTAAAATGTTGGTACTATCGAAAACTATCGATAGTTATCGATAGCTTAAAAGCAACTATCGATAACTATGAATATTTCTTTACCACTAGACATGATTATATCTAAAAACCAAACAAACATAAATAGTTATCTAACACTAGAAGGGAGCTAAATAGAAGTTGAGGAAATATCGTTTATAAGCTTTTGTAAAGTATTCCTCAATGTTTACAAACTTAAGTTTACCTATTAGGCTACGGTTTTTGGAATATATTTGTAGTATCAGCTGTTTTACAAGATAAAACCTGTGCGATAAAAGCACAAATTAAAATAATAGAGGTATTTCAAATGTGGTTTTATAGTAGAACATTGAGGATTTCTAGAATCTCTAGAATGAAGAAGTCTTAAGACGTACTGGAGGTACGAAAAAACCTATGAAAATCGTTAAAATAAGGGAGATACTTACTTGTTTTAAAAGGACAAATCCTTAAAAAAACATCAAGCAAGGACGAATTGAAGAAACAATGGCGTGGGCAGAAAGAAAAAGTCTTGCCTACGAAACATCAGAGACTGGATCAAATTAACAGTCAAACAGAAGCTTCCACGTAGAATGAAATAAAGACGCGTTTAAAAAAGTTCCGTTAGAAGACTACATTAAAAAAAAGAAGTGCTAAATATTAATTATGTGAAGGCACTGTTAAAACCGACAAATGAGCGTCATACAGTAGAAGAATATGTCGTGGCAGTAACCTTCAATAATGCTATTTTTGTTATTTAATTATTGCTTTACAACGTTTTCCATTCTATTAAGTTAGGAATCATCTGATTACTTTTACAAGAAACAATCGTTACATATAGAATAGTCATACCTCTCTGTATCATGCTCAGAGCTCTTAACTGAATATCACGACTAAGATGCGATTTTTCCATCTTTGTTGATTCTAATACACTATAAAACTCAATTTGTTTCTGAATTCAATGCACAAATGCAAACGGAGTAATCTAAAAAGCAAAAACACCGTTTTGTTCTCAACTGAACTCATCTGTTTACAAAACCATAGCCAACTGGATCTGGAAATCAAGATAAAGCTGTGTATGCTATTATTACAAAACATTTTGATAAACGTTTGCAAATATACTGTTTGCGTTTGTTCTTTAGACCGTATATACAAAGGTTACAATAAATGGAACAAAGTTTAAAGGAAAGATATTTGTCACAATCAAAAGTAGCAAAGTTTACTAACACGTTTTTTGTTCATTTTATTTGTTAGCGTAAACTGTAAATGAACAATTTGTTAAATTATTCAATATTTCATAGAAGATGAGGAAACTGACAGCAACGCAGACACTGAAAAACTAAAATTTGCTACTTTAGTTGTTTCTACTATTGATGTTGACGTTTCAGAGGTCGGAGATTGTTCTTCAGTCGAACTATTAATTTTTTTTCAATTGTTACTTTATTTTTGATGTAATCTTTGACATAGGCTTTAGTAACAACACTACTACGCCAACCGCCGTGTCTTTTTAAAACCTATCAATTCTATTGTCCGTCAAAAAGATTACTAGTATTTTTCGAAAACAATGGCATGTGATGCTGGATTCCGCCTACTCTTTTGATGTAATTGTAAAGACTTTTTTGTTTTTGTGTCATGTAATGTTATGACCAAAATATCTTCTACATTCGACTTTTAGTAAACGTAATTCTTCCACCTGACAAGTTCTATACAGCGCAATTATCATCGTTATTTTTATAATCACAACACTGGCACCAGGAGATTCTTCTTAAAACTCTTTCCTATTATTCATCGATACAATTAGAACTTCTCAGCATCGAGTCTAATGATACACAGGCTGATTTTCAAAAGGTTGGCTTGAAATCAAGCTTTTAAATAATCAAGCCAAGTTCAGTTCAGGCGGTTACAGGTCAAGCTTTTAAGTTCTTGAAAATAATATATCTTGATGTAACATTTATGTCCCAAAATAAAGTTTATTGAAGGCAATTTACACAAATTACTTTATCAAACAGCATCAACTGAATATACCAAAACAGAAATTACAAGTTGTCAAACTAAGTTCTCAGAAAGCTAAATTTATAATTCATGCTTCTTACATTGCAACGTTTTTTGTTTATTTAGCTGAAGTCTTGTCTTAGTTACAACCGCAGATAAGCATAATCGAGTACACAAAAAACATTTTGTTAAGTTAGGTAAATTTAAATACGAAATTAAAATTAGTATTTTCTGTAATTATTTTTGTAACAATTTATTTTGTTAATGACGGATAAATAAAGAGAACCATAATTAACGCAATACATGAAAACGTTTTAAAATACGGATCTCACAGCATTTATCACATGGTTAAAATCAAAAGTCAATTTACACATTTAATAATAGAAAAAACCGACCTGAAAACTTTAATTGCAAATATCATTTTTAACAGAACAAATAATGATAAATTGTATGACATGTTCTTCTAAAATATGGCGTGTAATAAATTCAATTTTATATTTTTAAACCAAGTTTTTATTATCTAATTCTATGTTCTATCTGTCTTTAATTATTTTAATATTTATATTTAATAAATCGACGTTTTATTTCTGTCTCAATATTTAAATATGTTGTTTTGTAAATGCATTTTTTTGGTTATTTTTATGTTGGTTTAAAATCTTATTTTTTACAGTTTTGTGATTAAAAAATAGGAGTTGACACTTCTTTTTTTAATCAGTTAAAAAAGATGTTAATTTTGTTTTTATCTCTTGGTCGAATGACTATTATCATGTATAATATTCTTTGCTTTCTTATTTGTTTCTTCTTGTGTGTTCTCGGTTGTATGAAATAATCCTATTGCTATTATTAAGTTATATGTAGGATGTATCTAAAATACGACTACAAATTCAAGGAGTAGTTTTCCTGTGGTCGTAAATGAAAATTTTTCTTTTGAAGATTTTGTCTAAAGTGGCCCATTTTTGAGATATATGCAAATAAAGTTTTACGCCGGTCCTGTACATCTAAACAAATGGAAATTGTTTGTTGATTGTAACTATGCGGTAATTGATGGGTGTAAATGTTGTAAAATCGGTGAAACGTATTGATGTATTGTGTTAACTATTATTTTCTTTAATTTTCTATTATCTATAAAATCAATTGTTAATAGTTACTAAAATAATTAAAACAGATACTAATGTTTATTTCTTAGCGTTATTACTGACGTCGCTTAACAAACTGTACCTTGTGTACACGATCACGTTTATCTTTGGTTGTGACCAAAACAAGACTTGAGATAATTAAATGCAAAATTCAACTTTTTTAGAACTAAGTTCGACAATCTGATTTTTATGTGTCTCGATTTTTTAACGGATTTTTTTAATTGATGCTAAATGATTCGTGTAAACGTACTCGTACTTCATAATATTTAATTTAAATTTTTCTTTATGTACAACAGTAATACTGTTTTAATGTACTGTGTGTGTAATTATAACCTCTACACCACAAGTACATTGGGGGTTGGGCACTATTCTAATAGACAATTTCCTTCAATAAATTTTATTTTAGCGTGGTGCAAGGACCTAGAGAAACTGGTGGTGTTCTTTCTTCCTACAAACGCCGTAATCGAGAGAGACCACCCTATGTATTATGTGCAGATATTGTATATTGTAAAAGTTCGGACACGAAGTAACACTAGAGAAATAGGCCGCGCAGTTAAAGTGTCCCATAGTAAGCTACATCGTGTTTAAAAAAAAATTTTGTACCCTTACCATTTGCAACGAGTCCAACAGTTAACCGACGTTGATTTTGAACCGCGACTTGAGTTTTGTGAGTGGTTGCAACAACAAAAAGCTTTTGACTCTGACTTTTACACGAAATAGGGTGCTGAATTTTCTCAACACGCATGTTTGGAATGCAGAAAACCCTCATGAAATTCAACAAAGTAATTTTCAGTGGTGGTTTTCTATTATTGTTGAGTGGGTGTTTTAAGTAATAGTTTCATTGGACCGTTTATTTTACCAAAAAAGAGCCTCCGGTTTTCGATTTCTTAAATAAATTTTTACGGGTCATTGGATTAGAAGAATCAGCACTAAACGCTGGTCAGCCCGTAGGCCAGATATTAACCCTTTTCTCTGGAGCTATCTGAAAGGTGAAGCATACAAAACCCCCGTAAATAATAGACAGCAGCAGCAAATGAAATTGAATTAGACAGAATGTGCAATTATTTACGCGAGTAACGAACAATGTTCGGCGATGTTTAGACGCTTGTTTTTTGTCCACCGCAGTAATTTTAACTACGCGTGTTATCTGATAACATTATTTTGTATTTATTTTTATTATTCGTGTCAGCAAATCACTGGGAAGAAATTTGCTCTTCTTAAAAAAGTTTATTTTTATTTGTAGTGTCAACAAACTTAGGAGACTACAGGTCCGTAATTTACGATTTCTTTTGCTAAAAATTGATTTTTTTAAATGTTTTAATGGAACTTTTAATTTGACATTTTTTGCTTGTAATGCTCTAATTTCACCTGTTAAAATAACAACCTGTTAATCAGATACAGTCTGTATACAACTCAATATTATATAATTACCATTTATGTATAAACTAATACGATTTAATTTTTATTATAATGTTGTTTTAATTTTACACAATTACTATTATGACATTTTTAAAACAATGTTGTAGCACGATTATTTACATTAACTATGATTAAAACAGGAGTAATAAACCTGTTAGATATAATTAACTAAATGACTTTTGAAGACAATACATTTTAAGTCGCAGGTTTAACATTCGACTGGACCTCAATAAGCCCAGTTAATGTTTGAAAAGCCCGACTTTAATTACGCAATGTTTTTATAGCCCAATTTAACTTTGTAAGATAATGTCTTGCGATATACATTACATTTTGAATTAAATTGTACTTAAACGTACGCACGTAAGAAATGTAAGTGTAGGAAAATTACCAAAAATATATTACCTTTATCCACTTATAAAAGCGTTGAAAATGTTAAACGGTATCGCACCAGACATAAAGAAAGGGAAAATTACTCTATTTCCTTAAAGTCAAACCGCATTAAAATTAATAAGAGAAGACTGAATCGAGTTTCATAAAATTTAGGTAAAAATTCGAAATAGATTTGGAGAACAGTGGAATTAATTTATGTAAATAATAATTTAAAGGCATAATTTATCAACGCGATGAAAAGTATTTAATGATGATTGAATAGCAATGTAATCCTATTAACAAGTAAAGTTGAGAAAAAACACCCGTTAAATATAAATTAACATTAAATACAAGTGTTACGCTTTAAAATCTTTACAAAGGCTCTACGATGGGAAGATTTTATAAAACATCTAGAATGGTACGTTAAAAACGAAAATGCACACAATTATTCTGTATTTCTTAAAATTAATGTTATAAAGAGTACTTTGTGAATAAGGATACTGCTTTTAAGAATAAAGTAATTTACTGAGAATTTGCTTGAGAACCAAATTAGTTGGTTATGCAATAACCTTCTTTTAGATTCTTATTTTACTTTATTAGAAGCAGGGCGATTTTGGCTATAGGCAAATGTTAAGTCTGGATTTTACCAGAGTTCATTGAAAATCTGATTCTACGTGAAAGTTGGCGAGGGGCGAAGCACTTGCGTATAAAGGCAGGAAGGGTGTAAAGATGCAAATTACAAGGAAAAATTAGATGAAACTAGTTTAGGGGAAGGGATGCATTTGGGGTTGAGAGTAAAATTGGATAACTAAATCCAATTAAGGTGTTAGTGGGGATTTAGCCGAAAAAGCTAAAAGCACGTATGTATCTTGACATCATTGGAAAGCGTCTGAAATGCAAAAAAATATGAGTGAAAAATCAATACAGGGTAATGTAATGCACATATTTATTATACATAATTTGCACTTCTAGGAAGCAGTGTTGGTGTTTATTGATCCACTAGTTGAAACCATAGCGTGATCGGTTAATATAATTTCCTTCTAACTGATTTGAATTTCAAGTTCTTTCCGAATTAATAACTACTTCCCCAGTTTCGGAAATACAAATATTTTGTGTCTGCTAAACGTGATTAAATGATTATGTGAATGGTTGCTAACTGCTTTGAAAGTATCAATTACTACGTTCTACTTAAAAAGTTTTTCATTGTAAAACGAAAATTTGCGTCTATACTTTTTTTGACAATTGCTGATACTCTTACAAAACTTTTTAAAACTTTTATGCTTGGTTCAACGAATCGTACATAAACCACGTATTTTTTCGCATTACTGAATTTTGATTAAATTTATTATTAAAGTTCTAAACAAAAAGTCATTTTTACAGGAATAGAATACTATTTTGAATTATAATTAAACTTTTTTTTCCAAAGAGACAAGTAAATTGGCGAGTAAATTGTTGTAACTTTTAATTGGATAATATGTGTAATGCATCTAACTAACAAATACAATTTTGGTAATGTATTTAACTAATTAGTTTAATTACCTTTCATTAGTAACGTAAAATGATTCGTCAGCAATCAGTATTTCAGCAAATGCGTTTACAGTTCGTTAGAATATTAGTGTTGACGCTGTCGAGCAGAACTAAATGCGTTACTTTAACTTATAATTTTTACTTTTGTGATCATTAATAAAAAATTTAATCAAAAGTAAGACAATTTTATGCTAAGATTTCACAAAAGAAACAAAGATTTTTTTTGGAGATGAAACTACATAAATTGTTACAAATAAACAATAGCAAAGATTGTGAAATTAATCATTCATCCTGTATGTTTGTTTGTAAAAATAATTAAACTCTGTTTTTTTAATTAGAAACGTAAAAGAAAATACTTAATTTAAAGAGAAAAATGAAAAGCAGAATACTATTTCAATAGTTTTAATTAAATTAATTCTTTTGACAAATTTCCGATAGTGATCGAGTTGCATTTAATTTTATTACGTTCTAAGCTTTAGAATAAAATGTATTGATTCAATATTTTCTATTCTACTATACAAACGTATACTTATATTTAACATGACATTTTTATTGGCGTAATAATGACAAAAAATATGTTCTTAACTTATTAGTAACATTTAGGTTAACAAACAATGTGGATTAAAGAAGTGTATAGTTTTATTGTATTTAATAATGACAAATTAATTCGCTTACATATACCGAAAATACTGGAATACTATTCTAGAAGTGTAAAAAATCAGACTTTTGTGTTATTAACACTAACTTAGGGTTGTTTCTTTTTACATTCTATGTTACTTTTGCTTTGTTTTTAAATGTTTTGATTGAACCTTTTTTTTATTTTTTGCTAATTTGTGTAAAAAGAAAAATTAAAATCGATATGCAAAAAGTAATAAATTTTGACGATGTTTTAATCCAAATTGCAAATCTTTTGCAACATAATTTGAATTACTTTTTTATAATTTTGTAACATAGCTTAGTTAACTAAGTTTAGTTTTAGAAGATGTTATCACGATCGGCACCTTTAACCACACATGCTAAGAATTACAGTTCTGATTAAAATTATTAGAATCATTTACAACATCTGCAATTTTTAATTAAAAAGCAAATTGATTTTCGGCAAAAACTAAATTGTTCGATCAAAAGTTTAAATAATAATATAGTTTTTTATACCAATTTTATGGAGGAATTACTTTTATCACTTTTTTGTCATTTTTATGTCTTTACTTTTTTTGATAGATTATTTTAGTACTCTGTTTCTGGTTATTATTTTCCGATATTCATCTAAAAACTGTATTATATTGAGATTTAACGGACGTTTTTACATCTATGTTAAGTTTATTTTTCTGCATTATTTGTCATTTTATATAATTTGTAGATGATTAAGACTTAGGGTAAAAAAATGAATCTCGTTTAATTTTAATTAGGAATTACTTTACTCATAGTGGATTTGTACGTCGTTTAGTTAATGTACATAAAAACATTTTAGACTTTTTTGATTGTGTAGTAATAATAGTTGACAATCTAAAGTACTGAAGATGTTAAGATAATTATAACCTTTGTACGATTTCGATTAATAAAAATAGGAATAAGATCAATGCTTATATGTTTACTACATGATCGGCAATGGGGTAGGCATATCAAGCACACAGAAGAATCTGTTAAGGATAGGCATTTTTATGCAAACAAAAAAATATTTAATGTAAGCAAAGTTTGTGTTTTTGGTTTTGACATCTGTAGCAGAAATACAGACTATTAAAAAAAATAAATAAAATTAATATTCTGATGCAAAGATCAATATTGCTAAAAGAAACAATGCACAAATAAATTTTGGATTGAAAGAGTAAAAAAATGTGTTTTTTCGATTTTAACTAAATCATGGATTCTCTTCTCTTATTGTTTGAGACATTTTTATAATATGTAAGCTAACAGCCGGAGCGATTCTCTTCTCTTTCTTTTATTGCTCTTTGTTGTTTGGAACAGGCAGTAGCTGGACTATAATCAATAGAAGGGGGGAAATGAATTGATGACTATAAGCTTTGTTTATATACATTACACTTGACTGCGCTAAAATTGGAAACATTAATTTGGATGCAAACGCAAAATTGATATATATGGCGCTGCTTTTATAAATATTACAGATCAGTATATTTTCTTACAGTAACCTCTAAACATGCAGTTTCAGAGATTTGGAAACTATATACGTTCTTTTTATTACATGTAAAATATCCTTGAAAGACAATTTTATTTGGGTGAGCAGGCGTGTCTTGTTGAGGATGGACCTTTTTAAGAAGTACAATCTTTCTGTTTATTGACATAATAAAAACTCATCTGGGGTCTAGTATATTGTAGGCAATGATGGTATCATTTCTAGCTGAATGTCTTCGGTTTTTTGTTATATTTTATTTTATTATATAGTGCATGCCGCGTAATAGAATCGCGTTGGGACTTGAGGTTTTTGATAACAATAACCGAATGATAATATCCAAATTTTAGAAAAAAAATGTTTATTTGTTAGAAAGCAGTAAATACATACAGCGTGTGCGTGATTAGCAGGTTGTTGATTTAGAAGGTGAAATCAAAGCATCAATACAAGCAAAAAAAAATCAAAATAAAAAATTTTATAGAACGTTTAAAAAAAAGCAAAATTTTGAGCCAACGGGCCTGTAGCATTAAATAGTTTGTTGGCACCGTTAATAAAAAGAAATCAAAAACAACGTTATGATTGTAACAGGATAAAATCACACTAACAATTAGGTCCTATGAAAGTTAGGCCAAATAAACTAAACAACAATTTCCCGCCTAGAAAAGGTAAATTTGATAGCGGTATAAGTTTTTGAAAAGAATGTAGATACTGATAAGAACGTCAGAACGGAAAATTCGGTCACTTCTTGTCTTATCACATACGAGGTGGAATGTACATCAGAGCCTGTGCCTAGAGCACCCGGAAAATTACCGGATCAATTCATACATATACATAGATAGTAGAAGTTGGTTGAGACCAAAATGCACACATATATACTATTTGGTTTCACAAGTTTTCTATAATAATCTATATTTTGTTTCAGGTGGAGGCAGGGGTGAAAATGAAGGAGAGATAAAAAGTGGCCGCAGTCGAAGTGCTAGACGTGAGGATCCTAGAAGGCACACGCTTTCTGGAGATCAACATTATAGTATGGCAGGACAAGGCGGTCCACTATCAAGAACGATGGATTTGGAGGTAAATACAATTTTTGACAATAGAAACGTTACAACGAAAAAGTTTTATTAGAAAAATTTGTTTTGGTATCTTTTATGAAAGAAATGAATTATTTCGAAAAAACACATGTCACGTCGTTTTATCGTTTTTTACAGTTTTATTATGAGATTTAAATTAGGTGGTTTTGTAGAATTTGCCCTTACATTATACTGTGTCAAAACTGAAAGAAATGTGTTTGTTAATGTACTTGTTTGTCCCTTAGTGACTACGAAACAATTTTTAAAAAATTATAATCGTCTTCGTTAATAGTTGAAGTAAAATGTTGAATAAAACAAGAACAACACAGTTATAAACTGTTTTACTTTTGGAGCGACCAACAAATCTTTTGTAGTATACTGTGGTAGTAATAGGTGCTTAACGCCATGTTGACGAGTCCGGTAAAACACACGTTTATGGTAATATTGTTTAGAAAGATTTTCTTATGTCCCATAAAGCCAAACGTTCGTCCAGTGGTTCACTCTGGTGGCATTTTTACATTTGCATTGACATCATTACCTTACAATGTTTATACGTTGGGATTTTACCCGCGGTTTATTCAAACCTTATTTGAATTACGCGGGTACAAAATTAGCTTTCAACGTTTCCAACTGTATAGCCATTTACTTACTATTATTCATGCATAGTGAATTTTTACTACGAGCTGGTTCTGCCATCGTATTTCACTCATCATTTGTAATTTAATAATACCAACTTTTTCAATACCAGAAAAACATAATATGTTTTGTACATACAGCAAATGTTACAAAAACTCCCGTCTTTTTGCACAAACATATTTCGATAATTTTCTTGAGAGAAGGCAACCCAATTATAAAATACTCAAAATATTGGATAATAATATACAACGATATGATAGATAGATTTTATTACTTGCGTTCTGTGGACAAAACTCAGTTAGAATGGGTCATATTGGCAAATCGTTTAGTTTGTCCCATTATCTTTGAAATAAATTTACCAGCTAAAAGCTATCTAAAAATGCTTCAAACATCGCTAGAAGACTTGCTTGATGATTTATCTTTGGTACAAAATGTTAGAATATGGTATCAGCAAGATGACGCTAGATGCTAGAAATGTTGTTAATTATTTACGTAGTCGTTTTAACAACAGAGTAATAACAACTAACATACCTGTTTTATGGCTTGCAAGATAGCCAGACTTAACACCGCTTGATTTTTATTTATAAAGCACTTTACATGTATGGTACTAATATTAATTACAATAGTGTAGAAGAACACGCGAAACAGCAGTGAATACATTTAAAAGTAACTGACAGTTATCGATTATGTCTAGTTAATAATGGTTAGCATTTTCAACGTTTATTAGATATTGGGGTTTTAGTTTTAGTTGTTTTGAAAATCAAAATTACCTGCATTTGTTTTTGCGCCATCTTGATTTAGTTTAAAATTAAAATAATCAATATCTTTAATAAATTTGCATTAAAAAGAGAGAAAAAATGCTATATCACCATGTAAAAATTTAATATTGCGTCGATTTAAAATGAGGAAGTTGCTATCAATATCTTGGAAACCACCGTTTAGAATTTCATTCTGGCATCAAATTTAAGTTTCCTTCAAAAATCATATACCTTTTATATGAAACATTTGTGTACATCTTTTATACTTATGGAGTAATTTACACATACATACATATACATGGTGTTTTTTTTTATAACGATCCACTTTAAATATCTAGAAAACAAATGCGTTATGTGCAAAATGCCAAAAAACGGTAAATTTTGGTTGTGAACGGGAGACTTAATTAGTGTAGTTGTAGACCTGCAGGTGCATTCCCTTTGTTGCGGTTGCCGCCCTTTTTCCCCAAAATATAAAATGGAAAGGGGGGTTAAAAACTTTATTTTTTGAAAGCTCCTTTTAACCTCTGTTTAACTTGTAATAGTTTTGTATTTCTACGGTTAATTTTTAAGACTTTTGTGATAAAATTTGCAAGGTAAAAAGGTGATTTTTTTCTGTTGCTATCAAATATTTTCTGAAAAATAAATTGACATTGATTCAGTTTTAAAGTAAATCTGCACACCTTCGATTAAAAATGGTGTACTCATTTTCTGAAAGAGTTGAAATGATTTTTATTTTTGGCTCCCAATTCAAATGTGCTCGAGTCACGGCAAGGGTGTTTAGTGATAGGCATCCAGATAAGCGTTTGACTCACAAATGCGTTACAGAGTTTGTACAAGACGGGATCGGTAGTAAATAAGAAAAGAGTGGTAAATGGAATGACTCAAATTGAGGTAATAGGCCACATTACTGTCAATCCCTCTTAAAGCTACTGGACTTTCATATTCATCAGTTCGTAAACTGACAAAAATTCGTAAGTTCCATCTTTATAAAATGAAAATTGTCCAAGAGCTTGGTAAAGATGAGTACGACAAACGAATAGAATTTTGTGAGACTATGTAAAATTTAGTCACTGCAAACCCAAAGTTTTTAAAACATATCTACTTCAGTGATGAATGCAGTTTTACTTTACGCAACTCTGTTAATGTGCAATAAGAATTCCCATTTTGTCAGAGAACGTCATACTGAAGCTCTCTAAAAACTTAATGTTATAGGATGCTGTCACTGGGCCCATATTAATAAATGAAGCACTATTTGGTGACATTCGCTTGAATATGTTAGAAAACATCGTAGATTCTTTAATAACCGTAGAAATAGAAAATCAGCAACATTTATAAGGATATCAAATGTTGGGTGACATTGAGTTTTTCTTTCAACAAGATGGAGTTCCGCCATATTATGCTTTAAACATTTGTAATTGGTTTAACAACCGATTGCCGAATTATTGTATTGGTAGACGTGGTGCAATTGAGTGGCTAACACATTTTAATTGCTGATTTATTTCAAATAGTAAGATCTTCGTGATTTTTGAAAATTGTTTGATAATGATGCATTTAAAAAAATTAAAAAAGTTTCGTGCGCCACCCTAAACAGCAATACTCAGTATATGACAAAAATAATTTAAATTGTGTGAAATGTCCGCAGCTAACGTTTAACAATACCAACAGAGTTATGGAGATTCCTGTTACCCTTGAGGTATCCTGTATATATTATATTACTATACTCTGTGCAATGACTCTGATAGAACTCATCCAGTCTTCGTTACTGTTTTTTAATTGACTGCTACTGTATTTTGGGTTTTTGTTTTTATTTGATTCAGTGTGCGACCAACAGTTCCTCTTTTCTGTAATTATTTGAACACACTTTATTTACATTTTATTATTCACGCATAGTAATACTATACTATAAGATAGCTCTGCCGTCGTATTTCACTCATGTTGATCACATCACCTGTTAGTATAAAACTATAGGACTGTCAATGCTTTTGTGGAAGTACAGTAGAGTGTTCTCCCACTACTGAAAAGTCCCAAAAGTGCAAAACGGCCGTCCAGTGGTTCACTGTGGTAGCATTTTCACATTTGCATTGACATGGTTACCTTACAATGTTTATACGTTGTGATTTTAGCCCGCGGCTTATTTAAAACGTATTTGAATTACACGGGTATAAAATCAGTTTTCAACGTTTTCATCCCTATAGCCATTTATATACTATTAACCAATGATGTTTATTCCTATATATATTTAAAATTAACTCAATACAAAGCTACCAAACAAATTTGAAAGACTTTGTTACCTTTTGGCGACTTTTACATTTTTAGGTTTGTTTATGAAGTTCGTTTAGTTTATTTTTCAGTTAAAGACTTGATATTACTTTAAAAAACGTAACTTTAGTAGTGTGATTATGAAACTGATTCTTACATCCATTTTTTGTACTAGTTTTGGTAAATCAGAGTTTCGCAATATTGTATCAATGCTGTAATTGTAGTTTCTATTTTACAAAGTTAAAACTTGAAAACAAACACTTTAAATAAGTGACGTTTTTATACAGAACCGATCTGTTTTATTAGGAGCGATCTTGTTAAGTTCAGTTAGAGTTTGATTCTATTTTTACCAAGAAATTTTTAATTTTTATCTTGTAAGTCTAGGCTAGAAAGGCTAATCTCGTGTTGGATTCAAAAGTAGAAATGATTGATGGTGTCGTTTGTTTTTTTATTAAAATTGTACGACAGAGTAAAATAAAATGTTTATTGAAAAATATTAGTTTTAAAGTTGAATTGTTCAAGGTTTATTGTTGGCAATCCGTTTTTATGTTTTCTGGATTTTTTAGGTTTAATGTTGGTATAACAATATCTTCTAATGTAATATTACCATCTTTCTCTTGGTACATGATTTCACCTTCTTCATCAGAAGAATCCCTAAAACAAAAATTACTTCAAGCCTTTTTTATGTTTTCTTTTTATGCAACGTAGTTTGTATTCTTTGCTTATCTTCGTTTCTTTTTTTAATTACAGTTTTTAAACTCTAATTTATTCAGAAGAAGCTAATAATTGCCAGTTGTTAGATTTTGTTTCTGACATCTACATGTAGCGCGATGAACAACTGTGAAAACTTGATTTTGACTGGTAGATGTATTTACTACTCGAACTTTCTTTAATGCGCTTTAATTGTCGATAGTCTTCTTTAGAGAATGTGTTTCTATTGAATAGGCTATAATAACAATAATACTGCTAAAAGTAATTTGACAATGCTATAAATACCAAAAGCTTTACCTTGATTGTAGAAGGTCAAGTAGATGTGTGAGGCGGAACATTAACAATTATAATTTCGAACTCTGGTGCATTCTCAACTACCATATACAGAAAAATATTAGCGTAGGCGGAATGTGGCTACCGATTACATTTACTGCAACTATTAACGTCAATAGTTTGTATAGTTTTGTTAGTGTTCTAATCCTTGTTGGTATTGGTTCACATCGCTTATGCACATATTCTATGTTGTTAAAAAAATCCCCATTATTAGTTTTGTTTAAACTAGTAGCTCGTGGCTTTTGTTTTTTGATAGCCATGTCTTTGGCGATACATTAACAACTTTTCCTTTCCCATAATTTTTGGTAATATTTTTGGGTATTTATTTTTATGTATAACTTCAAGTTTAAATGCTAGCTCACGGACCCCACTCTTGCTCAGACCATACTACGTTTAAGCAGTTGATACGTAGTCAACAAGACAATGATCTTTGTGTTAAAAAAAACTTTCTTTACATTTTATCTAACAGAATATGAAATTGTTCTCTCTTTAGAGTGGTTTAAATCGTTGTCAAAGAAACTCCATATACTATACAAGTTTAGTAATCAGGTTCACTGATTTTTAGTTGCATTAGGATCAACTAGTGTTTATTGTTTTCCATTTTACTTTTTGGCATCATTTTAACCTAGAGAAATATCGAAAACAAGCAACTAACTTTAATTCTTCTAAAACAAGAACAATGTATTTTGAAACAATGTTTTGTGGTACATCATGTAACTTTGTTTTATGGTACAAGAGGATCTAGTGAAATGTAAGCATGCAAACTTGTATATGTTATGTTTTGTTTTATTTTTAATATCATATAGCTTGTCGTGTATTATCCGTATGGACACACAAACCACAAAAAATTTGACTACTCATCAGAATATTTACGAACGCAGCAAATATCTCAAGGTACATTATATTTAAAGTACATATTTTATTTATTATGTATATAAGTGGCATCAAATGCACTATGTAAAACTTTGGAAGACATTGAATACATAAGACAGAAATTAAGTGGAAGCATTGATATACATAGATAAATAGGTTTGTTTTTGTCTTATATGTCTTTCTAACATGAACAAAAATTAAAAAAGAAAACCATATCTAAATATTGTTTTTGTCTTCTTTCGAAAAAATAAACCATTCATTCATTCGTCTCTTGATCGCGCTGTATATATTTACTTTTAAAACTTCTTGCACGTCTCAAATAAGAACATTTAATCGACGTTCTTTTACAAGTGATTTGGATATGCTTTTAAACACGGTTCCAATACTTGTTAATAACTATACTAATATAAATTGTTTAAACAAATTAATTATTATAATTATAAAAAAAGATTTTTAAACAGATAGCTGTTAGAGGCGCGCTAATTGAATGTTTACTGTTGATATTTTAAATCAACATGTTCTTATATTAATTAAAGAAGAAAATTATGAAACGGCAAATTAGTAATAATTTGAATCAATAGAATTAGCCGTTCATCAACTAGATAAACGTTAAATTTATGCTGTTACACGACCTTTGGCTTGGTTCCCGAACTATACGGTTCCAAATTAAATCTTGAAATAGTCCAGAGTTTATTAATTATTCAGGGCTATGCCCTTATACAACCTGATGTTTTAAAATTTAGCTTGTAGTTATTAATATATGCAAAAGCTTATAATTAGTTCAATATTATTAGCATCAATTGATGCAGCGCAAAATCTATGTAAATTTGAAACAAAAATGGTTTAGTTTCTTACGTACATTACAGACGATATTTTTAAAACGATGTGACATCATAAGCTCAATTAACAATTCAACAACGGTTCTAGTCCACTCATAAATTAATTAATTCAGTTACACACGCTACTTCTTCTTTTCCGCTTGTGTTTTTAAAGTTGCGGTACGATGTGCGTTACGTAATTGAGAAAACAAGAATGTCGATCGACAGTTTAATTGCAATTCCGCCAGCGTTGAACATGGTTCCGAAATTTATTAAATCTCGTCATTTAAAAAACGATCACTCGAATAGTTACGTTTCTTTAAAACAAAACTTATGTAATGACGAATCTAGTAAAAATTCTCCAAATTTAATATTCCACTCGTGTCAGACTTCAACCTTAGTGAAACTCTCTGAAACTTCATTTCCTCTTATTTCTGAACGTCCTATTAATGTCCGAATAAAGTTAACGTCTCCCGAACAAATATTTTCTAATAAAACTTTTACGACGCCGACGGTACGTACTATTTTCTTGAATTTGTCGATGAATTGAAATTTTGATTAAATTTGTTTAATAACATAATTTTTGTTTTTAGGGACAATTCGTAAGAGGGTACCCTCCAGCTTCTAACGCAATGCTTTTTGATGACGATCCTGGAATTATGTCGGAAGTCGAGACAAGCTCTACGGGATTTCGCAGAGGTGGTAAACAACGTAGTTCACTTCCAGTTGTACGTACACCTAGTAAAACGTTAGAACGACCATTAGGTAAAAGTTTAGGTTTATATATATAATGAACTCAGTAAACTACATTTCAGGACTAGTTTTTCTACAGTATCGTAACGAAACAAAACGTGCATTACTGCCAAATGAAATTACTTCCATAGACACCGTAAAAGCATTATTCGTTAGATCATTTCCAAAACAATTAAGTATGGAGTATCTCGATTCTCCTCTTGTTAAAATATATATTCACGATTCTTCGAAAGATATGTTTTACGAATTAGAAGACGTTAGGTATGAGCATGTTTTTAATGTAAACATTTGTAACTGTTTAATTGTAGATCTCACTTGCGTGAAATACGAGATCGCTCGGTACTTCGTCTATTCGAATCAACTGATGTGTCAGGCGGGCTTCCAATGGGAGGCGTTGGAATACCTGGTGGAGTAGGCCATTTTGAAGACCCCAGCTACTTTTCGGAACCCGAATTCGATTCCGAATACCAACATCAACATATACACAAGAGCAAGGTCAGTGCCATTATTATTAGCTAAATTACTAGTACCTATTTATTTGAACGTTATTTAAAATATAAATACTAAACTTAAATACAAAAATATATAACAATTAGAATATTTAACAATTACTAAATATAGTACATGGCTTCTAAACAGGGCGATTTACGTATACGACTTTATGATATGGCCATGAATGATGATTTAACACTAAATTTGTTTTAGAAAGATTTACATTTAGCTATAGCTGGCGTGTAGAAAGCACCCGAATACAACTTTTTCGGTACAGTCCTCCAACCAAAAACTATCGCTTTATCAAAAGGTTCTTCTTCACAACCTGTACATATGTTCATTACCGCTTTGACTTCAGCTTCGGCCGGTTCTCTTTTTTCTGATTCTCTTTGTAATTGTAAAATAGGTTGGTTTTGTCCAATTCCAGCTAAACCATGTAATAGCGATTGATCAAAGGCGTTTGAGTAAAATCCGTCGTCAACAAATGTCCCATCTTGTAAGTACAATCCGCGTTTTGAATGTTTCTTTTCTGTCGAATCATTGCTTTCTGCTAATGCAGCGTGTCTTTTTTGTTTTTCACCTGAGTTCGTTACATTTGCTTGGTCTCTTTTAAATAGTTGATGAGTTTCTAGTTGACTGTCAATAAATTGAACGTTTGCTGGGTTTATAAGTGACGGATGTACTAATCCTCCGCTTATAAACGGCGAACCTTGTGGCCTTGGGGGAATGGATGGTTGTAGCTGCTGAAGTTGTGGTAAAAATTGTATTTGCGGTTGTTGCGGCGGCTGCGATGGATCTTGAGGAATGAATTGTTGGGGACCGCGTGATTGCGGAGTGTTCATGTACTGTTGCGGCACTAGGTTATTAAGAAATTGTCCGTTTAGTAGTTGGGTATCGTAATTTTGGCTGGAAAGTAACGGTAACGGTACTTGTCCGCTTGCAATTGTTAACGCGATGTTTGGATTTAATTGACCTCCTGTTAATAAAGGATGAGTTGGTGTCATTGGTCGTGGTGGACTTGGCGGTCTTGGTGTGGTTGTTATTGGAGTTCCGTTATGATCGAATGCATGTGCGTGATGATGTTTGTGGTCTTTATGCGCCTTGCCTGCTGTTAGCGCTACGTTATATAGTTGGACCATAGTAATTTCACCAAGCATTCCCCCAGCGCCTAGAACAAAACCGGTATTAGAATTAGTGTAGTTACGCGTTGACTAAGTAGTACCTTTAGGTGCTTCGACTCCTTCTAAGAACCCTCCGCCGTATTGCGTTTGTTCTTGTCCTGTTATAGCGATACCTCCAGCAGGTACATGGTGTCCTACCAACTAAAATATAATTTTTTATAATTGTTTATTGTTGTATGTATAACTTTGGATTTTATAGTAATTGTAGAGTAGGTCAAAAACGTTTGAAATAATTGAGTACATCTGTCATATTTTAAGTTTCCGGAAACTTGAAGCGAAAGTTGAAGTACGTTCTACATTTAAACATCTTAATGCGTTTGTGTCTGATAGTTGCAAATGCGTTTTATGTAACACGTAAATGCATTACGAATAAATTTGTGTCAATATTTATCGAAGTATAAACATAAGTTTTATGGACGCTTTATTTACCCTGTTATGAAATCCTCGCCCAACTCTCTCGGCGTTGACCCAAATTTGCCATTCACCTGTTCGTCCGTTCCAACTTTGACATGTATGATACCATCGATTAAGTCTCAAAGGATAATTTAAACGATAAAAGGTGTGTCCTCCTACTGCTAAACTATAATAACTCGATCGTTCTGTATTTGATACCCACGATGAAATAGCTTTTGGTTGTCCGTCAACTAAAACAATAATTTATTCGTAAAATGTAATTAGAAATTATTTTGATCAAAAACGTGAGAAATGTGTACGCTCATTAACTTCATATTGAAATGAAAGCGGAAAATCTAAGTTACACTTAATTAATATGTGGTTGTTGTTTTAACATGTGAATTTGCTATGCATCATTAATGCAATTTTACAGTAGAACGAAGATACAAATATCTAAGTGAAAATTACATTTTTCGGTAACGACAAATACATCGCCACTTTCTTACAGCTGACGTTTTTCTAGAATATTTTATAACATTCCGTGGCATTTGTTATTCATGCGTTCCAGACTCTTTTATTCTTTAACATGTGCATACCAGGCGTAATTTGTTTAGTGTGAACTTTCTCGATTATATAAAATCGTAAACACATTTCTTTTTAGTATACATTTACTAAATGTACTAAGCTTTGTACTTACCTGCATAAGAAAATATCGGATGATCGTTACTGTGATTTTTGAACTTGGCCCAATAGCATAATGTAAATTCTTTCAAATCCGGCATAGAGACTTTATATTGAATGTACTGAAAATACAAATCTTGAGTAAACTCGACTTTATAAATATCGCATTGGCCGCCTCCATGAGATAGTTCGGGATGTTGATAACTTTGCGCTATTATTGATGGCAGACTTGAATAATGCTGTTCTGGTGGAAATCGCGTTTTTAAATTTGGATATAAATCAGGATGTAACACCGGCTGCCAATCAGTTATGGCCATACATGTTGGAAGCACTGATATAAATAACCAGACGTATTTTGCAAATTCCATATTGTTTCTGAAATATCGACTATTACAAAACTAATTAAAACACTAAACGAATAATTAATTAATTGATTCTAATTTTTATTAATGTATTATTGTATATACACGTATAAAATATTTGAGAAATCGACAATACATACACTTTATGTAAAACGCTGTAAAAATAATAAGATTCCATTCAAGAACAAAAGGACATTTTTTCATAATGATTTGTAATTAATTTTATAAATCACTTGGCGTTAAAATCGTACTCATTCAAGCTTCTTGTCATCAATGATAAACAGGAAAAAGTAAAGAAACTCTAGGGCGTCACCTACGCATACTAAAGAAAGTAAAATTACATTTTTTAACGCAATCGTTCTAAACAAATACTTTTGACTGAAGAATGCGTATACATAAATCTGACTAATTTCACAAGTGAATGTGTGTTAACAACTATTTATGAACGAATAATATAGAAGATTGATATAGATACAATCACGCGAAATTTTAAAAAGAAAGTTGTTAATAATTATATAGTTTATATTCTTATTTATTCCGGTAGTAATAAAATGAAGTAATATAATTTATAGTCATTGTACTCTGATTTTTTGTTTGATTTTTTTCTATTGTAGAAAATCAACTCTATACGAGATTTAATTAACTTACAACAATGTGTGTAAACACTTGTTTTTATGATTGTATATCTTCTATATTACCTACATTACGAAAGACGAATAATAATTGCAGACATTATAAGTTTATTTAATTTAATTTACATGCGAATAATTTATTTTTTATAGATTCAGTAATTAATGTTTAAATTATTTTTAGTTTCTTAAATAATTATGGTAATTCGATTAAAAAAACTTGGCGTGTGCGTATTTGGAACAAACTGAAATGCGGAAGTGCAAAGACCAATAACATCTTAGTTGTTTCGAAAATTGTCGCAAAATGAATAAACGAAAGGTTTTTTTATGTCTTCTGCATATAAAATTAAAAAATCAAATTTATTAAAATATCTCTAAAACTCTCTGCATTAGGTATTTCCAAGTCTTCTTTGTGATTTGGCTATTTACATAAAGCTTTTGTTGAACTTTTATCATTCTCTTTAAGTTATAAACTCTTATCTTGAGAAGTTCTGTATTGAATCTAACAAAGGTGTGTCATTAAATATACATCAGTTGGTATATATTTATACACAGCACTAAGATTTGGTTTTAATTTGTGTTATATAGGTAGTTAACTTAAACAACGTTAACAATTCGTAATTTTTGCGGTTTGTCTTGACGCGATTATATTCAAATTTATTCATAACATGAAATTTAAAAATTATGCGTTTTTTTGTACTTTTAGGAATTATTTATACATAAAAAAGTTTATTGTAGGTAAAGGTTAGATTATATATTTTATTTAAAATGTTTTTATTTCTACATTTTGTTCACACTTATTTGGTAATAAGTGAATTCCACGGTAAAAGCATCTTAAAGCATTCTATTCATATACCCATTTTTAGTTTTTTTTTAAACAATTTCAAGTGCTAATCAGCAAGGTCGAGTTGCATAAATCGGTCATATACTGAAGAAACCCAACGGAACACTTATTAGGCGTGTTTGGTTCAAAACGTAATTAATTTTTATTGTTGTTTTCGTTTATTTGAAATCAAAGCATTAAGGTAATAAATGATATAACATTAAAAGGTGTTTATGCATTTATTGTGCCGAAGTATTTGTAGAAACTCCCAAGTTTTGAAATGATGTAATAACTATCAAAATATTTCTAGATTAGCAACCATAAACACTCAACACTAACTATAATACTAAAATCATTTAGAAATGAATAAAAGCAATTTATTTATTAATTGGAATAAATTTAGAATTAAGCCCTTTGCTGCGCATAACGATTTTTAGAGTTCTTGCGCTGTGCATGCAAAAAAGGCACTCTCGAGAATACTTGTTTTGGGCAGTTAAAACTGGTTTTCAAATCTCTGGTAAAGGAAAACTAGAATCTCGGTTAATATTAAAATGATTTTTAATTATTGCAATGGATTCCCTAATTTTTTTTTAATACGAACAACATTTTTCCTATACGGTCCGTGGTATTTCTGACATCGGGTAGATAAGCGACAGACACTGGTTGAGATATAGATTCTACTATTACTCTTAGTTTGGCAGGCGTAAACTTTGTAATAGATCGTTTAATATTTTTTCTATTGTAATTGTTTGCGATTAACACTTTGGTTAGATGATTCAACTCTTTTTGAAAATTTTAGGGTTGACTTGAGGAAACAGCTCTGTACACTAAAGAATTCACTACTGATCATTTCTGAAAAAGGTATTGGTGAGACAAATTTCTATCTGTATGGGTAGGTTTTCGATAAACTGAATCTGATTCATTTCGATTAACTAAAACGTTTAAAAATGGTAAAGTGGAGTTCCTTTTTAATTTCATAGTAAAACGAATTGAGTTTAAATAGAAACTCGTTGAGCGTAGAAGGACCATGTTGCCAAATGACAAATATGTCATCAACGTATCTGTACCAGCACTTGGGTTTTAGATATTTTTTGATATTAGGTACTATGTCGCTAGAAATATTGTTCTCGTTGAATAAAGATCTAATAATGTTAATTGAATCAGGTACCGGCATGCTAGTAAACAAAAATTCGACATCAAAACTAACCAGAATGTCAGTCGGTTGCAAACGAAAATTATACAGCTTCTGAACAGAATCCGCCGAATTGAGTAGAAATGAATCAGTCTTCTCTGCTAAAGGTTTTAATAAACTTGCAAAATATTTAAAGATTTTATAAGTAGGTTAGTTTATAGCACTGACAGTAGGCCGACAAAGAAAGTTACTAACAAACATGTCCCAAGTTCTTTTCTTTGGTCTCTAATAGACTATTCATCAAATCTCAAAAATGTTGAATTTCTTCAAATCTATTTCTGGGAAGAGTCGCAGTAAAAATGATCGGCGTCTGGATGAATTGGTAGTCCACATCTCTCTCGTAGATTCCTTTTTGCATCTGAGTACGCTTGTTTTTATAAGTACGCCAAAAAACAGTTCAATTCTTCTCTTTCTAGATGAGTTCATTTTTTAGGCTTGACAGGTTTTTTTTTGTTTCAGTTGTCGAAGTATTTGGCGCTTCTTGATTGGTGTGTTGACAAAGTACGTCCTTTATTTCTGTTGTTATAAATAAATTAAAAATGTGTACAAAAATATTGGCGCCGACTCTATACTGCGTGAGGCGGGAATTGTATGTATCATATTGCTCTGCAGTCTTTTAGTTGTGAGAAATGGTTGACTAAAGCAATCCATACCAGATTTAGAGGTCAATTTAAGAGCTGTAGGTTTTGTGTCATTTTCCTGAATTTCGTTAGGCTACTGGTCTGAATCATCTTCAGTTTAGATTTTTAAACTGTTTTCCGTTTTTGATATCGTTTTTACAAGATCACAAACTTTTTCGTTCTCTGAAACATCACACTAGTATACTCTGCTTCGGAATCATCTGAATTAAAATTCCAATTTTTAGCAAATTTTTTTTTATTTGTTTTGGGTTAACGGTTTAGTTTTATTAAAATTACTCATGGCTTTAACAAACCAAGAACATATAACGTAAAAGAAAAGATTACTTTTACTGTAACGTAGATGCTCGATGGTTCTTTATTTTACTATAGGAAGGAACTGATCACTGAAAAATCCCAACTCCAACGAACGATATTTGCAGAGGCGCCTTGTCAGGACATACCTGAAAACGTTGTTGCCTACTCTTACAATTCAAAAAGAATTATACTCCGAGATACCTTGTTTGGGCATTCAAGAGTTAAATTCAATTCATCAAAATCTTCGTTTTACTACGGAATTACAAAGGAATTCCTCTTTACCATTTTAGACGTTTTAGTTAATGGAAATAAAGATGGTTCATTATCACATTTAGTTGAGTTTATCAAAAACCTTTAGTGTACAGAGCTGTTTTCTTAAGTCAACCCCAAAATCTACAAAAATAGTTGAATTATCTAACCAAGGTGTTAGTCACAAACAATTACAATAGAAAAAGTATTAAATTATCTATTACAAAGTCTGCCAACCAATCGTAATAACGGAATCTATGTCTCAGCCAGTGTCTACCGCTTATCTACCCTATGCCAAGGTACCACGGATCGTATAGGAAAAATGTTGTCTAAACATAACATTTTTACTCGTTTTTCTACTCTTCCTAAATTGGCTCAACTTTTAAATCCGATGAAGTACGTTATTCCTTTTCAATCTGACGGCCTTTATAACATTCCTTGCTCTTGTGGTCGTGCATACTTAGGAGAAGCGGGTAGAAGCGTGGGAAATCTGAATTCTACTAAAACGAATCTTTTTTCAATTAATGCTATATACTGAAATGAAACTCTTAACAAATGTAACTAATGTAAATAATTAGTTGTGAATGTGATATAAATATATATATATATATATATAAATTCTAAGAAGACGTAAGGTTATTTTTTGTGTGATACATTTCGAAACACGGTACTATGATATGTAACATGAGACACACATATTCTTTTTCTTCTCGCACACGATGAAGCTCAGATTGCAATCGGCCTCTGCAGGTCTTCTTCCGTCACTACAATGACTTAAAGGGGTGTGATATTTTTGTATTATTTGTTTTGCAAGATTCAAGTGATATTTATCATCACTCTTTTTTGTATGTAATTGGAACGCATTCAAAACTGTTAAATCAAAAAGATGAAAAATATCTTTTTGCGCCATTTGTTTCATAATTCAGTCTCCTAAACGATATTCGGGTTTTTCAGTATTCTTCATTTCAGCTGTAAAGCAACTTGTGAGCATGCAAACTTTACGGTGGTCTTGGCATTTTAGTGCTAGAAACAAATTTATTATTGATATATAACTTCGCTTGATTTTGCGTGAGTTTGGGTATGTTTCCTGAAGACCTTGACCGTTCCAAAAGTATTTGTCTTTAAATGATAGAGACGATAATAATGTGTAACCTCTGTTTAAATAAGGAGTAATGAGAGTCATTTTATTTCCAGGTTTTCTAAAATTTTCTTCTTCAGTTGTCACATTTGTAGTCACTCCTGTGTATATAAAATAAGAATTCTTTCTAAACGTTATTCTCAACTGATCAAAAATCATTTGGGTTTTGCACAAACTATTCTTTTTACCGGGTTCGACATTATTATCTGTGAAATGTAACAACCGTAAAATAAGTAAAAAAGGATCACGCTTTATGAGGCGTCTAAAAATTAAAGTTGCTGAAGGAATTATGAATTTTTAACTTTTTCGTTTGTGGAATTAGAATCGTTATGGCAAAGACAGTACATTTCCTTAAAATTAATAAGTTTCCATCATTTTAGATCCGATTGATCTCCAATGTTATTTTTTTTACATATTTGTAGTATCTGTTTATCTTCTCGACTAAATTTCTCATGTCTTTCATAAAAAAAGCATTGGAAAACATCAAGTTAATTTGGAGATGCAGTTAAATCTTTCATTCTATAGCTAGAATTGTCATTGTCAAAGTCGCAAATATACAAAATTCTTTTACTGACAAACAAAATTTCTTTGCGCCAGTTTGGTAGGTGGTTTTACCAATACTACATTTTGAATAGTTTCTTAGGCATTACTTTCTGACTGAGTATTTTGACCGTCGACGTCAGTAGCATGTACCAAGTAAATTACGCACATATTAGATTTATGAATATTTATCAAATTTTAATCTTACTTTTATCGATTTCTTCGTTACAATTGGTCCAACTATTATTACTATTAAGCCGGCCACTCACGGTCCAATGCCGTAGTACGACAAAATTGTACGACAAAATTGTACAATTGCCTTGAAAATTGTGAGTGTGCACTCATGAACCAACCCTGCAGTGTTATTAGAGTTTCCGCCGAGCGGAAACGTCGAACCACGAAGATGATTTGCTATTAGCAACAGCTGCAGTTTGTGTAGTGGAAATTCAAAAACGAAAGAAACGATGTAATAATTGAAGAGAGTGGTGTAGAAGCGGTTGCTTAAAAGAAACCAATATTCACATATTAATCTACTAGAAGAATTACGATTATACCCAAATTATTGGCGTAATTATCTTCGAATCAACGAAGACACGTGTTTAAGGCCGGTAATTACAAAACGCGATACGAATATGAGTAACGCAATTTCTTATCATGAACGGTTACACTGGGTTCTAGTTCTTTGAATTTTTCATTAAAAGTACACATTGTTCGTTTTCTTGCATAACGATCATCATAATCTGCTGTTTCAACCTTCCAAAGTCACGAACATTGTTTATATAATTCAAAAAACTTAATAATTGCTTAGAATAATTAGACATACTGCTACGCAATGCTCGGTTGAGTTTTCATTTGCGCAATTTGTGGTACACATGCTCGCATGATCCAATTTTAATTGGCGTCGGACTTAATCATACTGCTGCAGTTAAAAAGTTTGAACTGCCGTCCAATCCAACATTGTTGGTCGTGCGCACACACGATCAAATGTTAACTAGTTTTTTTCCAATTTTGTCGTATCCGACGAAATCATACTGCGGCATTGTACCGTGAGTGGCTGACTTTAGGCTCTAAGCCACCATACTCTCTTTCACTATCACTCTTTTTAAATAAATCCAAAAACTGGTCTTCAGTCAATAATTTGGAGAAACGATTCATTTTTACGTTGAATCGAACAAGTTAACAAAAATTGCGGTTCCATGCATTTGCAATACGGGCGTATATACTCGTTTTGAGCAGTCAAAGGATAAAAAATGCAGTGTCTAAGGGAAAGGTGACAGACAAGCATCAACTTGTCACAGGATATGTGATGCTGTACCGCAACCAAGAATATCCATTTTGAGCGATTAACAATTCAAAAACCCATGCATGTCTTTAATAGCTTACCGCTGTGCGGGTATATACGTCTTGAGCTGCGAAAGGGTTTACATCTTTATTGCTTGTGCTTGAATACTATGTATTATTATTGTTACTGTGTAAGAAATTGCTGAAATTAATCTTTTATCTTATTCTATCAACAGTTTGAAGTATTTTTGATTGTTATATTCATTATGCTGAATAGTATTTTTTCAATTTACACTTTACAAAAACACCAAAAAATATTTTCATGTTGACCAATGAAATTACATAAGTGGAAACGAACCTTTATAAATCATAGACATAGCCATATATATATATAATGTATATAACCAATGTATGCACGCGCTGTTTTTGTCGTGGAGTTGTAACGCTGTACCAGTTTTACATGATTAAATACTGAAATATCTAATAAGTTAGACAGGCCTGTTTCATTTAAACTCACAGGTTATGGGCCCAGCTAAATACTCAAAAGTTTATTAACTTTGAGGTTGCGCGCATAAATTATTTTGTAGTGACCTTGAAACGTTGAATCGGCGTTGAAAAATACGTGATAAAATGGATACCACAAATGTAAATGCTGGTGTTATTAAACTTGAGGGAGCAGAAAATTTGAACATATGGAAGTTTCAACTCAAGGTTATGTTAAAGGGGTCTGGCTTATTTGAAATTGTAAATGGTGAAGAAACAAAACCTAAGGGGCAAGAAGTACACGAATGGCAGAAGAAAGATAACAAAACTCAAAACTTAATAGTTGCAAAATTAGTTGTAAGTCATAAATTGTGAAACCGCAGCTGTAATGTGAACTGAACTATTGAGCGTGTTTAAACAAAAATCAACGGTAAGTGTTCACCTCATATAAGAAAGGTTTTTTGCATATAAATATGAAAACAAAGGAATTTCCCAGCATGTGGTAAAATTGCAAAAATTTTGCAATAAATTAAAACAATTTGGTACTGGCCAAATGATAATTACAAAATTACTGATGTCATTGTCAAAATACTATAAGCATTTTGTTTCTGTTGGGGAGTCAACACCTGTTGATCGACAAACTGTAAACGAATTAGTGTCTAGGTTGCTGGTTGAAGAGGAAAGATTCAAAAATAGAGAAGAAACAGTATCATCTGCACTGACAGCAAAAAGTTTTAAAAGCGCCAAGTGCTGCAAGTGTGGAAAACAGGGGCATTTTAAAAAAATATCGTAGAAAGCCAGATGAAAAGAAAGAAAAATGATATTACTACTTCAAGAAGTTGGGGCATTTTACAAATGAGTGTCGGTTCCGTTTAAATAAAAATAAAAGAGAAAATAAAGATAGCAATGCATTTATGGTATCAGCTTTTCATGGGGAGCCTGCAGATAATGGTTGGCTAGTTGACAGTGGAGCAAGTGAGCACATGTGTCATGTACGTGAGTGTTTCACAGAATACAACGAATTAGCAGACAGCAAGCACATATTCATTCGAGATGGTACAAAAATAAAAGCAATAGGAATCGGTAAGATAAATTTAAAAGCTTTTAATGGTAACTCGTGGATAAAAACCACCTTGCATGATGTATTATATGTACCGGAATTGACAATCAACTTATTTTCAGTAAGTAGTTCAGTAGATAAAGGCTATGTCGTGATGTCTGATGGCAAGCAATGTAAATTTATTAAAAATAATAAAGTCGGAGTAGTAGCAAATCGATTAAGGAAAATGTACATGCTCAATTTCCGTTATACTGACCAGATCGTTGCTAATGTTATTAAAACGATAAGTAGTTTAACAACTTGGCATCAACGCTTTGTACATCAAAACATAGACAGAGTTAAGAAAATTTTGGAAGACAATGGTATTGAATATTCCAGTGGCAGCTAACAAACATGTGAAGCATGTTTTCAAGGTATTCTTTACAAGTTTCTTTTTAATAGAAGTCAAACAAAAATTACTCAGACATGTGAAGTAGTGCATATGGATTCATGTGGCCCAATGGAAACAAACTTTTCAAGTGGATCAAAGTATTTTTTATTATTAAAAGATGATTATTCACATTTTTGGACTGTTTATTTTTTGAAAAACAAATTTGAAGTAATCGATAAAGTAAAGCATTCCTTAAAATATTCTGAACAAGATACTGGAAATAAAGTAAAAACACTAAGATCAGATAATGGAAAGGAATTCGTTAATAAATATATGAAACATTTATTGGAAAACTTGGGAATTAGGCGTCACACTTCTGTTGAATACACACCTGAGCCAAATTGAAAGATGGAGCCAGAAATGCAAACTGTGGTGGAAGCTGCAAGAACAATGATGCAGGCAAGAAACATTGGAAAAGAATTTCGAGCAGAAACAGTAAATACATCTGTGTATGTGCTGAATCGCACAGGTACAACCAATGTGGAAGGAAAATCACCTTATAATGTTTGGTTTGAGAAAGGTTATGACATAAATAATCTAGAAATATTTGCTTTGGAAGTGTATGTTCATGTGCCTAAACAGAGAAGACAAAAAAGGGATGCAAAAGGAGAGAATAGTATTTTTGTAGGGTATGGACACGAAGGGTTACAGAACATACTTACTAAAGAAGAAAACCATTGAAATGAAACACGATGTGTCTTTTGTTACCTGGACAAGTGACACACTTGATAAATGTGAAATGGTTGAAAATATTATTGAAATAACTGATTTAGACGTAGACAATAACCAAGAATATCAAGACCGTAAAGTAAATGCGGAAGAACAATAAGAAGAGAGCTATGAAGAAGATTTCAATGTTGATTTAGATGAAATAGAAGAAATACAAAAAGAAAGACAAGAACTAGAAGTGATAAGTCAAAGAGGACGACCAATTAAAATGCCAGTATGGTTAGAAGACTATGAAGTAAATTTCTTATGCATACAAGATGAACCAATGACATACATTAAAGCTATGGAAAGAAATGATGCAAGAAATTGGTTGGAAGCAATAGGAACTGAATTAAGTGTGATAAAAGAAAATAATATATGGACTGAAGTAGTACTGCCAGAGGGTAAAAGCGCCATAAACAGTAAATGGGTTTTTAAAATCAAAACAAGCGAAAAAGGCAAAGTACAATATAAAGCGAGATTAGTAGCAAAGGGCTTCGAACCGAAAGATGCACCAGTTGCAAAACTTTCTACTTTCAGAGTGTTCGTTGCAGTTGCAAACAAGTTACGTTTGCAAATTTACCAAATGGATGTGCGGTCAGTTTTCTTATACGGAGATGACAAATTTGATATACTGTAATTAAAACTGATCGTTTTTTCAGATCTAAAAATGATTATTGTTTATATACTAAATCTGACCAAGGAAATAAGCTGTATGTATTATTGTATGTTGACGACTTGTTAATTTTTGCTACAGATCAGAAAGAGATAGATAAGCTTAAGTTAAGAATGAATGAGAATTTTTAAATTAGAGATTTAGGAATTGTTTCAAATTATTTAGGTATAAGTGTAAATCAAAATGTTGATAAAAGTATTACTACCATTAGTCAGGAACGATATTTAAGAAAGATATTAGAACGTTATGAAGTGTCAAATTGTAAACCAATGAATACACCCATGGATACAAATTTTAGGTTTAACGCGTTGGAAACTAAAATTGAAAACAGTGAGTTAGAACAGAAATGTAGGCAGTTAATAGAATCTTTGTTATATGCTGCTTCAGGCTCACGATCTGATCTATGTGCTTGTGTGTCGTTTTTGAGTCGTTATCAGAGTTCTCCAAATTATGAATTGTATAAAATTAAAACGTGTATTAAGATATGTTAAGGCCACATTAGATTATAAGTTGATAGGTGAAAGCGTAAATGATAACTTAGTAAGATATGCAGATGCGGACTTGGGAGGAGATTGTAATGACAGAAAGTCAACAACTGGTTATTGTTCACAGAGGCTGAGTATGTCGCGGCAAGTGAAGCTTGCTGGCTAAATAATTTAATTTTAGATTTTAAGTTACCTGTACAAGTAGGAGTAATAGAAATACTTGAGGATAACCAATCTGCTATAACAATTGCTAAGAATCCTGAATGCTACAAAAGATGAAAACATATAGACATACGATATCAGTTTATTAAAGAAAAGATATCAGATGGAATTATTAATGTAAATTATATAAAAACTCAGGAGCAGATTGCTGATATTCTCACAAAGCCTTTAGACAAAGAATTATTTTGTAAATTTAGAGATAAGCTTGTTTTGCAAAAATTTTAATGCATTTATTTTTTGGTTCATGTTGTCAGTATAATCGTTATTAGTTTAAGGTGGTGATACTTTATTGTTGTAAAAGATTCCGTTTGAATAATTTCATTGAGGGGGTGTGTGAAGTTCAGCAATGAAATTACATAAGTGCAAACAAACCTTTATAAATCGTAGTCAGAGCCATCTATATATAATGTATACAACCAAAGTTGTAACGCTTTACAAGTTTTACATAATTAAATACTGAAATATCTATAAGTTAGACTGAGCCGTTTCATTTAAACTCACATAAACTACGATTTTACTGAGACAAACTATCAAGCCAGCAATAAACAAATTGTACTAAAATATATGTGCGAAATAATAACAATACATAAACATTTATTAGTTAATGTTTCTTTACTTACATTTACTTAATGCTTGTTTATATTTTAATTTAGTTGTACCTAATTGTATTCTCAACAAAGGAACACTAGAACCAAATTTAAAAGGTTAAGAATAATTGTTGCGTTCTCAAACATTCTGTTATACTCATTGTAGTTGCCGCCTATTATTGCTTATGATCCTAATTTGGTCTTAATTTTTTATTCGTGCACTTTTTTATAGACACAAATTTGAGCTTCTTAAATCTACATTAAGATATTAATTTTGTGAAATGTGGAATTGTAAAATGATAAAAAAAAAATACTCAAAACAAAAACTATAAAACGAATCTTGAAAGCTTCCGGTGAATGCTTAAACTTTTTAGTTCTATAAACAAAAGTAATGGTTTATAATAAACAATGGAAGTTGTTTTTTTTTGGATAAAATACATCACACCGGTTGTCCTCATATTATTTTTTCATGAATAAAATACCAATAAAAAGTCACGATTATAATAAGCGCATTCACGAGAAACAGTTTGAAAATCTTTTTCAACGTAAAAAAACGAGGTTTGTGTATTTTTACAGCTTAGCAAACGAATAAAAATAACAAGATCGAGCAACTTCTTATATTCATATCACGGTTTGATGATTTTAATGGTTCCTATATTTGGCGATAACAAAATTTATAAGCTACTTCTTAATTTTTAGCAGTAATTACTTTTTTTTAAACTCCAAATTGATTACACGTCCTTAAAAGATACTAAATGTCAGTCAGTCACTATAAACGTTGTTTAAAACTGTTCCCATCAGTGTCTATTTTTTTTCTTAAAAAATTGTAGAGAAAGTTAATCTATAAATGCTTTTATTTCTTTAGTAAAATTTTTAATAACAATTTTTTAATCGTCATTATTTTATATGCAAAAAAACAATGCAGAAAATATGGAGTGGTTGTTTAGTGGCATTATATATTCATATATGAATATTTTTTAAGTACTCTCACTTAATAATATCATATTTACTTACTAGTTAGTACAGTTAAATATTACATGCTTTATGCAACGGTAAGCGTAAAATTTTATATAAATGTTAGGCGTTCTGCATACTAATGAAACAAAGCATTTTTTTTTGTAAACGATAGAAAATAATGGCTCAGTGGGAAGGAAATATGATTGAAGAGACAATTATCCGCAATGTGGTTAAATCGTAATTGACTCTTTTCCGTTGTTTACTTATGTTATTTAATATTTTAATTGCTAAGCGTAACATGTGCATAAAAGGCACAGTAATAAGTTTATTCGCTGTAAATGAACTGCACTTTAATCTTTTAGCCAGAAAACTATTAATTATTTGATATAATTTTAATTGTTTAATTTAAATTAAGCATTTAATTAACACTTATCTATGCTACATCGAAACAGTTTGCCTCTTAACGTGTGATATTTTACAGACTTGAAAATATTTAGTAATAATTTTAATTTATGTAATTGGACATTAGTTCTGATTAGCATCATATAATTTGCACCTGCATGTACGATGATGTTATATGAAGAAAGGTGTGTTTAAAGATACGTGTGATAAAACAATTAGATTGGAATTAATTAGCCTTCGATGATGCACCTTCTTTTTATTATGAAGTAAATATTTCTTTTGTAAAGATTATATGCATATTGACATTATACGATGTTCTTAATAGCATAATGCTAAATTTTTCTAGGATTAAAGTGTTTACGAAATTGTTAATCTGGAAGCTGGAACAGTACAATGTCATTCAAATGCTGTTTTATTTAGAATGAACTGTTGTTGAACGTTAACCCGGTTATGTAGTTAAATTTGCAAGTTAAATTAATACATTAAAACAATAATTTAAATTTTATAGTCTAAGTTAACGATACCTTAAATAGAAACGTTTAACCCTTAACCACTACGACACCGTCACTGTACTTCTCGGGTACCAAAATGAAACTACACTTATTTGTTAGAAACACCTCAAAGAACAGGTGTTCAAGAAACACTGGTGTAAAAAGACGTGGACCTGAGGTTTCGCTGTTGTTACTTCTTGCAATTAAGATGGAAGTAGGGGAAGAAGTTGCACTTTCCCTTGCATGTACATTGTTGTATAAGTGTTGTGATTGTTAATAGCCTATATATTGGCTTTCAGAGTAGTTTAATGCATCTAATAAAATTATCGGTCAAATTTCACGGGTATTGCTTACGACACTTCAATTTCCTTAGCAATTTATTATAAATCGAAACGATTTTTTTAAAGATAAAAAATGTATAAAAGTTAATCTTGAGGTAGTCTAGAAAGTTAATTATAACACTTTTTGTTATTAATTCCGTAGAATAATTGACAATGTTATTGCCAAGGTAGATCGGTAACGCTACGTGGGATTTCTGCACTTACGCAACAATTGTGTAGTATTTTCCATAACGCCGCTTTCAAATTTTTATATGATGACAAATTATTTACGAAATGTATATTTTTCTTAATCAAAAGGATTTCTAGATCCGCGTGAGTCAACATTGTCTAAGCACGCCAAAGATATGTACATATAAAGCCTAGCTTGACCTTTTTCCCTCAATTGTTATTAACACACTTAACGGTACAATTTTATAATCAATTTGTAACAATTAGCTCCAAAAATGTTATAAAACTTTCGACAAACGTTTAATTTTGTATTACGTAAATAATAATAAATGCTCGCTTTTTGTTCGTGAAACACTTTCACTGTTAAATACGTGGACACACACTTTTATTTTAACGTTATAATAACCGAAGTGGATTGTCCGTCATTCAAGTGAGTTAATGCAAAATAAAACAAAAAGTAATGCTGTAATTACTTTCTTCAAGATTTCTCCGAATGAACGATTTGGGTCCGGTGCGAAGGAGTGATTACTTTACACTTATTGGTACAAAAAACCCTAAAAGTGCGGCCTTTTTAAAAAAATATTATCTTACAATTTTACAGTGAAAATTCCAAATGAACACGGAACGTGTGAATCTACAGTTTTTTGGTTTCTATTTAAATCAACACATTTTAATATAGAAAACATTTCTTTTAATGATGGTAAATACAAAAAATGCTCGATTTTTTATTGACTGATTGTGGGAAATTAACAAAGAAATAATTTGTATTATTTTAAGAGAAAGGTTACTATCTATATGGTAATAATAATATAATAATTAGCTAATTAATTTAGTTATGGGTAAATTGAAAATTTCGACAGAACAATAACCGTTTCTTTTTACACATTAGCGCTCAACATTTCTTACCTGTTAAATTTTTATATTAATTATTAATCATTAATTAACGCGGCATTTCAAGTTTTTTCTCTATTTAAAAGTAACTCACATAGGTATTAATTATGGTGTTGTGATAAATGAACATTGATTTTAACATATTTGTTGTTTGTAAAAGTAATTCGACACTATATATTATAATTATATATAATTTATTATAATTATACTAAATTACAAATATTTTGTTAATCAAATCAAATAGGTAAATTGAAAAACAAAATTCTGTTCAAACAACATATATTTTAAATACGTTATTTCTGCTTTTATAAAGAGGTAAACTTTATTCTAACTAGTTTTAGAGGGGGAAAACAAACCACTTAATACTATTAATATGGCAACGTTTCGTGCTGCACGTGAGCCCTCATCAGGCCACTAAAATTTAAAAAAAATTGTAAGTTTAAGACAATATAAGTTTAAAACCACTAATTAATACAGTAACATTGTAGCATAAGAATATACACAAATAGAATACACTGGTACAATCTAGCTGACATTTAGAAAGACACAAAAACTGTTACTCTATTGAATTTTGAAAATCTTTGTAGTTGTAAAAGCCATTATAGCTTGTATGGCTTGGAATTTGTAGAAAAATCATGCAGTCGAACTTTAAAATTATTTCTTAACTTCTCCATCTTCCATATACTTTTGTGGCGTGGTTTTTGGAACAATAAAAGAACGCGTTTAAAATTATATGTTTCAGCAAAGTGCGATTTCTTAATTTGATTCACTAATAACTCTCCAAAAGAGTCTGAAAGTATATGACGAAGTATTTGATGATAATGTTGTTTTCTAAAATCGAAGCTTTTCTTAAGCCAGATATGTTTTTAGTGAAACGATTGACGATTTTATTTGGCTCTTATAATTTTTAGCGATGTGACCAATGTGTGTCAGCATAAAGATCTTTAACATTATTGCAATTAAAACCAAGTAAACTAATAGATTTTTATTTTATTTGTTTTCAAAACAGGTATTTTGTCTGACTCTAATAACGTCTTTTATAGTCCCTATAAGAATGCTATAGGATAGTAAATACCAAAATGAAAAAAAAAACTTTTTTAAACATCAGCAATTAATAAAAAAGAAACTTAGTTTACATTTTTTATGTCTTACTCTCTATCGAATATGGAGCCTGTTAACTAATTACCTAATTATAGTTATTTTTCTAAAAAAAAATTCTGATCGAGTAAGAATCTCATGAGACTTAAAAACACACTTGTACAATTTTATTTTCAACGATTATAAGCTGTTAAACAATTAAAAAGAACTCTACACTGTAAAGCAAGATGATTTTATTAGATATTTCTAATAAATTTAGTAGTGTATCCATCCAGTGGGAAGGTTCCCATTTTAACGCCTATTGAAACAATGGTAAATAATTAAAGGAGTTTATTTATTTAATCAAACTATTAACAAATTCAGTGGGGTTTATTTTTTGAAAATTATTTTTTCCAAATGTTATTTATCTACTGGTACGTACTTCTCTTATCGTGAGCACAAAATTTTGCGTCGAGTAATAAGAACCGTATTGAAACCACATGCTACTCTTAAATCAGAAATCCTTTTCTACAACAGAACCAACAAAGGTAACCATGTTTTTGCAAAGTTTAGAATTGACTGTGTTTGCATGACCGTTTTGATTTTTAAATGCAAACGTGTCAATCATGCAGCTGACGGATATGGCACAGCAGTCACTGCTTTTTGATCTTCTTTTTGAGTTTTTTTTTAATTACATCTACAATTTTCCTTGATTACATAACCTTCTAATTGGAGGTCAACGTTGTTAAGTTTATGGTGCTTAATAAAAACTTCCGATATCGTTTCAGCAAAGGGTTTTTGTAAAACATAATCAGTTTTAGCAAACGATTGATAGCAGAGCCATCTCATAGTATAAGGTACTATGTATGAACGATAACTGTAAAGAGCTATAAATGTGGTAAACGTTGTAAGTCGATTTTACACTCGCGTATTGCAAAGTGTAAAATCGACTTACAACGTTTACAACCTTTATAGCTTACAATAATCAGATTTTTTTTCAAAATAAATTTTTTTTATTTTTAATATAGTAGACATCAAAACTAGCAGAATCTTGAAATGTTTTATTTTGGCTTCTGAATTTTTGACTTTATTTTGGAATCAGGTTAAAGCTAGTCGTTTGATTGTTATGTAAACAATAGTTTACATTCCTTTGAATGAACCAGTTTGTCGAATTTATAACTGATTTGGCAACTGGATTTTTTTTGTTGCGTTGTATGATATTGAGGGAGTTTATAATTGGCTAAAATATTTAGAGCTTAGTACTTAACTTTTGTAGTTGTTATGAGTTAATTGCAGATAGTAATACGTTGAATCAAATACATTTTATGTTTCAATCATATACAGGGTGTCCAGTGACTCAATGGTAATAGCTGAAGATCGTATTCTTTGGACAATTGTAAGCTGAAAGTGCCTTATGCACTTTTGTTCAAAACTCAATAGTTATTTAAATTTAACAGTAAATCAAGTTGATAGGCCACGTCATTGCTTTGTTATGGTGACATTGTTTACTTTTTGACGTAATTTTAAGATTACTTTGATATGACTACGTTTTTAAATCAAGAATACGCCAATATTCGGTTTATTTGCGGTTACTGTGACGGAAATGGAAGAGCGTTAGTGCGGAAATATCAGCGGAGGTTTCTTGATCGAAGAATACCTAATAAGTGTTCATAAATGTGCATCGTCATTTAATAGAAAAGAAGAGACAGCAAGAATCTGCCGAAGAAGAAGCTATTCTTAACATGATCGAAAACAGTCCCTCTACTAGTGTAGGAAGAATATCTAGTCGTGTTTATGTTAGTCGAATGTATATTACACACTTTTGGTTTTTACTTACATCACATACAATATCTTTAAAGTTTACAGCAAGCAAACTATGCAGCGCGTGTTGACTTTTGTCGTTGGTTGATTGCACACCAACAGCTTTGTGGATAAATTATGTTTACAAATAAAGTCACGTTTAGTAGAAATGGAATTACGAATACCATAAATTCACATTCATGGGCATTTGAGAACCTTTTTGAAAGCAGGGAAACGCATTTTCAACATTGCAACTGTTATTGGCCTATTTGTATATCAAAAATGTTTCACATCCGAGCAGTATTTAATTTGAAAACCTTTTTGAAAGCGGGAAAACGCATTTTCAACATTGCCACTGTTATTTGACCATTTTTATATCAAAAATGTCTCACATCCGAGCATTATTTAATTTTTTTACAAAATGTGTAGCCAGATTCCACTTTAGAATAGAGTTGACATGTGGTTACAGCATGATGGCGCACCATCTCATCTTTGTACATATGCGAGAATATCTACATAAATAACAGTTTTTCTCTGGCTTCTGAGGTCACCAGACCTAATTCCTCTTGACTATTATTTTTGAGGACACAAGAAAAGTCCAGTAAACGACAAACTAGAGATGAGCTAATTGAAAATATTATGGCTGCATACATGCGAAACGACCCAAATACTATTCAGATAGTTACGTTTTCATTCTGTAAATTTTAGTATTACCCATAACTATCGAGTGTATAACCAGTTTCGTCTTAAAACTGACCAAGGAATGGCTATGGCCATCGAGTCTCGGAACACCCTGTATATGTATTTAGTTTACAACGTTTTAGATTACGACACAATCTTTCTTGTATTCTAACTTCTACTAATAGTTTCAATTGATTTTTTTAAACTTGTTGCGTTTTTGATAAATATTACCAAAACGAAATTTGACGTAACAATATATGGTTTTTTTGTTTACGGCACAGAAGTTGACATTCATCAGCTACGCTGTTATGTTATTAATCTATCAGTAATTACACTAATCGATAAAATTTGACTTTTTTTGTTAAATTAGTTAGCTGTTTGTTATGGTACATTGTGCTCTAATTTTAATTGTGTACAGCATTTCTTTGTAACGGGTAACGATTTTTTGTTATATTAAATTAAAAAGTTCATACTATTGTAAAGTGCTTAGTTTTCATTTACTTAGATGTTGTAATCTATATCTAAATGTAGTTTTTAATGATTTTTTACTGTATTTTGCTTGAGGAACATCCCTTTTTGGTGTTCAGCAATAGCCCGCAAGCATGCTTTTGTCTTATTTGACCTGATACCGTTTTTCAATTAAAATATCTTGGTGGAATCCCTGAACGTGTTTTTCGCTCACCAGCACCAAGATTTTCAGGAGAGAAGTCTATCTGAATTCAAAAAATGTATTTTTATGGATATCCCAGAGCATTGTAGTTTTGAAACGTGTTCTTCATAGCATTTCTTTTTTTATGATAAAACATCTTAAATGATAACAGAATATTCAATTAATAACATAGCATAGAACATAAACCTAACAGTTATCCTTTAAACTTATCTACACCAAGTTTATAACGAATAGTCTCAAACCTATCACGAGCGAAAGGTCAGCCAACTGTTCTTACGATGGAACAAATTTTAGTCTGATTTCACCATCAACATATTTTTCACGCACAAAATGTTAACGTATGTCAGAATTTTTTGTACGTTTGTGGAACTCAGGATTACGAATCAAACGTACTGCACTTTGATTATCAACCGAAAGCACTGTTGGTTCTCCCACTTCTTCCATAATATTTTTAGGAGATACTTTAACCAGCTGACTTCCTGATTGGCCGCAGAAGCAGCAACATACTCAGTGTTGGTTGTGGAAGATGATACTGTTTGCTGTCGTTGACTACACCAAGTGACTGTACTTCTATGCTATTTAAACACGTAGCCAGTGGTTGAACGTTTTGTATCAATATCATCAGCAAAGTTTGCATCCGAAAATTTAAAAAGGGCCAATGTGTCTTCATTTCTATCTTCTTAACTGCGCTCTAATATTCTATATTGTGATCTGCTCACACTACTTACAGCATACATAAAGTCTGGTCGACTAACAATGGTTAAAAACATAAATGACCTTACCGCTGCCCTGTATGGGAACTTACTGTCTTCATTCTCATCTATACGTCTTCCAAGATGTACATGTAGATCAATGTAAACCGCTTGATGTATAAAGATTGATCCTGACGATCTACTACTACTTCCGTATTTGCATTCCAAAAAAAATATCTGGCGGAGAAATGGTAACTTCAAGTTTTTTTTAATTGTATTATACGCTGTACAGCTAAAAGATAGAGTTAGGCCTCTCCTTCAATTTTGTATCACAATTTAAACCAATGTATGAGGAGACAAGTTTACATGTCTCAAATTAGTAAAAACGCGAAAATTCAAAAAGTGTCTAATGTATAATCTCATACGCGTTAAAGATTAAAGTACGTAGGAAACGTATAATTTTTAATAAATATACAAAATTATAAATTTTTACTTATAACATATAAATGCTGTTACAACTTTAAATATTAATTTAGTTACACAATTTATTTTGAAAATTTATTAAAGAACACTTGGAGGGAATAACTTAACATTTAAAACGCGAATAAACGAGGGCTTCATTAATTTTTTGCATATTAACGAATTTGACGATTATGACATTTTATGGGAGTTTAAATAACATTCTGTATAAAAAAGACATTTAGGATTTGTCAAATCAATGGAAATAGCAGAAACTTAAAACTGCGAATAAGTTACCCAAACTGTCACACATTAAACTGAAGTATGTTATTAAAATACAGGTGTTTGTTGTGATAGTGACTTAAAAATTTTAACCAATAAAAACAATTTATTCAAATTTACCGCTGATTTACTGGGAGGGACTTAGCTCTATCTGTTCGCCGTGCAGAGAATAACATTTTTTAAGTGTTCTTAAATCACTTCCCGTGATTAATCTATCGTCAACATATAAAGTAAGAAGAATTTTCTTTTCATTAAACTCTCTTGGTAGATACATTTATTGAACCCAACAATCTTCAAAAATTATCAAATTTTATATTCTATGCTCCAAATGCTCGCTTGAGCCCATATATGGATTTCTTTAATTTACAAACCAAATTAGACGGTATTTGGAACCATGTAGATTATTACTTCTGTTAGATCACAATGTAGGAATGCAGTCTTAACATCAAACTGAATAATCTCATAATCATTTTTAATTGCTATAGCTAAGAGTAATTGTTCTGAATCATACCGCGTTGTTGGAGAAAATGTCTCCATATAATCAACTCCCTTTTGTTGAGTAAAACCCTTAGTGCATAAACTGGTTTTAAAACGATCTACATCTCCCTCTGATATCCGTTTTAACTTAAACAATCACATTGAGTTAATTGGTGGTAACTTAGTTACTTCCTACGTTTCATTTCTTTTCAGAGTTTTAAGTTTTTTATTAATTGCAGCATTCTACTTTTGAGCATGGTGACTTGTAACTGCTTCTTTTTTGTATTTGGCAATCTTTTTTTTTTTCATTAAATATAACGTTTCGAGAAACTCTAACTTTGTGCGTATCTAATTCAAACAATCGATAATTTGTTGAATTTGCATCATAACGAGCAAGTATTTTTTTTCTTTTTGGAGCTAATTTATTGCGCTGCTCTTCTGGTACATGCATGTGCGCTTCACTACGGAATGTCCCAAAATGTGATAAAGTAGGCTTTTTACCTGTTCACAGTTCAAATGTTGTTGAACATGGTGCTTGAATAGTACTAGTTCTGTTCAAAGTATATGTGGTTGTATTCAACGTTTCTGTCCAAAGGTTTAGTGGTCAGTCCTTTCTATAAAGTATGTATCTTGTTGACTCCAAAATTGTTGATGTTGTTTCTAACTTTCTAACCAAAATTTTTACACTATTTTCCGCTTTGTTTTCAACGAGATTTACAAATTCTTTTATTATTTATTTAAAGTGACAGATTTATTCTTAATGAAGTATACAACACGATAGCCCTTAAAGTAATCTGTAAACAAAACAAAGTATTTTGCTCCACGAATAGAATGAACTGTCATTGGTCCACATAAATCACTGTAAATTAACACCTAGTTTAGCTTTCATATGTTTTGTTGGTTGAAATTGGAATTAATAATGCTTACTATAAATACATGCTTTGCAGAAGAAGTCGTCATAGTTGTTTATTTTAATATCTTCTACCAACCATTTATTTCAAGGATTTCTTGTTTATGTGTCGAAGTTGTTCTTGGGAGTATCGTTGACAGCTACATGTGCTTCATCTGAAACCATTATTCAAAACAACATTTTGTACAGGTTGTTCGATTGACGAGCATTCGGTATTAATTTTCCATTTTTATATACTTCAGCACGGTTTTCTATTTTCGTAATTGTCATACCTTTTTATGCAGTAAATTTTTCAGAAAAAAGTTTTCTTTTAAGATCCGGTATGTACAAAACGTCGACAATACTTCCAACAATCACAGTTTCTTTACCTGTTACTTCAACTACTTGGTTGTTTCATAAAAGTACAGTTGCATCTTGGATACCTTTGAATGCTCTAAAGAATTCTTTATTATTGATCATGTGTGTTGAAGCACCACTGTCTATGATGCAATCGTTGTATTTGTAAGCTTTTATTGCCAGAGTTTTCTGAATGTAAATTCTAGCTTTCAGATGGTGCTGGGTTTGGAAGCTCGTCGCTGTGATGAACAGACCTGACAGCTGAAGGGAGGTTGGGATATTTAATTGTCTTTGTTTTGTTTCTTATTTCTGCGATATTTAAAATGCAGAATTAACAGTCCGTGGAATGGTTGGTTGGTTTTTTTTTAACTCTTGGATGTGCAAATGGCATATGTAGAAACTTTTCATTAACTCGATGGCTAGTCGACTAGTAAACTCTACATAAGAGAGATATCCTACAAGTTTAAAGTTATGTTTAGGTAAATTTTGTTAATAAGATTGTTTGCATTAGAGATCTATGGTTTATAATGTAATTTATAAAGTTTATGGTTAATAATTTTTTTTTTAATTATTACTTATTTATAATTTGTTATCTTTATAATTGCAATATACGTAAATAACCATTTCAAAGCAAAGCGAAAATTCTTGTTTAGCAGTAGAACTGTTTTATTGTGGTGATCCAATGGGGATACAATATCTAGATAATACAAAAAGAAATATTTTCGGAGTTTTAGCAGTTGTAATTTGGTTTTTCTGCATACTCATTTTACATTCTTCAAAATTTCTTTTGAATAATTTTGGCAAGCTCGAGTACACAAGTCGTTAACTTATAAATATCGACATTGGCGGAAGATAAATGTAGCGACTTGGTTTATTTTCTATTTTGAATATTCATAGTGAAGAAGTTAAATATGTTAATAAAACGATTTTTACTAAAACGTAAAATTTAGTTTAACTATTTTTGGCGTTAAAAAATATAATTAAAACTAAACCGCAGTAAAAAAATAATTAATTTTTGATAGTAACACGCAGCAATAAAACAATCGTAAAATTTAATTATGGAAAAAAATAATATTATTTAAATAAATACGAGTTTGTGTTAAATGGTATTCATGTCAATCTCACAATTGACATTTGTATAATAAATTATGTACGATTAATGTGAACATGACATAAATCTACTGTATTTGTATAATAGACTTTTAATTTTTAAAAATTATTTTTTCTATTGATTCTTTTCAATAACTCTAAATGTGTTTTTTATTATACTGTTTTATTTGGTTTTTTTCATCTCAAAACCTTCCCATTAAGTTTTTTTTAATTTTTTATTCTTCAGGCGTATACTATAAAATTAAAATTAAAAAATGTAATGTAAGTTTATGTTTAAAATAAGATTCGATTTTATAATTTTAATTTTATAGTATACGCCTGAAGATGACCATAAGTCGAAACATGTAACGTTTAGTAAAATAAAAAATTAAAAATAAACTTAATGGGAAGGTTTTGAGATTTTTTCAAAATAAAATAAAATAATATTTTAATTTTTATATTGAATTTTAATAAAACACTGCACGGAAGCAGTTGAAATTGTATGATAATTTTGCTAGACGATATTGCTTTCTAATTCTTTCGTTGATTGCATTTTTATATATTAAAATGATAATTTTGTTCCATATATATTTAACACTTGAGATCGGTGTAACTATAATTGTGCTAAATAGTATTGACAGCTGCGCCGAGCAAACGACTTTTTTCGTATTAACTTAGACAAGTGATAAATTTATTCAAATATCAGTTTATGAGTAGGGCTTTGCAATTTGTCATTTCTGGCATCTGAGTGAAAGATTAGCAAAAATAAAAAAAATTGACTTTGTTATATCATATGATTTAATAAACTTTCATACTAGGTTTTCATAATAAAGAATTTACATTTTGCATTATTACACAAAAAGTCGTTAATATTTAATTCCTATTATATCATCAATAATGCCAAATTATTGCAATTGCAAAAGAGAAGGTTTTTAGTTTGTGTAATGATCCTGTAATAGTAAAAATTTGTTTACGTTTAACTGTTTTAAATATCAGAATTTGTGGTAGTTTTTTACTTTATGGATTAATCGATTATACTCATTGCTTTATAAAGGGATATTATAATGCACAACGTAATATATTTTATTCACACTCAGTTAGTAACGTACTGTTTTCCGAACCTCTTAAAGGTTGGTAAGTGAGCGGTTTCTATAGTTAAAAAAAACGAGTATGTAATGAAACCTCACGTCAGTAATGTACACTTTCCGAACCTGTAATTTGTGTGTGTTTTGTTTTAACTAATTTGATACTATGACAATCATAAATTAAATACGTACATGTCAATTGTGAAGTGCCTACTATGTGTTAATATTTTACCGAAATAAACGATAATGTTTTGGAAGTAGGTTTTCATCCTTTTTTATTAGTTTTATGTTATTTATTTTATTTAATGGTTGATTTAGAATAAAATTGTATACAAACCTTAGCAAAAGTGTTCCATTTGTCTCGAGAACTAGTTCACCTCGAGGCTATGCCTCTCGGTAAACTATAGTTCTCTCGACAGAAATGGAAAACTTTCCGCCTCGATATGTAATCTACTATTCGCACCCAAATGAAATATTTTACAAAAGTCGTTTTAATAAAATAAACATAATTTAGGTTCATAGACACTATTTTTGAGTGGTATAACGTATATAAATTAAATGTAAAAATTTGATTTGTAACCTTTAAATTAAGGTTAAGTAATGCTAATTAAAAACAGTTAACATTTAACAACAATACCTGTTTAAATATAAAGTCTTTAAATAAATTAGTTTTAACAATTATCGTTGACAATAACCGATGTTCGACGCATATAATGTTGTCCTTCAGCTGTGATACATGTGTTACACTCTTCTTGAAGTGGTAATTTTCGAACACATTACGAAGCTCATCAACTTCAATATTTTGAATAGCATTAGTAATTGCATGTTCCAAGGTTTCAATATTGTGCAGTTGATTCTTATAAATTGTGTTTTTTAAATGTCCGTAGAGATAAAAATCTAGTGGCGTAAGATCTGGAGACCGTGGAGGATACAACCCTTGGCTTATTATTCTTTCATTATAGAATTGTTGAATAAATTCAATTGTAGCTAGAGTAGTATGAACCGTTGCATTATCTTGCTGAAAGTAACCAAATTGAAGTTCGTTGTCGTCTAACTGCTCGAAAAATTGGCCCAAAATATCACAATAACGAGCTGCATTTACAGTATTGTAAAAAAATATTGGTCCAATTATCCTTCTCCTTGACATTGCAATCCATACACCAACTTTCAAAGGATGCAATGTTGTTTCCACAAAAGTGTGCGGATTTTCGGTTGCCCAAGTGCGATAATTTTGGCTATTTACATATCCACTTAAATGAAACCATGCTTCGTCCGTAAAAAAAGTTAAATCCAATAGGTCATCGTTATTTAAATGTTCATTAAACCATTCACAAAATTGAACACGCTGCAAGAAGTCAGGAGCACATAATTCTTGATAAACCGTAACCTTGTACGGAGTCATTGAAAGGTTCTTTTTTAATGCTTTGTGGCAAGTTCCTACTGACAATCCTAAAAATGAAATGTTTATATCTTAAAAATAGAACTTAAAATGATTTTATACCTGTTGCCGCAGATAATTTTGCCACTGATTTATTTGGACTTTGTTCCATGCGATTGCGAATGTCTTCAACAACAGGTGCAGTAAGTACAGTAGGTTTCCCTTTACAAATGCAATTCTTATTTAAAAATCGATTAACTAAAACTTGTTTACCTTGTCGGAAAGCATCATAAGTAAAGTTTGCTTCTGGGAAATGTATGTTGAATTGATCGATGCAACTTTGAAGAGAATACGACCAAATTTCATCGAGATTGCGAGTACCACTTCGAAAATGCGCCATTACAATGATCATGTCTTGTTCAACGGTAAACATCGTGGAATTCTATTAAAAAAAATTTTTTAAAAGTACAAAATTACAGCTGTTATTCAGTACTTACTCAGAGAAAACACAAATAGTACTGAGTAGTTATGATAACACCTGTTTTAAAATATAAAAATAGAGAATAAAGAAAACGACGAAAAATAATACTCGATGTAAACAAAACGTCAAACGAGAATATCAAATAATGTTACTAAACGTTAACAGCTATGGTCACACTACCAACCTAAAATAATGTTGATGCTCAATTCTTAGATCACGTGGGAAATGGGTTTTAATGAAGGCCCTGTAGTAAAGGATATGCTACTATTAGTGATTCTAATGTTGTCTGATAGTAAACTCTCGAATGGGATTGAAGGGAAATATACCTGTTCCGATAAACGCGTTTATAAAATTTCGTTTGATAATAGTTTTTTTACTATGTAGCGAGGATGGCATTAATTCAGTTTTGTCTATTTTTAGAAGTGTTCATTTAGAAAATCTGGCAAGATATGTTTTGGAATCACTGTCATCTCTAAGTTTTTTATTTAGTTAAGATACTTGAAAAGGTTTCTTTTATGGACATGCTGAATATCACTTTAAATTCGACCAAGGTTGTTGATGATGCTCGGAAAGGTTTTCTTGATTTAGATTACTGACAGCCGATGACGTCGGTCTCCATCCTGTAAGTTTTTTTAAATCGAAAATATTGAAACGTTTTGAAAGTAAGTGTCAACTTTGAGACAATAACCGAAGGATGTGGAACATTCTCGACACAAATAACAGAAATATATAAAAAGTATTCAAAGGAAGCTGAGGTCAGAAGTTATCAACAGACACTATTTTTTGAGTGATAGCGTTATATAAATTAATGTAAGTGTTTTTCTTTAATACCGTTGCATTTTAGTAGTGCTAGTCAAAAGTAGTTTTGAAATAAATTAGTTTCAAAAATCATTACGATACCGATGTTCGACGCATACAGTGCTTTGTGTACCTGACAGTTTTTGAAGTGTAAAATATTTGGTTATTTTCTTTGAAAGTATTCGGGAAAGGTTATCTAACTTGAACCATTTTGAAAGAAATTGCCATTATTTCGACAATAATGGGCCAGACCTGTCAGTCTATCTTCTCTCATATTTCCATGTCATGTCTTGAGCCGTCACAGTGTTGAAAAACCTTTCTCTGCAGTTACCATAGTGACAGAGAGCGCAACAAGAATATGAAGAAATCTGTTTACATTTAAGTACATGTCCGTATCACAATACTCTATCGCCTCTAAAACGGTATCAGTAAGTTTGCTTTGGTTTGCTATTACAGGCCTTCACTTTTGAGCCCATAACGAATACTCTTGTGTAACAGAAACGACACTGGCTTGGTCAAGCAAGTCTTGGTAAAAGTTTACCAGCTGCCTTGTAACTACTTCATCGTCTTCAACTATTGATGTTTTGGGTAAACTTATTCTGAGTCTGTAAAGACTTAAAACATCAGAGGAAAGTCGTTCTTGCAAGTCTGATACATGCCATGAGGAAAACGCATGAGATGACGTTTTTATATCTTCTCAGGTAGATATTTGACCCAACGCGTCGTGAATCTTAAGAATAGACTCTCCTTGAAACTGTAGGTGTCTCTCATGTCACTCGACCCAACGCGTTTTACAGAGTCCCTGAATGGAAGCACCTATTTCTTATGAACATTTTGAGAGATGCGTTTGCAAAAGCCACAACTTTTTTCATCGTGCCTATGGCATTTCTGCAGGAAAATACTTTGGCTGAATTAGCTAAAGCGTTGTTAATATGGATATTACAAAGACAGCGTTGAGCATTTGCGGCGTTCTTCTTAAGTTCTTGTGCAGCACCTTTAGTTTCCGATGTCATAACTGAGCAACTGTCTACTCCAAATCCAACACAGTGTTTTAAATCTAAGTAAAGTTTCTTTGAACATGACCTAACGCAACTCCAGTCAAGCGTCGTTCACCATCTATTGTTCTAACATCTTCGTTACGTTACGTTACGTTACGTTACTCATAGGCATTAGGAAATGTAATAAAATTTTCTGCGATTAATTTCTCATGAATGTATTGTAAGGACATGCTTATTTGGCACGTGCTTGAAACGTCTGTCGTCTAGTCAAAAAGTACTGAGAAATACTTACTTTATTTTGCTTGGCTTAAAATTATGTTCTGAATATCTTCCTTACAAGAAATAATTAGGTCATTTTGAGTGTTTTTACTTACATATGTAGCATTAGAAAGAGAGCTGTTTAAACGATAGCGCAATATGGCGTCTTCCACATCTATTCTGAAACAAAGAAGTTTTCTGAAATTACCAGTTTTAGTTTGATCCATTGTGACCGATTACCATCATCTCTCTTACCTCTTAAAGCAATGTTTTGCCTACCACAAAAAGTGATAGTTTTTATCATATTTTTCTGGTGTATTAGTCACTTCTACAGCTGACCACGTAGTGTATTGTGTATTTTTTGTAGTACCACTGACTAGAATTTTTCGGAATGATACATATCGGTTCTAAACTTTGATTAAATGTGTTCCGAACAATGATGAAGATGGACTAGTTAATTTTGGTGATGCTTCGGTATTTTTGTCGCTCGACTGTAATGGAAGGTACAAAAGGTGTTTTGGGAAAAGATTCCTATTGATAAACCAAATACATGGTTCTTTAAAAGCATTTTCCGTTGTTTCCACAGTCGCTACCTTTTCATATACTTCATTTATAAGTTCTGTAATACCATAAGCGGCAAACCTAAATCATATAATCTTTTTATGGGCAATTTGCTCAATTTTCGTGTCTCTCAATTCAAAGCTTGTTCTTATGTTACTTTAGATTACGCAGAGCTTTTTTCTATAACCATGGCTAAAATTCGTAAAGTAAAGATTATAAAATTTTACATAGTATGTTTGTGTGTTGTACAATAAAGACATTTATCTTAGAACTGGTATTAGACCTGACATTGTAAGCTTTCATTGCGGCATTTTGCAGATTTGTTGGTCGCCGAGATCATTGCTAATATTTATACAGTGATCAGTACCTTAATGTTGTCGATGTAAAAAACTAACTTCAAAAATTAGCTGAACAAACGGCTGAAAAATTACGGATCCGTTAGTCATTTAACCCACCCAGTGCTCTACATTTTAATCGCTTAAGTGAAGCGAGAATGAAACGCGTCAAAACCCATATTGCTCGAATAAACGGTAACTAAATATTGACGTATGAAGAATTTAGTACACTACTTGTTTAAATAGATTCATTTTTAAATTTGAGTCCACTGTATCCACTTAGCTCAGATTCCAAAGATCTACAGCCATTAACACCCAATGATTTTCTGCTTGTTTAACATGAGTCATTAGCCAAGAATTTTGTGAAAATGTTTTAACCAAACTAGGAATAAGTCGAAATAGGTGTAAACCAGAGTGGGAGATTTGACACCTCTTACTAATTCAGGAGCATCTCCTTTTCTTTTAAAAATCAGCATAGGGGGGATTTAAAAGCAGCATTACTACGACACGTAACAGATCCGTTGCCATGCACTAGTTTTTTGCCTCTAGCTATAACCTTCTGCATTCTTTTTTGACCTGATGTATACCCGAATTCGTCAATACCAAATATTGAATTTAATTTTATATTTCTCCAAAATATTATAAAACTTTTTCACTTTTTGTTAACGGCGTTTGTTCTCACAAGCGATGTAGATTTTGGTTATCTGACTGATAATTCTTTAGCGAACAGGAAAGAGAAAAAAGCGAGCAAGAACAATGTAACAATTGTATAATATTTCCATCCAATGATAACATGTACTATAACTAAGTTTACTTTAACAGCAATTATAAAAAATTAAAGAGTTTAATAACAAATAGGATAATTAACAAACTGTCACTTTTTGTGATTTAGGTTGAATCGAATAATAAAAATTGGCATAGCAAATAGAATTATTAGCAATCATTGCAAACTGCGAATTTAATCGGTTCACTATTTAGTTTACATGCAGTCGGGTCACATTAAGAATCGACAAATCGAATTAATAACACCGCTTAAAGAAAGAAAGTGTTCAAAAACTTACCCCACCGAAGTTCTTTGACAAGCCCACGTACGACGCCATTTTACCAATCTGACCCAGGCCACAATTAAATCGATCAAAGAAACTTGACGGATGTTAGATCAGCGCACACATGACAGTTGCACTAAACTACGCTAACGACGTTTTAAGATTTACTACTGGAAGTAAAAGTTTTAGTATAATCTACGATTGAATTCTTGAATGCTGTAGTTAGAAAATTATTAATACGGCGAAATTAAATTAACACAGGCTGAAAACCGAACATAGAAACATATAAAACACAAGCAAGGAAGTTGTTTTCCAGTACAATACTTGTAGATAAGTTTGATCGCTATACAAAAATTCTACGAGACAAGCTTCTGGAGGTTATTGACCACTGTTTCTATGGACGGCAAGAAGCAGGATTCCCTCGCATTAATAAATGTTGAGAGAGAGCCGCCTCAAACCCTATCAGACTTGCCAAAAGAATTCCAATTGTACTGAAGCACATGTTGACGCCATCTTTAAAAAAAATTCACCAGCAACCGTTGAACCGATTCACGAAATCGCCCAGTTTCGCCAAAACACTTCCCAAACCTTTCATAGCACCACCGCTAAAAACGCAAAGGGAACAACTAACAATCAGAACCAAATACAAAAAAGAATTTCTTACAGTAGGCGGAAAGCGTTTTGATAAAATCAAACGATCGCAGCGAAATCAAGAAAGAAAATGACCGAGTGAAAATTCCTTTCATTCGTGCTTTACCCCCTCCCCCCGCAACTGTTAATCAGGATTACGCATTTCTAACAGTGAAGCCATGAAACCGGTGGCGGCGTGAATTTTTATTCGAATTATTACTTATAGCGAATACATAAATAATGACAAATCATTTAGAGCTTTATTAAGAAATATATTCCGAGGTCAGAACTTTACAATGCAGTGCTATTGATACTTTAAACTGTTTATTATGACTTGTATTTGTAAAGTGCTTTTTAATATTGAGTAAATTAAAGAGAAACATTAAATATTTGAAATAATATCTTCTCAACAAAGAATAGAAATTCACCAAGTAGTTTGGCTTGAAACGTATTAGCTTGGTTTCAGCTTGAAAATCAAGCTTTTTAAAAATAGAAGCTTGACTAGGCTTGACCTTTGTGGATACATGCTTGGTATTGTTTTTAAGCTTTTCCAAGCTTTCAAACTTTTATAACTTTTTCTTGCTTCTTCCGCATAAGTAATTTATGGTTTTGAAACAAGTACCCCGTACGTTTTACAGCTCACTGCCACAATATAAACGATAAAAACAATTACCCAACTGCTAGCATAGGTTACTTCATAGCTTCGAACTGAAGTAAAGCGACAATGCGTCGTCTAGCATACCGAATTAATAAATAAACTCAAGTTTATAGTTACATTTGCTTATTCATCTAATTATTAATTTGATAATAAGAAATATACAATAAACATTTTATAGCAATACTAGATGTATTCAAGGCAGGGTAATAGCATTGGTAATATGCACAAAATACCGTCCTTGATTGTATTCATGATGCTAGGTTCGAATGTGTGTATACATGATTTTCGTTTGTTTTCTGATTGATTCCGAGTTAAGAGGTAATCTAGTACATAGCGTATTTTTGATAAACAACTACAATCTTAAGGAAAAGTTTTTTTGTGGCGTTAAATAATTTTTTTTCCGGGTTTGGTTTAAAGTGATACTTGTAATTAAAATTTTCAGGCGGGCTTTGTCTATACAAATAAATGAAAATTAAATGCTGTGAAATCCGTATTTTAAAACGTCTTCAAGTATTGCGTTAATGATGGTTCTCTTTAATTATCCGTCATCCACAAAATAGATTGTTAGTAAAATAATTACAGCAAATACCAATCTTCATTTTTTTGTATTTACACTAACCTAATTTAACAAAATGTACTTTTGTACTCGATTATGCTTATCTGCGATTGTAACCAAAACAAGGCTTCAGCCAAATAAAGAAAAAACGTTGCAATGTAAGAAGTATAAATTATAAATTTATCTTTCTTGGAGCTTAGTTTGACAACTTTCTGTTTTGTTATCTTCAGTTGACGCTGTTTGCTAAAGTTATTTGTGTCAATTGCCTTCGAAAAATATTATTTTGGGTTATAAATTTTACATTAAGATATTGGCTTGAAACTTGTTGGAAGCTTGAAAGCTTGATCTGTAAAAGCTTTACATGGTTAATATTGAACTTGGCTTGATTATTCAAAAGCTTGGTTTGATTTTTTGAAAGCTTGACTTGATTTCAAGCCAAGGTTTTGAAAACCAAGCCAAGCCTGTGAATCCTTAACAAAGAATGCTAACATAATATTCTCACTAGCACTTTAAACTTTTTTTTGTGCTTTTCACTGACAAAATAGTTACACTTTAGATGCTTATCATCGATTTTGTTGAAAGCAAATTTTCACACAAACTTTGAATCACAACTTGAATTTCTAAAGAATCAATTTTTTTGCACAAATATTTTATCTTTGTTTACTTGACACTATGCATGTTTTCTTTTTGTTATTATAAATTGTTTATATCGTATTGGCGACAATATAACCGCCATGAGTTAAATAAATTTGTGAAAAAAAAACATTTACTTTCTCTAAAATTTGTCTAATAAGTATACAAAAAATAACACGTTAAACACGTAAGAAAAGTAATTTTACCGTGATCGCGTAACTACCATTTTACTTAACTTGTATAACAATCTACCATTTTTGATATTGAATCGTATCAATCTTGTAACCAACGTTGTTCACATTTTCACAACGTTAACACGACCCAATTCCGGAAAACATTCATATTTTAGTATATACTCCAACTGTGGAAGAAGTAAGTTGTACAAGAAGTTAGTTGTTATTAGAGCAGTTCCATATAATTAAAGTAACCCCAGTTTACAGAAGATTCTTTTTTTAGTTTCTAACGTTATTAGGTTAATCATGTTTTACCGCTATTGTAATTAATTCTTGTAGACTGGTTTTGATAGATCTACTCTTTTGTGTTGTTTATTTAAATTTAAAGTAAAAAATAAGTATAAACCATGTGTTGTATTTGCATAACTAGAAAATAACAGTAAAGGTTAATCAGCAGAAGTTATAGTCTGTTTTGTAAATTGTTAATTGGAATCTATAATTTGACTTTATCAAATTGGAATTTTGTTATCGTAGTAAACTGGAACTAAAACAAAACATGGATTAATGTGAAATCACACAAGCATAAAAGCAGCATTTGTTTGTTAAAGTGTGAATAACGTTTTTGATCCAGTTTATTTAGATTATAATACATCACAAGATTTTTTAATGCGTAGACGAATTAATTTTGTCAGTTAACTACAATAAGACAATGTTTAAAATTGAAAGTTTAAATAATGCACTTCGTGCAAAGAAACTATTATAAATTATGTGTTTGGGTCGACTTCACCCACAAACCCAACATTCTTAACATACATTTGTAGTAATATATCTTGGTTAAATAATAAGCAAAAGTGAAACAATATCTTCAACACCCATCAAGTGAAGGTGATCGTGTTAAATTATTTTAACGATTTTCTCGTTTGTCCGCATTTTTTTCTTAATTTGAATTGCTTATAAAATCTTATATTTAGGTACAAGTTAGTTACTTTGCATTCATGCCTACGCCCAATTTTGTGTTGCTATTGTGACACCACCTACATTCTACAAATGATCTCATAAATAAATTATAATTCATTGTCATTTTATTTTTTAAATACATTTACCTTACTTAATTTGGCAAGGAATATTTTAATATACTTACATATATAACGATGTTTTTCAGGAACATTTATTCAGTTGAATAGGTTAAACATCAATGCAAATTTTGAAGATTGTCATTAACAGTATTTTTATAAAATACAAATTACTTTGGATAATTATTTATTGAATAATTAGTTAGTAGTTCTATACTCTTTATTGTTTATTTTTTTTTAACTTGGTTTTGCAAAGCTTAATTAATACTTCCAAATTAAGATATACGTACGTACTGTGTCAAAAAACAGTATTTGTATTGAAACGGTATCAGGTGATTTATTTCCTTTTACAATGAACTTAATTGGATCAAGTAAATAATTCATTTTTCGATTATTGTTTGTAATTCAAAACATTTTAATTTTTTATTGTGTGTAACTTAGATCAGAAATGTTGGCAAATCAAGAACTTCAATCACTTTAACACAATCTACAAGAAACGTGTATTCAGAAATTTTTACTGACTTTTTATCAGTGAAGAACATTGAAGGTAATACTTAAATTTAGACAATCATGACCCCGAAAATGTGTCTTAAATATTTTGTTAATGAATAATTTTGTATTTGGATTTAGCTCCATTTTTGAAAATTTTGCATTCGTTAATCGGAATAATAAATATTATTGAAAATTAAGAATTTTAAAAGGTTTGTAGAGCACTGTTTCTACAGTTTGTTCCAATTTCCTAATTACCTTATTAAAGCTGTTTGATGTCTTTTCTACCGTTTAGAAATTGGATATCAAACTAGTTACTCAAGAATGTGTAATGTAATTCAACATGTAATCTAAAACACGATATTGCAACGTGTTGTGTAACTAGCATAAAATTTCTAAAAGAATGACAATCGTCTCTTGAAGATAAAAAAAACGCGATGTTGAATTATTAAATTTTTTTGATGCTTCGGGAGTACATGAAAATGAAAGTTTGACATCATACATTGAACAGAAAGTCTTTTTTTTGTAATATTAAGAAATGGTACCAAAAAATAAATCGATTACTTTCTAAAAATTACTTGTTTTGTGTACGATCTTTTATAGAAGTGTTACTTTTCCTTTCAAACTTACATATGAAACTCATAACAATTAGAAAAACCAGTTTTGTTGTAAAATGAAAATACTGGGCCAGGAAACTTGTTTTATACTTTCAGTTTCGCTTAGTTTAAAACAGGCACGAGGATTTATCATTTTTTGGTTTTTATTTATTTATTGTTATACCATTATTAATGACAATAACATGTGTTCCTTTCTTTAAATAAACAACAATTTTTTATATCCAAGTAAATGGTTTGCGTAGTCGTTATGTTCGCTTTCAGATTTTTTATCGTTATTTTCTACTTTGTGTTTTTGTTACATATTTATTTAAATCGTTTTTTTGTTATTTTCGTTTGGTAAAAAAATAAAAAGTAACAGAGTAGGTTAGTAGTTGCTTCATATCGTTTTAAATAATTTCAACGCCTAGATAAATCGTTACAGATTAATTAAATGTTTGATGATAAATTGGTTGTAGTATATGTATTTTGGAAAAGCATGTGATGCAATGTATCGAATTTTATTACGTAGTTTTTAAACATGTAAACGGTAAATATTGCCAACCTAGATCTACTTACACTTTAATAAAATTGTCTGTTTATATTATTCTTCAATTATACACGGTTATGAAATTATTTTAATTAAACAGCAACATACATCAAAAAATTTTTTGTTGACTAATTTTTCTTAAAATCGTTTTTGTTGATTGATTATTAAAATTTATTGTAGTTAATAGAATCTTCTTTTAAAGTAAACCTTTAAATTTTTTGAAATAATGCTAAGTAACGGCATACTATATTTTAATCAGTTTAAGACGCTTTTTGAATTGTGTTAGGTACTGTTGCTTTTATGTATGAGTAATGTAAGTAAGTTACATAGCAATTTAAGCTTTTCGCATCTAAACTGACAATTAGCTTGACACTTACAAGTTAAAATAACTAAAGAAGGAAATTATACCGAATCGATTTTGCGTAACGTATGTATATTGTAATCTAAAAACCAAGTTAATTGCAATGTCACGAAACCTGAAGAAATCAAGAATTTAAAATACTTGGTTCATAAAAAATGTATTCTAATTTATATTGTTGATCTGCTACTAACTTCGTCATTTAGCATCGTACAGAGAAATTTATTAAAATGAGAGCAAATTCTAATTAAGATTGATAGTGGGTATCAGTCTGAATTAAATATTTAAAGTTTTAAATCCTCTTACATGCCAAAATACTCAATTTAGTATGCCACTAATATTTAAACAGCAAATTGCAAATGTGTAGTAAAAAAGTTGCGGTACATGGCGAATTAACAATTTTTAGTGTCATCAAAGAAAAGATTTATAGGGTGATTTTAAACGACAAATTTACGTTTAGACAAATTACCATTACAAGCAACTTAAAAAATTTAAATTTACTTTTTAATCAAAACTCATAGTCTAAAATATTTTAATTTTACATTTTCTATAATACACTAGATAACTTAGTAATAGATTATAGGATATCCAAAATCGGCCATTTGTAGGGTAGGCAAAATGTGCCTTTGTATAAATGTCAGTATAAAATGTTAAGTTCTCTACTCATTTCTATTAAAAAGCTACTTGTTTTAAAATATTTTTGTTAATACGGGGAGTTTAGTTTTCGTTGGGCAGTATAAAGTTACATTTTTTTAACTAGCAACCCATCCATTTATTTATGCTGTTTGATGAAAGCTTAATTAAATTTTTTAAATATATTGTGGCTTTGTAAATTAATTAAAAATTTTTAAAAATGCAGTATTAGAAAGAAATTGTCAAAAAACTGGTGTGTTTTGAAGTTTTAGAATTTGTTTTTGTAAATTCGTAGATGAAAGTCAGAGGTACTTAAATAGTCTAAACGAGTTTTTTAATTCACCATACTTATTTTGCATGAGCGCTAATTTTCAAATTTTTCAAATTGTTGAAACTATTTTTTTTTAAATGTCACCCTTGATTTCTTTTAACTGTTTATAATGTAGTTTTTAATGCTCCATCGATTTCCACAAGTAATTTTTTTCTCCTAACATCTACAGTTATCGAAATAGTTATAAATTTTCAATTAAATCACAACAAGCAGGTTTATTTTAGTAGGCATTGCATCTAGTAAACAAAAAACACAAAGAAGGAGACCATTAAAAAACCATCAAAAATTAAAAAAATATTAATTTAGCAGGTGTTCAAAATTTTGCCCATTTTGTTGAAGGCACGTCTCAAGTTGTTCGTTCCGCTCACAAGTGTTAATATATTAGTGATAAGGACGAACGAATACGTACGCGAGGATAGAAGTGAAAAGTGTGCGGTCGTGTATAGACGCTAAATAAAGTGTGTGTGCGCTAAGAACAATTGTTGGCTCAATCACCAAAAAGTGAGTAAAACTTAATTTAAGTACAAGACACAATATCAGAAAAAACGCATTTGTCCACCGCGACACAAGTCTTTGCCGTAAAGATTCACGCACCTTTTGTAATATCTCGTGTGTGACGTTAGAAAATGCGGTTCTTATTCTGTTTTTCATTGCCTCTTTTCTAGTAACTGTGTCAAACAATTATTTAAAAACTCCACATATCTGTCTACATTTAAAATACTATCAAGAAGTAAGGAATTCCTCCCCATATATTGACCGTCCATCTATGTAGATGATCCAAATCTCTTAAAATATGAGGATTGATTTATCATAGTAATGAAAATTACGACGTTTTACTCGGCCATTATTATGAAAGGTAAATAAAACAGTGGGTATAAAGTCAAAAATAATAGTGGGTACCTCATTAAGTTTGTTTAACATCCACACTCAGAAAGTTCTTCTTGAGCTAAAATCCTCTATAGTTAACTTTTAATGTAGTTCAATGTGATAAGGATGATATTTATGACTTTTTAGTACTCTTCTTACTGAAGCAACACTAAAATCTACGAATTTACAAAAAAAAATTTAAAACTTCAAAAAACACCAGTTTTGTGATAATTTTTTTCTAATACTGCATTTTTAAAGAAATGGCTCTAAAATGGCAACGCCAGAATAAATTAAAAAAATTAAAAAAATATTTTTTGTCTAAATTCAGTCTTTATCCAACAACATAAATAAATTGATGGGTTGCTAGTTAAAAAATGTAACTTTATGCTGCCCAGCGAAAACTAAACACCCTGTACAAACAAAAATATTTTAAAACATGTAGCTTTTCTAGAAATGAGTAGAGAACTAAACATTTTATGCTGACATTTATATGTACAAAGGAACTAGAAACCGAGGGCGGAGGAATGGCGAACCCTGTATATAGTTTTGTTTAATAGTAGATAGAGATATTTACTAAGATGGTAACCATTACTATATGTCTCTACAATCACATAACACTATTTTGCCTATCCTACAAATGGCTGACTTTGGATTTTCTATAATCTATTACTAAGCTATCTAGTGTATTATAAGAAATGTTAGGTTAAAATATTTTACACCATGAGTTTATTAATAACCAAAATTAAATAATTTAAGTTGTTTGTAATGGTAATTTGTCTAAGCGTAAATTTGTTGTTTAAAATCACACTATAAATATTTTATCTTGTGACACTAAAAATTGTAAATTCGCCATGTACCGCAACTTTTTTACTACACAGTTGCAATTTGCTGTTGAGATATTAGTCGCATACTAAATTGAGTATTTTGGCATGTAAGAGGATTTAACACTTTAAATATTTAACTCAGGCTGATACCCACTATAAATCTTAATTAGATTTTGCTCTCATTTTAACAAATTTCTCTGTACGATGCTAAATGATGAAGTTAATAGCGGATCAACAAAATAAATTAGAATACATTTTTTATGAACCAAATATTTTAAATTCTTGATTTTTTTAGGTTTCGTAATCTTTTAGATTATTTAAGTACTTTTGACTTTCATTTACGAATTTACAAAATCAAATTCTAAAATTTTAAAAAACATCAGTTTTGTAACCATTTCTTTCTGATGCTGCATTTTTAAAGAAATTGCTCTAAAATAGTGACGCCGCAATCAATTTAAAAAATTTAAAAAGCATTTTTCATCTTAATTAAGCCTTTATCGAACAGCATAAAAAATTGATCGGTTGCTTTTTAAAAAAAATGTAACTTTATGCTGCCCAGCGAAAACTAAACACTCTGTATAAACAAAAATATTTTTAAAACATGCAACTTTTCAATAGAAATGACTACAGTACTATATAGTTTATGCTTGTATTTATACAAAGGCACTAGAAACCGAGGTCGGAGTAATGGTCCACCCTGTATATCAAATTAATATTTTTTCTTAAAACTAGTTTGTAAGACACCTACAAGATGGTAGTTATTATTATATGTCTCTAACGCAATCACATTCAAGCTGACTAATACCATAAATTTCTACCTTACAAATGATTGATTTTAGCTTCACTTTTTTATTTGCAACTAATACTCGAGTTAGCGATCTAATAAATTAGTGGTATGGATAAACATCTTTAATTTTAACCAATTGAGAATAGTCTGTGTAAGCTTTAACCTAAATTACACAACATTTCTGTTTTATTTGTTTTAAGTTTAGCATCGACCTAACAAATAACTATTGTACCCATCGAGTAGAAAGAACTATTTTGCTAGTACTCGAAAAAGCTTTTAATATTATGTGATACACGTTTTTTGAGACAATAAAACATTGTTATAAAGTTATTTAATTTTATAAAATGTTAATTAAACGCATTTAAAAAAAATAATACTTTAATTCTGGCATTTTTTAATAATGTTTATATATTTTTTTCTTAACTGGATATACATTTGTTTTTCTAGTTATATTATCTTTAATTTATTTTTTAAGTATAAGAGGTACATTACTATTATTTTGGAAATTTCTCAAACAGAAAAAATGTTTGAATAAGTATCCGTCACGGTTTGTACAATAATAAATTTATCAAGGACTCAAGATTTCTATTCATAGACATTTTAATGAAATTGCAGTGCTTTTTTATTGAAACCGCAATTTCCATTTCTACTTAGTTTTGCATCAATCCTTTTTTATCCATTGAACTTTATGTTGAAACCGGAAAACCTATCAATGCGGATATAGTAATGATCTAAGATTTCATTGAACAATGCAAATTGATACATTTAGAAATTGAATAATTGCAATTTCTATTTACGCTACGGAGATTTCAATTAATAGTATTAATAAAATATGCGATCATGTACTTTTTACTATAAAAACAATAACAATCAAGTGTTATATAATTTTTAGAAGGAAATTTTAGCAAAGTATTAATAAAGCTATGTTGATATAAACAATTAAAAGTTGAAATTTGTACTTGTTTAAAGGAGCCGTATAAAGTTGGGTTTATACAACAAAAACTTAAGCATAACAATTAACATAAAATTATCATTTGAATAAAGAAATGGTGAAAATCGCGGAAAACGTAATCTCAATAATGAGTTTTAAAATAAATACAAGCAACTTTTAAAGAAACCTAAAAGCAAGGATTTACTTTAAAAGTTTATTAATAATACTCGCATAAGTTTCTAATCAAGTAGGCTTTGTTGATTGAGCAATATCGATTTTCACCAAATTTTTTTGCAAGTTTTCACTAATTTTATTATTTTTGCAATATTTCTAGTTTTTATTACATTCTTTGATCTTTTGGTTTTTTGTTAAAGTAGAAACTTTGTTACGTAAGGAATAAATTACAATTAAGTAAAATTAAAATAGTTTATTTAAATTTAAAAAAACATATTTGGAAAATTATTTACTTCTGCCGTTAATTTAATTTGAAAATTATTAAGTAATTTAATGATATGTTGAGTTTGAAACTAAAAAATGATTTAATGAAAGTGGCTAATGATTCTTTCATTTTCAAGATCAAAGCCAGTTGAAATATTTGCGTGTCATATAAATGTTAACGTTCCATGCTTATTATATACCAGTTACTTATGTCTTATAAATTAAAAATTATTTCGTAATTAGAACACGTTAACAACTAATCGTAGTTAAATGTTATTTTTAATACCTAACTCTTTGATTGTACAATTGTTTGCAAGTTTTTCACAGTTCTTGACTAACGTAAATTAATGACTGTTAATAATCTATAATCATCTAAATAATTGCTCTGTTAGGATTTGTTTACTAGTATGTTATTTATTATTGTATTAGCATGTAATTATATTTGAGTTTTATTTACATTTATTAACATTTTTTTATTTTGGACTGTTATTCAACAGCTGTAATTAGTAAGCTACAACACAATTCAAAACAATCTCTAAATTTAAGTGGTGCTTTCCTTTCTCTAAGTTGGTTTTACATTGCCGCCCTTGTATTATTAAGTAATTATTAAGGAGCAGACAATGTGTTAAAAAAATATTGAATATGGTATATAATACATATATTTTAGTAAAGGTTTCTATCGAATCAAATTCAATTTATTTGACAAACGCGTTCGAAAAACACTAATTTAAATTGTTTAATGCTTATTATCGTATTTGTTGTGATTATCCATATTAATATACAGGGTTATTAAAAAGTATACAGACGGCGATTTATTGTCGTCAATATTCATTTTAGGAATAATTATTCAATACAAAAGTTGTTTATGTAATTTTTATCTACAATTGGAAACGCCTTTTGTTTGGATTCTCGATACAGCTGGACGAGTCAACATTCCCAGGAAACGAAGCTTTACTTTTAGTTTATGTGAGATTTGCAAAAGAAGAAAAATTTTACCAAGAATTGTTATTTGCTAAATGTTTGGAAACTGATACGAAAGGTGAAACGTTATTTACTGAATTAAAACGATTTTTTGATGTAAAAGCTATACTCTTGACTAATATCATCTCCGTTGCTATTGACGGTGCTCAGGCAATGGTAGGACGACACCGAGGCTTTCTGGTATACTTAAAACAAGCTATACCGAATGTATTATCGCTACATTGTGTCATTCGTCGACATCATTTTGTCGCAAAAACGAACGTTTGCATGAATCACTACATTATGTCATTAGAGCAGTTAATAAAATCAAAAGGAATGCCTTAAATGAGAGATTATTTGCTCAACTTTGTTAGGAAAATTATGATGACTATAATCGTTTACTACTTAACCCAGAAGTACGTTGGTTATCTAAAAGTGCATGTTTGGATCACTCTTTGACTAACTGTTGGAATTCCTGGAGAGTAAAGGCAACGATTTGCAGCAGAATTTAATTATTTCAAAAACTGACATCGCTTATATTTGATTGATTTATTTGCCAGATTTAATGAGACTAATTTAAAACTACAAGGTAACACGTTAAATTTAATCAAAGCTAAAAATGTAATATCTGCATTTGTTGTAAACTTTTTGCTGTACAAACAAAACTTGGGAAGAGGAGTTTCCAAGTTTTTCAAAACTGAAAAATAGAGATGAATATTTTTTTGCTTATTGTCAACACTTAAGGGCGCTTCATTTGGACCTTAATCAAAAATTTGAAGACTTCTTCTTCTTCACTTGGATATTCCCGACTGTGTGTTGAACCCTTTTGCAAGTAGTCAAACTCAGAGCACAAATACAGATGCATACATACTAATACATGAGCAACTTATTAAATTATCCACAAATGAGGAGCTGAAACCAATATTTAAACAAGAATACGACAACTTATGGTTAGAAAAACAGATCCCAATTTTATATCTAGCATTATGGGTTAATTTTTGCAGAAACTGTTGATTGCTTTTTGTCTTTTTATTTGATATAACGTAAATTTAGAGCCGTTATGAGCCTTATCACTAAAAAAAAGAAAGTCATTAAAAAAGAATTTTGTATTTTAATACTAAAGTTCCACTTTTAATAAATACTTTTTCAACAAAATGTTTTATTTATATTTTATTTTTTATTTACCATTCAAGGCATTAAAGTTAAATTTGTAATTTTTCTATTATGCATTTGTGTAGTTTTTTTACTCAGTAGTCCGTGGGAAAGTTTTGACTGTGAAAAGGGGTTTGTGGACCAAAAAAGTTTGAGAACCATTGTTCTAGATGAAGGTAAACGGGAAATTATAATTTTTTTAATAACGGAATGAAAACGTCTAAATAACGAAAGGACGTCAGTGCGCACTAGTTTATTTTGGTTCTGAAGATCTCTACTGACGCAAACTTAGCTTGTACACTATGCTATACACAGGACAGTGCACACAACTGTTTCTTCAAATTATTGATGTATAGGTGTTAATATTTTGCATTATTGTGCTGCGGTTTTGTTTTTTGAAAAACTCTGTACTCGAGACTATTTAAAACAGAAGTTGTATGAAAAGAAGTCGCTAACACGTTATTTTCTATTATTCTGAGTTTTTTAGTTTTTGTATTCCTTAGTTATAGTTAAAGGAATGGTTAAGCAAGATCCAGGTTACGTTCTAGGATACGTTAAAAAAGCGTAACTTAGACAGATGAATAACAATCAGTAACTAAAGTGAGGATAATTTGTAGATGATTAAAGTTATTTGAATGTTCGAAGACATCTATGCTCTAAGATTTTTCTATTTAAAAATAATGGAAATTTTTCGTTCATTGAAGATTTTTTTTAGAATAAAGATTCCGAATTGGGTTTAATGATGGAACCACCAGTTTTGCCAATCTTTCGCTGCTATGATGTTTCAAAATACAAAAATTTAAAAGTTTTAAAACGCGTTCTATATTAACAAATTCACAAAATTTACAAAGTTTATGTTTTTTATTCTGGTGGTATTAGGTTGATGTCATTATCCGAATCGAAGTTGTCATACTTCTTAATTTTGATGGTTTTTCTAATCTGAACCAGAAGTTTCGAGTTTTAGCTAAAATTGTTCGTTGCCCAAATTTTAGAGTTTAGTATAAGAAATGTTCTGCGACAACCGACTTTTGTTTCCGCTTTGTGTTATTTTATCCGGGTAGCGATGTTGTGTCCTATTTGTTCTACATGTGCCAGCCAGCCTGCATCTTTGTATTTTTAATGCAATCTGGCTTGCCTCACACTATCTCGCGTGGAGTAAAAAGATAAAATCAGCTTATAATACAGTGTGTAGTAATACAAGTTATCTTTGTTATTTTGTGGTTTTTACTTCTGTTTAATGTCTTTTTCGTTTTTTTGTTCAACAAATACAATATTGTATTCACGTTACTATAATTTTATATTGTTTGAATAAATAGAAACAATAAAGTCTTTAGGTTTAGTTTTATTACCATTATAGGAAATATTGAATTAAAATTTATTGTAAATGTGCTTTTACGGATTATATGAAATGTCTACAACTTCTATTAATTTTTAATATTTATTTTTCTCGATCGATGAGCATTGGTTTTTGTCTTCGTATTATGTTACTGTAAGTTTAATGCTATCTAATTTGGAATTCTTCCTGTTTATTTTTTGAAAACATTAATTTTATTGCAAAAACATTAAAATATATTACCGTATTTGCTGTGAAGATTAATTATTTAAATTTGTTTTACAGTACTTATAAAACGAAATTTTGAAATTTTATGATACGTAAAGGTGTGTATCCATCCATTAGTAGCCTACGCGGTACTTTACAAATGTATAAAATTCTTTTTAAAAAATATGGTAACGTGTTGAGTAGTGAAACCTGTTTACCACGATTGTTACATAAAATTACGTGATCAAATTATACTTAAAAAAACTCGATCAAAATGCTTTTTAGTTATTGTACCAATAATTAATTTCATAAGATTTGCAATTGATTTTTATGTTTTTTATATAATACCGTGAACTATAAGAAATGTTTTAATGAATTGTGTTAGAATTTTTAATTTTATTAATTTTTGGTTATATAACATTTAAAATAAATGAAAATAGTTTTGAGATCAATTGAGAAAACAGTTTTTATTTTTTTAGAATTTGACAACTAGAGTGGGGTTTTTTGTAGTAATAGCTGATTTAACGAATTTTTAGGTTAATGTTTGATGAGCGTTGGTAGCAGTCAACTTTTTCTTTTCCTTATTCATTACGAAGGTGACATTGTCAACGTGTTTTAAGTAAACTAACTATTCCTGAAGCAATGGATGCAAAATCTGATGTTCCCAGGCGACCTGCACTAGGAGTCAATGTGCACTTGTAGACATAAGTTTTTTTTAAGTAAATTTTATTTTATGCTTAAAATGTCACAAACAACTTGCTTTATGCTTAGCTTGTCAGTATTTTTTTCTGCCTCTTGTTAATTTATCTCTTGCTATTTTTACTGTTGGTCCTCTTTATTGTATTAATACACATGTTCCATTCGTACCTTTTTATTGTTATCTAAACATTTATATTTTTTATATTACAAGTCTTTATTCTGTTCTTTATCATACATTGCTTTGTTTTTACTGTATATGTTAATTATTTAGTAGACTGTATATACTCGGTGACATTGAAATTGCAACACTAAAAAGGGGTGGGAATTTTATGACCAAACTTTGCAAGAAGGTATAGCTACTAAGAGGTAGTAAATGATAAAAATTTTATTCAAATGGATAAAGTGGTAATGGCAGATCTGACGTTTTTTTCTTTAATTTCTACTACTTCAAGATCGTGTTTATTTCGTGCTTGTCTTAGTTAATGTATATATTGTTATACGTTGTCGTTCTTTTTTTAACAAGGGTGGACTAAGGAAGGTCAGAATTGTCGTAGACAAGGAACCGTGGGGACCGTATGTGGCGCAGGACCGCCATCTTGGACCTAAGGCAATGAGAGGCCGATTTTCCAGTACCAGATCTATCACCAATCAATGGTTAGGTAATGAAGGTCATCGTGCAAGCCTTCCAAAAATTGACCGTCGAATCAGAAGTTTTGGATTGCAATGCTATAGGTCACATCGACGTTTGAAGTGGTGTAGGTTGCGACTGTACTGAAATCTGGAATAGCATAGGTAGCTTTTAGTGAAGAATACCGATTTTGTATGGGGATGCATGATGGTCGTATGAGAGTCAAACGAAGACTTGGGGAACGGTTCAATGTTTAATTTTCTATTGAGCGGCATGAGCACCACACTATGGTGAGTATTGTATGGGGTGTTATACCCTATGGGAGAAAGTAACGTTTGGTATTTATCCGAGGCAATATGAACGCCCGGCGATATGTTAGCAAGGTGGTAGAACCCCATATTCTTCTATTTCCTCAACAATTGGAAAATCTACTTTTCCGGCAGGATAATGTCCGTCCTCACATAGCAAGTCACTTTATGGACCAATTTTAAGAGGCCAAGGTTAATCTCTTACCATGGTCACCCAGATCTCCTGAGCTTTTGCTTATTGAACACGTGTGGGACATTATGGGTGGAAAACTGAAAAATTTAAATCATCCTTTACAGACACAGGAAGCTTTTAGGCATGAGTTGCTTTGGATACAATAACTTAAAAGGAAATCGACCCCTTGCTTGAATTGATGCCACGAAGAGTGGGAGAGTGTGAAACCAATAATACACATTATTAAATAAACATTGTGTTCATCTTTATTCTTTTTCTTTGAAATTCTAATCATTTACTACTTCTGAGCAAATATTCTATGCTAATGGTTAATAACTACATTACAAGTTTACATTTAAAAAAAATTACTGGTTAAATTGTCATTAGCAGCGGCGTATCGTTTAATATTTAACAATATCCGTATCTTCTGTGTATGTCGCATTGCATATTTTAGATTTTTGCCTATATGTTTGTTTCGTCAGATCGTGGCATTCAGGCAACGTGCTATTTTTGACGTTTTCAACATTTGTTATTTAATTTTTTTTCTATATTGTCGTCACTGTTTATCAGAACTCTAAGATAGCTGATTTATTACCTACTGGATTTTGTTCTAGTTCGAATCTACATCTTAGTGGTTTGCGGAGATTACCGTACATTTCGTTTTTTGGGCTGAAATAATTAAATAGTCATATCAAAAAATGTTTGCAGTTCGATTGAACATATAACATCCTTTGTAAGTAATTTCTGATTTTGGTAATCTTCTTGTCGCTCATCCTATAAACCTTTTCAATTTTGACGTTACTTATTATTTTATTGTTAATTGTTTGTCAGAATAAATTGCTAACGTTCAATTTTCTCTTTACTTAGATGTAATTACTACGTAAGTCTGGATGTGTTTTTTTTGTGTTTTGAAATTCAACTACGAAGGTTTATCGCTGGTGGATAAACCTGCGGTTATCGCTCTGATCTCTATATAATATGGATGGCTTATAATTATAAGAAAAATAATAAAATATGAAGTTAGACTCGGGTTAAATCAACACCTCACAATATTGAGTTGAGAACTAAATTGAACGAAACAGCGCACGCGTCAAATGAAGTAAAAAATGCACTATGAAAATGAATTATTGGTAATTTTTGAAATATTAAAAAATTAAAAAAATACAATACACTTTGCTTATTCGAATTACGGATAATATTATCAGTAGGCCAATTTTTGAAATATTAAAAAATTAAAAAAATACAGTACACTTTGCTTATTCGAATTACGGATAATATTATCAGTCGACCAATGTTATCACTTCATTAAGCTACGGGCCGGGCGTATGCTACTACATTAAAAAAACATTGTTTATAGTAATCATAGTTTTGGTCTATGTTAACGATTGTCTTCTCAAATTTGTTTTTATACATGAACAATAACCTATATCGCATTAATTTTTTAGCTGAATTTTTATACCATCTGCTTAGAGTAAAAATTTAATTATTATACCTTAAAAACACTTGATTTGCACATTTAGCTTGATTTTTGTGGTATTATTTAATTGTTCCAGTATGTTGACTCACCTACGTAACATTACCTTATTTAAACATCTGTAAATACGTTATCATTTGTAGAGTACTTGAAAAGAATGTGCAGTTCTTTGAATAACAACTCAATTCAACTACGTCTTATTTGATAACATTATTTTGTATTTATTTTAATTTTTAGTATCAGCAAATTACTGAGAAGACATTTCTAATACTTAAAACAGTGAATTAAATATCATAGCTTGGTTTTTGATTATTTTTTATTAAAGGTGTCAACAAACTATTTAATGCAACAGGCTCAACATTATGATTTTTTAGAAATGTTTTACTAAAACTTTTATTTTGAAAAGGCTCTAATTTCATTTTCTAAATTAACAACCTGTTAATCAGATAGTATATACTGAATGTTTACTGTTCTCTAACCAATAAAATTTTACTTGTTTTTTTTAAATATCGGATATTGTTATCATTCAGTTATTGTTATCAAAATCAACTCCTAATGTGATTCTATTACGCGGCGTGCATTGTATTATTGTTTATAAAACAACTAAACTGACACAAAAAAACTTGTTTTTTCGTATGTAGTGTTTTATTAAATGTTTTATTGTCATTCTCATTTTAGTTCCTCTCTCAATAACAAGTGGCGCTTAAAACGTCAATGGTAGACTACAGTATCAGATATTCCGATTAGATAGAGATCAGTGGCTTACTGCTTATTTTAGTAAATATTGCGTTTATAGTAAACCTGAGATAGTTAAATACTAACCTTTATCTCAATTAAATGTTGGTGATATTTTCACAAAAAAATTCTAAGTTTGCTGATAGTTTTTTTGGCTAACAGTTGTGTACTATTTTTTTCTTATAGTGTTCTTTATTATGGGAATGTTACGGTCTAATTTATAAGATTCGAATAGGCATAGAACCTGGCACTCAAAAAAACTGGGTGGTACTGTGTTATGGACTTGTCATTTTCTGTTTTTGTGAGAGATAGACGTAGTTTTCAGTAACTTGTGACCAACTTAAATAATAATTTATATGTTTGTATATACAAAGTGGTCACTTTTGAAATGGCACTATTGAGATACTCTAAATCGTTAGAGATACATAGATGGTTAAATTACAAAAAAAATTGTAAGTTTTTATTCTTATCAATGATGTAAAAATAAATTTGAGATATCTCAGTTTTTTCCTGAAATAGCTTGAAAAAATCAATGTACTTTGTTTTTTTGTTTAATTTATATTTTTGTTATTACCTCATTGCATTAGAAGAAATCTAGCAAATTTACATAAGTCGGTATCGGCTATCTACTGAACTTTTCAATAATTTTCTAAGCCTAATCTTCATGTTTTTATCGCCAACTTTTGGTTTTTTTATAGCCGCTATTTTGCATTTTTATAAACTTCATTATTGTTTATTTATAATTATTGTTAAACATAGGGGTTGTTATTCGTATTTACTCATAATGGTAAGATATTCCGTTAATTAAAGAGTAGATATGTATAATATTTATATTCTAAGCCATCGTAATTTAGTGACTCCTTTGTAGAATTACGCAGCAGTGTATCTCGAAAGAAGGCAACCAAATAGGATTATATTTCAGCATTTGAATATTTACTTGAATAAGTTTGGTACTCTACACAAAGTAAACCATCGTCTAGTGATTGAAACTTCAAATGAAATAAATGTGTTGGAACATCTTAATATAAATCTGACGTTCAAAAAATTCTGAAGAAACAAAAATACCATGATTTCAGGTTTAATATGTTCAAAACTTGCATCCAGGAGATGCACCCAGAGACTATGGTCTGACGAAACTTTATTAACCAGTAGCGGAATGTTTAATAGAAGACATAAACATTTTTATGCTGCTGATAATTTTCACCTAATCTAGGAAGTAATGCCGCAAATTTGTTTCTCCGTTAATGTTTGGTGTGGTCTTTTGAACGACCAATTACTAGGCCTGTTTTTTATTCCAATTCGTTTAACTGGTCAATCTTACCTAGAATTTTCAAGAATGTAAAACATTTACAAGCACAAATTACAAAAGTATTTCAGTCCATCGTGCCAGTAAGAACTCAAAATGCATCAAGGATCATTGCTGTGTATATAACATATGAGAAGACGTTTTAAACACATCTTGTAGTTTTAATGAGTTAAATTCTATTCATTTGTTATTTCGTGTCAACTAGATGTGGACAATAAATTGAACTGATTTTTTTAAGTAGTTAAGTAAAGTTAAATGACCCATGTTTCTTACATAATTTAATTCGTATTTTTTTTCTCTATTCAACAATATGAAATAAATTCAAATACATCCGTTTTTTCAAAACATTTCAGCTCGGTTGCTATTTCAATTTTTTTTTAATTCTTGATGAGAATGAAAACGTACAATTTTTTTGTAATTTAAGAAACGGTGTTATCTCTACTGGTTTAGGGTATCCTAATGGCGTGCATTGCAAAATGGACCACGTTTTATTTGTTATTCTTACAATATTTAAGCGGATTGCAATTCTATTTCATTTGGTTTAGTTGTGCGTTTTTATTAATTTTTTTTATTATTAATATAGTCTGTGTCTATTGTTGCGAATCGGTAAGATTTGAGGAGCACGAAATTCCGCCACTTACAACTGAAATATTGTTGCCTTTTTTGGGATTTCAAAGTTTTCTGTGTCGTTGCAATATTTTCGTTTGTATAATAATATCATATTTTTATTATTAAAAGTATTTGCTATTGCAATAATTTTATTAGATAGTATACAAGTCACTTGATTTTTGATTTGAAATCAGTATCTTGAATTTTAAATTTAATTTAATAACAGTGAAAAGGTTTCAATAATTCTAGGAAAAATTGCATATAGACTATAGTTGAGAAACTTATTATAACCATTGCCACTTATCTGCCGCTTAAGTTATAATAATACACTTCTTCACCTTTGTATATAATAATATTTTAGTTGTACCTAATATTAATATTTATTGTATAAACAATACTAATATATTAGTTGGACTATTTATACAATTAAGTATTAATTAGTTGTATTTATTTTTATAATACACAAAGAAATAAATTTTTGTTTGCATGAGATTTTTATGACTAATTAGAAAATATGCGTATTATTGTTTTAATATCAAGCTATCATTTAAGTAATTTTATATAATTTTTTTTTGTTCAATTTGTATGTTAATCTTCACTAACATGCGAGCTACTCCTTTCACTTCGAACGCATGCTACTCTTTATTTACACATTCTAATTACTTATAAATGTTGCAATAACGTTGTGTGAAGTATATAATTTTTTCTATGCTACATTAAAAAGCGTTCCCGTCCATTTCTACTTGATTCTACCTATGTTATATTACACGTATTTATTTTGGTATAGAATTTTTTTGCACTATTGATACTATTAGATGACGATTTTTTTCATTGGTTATTTAATTATTATATTCTATTAAATCCATTACATTTCTTTCAAAAATAGGGTTAATTATAAATTATATGTTTTAAATTACACAAAGTCTTCTCTACAGTTTCATATTTATTTAAACTAATACAAGCGACATGTTATTAATATAATTTTGGTTTGACTTAATATTTTGTAAATTTAGAGACATGAAAAAGACATACATCGGAATATAATGCCGCCTGTATTTATTAAATACAATTCACGTAAAAAAAAGTTTTTTTTTTGGTTAAGATTTAAAAATTAATTAACCTTAGCTACCATAAAATAAAATAATAGTTTTTTATTCGACTAAAGAAAATTCTTTTATTATTTTGGTACAATTTACCTTGGACGTCTTACGGTCGCATTAATTAATTCTTATTGCCATAACATTGAACTGTTTCTTACGTAAGTTTATACTTTCAATCGTTAATCGGTGAAAGAATTAAAAAAATATTTGTGCCAACTACAAAGCATCTGTTGCTTTAGAAGTTACGCATATTTAATGTATGGTAATAAATTGTTGATTGAATGCGTTAAAATTATTATTTTTTAGTTCAAGGTACGTTATGTCAAAGTAACTAAATCAAAGTGTTCTCATTTGTGTACTAACGTCTACATTGCTTAAGTTCTTTAATAATTTGAGTTGATTGAAATTGAACGGTTTAATTTTTGCAATAACTGATAACAATATTTTAATTTGTATAAAAATGTAGCATAGAAGTACGAATAAATTAACAGTTAATTTAGATATTAAAATTTTACGTCTAGCAATATTAGCGTTTTTTTGGGACTGTGCAATAACTTTACAACATTTAATTTTAAATTAACGTCATAATTTTAACAGTATATTACCTCAATTTATCAATGTAAGGTTTGATTGATGGATTTTTTTTAATAATTATTATGAAACTAATACGCACCTTTGAACTCGAAAACAAATTAGTAATGGACTACTAAGCTTATTGGTATAGTTGTTAATTAATTAGGTTTTTATGTTTTTGGTAGCTTCTAAGTTTTTAATTGTAGTTTTGAGTAATTTTGAATCCATTGCTTACGGTTGATGCAAACATTTTACTATCACAGAAGCATAACTATATTCATTTTGTTTGCCTGCATTTATAGTTTTATTTATTTATTTTTGTATTGAATATTTAATAACGTACGTACTAAGAAATACAGTGATAATACCAATAACGAGGTAAACATTGCGAGTAAACATCTTGAATAAATAAACAGTTGGGTTTTTTCTTTTTGATTTAACTTGCCTTTCTCAATTGATCGCATCTTTTAAGGGACTCGAAAAAATAACATTTAACAAACAGTTATTTCGTTTAACTAAACTTTAAATAAAGTTTAACAATTTAATGGAAGTAAATAAAATGTGTCGTATGCGTAAGAGGTTTTTTCAAAAAAAAAAGTTAAATTAGTAAAATTCTAATTTCTCCCGGATATAGGAATAACATACAGAGGACCTTTGATCATACATGCGTACAAAGCTTTCTATATACACACACTCATGTAATTACATAAGTTTACTTATAAGGCGATAAAATTAGTTTTAATGAATTTTTTGCATTTATTATATTGATTTATATTATTAGATGCGGCGGTTATGAAAGCGCATTTTAATAGCCGTGTGCTTAATCGAATACGAGAAACTAAACAAATTATTTATATTGTTATTTTGCATTTGCTGTTATTATGTTTAATTTATATTTGAATAATTTCTAGACAAGACTATTTTTTAATTCCACAAATTTCAGCTTTAATTAAGAAATATTGCATCTATATTTTATAGAAAGGAAACAAACATAAAAAAATATTTTTTTTTGTTATTGTTGTTTGTTGCCGTTTGTTTGTTTTTCTTAATTTTGTAGGTCATCTTTTATATTTAGAAAAACGTTGATTGACATGTTTTTGATTAACTGTAATCATAGAAGAATTCTCAATTGGTGCAATCTATTAAACAAGTTGACAAAATTGCAGATCTGTATGTATTTTGGTTATGTTTAAAATTAAAAAATGTTTGGAACAATTTTATTTTAAGTACTATGTACGATTACTATAAAATGGTATCGGTACATGTACAAATTTTAACAACGGTTTAGCTTACGTTTCGGTTATATTTAAACATCGGTTTTTGTATTTTCTGTGTTTTCTGCATCGAATTAATTAAACACAAAATTAATTGAGAATCTGTATGTATAATTGATGGTTATTCAATAAAGCTTTCCCGGTAATTCATTATGTACTTCGTTTTTGTTATGTGCTTTTAAATTCTTTAGTTGATTCAAATACTTTGCATGTAATTATTTTTGATTTTATAATATCAGAAATGTAGTGTATAAAATTTTTTTCATCATATATTTTGACGTAATCGCTTTACAGTGCCTTATAATTTTTTACATGCATATTCTCTTCAACTAAAGACGACAGTTAAAGGCGACATTTTTATAAATAAATTTTCTTTAAGTGCAAAATTATTAGTGTCAAAATGCTTGTTAAAAGTGTGTTTTAACATGTGTTAAACCCAAGCCGTAAGTCAAAGTTTTTACTGTGGCACATCATAAAGACAAACTTTACACAATGTTGGTTTTTATTTGCTTAGAGACTGCGTTTGCAACAAAACAAATAAAACTCACAAGCAGGAACTTTTCTGTTTACTTTAAGACAAAACTGACAATTTATGATAAAAAATGCACACTTGCGAAATAATTTACGTTTTCCTTTCATTTTCTAAAACGTAACTTTCTTAGATTAACATAAGAGCGAGTAAATATAATATTGACAATATTATTTTTGTGGAACATGAGAGAAGGTACTACTTACAAATGTGAGAGCAAGTTTAAAGCGTTTAATTTATTATGCTGTTACAGAATGATGTGATACCTTATTAGTAGCAATAGTAATGAGGAAGCACATAAGACGTCTTGCTGACATTGTAAAAGTCGCGCACTTAATTAACTAATCTCATGCCAATTCTTGTTATTGTTAAAGTTAATTGTATGTGAATTAAATTATTATTCCATTGTCTGCTTTGCTATGCAAAAAGGTGAATTAATTAGATCTGTTACCAAAAGTTTTACAGGTACATTATACGATTGTCATACAACTTTCATCGTGTGTTATTCTAAAAAAAGGAACCAATAAATTTTAATTTATTATAAAATGTACGTTTTGAATTATATGTTATTTCCTGATGGGTATAAACTAGTCAGTTTATCATAGAACAAAAGTTGTTTTATGTGAAGAAAGATTATAATTCATTGTAACAATCTATCTTTGGTACTTGAGGGTATTATTTTTATTTTACTTTCAAAAATTTTGTGAATTAGTATGTTGCTCTTACATAGCATTACGAATCAACTTTAGCTTATGATATGCTTCAAGAATAACACTAGTTGTTGGATAGACATTTGAAATGGGCTCTTAAATTATCTACATTTAAACGGTGACTTACTGTTTGAAAAATTCGTTGAGTCTGGATAGTCGCGTTTCATTTATTTGTTAAAAAATTCGGTACTTAAATAAATTTTTATAAGACACAATTTACCGTTCCCGTGTCTGTGTTAGTATTTTGCAAAACCGCCAAAATAGATATATCCTGCATCTTCATAATCGTTTTCGTTCGATATTTTATTACGTATGAACATAGAGGGAGCTTTTTGGTGAAAAATTCGACAAAGATTATTTTTGTTTAGTTCAAACTTCAGGTTATAACCAAAATAAAATAAAAATCAAATTGTGTATCCGAGTTGGACTCAGTTATTCGGCTAGTTTATAATGATTTTCTTTCAGTAGAAGATAAGGATGATCAGGATATGTCAGACGTTTACTAAGAGCAGCATCTGGATAATAATTATTTAATGTAATAGCAAAGATAAGAACGTCTTCTGGGCTTGGACCGTTGTCAATGTTGTAACCGAAGTGATTGCTATTGAGTTTAGAATCTGGCTCGGTTTATTAGTTAACTCTATAGTGGTTTTTTCTTGGATTTTCGTTTGTTTCTTCAAATTCATCGAATTCTTTCTTACCTTTTTAGAAGTTTAGAATTTTGCTTGATTTACAGGTTGATTATTTAACTCACTTAGGTTTTGGTTGCCTGTGTGAGTACTTTGATTTTTTTACGTTCTGATGAAAAAACCCTTTACGAAAGTGGGCGAAACGTTGGCTACTTCGGTTACAACATTGACACGATCTAAACCCGGAAGACACTCTTATCTTAGTAATGAATATTTAACTTCTAATTCTGGACCGCAAGGTTTTACTTAGTTGGAATCAAATGAGAAATTTGGGTTTGCAAAGAAATCACCCGAATTGCTAGTTTTAAGATTATATAAGCAAGATACGTATTAGGAAAAGTAATCTTGTACAATATTTTGAATATAAGTGTGGCTCTGTTTAGTGTAATAATGTGCTTGGGCGTAACTCGACATCCGCACTAGGGGGTGTCTAAGTCTCATTGTTCATAAAAAGATACGATGTGTCAGTTATTTCTTTTTGTGGGAGAAGGGGACTGGTGAGGTTTGGAGGGTGTCTAGCCTATCTAGACTCTCTGCAGTTACGCCGGTGATAATGTGCCAATTTTGCTAACTGAAATGGAAGTTACACAATATTACTGAAATGAGACATTAAAAACTGTATAAAGGAACATCACTGGATTATCTGTGTAAATCTTATGATGGTAAACTTCTTCTAAGATTTCAAAGATGATACACAAAGTTTTCGTATTTTTTTGTAATATCGTCGTACTAAATTCAATAATACAAAAGTTTATAAACAAAATAAATGATGAATGAAGTTCTTGTTATAATTAATTTGTTTAAAGCTAACTTGTAAGTGAATTTATAGTAGAATCGTTTTAAAACAAATTTTAAAGTTAATAGAAGTGCAACCCTGAATAATAAAATTCTCGTAAAAAGATATCTTTTTAACACCATTTCTCGGGTATCAATTAGACATCATTTTTGCCTTTTTTTTATACAAAATTTGTGTCAAAAATTTTGCATGAAAATGATACCGTCTATAAGAAACCTACTGTCACTGTGATGCCAAAATCATATCACATAACATGATTATTCCATCATTCTGTTATCAAATTTGTATAAATTAAAGTATATGCTCCCATGTTGAGTAATACAAATATGCACAGTATAAATAATAATTATATTTTTTAACTTTACTATGTTTAGTGAATTTAATTACAAATTACATATTGGAATACAATATTTTAATCTTTTATATGGTAGCAGACATCGTTTTAACAAGCATTTAAAGTAATGAAAAAACTGAGCTTATACGACGTTATACTTCATCGGACAAAAGCGGACATTCTTCGTAAGGTTTCGGTGCGTAGCAAGATGCGGCAAATTGTGCTGATTAGTTTATAATACCGCCAAAATAAAATGAAATTATATCTCAATAATTTTTTTTATGTAGACTATTTACCGTAAAAAATTATTAATATGTTCTATGGTAAAACTTTTATGTCTAAAATACTAGTTCAAGAAATTTAAAGAAATAATATATTTAAAAAAATGAAAATTAGTACATTTTGATCGGTTTGAATAAACTTTTATGATTGGACAAATAAACACTGAAAATATTTTGAATTTTATGTTTATGATTACGATAGTTTAATTATGACTCACTAGTTGCTTATCAACTCGGTAGAACATAATTATGGTTAACGTAACTTAAAAAGACAGGTTTTTACAGATGAAGTAATATACGATCAGTAAAGAGAAAAAAATTTATTTGTAGCTGGATAAAAACTAACAAGGTAAAAGTTAATAAAAATTATTGGAAACAAACAGAAAATTCTTTAAAACGAAATCTACAAAACAAAATCTACTCTGTTATCTTTCCAAACCTAATTATATCCTTTGTATTCGAAAGTAAGTCATACCAAAATAGTTGTATAGTCGTTGTCAGGAAAGAAGATTCCTACGTCATAGTGCTAATTTCTTTTAATTTAAATACTAACTTACAAAATTAGTATGTATTAAAGAACAGTTGTTTTTAGTATATTTGTTGTAATTAAACAAAAAATACGAATGGAGGGAATAATTAGGTTTAGTACACATGCGGTGATTTAAATTGAATTTTAAAATGCTTGTTCGTAAGTTTCATATACTTGATGGTACTAAAATTTTGAACTCAGCGATTTATTCATATCACAAGCAAAAAATTGTGTTATCTCTGTTGTGCTTACATTTTTTTCTTTTCATTCAATTGATGGAATGATTTTTCTAAAATTTGCACGGTTATAACGCAGGGATTATCTTTTGTGGCATCGACTATATGTGCATTATATTATATTTGGTATTTTTAGTATTACTGGTTATTGGTGAACACATAATTAAGGATGTTACGGATACAAGAAAAAGTATATAAGGTAATAATTAAGCATTCAAATTTTTAAGGCAATTACTAAAATGGTAGAAGGTATTTTCAAACATTGTTACATGACATTAACGTCTTAGTGAAATTGTATAAAAAGAAAGTGTTAACTTATTAGGAAAAATAACATTAAAAATTATTTAAAGTAAGTAGAAAAATGACACCTATATGTACAATTTAACTTCTCGAAAAGTTGGAATTTTTTACTGTAGGCATGTAGAATTAAAACTTATAATTAATAAAGTTTGAATAAGTCTAGGAATCTGTTTAATTAAGGAGGCTAAAGACAGTGTCTTAAATTATGTAGCATCATTAATATATGTATACAGAATTATTGAAGATTTTTTTAATCAATCAGGATAAACTTTGTTTCAATAAGGGTACTTGCGTTTCTGTGGTTTTCATGTCTTTTAATTATTATAACAAGTAAAATAGCATATCGATACGTTAAAAGCTAATATCTGTTTTTACTGGCACAATTGTGGTAATTTTTTGGGTAATTTGTTAATAATTAAGTGTTTTAAATTGCTTAACCGTTCGTTGACCAGGTGGGATCAGTTTGTGGTTGCATAATTTTATTGCTTATTTATTGATCCCGTATCTTAGATTCCCAAGTTTGTGGCGAACACAACAAAAATCGTTTTTAGTTTAGAGTCACAAATAACTTCACCTGGTCGTCGATGTAATATGACTCCATATTATTTCATAAAGCGTATATTCGCTTGTGCGCATGTCACGATGTGTAAGCACGTTTCGACTTGTTACACATATCTCACTAGTCACGGTAATCGTAAACATTGAATTTTATTGGCAGTCCACTTAGTTTTACACGCCTTGACAGTCGAGGTATCATGTCACGTAAGTATCTCACTCAAGTCGAACTTGAACAATTAGTGAACAATGGATTCGATGACATCACCGATGACTTCAAATTGTCAGAAGACGAGTTGCACATCAATGTCAAAGACGGAACTTAGTGGTCAAAGAATAATAATTCTGTTAGAAGGTGTCTTGCAAGAACTATATTAAACAAGCACGATCAATTCATTTATTCTCTATAGAACCAAATGCAACAACTATGAAAAAGGCAAAACATTTAGAATGCGTTTGTCTATGAAAGAGCTCAGAATGAAATTGATGAAACTACTAACAGCTGAGCGTCGCCATCAAGTAGAAACACTTCTTAAGTACATAAAAACAGCAATTCGTATGATATTGAAGAGTGATAATGGGAGAAGAACGACCGGAAACCGCACCGAAACGTGGCCGTGTACATTTTTTCTTAGGAATGATGATACCAAAACTATGAAAAAATGTGATAAATGTCATTATTTTATCTGTAAGAAACATGTTACTTTAGGCACATCAATACCATATTTTGCAAGAACAGACATTACATGGCGTTTGTTTTGATGCCCAAGTCTTGCATGCCAAAACTATATGCTATCTTGTCTTGTTGTAGGAAATACAACTCGTACATCCAAAAAATATAAGTCACCCATTAAGTGTCCAGTCATTGTTGTCTTCTTGTCTTTATCAATAGTAATCGGACACTGAATACAATCTGCAATTAACGTGTGTTCCTTCTGTGTGACCTTACTGGCACATACCAAACGTTTTCTAGAAAATCAACGATATGTAAAACTTGCAATAATCAACTGTAATAACTTTGATAAATGTTGTTTTATAATAGTTTTGTGACAGTTACATTTTATATACTTATTAATAAAGGTCTGTTCAGTATAAGTGTTTATTTACCTGACATTTTACTTAGATATAATTGCGCCTGCAATTTAAAAAAATTAAATCTTTTTACTTAACCAATTTTGCTTCTTCTTTCGCTAAAATCCGTTAGCAAAATTACAAATAAGTAGTTACCTATATTCTATTTAATCAACATGTCAATTGTTGAACTAGTGTAACAAATTCACAAGTAAGTTATTGGCACCCTCATCCCAACTAATTTGAATTTTTTCGGCATACAGCGGTTGGAATCTATGTTTTTATGTTATAATTTAACAAAGACCTATTTTGTAACACATGCATGTACTTATATGGCATTGGTGAACCTACCTACTTTTATCTTTTCACAAACATCGCAAAAACAATACCATTCTTGTAGTGAGTGCTCTAACAAGAAAACAAAGTTTAACCTGCACAATCTATCAAACGCTGTGACAGTCAAATTCTGGTTTCTACTGAAGTGGGAATATTAACTACACACAGAGCAGTATTAGATTTTGTCTAAAGAGTATCATCTTTGGTTTGAGTAAATTCTGGCGCAGTATGAAAAGAAAATGTGATTAAGTGCCAATAAATGTCTGTCCGCTAACTATTGTTGTCTAACTTTTTCGTTAGTTTTTTCTTTGCATTTTTAATTAATTTCAAACTTCATGATTTCTTCTGGTTTATACTTACTTATATAAAATTGTTCATAATTTGATAATGAGGCCAGAACATTACTGCTGTACACTTTGGTGCACATGTGTAGACCATTGTGTTTTTTCATTTAAAAAAATCGACGATACTGCCTTGTGGTTTCAATAACTTGTTTGTTACATATATTGGTTTATAATTTTTTACAGTAATTTATTTGACTATGATCTTAACTTCTTACACACTTACTTGATTATTTTAATTTCTTTTTTGTTGTTGTTATATGCTTATGGTTTAGTTTTTTTTTTGGGTAAACGCCTGTTTTTAGATCATATTTGTTTAATCTTTGGGAAGAAGAATTGATTGTTTATGAGTTTTTGCAAAAAACATACGAAATACTTAAATATAAAAGTATTTAGACTTAACTCTGTTACGTTGGTTTTTTTGTAACAAAGAATAAGCGACGGCTAACACAGTTTTCACGGAAAGGGAGTCAAAGGCTTTGTGATGCTAAATTATAAATTAAATATAAAAAGGCACCAAAACGATGAAAGAAACTAAATTAGGGAGATATCGTTTAACTCTACCCGCAGCTGTAAAAGAAAAAATAACAACACAGAAGTAATAACACAGATTATATAAGACAGTACACAAGTATAGTTATATAAACGTTGCAAACACTATTACATGGATTGATATCACAGGCCAAGTATAAGTTACGCCTTTTATCTGGGCATCACGTCGCACATCAAAGTCGATCTAACGTGTACATTTAACAAAGGAATGAGTTTACTTTATTAAGTTAAATTACAATAATACGAAAATATCAAGTATAGAGAATCAAAGCCCTATAAGTATGTGACACACAGAAAAAGAGTTGTGATTACAACCTAGTATGTACGTGTGGTCATTCCAATAATTGACATGAGCAACGAAATAAAATAGAAAATGCAATATTTACAGTTGGGTATTATCCAGTAGGGGATTTCCGTACCAGTATGACTTAATATGCAATTTGACACAAAGCGTACATACTGTGTTAGCACAAGTAATTTGATTTATTGCATACGATAATTGACGTAAAAGAATGCGCCAAGTTTCTCTCTAATTAACTTCGCGCTTGTGTAAGTATTTCTTCCCATAAAGTGGTGTACAAGCCCTTAGCCTTCAGCGACCTGACGTCATGGAAACTTTTTGACAAGCAGGTGTCTTACCAACGTCACTAATAAGGGTACAGGTTGTTACATGCCAAAGTTAAAACAAAGTCACTGCCTGAAATGAGGTAACATAAACGATGTTGTGCCGCTGCTCAGTGGAGACGGGGTGGGTTATATTTAAAAGTTTCGTGATTGATTTGGATAAACTTGACGAAAACCACAAAATCGAAAAGTAATAATGTCGAAATCAAAGGGCGCCAGGAAGGAGTAAAGCTTTATGGATTTCTGGCCCTTGCCTCCGCTCCTGAAGGATACACCCTAAACGAACTTACCTTGATAGAGTGTATCACACTAAAATCTGTAATAAATTAATAAAGCTACACACGCGGAGGCCGACGGAATTAAAAGCTCTTTACATTTAACAATTTAACATTTATTTGCACACAAAAAAAAATAATGAATAAATTAAAATAAAAAAAAATAAAGGTATTGAAATTAACAAAATTAACCACACAAAACAACAAAAGGTACGTCAATGAACGTTTGGTGAAAACAAAATTTAAAATTATTTGAATAAATGCACAAAAACAAAACAATACAATTTTTTAATTACTCATTTACAAAAAAAAATAAACCTATTTAATATAAAACTAATATATATATATCTTGAATCGAAAATTCGGTCCCGTTTAATAAATTTTTAACTCGGGATTTTGTCACAGTTCCGATAAATACGGACAATAATTAGTTACATTAACGTTAAATCAATTCGAGACACTTAAAACTTTTATTTGAAATTCAAAGCTTTTAACACTCAATCACGTAAATAATAACTTCACGATTAAATATATGGTGCAAAATAAATACCTTGAATTTGTCGTAACTTCAGGAAAGAACCGGTGGTTGGTTTAAGGTGGCCAGTTGTCTACGGGAAGAATAACGTTGAAAGGTACCCCAAACAATTGCAATGACGGCGCAAGAATTTTCTTTTTAACACTTAAATAAAATCCGCACAAATGCGAAGACTGGATTTAGCACAACCCCTCGATTGCATATCCAACTTGAAACGTGAGTTTTATTTTTGGAAACCATGAAGACTACTTAAACCGTAAATTACGAAATTTGGAAAATCAAACTTTTCCACCACTACACTTAATTTTCACGGTTCCATCTAACTTCCGCGGTATTACATCACGATAGGGTAAAAGTACCCTAACCACTCAACTATATCACGGCACCCGGTATTTCTTAATTGCCACCGAAAACAATCTCCCCCCAAAATCAAAATTTTACTCCTTATAACACCTCGCGATCCCACTTAATTCAACAAACTTGCGCCGTAAAATCTTTGTAAAAGATGCAACACTAAACAAAGTAAATTAACAAAGATGAAAAATATAATGGCCACGTGCGTCATGTCATGTACGCACTCGAAAGAAAGAAAATCTTCTCACAGAAAACGCTTACTCCGCTAAATTATCAGGTGGTCCCAATCGCGCTCGTAAAAGAACTCAACATAAACAAAAATATAGATACCAAGAAAAATTTATCAAATTACATTCCAAAAAGGAAATCGTAAATTAGATAGAATTGTTATTCTAATGAGATAACCAGAAGTAAAAACACTAAATCAAAATCAAAACCACGGAACTTTATGCATTTAAAAAAAAATACCAGTAATAATTGTGAAATAACTATGAAATACAAATAAACTTAAATCAAACGTAATAAAATAACGAGTAAAACGTTTTCGATGCTAACATCGAACTAATCAATCGTAAAAAAAACAGAAAACAGAAAATTCAGCCAGATGAATCTAATTACGGGGTCTTACATAAAAGATTCACTGCTAAGTTTCAACGCCGGTTACAAGGTCGAGGGATCGGACCCGTTAAAGAATTAATTTAAACCCTCAATAAAAAAAAACGTTATAAAATCACATACCCCAAAATAAGCTTTTACTTAACAATACGCAGAATTCGTCTACATATTCACGTGGAATGGCGTGAAACAATTTAATAATGGAAGCCTTGTTGGGCCAGAGATACCGCTAAGAACGGTCCGTATTATACAAAACGTTAACAGGAAAAATAAATTCGTTTTACAGTCTACGAAAAGTAGGCGTGTCGAGAGACAAATTTTATACTCGAAAAATAATCTACCAACATAACAACTCTTTCGGGTTCAGGAAATCCGATGCAGAAATAGCTGTTAAAATTGTAGAGTCTTGTCATCTGCAAAAGTTGCTAGGTTTTTTCTGTTAATATTGGTAGTACTACAAGCGTAGATCTTATTCTTGAGAAGGTTCTCATTAACTTCACAGAACAGAAAAAATTACTAAAATACATATAAGTGATGGTTTTTATTTATTATGTTGGCGATCGGTTTTCCTACAATTCGGTAGTTTAAATTTCTTTCTACTTCAGGCATATAAATAACTTTATTCGTTCCAGAATAAGCAACGGGATTATAATTGTATATTATATTGTTAGATTTGTATTGCTGTCAAACATAACCTGACTCAACAATTTTGTCATATAACTCCTCAACAGTCATGCCTACTAATTTGCATAGTAGCTCATCCGTCGCCATCTTATGAAGAGCGGTGGGTCAAATTTTGTACTTTGACAGAATATTTAGCAAACTAATATTGTTAGTTAAAATTTTGTATTATTCCTGACACTTTGCTTAAATAATATTTTGTTGTCACTTGGTACACTGAACAGAAACACTTAAAATCTCTCGCTCATGTCTGGCTGACTACTAACGTTATACAAATAAAAATAACATGTTAAAATTCGCCCTAACTTGATGAAGCCAATACAAGAAACGTAGCTTATTGGGACGTTTAATAAACCGATGCTACGTTATCATCGATTAATTTTTTTCTCTTTAATGTTACTTATAACTATTATAATTTTCTGTATAATTTGACACAGAAGACTACAAACACCTAAGCGTAAGTGCAAAATTGATACAAAATTGACACGTGATATGACAGATTTAATAATAATAACTAATCAAAAATTGCTATTTAGTTTGCTTTATACCGATTTTGCGGTTTTTTGGAAACAAATTGATCGTTGATTTACATGCCTCTTTCTATACTCTTTTGGTCACATCTATTTTTTTAAACGCAATATTTTCTTAAAACTAAAACATTACCTAAAATGGCACAGTTGTGTAGTTATAAATTAGACATTCAAATTTGTATGATTAGATAAAAGTTAAAAAACATACATACAAATCATAATAAGAAATACTTTTATACAATATTGCTATGAAAATTAAAAATTATTGAAGAACTGCAATATATTGAAAAAACTTAATATATTTTTATATGCTAATAGTATTCATATATAAATCGGAAAATCGTGAAACTCACATATTTTCAGATTTAATCTTCGTAAATATTAAATATGTAACAACAATTTTTTACTAAAGATTTTCAATAAAACAGAATAAAATATCGTCAATATTTAAACCAAAAAAAAGCGAAATTTATTATTAAAAGAAATTTACTTTTACGTGTAAGTTTCATAATTGTTCACAAATAAAAGTTAATAACGTGGATGATCACAACAAAAGTTGACGAGGTTTGACATTTCTATGGAATCATACATTATACTACAATCAGAGTTATGGGCACGTCTTTTAGATATATCTTGTTTGTTTTTGATTGGATTACGATTATAGCAATTTTCAAGTCACTTTTCTAATTTATTGAATTAATATTTGTTTAATTATATGATATATCTCGAGTAAGCTTCTTTTAAGTAGTCGAAACGTTGTCTATTAAGTATGTAAACGTAAATGAGTACCTAAGTAATTTTAGTATTCTTTGAATTCATGTTTAACAAATATATTTTAATCAATGCAGTAGAATTTGATCGAGACATGAATTATAAATGGTGTTTTGGCATTATGCTTTGGTTCACTGGTGTCATTGACGCGAACGAATGTTTTCTTTAATAAGAATATCAATTCCAAATTTGATATGTAATTTTTAGTTTGAATTATTCAATGAATGAGATTAATCTATTATACACATATTTTTGAAACGAATATATTTTTTCTTTGGTTCTGAATCATATACACACTACTAATGTCAACGGAATCTATTAAGTATACAATGCCTTGATTGTTTAACTAAAATATCTCTACTGAAAAAACATTCTATTTTTGCAGATGTTTGTAATTGTTTTTTGTTGTGCTGCAGTGACTTATTTTACAAATACAAATTACAATATTATCATGACCACGAATGCGTATTTGTGAATACGCAGCAGCAAAAACTATCCTCCAGTATTAATTAATCATATTTAAATGAGGCGTTATGGATAAATAGTCTACGTTGTTTGGTAACCCAAGAGTTTTTTACAAATATTTTTTTAGAATACTACGCCCAATTCTTACTTTTAACGATTACTTAAAACAATGTTTTGATCGTATTTTCTGTACACTGATACTTTTATGGGAAAGGTTCCAAAGTCTGAAATTAAAAATTAAACTTATCCATACATGCGTTTGAACTAATTATTGTTTCTTCTTACTTATTATACTAACATTTATTAAATCAGTTAATTTTACAAACACTCAAACGTTTTCGCAGGAGTTTAAAGATTGTCAGTGGGTGGATTTTCACTTACATTTTTATTAGAAATTTATCGGACCGGAAGTTTAAGATACTTGTAAAAAGTTTTTTTCTTTTTGAGTTTTCGGATATCAAAAATACTTTTAATTACACAACCACTAGAAAATGAAGTCAATTGCATTAAGTATCATTAAAAAACGACTCTCAATTAACATTTTTTCTTTAATTTACAGTATGTTAATGCCGTAATAACTAATTATAAGCACACTTTTATTATATAAATATGTAGGAAGTGCAGCTTAAAAAGAATGTGCAACAACTGCATTTAATTACATTGATTGATTTGATAGCTGATAAAGTGTATCAAGATTTATTATTTGCAAACTGTAATTTTACTTGCATTTTTTGTGAAAGTTAATTTCTTATATTAATCCTTGTTCTAGTTCTTCATTCCGGTAGTTATGGGGCATTTTATTGAATGCATGTGGTAATACCGTTGAAATCGCATTGATTGTAAAAGTACTAAGTGCTAACTCATATGACTAAATTTGTCAACATGTTTTTTGTAGAGTAGGACGAATATCGACAAAATTAAATAATATCAAATTTATCAACAGATTGTTTTTCACTTAACTCGATATAAATATTTATTGAAAACGGAACCTCGATTTTTGGGTTATTGCTGTCATAAATTTTTAAAATTACTCTTTAATATGTTACTTTCCTTTAAACTCTTAAGACGACAATGTGAATTTTTATAGTTTATGGGGTCGGTTAAGTTCGTCTTACAGATGTGGGTCTTATTTTAAAATAATATTTTCAATACTGTTGCCAAAATTCGAAATTTTATAGATTTAATGAAATGGAAATGTGTGTTAGAAAAGTTAGTAGCGTGAGTTATTTACCTATTTAATAAGAAAAAGTTGGTTGAAGAAGTGCTGTTTCGTAAAGACAACTACTAAATGCTTTAATTTAAAGGCGAAATTATTGTAAACGTCGTTACATTGCACGATAAAATTAATATTTAAATCAGCGAGGTTGGTTAAAATAAAGATTAAAATTATTAAGTACTTTTAAGCAACAGTAACTGGAGGAAAAATCTAATAATCTCTGACGAAGTTTGTAATAATGCATACATTTTAATTCACATAGTTGTATGCTTTCTCTTCACCTCTTTAGGAAATTTGATAATATTTAATTTTTTTTTGTGGTCATGAGATTATTTACATACACTTTTTGATACTTTTAAATATGGTAAGTGTCAACTTTGTTATTAAATTTGCATTGTTCTTGTATTCTCTTTGATAGTCTGTTTTTTCTGTGGTTTCTTACTATTATGATAATTCTGCTGTCAGAAGCTCTGCTCACGTGATTGTTCCATTCTCTTTTTCATTTCTTTACAAATCGGGTTGTATCCGTAATGTTACATTGGTCCCTTACGTTATTGTTTCTAATATTTATTTCTGCGGTACGTAGCATCTATAGCATCATCTTAGTATTGGTTTTTGGCAAGATCAGTCCGGAATTATCGGTAGATTAGATAAATTATATTTTAAGTAAAGGGGAAGTGAGCATTCGTGAGGTGAAAAGATCACGCATTGAAATTGAAAACTTAAATTCTGTGTCCATAATTATATTTGGGCGGCTACGCGTCAAGAATAGGCGGAAACAAAAGAAAACCACCAGTTGGAGTAGACAACCTGGTGGCCATATCTGTAAAATCAACACAATTATTTTATCAGAACCGATATGTGCCTTGACGATGCTCCACGTATTGATTTTTATTTTTTTTTTACTTCTACAACGGGACAGTTACTTGGGTTAAACTTGGGAACTGAAACATTACCCTACAATAATAGTGCTATAATCCTACTGTGAGACTTTCAAGAAAATAACTACTAGTTGTTTTAAATTTAAAATGAGATCTTCATACTAAAGAGTAAGCGAGGGAGTAGTATTGTTTTAATTTAAAAAGGCAGAAAATATGCCCGCTGCACGTATTTCTTTAGCTAGTATAGGGAACTTTTTCTTTGTAGCTTTAAGTAATACTTAGATCGCAAGTAAATTCTCTTTTCCCGATGAGATTTTTCTTAGGTTAAGTCGTTTGCCTCTCTAAACACATGTTAGAGTTAAATAATTAATGCGTGATGTAACTTATCCTTTAGTAAGCATAGTTTAGGTAATTGATATTTTCTTGGTGTTTTTTTGCTTGAAATTAATTTTTGGCCAATGATAAGTCACATATGTTTTTATGCCATAACTCCTATAAATCAGTGGTTTCCAAAGTTCACTTGGCTCCGATCCATCTAACAAAAATTTTCTATGAGAAGGATGTATTTATTTTCTATTTTTCTTTATTACAGTTTTAGCACTAACTTCAACTTTAGTTACTTTTATTTGCAGTGAGTTTGATATATCCAATTTATTTCGGTACATATTTAGCTTTAATGTTAACCATCGCTGAAAATTTGGCCTCATATAGAAATTGAGGTAGTAAAGAAGTGGAAGACTTTCTTAACTTCATCGAACAGGCAAGGATAGTTATCAGCAATTGAGAGCCAGACATACAAAATTTGTGTCGAAAATTCCGCATGAAATCGGTATCTATAAACTGTCACTATCATTTTTAAGGCATCAAAATGATACCATCTATAAGAAAGCTGAATGTCACTGTGATGCCAAAATCATATCACATAACATGATTATTCCATCATTCTGTTATCAAATTTCTATTAATTAAATTATATGCTTCTATGTTGATTAATACAAATATGCACGGTATAAATAATGATTATATTTTTTAACTTTACAATGTTTAGTGAAGATATAAAATTATAAAAAAAAACACTGTAATTAGAAATTACATATTGGAATACAATATTTTAAATTGTAATATGGTAGTAACAAGCATTTAAAGTTATAAAGAAACTGAGGTTATACCACGTTATACGTCATCGGACAAAAACGGACATTCTTTGTAAGGCTTCGGTGCGTAGGAGGATGCGGCAAATTGTGCTGATTAGTTTATGATACCGCCAAAATAAAATGAAATTATATCTTAATATTTTTTTCTGTACACGATTTACCGTAAAAAAATATTAATATGGTTATGGTGAAACTTTTATGTCTAAAATTATATCTATTTACCTTTAATAATTATTATTATTTTACGACGTTGAATTATTATTTAATTATTTTATTATGTCTAAAATGATTTCTTTTTTGGGTAAAATGCACAGTAGATTAAATGGATAACTATATATATTCAATTCCTGTCCTAGTAGTAAATAAATTGCCATCTTCAGATTAATAATTGCCGAAAAAAATATTAAGCAACGTTTGCAAAATGACCAATATGAAAAAGTATGTATAACGCTTTGATGAATTTTGTATGAACTAAATTGATGCTTTGAGCGTTTAAATTTATAACAAAATGATGCATTGACAACGATAGCAGCGTATACAAACCACCAAATGTATAATAATGTTTATTAGTCATATAGTCATATAATTATACATTTTGTTTATTTATGTTGATAAAATAATTAAAAACGTGTGTCTCTTACAATAAAGGAGCGAGCCTGATAAAGTGTTCATCTAGAACACGAAATGTCACAACAAACTGAAGTAGTTGCTTCTTTCCCTACGAAGATATGATTATTAGATTAAATGGATAACTATATATATTCAATTCCTGTCCTAGTAGTAAATAAATTGCCATCTTCAGATTAATAATTGCCGAAAAAAATATTAAGCAACGTTTGCAAAATGACCAATATGAAAAAGTATGTATAACGCTTTGATGAATTTTGTATGAACTAAATTGATGCTTTGAGCGTTTAAATTTATAACAAAATGATGCATTGACAACGATAGCAGCGTATACAAACCACCAAATGTATAATAATGTTTATTAGTCATATAGTCATATAATTATACATTTTGTTTATTTATGTTGATAAAATAATTAAAAACGTGTGTCTCTTACAATAAAGGAGCGAGCCTGATAAAGTGTTCATCTAGAACACGAAATGTCACAACAAACTGAAGTAGTTGCTTCTTTCCCTACGAAGATATGATTATTTTATATATGACAAGATTTAAAAGGATAGGACTTAATGAGTTTCCTTATCTAATTCTGTGCCACATTTGAATTTGAGGATTTTTGTTTATTTCATTTTTAAGGTTTATTACCCTTGAAGCAACATTATATTCTTCTGAAATAGATTTTTTGTAGTTTGACGCACTCGAATTTTTTTTTGTAGATCAACAAAGCACATAAACACAGGTTCATTAAATTGGATCGCTTTTGCAACCATATGACGAATCATAAACATAGCGTTGGTGGTCGAACGGTTATTGCAGAAGCCCTGTTGGTCCTCACTCATATACTGGTTTAGCTGCATCTTGTCCAGTAGTACCTAACTCAACAGCTTTTAAGCAGTATTCAAAAACATTGTATTACGGTAGTTTTTAATATTACTATTTTCTCTCTTTTTATATATTGAAATAGTTCTATTTGCTAGGCAGTTTCCTTTCTTTAATTATTATGTTGAACAATCTTGCAATCTATCCTACCTTAGTGTTTTCTTTGTCTTTTTTATTTCCTCTGCTGTTACGATAACATGTTCGTCTTCATCTTCTCTTATTTTGTTTTCTAACTGTCTCTGGTGCTTCTTCTTTGAATAAATTTTTGAAATAAGTGTCCATTTTTTGTGCATTGATGGCATTTTTGTTCACTTCCGCGCTTTTATTTTTGAGCATGCGCATATTTTCTTTTGCGATCCATACATAGAATTATATCCTGCCATGAGTATTTATTTGTATGAAATTCTTTTTTTTTTTTACTAATAAAAGATTGACTGCATAAACCATCTGGCGACTTAATAGATTTAAGTGGTTTTTGAGAATTGTTCTTAAGTGCATGTTTTCTGGACTTGACGGCGTACACTGTAACGTACTTCAGAAAGTTGTACAAGCTTCATTATCTTTTTTTGCCAGTTGAAGAATTGGTTAGTTATTAAGTGTATGTAGGTTTTACGTCCGGTTTAGAAGAAGTATTTGGAAACTGACAGCATAATCAGCGAAACGTTAAATTCCACGATTTTGTTATAACCTGGAAGAAACACTTCACAGTTAATTATTTTTAATTTTTCCATTTGTGAGGTCCGATCACGTGAGTCAGTTAAATTTTTGGAACGTTTGCTTTTAAAAAAGTTATTATGATATTCTGTCGCAAGTAATTTTTTATATCATTTAATATGGATTCGTTTTTGACAAAACTAAAACATTGACATTTTTTCAGACGCGTACAACAATCTATTTTGATGATGTTCTTATAGAAACCATAGTCTCGACCATAATAATAGTAGTTCTTTTGATTAACAGAAACAGCATGGGATGTACCATAGTATATTTGTTTTTTTGGCAACGTAGAAGTTTTAGTTAGTTTTGACACGCATAAATTTGGTACAAATATATTGGAAGTCATTTTTTTTATTGAAGTGAAACTTCTTTATCGGCGTTGGAAAAAAATTTACCGTCACATTTTTCGCTTACGCGTCACATTTTTTTATTAACAAACCTTGTTGAACTTTGAACTGTCACTATTTACAATAGATTTTAGCATTTTTTATGAAACTCCAATTTGGATATTGAATTTTTTATTACTTAGTTTGATATGTTAGCGTCAACTTTTTGAAAGTACGTGAGCTGTCGTTGTAAGATTTCTTCTTTATCAAAAGGTTTATGTTATGATCAAATCTAATGGACGTGTTGATAACAGTTTGTTTTGACACTTTATTATTTTCATCCATGCTATGATTGTATACACAACGATTAAACAATAGCAAATTGCGAACTTGGATGCAAATTTCAATTCCAGTAGCAATTATTGATTTATTTGAGTTCAAACTTAAAGACAATTTTTTTAAATTACAACTGATTCAAACTACTGCTTACATCAAACTGCTTCCTGGAATAGTTTCCAATTTTAACAGTTTTGCCAAAATGAGTAAAATATATTATCCATCTATGGGCGAGGTTGGGAACTTTGGGACTACCTTTATATGACTCATTTGATTTGTGGGTTTAGGTTTTTCTTATTATTTTTTTCTAATTGTTTTTTGTTTTGTTTCTTATTGGTAAATTCATTATTTTTCGATACTGTTTTCCATTTTTTTTCTAAAATAAACCTAATTTCAAAATGGACTTTTTTGAATTTCTTTTTCTGATGTTAAATCTATTGATAAAATAATTTTCTTTTAGCACTTAGAGATTATGTGCAATTGGTACGTTGTCATCAGCGTATTTTATGTGGTCTAAAGCATAATAAGTAAAGAAAAATTATAATGTTGTTGGCTTTGGTTTCTTTTGCTTTTACTTTATCTTCTTGTTCTCAGTGTTTGATTAGATTTTTGTCTATTTCGTTTACGCTAATGTGTTCAAAACATATCAGTTTTGATGTAGCGCATTAATTTTTTTAGAGTTGACAAACCATTGATACAGATTCGTTCAAGCTTGGTTACTTCACCAACGCTTGTATACAGTAGAGAACTTCATGTGTTTCTATTTCATTTCTGAAGTTGAGTTTGTTGTCAGTTGCTAGTTCTGCTTTTATGTAAATTACGTTTTACTTAAGTTATAACAATATTAGAAAAATATAACAAAAAACTTTTTAGTTTTTTTGATTTGTAGTGCATCATTACGTTTTCTAAGAACAAAGTATGCTGCAAGTATTATTAGTGGGTATTGTTAGTTCATAATCATGACGGGTATCAATTAGGCATTGATCAAACTGCCGTAAACAGCATTAAACCAACGATGGATAGCGGTATTGTTCTTTTGGGACTCTTCAGCACTGTGATAACTTTAATGCGCTTTTCATAACTATAATTTAAAACGACTGCACTTTTACCTTGTTGAGATATGAGTAAAATATATGAACAATGAAAATGAATAGTACGTGGAAATTACCACAAGGTGGAAACACCATTTGTTATTCATTAATCATTTTCTCTAATTAGTTTATAGCAGTGATTTTATCTGTACATTTTAGAAATCTTCTTGTACTGTTCTGATTTTGTTTGTCTATGGTTTTGAATCATTTTACTTTGTTTACTTTATTAGTTTCGAGTATGTAATTTTTTCGATATCTACCGTATCTGTTGAGTGCTTTTTTATCCGCCACTTACGGTGGTGTTCGATGAGGTACAAGCGACCCCACACGAATCTCCTTTTATGTCAGTAGTATCTCCGTTTAGATTTGTTTTTAGTACAAACATAGTTGCATTATATGTATTACGACAATACTTTTCGTATTACGCTTTATGTCAATATCAGAACAATTTTCAGAGCTGCAAATTATCAAGGATACTAAATGAATAGGATTGCTCGATCGCTCGATTTATTCTGCCGAGATCATGTGACGCGCTGACGTCACGCGGAGACGTCGCTCTCTAACTTCTATTACAATCTGTATTAAGATGCACCTTAAAGGGCTCTTAAATATTTTATTTGAGTAAATTTGACAACTTTTGATTTAACAAGTAATGGCAATAATGTTCATAATCGAAATATTTTTTTTTATTAATTAGTTTTGATGTTTTTTTTATAATTTTTTAAGGTAAAAAATTACATTTAAACATAATTAAGTTAAAATTAATCTGCTGTTTAAATTATTTTCACTTAAACGGAAAGAAACTTTCACAAAAAATTAATAGCGTTTGCTGTTTGATGCATTCACTTTGAACATTTCCACGGTGATTCTTTAAAAAAAAAGCCCACAAGTTGTAAAAAAATTAAGTATTAAAATTAAGAAAAAAGAAAACATTTCTCTGGACATTATTATGGGGTTTTGCAAATTAAGGACCATTATCAAAATGAACTATAAAAATATAAAGCTTAGTGAAAAAAGACGTGGATGCATTCATTTTTAAATTGAACTATAGAAAAATTGCTATTAATTTTATAATTTATGGACAAAATAAAGTGTACTATTATTGGTTAAATAAATGTATTCAAATTGAAGGTTGACAAAAATAAAAAATAACACACTACAAGTTTATTTTGAAATTTTATTTAATTTTCTTCGTTTTATTCTTTCTTCATCGGTTTCTTGAGCTGTTGTATTTGCTGTTTTCTTTCCACGTCTTTTTTCACTAAGCTTTATATATTCATAGTTCATTCTGATAATGGTCCTTAATTTGCAAAACGCCATAATAATGTCCAGAGAAATGTTTTCTTTTTTCTTAATTTTAATACTTAATTTTTTTACAACTTGTGGGCTTTTTTTTTAAAGAATCACCGTGGAAATGTTCAAAGTGAATGCATCAAACAGCAAACGCTATTAATTTTTTGTGAAAGTTTCTTTCCGTTTAAGTGAAAATAATTTAAACAGCAGATTAATTTTAACTTAATTATGTTTAAATGTAATTTTTTACCTTAAAGTTTACTAAATTTATATTAATCAATTTTATTTAAAAAACCTAATAATTCATTTTGTAAATCTCGTTCATAACTCTCCTCTGTAAAATGAGTAGAACAAATTACGCTAGTATTAGGGTTCATGTTATCAGCCCTTTTACAACGCCTAATCCATTCATTTTTAATTGTAATGGACACTAAATCTATATAATCTTAAGATTTTTATTTTTGGTTGCAATCGGGTTGTTATCGCAACCAAATACCTCAGTATCTAACATAATGTAAATAAGTTTACATTTTAAATTAAACCTGATAATAATTCGAAATTCTTATAAGCAACTTGTAGGCACGTATTTGAACGAGTAAAACACCAAGAAATGTAATAATTACTATTAAAAAAATCGCAAAACCGTTGGATTTAAAGTGTATTTAAGCACTATTTATAATCAGCGAGCCGATATGTGGTCTCCGGCTGACGTCACGCGTCAAGATTTACGGGAGTGGGGTGGCTTACATTGCGAGAATACGAATCGAGCAATCCTATCCATTTAGTATCCTTGGCAAATTATTACGAAATATATTTAGTGTAAGATAATACTTCTCAAACATCTTGTATTTAACAATTACCTTATTTAATTATAATTAAAAAGCCATACAAATTTAATTGTTTCTGTAATAAATTTTCTGTTTCATCTATGTTTTATACATTGCCAAGTTGCATTATGTAAACGAAGCACTCTAACTACAAAGCGTGAAATGAATACCTGCCAGCTTTGACAACATTAACGTTTCTTGTTATTTATTACAGCCTAGAAGTTATAATTTATATCTGTTTAATCTAACGTAAATAAGAAAAAAATAAGAATAAGTTAGGCAAAAAATCGCCGCTCTTTCTTTGAACAATAAGTTTGTTTTCAAGTAATACCTTCTCGAATCGATTTTATGAAATTAGACGAAAGCACTTCCAATTATTTATTTAATCGACTGTAGTAAACGTTGTATTCGAAGAACGCAACGGAAGAAATAAAAAAATCGGAAAAAACAATTATTTAGATTTATCGAGTTTTTTAAGTAGAACTTGAAAGTTTCTACGCGCATGCAAATAGATTAACTTTTAAAAAATGATTGTTAAAAACCAACTTTCTTTCTATCGATTAGAAGTAAATTAAACTTACACAGATGTTTTGGAAAGAAACTATAAAATAAGAAAGAATAGCACGGAGATTGAAAGTAAAATTCGTATTTTTAAAATTTTAAGAAAAACAAATAAAACCGTATTTACATTAGAAACCAATAATGCTTTATGTCTGAGGACTTTTACTTTTTTAGATTTAGAATAAAATCGGTTTTCTTTAATTTTATTTGAAATTTCGTTGAAGTTTTCTATAAAAATTTTATGACGCCTTACTTAGTTTCTCGTTAAAACGCAATTTTTATAACTTTTGTGCTTTAAGCTTTAGTAAGAACTTTTATTTGCCTTATTAGGTAATTGCTAGACTAATTATTATTCAATGACTAAACGTAACACTAAATCATTACAATGTTGTTAGTACAGATTGTAGATAAACAGAATGTTACTTCTATAGAAAGGGTGCGACTAACAACAAAAAACTTTGTAATTACACGATATGTTCATATTCAATATGTTTCGTAAATTTTTTTGTATTAGTTTTTTTTACCGAAACTCTTAAGGTGTGCTAGGTAGGTTTTATATTTTACAAAAAATAATTTTGTTTTCTAATAAATCTTTTCTGATGTAATAATGTACTTTAGATTTAATAAAATGCTTATTCCTGATAGGTACTTTATATCTTATGATATTAGTATTTTCCGTAGGTAGCGAAATGAAATTCAATTTAATAATAAATTTATTTATATTTTTTAATCAATGATTATGTTTTTCAGTTGTAGACCTTCAAAAGTTTTCATTTTGTAGCTTACGTTGATTTACTTTATACCTGGTCAATGCCGTTGATAGAACACTGAAGTCGATATCGTTTTATGAAATTTTAGTAATTTTAAGCGAATAAGTCTACAAGAACTATTTCTTAAAATAATTTTGTGTAGATATAGCTTGCTTTTAACTATATGACAACACAAATACAAAATTTTAGTTTTTCAATTGTGTAAACAACATTTGTTTTTCTCTATTCGTAATCAAATGCGATAAAACTGAATTTCATGATCATTTAATATTAGCGTGACAAAAGACTATGCTAGGTCTACAGATTTGTATGATTTTTTTATTTTGTCTTTATTGTATAGACATAATTATTAATTGATATCTATTGTAACACCGAGATACGTATCTTAAATATTTTGCTTTTAATAAAACTTTTTTATAATTTTTTTCTATAAATCTAATATTATTTTCTTACGCCACGTTTTTTTTTATTCTTTTTTCTTATATATTGTAAACTTTAATTATGTAAGTTTATTTTATTAAATAATAATATAATACAATATTTCCTACCACAGCACTTAGTTATATATATATATATCAGGTGTGCTGATACTTAACAGTATTGTGGTAGGAAATATTGTATTTTTATTTTAGTTTGTCTTGTATAGTATTTAGATTTTATCTCACTGAGGCTTGCTTGAATCTAAGGACAACTACGATATCTCAAAAATTGTAATTATCTCGTGCCCTGTACAGCGATGCGATTCTATTCCGTATTTGAAGTTCCTATCACGATTTAGGACATACATAGACGTTTGTAGTTCACGACATTCTTACGATCGTTTAAAGCTTTTTTTTTAGATTCATTTTACTAAACTAATGCCATTTTAAATAGTGGTTTATATTTAATTTACACTTTTTCTTAAAAATAGTAAATTTTATTTTTTGTTTATCTTCCGTCTAGTATTATGTTTTCATATATAAACTTTTAATTAATTTAGAAGTATTTGTTTAGTTTTCACTTTTTTTTTAATGTGTTCTTTGTCTTTAATTAGTTTCATAATCTGTTTTTTTTTTGCGGCGGTATTCTATACAGCTGTAGGATGATAACACCCATGATTGTACCCATCGATCGGTGGCTTGTCTGGTGGTCTTCTTTTTGTTTTTTTTTGTAATATTGTTTTAGCTAATGTTATCTACTTAAGAAAGTTTTAAGGTTATGAAGTAATTGAAATGTAAGTGTATTTCATTACTGTGATAAAAGAATTTGTATAGTTGAGAAAGAGGTCGGTGTTACCTCGGTCTACAAATATGCTCATACTCGCAAAATACTGTCAGGACGTGTGATACACAACATTCTTTGTGCTAACTCTAATGGTATAAATTTGTTAAAAATTGTTGTTTAAGTATTGATTTTTAGTAAAATTTAATAACATGTTGATAAAACCGACTCCTGTAATGTCGAAATTAATTGTTTTTGAAATTAATTTGACAATTACATAATTTCATCACAATTTAACTTATATATGAAAATAAAGCTATTATTGTTTTTAGCAAATGCAAGATAAAAGCAAATTTATTATATTATATAGAGACTAAACGAAGCGTTTTGTTTTAAGGCCAACAACTACAGGCGGGTGAGGGAAAAACAGAACAAAGCAAGCGAATTTAGACCTTAAATTCGAAAGTAAGGTCCGATTCGTGATTGATTACATTGCAAAAGGCGCGAATCACAAAAACATTTTAGGGTGTAATTTGTTTAAGTTTAGACCTGTGTTTGTTAAGTTTTTATTAATGTAATTTGGTTAAAAAAAATACGAATAAGGTGCAGTAGGTTTATTTTATGTGAACATATTTTAATTTAAGCAAAAATAGTAAGTTTTCACTTTAAACTAAATATTCTCAATGTGCAAACAAACCAGTGGCGTGTTGTTTTTATCGTTGTATAAATATGATTATGTAAGTATTTATTTGATGGATTAATGTTTCTATTTATGTTCTTTGCCACTACTCATAATTCCGTTTAATTTGAGGTGCGGTGAACGGGGAGCACGTCCCTTGCTCATTTTGCATTTAAACGACCTGCCTACGTTTGAGCAACATGTTTAGTCTATATATTTTGACGTTGTTGGTATATGTTAATAAATCTGACAGATGACGTAAAAAAATGATTATTAGTGCTAACTTCTAGTTATAAAATTTTACTACACTTTATCTGCTCAGGTAAAATTTTGTGTCGATCATGATGCTTGTAAAATAAATCAAAAACGGACGAAAGCACAAAAAATATATTTTTTGTGCTGCCAACATCGCAAACGTCAATATTCGTTCGTTAGTGTAGTTACGTAATGAACGAAAAAAGCTCTAGGGTGGCAAAATGATAACTAGGAATCTACATAAAAATAAGTGTTCAAAGTCAATTAATATATTAAAACGAGTATGCTACAGGTGGAAAAATCATTTTAAAAATCTTTAAATTCAGTTAAAATTGAAGAAAAACGATGTTAAAGTTAATGTCAAATTTGACAGATTTAGTAATAAATGTAGTAGCAACATTAGGTATATTTCTGTTGATTTTTTTTATTTTTTCAAAAAAGAATATAATTTTATAAAAGGCAACACAAAAAATAATGTACATTACTCTTGTCGAAAGAATCATAGCATAACTCACTCACATGCAACGCTCGGCCGTGCGGCCTCGCGTCGCATTGACGTTCGTTATGCTATTTCTTACTTTCGACTCTTGTTACGTAAACTACTATTGTATTTGTCAAGCCTGTTTTTATCCTAGAGCAGTAATTTTGAAAATCTTAAATGTGTACATGAAGGTTTTTGTCGCCCAAAAATCATGTTGACAATCACATGATCAATTGATAACACGTCTTAAGAGGATTCAGTAGTACCCGCCATATTTAGTAAACTGCGGAATCAATTTGCGACCTTATACATAATTTTTGAATTTTTATGTTTTGTTTATACGTTGTGTCCCACGCTAGGGGTACCCCATGGGATTTAACATGGGAAAATTGAAATTATTTTTTCTTGCTTCCCAAATTAAAAAATCGCAAAAATTTTGACGCAGATTTAAAGTGGCACTTAAAACGTTTCTAAAAACAATTTTTTGATTATGATTTGATAATTAATAAATTAATTACAGGCATTTGAAATTCTAAATTTTGAAGGATTTTCGCGCATGCGATTCAGATCGGCTATCTTCGGTTTTTAAAGTAATATGGATGCTAAAATTAAATTGTAGCCCGTGAAATCAACATTATGCAACTTTATTTTTGAGGAAATGGAAATTTGGAGAACAAAGACTAGAAAAATTACATTTGAAAATTTTTTGTAGGCAAAAAAAAACAAATTGCGCCCGCATTTGCGTGCTAATAAACCAGCGTATGATTCCAAAATGAAATAAACTTGAATTATGTTCAAGTAAATAGGTATTAAAAATCAAGTTAGCATTGATTTGTTATAAAACATTTGAAGTGTTGACAGTTTTGATAGAATTGTTTTACAAGCTTTGAAAATGAATGTAGAAGAAAAAATTCTTGTGGTAAAACAAAATTTTCGAGGTGTTTTAAAGGTCCAAATTCGAGAAGACTGGTGGTTTTTTCGCAGATAGACCAATACCTTTTTTAAAAAGTATCAAAAAAACCATACAATTATTTGAAACCACTGGCTCCGTAAATCCACCATGTAAATGTCAGCGTCCACCACCCTTACACGATCATGAAGACAACCCTCAGTAGTTGGCAGTTCTTGCAGCTGTAGACCAAGATCTACGAGAAATTAAAATTAATGTAGGTGTTCCTCGGTCGTCACCATTCAGGTACCTCAAACAGGAGGGCTTTAAAAGTTACTGTTGGCAATACCATCAAGAATTATTACCACACGATTATTATGCTCGTATGAGATTTTGTGAAATAATCACCAAAAAATGAACAATACCAATCGCGATTTTATAAAAAACATTTGTTTTTCGGATGAATGTTCATTTGGACTTGATGAAAGACCAAATCGACAAAATAATCGTACATGGTCTCTCGAAAATCCACACAAATTAGTAAATGGACCAAGTCAATGGCGACAAACTGTCAATGTTTGGATGGGCTTGCTGGGAAGTCATGTTATTGGTTCTTTTTTCATTGAAGGTATACTTACTCCCATAAAATATCATTACCTTCTACTAGAAGAAGTGTTTTCACAACTAAATGATGTTGCGGATGAAAATCGCCAAGTTTGTTTTATGCAGGATGGTGCTCCAGCCCATACTGCTAGACTAAACACTGGGTTTCTGAATGAAGCATTTCTAAATCAATGGATAGGCAAGAATGGTCTCATTACATAGCCTGCTAGGTCACCTGATTTAAACCCGTGCGATTTTTTTTGTGGAGTTACATAAAAGAAAAATTATTCAAAGGAGGAAAACGGTATGAAAATAGGGACGCACTAAAAGATGAAATTCAAGTGATATCCCGACCTATTACCATTCGTAAATTAGCCAAAACACGAAAAAGATTTGTTGAACGGCTAACTTATTGTACAGTTCAAGCAGGAGGCATTTTTGAACACCGCATACCTAAATAGTTGATTCGCTGTGGTCGTTCAGCCAAGCAAAGGATCGACAATGTTAAAAAGGCTCTTTGCAGGGCCACAAATTCTCAATTGAAATGGATTTTTCTGCACGACGATTATTTGAGCAATCTTCCTGCGTTCGACCTATTGGTAACACGATGAGTGTTCTTAGATACCTATGTAAATGTAAATTTATGTTTGATTATTTTTTTTCTAGTCTGCTACAGAAAATTTTCAAATGTAATTTTTCTAGTCTTTGTTCTTCAAATTTCCATTGCCTCAAAAATAAAGTAGCATAATGTTGATTTGACGGGCTACAATTTAATTTTAGCATCCATATTACTTTAAAAACCGAAGATAGCCGATCTGAATCGCATGCGCGAAAAACCTTCAAAATTTCGAATTTCAAATGCCTGTAATTAATTTATTAATTATCAAATTATAATCAAAAAATTGTTTTTAGAAACGTTTTAAGTGCCACCTTACATCTGCTTCATAATTTTTGCGATTTTTTAATTTGTGGAGCAGGAAAAAAATAATTTTAATTTTCCCATGTTAAATCCCATGAGGTACCCCTAGCGTGGGACACATGGTATACATTTTATATAGGTTGCGGTACTCTTTGATATAAAATAAACACATTTAGTGAAGACAAAAAAATTGAAAATCTTCTTGGTTTTTGCGTAAAAGTGATTCTCGGTAAATTTTAATAACATGCTATAAAATGCTGCCACCTACAATAAAGCAAGTAATTTCAACTAATACGATTTGACAACAAAGCGTTGAAATAGTTGGGATTGTGATTATTATAATGTTATGACTGGACGATTACTTTCGTAAGCGTTATTGCCACATCTTTAGTGATAATTTAATTCGGATGTTTTCAAACTTTAAATTGACTTGTGTAAGTTCAGGTTAATTATCTTATTACATTAAAAATAGCTTGATTTGTGGTGATTATGCTATTTTATTTTATGGACGACATGATTTTAAATAACTAATACTTTTCATTGTTACATATAAAACATAATATGTAGTTTAAAATTATAACATAAACATTTTCAAAGTTTTATCGAAACATGTATCGTACATACATGGAGCCAATCGCTTTGTTATTAATTACCGATGAAAATATTAAATACTTGTTTGGTAGTCTAGTTTTAATAGTACATAATGTAATAATGCTAATAGTTAAAGACCAGCAAAATGCATTTTGCATTTTCTTGTTTTTTGAACAAGTACGTTTTTGTAAAATTTTGCATTTTTCAAAGCTAAGAACATTTTATACAATTATGTTAATATTCTATACATTTACCTAGAAAAAGGATTAAAGTGGCTATCACACGTCGATTATTTAGTTGTTAGCATTTTTAATATTTTTTTAATTAAAGCTGATTCGTTGGCCAAAACATAGTTGAAATCATTATTGTGCAGGAGCTATGTTTTTTATTTTCTTTCTTAATGCTATATTTTAAAAAATGTAACTTATAACAAATTAGATTTTCTAATTAGGTCGAATTTTTGGTCTTGAACGACATAGAGGTTAACAATGTATGTATAAATACTAAAAAATGAATGAGAAAAATTGTCTTATATCACATACAAATTTACAAACTAATGAGTCGTAAGTTTCTACCGTATTGTTGTTTACATTTAAAATGAAGCCATCAACATTTTGAATTAATCGCTCACTACAGTAATCAGATGGATTTTTGTACTGATAACTCCACGTGGACTGAGTTCATATGTCAAAACAGTCTTAACCAATGTGCTCGTCGTGTAAATTAACTGATTATATCTACATTCTTCTGATTTGCTGACGAAAACTGTGGTACATACAACATATTTTTTTTGCAATGTTTGTTATTACAACCGTTGTTGAGGTTATGTTTGTTTCTTGTTGCAATGTTGTGAGATCAATAGCTTAGGAGAATGGAAACGTAAGGGGTCTGTTTATTTGGGCTTGCAAAAGTCACATGGTACTAAATCCTCTTACTACTTTTTTCTTACATTTTTAACTACTTCAGGGCTTTTTGTGATTAATCAGGAATTGTTTTCACACATTATTTTAGAGGAATGACCTTGAAATTTTAGGAAAAACTGAGGTATTGTCATAGCAAAACATTATATTTTTAAATTGTTTTTGTTGTTGTGATTTCTGCTTATAATTTTGACTCGTCGCCCTTCAGCATTTGCAGGTGTGCAAGTATGAAATCCGGATTGCTTTCCAAGGAGAAACACATTAAATTCGGAAGAATGACAAAAAGTTGTTCATGCAGAATATGCTTCATTGCTAGTTACACATGTTTTCCATCTTTTACTAGTAAAACTCTTTTCTTTTTGTTGCGAATAGATCCATTTTTTCACATCTGCGAACAACAACAATAACAACCAAATGGTAAACGAAAGGATCTAACTATGGTGAGTAAGCTGCATATGGTAGCAGTTCTCAGTTGAATGTTTCCAGCGTGTCACGAACCGATTTTGCCCTATGTGATAGAGGATACAATCAACAGTTCAAATCGATCAATTGTTGTTAGTAGCGTTTGGTATTAACAGTGTTACGTGCTCTAAATTTTAAAATTGCGCTACTTTGTATATTGTTGGTCGACTGGAAGTTAGGCTTTACTTCTCGACGCAATCTAACGAGTTTCGTTCTCGTCACTTTCTTTTGAGACGTCAAATTGTTCGCTACATAAAATATACCAGCTTGAGTTAAACAATATTTTTTAAAACATCCATGTGTTGTGGCGTTATGTACTACAACAGCGCTATTTAAATCGTTTATTTAACGCAGGGTAAGCTTTTTCTATTTTGTTTTGAATTTAATGTAATTTCCATGTCTTCTTAGCACCACGAATACCTCTACATGTGGCTTACATACTCTACCTGTAAGGGCTAATATCTACAAGCACCGTTTTCGTAGAACGACAATACCTTAAGCGATTCTGGAAATTTTGATGCAATTACTAAAGGGGAGCATCGAGTCGATAACTCACTCAGATACGATGGGCTTGACGATTGATACCTTATTACGAGGCATGGACGTACACCAGTTTTAAGAAAATTACATAGATCATCAACAGCATCCGAGATCTGTTATGTTTCTTTTGTAGATCTGCGTGAGTCACTAACCTGACATGAATTCTTATAATTAATTAGATTCTAGGTGAGCCATTGAGAAAACGTTTTCTTAAGGGTAACACGGGATTTACTATGACCTCTATAATTTTTAAACTGATTTGTTCGATCTCAATGGTGTTTTAGTTAAATTTTGTCGCATGTTGTTAGATATACGTTTATTGGTCATTTTTAATTCAATTAGTTTATGAAAAAGTGTATACGTCATTGACTTTCAAATGTATTGTTGTTACTTTCGACATTGTTATAATAACCAGTTGCCTATGCCTATTCTAAAACATCACAAATTTGGACATTTATGTACAGTGAGATCGAAATTATTTTTAAACCGCGTGACCCTGTATAACGCAATAAATTTTCCTTAACAAAGTAAACAAACAGGTCACGTGACTTGCCAATGATCAGTCCTTATAATATTTTTATATGAGAAACTGTTTATTGTAAAATATGAAAATATGATTAAAGGAAAACTTTTTTAGATGCGATTTGGGAGTGACTGATTTTTTTCTGATGGAAGTAACGCTCACATCACAGCTTACGTGGTTTCCGTTATTTAAAAGCATTCACTAAGGATTTTTTATTTACATTTCTGACGTTTGTATTGATATGAGTTAGTGTAACTTTTAATTTCGTTGTAATTATCCACGTGTCTAGGAACCGTAATTCATTTTTAATTAATTTAATTGATGAGTGAGTGAGGTTGGTATATACGTATTTTATATAAAATAAAAATGTTCAGTTAATTTAAAATGGCAGAGACCCAGGAACATTTTACTCTTTCATTAGTAAATAAAAATAAGATAAAATCAACAAGCTGAAAATTTTTTTAACTTCCATTTTTTTTGTTAATATCTGTCACAAACGCCAAAGAAATTTTACTTCAATCGCGCGCAATTTTTTTTTATTTGGAAATTAGAAATGATATTATTTTCAGTTGTTATTTGTATAATGACAATTTAGATTTGATGCTTAAACTTACTTAAATTTGAACAACTAGTGCTTGTTTGTCTTGATTTTTGATGTAACCAAAACGTTAACAAATTTTAGAAATGTTTTTTTTTACTGTTTGATACTAAAAATTTACCACAAATAAATTTATACTAAGAATACAGTCGATCATATATTTTGGATAGAATAAAAATTTTACCTAATTTCTGTATTTAATCAGTTTTACAAAGTAATAAGTACAAAAAGTTAAATGTTAAGTGCGTTGTAGTGGTACTATTTTTGGCATTTGCAGTTGTGTGCTCTAACTTTTGACAGTAATTTTTATGTCAATTTACAACAATAACATTTGTATATGAAATGTCAAAAGATTTTAAGTAAAACTACTACCAACTTATGAGTTATGAGTGGTACCAACTGAAATATTTTGGTCAGCTGGTGTATAACTGAGATTGCTCACCTAGTAATGTAATTAATTATGATTAGAGACAACGTTATATTAACAACGTAAATACAATAAACCGTAATGATCAATTTAAAACGCTGCTAACATAAACTAACTTGATTACAGGATTACGAAAATTAATAATATAAAAATACAAACGTATTTATAAACGAATGTAATATTTCATTTGTAAATGTATAAATTTAAATGAGTATGCAATTTTTCTGGAAGAATAATAAATACATGCAATCAATAAAAAAGGTACTGACATTTAATTATGTTCATAACTTCTTTTTCTATTATCCTTTACTAAGTATAATTTATCAAACTTTACACAAAATCAAACTCTACGATTATACATAAAATTAATTTTGTCTTGAAAACAAGCATACACTAATAAATTATTTTACATTAAGTTAATTACAAGTGCCTTTGAAAATAAAATCGAGTTATGAAGTATGTAAATATTTTAATTAATTATTCATTTTGTCGGACAGAAGTTTAGTGTCTGATTAGAGAACCCTTTTTTCCAACTGCCGCAAATGTAAAATTTTTATGTAAACGGATAGTAGTCGTTAAACTAAAAAATCTAAATTAGCAAAGATACACGTATGCTTTGTCTAAATTTATCTTAAAATATTAATATCTAATGGCTAACAGAGGTATTACTAACATTTTATGTTTGCAGATACGTATAAAACAGTAAATAATGTTATCCTTTTTAAAAGCTTCCATTTTCACGTACAAAGTTTGTTTAACATGTTTATGTAATAAACTAAAGTTAATATTAATATTTTAATCTAATTTAAAATAAACATTTTTTTACTTCCAAATTATCTAATATAAATACAAGTGTAGGCAACTAACGTTAGTTCTATCGTATTAAAGAAGCGTTTTGTTACGGGTACCTAATAATTAAAAATAGTTCTAGCAACATTTCCTATTATAACATGTTAACCAGCATTTTGTTTGAAACAAAAAGGTCTCACGTTTTTCAAAATGGCACCTCCAAATACTCTAACTGGCGTCTTCGTCCAACTTACTAGAACTTTTTTATGTTCAATAGGAGAACCTTTTCGAAAAGCACAATTATAACTTAATTCTACAAGTTCTAATCCCAATGGTTTTTGATTAACGCCATCTAGTTCATTTGCAATTCCGTTACTACTGAATCTTTTAATTGTTAGCTCTGGTAACACGCCATTTCTAGGAATGTTGGCTTTTAAGAGGGATTCATATTGTTCTTTATTAGAATAATCTTTAAGTGTTTTAATGTGAACTGTTTCTGGAGAATCAAATATATGTAAAAAATTATACAACAAATTTCTACCATCGGCTAACATATTTCTCGGTCCTCTATTAGTGCCAATCGAAAAGTAACTAAGGACATTTGGCACTTCTTTGAAATTATGTATTGGTATAGGATTGTATTCGTTGCTTTGCCTAACATCGTACGCACGATTTTGTATTCCGTACGGCAAGAACACGTTTTTATTACGTGGACTCCTTGTTGATGATAAAACCATATTGAATCCAAATATATCTCCTTCGATACCGTCGTCTAGGCCTTTATCGAAATCTGTGTACTCTTGACCTACCACTACATCACCACCTTTGGGAATCGTCAATCCTTTAAGCTGAAATAGAAACATATGATTGTAGTATCATTATAAAAATATGTTTGCAAATGTGTGTTATCTTATATTTTATGAAGTTCTTTATGTGGAAATGGTTACGTTACACAAGAGAAATTTAGTATATGTCATGGTTCATAACTGCAGTCATTCGGGACAATAAGCAGCTGTCGGTGTCTTTTACACGTATATTTAAGGTGTGCGTGTGACACACAATACAATGGCAACAAATGCCAAAGTGCAACTTTAATTTAAAACTTACTCTTAAATAAACGCCGCGCTGCCTGAAAAACTTTTTTCGCTAATATTAATAACTGGTTTTTAAATGTATGTATATTCTTGTTCAACCGGAATAGTTTATTCTACGAGATGATAATTCAGACGAGTTTTTATTAAACAGGAAGTTATGCGTCCACACTTTATCGGCAGTAAAACAACTTTACAAAAATTAAGAAAACATTTACCTTATTATCGTGATTGCTTAAAACTAGAAATCCGTTTAAGTAAAACGCCCAATATCCTTTCGACGAATCGAACGATTGGCAAATGTGGTACCATTGTTTTTCTTGAAAATTCGTCGCTATCGTAAACGCTTGGTTTTCTAGTATAGCTAAATTGATTTCTTTTCCATGTGGAGAAATCCAAGATCGTATGTAACGAGTTTTTTCGTGTTCTGAAAAAGATTTTAACAACTGTTGAAATTTCTCAGCATAACTAGAGCTTTTATAAGTACATAGCTTGTATTTTTTCTGATTAATTATTAATAGTCGATACTTCCTTAAAAACGAAACTTGTAATAAGTAGGCAAGTATTATTTAATTCAATAAACGAAAATAAATAAAGGTTCCACTTTGTGGAACAGTATAAAATTAGCTTTAAGAACTCTTCGCTTTACCGTGTAAATATTATAACGGTGTTGTTTAGACTAACGCATTACTTGATTATTAATGTTAAACCGTTAAAGGAAACGATTTTTCGTTCTTTCTTTTTGTTCAAATACTTGAGTTACGGTAAATTATGTATTTTCTGTAACAGATTGTTGTACTATTTACTACTAATAGAACAGTGTTTGGATGAATTACTGAAGTATGGAGATTGATAAGAGATGGAAAATAGAACATTCAATTACTCTTGTAAAAAATGGATACAAAATACTTAAAAATACAGAGTAAAGTTGGTTTCAGCGCTACAATAATTTATTGCATTTGGAAAAAAATGCATTACGGTTCTAGTTTTATCTTATTTAATCGAAAACGATAAAAAAGTTGATAATAGTATATTATATACTAAGGTTGAGAAGTGTTCGATTATAACCTAAGCAACAGATTACATCGCCAGACCGTGGTCTATATACGATTCTACTACTAGAATTATTAAAACAAACGATTTAAGTTTTTAAATAGCGTTAAAAAAAATTCTTGTCTTTAGGAAACAGTTTTGCAAATTTTTTTTCTTTAAAACCGTTATATAATTATCTAAAAATGTAAATATGTTCATTATTAACCAGTGGTTAATAATGAAATCTTATTTACCTGCGCTTAAAAAAGTGCAACTTCAAAACCTGCTATTAAACGTAATAATGAAAGCCTATACAACTAATAGTGGAAAAGCTCGTTTACGGGTACCATATCTCAAGGCGCAAAGGATGAACTTGAATCTCTAGTAAAGAACAGTTTTATGTTATGTTATGTGTTTTGGATTACATTTTTGATTTATTGAATTAAAAATTTACATGCTGTCATGTGATTAAGAATTTCAACTTCAATTTACGTCTTGTAAATTAAACTGCAATATGTTACGGACTTTAACTCTTATAAAGTATGTGGTTTTCATGGATGAACGACAAAATTAACGAACCGAGTATACAATCGAGAAAACTTCTTCAATTGCTAAAAATCAATACAGAAAAAACTTTATTAGCTTTGATTTGAAGTAGAAAAACGTTTTGAAGACATGTTGGCGACAAAGCACGTTTCACTGAAACTTAAACCAATAAATATAAGCAGGTTAAATATCATTACCGTCTGCTGTAATTTAGTGAACCGAAATTTTCTAAATTTAGATTTTTTACAAAAAATTCTGTGCCATACATTTCATCAAGTTTAGGGCTGAAGTGTATCATTGCAATGTAACCGGAATGAACTGTCAATAGTTAAAAATAATAAAAGTTTAACGTATCTGTTATATCTTTTAACTAATCATTATTACTACCATTTTTTTTAATCGTGTAAAAATTGTTAATTCATACCTACGTTTTAAATTAGTTTAAAAAATTTAAGAAGTTTAAACGACTGCAAAAGAGTTTTAATGAAGATTGTGCAAATCTAAGAAAAACTTTTCGACAACAATAAAGTTTGAGTTACGAGAAAATTGTGTTCCTATTCATCTCTATTCTAATTCGCTATTGGTAATTTACTCTAGAAGAAGCATAGATTTCCGTTTATTAAAGTTTGGGTATACTTTCAATGAAGTTTAAAACTAAATTTTGTTAACGCTTAAAGTATTTTACTCGCATATCAATTACCTTAATTACAATTTAAAAAGCGTGTAGTGTAATGCTTAGTTAAATATTTTTTTATTTAAGATGAAATCTTAACTAAGAAAATTTGTTATACTTTGTTTACATTTTTTTTGTTTTTATTTTAATCGATTAGTTAGTAGATGCTTCCGAGCGTGTTTGATAAATTCTTGTTTAAAACTGTGTTTTAGTACTGTTTAAAATTTGTAAAAAAGTTTTTACATGAAAGGATCTTTGCGTTTATATCCTATTTATAGATTTGTTGTTACATCTAATACACAATTAGTGAAAATAATAATAATAGAACAAAAATTGCAACATTGTGTTATCTATGAACATGAGTGGTTACGCTGTGATAATGATCTCTTCTCTTTGAAAATTCAGAAATTAGTTGAATGAAACTTAATTTTAGCGAGCAAAACAAATGTTTTTTGCAAAAACAAAATACGATTGACGATATTATTAGAGTTTATTTAGAGGTTAATTTTTGCAGTTTAATTTTTCTTTTGCAAACGCTTATGCAATTATACAAACGTGTATGCTTGAGAATGTAAAAGAAATATTAAACGACTGGTGTCGGTATCTTACTAAATCTTGCTATTTGTTAATTGCGTTCTATTGTAGTTTTTACACTATGTAGTTATGTTGTATTAAATTGTACATTGTTTGGAAGATCAAATAACAGATGTGGTTTCATATATTTTCTAACAAATAAAATTATTGCAGAACGTGTTGTTATTAACAATTTTTTATATAAAAATCCTGTTTTGATGTAATTATTGAATATAATATTTAATACATGTAATGTACTACTGTTAAATAATTATTATGTTAATAAGTGAAATTGAGATTGAGTAACATGGATGATATTCCATGTAACGTAGGCGCAGAAAGTTGGAAAACATTTTATAACAATTCGCTGCTTTTTACTTTTACTCGATTTATATATATATAAAGATTAAAAAAAATCATTTCAATTAGCACGCAAAGTTGAAGGTGAATACTTTCGAATGTATTCAAGTTTTTAGAGCAAAACATTAGTTTTGTGTAAATAATTTAAAAATAATCACACATTATTGTCATTGTGCTCTATAATTATATGTACCAATTTATATAAAGAATTTAATGCCATTATTTAAAAAAATAACTCACCTGAGTATGAAAATAAAGGATGCGCATATGTCAGGTTTCTGCTTTTAATCCATAAACAAAACGTGAATTCTGATATTACCGGCACATCTACAATATATCTTAAAAACTGGAAAAAAAATATTACAACAAATATTTTTTGTAGATTTAAAAAATAATATAAAAATTCCTAGGATTGTATAGCAATACCTGAATATACCCTTCTTGAGTTAACGAAATTATATTGATGAAATTATTTAACGTAACTTGGCTGTTATGAAAAGAATTAGCAATTCCTAAACCAGGATGTTTATAACTGGAAATGTTTGCATTCCCGGTATTCCAACATAAAATAATTAGAATAGTTGCGAAGTCGTTGAAACGATACATTTTCTGTCTAAAATAATTATTAACGTTCATTATTTAAATACAGAATACGAACTTACCTAAAGTTTAAAGACGTATAAAAAAGACGTTCATATTTCAAACACTAATTACTCATTCGACTACTTAAGAAATACAATTTTCCTTGCATTTCTCCTGATGGCCACTGTACTAATGATTCCATTACCGCTCATGTTCTTGAACATGACCCTACTTAACGGTTCTGGTAAACACTACTTAAATACCATCATCGGCATATTTTATTTATACAAAAGATTACTAAAAAATTTCTAAGCTTTTATTCTAAACATATTGCCGGTATTGATTACTAAACTTTCAGGACAAAGCTCCTCTAAAGCTAATTTTGCTGAAATTGCAAAGTGTCGAGTATTTTAGAGCGTACTTAAAAAATTTAAAGCGTGTAATTTGCGCAATCGGTTTTTATTGAATTAAGAAGTGCTTTTTTTTTAAAAAAAAAAGGGAGTACCGATTAATTAAATAGTGTTAATCGAAAGAAAAATTATCATCGTCGAAGGAACAATTATAATACGTTTCTCATTTTCATTTAAAATACTTCATGATTATTCATTACCTTCATTGAAAGCATTTTAGCTTTCACCTAAATTAACGTTTCTGTAAATATCTTTATTTGGATTCTATTTATCTTATTTCCTTTGGCAACTAGGTCATTATTTTGAATTTTCATATTATCAAAACTTTATTGTCACCGAAGCTGCTGTTTATTGTCCTCAAAAATTAATTTATATTAAGAAACGAAATTTATTTTGTATTATTAAATTGATCTAATTTACAGCGATTATGATGAAACATTTATTGGGAAATACTGAAAACGTCTTTGTTTATTTATTCTATTATTTTTAGTATTTTCAAAAATTGTTTAGGCTTTAGCGGTTTTAATATATATTTTCTATGGCAAGCGTACTTTATTAATCATATTAAGTTTTCTGTGTTAAATGTCGACTGAACTTTGGCACTTCATATCTGACGTGTGCAATTTAAACGACAACTTACAAGAAACTGTTAATTAGCTTAATATCATTTGCAAACTTTAAAGCACAACAATAAAATGAGATTGCTCCTAAATAATGCACCAGTTTCTTACATCTACTCGTATGCATCTTAATTACACTGAATATTTAATAATTACGTACGCTGAGATTCTCCAAAAATTTTAGTTTTGAATTTAATTGAATTATAATACCATTAATTGTCTTTTACCAGTACATTTATGTTTAGTATAATAGGGTCTTTAGAACTTACGCCTGTAATGCCAAGTTATTGAAAAAGAAATGTTGGTAACATTTTTTTCAGATGTTACTAGTAAATATTTAAATATTCTAATTATTGTGTTAATTTTAAAATACGCTGACTTATAAATTGTTGTTTAATTAAAATTTACTGTTACTTATAACTAACTTGCTTTACCTACCAAAAGTCTTTTCATCTATTGTAAAAACTACAGTAATTGTATAACGGTATAATAAATTAGCAAATACGATAAATTATAATTGTATTAAGTTAATTAAAATTTCGATGTAGGTTAAAATGTGTTTTTTTCCGGTTAAAGCAGTAACAAATATATATTTTTCAACTGTTTATTTTTATATTGTCAGTGTAGATGCGCTACAAAATAAATTGTTTGCGTACAAAAAAAAATTATAGTATATGAAGCAGACACAAATATATTTAAAAACAAGAAAAATGTTTGTAACATAGTTTATGCATTTTAAATGTGTGACTACTAAGTAACCCAGATTTATTGCTTAGTTTTTTATGTATTTACATAACTCAAATTTATAGAGTTTTTTAATAGTTTTCGAAAAGTTCAATTTACTTTGTTTATTTTTTTAGGTAACAAACGTGTCTTTAGTTTTCATGCATGTAAATAATAAAATTAAAGCTTTGTTTTCTGATTTACCATTAAAACAGTTGTATATTTATGACACAAACTAAAAAAGTTTTTAGTAAAATCTTTTTAAGTATACCGAATAAACCTTCTAATTGCTATTCAAGTATCTGTAGAGTTTTCGTAAAATATTTTGAATAGAATACAAATGACAAAATAACAAACAAAGACGAACTTTATTAAGTTGACTTGTATCAAACTTAAATCTGAGATACAATTATGTTTAACAGAAGTTTAGTTAATGTACTTATAAACTAAACAGTCAAGTTTAATAAAAAAAATTTAAAACATTTAGGAAGAACATTAACGAAAAATGTAAGTGCCAATTGGAGATTTGAATATCGTTCAAAAATACGTATTAAACAAATTGAATTGCTAATGGGAAAAAGGATCATAAAATAAAACAGATAAAAGGAGGTAATTCATTTTAAGTTAGACGTGCTTGCGTGCAGCGGAAGTAGGTAAAATAGTTTAAATATATCAAAAGCCTAAGCAGTAAATATAAAAAAAAGTTTGGATATAGCCGTCTTTGGCGCAAAAGTGACTACATTTTTAATATAAACTTTTGAAAACGAAAGAACATCTATTTTTTTCAGGAAAGCACAAAAAACTACAAAGTTACTACAAGCTTCTAGTAATTTACGAACCCAGCACGGCCAACTCGCTGTAGGATTGAAACAAAGCCTGTCGCAGAGAGAGGAGGTTCAAGTGATTTTATTTTAATGGGCGCCAGATCTCTTTTTGCAGAAATAGCTCCTGCTAGATTAGCACAGGAGGCTCGAAGCTTGTATAACATTCTTAAGGTTCGTAAAGCTGGAGGAAACGAAGAAAGAAACCAAATCATTAACAACAATTGTATTTTAATTGAATCAATAATAATTGGAGATAATTTGATAGCATCACAGTAGGTAAATTCGATTTGACTATAAGTATACGTAGGTACTAAAACACTAGAAATATCGGCAACTTATAATACACATAAATCATAAGTGTAACAACCAGGACATACAAAAATCTTGGTAAATAAATTACATTGATAATAATAAATGACAGTTGACGTAATCAGCATGCGATAACAATTTAACTTAAACTAATTGAGTAATAGTAATAAGAAGCAAATAATTTTGAACGTTTCGGCACGATTAATAAATATAATTTATGAGCAACACCGTAGCGACAACGAATAGTTAAAATCAAAAATTGACTCACCAAGATTCAGGTGTACTTTCACAAAACGTTTTCCTACTGGCTTCCTGTAATCAAACTACCTGAAAATAATCGTGTCTACCTAGTGACTCACAAACTTTACATCAGATAAAAAGAAACATTTATAAAAGGTAAGAGAACCGAAATGTATCGTATGCTGTTACACATGCCCTTTTGTTCAAGGTAGTATTAGTAATCAATTGCCTCCGAATGGAAATAGTAATCGTATCTGGTACATATGCACTTTCGTACAAGGTGGCATTATTTAAACCTCAATGCCTCCGAATAGAAATTCAATTGTATCTGCCTTTGTATCGCAGAGTTCATAGGTCCAATGCTTCTTATTAGAACTTTACCAACGTACAGTTAAACTGGTACAGTGCACATGGCACTAATGAAAAGACATGGAAATTATCTTTGATCCCAAAAATAATAGAAATCACTTACCCTGCGTGAAATAAATTAGTTAGTTATAGATATTTTCATTATACATCGTGTCACAACACGTGGATGTTTTAAGAAATTAATTTTAATTCACGCAGACATAGGTTATGTCGTGAACGATGTTAAAGTAAAAATGACCACCTGTCGTTTTCTCAGTCGGAAGGGATCAACGATGTCCGATAGATGGCGTCGAGAAATGGAAAAGTAACTTTAATTCAACCAATATACAGGGTAGTGCATTTTTAAATTTATGCACGTAACAAAGTGGTTATTGGTTTATCATAAAAAATATTTAAAAAATGAATTTTATTAAAATAAAAACGGTAACAAAAAACATTGAATCTTAAAAACGATTCAATGACCACGGCGGTCTCTTGATGAAGACAATCGCATTTTGCATTATCGTCTGCTGTAGTGGTGTCCTTGTCCTTGTCTTCTTCTGATGTAGGCTTCAGCAGGTTTTTATACTATTTAAGATCTGCTAGCTTGCCAGTCTTTTGTTAAAATCTTTATTATAGAATTTTATATATTCATCTTTTAATGTTATTATGCGATTTTTTCTTAAAATTTAAAACTCTTTATGAAAGTACGCACAACCTGTTTTTTATGTGTAGTTTTCTCTGATACTCGATCACCTCCCCTTTTTTTAGGCACTCTACCTTCCAAAATTACTTTCGCAGAAGACTGTATTCCGTGTTTTGTAATAGAAAGTGCTGTGGTAAAAAATGTTTAACAAACTCGAGTAGCACTTTTACCAATTTTTATAAAACAATGGTTCTAATACAACATTTTTGCGGCGCTGATAGTAACAGACAGCATATGGCATAACCTCGTGTACTGATGGATCTTAATAGCGTTTTGATAAAAACGTTTTCTAAGATTTAGTACATTTTGATGTCGTATAAAACACATTTATAGGACTTTCCAGTATGCTCACAAGGGCATTTAAATTTCTGCAGGGTCGGGTCTGGATCGCCATATCTACAATATGCAGTCTATAATAACGTCACCAAAAACTTACAATAAAAAGGTAAACACACAATGATAGATAAAGATATAATCACATCGTACCGTGAAGTTTTTACAATCTCGGGACTCAATGGCCTTTTTATTCGTATTCTGGTTTCTCTGTTACTTTTTTCAACGGTAACAAATTCGTCTTACAACTTAACTCAATACAATTAAGCAAACGCGTTCTAGAAACCACGATAAACATGTGCAGAATAAATTCGAGGTTATATTATAATGCAGCAGGCGCTACTGCAGTGGTATGAATATAACTGAGATTGCTGCAAAATTTGGATGTAGCCGCTTTCGCTACAAAACGTCAACTTTAAAGGCTGTTTTACTATACAAATAGTCGATTTTGAGCAAAATGAAGCTCAGAAATGGATAGCGCTTATTCAGGTTATAGCAAAAACGTAATAATATCAAAATCGTTAAAAAATGGATATATGCTCTCCTCAATTATGTGAGTCATTTATAAAAGAACGCAACCTTGTTTGTGAATTTTCACAAAAGTGTCTTATTGTATTTTTTTATATATTTTGTTGTGGTAATTCTTGTGTGTTGTCAAATAAGATGATAAAACCTTAATGTTTGGATAACATTGTTAGTAGTTTTCTAAAGGTTACTTGGATGTTCTTTAAAGAAGTGGTTTTGTTTTTGAGAAACTATAGAACTATAAACTATACATATTTAACGGAAAATCTTGTAAATAATTTTAATTATACAGGGTTAGTCATCAAGGCGTGCCACACCAAAATTGCATTTTTTATGTGAAACACCCTGTGTATTATTTGATATTACAATTCTTCTCATTATTTTAAGTAGAATTTGTAAGAAGCACAAATTTTGCTTAGATTTGAAAGAAGAATTGAAATATACAGGGTGTTTTATTTTTAAAAAAATGCAATTTTGGTGTGCCACGCCTTGATGAGCAACCTTGTATAATTATTACTGTTTGTTTAATTTTTTTTCTGTACCTTGTGTATTTTTCTCGACAATCGACCCTTTTCATGCTTATCAACGACCTTGTATATGTAAAGTTGCACTTCTTGCACTCGTATCTTGATTTTTTCCAATAAATTATTGCGACGTTAGCGAAGAACATGTTAGCGGTTTCACTAAAATATTATCTTAATTGCACAGAGATACAAAGGAAAGTGGAATTCTATCATGTTGGTCGATTTCTGTTGTATGATTATTCATATTACGCGAAATTTAAGCGACAAAACAACAAACAAAAAAAAACTAATAAGAATTAGCAATTCTCATACTAAAATCCGTGTAAGAATTAGCAAATTCTTACACGAATTTTAGTAATGTTAGTTTTTTCACAGTTGATATCTCTGCATCGTAAGTTGACGTTACATGAAAAAGAAATCAAAATTATTATAACTTAACAATTGAAATTCAAATGTTCATGCCAAGATAAAATAAAGATGTCTTCTTAATGTAAAGTTATTTACTTAATATAAAGGTATAAAGAGATCATTTCGTATGAGATTTTAGGTTAACACATAAACTTCAATATGTTATGGTGTAAGTGTTGCCAATTAAAAAAAATACGAAAGTTTCCCAATGTTTTAAAATTAAAATTATAAAAAAATATTAAAATTGAATCAAAATAAAGAAAATAGTATATAAAATACGTTTAAATCACACTAAGCGCGTTCATCTATTCTATGTAATATAAAGCTTAAATATAACACTTTTGATTTCAATAACTGTAGGCAACTGAATATTTTTATTATTATACAGTGTTCAAGATAAGGAGGGCTATTATGGGAGTTTCAGAAACGATAAGATATAGAGTTTTGGTTAAATGGGAAAAAAGTTGGACATTTTGGAGTTTAGTAAAATGACGTTTTTAAACTATCGAAATTCCGAACTGTTCCGAAGTTATGCTACAAAAAGCGAATTTTCACAATTTCATTTTTGAGAAATTTTTTACTTTGTGGTTGATTTTAAATGAAAAGTAAGGTACTACAAGTAGTTTTTAACGTTCTTTAACATGATATGCAACAAATTAGAATCCGACGTTTGGTTTTCGAGTAACTCTTAACATTTTTATACCTAATATTATCTATGGTTTAATTGCGGTTTTTAAACTTATTGTACGATTATGACAGAAAATGTAAACATTCCCCCATAATAATATTTAAACCAAGTTTTAATTTCTTTAGAAAAGTAGACTTAGGAAACAAAAACTATGATTTGTTGGATTGAATTAAATTTTTTTCTCCACATGACAGTTACTTTATTTATTAGCTTTCCGTAGTAATTCTTGTTAGTAGTTAATTTATTGATAAAATATGGAATCAGGATTTTCAAATAAAGAAAAGTTTGATATAATATCATGTTACAACTTAAGCAATCAAAATTGCATTACAGCGGAGCGCATGTATTTGGACAAGTATCCTGAAAGGAAACAACTAAATCAAAAAAACATTCAGCAAGATAGTAACTAACCTTAAATAATACGGCGCTTTTAAAAAACTCGTGTTCTCTCGAAAAAAAAACGAGTAATGAATACATTTTTTACAATTTTTTTTTCATGCGCTGTATAAGATATTACAATGATTTTTGCTTTTATTTGAAGCTTATAAAATACAAAAAATTTTTAAACAACTATCTAGGAGGCGCCAAAGTCGAATCCTAAAAAACTGTGTTCCACGGCCTTCAAAAAACGGCATCTTCAAAAAAAAGTCTCTTACGTGACAACTTATTAGAATTTGCTAAAAAATTTTAAAAAATGGCGGATGTTTAAAAAAAAGATTGAAGAAACATTTCTGTTTTTCACTATTCTCTACTAAAAAAAGTGTTATAATTAATTTTTTGGCAAAATGAAAAATTGCCATACGAAACATCTCAACGAACAAAACAAGATCAAAATTATTGAAATCGTCCGAGTAGTTTTGGAGACTAACTGTCCGTCGTTTTAAGTTTTTACTTGTTGTTTTTTTTTAAATAACTGTTTAAAAAATCAAGTTTTTTCATTGAAAGCATCTTCCTCCCATTGGTGGATTTCTTTCTTAGCCAAACAACCCTTTTTTGTGAAAGTCTTCAAGGCTCTGTCACCTATCTAGTGGGCGTATTTAGTCTCATAGAGGGTCTGAGAATTTTTGAAAATCTCTATGATTCCTTTCACTTCCATACCCTCGGAACTACCGTTATAATTTGCTAAACAGTGTTTTTGATGCTTGCTTTCGTAGTACCAGATCTCAAAATCTGCGGAATTTAATTGTTTTTCCTTTAGCTGGCTTGACAAGAAACGAATTTAACTTTGTTTGTATATTTACCTATTACAGAACAAACGCCGATCGATGAACTGAAGTCACGTTTTAACCAAGTAGTGAAACCACTAATTCATCTTCTGTCAGCCCATTTTCAACAGTTTATTGGTTTTTTCTTTCTTCTAGCTCTTCTCAGACCAATCTCGGCCACACTTTTTGTTGAAATTTAGACGTTCTCAAAAATTTTATAATATGCATTTCAGCTCTAATACGATGTTATGTCCATCAATAGTGAAAAGAGTTCTTAGTCGCAATCGCATAACCAACACAATGCGTCTATTAATTTTAAATCCTCTATCTATATAGGGGAGGAATTTATTTTTCCAACCCCACAATCACACTCTATATTTATAATAAATCTCATTTCTCGAGTAATAGTTTCCGTAAAATTCACATCTTTATCACATGTTTTAAAGTTCAAAATACGCCAAGAAAACGAGTGGTAATGAGAGAATCCAATAATTAAAACTATCTTCGCATTTCATATCAAATTCACCATTTAATAATTTTTTTGCTGATGAGTTTGTAAGTTCAGTACAGAACTCAGATGTGTGTTGATTTTCACGAAATTCATGGGATACCTTAGTAATTTTTTTTTGTTTTTGGCTTGCAGTTTTTACTACCTTTTCTGTACGAACTCAGAGCTGGGCAGTAGTTACCTACAAAGTAGTTAAGTTACTAATCTAACTACTTTATTGTTGACGATAGTTGTATTCTATATATTCAAGTTACTTTAATTTAATGATGTAACTGTAGTTGGAATAATTTTTTTTTTCGTGTAATCGTATTTAAAAAGTAGTTAGCTACTCTATTTTAACTACAAAAATAGTTAAACTACTTTGTTAATAGCTTAACTACTTTACTAATAATTAAACTACTTTATTAGCGGCTTTAATTACATGCAATGGCTACAAGTATTCAGCTTGCATTGCAGTTTCGCATGTTAAAACGTGTCCTTCAAGTGATGAACGGTAACGCAGAAGTAAACATGATGGTAAAGACTAAAAATTTTTATAAATGCAGCAAACTTAATTTGTTTTGAAATGTTAAATGCCACTGATCTAAACGTAAACAAAGTATTACTTCAACAAAAAGAAGATTTTTTTGATTTTGATGAACCTGGTTTGTCTAAAAAGTTACACATTTCTTCTGATACTGAGAATGAACATCCTCACAAAACCAGAAGAATAGAACTAGAATTGTTAAAACACCTGGAAGATAACAGAATTCATATATCGATGTCAGATGATTATAACATTATTTAAAAAATATTCGCTGCTGTCGAGCGATTATTTTTGTTTTTCACTCATAAATTCGCTAAAAAGAAATGCATTGGCTGATGCTCTTTTTGAAAAGTTACTTTTATGAAAATGAAATGAATATTGAATACCAGAATAAGTTTATTACTTTAAGTTCTGTTTTTAAAGGCTTGTTTTATTCATTTTTTTTCTGAGGATTTGTAATAAAATAGATATACATGATAATAGAATAAGAGTACTTACGTTAAAATTGTTTTACTGTTTTCGTGTGAGCGTGATTGATTTTTTTTGTCTTCTTTAATCTAATAATAATTCAGTGTCTATAGGTACTTATGTTTATATGACTAAAAGTGGTATAACATAAATCGTCTCAGAACTACTTTTTCTACAAGTAGTTGAAAAAAAAAAACTTATATTTTAGAATACAACTGTTGAGTAGTTAGTAACCTAACTACTTTTCGATTTACGGTAGTTAGTAGTTAGTAACTTACACTACTTTTAAAAAGTAGTAACTTTAGTTAGTAGTTAACTACTTTTACAAAGTAACTTGCTTAGCTCTGTACGAACTGATACTATAAATTCACAACTTTTTTATCAATACATGGTCAAGGCCTGAGAACACTTGTAAAATACGTTTGATAATACGTTATACGTTATAATCAACTAAAGTCAACTAAAAACCGCAGTGCTGGAAGCGCGCGCGCACTTTCACTAATTTCACTGTTAGAATTTGAATTTTTAAAATAAAATTTTTGGGGGTGATACTTAAAAGTATAAAGATTGAGAACATGCAAAAAAAATCGATTTTTGAAAATGAAAAAAAACGGTTACTGAAAATCTCGAAGCATCAGCTCTGCAAATTCAGAATAATGTGGACATATACAAATCTACAACACACTTTATTCTAAAAAAACAAAATTTTATCCATAAAAATACAAAATTGCCAAAGTATACTAGAAAATACCATTAGAAGAATAATTTTTCTTTCGGCATATTATAGTCTGATAAGAGTATGGTTTCCAATAACCGAATATTTAAAAGAAAAAACGTTCAACATTGGTCTTAAGAAAATCCAAAATCATGCAAACAATCGCGACATAAATACCGTTTTGCCTTCAATATGTGGGTTGGGATTTTAGGAAGAAAAATAATATAATCTTTTTTTATAATCAAATATAAATTTACTAGAAACTACTTTCGAAAACGATTTCGATAATTTAGCTTTAGTCGAAGTACGCGATTGTTGGTTTCAGCAGGATGGTGCATCTGCATACATTTTATGCGTGGTTACGGATTATCTTTCACATAGGTTTGCCGAAATAGTTTTAAGCACTCATTCGGAAAAACTCTGGCCAGCCCGTTCTCCCGATATAATTCCGCTGGATTTTTTTCTTTGTGGATACATAAAAATTATGTTTATAAACATATTTTCGGAACAGAATCCGAAGGCTGGTACTTAACGCATTCTAAACTGTAACACCTACAATGTTAAAGAATGTTTTGGATTCTACAGTTAGAAGATGCTATTTATGTTTGGAGAACGAAAGAGGGCTTTTCGAGCATTATGTTTAAATTTTCTGGTCATCAAATGTTGTCTGTCCATTTATGTGTTGTTAATTGATGGTAATTAATTAGTTATTAAATTTATATTCAAAATTGAAAAATTTTGTGTTTTATTTCATTAATTTGATGAGGAAAGCACAGTTAGCAAAAGCCCGTTTATGAGTAAAATTGAATGTTATTGGGAGGGATACAGGCTCATACTTAGATTTTCTCCGATAATCGTAAATTAAGTTTGAAAACTGCGATTAAACCATAGAGTATGACGCATGCTTGAATGCAGAATAAAAAACTTTTTTAAAATTATGTATAAAAAAATCAGGACCGTATTTAAAAAAAACAAAGTTGATAATGGTAAGTCGAAAACAAAACGTCGAATTTCAATTTGCTGCATGCAGTGTTAAAAAGTACCTATAGAAAGTTCTCTTTCTTATTTAACATCAGCCACCAAAGTAACAGTTTGTCAAAAACGCCTTTTGTAAGTTTAATATTTTTTCAGACTGTGTCAGTGGGCGTTATTCTAAACTAATCACTTAATTTATGTGTTTTTTGTTAGTTGATTATATACACTTTGAGTGTATTTTTGTTTAAATCAAAAACTAATATTTAGTTTACATGTCGGGTACTAATATAATATATTGTTAAAATTTTTCTCTTCTTTTTTGTATTGTTACAACTGGCGTAGATTGCATATTGAGGGTTTTGAATTTTTACAGGGCGACTTATATAGAATTCTAAGTAGTTTTAGTATACTTACGTTTATATAAATTTTTTTCATTTTTCAATATCCAACTTTTATTCAAAAACGGGTCTACATATGGGTAACAATTTTTTATCTATACTTGCTGAAATTTTCATTACAAACTTAGAAGTCAATAAGTTTTTTTTGAATAACTTAATCAAAAATCATTTCGTTTACCATAAAAAATATCTTGATGATTATTCTATTTTTTTTCTAACCGTTTCTTTAATAACTGTGTAAAAATTGGTTATTTACTGTAAAAATACTCGTGACCATCGCTTTTTCTTTCTTTCATTCTCTTTTACCCAAAATGTTTTCATTTAGATTCTTGTTTAATCTTTTACATTATCTAACTCTTGATCATTTTAGGTTTAATAAAAAAACTATAAATACCAGTTTAGCTCATAGTAACAGTTATCTTTTACACATTACCAAAAAACTAACATAAATTTTTTATTTTATTAAAAACATTTTAACTCTACACCTATATATTTTTGAAAACATTTAAAAGAGCTATTTTTTTCTTTCTTATTACATATTATTATTCATCTACTTTTCACTTCAAAAATAGTTTTTTTTTCGTCTAAACCTAATCTCAAATCTTAACTTGACACTAAAGATAACATTGAGATTTTATATAAACTTAGTGTTTATAAATTAAATTGTGATAGTTGCAACTCTTTTTGTATTGCACAAACTAGTCATAAGTTTAGAACCAGAGTAGTCAAACACCTTGTTTATTTTAAATAAAAGATTGTGTACCGATTCTTCTTCTTTTTTTTGTTAATGGTATTATAGTATCTTACCGTTTATTGAATTATGTAAAAGGCTACAAGAATTTTCACTTTTGCAATGAAAGCCCTAAATATTTTTTTCAATTAATGAAATTAATAACCACGTTATTGCGAAACCAGGTTAAATGAAGTTATAGTTTTAATAATTTTTTTTTCCTAAAATAGTCTTTGTCTATTGTACATTATTCTTTTAGATATGTATTAATTTAGTTTACAATTCTGTTATATTTATCAATAATTGTAGTATTGAGTATTGACATTAATTTTAATGTAATATATGTATGAATTATATATTGTTTATAAGCAGTTATGGTATTATAGGTATATCATTTTTGTAGTTTTGGAGGCTCGAAAATAATGGTATCAAAACATGTCGCATATAATAAAATTAGTTAATTAAATTAATGGAAAAAATCTTTATTTTTATTTTATTTATAATCATATGCCCTAATTTGAGGAAAAATAGCAACTAGAAAATGAATAAAGCAAGCTTAATATTTTTATTTTGAATTGCACTATGTGCAATTTTGGAAGCTTTTCTTGAAGATGTTTTAGCCGGATGTATATTATTTTCTGCAAAAACTTTTTTCGCTCAATTTGAATTATTAATATAATATTATTACGTTTAATTTACTTTAGACAAAAGAAATTATAGCTCAGTCATAAAACACATTTTGTGAATTATGTGCTAATAAATTGGTATCTTTAAACTGCTCTTATACCATTGTTTGTAAAAAAGGAAAGGCCTATATATCAAATTAAAACTTTTTACCCAAACGTCATTTATCAGAATTAACAAACTTTGTAATTAATTATTCCCAAAAGCCTTAAATATATAATTTAATTTTTTGTGTTTCTTTTTTAGAAACAAAAATCTTTCGTGTTAAACTTTATTGAAATACGTGTATTCTGAAACTATATAAAGCTGGATGTATTTGGAATAATTAAAAATATAGTGATTATTGTAAGTTATAAGAAAAAAGTTAACTCAACCTGATTGATTAACAGAAAAGAAAACGTGAACCAATACGGTAAATGCATATTTCTGTACACGATGCATTGTTAATTTTCTATGCTATTCACAGAATAAATTAAATTTTTGTTGTTTAATATCATTTTATTATCAAATAACAATTAAATGTACAATGTAATTTAATTGCAAATGCATATTTTAACGTAAATTAAAACAATTTGTGCAAATGCGCAATTTCCAATTGTGAGCTTGGACAAAGGGTTTTGTAAATATATTTTTTACGTAAATACCTATATACATTTGTTCGAAAATCCCTAGCGTTTTGCTTAACACTCTTCTGTCAGCAGAATAGATTGACACTGACGTCCTCAGCGCTTTTTTATTTTCAATCACATCTGATTTTGTCTATACCGATAATGAAAAAAACCATTCACAATGTGCGATTGCACATTATATTAAAGTTACAATTAAAGATTTTGTTATATTATACAAATGGTTAATCAAAATTCACTCATATAGCATATTACGTTTTCTTTTGTGATCACATATTTTAACCTTGTTTTTTCTCACATTTTTGATTAATCGTTTTTCTATACGTTTTTAATGATTGCAATAAGATTTTTTGTGTCTAGATTTTTATATCAAATTGTTTACCGTATGTAAGCTTCTGAAACAGCGGTGACGTAATCAATATTTGATCAGAAACTCCTTTAATCCCAATGCAAGCACTAGAATTTATTTAGTTATTAGATTGTTCTGTATCTGCTGATGTGTAGTTCAAATTATTATTGTCTAAATATAAATGTACTTTTCGTAAATAGAAAAGAAATGACGAATGAGAATAATAAATTGAGGAAAACAAAAATAAAAAAGTGAGTTTTTTTTATAATTTAAAATTAATAACAGAATAAATCTTAAATCCTAATGATTTTTGATAAGAAAGGCGACAGTGAAAAAAAAGTCCAGGAAAAAATTAACTGGTTATAAAAATAAACGTAGGATGAGCTGTGGAGGACTAAACTTTTTTTTATGAAGAGCTCGACATCGCTTGCGAAACAGAGTAAGGGTCGTTCCATACTAAATAAACAAAAAAAATATTTTTAACTTGACCATTTCACATTTTGTTGAAACTTTGTTTAATTATATTTTCTGACGTCCTGAAGTCAAATGTAATGTTTTAAAAACTCTATTTTTTATAGTTTTTTTGCTATAAGTTTATAAAAATCACAAAATATTGCGTTTTTGTATGGGCGCTGAAAGCTAAAATATGCTCTAATTTGAATTTCATGATTCCTAGAGAGTTAAGCACATTTTAAAGAAGATTTGATTAGCTTTAATTTAATATCAAATTAGAAAAAAAATTTTAAAAGAAGTGCTAATGTATAAAATGGGATGTTTCAATATCTTATTAATATGTTTTTATTAATGTTTGAAAATATACTATAAACATTAGTTCTGTTAATTTTGTTGCTGGTTATTTAATGTACAGTCTTACAACAAATAGCAAAATTCTGTGAAAATAATATGAATTAGTAGTGTAAATTATATTTATTTCTTATTTGTGTTTATATAGGTTAACTTAGCTGATGCTTAACAACTGTGATGTATTTTTATCATAATTTCTGATCATATAATGGTTCCACTTTGAAATTTTTATGGTGTACTCACAAAACCTCACTTAAAAACACATAAATTCTAACAAAATTAAAAAACACTATTTTAAAAATTAATTACATGTTTCAGAAAAAATATTTTTTTGCTAAAATTTCAAGTTTGGTATCAAATTACAGCTCATTAAATCCTCTTTAAAATGAGCTTTCAACTCTCTAAGATTTATAGAACCCAAATTAGACCATAATTTACCTTTCAGCGCACGTATAAAAACACGATGTTTTGTGATTTTTATAAATTTATTACTAAAAAAAACTATAGGCGATATGTTTTAGAATTTATATTTGACTTCAGGGCGTTAGAGAGTATGAACAAACAAAGTTTTAATAAAAACTGAAATGGTCAAGTTGAGTGCCATGTTGATTTGACATGGAATGACCCGTAACTGGATAGTGCTCACCAGGGTTCAGAAATAACCAAACGAACATTCTGATCGCCCTACTTTTATTTACAAGTAACAATTTTTGGCTCAATATGTTTTACGACTTTTCATGGAATCGACATATTATTCAAGTAAAGATTATACTCGGCAAAAACGCATTAAGAAGCAATGAAACTTTTTCAACCAAAAGAGGATTAGCTTTAAAAACTCATAAAATGAATGTAAGAAACTATTTTACTATAACTACATGTTTGTATTATTATTATTAGATACAATGAAGCAGTTACTATTATTAAACGACAATATTTGACATATATTCAAATTAAACTGTTAAACAATTGTTTATCTGAAAAGTGAACAAGTATCCGAATTTTGGGATCTTACATTGTATGATGTGTCTGATCAAAAACTATTTTGGAATTTGGGAGAATCGTAGATAGTACCAATCTGAAGCATTCTTAATACTGCTATTTATACATTTTGTCCTGGTAATCAACAATTTTTTTTCCCAATGGATGTTACAATCTTTTTTGATAAAGTACAAATTTTCTGATTTTTTAGCACCTATATTATTTTGCTTTATACGAATCGGTTTGTTTTTTTAGTTTTTGATAAACCAAATCCATTTCCTTCACCTATCGTTCTAAGGTAAACTCGCAAAAATTAGAAACATCTTCTGTTAATCTTTGATGTAGCTCTTTCATAGATGAATCTTTTTTCTCTATATCTTTTTGTCTGATAAAACCTACAATAATCTAATTTTTTTAACAAATTGTCAAATACAAATACATCATTATTGAAATCCTTAGCTAATGATTATATAAATAAATTAATTAACAGCATGTGATAACCATATAAAAAAATACAAGCGTTAATGTTTGTGGTTTCACGATAAAAAAAATCATGTCGATAGCTCAATTACGTTTTGAAATACGACGATGTTTGATGTTTTGCGCCATTTTATATGTAGAATTCAACTATATTTATAGAGTTCAACTGAGTTCCAAGCAATCATTTTTATTTCTTGTTAATTTCACATCATTTATAAAATAACTTTTGGCACCCACTTTTGCCATGTACAAAAAGATGTGTGCATTTGGCATCATATAACACCAAGGGCAATAGCTTAACCACTTAACGTCCAGGTACGTAATATTACGTTTAGCAATGATAACAAATAAATCCACATTTGTAATATTACGGTAGTGACTTTTATGAGTGATTTTTTTTTCAATTTAGAACGTATTAAGTCGTAGCGTACGTTTAACAGTAAGTCAAAGCGTCGACTATGTTTGGTGGGGGTAACGGTACCGTCATCGACGTCATTGTTTGGCAAATGTCTTGATGCCTTTAGTGCTTTAGTTCAGTTTTATTTGCATATGAATCGGCAGTGATTATAAAAGTTCATTTCGCAAAGAGTGCATAACTACGTAGTGGATTTTAGTACTTTGCATCATTATTCCAAAAATCAGTTCTGACGAATTAGATACTGATTTTACAGATGTGTCAGAAGATGAATGCGGTGATGATTCATCTTCCGACGATAAAGTTAGCAGTACATCCTCTTAGACAGAATTGAATTTATTGCCACAAGTTCGTTAAATTTTAAGACTAATGAAGATACATGCAAGGATGTAATAAAATTTATCTGTTTTTAAACGACGATTCTTTCGAAATTGTTGTACGCCAAACAAACAAACAAGCAACAAAAAATACAGTTCGTAACTGGGACCCCGTCAATAATGATGAAATGATTATTTTTCTGGCTGTAAATTTGTTGATGTCGCTAGTGAAAAAGCAAAATATCCAATAATGCTGGACCAAACTAGATATTATTAAAACATGTTTTCTTGAGAATTAAGACAAGAAAACGATTTATGCACATAAACTGGTGTGATCACCACACGACTTTCCTATAAGGAATGATGAAGGAATGTCTACATATTTTTTTAAATGTTATAAAACCACTTTGAAGTGATATGTACACGTTTATATTGACTTCTTAGCATGCTATAATTTTTTTTAAATTTTTCTCTTCGATTTCATTAAAATATAACCGAAATATGGCAAATTGAGCTTATGTTGTCATATCGGCTAACCCCTATATTGATGCGCCTCGATATTACTTTCCCTTTTAGTAAATCAGTAAATATTATTATTTTTGACGTATGCTTTTCTTTCAAGAAATTGATTTTTTTCTAAAAAGAATTGTCGCAGGCAGGATTCGAACCTATATTACATTTGTGAATTATTTTTAAATTATAAATAAAATATCTAATAAACTGTTAATGCTAGAAATTTTTTTTTATTTGAATAAATTGTTAGGATAAGAAACTGTAAAAATAATTTGAATAATTTACATACGTACAAAATTATATTAAAAAAACTTTTAAATACACACACACAGACATCCAATTTTATTTGTGTCAAAAATACATTTTTCTAATACAGGAGACCTTGATACGTAAAATTACGCAAAAAATGTTTTGAAAAAAAATTGCGATCGCTATACTTTCTTTATAGGAAAGTAAAAAATTTGCATTTCAACGATGACGATAATTTTTACAAAAAACACCCTCCCCCCAAAGCTTATAAGATTTGGCCGATCTTTGACTTGCTGCAGAGAAAATTTCAACAAGTATACACACCCAAAGGAGATGTAATTATTGATGAAAGCTTGCTAATCTCCAAGGGGCTGGAAGCTGTATATTCCGCTGAAACATGCTCGATTTGGAATAAAATAATTTTTATTGTGTGAATCTAAATTATCTTATATATATGCTCAATGATAGTCACACTGATAAAGGAACTGCTTTTGATCCTAAATATACTGGCGAACCGATTTCAACACAAATTGTAATATTATTGATGAAACCGTTGCTGAATACTAATACCTTACGACAAACAACTTTTATACTAGCCCACTATTACCAGATATTTTACTAAATAATAAAGCCAATACATACGGAACTGTAAAACTAAATAGAAAACAAATACTTAAAATACCAAAAATTGAAAAAAAGTTAAATTTCAGCTTATCAGCGAGGTAAAGTGATAGCTTTGAAATGACACGAAAAAGCGATGTTTGCCTTTTATTTGCTGTCTACATTTGCGACACAATGGAACATATGACTAGAAATGGATCACAAACCAAAAAGAACCGCATTGGTGTTATAAATTACAATAATCCAATGGGAGGAGTAGATCGAGTAGAGTTCTGCATTTTTCTGACTACCAGGTTATCAGGAAACGCGGAGAGCGTTACTATAAAAAAAATATTTTACCTTGTCGAATTCGCATTATGGAACTCATACGTGTTTTATATGAAAAATGTTGAAGAAAATTATCACATTTGGAGTATCGCATGGAAGTTATTGAAAAATTTTTTGAAACCTATAGAAGTAATGTCACAACTTTGAAAGGTCGGCGTTGATCAGTTCCAAATCCTCTTTGTGTTATAGAACGTCATTACCCAGATTATGTACCATCTATCAGCAAAAAACCAATAGCTACTCGTATATGTGTAGTTGCGAAGAAAAGAGATGACAAGGGCAAAAGGTACGTCGAGAATCAAGATACCAATGTCCAGATTGCGATGTTGGTCTATGTGTAACGCCATGTTTTCGCATATATCACACAAAAGTAAGACTATTGATGTAATTGTAATTTCATTTCGTTATGGAATATATCTAAACAACTATAACTTCTTATAACGTCCAAAGTAACGACGGCGGTATTATTACGGATCTAGACTCGGGTAATCTGAAAAAAAAAATTGTTTTTTGCGCTTTTTTTGTTTTTTAATTGGGATCTTAAGTGGTTAATGTTTGTCGTCCAAATAAACAAAATAATTACAACTGAAATTTAGTTCATAAACTTTCTTGTATGTACGATTTCGAAATTTTATTTTATTTGTTTCTGGAATGATTTAGAAAAACTCAGCATATATATTTATTTACATCGCTTACAAAATCAAAATCGCTATACAACAAACAAGTTATACATTGTAACAACAAAGAGTTTATCAATGCGCTGTAAACATTTCAGAATATTTGACCCCTTGCTTTTAGAAATATAATCTTTTAGGGCTTTATACTTTTTGCTTTGATAAGAAAATAAACTCGTTCAAACATTACGATACGAAAATACTTTACATAAAGATCTGCTAATGCCTCATTCCGTAAGTTCTTCTGTATGAATTCAATTTAAATAATGAACATTTGGAATTATCAGCTTGAATAGGAATATACTGTAAATCGACATATGGTGTAACACTTTAAAGAAACGATCGACGCGTACTAACTATTATATTGTAAATATTTACTGTTGTGTCTGTAATTATAAATCAATGTAACCATTCTGACACGTTCGATATTGCTTCATAATTGGTTTAAATATGAATTGAGTTTCATATCTTTTACATCTGTATTGAACGGAAGAATTTCATTTCCTTTAGAAAAGTAACCGATGTCGATACGGGCGAATAAATAGAAACTATTTTTTTAAAGTGAATAATTTATAAACATTGTTTGTTATGTTTTTCTAAAACCAAATTTAATAATTTGCTTGCTTATGCATTATTTGTAATTGCGTATAACATACATAATGTACATTAGTTATGAACATTGTAGCAATTCAATGAACATATGTAAATGTTAAATTCAACGGCCATTTCCATAATCAATAACGATAAAGATAACATTTTGTAGCCAGACAACACCCGACACTACTATTTTATAATGCCTCTTTAAATTAGCTATTTATAATCTTAACGTGCAATTATTTTGGTACAACTAATCTTTTTTTTTTATTTCAGGGAAGTTCTGGAAAAGGGGCTCCTTATTATATGGGATCTACAACTAGCCTACCAAGGAGTGGACCTATTCTCAGGCCGTATTCGCCAGCAGTGGGTGCACTTCCACCAGACCGTCTAAAATCATTACCTGCAGGTAGTTGTACTTATACAAATTTATATTGTGTTTACAAGTATGTATGCTATTATTTGAGTGAAAATTATTCAAGAGATCTCAGTTATGATGCTTTTAAAATTAGCTAAGCAACTTTGTATTTAGCGTTATTTAAAAATAAATGAAATGTTCATTTTCGAAGGTGCACCCCCCAAGCCACAACGGGCATATTCAAGTGGGGCTTCTCGTACCAGCGATGGTTCCTCTCGACCACCAGATCGATTCGCTCCCTTCCAAAGGCCTACCAATCCTCTTTTTAATTTACCAGGTGGGTTAACACCACCTTATTCAGATTTCTAGTCGTCAAGATTGAATTTTGTATGTAGTTTTTTTATAGGTTAGTGAAAATCGAGGGTGTATTGATAACCAGTTAGCCTATTTTATAAATTATAATTTTACCAATCGATTGTATTGTCTTCTGGACAATCTCTTTCACTTTTTCCACAGCATCCTTCTGACTACGCCCATCAGTTTCTTTGAGGTAAACAAAATCGACGAATGCAGCTGATAATGTTCGAAGGTGGTCATTTTTGTACTTTCCTTTGTTGCATTACCACGATTCTTCTTCTTTACCTGACAATACTTTGAAAAATAATTAATGTCGTTGAGGTTTCATACGATAACTATACCAGAACTTTTAACGTAATCGTTTTATTCACATATATTATTTGTACACACTGTATTTTAATTATTCCTTTTTTTCACTTAGGGTAGGCTAAATATGTATCAATATGCCTTCGTCCATTACTCATAAAGATTCTTTCTGCTAGTGTCTTTAATTACATTTGCACGTTAACGTCGGAATTAGGTTTTAAATGGTATGTACGTATAAAATATATCTTAAAACTAAGTATTTATGGTTTCGATTATATTAGAAATAGATGCAATATATTTTGTTTATATTTGGCACAACTCTGCTTAATTTTTTTATGTAGTTGGTGCTATTAATCACTTACATTATTAGCTAAATTATCGACTAGAGGCTGGAACCGATTTTTCTTGCTGATTAATACTTTCAGCTTTGCGCGCCTGATCCATTTCATTGTTTTTACACATTTTCAGTCTATTATAAACATAGTATTTTGAAATAACTCGCAAATTTTTAATCAAAAAAACATAAGTTTGTAATCAGTGTATATTGTATGTTCTAATTCCGGTTTGAAGACTTTTAGTGCACAATCTTGTATGGATCAAAACTTAGATTCAAATTTTTAGCTTTATTTTTGACTCGATTTTGTTGAAATTTTGCGTACTTGCAAATTTCTAACAGTTTTAAAATATTATTATTTATGAACCCTATGATTCTTCAACTTGAACTCTCATGTGTGGATTTTAAACGTTTACACATATTTCAACTATTACACACGCGATTTTTAACTCTTTCGATTTGATTGATTTCATTGAATTGAAGAAATTTTGCAAAATTTTATGGGAATATTGGAATTTTATTCTGCAGTTTTTCAGTATTTAGGTCAAACTTTTAAGTCACTTTTTGCTCCTTGTGTGCACAATGTTTTAACGTGTTGAGTACTATATTTATTTATTTTGTTGTATGTAAACAAGTAAAACTGTAAAAACACTAATTAAGTAACAATCCTACTATGCTTCTACCAATAAAAACATCATGGGAAACTATATATTAATCGCTTGATACGGATTTCATTGCGCCTTTGTAAAATACTGCACTTAAAACTCCATCCGCACAAGAAAACATTTTTAAAAACTGTACTTAGTTTTGAGATATCACTGGCCTATAACAATAAAAGTAAAATAAAGCAATTACAATTAATGCAATTTTAGACACTTTTATTCTAAGATTTAATTATTTTAATATTTTGAATAAATTTAACGGTTTTTGAACAATAAGACGATGCGAAAATGATAATCGTTTAAGAGAGTTTGAATAAGTGAAAATTTATGATGTTGCATCTATTTTCGTTTACTTATTCGCGTATTTATTAATTAGATGGATATATGTCTTCTCCTGAACGTGGTTCCAGAGGTTATGAAGATCCATATTATAGTCAATACACATCGCGTTCTGGATCTATCACTCCGGTCATCGACGAAGAAGTCAGGTGAATACTCATACCGTCTAACGTGTACTTTTGTAAATGAGTTATATTATATTTTAATCGAAAGTTATTACAGTGATACAGAGCTTTTAGACGAGCAATATTCTTTGTACGGTGTAAAAATTAACGCTAGTACCCCCCGTGGCGTAAGAACACAGTTTCCAGGACCTACGACGGTTCCATATGACACTACTAGGTATTATGTAGCTTTTTTAATCGATTACACTGATTTTGAACATTTTAGATTAAGAGTTGAACACATGGAAAGACAGTTAGCGAATTTAACCGGCCTTGTACAAAAAGCTCTAACTCAAACACCAACTCCAAGAGAATTCCTGGCACCTCCCGGTAGGGACGTATACAGATCAGGTAAGAGTTTACATAGTAGCGAACACATCTGTGTTATTGCACTTTGCAAACATCATCAATTTAGCGTTGCATCTTGTTTGTATCTTCAAACTGTTTTCTGCTAGTATGTTATATGTTAGTGGAAAATAAATCACAATTGGATCAACGTCCAAATATAGAAATAACTACCCGTTCGGTGAAACGTTGTTTCTAAAACACAATGTTATTTATATATTTAAAGGTGATCCTACACCTTGAATTGAAATTTTAATTAGTCACATTATTCAATATGTACAAATTACGATCACATTATAGAGATAGATTTAGGTCAAAAAAGGTGGAATGCTTGGGATAAGACTAACATGTTGAATTAGTTGCTTTCAAATAGAGTGTTTGCTAACAACACCATTTCTCTGCAGGCGATGAGTTCGATAAGAACTCCAGTTCAAGTTCAGCTTCTTTACCAGGTTTGTACATTCACTTGCTTTTGTTATGCTTTTTTAAAACACTGTATTTTTGATGCAAACACACAATTTTAAAAATATATTTGTAATCACGATGCAGCCTTGCCGATGACATTAAGCACTTAATGTACATATGTACACAAATGTTTGTTAACCAAATAATATGAATCTGTTCAATTTTATACTTGTTTTGAATAGCAGTTTCTTAAAAATTGAATTTTGCATTATTTACCATATTGCAGTTAAAAATAAGTTTTTGTAAAAACATAAATCTAAGAACTTACTGACTACCAGAGGTATCCCTCAGCATCGATTCTTCCAAGATTGGCTTTAAGTTTTTCGTAGTTTTACGCTCATAAAGCTCTAGTTTGTCTGTAAAGGGCTTAAGGGTTCGTTTTCTGAGTAAAGTGTTAAGTAAATTTGATGTTTTTTGTGGGTTCGTAATAAGTCTATTTCTAGATTTTCAGTTATTTGCTGAATTCTTACAATGTGCAGCGTTTTTTATTTAGTCAAGTATTTTGTCTGACCTACGTAACATTAACTCACTTAAACATCTGTAACTACTTTATCTTCGACAGTTATTTTGGAAAGAATGTGCAGTTCTTAGAATGACAACTTAATTTATCTACGTCTTATGTGATAACATTATTTTGTATTTATTTTTAGTGTCAACAAATTACTGAATGAAATATTAGTTCTTAGAACAGTGAAGTAAACATAACATTGTTTTCGATTTCTTTTTATTAAAGGTGGCACCAAACTATTTAATGTAACCGGTTCGCAATTTTTCGTTAATTTAATGTTTTATTAGAACTTTTCATTCGACATTTTTTGGTTGTATAAAGCGTTTCCATGTACGTCATTTGACGTTGCCCCCAATCATCTGATATCTGACAACTAAAGTTACAGTTGTATTTATACTCATTCTATGTTAATACAACAATATTATATACATTCCAATACAAAAAAAACCATATAACTCTTCATAATCGAAGTTTGAACAACTAAGACTAAAACGTATATCAGAAGTTATTTATGACATTTAGCCCCCGATCAGGTTGTCGTGTCGTGACGTCACGTGGAAATGCCTAATTTACGTTACCTGTTAATCGGATACACGCTGTATGTATTTACTGCTTTCTAACCAATAAGCATTTATTTGTTTGTTGTTTGTTTTGAGAATAGTGGATTTTGTTATCATTCGGTTATTGTTATCAAAAACCCCAAGTCCCAATGTAATTCTATAAACCCTCTCGGCCGGAGTTTTTCAAAATTTTTTAAATTCCACTTAAAAAATTCAACTGGTTCATATTTTATTGTGTAACTAACAATGTTTTATTTGATTTTTTTTGCAAAATATTCAATGTTTTTTAAAAGTGACGAAAATGTGCACTTAGGCCTCCGAGGAACCAACCAAAGTGTCTACAGTCTCTTCTATATAAAAACCAACAATCGACAAGAGTGATATCCATGAAGTGCAAAAACAGACGATTGTAATATTTTTTTGATCTAATTGTAATTCGGTCAGAGAATTCATTAGGTCCATCACTCCTATTAACCTATTGTAACTCTAGCTAGTCACAACAGCATGGCATTGAATATTGATGTGCTCTTTATCTGGTTTTCTCCATCGACGAATCTGACTCAATCGTCGAGGGGAACTAGAATTTGTGAGAAATACTACTGAACGGTTATCAAACCATTTGACGATACGATAAGTATCTCCCGTTAATTTCATTTTATTTTTTTTTAAATGAAGCACGTCCTTGTAACTGCATAGCTGTATCTGACACTAAGAGACAATTAAACAAACGATTACTACATACAGTTCCTAAACTATAAATTTCCTTCTTTGATAGTTCGCTCAACAAATGTATGCAAAAATTTATAGTTAATCATGATAACAACACTCGTATGTACGTCCAGTCGTACGTGCAATCGACTGACAGCGTAAATACAAAAAATTAAAGTAAGAATTATAATACATACATTTTAGTTTTTCTTCGAAAAATGCGACTAGAGGCACCTTTTCGGAAAATCCTACAATTTGCTGAAATAAACAAAGCCGTACATACGGTGTTATCACAAGTAAATTTCTCTTGGTTCATTCGATCAATGAAAACAATGAGCAAAGTTTCCCTCAAATTAATTATATTATTGCATTAAGTGGGTATTCCAATACGGTTAGAATTGTACCCAATACTCGAAGGTTTCGATATCTTTACCGCAAGTGACTTGACGTCATCAATTAAATTTTTCCAATAAAACAATCAGTTTTACTATCTTCACGTCGATGTAGGTGTCTAGAAACCCGCCCAATAAAAACTGTCACGAAAGTAGTAAAAATACTACGCCCGATACTCGCATGGATGCGTGTGAATAATCATCATAATCGTTGGGCGCACATAACGTTAGACGATGTCCGACCTATTTCACCATCACCGGATAGATGATTTTTCTTTCATCGAACTACAATGCAAAACGTTTCGACGTCGACAATCCCCTCCAGGCCCCAATGTAACGAGAAGTGGGCGTACCATGAATAAATCTTACACGGTGCAAACATCATACCAAAAGAATTTTAACATAACAATATATTTTGCGCTTCTCGCTCTTCTCATTCTTTCCCCATCTCTATCTACAGCTGTTCGCGCCTTCTAAGATTTTTAGGTTATTGGGATTTTCCAAATTTAATTTACTTACCTATCTATGCTCCACTGCTCCGAATCCGGCGACATGATAATAATAGACATTTACAATCTGCGACTATAGAAACTGATAAAAACACGCAAATTAAAGCTAAAAATATGAGACCATATGAGAATATCTAAGGAAAATATGAAACTCGATGTATGCTTTGTATGAAACTATGGAAACATTAAGAAATAGTGCAGGTATAGCCAAACAAAAAAGTTGCAAAACAAAAAAAGTAGTAATACCAACCACCAATAAAAACTTATTTTTTTATTTACTCAAACAAAAAAATCAATTAATAAAAACATAACATTATCGTTTTTTCAATTGATTTATTATAATATTAAAACAGTCGATGTTATAACAGTTGGAATTATAGTAAAGGCCCAACGTAATAAAAGCGTTTGCTTTAATGGCACGGCAAACTTAATGCAAACATATGTTAGCCCAACATAGTGTTACCGGTGTTACCACTGTAACGGCAATTTATAAAAAAAAATATGTTGGTTCACCATGATATTAACCAACGTCTTTAATTGGCTCATCATTTTCAACCTATCGCCAATTGTTGGCCAACCATTGTGTGTTTGTGCCATTTATATTTTTCTACAAAAGTCTTCTTGTTCAAATTTCCAACGCTGGGTACCGACGTCATCAGTAGTCAAACTGGGAATGATGCAGAAAATAGTTGTTACAATTGTCTCTTGCTTGTAATGCTATGATGGTTCTCACGGGAACGGTAAATTATTATCCAATTTAGGTTTTTTGAGTCGTACTTATTTAAACAGTACGGGGTGGGAGGTATCAGTAGTTTTATGGTGTCGGCAAAGGTGGGAGGAAGGATGTGAGTCAGCTTCTTGTTGCTGAACACGATTCGTTGCTTATGGTTTATATTTTAACTTGCAATTTACAATTAGTGTTAAACGGTTAAAACATTAAAAATTTATTACGTTAAGCAATGTAACCATACAAGCAGATTCATATTATTTCCAAAATCATATCTCAGTTTGTTATTCAAATTAGGAAATAATTTTACAAACGTCATTATAAATCCTAATTATTTTCCTCTTTAGCAATTTTGTGTTTGCGTTAGTTAAACATCAATAAAAAATAAATTACACCGTATTTGTCTATGTTGGCAGATGATTCATACCTCCGTTCCGACAGCATTAAAGCACCCAAATTGGGTAAAAGTAGCTGTCGTAAGTTTGTTTACTCTATATAAGCATGTTCTTTGTGAACTGTGTATATAAAACTACGTTATTTATCAAAAAAATTAAAACTGGTACAGCTTTAGTATGTTCTGTAATACTAAATTCTGCGTAGTACTAATGGAAGTCTACTTTTCCCGGCTTTTCTATAAATATATTTCTGTTCAATGCATTGCGGCTTGAATACACTACTGCTTCCAATCAGTTGATCAAAAATGTTTTTATTGTTTTGAACAATCTTCGTCGTACATAATCTAAAGCTGTACTACATTTCTCATACAGTTAAAATGCACGATTTAAAAAATACATCTTTTGTCATTATTGGAAAGGAAGTATGTTCAGCACGTAATAATTTCGTATTTTTAAAATGTTTTCTAGATAAATCGGTTTCCTTTGAGAAATCGGTTTCATTCAGTGATGAACCACCAGACATGAATTCTCCAAAACAACATAGTCCACAACACGCAGGTAACCCGCTCAAATAAGCCACTACTACTGCATGATGATGCACTTAATATGCTTCTATTTATTTAGCACCAGTTCTTTCTTAGTTACAAATGTAGTTAATATTTTAGAACTAAATTTGTAAATGCTTTAATTTTTCTGTTAACTTTTCTTTAAATAGTTTTCTAAAACTAGGTTTAAGGTATTATGCTATCTTTATTTTATTTTTTTCGAATTTATATAAGGGCTTTAGTTTAATAAATAGTAAAAAAGTAAATTGTTCTTGAAGTTTTATTTTGTTAAGTGTATATAGAAATTTTTGATATAAAAGTTAAAGGTACAATTTGCATGTATCTATTATTTATCACTAACTGGTGTTTTTGTGGTGTGCTGCTTCTTATAGCGGATACTAAACCTCCAAAGCCCGCAATAAAATCTTCTACGCTGCCACGGACTTCATCACAAGGTAAGTAAATTTGTCGTTTACAGTAAATGTTTTTTTTTCACCTTACGAAATGTTTTCATGTATTACCACCTTTCGCCGACGAGGTGTGACAGTTTAATTCTTGTAAAGTTATTGTACAAAGTATTAGAGAAATTTACTGAGTCTTTCGCTTTGAAACGTGGTGCCATCATATATTTACCCATATTCGAGTCACTCGAATTTTAACAGCGTCCGTACAGTCAAATTGTTTAAGATAAATTGGTTTTAGAACGCCTACATCAAATCTGTAATCTCTAAAGTATTGTCAAACAAAAAAATTTTGCAGCTATTAGAACTAAATTGTCACACCTCATACATTAAGTTGAAACCACTTTGTTCAATAATCATACCCTTCCGCACATTTTATAAAGAAAATTACTGTAAATAGTAACACTATTTATTTTTTCTTAGCAATGATAATTTAATCAAACATTCCCCGTCCTGTCTTAAGTATTGCACAAAAAGACAGCTTATAGAATTATGGTATCGGGTGTATACGCTTTCAATCTGTTCTGTAATTACTTTTAGTTAGTTACTTCTTACCAAAATACTTCATAAATATTAATATGTTAAAGTGTAGGTATTAATAATTTTACTTCTTCAGAAAAAGATCGTCTAAAGCCAGCTCCGCCTCCAAAACCTGCATCTTTGTCACCTGGTCAATATGACGGCCGTCATATTTATAGAGACTTACAGTTGACTCCTGAGATGTATAATCAATTACGAGGATTACAAAAGAAGGCGAAAGATTTAAGAGCCGAAGTACGAAATTTACGAAGAATGTCGCAGGCTCAAGCGCACTCTGTCAAAGAAACAATAAGAGATACGTTTATAAAAATTAGAGCAATGCTTATAGCAGGAGGCGAACAAGTTTGGCAAGCTGGTAACGATCGACTTCTTATCCGCAACCGGTTAAAACTTATCTGTAACTGTTTTAGGAATGGATCAAGAAAGAGTACGCTTAAGTAGAGATGAAGATTTGTACAAACAAGAAATGATTCGATTAGAAAAAGATCTAACTGATTTAGAAGCGTCTGTAGAAGAATTACGTGGCAACGTAATAAACCGTAAAACTAGAGTAAACATGTCGGATGTTGAAAATATGGCCTTAGTGCTTAGTAAAAGTTCTAAAACAGTAGCAGATCTAAAGTTGCGGTAAGATTTTGGCAATATTGCAATATGCGTTTAGGTAATTTCCTATATTTAGATTTCCTGGTTTACAAGATAGCATGAAAGCCTTTTTAAGTTCGGAAATGGATAAAGTTGTTAGAGAAGAAAAGTTTTTGAAAGAAGAACCTGAACGATTAGAAAGCGCTTTGCGGCGATGTAAAAAGCTAACGGGAACACTTGTGACTTTGAAAAGGTTTTGCTTTTTTGTAATAACGTAGTTGGGAATGACGATTTTATTGTTTTAGATTGGCTAGTGTTCAAGAACAACGGTTGCCTTGTTCGACAGGCGCTGCTGATGGACGTATATCGCCGAGTATTACCGAAACGCCACCGATAACACCAACCTCTGGGCAACATAGTAAAGTATGTGATTTTAGTTGTTGGGCTATTAGGTGTATTAACCTGCATGTTACTGTTATTGTGAATCAATTTACACATTTTGAATTAAATTTTATTAAGTAATTTTGATTAAGTGTATAAATTGATTCTATGCCTAGTGTTTTTCTTTCAGAATAATGCACTCATGTTTTGGGCAAAAAGGTGATACTAAAAAGATGCAATATATGCATTTCCAATGTTACCTTAGCTATGATAACCCTTCCCCCCTTTCATCTTAACTTAACTATATTTGTAAATATTTTTATAACTTCCTCTTTAGGTTTGTACTCGGGTTTGTATTAGTGTTTACTTACTTTTTCTGAATTAATGTTTATAGAATAATAAAAATGTTTACAAATATAGTTTTTATCTCACTGCTATACAGTAGAACCTTCTAATTGTAGAGAACTTCTTTATTTAAATTACACTGTGCACATTGTTATTTAGAAACTTTTAAGTAGGTAATATATTAATGATAAGTGTTACGCTTCTAAATTCCTATTTCTAACACCTGAGTTTAACAAAATGTACTTATTCTAACTTTATCTACCGAAACAGTGTATGGTGTTTTATGTTGTCACTTGATGTCATAGGTTTACGTAAGACTGTCCATTTAACTTAATCGTAACACTTTTCGTAACATGAATAAACGTGTATTGAATCGAGAAAAAGATAAATGGTCAGTACAATAGAATTTAGGGTAGTTCAACGTGTATATCTCTCTCACACGTTTAGTTTATCGTAATTGTGTACAAAACACAAATGCATTAATGCACATTAACTCACTCACATCTTATCCATTTAACACAAGACAAAAGCACATTTTACACCTAGACTGCCAAATCACAAAGCATCTGAAACAGTGTTTTTATTATTTCATGTAGTACGGCTGGAAGTGGAGCTCTAACTTCAAGGAAGCTATAACTACTCACGAGTAAACTAATTCTCCGTTTATAAATGCTTGCTAATTTTTTATTGAATCGTACGTGATATGATTATGAACTGTTTCATAAATCTTTGGCTGAAACGTTATATAATTTACTGGTCCTCTAGTCATATTTTTCTTTACAGCTTGTATAACACGTTTATATTATTTCCACTTTATTAACAAGATAAGGGGACCTGTAAATTATGCGATAATATTGTATGATTGCTTATGAATTGATTGATACTTTGACCTTTTCCTTATAGTAAGGTGTCATTGGAAATGTCTAAATCACAATCCTCACTATGCAACTAGCAGCAAAATTGTGAATTAATGCATATCTAAATAAGTCAGTTAGAAGCTATACAAATAGAAACGTAGTTTCTGACTAACTTTGTTTTTCACAACACACACACCGAGCTTATTAAACAAAATTGCGTTTTCATTTGGTAGATAGTTAATATTTCTGCTTGGTTCTTCAGTTATCTTAACCAAGATCACAAATGCATTCTTTTTAGTTATCTTTAATTTGCCTTATGGCACAGTGTACATTTGCATAGTGTTTCATTTTCGTGCGTATCTTCAGTGTAAAATAAATGGAACACGTATGTTTTCTATTGTACTCACATAGGTCGAAGAACTATACTAATCAATAAGAATTTGAACAGTTAAACTTGAATGAAAGTAAAATTGTAATTGTTTTTGTTTTTTTGGTATATATATTAGCTTTTGTAGTATGTATCTAGCTTTCTGCTTATTTTGAATAAAATTTTATAGTAGTTGATAAATTTTCGGTTGGCCAACTCTAACCTTACTATAAGGGAAACAAGTTTTATTTGCATGCGTTCCTGCCTTTTATAAACTTATTAATTTACGCTTTCGCATTTATTGTCGCTTTTTAAATTTGCACGATTATACACGTATATGTATAGATCTATCTATTCAAATTTTAGAACTCTTCCGTCTTTGGCTTGTAGTGCATTTCTATAGCATGTAATCTTTAAAATTAAATTCATTCGGTGTTTAAGATTGCGTCGTGTTGAACAATTATCTTAAGCATTGTTTTGGATATTAAATGTTTTTATTTTGTTTATTGTTTATTTAGTAATTGTTTCAGTTGGATACACCCCATAAACAGTAGTATTGGTGTCTTTTTTTGCACATTATTCTTTGTTGAATTAGAAGGTAAACTTATTTAATCAATACCTACTTTTCAAACTTCTTCTATTTTAAATTGTTTTTAACGTAGCATGATTTTTTTGTTCGTGTGTACTACTTATATCAATGTTCTTAGTTGTTAATGCGTAACTTAAGTCAAACTAAATTCAATCAAAATACACATTTAAAGATCTTTTTAGTTAATATAACGCTGTTTGACTCCGAAGTGTTTGGTTGAGTTTTAAGTCGGTTTGGTTTTTGTCAACAAATGCAAGAAGAAAGCAGTACATTTTAACACAATTAAAAATAACAAACCTATAAAAAAGTTGTAGAAGATGTTTTCGATTTTTCGCTTTTACACTGAATATTTTTTGTTTCTCATCCGTTTCAAATATTTTGCATTTCTGTCTTCATCCTACATCTACAGCTATGTTTCGCCATTAGTTTTTACTGCTTTATTTTATTACCTTTGCCTGTCAGACTATATTTCATATTTTCTCAAGCTTCAACTGTCGGTTTCCCGATTCTTTGTATTTACAATATCAAATTTATCTAGCACTCAAACCAACTACTAACATTCCTTTTCTCCTAGTTTGATAAGCATATGTTACAATATGCTTATATTAATCTTCAGAATTCTACCATTTTTGAATAATGTTCTTGTCTTTGCTTTTAGTTTTGTTTTAAATCTTTTCTCTAAAACAATCACATATAAAGAATGAGTAGTATTCTTTGCTCGTAAGAACTCGTAAGTCAACACATATAATTCTAAAAGATTTCATTTTCACAAAAATAGACTAAAGTGTAATTACAAAGTTTTCCACGGCCGGATTCTATACTAAGATTAGAACGTCTTTCCGGGTTCCGTCCGTGTTGATGTAATCGAAGTTGTCAACGTCTCACCAACTTCCCTAAGGGGTATCTTACTAAAACCTCAGTAAACAATGGTGATGGTTAAATAGTCGTCTACATCCCCGTACTCAAGTACCTAAGGACATTTCTACTTCCAAGTCTAATTCGAAATTAGAATTTTTACCTTACATTTATATGATGGTCACAAATCAAATAGAATAACTTCTTTGTAAGAATGGTATTAAACCCATATTCAAGTAAAATTTCTCAAATTCTTCTTTCCCCCACGGACAAATTTCCTACACTTTTCTTGTTCATTGGTTTAGTCTATATCGGTGAAACTGGATGCAATATAGATTTTGATAACGCATTCATCTTCAATAGGAAAGTTTGAGAAAGCATAGAAATCATCAAACACCCCAGTAGCTTCAATCATAACAACGATTTTGAACTATCCTTTCTTTTGTTCCCGGTTACTAGTTTATCGAAGACACGCCCTTTTTCGATCGTAATCGAATGAGAGTTGAGTTGATCCCACCGCGACGATCTTCTATAAATACGTCATTCTATGGAGTTTAGAATCTGGCTTGGTTCGCAAGTTGATTGCCTAAATTTGTAGTGATTGTTTGTTAGATTATCGTTACTTCTTTAATTGATGTTTTTCATGCCCTGATGAAGCCTCTTACGAAGTGGGCGAAACGTTGGCAACCTCGGTTACAACATCAACACAGTCCAAACCCGGAAAAAATTTTAATCTTACTTAGTATAGCATAGACTAAAGTGGTTTATATGCTTCTTCAAAGTAAAGAATTTTAAATTAGTTTTCGTAGTACCATAGAAAACTATAAAGAATCTTACCAAGTTTAAGAACAATCTTCTATATATTTATTGGCCATGAAAAGTGTATTTACGGCATTTATGTATGGAAAACAACATCGTTCATATGACCACTATGACTTTTTTTGCAGCCCTGCATTCGAACATCAAAATGTTCAATGATTTTTATGCCGAATACTGGGTAACTGTAATTTTCAGAAAGCTTCAAAGAAAATCGTTCAATATTCTCATGATCTTCGGGGCCAATTCACATTATAATTTTAGGAAATTATGCAGTCACCGAACTTGGTTATCTACAAATGGATGATTTCACTACTTGTGCGCTATGTTGTCCGTTTTATTGAAACCAAACCTTACATCCAATTAGTCCAATGTTGGCCACAAATAGTTATCCTTTTTACCTTCGTCTTCGAAGACAAATGATCTAATGACACAACCAGCCCATAATCTACACCAAACAATAATTTTTTTTTAGCATCTCTTTCGAGCGTTCAACTAACGGAAAATGTTACGGTCTTCCAATTTCATTTCTTGCGCCAATTGACTTTGTATGACTGCAAATGAAGATCAACATGCAAAATGCGTCGCAAAGTGTTTGGCAAATGTTTAATTCTTGTGAACGATGCCTAGCTGGTGTGTTATAGTACGAACTAGTAGAGCATGCTAATAATGCTATACGACTTTTAACTGACAGTTTTTTTAAAACGTTAAACATTTTTTTGAATTTCGATTAGAAGTTTGCTTCCCAGATTTTGGGAAATGCAGTTTTTACAGATCGCGGTTTTCGTAATAATTTTACTACAATGTGGTTTTGTGTTCAAAATAAATCCATGACTAAATTTCTCAGTGTTTTTACATAACATATGTCAAAAAATAGGATCATGACATTTTTATTTTGGCAGAGAAATTATTGGTTAAAAAGAAAATCAGATGGCCCACCCACTATGTTGTATAGTACTTGTATATTTGTATAGTGTTTATTTTTATAGTGTTTGTTACATACAAACGATGGTAATAGAAGAAATGCTTGAATAAAAGCAACATAAACAGGTTTTTACTCGGCGCTCAGCGGTAATAAGGGATGGATTAGCTCAGAATAGAAATTCGTGATTCGGAAATCTCAAAAATAAAAGTAAGATACTCAAAATCGGCATGGACGCCAATCAAGGACACGATGAAATTACCTTCTAGATTTTTGATCAGCTTATCAGGCTGGTTACAACCCTTAATGAACCTACTTTTAGGGTTGTAACTTCACAAATCTAAAATTATAACATAAAATCAACGCGGTTGGTATGATAAAAATATAATTGCAATGAAGCCTTTTGCAATAAACGTAATTTGTAAATACCTGAGTTGTTTCCTGATTAAAGCTGTGGGAGGCTGGACCCAGAACGTAAACGATAATCCCGGTCTCGAACGATGGGTAAAACTTACGCGAGGAGGCGATGACGGTTTGATTGGGTGTAATATTTTATAGCCGCAAAAAATTTGTAGTATGTTGGTTCCTACGATGCAATACATCACCCAAACATAAACTTAACGAGAACCCGTATTACGCGACGAATTAATTTGTATAACCAAAAATTTTTGAACCCGAGTATCTTTCAGCACTAAACACATAACTTCACGATCCTAGGGGGTTAAAAACCAATCGCGTCACGCGCAAACTCTTAGTTCTCGATATAATTCGTTCTGGAATTACTACATCATTGTTATTGATTCAATAAAAATACCGTTGTCTTATATAAACGTTCCGACGACGGAAGTATCAAGAGAAATTGCATATGATCAAAGTGCAAACAGAGATGTAAAAAGTACAAAGTTAAGACGTAATTAAACCTGAGCAACCACAAACTTATTCTGACAACAAAGACAAAATCATCAAATGTGTTAAAATAAACAAACAATTATAATATCGAATTACTTATTGTATAAATTATAATGCAATTGGAATCTTATTAGGACAAAGAAAATGCTAAATCAGCGTAAACACAGCAAACGAATGTTTTAATAAACCTTTTAACAACGTAAAATCATAAATTAATTGAAACAAAAGTTACTTAAAAATTCGAAATGACAAAAATGATTTGAAATATGTCAATTAAATAACAAATACAAATCCCAAAACTTAATTTTAAAAAATTGTTAATCGATTTAAAACAAACAGAGTTTTCCATATTTTATTGATTATTTGTCATTCTTTTTGACACTATTTCTTTTTCATGTATCTGCTTCTCTCTTTGTATTCCATCGTTTTTAACTATTTCATCGTTTTCTATAACTTCCCGTTTGTTTTCTTTTTGATATTTTTTATTATCCCAAAGCTCATTTCATTCTTTCTTACAATTTTTTCTTTTTGAAATTCTATAAAATAGTATTTTTAATTTCATACTTTTATATGATTGCTTAAATGCTTTTCTCCATTTTTTGTTTTGGTATTTCTATAATGTTTTTCTCTTTTTTGGCATATTTGATTGTACTTATTTAACTCTTTACATTTACCTTTCTACTAGCTTTTTTATCAGAAATCTTTTTCTTTATTAAATTTGTAGGTTTTTTTGATTTTGTACATGAATTTTTTCCTTACTTCTTTTTTTCTGTTTGATTTGAATGATTTTATTTTTGATTAATGATTTGATTCTACAATGTCCACTTCTTTATTTGAATTTTTGGTTTAACCTTTTATTTTTCTCTATCTACGAAAGTTCGAACATTTTTATATATTTTATGTTATCATTGTTATTTTTTATTTTAACTCTGGATAAACAATATTACTTGTTACATGATTTTGTTGGTGTTGTTGGTAGCGACGGCGTCTGAAGGTGACCTGAGTGGGCACAACGCTTCCGCGTTTACCAGAGTGCTCACCCAGTATTTCGGTAAACAATTTGTAGTTCTATTTTTTATCTTATTTTTATTTATTCTTCTTAATTTTTTTCCTTGCAATGTTTTTTCAATTCTTTCTGTATTAGTTTTCCGTTCTGTTGAGTAGTTCTTTATATTTCTTTTTAAATGAATTTCTGTTGTTGATTTGATCAAGTATATCAAAGGAGCAACCGATTAACAAGACTAAGACATTACTCTTTTTTTGTTTCTCATTTGACTTTAGAAAACCGTGTTTATACAACCCATTTCATCAAACTTTATTTGTTTTTATTCTTTAAGTAGGTATTTTAAGAAGATTTTTGTAAACGCGGGATCTTGAAATTGTCTGGTTAATGGTCTATAGTTAATGATAAAATAAATAGTTTTAGCTTTTCATGAATTTACACAAAAGAAAATTGGACGGGCTTAAAACTCAACCGGATTAATTTATTGTAAACTAGCGGAGTTTATTCCATTACTGAAATTCAATGCTTGCAACTTCATAAAAATTGTTTGTCAAACAGTCTAAACTTCCGTCTATAATATCAAACTCTTAAAAATTCTTATAATTGATAGTATTTTGTAATTTAAAAATTAATTGTAAATTATTTATGTGCAGTCCCCTTCCGGTACACGCATGGGGCAGGTCAGCTTCGGGGGAGACAATTCCAACGCCACCGACAGTAGCCAACGTCCGGAGAACGCACTCGACGCTTTGTTAGACGAATTACAAACATTTTCCAAACCTCACACATCAAACGCTCAAGCATCTTATTCAGATTCAACTCCTTCCGACCCCCCCGCAATTCCAATAAAAGGCATACCACCATCTCATAGTGCTCATTTTAGTCATCCTCATATGTCAGAAATTGGTAGAAAAGGAAGTATGGATTCGGCAGTGATTTTACCTACGCAAAATCTTACTGTTACTACGGCAACAGGCAGTTTACGAAGACTTCATTCTTATCCTAGTGGATCGGACACCGATAATAGTCCGCCTATACATCCGATAAAATCACAAGCAGATACCAAATCATATAATAAACCCCCAATTCCTGAACGTAACGCAGAATTGTTTCAGCATCTATCCGGGCGGCGAGTTCCACCTCCTCCTCCACCTAGAACTAGTTCAAAATCACCACTGGCATCGCCCACATCACCTAGTTTACCTCCTAGATCACCAGCTACTGGTTTACAACATATCCAAAATGTACAGAACATGACGGACAAACCCCAATCACAATTTGAAGCTGCTACACAAAATTTGGGATTAAGTACGCTACGTCGCAATGTTCCTAATAGATCCAGTAACAAAGATAACAAATCTCAAACTCTCCCTAGAAACATAGGTTCAAATTTACAAGTGCATACACAACCAACGACCGGAAATGAATTACAAAACGTCAGTAGTAGCAGTTGTGAAAGTGTCAACTCTCAAGACGGTACAAAAAAGGGGTCCAGAAAAGAGGAGCTAGAACAAAGACATCAAGAATTATTGAAAAAACAAAAAGCGCTTCAAGAACAATACGCCCGACTACAACAACTGCAAAGAGGAAATAACACTTTAGCTGTTGTACCGCCTGCTCCTGATCAATTACTCAAAAAAACCGGTAGCGAGTCAAATCTATTGCAAAAAATGGGTCTCCAAATGACTACTACACAAATGACAGGCTCACTTACGCATCTTCCGAGTACTACTGCGAATTCTACGTGTATCGGCAGTAACTCCACAAATACTTCTACAAGCATAAGCACAACTCAATCGGTCAGTTTCGCACCAGATCTTAACGCTACAGATACTAACAGTAATACTTCAAGCAGTAAAGTATATGAAACCGATATACTGTGACCAACCATCAATAGTAGAATACAAACTGTCTGTTAATTTTTGTTTTTTTTAACAGTTTCCAAACCAAAGTATACAAAACATCTACACTTACTTACTTAAATTTTAAATGATAACGTAAAGGTAAAACTGTTTTTTTTTCAAATATCGTTTACGTTACGTTAACTAAAGTTATAATTTAACCGCTATCTAATCAATTTCTACGGGTGTAGATATTTTTATATTTTCTTTTGGTACCAATATTACTCATATCATAGACATACTATATGATATAAATGTTAAATGTTAATTGTTGTCCAAAACAATTGATTTCTTACCTTGACTAAAAGAATTTTATACTGCAATCAAATGATTTCCCATACAGTAATACCGAAACGCATGTAACATAGAATTAAATGATTTAAACTATTGCAGCTCTTTACATTGTTAATTTTGTTGCTCGGTAGTTTAAATTTTGCCGCATGTAGATTTAGTTAAATAAATTAAGTTCCTTATTTGTTCGGATAAAAGCTATTTATTTTGGTAAACGTTTAAATTTTGGGGTGTTTTTGAAAAAAAACAATTTTTTCTTATCTCAGTATAACATTGTATATAAATACATCTGGTTACAAAGATGTTTTGCACAAGTCCACGTTATAATGTTATAACACCACTATTGTCACATAGTCATTGTTTCTGAACGTAATTGTATATATTAAAATTATTTCTCTCGAAAACATTTGATCTAATAAATGTACCCATCTTTTTCATTTACATGAACTGTTGAACTTATGAATATTGCTCAAGGTCTAATACGTTTAAGTATGTGGGATGAATTATCAATTGCTTGAAAGTAGAGCTACCAATTTCAATTTTGTAATAAACGCATAATAAATTTTGTTCGTGTAAAAATTATAAGTTTACGTATTATCAAATGTTTTTTACTTTTACATAATATATTGTGACGTTACCAAAGACTTGATGTAATATATTCAAAGTTACTCCCCTAAGAAAAAGATCAGTATTACGTACAGGGTGGTTGAAGTAAAATTGAAACAACAGTAGCACTTAAGTCGGATTAACAATATTGTAGACTTTTTCTCTCGATTACTCGACCCCCCGCCCTGTATTTGGTAATAAATGTAACAAACAAGTATTGTGCCGATGCTTTTTGTAGGTCAAAATGTATTTGCAATTATACATTTAAATATATAAATATATAATATATTGAGTTATATTCATTTGTTAAAGTGGTGGCTGCAAACGACTTAGGTGCCAATGTAAAATTGATTATTGTAATTAAAAATCAAATACAATACTTCAAACAATTTTTTTTCATTATTTTTCATAATCTTATATCTTATTTTGAAGCAGTGGATGTTAAACTCATAGTACTACGCATCATATTTTTGCGGTGCACCAAGTAATATTCAAAAAATATTTAAACTTCATGTCAATGTAGTTTGCAACATAATGAATAGCTAATTCATTATATTTGTTTATCAAGTTATGGAAACAGTTATTCGTGATACTGAAATCACTACTAACTTACTTATAATAAACGAAGATTTTAATATGCCAAAACTTTGAGTGGAAGAATTACAGTCGAAGCTTACTTCAAATGTGTGTTAAAGGCAACGACTGCGTTTGAACTTATAATGGGTGAGACACCGATGTCATCGCAGCCTGAATAAATTGCATCATTTCCACGATTAAAACCACACGTGAAACATAATTACCAGAACTTATTAAAAACGTCAATTAAACGTAAACACACAGATATGACAACAGATAAACATAGTTGTGCAAGGTCCCATATCATCGAGGCAACTTACGCCATTTTACATAAAAAGTACAGATTCTCACATATACGTATACAAATAAAGTAACAAAATTGGTAAAAGAAAAACAGTTTGCTACAGCTGGTCAACGCTCTTCTAATACTAAAATTGTAATACCTACAAAGTTTTTAAAATTCATAGTTAATAAGTGTGACACTTCTTACGCCTGTTAATTATATTACATTTATTTACATACTGTAACATTCGAATCGGTACCGAAAGTGTCGGAATTTCTTAGGTAACGAAAATTGGATATGTAAACAGGCGTAAGTCAAGGTTACGCGCTCGTATAAATAAATAAAGAGTGCATTTATCGCAAATTGTCATGTACATTAATCGACATTTAAAGCTTTACATAAATTAATTTAATTATTATTGTGTTATTAATTTTAGTAAATATAGTTTTCTTAAGTCTTTGTGTTTTTTTTAGTAAATTTAGTTATAATGAATAAACGAGTGATAAATAAATATATTAAATTCGTACGTTGCGTCCTTTAAACAGCGTTAGCTTTTATTCAAGTATAATCGTGGTTAAACTAAAAATTTCCATGTTTGTAGAACCCTTAGGTGGGAAGGAAGAGCAAGCAAAGAAACCCCTTCGGTCCTTTAACTGAATCTAAATGCAATATAATTACATAATTTAGATTTACACATCAATTAGTTTATATTCAAAAATATCAATAAACATCAAAACGTTATTAGACCATTTCAAATTTGAGTCAATTAAACAAATACACATATATAACGGCAGGTTTGAAACTTAACACATAAGCACGTGCACAAACATCATTTTATAAACTAAACGAAGAGTTGGTTAACTAACGACTTGCCAGTAGGTACTGAGGTCCTGATTACGGAAACAAACCAGTTAAAGTTGAAGTGTCTGTACAAACAAACGTATTTTCGTTTTCTAGTTAACTACAATCCTCCCCATTTTAACGATTAATCTCAAGCGCGCGTGTCTCTTTTTTAAAGTGAATCATGCGTGTTTTTCAGCTACATCGGCCTTTGCGCCGTGAATGCTGAAGAGGTCAGCAGACGTTTGGTTTTAGCTTCTCAACCACCTTGTCTATACAGACTTTCTGGAGACCACAAACACGGTATATATATTTTAGACATATCGTTAGTACTATCTAATCTCCTACTAACAAGCTAGTCAAGTTTGTTATTGTAAATAAGTTTTAGTATAAAATTTATTCTGGATACGTCCACTTGTTGAGTAGGGATAGAATGTCGAATTTTAAAACACGATGTTATTCTTCCGGTAAAGTTTTAAGAACGCAAACATCTTAAATGTTTTGCATACCTCCATGTGAATTGAAATCGAATATTGTGGCTATCTGAGTGATAGTCTTTATTTGGGGTGAGAATTTATTTCTTGTATTGTGGTTTAATTTCAATTTTCTATAATTATATATTATACCTCCACCCGCGTTTTTTATCTGTAAAGTTGATAAACACGTCACTGGAGTTAGCACTACCTACACTTTTGAAGGATTGAATACAATTACCGAATTTACAAAGTTAATTGGAGGGAAACTTTGCGCATTCGCTTATTTTCAGTGATCGTATGAGTTAAAAAAGAGTTTTCTTGTGATAACGCCGTTTGTACGTTTACGTGTCGCATATTACTATAAGGTGCGCTTTGAATCACTAAATCTTCGATTTTCATACTTTTGTATTTTAATTTAGGAATGTAAAGTCATTCCTTCTCTGAATGTAAAAGTTAGGCCGACTAGAGGTCACTTTGCTGTACAACGTGTTGTCCAGTCGAGGCCGTACTTTATATTTTGTCTGTGATACAGACTTACGTGTTAGCGTTTGATAAAATTTATATAAATATACTTATGTACCTTCTTCTACTTCTAACTATTGTCTGTGATAAAATAAATATACTCTGTGTGACCACTTCTGTCTTGTTATTTGTTCTATTTCAGCTGCGTTTAAGCGGTGTCTCCCACCCTAGTCTTTCATCGTTTTGGCCTTTTTTAAATCTTTACATCCTTAACTCTCATCATTTCATTAAACGTTTGAAATCTATAAAACTTAAACCCCAGGATCTTTTTGTGAGTTTTCATGTCACTTCACTGTTTACCAAAGTTCATATTAAACATTTGCTTATTATCATCGAACAAATTTTGTCTCACCATGATAAACATTTGAGTATGGTTCCTCTTATGATAAGTTTGTATCATCCACCTACTTTCAATTTGATCTTTTTTAAGAACAAGTTTTGGGTGCCGCCATGGGTTCTCGGTTATCTCCTGTTGCAACTAATATTTGTATGAAATCCTTTGAAACGGTTTTTTTGGAATCATCGATATTAAAACTTAAAGTTTGGTTTAAGTATGTTGATGATACTTTTTTTGTTTGGTCTCATAGTCGTCTTGAATTATCTATGTTTCTTGATCATCTAAACTAATACCCTGATAGAATTCACCAAAGAAATCGAAAGCAATGGTTCTCTCCCATTTCTCAACGTTCTTGTGACACGTAAACCCAACGCACTTTTAGGCCATACTATCTTTAAGCACGTGTTTATTATTGGTATTAATACGTTAATTTAAATAAATACAACACTTAACGAAATACAAGTTATAACAGTCACAGATCAAATAAAGAAATTTCTTCGTATTCAACTCAACAAATAAAACCTCTCAAATTCTTATTATACAAAGACTTATTTCTTACACTTTCATCTCAAGGTATATACCAAATTCCTTATTCATATGGTTTGGTCTATATCGGTGAAACTGGTCATTCCGTCATCACACGTCTTTCAGAACATAATCGTATAAACAAGAGATATTTCTAAATCTGTCGTTGCTAAACATTATTTTACTACAGGCTACAATAACGCCTCAATTATTGCGAAACCTCCATTCGTCTTTAATAGGAAAGTTCGAGAAATATGACATAGAAATCAACTCACCACAAACTTCAATTGTGACAACGGTTTTCAATTATCCCAATTTTTACTTCCCGATTGTTACTGGTTTATCAAAAATACGCCTCGTTTTAAACGTAACCCAATCATCAGAGTCGAGCTCCTCGCACTGAGATGATACTTCTATAAATACGGAGACAACTTTTTCTTAAGTCAACACCACAGTCATTGTACGATCGAACAACAGAAACAAAGGTGATGTTGCGATCACCACCACCGATTCAGCGCGAGTGCTGCGAGCTTGACGGAGGTGTGCGCACTCGAATGAACTTTGAGTTAAGTACAGTAGTGCTAAGTGTATTATATAGTTAAATTAATTAAGTAGTGTAAGTGAAATGGCGACATGACGCAATGTTTATGAACTAAGTGAGACGGAAATAAACGAATTTGTGAATGAAATTTTCAGAAAAAAAACCTTTTCTAACTGCAACACCAAGCCAACAGAATCGACCTTCAACCTCAACTGATGCAATCGGCACCACCAAAAAACAATTCAGACTTCCCAAACAAATCAAAAGTCGCCCTCTTCAATTCAAATGTAAGTCTAGTTGAAACAAACCACAAATATACAAACCTTGAGCTCAAACCGGAAATTATTAAAGCACCCGAAGAAACTATACTACCAGCCAAAACGACGATTCACCGCGGAAACACAAAAGAACAAAAATCGAGACGCAAAGAAATCACAAATCTTAAATAAGCGACCCACCTCAAACTAGTGATGGAGAATAAGTAACTATTCGTTACTTGAGTACTCGTTACTCGCCAGGATCCGAAGTAACGATTACTCGAAAGGCAAAGTATTCGTTACACAGTTACATTCGTACCATTCGATTACAGTATTCACTGCAAAATCGGTTCCAGTACCCGTTTGTACTCAGTACACATAGTACATCATTACTCGTTTTATGAATTGTAATTTTGTAGGGACAATATTGAATACATAGCGCATAAACGACGCAGAACTTTAACTTTTTAAACACATTATTATACGGATAATAGTGATCTCTGTTTTTACCTTAGATTTCTTAAATTAAATTCCTTAAATTATGCTATTTATGAAACCAAAATTATCAACGTTTTGAGGTATAAGTGTACTTATTCGTATTCATACATATACAAATGTTAATTCTGTTATTTTCTGGATAACATCTTTTTCAAAATTTAGCAAAAAACAAAATTGATTATTATCGAAAATTTATAATTTTATACTTTGGAAAATTTTTTGAAGCTTTTACATTTGTAGGCTAAAATTTTGAATTTAAATTTCGCGCTTGCGGCGGGAGGGGATGCAGTGGCTCCACAACCGCCAGAGTGAGAAGAAGATGACATAATTATGTAGTTGGAATGTAAGATGAACGTGTTCGTTGTGTAGTTTTTAAGGAAATAAAGTTATGTTAAATGTTTCTCGATCATTAATAAACGCGCCAATACCCACGAAGCCATCCTACAATAATTCAGAAGTGGGATTGAGAAACTATAAGCGATCGATAGAAAATAAAAGGATTGAAATAGTTTTGAGGTTAAGCACGTGTAACACGAAATAAGTAATTATGGCTGAAAATAATATGGACAATAGTAATGAAGTAAAGTCTACAAATGTAATATCGACAGTAGAGGAGGTTGTACAAATAACAGTACGTGCAATTATGGCTCAACAAGAAGAAAGTAGAAGACACAGTGTTCATCGAAGTGATTTGGAAACATCCTATAGAAACACCGAAGTTCCAAGACAACACAAAAGTAGTGAAATTGCAGCATTACTACCTAATTTTGATGGTACCGATGAAGATGTGGAAATTTGGGTGGAACGGGTTGATAAAGTTCAAGAGATTTATAATGTTCCGCAAGATGTACTACAATTAATAGCAGTAGCGAAGTTTATGGGACGGGCAAAAGTGTGGTTTCATTCTAAATTGGAGTACATTACAATGCCATGGGAACATCTAAAAACCGAACTAATAAGAATGTTTGCATCGAGACCGAATAAAGTAGCTCTTATGAAGAAATTTGAAGGTCGAAGGTGGAGAAAAGGTGAAACATTTTTAGATTACGTATCAGATAAAATTGCACTAGGAAACAAAGCGGGTTTATCCGAAGTAGATTTGATTGATTATGTCATCGATGGGTTTGACAACCAACGACTTCAGTCACAGGCGAGAATGCAGAACTTTAAGACCTTGCATGAGTTGACTAATGTCATTAAAAATTTAACCAATGAAGATCGAGGTTACAGGCATACTGTTAACATACCCGAAGAAAGTTACAAAAGGTCACCAACTCCTGTAGCATCGTCAACACCAAATTCTAATATTAGGGGTAATCGTTGTTACAATTGTAATGTTATAGGACACAGAGCACAAGAATGCCGTAAGCCCAGGAGAGAACCAGGCTCATGTTTTATTTGTCAGTCAAAGAATCATAAAGCAAGTAATTGTAGCCAACGTCAAAGTAGCTCCACTGGACCAGTTGACTCGACGACCCATGTGCTTGTCGACAATAGCTGCATACCGGTGCCAGCACAACTGATGAAGATACATTTGAAGCTAAAAGAAGACGACAGGTATGACATTATGCTTAGGGGCATATTAGATAGTGGTAGTCCTATATCTTTAATAAGGGAAGACATAGTACCTAACAGCTTGTGGGAAGAATTGGATCATGAATTAAATTTTGTTGGGTTAAATAATTCTAAAGTTGAAAAAGAGGTAAAGTCAGGTAACGAAGTTGATGAAATTTTAAAGATTGATATTAGCAATCATAAGAATGATGAAATAAATGTAGATATAGAGAAAGATATTGACTTGCATGTTAAAAATAGGATAGAGAATGATTTAGTTCACTATTACTTAACCGCAGACAAACCAAGCGAACCTCAAGTTAAGTTGCAGATGAAAATTTTATTGAATTCCAATCATATTCCATTCTTTTTTCGACCCCGTAGGTTGTCCTATTCGGAAAAGGAAAATGTTCAACAAATTTTGAATGATTTATTAGAACGTAAAATCATTAGGAAAAGTAATTCACAATATAGTTCACCTATTGTACTAGTAAATAAAAAATGTGGAAAAGTAAGAATGTGCGTAGATTTTAGGGAACTAAATAAATTTACAATCAGAGATAATTATCCGCTACCATTAATAGATGATTTGTTAGATAGTTTACGTGACAAAAATTATTTTAGTAGGCTCGATTTAAAAGACGCTTTTCACCATGTGTCAGTAGAGGAAGAATCTATAAAGTATACTAGTTTTGTTACTCCGTTAGGGCAATACGAATACTTAAGAATGCCATTCGGTTTAACAAATTCGCCTGCTGTCTTTATGAGATATGTACACTCCGCGTTTAGAGAATTAGTTGATGAGGGAAAAATTACTATTTATATTGATGACATTTTAGTAGCCACTACTACTATTAATGAGAATCTTGACATTTTACTGAAAGTATACGATGTACTAACAAGAAATTTGCTAGAATTGAGACTTGACAAGTGCAGTTTTTTGAAAAAAAAAATTAATTACTTAGGATATGTTGTAAACGGGAATGGTATTAGCCCAAATTCTGAAAATCTAAGAGCCGTCTATGATTTTCCTGTACCGCATAATTTTAAAACGTTACATAGTTTTTAGGCTTAGCTTCTTATTTTAGGCGTTTCGTAGAGAAATTTTCTATTGTTGCAAAACCACTTTACGATTTGTTAAAGAAAGAAAAAGTACCAAAGTTTGATTTTAAATTAGGCGTAGAAGAATTAAAGTGTTTTGAGAATATAAAATTAGCGTTAAGCTCAAAACCTGTTTTATCTATTTATTCACCAAAACTAGAAACCCAATTACATTGTGACGCGAGCTCAATAGGCTTTGCATCGATCTTACTACAGAAACAAACAGATGGCCATTTCCATCCTGTGTTCTATTTTAGTAAACGGACTTCAGAGTCGGAAGCAAAATTTCATAGTTTTGAATTAGAAGCATTATGTATAGTGTATTCATTACAACGATTTCGAATTTATTTACAGGGTATACAATTCAAAATAGTAACGGATTGCAATAGTCTGAAGCTTACCTTGGAAAAGAAAGATGTAAATCCTAGAATTCTAAGATGGTCATTAGTTTTGCATAATTTTGATTACGTATTAGAGCATAGGAAATGTGATAAAATGCGACACGTAGATTCACTTAGCAGATGTATTTTAATGCTAACTGAGAGTAGTTTTGAACACAATTTGAGTATTATGCAAGCCAAAGACAAAGATATTTTGGAGATTCATAAGATTTTATCCCAAACCGAGAGTCCGTGGTATGAGATGCGAAACGGTTTAGTCTATCGTAAAAATAAAGGACAGTTGTTATTTTATGTTCCAAAAAGTATGCAGATAAATGTTATTCGTACATGTCATGACGATGTAGGTCACGTAGGTTGTAAGAAAGTTGTCGAATTGCTCACTAGAAATTACTGGTTTCCTAACCTAACTAAAACTGTTAAAGAATATATTCAAAATTGTTTGAAGTGTATCGTGTACTCGCCAAGCTCAGGTAAAGCTGAAGGATTTCTTCATCCTATTCCTAAAGGGAATGTACCCTTTGATACGGTACACATTGATCATTATGGTCCTCTCGAAAAGACCGCGCGTCAAAATAGATATATTTTTGTGATCATTGACGGGTTTTCCAAATTTATTCAATTATGTGCTTGTCTTACTACTAGTACTAAAGAAGTAATCACACATTTAAGTAGTTATTTTGATTATTTTAGTCGACCAAACCGAATTATTGCTGATCGAGGGTCTAGCTTTAGATCAGATGAGTTTAAGTCATTCTTGGAAAGTAATAATATTCAATTAGTTTTGATTGCTACGGGTACTCCTCGTGCGAATGGTCAAGTAGAACGATTTAATAGAAATATTACCCCCATGTTGTCAAAGCTAGCTAAAGAAATAAATAAATGGGATCAAGTTTTAGGAGAGGTAAAATACGCGTTAAATAATACTTACTGTAGATCTATTAAAAATTCTCCGTCCATTTTATTGTTCGGGTTACATCAGAAGGGTAGAGTAAATGATATGTTAAAGGAATATTTAGGATCACAAATTGAAAGTAATAGGGATTTAGAAAGGATTAGAGACGAAGCGTCCGCTAGTATGATTGCAGCTCAAACTTGTAATAAAACATATTATGACAAAAAACATAAAGCGCCACGTGTATATCAAATCGGTGACTATGTTGTTTGTACGAATGTTGATGTAACACCTGGCATAAATAAGAAGCTTATACCAAAATTTAAAGGCCCATATGTAATTACAAACATTTTACCAAATGATCGATATGTTGTTGAGGATATTCCTGAATTCCAACTAAACCAAATGCCATATAAAACTATCCTACCCCCTTCACATCTGAAGCCTTGGTTTGGATCGGTTAAACTAAATTTGGAATGACTTATTAGAGTTTTAAGTTTGTTTAGTGTTTAAGATTATGAGAATTAAAGGTAAATTAAACATTTGTGTTAAATGTAAAATTGAATTATGCTAATGTTATTATGCTAAGAATTCCAATGTGGGATATGTTATTTCGTTCAGAATGTTTTTATCATATGTAAACTTAAATGTGATTATGTTATACTGTATATGTAATACCGAATACGTAATATGCTACGATTTATATTATTATTATTACCATGTAACAAGTACAGATCTACCATGCTCGTGGACGACCATGTTGTCAGGTATGGCCGAACTGTAGGCTAAAATTTTGAATTTAAATTTCGCGCTTGCGGCGGGAGGGGATGCAGTGGCTCCACAACCGCCAGAGTGAGAAGAAGATGACATAATTATGTAGTTGGAATGTAAGATGAACGTGTTCGTTGTGTAGTTTTTAAGGAAATAAAGTTATGTTAAATGTTTCTCGATCATTAATAAACGCGCCAATACCCACGAAGCCATCCTACACATTATATGTTGTGCGTATTTCCATTTCTTAAAATTAATATTAAAAACGTTAATAAATACTAACAATCCAAAGTGCATATGTTCTGTTTTGTATTTAAAATGATAAGTTTCTCCGGTATCAGCTACTGTCAAAAATGTTTACATAAATTAGAATTTTACAACACGTTCTAGTCATTTATGCACATACGTCTAAGGCAGTGTTGTGACGTATCTAGATACAAGTATCTAGATACAGTATCTAGATACTTTTGGAGTATCTAGTTACATATCTAGATACATTGGATAAAATGTAACTGTATCTGTATCTAGATACATTTTTCGTAGTATCTGAGTGGTTTAGATACTTAGATACTTTTTCTTGCTCAAATTGTAAATTATACAAGTTTTTAGTAAACACCGCTGTAGTTTTTTCTGTCAGTTCATCATGTACATTACAATTTGAATTTGGAGACTTTGTATTCGGTGTTTATGGAGTGCAATTCTTTCAGCGTCGCCAATTCTAATGGAATTCTACCAAATTTAGAGATTTTATGTAGTAGCGGGTATTTTGTGGGTATTATAAACTGTTGTGGAATTTTGGGGAAAACCGTGTATGAACCTACATTTTATATAATCAAGTATTACTTGAGAAATGTGACGTGTTAGCATTTATGCCATCAAACCAAATTCATACTTTAAAAAAAAGAAAACAAATTTCAACTTTGTAGAATTATGAGTACAATTGTGGTCATTGTGGAACTTTTATAATTTATGCAGGGAATCGCGACAAAGTCAACTGGCAACACTGAATTTCTTCATCAGCTCAAATAGAAGTGGAGAAACTTTTTAGTGTTAGTAGTATACTATTAACTCTACGTCGAAATATAATGACGAGACATTTAACATGCTATTAATTTTAAAACAAAATAAGATTTATTTGTAAATTTGTATTTTTTTATGTGCTAAGGTTGATAAGGTAATGTTTTGCTTAATACCCAGGCAGCACACTGACGTCATATGACGACACTGACACGTCTTAATGAAGTCTCGTAATTTTTACGTCAATAAGACGTAATGTGCTGCCTGGGATACAGTTATTGTGTTTTTAGATGAACTAAATAGACAGTTTTTTAAATTTTTATTTTATGATTTTGTTAAAAATGTATCTGACATGTATCTAGATACTCTCTTAAAGTATCTGTAACTGTATCTAGATACTATTTTTGAAAAAGTATCTTATCTGTATCTAGATACAATTTATGAAAAGTATCTGTATCTGTATCTAGATACTAGAAAAAAAGTATCTGTTACAACACTGGTCTAAGGTAATCAAATCTCTATCGCGAAACGATTCAAGGAATTATATTCCGGTACCCGTATTTATTACCACAAAAACATACAGTTGTCAAAGTAGTCATAGTATCCAAAGTAATCAAAGTAACGAATTAAAGTAACGAATACAAAAAGTATAAGTAACGAATAGTAACGATTACTCAAAAGTAACGAAATTCACCATCACTACCTCAAACCCGACAGTTAGAAGAAATGAAAAACACCACACCCATTGTTCTAAGAAACAAAAGTAAGTGGGAACAATTGAGGAAAAAAATTGAAGAAAAGAAAAGAAATTACACCGCCACCGCAGTCTCACAAGATATAAGAATTCAACCCCAAATTGTGGAAGATTACAGACTACTAACTACAAATATCACAGGTGCCAATTAAGACAAGAACGGACGTTAAAATTGGTCATTCGCGGAACACCAGTCAAAATCAACGAAGACGACATAAAAGAAGACTTGGACAGAATGAAGGGAAGAGGAGGAATTGCAGCACCTATGGTACTGGTGGAAATCGAGCGAAAATACCATTTAATATACCAACTTTACCCATGTAGTGGGACTAAACACAAGCACCGAGGCATTTAGACTAACTAGGGGGATTATACAATGCCACAGGTGCCAATTATTTGGCCACATACAAAGAAATTTTACAGATAATTAGAAATGCATGAAGTGCACCGGCGAACATACCACGCACGAGTGTCAAAGCTTTAGCCTAAGAAATAAAGTAAATATTTATAGGTTACAACAAACTAAATCCCATCGATGTCTAGCAAACACAATTCGACAAAAGACTACAAAAGATTCTAATGCTAATATTATGAATTAGATCAGTAGACTCTCTTCATATCATCGCTTGGAATTGCAACGGCATTTCCAACAAAAAACGCGGTTAAACACTAAAAAACACAGGAGATAAAACGAGATAACAGAAGAAAGAAAAATAAAAAAAGAGGAATAAAAAACAAAAACAAACGATAGCCATACTAAAAAGATGGCACCAAAAGAAAAAGTTATGTTCTGACTGCAAATAAACTAATGATTACGATTTGAATTTCTTAAGTCACTTCTATATATTAAGTTTAGAATTTGGCTTGGTTAACAAGTTGATTACCTTTGTTAGCTTATCGTTTAATTACTTCTTTAGGTTTCTTTCATGCGCAAAAGTGAGCTAAATTTTGATTACATCAACACGGTCCAAACCCGGAAGACATTCTAATCTTAGCCTTGCTTACCTAAATGCCGCTTTGATAAAGCCATTTAGATAAGTGAACAAAACACTGCGATAAAATCAATTGTTTTTTTTAATAACATAAACAACAATGTAGGGATTGAGTGGCGACGATAGAAACAAGTTAGGACCTTAACAATGTAGATTCCACAAAAAAATTTTTTACAACGAATGTAAATACATATACCGGAAGTCTAGTCTCAGTGGGTAGATTGCGTAAATAATTTTTTCCACTACTAGTTGTATACGCTTGCATTATTACGTATAATAGAAGGCCGTGAAGTTGTACTTTTTTAAGCGCAGGTAAATAATATTTCATTATTAACTAGTAGTTAATAATGAACATATTTACATTTTCTGATAATACTACAACAGTTTCAAAGAAAAAAAGTTTACCAAACTGCGTACCAAGAGCAAGAGATTTTATTTAATGCTAATTTAAGTTTTCAAATCGCTCAATTAATAAATTAATTTGATTTTAAAAAGTAAGTTATTTGAAGTTCGCGCTTAATTAAATGTGAGTATTATTGAGTTAAATATGTTTTAGATATAATCAATGCTTAAAATAATAATGTTTTGAAACAATTTAAACAACTTTAGCAATAAAAACTTACGTTATCTGTTTATTTTTGTGTTTTAAATCACAATTAAGAATTACGACAAAATTAATTCTATTAAACTAATGACAGCTGTCAGAATTACTAACTTGATTTTTAATTTAAAATTAATAACTTAAATTTTAAATTTGATTTAGTAACAGGTAGAAAGGTTTTAATAATTCTAGTAGTGGAAAAAATTGTATATATAACACGGTTGAGAAGTTCATTATAACCTGCGCGATTTATATCCCTCGACGCTTCGCGTCTCGCGATATAATCTATCGCTTAGGTTATAATGATGCACTTCTCAACCTTGATATATAATATACTATTTTCCACTACTAGTTGTATATGCTTGCATTATTACGTATAATATAGTAGGTCGTGAAGTTGTACTTTTTTAAGCGCAGGTAAATAATATTTCATTATTAACTAGTAGTTAATAATGAACATATTTACATTTTCTGATAATACTACAGCAGTTTCAAAGAAAAAAAGTTTACGAAACTGCGTACCAAGAGCAAGACATTTTATTTAATGCTAATTTAAGTTTTTAAATCGTTCAATTAATAAATTAATGTGATTTTAAAAAGTAAGTTATTTGAAGTTCGCGCTTAATTAAATGTGAATATTATTGAGTTAAAAATGTTTTAGATATAATCAATGCTTATAATAATAATGTTTTTAAACAATTTAAACAACTTTACCAATAAAAACTTACGTTATCTGTTTATTTTTGTGTTTTAAATCACAATTAAGAATTACGTCAAAATTAATTCTATTAAACTAATGACAACTGTCAGAATTACTGACTTGATTTTTAATTTAAAATTAATATCTTAAATTTTAAATTTGATTTAGTAACAGGTAGAAAGGTTTTAATAATTCTAGTAGTGGAAAAAATTGTATATATAACACGGTTGAGAAGTTCATTATAACCTGCGCGATTTATATCCCTCGACGCTTCGCGTCTCGCGATATAATCTATCGCTTAGGTTATAATGATGCACTTCACAACCTTGATATATAAAATATTATTTAGCTGTAATCCAACCCAGGTCCGGCTCATAAAAAAACTACCTTTGATGCGGGGTGAAAAGAAACATAGATTAGTTTTTCGCTAGTTTTGCTAATTAAAAACAGTGAAAACGTTTTTAAAAACATATGTCAAGACATTTTTTACTTAGGAGCGTTAAATAAATGGATTTAACTTAAAAGAGGTCGTAAAGAATACTAAATATCGGCTTTTATTAAAAATTAAAGAGGGTTATAAGGAACAGAAACTTTTTGTTATTTAGTAGGAAATTAATAACTAACCTACTTAAAAAGTGTGTCTAAAAAATATAGGTGATGATATTGACGTGGGTAAATCAGTTAAACGTTGTATATGGTCGATTGGAAATTTTAAAAGTTGTTTTTTACTTATATTCTTATCCTTACTATTCAAGTCTTCCACTGGGAACAATTTTTAGATTATTTGGAAAAAAAAGGGATAGGAATGTTGCTTCTATGTCTTCTAGATTTTTATCGATGTGTGTAACTGTTCCTATAAAAGAATTGTATTTATTTTCGGAGAACTTAGTGTTTCAAAGCCGACAACCAATCTTATGGACACTTCAATATGTCGCCCATGCTTTGAAACCCCATGCTCTTTAACTCTTTCGGTACAATACCAATCTTGCTCTTCATTTCTTCGATTTCATCCTCTTCGACTTTGTCTTCACCTTTGCACTCTTCCTGATAACCTTCATCTGGTAATGGTTCCTCTTCCTCAAAACCTTCCGAGCCAATACTGCTAATACTATCATGAAGCGACAACTCTATTTCACTGTCACTAGATTCGGATAAATCAGCAACACTTACGCTTTTTCCTGCAGTAATGGTAATCTTTTGGCGTTTCTTAATTTTAAAGGTTTCACCATCCCCGTATCGCTTGCTCTTAAATATGTTAACCATAGAATCATTGACAGCATCTGATGGATCATCATCATGTAGCTGCTCTTTTAGTAGCTTCTACAGAACCTTCTACATTTTCTAAAACCCGATTGTATATTTTTAATTTGATTCGGCTCAAATTCGTTCATCAGTTGAGTTAGTCGGTGGGGAAACCTATCCTTGAGTATGCTCGTACTTTTTGATGTGTCATATGCGTAGAGTTAGGCGACAGAAAAATAAAGGAAATATTGTAGCATATTGTAGTCACGACATAGCTTAATGATTTTAGGAGAAAAATAGGAAGAAAGGTTACCTCCGATTAAAAACTTTTTCTACGAAAGTTTTTGCAGGTGGGAATTGCAATCCTTTCGACCCAGTCTTAAAAAGACCTAGACTCAAACCACACACTTACACCGTACCGTACGTACTCCTTTCGGGCTTCCAATGGTCCAGAATGTACACATATTGTAAACTTGCACTTTTGCTGTAGTTACAGACTCTGTTTTGATAGCGACAACCCCGCTTAGAAATTACTCTTTTACGACCATGGTCATCGCTAAGGTTGATTTCATTAAAATTAATTATGTGCATAGCTGGAACATTCCGTAATTCTGCTCGCGATTGTTTAATGTTTTGACACAGCCTGGTCTGGTCTTGATGGCGTTTCATAATGTATACAAAATCACGACCTGCTAAGTTATTTTTGAATTTTGTAATGTTTCCTCTACTGTAAAAATACATTTTGAGCACCTTCCTTAGATAATTTTTATTTTTGGTATGCCGATACAGAACAGAATAGTAAATTCTATGCCCTTTTGCAACCTGCCTATAAAAGAGTTGTCTCCGTTCAATGGATTTAAGCACCCTGAGGAGTTGCTGTTGGTCATGTTTTGTATCACTTACACCTGGGGTCTGGTTTATACTCTCTTGGAATCTTTTTGTATATAAAAGAAAGTTTGTTACCAGTAAATAGAAACATGCGGGTGAATAGAAGTCATTCCCTTAGATAACAATAAAGTTTACCGAACAAAAATTAGCAGGTAAAATCACTAATAACTAAACAACAGAATTGGTAGGTTGCCAACGTTACAGAAGCGTGTGTACCCATGAAACATGTAAGAAAAATACTGCGGCTTATAGAATTTATAATAACTTTGATTACAATTGTTTCTATTCACTCCGTTTACGGTAACTACCCTGTTGAACGGAGTACCCAACAAAATTTAAGAAAACAATTTTGTACCAAAATTGACTTCACATTAGTTAAGGTAGTTTATTTTTATTTAGATTGTATAAACGCTATTGCTAGTCTTCAAATTTATATCTTCATTGTGGCAACTGCAACATTTGCTGTATTCTACGTCATCGCTGTCGCACTTATATGACCGGTTGCATAAACCAAAGTTAACTGTGTGGTTATTTGACGCCATTCTTAATTAAATCGTAGCTATTAATTTGTCAATGTTGTTATGTCGAGGTTAGCCGATGTGTACTTTCATTAATAAACCTTCACTAATTAATACGTTTATTAATACAGTCACAGACTATCGTTAAGTTTTATATATATAAACAAACACAATATACGAACGCTACTACAATCTGTGTATGGTCCCTCCTCAGCGGCCATATCCCATCCTCGTCGCCAATTTGTTATGTCGAGGTTAGCCGATGTGTACTTTCATTAATAAACCTTCACTAATTAATACGTTTATTAATACAGTCACAGACTATCGTTAAGTTTTATATATATAAACAAACACAATATACGAACGCTACTACAATCTGTGTATGGTCCCTCCTCAGCGGCCATATCCCATCCTCGTCGCCAATTTGTTATGTCGAGGTTAGCCGATGTGTACTTTCATTAATAAACCTTCACTAATTAATACGTTTATTAATACAGTCACAGACTATCGTTAAGTTTTATATATATAAACAAACACAATATACGAACGCTACTACAATCTGTGTATGGTCCCTCCTCAGCGGCCATCTACAATGTCGTGGCTCTCCCCACGCCCCCGGTACTTTAATACACTACAAATGTTGTCAGCAAAACTTGTACTTGACAACCAATGACATTGTTACACGCTTTAGGTCTTACGAACCTTGCACGGCCAACTCACACAGTCGGAGATAGGGGAGGTTCAAGGGAATTATACTTAAGGGCGCCAGATCAATCCTAATTAACACTTCTGCCTCGATCACGACAGACGGTCCAAACTTGTAACTAAATTTGAGGTTCGTAATCCTTGTTACTCTGATGTTCGGATAACCACCAATGGTTAACGGGTAACGACAATTAAAAGAGAAAGGTATGTTACCATAAAAGAAAAATTAACAAGTATAACAACTTTAATGTATTAACGTAGAAGAATAACAAGAATATATGTAATTTCTCCACTCATCAATGCTCGAACTATTAACAAGTATAATTAACAGGTATAAAAACTTTAATTTAACAACGTAGCAAACTAACCAAAATATGTTGAAGTTCTCAATTCATAAACATTAGACAAACTAACAAGTATGAGTAATAGGTGTAGAAACCTCGAAGTAACAACATAATAGATTAACCGGAGTATTGTCTTGTAGCAATAGATGTCGCGCTACTTGACAACTAGATGGCAGCAAAAAGTAACGAGAGTGGGGACTAACTTGCCGGATGGTTACTAGATGGTTACTAGCTTAGGTTACTAGGCACTTCCTGAGAAAACGTGTTCGATGTTAAACGTAAATGTATATAGTGTAATAAATTGTATAAAAAGCTTATATTTATTTATTCGCTAAAATGAATACGGACAAACCACATTGGTGACCCCGACGAGTGGAATAAATAACGCGAGTAAGTTTTTATATCATATTCTATAATTAAGAAAACACGTGCATCGAAAACAACAAAATGGCCACGAGTGACGAACACGTTCCCAGCAAAGTTGATGACGCCCAAATCGGTAAACTAACCACATTTAAGATTCCAAAATTCTGGCGCGAAGAACCAGCTTTGTGGTTTATCCAGTTGGAAACACAATTTAAAATAAACCATATAAAAAGCGACCAAACAAAATTTAATTATACAATAGCAAACTTAGAAAACGAGTATATCCAAGAAATCAAGGATATCCTATTAGCACCCGAAGAACAACAAACGTACGATAAGCTAAAAACGCAACTAGTTTCAAGATTATCAATCTCGCAAGAGCAGAATATTAGAAGATTACTCGAGCATGAAGAAATGGGCGATCGGACGCCATCACAATTTATGCGCCACCTCAAGAATTTAGCCGGAAGTGACGTCAGTGAAAAGTTGCTACAAAGTCTATGGCGAGGACGCTTACCACAAAGCATGCAAGCAATACTAGCAGCTGCAGCTATCGATAAAAGCCTCGAGGACCAAGCAGTTCTAGCTGACACCATATTTAGCACAACAATGAAGCCCAACATCCATGCCTTGACATCACCTTCACCATCTTTAATGATACATGAACAACTTCAGGCGAAAATAGAAGCGTTAACGCAACAAGTAGCTGAACTTACGAGACACAGTAGGGATAGGCAACGTAGCAAATCTCGTTATCGTCACCGTTCTAAATCAAAAGTAAATTACGACAAAGCTTCAGGCCTTTGTTGGTACCATTTTACCTTCAAGGCTAAAGCAAACAAATGCATCAAGCCATGTAACTTCGATGAACAAAAAAACTAAATTGGGAAGCAGCATTAGCGGCTACGAACCTTCCTTCTACCACTATGAGCCGCCTATTTGTTACAGAAGAAACTACAAAGGTGCAATATCTTGTTGATACTGGTGCAGATATAAGTGCATACCCAAGAAAATTATTAAAGTCAACATGTGCTAATAAAAGTAATTTATCGTTGTTCGCAGCTAACAATACTAAGATACAAACCTATGGTTTCATCACACTAGAATTGAATCTTAAATTAAGACGATCATTTCTATGGAGATTTATTATAGCTGACGTCGATAAGCCTATAATTGGCTCAGACTTTTTAAGTTACTTTAATATATTAGTGGATATTAGGAATAAAAAACTTATAGACAATTGTACATATTTATCATTACCGTGTAAATTAGTTAAGTGTGACACAGTGACTATAAAAACTATTGTTAGTGACAATCCATACTATAACATATTAAATGAATTCCCTTCCATTACAAACATTTGTGCATCAGTTCCAAAAACAGTGAAGCATTCCACAGTGCACCGTATCATAACCACCCCTCGACAACCAGTTAATAATCGACCACGTAGACTAGCACCAGATCGCTTGGCCTTAGCAAAAAAAGAATTTAAATTAATGCTACAGCAAGGTATTATATCCAACCTTCGAAAAGTAATTGGTCTTCACCAATTCATCTCGCATTGAAGAAGAATGGTGGACTCCGACCATGTGGGGACTATAGAGCAGTAAACGCAAGAACAGTCCATGATTGTTACCCAATTCCGCATATTGAAGATTTCACACATCTGCTTTATGGGAAAACTATCTTTTCAACAATCGATTTAATGAAAGCGTTTAACCAGATACCAGTACACCCGGACGACGTAGCAAAGACTGCAGTAACGACACCGTTTGGACTTTTCGAGTTCTTACGAATGCCATTTGGGCTACGCAATGCAGCACAAACGTTTCATCAATGAGGTCACAACTGACCTAGACTTTTGCTACTGTTATGTGGATGATATATTGGTAGCTTCGCAAACAAAAACCGAGCACATGGAACATCTACGCACACTTTTCCAACGCCTCGATGAGTATGGTATCTGCATTAACTTTGATAAATGTACATTTGGCCAAGAGCAAGTAACCTTCTTAGGTTATACTATAAATAAAAATGGAACTGCACCTCCAACAGATCGGGTCGAAGCAATAAGGAATTTTAAAAAACCAACTACGGTTAAAGAGCTTAGACAGTTCCTAGGAATAGTAAACTTTTATCGACGTTTCATTCCAAAAGCAGCCACTATCCAAGCGCCATTAAATAAATTGCTCTGTCAGTCTAAAAACAGTAAAAAATTAATAGAATGGAACAACGAAGCAGACAATGCCTTTACCAAAGTTAAAAATGCATTAGCTAACGCTACAATGTTAGCACATCCTGCACCTGCAGCACCACTTTCAATAATGGTTGATGCTTCTGAAGTCGCAATGGGAGGAGTTTTGCAACAGCAAATAAACAACGAGTGGCAACCACTTGCATTCTTTACAAAAAAATTAAATAGTGCACAACAAAAATACAGCGCGTACGATCGAGAACTTCTTGCTGCATATACTACAATCAAACATTTTAAACATGCAGTTGAAGGCAGACCGTTTACTCTATATACGGACCACAAACCACTGACGTACGCACTGAAGCAAAAGTTGGAGAAATGTACGCCTCGACAGTTTCGACAGATAGATTTTATAACACAGTTCACAACTGATATCAGATACATCGCTGGCTCTGATAATATTCCTGCCGACACCTTATCGAGAGTTAACAACATCACCACAACTTTAGCTCCAATTAACTACTTGGACCTAAGTAGTTTGCAAGAAACAGATCCAGAATTAAACCAATATTGCCAACATCCATCTTCAGGATTAAGAATAAAAAAACTGTTCTTTCCTGAATATGGTATACATATCTTTTGTGATACATCAACTGACAAAATACGCCCATTTGTTCCAAAACAACTGCGAGTACAAGTATTCCATAATTTGCAGGATTTATCGCATCCAGGAATTAATGCTACAACAAACATGGTAACGTCAAGGTTTGTGTGGCCTGCAATGAAAAAGGACCTTAGAGAATGGTGTAGACAGTGCATTCCATGTCAAAAGAACAAGATTACGAGGCATGTCAGTACATCCCTCCAGAGTTTTGTACCACCAACGCAGAGGTTTGAACATATCCATATAGATATTATCGGACCATTACCATACTCAAAAGGTAACACCTATTGTTTAACGTGTATAGATCGTTACACAAGATGGCCAGAAGTAATCCCAATCCCGGACATCACTGCCGAAACAATATCCTTTGCATTTTATTTCAATTGGATTTCACGATTTAGAGTACCACTACGTGTAACAACAGACAGAGGTAGACAATTCGACTCTGCTTTGTTCTCGTCCTTGGCTAAATTAACTGGTACGAAGCACATAAAAACTACAGCGTATCATCCACAGGCCAATGGTATAGTAGAGCGTTTACATAGACAGCTGAAAGCTTCAATTAAATGCCACAACAACGAATCATGGATAGAGAGCTTACCACTGGTGTTACTGGGAATAAGAGCTTCCTTCAAAGAAGACATAAAAACTACATCTGCCGAGCTTGTGTATGGACAGAATATTAGACTGCCTGGCGAGTTTTTCGAAAACGCAAATTACGAAAGCACGTCTGACTTCATAACAAGAATACGTAAGCATTTTTCATATGTAAAACCTATAACACCCAAGTATCACAACAAAGAAAAAAAATCATTCATCTTTAAAGAATTAAACACCTGCTCGCATGTTTTTGTCAGAGATGATACCGTCAAGAAGCCCCTACAATCACCGTATAATGGTCCATTCGAAGTAAAATGCAGGACACCAAAAACCATTACTATAATAGTGAATGGTAAGGAAGAAATAATCTCTCTTGATAGGGTTAAACCAGCATTTGTGGACCACATTGAAAATTCCAATAGCAGTAAGACTCTGGAAGACGTTTTGTATACCGATCAACCTTGTACATCTACAATGCCACAAAATAAACGAGCTACCCTGGAACCTTTTCCAACACAAGAAATTCGAACAACAAAGTCTGGCCGAAATGTAAGATTTCCTGCAAAATACCGTGATTTAGTATCAATCATAAACAAATAAACGTGAAAACTTATCTTGTAAATAGGTACTAATCTTATGCAATGTTTTTCACATAAGAGTATCAACTCCGTACAAATTTTTAGGACGTTACAACGCCCCGAAGGGCGGTTTTTAGAACTAAAACGGTGTCAAATGATCATAAATAATTCTACTTTACCAGCAAACAAAAGCGCGCGTTTCCACTTAAATTCAAAAGTAGATATTAATTTATATACAAATAAACAAAAATAAAATTAGTAATTAACAGTTTATTACATACAGAAAATAGAATGTTACATTTAAAAACAATGAATAACGAATATATAATCTACAACAAACATTTCCTGATCAATATTATGCGGGTGTTGTCTTCGGATCATATTAAATGATGTTCATCATTGTTGGTTCTACGATCTTTTTGAATCTTAGTGAATTCATGTTTATATTCCCTCCTCTTTCATCCGAGCTTGGGACCGGCAGTGATGACTCAATGCTAGTTGTTCACCAAATCGTCATCACAGGCAGAGTTAAATTAAATATTTTTTGAATAAATCGTGTTGAACAATAGGACGATGTATAATCTATTGGAATAGGAAACATAATTTAAATTAATAATCATATTTTACTATAATTATAAATAATTAACATGGGTATTATGTGTAATGTCGATTAAGGTTAAGATAATTGTAAATAACAAACTTGAAAAATATTAGAATCATTGCATGTTGATATTCATTTGCATAATTATATATTAATTTTGATTAAGACTATACTCAAAACTAGTAAATATTATAATATATTTATTTAATAATTACATTTAAAGAGAATACTCACCCGAACAAGGTTAGAAACTTTTACAATTTAGCGGGAAACTGAACCAATCTTATTAACGTTGCGCACCTACAAAATTGCCCACCAACGCCCCGAAGGGCGGTTTTTAGAACTAACGGTCACATTTGTATATAGTAGTTGATACTCTTCCCCTTTGTTTCTCTATGGTTTTTCATTTTATATTTTAGATAGTTTGTGACTAATTTTATTTAAATTTAAGTGTGTACAAACTACCAATAATTACACGAACTACTCATAGTGTGTATTGCCATTTAAACTACGATTGTAGTAATGTAAATACTGTAATATTTTTATAACTTAATCACTGGCAAGGGGGTATTGTAGCAATAGATGTCGCGCTACTTGACAACTAGATGGCAGCAAAAGGTAACGAGAGTGGGGACTAACTTGCCGGATGGTTACTACGCACTTCCTCAGAAAACGTGTTCGATGTTAAACGTAAATGTGTATATAGTATAATAAATTGTATAAAAAGCTTATATTTATTTATTCGCTAAAATGAATACGGACAAACTACAGTCTAATTTCTCGATTCATAAATGCCAGACATATCGGCAACACACAAAGCATATAGTTAAATTACATCGAGATAGCGAAGTAAATTTCGTAATAAATATTGTCTACTTTCAGCATGCGATACACCCTAAATGATATTTGGAAATTACCTTATTGGTATGCAAACAATAAACGTAATTACAGACACCGACAGTATTCAAAGTTCCGTGAGTGACTTTTATGACAGCGAAAAAAATTATAATCAAACTAACTTACCCAGAATCCAGTGCTTGCTTGCGTGAAGAAAACGTTTTCCCACCGACAGCCTAGAATAATTATTGAAAAGCAATTCGTGTCACACAATAATTCACGAAAAAGGAAACTACAAAATCAGTAATAATTTTTCATTAAATGCGATATAAGAACCCGTTGTATCGAATGCTGTAGGTTGTAATGACGAACAGGTGGTTGATAACGCAATCGATTATTGTCCAAAAATCAGCATCTCCGACGCATTGCTCGTCGAGACCTCGTTTTCGTTTAAGTCGTATGCCTTCCCAAAAGCTTATACGTTCGGTAGCGGTATTTATCAATCGTACGTATGCATCATTATTTCTTATTGAAGCGAACAGGTGATTGGAACGTGGTGGAACCGGCCTGTGCCGAACGAATTGTAATAAATTCGTAATTGCCTTATAAATTCGTATTCATCACAAGGGATGTCCTTAAAAATTTAGGAATCAGTTCAAAATTCTCGACACCGACCGGCTCACCTAGTTGACAGTTTCAAAAATGGCCTCATCAGTAACCAACAAGGTCGGCAGAGGGCGTCAAAACCAGAAACTAATTTTTAAGTCGATACACAGGGTACTCTGTTGTGAAAATTTCGCACGTAACAACATATTCACGTAGTTAGCCACAGTCAGACTTAGCAATGCTTTATAGGCAACCGGGCCTTACGGATGAAGTTAGACCGAGTCGCGACCAAACTTGGAATTGCTACTGTTCTTATCAGACAAAATGAGGAAGTTGTTTTCATCATCATGACGAATATAAGTTCTTTACATTACCGTTGTATAACTTGGTACAACTATTGGAATCAATTCCTTTTGCCATTCGTTTTAAACTACAAAGAAATGACGAAGCGATCGTTGAACTTGCAATCAATAAACTAAGAAGAAATTGTTATGTATAGCAATTTAACTTTGTTTTTTTTTCAGTATTCATAGCATTTATTACAATATTCATATAACAAAACATAAAAAATGTTCACGTTTAAAATAAATGTACATTTTATTGTATTCTTTACAAATATAATGTACAATATCAACTTGTTAACCAATCTAAATACTAAACTTTGAATACGAAGATGTATTTTTGTCCTTATAATCCCTTTTACGAAAGTGGCCGAAAGGTTGATAACTTCAGTTTAAGCAACGAGCTAGCACAAACAACATAGATATCCATAGTACGTACCACTCAGAAAACATTATGTACTATCGACGTAACAACTATATACATACTTGTACCAATTTGGTATTTTGAAATTAAACCAAGTTCAGTTAACTGAAGTTTAAACACTGTTTATGCAAGTGGCCCAACACTGAAAAATACCCCAACAAAGACAATATTGTTATTCACACAAAGCTAAAAATATAAATGCTTTTTCTTTTATAGAAAGGTGGAATTATAAGTTAAAGTATGGGTACTAAAGTCATTGCATATAACACACGCAATAATAGGCAATGAAAGGATAATCTATGTATACAAACATGTCATTTTTAATCTGTTCATTACCTTGAGAAAAATTTAGATCTCTAGTGGTACATGTTGTTGCAGATTACAATTAAGAGAATAACTTCACAATAAATACATTTTAAGTTGTAATATTAACTTACTGAAAGATTTCAATTAAATGAAATTGTAAAAATGTTTCAAACTATCCAATACAACATTAATAAATGAAGCTCGTTTATTGAAGTACTTTCAGTTACAGCTTATTTTATGCTTTCCTTTACTACATTAAGTATGTCATGACCGTTATCCCACATCATGACATCAGCGTTTATTTCGTACAATTTGTTTTTGTAAGGTTTTTTATTTAACACATCTTTTACTATACTGGCACATGAAAATCCGCTTCGACAACATGCTAAATCACCACTGTTTAAGCGTAATATTGGGCAAAAATCGTTAGTGCCATCACCAACATAAACAATTCTTTCGTAATTCACACCCTCGAGCCGTTGCTTTTCTAAAAATTCATCTAAAATCTGTCCTTTACATAAATTAATAGTACTTAACGAACAAGTTCGTTGAACATGGTACATTTCAATTTTTAAGCACCCGTCTTCAAATTGAGCTGGATTTGTAAAAATTTGTTTAATACAGTCTACTAACTGTTGTTGCTCTAACCACTTATTTATAAAGTACGAGTTAGCGTCACTTATTATTATGTTATCAAAATTCATATTAACTAATTCACGTATGAGAGTAGGCATTCCATCGATAGGTGGAATTTCGAAAATGGCTTTAGTCATTTTAGCTTCGTCAATCTGTCTGTTAAAAAGCAACTCGAATACTCCTTGCATATATTTTGTCCAACCGGTTAAACTAAACTGTTGTTCTTGTTCATAATCCTCTATAACCTCTTTAGGTAGCAGATTCCTTATTACATTATCGGAGTTATACAAACAAATTGTACTATCAAAATCAAATACAGCTAACCGCTTAGGCATATTCATCTAAAACAATTAATTCAGAAGAAAATAATATGAAAATGCAATGTTTACATTTATTTTAGCACACTCTTGTGATAAAGTAGTACACTTCAATCTTGATTTAGAGGTAAAAAAACTTAATAACGGAAGTTTTAATTTCATGAGTGTATTGTATTTGACCAGTAAAGAAAAAGAAAACGTGCACGATTGCGTAACTATAACTTTTTTATGAATTTTAAACAGAAAATGAAATTTAATGAGTGATGACACTGAATAAACAAGATGATAAAAATAATGACAAGTAAGCACTTGATTGTGACTCCTATATGTAAAACGTTAATAATGTAGATTATTATATTAAATCCTACAAAATTATGCATAAATTTACATTATGTTTTATAACACTGGATTAATCGTGCTATAAAAATTAATTTTGCGGTCTTTTTTAGCCGCTCTCTATAGAGATAACGCTAGCTGGCAGATTTATCCTTTGGAATTATCAGTACTACAATCATATGACTCATCCCGTCCTATTATGCTGCGGCGCAAGTAACGGGACATTCTATGGAAACCACCACTATAGACACAGGACTTATATCCATATAAGGTGTACGCGAGTGTACATACGTACATGGACAAGTAATAAATGTACAGTGACTTCAAATTAGGAATAGGCGATTTTTTGCATCAAAAACATCCGCTTTTTAAAGCGATTATTGTCATACGATTGTAATCGATTAATCGACAATTTTGGTTAAAAATCGTTATTGTTTCAACAAGATATACAAACCAAATATAAAATACTGCAAACTGCAAGTGTTATCAATTAATTAGGTACAGACGCATGCGAAAATAGACGAGTGGATTCTTGCCATCGTTTTATGTTATTACAAACAGCATACAGTTTTTTATCTTATCATTGTGTTAGTGTTTATCTTTCACGTATCATGGAAAGCAGGTCGAGATTATCAGGGAAAAAATTAAACCAATTAATTGACAAGGAACGCCGTCAAAACCCCAACTATAAAATAGGTTAGGAAAATTGTCAGTACAATTATGGAAAACAAAAGAATTAGCGGACAGCTGTTTCGTTCTTTAGGAACTCGTCAGGGCTAGGATACACCAATACGTTTCCAAAACCATACTAACAGACAACCGTACTCTTTTATGTCTTGTAGACATTACAAACAAACATTCTACTGGGTTAACTGCAAAGAGGCCTAAGATGAGAACGTCTTCCGTGTTTGGACCGTCTCATTGTTGTAACCGAAGTTGCCAACGTTTCGCCCACTTTCGTAAGGGGCTTCATCAGGGCGTGAGAGAAATCGAAGAACTCAAACAAGCAACCAAAATCTAACTAAGAACTTCTCAAAAGTTAGGTAATCAATTTGTGAACCAACCCAGATTCTAAACTCCATAGAAATGACTTAAAAAGAAATAGTCTCCGTATATAAACATGAAGTTGTCACGGCTGGTTAAGGTGTTTTTGATAAAGGACTAATGACCGGGAACCAAAGAAGGGATAGCTCGAAACCATTGTAGGGATACATTCGTTTGAATGTTCCCGCCTTACAAATAAGGCAGCAAAAACATGCTCCGCATTAAGTAGGGGTAATTGTATAAGAAGCAGTGCGCTGGCGGAAAAGACATCTTTTCCTTCGCTTCGCCTGGCTTAGTTCAAATCGTTGTACTGTAAATAAAATGTATATAGAGGAGGAGTTATTTAATTACCATTACCAGCAACAACTAAATTGGTGACCCCGATAAATACCACGTTTTAAATATTAGTAAGTAATTAGTGTTAATAATTTAAGTTAAGTGTTTCGCGAAATAATGGCTACAAGTAACGCTATTAACGACGAGTTACAATCTGGGGATGGCGACCTGCAAATCAGCAAAATGGCGACCACGTTTAAAATTCCCAAATTTTGGCGAGAGGAGCCGGCGTTATGGTTCATACAACTAGAAACGCAATTTAAAATCAATAACATTAAGAGCGACACCACTAAATTTAATTACACGATCGCTAACCTCGAAAACGAATATATTCAAGAAATAAAAGACATTTTGCTAGCACCACCCGCACAGCAGACGTATGATAAATTGAAAACTGAATTAATTGCAAGACTATCAATATCGCAAGAACAAAACATTCGAAGGCTATTAGAACATGAGGAAATTGGGGATAGAACGCCTTCGCAATTCATGCGTCATCTAAAAAATTTAGCGGGAAACGATGTTAGCGAGAAGCTTTTACAAAGTTTGTGGCGTGGACGTCTACCCCACAGTATGCAAGCAATCCTCGCGGCAGCTGCAATTGAAAAGAGTCTCGATGATCAAGCCGTCCTAGCCGATACAATTTTTAGCACGATGAATACAAGTTTTTAGGCTGTAGTGTCAGTTCCAACATCTACAGGGGCTACACAAACACAACTGGAAGCTAAAATAGAAGCTCTTACTCAGCAAGTAGCAGAACTTACAAAATTGAGCAACAGGGAACGCTCATACAGCAGGTCTCGTTATCGACACCGATCTAATTCCAGATCGAAGCAATATCAGCCTACTTCAGGATTATGTTGGTATCACTACAAGTTTAAATCAAAAGCAAGAAAGTGTGTAGAACCATGCAACTTCCATAAACAGGAAAACTAGGAAGGAAGACAATACTAGCGGCTACGAGTCTTCCACCTGCAACACCATGCCGCTTGTTTGTAATGGAAGAACATACTAAAATCAAATACCTCATAGATACTGGTGCCGATATTAGTGCATATCCCAGAAACCTAATAAAATCAAGTGTTACAAAAAGTGATTTTTCGTTATTTGCTGCAAACCATACAAAAATACAAACTTATGGATTTGTAACATTAGAACTAAACTTAAAGCTAAGAAGATCCTTTTTGTGGCGTTTTATAATAGCTGATATCGACAAACCAATAATCGGGTCAGACTTTTTAAATTATTTTAGTTTATTAGTAGACATTAGGAATAAGAGACTCATAGACAATTCTACATTTTTGACATCCGCGGGTAAACTAGTGCAATGCGAAACAGTGACCATTAAAACAATTATTAGTGACAATGAGTATCATAAAATTTTAAGTGAATTCCCCTCCCTTACAAACGTTTGTGCATTAATACCAAAAAAAGTGAAGCATTCTACAGTGCACCACATAGATACTACACCTGGTCCACCAGTGACTAATCGACCACGAAGATTAGCACCAGCCCGGCTTGCCATTGCGAAACAAGAATTTAAACTGATGCTGCAACAAGGCATAATACAATCATCTAAAAGTAACTGGTCCTCGCCTATCCATCTGGCACCCAAAAAGAATGGTGAATTTCGTCCATGTGGAGATTATAGATCGCTCAACGCAAGAACAATTCACGACTGCTATCCAATCCCACACATCGAAGACTTCACACACCTGCTTTGGGGCAAAACGGTATTTTCTACAATTGACTTGGTCAAGGCATTTAATCAAATACCAGTACACCCTGATGATGTAGTGAAAACAGCAGTTACAACACCATTTGGTCTATACGAATTCCTTCGAATGCCCTTTGGGTTACGTAATGCTGCACAAACTTTTCAGCGTTTCATTGACGAAGTCACAAGCGACTTAGACTTCTGTTACAGTTATATTGATGATATATTGGTAGCATCAGAAACACAAGAAGAGCACATTATACATCTTCGTACCCTTTTTCAACGCCTGGACGAATATGGCATATGCATTAATGCTAGCAAATGCATATTTGGCCAGACACAAGTAACATTTTTGGGTTATTCCATCAATAGCAACGGATGTGCACCACCCACAACCAGAGTTGAAGCATTAATCAACTCCGACAAACCAAAGACAATTAAGGATCTAAGAAGGTTTCTCGGAATGGTAAACTATTACAGACGTTTCATTCCAGGAGCAGCATCAATTCAGGCACCTTTGAATCAGTTCCTTGGGGGTGGTAGTAAAGCCAACAGCAAAACACTTATTGAATGGAACAATGAAGCAAGCAATGCCTTCAATAACATCAAGAATGCTCTGGCAAATGCAGCAATGTTAGCATATCCTTCCCCAACGGCATCACTTTCCATCATGGTTGATGCATCTAATAATGCAATGGGTGGAGTTTTACAACAACGACAAAATGATCAGTGGCAACCACTTGCATTTTTTTCAAAGAAATTTAACAGTACGCAACAGAAATACTCAGCATATGATCGAGAACTCCTAGCAGCATACTGTGCTATTAAGTACTTCAAGCATGCAGTAGAAGGCAGACAGTTCACCTTATTTACCGATCACAAACCTTTAACATTTGCGTTAAACCAGAAACTTGAAAAATGTACACCACGACAATTCCGACATTTGGATTATATCGCCCAATTCACAACGGATATTCAACACGTTGCTGGAGTAGATAATGTACCGGCAGACACGCTGTCACGAATTAACAGCACCACAACATTGGCCCCTATTAACTACTTCGAACTAAGTAAATTGCAAGAAACCGATCTAGAACTTAAACAGTTACAGTCATCGTCAGGTCTAGAAATCAAGAAAATATTCTTCCCTGAATATGACGTTCATATTTTCTGTGATGTATCCACTAACAAAATTCGACCATGTGTTCCACAACAGCTGAGATTCCAAGTGTTCAATAGTTTACACAACTTATCGCACCCAGGAATAAAAGCTACAACAAAGTTAGTCACTTCAAGATTTGTATGGCCAGCAGTCAAGACAGATTGTAGGAAATGGTGTCGTCAGTGTATTCCTTGCCAAAGAAATAAAATCACCAGACATGTTACCACACCACTGCACAATGTCGTTCCACCATCACAAAGGTTTGAACACGTTCACATAGATATAATTGGTCCACTGCCTCCTTCAAAAGGCAACATATATTGTTTAACATGTATAGATCGATTCACAAGATGGCCAGAGGTTATTCCCATTCCCGAAGCTACAGCAGAGACAGTTGCTTTTGCATTTTATTCTCACTGGATTGCAAGATTTGGAGTGCCTTTACGCATAACCACAGACAGAGGTCGGCAATTTGACTCAACTTTATTTTCATCATTAGTTAAGCTTACTGGTACAAAACATATCAGAACTACTGCGTACCATCCACAGAGCAATGGAATAGTTGAACGATTGCATAGACAATTGAAGGCATCTATTAAATGCCAAGCTAATGACTCGTGGGTTGAGAGTTTACCACTCGTCTTACTTGGTATACGATCAGCAATTAAAGAAGACCTACAGGCAACTTCAGCCGAACTAGTATATGGACAAAACCTAAAACTACCCGGCGAATTTTTTGAGCCTGTCCAAGATGACAACGCTTCAGAATTCATCATCAAACTCCGCAAGCATTTTGCGAAGATAAAACCAATAAGTCCCAAACACCATAATAACCAAAAACCATTCATTTTCAAGGAACTTAGCAACTGCTCCCATGTATTTGTTAGGGATGACACCGTCGGAAAGCCTCTTCAGTCACCGTACAAAGGCCCGTTCCGAGTAATATCCCGAACATCTAAAACGATAACCATTGAAATCGGTAGCAAACAAGAAGTTATATCGATGGATAGAATAAAACCAGCTTTCGTTGCCACTGCAGACAATCCAGATGCCAACAAAAATTTAAGTAAGACCCCTCCGGAGGACAACTTGGTTATTCCTACAACTCAACCTAACAGAACAGTTCAAAAAGGTAAAACACAGGAAAAAGAACAGTCCACAGCTACCACAAGATCAGGTAGAAAAGTAAGATTCCCATCGAAGTATCAAGATTTGGAGTCGATAACTTGGTACACAACGTAATTATTCAAAAAAAAAAAAAAAAAATGTGTCTTAAAACAGTTTTCATAGTTATGTGTCATATTATACGTGTTATGTGTGAACTACAAATAGTCAAATGAACTACCTAATAATTACGTGTTTAATCTTACGTTTCTTTTCCTAGTTTAAGTATCTATTATTTCATATGTATATATATTCATAGTTTGTATTTAATTATAACAATTAATTGTACTTAATCACTGGCAAGGGGGTACTTGTAGGGATACATTCGTTTGAATGTTCCCGCCTTACAAATAAGGCAGCAAAAACATGCTCCGCATTAAGTAGGGGTAATTGTATAAGAAGCAGTGCGCTGGCGGAAAAGACATCTTTTCCTTCGCTTCGCCTGGCTTCGTTCAAATCGTTGTACTGTAAATAAAATGTATATAGAGGAGGAGTTATTTAATTACCATTACCAGCAACAACTAAACCATGATCACGATTGAAGTTATTGGGGTGTTTGATGATTTCTATGCTCTTTCGGAATTTCTTGTTAAAAAAGAATGGAGGCGTTCAAGTGTTGGTCTGTAGCACTGGCGACGGGTGCGGGGAGCAGACACCGCAGTCGCGGGGGGCGCCTAGTTATAAGGGTGCCCTATTATTTACAATAGCATCATTACTGTGGCTGAGGTATAAATATCCAGTGATAAAACGAAATTACTATAAAACAATACTAGATAACGACAAATAAGTTACTGACAAAAACAAGAAAGGTACAGAAAAAAGATGGAGAGAACAGAACGAACGCGTTGATAAACTCAAAAAATTCAGTTGTTTTTTTTTCAAATACAGATGCACATAAAACTCTTGTTTCTTCATCTTCCCTAATCTTAGAACAACAACAAAAACCAAGTAATTTCTTCGTCAGAAGAACAACAGAATTCAAATAATTTCTATTCGTCAAAAAATTTAGACAAATAACAAGGTTCAAGTGCATCCTCATCTTCCACAGATCCAAAAGCACATTATTATCTATATAAAAACAATAACAGCAACATTAATATTAATAATAATGCAGACGAATTAATTTCTAGTCTTTTAAAAAATGAGAGGCACTTTTCTGATAGAGGCCATTTTGAAAGACATTTAATTTCTAATAAACTCAAAAATTTTATATTAGAATGTAGACCATTCCCTGTTGACCATAAAAACGAAAACCGTTCGTTTAGTGAATATAATTACACCATCAAAACTAAAGCTGGCGTTGAAATACAAAGGATCTGGTTGTGTGATTCGCCAAAATTAAATAATTGCTATTGTAAACCATGTTTGCTATTTGCAAATAGAAGAAAACTATTTTCTAACTTTAGCTGGATTGATGGAATTAATGATCGGAAGGGGTTAAGCAAGATAATCAGTATCCATTAAATATCAGATTCCAGTGGCGGTTTCTCTATTAGGCCATTCGGACAATGACCCTCCAAAATCAAGAAATGTATTTTATTTACTTTAAAATTACAGAAAATTTGCGTTTAAATGAAATTATCAGCGTTTGAATTTCAATTTTCATTGTAAGCGCAACAGATGCGAAAACTTACGAATTTACCCGAGGCTGTTGTGTTTTATAGTTCGTGTGTATTATATGATATTATATAATGTAGCCAAAGCCGAATGGTAAATCATAGTTATTGTAGTCAAGAGTGAAACACGCATAATACAATTTTATGCGAATTAGAAAAAGACAACTAAATGCCTAAATGCTTTCTGCGGTTGTCAGCCGGGTCCCATTTCAAGTACTCAGTGCAATGCTTACGTCATTTATTATTATCTCCGCAACACCTGTTTGTAAAACAAATATGCTGCAATGCACATTTTTTATCACATACCTACGACAAACTTTGGACTCGATTTTTTAGTTGTTTGATAATATTCGTTTGTAACTAATGGCAATGACTTTCACAAGTTAAAAGAAATTTAATTGTGTTTAAAGTACATATTACCGTTTTTGTTTCATAATGGCGGTAGTACAAAGAATCTATATATGATTTATCAAATTGGATTTGTAGATGTGAAGAAACTAATAGATTTTACTGTTTTGTATGTTTACTATTTTCACCCGATTCATTATGGTGTAAAAATTGTGTTACCGATTTAAAACATATAAAAGAAAAAGTGAAAAAGCACACTTTATCTGCAGATCACATGAAAAATTCGATCGATCATTTTGCTAATTGTAAAGATACATGAATAGATCTTAAATATAAATCGATTTAATGCAAAAGAGTTTTTTTTTACTTTTTGTAATATTTGCGTTTTTTTGAATATTTTAAAAATGACCCTCTGGTATTATTGATCACCAGCCGCCACTGTCAGATTCTCATTTAGAGATTTGCGCCGTTTATAATGCATGGAAAGAAGAAAACAAAACTGATACTACTTTAGAATCAAGAATAAAGAAGGAAGCAAACTTCTGTAGAGAAGTTTTACAGCGTCTTCTGAAGGTGACATTTTTTTTATGCCAACAAAGTTTAGATTTTAGGGGTCACAGGGAGGTTGTTACAATTTTATGAAAAGAAAGAAACATTCTTATTGCTATCGATTTTGGAAGTTAAATATCTGGTTAAATATATTTAAAAGTTTTAGTCCTCTACAAAATTTGCTTTTTTATTGAAAGTATAATAGCTAGAAACTTAAAAAATAATACAAATAATTACAAAGTATAGTTGTATTAGAGAAATTTTTCAAGGGAATGAGCAATCAGCAACACATTTCATTTCGTGTCGCGTTTCTGATCTGGCCATAAATGTTTCAATAAGAATATTTATTTTCATATAAAAACTATGTATTTATAAGCTAAGGATACATAACTAGGGCGCACTTGTGTCACTTTTTGCAAATAATCGATGATACGTTTAGCATGTGTCCTCAAAATTCTCGTAAAATTGCCTAAAATTGATTCATTTTCTGCTTATTTTTTATATTTTTGGCTTCAAAATTACACAAAATGTCTTAAGGCGACTATACAACTAGTTTTTCTAATTCTTTCAGTTTTTTCAAGTTTCTAGCTCTCATGCTTTTAACGGAAAAGCGAATTCTGTAGAGGCTTTTGCAAAGCTTCCAAAGTGGCCGTTTATTGCGATATTTTGATTTAATTGCAGAAATCGCAGCCTGCTTCCCAACTGTAGGTCATGGAGAAGAATATTAAAAATGTTATTTCTTTTAGAAATTTGTGGGTTATTTGATAAAACTGTGCTAAACACTGAATTAGAAACTATATATTTTCTCCAAGGACAACTTTCATGAAAAAAATTTTGTGGAATTGATTAAAAAAATGGTTGACAATGAAACAAATATAATATACTCTCAGAGGCTACAAGTTATTTTGTCTCATAAGCAGTGTTGTAAATAGATAATTTTTAAATTATATAGATACAGATACATTTTTTTTCTTTCAAAAATTATACAGATAATAGATGAAATAATCTAGATAATAATAACGATAGATGGAGTTTATTTGAAGAACTACTATGGAATCCGGGAAATTACTGATAAAGGTAAATATTGTTACCGAAATTTTACGATCAGTGAATTTTTTTATTATATATTACATATTTAAATAATTGAAATAAAAAATTATATATATACAGATACAAATAACTTATATATTTTTTGATAGTATCTAGATACATATAAATAGATAAAAAATATGAATCTAGATTAATTTATTTATATGAAACTATATAGATAATTTACAACACTGCTCATAAGTACAATTCCAGCAACTATAGTACTTCAGTGAACAGGACTTTTCATGCCTCTCACGCATAAGAACTTATTTACAACTCAATCAACAAGGAAACATTTTTGAAATGTTTTACAAAAGATATATTTACGTTTTTACACCCTCCAAATTTCAAATAGTCTTGAATAAAACTGTGGGATAAAACCACAACGTAAAGGACATTGGGGGTAAAGCAATGTCAATGTACTTGTGCAAATGCCACCAGAGTGAACTACTGGACGCCCGATTCGCCCTTTTGGGGCTTATGAGTAATAGGAGATACACTCTAATGTAATTCCCAAAATTGCATTGACAACCCTATAGCTTTATATTCATGTATGACAGAGACAACGATTAGCAACGTTTGATGGCAGAGTCATATCATAGTGCGCATGTGAGTTAACATGTATCAAAGATAACGGTAAATAGCAATAACGGCAGTAAACCAAAATATATTCTTTAATAATCAAATTAAGAAATAGTTAATTGAGACAACGATGTATAAATAATCTCAATAATGGTCTGTCTATATATTGTGTAATTACCTGTGAAATGTAATTCTCAATTCACTATGAGAACGATATAAATCCTCCTAAAACCATATAGTTTCGTGTGTTTCTATACAGCGATAGATCCTTCGATGTGGAGGATAGGCACCACTCAGAAATAAAACTCTGTCGTAATTGTGGCTACGTTTCGTTGGCTATTGTGCCAACTTCATCAGGCCAATTTATATTAATGGTAATTATAATTAATTATACTAGTAGAAGAGTAGAACATATTACAATAGTCAACATAATTAAAAACTTACGAGCTAGAATAATAAATTACAAATTTACAGTACCGTTTTAGAATACGAAACACGGCCTCTCTATATTATTAACTCAATGGTAATTCTATAGCAGACACATGCAGTTTACACATATTGTAACGTGTAAATTTTAACTGCGAGTCAAAATCCGCCTGAGAGTTAGGCAACTAACAGTAACATCTTTGGCCTCGAACCGTAGTTCGAAATCACGCCTACGGAGGCGCGAAAGTTGTGAGTCGTCGACGAATTATATTCATTTTTATGCTGTTTGTGGATCGGTTTACAACAGGGGGAACATCGGAAAGCCTTTTGGAAATAAATCCGATTGAACCTCCGGTGCAAATAAAATCGGCACGATGTCTTGTGGACGGCCAGACACATAAAGTGGCTTCTTTCTTTGGGTCTTTTTCTGTCCTTGTTACGTTGCGGTTGATATTAAAGTGGATGCTGGATACTCGATCTTCGCTTCTGACGTCTTCGTCTGTCGTTCTGAGGTATATCTGCGTGTGCTTTTATCTGTAATCTGAGGGAAATGGTGAACGCGCTAAACCAGTTCGGATGTTCGACAAAGTAAGGAGAACTGCTACGATACTCGAGGTATTTATTACACCTTTATATTGGAGTCGCGGGAGTCTCGCGGTCGACCTTATTTCGACCGGACGCTGTAGCCTTCGTTTAGCAGCGGCCGCGATGCGTGCATGAGGAAACGCAAGATCGTGTTCGTGTCGCCATTTTATCACATATTTCAACTAAGATTGATCCTCGTATAAATATATATAAATGATTGCGGAAGTGGGAGACGACGTCGAGTATAATTGTTTTCTTATTTAAGTTAATATCACCTAACGTCAAATTTTATTGTAATTCATAATCTTTTTGTACAATAATTCTTTCAAATGTTAAAATCACCTAACGTCAAACTTTATTGTAATTCATAATTTTTTTGTATATAATTCATTCAATACTTTAACTGTGTAATGGTCAAGTCATTACAATTATTTATGATAACTTCTCATTCACTTACAGTAATTATTAAATTTTATCAAAGGTAGAATTTTGGGAGTTACCCGTCTCTCTATATTAAATTGATTATTATTAGTTACCGGTCCTATGACGCTTGATCAAGCTGTCCCCCAGACGGTACGTTAATTAGCGGGAACGCGTTTATCTATTAAATCATCGCTACCGTAGCCGCGGTAATTATTAGCTACGTAAGCGATCTTAGCTTCTGTGGCTTCCAAACTCTATTTGTTGTTACTTATATATGTGTACTTGTAATTGATATTTGTGCTTAATAATTTTTTTTCTCTGTGGGGTTATATAAATAATTGTCAGGAGTTACCAGTGGCGTAACCGTCGCAGTTTGTGTTTCTTCCGTTCGGAAGGAGATGGTGAATCATTTTTTTAATAAATGGTTATTGTGAATACTACATATGTTTTCTTTTGGGGAGATTTCGGGTCTAGGCTTTCCTTTTCTCTTCCCTAGACCATAATTTCTGCGGATAACAGTTCGAGAGAAGGTGGCGCACTTGGGCATTCAGCTTACCGGAACTAATTGAGTATCTTATGATTTTCTTTAACCCGACGACCACCTGCGGCGAGGCTAGCCAAACAGGTAAGCGATAACATCTGGTTAATTACTCTGAAGTGATACTATTCTTCAATTCTGTGGTTCTTTCTCCACCTTTCCCCATCAGATCACAATAAATATTGTAACAAATATTTCTCCCAATCAACCCTGCAGGAAAAGGACGTGGTGTGGTTAGGAACAAAGGAATAGGAAGGATCCCTGACCCCCAAAGTTAGGACGACCCTAGAAGCCTTGTCGTGATCGAAGGTTTCCCTGACGAAGTGCCGGACGGTTGTGTGGCGTCGGAGTCTGTTCTCCACCACAAGCCCTCGCGTCAAGATGGAGTTAGCGCGTCGTTGGGCCCCCCAACGTTAGTCCACACAAACGCACGTCACCGCATCCCGTACTGACTTGACCACTTCAAGTCTTCTCCCACCCCGGTAAGGATCTGATCGTAATCAGTGGAAAGAAGACCCGGGAAAATTCCCCCCACCCTGAAAGTAAATAAAAGAAACAAGAAAAGAAGCATCCCTAAAATTTTGCCCTAAATTCCAAAATAAAAGGACTACAGCCCGCAATGGCGTGACTGTAGCCGGAAGCGATGCCTCCTGTACAACCACGAACATCCTACGTGCCGGTTCAGAAGAATTGGCCACCCCCGCCCAGCTCCACCAAGCTCGCCGTACGGCCCCCGAAAGGTATCATGCCTGGTCCGAAGCTTGGGGCTACCGGAACGGAGACAGACAACCTTCCCGAACACGCAGCCGTCGGGTTCCCACAACAGGAACCCTACCACTCATGGCGACAGATTGAAAGAAGAGATAGCCCCACGTTGGGCGCCAGAAATATTTGTTACAATATTTATTGTGATCTGATGGGGAAAGGTGGAGAAAGAACCACAGAATTGAAGAATAGTATCACTTCAGAGTAATTAACCAGATGTTATCGCTTACCTGTTTGGCTAGCCTCGCCGCAGGTGGTCGTCGGGTTAAAGAAAATCATAAGATACTCAATTAGTTCCGGTAAGCTGAATGCCCAAGTGCGCCACCTTCTCTCGAACTGTTATCCGCAGAAATTATGGTCTAGGGAAGAGAAAAGGAAAGCCTAGACCCGAAATCTCCCCAAAAGAAAACATATGTAGTATTCACAATAACCATTTATTAAAAAAAATGATTCACCATCTCCTTCCGAACGGAAGAAACACAAACTGCGACGGTTACGCCACTGGTAACTCCTGACAATTATTTATATAACCCCACAGAGAAAAAAATTATTAAGCACAAATATCAATTACAAGTACACATATATATAAGTAACAACAAATAGAGTTTGGAAGCCACAGAAGCTAAGATCGCTTACGTAGCTAATAATTACCGCGGCTACGGTAGCGATGATTTAATAGATAAACGCGTTCCCGCTAATTAACGTACCGTCTGGGGGACAGCTTGATCAAGCGTCATAGGACCGGTAACTAATAATAATCAATTTAATATAGAGAGACGGGTAACTCCCAAAATTCTACCTTTGATAAAATTTAATAATTACTGTAAGTGAATGAGAAGTTATCATAAATAATTGTAATGACTTGACCATTACACAGTTAAAGTATTGAATGAATTATATACAAAAAAATTATGAATTACAATAAAGTTTGACGTTAGGTGATTTTAACATTTGAAAGAATTATTGTACAAAAAGATTATGAATTACAATAAAATTTGACGTTAGGTGATATTAACTTAAATAAGAAAACAATTATACTCGACGTCGTCTCCCACTTCCGCAATCATTTATATATATTTATACGAGGATCAATTTTAGTTGAAATATGTGATAAAATGGCGACACGAACACGATCTTGCGTTTCCTCATGCACGCATCGCGGCCGCTGCTAAACGAAGGCTACAGCGTCCGGTCGAAATAAGGTCGACCGCGAGACTCCCGCGACTCCAATATAAAGGTGTAATAAATACCTCGAGTATCGTAGCAGTTCTCCTTACTTTGTCGAACATCCGAACTGGTTTAGCGCGTTCACCATTTCCCTCAGATTACAGATAAAAGCACACGCAGATATACCTCAGAACGACAGACGAAGACGTCAGAAGCGAAGATCGAGTATCCAGCATCCACTTTAATATCAACCGCAACGTAACAAGGACAGAAAAAGACCCAAAGAAAGAAGCCACTTTATGTGTCTGGCCGTCCACAAGACATCGTGCCGATTTTATTTGCACCGGAGGTTCAATCGGATTTATTTCCAAAAGGCTTTCCGATGTTCCCCCTGTTGTAAACCGATCCACAAACAGCATAAAAATGAATATAATTCGTCGACGACTCACAACTTTCGCGCCTCCGTAGGCGTGATTTCGAACTACGGTTCGAGGCCAAAGATGTTACTGTTAGTTGCCTAACTCTCAGGCGGATTTTGACTCGCAGTTAAAATTTACACGTTACAATATATTTAAGACAATACATTTAATAAGCGTAATAAGCTTTCTAATATACATGATCTAAAATAACTGAAAATGTAATACTTTATGTAATAACAAATAATTATATGATTTGCCTGGAATCATTATTTTTACTGTTCTATATAAAAAGTGTAAAACCACCTTAATAAATAATACCAACGTCTTGAAGCATAGATAATAAATTAGTATAGATGTGCGACTCATACGTTATCAATTTGCACTGTTTTAATTCATACACCACTCGCATGTATCGCTGCAATCACAAATCAAACAAAAGCGGGAATATTTGAAATAGTTCTTTCTATTTAAATTTAATTTTAAAAGTTACTATAATTACGCGAACTTTAATAATCAAGTATTGAATTCTGGAACAAATTTAAATCAAAATTAACTGTAATAAAATTACAAAAATTCAAGGTACTTTGGCACACACAATTCAATAAAATTGTCTGGTGGATTAAAATACATATATATTAAAAGACTTTTTAAGAATAGAATTTAAGAAAAGAATAAGAGAAGATAGAAGTATACAGTGAAAAATGAGAGTAGATTTGTTACTAAGAATAACAGAAATATCGAAAAGACAGGAATATCAAACAGGAAATTCGACTCAAACAAAAATAACAAACACGAACCACGATAAAAACAAAGCACTAAAAGCAGGGGCTATACACTCCGTGTATAAAAAAACGTATATCGGTTTCACACTATCGACACCTATCGGTGCCCCAACGATCTATTTTAAGCATTTTTTATAGAAATCTACATATAGCGCCATCTCATGTCAATTATAATTAATATGCATACTTATATGCTTATATTTAAATTTTTATAAATAAAAACATATTTGATTTAAAATAAAAATTTATATTATAATTCTTACAAAATTACATGAATACATAACAGACATAAAACATATACATACATATAAACAAGTTTATAAATAGAGATTTCATATATTAAAAACAATTATTTAGATAATCAATTTTTAGTTATTTTAATAATTATTATGTGAATGACAATAAAAATAAACATAAATTAATTATAATTTGTGACTATTTTCAATATCTATCTTGAAAGTATAAGCTCGTTAGAATCGCTTCAAACCCCACATATAATTTACATATTTCATTATCTATTACACAAGTTTTATATAATACTTGATAATGCAATTTATAGTTTAATGGTAAATTTTAAAAAAATTTAATCAAAACAAAATTTGGATACTCATCTATTGAAGAACGTGTACATATGCAGCATCTTCGTCATAACGTCAGAGTTTTCTTGCCACCTCGTTGGGATCTGCCAGTATCATTTCCACCAACTTTTATGCTGTCTGATAAAGTAGATACTCGATGATGAGTACCAATAGATCCCGATGCAGTTGGTTATTTCGCATGAACCACAGTGCATTAGCAACAAGTCGTAGTGCTTTGTTTTAGGTTTACTGAACCTTTTCGATGTAGCTCTTCGCCGTGTACCATGCTAGTAAGGTGTACATCATATCGGGCCGTATCAACCTCTTGTAGACTAGCAGCTTGTTCATGCCGTTCTTACACATAATCGAGCATAGCTTGGGTGTGATTGCCGATGCTCTCGCTGAAACGTTGTGCAGATGGTTTTACCATGGCAGACACTTATCCAGAACGAAGCTTAAATACTTTGCTTTGTCTTTAATTAAATACTTTAACAGTTTTTTAAGTACCATTTTATTGAGGTTATGCCGCTTTCATGACATGTGACTTGATTTTACAATTTTAGTTACAAATTTAGTGATTTTACTAAAAGAGGCAATACATTTAGTTTGTAACTATAAACGTTATATAGTTGATATGGGGCACCAATAGGTGGCGAAAAAGTCGCACCTTTTTGGAAATTTATATGAAGTAAATACCCCCTGACTAAAAGTAAGGTTATAAAAGTTTGTTAATATTACCAAATATTACTGTAATTTGTGTTGGCAAACTTGACGTAAAATAAGCACATTAGCGCCAATTGCGAGTGGTGTACAAACTATATTTTCCGCACCCCACTTCGGTTAGCGATTCCCGCAAATCTCGTAAGTGAGCATACCCTGTCTTGAAGTTATCTACATACATAAATAACCGATAAATTTGAAACTAAAGTTGTCGATTATGCTTAAAAAATACATGAACAAAAATCAAAAATAACTATAATGTCTGGTATGTTTTTATATTATTTGATGCATAGAATAATTACATGATTTTCAGAATCATTCTTGAATAAACTTAATGAAGAAATACAACGCCATGCCTTAATTGTATCTGATAATTCAAGGGCTTTGCAAGAAGTTTTAAAACGTATAGTTAGCGAAAACAAATATTGTGCTGGTAGGTATATATTTAAGCAAATATTTTTTTGTAGTTGGTCTCTTATTTTTATATATCGTGATCAACGATATTGTGAAGACATATCTTTGTCAGAATGAAGGTTTTATATACTATGCTTAGCAGTTTTTTTACATAAAATTTTCTGTCTGCATTCATTTTTAATTACTGCCTTCCAGTTTTCTATATAGTGATTAAAGATGGTATTATTTAACAAAATAACATTCTAATTGCACGTTATATAATCGTTTCGGCTTACATTTTATATGAAAATTTTTCGTAAAGTAACAATGCTTGTTAGCTTTGTAATAACTAATTAGTAAATGTCTATTTCTTATACTGGAACACATGCACCTTTTTTTTACATAAGTGCATGTGCAACATAATATTTGGAATGACATATAAAGAAAGTTGTTTAGGTTCATTTGGTTGATAATAAAGGCGTTGTTTGCAGCAATATTCGTCAATCTATAAATATGTCAAGTAGTCAATGTCGTGTTTTTACATATTTTGTCCAGTATATGTCGATTCCATACTTACAATCAAAATATAAATATCACTTTAGATATACCATGGTTGTAGAACCATCCTTGGTATTGGTAGAAATTTAAATGTAGCGCCTCGATGTGCGCAACGGAAAACGTAAGAAAAAAAGAGGTGGAAGGTGTGTGCGGAAGTATGGAGTTTTTAGCATAGTGACTCGGATGTATAACTTTTGTCTTTTGTTGGTTTTATGCTGATGGAAATTAAATATGATAATAACTGAGTGTTGATAATTTAATTTTGTCATCGATGCAAAAGCAATTGATGTTATCAAATTCAGAAGTGGCATAAAGAAACTGAAAACCGGAAGTGTCGGGATTGTGATACGAGTACGTGAGTTCACGTTCAGGGAAACTTAGGAGAAATTGTCTATAAGGTACAGAAGTTAGTTTACTCTTGGGAGTTGATTACAGTCGGTAATGGCGTCCAAAAGAGTCATGGCGGACATTTGGAGAAGGCGACGATGGCGCCTCTAGCGGTGTGATGTCATCAACGAAGATAATCAGTTAGAAGCGAGGCTAGAAGGCACATGGCATGATCGGGAAGGCGTTAATGTGACATATTTCGAGCGCAGATGTGTCAATGATAGTAACACAAATGCAACAGATGCTACAAATAATTAGTTGTGGACAGCAGTCGTCTAATAGCATGGTGCTTACAGGGGTAATAAGCGAATTTACAGGAGAAGATGATGTGTATGTAAGTGACTGGATAGAGCAATTAAAGCTGTTACGTGGTTTTTCTCGTAACTAAAAGAGAGCGACGACTAACTTAGTTGTTCCGGCGATAGCGTCGTAGGCTTCGTAGTGTTAGATTATAAAATAATTTAAAAAGGCGCCAAAACGATGAAGGACTAGGATGGGAGACACCATTTAAATCTACCCGCAGCTGAAAAAGAACAAATGACAAGGCAGAAGTGGCAACAGAATATTTATTTTATAACAGATAGTAGAAGAAGAAGTTACATAAGTAAATTTATATACATTTTATCAAACACGCACGTAAGTCGGTATCACAGACAAAATATAAACACTCCTTCGACTGGGCCACACGTCGTACAGCAAAGTGACCTAGTCGGCTTAATTTTTGCATATAAAAAAGGAATGACTACATCCCTAAATTAAAATACAAAAGTACGAAAATCGAGGACAAGGTCAGATAAAGAACATGAAATCACCACAAACATCAGACAGTCGTAATGTAAACACTGCAGGAGAGTTATACAACAAGACTGTTTTAAAAAGGAAAACAAAACGTGCTTCAAGTGTAAACAAAACGGGCATTCAATTAAAGATTGCGTTATTCCGGTTAATGAACTGATTTGTTTTAAGTGTAAGAAACCTGGACATTTTTAAACACAATGTACCGGTGGTAATGAAATAGTGTCTAATATAGATTACTATGGATCCATAAATTCAATTGATAAGTTCTTGCGATTAGTTTGCGTGAACAGATTGAATGTCACTGCGCAAATTGATCTCGGATTGTCGGTAAATACGAATGACGGAGTTGTCGGTGATAAAGTGTAATTTATGCGAGATTCCTACAGAAAAAGGATTGAGTGGTTTCGGAGGATCAAAAGCTCCAGCAGTACGCGTGAAAGCGATAGTACGCGCTAGACTTTCAGTAGACGATGTCTCGTTGGAAACGGAATTTTGTGTAGTTCCAGATGATGTACAAGCCACGGAAGTATTGATTGGGAGGAAATTTACAGAGAGTTCGGAAATTGCATACGTCCGACTAGATGTGATGTAGGAAGAAAAGTCAGGTCGTGCAAAAGTGATTTCGCAAGGAAACTAACCTAGAAGCTGGACAAATTAGTTTAGTGAATGTGAAAGTGCGGGAACGAGACTTAAACTTACCTATTGTTAATGCAGGCATTGAAGATTGTGTGATTAAAATCGATGACGTTATCGGACATGTTAAGAAGACTGGCGGAATGCATGTAGTTAGCAAGAATGAACTAAAACCTGTCGCAGAAGACATGCTAAAGGTAAATAAACAAGTTATAGCAGACGAACGGGCTAAAGAGTTAGTAGAACTTTGCAATAAGTATCGGGAATGCTTTGCCTTTAATTTACGGGAGTTAGGGTGCACAAAATTGGTATCAATGGATATTATTGACAATGGAATGCCAGTTAGACGAAAGCCCTATAGAGCAAGTGTGAGTGAATGTGAAATAATCAAGGGATTAGTTAACGAATGGAAGGAATGTGGTATAGTGTCGGAGACGTTTTCGCTCTATGCCTCACCATGTTGACTGATTCGAAAGAAAACCGGAGAAACACGTTTAGTAGTTGATTATCGTGCATTAAAATGTAAAATGAATTTTCCGATACCTACGATTGACGAGCAGTTTGAAGGATTAACGCGATATAAGCTGTTCACTAAGTAGTTTGGATTTAGGTAATGCTTATTTGCAATTGCCGTTAACGGATAGTGCGGAACAAAAAAATGTGTTCATTACAAATGATACAACTGGACAATTCAATAGAATTATGTTCGGATTTACTAATGCCTTTTGTGAATTTAGCACACTCGTGGCAAGGGTTCTGGGCTCTTTAAGAAGGCATGTGGCGTGCTGGTAGCTGGATGATGTACTTATAGCTGCAAGTGATTGGCCAAAAATGCTATGGAAAATTGAGAAAATTTTAGAACCCTTTAAAGAAGTAAAATTGACATTAAAACTGTCCAAGTGTCAGTTCGGATTACAGACAGTGGAATATCTGGGATTTGTCATGTCGGAATCTCTCTAGGTAAACAAAAATTGGTAGCTGCTAAGGATTTTCCTACACCTCGAAACGTGCACGAAGTCAGGAGATTTTTGGGTTTGGCGAGTTACTTCCGACGATTCATACAGAATTTTGCAGTTACAGCAAGCTGTTAAGTGATCAGACGAAAGAAACAATACGATTTAAATGGAACACGGTGACTTAAGGTATATTCAATGAAGTCAAGCATGGGTGTAGTGAACCAGTGCGTTGCAAGTGTTTGATGGAAAGGCAGAACATACGGAAATACACACAGATGCTAGTGTCGTGGAAATCGCTGGGATGTTGCTCCAAGCTAAGCACGATGGTTTACGATCGGTAATTTATTTATCGAAAAAGCTGACGGACGGAGAATCAAAGTATTTGTCCTGCAAATTAGAATTAATGTCCGCAGCTTGGACACTAGAAAAACTCAGGCATCACTTAATCGGATTACATTTCGTGTGTGTAACGGATTGTGAAGCGATAGTTCACATGAACACGATGAAAACGAAAAATTCGCAAGTAGCGCGATGGTTACATTTAATTCAAGATTACGACATGCAATTAAAGCATCGAGCCGGAACTACAATAGGTTACGTGAGTATCTGAATGATCAGATACACTAAACGATCTTTATGAGAAAGTATTTCTAACTGTTTCCGAAGATCAGATTTTGATGATGCAAAGTGGCGCTGTGTTATCTGAAGTCATTGAACTGTGTAAAAATAAAGATTCATTAAACCCGAGTGAATTAGCTTCAGTGCGTAATTTTTGTAGTATATAGGTCAAACACCGTGTATATGATGTGAGTGTCGCCACCTAGCGTACACACTAGCACATATATATTGTATGATGTGCACGTTTGTAAAAACTAATAAAGTTATAATTTAACAAATAAGTAGTGTTATTACAACAATAATTTAATAACATATAACATGGTGTCAGGTGAAACAAATAAAATAACATTAAAGTTAAAGACAAATTAGAAACTTCAAGTATTAAAAGGAGCACGCTTGTTGTTGCTGTGAAACAAAATGGAGTTACAAAGACCGGGTACTTTGGAAATTAAAGGTAAACTAGATAAACATAAGGAATGGACAAAAAGGAAACAAAAGTTTAAATTTTATTTGGAAGCCGCAGTCCTGTTAAAAAAAGTAGAGGATAACGATGAAAAAGTGAAAATTTGCTTGTTTATAAACGCAATTGGTGATGACGGTATTGAACTTTATGATGAATGTACAGAAGATGAAAAGAAGGAATTAGCAACCATACTAGAAGCAATTGATAAAAAACTAGAAGACACAAAAAATTTAACAATTTTAACGTTTAAATTTAATGGAATTAATCAGCAAGAAGGGCAGGATATAAAGGAGTATCTGAAGGAATTAAGAACAGCAGCAAGTTTATGTGAATTTAAATGTAAAAAGTGCAAAGAACCTTATGAAGAAAGAATGATTAAAGATCGTTTAATTTTGGGAATTCAAGACAAACAAATTCAAAGAAGATTAATTAGAGAACAAGAACTAACACTAACAAAGTTAATTGATTATGTTACATCCATTGAGTTAAGTGAGAAGCATGTAAAGGAGCTAAATCCTGAAGTAGATGCAGTGAATAGAACAATGACTTTAAAACGTTGTGACAGGTGTTTAACAACACATGAAAAGTACGAGTGTCCGGCTTTTAATAAAACCTGTGCTAAATGTCAAGGCCGTAACCATTTTGCACGAGCATGCAAAAGTAATAAATGGCATGAAAACGGGAGAAGTAACGAATATAAAGGAACAACATCTGGTTATAATCGACAACGAAAAGATGGTTATGATGATAAGATGCATCAAGATGAATGTAATCGTTATGAAGTAAGAAGTCCAGAACAACAATATTTTAGGGGCAATAATCAAATTCAGAAATATCAAAGGGGTATGGAGAAATTAACTCAAGAAGTTAATTGTACGCAGGATGAAGATTTTGAAGAGCATACTGTAGGTTTAAATCAAATATTTATTGGAGAAACAAGTACAGAAACAAAACGGCAAACATGGTATGTAAAAATGGAAATTGTAGGAGGAATGACTGTTAAATTTAAGATAGATACAGGAGCAGAAGCTAGTATTTTACCGTTAAAGTTTGTAAGTAATAGATTTAAGGATAAAATTGTGCCATCGTTAATTATTATAATTACGTATGGTAATTTTAAAATAAAACCAGTAGGAGAAATTAAATTGAAATGTAGTTATAAGGATTATTCAAGTTATGTAAGATTCATAATTGTGGATAATGACTGTCAGCCACTGTTAGGATTAGATGATTGTATAAAATTTAGCTTAGTAGCTCGCATAAACAACATAGAAAGTCTCCCAGTTTGCAAAAATGATTTGTATAATATGTTTAAAACTGTATTTGAAGGTATAGGTAAAATTCCGGGATTAGTTAACATTGAGTTAGATGATAACTATGTTCCTATAATACAACCAAATAGACGTGTACCGTTAGCCTTACATGATAAGTTAAAAGAAACATTGACTTCATTAGAAAGTAAGAAAATTATTTCAAAAGTAGAATATCCTACAGAATGGGTAAACGGATTAGTTTTAGTTGAAAAACCAGATAAATCGCTTAGGATATGTTTAGATCCAAAACCGTTAAATAAGTATATAAAAAGAGCACACTTTATGATACCCACCACCGATAGCATATTATGCAATCTGGAAGGAAAAGCAATTTACACGGTTATAGATATGAAAGACGGATTCTGGCAATTAGAATTAAACGAAGCAAGCTCAAAACTATGTACATTTGGAACGCCATTTGGGCGTTATAAATTTAATCGTATGCCATTTGGTTTATCAAATGCGCCTGAAATATTTCAGTATAAAAACTCTGAAATCTTTGGAGATATTCCCAATGTAAACATTTATTTTGATGACTTAATTATTTCGGGAAGTAATGAACAAGAACATGATCAAGCTTTGTGTAGAGTGTTAGATAGGGCTAACGAATTTAACATAAAATTCAATTTTAACAAGTTACAGTATAAACTAAAAGAAGTAAAGTTTCTTGGACAAGTAATATCACAAGAAGGTGTCAAACCTGATCAAAAAAACATTGATCCAATAATAGCAAGTAAATCTCCAACAAACAAAATTGAACTAGCTAGGATTTTAGGGTTGTTAAAGTTTTTCTCAAAATTTATACCCAATCTTAGTGGAAAAACTGAAAATATGCGCAATTTAACTAGAAAGGATGTTATGTTTAACTGGACAAGTAAACATGAATCTGAATTGCAAGGTCTAAAAGCAGTTTTAACTCATATGCCAGTTTTAAAATTGTATAACACTAAAGAAGAAGTCACTATTCAATGTGATGCTTCAAGCAAAGGTTTAGGAGCATGTTTATACCAAAAAGGACCTGTCGGATATGCATCAAGGGCTTTATCAAAAAGTGAAGTGAGATACGCACAGATAGAAAAAGAGCTTCTGGCAGTTTGTTTTGCAATTGAGAAATTCCATTACTTCATTTATGGTCGCACAGTCACTATACAAACTGACCATAAACCGTTAATTGCAATATATGGTAAAGATCTTGATAGAGTTAGTGTTAGGCTTCAAAGAATGCTTTTGAAGTTACTCCCTTATAATATAAAACTTGTATATGTACCGGGTAAAGACGTTACAGTTGCGGATACATTATCACGTTCTTTTATTGACACTCCTGTAAATGATGATCCAGAAATGGAATACGTTATTCACTGCATGTCCACTAATTTACCAATGACTAAAGAGAAGAAAGAACTATTTGTTAAAGAAACACTCGCAGATAGCAAATTAAAACAAATTTTAAACTACTTAGACCAAGGTTGGCCAAACGTATCTAATACCCCCAAACGAATTAAAACAGTTTTATAAAATTAAAGATAACATAAAAGTATCAAATGGTATTTTGTTCAATAATCATAAGGTAATAGTACCGACTAAATTAATTCCTGAAATGTTAAACTTGATTCATTCACCGCATTTGGGTATTGAAAAATGTAAATTACGAGCTCGACAAGTACTTTATTGGCCAAAACAAAATATTGATATAGAGATGTTTGTGGAAAAGTGTCAAATTTGTCAAGAAAATCGAAAATTAAATGCAAAACAATCATTGCTATGTAAAAATGTACCAAATAGAGCATGGCAAAATCTAAGTAGTGATATTTTTCAATTTAATAATCGAAATTATGTAGTTTTAATGGACGCGTACAGTAAATGGATCGAAGTCGCGGAAATTAAAAGCAAGTCAATCGAATATGTAATAGAATTTATGAACAGTTGCTTTTCTCGATTTGGTGTACCAGAAGTTATAACTTGTGATAACAACCCTTATAATAGTTATCTGTTTAAAAATTATGCTAAAGATATGGATTTTGAAATTCAATATTCAAGTCCGTATCATCATCAAGCAAACGGTCTTGCTGTTAAAGGAGTAGGAATAGTAAAGGATATGTTAAAGAAAACAAACAATACTAAAAATATAGACTTATATTTACTTGATTATAGAAATACGCCAATACCACAATTAGGCTACTCACCAGCTCAGTTGCTACTAAACAGAATTCTAAGGTATAAACTTCCAATTTGTTCAGAAAACCTAAAACCAAAAATAATAGACGAGGAAATTATAAATGAAAAATTTAAAGCAAATCAAAATAGACAAAAATTTTATTATGATTTGCATACTAAAGACTTACCTGTGTTAACCCCTAATGAAACAGTTATGATAATGTTAGGAAATAAGTGGGAAATTGGAAGGGTAGTAAAGATATGTACAGATAGATCGTACATAGTAGAGACAGCCTATGGTCAACGCTATAGGAGAAATCGTAAATTTATAAACAAAACCAAATTGATCTTTAAACCACAGATAAATAAAAATCTTGTATATGATGAGTATGACTTTAATACTCACAAAGGCTATGAAATAAAAAATAGTATCGCAGATAATAATGTTAGGTCTAATGAGAAAATAGCAAGTAAGGACGAAGGAAAACGGAAAACCACTAAACCCAAGTATTTAAATGACTATATTGAATTTTGAACGTTTTCCCTTTTTCTTTTATTTTTAGGAAAAGCGTGTAGTATATAGGTCAAACACCGTGTATATGATGTGAGTGTCGCCACCTAGCGTACACACTAGCACATATATATTGTATGATGTGCACGTTTGTAAAAACTAATAAAGTTATAATTTAACAAATAAGTAGTGTTATTACAACAATAATTTAATAACATATAACAATTTTAAGATGTTTAATCGTAGGTTACTTAAAGAAGTTAAAGTAGGACATGAGACGCGTCAGTTGTATGCGATACCAAAATCGATGTGCGTGCATTATCATAACAAAGCTGGAAATTTCGAATTCGACAATACGATGAATGCCATCTTAAAAGGATTTTGGTTTGCTGGCATGAGAAGATGCGTGCGACAACATATCAGGTCGTGTTTCCAATGCTTATCAAGCTAAATTCCAGATGGGCGTCAGCCTGGTTTTCTACATACGCTACCAGTTGCAAACAGACCATTTACTCGGATACATATGGATCATTTTAGACCGCTTATTAAGACAATGAAAGGAAATGTATACATTTTGGTTATAAAAGATGCGCTAACCAAATTTGTAAAATTGTACTCCGTCTAGGATACAAGGATACAGATAGGGCAGGGCCACTTGTTTCACCTCGAAGGAATTTGGTAAATTTTGTATTAGTCTGGGTATCAAGCACATGTTGATATCTAGTCGACAACCATAGTCCAACGGTGAAGGCGAATTAGTGTTGATAACTGTATTACTTGTGTTACGCAGCAAATCCAGATGAATCTGTAAAGAGGGAAATAAAACGTAAATCAGAAAAAGAAACAGAAAAACAGAAACGACATGAAGAAAGAATGAATATAGAACAAGAAAAACTACAAGTTGAGAAAGACAAAATTCGCATTTTACAACAATTGTTGGATACATTGAATTGATTTGTGCTCTTTATATATTTTTTGTATTAATTAGTATAAGTATCTAGTTTGATTCGTTACATAAACTATTTAAAATTTTTATTTACAGTACTTTGTTGTGTGCAGCAACATAGACTGAATTTGAGTTTATAGTGTTTTTCGGATTATTATAAATAAACCCAATTTTTCTGTAGGTACTCCGTATATTTAATGCACTTACACGGTATTTATTTATAGTTATAATATTCATGCTTTTTTTTTAATTACACTGAATCTTCTTCGATTGATAATATTTCAATATTTGTATTGTCCTTTTTCTTAATACACAGGTTGTGTAGAATACAACTTGCCATTACAATTTTTACACACAGTTTAATGTCATAATTATTTATGTACAATAATTGGCGAAATCTTGACTTCAGTAATCCAAATGAATGTTCAATACTTATTCTAACTGAAGAATGATTAATTGAACTGTTCTTGTTCTTGAGTGTAACCAACCAAGGTAACCTAGGGTAAGCTGAATCACCCAGAAGAGTGTAGTTTTCAAAATAATTGGGATTTTGGACCATAGCATACAAATTTGACCTTCGCAACACACGAGTATCATGTAATGATCCCGGTTCGCCACAAAATACGCCTGTTAACATCTTGTCTGCGTCACAAATAGCTTGCAAAATGATACTTGGAAACCCTTTCCTATTTACATAATTATCCCCTTGCTCAATGGGTTTCTTTATTCTTATGTGGCAGCAATGTATAACTCCGATTACATTGTCAAACTGTCCCTTCTTCCTTTTTTTTTAAATATTGCTGCACATTTCTGCTTCTATTCATTGGTACTAGGCCAAACAATATACACTGACTTTAGTGTTATTAAAAAATTAAGCACACTTGTTAAAACAAAGTGAGCAGAACTATGGCTTGCGCAAAATCTATCAGATATTTGACGAAATGTTTCATTGTTAAATTAAATACCATAATGTTAACAACGTAGATTTTTCACTTGAAATTTTTTTAAAGCCATAATCATGTATTGGGATAACATGGCTTGAGTCAAGACGACCTAACAGCATTTCCACAGTCTGTCTGCTTATTCTAAAATGTGATTCAAATGTTTTGTTACTATAATGGGACACGATTTGATCAACAAATTCCTCAATTTTCTTGATTTTTAACCGCGGACCTTCATCTCTGGACGAGTCTGAGTCTGACGAATCAGAAGTACTCCAGCTATCCATGGTATCAGTTAAATGTACTGAAATTAAACAAAAAGCAAATTTATGTTTTGGTTTTTAATTATGTGTTATTAAAGTTGATACATTTTTAATACTTACAAATTACCTGTTGTAAATACATTTTGAGGGTTTAAATTAGTTTCATAGGTTAGGTGTCTCAAGCTGAAAAGTCATATGTTTACTTTGTTCGAATTACAAAGCAACTCGCACCAGAGTGATTCACACCAGTGAAATTGCACAGCGTTAGTTGCACTCTAATTCGAAAGCAGCTAAAGTTGAAAAACTTGTTTGTTAATCTTTGCATCGATAATGGTTCACTTATGCTCGCTTGCACCGTATGTTTTAAGTTAGACTTTATGCTAACACTTAATTACTATAGAAACATTCCATATAAAAATTGTTTCTACTTACTTAGCATTAAGTATTACTTAATAATACGGTGCAATCGAGCAGTAATACAATATACAGTGCATTTTCTTTAAAGGTGTCCATAGGGATTTACATGCTAATATTTTGACCTTATGTTAACTTAAGTATGTATCTATATGGGTTTGATACAACTTTTTATTTAAGAATTTTTTCTACATAATGCAAAAATCAAAATTAAGTATAAGAACAATGCAAATTTAGACAATATCCTAATAATAATGTTATTACAATAGTTATTTATTATTTTACATTATGTCAAACTGACAGCAGTCATCTATTTCGTTGAAGACTTATGTTTACAATGTTTTGTTAATTTCAAAGGTAAAGGGATACTCACGCACTCATTTTTCGCATAATTATTCAGGGTTCCCAGCGACCTGGAAAACCGGGAAAATCGGGAAATGTCAGGGAATAAAAAATAGTCAGGGAAATCATGGAAAAGTCAGGGAAAACATGCAATTGTTTCACAAAGTCAGGGAAATTTTTCAATCTTGCGAATTTTATGTGAATCCTTTCATTATACCTATTTATCTTTATTTTGCTTGTCACATAAGCAGTTTCATTCGCGAAGATCGCAAGTCGAAATCAACTTCTGTATTTATTTATATATCAAATTAATTTGATTATGACGGGATTGGAATTTATAACTGGTGTACGTTTCATTTTTCTGCTTAGAAGCATGTTTTTTATGCATCTCAAAGCAAAATATGTCCACAAATATTGCTGAATTTGTGTAATACTACGGATTGTTTGTGACACTAATACCAAAGATAACTAATTATTAGAGTAGTAACTTTTTAGTTATAGTTGTTTTTAATCACTTTGAGAGTTTATTGTCGAAAAATCAAAAGTTTCTAAATGCTTTTTTTCTCTTTGACAGTTTTGCATCTAATTTAACTTATATTGTTTATTATTGTTTTGTACGTTCATTTAATAAAATTAATAATAAAAAGTTTCCAATTACTGTTTTGAAACTACCATATTACATAGCTACGATACTGGTAAAACACGTGGAAAAATAAAAAATGTAGTCAGGGAAAACCAGGAAAAGTCAGGGAATTTGATTTTATTAACTTGCTGGGAACCCTGTTATTTGAACTTTAAAAAGGACACATGTGGTGTTTGCGAAATGTGCATTCTGTAAAAAAATGTCTATTTAATTTGTTTAAATAAAAAGTTGCATCAAACCCACATAGATACACAAGTTAACATGAGGATAAAATATTAGCATGTAAATCACTAAGGACGCCTTTAAAAAAATGCACTGTATATGTAATATCCAATAAATTCAATTTTAAAATTTCCCGCTGCCGCTTTTAACCGGTTTTAGTTCCGCACCTAAAATAGATGGCAGTAAAAAGGCTTCAAACGAAATACATTCCCGCTTGGCAACCTTGATTTTGATCATAAATCATTTTTTAAATCTGATTTTTAGATTCCTTATTGACCGCTACACGTTATCGAATCTTAACATCACATTCTGGGAACACTCTCCCGAGACATTTCAACTACAGCTGCTTGCTCACCAATTGAACACTGTGGGTTTCGTAAGATAGACTCGCGTACAACCAAAGTATACAGTACTTTGGTACAACATTAATGTTCTGTGGAGTACGAGCACTTCTTCTTCTTTAGGGCAGATCCAGTCTCTTAAAAGTTATTAATCCAACTTTTAATCACGTGTTTGGCTGGGGCGGCACCATGACGTCCTAAGTTAAACCTTCGGAACTCCTGCGCAGTTTCCAAACTATCACTGTTTTTATAAAACATTTTTATTGCTAACGCACTACTGTTTCAAATACAAAAAAATGTTCTTTGCAAAATTTGTTTTGATTTACAAATTGCATATTACATTTTACAATTTCTTGTTAAATATGTACCATTCATACGTAATTTGACAGTTTTAGAAAAAATTGGCTTGAAACTAAATTAGGTAGAAAATTGTGATTTAAACTAGTGTTAAATTATATAACTTTCAGAAACTGACATTCTACAAACACGCGCCTTGGACAAATTCAAAGAAGAACAAATTAAACACGTAAAAACTAAGCTTAACTCTAATGAAATTACGTCAAAATTGAGTCTGCTAAGGCGCCAAATACAAGAAAAAGAAAGAACGATACGAGATTTGGAAAACAAGTTAAAGAATCAGAATGAAAAATACGAAAATTATAAATTAGGTAATCAGAGTACGTTTTTGTATTAATCCCTAACTAAAGTTATATTTACAGAACAGGATAAATTGCATCGTAATAATAAAACTGTTTTGAACGCTCTACAAAAGGCGATTAAACAATTCACACAGCATTTTCAATACACAATCCATAATGCACACTTAGATGATTCAACTAAATATTGTGTTGTTGTTAATTTTGTCATTAAAAGAAAAGAGTCTACGTATCCCATAAAATTTATTTTCGATCGGAATACCGACAGTTTATTAGGTACGTTGGTTGGATAATAATAATAAGTAATGATAAATCAACAATTAATTTTTAGAGTTTGATGCTAGTGCTTTACTAAATGAAGAAGAACACGAATCGCTTGTTAATTGTTATAAACAGAGTCAAAATAATATTGCTTTGTTGTGTACATTAAGAAACCTAGTGTTAGCAAAGGATATATTATGATTTTCTTATAATTATAAACCCAAACCCTCGGGTTTAATTTAATATTGTTAGGTTTTAACATTTACAAATAATTATTTTAACTAGCTAACCAGAACGTTTTATTCATTATGTGAAGGTTGTAATATACTCTCGACAATGTGTTCTAATTGGTTATGTTATAACCGAACCACCGTGTCAGTAGCAGCTTCATTCTTGCTACTACTTGAGCTTTTGTAGAACCGCCCAGAACACTCGTTTTTAAAATTATGGAATGTGACGACAATTGTGCTAGTGGACTCTAGAATATCAGTAGCTGAGAGGCGACTTTATTTATTGTTTCAGCAATAATTTTTTGGCTATACAGCATCTAGTTTATGTTAAGAAAAACGATTTTTTTAACGGAAAGGTGTTGTCGTGGTTCTATGATTATCGCCGTGGGTAATAAGATTGGTCTGAGAAGGGTAAGTATGTTATAGCTGTTTCTCAGGTTGAAGTCCATTCAATATCTTCAAATTCTCGATGAGTTGCCGATTTTTTGTCAATTTAAATGTTATTCACTACTCGAAGTTCGTATAAGTGATTCCTTTATAATAGAATAAGTTTCAGCGACAATATCTGGAACCGCATTGTTGAAGCATTGGAGATATCAACCAAATTCCAGGTATATTTCGATCCATACGAATGTCTGTAATACGCCGACGGAATGCATAAATTCACACGTAAATAGGGCCTCTGAGCAGTTATTATAAAATTGGTGTTAATTTTAGAAGAAAAATAAAAGAAATAAAAAAATTAAAAGGGCTGAAAGTCTGTTGAACAGGTAGTCCTATGGTGCGATTTTTTCAAAGTTTCTATCAAATTTTCAATAAAATAAATTCAGAATTCGGAGATAAAAGGTGCATCTGACTACCAAATTGTTTATGTTTTTTACTAATTACTACGCTAGTTAGTAGTTGGCTAGCGTGTCTGTTGACATATTCATGCACGTGCATGTGCAGTGACGATTACTACGATTTGTATCGTAAAATTTGGACTATTCAAATCGATCGTATCGTAAGTGGTAAACAAATTAACGTAAAAATTACAACTTTTGATTGCAACCGATTCGTAAGTTTGAGAGCGTATAACTTTTTAGGCCTACATTTTGTTATATAATTTCAAAAAGGAAAATGTCTTCATTTTGTCTTTATTGAAGAAATTTCTTCCTTCGTGTAACAAGATCGTTGAAGATCAGAGTATGTATAATAATCAACTCCTCAATCATCAAAAATTTCGTAAACAAATCAAGATACACATATGAAGACTTGTTAGAAACTGCTAATAATGATGTCAAAAGTTGAGTTTCAAAAAGCATTAATTAACAACGCTCTTCGGGCAATACAGTTTCATGTAAAGCAACAGTTCCCAACACAGAAGAAGAGGAAATCGTTTTAAAAAATGGACCATTGATACTGGTAAAATAGGATCTTTCTTTGTTGTAAGGCAGATATAATTGCAAATGTCAAAAAATATTCCCAACTGAATCCGCTAAATCCATTTACAGATAATATATGTTGTTTGGGTTGCTATAAAGCTTTTCTGAAAAGATATTGCGACTCGAACTAGTACGTGAAACTAGTACTTCAGCAAGCAGCTGCATAAGCAAAAAAATGTTCGAAACTGGTTTGTCAAAATATTTGAATGTTTACCGGAAGAATAAAATACTATGTTTGTACTCGACCTGATGCGATATTTATGGTGATGAGACAAGTTTCATGTTGCATCCTATACATTCAAAAGGTTTAAGCGCAAAAGGAGCTAGAAATATTTATGAGGTGGATCAAGGAAATGTCAAAACCAAACCTTCATAACTTTTTAGCGGTGCTGATGGGAAGTTCTCCGTAGCAGCAAATTCCAACAAAAATTGAGCGCTCAGTTCAATCTTTGGGGATACAGGTAGGAACATTCCTATCCTGTCTTAACAGCATCTGGGCCATTGATTATCCGATTTCGTTTTGACAGTAAAGAAATAAATAAGACTGCTTAACCACGCAACTAATGCTAAAACTAGATTATATTAGCAATTCATGAAAAATTAATATGAAAGTTTAACGACTTTAAGAGGAACACTAAAATAGATCATGGTAAAGAATTTTTTATTTTTTTTCTGATGTGGAACGAAGTGTTTCATAAAGGTGTGCAACCCAAACATAATGAAGATAGAACACTATGTAATTTCAAACGATATTAGTACAATTAAAAAACAATTAAAGATTACGTAACTACTATATTTAATGCACACTAGAACACGACAGGCAAAAGAACTTGTAAAAATTCACCAACATCTTCGCTGTGATTAAATGCTTCTCTTTGTTCGTAATTTCATATTTTCTATTGTTGTAGGTGGCGTTTGATAAACAATGCTTTTTATGAAACCCCACAAAAAGTAATCTGACTTTGTAAGCTTTAGTGATCTTGGTAGCCAGGGTATCCCGCTCCCATGACCAATCCATTTGTTGGAGAAGTTGTTTTAGGTAATTTTGAAAGGTAGTTTCTAAAAATTGAGGTAAATATCTCCATTTAAATTTTCTTCAAAAAAATTGTGTACCAACCACTTTCGTTTCTATAATTATTCCCCAAACGTTTATGGCCCTGCAAACACAAACTGACGGTAGATTAACGGCCGATTGCCTAAAACATCGAAGAAATGATGGCGTTGGCAGCCTAGATAAATTAATGTTTATAGATGGGAAACTTAAAGGTTTTTTAGGAAGTCAAACTTTAGTGCCATCTACTGAGAGTGTCTCCTACACGACGATGAATGTCAATATGTAAACTGTAAATTATATGCGCCATCTACCAAAGCTATAATGTACTTTTTCATATATTTTTATAGATTGTGTAACAATTATTCGAATTACTCAACTCAACTAAATTGAACCTATTTTATTACATTATGCAACTGTCCATTTCAATAGTTGAGCATTGTATTTAGTAAATATGTATTAGGTATTTTCTTCTTTAAAAGCGACTTGGGAAAATAAACTTAATAACGATTTGCAACATATCGTGTATTTTTAAGTTGTGACTAATAATAATAAATGTAGGTAATAAACAGTACTATCAATCAAAAAAAAAAATACTACACAATAACAATATTTTTTGTTAATACCAAAATTTTCTAATTAAACTTATATTAGTGTTAGTACTTAAAAATAATCATGAATGTTTATTTTGAAAACTACAATTAAAGCAGATAAATAACAGTTAAACATAATGAAAGTTGTCAATATTAATAATGCAGGTTTAAAACTGCATAAAAAAGAATTCTAAAAAAACTACATATGTAGGCCTATGTTACTATTACTCAATACTCATATATTAAAAAACGATCAAATCAGTGATAACTAAGACTGATTTAAACGTTTTTTTCTCCGACTCAAAAAATACTTTTTGCTTGCTGCATAATTTTATCACCTGAAAATGTTCTTTCATCCTTACCACACAATATTTTATTGATACCATTAGCCCAATTATGGCAAACAAGTAATGCAAATTTGTTTAATATTGTTTCTTTTAAATTATGTTGACATCCATCATATGTAAAATTGAAATGTACATTTGCTATTAAAATTGCCTTTAATGTAGAAAAAGATTCACGTTTGTGAACAATTTGTGGTAAAACATGTCGTATTATATTATACGATGTACACAAACCTCTAATTACTTGAGGGGTACAATACTTTAACTTAAACGGAATTGTTGAAAGAAATTCTTTTTCTTGTACCAACATATGCCAATCTGAACCGTTTGGCTTTTGGCACACTAAATTATTTTTACAAACTACGCAATTATAAAGACGTTTAAAACTATTTTTTGCTATATACCCACTTACATACCCAAAACTGAATTTATCAACTAATGAGAAAATTTTAGAAGGAATGTTTATATTTGGTAAAATGCTTACAACATCTTCTTTGTCGGGAATACGTTGTGTCACAAAATTTTGCACCATCATAACTGCAGCGTGTTCTTGTTCACAGTTTGACGAAGGTGAATGTCGTGTAACTAAAGTGTTTATTAGCAGTGTTTTAAAATGATGTTTGAACATTGATGGTGTAGGATTGATATTCCTAGACCCCTGTTGTCTCAGCTGTCCGAAAAAATTTTCAAGTGGGTCTTGATTACACACTCTGGGTTTCAAAAAACGAAACCCTTAGTTGCTAAATTTGTAAACAAGTCTTGTATTCCATTAATTGATACTATCCAGTTTTTCAAAGACGGAGGTACAAGTTTATCCTCTTTCCCCTCTGTCCGAAAGTACCTGTACAAGTAAAATTAATTTAATGATAGACGAGATAAAAGTTTTCATATTTACATGTTTTTAAGTTCTGATTAGCTTCTACCCAAAACTGCTTGTGTGCAGAACTCGAAGACACACAACATCTTAACTTTTTTCCTGCTTGTGGATACAGTGTGTGTCCATTACAGCTGTCGAATAAATCATTAAAAAATTTTAATACTTTAGCTGTACCAATTGCTGATGGTGCAAGGCTTTGCCCACTGTCACTTTTAGCTCCTGAAAGTCGATAGAATGCACAGCTATTATATTTTATTTCTATGTATATACACTCACCTGTTCTTACAAAAAGATTTATTACAGAAGCCACAGTATGACTAAAGACTTGAGTAGCGCAAGACACTTTCATCTTTTTAATCTTCGTCGGATTGACGTGATATTCGGTGAGCTTAGGCATAGTTCGAAGTTCAGTGGAAATATTGTCTATTTGGTATGCTGTGCTTATATCTGACCACCTTGCTCCAAGTTTTCCATCTCCTGTCTCCCAAATGAGATTTTTTGTTAATAAATTATTTCTAATTCCTTTGAGGAGATGTGGCGGGTCATATATATGAATAATTTTTTCATCGTCAATAAAATAAAATTTTCGACTCGTATACTGTACATACTCTGGTACAGTATGTTTCATTAAATAATTTATCGCTGCTTGGTTTGTAGCACCTTGATCGGAAACAGTTGCTACTATTTTTAATCCTGTAGACCGGCATTGTCTAACAATTTCTTTAATTTGTCGCACCAAATCAATTGTTGGTGTCGTGCCTTTACAAAATGTGTATACAACCGGTTGTTTCCACTCTAACTGAACACCTTTTAACAGAAAAACTTGTGCATGGTCGGCTATATTAGATCTCTCCGCATCGCCACATTCTTCAAAACCTTCAAAACGGTTTTCCCGAATATTTAAGTTGATGTGTGGGTCGATAGCCATTTCATCAAACATTAGTATGCAGTACCTTTGTTCTGGCTTCAAAAACGCTGCATTCGCTTTAATATTGTTTAGAACGCATTCGTTAAGGCCTGATCCAAGAGGTATTTTATTTAATAATGCCATTAATGTTTTTCTAGATGGTAAGCAGAATAGTTTTTGCATTGTTCTATAAGCACGCCCACTCTGTTTGTGCAATATTAATCCCATAATCTTATCCTCCTTTGTAAACCGTCTACCTCTTGGATCTTTTCCAACAGCCTGCAATTGACTTTTGACAAAGTCCACTACATGCTTTTGTAACGGTGTTAAAATTTGATGTAAAGTTTCCTTTGCATTTTTTTTTTGTAACTTTTGTTTGAATAAATGGCGTTTTAGTTTTAATTGATGTATTGATTTAGATAGAAACCGATTTTTCACGTACAAGTGTTTTGCTTTTGGCGTTAAATCTTTTGATGTTGTTACACCGATTTCAGTTAAAAGGAGTGGCTACCTGAAATAATAAACGTCACTCAATCGAAATATTTTTTTTAAATATTACATATAGAACAAAACTTTATAATATGACAGTAAACTCAAACAATAAATTATATTCAAAATTTACCGTAATTTTTGTGTATTTATTTGAAAGTATAAAAAAACGTGCTTACGTTTTGAAGTCGTTGGGTTACTACTTGTTGAAGGAATCGGTTCTTCCTGCAAATCATCGATAACTGGCACACGTTCTAAAATAAAATATATATTTTTATTATACTCATTTTTGTTTCATGGACATAAACTTACCAGAGATATCTGTTGTCACATAATATGGATGAATCTTAGTTGTAGTTGTCCCAAGTTGAGAAGCACTGGCATTTGCTGGTTTTTCTCTGCATGTGAATTCAGAAGATGTACGTGGGTGCTCTTCTTCAGGTTCAACTAAATAAAATAAATCATTAATCTACCTAACATGTTTGGTAGTGTGTCTGTGAAAAAATTCCTAATATATTGTTTTATGATAATTGCACAAATCTACGCTTTGAAGACCTTATTGTCAGAAATATTTAAAAAAAACTACAAACCTATAGTCATAGGTAAGAATAAAGTGGGTACGACTCCTTTCTTTAGTAACTTATTAGAGTGGACATCGTTTTCTGTAAAATGAACATGACAAACCCTCTTTGTCCGGAAAACATCTTCAGGTAGTGCCATACGTAGTTCATCATTTCCACAAGCTACAATCCACTTTTGAAAAGTATTTGAGTTTTTGTTAGGATTTGGAAAAATGTGTCTACTAGACCTCTGGTCTTCACATCCCTTAACAGAGCAAGATCGATATCGCACCATTTGTAGTTAATATAACTGAAATTTAATTCCAACATAAGTACCTTACCTTACCTATTACTCAAAGTTAACAAAAAAAACTACATTTCAATAGATTATTGTACTGGCACTAAATCTAATTCTAGTAGATTAGGGAGATTTAAATGAAAGCAATACACCCATCATTTATAGGAATATATAACCACTGGTTAATAATGAAAATTTTGCATTTTTGATAATTCTATAACAGTTTTACAGAAAAAACTCTCCAAAACTATCTACTAAAGGTAAGAGATTTTATTTAATGCTATATTTCAAAAACTTAAATCGTTCATTAAACAAATTAATTTGATTTTAAAAATGTAAGTTATTTGAAGTCGGCGCTTAAATAAATGTGGATTTTAACTAAAATACTTACCCAGGGGAAGTTAGCCATAACTTTTCATCCATAGATTTCTACCGAGCGCGCACTGAACGCACGTTCTTATTTTCAATTTGAAAGATGAATTTCTTGAGAAAATTTCTTAGTGAATCGATAGTATAAATAGTAGACCACAAAACAATTAAATAATTGCTACAGTACTTTTCCTTTAAAATAAATAAATCATAATTTCAAAGAAGTCGTTGCGCGTCTTCACCTAAAATTTTTTCTAACTCAAAAAGTATGTTTTTTATTTCAATAATTTTTGCAAAAGATGATTGGATCTATAATCAACACAATATCAAATAATTGGAGGAGTGTTTTTGTTTAAAGGAAATTATTCAATTTCAAACTGCAGCCATAACTTTTCACGGTATCCGACACGCGTCTACGCCTAAAAAATACTCAAAAAGTATGTTTTTTATTTCAATAATTTTTTTGCAATAGATAAATGAATCTATAATAAATACAATATCAAATAATTAGTTATGGCTGCACTTTGAAATTGAATAATTTCCTTTAAACAAAAAACACCCCTCCAATTATTTGATATTGTGTGGATTATAGATCCATTCATCTTTTGCAAAAAAATTATTGAAATAAAAAACACACTTTTTGGTTACAAAAAATTTTAGGTGAAGACGCGCAACAACTTCTTTGAAATTATGATTGATTTATTTTAAAGGAAAAGTATTGTAGCAATTATTTAATTGTTTTGTGGTCTACTATTTATACTATCGATTCACTAAGAAATTTTCTCAAGAAATTCATCTTTCAAATTGAAAATAAGAACGTGCGTTCAGTGCGCGCTCGGTAGAAATCTATGGATGAAAAGTTATGGCTAACTTCCCCTGGGTAAAATACTTACATATATTCTCAGGATAATCTTTCGGTGCAAAAAAAGCATAACAAAATTTTATAAGTAACACCTCAATTGCCAAAGAATAAAAAAATGTCAAATTTGCCCTGAAATTTGCTTTCTCAATAACGACAATAAGAAAAACTTTGTTCAACGTTAAGAGTGGTTAAGATGCTAAATTTCTAACCTTTTTTATTAGACGACTGTTACTTAACTTGAAGATCAAGTAGGTACCGTAACTGCGGCTGGGCTTTCACCGAACACCAGTGCACGATTTTTTTAACAATTTGTCACTTAATAACTACACAAACTTTATCAAAATTGTTAAATTAAACAAATTCTAATGCACACTTCACTTTTAACACTAAAAAAATAAGTTTGAGGAAACAAGATTAGCTTAAAATTGAATTATGTAATTATTTAATTTTAAGGGTAAGTGGAAATAAGCAACTGCCCAGTTTTAGCTTCCCATTCGAGTTTTTAAAAACCCCGTTCAAAATTCTCTCCTCCTTAATTATTCACAATTTTGACTTAATTCTCAAAACGCTTATCTTTGATTGGTTAAATTCTCGAACCCTCTTACCACAAAATCTCCTATTAGGCTAGCCCCCCCCAACCCCTACTCAATTTGTCGACGGCGTCATTATAACTCCTTTATACTTACCAAAGTTTCTACCCTAAAAATATTATCACGCTTTGTTTCTGTATGGCGCTGCATGGTTCAACTGGAATTAATAATTACCGTTTCCGTAACTTTCTTATCTGTTAATACTGAAAAAACGCGTTGTTATTAAAGATTTAAAGCAAATAGGTATCTATGTACCTACTTGAAATATTTCAACGTTTGCGAATTGCGAACAATTCTGCTTCTCACGCTCAAAAATTAAATGTTAAAACTTTGTTAGCTCGTAACGCACACTTTCTTTTAAAAACCCACAAAAACTTCAATTTTTTTATTGAAGAAAATACTAGGTACCTTGAAAATGATTTTAAGAAACGAATTACTAAAAAAGAGCCAAATGTTACGTTTTTGCACGTATATACCGGCTTTAATTTAATTTAATTTGTGTTTTTTACGTCAAAGTAATATGTCAAAGTGCTCATTGTTTTTTATAATTATTTTTGATACAAAACTGTACTATTTTGAGCTTGAACGCGATAATGGTGGTCCATTGATATCAGTAAATGCTGTGCGAGAGGTACCCTTTTACATAATATTTAAATTGTGGTAATACATACATATATTCTACAGTTATTTCTGTATGTACAGCGGTTGCTAACAACGAGGTTCTTAGATCTCCTCAAAACGTAAGCGTAGTACACCTGTTACGAATGTAGAAACATTTAATGAAAACGTAATTCGCAATGTAATATGAAGAATGTACGAAAAGAGTAAGTTTACATGATAATACCGACAACATGGTTGAATAACTACGTCACTGACGTTAATGACGTGCATCGAAAGTAAAATTGCGAGGACTATAGTGATATTTATTTAAAAAAATTAATTCTTCAAAAATACATATGAAAAATTTGAAAATGACCATTTGCATAAAATTTTCCGAATAAGTGTCATAACTCAAGAGGCGTCATAAATTATGCCAAGATCCATCCGAAGTAAATAAACGTAATAAAAATAATCGCATTTATCGGCCCGGGTAGTACCTACTTGTAAATATCGTCTAAAAATAAAATTTTAAAAGAAGTTTTATAACTTACAATGCAGATGTAAACGACAAATATCAATAAAACGATTTATTTGTACTTATTTTAACACACAGTTGAGGTAGTTATAAATATATGACAACAAAAAATTTGAAAACGGTTTTCAAATAATTATCAAAAGAATAAACATAAAATTGTAAAAACCAATTTAAGTACACTTCTTTGTAAACAGTATTTTCTTTATTCCTAAATGCTTCACGCAGCTGCAAGTAATAAAAAAGATTTTAAGCTTAAAATACAGATTGGGAACAATAAAAATATAATTTGAGTACAACTACCTAAATTTAGCATATGTATTTCATAAAACGGCCCTTATTTGCAATAAATGACTCAATAGTAATATAAACATATTTTTATGATAGGTACATTTCCGAGACTCAGCTTTCCCACAAAACGCAGTGTTAAAATAGAAGTTATATACCTAACAACCTAATATAATAATAAATAAATAAATCCCGATACAACCAACAAAAATCAATTAAAAATAATTATTTTATATGGCAGTCGTTTACATAGTACAGTAACTTATCAAGGGTTTACTTATCTTCAAATGTTGGAATCAGAGTTAAGTCTATCCATTCCCAAGTTTCTGACGACACAAGCACGTCATTTATTCATATTTGCAACAATTTACATTAAAGTTTAGGGCACAGAAACTACATCAGAAATTAAGATTGAACTTCACTACTAACACTAACGATCGAACACATGTTTAATTGCAACATTGCAACACACTGATGCTAATGCGACATCAGCATAATTAATATTTACGTTATCAAGATATCAGATAACAGTATACGATAGCCAAATAAACATATGTGTAGCAAATATTATTTTTTTGTAGTATTGACAATACTTGATTGGCTTAATGTAAAAAAACTTAATTTTATATAAGCTGCTGTTTTATTAAAACCATAAATGGGGGAAAAATAACCGACTAAAATCACAATTTTTATTCAATATCCGTTAAGAAAAAACTTAACTTTGGTGTAATCATTTACAATGCAGTAAATGAAAAACTAAGTAAAGAGCAAAAAAATATAATAGAAGCCTTTTTGATGAAATTTAAGTTTGAATTATATCTTTTTTACCTATTTTAAATAGTTTTGTGCTATAAGATAAATATAAACAAACAACCATCCCAAACTAGATTTTATTATAATGATTGTAAAATGTCAAAAAATAATCTGCCATACGTTTACATAAAACTAAACGGTTTATTTTAATGCGTTTAATTATTTGAAGAAAGTACCGATTATTGAATAACTGGCTAATTTTTAACGAACAGATAACTTTTAATTAAATTTTTGCCAATTTTGAAATGAAACTAGTTATTGTTGAATATGAGTTTTTGACGTGATAGTAATCTTTGTATAAAATTTTTAAAAATAATTTTCATTCAAGAGAGTATGAAAGTATTAACTTTTTAAATAACGTTATTAGTGACCAACATCTATAAAAATTACGGTGTCGAATTATTTTTTTCAAGAAATGCACGTCAGCATTAATAACATCTCTTGGCCTTCAAATTCAAAGTATTCAAGTGGGGGGGACAAGTAATAAAGCAAAAAACGACAAAAAGTAACAAGTAATGCAACCAACATTACAGTAGGCACAAAAAGCTACATTCATGAGCCATCTATATACTTATTATATAACTTTATTAAACAAAAAACAAACAACCTAAAGAAACTAAAAATCCCCAGTAGTCCCTAAAAAATTTTAAACAGCGCATTCTAGTGAGAGTGTCTCCAACTTTTATTTCTGTCTTGCTCTAACAGTCTGTCTTCAAATATGGCTGGAGAGTTTCCAGGCCCTGGTTGGCAGTACATCTAATTGCCAGTAAATGCCCTTTACTAGAATTGGTAAGAAAAAAATTAGAAAAGTAATTCAACGTTTGGAGTTAAGGGGCCCTTACCGGTATTATACTTTGTTTCTATACTGACTTCTAAAATAATTGCAACACCTAGAAGTTGTTGAACGATTTTATTGAAATTTTTTATTTTCATAAAACAAAGTGACGATTAAAATTCAAAAACAAGAAAACGAAAGCCTAAAAAGTTTTTTAAATAATGAGTTGCTCCGTCACGATTTGTAATGCACTCATTTAGAGTGATCTATAGCTGCTTGTGGTATATCGTCCCAAGCTTCTTGAATCCGTGTAAGTTATCTGAAGGGTGTGGTAAATTACCCAGTCGCCTACCAATCATATCCCATACATGTTCAACGGGCGACAAATCAGGCGACTGAGCAGGCCATGGGAGGACGGCAATGTTAGCTTCTTCCCAAAGCCGTGTTGTAGTCCTTGCCGTATGAGGGCGCGCATGATTCTGCTGGAAAATGAGATTTTGCAGCCCCTGAAGATATAGAAGATTAACTGGTTGTAGCGCATTAGCAAGGTAACCAGCTGCGTTTAGGTGATCTGTTACCATAACATATTGCACCCCATATCATAACTCGTTGAGTGAGGGCTGTGTTGCGTTCCACAAAACATGTTGGATTTTTACGTTCTCCACGCATCCGTCTGACCCTCCTACGACCATCGTGGGCCCACAAGCAAAATCGGGACTCGTCACTAAACACAACTCATTGCTATTCTTGCGCCCAATTAACCCTTTCGTTGGTCCACTCTAGTCTGCGTAGACGGTAAAGTGGTGTAAGAGGAAGACATAAAAATGGACGATATGAACGCAACCCATAAGATCTTATCCGGCGATAAACAGATGACATTGACAGAAATATAATGTTGGTACTACATTTATTACTAAATCTGTCAAATTTGACATTAACTTTAACATCTTTTTTCTTCAGGGTTTTTAAAATGATTTTTCCACCTATTGCACATTCGTTCTAGAGGCATTTCACTATGTCGTGAACTGTGACCTTGAGTCGAAAATTGGAATTAATATACTAAAAGTCAAAAATTTGACAATTCTATCTGAATTCCAAAAACGTTAGTTTATTTAAAAGGCACTCACGTCAATAAAAATTAAATACAATCAGATATTTGTTTATTAAATAAAAATTAATTTATTTATCATAATACCTAAAGACTTATTAACAACAAATACAAAGATAAAAGCAAAGATAGATTAGAAAAAATGTACCGGCGAATGTTTGTAAGACGGATATTAACAATATATTGACATATACAGACTACAGCGCCACAGTTCACGAGATCTTGAAAGACGTCTAATATATTAATTGACTTTGAAAACTTACTTTTATGTGGATTCCTAGTTTTCATTTTGCCATCCTAGAGCTTTTTTCGTTCATTACGTAACTACACTAACGAACGAATATTGACGTTTGCGATGTAGTCAGCCCAATAATGTTATTAAACCTTCAGAAGTCTTTTGAGGAAAGAATACATCTGTGTTTTGAACAAATTGACGGTCGATTTGCTGTGATGTGTCTATTCATAGGTTAATTTTGTCTACTATGTACTAAATTATGTTTATAAAGATGTCATTAAACGTTATATTTTAGATACAAAATTTTCACCATGAAACATAATAAAATAGTTTTTGGCTAAATGGTGTAATATATTTATTAAAAACTCATAAGCTTTCGAACGTAGTTTACGTTCTTCTTCAGGTGACAATTATAAAACTAAGGTCTAGAGTTTGTAATGGTGGTTTTTTTAGATCTTCGAGCAAATGCTGTAGCTAAAAGAACTTACAACATTTATCAAGTTTTCCAAACTTTTGTTTTTTCTAGTTACCTACCTTAGTTTTATAATTGTCACCTAAAGAAGAACGTAGACTACGTTCGAAAGCTTGTCAGTTTTTAGTGAATATATTACACTATTTACCCAAAAACTATTTTATTATTGTCATTAAACTTCAAAATTTTTATTCCTACTCTCATAAATTAATTTTCCAGTTTCAATTTAATCTTGTCCATGATTTTTCAGTTAACTTAGTCTACAATCCAAATCTGCAGTGCAATCAAGGCTGCTTTGGTAATCGACATTTATTATTGAAAACGAACATTGTTAAATATCTCGGATTCCGTTCCAGTTAGGTATAGAGAACCCTTATATCGTTTGAAAGGTAATACAATTTTGCAACACAATATGCCATTCCATACAGGGTGTGCTATTTAAAATAAGTTATTAGTGGAAATCTGTGCCAAAATTATTGGTACTTTTTTAACCGTCCTGTATAATTTTATAAGATATAAATAGACCTGCAATTTTAAAAATCGCTGTACGTGTAGGTTTTAGGCATACAGAATCCTATTGTAACTTGAATTTATTTTATCCCTAGAATCCAAAAAATTATTAAAATACTGGGTTTTCCATTTAAAAAAAAATGACTTTAATATGGATCTTTTTTTATGAACTCTATGTAATCAAAAATATTTTCAAATTGTGCTCTAAAAGATTCTCTATATATAATTGCAGAAAAAAATATTTTGAAATTCAAGCACGTTCTTGTATAATGACTGTGGCGTATACGGCGCCGCATCCTGTATATCTAAGTGCATTTTAGTTTTAGATTTTCCATTTTAGTGCTTATCTCTCTAAGTAATCAGTTACTATTTTTATTCTTACTTTTTAGGAATACTGTATTTTTGAATGTTTTATGCAACATAAATAATTTAAAATATTTTGTTATTTCCAATACTTTACCTTGAATGGGCCATAGATGGATTTACCTTACAAGACCCACAAAGTGCCGTTGCACGCTCTGAATGGTTTTATGATATCTTGACATAGATGGCCGACTATCGGCCGGATTGACACCGGGCCATTAGGCCAATAATGGCTAACGATGATGGCCCAATAAATTTTTGGCGGCACACGGTTACTGGTTTGCTGGGGGACCACCTGTGTTGATTATCAACTGGTCTGATATTGTATTCTAATTTTTATTATCATAGTCTTTGATCATAGTAGTGGAAATTGTTTTTGTTGACTGATTTATGCTTATGGAATATGCTTCACCTGTTAAAAAAAATTAAAATCCCAACATTTATTGTTTCTGCTTTCTAATCCACAACCCTTACTATTTGTATTTCTGTTATGTTCATCTAATTGTTAGCAAAAATTATGATATGGGCGAAACAAATTATTATATCAAAATTATTTGATTTTAACAGGTCCAGCCTCTGTGATAATTGTCTTTGGGACACGTGTGCTTTTTCAACAATAGCTTCCAGTACAAAATGTTGATTTTCATTCTGCGTTACACTTTTCAAACGATGTCGTTTATTTAATCTTACACAACCACTTTGTTGAAATCTATTTCTTTCAGTCGTTGAAAAACTTTTGTTTCACCGCTCCCTCTATTTGGAAACCTTTGAAAATAAACGCGAGATGCAAGCATACAATTTCCTCCACATTCTCCTAAAGGGTATACCATCTGAACATATTCATCTTTTGTAAAAAGACATTATAGAAATGTGAAAATAACGCAATATGATAGTTCGAAATTTGGAATAGTATTCCCAGAGATTATATTTCAACCTTTTCTTTTAACGACAGTCCTACGAAATCATTAAAAAAAATTCACAGATATCGCAAATCTTGCAATTATCGGAAGGTGTTGAAAACAAACACAATATATTACCTACGTAATTAATGAACAAGGTTTATTACAATTTTCAAAAATAACAATGTATACTATTAATGTATTTTGCACTATTTTTTAATTCAAATTCAGTAAAATCTACATTTGCACAACATGTTTTGAATAATCGTCATACTCTTTCTTCTTACAAATTGTTTCATCCTCTTAATAACATCAATAGCAAACAAATTCTTGAATTACTAGAGTCGATTTATATTAAAATATCAAATAAAATTTTTTTGTTGAACGATCAACCAACTTCATAATTATGATTTTGAACTTAAATTTTCTTAGATTTGTTTCTAAATTGCACTATCTTCCTTTTTTAAACTAATTTATATTTAAGATTTTGTAAAACTTAGATTTTTTAATTATGTAGTTACAAATTTTCAAAAAATGTTAGTTAAAAATTTTTTGTAATCCTGACTTTTTATAAGTTGTAAATATTTTTTGTAGACTTTTCTGAAGATGAGCTTCATTATTTTAAAGCTCGAAACATGCAAAAAATATATTTTGAAAGCTAACGATTTTATTATTGGTGGACTGGTAATTTGGATAATTTAAAAATTGACCAATAACAATGAATCCCCTAAACAATTTAAAAATTTACCGATTTTATATTTTTTTCTCCTATTAATATTAAACAAATGCGCTACTGACTATAAAAAAACATAAAAAAAATGCACTTTACTATAACATAAATCCTCTCTCTAGTCTTAACTGATTTATAACGCTAATAATATTTACAATTTATTGACTGTTGATACAATTTCAACATACAAAATTTACTCAAATTTTATTTTACATTTCGTCCTATGTTGATAACTTTACAGTGAAATCGTTTATGACTTCAACCAGTAATTGTTGATAGTTTTTATTATAAAACTTTATAAATCAGGTTTATTAAATTATTATCGTTTATGCATTTTAAAATTGGAACATAAATTATCGGTTTAGTAGAACATCTGTGCTTCGGTCGAGTTGCTTTTGGTGACCACCGCGGCTTTTTTTGCGACTAAGGGTAGCTTTGTCCGTGTCATAAGTTTTTTTTCTTGTAAATCATGCCCGCATCGAAACTGCCACAATTTTTGTATTGAAATGATTTTCTTAATAACTTAAAATAACAAATAAACTATTACCCTAAAACGAGGAAAGTTGCATATAAACATTTTTATAGAGGACAAAATTTACTATAAAAAAGTCGGCGGAAGGGTACAAAATTACCTTCAATAGTTTAGAAGATACATGTGTGCAAAGTTGCACAAAAATTACATAAAATTCTGTAACTCTTAAGACGGGTTGCAGAAAGCAATTCAAAAATGTAGCAAGTGATTATTTCTGAAATCAATTGTTACATCACGAATAAACGTGGTTTCATTGGCTATGTAGCAATTGTTTTGAAAAATAATCAGTTGTTACATTTTTGATTTGCTTTGTGCAACCCGCCTTTAAACTATTAGATATAATTATACCCTCCCGCGGAATTTTTTGTAGTAAATTTTGTGCTCAATAAATTGTTTATGTGCAATAATCATCTATATTGTACCGTTTTTGCAGCGTACAAGGCGGAAGCTCGCGCGGATTTAATTCTGAAATTACTGTAATCATTTTTCATCACTGCTGAGTGAAATTAAGACTTATTATATTTTTAAAACATAAAACGAATTATAAGGAATATCTTGTTTAATAAAAATAAACACTGCATCCGGAAAATACAAAAAATGAAGTGAAATTGGACACCATTGCAAGTTCCGGATGTTTCATCGTTTCGTTACACGAGCCTTCGAATCAAGCTCCCTATAAGTGTTTTCAACAGTAAAACAGATTTTATACTATATTTTGGCATCTTTCGAAAATTACGTACGACAAATATATGTACCGTTTCACTTAGAATACGTCATACACATTCTACTAATCTATCACTACTGAACCGCGGGCTATAACAGCGCAAGCTTTTCGTACGTTAAATCTGCATACGAAAATCTCGTAATGGGGGTCGCGACGTCACGTTACAATGCTTTGCTACATATAAGGCATGGGCTCTAATAAAGTAGATGTACCTATATTCTATATGTTATAAATAAAAATATTTTAATTCATGATTTGTAATTTTTTTTTGTTTTAATGAACTATGTAAATAAGAATTATGTATACTCCATGACATTGAAATTGTAACACCAAGGTGTGGAAATTTTGTGACCAAACTTGACAGAAAGGTTTGGCTACTCAGAGGTAGTAAATGATTAAAATTTCAAAGAAAAGAAATACAGACGAAACTAATTTTTGTTTAATGTGTTAGGATTCATCACTGCACCACTCTAAACATTGATGTCAGTGGTAGCACAAGATGAATAAGATTGCAATCAGAAACTTCTGATTCGATAATAAACTGTTGGAAGGGTTACAGGACGACCTTCGTTACCTAACCATTGATCTGGCATTGAAAAATCGATCTCTTATTGCCAGAAGTCAAGATGGCAGTCCTGCACATCATTTAATTGCCTCCGTCTCCCAGGATCTTGTCTACCATTCTGACTTTCCTTGGTTCAGATGGACTTGAAATTTCCCTGTACGAAAAATCACCTTCACGTAAGCCAACAATTAGACATTAGTCGAATTCGCTTAATTGACGGCAATTTTCATGCTGTCACTCTCTCAACACACGTTAAACAGAAGAACCACAAGATAATATTAAAATTAACCAAGACGACAGATATGCCATTATCATTTGAATAAAATTTTAATCATTTACTACCTCTGAGTAGCTAAATCTTCTTGCAAAGTTTGGTCAAAATTCCCATCTTTTTGGTGCTGCAATTTCAATGTCGCAGAGTATATGTGTAATCTTTAACTCAGTTTCAAGTGCTTATTTTTTAATGCATATATTGCAGATTTTTCAGTGCATAATTATCCGAAGCCTAATCATCCTAATGTACAGACTAATTTTAGACCTGCAATGTTCACTGTGCAATAATTTCATTCCACCAGAACAACATATTCCTGACAATACAGGTTGTGATAATTGCATTTGTTATCCACTAATTTTGATATGAAGTTTATAAAACGACTGCCGTTGTGGCTTAATTTCGAATACCATTTGAAGAGTCCCTCAAGTTTCAATCATGTATATAACTTTATTTAAAATTGTCTTCTAATTGGTTGGTGAATTTCTACTATAAACTCGAATACACTGTGCAACTTCCTGTTAGTAAATAAACGTATTATCATAGGCATGCATTATCTACTAGAACTACTTCGTGTAAATGTAATCAATAAACAAACAAATAGAAATTTTACTTTATTACTGAATAAGACTAATACAAAAATTATGCTTAAATGTACAGTATAATTTATAAGCTGTTTTCCATTAACTAAAAGAACCAAATTGTGCGCTATTTTGAACAAGCAGAAATTTTTCTTGTTTAAAGAAAACCATTTTAAAGTACGATTAACACTTGGTATAAAAATGTGAAGATTTACATAAAGAAAAACTATTATTATTTATTATTTTATTTTGTCTAAGTAATTTCAGTCATACATCCCACAAATTATTGAATATACTATTACAACCCACATTTAATTAATCAAACCTTCTAAAGTTAGTTAAATACCTATACAATCTTAAACTATTCTATTTGTAACGTACATGTAGAATTTGTTGTTTATAAAGTTAGAAAAATGCCAGTGACGAATTTCTCCGAGTATGTGTACAATTAAAATTGAAAAAGAAAACACATAAACAAAGACATGTATTTAAGTTTAACATTAAAGAAATATATACTAAACAGTAGTTTGAGTTAAATTTCCTACACGCCTTGTACTGTCTGGTCAAAAAAAATAAATTTATGTACAGACCATTACTTACGCCCTACCGGACTTTTTTATACCATTGTTAATAAAATACAGCAGAACTCAATTGATATTTATATTAATGAATGATCAATACATTAGGTTACATACATAATTTAAATCTATCTCGAATCTATGCAGTTCTTGTCAAAATGTAAAACATACAATGGCTTTCTATATCAAAATAGCTATAAAGATATATTAGAATAATAAACTACTCTTAGTAAGTCTATGAGTGTGGTTAAAACTGAACTGACACAATTTACAGTTGGGAGAATGATGATCAATGTGATGATTTAAAAATTGTTTTTTTATAAAATTAATGTTGAAGATATGCAAATGAAGCAAGTAACAAATAACCAATTACATCACAATATTTGTAACTAAACAATTTCACTATTAGTTACTTTAACTTAGAGTACGATTGTAGAGTTTCAATATATTATATAATTGGGTGTTAATACACATATTCAGGTACATACTTCAATATGTACGTCTTACTATGCCTAAGATTAAACTTATCAGTAGGTTGCTGTTTACGTTTAAACAAATTAAAACCAAAATTATGTCAATATAAAAATATACAAAAAAAAAGTTACTCAAGTTACTTCTCAAGAATATCAACAGCAATCCTCATCTTTTGCACTTGTATAAAATGTAATATTACCATTTCGTTTTGTTTTTAATTTGAATAATTTAAAACAAGGAAATTAAGAACCGTAGCTTTTTCTTTTACAAATTTATTTGGAAATTGGTAAAATTACATTATAAAATATAGAGGCAAAATCCTACAGTAATAAGACAAATTTTATCCACACACATACATTTTATTCAGGTTTATCGCTTTCTATCGCATTCGTACTAGATTCTCCGACATCGTTACTTTCTTTGTTAACGTCCTCAGATTCATTCTTATCCTCTGACATTGGTGCATCTACATTGTCTTCTTTTGCACCGTTTTCCTGTGTTTCCTATAAATAAAATTGCCGGTCAGTAACAATCATCGTGCCGATAAAACCTTTTTTTAAATCGTAGATACGATAAACTAAGTGTTGCCCTTTAAGTTTTGTAAACTATAATTATTTGTCTTATAAAAAGCCCCATGCAAAAGCAAACTTTTGCAATTATCACAAAGAAAAGGTTAGGTACCAAAAAAGTAAAAACAACTTTCAATTAAACCTATACTTGAAAGTTGAGATTTATTAGAATATTTTCGCGTGAAACAATAAAATTTCATAAAAACCTAATTTTTTAATTTCAAAACGAATTAACCTGTATATTTTGAACTTGAGAAAAGTTGAATCGTTATTTTATGATAACGTAAAAATTAATTCATTTTTTCTTCTGGTGTTGTTAACTGTTAAACATTGTCCATATCTTTCGTTTAAATAAGTCCACATCCACTTATTTTTTTCATTCATTTTGTAATTGCTGTATATGTCATTATGATGGTGAACGTTGTCAAAGACGAAACGTTATTAAATTTATGTAGGCAAAGATCTACCATTTTATTACAAATTTTTTTGAATCTCGGTTGGAGTATGGACAATTTAATCTTTATCTTGATTTGATGCGAGATTAAATTATACGCATAATTTTGTCATAAGGAGCTTATTAGGGAAAATTGGTCAGTCAAAAGACGAATCATAGTAACTAAGATAAGCTTGTTTTCTTTTATTATCTGGACGAAAACAGATTTTATTTTTTTGCTCAGTCAAATACCTAGCTGCAGGTCATGTGATATCAATATCATTTTTTTTGCAGTTTCTTAGTCGTTTACGATCTTTATTTTTATCTTAGCATTGATAACCTCCCTTTGATTCTTCGTGCTTTTTCCTTTTTGTTGACTAAATAGTATGTTATCTTATAATGTCAGAGTAGTAAACATAATACACACTTCCCTAAGTCGCAAACTAAACTAATTCATTTACTCTAGAAATATGTACATTTTGTATTGTATAAGAATTTGTCATGATGGGAACATAACTATAAATTCGATTGTTGCATCAATAAGTTTTTATAGTATTATATAAATCAGCAAATTATAATTATTAATAAAAAAAGATGAAAATAGTTGACAACATATAGACCGGTTATAGAAATGCTTATGGTGGTTGTAGGAAGTTTTATAGAATCTGTTGCCTTTTTTCACTTTTTGATCAGTTATTGATACACTTATATAAATCTCTCTATTAGCAAAGTTAGTTAGTGCTATAGAAAATTGGTACTAATAAGCATTGAAACTTGAACAAGAATTAAGCCTGGCTATCACAAACCATGGTAACCATTGTGGAAATTTAGTTTAAAAGCAAAATGATGCAACTCCATGTATATTTTGTCACTATTGTACTAATGTGCAAGTTAAAAGAAGATGAACGCATTCCTGATTTGAAACTATATTAGTTAAAAATAATCACCGATAACAAATTAATTAATCTTTGGAGAGAAAGTAACGCAAATAAATACTTTTTTAATTATACCCAAATTGAAAGTATTAATTTTTCCCTAACGATTGAAAAATCATTAACATTGAAACGTAAACTCCTTGTGACTAATTCAAGTCTTTGTTTCCCCATATTTTTTTTATACAGGAAGGAATGTAAGATGCGTGAAGAGAAAAAGGATTCAAGGTCATAAATGAAAAAATTCTGTAAAATGATATTATAAGAAAAACAATACGGATAAACTGGTGCATTGTTGTTGTTAAATAACAAGTTTGTCAATTTTTAAAGCGTAATAAAAATTGTATCTAATAATTATACCTTCGACTCGTTAACTTCTGCATTATTATTGGCAGATTCTTCTTTTTCGACATGTGTGTTGTTTTCAACTGGAACTCCATCGGCCTTATCCCCAGTTTCCTCAACTTTAGGTTGCTCCTCTGAACTTTCGGGAGCTGAATCTTTGTTCTCGTCTTGAGAGTCAGTTTCTTCGATGTCTTTCTTTGGACGTCCACGACCTAATACACAGGAGAAACGTTAATTTAAAGTTTAATCAGCTAAAATTTATTACCTTTTCCCTTAGAAGAAGCGGCTGAACTTTTGCGTTCTTTTTTAACAGGAGGCGGTGGAGTAGCGGGAACTCCTCTTGCAGCTGAGCGTGTACGACGACGGCCCTCGACCTCAGGTCCCAATCCCTATTATTTAAAGAAACATTTAATCTACACTGATTCAATATTATTCATTTAAAACAGTTCTCCTTACCTTTGTAATGGCTTCGCTTTCTTCACGAGTTCTATCTATTGTCGATATCTTTTTACCCTTCTTCCCTTTTGGGGATTTCTCGTTCTACATTAAAACAAATTTTGGTTAGAATATTTGAGGCACGATTATTTAAAGAATAAAATTTAAATTTTAAAAGTTTCCCTCCAAAAGAATAACGAATAAATTCGACGCGTACGTTTTAAACACATCTTAATTTGTGAAAGAGCATAGAGAAATCAAACGTACGTTTCGTGATAAGTTCGGAAAATACGTCACCTTCTCTAAATTCGGCATTTTCGCTGTAAGTTATTCACTTATGCGAAAATAAAAACTGCGGAAATGTTTTTCATGCAGTACACCGCATATTACGTATTATTACCATTAAGTCTAATGCGTAATCTTCGTAATAATTGGATTTATTAGTTTACTGGGATGTGTGCTTAGAATGTGCAAGTAAGCGTTGTTTGAAAATTCGAATAAAGGCATTCAAAGGGGTTTAACCGCGAAGAGTCACAGTCTAAGTTCATCGATGTATTACGTGCACATTGCTTGCACATCGAACATCTATTTAAGAAAAATATGTATCTACTTCACTTACCTGATTATTTTCTTCATTAGAAGCACTATTGGCGATTACTGATTCTATTTCTGACATATTTTAAACTTTTTTAAACACAAATATATACAATCTCCGTATAAAAACGCACTAGACGTTACACTTGCCCGGTCGTTGTGTTTACACGGAACAAATGGCGGCCAGCGTCGGTCACGTGATTGTAAGGGGCGCCACTTACTAAACTTTTTAATTTGAATTTATGGAGGTAAAATAAAAATGCATTAAACATATCGCGCATTTAAAACCAGACGCATTTTTTCTAAAATAAACTTAATACGTAATTACGTTGTATAAATAAACTCTTTAATAATTATAATTTAGTTACCATAGTAATTTGTTTGTAATTACACAGGTAACTTCACAATAAAAATTACAAGTACGATACTTGGATAATTTTTTTATTAAAAAAAAAATTAACGCATGTAACCAAAAAATTGTTAGCGTTAAATCATTTTAAAAACTATAAAATACAAAAAAAATTAGTTGATATATGACTGTTTAGGAATTTATGAGCATGAAACAAATTACTTTGCAAGCATCACTGTACTTTACTAAATCTAGATTAGAGATGATCAATAAAACACTATTGACCTTTTATAAGTGAAAAATGTGTTACGTTTACAAGTAGTTTGAACAGGTTAAAAAGATCAACGTTAAAAAGCAGGTCAAGAATTGTTCGTAGCATTTCAACGTGGAACACTAATGAGCATGAAAGCAAAGAACGAAACATTGACATCTACATATTGAATAATTATTTTATATAAAGTAAATAAAATTCTAAATAAAATTTACATTGAATTAAAACTTACTTTACTTACATAAAAATTTACTTTAAAAATTTGCTTTACTACGCAAATAGTTTGTTAAAAAATTGTTCGTTGGGTTTTATTAACATTTTTTGTTTCTACAGCGATTTTTTAAAACTTTTTAAAAATTTTAAATCAAAAGTGACAAGAGCTTTCAGTACAAGGTTTCGTCTTGTAAAGTTTCACATTACAGCTTTGCATTGGTAATGAAACGTTATGCTTTTTAAATATTTGTTTCTAATACCATTTCATTTTATGTAAGAAGATGCCAATATGACGCAGTAGATTGGTTACCTAAACGGCTTTTACTCTATATTTAAGAAATAAAAGCTTTCACTATGAAACTTAATTTAAAATGTTTTTTTTTGGGTAAATGGTGTATTAGCGTAGTTATTTAATTAAAAATTCACAAGCTACTTTTTGGATTTTTTGGACCCATGGTGTATATTTATCTAAACATTTGTAGATTGCAGAAGAACACATCTAAATTGTAACCGCTTCGAACAAGTCATTAAAAGTGTATGTGGTCTTATAGTGCCCATTCACAAGAAGTATAAGCATAACAAATGCATATCAGATACGTAGTTCATAAAGTTGGGATATACTACAAGCAATGCATGTGTTCACAATGCTTCTTAATAATTCGTAAGTTTATGTTGTGTTTATGTATCTTTTATGATCGAACGTAACAAATACATAAAGTTGAAATGGTTACAACTTTATGTATTTCTTATGCAAAATTTAGTAGAATATAGCTTGTTTTAGTTACATTCGCTAATAAGTTGGTACTACCAAGGTTGGTATGTGCGGTTATTTCAATGTCAAACATATTTAGTATGACATTTTTGACACAAATTTGACAGATGTTTATTAAAAGTACTGTGTTAAAACTGTGCTTGCGTTTTTATGGAAAAACTACGCTCATTGTGAATACTTTGTCGTCATATGTCAGAATTATGTATTACTTTAATACTGTACGTTAGGTATTTCTTATGCTTATGATCATGTGAATTAGCACTTACGTTACAATGAAAAACAATACTTTTACTATTTGAAAGTTTTTTTAAATTGTTTAATCAAATTTCTCTAATTAACGATTCTCGGAATTAATGGTTTTGTTCAAAGGTAGTAACTTAACAAAACATTTTTTTTCTAATTTTAACGTACTGATAGCATTAACTTTTTTTATAAATATAGGCTATTGAAATAGTTCTAAATTTCCTTTTGCTTTACGTTGTAACACATTTTATTAGCGCTAGTTATAACAGTTCAAAGCTTAATTGGAACTAACTTTTTAACAAGCTTGATAAAATACTAAGATAAGACCGTCTTCCGGATTTGAACCGTGTCATTATTGTAACCGAAGCTGCTAACGTTTTGTCCACTTTTGTAAGGGACTTCACAGTGCGTGAAAAAAATCGAAGAACCTAAATAAGAAAAAAAAAGATGAATTAAACAAAGCAAACGACAATCTAACAAAGAATTACTACAGAGTTAGGTAATTAACTTGTGAACTAAGCCAGATTCTAAACTTTATAGAAGTGTTCGAAATCATGATGTAGACGACGATTAATGACTACTTAAATAATTCGCTTCAGTTCCGAGTTTAGATTCTCAGATTGGCAAATAAAAACTCGGGTGACTCGTAAACGCGACAGACTTTTTAATTTAATTCTTCCGTAACTGAATCTAGCGGGTTTTTATACCTACACACGTGTTCTTTGTGGAAATAATCAGCAGATGTTGTAATTGGGAAAATTTCCGTCATGACGTCACGTTACTGTAGCTGACACTATCTACACCTTCGAGGGGTTGGATGCAATCATTATTGTATTGGAGGGAACACTTATCAAAATTAGAAAATTAATTTGGGGAAAACTCTGCGCATTCGTTTATTTTCAGTGATCGTATGAATTAAATGAGGTTTACTTGTGATAACACCGTATGTATGTATGTTTTTGTTGAATTTCAAGTAAGTTTTAGAGAATGCTGGAAAGGTGCCGCTAGCTAGTCGCATGCTTTGAAGAACTAATTTTAAGTTTTATACTGAAACGTTTGAGATATTATTTCTAGAACGTTCACCGAAAGATATAGAAAGGATGGCCAAAATGTATAAATGCGGTACAAACAAATCATTGGGGAGTTAAGAAATTCAGGTTTACATAAATAAGTGATTAACGCGTGTCGAGATAAATACGACGAATTAAAATCGTGCGTGACTTTAATGTAAACAAGTGTCAGTGTTTAAATAAATAGAAGTTATTCGCGGACATTATCTTTCGAGTGATAGTGCTATATAAATTATTGTAAGTGTTTTTATTAAACATCCTTAGATTTAATTAGTTTGGTTAGTTATAACGTGTACATATTTTTAGTATAAATAAATTAGTTTTAATAATTGTTACAATACTTTCTATTTTAATCCTTAGTATTTTGGTGGTCAGTCGATTGTAAGGACGACTGTACGTATGTGCCAGATTGTTAACATAATTAATTATACAATCGTTTTGTTGTGTCACCTACTTTTTTACGGTGCGTTTTGATTCTTGATATCTTTGAGGTTCGTGTTTTTGTATTTTAATTTACAAAGTAAATTCGTTTTTTTTCTGAATGTAAACCTTACGCCGACAAGGTCACTTTGTTGTACGACGTGTTTTATTTAATATTTTGTCTGTGTGTATACCGACCTACGTGCTAGTGTTTGATCAAATTTATATACATCTGATTATGTATTTTTACTTTCAATGAAAATTTTCAAAAACATTTTTATTGCATAGTTTTACGTTTCAAGGTCTTCTGAATCAGAAAAATGTATTTTTGCAAGAAAAATTTGGGTGTCTGTGTGTGTCTGTGTGTAACGATGTATCCACGATAACTCTCGAATCAAAAGTCCTAGTAAGTTGAAATTTGGTATATACCTGGCTTTTTATATTCTCTCAGATCTATCAAAAGATGGGTCTGATAAAGAAACCGGAAGTGGGTGTATCCACCATTTTTAACAGTTTTTTTAATATAATTTTGAACGTATGTAAATTATTCGAATTATTTTTACAGTTTCTTATAGATTCAATTCTTCCTAACAATTTTTTCAAGTATTTTTTTGTAACATTAACAGTTTATTAGATATTTGATTTATAGTTTAAAGTGAATTCCATGTATAATCATAGGTTCAAATCCTGTCTGCGACGATTTTTTTTAGAAAAAATTACTTATCTTGAAGGAAAAGAAAGATACGTTAAAAAAAACAATTTTTCTTTATATTTATTTGACTTTTTTATATACGGATTTTCAGGGTTGATAAAGCATGTGAAAATTATTAATTTTGCTAATACACTTTGTACCACAGACTTAAGATGGCGGCACAAATCTAAGATTAAGTATATGACATTGGAATCCGAGTGGTAACAAAGTGAAGAAGTAGGCGCCTCTTGTATTATTGCGCATTCCGAGTAGAAAAAAAAGCCACTCAAAACAAATCAAAAACGGTTTTTTGAGTTAACTTTTAAACATTTTAAAAACGTGTGCAATAACAAGTTGGATATAGATTACAATAACCAAATATTTATGGTGTTTTTAAAACTTTTTACTACACCAACACATACCTAAGAACGTCAAACAAACTGAGTGTTTAAACTATAGTTGTCTTCATCATTATTCACTCATAGAAAATCATGTTTTTCCAACTTTGTTAAGTACCGACATCAGCAAACAACAATTTCCTTTTATCACAACGTTTTATAATCAAATCCAATTTCACAAACGAATTTTCTTGAGTTATTCGGTACACTTCTGTAATTAATTTTCTAATTTAAAATGCTCGTTGTTGATAGCTTTGGTTTAAGGTTAAAACCTTCTTGAGTACGATATACAATTGATGAAATAAATGGTCGTTTTTAAGATACGTAAATCAAATTTGTCGAACTACTCCATTTGATCTTTGAAGACTTGAATATTTCTTGCTTAGTTTCTTTTCTTAATAACAATACTAATTATGTACGAATAATTCTTACATACTTATAAATTTACCTTATTTGCTTTAAAAAAAACGTTGTCGATTTCCAGTTACATGTATTCATACATAGCAGATTTTGTTTATCGGTAAAAACTATGACAAGATAAGTAATATTTTAGACTCTAGCAAAAAACTTTAATTTTTGTCGGAAAATTTTTAGACATCTATCAATAGTAAAATTCATTATCACTTATAATATATGTACATATATTTTGTTTTGTATTCCAACTCATAATACAGCAGAAATACGACCGATATGTTGTTAAAGCTTTGTGTTAAAAATATAATAATTACTTATTAGAATGTCTTTAAACTTAATTCTTAAAATGTATCCTTCTTAATCATGATACTTTTAATTGTTTTTTAGTGCTTAAACCACCATAGCTATGTGCGGAAAAATTGCAATGTTGTACATAGGTTTTCAATTTTACATATTCTCTATAATTTTGTTCTATAAGTTAAAAAAATATAAGGCCATATTTGTTTTGCATAAAAAAAGTATTTCGCGTAGGTTTTTGATGTTACCAGGTTGATGGTAACCAGCAACGCCGCTTTAATTAAAAACTAATAACTTAATGTTCAACGTTACTCTAAGAAATACAACAATAAATGTCATTCAAGAACCAAAATGTATTCATTTATTTTCTAAGCCATCATCTTATTTTAATTTCCAAAATTGCTTCTAAATTGGATTTAGGAAATGCCTTTTATCATTGAATAATAAATGTAAGAAGAAATGCAACTTAAGGGGCGATATCGTATCGACTGCTTGGATCGAGATATAGAGGTCGCTACGTTCGTATTGGATCGAGATTTTTCAGTTCTTGCGTGTCTGTCGACTTGTAAACTTCGGAATTGAATTGAAAGTTTTTCTTGGGTTAACATTGCGATACGATTTTTGAAATTCTGGTAGTAGTAATGTTTGTTTGAACTTTTGTTTAGTTTAAGTGTAAATATATTATTGATTTATTTTTAAAATGGGAAAAGTTACAGATCACGGTTGTGTTTATATTAATTGTTAAAATAATAATACCGAAAACAAAGGTACTAGTTTTCTTAAGTTTTATATTAGTGATAAAGTGCGTGCTAAAGAATGTTAGAAAAACTGTGGAAATATAAACATTGCCACAATGGACTTGGAAGATTTAAAACAAAAGAAGATTTGTGAGAAGCATCTTCGTAGATAATGTATAACAACAAAAGGAAATTTTAAACACACTGCAGTTCTTGTTCTACACCTTCAATCAGGTAAATATTTTTAAATTTTTTTTTCTACCAAACGTTTAAAAATAGTTTAAATTAGCATCGGAGAATCTCCTTGTCCGGATTCTTCTTCTTCTTGTTGCACTTAATTGTACAATAACTTAAAATAATTACTGTAAATCAGTAGCTGAGATCGCTATTATTTTCTACGATCAATGATCGCAATCATGGTATTTAGAATTAATTAGTAATCGACTGTTGCTAAAAAGTCGCTCGTGTAAAGTTAGTCATAAATCTAGCCATAAACATTCGATTTTCGTTTTCCGGGATACAATAACGTTTGGAGTATTGAAAATCAACATATCTAAGTATTTTTTAATATTGTTTCTAAACAATAAATTAATTAAAATTTATTCATATTTAGATTAAAAAAAAATACATATTTACAAAAATTCACAGAAAATAGATACTACTGTGATGTTTTTTTTCGACATGACGTGCTATTTGAATTCTGATGCAAACTTACGAACAAAAAGTTTAAAGCATTAATAAACAACATATTAAAAAATAAGTGTCGTTCTTTCGTAAATTAAATGTTTCTATTTGAAATTGACCCTGAAAAGATTGTTGAGTAATTAGTCATAACTCGTGTTGATATTTGTCTCAAACATAAGATTTATGAATTAAAAATAAATTTGCAATTCTTTTCAAATACGTATTGTCATTTGTAGTTAATGCTTATTGTTTTTAACTTCCTGTGTTTTTATGATTTACCTTGGTGTTTATATAAAGCTAGGTTTTTCCCTAAATGCTGAATGTGTGACACAAATTTTACAAACGTTCTTTCCTAGAAGAGTTTTCTAATTCTCTTTGAAAAGAATGCATTGTTAAATTTCTGTAAACAAAAAAAATATAATTCAATGTTTAAATTCATGTTACTTTTTTATTAAAAATCTGTATGTGGTTTAAAATTCTTACGAGGAAAAGAGCAAAGGGGTTATTTACCTACAAAATTTTACGATTTTCCGTGAACTACCTGCATACTTAAAGTTTATTATACATTTATTAAAGTAAATATTATAGTGTTATATTAGTCTTATTTGTTTATGCGACAATTAAAAGTATTAATTTCTTTTCCACAACCGCAATTGTTATTTTATAAGCAATCAATGATTGCGATCGTTATTGTACAGACGCTCGATATCGCGATCATTATTTTGCATAATGATCGATTCATCGTAATTGCATAATCGCTCTGGCCATTGCTTTAAATGTTTTTGTTGATGTTGGCATGTCGAATAAAAATATCGTTTTTGTAAATGTTAGGGCAGCATTTCTGTAGCACCTTGTCTAATAAATACTTAGTTTTTTAAAAATAAAAAATTATAAACAAAATTTTTTATGTTTATTTTAGCATGCTGAAAGCACTTCAATACAAATCCAACAATACATAAAATATTTTTACAATTGTTTAAAAAAAATCGCAAAAATTTTGAAAATACTAATACTAATTGCATTTTCAAAACTTTATTTTTAAAATACTAACAACTTAATTTTTTTTTTACTTTTTGGGCTTATTTAGTATAATTTTTTTCAGAAGCTGTAATTGTTGATATGAACATCAACCTAAGATACTCAAATGTAGTAGTTTCTCAAACATATGGAAGAAAACGTCGATTGTTATTTATGGATGATGATCGTGAAGACGAATAAATTTATTCTTTCTACAGCTCCAGTTCACTAAACGAAGGTATAAGTAGACAAGCAATAATACGTAATTTTTTTAATATATGTTTTATAGTTGAAGATACGTCCTATAATATTTTGAAGATATCGGAACGACCACAGTGTGTTCTCAAATTCGTCAAGCCGTTAAGTTTTGACTAAACTACGCAACATAGTGATACAAATGGATTCTCCGTCAAAAATCCTTTTAAAGGATTAATTGGTCAATTATTCTTTGAGAAATTTAACATTAATTTTAATTTAAAATTATTTAAATTACGAGTCCACTAATAACAAATTCGTTTACATATGTTTCGAGCTTTAAAATAATGATGCTCATCTTCAGAAAATCTACAAAAAATGTTTACAACTTTTTTAAATACAAAAAATGTCATCAACATATCTTTTCCAAAATATTATTTTTTGTAAGAAAATTTGGTGTTCAGAAATATATTTACTTTCTAAATTGTTTAAGAAGATTTCAGTAAAAATAAGTGATAAATTTGATAATCAATTTTTTAAACAAAATCTAGGTTTTTCAATGGGTTCTCCTTTATCGCTTTTCTCAATTTTTTTAAGAAATTAAGTAAAGGTAACGATTTCAAGATTTCTTTTTCTAATGAAATATTTATTTAATTTTTAAGCTACTTAAAGGTAGTAAAAATAAAGCTATTTAAGCTGTATAGTTGTTTCTGAAAGGTGGTTTACAGTTCCTTTAGAGCTTCTTTAAAACTTTGCTAGTACTACAAAGAGCTGTATAAGCCCGATTTTAATGCATTAAAGGAGCTACCTAACAGCAACATAACTGAGGAATTTTTAGCTACTTAAACGCTTCATGGAGGTTTTAGTTTTTTCACAAACCACTTAAAAGTGTTCTAAAGAGTAACTTTAAAAGCTAAAGTAGTTATAAAAAAGCCGGTTTTAGCTGCAATTTGCTCACTGGGAAATTCTTCAATTACTACAGTTCATTTATATTAAAATATCAAATCATTTTTTGTTGAACTAGCAAACCAATTTCAATTACGATTTTAAACTTAAATTTTTTTATATTTGTTTCTAAATTGCACCATCTTCTTTTTTTAAAATAATTAACATTTAACATTTTGTAAAACTTACATTTTTTAATTATCTAGTTACAAATTTTTAGATTTGAGATTGTTCGAAAAAATGTAAGTTAAAAAACTTTTTGTAATCTTAACTTTTATAAGTTTTATAATTTATTATTGGTGGACTGGTAATTTGAATAATTTTAAAAATTGACGAATAATAACAATAAATCCCCATAACAATTTTCTTTTAATTTAATTTCCATTGTTTCAGTTATTTCTATGTTTTCGATTTATATTTTACAAAAATAAATAAATATTTGAATATACATATTTTTTTGTTTTCTTAAATATAAAGCATGATATTGTTTAAGTTTATTTGACATTGAGTTGTGTCATAACAATACAAGCTATTGTTTATGATATTAACCTGTTTTGAACAGGTAAACGGTAAAGTAAACACAAATATAACAAAAGGTTCTAACTGGTACTTCATAAGAAATAAGTAAGTTCGCAAAATAGAAACCACGATTTTGCAGATGGCAGCAGGTCTTAGCCTATTAGTTTATGAAAAGAGGGGGTACAGACGGGTAAAAAAAAGAGAAACAAGAGAGATAAAACTACAGTACGATTTTTAACACACTAGTTGCGCCTCTTCTTAAATTATTACTCAATGCTTTTATTCAACACCAACATGACATTCTCTCAACGAACTGTTAAGACATTTATTAAACGAATCCAATTCGTTTTGTTGTACGCGGACATTTCACGTTCTTGTAGTGATTCTAAAACATTTTTGTGCCAAAATTTAAAACGTTCACTGTTTTTGAAAAAACAAATTTGTAGCGTTTAAAAAACAAGTTTTTTCTACTAGAGATGTGTCACTTTTAGAGAAAAGCGTTGATCAAATTGAGTAATCATTAGTCGATATATAATTGTCATTTTGCTCGTATTTTAGAATTTTTTGGTAATTTATTTGTAAATTTAGCTTGCTGTTGTTGCTGTGTTGCTGTGTTGTGTTTTTGTCGTTGTTGTTATTGTTGTTCCGTTAACGTGCAAAATGCACGGATTCACTTAGGCTAAATTTGCAGAAATGCACCTTGTGCTCGGGCAAGCCTATACATTACGCGCCGCACGCCAATTGTACCATGAAAATGTATTAGTTTCATGGTTGATAAACCGTGTGATTAGAAAATTCGAAAAATTATTATAAACATTTAATGAACATTAACAACTTGCTGCTTAGCTACCGTAATCCATCAACAGATGCAACGTAGAAAACAATTTAATAATCATATTTATAGAACGCACTCAATACTGTACTATGTGATATTGAAATTACAACACCAAAGAAATGGTGGAAATTTTGTTACGAAACTTGTGCAAGAAGGTTTAGCTACTCAAAGGAAGTAAATGATTAAAATTTTAATGGCTTAAATGTGGTAATGGCATATCTAACTTTTTATTTGTTTTTACTACTTTATTATCGTGTGTATTTCGTGTGAATCTTGGTTTCCAGTTGGTAAGAAAATAACCGAATTTTATGCAAGAGAACAGGTCAGCGATCGTGGATAAGAAAACATTACAGTAGATTTCGTCAAGTCCAGGAGTTTTATTCTTAGGCATGATGTTAGTCACTGCGACCAAATTGTCGTTGGTGAATACCCAGTCTTGTCGGAAATTATTATGAAAGAGAGGTCGGGATCTTAATTGACCATGATAGGGGTTGTTCGTCAATGGATCGTCGTCTGGAAATAAAGTAGATACTATTGCTGTAATTTTGTCTTGTTCTAAGATGGTGCATCTGTCGCCGTCTTTGACATTGGAACACGGTTGGTTCGACAGGAACTTCGGGGGGATAACCTGTAAACTAACTAAGGACTCCACCACGCTACACCGGTTCTAGATCTTATGCGTATGCTGTTTAAGCTATGTTGGAAAGAATCAAGGATCATCTTGGTCAACTAATTAATGATAGTGTTTACATATTTGAAATCGTGGCACACTGCACCACGTGAAAGATAAGGGATCCATGCGTTTGAAATCTCGAATTTTTTTAGGAATCGGTATAAGCATAGGTACATTGACGGTTAGATTAAACCGTATCACTCGGTGGGCACTTTCTATCACATCTGGAATAACTTGCCAGTCTTTTGTTTTTTCTGGCTAATCAAAGGGACGCTAAAGTTACACCTATATTTGTTGAACCTAAATGGCTAGCAAAAGTGAAAGATTGATTGAGTTTGTTGACAACACAGAGGTCCCGTCTACCTACGAGGTTCTCCACACATCGGCCTCGTTTGTCAGTTAGCAGGAAGTGCCAAAGTGGCGATTTCGAATTGAAGTCACTTGCTATGATAATAGAAAAGCCTCTTCATTCATCAAGAATTTTGTCTAAGTGTTGGAGATGAATGCGAACATCCTCACTCAGCGGCCAATAAACGCAGACGATTGCCAAAGAAGTGGTTCCAACCGTAATCGTGATTACTGCATTGCAGTCATTTGTCACTACTCTGACGGGTTTCGAACTATTAAAATCAATAGCCGAGTAATACTGCATAAAAGAGGATGCGAAAATCCTGTTAAAAAGTATAGCCGCGCCAGCAAGCTTGTACCCTGAACCTGAACTAAACACGTATGGCTTTTGGGTTAGTAGTATGTCAATATTATGGTCGGAGGATAAACTTTACTTCACTTTACTTGCGCAAACCTTAAAGTTAATTGAGTGTTCTCAACGTCCATAATCATTTTTTAATATTTTGGCGTTGAGTATTTTCAGGTTGGTCTTTGTCTCGTGATTTTCAGCACAATGGTTGCACTGTAAGTCGCTTTTACAGTCGAAGGAGTGATGGCAATATTTCTGACAGTTAAAGCAGCGTGTAACTCGGATATCGTTATTGACACGACACACATTCCAGGCGACGTACACACGACTCGATGCCAAAATGTATCGTCGAACTTCCCGGCGATATGTTAACGTGGTAATAGAATCCCATATTTTTCTATTTCTTTAGCAGTTGGAAGACCTACCTTTCCAGCAGGATAATGCCCGTCCTCACCTAGCAAGACACTCTATGAACCGATTCAAAGAGACCAATGTTAATTTCTTACCATGGTCACCCAGATCTCCTGACCGTTCGCTTATTGAACACGTGTGGGACATTATGGGTAGACGACTGAGAAACTTAGCGCATGCTCTACACACACAGGAGTTTTTTTGGCATAAGTTGCTCAAAAGGAAATGTACCTCTGAGTAGCTAAGCGTTCCTGTCACAAAAATTACACCTCTCTTGGTGTTGCAATTTCAATGTCATAGTGCATATTTGCAATAATGAAATAAATGCAATATTTTTTCTAGGTTCTGATTATTAATGAATTAGAGTACTTATTTAAAATGACGATTTATTGCTTTAAATAATTCATACACCTTTAATTACATTTGAAAGTAATTTTATTTGAAATAAACTTTAGATCAATAAGATATTTTATAACATCGCTTTAATAACAAGTTTAGTCGCTCCAGTTTATTACTAAAAAGTATTTTTCTCAAATCTTTTGGACCCGGCGCAAGCTAACCTTAAAATCATTTATTTTTACTTTCAATAATATCTTTATTATAATTTTATCTACGTTTACTTTCGTCAGGTTAGTGTGATTTTGTCACGCCGTGCTTCATTCTGATGTTTTATTTAATAGTGTACTATTATAAAATATCTTTGTATAACCGTTCACTGAATTGTTGGTTAAGTAAGTAAGTAAGGAACTTTACGGTTTCTGTGTTTACTTTTTATGTCATACGTATACTTTTACATGTAGACGTTTAAATAGTAGTTTTTGTGCTGCCATCATCGCAAACGTCAATATTCGTTCGTTAGTGTAGTTACGTAATGAACGAAAAAAGCTTTAGAGTGGCAAAATGAAAACTAGGAATCCACATAAAATTAAGTGTTCAAAATCAATTAATATATTAGAACGAGTATGCGACAGGTGGAAAAATCATTTTAAAAACCTTGAAATTCAGTTAAAATTGAAGAAAAACGATGTTAAAGTTAATGTCAAATTTGACAGGTTTAGTAATAAATGTAGTGCCAACAGTATATTTCTGTCTATTTTTTTTTATTTTTTCAAAAAAGAATGTAAATTTATAAGAGGCAACACAAAAAATAATGTACATTACTCTCGTCGAAAGAATCATAGCATAACTCACTCACATGCAACGCTCGGCCGTGCGGCCTCGCGTCGCATTAACGTTCTTTATGCTATTTCTTATTTTCGACTCTTGTTACGAAATAGTAGTTTACGTAACAAGAGTCGAAAGTAAGAAACAGCATAACGAACGTTAATGCGACGCAAGGCCGCACGACCGAGCGTTGCATGTGAGTGAGTTATGCTATGATTCTTTCGACGAGAGTAATGTACATTATTTTTTGTGTTGCCTTTTATAAAATTACATTCTTTTTTGAAAAAATTTAAAAAAATCAACAGAAATATAATGTTTGTACTACATTAATTACTAAATCTGTCAAATTTGACATTAACTTTAACATCGTTTTTCTTCAATTTTAACTGAATTTCAAGATTTTTAAAATGATTTTTCTACTTGTCGCATACTCGTTCTAATATATTAATTGACTTTGAACACGTATTTTTGTGTGGATTCCTAGTTTTCATTTGGCACCCTAGAGCTTTTTTTGTTCATTACGTAACTACACTAACGAACGAATATTGACGTTTACGATGTTGGCAACACAAAAATGTCATTTAGTCACCTCATTATATACCTTAAATTTAACCAAAGCGTTCCAAATAATGCTGAAATAATTTATTTTCCAATAAGTACTTATAATTAAACATTTTAACTATCTAAATGTTAATCTACTTACTTAATAAATATATCGGAAGAGTTTAAACATCAAATATCACTGCAATGATTAAATCTAATTAAAATTATAACATTTCTAATAATACTAAAGATATGCGATCATATAGAATTTTAATGGAGACTAATATTTGGTGTTGTATGTAGATAATAAAAATCTTGAAACAGTATTGTCAAATTAAATAGAAATATACGTAACATACACCACAAATACATTCTCTATCCGCCTGCAAAAGATTAAACCACAATTCTTCATCGATTTCCAATTATGATTTTTCTAATGTCTAACAACAACTCAAATTCTAATACTATTCTATATATAGATAAAGAATTGGCGTTTAAATCAACTGCAGAAGTTCAACTAATTTAATAAATATATTGAATCCAGGCACTGATGTATGGAAAACACTTTTTAATCAGTCCAGTGTATATACAATTGCGTGATAACAAACTTGAACATCCATGTATATATGTAATATTTATTTGAACACGAAGCACAATGTATAACTATCAATTAAATATTATTTTATATGGTTAATACAAGCAATTAAGATTAATCATATTGCAAAAAGCTCTAGAATTTCACATTTTAGAGAAACTATAAATTTGCAATTTGTTTAAATACTGAAGGAAGACAAATAAGAATCAGATTAGTACAAAGCTATTTTTGATTATTTCATTTACTAAAAATGTATTAAACAATTTTGAATTACCATTTAAAATAATATTTTCTATAGCTTTTATAACAATTTAAGCAACATTTAGTACAAGCAATTTTAAAAATTAAAAATTCATGTTATTTATATATGTTCTTATAAATGTACTACTTACTATAATATACATTGTACAAAGTTTACTTATAATTGGAGACAACGCAATATCAAAACCTAATTAAAAGTTAGTGATGTGCAATTTAGATATATGTATATATTAATGAAGTTTTACAAAAAATATTTTTTTTAAATACCTGCAACAACGACATCATTCTATCACACAATTTCTTTTCACCCAAATAAATTCTAAATACTTGTGGTAAATACTTGTGCTTGTTACATTATAATATTAATCACCTTTATTTTTGAAGAGCCTTACCATATATATTTTTAGTTTTAGAATATAATTTTTTGTAGTAACGCATCACGACTGCATTACATCAAAAACTGTCTAATAGAACACTATAATTTACAATTATAAAACAATTTTAATATGTTTAATACATCAGTCATGTAAAAATCACACAATATAACAACCTGTATTGATACAATTCGATTTTAAAGAATTAACGAAATAACCTATTATTTTTTACACCGTACTAATCGTCCCAAGTGGGAAACGAGTCTGAACTAACGAAGAGGTTTCTTGCTTCTGCTGCTCTATTGGTATTTGTTGGTGATTTGCTGGGTGAACGGGTGTTTCGGTTTGGTACGTTATATTGCTGTTCTGTTTGGTATTGCTGACTAGTTGGTTGGCTGGTTCGCTTCTGCTCTTCCATTTCTGACCATGCTGTTTGACTCCAGACTTTGTTGGGATCCCATTCCTCAAAAGTCGGTTGATTTTGACTAAAAACGTAAAGTTTATATTTAAAAAAAAGTGAAGTATAATACAAAAACTACAATGTAAGAGTAAGTGAAAACATAATTAAAAAAAAGTAAAAGGGATTAGGCAAAAAAAGTTGAATTCATTTAAACTTAATTATAATGATTATTATACAACACCAGAACAAATAATCGCAGTTTGTTATAATTTCTCACTTATCGTTCAATTATAAATATTTGTAATTTGTAAGTTTATGGCCTTACAAATTTGTAAAAATATCTTTAATTATAAACAACAATGGACAGTTTTTATGACAAATATTTTTTTAAGAAACTAGAAAATTTTGTTAAGGATTTATATGACAAAGCAGAAGAAAATTCTGAAAAAAATCCTAAACCAAAAAAAAACGAAATATGATGGCATAGCCATCTCATGGTGTAAATTTACTATCTGAAGATAGTAATTTGTAAATTGCTATAGAGGTGGAAATGTTAACAAGCTCATTTTATACCTGCGTAATTCAAATAAGTTTTTAATATATTGCATTCAATAACCATAATGTATAACATTATAAAGTAAACAATGTTAATAAAAATGTGAAAACGCTACCAGACAAACTACTGAACGTTTGGTTCTTTTGGGACTCTTCAGCAGTGATAGTACACTCTAATGTACTTGAACTGATTCACTGTGGTGGCATTTTTACATTTGCATTGACATTGTTTATGTTGTGGTTGTTGCCCGAGGTTATGTTTACGCGGGTATATAATCAGTTTGTCAACATTACCACCGCTATAGCAATTTAGAAATTAAAATGTTACATTATTGTATAACTTTTTTTGTATTACTTACGACTAACTTTGTAATAACAATCTATGCTTAAATCAATTACAAAATTGATAGCTTTGAGAATCAGAAGCCTGCAAACCAATTTTTATACACAGACTTAATATTAAAAACATTCCATAAAAACGTTAAATACTCAAAAAAGATGCGATAAAGGTAGTTAAATTTCTAGACCAGAAGCAGAGTAATTTTGTAAATAACTTGATAGGTAGTCGTAAAGTATAACGGATCTAGTACACAAAAAGTGACACTACATATAAATATTACATAACTGTGAATGTAGATGTACGATATCCTAGTATAAGATGTTTTAAGGATAGTATACTTTGGGACACGTAATAGTTTCTTGTCAATCCTGCTATCTAATGGCATTTTGTAGTTTTTTTTTTGGTTTGTTTTTGTAAAATGTACACTAGAAGGCAAGGTAAATTGTTTTCCGTATTTTTTTGTTTGTAAAACAATACGATGTTTTGTAAATCGTCTGCGTTGAGTGTTTAAGCGTTTTAAATATTGTTTAAAAAGCTATAAGTGGAATTTAACCTTTCGTTAGTCGCGCTAGGTCCAGCGGACCTATTTGGTATAATTTTACTTCTATTTCAAAATCATATTGAGATATCACGGTGAATGGTTATGACATCTCAGATGGATCTATGTACAATGAGTTGCCAAATCCGCATCCCGACAGCTACCGTAGTTTTCCGGTGGTTGAGGAATAACGGGACAGGTACATTGTTTAGGTCCGCCCGACCTAGCGCGCTCATTCGCATTAGTGTTCTTCTGTTGCGGTGTTGGTAGTTTTTCGTGACTATTATTAGTGTTTATGAGTTCACTATAGTGAATATTCATATTTGTAGTGATTTTTAGTGTTATAATTGGATAATATAATTTTTGGTGACTACCTCATCACAGAAAAACAATAGTTTTTTTATTTTTTTGGAAAAAAGCGGAAATATGAGTAAACAAGTTTACAATTTGAATGACCCTCAAGATATTGATGAGCTCAATCGTCTTATATAGGTGACTTTGAAGCAAATGTTGTACCTAAGGAAGACTTCGAAGAGTCAGATGAATTGGAAACGGAGGATAATTTGGAATATAAGTCGATTGATTCAGACGCGGATCATGAACATGACGAGGGAGGTATGCTGGAGGTCGAAGAGGAAGAGGAAAGTGATAAGTCAAGTAGTAAGTCAAACTTTATTCCGTTAATATTGAAACGTATGAGTTTACTCTTATATTCGCACTTCTCTAATTTGGACTATCCGTATTTCGATAGTAATCGTATTCAAATCTTTATGAAATTATTACATAGATTATCTCTTAGTTTTATGAAGATTGCACTTGTGTAAAGAGCTGAACTAAATTGACTCCTTCCTATTGTTATAGGCCGAGATGGTACCAAATGGAAAAAAACCCCTTGGAGAGTTACTTAAACGCCCCCGCATAATATATTAGTAAAATTGCCAAGGGTTGTTAAACTGTCAAGAACGAAGTAGATGGATGGCGACTATTTTTCGATGATAGAAAATAGACTTTGCTAGTGGAAAAGATCATTGTTTATATAAATACCCTAAAAAAAAGTTTGTTTGTACAAGAGACTGGAGAGAATTGGATCGAATAGAAATAGAGGCATTTATAGGTCTTCTATATTTAGCGGGCGTTTTTCGGGACGGCCATCAAAATGTCGCAGATTTTTGGTCAACCGATGGCCTCGGTATAGACATATTTAGGACGGCAATGTCGGAAAAAAGAATTAGATTTTTTATCAGATGTCTCCGTTTTGATGATAGAACGACGCGGCAGCAGAGGAGTGCAACAGATAAATTAGCTCCGGTGAGAGAAATTTTTGTCTCTTTCCTTGAAAATTGCAAGTCACATTACCACCTTGGACAGAATGTTACTATCGACGAAATGTTTCCAGCATTCAGAGAACGCTGCAGATTTAGACAGTACATCCCTTCAAAGCCGAGTAAATACGAACACAAAATTTTCTGTCTAAGTGATGCTAAACTTTTCTATACGTATAACATGGAAATTTATTGCGGTCAGCAGCCAGAAGGGCCCTATAGACAGAGTAATTCTGCAGATAGTATCGTACTTAGACTCTCCGAACCAATTTTTAGGACTGGCAGAAATATAACAGCCGATAACTGGTTTACAAGTTTGGACCTCATCAAAAAATTAAAGAAGAAAAAAATATCGTACGTGGGAATTGTGAGAAAAAATAGACGGGCAATACCTCCCTCTTTTGTTTTACCGAAAAATCGGAATCAGTACGACAGTCTCTTCGGATACACAAAAAACGAGACGTTAGTGTCATATGTTCCACGCAAAGGTAAAACCGTTATATTGCTCTTAAGTTACCACACATCTAGTTCTTCGGTGTCAACTGACACAGAGAAAAAGCCAGAAATAATACAGTTTTATAATGACACAACATCAGGTGTGGATATTATTGATAAATTGTGTGCAACTTACAACACAGTACGATACACAAGAAGATGGCCAATGGTAATTTTCTACCACTTGTTATATGTGGCCGGAGTTAACTCCAGAATCATATCTTTAGGAAACGGGATGAAATATACACTTAGACGGAACTACTTAAAGAAATTGATTTAATAACTCCCCAGCTACACAGAAGATCACTAATCCAAAGTTTACCAAACGATTTACAAGTTCTGTTAGAAAAATATAAATCGACACCGTCAGTAAACGTTGAAGAATAGCAAGCAGGACCAAGTACAACGGCTCGAAGCAAAAGAAAATATTGTGGACCTTGTTATAGTGACACCAAAAAACAGTGTAAAACTCAGTACTCACGTGAAAAATGTAAAAAAAATTAGTGTCTTTCATACGAAAAGACTGCCGGGAATGTTTTGAACAAATTTCAGAAGAAGTTGCTACAGACTCTCATTAATATTTCAATTATGCGTTGTGGGGTTGATAAATAATTTTGCCCAGTTTGGCAAAAACATATATTTGTACTATATAAACCATTTATGGCTGCTTTTATTGTTTACTTCTGAACACCTTAAAATGTTTGAAAATGTTGCAGGTAAACATACAACGTGGCTATATCTAAGTATTTTCAAGCTAATTGTGCGAGCTCATTGAAAATGATTACAGTATCATCTCTTGTTCATAAAAATAATGTACTGATTTTTATTGAAAACAGCATTTCATTGATTTTTTTTCATGAAATACTATGTTTCATACAACAGTACTTTTGACAAAACAACGAATTATGCTCAATGAACATTATATCAATTACTATAAATAGGTTACATCATATAACTCGATAGAAAATATCGACATACAGTGCGATTATAACTGTAGGTCCACTGAACCTAGCGCGACTAACCGCGTGACGTTAAGAGGTGCGCCTAATGAAGGGTTAAGTACTAGTCGGCTCAGCACTTTATGGTGAGTAGTCTACAATCTGAAATACGACTACAAACTCAAGAAGTAGTTTTCTTGTGGTGTTCTTTTTTTTTTTAAAGATTTGGTATAATGTGACTCGGTTTCTAGATATTTGCAATTAAAGTTTACAAGCCGGTCCTTACTATCTAAACAAATGGAAAATGCGGTAAATGTTGTAAAATCCGTGAAACGTATTGATGCATTGTGTTCATTATTGTTTTCTTTAACCTTTATGTAAGCGACGTGGTACAAATGTACTAATAGCGTCTTTTAAATCAAAAATTTATATGAACGAGTAAAAATATCAGTGAGGCAAACAAAAATTCAAATTAGTAAATTTTCGGGCTTAAATTTGATACTGTTATATGTCAGTGATGTGGTACATTTGTACCAATTACTCGAATTACGCTTATAGTGTTTTAATTACACGTGTAACAACGAGCCGTAGTGTCGCAGCGACGCGACACATTTTAGTTAGAGAGGGCTGCCTCGCGTAACAAAAGACTACCTTTGACATTAGTCACACACGATATTTAAAATGTAAATGCGTATAAACGAAAATATAATACAAACCAAAACAGTATCTATTAAAAAAAAATAAATTACGATTTGAAAAAACAACATTTCACAACTGAAGTTGAGTGCTAGGCGAAAACCAGATGGTTGCGCAGACCACAAGCCTTTCGTGTTTTTTAGTAGTTTTTGCTTGACCGGCATACATAGCATGTGCTTAAAAACACGCGTTGGATCTTATATCTTGCTGCTGTATTGGTACTATATTGAACAGAAATCAAGGTTCTTTCCAGCATACATTCTATACTAGGATTTCTTGACCGTTCTTCAATGCATAGCATTGCCTGGATCCTTCAAAAAGATACGATGGCTATTGTTGCGTTTTGTAATTAGGGGATTCTTCTCTGAGTATATTGCAAAGCTGGCTTGAGTTTGTTTTGTGGGTTATTTACACTATACGTGTAGTGCATTGCCAACAACAGTATTACACTTTTCATTTTTTTGGGCACGTAGAAGCAAATAGGAATTTTGTCCAAACGAAGACAACAATGGTTTACGTGATTTGTTGACTAACGTTTTTAGAAGAATACAAAATTTATTTCATTTTAGGGTACCCACTATGGAGAGTTTCTACGTTATCAAAAATTGAGATAGCGGCTTCGTCGTGAAGAAGCTATCAGTGTTTTTATATTTTTTCTATAAATCTTGATGCCGCATTTGGCAGACTTAGATAAAATAAATTGGGTATTTCTTGTTAGATTGCGGTAGGGAAAAAGCTGTTCATCAACGGCTAGGCAATCCAATGGTACGTGATAAGGATTCAAATTAGCATTTAGCATAAGCCACAGTTTTGATACTGCCTTCTCAGTTACTGGGCGATTCTGTCTGGTATTTTCATTGTAAAAGCGAATAAATTAGTTTGAATCGGTTGTAAGACATATTTGCTTAGTACAGCGCGTACGCATCTGTTTTCCAAAGTTTAGTAATCTGCTTGTTATTTGAATGGCTAACATCGGCTGTAATCAAAGTACCAAAAAAACCGGATTTGTGTTGCCTTACACATCTTCAACATCAGATGCTTCTGTATCAGCGGCTTCTTTAGACTGCAGGGTTAACTATTCATCGTTTGATTAGTCAGATGGAAATGCTTCTGTTTGTTATTGAATTCGTTTTCTGAATCATTATTCAAAAACTGATTAAGATACTCATGCTGCTGCTCATAATTCCTTCTGTACACAATTGATTACGTAAATTACTCATTTCTAATAAATTCAGCGTTATATTACTTTCAAAATTCAAAGCCTGATATCTTGATTGTTATAAGCAGCCATATTGACGATGTAACAACTTTTATATTATTTCAAAAAAAGGTTAAAATAATTTTCACAATTAAATAAAGCACGTTTTCTTGCGACTAACGTTCAACACCTACTCGTCTAGATTGTGCGACTGTCGTAATACAATATTTAGAGAAGGGACAAAGCAGGGCAGCTTACGCGGCTTTGGCCATAACTTTGGGATACAGCAACGCTAAAAGGCAGGGAGTCTGTCGTTAACCGCATTTGGCTATATTATCTTATACTAGAAGCATAAAAATAAATTGTCGTACATTTATACCATATCACTCACTAACGTATAAGGTTGTGCCCGTTTACACAAGAGTTAATTCTCTATTATCTACAAAATAAATTGTTAATAACATAATTAAAACAGTTACTAATTTTTATTTCTTAGCACTATTGTTGACCTAGCTTAACAAAACGTACTTTGTGTACACGACCACGTTTATTTTTGGTTGTAACCAAAACAAGACTTCAGAACTGAGTTTGACAATTTGCTTTATTTCTGTCTCGATTTTTTCCCGGATTTCTTTCTTCAGTTGATGCTAAGTGTTTCGTGTAAACGTAATCATATTTCATAGTATTTACTTTACATTTTATCTTTATTATATACTGCGAATACAAAGATACACTTTTAATGTACGGTGAGTGTAAATACAACATCCACACCATACGTAGATTGTGTTTTGAGCAATATCCTAAGGAACAATTGCCTTTGATAAACGTTATTTTAATGCGTGTGCAAAGACTTAGAGAAACTGGAAATGTTTTTCCTATTTACGAGGGCCGTGATCGGTCACGAAGTAGCACTAAAGAAATAAGTCGCAAAGTGAATGTGTCCCATGGTACGGTACAACCTGTTTCAAAAAATGATTTTTTGCACCTTTACTATGTTCAACAAGTCTAACAGTTATCCGACGTTTATTTTGAACCGCGACGTGAGTCTTATGAGTGGTTGCAGCAACAAGAAGCTTTAGATCCTGATTTTAGTGCAAAAAAACAATATTATCAGATGCGTGTAGTTTTACACAAAATGGAGTGCTAAATTTTTACAGCACGCATGTTTGGAATGAAGAAAACTCTCATGAAATACAACAAGGTAACTTTCAGCTGCAATTTTCTATTAACGTTTGAGCGAGTAATTTAAGAAATAGGTTATTTGGACCGTTTAGTAGCAAAAAATTACAAAAATACTTGTTTTGCATATTTATTATATTTTTGTGTATTTCATTACTTGAAGTATGACTGAATTACGTAATGTTACCTACATTTAAACATCTAAAAATACGTTATTTTTTATTAACTTTATGCAACGGGTCCGTAATTTACGATTTATTTTGCTAACAATTTTGATTTTTTTTTAAATGTTTTGACATTTTTTGCTTTTAGTTATGCTAAAATTTTACCTGCTAAAACAACAACCCGTTAATCAGATCCAACCTGTATACTATATTGTTAAACGTTAATAATTATAAAGATTGAACAATTAAAGCATTTCATCTTTGCAATGTATGGTTTTGTACCTTAAATGTAAGTGCACAAACCATAATTTTTCTATACAATAAAACTGCTTTAGCGTGTCTTCACAGAATCTTTCATAACAATTTAAAGTTTTATCTATGCAAATACTAAATGGTTTTAGGAATCGATATAAGGAAGCGAGGTTCACATTTTCCTAAGAATTTTTAAATTGGTATTGAAAATCGATTCACAACTTCTTAGTGACCGACGAAACAAGTTTTTACTTAAATGGCGTTGTTAACAAAAAAAATTTTAGATATAACAAATTGTTTACAAATAAATTTTATTGTTCAAAAGTCGTGTGTTGAATCAGTTGGCATCGTCAGTTTTTGAGGATGAAAATAATCGTTCTATAACAGTAAATTTTGAGCGTTACATATAGTACACGTTTCTAATTCCAGAAAGAATTAGACGAAAAGTTACTAATTGGTACTTTGTTGTTCCAACAGCATGAAACAACTGCTCACACAGCAGGGAACTTTATAAAGATACTGCAAGAAACGGCTGTATAATTTTGCAGTTATAAATTAGCCTTGATCTAACTTTCTCAGCTTAGTATATTCTGTTTTTTGGGATATTTAAAGGAAAAGGTTTTTGCAAGTTGTCCTGCAACAATTGAATACCTACCTAAAAAACTGCATTTGACAAGAAATCATACAAAAATGGATAGATGCACAATTTTGTATTCAGAATTGATAGTCTAGTCGACAAGTTTAAAAACGTGTTAATTCTTGAAATAGCTCCTAAAAATATGAGCGATAGCTCATTGCATTTAAAATAACGTCTAGAAAAATGTATTAAAATATTTTTTAGCAGATAAAAAATTGCAAAAGCTATAAACAAATTATGATGGAAAAAAGGCATTTAGTTCTTCGCGAATAACTCAGAAACTATAAATGATAATCAAAATAAAAAAAATCTTAACTAAGAAATTTTTTATGACCTCCGTCATCATTGCAAGCAATAAAAATTGTTTAAATAATTAACACAAAAATATTTTGGTTTTCAGATCCTTTTTTATATGTATACTCAAAAAAATACGCCAAAAATTTTTTAAAAGTGATAATTTTGTTTACACTAATTTTTTTAAGTTGTAAAAAGTGAAAAATCCAAAAAATATTATTAAAATTTTTGTTACGGTATTACTAATTTTATATTGAGGAAAGACAGTTATTAACGTAAAAAAAATGACGCCATTTGTTTATAAATTGTTTATAGACAAATTAACTACATTAATCTTTAAAAAAATAATTTTTTACGATTTTGTTGTCATGAAATTATAATGATGAAAAAATTTTTTTTTTAAAAACAATTCTTAATTTATAATCGTTTATTTATATTTCTAATGTTTAAATAATTAGTTAAGGAGTAATTTTTATCAATACATTGTTGCATATGGTTGTTTCTGTAATTTCTCAAAAAATTATTAAAAAATATTGTGATTGTAAAAATTTGTTTATAACAAATTTTTAAATAAACAAACAATGAAATTGTTGTTAACAACTTTATAGAGGCTTGTCAAAGATGGTTTAAAAAAAATGTCATCAATACAAAAACAGTGATACCATAACAAATATTGAAAATTTTTTTTTAACGTTTTTTGAATTTTTTTGCAGCTTAAAAACATTATTGTAAACAAAATAATCACCTTTAAAAAATATTTTTGACGTGATTTCCATGAGTATATATATAAAAAAGCTCTGAAAACGGAAAAATTTCTGTGTTATATATTTAAACAATTTTCATTGCTTGCAATGATGAAGATTATAAAATTTTTTTTTAATTAACAATCGTCTAACTTATTCAAAAATTAAGTTAGATTAATTTTTCCAATGTAAGCGAAGGTTTCCACGGCCGGGATCTATACTATGATAAGAATGTCTTCCGGGTTTGGACCGTGTCATTGTTGTTGTAACCGAAGTTGCCAACGTTTCGCCCACTTTTCTAAGGTGCTTCATCAGGGCATGAGATAAATCGCAATACTCAAACAAGCAACCGAAATCTAACTAAGAACTTCTCAAAAGTTAGTTTATCAACTTGTGAAACAAGCCAAAATCTAAACTTTGAAAAGGTAAGAAAGAAAACGATAACTTGAAAAAGCAAACGAACATCTAACAAAGTAACTTAAGAAGAAATAGTTTCCGTGTTTTCGATAAATGACTAATGACAGAGAACCAAAGAGGGGATAGCTCGAAACCATGATCGCGATTGAAGTTATTGGGGTGTTTGATGATTTCTATCCTCTCTCGGAATTTCCTGTTGAAAAAGAATGGAGATTTCGCAATCAACGAAACATCATCAAAATCTATCTTGTGACCTGTAGTAAAATGATGTTCAGCGACCCCAGACTTGGAAATATACCGTTTTCTTATACAACGATTTTATCATTTCAAATCTAATGAGCTATTGCTCATATTTTTAGGAGCTATTTTAAGAATTACGTTTTTGAGCTTGTCGACTAGATTATGAAAGTTGTATTCAAGTTGATGGAAGGATGTGATCTCCAAAAATTGAACAAATGTTTAAACCAGTAATAATTCCAAAAGTATTAGCTGTACATTAGTTTAATAAAAGATTTGTTCGCAATTTACTCGACTTAAAAGTGGATAGTTTAATATGGGGAACCCTGTATAAAAATTAAAACAAAAGTTATTATGTTTTATGTAAGCAAGGAGACTATTTTAGTTCTGAATTTACCATTTGTTTGTCTAATATAATAATTACTATCAAATTTTAATTCATAAATACTAAATTTACTTATAATATTAATATGTATTGTTTTTAGTGTTGTTAAGCAAACATTTAAAATTATGCTTAAACAAATGCGAAATGATGATACTGTAATGTTCCAATAAGTAGCTAAAAAAATTAAACCAATGTAACCAAGAGAGCATGCATTTATAATTAATGTTATTAGATAAATGATCTTTATTCTCATTACTAAAATTTTCGATTTTATTAGATAAAAAGAATTATATTGGTAGCTTGAAAGCCAAAATTTTGTAAGTATGTAAATTATTTGAATTATTTTTACAGTTTATTATAGATATAATTCTTCCTAACAATTTATTCAAATAAAATTTTTTCTAACAGCAACAGTTTATTAGATATTTGATTTATAATTGAAAGTGAATTCGAATCCTACCTGCAACGATTTTTTTTAATTTTATATCAAGTTACGTTAAAAATAACAAGTTTTTTCTATATTGTTTTGACTTCTTTATGCACGGAGTGCTGCATCTTCTTTACATTATCTTTGGATGTATCCACGATAACTCTCGAACCAAAAGCCCTAGTAACTTGAAATTTGGTATGGAGCAAGCTTTTCATATTCTCTCGGTTCTATCGAAAGATGAGTCTGACAAAAAACCGAAAGTGGATGTATCCGCCATTTTGAACAGGTTTTCTTATATAATTTTGTACGTATGTAAATTATTTGAATTATTTTTACAGTTTCTTATTGATATAATACTTCCTAACAATTTATTCAAATAAAAAAATTTCTAACATTAACAAATAGTAGATATTTTGTTTAGAATTTAAAATGAATTTACAAATATAATCTAGGTTCGAATCCTGCCTGCGACGATTTTTTTAAGAAAAAAATTTCATATCTTGAAGGGAAAGCAATTTACTTTGAAAATAACAATTTTTACTGATTTATTAAAGGAGAACGCAATATCAAAGCGCACAAATATAGGGGTTAGTCAGCATGACAACATAAGCTTTATTTGACATATTTCAGTTATATATTTAATCAAATCAAGAAAAAATTTTTCAAAAAAATTATAAGACGCTAGGAAGTCAATACAAACGGGTACAAGTCACTTCAAAGTGGTTTTATGACAACATAAATTTATAAAAAAAAACATGTAGACATTCCTTCATCATTCCTTATACGAAAGTCGTATGGTGACCCCACCAGTTTTTTTACATTAGAAAACTAATCGTCAACTTAGAACCTTGCCTAAATTAAACATCATATTTGTTTTACATTTTCATATAAATCTTCTTTTTTGCAAGTCATATTTTAGAATTGTATCTCTTATTTAATTATAAAAAGATTTATTTTTGCTATAAATACAGTAAATTAATAAACAAATAATTAATTATGTTACTTCGAAATCGGAGGTTTGTTTAAGCAAAGTTGTTAATTGTGATATATTTTTTCTGCAACAGTTTTACGTTTTTTTTTTATATGTATTTAGTGGAAAATGCATTTATGTTCCTTGGTTTTAATAGAGCACTATAGGTAACTCAGATTAATGATAAAAGCATTTTTACCTTTTTAAAACCTTTGTTCTTATATGTAGCCTGAAGCAGTGTGGCTTTATGTAAAGTAGTTCTTTGCACAAACGTTTGTTTATTGCTGCTCTAGCAAAGTTTCTTTTATAAAAATTTACAAACAACTAAAACATTAACAAGAGCTGTTATTAAATATTTAATTAAAATAATCAAAAACTTTTTGTTTATAGTGTGTGTGTATATGTTTATACTTTTTTTAAACTAGAACTTTTTGTACTAAAGCAGAATTAGCCATTACCAAGTGTAATACAGAAAAGGCTCATCAAATTTCATAGTTTTTTGTACATAAGATAATATATAGTTTTTATTGTTATGACATTAATAATTTATTATTTTTTTATTATTGTTAAATTTTTCGTTTTTGACACGTTTTTCACATATTTACTAGAAAACAGCTTTAACATTTAAGTATTTTAAGTCGTCTATATAAATAACCTTTTTGTGCTAATAGAGCTTATGGCAGAAAATTAAAATACTTTAAAGACAAATTAGTGCGGATTACTAAAGGATAATAAAATCAAAATAAGTAAATTTAGGTAGAATCTCAGGTTTAGATGTAGCAACAATACATTTGCCCTATTTGACAATTTACATTTAATATTAAATTGATTTGTAAATTTTACTTTACTCTTTATAAAATTTCTAGGTTTGTAAATCAAAATCAAGCTTTAATAAATAGTGTACTTCCTGAATAAAAAATTAAAAATAAATAAATTGGATATTTATCAAAATATTTTCACCTAAAAAACCTAGGTAATGTAATGATTTGTTAAAAAATATTTGAGAAGTGAAACATTCTTTACATTTGCCTCATTTTTATAAAAAAAATTACTGAAACGATATAACTATCTAAATATCTTGTAGTAAAGAGCATTTTACTAAATTCAATAAAAGTATGAAACAGATGCGTTTTACGTGGCCGATAATGCCGTCTGGATAAAGTACGTGCTTAATTGAATTTTCGTGAGTGTTGTAAAATAATATTCATTGTTATTGTATCAAACGTTTAAAGTCTATTTCTGTTTGAGATAAATTATAAATTTGTACAATAAAAGGTCACTGTTACATTGTTACTTACATGTTTGTGTTTTTTTAAATAATATTTTTATTTAAAGGGCAACAGCTCAAAAATGATTTAATTTAAAATTATTTTGTACAAAAAATGACATTTTGGGATGCTACTAATTTCTATAACTGTACCAAAAGTAAATCATTTTTGTACAATACTCTATTTCATCTAAAGAGGTAGTAAAGGAAACAAATAGTAATTTACGTACCAAGCGTCGAAAGTAAAACATAGTATAACGAACGTTATTGCGACGCGAGACCGCACTGTTTAGCGTTGCATGTGAGTGAGTTGTCCTATTAAACTTCCGGTTTCATAATAACACATATCACTTCAATGTTTTTTTTAACTAAAAATTTATTAAATTGCCATCGATTAGTTCTCACAAAAAGCACTTTAAAACAAGTTGACAATATTGAACTTTTATTTTAATGTCTAATATGTGCTAATTTGTTAACAATTTGTAATTTGAAAAATGAATATTTTAGGTTAAAGTGACTTTAAAATTTAAAACCGGCAGAAAATCTGTAAAATTTGACATTGACTTTTAACATTAATTTGTTTTTCAATTTTAATTGAATTTTAAGATTTTTTAAATGACTTTTTAACTTGTTACATACCTGTTCTAATATAATGATTGACTTTAAACACTTAGTTTTATGTAAATTTATATTTTTTCTTTTGCCGTTCTAGAACTTTTTTTCGCCCATTACGTAACTACACTCACGAAAGAATATTGACTTAGGCGATGTTGTCAGCACAAAACTTTACTTTACCGTATTTAAAATAATAATAATTGGTTAGATTAGTGAATTGTATTAGCATTTTGTATTTCATAGCTGTGATATTGTCAATTCAGTTCTGTGATTTTTGTGTTTACTTTTTGTTTAGATTATAATTTTTTCCCCACCTTTACTTCTTATTAAAAATTTGTAGTTTTTTTCCATACTTGTAACACTTTTTTGTCTATTTTTTTACGTTTACAATTTATTTTCACATTATTTTTTACCAATTGAGTAGAACAATTACATCTGCGACAGTATGTGTTATTTGTGTAATTAATTTTTTAATGTCAAATTTAAAATTAATAAAACAATTACTAACTTAACTAGTCGTATATTTTTTTAATAAAGTATAAAGAAAATGCACTAAATAAAAAAATACAAATTTTTAGTAACTTTTCATATTATTTTCTTTACTTATTCATTTAAGTTTTGCTTATTTTGTAATTAATTGAAGAAATTTTCTTTGTTTTAAATAAACTATTTAATTTTGTTAGCATGACTGTATACATTGTATATTATAATTTAAAATGCAGACATTAACTTGAGAACCTCAAAAAGATTAATTGTGAACGACTTGGTGTAAAACAGTTTTCTTTTAGATATTCAACTTACGTTGAACAATTTAAACTTACCGCTAAGAAATAATACTAAGATAACTAATTTCTGGCAATCACGTCTGTGCACCATTTAAAACAGTGGAGAATAAGTAATGTGTCGTGAAAGTGCAATTAAAAATGTTATATGCCAAAGTGTTGAAAACTAAGGTAGAAAATTATTAGTTTCAGTAGACATTCAGCTAATTTTTATGTACCTACCTAACCTTACAAAACTATAACAGTTTCACATGTCTGTAGATTTCGTATCAATAAAACCTAATTATGTGCAGCTGGGACATGTTTGCTCCATACGGCCGAAGCTGCCCCATGTTACGTTTCTGAAAGTAACCATTGTCACTTGTAGTTATAGTCTTGATCATCTCGTCACATATTTATGAATTAATGACAGACACGGTAACACCAGATGACAATGACTATGAATACTTTTTTTGTTGTTTGCAAAATGGTGCAAACATAAAAAAGGCTCATATGACCAGAAATTCCGAGTAATGTATTGAAAAATGCAATACGAAATGTTATCAGCAAGACTATGTCTATGTATGTATGTATGAGCTGCTGTTATTATATTAGTATACCAAAATCTACTATCTTTGATAGTGTCGTCAAAGCTAAAATCAGACTGAACGACAACGCCAGCGATTTAGGAAGGTGACAATGCAACATAAGAGACCCGTGTATCAAAATATGAGAACGCCAAGCACAGTAAGAATGGCATCTTATCTTCAATTTAATATCTGATTGCGTTATAATGTTCAATAATGTTATAAAAACTAATTTTGTATACTTTATTATTTTTTTTAAAGAATGCAGTTTTAAAAAAATTAAACTTGCCCGAAACTGCCCCGGGTATACAGTTCCTCATAATGGAACAGTTCCAAAAAAATTATTTATTTTACAAAAAAAATTTTTTTAATAATTTATTACTTTTATTTAAATTTGAGCAAAAAATATTAATTAAACATACTATAACGTTTGCAAATCTTTATATCCAAAATCAAAAAATACCGTAGAGCGGAGCTAAATAAACCACTGAGGATGAAGGCAGCCAAACACGTATTAATGAATAATTTCTGCCATTGATATGTCAACTCAGTTTAACTACTATACCTCATTTGGAAAACCCTTTTTAATCAATATTAAATAGACCACCAACGAATGTACTTGCCAAAATTTATTATTTCATATTTCACGGGAAACTAATACCAGAGGTAAGTGTTTTCATATTCTGTGTTATAGAATTTGTAGGTATAATACTCTAATTCATATCATCTATGTTTGTTCTTAGAGATGTATTGTTAAAATTTTAATATTTATTTTAATTTAAAAAAATGTTTGTTTTGTGGTTTCTACATTAATAAATTCAGTCTTCAGAAATAGTACGAAAGTACAAGAGACAGCTGGAAAAAGTTTCAAACTGTAATTATTCTGAAGAAACCTTGATGGCAACTGTAACATAAGCTAAACTGGGTACGTTGTTATTAAAAAAAATGTTGAAAAGTACTAAATATCTAGAAGTACTTTAAAAAGGAAAATCCAAAAAAATATAGCAGACATATTATCCGAACATAGAGAAAGTGAATTGATAAAGGAACTAAAAATGTGTGCCAGCTGGAGTTTTCCTACAATTAGACGGCAAAAAAAAGTTAAACACTTACATGCTAGGAACGGATTCCATAAATCTGTTTTTAAAGCAGCATTCTCTATTGACTGTTCGGTTGGGAAAAAATATAAAAAGATGTCGAGCCAAAGTAGACAAAGACGCAATAAACAATTATTTTGACAATTTAGAAAATTTGCTTCAAAATATAGAACCATCAATTGTAAACTATGACGAAACAAAATTCTTTAACGAACCCGGGAAACAAAGAGTTTTAGTTAAAAGAAAAAAGGTTTTTAAAGATTGGTTTGCATTATCTATCTTAAAAGACAGCCGTCTCTAAAGCTTTTATTAGGAGACAATTTATTTAGCCATGTTGCCCAAAAAGTTATCGAAGAATGTAGCAGAAATGACATTCGGTTCACTCTTTTTCTCCCCAACTCCACTCATATGTGTCATACTAGAAGCTTGTAGCAGGATTCTTCTGCAACTGAAACGTAATGAAAGAGCTTTTGTCTTAGTTGATCCTGCAATGGTATTGACAATGCTTTTGTCGCTGTATACTTTGAGTCAAAAAAAAGTTTCAGACTATCATGGAACTACTGCTGTAGTTTGAGTCGACGCCGTTTTCTTGCCTTTTCTCGGAGAAGTTCTAGTTTTTCATCTTTGGTTTGCGATGTTATAGTCATTTAATCATCTTGCTGTCTTCTTACACTCCTCGTAAATTGCCTAATAATAATATTGAAATTACAAATTCGGAACTTTGTCTTTGTTCCCGATTGTTATCTTCATCATCAGTTAAAATTTGAAACATATTTTCGTTTTCAGCAGCAACAGCAATTTGTGAGTCATTAAGAAGAGATCGCTTTTACAAGAAATGTTAGTACTTCTGGACCGATCCGTCATATAAGGAATTAAAAAACTCATCTGTTCCGAAAAACATCCAAGATTTGATCTTTGTCGCCACATCACAATTTTTGTCGGTTTTGGAATTTTTTAGAGAGCATCTATAGCCGTAAATTTAATAGTTTTATCACAAAGTAACAAGCGTCAAAATCAATTCGCTTTAAGCGCATATCAAAAATATGATAACATTTTCCAGCAGTTTTTGACTATTTCGCGGTAGTTTTGGTACGCTCTATATATGTCAAAATAGACCATACCGAAAAGATTTCTTTTTTATATATTTAACTACTGCGTTATGCCTTATGTTAAAGAAGTATGTAGCGCACTGCAACTACAACCAAAATGTTTGCCAAACTTACTGAGGAAGATTTACAATAAACAGCGTCTGAATTTAAGAAAAAAAAATAGATAGATAGAAAGCATGTGACAATAAAATTTAAACAAAATTTGTATTGGGTGATATTTACTTGTTTTGACGTCTTTTTAATTTAGTGTACGATTTGCACACCGAGACTTGCGACCCGTTTGTTGAATCAAACTGAGTTAGTCGCTTGCCTTTAAGTTACAAAAAAATTCTCGTAACAAAGCATTGTCAGAGTAGATACCAATTTATCACAAAAACACGTTTAAGCCCGTTATGTTAAGTCTTTGTGTTTCAAATGATTGAGGGCAAGTTAATTCTAAGTTTTTTTTTCATTTTTTATTATGTGAAGCTATATTTGGCCACTTACTATATGTCTTCTAAAAAACATTTTTGATGTCTGAACCTACTTCCTCTTCCCGTAATTATTGCAAATGTATTTTCTAGAATAAAAATTATAAGTATAGTCTTATTTAATTTTTGAATAATACAAAAAGTAACTAAAAAATATGTTTGTAGAAGATTATTTAAAAATTTATATATTTTTACAAGATACTGCAATAAAATAATTTTTGATAGTTAGTTGCTTTCTTTATTAATACTGCTACTTTACTTTTGATGTTGTTTATAGTACTATTAAATATTTAAAACTAAAACAAGAGCCTATAATAACAGAAATTTACAATAAAAACAATGTAACAAAAACAATTTTTCCATCTATATATTCTATAGTTCTATAATCTTTATGCTGGTAAAATCTTATCATACCAAGCTCAGTCTAAAATAAAATTTGTCTACATAAAGATTTATTAAGATTATTTTTAAATGTAGACGTATTTGTCAATCTCAAAAGACTAATAATTGCTAGGTACCAATAGATACGCCACTAACGGAGTAGGTGATGATGTGGGAATAAGCGCTATAAAGTTGCAGAGGATGGACGCGGAGTAGTACTCACGAGGCGAGCATCAGAGATAAACGATTTATTGTAAAGTTATATTTTTAGTCATAAACTGTACCATTATTGCTGTAATGTGTTGTTAAATAACGTAGTGCTATCGTATGTATTAACTGCGAATTTCTGTCATAATACTAGTAATAATACTTACCTGTAATCACTGACTGGCGCAGAAGAAGGAGGATACTTTGGTTCAGAATATTGATCAATCTTTTCGTGGTCTGTTACAGTGAGTTCTATATTTTGATCTGCATCACCTTCTAAAGTGCTGTGTTTGATCCCATAGTAGAAGTACATAATAAAACCTAAACCGTATAATTTTTATGTTAGTAAACATTCACATATAATGTATATTTTACCCAAAGTCATCCAAATTGTAAATCTGACTAAAGTTAAAATTGATAGTTTAAAAATAAGGTAAATGTTTACAGTAACTGCAATGGCAGGTACAAACGGCAGTCCTGGCGTCATAAACATTAATGTATTTCTAAAATCATATAGTTTTTAAGTTATATGTACAATAGGTACAACAAACCTATTTTGTGGTTTTCTTGAAATTGCCAGTAAAACTCCTATAATAGCAAATAAAAATACAAAGAAAAAGAATGTAGTAGCACCAGTCATATTATGCATGCCACAAACAATAATGAGATCAAATGTAATAATGAGCAAATATAATATTCCCACCATTTTCATTACAAACATTCCAGATTCTTCAGTTGGCGGTCCAGTATCAACCCATGGAAAAATTGCTGGACACAGATATGTAGCTGCCTAAAATAAAATATAAAGTAGATTTAAAAAAAAATTGCTACAACAAAATACTTGTAATCTACGTCCTATATATCCTAAACTAGGCCCTACAGTAGCGCCTACAACGCCACCTGTGCTAGCTGCACTACTTGCACCATGTAATGTACCTAAAAGAAAAAAACATAAAGCAAATAAATATAATTCAAAGGTTTTACCATAAAATTTGTTTTCAGTTCGATCCGATACTAAGAATTGGTCGTCTCGCATAGAAAAATCTTCTTCGGGTTCATCTCCAGGTAATGTATCATCACTGTCGGGCGAGCTTGTAGTAAACAAAACAATTATTTTTTTATATGAAAAAATAAGAGTATATACCTGCGAGTAACTCGTCTCACCATTACTCGTTGCATTGTTTGATTTGGAAGAGGAGATGGGGCAGGAGTAATTTGAATGTCCAAATTTGTATCAAGAGCGTGTTTTAATGCGTCTGGGTGTAGTTGATTACTATATAGTGTTTGGCCATTTGGAACTTGAGCAAGTGTTTCTTTAGTAGGCGAACCTCGAATTGGAGTTCTTAAGCTTTGCGGTAATAGCTCCACTAAATTGGTAGAATGCGGTTGATATCGTAATATTAAAACGCAGGTAGAAACTAATGTATATGCAAGTAGAGTGCCTGCAACGTTTTCTGGTAATACTTTTAAATTCACTTGAAAGTGTATTTTGTTACCAATAGACATCATTTGCACTAACACTTCTAATTGTACTAACAGCGCGGCTAATGATGCAGCTAAACCACTAGTAAACGTTGCTATAGTGGGCGTTCCAGTACTTGGCCATACTTGGGATAATGTTCTAGAAATAATATTAATAGTTGAAATATTTACAAAGAATAAAAATATACTTAAAAATAAGCCCGTCTTGTGCCATAGCGTACACAATTCGAGGCATTGGAAACATAGATCCAAACATGCTAACGGTGAGTCCAGCAAGTGCACCAACTGCTACAATATATCTGCAGTTGTATGCTCCTACTTGACCAAACATTTTAACTAATGCAGAATCTTGATCTACTTCAGTGTATGGAACTAAAACATATAGTTTGTAAGACTAGATAAAAATTTAATATTGACAAATCGTTACCTATTAGGGTTAACACCATAGAACTAGTAACGTAAGCTGTTAAAATAATAATTAAGCTAACCATAATAGCCATCGGAATAGATTTTTTAGGATTATTTGCTTCTTCTCCAGTAGTTGCTATAATATCAAATCCAATAAAGGCATAAAAACAAGTGGCTGCGCCAGTAAATACCTGCAAACAACATTATAAGATGGAATTTATTAATAAAAAACTGTTAATTACCCCTGACCATCCGTAAGGAAGAAAGCCATCATGTTCTGACCAATTTTCAGTGTTGATGTAAAACATTCCCGCTCCCATAATGAACACCCAGACAGCTAAATTTATCGCGTTTAACACATTATTAAATATAAGAGATTTTTTTACACCAGCTGCTAATAAAAGCATCATTAATAATGTTATAACAAAGGCTAAGAAATCTGGAGGCCTTCCTAAAATAGTACTATGGATTATAAATGCGTTTTAACATGTTTTGGTTAGATTACCAAACATTGTTCCAACGCTTCCGGCAATGGCTTGACTAATGGCACCGTTTGATAAAGCATTAAGGCAGGCGCTTAAAGCGCAAGCACAGGCACTAGTACCGATAAGATACTCTAGTATCATATTCCATCCTATAATAAATGCAAGAAATTCTCCAACTGTTACATACGAGTACATATACGCTGAACCGGTGGTATGCGGTACTCTAACTCCAAATTCAGCATAACACGCCCCTAGAAGTTATAATTATGCAAGGCAAAATATTAGAATATTGACACTTACCGGAAAAAATACTTGCTACTGCAGCTATAATAAAACTAAATACAACCCCAGGTCCTGCAAAATTTTTCGCTACCATCCCCGCAACTAGATACATTCCAGTGCCAACACAGCTTCCAACGCCAAGCGACGTCAGATCTAAAGTTGTTAAACATTTCTGAAATAAAAATACTTATATTAGATTTTTTATGCTAAATCTGTTTGTAATTAAAAATGTATAAAAACATTTTTTAGATTAAACTGCTTACTCAAAAATAATTGTTACGTATAGAGTAAATAACAGGGCCAATTCGATTTCAAAATTATACAACTAACATTGACTAGTTCAATAAAAACATATGAATTATTATTGTAAATAACAATAGAAATGGGTGTATATTTATCTAGAATCACTTTAAAATAAATTTGAGTTTTAGCTACATTTATGAAACATCTATAGCGGTATATTATTCACTGGTAACAAATTGAAACGCCCGCCGTACTCAATTTAGTACACTTGTGTTGAACATGCTCTGCCATCTGGAAGGCAATATTTTTATTATTTAATTATATTTAATTATTTAATTGTGTACTTTCGTCTTACTTTTGACGATTTACATTTTCTTTGTGAATAATGTAGCTATTTATTCCGGCAACATCCAAGCATGTATAAAAAATTGTTAACGGCTAGCCACGCCTAACGCTTGCCACAGAATAATAAATAAAAGTGTTTATCTGATCTATCACATCAACTCCACACTGTGCTTGGCGATATAGAACTGTATTATTTTGGGAAAATTTTTGGTCGATGTAGAGTCTACATTGACATCGAATTGCATAGTGGATGCACAAGGAACTACTTTTAATTTATTTCTATTGGGTTTATACAAAACTAGTGTTATTTTTTTTAGAAAAACCAAGCACTGATGTATCTTGTAATGTTAGTTTCGTTTTCATAAATAATGGCAATTTTCTCTCTTGTTCCTTCTATAACCATCTAAAATCTAAACAAAAACAGAAAGAGAAATATCATCATTTTTGAAAGTGTAATGAAAGGGCGTAATCAATCTATAACGCCCTCTCATTATGCTTCGGTTGTTATGTATATGCTTATGTTTCGCCGGACCCCAAATTGGGGTTTGATAATCCAATTACCAGGTCGTATGGTTTATTGCTGAAGTCGTACATTCTTTTTTATTTGCTTGGCAGCCTAAATTTCCATATTATATATGTGTAAAAAGAGTTTGCATTAACTAGCTCACACTTTGCCAATTTTGATAGGATATATTGATGAAACAAAACATCGTCCCTTAAAAAGTTGGAGCATTTCAACTATCGTGGTATATTCATTCATTCTATAATATTTCATACATTTTACCGCAATTACACCAAAGCAGCTACGTATAGATGCTCTTTTATAGTATTATTGTTTTTATTCCCTCGTGTTTACATCATCTAATAACAAAAGAAATCAAAATATGTTCATTCTCATTGCCGATGGAAATAACTCTATGCTAGTAACATTGTTTACTTATAATGGTTTAAGGTTTGAATGCCGTTTTTGATAAATAACAACTCCAACAAGTGCTTTCGATTGTATTGTTGGTCCTGAAAACTTTTTTGTGTTTGGGGTTTTTAGCAATACCATGTGGCATCATATGCTAAATTGTAGATTTATTTTTTTTAAGAACCAGTTGTACAATCACGATTTAAACTACGGCTGAATCAACCTTGCATTAATTAGAAAATACTGTCATAATATAGTCTGTTGGTTTTGTGTTAACAGAGCATATTATGCAATTAAATGACGATTTTTCATTACTTGTAGTTGTTATTTCCGTTATTTATTCTGGACAATCATCAAAATCACTAAAATAGTCTATATCAGAATTTCAATTATTTTTGTCATTAATTATTTATCCCAATATAATTCACAGTTTTCTTCTAGCGTCATCCCCGTAATTAACCTGCTTCTAAACCAGTGGTTCCTAAAGTGGTCATTACAGATTGCTATGGGTTTCTGGGATCATTAAGGGAAGTTAGAATAAATAACAGTGAATAAATTATTAGCGATTTTAACGTCTTAAGTAAAATATAAATATAGACAGTTGCATCAGATACAAGTACTAACAGGCATCGCGGTGAGTCAGGCCTACCTATATAAGTTTATACAGGAACGCAATAGAGCCGATACCTTCACCAACTAGTCTATAATATGAACTATAAAAGAGTCGTGCATCTAATCAACAATGCAGTTCAGTGTTATGCGTGATGTGAAGTGCATACAACAAATTTTTCTAGTCTTGGACAAAAAGATGTATAATTTTTTGTATTGTTAACGCAGATAGCGTACTTTAGTTACGTAAGTATATTTGAATAAAATAGATATATTTTTTTAATATAAACTTATTTATGCAGTTATACACTTGTTTAAGTTGATTGAAAAATTATATATTACAGTTATCAGTACAGTAATCCCATAACATTTATTAAGGATTTTTTGATTGTAAGTTTTTCTAACACAGATGTGTTTCTAATGAATATATTACTAATGATTCTGTAATAGTTATTTACGTAACAAGGGTCAAAAGTAAGGCGTAGCATAATGAACGTTAATGTGACGCGAGACCGAGCGTTGCATGTGAGTTATGCTATTATACTTTCGACGAGAGTAACGTATTTTTTGTGTTGCTTTTTGTAAATCTACTAGAAACATAATGTTGGTACTACATTTATTACTAAATCTGTCAAATTTAACATTAACTTTAACATCGTTTTTTTTTTTTGAATTTTAACTCATTTTCAGTCTTTTAACTGACTTTCCTGCGTGTCGCATACTTGTTCTAATATAATAATTGACTTTGAACACTTAGTTTTATGTGGATTTCTAGTTTTCATTTAGCCACCCTAGCGCTTTTTTCGCCCATTACGTAACTAAACTAACAAACGGATATTGACGTTTGCGATGTTGGCAGCACAAAAAATAAGTGAAACATATGGGGTTTTACAATTTAATATAATGCACCCTAAAATAGCTTACTATTTTTATTTTTGTTTATTTTGTTTATTTCTGCGAATAACCAAATTCGGGAATGTTTGGAATTATTGTATAGTACTGTATTATATTCTGTTTATTAATTAATTTTTGAATTATTTATTTTTCTTGAAAAATTAATTGGTAGAAAAAGAGTACCTACACAATATGTGACATTTACAAAAATTTTATGGTTACATCTGAAATAATTAATTCAAGAGAAGTTACATTGCAGAATTTTATTTAAAAAATTATTATAATTAACAGTAGTTTGTTGCAAATAAAAATTTTGACATATATATTTTCCTATATCTTTTTGGGTCCTTTTTTCTCAGATAACAGTATGACACACCAGAAATGGTACTTTATCTATGTGTCTTCTATGTAATAAACTGATGTCAAATGATTTAATGAAACCTAAAATAAGAGTTTAACGTTTTTTTCAAGCAATCAAAAAAAAAAAAAATTTGAAGACATCGACATTATAAGAACTCATAGAGACAACATCTAAAAGAGATGACGATGGACTGCGAGCTTCTTATATTTTTTTAATGATTGCAAAGTTCGGAAAGCCGCACACTATTTGCGAAGATCTTATTCTATCAGTTGTAAATGAACTAATACCAACTTTCGATATTATAAAAAGAATTTCACTGAGTAATAATGCTGCACGTAAAAGGATCCATAAAATGGCTCAGTGTGTAAAAATCTTTTTATGTGACTACTTAAATCGACATTATTTAGTCGCCAAAAATTTAGTGAACGTTTGCATGAATCACTACATTATGTCATTAGAGCAGTTAATAAAATTGAAACGAATGGCTTAAATGAGAGATTACTTGCTCAACTTTGTTTGGAAAATGATGATGACAATAATCGTTTACAAATCAACACAGAAGTACGTTGGCTATCTAAAAGTGCATATTTGGATTGCTTCTATTTGTTCTTTAATTCAGTGTTGAAATTTCTGGAGAGTAAAAACAATGATTTGCGGCACAATTTAATTATCTCAAAAAATGACATTGTTTATATGACTGATTTATTTGCCGGATTCAACGAGTCTAATTTGAAACTACAAAATAACATATCAAATTTAATCAAAACTGAAAGTGTAATACCTGCGTTTGTTGCAAAACTTTTGTTATACAAACAAGACTTTGGAGGAGAAAGATATTCTCACTAAGATAAGAATGTCTTACGGGTTTGGACCGTGTCATTGTTGTAACCGAAGTTGCAACTTTCAAACCCAAAAGACATTCTTATCTTAGTATAGACTCCGGCCGTGGACGTCTTCGCTATTACAAGATATTCTCTGTTTCCAAATCTTTCAAAATTACAAAATAGAGATAAATATTTGTTTGTTTATTGTCAACACTTAACGGCGCTTCATTTGGACCTTAACCAAAGACATTTTTCACTTGGATATTCCCGACTGGGTGTTAAAACCTTTTGCAAGTAGGTAAATTCAGAGCACAAATACAGACGAATACATACTAATACAAGAGAATCTTGTTGAATTTTCCACAAATGAAGCTCAAACCAATGTTTAAACAAGAATACGTCAAACTTCTGGTTACAAAAACAAATCCCAATTTTATATCCAGCATTATGAGTTATTGTACAGAAGCTGTTAATTGCGTTTCTGTCTTTCTATTTAGTAGAACGTGGATTCAGTGCCGTTATGAGCCTCATCACAAAAAAAACCGACTAGAAATTAGTTTTTGTGAGGATTTGCGACTGGTACTCACAAACATTGAGCCGGCCCAAGTCATTAAAACTTTTTTTTTTGTATTTTAAAACAAAAGTTACAATTTCAATAAATACTTCTTTAACAAAATGTCTTATTCATAACTTATTTATACGTCACCATTTACTCTTAAAGCCATCAAAGTTAAATTTGTAATTTTTCTATTATGTATTCATGCTGTTTTGACTACCAAAAGGAGTCCGTGAGTCAAAAGAGTTTGGGAACTACTACATTATTGTTACTAGGTATCCACTCCGCTTGAACAATAAATCTCATCGAAATAATTGTTCATGTCAAGTTCCGGTTGCTGCTAGGCATGAAAATGTTCTCAGAGAAGATTCAGAAGCAACTGCGATGTGATGTATGTCATTTTTGTATTAGGTAGCGCTCTAAAAAATGTTTTGTTACTATTTGAATAGAAGTGTTTGAAAAATTGCTAAACACAATAAAATTGTTTTCATGGCGTGTTTTTTTCTTTCTTTTAATAAAGTATAGCTATGGGAATAATCTTGGCAAATACGTTTAGTCAAAGGTAGTAATTGATTAAAATTTCAAAAAAATTAAACAATAGATAAAAGGATTTTTTTAATTAATAATGTGTTTTACTACCCCTATTAGTTTCACATTCTCGCACCTTTCTTGGCATGGATTCCACCAGGTCGCCAATTTTTTCTTAAGGTATTGCATCCCAAGCAATCTGTAATTCATGCCGGAGAGCTTCTAGTGCCTGTAGAGCAATGGCAAATTTTTGAGTTGAGTTTTTTACCGATTATGTCCCATACATGTTTGATAGGCGATACGTCGAGAGATCTGGTTGACCACGGCAAGGTGTCTTCCAGCTCCTGCAGGAATAGTAAGATATTGGGTTCTACCACTTCATCAACATACCGGCGTGCATTTATATTGTCTCGGTAAATACTAACTGCAACTTAATTTCATAAATCGGGATTCGCCACTGAAGACCACTCTATGCCATTTCACGTCTCAATTCAGTTGCAAGGTACACCATTTTAAACGTTGTCGATGACGAGCCGTAAGCGGAAGCACAAGGATAGGACTGCAAGCCAAAAGATTCAATTTGACAGTAAATTGTACAAAGGGTTACAGGATGTTCTTTTTTTTAAAACCATTGACCGGTTATCGATCTTGTACTTGATGTAATTAATCAAAGATAACGATCCTGGACTACATTTGTTTGTCTTGGCCGTCCACTTCTTCGCCTACGACGTTCTTGACCTTCTCTAGACCATGCTTGATAACACCGTACTACAGAGGATTAGTTATGGTTAAGATGATTAGCAATTTTTATGAATGAAAAACCACTTTCACGTAAGCTAATAACGCGACCTTTGTTGAATTCATTAAGTTGTCGATAGTTTTCACGTTGCTACATTCAATCGTAGCCTTAAAAAAAAATAAATAATTGCAACCAAAAACAATACCAAAATCAATTTAATCTCTTAAGAAATATACCCAATAATTTTAATTGTAACAACAAGTAAAACGTCAATTTTTTTTTAAATTAAATTTTAATTTGGTTCAAAAATTCTTACGCCTTCTTGGTGTTTTTATTCATAAAGTATAATGTCTATAAATACTATAAATAAATGTGTTTTGTAACACTCATTATTAACCTAGTGCAAATGTACTAACTTGAATACGGCGCCATATGTTATTCCTAAAAATCAAAGGTGCAATTTCTTAAACTTATATTATTTCTTATTTGTGTGGGTTAGTATACATTTTGTTGTTTGTTTTCAAATTTCACTTTGTTTTTATTAATAACAAGTTTGTGTTATTATAAATGTCTGTTCTTGTATAAATCAAATTAAACTAAAAGAATTTTATCAAATTTGTAAATATAGAGTCCCTAATACAGTTTTTTTACTACATCAGAATTTTTTTTTACTTTCAAAACTGTCGAAGAGAACCTGATGCAATGGTTGGCAATAAGCTCTGCGTTTGCTAAGTATAAATACAACACAAATTTTAAATAAACTTTTGCCAATGCATTAATTGTAGCAGGTTGAAAATTACATTTTTGATTCATATAAAGTAAAAAAATCTGTCTTGTAGGGAAATATGTATTAGTGTTCTGTACAACGCCGGTTTATAAATTCGAAAAAACATAGCATACACTTTTATTCTTAGTGTATCTTTCAATAATTAAAAGTTTATTACTAATATTATCTAATGCACATTTTCTAAAAACTAAAGGATTTACTCTTCAGAAAACGAGTGTGATTACTATATATTTTTTATACATTTTTGCAGCAGCTGTCAGCATTGAATACATCGACAATATATTTTAAACGCATTTTATTTACTTCACTCAAACTCAAACTTTGCTCACACGGTTAAACATTATTTCGTGGATAAAACACAAGAACTATTACATAGTAAATTCGCACAAACTACAATATACATTATATAACAAAAAACTAAAGTACTTTTTTTTTGAAAACTGACAAAAAAGTACGTAACAGCTACTAACACTCAAAATTATTCTTTTTTTGAATAAATGTAAAAGATTTTTACGATTTTATTGTAATTGATCTGTATGGAAATAAGAATAGTCATAAGGAATGCGCAACGTTGCCTAATCGCTAATAAACATACATATTTTGTCGGGATGGATAAAAATATATGTTTTAATTAAAAATTGCTTTTTAATTAAAAAATGTCTCAGCAACAGAATGATTTGGTAAGTTCTATGGCAGATCTACTCTAGAGAGTTTACCAATAAAAATAGTACATTGATTTGAATTGAAACGTAGGAAATGATGATGTTGAGTGTTTTGTTCGTCCAAATGAAGCAGTTAATAAATACAACTTTAAAAAAGTTCACATATTGTTTTGATTAACATAAAATAAAAGATATCATTGAAAAGATATCAACAATGTGTATGGGTTAAACGAATATTTATATATTTAAAGTCTGATTGTAGAGTGAGCGATTGTTTTTCAATATTTGATTAAAAACAATAACGTGTACATTATTTAAAGTGATATTTAAGAAAGTTATTTATAAGATTTTTACGAAACCGTTATTTTTACATACCATCGTCGATTAAAACGACTAAACAATCTGATAAAAAGTTCTTAAAAAAATCAAACAATTTAGAGTAATTTGCAAAGAATCTGTGGGCAAAGCTTTTCTGCGTGACTTTCTAAAGACAATGGCGTAGTGGAGTAGTAAAATGCTAATTATTGTATTATATTCTCAAGAATAAATTGGTCGTGTCAATTTCGTGTACTGCTTGTATCACGTGACAGGTTCTTTAAAAATTGTGTGAAGTCTACTTCTTAACGGTTTTCTAAGTGTTTATGTAAGCATAAACGTTTCGAATTATTATTAATGCTTAGAATATTGGTATTACAAGTCAGTAGAAACTGTTAGTTCTTTTCATTGTTTTCTGTATAAAATATCAAAAATTGCACATAAATTACAACATAAAGTCATTATTTAGTATTTTACTAATGTTAGTTGCTATATAGATTATTTTCAAACCGTCTTTCTTCCACCAACATATGATATTACTTTATCATAAAATTTGTTTATGGTAATTTTGTGATAGTATTAACTATACAACGTATAGTATATTCCAAATGTTAGGTATATAATATAATTTGTAGATTTGTATTATTATAGTCTTGTTGAAAAGAGCTAAGCCTTCCTTTCTATTTAATCTACCTTTTGTTTTCACAATGACACAAGCGTCTTTATAACTTACGCAAGTAAAACTCGTTTTCCAGTCAGTTTGTCAAAAACTATTCATACATTTCCTTAATCTAATTAAAGAACTTACTTTGTATTCAATGTAATTAAGGAATTATTTTCGTATTTATTGAATACAGAATTTCTTGTCTTATATTGCATTAAGATCTTAAGATCTTAAGATTTTCTATTATGTAATAATTAAGGTAGGTATTGATTAAAATTTAAATTACGTTGTATAAAATAATTGGTATTTAGTTTAAAATAATCTGTTTTAATTAGCAACATCAACAAAAATAACAATAATAATAATAATAATACAATAGTTATGTAAGTGCAATTTATGTATGTAGGTATTTGTACTTTACATTGCATATTAAATTTTTAAGTTTCGTGTTGTAATAGATTTTATATTTTTTGTATTTGTGTACGATATAACCATACATTTGTTAGTGATACCGTGTAAATTGTTAAAAAAGTATTGTTATGAATTTTTAAATCTAGTTTATTTAAATATTTACACGAATTCATTTTGATTACTTTTAACTAACACTAATAAAATGCAACGGTATTTCAGAAAAACACGTAAATTAATTTATAGATTACTATCACTCGAAGAATAATGTCCGCGGATAACTTCTGTTTATCTAAACTGGTATTTGTATATATTAAAAACACCTACACTTACAACGTCGTATTTATTTTTTATTAGCACGTGCACTTTCTTTATTTATTTTGGCACACACGTTAATCACATTTATTTAAACCGACAAAGTCTTCTTTACGTTTTTTCCGAATCAATTCGAAAAAAAAAACTAATTTTAGTTTCCTTTAAATACCTTTTATATATTTCTGTTATTTGGGTTGAGAATGTTCTATATCGCTCGGTTATTGTCTGGAATTTGACAATTACTTCAAAAACGTTTTATTATTTGTTTAATAAAATTATAGCTGATTTGAATTATTGAAAGTAGTGAGCTAAACTTGTAATTAAATAAATGTGTTATAGTATTCCATAAGTAAAGTTTCAAAAAATGTTTTCATAGAAGTGTTGTGGTCGACGCCAAATCCAACTACCAACATATTAGGATCGCCATAGCACTAATTTGATTGTTACTTAACATAGAAACAATATTTTTTTTATATAATACTGTGCACTAAGCATTAGATTCTTACATATAATCGTTTGTGAACCCAGCTTAGAAAATGTTTGACTTAGGTTTTAATTCCTTATGGTTATCGATGAGGCTCCTATAAGAATTAATACTTCGAAATGTATCGATAGTTTAATTTGTCTTAGTGAACGACAAAGTACATAGTATGGTAAATATAAGAAACAAAAATGTTAACAATTTATATTGGAAATATTAAGATTCACAGATATCGCAAATCAAAACAAACATAATATTACCTACGTAATATAATGAACAAGATTTTAAAATAAGAAAGCATACACCAATAATAAAAAAACCCAAATAACTAGTATTCTAGGTAAACGAGAACGAGAACGGTTTGTATTTAATATTTGTCCATGAAATGCCTGAGAATTGTTTCCCATAACATCTTCATTGCTGGAAGATGATGAATTAGCAACATCAATGACTTATACAGAATTTTTTGTGATAACAAATTATGAACGAGACCGTTCATTATCAAGAATTGCTGCGCGCTGATAAAACATAGCTTCCAGTAAATCCAATCGCGTTATCTTAAATCCATGCACTTGAATAAACATCATGGCATGTAAATAGGCCGGCGTCACTAATTTTTTCCATTTTTTTAGTTCAATTTTGTTTGCCCTTTTTTCTATTTATAGCCTTAGTAATATGTAATAGTTTAGTGCGAAATGATTCCAAACTGGAGGGTACATTTTTTATAGAAATTTTTTTTAGAGAAGCACAAAAATGAGTATTTTAGGCTAATCTTTTCAAAACGTTAACAAAATGCTCAATGAACTCTGTCAAAATTTCGTGATTCTCTTTATTTCACCAGTAGTCTACTGTTGGCACCAACATTAAGCCGCGATGTTTTAGTTGTAACGCTTTAATGTCGCGAATAGCCGTACTTATTTACTTTCTCAAATCTAAACATTGGTTAGGCAACAAGTATTATGAAATATTTGGGTTGTATTGGTAATGATTAGGTTCTAAGTGATGTACGGTAAGAAACACAAAGCAAGCAACAAAATCTCAAAACATCGAACTTTATTTGACATAAAATATTTTCAAGGTAAAAAGTCACCTTCGCAAAGCTCAAATAATAATGTTGCGCTCACAAGCATTTTATGCAAGGAAAGGTCGAAAAATGGAGATTCACGTCCACTGACTGTCATTTTCTGCTGGCTTAAGGAAAAGTCGGGTAGCCCCGGCCGGCAGGTAGCCTCGGCCCCTGTAAGTTCCAAGCTTCCACGCACACATAGATAAACCTTGCACACTTGAAAACGTTTGCATCGCCGCGTGACCGAATAATATAAACAGTGGTGCGGTGAATATCGAGCGGATAGCAAGTGCCAACGGTTTAAATTTTTGATGAAGATTTTTTCGTGCGCCGATTACTTTTCGAAAGCATATAAAATATATCAAATGTAAGAAATTTATCATCACTTATTATTAACTATGTGTGGTTATTATTGTAATAAGTGTGCCAAGTTAGATAATTTCATTAGCGTAGTAGGTTTATTTTCAAAAAAAAAAATTAAGATTGAGACGACCGGGTACCGCCGGCCACACGTTTGTCGGGTAGCCTAGACCACTTTTTGGGTGAAAACTATAAGTAAATTTAACTTATTCAAGAGTTTATTGTTACAACTGAATGGGTTCAATACGCTATGGTATGTATACAATTTTTTTGATTTTCAGGTCACTCGGAAATTCCAAAATTTAAGGAGAAAGTTACAAAGAAGGGTGATTGGGACGAAAATGTAATAAAACAGGCAAGAGCGGTTGGATTCAACAAGCTTTAAGTCGATCGCTAAACCAATTACAACAAGAATATAAACTTCCTTCCTCAAAAATTAATAATGCAGATTAAGCTAGGGTTTTAACTGTCCATTGAAAAAAAGCAAAAAGCAAGTTAGCAAGTTGACATCTGGTGATAGTAGACGAAATATTACACTAATGTTTGCAATTAGTGTAACTGGCCGTTTTGTATCTCCTCTCTTTATTTCTGTCAGAAAAAGGATGGATAAAAATGTCCGAATGATGATTGTGGCTCCACCCGAAAGCATTGCTATTCCACTGGCTGGATGAAAGGCGAGGTATTTCTACAGTGGTTACAGCATTTCAAACAGCACGCGCAGCCTTCGAAAGAACACACTGTACTTTTGATTTTAGACAAGTGCAAAGATCACTGACTTTGACATCGCTGCTTTAGTCAATTCTGCATTTTCTAAGACAGCTAGATTAGACATTGCTCAAGGTGGATTCAAATACTCAGGAATTTATCATTTCAATCGGGATATCTTTACTGAATTGGATTTTTTGCCATCCCAAATGACAAACGTAGAAAAGGATCCAGTATTGACTGAGAATCTACCATGCAACACAACTGCTGCAACATTCCAGCCATCACACAATTTTTTTTCACAATTACGATACCATCGTAAGTCCACGTATTTTTAAAACCAAATCAACTAGCTGTAACCTGCAGTCAGACACAAAAAAGAAGACTGCAACTTCAAAAGACGTAAAAAAAAGATTACAACTGCAACAACAACTGTGACCAATAAAAAGAAACCAGCACTCAAGAAAGTATTAAAAACAAAACGGAACATTCAAATTTTAACAAGAGACGAAGAGACAGAGTGCATTATTTGCGGAGAAATCTTTGAAGAAAACTGGATACAGTGCGATAAATGTAAAGACTGGGCGCACAAAGACTGTGTATACATCGATGGAGCGCAATCTTACTATTATTGCGACGCATGCACTGCAAAAGAAAGACTTGGTCATCATTAATAGGTGTGGCCTGAGCTAGTCGGCAAAATATTTTTTGACAAAAATAAATACTGAATGTAAGACTTGATTTAAGCTAAGTTTGTAAAGTTATCGGATTGTTATGTTAATTAAACTATTTTAAATATGTTAGAATTATTGTTTACGTTCAAAATTAAAGTCTAATTCTGTTGATTTCATATTTTTTTCGAGTTCTGCTTATGTGTCCGTGGCTACCCGATCTTCCCCTATATACGGTTGAGAGCATTCGTATAAATGTAAAATTTTCTCTAGACACAATCAATTTTAGAACCAAAGTGGAAATTTAGTCAGACTTTGATTAAATGCGCTGGGATTAAATAAATCATTTAATGATTAAATAAACAATTTATATCGCATGATCCCTGTCAATTGTTTCACCACTTTTATTAATTGACGCGCATTTAAAAAAAACAACAGAACTAAATGATGACTGGATTATTGGAAGTGTGCTTACACAGTTTGAAAACTAGATTTTTTCAACAGTTTTTCTCGTTCGCGATTTCCTGTCATATCTAAAGAAGACTTACAGCAGGTTAGACTCACAATAAAAACATTTCGCGACGCAAAATAATTGAAATTCCTATTTATTAAATTCTCTAGGTGTTCTTAGCGTAATCTTTTGGTGCAAAAAAGTAAAACTAATCTTATAAGCGACTTGTTAATTTCCAAAGACAAAGAAAAAAAAATATTAAATTTGCTCTTTCCGTTTACAACAAAAAAAAAACAAACAAAAAACCTCGTTTAAGCGATAGAATTAAATTTGAATAATCATTCTCAATTTTCTCGCGTTAGACAGTTCATCGTTATGTCTTGTACAATAATCAAATAAAAAACTTACAAACGCATATCTAAATAAAGTTTATTAATTTCTGACCTTTTTATATGGCGCCTAATCCCCAAATTAAAGATCACGTATTGCGGTTTGTTGGGTCTTGATTGGACGCAGGTTGAGAACCACGTAACAATTTGTCACTAACTAATAACTTTATACAAAACGTGCACTCAAAGAATAATATAAATAAATGTATGTGAAAGAAACGTAAAAAAGATCCCACCCGTCAGTAGGTAACTTTTCTTTGGATAAGTAAAAAAAATCAACGCGTAAATAACTTTTTTGAGTAGGTAAAAAAAATCAGCGCGTAAATTAACACCCTTGCGCGAGTACGTTAAAAAAAACAGCCCGACAATAGTTTCTTTTTCGCGAGTTAGTCAAAAGAAGAACTCCCATATTCAACTTTCTTCGTTTTTGGACCGCGTCAAAGTTTTTAAAACTTTCGTTTAAAACTCTCCTCCTTCTTTGTACGCAATTTTGACTTTACTTCCTAAAACGTTTTTTTCTGATTGGTTACGTTCACAAACCCTTTCAGTACCAAATCTGCCAATTGGCTTTTCCTTTTTTTAATCTGTTGACAGCGGCGTTATCCTTCTTTCTACCCTTAAAATGTTACGACGTTTTGTTAGTGGGCGGCACTGCGTGTTTCAAATGAAATAAAAATTTACCAACTCTTTTTTCTCCTATTAATATTAAACAAATGAGCTACTGACTATAAAGAAGCGTTAAAGAGATTAACTTTAATTTAACATGAATGAAAACAGACGGGACGCTTTATTGACGTTAGAGTAAAAGAACATATGGCTGACTGCAAACACCGCAGAGTTACTAAATTAAGAGTGGCAGAACACGTGTGGAACCAAGGACACACGCTGAACTTGGACCAAACTTAAGTGTTGGCTAGAACTCCTTTCTACTTTCCCAGATTAATCCGCGAAGCTGTGGAAATAGAAAAACATCCCTGTAATATGAACCGAGAAGACGGTTTAAGACTCAGAAAATCTTGGCTACCAGTATTATATCCTCTAAGACAAAGATCAACCTTCTTGGAAAGAACACAAACACTTACTCCGAGTAATAACGAAGTCAGTCAAGCGATAACGAAAAGATAAAGTCCGTTAATCACAGTAATCGCTATTGGTATAATTATCGTCATTTACATTTTTTCTTTCAGCGACATTTACCACTCCGAAAATGCAAGCTGCAATGTCTTGCGAAACGTCAGTTTGTTTGGGTTCACGAACGATAATACGGCAAAGACCAAGTTCTACTTCTTGTTTTGGCTCTCAAGAAGAGACTAGGATCAAGTCTAAGTCTGGGTGTTTAACTACGACGCGGTCTAAGCAGAAAATCGCTTATAATCATAAACATAACAACCGCAAAAGCTTAAGATTTTATATACAAAATTTACTTAAACTTTATTTATATACCTTTGTCCTATGTTGACAACTTTACAGCGTAATCGTTTATGACTTAAACTAATAATTACTAATAGTTTTTATTATAAAACAAAAAATGAGGGCGTGTACTAGTGTACACATGTAAGAAGTGAAACTTCTTTATGGCCTTATTTTTCGCAAAATGATCTACATGCAACTTTTCAGAAATTGGTTAAATAAAGTTAAATTAGATAAAGTTTAAACAAAAGGATTTTATTATCATAGACATGAATACAAAAAAAAGGATTTTATTATCATAGACATGAATACAAATAACCGATTGCGCCACGAAGGCTGATATTTGATGATTTTGTAGAATTTGTGGAGTATTACAACAACAATTGATCGTATCTTATAGCAACGTTTTGACCGTGTACCTTATAACCATCCGTTTTGTGACCTAGAGCATGTGCCTGCTTGGCGCAATCGGCTAGCGCGTTCGGCTGTTAACCGAAAGGTTGGTGGTTCGAGCCCACCCGGGGGCGAACTTTTTATTTATTTTACTACCTTTGAACACCTTGTACAATTTGTATTTATTTAAAAATATTTTAGAATTTTATAAAAAACCTTTGGTTTTGTTGATCACTTTAGTATTGATATATTATTTATCACGTCGCTATTGCGTTTCAGAAATAAAAAAAAATGTGACGATAAAAAATGTGACGTGACGCGTAAAATGTGACGGTAAATTTTTTTCCAACGCCGATAAAGAAGTTTCACTTCAATAAATCAGATTGATTAAATTATTACTTCGTTAATACATTTTAAAATTTGAACATAAATTATCGGTTTTGTACATGTGTATTTCGGTCGAGTTGCTTTTGGTGACCACCGCGGCTTTATCGGTGTAATATTATACCAGGTATCTGGAGTTGTTGTTCTTGTAAATCATGCCTGCATCGAAACCGCCATCATTTTTGTATTGAAATGTATGAAAACGGTGCAAGATAGAGGAAAGTTGCACATAAACATTTTTATAGAGGACAAAATTTACTATAAAAAAGTTTGCGAACGGGTACAATTATCTTCAATAGTTGAAAAGATACAAGTGTGCAAAGTTGCAAGAAAATGTCTCGCATTACATTGAAACTTTGTTATTCTTAAACTATTAGATATAATTATACACAACCGCGGACTTTTTTGTACTAAATTTTGTGGTCAATAAATTGCTTTTTATGCAATTTTCATCTGTATTGTATAGTTTTTGCAGCGTACAAAGCGGAAGCTCGCTCGCATCTAATTCTACAATTACTATAACTATTCTTTTAGCAGTGCTGAATGAAAACTTATTGTATTTTTAAAACATAAAACGAATAATAAGGAATATCTTGTTTAATAATAATGAACACTACATCCGAAAAAGACAAAAAATTAAGGGAAATTAGGCATCACCGCAAGTTCCAACTTTGTTTCATCTGAGCGTTTTATTGTTTGGTTACATGAACCTTCGAATCAAGCATCCTATAAGCGTTTTCAACACTAAACCCTCAAAAGTTAACGATTCTAAACAAGAACTCTAAAGAAGCCTTTTTATGCATATGTGTATCCTTTAAAATTATATTTCTTGTTTCTAAAATGTAACAAAACTGCAATTTCTAAAATAAATTTGCATTACTCAATGCATTTATATTAACATTAATATAACTTTTGTTTTAAAAGTCTATGCATAAGAAAGTAAGTCGTAAAAGTACGGTAATCTTTACGAATAATTTATTTTACCGCTTAAAGGTGTTTCTACTTGGTTGTTTTTATAGGTATCTTTATTTTATTTAGTTTTAAACAAAGTAGTTTTCTTTTAAAACAAATAGAAAAATAACGTAAAATATTTGTTTAAACATTACATTTAGTAAAGGTTTGGTTTTAACTGCGGTCAAACGGTCGTATATTGCTGAAAAAGTAATTTATATGTTTTATTTACTAATAGATAGAATAGTAACAGCGTTATTTTTTGAACTAAATGTATCCCAGTTTTAAAATTTAGTTTATTTAAACACTATTGTTATTTTAGACATAAAACTTTCACCATAAAACATTATTAAATTATTTTTTTGGGTAAATGGTGTATATTTATTTAGAAATACAATTGCAAGCTTTCGAACTTTGTCTAAGTTCTTCGTCAGGCAAAAATTAAATAATAATAATAATAATAATAATACTAAGTCTGCCATTGCCGAACATGCACTTGACACTCTTCATGATATAAACTTTGAGAAAACTAAAACAATTTCTAAAACAAAGAACTGGAAATCAAGAAAGATTAGAGAAGCTATTGAAATTATCAAACATCCTAACAATTTCAATAGAGACAGTGGTTACGAACTTTCTGACACATGGTTACCTGTTATTTCTTAATCTTAATTTGTCCACCATTGACACTTAAGCTACGTCTAGAGTTTTTATGGTGGTTTTCCTTTAGACCTTCGAGCGAATGCTGTAGCTAAATACTTGCGCTTATTATCTAGTTCCCTTATAGTTATTGTTTTTAGTTACCTTAGTTTTTATAATTGTCAAATTAATTTAATTTTTGCCTGACGAAGAACTTAGACAAAGTTCGAAAGCTTGCAATTGTATTTCTAAATAAATATACACCATTTACCCAAAAAAATAATTTACTATTGTTATTTCATTGCGTGTCTAAAAACATTTCGTTTTTTGCGAATACATATTGTACATACATTTAGTGGCTAGTGACTACACGGTGTTGAGTACAACGCTGCGTTTGAATGTTTCTTTTTAGAAGGTCTGCTGCAATGTCGATTTCATCTTTCGTTTTTAACAGAAATTTACGTATTATAGTGTCCGTTAAGTACTCTGTAAACAGGTCACAGTTTGTGTAATTAGTGAAAAGTAAAGGATTTTGTAATAATACACGTACGGGTGGTCACTATTATAATCGAATGGTTTGAAAGAAAGTCAAACGGCGTTTTTACTTTACAGTATCTTAGAGCAGCAAAAATTCTACATTAAGTATTTTATTTCAGTGAGCCGGATACTACGTGATCTTTCAGGTGCATAAATAAATAATTGTAGTTGTAGCCAAGATCCCCAGGTTGAATTTTTGGCGTTGTAGTCACCTCCGGCTATAAACCTGCTTCTTAGTTTTGTGAACAATAGTTTTTTTTTATAAAGTGATTAGGTGGGCTGTATATAGATATAAGTGAACTACTAACGCTTTGGACGTTAATTATATATAAACTACAAAGTAAACGCATGTAACTTTTTGAATCAATGGCTATCTTGTCAATTTGTATTAAAATTTGAATGCACTTGTACGTTTTGCGGTTAGACTTAATCTTCTTCTTTCGTTTTTAGCATTTATCACCGGATGTACTAAATAACGTGGTTAACACGTTTATTAATAACCTCATAGATTGAAATATTGTTGTTTTTTGAATGATTGTTGTCGTAAACATCTTACTCAGGCTTGTGGACATTGTTGAGTTTGTAAGCGTTTTCAAAGCCCAATATGTCAGGCGTATTATTACAATGGAGAAGCTAATAAAACCTTGCTTATAGATTCTGTGCTTATACCACCTTGTTTAATTAAAACTTAACCTCTTCGGTCTCCATTTGAGTAGAACTTTAAAAAAAAATTTTTATTCGCCAAAAAAATGTCTCTAATAAAAGATCCATAGTCTGGAAGGCGAAGTTCATTTTTACTATTCAAAATTTTCCCCTCGCCCTTCTAGGGGATGAAACGGGGACCAACTTTGAAATTTTAAACAGGAACATTTAATTTTTATTACATATTCTACTGAAAAAAGTACATTCGTTTTATCTGAAACATTTGTTTTGATTCGTAATAAATGGTGCTGTAATCGACAAATTTTTATTCATTGAATTATTTTACTTCTGAACTACTGCATTGCATTTGGAAATTCATTCACATGAAACAAATCAACATTTTACTGTAAAAGAGAACTAATGAGGTAAAGTTATGGAACTAAATTAATTTATTTTGTAAATTACAGAATTATTTGTAAATTCTTAGCTCAAACCTAGACAGTAAACTCTATTCAACTCCTAATTACAATAAGTATTCAAATTGGTAACCTTCAAGTTCAATACATTTCTGAATCCGCGTTCTGAATGACTGTGCACAACTCAAAAGTACATCGGGTTCAATTTGAGCACAAACGTTTTGGATTCGCTCAATCATATTTTCACGAGTAGTTGGCACATCTCGATACACCTTTTCTTTCAGGTACCCCCGTAAAAAAAATCCGGTGAAGTAAGATCTGGTGATCTAGCAGGGTAATCCATCGGCCATTGAAGTCATTGTCGAGTATTTCGCGTGCTACTATCGAATAGTTCCAGGTTAACGTTTTCAAGTAATATTGGCAGTTCATTTTGCAAAAAATCTTGATAGCGTTGACTATTTAAATGTCCATCAATAAAGTAGGGACGGATAAGAGTGTCACCAATAATTCCACACCACACGTTTACAGACCATAGTCGCTGATGTTCAACTTGGCGCAGCCACTGCGGATTTTCAACACTCTAATAATGCATGTTATGCTTATTGACAATTCCGTGGTTTGTAAAGGATGACTCATCAGAAAACATCATATGATAAAAGAAGTTTGGCCTTATTTGTATTTGTTGGCGTGCCCACTGACAAAATACTACTCGATTTTGAAAATCAATGTCATGAAGTTCGTGATGCAAAGACACATGGTATGGATGATATTTATGACGTTTTAGAATTGTTAGTACACTGTTCTGGAACAATCAAGAGTCTGAAACTACTTCCCGTGAACTAATATGAGGGTTATGGGCTACAGAGCAACTAATACATTAATTTGATTTTTTTCTCCAGTAGCTGTTCTTCGACGGGTCTTTTGTTTAGGTTTCACACTTCCTTCAGTAGTAAACTGATGGACTACACGTTGAAATAAAGCAAGTGAACGCACCCTGTCTGGAAAACGCTCAGCGTAAACACTAACAGCCTGACGGAGATTTCTGCCACATTCTCCAAAAACAAAGACCATTTCAATTTTCTCTTCTACAGTTAATACGTCCATTTTATTCTAAAAAGTAACTGTTTAGTGTAGATGGATAACTGGACTGTATGAAAAGGACTGGACTTGAAGGAACTTGGGTTAATTAACACACTTTAGTTGAACAGAAATACACTTGAAAATACACCTACATTACTTTTTTCTTAACACATTCGAATACAGGCGCGGCTCCAGCAGTTTATTTCGGTGGGGGCTCCATTAGTTTAAACCGGGGGGGGAGGGGTGCTCATCACATTTTTGAATAATAATGTATTGAATATGGCGTTAAAATAAAATTGAATAACACTTCGTTATGCACCAAGCTTTTACTTGCAAGATATTAAATTATTAAAAAAAAGCGAATTTATTACATACAAAATGAGAAAAACTTCAGTATTATTTTTAATGTCGGGGGGCATAGACCCCCCGCCCCCCCACTGCAGCCGCGCCTGTTCGAATATCATTGTTAGTTACCGTCCTAGGTTACTACAGATAATATTATTGGAAAACAAAAACAAATTATGTATAGCACACGGGAAAACCCACGTGCTTTGCATGCAAACTATTTTTAACAGTAACAACAATAATAATTTAACAAATATCAAATATTAATTTAACTGTTTAATTTAATTTTTGTAAATAGGTTACTTACTAGCTTAACGAGACCTCACATAATGTATCTAAAGTTAACAAAAACTTTTAATAAAATGGCGCAACAACAATTAATACCGAGAACGCGTGATTCAGAAAAGAACAGAAATTTAATTGATTACAGCGCCATCCATCACGAATCAAAACAAATGTTTCAGATAAAACGTATGTACTTTTTCCAGTAGAATCTGAATGTGTAATAAAAAATAACGGTTCCTATTTAAAATTTCAAAGATGCCCTCCGTTTCATCTCCTAGGGGAGCGAGGGGGAATTTTGAATAGTAAAAATGAACTTCCTCCTCCAAACTGTAGACCTTTTATTAGAAACACTTTTTTGTTGGATGGGTTCTTGTCAAGATATTTAAGTGTTTCAAGTTAAAAAAATCACCCTGTATATTAATGCCACATACAAATTTGGCACACAGACGGCTGACCGATATATGTGACATCGAGTTATTCATGCTTCATGGACTAATGTCATATATTTCAGACAAATTTAAAAGATCGATTTGCCGCACAGATTACGGACCGAAATATCGGTCGGATATAATCCGTGCCATACCGACGATCGACCGATATATCTGCCGACGGCGAATATACACGACAGTCGTTGACGTGGCACGGTCATTGGGTAGCCAGCGTAACTAGTGGTTAGTATCGTTTAAAATGTCGACAGAGGAACAGCTAGGGCCTTCAAAAAAGCGTGTTAGGGTGGAGAGTGATTTTAACAATAGTTATTGCGGATTGGATGAACGTGAGGTTTGCCATATCAATGGTTTGCTTGAAAAAAATGATATATTCGGCTCTGATAGTGATGAGGAACCATTTATTGATAGCGGTAGCAAATATCTACCAAGTGAAAATGACATGGGCCATCAGGAAAGTGACGAAAGGGAGGTAAATGAAATAAGCTTCGAAGTCAGAGATGTGCCAGTGCCAGATGTTGACACTAACGACGATAATCTTGACGCCGACGTAACAGACTATAGAGACCTAATTATTACATAGACAAAACACGACTTTGTGCCAAAACTACATGCATATGATGACAGTAATAGTGGAGTGACGAACGAATATCTGACTGAAGATTTACTGGAGATTGAATTTTTCTTAGATCTTTTCACTGAAGATATTGTTCGGTATATAGTAGTAGAAACTAACCGATATGCAATACAACAAAATGAGAAGAAGTGGAAACAATTATTAGACGGAGAATTTTTTACTTTCATTGCATTGACTATGCTAATGTCCAGAAATAAAAAATTGGAAATAAAAGAAAATTGGTCAGTAGATCCATTACTATACACCCCAGCTTTCAGTAAGTACATGGGAAGAGACAGATATTTACAAATCCTCAGAAATCTTCATTTTGCAAATAATGAGGAGGCAGAAGCTAATAACCGTCTGCACAAGGTCCAGTATGTACTAGAAGAAATCAAGCGAAGATTCAAATAAGAGTTCTATCCATTTCAAAATTTGGTGATTGATGAGAGCATGGCACTGTTCAAGGGTAGACTCAACTAACTAACAGTACATAAAGACCAAACGTCATCGTTTTGGCATAAAGCTATATGTTCTATGTGATTGTGAGAGTGGTATTGTGTTGGATTTCATTGTGTATATTGGCAAAAAACCTACGTTGAACAAGAAAATATAACTGGCCTGGGAGCCTCGGGGGATATTGTGGCTATGCTTATGGAGCCGTATCTAAACAAAGGGCATTCGCTATACACTGCCAACTTTAATAGTAATTCAATACTGTCACACTATTTATTTGAGAGAATGACCAATTCGTGTGGGATCGTTAGGTCTGATAGGCTTCATATGCCCAAACTTGAAAAAAAAACACAAAAAAGGAGAAACTGCTTCGAGAAGCTTAGATATTTGTTTAGTGACAAAATGGAAAGATAGAAGGGATGTCACGATGATCACCAATATGCACGAAAATAAAATTGTAACTTTGGACAAGATCGACCGTGCAACAAACGAGAGTGCCAAGAAACCATTATGTGTAGTTGACTATAATGAGAAAATGGGTGCCATGGATCGATCGGACATGATGATGAGTAGCATTGACAGCCTGCGTAAATCTATCAAATGGTATAAGAAATTGTTTGTGCACACCCTGGATATCTGTGTACTGAATGCCCATGGTACGTTCTCTACAAAACATTGTATAAAATATCCACATGTGAAGTTTCAAATGAACCTTATACGTCAACTTTTGGAAAGGTTTGTGTTTTTTTGATGCCTATTGTACATAATTTGATAATGGTATTATATCTATTTCAGATACGGACATGTGAAAAATCCCACACCTATGTCTGTTGCAACAACTTCAAGATTGACTGAAAGGCACTTTCCATCCCTTGTACCTGCGACTGAGAAGTCCAAAAATGCTTCAAGAAGGTGCACTCTCTGTTTCCAGACAAAACTACGACAAAAGAAGAGAAGCACTTCTAGATACATATGCAAAGAATGTAACGTAGGCTTATGCGTGTTTCCATGTTTCCAAGAATTTCACACTAAAGTGATATTTTGAGTATTTTCAATCTTAGCTTTGATGCATATTAGCTTGAGTGGTTATTTTTGGGCATCGATATGCAATATCTGTTAATTTTCGTTGACTTCAGTAAAGTTCTATTTCATTTTCGTCAAAAAATCTTTTTATTTTTTGCTAAATACTAGGTGGCCGATATATATGACACGCGTCCATCCGGCATGCTAAAAACTGCCGTCCACACAGCAAAACAAGTGAAAATGCAGCTGTCCTAAAAGGGTTAAACAATTTTTTTTTTGGTTTATATTAGTTTTGTTGTGTCCCTCAGAACGAACATTGAGACTCAATGCTCGATTAGCAAACTCTATAAAACATAATTTTTTTTTTCAATCGTTAATAATTCAAAACGTGAAATATTCAAAATACGTTAAAAAACTTTAGTTTTTATGGAAATTTGGAAAACATTTCTTTTCTTTTACAAAAAATATGCACTTGATATTTTTTTGCAGTACACGTGGGCATGTGGTCCGTGTTGTCATATCTAACTTCTTCGCAAGATCGCCTCTACTATTTAGTGTTTTTAATTGGAGTTGGTGAACGAGAAATAGATTCTCTTAGTGACCACCAAGAGAATCTTCGCTTCCTTGTTATTTGTGGTTGATTCATTTTGATGAAGGCATACACAATTCTAAGCTTGAAGTGCAGTAGATCTAGAGGATTTGCTTGGTTCTGTATATTTTCTATTTAAAAATTGCGTTTATATTCAATCTAACTATTAACAACAACTAAATCAATTGCATGGAAAAACATGCGCAAAGTTCAGTTTCTTAATTTTATATAAATTCTGTACAGATTGAGGTTTCCGTTTTACCAACACCTCCCATATTGTAACTATCCAGTTTGATCACCTCAGGTTTATTTATTGCAACGAATACATTTTTTTCGATTGAATACTTCTGATTTTAATTAACATTTTTGTATTCATTGTAGTTGCAAACATGCGTTTTAGCTTTTTTCTTAAGTCATCAACTACCTTGAATGCGGTTCTTCCCGCAAAAGGACGTTTTCGTCCTGCATAAAATTGCAGAAAATGTCCAAATGTTAAAATTTGAACTGTGGATTCTGCTTTCCTGGTATTAATATTTCGCTTTTTGTTCTAATCTGTTGTGAGATTGTCGTTATCAGAAAAACCTGTAATTAGTTAGGGGCAAGTTTCTTTTATTTGTTCTTACGCAAGAAAAGTAATCTTGTTATTTGCGTTTTAATATTTTGTTTCTACGTTTTCTAATTTGCACTCTTATTAATTTATGTACGTGTGATTTCATTTATGAATACAAAAATTTGATTTTGAAAGGTACGTACAAGTACATTTACATGTTTTTTCCAAAGTATTTCAGTATGGTTTACAGTTTTTATGGTCTGAAATTTATAATTTATGTGTTACGCCCGAAGTAATTTGATTTGTATTACGGCGAATTGAAGATTATCATACGTTACGTTTGTTTTTCAATATTCTGGTTATTGGATCTGCACAAATATTAGATCAATCAAGATAAATGCAGAAAATTTGAAAGTTTTAGAAACGAATTTTGAAAATTACGCAATGTTGCGTCATCGCATAAATCAGATGTTGAACAAGTCATAGACCGCACTTCAACCCAATTGCGCAGCTTAAGCTTATTCCCAGATAATTTCGAGCTTTTGTACTTGACCTTCGGTATAGTTAAATATGTAAATACGTTTTTTAGCTAAGATTTAATTAGATTTTGTTATTATGTTCATGTGTTATGTAATATTTTCGGGTTTTAATATTTACTCCCAATTTATATATAAAAAAAATATTGCGGTTACCAAAATTTAAAATTTAAGTTTTTAAATCAAAATAAAAAATTGACAGTTACGATAGAATACCAATGATCTTAATATAATTTGTAAATTTTGTTTTATATTTTATATGTATTTTTCTGTGTTCTTGTATATAAATGAATTTATATTTTTGTTTGAATTACGATTATTGAGATTATCAAATAATTTAATACGTTATATTATTTTAACGAATTTTTTTAAGCCATTACAACAGACGTGTTGTCTACACAAAACAATTTTTCGGTCAAAACTAATTATAACTCGAAAGAACATTTTTTGATAATTGTAAAACAACAGTTGCTCCAAGCCGAAACTGTTTTAGTAATTCGGTAGAGACACTCTTATATATAATAAAATCATATATTAATCCGCTTCTTCCACATAATATCAATATCTTTATTCCCCTCAGGTTAGATTTTTTTTCACATATTCTTTTATATAGAGATGGCCCCTGAAAGAGATCATTTGTTCGTCAATTGATAAATATTTCTCCATTTCTAATTGAGGACACCGATTGCAAAGATGATTGTATATTGGTCTAACTTTATAGAGTTTACGTTTGCTGCTTATGGGTTGTTCTAAATTATTTACTACAAGAATATTTGTGCGGAGTTAAAAAAAATCTGTTTCTTGACATACTATCTGCGAAAATTAACAGTTAGAATTCTTCATCTCAATACCTTTGATTCTCGGAAATTTCAAGCAAAACATATACAAATGTAAGATTATTTTAATTTTATTTAGCGTAGTTTGTTTGAATCTAGTTTAAATTGCTTCATGGCCGTATATACTTGATTCAAAGTATTTGTAACATTAGGATAAAATCTTTTCTTAGACCATTTAATGTTGTTTTTGGAAGTACAATTTGGTACAAAGTCAAAATATTCTTGTGTTTCCTAAATGTCTTCAGAATCATTGATTTTAATCAACGTTTCGTTTATTGTATCTTCACGAATTAGATGTTTCTCAAAAAGATTTTGATCTTGTTGGGATAATTAATTGATTTGGTCTAATTCTAAATTCCTTGTTTTACAATTTTTAAAAGAACTTTGTAATCTACTAAGCATCAAATCACAATCTTTATTTAATTCATCATCGTCTAACAAGTTTAACAGTTTTAGGCATTTTTTAGATCTACTGAATAATAAAATTCTCTCAACAATTGAAAAAATAAACAGGTGGTATTGGACAACACAACGCTTGAGGTTCGACGTCCATTCATGTGAACAAATCAATTCTGCCACTAAAATTACGTGTTTCTGTACATATACCAGTTAAAAAACTTAAGCAAATCATAAACAAAAAAAAGTTGTGACAAAAGTATTCACTAAAGGTCACTGCAAGTATCCAAAACTAAAAACAGAATCGAAAAATATACTGGTACCTAAAATTTATTAAGTATTAATTTTGATGCTCATTGGAAAGAGTTAACTCTAAATCTGAGAGATTCGAAGTCTAACGCACGTCTTGTTTCAGATACTGTTTGTGAATTAATTATTCGTATTTGTGACACTGTTGCAATTTGCTTGTATATTTATTTAATTTTTTAGGATTATAGTTACACTGCTCTAGTATTAGGAAGGGAGTTTTGTCAGTTTTTGCTGTCTATCGAATGATTTACGACCGAGTATATTTATTTTGTTATCATAAATACTCAGTGTCATATTAACGTTCAAATTATTCAAACTCGGGGATTGATTTGCCGTGCGCCATTCTTATTCAATCAATTTCATACGTTAAAGTTTAATTTGTAAATCATTAATTTTTTATGGTGTATATTTGTTTTGTAGTAAACTTTGTTGCTTATTTTAAGAGTTTAGTATATTTTTTATAATTTACTTGTTAATTACTTTTTCCGTCGATCATCTGTTAATAGTAATATTAACGTATAATAATGTATCAGAAATAGATCGTTAATGACCCCTATTAATGAACGATTTTAAACCAATGAATGGATTTCTATTAATGTACGATTTTGTATAGCAACCAATGAAATCGTTAGCAACCACTGATTTAACGATATTGCACATGACTACTAGATATAACAAGGGGTTACGTATACTTTAGTTACCTTATAAATTCACACGTTTTACTAAGGTACGATCAACGGAAAAACTTTAAAACTAACTCGTTTGTTAATCAGCGAATAATAATCTCGACAATTATTATTAATCGCTATCATTAACAATATTGTTTGTTAAATAACTATTATTGTAATATTGCATTTATAAATATTGTTGATTATATACTTTACAGACGTCAATTACAGAATAAATTTACATCTTGTTATCTTATATGTGTTCTACTTGTATTTCTTTAGTAGTGTTTAGTGTGAACAAGCACCTGTAAGTACACTCGTTCTGGCGTCCTTATTAATAAATTATAATCTGCACATTAGGGAAGAGTGATTTGTAATAACTGAGAGCTGCCGCTGCTTTTATTTTATTTCCTTTCTTCAAATGAGTTTCAGAGCAAATTAGATGTTACTTTTTTGTTTTTTTAAGAATAATTCAACTAGTAGACAATGCTGTGTAAATGCATCGTAAAAAACTATTTGGAGAGAATCCATTACTGATGTTTGGTAACTATCGTAGTATGTATATTTATTGTTATTATTATTATTATTATGGTGTTCTGGTGTGTTAGTTGATTGAACATGGCTTTAAATTTAGACAGAAATTTGTGATAGTGAGAGATTGTCATTGTTAGTATTAAAATTGCATTATTGGTGTGACACGATTGGAGAATCGTTAGTATCATTAGGAACATAATCGGTGCAACGAGCTTTTTTTTACTTTGAGTTTTAAATAGGATAACTAGCTGTCTTTTATGTATCAGTAATCGTTGACGTATCTGGCATCCACTGTAGTTTACTAAGTGTGGTTTTGGACATTGACAAGAAATTCCTGTTTTATTTCTGCAGGTGATAGTTCTATGCTCTTTAACGCACACGAAAAGTTCTTCAATAAGATTGAAATCTGATGCACTGTATCATTAATTTTTTTACGTGGTGATTTGACCGTTATGATTTAGTAAATAATGTATTGAATTTTATATATATGTTTGAAGAAGAAGAACATTGGTAGTAGTGTATTAGATGGTGTTAAACATTCAGCTTGTTTAATTTACTTATGATTTAATTTGTATCTGCAGTACGATGAATATTTCTACTTTGTAGGCTCTGTCTTCTTTCAGCTAGAAAGTGTTATTTTTTGATATATGTAATTAATTGTCTGTATGACCCGCCAGTATTTGTATTAATTTTAATGGTCCGTTGACTGTTACTTTTGTTAGCATTTTTGCGTAATTTGTTACACCATAAATAAATAATGGAAACAAAGTTCAACTGATTTCTCCCCCATCTGATGTTTGCGCTGGAACGTTGGTTACCTATGTATTATGTGCATATGTTATATATCCAAATCTTTTACAAATTGTGATTGTGTGTTAATATTGAATTGGCGATGTATAAGAATTGCTTGCTGCAAATGATTTAAACTCAAAATGTTTATAGTAGAATTCAGGTTTCCACGGGTTGCATTCGTAATACAATTTTTTATTCTGGATGATTCCCGTGTTGCCGTTGTCCGGGCTCTGAAGATGTCTATTGCTACGTGTGGCAAAAGCTCAGATTGTGTGATAACGACAATACCAGAATAATATAGAATGAAAAACTGTAATTCAAAATTTTTAGTTATTTGTTGGTTATTAATTACCGGCTGTTGCATGGTGTGAAGGAATTGAGCGAAGTGTGGTTGTGGCAAATGCATATCTAGATCGTTACATTGTATATACTTCGATAATTTATTTCTAGTATACATATTGTAACGAATTTTAAAACGAATGTATTTATAATGAAATATTTATACGTTTATAACCACACGTAACTAATTAAATCCAACAATATTTAACAAAACCGCTTAAATTAATTTATATATTACAATCACTTGAAAAATAATGTCCCCGGATAACTTCTGTTTATCAAGCACTGATATTTGTTTACATTAAAGGCACGTACGCTTAAACGCTGTTATATTTATCTTTTAACACACGTGTTAATCACTTATTTATTTAAACGGTCTACTTAATACTTCCCATTTGAAAAAAACTGACTTATGATTCCTTTAACCCGTTTTTATATATTTCTGTTATCTTATCGAAAATGTTCTACATCCTTTGGTAAACATTCTAAAAATTGACAATAAGTTCGTGAACATTTCAATATTAAGTTTACTAAGATTTGCTTGTATTTAAACTTACACATTTGGTTGTAGTTTGTAACATACAGATGTTATCCGATAACGCAGCACGCAAAGCCACTACAATACGAAAGGGCCGCGATCATTTCAAATTGTTGTTTGTTTTTGCACAATTTGTTTTGCTTGAACTTTTTAAACTAAAGCGTTATTTCAGTTATAACGACAACTTATTTAAACAAGTAGAAGAAGCGACCCCTCTCTACAGTTATAGTATAGCCAATACTTATATGGAGTATTTTGAAACTGAAATTATGAAAAATGTTAAGTTAAAACTAAAAACTTAGTTCAGATATGTTGATGATACGTTTGTTGTATGGCCTCATGGTAAAGATAAACTAAATCAATTCTTTCAACATCTAAACTCTGCACATAATAGCATTAAATTTACAATGGAGTTAGAACATAACAGCAGTCTGGCTTTTTTCAATGTACTGGTGATAAGGAAAAATAACGGAAAATTGGGGAATTCCATTTATAGAAAAAAAAACGCACACTAATAGATACACTAAATCTCACCACTATCCAGTACAGAAGACTTCTGTTTTGCATACTTTAGTTATAAAAACTATAAGGTCTGTTAATTACCTTAATTGGTACTGATATCGTCACTTACACTTTTTCCTTTAGTGACATTTACCACTCTGCAACATCTTGCAAAACATCAGCTTGTTTGGGTTTACGAACGACAATACGGCCAAATTCTACTTTCTGTTTTGGCTCTCAAGGAGAGATTAGAACCAAGCCTAAAAAGTCTGGGTGTTTAACTACGACTCGGTCTAAGCCAAAAGTTGCTTATAATCATAAACAAAATGACTTTAAGATTTACGTTAAATTATTTTTTTACTATGTAAACGTCAAGCGAGAAAAACAAATGTATTTTTGCATAAGGATTTTTTATACTTGATGATTTTATAGCTTATTAGTTGTTATATTCGTATATAAAACAAGCTATAAAACAATTTTCGCTGTCGAGTTATTAGCATATCGAAATAATTTATATTTTCAACTGTTTGCAGAATCTAGTAATATAAAATTAGTACTTATAAGCGAACTAACTTAATTTAAGTATGTTCTGTTATCGGACTTTTTCCAACAAATTACTTTAAAAACATTTCACTTTGTTCCTAATTTTTACTAAAATTGTTATTTCGTTTTCGTTTGTGAGTAAATATGATATAATTAATAAAAAGTATGTACCTACGGCTAAATTAAAAAGTAATTTTAGCTCTCATTTGTTTTCGTAATACAAAATTTTTATTTTGAAAAACAGCTTTGAACTTTTATAAAATAAGACTCATTTTATTTTCTTGAAACGAATTCTTTGTATTATAATTAAAAAATTAATTTGTACATAATTTATGTATTATTAGTATTTTTTAAATAAGTTATAACAATTTTACTACAGAGTCAAATAAAAAGATAGATATGAGAAAACTCATCAAACATCAATATTAATGAAAATTTATAAAAGCTTTTTAAAAAAAGTTATTTTCAGTTGCTTTTGAACATTTTTTTCTAACATGAAATACATTTTTTCAAAGATATTGGAGAGTAATTGAGAAGTTCAAGAAGCAACTGAAAGTTTTCAAAGAATAAACTTTGATTATTCAACCTCGCATATTTTTTGCAATATAATTTTTTTGTTCTACGGTTAATAAAATCATAAAAATTTCGATTTTGTTATATAATTATGATTTGTTAGTTCATAATTAGTATGTTAAGGTTAATTTAAATGCTAATTATATTATTCTTTTTTGCGATTTATTATTTAAACGATTGTTGTTGGTAAATGCATGGACCCAATACTAAAATGCTATTGAGCTATTTACATTTATTATTTTTTAGATTGGATGTAAATTTGATGTCTATATTAATAAAACAAATAGGAAAATCTTGAAAAAGTTATAAACATATTTTATCTACTTTTATAAAATTGATATAAACGATCTATTTTACTAAAACCAATTTTCTAAACATTGTAAACATTTGATGTTTGCAACGTAAATATGTGCATGTAATTTAAATATAAACATTGAGATCATCTATAGTCGTAAATATGCATAAAAGTCAATGTAAATACACAATGTATAGATATATATTGTAACAAACAAATGGTATTCTATAATATTTACGAAAATTTAACTATACTCCGCATTTTTGACGTATATTTAAATTTAATGTATAAGCCGTTTCATTATCAAAATGTATCTTTAGTTTAGCAACGTTTATTATGTTTATTTATATTTACAGGGCCTTTATAAATTATTTTATCCTACGTGACACATATGTTAGGCAACTAACATTGCTTACTAAATGAAAAATTTGATTTGTAACCTCTAAATTCGGTAACACATTAATCACAATACCTTTTTATTTGAAATAAAAATAACTAATAATATTTATTTAAAATTTATAACCGATGTTCAATATGTCGCTTTTTAGCTGCAATACATGCGTTAATTCTTCTATTTAAATTTTAGAAAACATTGATACATCATAAGCTTGTACGGAGTCATCGAAAGCGTTTTTTAGTGGTTTGTGGCAAGTTTCTACTGATAATCTCAAAATTTTAATACTTATAACTTACAAATCGAATTAAAATGACTTTATACCTGCTGCCCGCAAATAATTTTGCCACCGTTTTTAAGATTTTGTTTCATGCGATTGCAAATTTCTATAATAACAGGAGCAGTGAGTACAGTAGACTTCATGTTTCTTCTTGCAAATGCAATTCTCATTTAAAAATCTATTAAATAAAACTTGTTTACGTCGTCGGAAAGCATCGTAAGTAAAGTTTTCTCTTGGAAAATATTTGTTGAATTTATGGATGCAACTTTAAAGAGAATACGACCAAGTTTCATCAGGATTGCGAGTATCACTTCTCAGTTTGAAAATGCGTCATTACAATGAGGGTGACTTGTTCAATAATGAACATAGTGAAATGTTATTACCTAATACACAATTAGACCTTAAAATTACAGCTGTTATTTAGTACTTATCAACAGAAACACAAAAAGTCCTAAATAGTTATTATTACAATTATTTTAGAATATAAAAAGTAGAGAATAAGGATAACGACGAAAAATAATACCTGATGTCAACAAAAAACATCAAACGAGAATGTCAAAAAACGTTATTAAACGGTAACACCTGTGGTAATACTACCAACTTAAAACAATGTTGATGCTCAACTCATAGATCACGCGGGAAATGGGTTTTAATGATAGTTCTATCTTTGATTGTTTCTATTGGCTCTTGATGTATATATTATATATAACGAAAGCTTTACTCCATTTAAAATTAAAATTACAGGGCTCCGAAGTAAATACGATCCGCGAAAAGTATGTCAACAAACTTTATAAAACTTTAAGCGGTAAATGTTTTAACTAATCACAACTATAAAGTACCGTCCGCTTGAAAAATTAAATTACAATTAAAATTTTGTGTTTGTTTATATATTTGTTTGCTGTTTTAGTGAAAAATTCATCCTTATTAAATTAATCTTTATTAAGACTCTTTTAAACGCCGTTATTTGTGAACAAGATTTAACTTATGTAGCATAACCTCAACATCAATTACTACTAATTAATTCAATCTTCTTCGTTTAGGAAGGGCATATAAAACCACTTTAATTTATTTTTATGGCAACGTTTCGTGCTGAAGGTTAGCACTTCCTCAGGCCAACTGTAATTTATTGAACTCGTAAGTCAACACATAGTAACAACAAAATGAAATTAACAGATAATTTTTAACACATAAAACTTACAGCATAAAATCAAGTGGATCAATCCACCGACCAAGAACATTAGCAACTTTACGAGTTAGTAATTAATAATAAATACAACATTAAACATACAATGGTCAATATTTAAAATTTTAATATAACGTAGGGCATACACGTTCAACAAACAATTGACAAATGTTGTGTAATCAAAAATTTATGAATGTCAAGGTAAAGATAAGAATAAAATGATAAACAAAACTGAATAACGATAGATCCAACCTATATAGTTATCTCACAATTTTGGATATTAAATTATTATAAACGCTGCTTAAATTGTTGGTATCGTTGTTAAAATTAATATTATTATTATATATATTGATGTATAGCATTTCGGAAACTAAATGCTTTTTTAAGTTGTTTTCCACATCTAGAATTGTGGGATTGATAAAATTGAAATTGTGTCCCGTGTCTATATGATGTACGGCCAAAGCTGTATCGCCTTTTTTTGTGCTACAATCGTATTTATGGTTGGCCATCCGATTTTTTAGTTTCTGTTTAGTTTGATCAATATAACACGCATTGCATCCAGTACAATCAAGCTTATACACTACGTCGTGTTTATCTATAGTGTTAGTTCTATCTTTGGTATTACTATACAGCATGTTGTAAATGGTGTTAGTGTTATACATGGTTATATTGATGTTATGTGTTGTTAGTATCGGAATGATTCTTTGTGTTAGATTTGGAACGTTTATGATTTTGGTGTAAGTGATGTTAGTATTAAGGTTAGCGTTAAGGGTAGTCTTAAGGTTAGTACTAGGCGGGTTAACTGATGGTGGAATAATATTAGTTGTGTTAGTGTGTAGCAGTATTTTTTTATTATATTGTTAGGATAGTTGTTGTTTCTAAGTATTTTCTTTAGAATCTTAAAGTTTTTTTCATGAAATTGAGGACTGCTCAAACCTATAATTTTATTTTTCATAGCCTTAATAGTATTAATCTTTTGGTGGTGTGGATGTTTAGATAAGTAATTGATCGTTCTATTAGAGGCTATCGGCTTAGTATACCATTCAGTAATTATCGTATTAGTACTAACATACCTGATCAATCTAACATCTAAAAATGGTAAAGATCCTTGTGTTTCTATTTCAAAAGTAAATTTTAAATGTGGATTGTAACTATTAAAAACGTTTAAGGTATTATTAATTTCAGTTTCTGGAATACATGCAACTATATCATCAACATAGCATAATAAAAATACTGGAGTGTAAGTCAGTTTGTTTTTAACATATTTTAGCAGATCATGCATTGTGAGATTAGCTAATATAGGCGACGCCGGATTTCCCATGGCAGTACCGAATTTTTGAATATACATTTTGTCATTATAAGTAAAATAACTAGAGTCAAACAGGAATAGAATGATTTGTACAATTTCAACTAATTCTAATGTAGTATGGCTCTTTAACTCAACCCAATATTCATTTAGTAATTTAACTGTAAGTTCTTTAGTGATATTGGTGAATAAAGATGTAACATCAAATGATATAATTTTATAATCAGATGGTACCAAAGTATTCCTAGTTCTATCAATTAATTCATATGAGTTTTTAATGTTATGAATAAAAATGTATGAAATATTTTGTATTAAATTTGAAATGTATTTACATAATTGATAGCTAGGCGCTCCTATACATGAGACAATTGGTCTTATTGGGTGTTCATCTTTATGTGTTTTTATTAAACCGTAAAACTTAGGTGGTGTGCTTGTGTGAGTTGTTAGTCTTTTGTATGTAGTGAAGTCAATATGTCCGTTTTCGTAAAGTTGCTTACTAAGTTTATTGTTTTTAATTTGAAATTTATTTGTAAGGTCTATGTCTGTTTGTGTATAGATGTTATTGTCATTAGGCAAAGTTAGTATTTTTTTGTGGTATTCGTTTTTATGTATAATAACTGTCGCATTGCCTTTATCAGCTCTAGTAATTAAAAGGTCGTTATGTGTTTTAATAAATTTTCTTGTAGATGTCACTAAGTTTTTAATAAATAAGTCTTGAGGTGTCAAGTTCTTTTTAGATTTGTTATTGACAAAGTTGGTAATGACGTTTACAGTTTTAAAAAAACTATATAGGTTGGATCTATCGTTATTCAGTTTTGTTTATCATTTTATTCTTATCTTTCCCTAGACATTCATAAATTTTTGATTACACAACATTTGTCAATTGTTTGTTGAACGTGTATGTCCTACGTTATATTAAAATTTTAAATATTGACCATTGTATGTTTAATGTTGTATTTATTATTAATTACTAACTCGTAAAGTTGCCAATGTCATTGGTCGGTGGATTGATCCACTTGATTTTATTCTGTAAGTTTTATGTGTTAAAAATTATCTGTTAATTTCATTTTGTTGTTACTATGTGTTGACTTACGAGTTCAATAAATTGCAGTTGGCCTGAGGAAGTGCTGACCTTCAGCACGAAACGTTGCCATAAAAATAAATTAAAGTGGTTTTATATGCCTCTCCTAAACGAAGAAGCTTGAATTAATTAGTATACACACAGAGGAGGATAATGAATCTTTACCAAGTATTATATTTCTATCAATTACTACTTTATATTCATTACGTTAAAAATGTGTATTTAATTTATAATTAGTAAATTGGTTTTAATCCCAATAGGAGGTCGTGTTGGTGAATAATAAATTATTTGCTTTGGATATTATTTTTTATGGCGACGTTTTGCATACTGAACATGTCTGTTTCCTCGGGTTTTCAATCCTGAACAATAACTGCAATAACTTAAAAACTACAACTTTAACATTTGACCCAACTATAGTGTCAATTTGGTCAAATATAAAATTTCAATAGTGATTTTTGCAATTTTCGTAACTAACACACTACATGCATAAACGATAATATGTGTACATAGGTAGTACTCAAATTTCAAATTGTGCAAGCACAAACACACGTCTCTTACATTTTCGTAGCTCAGCTTCTAGACGTACCCACTATAGTCACTTTAGTAAGCATTTCGGTTAATTTTTTTAAGCTTACTTACATGAATTATACTTAAAAGTAGCTTGTTTTTAAGAGTTATTTTTCACTTTTGATTACCAAAAGTTGCTGACATTAATTGAAAGTAAAAACATTAATTTAAATCTAAATAATAACGATAATTCAAAATATAATAGAATTGTTTGTTTTTTCTAATGTTGTTATATATTTATGAGTTCTACATGTAACATAATAATAGATTCACAATTAATGTAATATTTTGTTACAGTTTGGGTATCTTCATTTTTTGGCTAAAAAACTCTTATTTTAAAAATCGTAGGCGTAATATTTTTCAATTTCATGTAGTGGTAGTTTACGGTATACATACATACTTCAATATTCTCACAATCATTGTCATTTTCTGAAAATACCTTAGTTGAATCAGTTAGTATCACATCAAGGTTTTCATCATTTGATGATGACGAGTCTCATTTTCGTTTTTGTACAGATTTAATTGTTTGAACAACATCAAATTTTTAATTTAAATACCGATTACTTTTTAATAAATTTCACAGTTCTGCCAATTTTGTTTTTTCTTCGAATAACAGATGATCTTCCATTTTCACGACAGCATCGCAAATAAAGACAGTTTTTATTAGAAAACAATATATTTTTTTAATGCTTTGGATGTTTGCTAACTCATTAAAATGTTTGTCAGTAGACAGAGTAAGTTCGCTATGAACAAACAAAACAATCAAACCATTTAACTTTGTCTGAAATAAAACTTTTTGTAAATAAAGTGTTGTTAACTTTAAATAGATAAGTGATGAATAACAAGTGATCTTAAAAAAAATGTACGCCTTAATGTTGCGGTCAATACAAGATGAGTACATAAAATTTTAAGAAGTTTGTAAGTACTACATATTGATAAATGCAAATTAATCTCAACATTGTAAAGTTGGCAAAAATCTTCTTGATCTTTTTGTTTTTATATAATTTAAACAAATACTTTATTTACTAACGTTTAAGTTTGGTAATTAGCTCTTGCTTTTGTACTTGTTGTGACAAGAAGAAGTTTTAACTATTTATTTAACGTTTTAATGTTTTTGTCTTGAGAAACCTATCCCCTTTACCACCTCCCTTGTGAGTACGCCACTGAAAACGCAGTGTAGACTAAACATGATTCAGTAATAAGTAACTATAAATAAATATTTATAAAGATAATTTAGTAGACCGGTGTTTTTAATTGCTGCTTTATAAATCGTATGGTTAAGAAACATGTTTATTGTTTATCCATTCATAAACTTAAAGTTTACATTAAACTAGTACTTTTCCGGTTTAATTAATTACGTTAAAAACATATCCCGACGTACAACCAAATTCGTCCACATACATCCAAATATCTCTACATACATTTAATTATCTCCACGTACATCTAAGTATATCTACGTACATCCAAATATATCCACATACATTCAAATATCTCTACATACATCCAGATATATCTAAACATCTCCAAGTATATCTATGTACATCCAAACAAAAACAACCGAAAACATCCACACTGACCAACCCCTCGTGCTACAATAAAAGAAAATGATCTATGGAACATGACGATAGTGTTGGTTGGCGTTCTTGTTATTTACGCAAGTTACGAGAAAATGATGCTTTAGGCAAAAACAAAAAAACCAATAATGTATTCAGATGAAACATACATACATTCGTCTGTCATATGGTGTTAGTAAAGTGTTGACAATCCGAAAAAGAAGCTGGTGTTTATCATACGAACAGAACAGGTCAGTACATTATGGTGCATGTTGGTGGATCATACGTATTATTTAGCAATGGTTTTTTAATTTTTAAATTTAAAACTAAGATTGGTAACTATCGCAACGGCATGAACCCTACTAAATATATGCAGTTGATCAAAAAAAAGAATTGATTCCAAATTTGTCTCTTAATGGTATTGTTGTAATGAACATGCATTTGACAAAGGCTCGAAAATAATGAAGTAACAACAACAAATAAAATTCTTTTTCTGTCATTTGAATTATTTGCAAAATCAGCATCTACGTAGGATGAAAGTTTTGTATTATTAGCGTTACCAGCTTTAACATATTTAATACCATATTCTTGAATGAGTTTAAGGTATCTAAACACATTTTTAAGATGTTTGAAATGTTCATTACCATAACAATTTTAAAACTGATTTAAGAAAGTTGTATTTTGAAACTTACCACATATAGATTACCTTTTAAGCGACCACTTGCGATTAGATTTGTATTTTTGTATATATTCACTTTTCTATCAAGAAATATTACCTTTAATCCAGATTTTTTTATTGAAAGAGATTGTGGGTTAAATTTTCACATTCTAATATATTTTTAACTATAAGTGACTTTCTATTTTCACCTAACAATTTTAAATTGCTTTGTCTTCTCGCATTTATCACTAGTGCTCCTTTTCCAACATTTATTTTGTGATTTATTTCTATCACAACTAAGTGTTTGCCTGTACTTACGTTCGTTAGATAATTAGTTGCACCACTGTCTACTAAAAAGCTTACTGAATTTTCTAAAACAGATTTTAAACATTCTGATTTTTTCATTGCTATGAATGTCACTTCATCTTCCTCTGTTAAATTACTTTCAATTCTTATGTCAAATTTTCCTTGTGAACATTCTGAATTTTTGTGCCCGTTTAAGACTCACTTACAACATCTATATATACATTTGTTGCCACTATTCTTATTCCAATTTTTATTTTTTTTGTGATGAGTTAAAAAAATTCTGAAGTTGCAGGTTCAGCAGTTTAAACACTTAAATTTTACTTTTGTCTTATCCGAACAATAAAGAATACCGATCACTGTCGTCACTACTTAATAATTAAAAGTGTAATAATAACTGATTGATTACTTCCTCATCAGTCATACTGCCACCACTAGCTTTTAATTCTGAAACTTTTTTCTTAAAATCTAGTAGGAACTCAACTAATTGTCGACGTCTAAAAAATTTCATCGTTTACGTTTCAAGATAATTTGACTCAAAATTTCTTTTTTTTTCGTATGTTTGCTGTAACACTAACAGCATTTGCTATAGTACACTGTTTTACCATCTCTAGAATATTATCATTAAAGAGCGGACAGTCAGGCAAATGCTTGGAGCCTGCTTATGCTGCCTTTTTGTGTAACTGTTTGTCTTTTTTGCCTTTTTAAAGAGTATTATTTTATGTTGCTTTTTGACATATAAATTTTGAAAAGTTTTTGTAAACAGTGTTTTAATAGGTAGATGACAATAACGCATTACAGAATTTCACTTAAATTACGTACAATAATACAATTAACATTTTTTGCTCAAAAGGTCTTACCACGAACCTATAAATAACAACACGGATTTTCATGTTTTGTTAAACAATGGTTTCCAGAAAACATCAAATACAAAAACCGCTTATAGAGAAGAACCCTTGTAAGAATTTATACTAGGATTAAGTACAATGACAGGCTTAACAGAACACTATTTACAAAACCGGAAGGATTTCGGAATGAATCATATTTTATAGATCTATTCAGTACCTAAGTAAAGCAAACAAATATAGATAATTTTAATTCTGCCCGGTGGGATTCTTTTAATGACTGAAACACATGACTTGCTTCTTTCTTATAAGAATTGCAGAAATAACATGAATTCACATGTATTCAAAATTGAGGTTTTTAGATTTTTGTAGTTGTCGTATAAGTAGTTATATCCCAAGGTTTCATAACAAAATCACATAAATCTATGCACTATTACATTAATGTGAGAACGTCTTCCAGGTTTGGACCGTGTCATTGTTGTCCTAACCTCCCAGTAAACACGGATTAAAAATTGTTACAGTTACAAAATTAAAACAATTGTTTTAATACGTTGTTTTGTGTTAGTTCCATTTTTATATCATTTACATGTAACTGACAGTAAATAAATTGAAAAAGTTCCGATTTTTCACAATCAGTTTTAAACCGTTTCAGTACTTGCAATTTTTTTCCTATAATCAGCAACCGTCTAAAAAGTGATTTATTAAAACCGAATATTTTTTGAATAACTAGAGTTGCTTGAAGATCGATTAAATAAGATTGAATTATTTTCAAAACAGTGGAATCGATTTAGTAAAAACGAATACTTTGTGATTAGTCAGCATTGGTCGTTGCTATACTTTTGATTACTGTCGTCAACGCTTGCGCTGCAAATTGATATCTTTTCACTTGTTCGGTTGTAGTTTGATAAGTGATGCTGTGTGTACAATTACGAAATGGAACAATAAACGGTAAGTCGAAACATTTTATTATAATCCATAAATGTAATCAATATTATTATCATTTCTGTTCTTTATGTATCATGTTTTAATTTGTATAAAAAAGAATGTAAATTAACACACATGGTTGCGTTAAGGTAGATTATTGCGTAAATTTGATGATACTTTAGGATTTATAATTACAGTTCAATTCTTCAAGTTTTTTATACGATTATGTACAGCTAAAGGTATTCACACTGTTTTTATAACTTTCTTATAATTGCTAAAGTGATATTTATATTAAGTTTGTGTTGTTTTTGATTAAAAAAATGTAATTAATTTTGTGTAACTCTATGATTATGTATGTATATAAATGAAATATTTATTTCTATGTTACAGATGCGGTTAAAAGTTGCTACCGAACAGTAACTGATGCAGTTTTCGAGGCTTCCGTGAAAAGACCACATCAAAGAAAGTTGCAATATGTAAAAAACTCAATGTGATAATGTATTTAAAAATATTTATTCTGCAATAAAATTTGAAACGTGCATCGAAAATGTATTATTATATTATTAAAAGAATTGTTTTAGTTCATTATTGAAACAAGAAAATCATATATTTATTGATCATTTAGTATCAATTCAAGTACGAAACTTTTAAAACGTAAACCGAATGCAACATTTATTTTGCAACAGATTTGAATTTAAAATACCGAAACTATACTGATTCAAATAAGTGAAACAGCGATGGACTTATAGCTATTTTATTGCAGTTAGGTTTCTTTTATGTTTGAAACAAGAGTGAATCATAAATTTTTTGTTTTGAAACTGTTACTAAACATTATCAATTTTGTGTTTACTGGGCTGGAAGATGTTCTCATCTTAGTATAGACTTCGGCAATGGAAGCCTTAGCTATTCATTAGAGACGAGTTTGCAATAGTAAACAAGTTAATTTCTGCCACCAAATAGGTAAAAATCTCTAACATATTAGATTCTCTTTTTTATTATTGGATCTTGTTTCAGGGTTTTGTGAAAGCACCATTACTTCTACCGAAACCTATCATAACAAGATGGGGAACTTGGTTATCTGTTTGCATTTTTTATGCCACATATTTTGAAAAAATTAAAGAGGTACAGTTCATACTATAATCTGGCATTGTCTTATACATTAATTGAATTGTCTTACTTCAAGTGGTTGAATTATTTGACGAGACGGCCTCTGCAGCAACTGCTAAATCTCAAAAAGCTTTTCATGACGAAGCTGTTAAGAGAAGTTTAGTTTTTATAAAAACACACTTTTCCTGAATTCCTGACGAATTAAAGAAGCTAGAAAAAAGCGAAACCGCAATGACCGAACCTTTCGCTACATTTGAAAGAATAAGAGCAATTATAAGAGCATGTCCAGGGACTATAGGAAGAAAAATTAATCAAAAATTGGATTCCGTCACATCAAAAAACCCTTCTTTAGACTTTTTTAAACAACTGACTGAAATTCAAAAAGGGGAGATCATGAAGCATCAACAGAAAATATCTTTAATAATAACAGAAACATCGGCATTAAAATTTGCTCCACTAACATCTTATGATGTCGAAAGAACTTTTTTCTTCGATAAAAATATTTTAAATAATAAAAGGCAACAGCTTCTTGGTGAAAATGTTGAAAAATATTTAATTTGTGCTTGGGAAAACAATTAATGGATATTTGTGCTTTTTTTATTGCCCTTTTGGCAGGTTTAATATGCCTTTTATGTCACCTTTTTTGGTATTTTTTCTTGTCTTACTATCCGCTCTTTAATTATCATTTAAACTCGCAACAATTATGTTTCTTGTTTTAGCATCGTTTTTCTTATACTCCAGTAATTTGTTTTCATCGGTAGGTGCTTCTTTAAGGACTTCATGAACATTTTTTGTTCTAGCATCAATTTCACCCAAAATTCCCAATCACCATCAAACTGTTTTATAACGTGCACAACATAACCTGTGGTTATAATAAGATCATGTCTTTTATAAATAACTTAAACAAAGGTTTATTTAACATTAACCATAAAACGAAAAACAAGTTTCTACAAAAAAAACTTATAATAATAATTGTCAACTGTAGACTACTGATAATATTATTCCCTGACTTAACTTAATGTAGAGTGTATAAACATAACAACAGAACTATAAAATGAAGAATTCCTTCTTTCAACATGAAGTTACACAAAGTGGTCTAAAGATAGTAACTTTATTGAGAAATGTGTTTTCTAAGATAACTGCATTAGACTGAGAATAAAAACATTGTCACACGTGAATCGCTTGACGCAAAAAATGTGTCAACCTGTCATTTATGGTGAACACTGGACTATGAAAGTTGTTACGTTAAAAGAGTTTCGGTGTAATTTTTGTACCGTATAAGTTTTGTCCCAAAACGCTCACTTTGTGTTACATCGAGAGTGGTGGCTGTTAACTACAATCTACGATGCAGTGAAAAGAGTGTTGCACTAACGTTAATTAAAGATAGCGAGACCTTAGATTAATTATTACAATTATCACCGTATTGTAAAGACTAGTCACCAAAATATCAATATTAATTTGGGTAAAACTGGCGCATCTGGTTTTTTTCATTTAAAAAAATTCTGGGGAAAATGCCGCTAGCTAGTCGCATCCTTTAAAAGAAAAATATAAATTGTAATTTTAGTATTTCCTATTCTATTTTCTTATCTACGTTGTCAGTCGTTTGCACGTACGACAGTACGTACATATCAGGTTGTTGTCACAATCTACACAACTTTTTTTTGTGCGTAATATAGTATTAAAGGATGCGCTTAATTAACGAGATATTGCATATTTGTATTACAGTTACCAATATAAATTTATTTTTTTGGAATGTAAAAGTTAGACCGACAAGTTTAATTTTATGTACGACGTGTTGCCCAACCGAAGAGGGCTTGCATCAACAATAATTGTCTGTGATCTATATGTGCTAGCAATTGATCGGATTGATTAACTTTACTTTTTTTTCTATACTTTCTTTCTGAGATAAAATAAAAATATATTCGTGTTACAACTTGTGTGTTGCAATTTTTTCTATTTCGGATTTAGATAAAATTAAACGGCGTCTTCTATTCTAGTTTCTAACCGTTTTAACGCCATTTTAATCTCACGCTATAATTAGCACATCGAGACCTGCGATCTGCGTGCCGATTCAAGCGAGTTAGTCGCTAGCAATAAAGTTACAAGAAAATCCTCGTAACAAAGTTGTAATAGAGAAAACGAAGGTGACAGTATTTATTTTTTTTTAATTGTGTTTTCAAAGTAAATAAGTAATTTTTAGAATTACTTTTAGAAATATATAATTATTATATTTTGTAATACAAGGTTTAATGGTAATCTATAAAAGATTTGATTTTTCTACTAACATACTTTGAGTGTACTTTAGAATCAAAGTTACACCAGCCACGCCTCTCGAGAGATTATGTTTACTCAAGTCAACGGTAGCTTTGTTAAATATTAATATAAACGTTTGTCATTTATTTATAACGTTACTTTTTCAATATTATATTATGTAAATACATTAACATTTACGGTCGGTTACACATAGTCTTATTTATCAGTAGCAAAGATGGTAAAAACGTTACAGAAAAACGCATGTATGATGTATTGCTTAATATTTTATAAGTATGCAACAGATACATAATTAATATTTATTTAAAATCAATTATATTTTTTTGAAATTTTAATGTTGTTCAAATATATTAAGTCTTTTATAACTTTTTTCTACATAAACAAATAAGTAGGAATTATAACAAGTTTGCAACACGTTTTCCCTTTGTATTAATAAATAGCAGATAGTTGTAGTGTAGTGTAGTTATATTATACATATTAGACACACTATATAAAGAGTACATGTATGTATGTTTAAAGTCAATTTATTGTTTATTTATTTTTAAACAAATATCTACTTTAAGACTTTTGTTTTATGGTGAGTTTTATATAATAACATGTAACATTAAATCATTTTATCAATAAGTTTGGCTAAAACGAATTCAAAATAGAATGAATTGAATTAAACCCGTTTTTATCTGTTATACTTTTATCTACAGGTTGCAAATCCTTATAAATATTTTCCTAAATCCGATGTAAATCTGAAGCTTTGGTTTTTAAAGCTATTTTTATTTATGGCTTACTTACAATAATATAAACCACATAACAAGATTTAGAGATTCAAGTCTAATATACAATCTTATTATGTTGCTTTTTTCTTATAAGAATTGCAGAAATAACATAAATTCACATGTATTCAAAATTGAGGTTTCTAGTTTTTGGTGGTTGTCGTATATGTAAGTATATCCCAATGTTTCATAACGAAATCACATATATCTACGCACTATTACAATAATATGAAAACGTCTTCCAGGTTTGGATCGTGTCATTGTTGTCCAAACCTGGAAGACGTTCTCATCTTAGTATAGACTCCGGCCGTAGAAGCTTTCCTTATTAAACTACATAAATAGGTTAGTGAAACATGAATTTAAGTTATCTACTTTGACTACTACGTTAATAAGTTCGTGGAACATAAATTTAAATTATCGACTTTAGCAGAAATTTTTCTAAAAGAAATTGTTTACCTAGAAAAAAGTTCCACTAAGTCTAAAGAAAATGAAAAGTATCAAAAAAATTTATAAAGATTTATAAAATATGGCCTACTGTTGGCGGTGGATCAAAAATGTTATTATTGTATTTATTTTAGTTGGTTTAATCAATGTTATTTTGGTACATACTATAATTTGCTTATAAAAAAATATGTTCATTTTAGAAACAACATAAATCCAGCCGATTCTATGTTCATTTCTTTTTTTTTGATAAAAAAAATAGTACTAAAATCGTCTTTAACTATACAAACTCGGTGAAACATTTAAAATAAAAAACAATGTCTTGACGAGAAACAGTTTGTCTTAATTTTCTCAAAACTAGGTTTTGTTAGAAAATGCCTAGATCTTACACCTATGGCGGCACTCGAGCGGTTCAGCGATGCGTTACGTAATGTGTATCTGTATCTTTGACATTTGTAATATAAATGTTTGTATTTTGTTTTTCCATAACAAAAGGAACACTCAAAATTACGCTCTGCTAATAGGTTATGGGCCCAGGATATTAATCGACCGGATTCTTATTGCGACAAAGTGGAAGTGTATTACATTGCATAAAACTGTGAAAGCACGCGGGAAAGATGAATGGAATTAAGTGAATTAAACTTCTTACGAAAGACAATTACGACATATGAAAAATTAAAATAAAAGCATTTTTCATATCAATGTTACGGTTAACGCGGAAAGCTAAAAAGAAAATTCGAACATTTAAATTTGTCAACCGAAGTTACTGCATTAGAAAAAGTTATAACATGGCATCGTCGACTAGGTCATTTAAATCTCAATGACTTAAGAAAAAGCGTGCGTAACGGTACTATTAAGATACCAAACTTTGATTGTGAATTTCGAAACTTTAATTGTGATGTTTGCATCAAAGGAAAGATGACCCGAATACCCTTTCCAAAGGAATTCAAGCGAAGTTCAAGACTGTTTGAGATCATACACACCGACATTTGTAGTCCATCAAGAAGTAAAACCCTTGGTAAAGCTAAGTAATTTATAGATCATCGATGATTACTCTTGATGGTGCAAAGTGCAATTCCTCTAATCTAATAATGAAACTATCTGGGCCAGTTTAACAAATGTTTCAGAAAAGGTTACTGGGAAGCAGTAAACCGGGTCCTACACTATTTGAAAGGAACTATAGACCTAGGAATCATTTACCGAGAAAACAAAGCTAGTTTGAACGGATATGTAGACGCTCACTAGGAAAATTCTTCTATTGGCAGACGTTCTTACACGGGATATGCGTTCACCCTATCTGGAGAAAAAAAATTTGTAAAACACAGCTCTTTTCTCGACTGAAGCAGAATTCATGGAAATGACTAAGATTGCAAAAGGAGCACTATACATTTAACGGTTAATGGCAAAACTCGGATTTAAAAATTTAACAAACGCAAACAGATAGTATGAGCGCACTAAAAATTTCGAAAAATCTAACCTTTCATGCAAGCACATCGACGTGAGACATCATTTCAACAGGTAAATCATTGCCAAAAAGGACTTAACAATTACACACGTCGATACGGAAAACAGAGATTCTACAGAAGCAGAAACACACATCTTGGGTCAATATGCTCGGATTTCGTTCTACATCGGCAACCACCACGAAACGTGGTTAGAAAATGCCCCACGTATACGTGCATGTGTATCTTGGACAGTTTTTGTTATTAAATTTTTTATAATAAATGGAACACTGACAAACCACACTTTGCTAATAGTTTTATGGATTTAATTGGTTTCTAAAATAACCAATCCATTTGATGTTAAGTTTATTTATTAGTTTAGTTTTATATTAATGCAATCATCAACATTTTTTTGCAAATAAATAATATAACTTTTATTTTAGTAAAATACAGGTGTGTGTAGTAGCAAAACGGTAATTTTGTAAGCTCCAATAAACACGTTTCAGATCAAAATCAGTCGCGTAACGCTTAAAAGCGCTAGCCGACTCTCGCACATTAATTCTCGGTCTTGTTTAATCGTAAACTGACTAAAAAAATAAGTTTACAATATAATTTGCTTAAGTGAACGTAATAACGTCATAATTAGTTAGATACTTAACGCAAAACAAAAATTTTAACTAAGACATGTAGTTGTTAAATCATTATCAACTCGAAGCAATTTAAGCAAATGGTTAGTAATTCAAACAATATGTTAACAATTTTGTTTTACTTTTCACTTGGTATCTATTTCGTATCGTTCACTTCAAATTTAGTTGGCAACGTTGGTGTGACGTAGCAACTTTTTTTTCTTACCGATTTATACTTTTGAGACTACACAAAAACTGAAAAATTAACACATATAATTTAATGCTCAGCGAAGTTTTTTGAATTAATGGTCATATAGTCGATTTAAAATGAAAATTAAATATGAAATTAACCGATGATTATGGAAATAGTTGCAGAGGTATGATGTATCTATACGTTTTATGGTTGGATTTAATTTGCTTCCTTTGTTTTTAGCATTTATTACCGTGTCTTCTTTTAGATTATAGTCGATGTAGACACTTTTCTTAAACTTGTGGGAATTGTCGAGTTTGTGACTGTTCAACGCCCAATATATAAAACGTATTACTACAATTGGGAAGTTAATAGATTCTCCCTTATAGATTTTGTCGATGCATCTGTGTTTACACCCCATAAGTTAATTAAGAACTAACTTCAAACCTGGAGAACTGAAAGTCTAGCGCACGTTGGTTGTAAACTAATTACTTGTATTCGTAATACCATTGCTGTATACTTGTATATTTGTTTTAGTTTTTAGGAATGTGGTTAAACCTCTTTGCTGTCGATCATATTTACAACCGAGTATATTTATTTCACAATCACAAATATTTAGTTTCATATTAATGTTACAATTGTTTAAGTTTGGCGTTTGATTTGCTGTGAGGTATCATTATTCAATCATCAGTGATTTACATCAATTTCATACCTTAAACATAAATTTACAAGTGTTGCTTTAATCAAGGGTTTAGTAAATCATCTTTAATGTACTTGTTAATTACTTCTACTGTAATTTTACTTTTATAAATACTGTTAAATTTATATTTTACATAAGTCAATTTATGTAAATATGTGTTCTGACGCCCTTTTCAATAGATTATAAGCTGCACATTGAAGATGGCTAATTTTTAGTAATTGCTTTACTCACGTCACTCTCCGATATCAGAAATGTTGTTGACTTTACTTTATTTTAAGTTAAGTTTGATAGTGATTGTTTTAAAAACTAAAAATTTTCATGTATTTAAAAGAGTAAATAATTAGTTTCAAAATTAATCCGTTCTAAAAACTTGTGTTTGTAACATGAAAATATTTATATTTATCAGATCTGAATAAAAATTACTGGAATATGTTAAGTCAGCTCTCGGACTCGTTTGAAATTAAAATTTTTACTTAAATATAATAACAATCGCAAAATATGATTGTTTTATATAAAGTGAATTTTAGTCGTCACTGTCAAGTGAGTTTTAAGGGTAATTTATAAATTCTTTTTGTAGCAGTTGTCAATTTTAATTTATCAAGATACGCGCAATCTTTTTTCAAATTGATTTTTTATAACTATTGGGTTATAAATAGTCTTTTGTTTAGGAGGGACGAACAAACACTGGTGTTCAGTAAAAGCAACGTTTTGTGCGACAATGTGCGTACTTCATCAAGCCTTTACAAGTTTATTAAGTAAATTAATTCATAACTCATAAAAACATATAATAATCATAACATTTCAGATCTTACTTACACTTACGTGAAATGGCGAAAGTGTTAAGTTGTATGAACCTCATCATGTAACAACAATTTTTCCTTAATAAATAAGTTGAGTTAGGTTTTAATAATTACTTTAGTCATGGCATACACAATGAGTATTTTACATAAATAAATAATTTAACATTTAGAAATGACAGTTAACATTGAACTATAATGCAACACTAATGGTTACAAGTGTTACCAAAAATGTTATTGTTGTTATTGTTGTGTAGGTTAATGTGTGTCATTTCTGAAATTAATCCTTTTTTTATATTTTGCCTCTACATCTAAAATCGTAGGATTGTTGAAATCAAAAGTATGTCTTGTGTTTATATGATGTACAGCTAACGCTGTATCGGCGTTATTTTTCTTACGGTCATACTTATTGTTTTTAATCCAATTTAGTTTTTGTTTAGTTTGGCCGATGTAACATACTATCAATTTTATTTACACAAGACCATTTTATTAAGACCTTAGTGACATCTGCCAAAGATTTACTAAAACACACAATAAACTATTAATTACTAAATCTAATAAAGACAATGCAACTGTTAACATACAAACAGACGAATACAAAAAAAATTGTGACGCTACTTAAGAACGAATATATTTACAATTAAATTGACTTAAACCCAACCACAGACTTTCAAAATAGCAACAACTAATTATACAAACAACTTTATGACAACGTACACATAGACTTAATTACATACAATAGACTCATAACATACGCTATCACGCTTCCTAAGTTTTATGGCTTATTAAAAACACACAAAGACGAGCATCCATTAAGGCTAGTTATTTGATGTATAGGAGCTCACAGTTACCACTGATCAAAATACATATTGAACATAATACAAAATATCTCATATATTATTTACTATAACATAAGGAACTCATAAATTGGTCAAAACAAAAAACACCATAATATTTGACAATTACACACTTTATTTCATTATTTAGTAAAGAGTTCACCATTCAACTTATAAACAAACACTGGACAAACTTCAAAAGTTGTACTACTTTAGAGCTACATAATATCATCAAAAGTTTTTATTTGATACTAGTTATTTTACATTTAATGACAACATGTATATTCAAAGATTTGGGACGGCCATGGGTAATCCAGCTTCACCAAAATTAGCCAATCTCACAATGCATCACCTGCTAAATTATGTCAATAATAACCTCACGTACAATCTAGCACTCATGTATTATTGTAGATATCATTTTAGGTATATCCAACACCGAAATTGAAAACACTCTCAATATATTTAACAATTACAACCCACATCTAAAATTCACCTACAAAACGAAAAAAATGACACTTTTTCTTACTTAAATGTGAAACCTTGTTATGTTAAAAAATTGGCAGTTTGATTTTCCAGTATAAAAATTTCTTCAAGGTGTCAAAACGAATTTATTTACTGTGAACGTTTTGAAAATTACGGAGCGTTCTTAGCGGTCTCTCTGACCCAACAAGGCTTTTATTATTAAATTGGTTCACGCCACTCCACGTGAATATGTCAGCGAATCTTGCGTAGTGTTAAGTAAAAACTTATTTTGGGCGGGTCCGATCTCTCCACTTGTAATCTTATTAGTGACGTTGGTAACACCTGTTTGTCGAAAAGTTTTCATGACGTCAGGTCGCTGAAGGATAAGGGATTGTACACCACTTTATGGGAATAAATACTTACACAAGTGGGAAGTTAATTAGAGGGAAGCTCGGCGCATTCTGTTACGTTAAATATTGTATGCATTAAATCAAATTACTTGTGCTAACACAGTATGTACGTCTGTGTCAAATTGCATATTACGCTTTAGATTAGACTGGTACGGAATTAGCTAATTTCCTACTGGATAATAGACAACTGTAAGTATTGCATTTTTTATTTAACTTCGTTGGTCATGTCGATTATTGGAATGGCCACACGTACATACTAGGTTGTAATCACAATTAATATTAAACTCTTTTTTTGTGTGTCACATACTTATTGGGTGCGCTTTGATTCGTGATACTTTGATTTTCGTATTCTTAAAATTTAACCGAATAAAGTAAAGTTATTCCTTCGTTAAATGTAAAAGTTAGATCGATTAGGGCACGTAGATGTGTGACGTGTTGCTCAGATAAAGGGCGTAACTTATATTTGGCCTGTGATATCAACCCATGTAATATTGTTTGTAACGTTTATATAACTATACTTATGTACTGTCTTCGTCCTTTTCAACTACTTCTGTAATACAATAAATATATATTCTGTGTTATTATTTTTGTCGTGTTATTTGTTCTTTTCCATATACGGGTAGAGTTAGACAATATTTCTCTAATTTAATATTTCATCGTTTTGGCGCCTTTTTTTTAGCTTTAAGTTATAATTTAGCATCACAAAGCCTGCGATCCCTCTCCAGATGAATAAACTGTGCTAACCGTTGCTTTTGTTTTGTTACAAGAAGATCAGCGTAACAAATTTGACACCCAATTGTCAGAGCTCGATTTTTGTGTGTGCGATTATAATTGCTTCTAGTTTTATTGATTCTTTCACCTTTTCTTTGTCTTTAGTGGGTTCGATTTTACTGCGCTTTTTTAGTTATTGCTGTAAGACTTGACGTCGGAGTTACTTCAGTAACTTTTACTTCTTTGATTTTGATGCTTCGGTTTGACTTTACATTAGTTATTTACTTACTTTTATTTTATTTGGATGTCTAGGCAGACACTTGGTGGACTTTAATTTTTAGATTAATTCGACTACGTCGGTTAACCCTTTCTGCTTATTAGATTACTTTTAAGTGATACTACTCGTACTTACTGTTATTTTGATTTGTGTTTTAGTCAGACATGTGTTAGCAGATTTCTGCTTTGATGTACTACTTTGCTTAGTTTCTTGTTTTAGGTTTTATTGTCATTTTAGCATGTTAACTATGTATTCTTTAGATGAAGAACTACCACTTCTTCGGACTTTGATTCAGAATCGAACTTGAAAAATTGGAATGATACTTTTTCTGGTAAAGATCCTTCTTTACTTATTAAATTTCTTATTCGTATTGACGAGTTGTGTTTCTATTGTGGCGTTTTACAGCATCAACTTTTTCTATCAGTCTCTGAAGTTTTATCTGGCAAAGCTCTTCTTGTTTTTAGGACAAACCGAAGTTCTGTACGACCGTGAAACGATGTTGCTGCTCTTTTGAAGTCGGAGTTTTTACCTTTGGATTATGATTAGTGCTTGATGGATTCTATTCGCAGTCGTACGATGGGAGCTGAGGAAACCATCGGTACTTACGTTACCACCATGCGATACCTCTCCTTCAGCTAGCAGAACCGGTCTCAGAGCAAATGCAGCTCAAGGTCATTCGCCGGAATCTAACGCCGTTCTATCAACTTTCTTTAACGTTGATTGAGATCACATCTATCGCTCAATTCATATCTTTAGGCAGCGTTTGAAATCGAACATCAACTCACGTGATTCTTTTAACTTCTCAATAGCAAAAATTGGTGAAAAGTTCAAAAACCAACTGTAGTCTTTGCTAGTAAGATTTCTACTTCTGTCTCTTCTGCTATTCCTGCTACTGGCTCTTGTAATACTTCTACACTTTCTTCTTTTGTATCTACTTCTGCTTCAAATACTTGTGTTTGTTGTCGTTTTCAAGGTGATAAGCCTTTAAATACTGTTCGTTCTCTTCTTTCTCTTCCTTCTAATTTCTTTTCGGTTTCTAAGATTATTAAGCCTATTATTGATCCTTGGTATTTAGTTATGATATCTAAAGTTACTGCTTCTCCTCGTCATTTCTCTCGTTGGTGTGTTGCGAAAAATCTTTTGTGTAAACGTGTACGCATTTCCTCTTCTGATTCTTGCGTTTGGAAGTTAGTTGTATCATCGAACCAGCGCAGGCAACTAATACAAGTTCACCACGTTAAATCTGATTGTAAACATTGCAGTGTTAGGTGCACTTTAGAAGCTCTTTGCTGTTACTTCTACTGGCTTCATATGAGACCTAAGGTTGCCGAGTTTATACGTTATTGTTCTTGTTGGAACTCACAACAAAGCAACTCTAACACTGGTGTCGCTACAAGGTCTACGCGTCTACATAGGGATCGTGCTATTTCTCTTAATGTAAAAACCACTACTCTTACATCCACTTTGTCAATCACTTTTGCTTATTCTTTGCTGTTTGCTTCTTCTAATAGTTCTCTTCTTTTTTATCAGCGTCGCATGTGTCGTAATAGCTAGTTTACTTTTGGGCTTTCAGCTTTCAACCTGTGCTATTTTTTTGGTTTTGGTAGTTTCATTCTTTGAATACGTTATTGGTATCTTGTTTGTTGTGGTTCGGATGCTATCTATTTGCTTTCATCCATTTTGCTCTCACCGATATTCTTTTTTTTGTTAAGTTACTGCTCTTAACTTAATAAAGTAAAGTCATTCCTTCGTTAAATGTAAAAGTTAGATTGATTAGGGCAGAAAGATGTGTGACGTGTTGCCCAGACAAAGGGCGTAACTTATATTTGGCCTGTGATATCAACCCATGTAATATTGTTTGCAACGTTTATATAACTATACTTATGTACTGTCTTCGTCCTCTTCAACTACTTCCGTGATACAATAAATATATATTATGTGTTATTACTTCTGTCGTGTTATTTGTTCTTTTCCAGCTACGGGTAGAGTTAGACGATATCTCCTTAATTTAATATATGATCGTCTTGGCGCCTTACTTTAGCTTTAAGTTATAATTTAGCATCACAAAGCCTGTGATCCCTTTTCGAAGAAACTGCGCTAGCCGTTGCTTTTGTTTTGTTACAAGAAGATCAGCGTAACAACCTGGTAGAGATAAGAATACTGGGTTATTAATCAACGAATGGTACACTAAACCGATAGCTTCTAACATAATACTCAACTACTTTTCTAAACACCCTTACTCCTACAATAGAAATACTATGAAAGCTACGAAAAATAAAGTTATTAATCTAAGTAGTCCACAGTATCACAATAAAAACTTAACAAACTTGAGAAATGTACAAAGAAGTAATAATTATCGTAAAACATTATTAATAAATTACTTATACTTAATAGGACAACTATCAACTACTCACCACCATCTAACCCACTTGTTACAATATTGATTGTGATCTAATGGGGAAAGGTGGAGAAAGAAACACAGCATTGAAGAATAGTATCACTTCACGTAATTAACCAGATGTTATCGCTTACCTTTTTGGCTAGCCTCGCCGCAGGTGGTCGTCGGGTTAAAGAAAATCCTAAGATACTCAATTAGTTCCGGTAAGCTGAATGCCCAAGTGCGCCACCTTCTCTCGAACTGTTATCTGCAGAAATTATGGTCTAGGGAAGAGAAAAGGAAAGCCTAGACCCGAAGTCTCCCCAAAAGAAAACATATGTAGTATTCACAATAACCATTTATTAAAAAAATGATTCACCATCTCCTTCCGAACGGAAGAAACACAAACTGCGACGGTTACGCCACTGGTAACTCCTGACAATTATTTATATAACCCCACAGAGAAAAAATTATTAAGCACAAATATCAATTACAAGTACACATATATAAGTAACAACAAATAGAGTTTGGAAGCCACAGAAGCTAAGATCGCTTACGTAGCTAATAATTACCGCGGCTACGGTAGCGATGATTTAATAGATAAACGCGTTCCCGCTAATTAACGTACCGTCTGGGGGACAGCTTGATCAAGCGTCATAGGACCGGTAAATAATAATAATCAATTTAATATAGAGAGACGGGTAACTCCCAAAATTCTACCTTTGATAAAATTTAATAATTACTGTAAGTGAATGAGAAGTTATCATAAATAATTGTAATGACTTGACCATTACACAGTTAAAGTATTGAATGAATTATTATACAAAAAAAAAATTATGAATTACAATAAAGTTTGACGTTAGGTGATTTTAACATTTGAAAGAATTATTGTACAAAAAGATTATGAATTACAATAAAGTTTGACGTTAGGTGATATTAACTTAAATAAGAAAACAATTATACTCGACGTCGTCTCCCACTTCCGCAATCATTTATATATATTTATACGAGGATCAATCTTAGTTGAAATATGTGAAAAAAGGGCGACACGAACACGATCTTGCGTTTCCTCATGCACGCATCGCGGCCGCTGCTAAACGAAGGCTACAGCGTCCGGTCGAAATAAGGTCGACAGCGAGACTCCCGCGACTCCAATATAAAGGTGTCATAAATACCTCGAGTATCGTAGCAGTTCTCCTTACTTTGTCGAACATCCGAACTGGTTTAGCGCGTTCACCATTTCCCTCAGATTACAGATAAAAGCACACGCAGATATACCTCAGAACGACAGACGAAGACGTCAGAAGCGAAGATCGAGTATCCAGCAGCCACTTTAATATCAACCGCCACGTAACAAGGACAGAACAAGACCCAAAGAAAGAAGCTAAAAATTGTGAAGATTAGTTGGTTGGCCTCCATTACTAACACGTGTAAGAATACTAACCCACTTTATGTGTCTGGCCGTCCACAAGACATCGTGCCGATTTTATTTGCACCGGAGGTTCAATCGGATTTATTTCCAAAAGGCTAAAATAAACGTCGGTGTAGAAGATGTTACCAGATGAAAAGAAATTCCATTTATCTCACCTTTCCGATGTTCCCCCTGTTGTAAACCGATCCACAAACAGCATAAAAATGAATATAATTCGTCGACGACTAACAACTTTCGCGCCTCCGTAGGCGTGATTTCGAACTACGGTTCGAGGCCACAGATGTTACTGTTAGTTGCCTAACTCTCAGGCGGATTTTGACTCGCAGTTGAAATTTACACGTTACAAATTCCCCCCTAGCAAGAAGTGAGACCCACGGTCGAAATCAAATCCGAACGCAGCCGTAAAGAACTTAGAGTGGAACTTGCCATGAAGTTCGTTACCAACTAACCGCACATTGAAAACCACAAACCCAACCCAGGAACCAGAAACCACAGAAACCCAACCCGATAGATGAAGGAACAGAACCTTTCGAAGCTCCCTAAAATCAATCAAACCTAACTTGGACTAGAGACGCATACAGCAAAATGATACTGCCTGAGCAACCAAACTCCAAAGAACTTAGAAGGCCAATATCACGAAACTAACGTGCTCGTTAAAGCCACCAAATAGTGATTCCGGGTATGACTAAAGAACGAGACGTTATTCCAAGTACGGAGCGACGATCCAAGACACTAAGAGAAAAAAGAAGAGGAGAAAAAGACGGAAGTTTAGACTAGCGTCAAGGACCCCAAAAGCCCTAAAGTCACAATGAAATCCCAACCCCAATCATTAAGCAAAACCTTGGAAGAAAATTCCAAAGAAAGTAATCTTTAAAAGAAAAAAAGAAGAACCCACCTAAGCAACCCCAAGGAAAAAAGCCCAATATTAGTAATCCTAAGAGAAGGAAAGAAAGAAGTAGAAAGAAGAAGAAGTCATGGTTATCTGCTGCTAATCGAACACTAGTAGATTATCAATTGCTGTGCTAGACTGTCACAATGAGACGTAGAAACCGATTAACGGGATAGAGTACTCCCAGAAAAACCAAAGCATAAGTAGCAGAAGAGATACCCTAAGAATGACTACACACATCCAAAGAAACCGACCAAGCGGGCGTACATATAGTACAGAAAAGCGGAGTGATAGTCTGCCTCAAGTTTCAGACCTACTCAACAACCCAATAACCTATGAAACCCAATTCAACAGCAGAAAGAAGAACTTAGAAAGAAAGAAGAAGCATAGTTGCAGTGAACACTCAAGAGACAAAGTTAGCAAAAGAAAAGAAACAAGTGTCCAAGCAACCCAAGAGAAAAAGAAAGCAAGAAAGAAGGACAGAAAGACAGAAGGAGAAAAGAGAGTACATGATGTTGTTGTACGGATCGACTATCTCTCCCTAGGTAGTCGACCCACAGGACCCAGCCTACTGCCCAACCAACCACCCGAAAGGCGAACCTTTAGGAGAAAGAAGAAAGAAGGAAGATATGGCAGGTAGGTGATAAGTAATCAAGAAGAAAAAAATGAGAAGTAAGAAATACAAGAAAGGAAGAAAAGAGACAGACGGAGATAGATAAGACTCGATGTAAGTGTCTGATTCGTTCTTCTCTCCGTAGAAGAAACGAAAGGGAGTGACCAGCCCTTCAATGCCCAACCAACCACCCGAATGGCGAACCATAAGGAGAATCCAAAAGAAAGAATAATGGTTGGCACAAAGAAAAGATAGATAGGCCCAAGAAGAAAAAAATGAAAAGTAGAAAAGATAAGAGATATAGAAAGACGGAGAAAGATAAGGCTTGATGTAACTGCCTGATTCATTCTTCACCCCGTAGAAGAATGAAAAGAGAGACCACCCTACGGTGCCCAACCAACCACCCGAATAAAAAGAGAGGAGAAAAGAAGAGAAGAGATATCGTAGTTAGTCATAACCGAATGTGTCCCAAATGCTGTCCCCAAAGTGAAAAGTTTATTTCCAGACTTTTATGCCGACAAGCGGAATAGGAAATCCCAAAAAAAAATCAAAATTTAACAGTAAAGCAGAGAATCCTATAAGTGACATACCAATCCAAAAAAATGCCGACGAAGCGGGTACAACTATATACAATACGGAAGGGTAGTCTGTCCCGAAATAAGATGGTAAAGAAAGAAAACCAAAAGAAAATTGTGAAGCAACTTAATCCAAAGAACAGCAAATCAGTGGCAGCAAATTGGAAGAAGGCAAATGGATAGCATCCGAGTTACTATAACCAAAATACCAACAAGATAATTAAAAGCGTACAATCAAAAGTCCAAATACACAAGCCAAACTAATAGCTAAAGTCAACAATCCAGAGTCAACAAGCGTTGTTAGAATTTACGACGCTTGCGACGCCGATGAAAGAAAAGCGACCGATCAAGAGAAAGAAACGTCGATGCATCAGCAGAAGAAACCAAAGAACTCGATGGCAAAGAGAAAGATGCAGCTTTTACCTCTTGAGCAGGTGTAGTATCTTCATGTCGATGGGTAGAAAACCTATTAGCAACCCTATTGTTAGAACGCTTCATAGTACTGGGCAATAAGCGAGAGTGTGATCCCATAGTATTGTTTTGTCGCGAGTTACAACAGCAAGAACGTATGTATTCAGCAACTTTAGACCTCATATGCGGCCAGTAGAAGTGCGAACGAAGACCGTCCAACGTACTTTTAACACTACGATGGTCACCCTTAGATGGAAGATGGTGATCAGAGATTAGCTGTTTGCGTTGATCTGATGGAACAACTAATTTCCATACACAAGGATCAGATCGAGAGATACGTACACGTTTACATAACAGATTTTCCACAATACACCAACGAGAGTAACGTCGCGGAAAAGTAGAAGCTTTAGCAATTAGACCTAGATACCAAGGATCGGTAGTAGGACGAATAAATCTAGCAAACGAAGAAAAATTTGGTGGAAGCGAAGCTACAGAACGAACATGTCGTAAAGCTTTCTCAGCTTTAGGACCACAGTGAACACAAGTAGTAGCAAAAGAAGGAACCGACGAAGTTGGAAGAGAACCAGCGACAGCCTTAGTCGAAGATATAGAGGCAGCAGTTTTGTTCGTATAACCCAAAGGTGGTTCTAGAAGTCGATCATTTTCCTCACATGTCGAAAAGTTAAAAGAATTATTTGAGCTAAGATTAGATTCCAAACGTTTGCCTAAGGATATCAATTGTAAAAAAGATGTAATATCGATGAGTGCGAAGTGAGACTGATAAAATGAAGTCAGATTGCGACGTATGATCTTCAGTTGTGTCTTCTCCGAGACTGGTTCTAGCAATTGCATGAAAAGATGCCGGATAGTAGCAACATACATTCCAATCGATTCGTTAGGTTGCATCCTACAGTTCTGAATAGTATGTAGTAGACGTTCATCATAGTCCAACGGTAGAAATTCCGTTTTCAAAAGAGTAGCAACATCCTTCCAAGAACGCAAAGAATAGCGTCGGGCTCTAAATACAAAAAGAGCTTTACCGGACAGTACCTCAGAAGCTGAAAGAAAAAGCTGGTGGTGCGAAACACCGCGAGACATACACAATTCGTCGACTCTAGTTAAAAAGTTCATCAGTTCAAAAGGATCTTCACCTGAGAAGTTTACATCCCAATCGGCCAAGTTTATTTCCGCTTCAGAATCCGATGAAGTAAGAAATTGAAGTTCGTCTTCTAAAGAATACATGGTTCACACGAGATAACACACTAAGATTTTAACACCAAATAATCCTATGAGTAATCGGTAAGAGTATAATTAAAATTGACAGCACAAGCGGCTTCCTTAAGCAAAACCTATAGCTAAACACAAAATCCCAAACTAAAATTAATTGTAGCAGTCCACAAAAACGCGAACCCACGTAATAGTATTCGAAACTCTAGCAAAAAAGAAAAAAAAGATTTCACCCACTAGGTAGAAAAATATAAGCAAGCAACTAATGAGTAAAACTTTAGAAAAGTATAACTTGAGCTTCTATACTACTAGAAAAAATAATAATAAGCAGGAGGTAGTAATTAATAAGAAATTTGAGCAAGTAAACAGTAGCACTTATTCACCGTCAGAACCCGTTCAAGAAGAAAATCGTCGAAAGCTCCACGTTGTAGGTGCCAGAAATATTTGTTACAATATTGATTGTGATCTAATGGGGAAAGGTGGAGAAAGAAACACAGCATTGAAGAATAGTATCACTTCACGTAATTAACCAGATGTTATCGCTTACCTTTTTGGCTAGCCTCGCCGCAGGTGGTCGTCGGGTTAAAGAAAATCCTAAGATACTCAATTAGTTCCGGTAAGCTGAATGCCCAAGTGCGCCACCTTCTCTCGAACTGTTATCCGCAGAAATTATGGTCTAGGGAAGAGAAAAGGAAAGCCTAGACCCGAAGTCTCCCCAAAAGAAAACATATGTAGTATTCACAATAACCATTTATTAAAAAAATGATTCACCATCTCCTTCCGAACGGAAGAAACACAAACTGCGACGGTTACGCCACTGGTAACTCCTGACAATTATTTATATAACCCCACAGAGAAAAAATTATTAAGCACAAATATCAATTACAAGTACACATATATAAGTAACAACAAATAGAGTTTGGAAGCCACAGAAGCTAAGATCGCTTACGTAGCTAATAATTACCGCGGCTACGGTAGCGATGATTTAATAGATAAACGCGTTCCCGCTAATTAACGTACCGTCTGGGGGACAGCTTGATCAAGCGTCATAGGACCGGTAAATAATAATAATCAATTTAATATAGAGAGACGGGTAACTCCCAAAATTCTACCTTTGATAAAATTTAATAATTACTGTAAGTGAATGAGAAGTTATCATAAATAATTGTAATGACTTGACCATTACACAGTTAAAGTATTGAATGAATTATTATACAAAAAAATTATGAATTACAATAAAGTTTGACGTTAGGTGATTTTAACATTTGAAAGAATTATTGTACAAAAAGATTATGAATTACAATAAAGTTTGACGTTAGGTGATATTAACTTAAATAAGAAAACAATTATACTCGACGTCGTCTCCCACTTCCGCAATCATTTATATATATTTATACGAGGATCAATCTTAGTTGAAATATGTGAAAAAAGGGCGACACGAACACGATCTTGCGTTTCCTCATGCACGCATCGCGGCCGCTGCTAAACGAAGGCTACAGCGTCCGGTCGAAATAAGGTCGACAGCGAGACTCCCGCGACTCCAATATAAAGGTGTCATAAATACCTCGAGTATCGTAGCAGTTCTCCTTACTTTGTCGAACATCCGAACTGGTTTAGCGCGTTCACCATTTCCCTCAGATTACAGATAAAAGCACACGCAGATATACCTCAGAACGACAGACGAAGACGTCAGAAGCGAAGATCGAGTATCCAGCAGCCACTTTAATATCAACCGCCACGTAACAAGGACAGAACAAGACCCAAAGAAAGAAGCTAAAAATTGTGAAGATTAGTTGGTTGGCCTCCATTACTAACACGTGTAAGAATACTAACCCACTTTATGTGTCTGGCCGTCCACAAGACATCGTGCCGATTTTATTTGCACCGGAGGTTCAATCGGATTTATTTCCAAAAGGCTAAAATAAACGTCGGTGTAGAAGATGTTACCAGATGAAAAGAAATTCCATTTATCTCACCTTTCCGATGTTCCCCCTGTTGTAAACCGATCCACAAACAGCATAAAAATGAATATAATTCGTCGACGACTAACAACTTTCGCGCCTCCGTAGGCGTGATTTCGAACTACGGTTCGAGGCCACAGATGTTACTGTTAGTTGCCTAACTCTCAGGCGGATTTTGACTCGCAGTTGAAATTTACACGTTACACACTTATCACTAAACTTAACATGTACTCTAATACCAACACCATCTACAAAACGTACTGTACAGTAAAATTAAAGACAAAACCAACATTGTAGTAAAACACGACGTTGTGTATAAAACCGACTGCAATAAATGCAAAGTATGTTACATCGGCCGAACTAAACAAAAACTAAAAAATCGGATTAAAAACATTTAGTATGACGCTAAGAAAAATAAAGCCAATACTGCGTTAGCTTTACATCATATAAACACAAGACATACTTTTGATTTTAACAATTCCACGATTTTAGATGTAGAGACAAAATATAAAAATAAGATTAATTTCAGAAATGCTACACATTAAACTACATAACAATAATATAAACTTTAATAATGACACTAATAACTTAAGCAATATCTATAGCAATATAATATCAAGGATTAATAAAAATTAATTATTAATATCGACATAATAAAAATTAAGAGTTCCATGTGAATCTTTCAATGTTCAATGTTAACTGTTTGTCATTTCTAAATATTAAATTATTTATTTATGTAAAATAACCATTGTGTATGTCATGACTAAAGTAATTATTAAGACTAAACTTAACTTATTTATTAAGTAAAATTGTTGTTACATGTTGAGGTTCATACAACTTAACACTCACGATTCCATCTAAGTGTAACTAAGATCTGAAATGTTATGATTATTATATGTTTTTTGTATTATAAATTAACTTACTTAATAAAGTTTTAGAGGCCTGATGAAGTGCGCACATAGCCGCACGAAACGTTGCATTCACAGAATACCTTGAGTGTTTTTTCATCCCTTATAAACAAACGAGTTTAAACTCAATAGTTAACATCGGAGATAGAAGAAAAGAAAAATTACACCAATATATACAGTAATTGATTTTTGATACTTTATTTGTATCTTGGCTAAACTATAGTTAAAACGCTCAACAGATGAACCTAAGGTCTTCTTAAGAAAATTTACAAAAATTACATGATTGAGTAATTTGAATTGAACGCAAAATCGACGCTTGTCAAATATTTGAACTGTTATGCAGCTGTGTTTACATTATTATTTTCTGATATTTACACATCTTTTTATTAATTTTTTTACGAAAAAAAAATTATGAGTTGCATCAGCAAATATGAAAATTTACCGATCTTTAAACAAACAACAAAAATCAACAAAAAAACTGTCGATTACCATCACCACCAGGAAATTGACGCAGATGTTTTTGAGAGCTTTAAAAAAAGATTACGTGATAGGTTTAGAGTTTGGACAATGTCTTTTACCGCAGCAGAAAACCAAAAAAATTAAGCTTGGTTGAGAAGTAAATCAATATATTTTAAGAAAAACATATTAAAAGCAAAACTATGACAACTTCTAAAGGAACCTATTTCAAAACCTAATTATGCAGTAGACGAAATGGCAAAAACCAAAATGTTAAGAATCTTTTTATTTAAATGTTACCTCAAATTGGGAAAATGTTTACAACTTGTAATTAAAGTAAAACAAGGCATGTGGCAGATTGTTTATAAGAACTTGTTGAATGTGCATTAAACCACGGCAAACAATACATAAATGAACATGCCATAAATTCTAAATTAAATTAGTCGTCTTGAAAATATCTTGTACCTGTCCATGCTAAATTAATAAAAATATAGATTACAGTAAATATTAAAATAAAAGGTGTATGTTACAAAATAAAAAAAATTGTTAAGATCTTTAGTAAAGTAAATCCTAGTACATAATTATGTTAAAATAGTTTAAATGCCTAAACTTTCAAATTAACTGGACAAATGCCCTCGTTACACAGAAATTGCGATGGTATCACGCAGTAATTAAGGATAGTCAACAAAATAATCGGTGCTGCAATATAAGTTAATTACAACTGGCTTAAAGTGTTAACACTCTAATTACCTTTTGAGATGTATACACATTTACCTTTGATGCTCCGACCAAAATAAATCTACTATATTCTGCTTCTATCAGGTTATAACTTGTCCTTTAGCATTTACATTTTGTAATCGAAGTGAACAAGTTTTCATTTCTATTAAATTACCCTAAAAAATAATTTCATTTTGTATTTGTATATTATGATATCAACAACAGTTTGTTTCGTTTTATTTTAATCTACTCTTCGTTACAAGAGATACAGTAAAAATATCTTTGTGTTTTACAATAACATTGCAGGTCTGTAATAGTAAAATTGCATGATTATAACTAATACTTTATTCAATTTTTTTACAGTAATCTTTCATCATTAATGTAAAATTATTATGAATGTAAAAATTCAATTGCTTCTTGACAAATATATCCAACATGACCAATGATTTTTGTAGTAAAATTACACAATTTTCTTTTCAGTGTTGTAACTTTCCATTGATTTTTGTACTATTTCTTTTGTAAGTGATCCGGTATTTAGGTGTATTTATTGACAATCAGTTCATTTTTTAGTGGTATTTAAGCAAAATTTTGCAATGTAATTTTGGAGATATTTATCGTTTTCAAATTCATATTAATTTTAATTTTAATGTTTAAATACTAGTTAAGTACAAATGTGCTTTATTTAGGTGAATTATTGTTGTCATAAATTCAAATAGTTTTATAATTTATTATTTTTATCGGTCATTAATATTTTGTTTCAATCATAATTTTTTGGTTTGTAATTCTATATTGCTTTATAGTAAGCAATTTTTGTTTATGTTAGTGCTATTGGGTTTATTATTTTGAACTTGCTGACATCAGTAAAAAATGTTCTTTTTTCGTGAGATCTATTGTGTGTAATGCTTTTAATTGCAATCTTGTAGAGTTTAATTTGTTTCTTAAGTATCCTTCTTGGAAGATTATAGGTTTTCAAATTCAGTAGAGGACATCAAAGTTTTAAATAAAAGAGATATATTAAAACAATAGTTCTGAACCAAACGCGGAATAAAAATGTGGTAATACCGCAAGTCCTTTTTAGAAAACAAGGTTTTGGTGTAAAATGTATTTCTAAACCATTTAAGTCTAAAAGTTTAAGCTACGTTTCGGTATATTAACGGATTTATTTGCTCGTAAAATACAAATGAAGTGTTCCCGTGTTATGTTGTGGAAATTTAGTTTCTTTCACATCTAATCTTAGTTTTTAAAGCGCATTCTTCACCTATTGCACCAATGCTCTAAACTAAACTAAAAACCGAAGTTTGTGAGATTACGCTTATTAGAATTTTTTGTATCGACAATTCCGTTTTGTGCTTTGTGTAAATGCACATTTTGTAATTTACGGTTAAAGACAATTAACCAGTATTTAGAGCAAATTTTAAGTTACGATCAGATGTACCCCCGGCTATATTAATGTATTTAATAAGTCAATTTTGTTTTTTTAGAAATCTACTATCTAAGATATTTTATTTCATTTTAATGACAACGCTATTGCATTTTTTTAAATTTTATTATTATTATTTGCTTCGGTCACATGAAAGGCAAAACTGTGTACTGTATTTTATTTAAAAAAATTAAGGGGAGCTCCGTTAGTGTTTTTTCAAAGACTGGCAAAATTAAATGCTTTGAGACGCAAAAGTTCAGATGCACAGGTTTTAATTATTCAATATAATTTATAAGGTTTTAGAACAACCGTTATCAGAATGGTCAGAAAGAAAACAAATCAAGTTAAGTGACATTAAAAATTAAATAAAAACTTAAAAAATAACGAATCAACTTAAGTAAGGAGCAGCAGGTTACGGAACTGAAAGCGCATCTAGTGGAAACAACAAAAAATCAAACGCTTGCGTCAGCATATTAATATTAAAAGAAAAAGAAACAAAACCATAAAAACAAACGAATACAAAAAATAAGAAAAAAAGAAAAAGTGCCTAGCTAACCGAAAAATAGAGCAACTAAGATAACCGTTTGATGTTTTAACGGTGGCTATTCGAGAGAGACTATCAAGTCTTGGAGTCTCGGTCACCCTACCAATCAGCTAAGACATTAAAAATCGGTTGGAATTTTGAACTAGAACTATGTTACCTATTTTTTCCGTTAAATTAAGGTTTGTAAATATTTAGCAGACCAGCGACACTTTGATTTGAGAAAATATAAAACAAAACTCTCCGAAACTGAGAGTCGCGGTACCAATTTTGCGATATAACAGACGCTTAATAGCTGTTTCTCAGAAACCTCCAAAATAAAGCGCATATGGAGGGTTAAAAACCCAATTAATACTACAAAGTGAGAGACGATCGCAAAAAGTATTATGTAGAAACTTATACAGATCAGCAAGCTTTCTAGCTGCGCCAAAAAAATTGCGAGCACAGTCTGATCTAATGCGATATTTATTTCCCAACGGGCAATTAACTTATCTAAACATGCTAAGAAAGTTTCTGTAGATAAAGACGAAGCAAACCCCAGATGTAAGATTTAGTGGCGGTACAGACAAACAAGAATATTAATCTTAACCGTAAAAAGTCCTGCATAATCTACGCGATCCGCGTAGGTTCCGTAAAGGTTTTATTCCTGCCTTGAACGATGACACGTTATGCATTGATAGATGCGTTTTCTTAGCAGTCTGCGCATCGCAATAATCAAAACGTTATATTGTAATAAAACTTAAACGGTCTAGGAACCAGAATAAAGAAAGACGGCATAATAGCAAGAACACAAAAAGGCGGAGAAATGAGCTTGCTGAGGTAATAACAACGGATGACGAAAAGACGACGGCAAAGTGGAGAAATCTAGTCTTCCGCTCCTGTTGTGAAAGAAAAAGCTAGGTTAGGAACTTGTGCGCTTTGAAAGAAACAAAGTATCCATACAAACATTTGTTGCATTTTTAGAAAAGAAGAAAATCGTTCGATGACTGGAAGCAAAGGATGAGAAGGTACAACGCGAGTAAGAAAAGTTGCACCAACTTTAAGGTCAGGTAGCAAATAATCCAAAACTGTCGAAATAGAAAGAGAAGACCATTGCGACAGAAGCCTACTTAAAAAAGTCGGACCGGAAATAGAAAGAGAAGCGTTGCTCGTAATTTTAAAAGTAGTTTCACGACAGGCTACATTAGCAGAATTTTTTGCAGTAGCAACGTGATGTCATTGACGTCGTTTAGTGAGGTCAAAAATGGTTACAATACGGTTAGCGAGAACGGTATGAAGACGATGCGGAAAAAGCGAGAACCACGCAAGAACTACCAGAGCGTCAGTAAAAAAGCGAGTTTTTTTAATAGTCGTAAAAGCAAAAAACGAAAAAAAAAACGAATGGAAAAGGCGTGCTAGCAAAAGCGCTCCACATAGTTTGAGTTTTGGAATTGACATAACTTTTAATGTGACTAGCTTTTACTTAGCAATTATGAAGTGGTAAGATTGTATTTGTGGAGACAGAACTAAAGCATCGCAGAATCGAATAACGTGTAAGATTTTATGAGAAGAAGGGGAGATGCAACTTGGTATGTGTATTTGAAAGAGGTAAGGCAAGCCGTCTACGAATTTAGTGCATTCGGAGACAAGACCGGGATTAAGATCGTCATCCCAATTAAGAACTTCGGCTCATATACGCTGTAGAATAAGTTATACTGTAAAGATCAGAAGAAAAAAGAACTCTAGAAGATTCAATATCCTATCAATGTAAGAGAGAACTGTTCTTCTAGTGCTGTCGCCACTAAAGGGTTGAACTTTGTAACCATCGTTTAAAATAAATGTTTGGTTGTTTGATTATTTTCGTGAAAGACCCGATATTTGTATTGACGTTATTCATTTCATGTATTCTGCAAATTTGTTTTAATGGATTTTAGATTGATTTTAATAAGTTATTTTAAGTTTTTTTAAATTCAAAGTTATAATTCAAAATTGTTGATAAAGTTTTGTATTTTGTTACGCCGTGAATCATCTGATTCTGTGATTCTGTTTATTGAGCATTTTTCTTTGAACAGAATTTAGTGGTAATTTATGTTTTCTTTCTGAGATATCATTGTAATTAAATGTATTTTAGCAGTTTGTTTATTTTAAGTTGGTTCAAAAGTTCTTTGTTTTGAGTACATTCTTAGTGCAGTTGTACTTGATTTCTTTGGTTAATCGTTTGGATTATTTGGAAAATTAAGGCATTATCTTAATTTATTAAGCAGTTTAAATTTTATGACCGTCTTGAAATATAATATTTTGTCAATTTGACATTTTTACGTAGAAACCAAATGCTGTGGTCCAATACTATGTTTCTGACGTTATTTGCCTCCTTGTCGCACTTCCTAATGAGATTGTTTTCTTCCATGAAGTTTCGAACACGGCCATTGTGGAAATGGTAATCGAATAAGGTTATATATATGTATATAGGTGATTTTGGTAATAATAGTAAGTTGACTGATAGTCGTACGACATAACTTAAGTATCGGTATGTAGTTGTCAGGGGTTAAAGTCACCTTCTGTAGATGTAGTGGTACCGCGGAAGGCTTTAACAATGGTACAGTGAATCGTTCGAGTGGAAAAACTTTCCTATTTCGTAAAGCATTTACGGCTTATGGAAGTCACTGTTCATTTGTTTCGTATTAGTATATTGTGGGTTTGCGTGTACGTTGTGTTTGGCAATCCCAATTCTCGCCTTGATGGTAGATAATTAAAAAAAAATCTTCCGACGGTAAATTATTCATATGGTTGTGGAACCATATCGAGGTTCGGACAACGTCAGCTGGCCTATGCTATCCAGAAGCTCGACTTCAAACATTAAAGGTATTTATTGATTATCGATTGTTTATTTATTCGTGAGTTCAGTGTTTAAAAAGTTTTGAAATTAGTTGTGAGAGTTTATAGATATTTATTGATGTTTTCGACGATTCAAATCACTTATAGTGTTTATGTGTGCTAATTTTAATTTTATTCTTATGCACTAAAATCAGAAAGACGTAATGTAACCAACGTATAAAGGTTGTTCCAACATATAAAGTAAAAGAAAGATAATCTTATATTTACGTACCATATGTTTAGAATTGTCAAGTCTGTATATATACATTTGCGGAATTTTAGTATGTTTTTTTTAATTATGCATACACGGTCGTGTCTTTATTTTTTTCTTTAAAAAGATAATTGAGTTTGTTTATTTTTTATAAGTTTTCATTTTTGTTTTTTTTAAATATTTATTGTGTCAAATTAAGTTTTAATTGTAGATTTCCTGTTTTATTGCTTGTCTAATTTAATTTCAATTTTGTAATAAATGTTAAATTGTTAAATGTAACGAAGTTTTTATTCCGTCGGCCTACGCGTTTGTGAATTTTTAGAATGTTTCAGATTTTACTTGTGATACACTCATAAGGTAAGTCCCATTTCAGTGTATCCATTTGAAGCAGACTCGTGGTTGGCAAGGGCCTCTAGTCCATTGAACTTTACTCCTTTCTAGCGCTCTTTAATTTTGACTTATCAAATTAGTGTTTTCGTCAAGTTTTCCAAAACAATCACAAAATTTTAAATATTACCCCCCCTCGCCTGCACTAAGCACCGGCATAACACCGTTTATGTTACTTTATTTCAGGCAAGTGTCATTGTTTCCTCTTTTGCATGTAACAACTTGAAAAGAAAAAGTGTCTAAACGAAGATTCCAGCACAAGCCAAGAGTTTTAAGAGACTTAAACTAAGTTAAAAACATAAAAAGAGTTTCTAAATTATGCATAAAGAAATGTTTTAAAACATCAGGAACATTACTGGATCATTTTTGCAATTCAAACCCTCTTTACCCCAGTAAGCTCGGTGCATAGAATTAGTGTGTCTTGGACGGTACCACCGGGTTGACAGAACCTTCGTCTTTAATTAATTGTTGAAGACATCGCTGAGCCAGGTCAGCTAAAAGAATTAAGTCATACCTTACCGTCTTTAGTTCATACTCAACGACGGGATTATGAATAGATACACGCCATTAAATGTGTTCACAACGTATCAAAATTTGCCTATTCTCTTACAACACAAAGCAACCGTATTTCATGTTAAAGTTATGAGAATAGCAAAGTTGTGCTTTTCTAACTCAAGCCTACTTAAAAGTTGTTCGTTTAAAATATGGTATTTTAAAATACCATGAAATGAAGAGGAATCTTTAAAAACAACACTATTTTTAGTTTCTTTTTCACTGGATTTAGAAACACAGTGATAGAGTAGCACGCAAAAGAAGTAGCAACAGACATGTGACTTAAATCTCTAAATTTAAAAAGCATGTGTACGATGCCTTTGAATTAACAGCAGCCTTGAGCTGTAAAAATAGTGTGACGACATATTGACCTTAAGAAGTTCGGGCATGAGTATTGCTAAACAAACATTTGCACCATTCTTCATCAGGATTGCGAATCTTTGCTACGAACACTTCATTAATTTTCCAGAACTTGACGAAGAAGTCTGAAGGATTTGACTGAAGAGTTAGAAAAGGGATGGACGAAAAAGTTAACGAACTCAGACTTACAAGACCTACAATAACGTTGTAAAATATATTAGCGAGAATTGAAGAATTATCTTTAATTGTAAAAAAAACTTTTTCGAATGACTGTGGAAAATAAATTTATCGGCTAGTTGACAATGTTTTAGACTAGAATAGACTTGTTCGGAAAGACAAGCCGAAATAAGGTAATACTGTGATCAGATTTATATAGAGGACAACGCTGAGCCTGCAAGTAGAATTTAATATATTTGTTTTAATAGGCGAGGTAGCAAAATGCGGTTTGGCAGGTAATGTAACCTTCTTATCTCAAAGGGGAACGAAAGTACCGGCTATAAGCATTTTTGGTTTCATCTTTGTCAAAGAACATGTTTTGACTTCAGCAGGAAATATTTCGAGATTATGTTGTTGATGAATTCAATAAGTTTCTTATAAGTATGAAAATCATCTGCGTCTAGGTTCAAATTCACGAGAGGTAGATGGATCCAAGTTACGCATAAAAGAAAATAAATTCAAAATGATTTTGAATTGGAACTACTGCTTAAGCACTGACTGCATTTTTATGTACTTCAAGATACAATCTGAGACTTTTTTGAGTAGGTGAAAGAAGAAGCTTAAAATTTAAACTGTTATCTAAGTACATTGCAGTTAGATGCCTATCGTTATGGTTGCGATTTTTTAAGAAGATAACTGATTTTGCTTCTCTAGAAAGAGACGTTTTTAAATAATTAGATTTTCCAATGGTAAACTTTTATTGTGCACCAACGAATCAAAAAGATCGATAAAATTTTCTCATGTCGCAATTTTTTTATCAAAATGTGAAATTATCGTTTTTGGAAAAAAACTTTGAAGGAGAGAACCGTATAACTCTTGTGATGCTGCGCTATCAGTGTCAGTAGTTTAAAGCTTAGCAAAGATGGTCCAGATGGAATAAAGCAAACCTCTAAAACTTTTTTGTATTTGATCGGTAGGAACCTGATCTTTTTTAGTTAGAGTGGCATTTTTAATTAATATTGGTCGCTAAACTTTTTTAAAGTTGGATTTGCAAATTGATAAGCAATATCAGTGACGTCGGCAAAGACTTGTGACCACGTTACCACCAAGACATTTAAATCACTTTTGAACCTTGTTCGTGCTATTTAATAAATTAGTGCAAAACATATAAATCACGGAAAACTCCGTATTAAATCGATGTAAATTCCTAAATAAATACTTATGGCGCGAGTGATAACGTTATAAACTTGAACACATCAATTGAAATGAATCTAATAGAAACGGATTTTTTGAATATCCAGGTTGAAAAAACCAATGTTTTGGCCACACAAAAGCCAAACGGTGGACTATATTTTATTTTAAAGAAGTGAGAAAAATTCTGGTAGCCACCTACTAAACAATAGTAATTAAGATCGAAAATAAAAATGTACTTACATAAACTCTACAAGCGCTCTGTTTGAAGTAAAGCGCGTGCAACTACCCAAAATAAATTAAGGCCTCGATTCACACCAAAATAAGTGATTGGTCGACCTACCCTAATCTTCTTTTTCAAATACTGGCGGAATTAAAGGCTTTGAGACGCACAAGTTCAAATGCACAGGTTTCAATTTAACGTTTAAGAATAATTGTTACCAGAATGGTCAGAAAGGAGACGAGATACCATTACCAAGTTAAGTTAAGTGACATTGAAAAGTTAAAATAACGAACCAATCTATATAGGGGGCAGCATGTCACGGAATGGAAAACGCATTTATTGGAAACGACTAAAAATCAAACACCCGCGTCAAAATTATTATATCAATTTTAGTTATGCATGAATAAATTTACGATTAACTAAATTTTTTATTTAGTAATTAATTACGATTTTTTTTTGCGTTTTAAAAAATTCTGTTTTTGCATCATTTTTTTAAAAATTATTTTTATGTAATAAATGTTAGATTGCAAGAAAGCTTTTAATCAATTAACTTTGTAGCCGCAACTCAGGTAATTTAGGTAAGAGAAGAGCGCGCTAACAAACAATATAAGAAATCAATCAAACAATTAGAAAAATTGTCAAAATTGGTCAATTAACTTCTGTTGTCAGGGATGCCAAATAGTTTTATTTTAAAGACTAAACTATTAAAAGTCTTAATCTGCAATAAAAGTTACACAACATAAAATTCATTGAATTACTCTAAAATATTTAAAATCCTATATTCAAAAACAAAACAAAAACAATAATATGAAATTCGGTAAAGTTACTTAAAACTAAAAATAGAAACTTTTGTCATTTAAATTATTAAACTTAAAACTAAGATAATACCGGTATTTCTTTACATATAGTGAGAAAACAATTTTATTTAAGTTACTTTAAAATTTGCAATATGCAATTGTAATATTGATATGCATTAGAGAAATTTTATCATTTAGTAAGTTACGTTAAGATGCAAGTTATTTAACAAGAAGAAAACTCAGGTTGTTGCTAAGGCATTTATCAACGAAAAGGAATGTAGAGATAAGGCAAACTCACGCATACGGATCAAATTTCCAATGTAATGCAAGTTGATGCCGTCCAAAGTTGACATTGACGGATGATAACCTTGGGAACTTTCCCATAAAAACGATGGTGAAGCGTATTTTCTTTACGAAAATCGATTCGGATCGTTGGTATTTATTGTATTATTGCAAATACCAAACCCATTAGAATCATTAAGATAATGATAATTTCGTTAAAGGTAAAATCGAAATCGGTATAAAAAAAAAAAGTCTGTATTATTAACACAGACTTTTTTTAAATAAAGATAATGTAGATATTAGTTAAGATAAAGAAATTACATCACTTCAACAAATGAAGTTCTACTTCTGTACTCGTCAGAGACTCAGTACCGAATGACTCAAGGTTGACAACGCTCTTGAAAAGTAAGAATTCCACAGAATAAAAGTAAAGGAAGGTTTACACGCAAATTTAGTTAAACTAATACAGATAATTTAAAATCAAGTAATAACAGTAACGGAAACGTTACACACCCCGTTCGACCAAAAAAAAAAATGATAGGTACTATCAAATGAAGTACTAAATACCATGGTGCATCTACGTTAATACTAACGTAAATATCAACAAAGGCAACGACAACGATAAGGCAAAGGCAACGACAAAAGGCAAGGCATCGACAAAGGCAAGGCAAGATGCAACTGGAACTCTATTCTTAGAATAGTATATTTACAGGTTACTCTAACTTATCACTAACCTAAAACTATAAAAATCAAAGTAGGGGAAAAGAAGAGAGAGATCTTGAAACTTGGCTTTGACAGCTAAATAATTCTGAAGGAAATGCAAGAGGGCGTGTCTTTGCGTCACGAGATCGGCAAATAACGTTATCCCACAAACAACTATCCCAACAAAACTACCGACACCTAGGCACAATAAGATCAAGACGAAGAAGAAAATGGAAATGTTAAAATCACTACTTATCATCTACAGGATTTTCGCCATTATAAGCTTTCAAATCTTTAATATGCCACTTCCCTAAATTGTTTCCAGATATATCGGATAATTCATAAACAAGACGGGAGTGAACTTTAACAACTTTACATAGAATAAATTTTGGTGCTAGCTTAGCAGCAAAACTTCTGGTAGCGTCTGAAAGAGCATAATTTCTTTTCCAGACAAAATCGTCAACCTTGAAAACGACAGGACGTTTCCTCAAATCATATCGTTGTTTACTTTGCTCATAAGCCTTTTTCAAACGAGATCGCACATCTTTATACAGTGCAGGTAAAGATAAGACATCTTCCTCCCATTGTTTACGCTCGATATTAGATATAAAATCATCAGCATGATTTTCAGATACGGGACCATAGAAAGATCCATCAACAGGTACGGTACGAGCAAACATTAGAAACGAAGGAGAAAATTGAGTCACTTCATGTCTAGATAAATTAATGGCTTGAGCAATCTTGAAAACATTTTCGTCCCAACAACGATGGTTTTCTTTAATAAAGGAAGAGATAGTGGTTAGAACAGTTCTGTTTGTTCGTTCGGTAGGGTTTACTTGAGATAAGTGGCGAGCACTATACCAGATATTAACTTTATGATTAGAGATAAAGTCGGTAAATTGTTTAGCCTTAAAAACTTGTGCATTGTCACACAAAATAATTTGAGGTACGCCAAAGATAGTGAAGACACTTTCTTCAAGATATTTAACAACAGATACGGTAGTGGCGTTAGATAAGGGTTTTACCATAACAAATTTCGTAAACCAGTCGGTAATTACTAGTAATTGAGTATTTCCTTTCTTAGAACGAGGAAAGGGACCCATAAAGTCAATAGAAATCATCTGAAACGGAAAGTTAATATTTTTGTATTTGCCCATCAATCCAGCACGAGCAACATTAGGAGCTTTTTGAGAACCACAAACTAAGCAATTAGAGACATATTTCTTAACAGAAGATAATAATTTTGGCCAATAATAAAATTCGGTAATACGAGAGACAGTTTTGAAAACTCCAAAATGACCAGAAGTAACTTCGTCATGGAATTCAGAAATAATTTTATTTCTATTTTCAGTAGGTACGACAATTTTCCAATCAGATAGGTTAGATACTACGTTATGTTTGCGACGCAAATGTTTATATAAAATACCATCCTTTACGGTAAAATCAGGATAATCAGCGGGATTAGATACAACTTTAGATAACATACTTTTATACCAGTCATCAGGAATTAATTCGAAATTTTGAAGAAGATTAACGGAACGAGAGAGATAGTCAGCAGGAACATTTACTGAACACTTACGGCGTTTAATTGGCCTAGTATTACCAGTATCGATATTGTGAGAAGATAAATGCGTTTCAGGTAAAAAGGTATCAGGAGATAACAACTCAAATTTCTTAACGATATCTTCAAGTTTACTGATATTTTCAGGAACTTGATCAGAGAGACCCTTAACTTTATTTACACTACAAACAGAAACTTCTTTAGGTATAGAGAACGAAGAAGAAAGAAAATCCATAGATATATTAAACAAATGACAGAAATCCATTCCAAAAATAAAGCTAGTAGAAATAGTTGGCACGACATAAAATTTCACATGCTTGGTGACATTATTAATACTAATAGGAATTTCAACAACATGAGATACTGTTTGAGGTTTTCCATCGGCAGTAGATATAAGAATAGACGGATCGTTAAAAACTGTAGAGAAAGAAGAGACGACATGTAAAGCATCTTTACCTAGAACAGAGATATTTGCACCTGTGTCTAAAAGAGCTATATGTTCTTGATTATTCAAGAAAAACTTAATGTAGGGACGATTGTCATTCGGCATAGAGACAAAGAGAGGAGATAATTCAGGTAAACTTTGTGAGGGAGAGTTACGATAAAACTTAGAAATGGTTTTTAACCAAGCAGACCATTCATTTTTAGAAAAGTAAGTTTTAGATGACCTTACTCTTTCTTTCGGATGGTGCGGGAGATATTTTTGTTGAGATGACTTGGATTTTCGGGACACACTGCACCTCTTCGTGCGCCAGACTCGTTTTTTGGAAGAGAAACAGTTGGTTGACCAGCAGGAATTTCAGAAACCACATTACGTTTAGAGGAACAAGAAGTACACTTCGACTTAATTACATTGGGAGTTCCACACCCATAACAGAAAATTTTCTTAGGTAATTTACAGTTAGAATAGATATGTCCATTATTTTGACAATTCCAACAGGTAACGACAGACAAAGATAATTCCGGAATTGAATCAGTCATAGTGACATCATCAGGATAGGCAAAGTCAGGAGCTAAGAGAACATTCACTTTCTTTGAAGGTGGTGGATGATATTTTTTAATTTGTTGGCGACTATTTTCCAACTTACGACAAATATCCAAGAGAATAGGAAACGTAGGAGTATCCTGTAAGACTAAATGTGAGATGAAGAAAGGGTGAAGATTTCTTTTTACTATACGAAGTTGATCTTCAACTGAGGGAGGTGTAGACAATCTATTAAACATACCTTGCATTATAGCAATAAAGATAGCAACACTCTCATTTTCTCCTTGAGTACGCTGCTTAATTTCAGATAAAAGATCGTCGTCATACGAAAATGGAAGAAAAGTTTCTTTCAAAAGTTTTTCCAAATCGTGCCAGTTATTTACGGTATGTCGAATAGAACGATACCAGATAAGAGCTTGTTCTTCAAAAAGATCAACGGCAGAGTCGAATAATTCTTGAAAGGAAATATTACGAGCTAAACGTAATTCTTGAACTTTTTCTAAAAATTGGATTAAGTTACTTTTACTTGAGGAACCAGAAAACTTCACATTCCATTTACAAACAGGCATACTATATGAATGAGATACGGTAGTTTCTTTAATTGAGGTATTTTGTAATTGTGACTCAATGTCGGAGACACTATCCAAACGTAAAAGAAATTCGCCTTCCAAATCAACAAAAGATTCTTTTAATTTAGCGATAATATTTTTTCTTTCATCATTTTCGGTAATGATTCGAGAAATTCGGTCGATAACATGAGATAAACGGTACTGCAAACGTTTAACTTCAGGACTTCCAGAAGAAAAATCAGAAAGACCATAAATTTTCGAAGTTAAATCATTCAGAGAAGTAGATACTTCGGAGACATCTTGCTCAAAAGCATAGGTAGACACTAGAACCTTAGATTCATCACTAGACTCGCGATGTAGAATAGAACGCAACTGCCTACGACGTTGATCTTGAGTAGACAAAGGAGTTTGTCCTCTGATAGAAATTTCATAACTAATTTCTTCAGAAAGTAAGGCATAGATAAGAGACATTTTAGATAAATAAAGATACGATACGAGATAAGGAAAATCAATTCAGATATAGAAACGATATTTCTAATCCAAAGGTATTCAAAACAAAAGAAAAACAATTCGCACAAATTCGCAAACTAAATTATTTTCCATTCAAATTTATTATTCCAGTTATTTATTCAGTCGATTCGATTTTGTTCCCCACCAGGGATGCCAAAAATTGTAGCCGCAAGTCAGGTAATTTAGGTAAGAGAAGAGCGCGCTAACAAACAATATAAGAAATCAATCAAACAATTAGAAAAATTGTCAAAATTGGTCAATTAACTTCTGTTGTCAGGGATGCCAAATAGTTTTATTTTAAAGACTAAACTATTAAAAGTCTTAATCTGCAATAAAAGTTACACAACATAAAATTCATTGAATTACTCTAAAATATTTAAAATCCTATATTCAGAAACAAAACAAAAACAATAATATGAAATTCGGTAAAGTTACTTAAAACTAAAAATAGAAACTTTTGTCATTTAAATTATTAAACTTAAAACTAAGATAATACCGGTATTTCTTTACATATAGTGAGAAAACAATTTTATTTAAGTTACTTTAAAATTTGCAATATGCAATTGTAATATTGATATGCATTAGAGAAATTTTATCATTTAGTAAGTTACGTTAAGATGCAAGTTATTTAACAAGAAGAAAACTCAGGTTGTTGCTAAGGCATTTATCAACGAAAAGGAATGTAGAGATAAGGCAAACTCACGCATACGGATCAAATTTCCAATGTAATGCAAGTTGATGCCGTCCAAAGTTGACATTGACGGATGATAACCTTGGGAACTTTCCCATAAAAACGATGGTGAAGCGTATTTTCTTTACGAAAATCGATTCGGATCGTTGGTATTTATTGTATTATTGCAAATACCAAACCCATTAGAATCATTAAGATAATGATAATTTCGTTAAAGGTAAAATCGAAATCGGTATAAAAAAAAAAAGTCTGTATTATTAACACAGACTTTTTTTAAATAAAGATAATGTAGATATTAGTTAAGATAAAGAAATTACATCACTTCAACAAATGAAGTTCTACTTCTGTACTCGTCAGAGACTCAGTACCGAATGACTCAAGGTTGACAACGCTCTTGAAAAGTAAGAATTCCACAGAATAAAAGTAAAGGAAGGTTTACACGCAAATTTAGTTAAACTAATACAGATAATTTAAAATTAAGTAATAACAGTAACGGAAACGTTACAACTTGTTCGCGAGTCGGTTATATTTTGCTTTTAGAATTTAGTGATTTTACACACTGAAAGGTAGGTTCTAATAGTGTGTACACCGCGCTGCATGTTATTTTTGGTTAACGAAGACCATAGACCATTTTGTTACGCTATTTGTATTTTTATTTAATCGACTCTTTCTGCATTTACCACTAAGCGATAACATTGTGCAATATCTATTGCACGTAACCGTGTGTAGGTTAAAACTGAATCAAAATTAAAAATTAACTGAATATATACTCTCGCTGGTTAGTCATGCATAACCTTTAATTCTATTGACTAATCCAAAATTCTGTCAAACTGCCCTACAAATTTCATATTGTTTTCTCCTGTATTAAGATTTATAAATAAGGTAATCTAGTGCGTTTGTTTTTTTCTTATGGTTTAATGTTAATTCTAATTGTATTACAAAAAACTGACACTTGATTGGATTAATTTCTAAATTTTAATGCACGAAGAAAAATTATGTAATCTGGTTGAGTTTGACATTCTTTTCGATTACTAAATTACAAAAAAAAAACTATTTGTGTGTCTTTGATTATAAGTAACTTCTTTAACCTCAAACAAATAACTTATTACTACTGCTGAATACTTACAGCAATTTTTCCACATTATTTTAACATAAAAGGTCTACAGTAAGTTATGTCCAAATATGTTTATCACTATTTTATTTTTTTGTTTTTACTAATTTATTACTACAAAAACATGTTTAATGCATATAATATAGAAATTATTAATTTATTTACAACAAATTCTACAAATTTTACTACTGCCTTAATACTTATATGTTGAAATGGTTAATGATAAGAATCAATTTTTACGTTGAAGCTTTATTAGAATTTATATTGTTGATATTTCAGTTTCGTGCGAAGTTGTTGCATTAGCTTACAGAATATATACGTAATACAAATTTACTGTAGTGATTGCTATGCGAGAGTATATACGTACACATACAAAATAGTATGTACATACATACAGTATATTGCAAGAAAAGAACTATATGACACCTACAATATGTTTAGAAAAGCAATCTTCTTTGTAAAGTTTGTAAAGCTAGTTTACTACTTTAACAGTAATGTACTTTATCTAGTAAAAAAAATTGGATTCTTTTTTATTGAAGTTTCTAAATTTTATAAACGTAGTTTATATAGAATTTAATAGTTTCAAATGTTTTTTTTATAGTTAAATCATAGCAATGTTCAATTAAAATTGTGCATTAACACTATGTAAATAAAACTTCTCACTCAATTTTTAAATAAACCCCAAACTTGAAAAAAAATCATGAGTGTAATAATTTTACAATTACGTTTTAAAGACTACATTTCAGTGACCGCTATTCTATAGAATTCAATCAGTTTTCTGCACCAGTAAGTTTTTATAAATTTTTATAACACAATTTTTTATTTTCGAGTTTTACAAATAAAATACAAAGTTTTGAGTGTATATTATTATGGTCCAAATGTTTTTTAAGTTTCTAATTATTAAAGATAATTAATGTGAGACAAAGTTTACACGGCGCATTAACGTTATCTGTTATGCCAAAAAACGAATTAACTGCACTGACAAAAAGAGACATTGACTGAAGACTGATGTATTTTCTTATGTTAAAAATATGTTACGAAAATTTCCTGTCAACTTCATTGCTAGCAACTAACTCAGTTTGATTCGGTGATTGGATTGTAGCTTTTGATATGCTAATTATAAAGCAATTTAATAAGGCGCTAACACGGTAGAAGATTAGGATGGGAAATATTGTTTAAATCAATCTATTCAAAGCTGAAAGAGAATAAATGACAAAACACGGGTTGTAATTACAAGTATATTTATGTTATCACAGAAAGAGAGGTTAGAAAAGAGAAATAAGCTAAATTTACATAGGTGCGATCAAACGCTAGAACGTAAGTCAATATCACAGACAATAATTCGTAAATAAACCCTTTTTGGTTGATTAAATTTGTCGGTCTAACTTTTACATTCTGAAAAAATAAATTTACATTTGTAAACTATAACACAAATATGCAAATCTCGATAATTCAGAGAACCAAAGCGCACCGTCTAATCATATGTTACACACAAAGAAAAAGTTTTATAATTAATTGAGACAACAACCTGATATTTGCTCACAATCGTATGTACAACCGACTGACAACGTAAATGAAAACAATTAAAGTAGAAAATATAATACTTACAATTTAGTTTTTCTTCGAAGAATGTAACTAGCTAGCAGCAGCTAACCAATACGGTTAGAATTACTTTAAGTTAGCAAAGGTTTTGATATCTTTAATTAACGTGGCGTGACGTCATCGTAGGAATTTTCCTAATAAACGAACCGGGTTTTAATAACTTCACATTAATAGGTTAACGTGTGGGTATCCAGAAACCGCTAATGACAACACGAGAAATTAAAATAAATCACAAAAAGATGAATCAATGCTTACCACAGAAAAATTTTCACAAAGCAGCAAAAATACTACACTTATTCATACCATACTATTACGTTAGAATATGTACGAAACGTACCACAAAAACTGGAAAGGTAAGTTTTCTCCCTTCGATATTTCGATATCAAACATTAACGAATTGACAGCAATCACTTCTAATGCAGCGGAAAGTGAGCGTTCATGAATAAATCTTATACAGTCCAAACATCATACCAAAACAGTTTTTTCATAAATGCTTCGGTGTGATATTTGTTCTGTATAAATTTTGTTTTGGAATGTACTTTTTACATATAGAACCTCATCTGTTGTTGCGATATATGTAGTTACCTCAAGAATGTTATAAAATCACCTGGATAGCTAATTTAATACAAACCGACGGTGAAGCACGCTGATCTCACGGCGGCCATTTTTGACTAGGGCAAAACAAATAGAGCTATTATTGTGGCGTACGGAAAAAGTTGTATTATCACATTTATAAATTTAAAAACAATATTTTTTGTTTTTTTCATCTTTTATTGACGAGATTTATTATGCATTTTGTGTAAAATTGTCTATATGTACAAACGCAAATTTTTAAATAGTATTTAGCTACAGATACATTTAAATTGTGATTTATGGGTCATCTATCGCTACATTTTTGCAATTTAAAGCAGGAAAAATAGTTTTATCTAATGTAAACTTATTTACACAATATTAAAACTTTATTAAATAAATTTGGAGTATTTATGTTCTTAAATATTGTGCATAGAAAGCAAATATTTAACAAAATCAATAAAAAATAAATAAGCTTGAAAAAGCAACTTTTTCTGTAAACCACATTGATAACTTTGTTTGTTTTGGTCAAAGATGATCGCCCATGACATTAACTTGCTTCAATTCAGTTAGATAAACATCTTTGGGTTACATTTTCAATCGGCCACTTTCATTTTGTGTAGATCGAAAATCAGATAAATCTGTTAATGTAAAGCCGGTGAGTTTCTTCATTATTAAATATCTTAAATTATCCACGCTGATTTTGAATAATACATGATGGTTTAAAATTTGTTTGCTTTGAGGAATTTATCGGGCAACTTTGGTTAATGCTGAGATATTGACACCTGTTTTTTCATACTGAAAAATTCCTATGATGAAATTACAATTAATGAATTCGACCTATGTTAATTGAGGATATCAAAACTATTGTTTTAATTACAGCAATTACAAACGAATTGGAAGGTCTATTTACCGAAATATCCGTACTAATTTAGGAAACTTGGCGCGTACGTTTTTTCTTCATAGATCGTATGAACAAAAAAAATATATTTGAGATAACGCTATATGTACGTAATAATTTACTTTTTAACAAATTTAAGAAATTGTGTGAAAGCTGTTGTAAGCAAACTGCATACTTCGGGACAAAAAAAATTGTGAGTACTTTTTTTTCTATTTAAAGTTTCTACGTTGTCAGTCGTTTGCACGCACAACTGTACGACATATTATTTTTGTTGTCACAGTTAAGTATAAATCTTTTTTAATCTAATGTATTATTAAACCGTGCGCTTAATAACAAGATATTAAATATTTGTGTTATATTTACCAATATAAATTCGTTCCTTTCGAATGTGGAAGTTAAACCAAAAAAATTTATTTTATGTGTTACCCAACCTAAAAGGGCTTGCATCGATGCTTAGTGTCTGTGATATTTATCAACAAATTCTTAATTTATATCATCTATGTAACCCTACATGGTTTTTTCTTTTTAAACTCTCTTTCTTATTTAAAATAAATATATTTGTTGTTATAACCTGTGTTTTGTTATTTTTGTCTTTCACTGTTGAACAGATTTAAAGGCTATGTGCCATTAATAATTTCCCACCGCTTTGGCGCCTTTTTGAATTACTTTATGATTAGCACACCGAGACTTGTGATCCTCTTGCCGAGTTGTATTAAGCTAGCTTTACCTAAGTTGAAAAAATGCACATCTTTACATAATTGACTACATGCTTTAAATTTTTTTTTGTGCATTTTATTATGGTTTGATGCTTTTAATGTTTGCAAAACATACAGTTCTTAACGGTATCTGTTTTATGTTTATTGTATGAGTATGCCTACAAAAAGCAAATACTCGCAAAATACTCTTAGGACGTGTGATACACAACATTTTTTGTGCTGACGTTTAGAGTATAAATTAATTAAAAGCAGCAATTTATGTATTGAATTTGAGTAAAATTTAATAACATATGTTGATAAAACTGAAACCTGTAATGACGAAATACAATTGTTTTTGAAATTAATTTGACAGTCCCATAATATTATTACAATTTCACTTATATGAAAATCAAACCATTGTTGTTTTTAGCAGTTGCAAGATATAAGCAAATTTGTTATATTTGTTTAAAAAATTTGTTAGTGCTACTCTAAACAATAACATAGACAATGGTGTATGTTAATAAATCTGACAAATTGACAGATGACGTTTAATTAATTAATGATTACTGTAGTGCCAACTTTTAGTTATAAAATTCTACTACACTTTACCGGCCTAGGCCGAAAAAGTAAAATTTCCGGCCGATTATGATGCCTGTAAAATACGTCAAAACGGACGAAAGCACAAAAAAATTTGTGTAACCGATTTGTTTATGCTTTTGAAAAAATATTTTCTGTTTTAAAATTATTGACCTTAATTCAAATTAAACCCAGTCATTCATTTTTTTTTTATTTTTTAAAATTTGGGCAAAACCGCCATTTAAGTAGTAGTAAAATTTTATTTGCCCAATTTGCAATTTTTTTCTAATTAGTTTCTTTATTTTTTTGTACTTAAACATTCTATTTATATTATCAACGGTAGTTTGTAAATCCACAAATAAACCATTGTGATATTAATACGTTACTCAAACGGTACAACTGTATACAGAATTACATTGAAAAATTTAAATATACTGCATTTTCAATAAATTTTTTTTGTAACATGGATAAAGTGTATTTAAAAAACTTATCACTTGCTGTTTTCAGAGACAAATAAAATGCACTTGAGATTTTTTTAGCGTTTACAATCAATTCGTTTTTAATTACTTATCGTTAAATTTTAAAACGAATTAGGTTCAAATATTTCTTTTACTTAAAACACAAAAAAATAATTACAAAATTAAAATTAAGTATAATTAACAATACTTAAAATATATATTTTTTTAATTAAAACCATATTTTTGTTTTAACAGATCCATAGCAATAAAGCAAACATAAATGTTTTAATAAATTTGAAGGGTTAAATTATGACCGTTTGATAATATACGCTATAATATATTTTTATACATTGTATATTTACAACGTTGCATCCGCTGCTATTTAAACAACAACCAAATGTTTTACACTTGAAACAATGAAGGATTGCTAACTTAATTTAACTCAGTGATCTATTGCTTCCAAATGCATGTGCAGGTTCGAAAATTCCCAAAATTTATACATACTAAAAATTTGTTAGGCGATGTAAACTGATCGTTATTGTTATAAGATCAATAAATAGATTTATACAAAAGAACGTATTTTTGAATTAGTAGTCACGTTAATTCGAGTCTTAGTAGTTTGAGGTTCACACTAATTCAAGGTGTGTTCCGAAAAAAAACAAATTTTTGTGGCTTTTTAAAAAACTTAAAAAAATGAACTATTGCTTTGTGGCTGTACAGTCATGGCCATGGAAAATGGACATGTTAAAGTAAAAATCAAAGAATGTGGTTACAGTATAAGCAATACCCCAAAGTATAACCGTGCAGTAAACATTTTACTTTTCCCGGTAAATAAATTAAGTATATTACATTTTTACGTTACATTTTCTTATTTACTTTTCACGTATTAAAAATTCAAAACTCCTTTAGTTTAATTATATACTGTAACGTCCCGTTAGAGTTCATTACATTAAAATTCAATTTTACATTCGTTTATTTTTTGCAACCAATATTGCACGTAAATTTATTCAGTTTGGCAACGTCGCGTTGTTTCAACTCTACCGGAGTTGTAGCTTAAACTTACACTTCCGCTTAAACAATCTTGCGTGGTTCACGTAGTGGTGCGGGGAAGACAAAATTTTCTTGATTATGGCGTAAAAACGCATACAATTTAATTTTTATTCATTCCATCTAATTATTGTGATTTCGCAATGTTACGCAATATTATAATTAGACAAAAGAATTTATTTTGAAGGCCGTTGTTGTAAATGCAACGTGAGTACAGCATGTCATTCAAAAAACCATTCTAATTATTTATATTTAGGGTCTTTTCGTTTATTGGATTTTTTATTCTGGATCTTTTTTATTTTCTGGTATTTCGTTTTCACTGGATCTTTTATTTTGGTTTTGTCGTTTAATTAATGGATTATCAGTTATTGAAGTTTACTATACATTGGTTTTATTCCTGTTGAAGAATTTTATCACGTTAACCAAGATGTGCTAAAAATAGAAGATATCCGATAACGTTATATTAAACATGGTGAGTCAACTGGAATTAAGATACTACATTTTACATTCAATTAATTAAATTCAGTTATTAAAACTTTTCACTCGATAACAAATTAAACGTTTACGACATTTGCATTTAATATCAATAATAAATAATTAGATGTAAGATTTTACGCTTTTTATTCATCACCAATTTAAAGGTGGTTGGCGCCCTAATATTTTATTTTAAATCTTGTTTTATTTCTAATATGTTTAATTCAAATATTGTTCATTGTTCTCTAATGTAAATAGTATACTAAGTTATAGTTAATAAATTTAAGGAGTTCACATCTTTGTATTTATTTCCATTCAAGCCCACCCCCAGAGGTCTGTGCTTACGATTGCTGCCGTGGTCAAATTATTATTTTTACTTTTATTAAATGTATTTTTACTTTTTATTATACGTTCTTTATTCAGTCAGTGTATTTTTTTATTACAATACGTATATTATTGAAATATGATGACAACAAAAAGAATGTATTTTTGAGTTTGTTTACAATTAGGTATATAAATAACTCTTATATTAAAGTAATTAAAAAAATATATCTACATTAATACGTAGGTATTGCTGGTGAATTCAGATGTTTAGTAGCTACATAACAAACAATAAATTTATTTACACAACAATATAGATAACGGGTAGTTTCCGGGAATGTGCGAATTTTGAATGAATTATTATGAGAAAAGTATTATTTGAATAAACAAATTAGTCTACTAGTCAAACATAACAAGTTTTTTAAAATGTAATTTTAGTCGACGAAAATAGTCTCAACTTTATCACATATTCGATGATATAAAGATGCTAATGGTAAATGACAATGTGGATATTTCTGCTTTTTTAACAGCGTGTGTTTTTTAAAGCAAGTTTCCTCTGGGTATCAACCGGTTTGATCTAAGGTATTTAGGCAAACTAAAATTCATACTTTCTTAAAAGATGCACCAACCAGTCAGTAGCTATTAATGTAGGTTGTTTTAATAATTGGCATAAGTACTTGTCGTTGTGACGACATCCATAAGATGCTACATGAACATATTCGAGACACAGGTAGTCAAATTGTAGTGACAATTCCAACTGAAAATGAAAAAACAAACAAAAAGCTTATTTTTACTGTGGATGACATAAATTACCTGGAAATATGTAAACAATACATAAAATTAAGACCTAAAAATGGTAAAAATCCTTCAATTTTCTTGTCGTACTGGAATCAAAAGTGTATCGATAAACGTATTGAAATCCATAAATTTACTGAAATTGTACAAGCAACTGCAAAGTTTGTTGGATACACTGAGAAAGAAGCGAAAGAATTTACTGAACATTGTTATCGTAGGTCTTCAGCAACACTTCTAGCAAATGTAGGAGCTGATGTCACTGTCGTTTCACTAGATTTTTTACTCAACTGTTCCACAACTGTTGGGTCTGCTGAACGCGACCTTTGTTGTGTACACTTTTCAGCCTGTAGTTACTCGTCCAGAAGGAAGCATAGCTTTCCGTTGTTACCAGGTTGATGTTAAATACGATTTACCAGACTAGCATGAGTCTGATGTAATTCAATATATTAACTGTGTTTGTTAGTATAAGTAAATGTTGACTAGTAATATTAAAAAACTTTGAAAAAGTTTGATGATTTATTGCTAAACATGCGTAGAAGTAAATAATGTGCTAGTACATGGAATCATTAATGTACAATATAATAATTAGAATAAAATGCAGTATATACTGAAAAAAAATTAAAAATCCATCATAAGAAAATTTAAAAATAACATATTTGTTTTTTAAACACGTTCCTAATTTTTTGAAATGAGATCACGATCTGAATACTTTTTTACCCTACATCTGTGTATGTTAGTTTAATTATTAATCCTTTTTACTTTTTATTGATTAAAAGTATTAGTTACTTGCAAGCATTAAAAGGTAATTAGCTTTAATAAGGTTAATGTTTTGTTTGCATTATGAATAACTTATTAGAAATGAATTAAAATAAAACTATTTTAATACATAAAATTACGTTTAAATTTTGCTTTTCGTGTTAGTTGCAAAAGAAGTGATAAGCTTTTATTTTATTTCTACACCTTAAAAGAGCTTAACTAGAGTCGACTGCTGTAATTGGATCTGTACATTTACTCGTATTCATGTCTTAAAGGATTTTCCACTGCCTCACCTAAATTTTTTGTGACGACGTTTGTAAAACAAAACCTTTTAATGTTTGGAAAACCCAAAAGTTTTCATTAGTTTATTTGTAAATTATATCAACCCGATATTTTTTGTTAAAATAACAACCTAAGATTAAAAATAAATATTGTTCAGTTACTCGCTGAACATAGCAGTAACAGAAGTTTTAAGCAGATCATTATGTGCTGAAAAGTTAATGAAACTCGTAAAATTTAGAAAATACTCTACTGTAGTACGGTACTAGAACATTTTTTGATGTTACTTAAAAATTCTATGTATATCTAACTAGTTAAACTTGTTTTATATTTACGTACGTATTACTATAAAACATTAGGTTATGTTAACACATAACAGATGTTACAGATTATTAGAATAAACTGTCGGAAAATAATTAACAATTGTGTTTTATTTATTTAAAAAATATAACGTCTTTTATTTTTGAAATATTTTGAGGTCTAAGTTATTGGTAGAAATAAACTACTGAAATACCGTAATTTCTAATAAAGGTTGTATATAATGTTGGATATGTTTTCGTTTGAATTGCAGTTTTGCAAATTGCTATATAAAAATTTGCTATTGTTACGTTGTTGCTTATGTGTTTTTAAATAATCAAATCAATTCATTGATTGTTTGACGCGCGTGGAAAATAATGATAAACTTTGATATAGATCAATCGATATAAATCAACTAATTTTCTTTAGAATAAAAAACCTTATATTAATTAATAATTTATCGAATAAAAAATAATATATAATTACTTTAACGAATGATGATGATAACAATTAAAACATTAGTTAAAATTAAAATTGCGAGAGCAAATCTGTGATAGAGCTTGTTCAGTTTCTTGTGGCGACACCAGCGCTAGACCACTACCTAATAACTCTGCTTTTTATTCATGTGTATAGGGAGTACGCTACTGTATTTCCCCACCATTTTATTTTAAACCAATTAATTGGACCATTTTCTTATAGATACGGCGGCGGTAGTTTAAGAATGGTTCTTATAACAGCTAAAAGTGGAAAAAATCCGTTAGCCATCTAAGCCACTGGATTTGAACTTGCATCACTATATTAATACCATGTAAAAAAGATTTTGAGGAGCTAATGTATGTGCCACTTTAATTAATTCGGTGCTAAAGCGTCTACGAAAATGTATAATCAATAAAGGCTATTACACACATTATTAGCATGTAAAATACAAATATTTAAATAAAATATTAAATAGTTTTTTGATCATGTTTTTTATTAGGATTTTCTGTATCTAGTTTTGTTCTCGTAAATGAAGTTTATATATAAATTTTAATAAAATTTAAGGTATTAATTCTATCAAAATCTAGTAGGTACTATAGTAATGTAAAACATAAAAAAATGCAAACTACGAAATTGCAAATATCAGTTCACTATTATTAAATTTATATAATTTTGAAATAGGTAATACTTAAATTAAATGTTATAAGGTGAGAGCGAAAAATGCGTTTTGCAGTTTTCTAATTTTGTGATTTTTGATTTATAGCATTTTCAAATTTTATTTGGAATTTTTTTAGCGTTCTGTTTAAGAAATTAGACTGGGTTTTACAAAGCGAAATTTATGTATCTTTATTTGCAAATGTATTTTTTGTTGCAAATGGGAATGTTGACTTTAATTTAATCCGGATATATTAAGGATTTTAGACTAATTAGTACAGTAGTTTTATATTTAGACATACAGTTTATCATTATTCGAGCTACGGATGGAACTAATTTTACTATAAATAACAATTCAAACTTTTTTAATTACTTAAGCAGAAAATATAAATAGAAAAGTCGGCGAAGAAGAATTTAAAACTTAAGGGTACAATTTAAAAACATATTTGCAGGTAAGAAACGCTTTTTTGAACGCTTGAGGCGGTGCTTATAAAGAATGGTTAGTAACTTCGTAATATCGTTGCAAATAATCTTTATAATGCAATTTTGTCAAATTTAATTGGCCGTTCTGTTATAACGTAAGTTTGGTTGCCTACCTTGCAGGTCGCTCTTAAAAGTGTTCAAAAACTTTTTTCAGGCAGTGTACATTCACGAAGAAACTTACTTTGATTTGGTAAAGCAAGTCAAGTAAGTAATACTGTTTAGAAACGTTTAAAAAAATAAACTTTATTTAGATATGTATTTTTTATTTACTGAAAAAACAAGTTAAATATGGGTCTAATAGATACACCACTTTTAAATGTTTTGAAAAAAAGTAGTAGTAGTAGTTTTTTACGAACTAAAAAATGTATTGTTATGCAAAAAAATAATTAATATTAATAATACTTGCCTGTAAAAAATTTTTAAAAAGTTTTTATTGCATATAAGCTACCATAAGAAGAGTTTTATAATAGATTCGTGTACTTCAAAAACGCAGTACTTACCTAAACTAACAACCACCAAAGCGAAAAATTAAAACAAAACAGTACTTGGTAAAGTCTTTAATTTTTAACCATATTGTTGTTATGGCAGATTATCTGTAGAAGCACAGGTAAATTAATATCAAGCATGTAGAACACCCACATACGTGTATTGTTTATTTATATTTAGTTTGCTTTGATAGTACAAAGTTTAATAACTTTCTGACTAAAAGAGAAACTCACTCAACTTTCAGAATTAAACACCTGAATGGATTGCCGCAAGCTTTATGTGTAACTTTACAAAATACAATTTAATAAGAAATTCAAGTATTGTAATCACACGCTTACAACAAATTTGAAGTTTAATATCTAATAAATACTTTTAATTAAGCTTATTTTCTAAATATAATTGGATTTGTTAAACAAACGTTACAGAAATAGCGGTCGGCAGTAAAAATATTGAAAAAAAGTTTAATTTGTACAAGTATACTTGAAGTATTTGCAAACAAACATTGCGTACGTGAGGAGTAGCTTTCAAAGGAGATTTTTTCTTTGAAAAAGTTTTTTCTGTTTCAATAGAATGAATCGAAAGGCGTAAAAGGAGTTCCAGAAAACGAAAAAAATTTTCTCTGTTGTGTATTTAAGTATGATTAACAAGCCTTTAGAAAAAGAAGTAAGTGAAGCAATATCAAGTTAAACGTTGTTAAGCAAGACGGTCGTTTTGTATGTTGTAGTCGTTAGAATAACATTGATATAATATTCAAGTAAATACAATACGTTTTACACAGAATTTACTTTTATTGTAATAGAAGGTAAATGATATGATGTATTGTGCAACAACTTTAGTTGTGTATATCATCTTTTGTTTAAAATATGCAAATGCATTATTACTTTTATCGAAAAGTATTAGTAAATTTAGAAAAATTAATAATTCAATTTGGTACAAAATTAATAAATTTAATATTTATAATTAGAAAATTGAAAATGTTATTAGTTACCTACATGTTTATCTGCTATTTTTAAATTAACGAAACTCACAAAATTGTTTTTTGATGGTACAATAATTAAAATTAGTAAATAAATCAAACTGTTTCTGTGACAAGATAAAATAAGAATGTAAAAGAATATATGAAAATAAAAAAAAACTTTAAAATAATAAAAATGAAAATGTCCTAAGCGATACAATTTGAATTGAATACATATTTAGATTATTTTACAGTTTAATAATTTTACAATTTAATAATTAATGCTGCCAACATCGCAAATGAGCGAAAAAACTCTAGAGTGACAAAAACTACAAATACACATAAAACTAAGTGTTCAAAGTCAGTTATTATATTAGAACGAGTACGTTACAGTTAAAAAAGTCATTTAAAAAATCTTGAAATTTAGTTAAAATTAAAATACAAACGTCGAATCGTAGTTGACGCATATTTTATTCTACATCTGTGTAATTATATTATTTAACAATAAAAAATAATAAAATGCGTTTTCTTCTTCTGTTGAAAAGAAATAGAGGGACGGCAATCGCTGGGCGCGCAGTCGTAAGATGCATCAGTTTTAATTTATGTGTTTGTGGCGCCAACATGCTCCCGCATGGGCATAACTTAGCTACTGCCCGTTGTGTCGCGCCCTTTGATGTTTACATAGTTGTTACCCTCAAAACTCCATCAGAACCAGGATGTAGTTTTAACATACGGCCCAATCGCCAATCGGTTTGTTGGTTAATTGTCTTCTTTTAGTAATACCAAAGCCCCCACTGGTAATGAGCCACATGACTGCTTTCAACGGCACCGTTGCTGCAATTCAGACACATACTTCTTACTCCAACGTTTCCAAATATGTTGCTTCATTTGCTGTAGCGTGCTGATACATGGACAGTCGATTGATTTTTAGTGAAGTGACATCTTTGTCTGGTAGGGATCGATCAACTTCGCCAATAAAAAAGTCTGAGGGAGTCAACGGGTTTAAATCGTTAGAATCATTCAAAAGCGGCGATAGAGGCCGGGAGTTAAAGATTGATTCAACTTGTACTAGTAGCGTATAAAGTACTCGAGTGTTAAGTGTGTGTAATTGTTTACCCTTTTTAAGTGCTGTTTCATGCTCTTCACTCCCGCTTTCCATAAACCCCCCATGTGAGGTGGCAAACAATGCCAATTGACTTCATCATTCACACAACCTGTTTTTAATTCGTCACGGATTTTTTCTATAAATTTACTTAACTCCTTTAAACTCGAGTTAGCCGCAACAAAATTAGTACCGTTATCTGAAAAGATACCTGAGGGTTTACCTCGTCGTGAAACTAATCGATGCAGCGCAAACAAAAATGTTTCTTTAGTGAGGCTTGTGACAAGCTCCAAATAAATCGCCTTCGTCGTAAAACAAACGAAAACATATTACGCATTGTCTTACGGTTTTACGAGATAAATTCCTACCATCAAACGGCCAGTAATCATCTCGTATCACTGAAAGTAGAAATTGGGAACCCGCATGTAGTAGCATTAAATACTTAGAATTAAATATTAGATGTGTTAAGTGATGTCCTACTGGCAATATTATAGGGTACTTTTTGGAGAACACAAATGACGAATGGGCCAATTACCTTTGGCTAGGCTATTAATTACCTTTTTAAAATGTTTAACTTGCAGAGTTATTATTAATTTGTTAGAAGAACTGTTAACCTCGTTCAATGTAAGAAGCCCAACAATTTGTCTTGCTGACGGAAGTTTGCAATTGTTGCGAAATCGAAACAATAATGCAGTAATGCGCTTGAGCGTTTGCAAATTAGAAAATCTGGAGATTATTTCATTATCATTAGTCTTCATTGTCAAAATCACATGCGCGTTAGCTTTAATGTCTGGTAAAATGTCTGGGGTTGCAGGTAGATTTATGTGTGTGTTGCTAGCAACCCAAGTGTTTTCCGACCCTGAAAGCCAGTGTGAACCGTGTCACCATAGTTTAGACTGTATGAGTTCTTTGGGTTTCATACCGCGTCATAAACCATCTGCAAGATTATCGGTGCTGTCGGCTTTGGTTAATTGCTGCTACTCTATTGCCGACAAATGTTTGTAAAATATTTGGTTGCAATTTTAAACATGCAAGAACAATAGTGGAGTCCGGCCAAAAAATTCTTTTATTGAACTTTATTCGCAACGATGTTGTCACCTTGTCAGCTAAATTTGTAAGCAAAAGCGCGGCAAACAACTCTAACCGTGGCATAGTTATTGTCTTCAAAGGACTGACTATTGATTTAGCGCAAAATAGGTGCACTTGCACACCCTCATCGTTTGAAATTGAACGTACATAAATACAAGCGCCATACGTACGCTGTGAGGCATCTGCGAATCCGTGCATTTCTACATATTTAATCCAGTAAGCTCTGCTCTTAAATCTAGCCAAAATGTCCTAAACGCCAGCGGTAAAGTTTCATCCCATGATACGCGTTCAAGCAAAAGTTTTTGTAAAAATATTTTTGCTAAAATTACGCAAGAGCTCAATAGCCCTAAGGGGTCGAATATTTGTGCTATACCGGCAAGAATTGTTTGTTTTGTGACCTTATGAGTAAGGTGTATTTCACAAATCTTATACATTAGTTTGTCAGACGAGAGATACCACGTAAAACCCAACGTTTTAGTATTTTCACTAGCACCAAATTTTAAAATTGTATTTGCGTTCTCTTCTTGCTTGATATGCTTTAGAACTTCTATGCGGTTTGAATAAAATTTATGAAGCACGAAACAACCTTGTTTTAAAATCTTTCAAAGTCCCTTTGTTATTTTTGCAGCTATTTCTATTGAATCCGCTTCCGTTAGAAAATCATCAACGTAAAAATGGTGACGGATAATGTTTGCGAGATGTGGGATAGCTGCTTCGTTTTTTTCGGCTAGTTTAAATAAGGTGCGTATCGCTAGGAATGGCGCTGCCTTTGTGCCATACGTCACTGTTTTTAAGGCATATCTGTCAATTGATTTTTGTGACAAGTGACACCTGATCAGGTTTTATTAAAACCTGATGGTACATTTCCTCAATATCGGCCGCCAACACGTAAGAGTGTTGTCGGAATCGTAACAGAATTAAAATCAACTCTCCTTGTAACACAGGCCCCGCTAATTGAATATCATTGAGAGACGTCCGGCTCTTTGCGTTTAGAAACTAGTCGTTCTTTTAGAACAGCGCAAGATCACCACAGTATATCTGATCGTGATCAGCGCAGTAATAAAAGTACTTTGAAAACTCTTTGCTGTCACTTGTACTATCCGCATATGAAACCTAAGGTGCTACTGCTTTTATATCTACTTTTTCAATCACTTCTAATTGTGCTTTTCTTCTCTTTTTCCTAACTGTTTTCTTTTCCATCGACGTCGCAAGCGCCGTAAATGCTAGTTCACTTTATGGGCTTTGCATTTTTCTGGTTTATGTCTTTTGGTTTTGGTACTTTGAGTCGATACGTCGTTGGTATCTTGTTGGTTGTGGTTTGGATGCTGTCTATTTGCTTTTTTCCATCAAGTTGTCACCGATAGTTTTTTCTTTGGTTAAGTTTCTGATTTCTTATTTTTGTTTCTTTCTTCTCTATCTTACTTTAGGACATATTAACTTTCCATGTATTTATTTATATTTGCTTAGTTGGCCTTTTTAGATTAGTGCGTCATGTAAAGGATTCTTTTTCTGCTTTTGGATTTGGTTTTTCTTATCTTGAGTTTCTATTTTGCTTGTCGGCAATAATGTCTTGTAGTAAACTTTTTAATTTGGGACAGCAATTGGTACGCGTTTGTTCTATGACTAACTGACATCTTTTTTGTTTTTTGTTTTTCTTTTTTATATATGAGGGCGGTTTGCTGGGCGTTGAAGGGTTGGTCACCCATTTCATTTTTCCTACGAAGAGAAGAACGAATCATACGCTTACTACATCTTGTTTTATCTTGCTTCGTTTGCCTTGTCTTTCTTACTTTTATTTTTTTCTTTTTTGTCCGTAAGGTTTGCTTTTAGTAAAATTATCTATTAACTTATACTTTATACTGTATTACAATAATTTTATGTATGAAGTGTTGCTTACTCTCTAGGACTTGCATCAACGATTACTGTATGTAATATTTATTGACTCTTAATTGTTACTACTTATATATGTAATTTTACATCGCTTCTTCTCTAACCACTGTTTCTTTGATAAAATAAATATATTTGTTGTTATAGCTTGTGTTTTGGTATTTGTTCTTTTTAGGCGTAGGATAGATTTAAACGGTGTAAATTACCTTATAATCAGCACACCGAAACTTGATCATACAAAGTGAAATACAGAAAATAAGAAGCGCTAGAAAAAAACGTATATTGTGGCTTAAAAATGTATGCACTTAGTACGGAAAAGTACAAGATTCCAATTTGTACTGCGATATTCTAAGCGGAAATAGTTCTCTTTGTCAGGAGACGGCACTAGAAGAAGAAGAAGAAGTTCAGTTAATCATTTTGACATAAATGAACTTGGAAAAGTTTATTTAAATGTTTAAAGTAGAGAAAGTTTTTTAAATAGCTTTAGAAAAAAAGTCAATAGAAATATATTTACAAATAAAGATTTCATTGCAAAGACAAACAAAAATGGAGACAAACAATACAATAGTTGAGTGAAATCTAAAACTAAACTATCAAAATTACGTTAATTAAGTCCGTATATTCGTCTACTGATGAGTCAAATGCTGCAGAATGCATAGCTAATTTATTTAGTGATAAAGAAGCTTTTTTTACAAATAAAACATCAATTAAAAACGACGGTTTTAGAAATACCAACTAAAGTAGACTTACAGTCAGAAATAAACTGCCAACATGCTTACACAACTTATCTTGTTCAAACCGTTGCTACAAATAAGAATTTATTATTTTGTAATTTATTTTCTTAATAAATTACTGCTAAAAACTCAAAGGTATGAAGAAAACACTTTTAATATAAGATTTGATGGGGAAAAATATTTAAATTTTTAAGATAAAGACTGCTTTGATTAAACGTTTAAAATTGTTTTATAGTTGTTTTAACGTTTATCACATTTTACGTGCTCAGAGACAATGTTCTATTGATAATTAATCAAAAAAAAACCTACTTTGTTTTTATTACTTTTTTTTAATTTTTTTTTTGGAAAGTGCATTATTTGGAATACTTAAGTAATAGGTTAATTTGTTGGTATAACATAATAGTAATTTATGTAACAAGCGTCGAAAGTAGAGCAAGCTATTAAACTTTTGACGAGAATAACATATATTATTTTTTGTCCTGCTCTTTGTGAACTTTTTGAAAACGTTTGAAAAAGAATCACATTAAAATAATTAATGTTGGTACTACATACCCACTCTTGAATATAGAATACTCTAATAATTGATTTTATAAAATGTTTAAAACATTTTTCTTGTTTGACCTTTAGAGCATGGTTTTACATAGATCTTTCTACTTTGCAACTCTAGATTTTTTTGCCATTACATAACTACATAAATAAACGAATATCAATGTTTCTATAGGAAGCAGAACAAAAACGCAATTTTTACGTTAATTAATATATATGTTCTCTGCTGTTCATTTTGATTCTGTTAATTTAGTACTTAATGTGTTTGATCAATTGTACATTAATATATTTTTTTTAGTTAACTATAGAGAAACTACAAAAGCAATGATTTTTGTTAATAATGCAAATGACAATTTTCTAAAGATGACATAAGACGTTTAAACATCAAATTTTGACACTGGATCAAATTAGAAGAAATTTTGTACTTATACAAATTGTACATTGTCTTAGTGTATTAGAATCTCAAAAAACAAAAATAAAATATACGGATTGTACTATGCCTCTACTACTACTAATGTAACTAATAAAAATGTACTGTGGTATACAAAATTAAAGTAGTTTTAACAGAGTTAGCTGAGTTAATCCTCATAGTTTTACTTGCCTATAAGAAAAGTATAGCAATCGCAATTTTGTTTCAAAAAGTTTGTATTGCATAATTTTACGTTTCAAGGTCTCCTGAATCAGAAAAATGTAAATTTGACACAAAATTTTTAGGTGTCTGTGTGTGTGTCTGTGTGTAACGAAGTACCCACGATAACTCTCAAACCAAAAGTCTTAGTAACTTGAAATTTGGTATAGAACTGGTTTTTCATATTCTCTCGGTTCTATCAAACGATGTTCTTGATAAAAAAACCGTAAGTGGGTGTATCCGCCATTTTTAACAATTTTTCTTATATAATTTTGTACGTACAAAAATTTCTAACAATTTACTTAAGTAAAAAAATTCTAACATTAACAGTTTATCAGATATTTAATTTGTAATTTAAAATAAATTCACAAATATAATATAATGTCGAATCCTGCCTGCGATAATTTTTTTTTCTTTTTTTCTCTTCACCTTTCATGATTTACTTGCGGCCAGTGCGTCGACGACTCAGATCATTGGCACCGTACCGCTAGTTGTCCATCGCTATTCTCTATTTTTTCGTATAGCTTTGTTTCTCTCAGAAATTTCACGACATTGCTAAATTTATTTGGATTCGCTAATACCATTAAGTTATTTATCCCATGCTTCTCTTTATATTCTACTAAAATTGGACATTCTTTAAATACGTGAAGAATAGTGAAATATGCTCCGCATTGTGCGCATTGTGCTCCGAGTAGCAGGTAACTATGAGTCAGTCTTGTGTGTCCTATCCTGAGTCTGGTCAGAACCACCTGATCTTTTTTCTTTTGTGACTTCAGATTCGCTTGTGAGCGTACCTGAGGAGCAAGTTTTCTCAGCTGAGTGTTGTTGTTGTCCCACGAGATTTGCCATTTTTTATTACTATTGTTAGCAATTTCTTTCAGGACATCTGTAATGGTAATTTCCTCTGTTGCCAGCGGATCGGAACATTCTATGACATTTTTCGTGTCTTCGGGTAGATACCCATGATTTTCTTTAACAAATTTAATGATTTTGCCGGTGTTACGTAAAGTGTTCCATTTTTCGATTACTCTTTTTGTTAAAGCGTCATTTGTAAATGTGTTTTGCAGAGTTTTGACGGATTTAAGGTCACAGAGAATTACGACGTTTTTATCTGATACGCGTTCGCTCACTTGTAACGCTTTTAGTAGTGCCACACACTTGACATTCTAGCGCGTGTATATATCACTCATCCTCCACGCTAGTATTGCTCCATCTTGTATCACATAGACCTGGTTGCGGTCTTCAGTTGTTCGTATTCTGACTAGAATGCGTCTGCCTTGACTTTCATTTACGCTGTTGGCAATGTGAGGCGCTTCCAGCTGCCATGGTGGGAGAGCGTTGGTTGATTCCCAGTACTTTTTATTTAGCAGGTTTTCAGAGTACAGCTCTTTGTGTAGACCTATTATTGCCGGAACTGTTCGGGTTTGCTGCCATTCATATTTGTTGTGCATAGGGGGATTCGTAATGATGTCATACAGGAAGTGCTTGGGTTTTGTACAGAGTTTAACGGCATATCGCAGTCTTTGTTGTTGCAGTCTTAGTTTTAACGGTAGAGTATTATTTGTTACGTTGAGGCTTTCAGTTGGAGACGTCTTATATCCACCCGTTGCCAATAGCAATGCCTTGTTCCACAATGACTCTATTTTCTTAAGGTGTGTCTTTGCGGCCGACTCGTACACTACGGACCCGTACTCTATTTTACTTCTTACAAAGCAGTTAATTAGTTTTTTCAACGTGTCTGGTTCCGCACTCCATGTGTAGCTTCCTAGAATCCTAAGTCGATTAAGCGTTAATCTGGCCTTCGTAACCACATTGTTAATGTGTGATTTCCAAGTAAGTTTGGAGTCTAAGGTTATGCCTAAGAATTTTATTTCGTTTACGCTAGGTATTAATACATCCTTGAGATATAGCGGCAAGGGCCTGTGTTCATGCCTGAGTCTGCAGAAGTGCATAGTGCGAGTTTTTTTAGATGAGAGTTTGAATCCCTTTTCTTCTGCGTCTGCAACTACCGTTGCAATATCTTCTTGCAGGCCGACTGATATTTCCTGCATATCTCGACCCGTTTTTACAATGCAGAGATCGTCTACATATAGCAATGCTCGAGACGTGTTCTTTATCTTGTCAGCTATGTTGTTAATTGCTAGCCTGCGATAAATATTTTTTACTGATTTACTAAATGGGGTAAATAATATCGAGGCGCACAAATATAAGGGTTAGTCGATATGATCTTAACGAAATCGAGGAGAAAAATTTCAAAAAAATCATAGCATGGTAGGAAGTCAATATAAACGTGTACTATCACACAAAATTTATTTAATTAAAAATATTTAATTAAAAAACATGTTAAGTACATCGTAAACTTTTAAGAACGTACGTCTTAATTAAATGTTTTTATTTTATTTATATCAAAAAATTATTTGACTCAGTGTGAGCGAGCCTGATGAAATGTTCATCCTGAGCACGAAACGTCGCAAGATTACTGAAGTAGTTGCTTTCTTCCAACCTCCTAAAAGAAGGGGTCATTAATTTGGCCAAACTTTAAAAAAGTATTTTATTATATTTACTGTAAATACTATTTGAATTATTTACTCTTAACTTTTACGTGTAATCTATGGTTTAGAGTTTACACGATTCTACACTAAATTTGTAAATAAGAAACATCATACTTTGTTTATGTTAAGTAAATCAAATTTGTAGAACGGTATTACTTGATTAATATTGACTTCTAGATTTGTTACAGCTTATAAAGATTTAATCAAATTTCTAATAACTTTAGTGCATAGGATGGCAAAGAACAGATTTTTTGTTGCTTCCGAAAGAATTTATATTATATCGCTTATAGGTAATAAATATATTTAATATGCTTTTATTAACCCTAAAAAAATATATAAAATTAATGTGTTTAGGTTATTTTATAAAATTATATTATTAGTGTAAGTGGTTTGTAGTAACAGTAAAGTAAAATAATACAATATCTTCTATAAATCAGAAATTATTTTTGTAATTTTATCTTACATTAAACATAAATGTGCAAGAAAATACTACAGTTGATAAAAATACGCAGTAAATGTACCAATTTTATCCTTTGTGCTTGTTAAAAATGTTTTAATTAAATAAATAAATAAAAAAAATTGAAAATTTGTGTTGGGGTTTCTCGAAAGCATCATTAACAAAATCACATCTTGAAATTTTAAGCAATGTTTTTACTTGTTGAAAAACGTTTTCATATTGATAACAAATCAAAGTATTTTTTATGTTGCACAAAATAAAAAAATATTTATAATATTAAATTTTTAAACGTATATATTTTTTAATTTCTTTGTTTTAACAACGTATTTAAAAGTTAGCGTTAAAAAAAAATTTAATGTAGGTTCATTAAATTTAATTTATTTTTAAAGTGTCTGAAAGTTAAAAACTTGTACTGTAGTGTGTATGTAATACATCTTAGAAATATATAGTGTTTAGAAGCTACAATAAACATTTTTTTTTTGTCTTTTATAACACGAGTTGTTAGAATTTATGTAAAGGATTAAAGCAATGATAAAAAACAAAAAACATGTAATATTTAATCCAATCTGGTTTAATGTTACAAGATTTTTCTTTTATACATTTCAAAATAAATATAAATAGAGCAATTTAGCAAATGTAATTATTTTACGGAATTGAGGTAGAAAATGTGGAATTGTAGTAAATCTTTAGTAAAAAATAAACAAAACTTTATATAATTGTTCACATGCTTTCAGCGCTAAATCTAATTAAAATTTTAACTAACAATAGACGAAAAATTAAAAAAAAAGTACTTGAAAACAGTGGAGCAATAAATTATTTTAAACAAGTTCATATCGTAAATAATTCTGGTTTAAAAAAAATATTTTCAAATTGTTTTAAGAACTAAATAGTTGATTTTATTTATTTGTATAACTTTTCTAATTAATACGTAAATACTAGAATTTTTTGTTCTAAATTAAGTGTTTTTATATATATTTTTCTACAACTAACAGATAATAGGATACATTGTATGTTTAATTGCAATTAGGCAACGTTGTGCATTGTGATTGTCTAATTTCATTTCCGTACAGGTCAAACCTATCAACGTACAGAATAATCAATTATGAAAACATAATTTAGAAGACTTTTACAAACATTCTCTGCATCACAAACTATGAAATTTGAAATCGAAATCATTAGGCGTCATGTATAAGGTATTGTATTAGTTTTATAGTGTAAAATAAGTGTTTTATAAATTACATATTTTAGGTTATATTCGTAAACGTTGACGTTTAGTGGTGACTTTCTTTTAATGAAATATAAATATATTTTAGAAGTTTAAAGTAATTAGAATAGATAAAGACTTCTAATTTGCAACCTAACTACTTGTTTTCTTGCAGGGTTTTCTTTTGATGGGAAGGAAATATTAACAGTATTTTACCAGATTTTTGCAGTGTTATAAACAGATTAAGTAATTTAATCCTTAAAATAAAATTACTCATTTTATAATAACATGCTCATATTAACTTAAATAAGTTAGTATTTATTAGAACATTTCTCAGTTTTTTTAAACTGCATGACAGTTCAGAAGTGTCCAATTATTTTTTTGCGTTCCTCGAGAAATGCAAGATATCAAAATGTTTGTTTCGCACATGCCTGATATCGTTTGTTATTATTTATCCTTATATTAATGCAGTTTTCATAAGTACTTATGTATACTTTTACTACATATTATATTATAATCTTGTAAAAATAATGTATTCGCACATTGTCACTACTTTTTGAAAAATTTAATCACAAACACTTTGGACTTACGTTATAATAAATAACAGAAAATAAGTATAGATACAATCAATTGTTACAAGACTAATGCAAACCCCTGGTTTATACATTGGAAAATTTATATATTTAGATGTAATTATAAGCAAAAGCACTAAATCACTTGTTTCCTTTTACCTACAATGTGTTTTGTTAACAATTCATTTCTCATATTTAAACTAATTTTGCAGTAAAGATTATTACAGCATATTTGATCCATTAGAATAATTAACTATCTTGCATTTTTTAAAAGAAATTTTTTTTCAATTTAACTACGATGTTCTTATTACCTTCTTAGTTCGGAAAGCTTCATTCTTAAAAATAACACCTATTAATTACAAATTATCTTTAAACATTTACAAATTTACCTTATTTGCTTTGTAAGTCACATCCACATGTTATTCGGTTAAAGCTTCTAGGAAAAACTATCACATATCAACATTTGTCAGAACTTGACGACATTGTTAACGATTCAGGCTTCGACATGAATAGATTTCTTTTATTTACTGGCTGCAAAAGCAAAATCTTGTCATTGGATCATTAGTCCTTTTTAAACTAATCTAGCTCATTCATATTAGGTTATGCTTGAAATTAATGTATTAAAAAAAATCAAGTACTAAGTGATTTAATGTTACCTAAAATTGCATGCATTTAAAGCAAATAAATTATACTAACCATTTCGTTAACTAGAGATTAGTAAAAAACAAGAATAAAATAATAGTAACAGATAACTAATAGTATAAACGCATTGACATAATTTTTTAATTGACATTTTAGGTATTACCAATACAACTTCTTAAATTAGTTTATTTATTTTCTGCGTTATTTTTTTCGTAAAATTCTGTTTAACTGTCATTACTAATTAAATATAGAGACGTAGAAAAAGTATGGTGTATATATATATGCGCAATGAAAAAAACAGTTGTGTCAAATGAAAAATAATTATAGCTTTTTCGTTAATTTGTTATTATACTTTACTTGCTCAACAGATAAAAATAAGTCCATCCCACAAATGATTTTGTAATTGGTTAATTCAAAGTACGCGGAAAAATTACGTTAAAAGTTTGATGCATTTTCCGAAATTATTGTGTACTAATAACCTTTGCATTTCAACGTTTCATTAACTTTTATTAGTATTTATTTATGTGTACACATTTTTTTTAAAGACCATCTGTATTTTTCAAAAGTGCACTGTTGGTCAAGGCCAATATTAGATAATATTACGGATGAAATGAATAGCGCTTTAACAGTACAAAAAGTTATGACTCATATTAACAAAAATTATAACTTACCAAACTTTAAATAACTACGTTACAAACATTATTAAAAAAATGGGTTTAGATTAGTTAAACAAACAAAAGTGTGTTGTATGTAATATACGTTATTTTATAGGTACTGAAAAAAAGTTTGCAGCAGTGTGCTGCTTGAAAAAAATTATATCATAACATGGAGAAAACAATTCTTGCAAAAAATAAAAAAGTGAAGAAAAGAGAACAGGAAAGCACATTATATGGATAAAACTTGAGTTTTTTCTTATTTATTTATTTGATTCAAGAGGTGGTTTGTCTAGCGCCCATGCACTGCAATCTTCTTGGTCCTTTTGTGCACTTCCAGTTTATTACTTCTTCAGCAGTTCTGTTTCGTCAATGAAATCTAGAAGCTTATTCCAAGGAGTTTTTTTTTAACTGATCATCATCGGCTATAAAAATACCATATATACCCTAAGTTTCGCAGACGAAAAGTTGTATTAGCACACAACCATGAAGACATAGCATATATGACGCAAAAACTGACAATATGACAAATTGGGTTTAGAATTAAATATGACAAATACTGAATATGTATGTGTGTTGGAAAGCAACAAAGAGACTTGCAACTGAATAATGGACAAATAATTAGACAATGCACAGATTACAACTATTTAAGAATTAAACTCTCAAATAATGGAAACCTGGACGATGCAATTATAGAACGAAATACACAGGGAAAGAGGGCCATATCGTTGTTAAACGGAGTTTTATAGGATAGAAATATCAACTTAGATAATAAAACAAAAATTTACAATACCATATTTAAAAGTATTATCATGTATAATTCAGAGGTATAGCTCTTGAAGGATAGAACAAAGAAAATGATGGAGGCGTTCGAAATGGATTTTTAAAGAAGAAGAAAAAGGGTAAAACCCAGAAGAATATATTGGTTAGTTTTGGTTTGTCGCGAATTCTTGTGCGTTGCGTTTTTTTAAAGATCTATACACAGGTAATGCTGCGTAGTCTCGTCGTTCTCCAAGCATTCGCGGCGTAAAGGGCTACTTTGCAGTTTCATTTATGGATGTGTTTGTGACGGCCACAGTGCCCTGTTATTAGTCTTGTGAACTTTTTTAGCTTTTGTCGATTCTTGTTGATAGTGAATTTTGAGTGTTGGATTGTGGCTCTGTAACGTATCGGACCTTACAGAGCCACAATATGTCCCTGTTGTGCCCTTCTTAGTTAGCGCATCCGCCATTAGGTAGGTGTTTTCATTATTCTGCAGCCTGTAAGCTGCTTGTCTGCTTCCATTATTACAACGAAGTGTAATAGCGGAAGTGAAAGTAGTGCTTCTATAGCTGCTGTAGGTGTGGTTTTTATCACTCCTGTTACTAGAAGACATGATATTCTCTGCACTTTGCCTAGCTTAGAAGCTGTTCTTTTCAGCTTGGTTTTTTACTCTGATGTCCTTTGTTGTAATTTTTTTTAAATGAACGTTGTAAATCAGTCTGTTATCATATAGTGACTCCCAGATATTTAACTTTTTTCGTCATGGACAGCGTGACTTTTATATTATCTGTTTGGTAAACAAAAAAGTTGAGTTTACTAATAGTTCCTCTTTTTTGCATTATTTTAGACGTTGCTTAATGCGCTCTGCATTACGTTTGATACAGTTTCTCTAAACTTCAATTCAAACAGTAGGACAAGCTTTCATTACTAGATTGTTTACTGGACTTTCAAATTCTTCTGGTAAAGACAAACAAATAATTTTGATACATATAAGATTAGATACAAGATTTGTTTAAATTGGTTTGCTTATTGTTGAATTAAAAAAAAACATAAAGAAATGAAAACTGGTTTGAGTCGGTGTTAATTAACTTAAGAAGAAAGTGCTGTAATAGTTTTAGATAATGCTTCGTATCATAACAGAAAAGTAGAAAAAAAAATCAATTTTCGCAACTAAAAAAGCTGATATACAAAATTGGTTGACACGTAAATTGATTGAATTTGAGAAAAACATGACTAAAACTGAACTTCTAGCTAAAGAAAAACATTTTAGTAACAAAGTATGTGGTAAATAGAATAGCGAAAGCTAGTAATCGAGTTGTGCTATAATTGCTACCATATCACTGTGAGTTGAATCCCATTGAATTAATATGAACACACATGAAAAGGAAAGTTGCTAGAAAAAAATACATTTAAGATGTTAAAAATTTATTTCTTAAAACAGTAGCAAATTTTTCTGCAGATAATTGGAAAAATCTATATATTATATTAAAATTATTATTAAATTGGACAATAAATATTCTACATCAGACTCTGCTTCTACATAAATTTTTATTTTGTTTTTTGGTTGTTTAGTTGTGTTATGTAAATACGTAATAATACTATATAAAATATTAAATGTAATGGATTTCTTACTTGCTGTTAGTTATAATAATAATATTAAATTTTTTTAAATATTTAATACATGATTCTTTATATACCTAACTAATAAAAAACAATTCGACTACCGTATAGGCAACCAACAATAAACATATGTATATTGGAGTAAACATTGTACATTATTATTCGTGTATGTAAATGTGACAACATAATTCGGTTTTTTTAAATTTTTTAGTAGAAAAAACTTATTTCCGTTATATATATTTTTGGACAACTAAAGTATAGTTATTAATACTCAGTGACAGTTTGTCCCAAAGAGCACAAGGCACGTGCCTTCCCTTTTCTAGCAGTGTAAATGATGAAAAATAAAGTTGTGATTGGTGATAGTGATTATAAAAATATTTAATAATAATTTTTTCGTCATACCTCGGTCGAAAGTACGTACTTTCGTCCCTAATAGCAGGGACGAAAGTTGAACATTTACTTCCTTTGAGAAGTGCACGCGCGCTCTCTATAACGCCGGGAGGAAAAAATTTCTCATGCGTATTAATACTCGTATTTAGGGACTCGCTTCGCTCGTGCCGCAAATGTCGGGGGGCAGGCATCAAAAACATGCTTATCAACATTTAAAGTTAAAAAAACTAGAATTAATAACGTACTTTTGACCGGCTATGAAGAAAAATCGTATACACTACGCGGGCCAAAAGTTGAAATCTCGGTCCTGCGCGTCACGATGCCCTGAGGCAGGGCCGAAAATTCAACTTTCGGCCCTCGTAGTGTCATATACTATTAATATTTTAAAGACTGCATTATTTTTGGCATTGTGGGAGCATGACGACGCAGATAATTTTACAGTAAATAATACAGCTTATCGGTATTAATTTTTTTTTCTGGATCATCTAAACAATATCCAGATATCAAATATACCACGAAAATCAAAAATAATGATTTTATTTTATTTCTCGACGTTCTTGTAAATCGTAAATTCGTACTTTTGAGACATTCTGTTTGTCGCAAATTTGCCCATTATCATTATTTGCATAGAAAGGTTCTGATATTGAATCAATGGTTTAAACCGTTTTTTGAATTTGTCAACCTGAAAATCAAGACTCCAATTTTTGTCATCTTACTAAAACTTTGGTAAACAATTTTTTTTAGACATAAAACTTTCACTATAAAATATATTAATTTAGTAAACAATCATTATACAAAACGAGATATTCAGGTAATTAGTAATTGTCGTATGCATCTACACGTTCGAATACCTAAGGAAACTTCTACTTTCGAATCCAAGTCGAAATTGACGTTTTTACTTTACCTTCATAAGGTCACAGATCAAACAAAGAAACTTCTTTGTAAAAATGATATTAAATACATACTTAAGTCAACAGGTATAATTTTACAAATTTTTTCTTCTCGCAAGAACAAATTTTCATCTCAAAGTGTATATCAAATTCCTTATTTATGTGGTTAACTTTACATCGCTAAAACTGGTTATCACACGCATTTCAGAACATAATTGTTGTATAAGGAAAAGAAAATATAGATTTATTGTACTTGTTTATTCAGTATACAGTTTTTGCAATTTGCGGTTGTAATATTTGCTATCTAACCAACAATTTGATAGTTTCCTACAAGTGAATATTCAAGTTTACATATTAATCGAACACTCATATGGGTTAAAACTAGAGCAATTTGTTTTATATACATAATTGTGAAAACCACAGTAAAGCATTCCGGTACTGAAGAGTCTAAACAAGACGAGACAGCTGTATACTGGGTTGTAATGATGATTTCGGTTTGTAAACAAATTTTTGCTTTGTATATCTTGGTTCACTTGATCTTATTGATTTACTTTTTCAGTAGTGGCAAAGCAGGAAGCATGGTTACGTAAATTAAGCAACATTTTCTTCAAATACCCACTTTATAGTTGTGATACGTATTTTTGGAAACATCTTTAATTAAATACTTTATTCAATGCAGGGTAAACTTGTTCTATTCTTTTTCAGATTAAGTGTAATTTTTTCATGTCGATTTCGTAGCACCACGTGCTACTTCTAATGTGTGCCACTGTCCGTTATATCTAAAGTTTTACTTTCAAAGTACTCCTTGATGGATTATGAGCACTTCGAGCACCTGTCGTATCTATTTTGCAAATATTCAACAACAAGGCATTGATCAAATAATTAACTTTTTGACGATTTACGCAAGGTAGTCATCATAGGACCTTGGTTATTGGTTTCATAATTACGAGGTATAAATTTTTTATACTTTCTTAAAAAAAATATTACACACGATACCAGCGTACGTTTAAATTCGCTTCTGTTGTTTATAATTGTTAATCTTACTCTTTTGTAAAAAATAAGCTTTTTGTGAATCGCTATATTGACATGATTACTGGTCAGTTTAATTGCAGATGAGCCATTGGGAAAACGTTTTCTTGATGTTGTCACTTACGGTGATACTCCACCATTAAGTAGGTTAATTCAGTAATTTTCAACAACGATTTTTTTTCTCTCACTGATTGTCTAACATAATCTTTCCCATGCTGATATGTAATCAGTTTAGATTTAATTAAAAAAAAAATTATAACGTGTCATACTATAGTTATTACATTTTATCATGGGCCGTGGCGCTGTAATGGTATTTTGCCGAAAACTCGCCACTATGCGACCTACAAATATCTAATTATTTTATAGTTATCAATTTAGTCATTTTGGTTGAAGACAATTGTACATGAATAAAAAATGTTCATTGTAAAACTAATTGTATTAACTTATACAAACGTTGTATTTGTGTGTAAGCACATATTAAGTTCTTTCAAAATTCGAAAACTTTGTCGCAAAAGCAGGAATTGTTACGATAAAACGTTGAAATATTGTAAATAAGTAAATTGATTAGCAAGTATATTTTTTGATTGGCTATTGCTTACCTATATAGTTATATTGTTATAAGGATATAAAATCCGCGCGCGCATTCCGGAATACTCACACGGAGACCTACTTTTAGCGTTCATTAAAAATTATTAGCAATAGAGACAGAGTTCGATTTTTTTAATTTCTTTCTCTTTAAGAATATTTTTTTAGATTTGGGTTATCTTTTATAGTTTCTGAGTTATTCGCGAAAAACTAAATGCTTTTTTTTCATCTTAAATTGTCTATAACTATTTTTTATCTGCTAAAAAACTAATATTTTTAGGAACTATTTCAAGAATTAACACGTTTTTGAACTAGTCAACTGGACTATTTAACTTATAATCGATTGGTAATACAAGTTTATATAATGTATGTTTCTCTGATAAAAGCCTGAAACACTAATATTCTCAACTGTACGGATGTATTGTGAGTTGCCGATACCTCTGGCGTTCTTATAGCCAACTAATTAAACTAAGTTCATTTCTTGTGTGTGTACCAATTTTATACATGATTTGGTTAATTTGTGGTAGTTTAGTAAATGTAATTTATCGTTAATTATATTTTGTTTATTTTCTCTTTCTTTTGATGCAAGCTTCAAACTTCCTGCGGTGATCAAACACAAACTGCTTCAGCAAGACATTGATCTGGCGCCCATATAAATTTTTGTTCGTTGAACTACCCTTTTCTCCGTGCAAGATCCGTAAACAACAAGAACCTTGTAACAAATTTTATAATAGGCTGCTATAAACGTGTAAAAATAACACACAAATTAAATAATATTTAAATTTAAAGACAATAAAAATTTGTTTTGTTTTCTTACAATATTTGCATTAAAGCATACGTGTTTCATATCTAATAGTAATTGATGCAAATATAGTATTTTAAATTAGATTTAAACAATGCTAAATATTGCTAAGAAAATACAAAGTTAATTTTTATGTAAAAATGTTCATTCAATATATTCAAAACGATTTAGTACGATAACTATTTCCAAATATTTCAGTAATTTTTAATATGCCGTCTGCCATTATGATGCCATGAATTCTTATATAGTTTGTAGTTTGATGACGTTATTTAACTTTAGATTGTTGTCTGTCTTCAGTGAGTCTACCCTAAAGTCAATAAAATTAAGATTTGATTACTACACAAATTATTTTTTTTAAAATAAGTCATAAGCATTATGTAGAAACAATTAATAGCTTCTAGAAAATACAATGGATAATTAAAAACTATAAAAAATTGTGATATCTGACACTAATGTAAATATTTAGGTCAACGTAGAGATAATTTTAAGTTTTGTCACTGTTGCAAACTTTATAACATTTATGTCTTTGGTTTCTCAACATTTTACTATTGTTCAGCATAAAAGGTTTTAGTATTATAAAAAATTCAAATACTTGGGATAAAAGTAGAGAAAATTATAAATCCTTAAAGCAAATGTAGTACGTTCAAAATTGCGCGTCCGGTTTCAATAGAATATCAACGCAATGTTCAGTGAACGATAAAATATTTCTTTGAAAGCAATATAAAATTGAAACGTGATTTATTGTACTACTATAAAGTATATCAGTAAACAGCAGTTCTGCGTTTTGTAGTGAAAATGATAATATTTTTTATTTATAGATACAAAATTTAAGATGATAAATTTGCTGTTATAAAATATGACGATGCACTTATTAACTAAAAGTGCTACAAAAAATATAATAGTAAAATATTGACTACAAAGTTGTTACATCAAACTATATACCGCAATGAATTTTCTCGTATAATTCTTTCTTATAGCACTAATTGTCTTTCATAATACCTGCATTCTAAGCATCAACATTATTTTCAATTAATAGTAGTATTAGCATTTTAGTGTTGAAGACACTTATAGGATGCTTAATTCACAGGTTCATGTAACGAAGCGATGAAACGATCAAATGAAACAAAACTAGAACTTGCGGTGGTGCCCAATTTCACTTCTTTCGTCTTTTTCGGATGTAATGTTTATTATTATTAAACAAAATATTTCTTATAATTTGTTTTATGTTTTAAAAATATAATAAGTCTTAATTTCACTCAGCAGAGCTGAAAAATAATTATAGTAATTGCAGAATCAGATCCGCGGGGCTTTCCGCCTTGTATGCTTCAAAAACGGTACAATATAAATAAAAACTGCACATAAACAATTTATTGAGCACAAATTTACTACCAACAGTTTAAAGTTACAAAATTTTAATGCATTGTGAGACATTTTCGTGCAAATTTGGACACTTGTATCTTCTAAACTATTGAACACAATTGTACCCTTTTGCAGACTTTTTTATAGTAAATTTTGTTCTCTATAAAAATAATTATGTGCAACTTTCCTCTACGTTGCACCGTGTTTGGGTAATAGTTTCTTCGTTGTTTTAAGTTATTAAACAAATCATTTCAATACAAACATTGTGGCGGTTTGAATGCAGGCATGATTTACAAGAAATAAACTCCAAATATCTGGTGTAATATTACACCAACAAAACCGCGGTGGTTACCAAAAACAACTCGATCAAAACACACATGTTCTACTAAACTGATAATTTATGTTCAAATTTTAACATGCATAAACAAAGTAATAATTTAATAAATCTTATTTAGTTTTATAATAAAAAGTATCAATAATTACTAGCTTAACGATTTCACTGTAAAGTTATCAACATAGGAGGAAAGTATGTAAAATAAAATTTGAGTAAATTTGAATGCTGAAATTGTGTCAACAGTCAAACAATTGTAAAGATTATTAGCGTTATAAATATGTTAAGACTAGAGAAAGGATTTACGTTAAAGTAAAGTTCATCTCTTTAATGCTTCTTTATAGCCAGTAGCGCATTTGTTTAACATTGATAGGAGAAAAAACTGTATAATCGCTAACCTTTTATTCTATTTGAAACACGCAGTGCCGCTCAGTAACAAAATGTCGTAACATCTTAAGGGTAAAAAAAGCATAAGGCCGCTTTCAACAAATTGAGTAAAAAAAATAAAAGTCAATTGGCAGATTTGATATTAAAAAGGTTCGTAAACGTATCCAATTAGAAAAATGCGTTTTAGGAAATAAAATCAGAATTGCGTACAAAGAAGGAGGAGAGTTTTATTAAGCGAAGGTTTTAAAAATCTTGACGCGGTCCAAAAGCGAAGAAAGTTGAATACAGGAGTTCATCTTTTGACTTACTTGCGAAAAAGAAGTTACTGTAGAGCTGTTTTTTTTACCTACTCGAAAAAGTTATTTACGCGTTGTTCTTTTTCACTTATCTGAAGAAAAGTTACGACGAATATGGTCTTTTTTTGTACTTTTTTTTTTGAGTGTACGTTTTGTATAAAATTATTAGTTAGTGACAAATTGTTACGTGGTTGCCAACCTGTGTCCAGTCAAGACCTATCAAACCGCAATACGTGATCTTCAATTTGAGGATTCGGCACCATACAAAAAGATTAGAAGTTAGTTAAATTTAGTTTTTTTATTTGATTATTGTACGAGAGATGCGATGACCTGTCTAACGCGAGAAAATTGAGAATGATTATTTAAATTGAATTCTATCGCTTAAACCAGTTTTTTGTTTGTTTTTTTGTTGTAAACGGAGAAAGCAAATTTAATATTTTTTTTTCTTTGTCTTTGCAATTAACAAGTCGCTTATAAGATTAGTTTTACTTTTTTTGCGCCAAAAGAACACTTAGAGCATTTAATAAATATGCATGTCGATTATTTCGCAAAATGTTTTTATTGCGAGTCCAGTCTTTTTTAGATATGACAGAAAATCGCGAACGAAATAAACTGTTGAAAAAAAATTAGTTTTTAAACTGTGGATGCACATTTCTAAAGCTGAAATTGCCACTTTGCCATTTTTTAATCTAAAAGGATGTGACAACGTAGCTCGAATTGTGTCATAATTTTAGAATCTGTTGAACTGTGAACCGCTACAAAACATTAAAGCTTTACAACCAAAACATCGCGTCTCAATGTTGGTGCCAACAGTGGACTACTGGTGGAATAAAAAGAGTCGCAAACTTATGACAGAGTTTATTGAGCATTTTGTTAACGGTTTGAAAAGGTTAGACCAAAAAACACATTTTTGTGCTTCTCTAGAAACAGTTTCTATAAAAGATGTACCCTTCAGTGCATGGATTTAAGATAACGCGATCGGGTTTCTCTTTAGATATGTCACTGGTAGCTATGTTTTATCAGCGCGCAGCAATTCTTGATAATGATCGGTCTCGCTCATAATTTGTTATCACAAAATTTTTTTTATAAGTCATTGGTGTTACTGATTCATCATCTTCTAGCAATGAAGAGGTGATGGGAAACAATTCTCAGGCATTTCATGGACAAATGTTAAATACAAACATTTGTTGAATTGTCATACGACTCTATTCTCGTTTAATATGTACCTAGAATAATAAGTAATTTAAATGTGAAACGAACATTTTTGAAACTGAACATTTTTTTAAAACCTATTCTTACGCAAGACGTTGCTCATTTCACAAAAATGTAGTGACTACATATGTTTAAACACTAAATTTTTAGCTGTGCCTAATAAACTAAATTTAAAAAAATTATAAATGACTCAAAGTTTTTACTTGACAAACAGAAGAGAAGAGATGTTATCTAAAGTCGTAGGGACTAAGTCCAATTTTCAAATAATATTTTCTTACCTAGCAAAAAAATTCTAATTGTAAAATGGTTGTTTTATTATTTAGTTATGTTATCTTCATTTGCATTACTTAAATGATTAATTAAAAAATGTAAAAGTTTGTTAACTGAAAGTGGTTGTATTTAAACTATAATAACTGTTTTTTAGAAGGAAGGATGACAAATCTCAAAATTTTATTTTTTTATTCTATTGCTGCTAGAATTCTTATTTGAATACCTCTATTATTTTTACGTCAAACTAATTTATCATCAAATTTATTGTATATAGTTGTAATACCTGAAGTTATTGCTCAAGCAGTAAACAAACAAACCAAAAAATTAATATTGCATATAAAAATAAATTATTTGTTTTATATATATTTATATATAAATGATTTATATACACTTTCTAATTTAATTTTCTAAAGATTATTAAGAAACTTAGGGTTGCTGTAGTTCATTATCGATGTATCAAATTACTTCCAAATTTAAAGTTTTGCACAAAGTCTTTGGTGTAATTTGTGTAAGTTAATTAGTATCGTAATTAATAAAGATTAATTACATATAATAAAGAACGATTTTGAAGCCGATTCGTCGTTACATGCGATTGAAGGTAACAATGCTATTATTATTAATAATGTTAACAATTCTAACAATCTTTAGCTTTTAATTAATTGTTTATTAAACGCATAGTTAACATTTGTAAAAACAAAATTGTACTTTTTTGTTTCAAATTACTTTTTGTTCTAGAAAATAGAATAATTTTTTGTATTGTTGGTGTGTAATATCACATAATTTAAAAAAACAAAGTAACTATTGTTGTTTTCTTTCATTTTATGTCGTTTTAATGTATCAACTTTATAAACTGTTCAAATAATTTTTTTAATAAAAAGCATTGTGAGCATTGCGCTGTCAGTACAAACTTTTGTTTATGGTTTAATATACAAAAAAAACGAATCAGAAGAAAACTAACAAATTAGTTTTATTCTGTTTGTTAGCGTTCGTTTGCTGTATTGTAACATAAAAACTGTTTTTATAATATAAAGACTAATTATTACAACGAAACTACTCTTAATATAAAGGTTTTATGTACTATAGAATATGTATAAGTTTTTACGTAAAAAAATTTAAACTAAATATTTTAGATTAAATTTATGAAATATTTATTTTTTAGAATAACTGTTAAGAACGCTTTTCGTTTTCTTGTTTAAAATCTACTTTGTTTATAATACCGCTACCGGCAGTTAGTAATAGTATTATTTCTTGTACTGTATATAATAATGCATTTCTCGTATTTAAACATTTTCTTGAAAATCTGTAATTGTTATTACATCTGGTCGTCATTTAGCATTAAAACTAAGTGGATTATTTATATCTTGGATTTTATACAATTAACTGAATTGTATGTTGTTTTATAGTAAGTTACCATGAATATTTTCTAAAATTTACATTGTTCTTTTAACTCGATTCAAAACTTTTTTAATGATTTCCGTATCCAATTCAATTAATTGAGACTATTTGTACAAACTTGTTGATAGATTAGAAAATATTAAACATATAAATAACTAGTTTCGAAATTTGCATTTAAAAATTATTCAAAAATCTAACGATTCATCTCACTAGCCGGAATTAGAGTGTTTTAAGAACACTTTCCAAATTACGTTCAAAGCTTTAAATTTCATTAAAAAATGTTCATTGTCTCAATCACAAATTATATTTGATACAAATGTTAATAGCATTCAAAATCATAAAGAAGTTGTATTACCAATGCTCAATATCACGCTAGGACTGGATAGAATTTTGCGACGAATTCGATGCAACGGTAAATAAAAATTACGTGCAACGATTTTATAAAAAGGCGAAGTAGCTCAAAAAATAAAAAATCTTAAAATTGCCGTTAAAAATTACACTGTTGCATGGAAAACGTCTAAAAAATACGAAAATAAAAAACTTAGAACTTAGAATTTACAAAACGCAATTCTCAACTGCACAAACCATGCATGTGTAAAAACAGTATGAGCAACTAAACATTGGTATATTATTAATCTACATACCATAGTTGGTGCTAAATTAATTAATTAATTAATCAATGTAGCTACTGTAATCATCCAGGAATGATTAATTTAAAGCCTCAAATGCAAAGTACACAAATCTCACTTGAATTAAATGATACTTTTAATAAAGTTTCGTTTCTGGCACATACCAATCATACTTTAATATTGCAAAGATTATTATCTACTGATAGCGTCAAATTCTTAAATACTCATGGTAAAATACACATCTGTAACGCTCTTTTAGATCCCGGTTCATAAATAAATTTCATTACGACAAAACTAGCTGACCGACTTGGTTTATCAAAACAAAATTACTGTGTCAGGTATAAGCGCTTTAAAATCAAACATTCATTTCGGTTTATATTTAGATAATGTGTGCCCTAGTGTCATGTTTAATACTTGATGAAATAACTGATGAGTTACTAATTACTAAATCTCATTTAAATTCGTTGCAAATTTTTCCACACATAACGTTTGCAGATTCAAAGGCACACCAAACCAATAAGATTCGCATTCTATTAGGCGATGGTATATTTTTGCATCTACTGTGTGTTGGTCAACATAAATTAAGTAAGGGTTAACTCGTGTTACAAAAAACAAAACTAGATTGGATCTTAGGTGGTTCGCTAACACTTGAAAATTAAACAAACGCCACATAAGTATGTTATGATGCAGTAGAAACCGACAAAATTTATAATCAATTAGAAACATTTTGGAAGTTAGAAGAATGCAATAATTATTCTCTTTGTACACTCGACAAAAAATTTTGTAAAGATAAATATCCCATTTAAAAGTAATATTATTTAGTTATATGATTTTAGAAGAAGCGCATTAAAAACATTTTATTTATTAGAGTTCAAATTAAGTAACAATCTAAAATTAAAACAAGATTATTTTAATTTTCTAAATGAATACGAAACATTAGGTCATATGACTAAAGTACGCAAAGTTCTCTTAATAATACTATAAATTATTATCTTCCACACCATGCTGTTATTAAAACACCTAGTTCGACAACCAAAATGCGCGTAGTTTTTGATGGTTCTACAAAAACTTACTCGGGTGTTTCTTAAATTATATACAATGCGTTTGTCCTGTAATCCAAAATAGTTTATTTTCTATTTTATTGCGTTTTTGCAAGTTTGCATATGTTATTACTAGTGACATAAAAAAAAAATTAGCGGCAAATACTTGTAGCTCCAAATTAACGTAATTTCCAATTAATCTTATGGAAACCAGATCCAAATATGCCAATATCATGGTACACATTAACTACAGTTACTTATGGCACTACACCTTCATTTCTTGCCGTTCTTGCTAACAGATATTACAATCTTTCTATCAAATATTTATGAACCTAAAACGTTAGGGGTAGTTTGGGTTTCTTTGTGCGATAACTTCTAGTACAAAATAATAATAAACAAAAGTTAATAATGCAACTGCTTTGGCAAGAAAATATATCGTGGGATGAAAGCTTGCCGTCAATGAATTTACACACAAGGGGGATAAAAATTTAAAACCAATTATTATGTAATTTAAAATTAATTAAAATACAGCAACATGTGCGAAAATCCAAACAAAATTGTAATCATGGGTTTTCTGACGCATCAGAGTTAGCATATAGAGCCTGCATTTACATCGGGTCAGTAAATATTCTAGGTATAATACTGACAAATTTGTTATGTGCCAAATCTTGGGCTGCACCTATTAAAAATATTAGTTTACCTTGTCTAAAATTATGTGGAGCTTAACTTTTAGCGTGATTAATGCATTAATTTGATGCAGCATTCAAAATTCAATTTAATGATTATTTTATTAGTGCACAAAACGTACATTTTGAAAGCAATTTAGATGCTCGCGTCAATTTACATGTAACTACAGAATCACATTTCTTACAACAATTTTCTAAACATTCATCGTTATATAAATTACAACGAACTGCTACTTATTGTTTCAGATTTATACATAACTTAAAAATTAATTTGGAACCCAAACTAACAAATCCTTTGACAGTTACAGAAACGCAAAATAATTAAAATCGCGTAACAAATGGTAATTTAAATCGTAATAAGTGTAACAATGAAACAAGTACATTATTGTCATTAAACCTTTTTATAGACGAAGATGACATCTTTCGTGTAGGAGGTTGCAACGCACTAGTTAACAAAATTAATTTGAAGAACTGAACACATTCGATTATTAAATTGTGAGATAAATCAACTTTTGTCGTTTTTACAAGATTCATACTGGCCAATAGCTGTTAAATGTTTAATGCTCAAAATTGTCCATGAATGTGTAACATGTTTTTGTGCAAAACCGTATTTACTGCATTCCATCATGAGAAATTTACTAAAAATTCGCATTACAGAATCACCACATTTTACAACTGTGGTGTGGATTACGCCAGACCAATTATGATAAAAAACAAAAAAGGTAGAAGTTTTTGTCTCATTAAATTTTATCTATGTATTTTTGTTTATTGCTCTATTAATGTACTTTGTCTTGAATTAGTAACGGATTTAACAGTGGAAACTTTCATTACCGCATTTCAACGTTTTGTATCGCGCAGAAACCAGCCCGCAAACATTTACTCTGGTAGCATGTTGGAGCAAATGCAAAATTAAAATCCATCAAATCAACAAGACATAAACTCGTTAAAGCTATATAATACGACATGGCATTTTATTCCTCCTCGTTCACCACATTTTGGTGGACATTGGGAAGCCGGAGTCAAATTTATTAAATTTCATTTAAAACAAATAACCATTAGAGCACTTTTTACTTTTGAGGAATATTATACTTTGCTTACGCAAATTGAGGCAGTGTTAATTTCCCGTTCTATAAGTTTCTTAGCAAATGATCTAAACGATTTTAACCCTTTAACTCATGCGCACTTCCCAATTAAACGAAACTTTACTTCTTTACTAGAAAGCAGTATAATGAAAATTTAAAACAATCGGCTTAACAAATTAAAAAAATTTGACAACAGTTTTGGTAACGATAGAATAAAGGGTGTATTTAAGTTTGCTCTAAATAGAAAACCAGTCACAAGAACAAATAGGTGTTTTTCTACTAATTTGAGAAGACAGAGCTTCTTTTTAACAAATAAATATTTTTGGGTTTTGAGTTTCAGTTTTTTCTGAAGAAGACAGCGACATGACTGTCAAAACGTCAAATATTGTAAATTTTTAAAGTTTGTAAGCTTTCTAAGTTTTATAGAGTTTGTGAAAAAGTGTAAATATAGAACGCGGTTCAAAACCCAAAAATATTTAAAATGTTTTTGAAACGCCATCCTGTGATAAAAATACCACGTATGATCTATAGAAAACTATAAATCAGTACAGAGAGTAGAAAGCTTGTCATTGGATTTAATGACAGCGAAAGTCAATAATCTATTGACAAGCGACGCTGTCAAAATCCCAACTATAAAATAGGTTAGGAACAATGTCAGTACAATTGTGGAAAAACAACATCAGAACTAGCTGACAACTGTTTCGTTCTTTAGCAACTCGTCAGCGCTAGGATACACCGATGTGTTTCCACAACCATACTGACAAACAACCGTACTCTTTTATGTCGTGTAGACATTACCATTAAAATGTTTTTAGAACGTCATCCTGTGATAAAAATACTACGTACGATAATATAGAAAACTATAAATCAGTACGGAGGGTATGACTTCTACCCTCCGTACTGATTTATAGTTTTCCAAAAATATTTATTTGTTAAAAAATCATGCCCGCAAAAGTCTCAAAAATTCTTCTTTAAAATGGAACCTTGGCAGAATAATACAACATCCAGGCACGCATGGGGTTACGAGAGTGCTCAGCATTTGAACTGTTAATGGTACAGTAAAACGCGCTGTGTGTAAAATTTGTGTATTGCCCATAAATACTATGGGTTAATCTAGACAACACAAATTGTAGCGTTTAAAATTAGTGAAAGTGACTATAATATTGTATATTGATTTGTTAAAACTAACGTTTCAAGGCCGGCAATATGTTAATAATAACTTTGTCGTTCCTTTGTTTAAAATCTACTTTATTTATAATGCCGCTATCAGCAATTATTAATAGTGTTCTACATTTTCCGCATTTAAATGTTTTTCTAAAAATCTCTAATTGTTGTTGTCACCTGGCCGTAAATTAATATTAGAAGTAAGCGGATCATTTATATCTGAGATTTTATAGCCTTATGTGAATTGTATGTAATTTTTTAGTTAGTTACCATAAATATTTTGTAAGAATCACATCGGTCTTTTAAATAAATATAAGGTGCATCTGCACAACTTATACGTTTTTATTTCGCGTAAAAACAATAACGACAATAACTTTATTAAGAAAATATTTGTTGCTTACTAGATATGTAAATGTAACAAATTATATATTAATAATTGTTTATTAAAAAAATTCCTGTGTAAATTGGGCGTTTTTTTCAAGACAGCAGTTTTAAACCCCAGTGGAACTAGGCTTTCAACAGTCCTCGAGACAAAACAATACGTCCAATTTAAATAAGAACATTCTATTGCTCGAAGAACGACTACGAAGCTTCCAAATTGTTAAAATCTCTCAAACATAGTTTGACAAGTGCGCAAAAACTGTCAAAGGCGGTTTATAATAGCGAAAAATTAAAATTTATGACAGTTAAGAACGATAAGATTACATATTATATATGATCATAGTATTCAAACAAAAATTAAAATATTTTTTATACTTTGTATCCTAAATGCGCTAGTTTGATTTAATTTTTAACTTAGAAAAATATATTTTTAGCTTTTTTAAGATTGAATGTAGGTACTCATAATATGATATGTACTACAGTAGCCCTCGTTGCAAGTGTGGAAGCACAGTCGAGATAGTACAGTGCTGACAAGTCTTAAAAACCAAATCAGCTGTTTAGTATTTTTATATTGCCGTTAAACGCGTGCAATTTTTATCAAAAAATTACATTTGTGTATAATTAAACAAACTACAACAAAACATATTTTTTTTTATAAGATGACAATGCAGCTATTTTGATTTATAATTTATTTTTTGTAGTTTTTTGGTTCTACACACTAGTGTAACAAATTGTTGATAGATGTCTAGCTTACGTAATCAGATTAAAAAGGTCAATAAGAGCCTTTTATACGTTTTACAGTTAAAGCTAAAAATTACTTAAATAGTTGACACTTTTTATCTACAAAATTCATGCATATCTTCATATCTATTTTTTTCATTTAGACCTACGGTCTTGTTTGGCATTCCTTAAAGTCTACATAACTTTAATTTTTTTTGTATTACGTTTTTGTTGAAATCTAAATAACGTAAACTGTAAAAATACCTACATATTACTACTTAAACTAGCCAAAACTATTAAAATGTTTTTCTATCTATAGCCTAAATAAATAAGTTATGTTACTTTACGGCAACACTTTGTTAAAGTTTACTTTTTTGTTTGAACCGTAGTTTGAGTGCATCCACTTGTAATACTTTTTCCATTTGCCAAAGTTTTTATTTTACGCGTATTAATTTACTACCTGACTGCTCAAGCAAGTTTATATTTTTTCTGAAGTTGCTTTTGTTTTTAATTTCTTACAAACCTGTAATATTAATTTAGTCATGAAATTATGAATAACTAAAAGTAGTTAAAAAACATCGACTAAAACAAATAGGATTTTGAGTTGCGAAACGTTTCAGACAACATTATTTACGTTATTGCTGTTTATTAGATTACATTATCTTACATTTTATCGAAATTAAACAAACCATTCTTATAAAAACAATTTTGTTTCGTTTTTGACTCAAGTAAATTGTAGTAGCCGTTTAAATCTGTTACAAAATACAAAGTAAATTGTTTTTAATCAACGTTTATATTTTGAAATTAGGTTTATAGTTCGAATAAATTTAAAATATATTTGTTAGATTCTAAAAAATTATATAATTCTATTAATTATCTACACTGTAAATTTTTTTAGATATTTTGTATGCTTTTGCCAATCGTTTGTTGCATTTTATTCATTTAATTTTGAAAAATTTACATTCAATATTTGTTCCAAATTATTACTGTTGTTTTATAGTTTCAAATAACTTAGTTTTTAACATTAAACAATTAAAAAATTGTTAAAAAAGTACTAAAACTAAAAACCTTTAAAATTACTAAATTAAATAATTTTTTTGAGACCATTCTTAAAATCGTCGCATCTTCTGTGATAAAAAATATACTGTGTTTTTCGAAACTGTACATGTTTGCTTTTCACTCTGAATTTACGTAACAGTATCGATTTTAAATAAAATAAAATAAGATAATGTTTGAACAAACAAATACAATACACCATTTTATACTGGACATGCTGTATACTAAAAATTCATAAAAACGTTTTTCTTGCGAATTGCCCAAAATGTTTGTTTCTATTAGTTTAAAAACAGATTAGATTTAAATATTTTTAATTTTTTATAATTGTTTTTAAATTAAAAAGTGAAATCAAGTTTTGCTAGTTCATTTTGAACTAAAAACTAAAAGTTTTTTTACATTGTGAAGTTTTTAGTTAATGTTGAAAACCACATTATCAGCGAGAAAAAAATTAAAAGTAAACTTTTGATAACAAAAGTCAGTGGCGCATTCTAAAAAGTATAATGTTTTTCCAAAATTAAAAATAAAAACAAAGCAAACAGTTATCATTGTTTTGATTTTAATTGTTTTTAAAAATTTTTGGATTCTTAACCTACAAACGAACGGACGAGACTTTACTTTTTTTTTAGTAGAAACACCCAATTACAAAATCACAATTTTAAACGATATTAAAACGAAAAATATGCGCGGCGTTTGTATTAATAAAAAAGTACGGTTAGATATAAACTTCAAGTAGCAACAAACTTAATGTTAATGTTCTGCGGTTTGTTGAAAAATTGTAAAAATGCCACTGATAACATTTATAATATAGAAAATTAGTATGTACATATATATATTTAAACATTACTTTCGCACTTATTTTTAAACTCAAATTAGTATGTAGTTAGTAGTTTTTATTAAATTTTTATTCTATATAATGATTACAATATAACATATAATTTAGATAAAAACATATACATTTCTTTTTATCTCAAAATCAATCCTTAGTTTTAGCTAAGATATTAAATTATGCAAAAACAAATTTAACATTAAAATGCAGTTATAATTAATTATACTTAAATATGTAACGTTAGCAATTTACTGTATCTATTGGCCATTAAAAATTTTTTGATTTCAAAATTATAAAATCTAGTATACGAATTATATTTGCACAAAATGGTTTTAATTAAACCTTTAAATGCTAAGAATTGTTAGGTTATATAATTTTCGCATTCGTTTTAACGTTGTTTTGTCTATTTTATGTTTATGTCAAGTCGGTAAACATTTTAAAACTTTTAAGTCACAAGAGAAATTACAAAAATTGTTTAGTAAATAATAAAAAATATTGACAATTTGACTGCAAATATATATAAAGCTATTTAATATCGATCGATAACAATTTTTAAAATGATTATTGCGTTTACGAAAAAATACATTTACATGTTTATTTTTGACAAACTTGTTTCAGTAAGGTTTAAGTTTTAATAACTTAAATAAATCAGTTTTTAAATAAAAGCATTAAAAGAACAACGTTATAAATTAAGATAAAAAGTATGTTATAGAAAACGGACATTTGTTAAAAATTTTTAAACAAAACAAGAAAAAGGATTTTTAATATAATAATTACAATAATTTACTGTTAAAGTGTTTTATTGCAATTTTAATTAATATTAAAATTGCATTACCTTTTAATATTGTAATCTAATTTATTATAATAATTGCATCAATAATGCAGTACAAAAATTATTGCATTAATTAATTAACCTTTCATTAAATATAGTAAGGGTAAACAAAAATTAATATAAATTAAAAAAAAATAATTTTTTAAACTGACCGAATTCGCGTAATTGGTAAAGGACCTGTGAGCGGAGATTTCCTGTTCGACTTTCTAACGACAATGGCGTAGCCAAATGGCAATTATTGTATTTTATTTTGTAAGAATGAATTTGTCGTGTTAATATCGTGTATTGCGCATATCACGTGACAAGTGTTTTATAAATTATGTGAACTCTATCAGTATTTAGTATCAGTAGTAAAATTTAAATAACTTAATTAATTTTTATTTAATAGCAAATACACTGAGCAAACAAAATAATAAACAAAATTTTTAGTAAATTGATATGTCATGTCTCTAAAAACTTTAAAAAACGATCTTTATTAAAAAAATAAAAAATTTTGGTTTTTCAATTTGTTATAAAATATTTAAGTTTTTAAAAAATGAAAGTTTTTAATGTCTTACTTATAATAACTGTACAATAGTATATTATATATCCAGGTTGAGAAGTGTATGATTATAACCTAAGCGATAGATTATATTGCAAGACGCGAACTTCTCAACTGTGGTATATATACAATTTTTTCCACTACTAGAATTATTAAAAATTTTCTACCTGTTACTAAATCAAATTTAAAAATTAAGATATTAATTTTAAATTAAAAATAAAGTCAGCGATTGTGACAGTTCTCATTAATTTTCTTAATTATGAGGTATAACACAAAACTAAACTGATAACGTAAGTTTTTTTTTGCCAAAGCTACTAAAATCGTTTAAAAACATTATTACTTTAAGCATTAATTATATCTAAAATATATTTAATTCAGTAAGATTCAAATTTGGTTAAGCGCGAACTTCGCATAACTTACATTTTTTAAGTCAAATTAATTTGTTTAATGAACAATTTAAATTTTTAAAATAGCATTAAAGAAAATCTCTTGCTCTTGGTAGAAAATTTTGTAAACTTTTTTCTTTAAAATTGTTGTAGAATTATCAGTAAATGCAAATATGTTCACTATTAACCAGTGGTTAATAATACAATATTTTTTACCTGCACTTAAAAAAGTGCTGCTTTACAACCTACTATTATACGTAATAATAAAAGCCTATACAACTAGTAGTAAAAAAAATATTTTTTTCTATTTCGCGACGGTTATAGCCTTATATCCGTACTGTAAACGATACGGAAAGAGACTCTCTTTCCGTACTGCTGTAGTGATTAAATAAATTTAAGTTTGCAATACTGTAAACCCTATCTGACTGGAAACCATAACCTAACTAAATATATTACAGCTGTATTTTCTGATTAATTAAAGTTATTTTGCTTTAAATTACAGTTAATTTCGATATTTAAAGGTTAGTTTATAAAGTAGAACAAAACTAACGAACTTTTAATAAACTCATGCATTATTATCAGTTGTACAGTTATTATAAATTTTGATTGTAACAGTACAATTATCACCAATAGAAATAGGTAAACCAGGAAGTGTTTTGATAGTTTTTGTGCTTTCTGATTCAGATTGTACCTCTACAACATTAAATGTTTCTTTTGCTTTAGTACTACCAATGCTACTACTATTCCCACTTTCACAATCGGTTGAAGTTGAAGGTTTGACAACCGTAGATGTTGCGAAATGATGTGAAAGCTTTTGTGCTACTTCAAACTTCTTCCTTATTGTAGCATCGATATAGCAACTGCTGACGATTTCCAGCCTCCATGTTTTTTTATTGTAATTAAATCTCCACCACGGTTTGCTAATTCGGAGACTGAGCTACGTCGAAAACAGTGACCTGTATAATCCTCGGGATTGGATAAATTCAAAAATGTAGCAATGCTTTTTGGCATTTGTCCTATTTTATTTATTCCGATTGGTAAAATGCTACATTTTCCTTCCCGATATGTAAGAAAATACCGATCGTGTGGTGTATGTGCAGGTCGAAGCTGATAATATTTTTTTATTAAATTTATCCAAGTAAGTTCAGTTATGACGAATACTCGTGGGACATTATTTTTAGTTTTAGGAATAGATACTATGATTGAATCCATCTTAAACTCAATGTCCTTAATACTTAACAACATTAGCTCTTCACGTCTGCAAGCACCTGAGTATTCTATAATTAAGGCATTCTGAAAAGTAAAAACATGTTGTACATATCAATGAAGTTAAACCAGTTTTTATTAAATTTTAGGTACTTAAACTGTCACTAATAAAGCGTACTGCATAAACTGTGTACCTTAATACATGTATGTACTTACTTTCATTGCAAGATAACGATCATCATTGGCTTCAACAAGAAACTTTTCAATATGTTTGAATTCCAGAACTTTAGATTTTTTAGGCACATAATTTTTAGAAATTCTTTTCAAAAAAACAGTCACTTTTAGAAATTTAGAAATGTCAATATTTTTGTTTATGTTAAGGCACGTTTTCAACATGGAATAATTGGACCACATAGTTGAAGACTTTTTCAAATGCGTCATATTTTGAAAATACGCCAATACCACATTTTCTGTAATTGAATTTACATTGTTTTGATCGCACCAAGTTGTAAAGTTTTTATATTCTTTTTCATATTTTGCACGGGAGTTCGTTGGCAACAAGTTATCTAAAGCTTTATTAGCTAGTTCTTTTACGTCAGGCGGAGTACAACTTAGAGATTCCATTTTTACTTTATGATTTTTACTTTATTTTTTATTAAATTCAGAAATAATTAAAAATTTCAAATTTGAATTGTCAAATGCCACAATTACCAACATAATTAAAAAAAAATCACAAACAATTAAGCTCATTATTTATTAAAAATTTTAGAGTAAATGCAGGCGAAATAGAAAAAATAGTATGAAAAACACATGTCACAACTTCTTTTTGCCGCACTCCTTTCAGTCGGTCTGCAAACCTGGTCTTCGTGCGGCAAAAAGTCTCATTGTGACATTTGTTTTTCAATATACTATTTTTCACTACCACCTTGGTAAATCAACAATACTTTGACGAAAACATGACAACAATGGAAAGTAAAACCTTTACTTGGATACATAAACAGATGGCATCCAAGGAGTGAAAAAACAATTTACCGCTGGGGGACACTTTCCGCCTATGTACACTTGTCATGTATACTTAAATACAGGTCGCATTTATATATTAACATTAATACTACACTTAGAACATTTTTGAATGTTAATTGAGCGTATGTCTACAAATTGGGAACAAGAAATCCTGTTAGCCGCGTGGACTTTATGTGTTAAAGAATCTCTAACGTATGTACCTCTATGCAGCGGTGTTAGATTTCTACCCTCCGCGTTTTAATCGCACTTTGAGTAGTTGTTTTTTTAGTATCTCTTTTTGGTTAAAAAAAGGCAATTATAATAAATGTTTAAATTGCTACAGATTTATAAAGACTTATTAACAGTGGAATGATTTTGTGTCAAAAAAAATATTTGCTGCATTTTATTTTTATACAAAATATTTTCGTGTATAAATAAACCAAATTTTACCTTCATTTACTATTTTTATTGTTTAAATTGCTGTTATAGTCTAAAAAAACTGACAGATTATTTATTAAACAGAATTAAATAGAAGATCTTGTAACTACATAAAAAAAGCAATTTAATAAGTCTTAATTCTCAATTCATATTTTACAGTAGGTTTAAGAAGATATTTTTTAGCGTTATTAGTTGAAATATAATCCTAGCTAGTAAAAAAGAAAAGTATTTTACATGTTTACTGTATTTATTTGAATCAAACATACGATTGCTAATAAGGAGTGAAACGACCTTGATTGTCGCTGCATTTTTGCAGTCATCTAGGCATTGATGCTACAAGAACACGTAAGTAATCATCACTAATCGTCTTCCAAGCAGTTTCAATAGCGGAAAATAACTGTTTGCGGTATATGACGATGAAATTGGTTCTTTGTTGTTTCCAGTTTTGTATGTATGTATAGGGGCATTACGCTTAAAGAATAAACAAAATTAATAAGTACTGTTAAAAAGACTATATCTAGCTTATATTCTAAGTAACTGTTAGCTTGTTGTTCGACGTGCGTATTGTAATAACGGAGAAAGTAAGATAATTTTAAGTACTAAGGAAGCTCACCTGCTGAAAAGTGTAATTCTTTTCTGGGTACAAAATTTGTGAAAAAGGCTGCATAACGTTGTTTAAAATACCTAAATAGCCTTTTGTATTAAAACAACCCTAAATCACCCAATAAACGCCTGGGCTATGGAAACTCACCTAACCCGATAAAATTACTGAAAAGTGACAGCTGCACTTTTTTCATCTTTTGTAGTTAACTCTATAACGACTTCTTAGAGGTTGAAACACTTTTATAAGTGCGTTATTTAAACTTTAAATAGATTTGAAAGTTTTATCCTCGCTAAAAACAACAAAATTTTAAAAATCCAACGGTTCATTGACATAACGTCATACAAATTCCAGACGACGCAACGTTTTTATTTTTTTTGATGAAAATTTATTTTATAGCTGCTTGATACTTTGATATTCTAGCCTCACCCTGAAAATTCAACGTCGGTTAAAGTATTTCCAAAAGTTGTAAAAGAATATTGAGTAAAATATGCCAGTAACGCCTTGTTCTAGGCCACCGTAGACACTCTTTGTCTGCCATTTTCGATGGGTTCTGTTTATAGTGTGCTTACGATACCACTCGAATGCGCTAAACTGTACGTAAAATCATAAGCATTCAAGCAATTGCTCGAACACTGAGACCGCGTGCTAACTACACGATAATTTAAACCTTATCGACACTTGTATGTTCAGGCATTATCAACAATAAATAGTTTTCTAGAGAAATTTACTAACTTAATATAAATATATAATTAACAATAGACCGACAAATTAAATTTGAGACTAAACAGCGATTTAAAAACTAAAGATAGTAAATTAATATAAAGGTAAAATACTTCATTGTACTTAAATGACATTCTTGAAAAATACAATAAGAACGATTATTTATCATATTATAGTAAAGCAGGATATGGGTGAAAGGAGACGATTTTTTGTTTATCATACTAGTGATGATGCTTCCCCGACCCCTAAAAGACAGTAAGGTGGAAATGCAATGACCAATTTAGTTTGATTTTTTTATTCTTACAAAGATTATACGCGTTTAAATTCATACGTATTAAAAACATTTAAATTAATGTTTACTCTAAATCTACCTAAAAGGATTGTTAAACTAAAAAGTGCAGAAAAACGGGCAAACATATTTTTTTTAAAACAAAATCATTTTACTGTTATAAAGTCTTTATATGCGTGTTTGCAATTATTTAAAACATTTATTATAATTGCCTTTCTTTAACATTTCGATAAAAAAAAATTAAAAAAACAACTACTTAAAATGTATTTAAAACTTAAGTGGAATAGTTTATATTCAAAATTTTATTAGTAAGAAGTTACATGAATGTAACATAAAATGTCAAAAAATAGCCTTAATAAAGTTATTTTTTTTAAAATCTCAAAACCTTCCCATTAAGTTTATTTTTAATTTTTATTTTAATAAACGCTACATGTTTTGACTTATGGTCATCGTCAAGCATATAATTAGAATTGAAAAATCAAACATCAAATATTGAATATTAAACTTCGAAAAATAATTATAAAAATTAACATTTATAAAAGAAATAAAAAAATAAAAATAAACTTGATGAGAAGGTTTTAAGATTTTTAAAAAAATAAAATAAAATATAATAAAAATCCATTTAGAGATTTGAAAAAGAATTAATAGAAAAAATAATCTTTAATAAAGTTTATAATCATAAGCAAAAGATTATTGCTAGAACCATTTTATAGTAGTATACGATACTATGTATGAACAATAACTTTAAACAGTTAGAAAGATAGTAAACATTGTAAGTTGATTTTACACCCAGCTAATTCAAAATGGTTTTGATTAGAACTCCGGGATAAAACCACAGCAGAATTTCCATAATTGCGTTGACATTGCTTTAAACTGTGTTTTTTACGTTGTGGTTAAATTCCGCAGTTCTATTCAAAGCTATCTCCAATTCTTTAATTATGTCAAAAATTTGTCAGTATAATTAGGAAAACTGACACTGGTAAACAACTGTTTGGATTTTAGGGATTCTTCAGCATTGAAAATATTTTAACGTAGTTTTTACAACTGTACAGACTAACTTTAAAATAATTTTTTTTTTGAAATTTAAATTACAATAAAAACTTAAGTACGTAACTGCAAAAGAATTATAAATTTAACTATATATGTTTTATAGATAAATAATAATTTATATTTGTTCAAGTTTCAAGTTTGCTTAAAAGTTTTTAGTCGATTTTGTTTATACAACTTTTGTAAAAAAATAAGATACATCTAATAAATAAAATTACCTTACTTACAATGTTTATATCTAATTTATACATTTTATGAACGATTTCGTATTTTTTCGAAATAACATAACGCATAACAACAAATTTCAACTAGTACTAGAAAGGATCAATAAAAATAAAGGTTACATTTGTAAAAGAATTCTGATACACACACACAAATGGTAAAAACATAAATGTTTTTTTGTACTTCAACAATTTATTTTAAGCATAAAAAACGTAAATATTTTACAATGTCAAATCTTATAGTATTAATGTTTTTGTATATTATAATCAAAAAATTTATTTACGTATTTAAAAAATAATATTTAAGAAACTAATTAAAAAGAACCTGTTTTTTTAATAGTACAAGATTAAACAAAATTTTATTTTAAGAGGGCAACACATTTTATTTCGTGTCGCGTTTCTGGTCTGACCATAAATTTTTTAACAACAATATTTATTTTCATGTAAAAACTATGTATTTGTATAAACTAAAGACACATATCTAAGGCGCACTTGTGCCACTTTTTGCAAATAATCGATAGTACGTTTACGATGTGCCTTCAAAATTTGCCTAAAATTGTTTTGTTTTCTAGTCATCAAAGTTACACAAAATGTCTCACGACGGCTATACAACTAGTCTTTGTAATTATTTCAATTTTTTTAAAAAGTTTCTAGCTTTTATATTTTCAATGAAAAAGCGGGCGTTTTAGAACCCCTTTAACATGTTAATTTTTTTACAATTATTCAAAAATAATCAATTCTAAAAATTTTCTTTCAGTGAGTACAAAAAATAAACTAATCGACAAAATTTAATGTTTATTATATTTTGCTTTAACTTTAAATTTGCACAACATTTTTTTTATAACAGATAAAGTTTTTTGTAATAAAAAATTTAAAAATTTATACTATTGTAAACGTTTTACTTTATTTATTTAGATCTAATTATTTTAATCAAAATGTAGTTATTGGTAATTTTTTACTGCATTTTGCTTGATGAACACTTCTCTTTAATGTCCAGCAATAGTCTGAAAACATAATTTTAATTTATTTCTCTGATAACGTTTCTATTATTGAAATATCTTGGTGGAACCTCTCACCGCGTTGTCGCTCGCAGCGTCATGAGCGCAAGTTCTCAGTTTTTCAATTGCCAAAAAATTCAATTACGACTTTTTAAAAAAAAATTATTTAACTTTTTAACTATATTCAAACTTACCTCAAAGTAATAGCTTTTTATAAGCTTCATTATTTGTTGATTTACAAATATACCTTCTTTTATTTTAAACCTTACTGAAGAAAATTTGTTTTCTTAATTACAGGAAACCTGAACTATTTTTTTGTCGCCTTTACAAAATTTTTCATTATCACAAGTTTTATGGGAAAAAGAGAAAGGTATACGTGTTCAAGATTTATAAGAAGTTGAGGAGTTGTTTGTCTAGGTATCAGGTTTATTTTAGCAAACTTCTTCTTGACAAAATGATTTTTGCAATCTCTGCTATCCCACACAAATAGAAAACAAAAAAAATATACCTTGGTACCATACCATATTGATACTGTACTTTTAAAAAACAAATCTTTCTGTTATTAAAGGTTTTTTGAAGTGAAACTTCTTTATCGGCGTTGGAAAAAAATTTACCGTCACATTTTTGCGTTACGCGCCATCTTTTTTTCGTTACGCGTCACATTTTTATTTCTGAAACGCAATAGCGACGTGATAAATAATATATTAATATTAAAGTGATCAACAAAATCAAAGTAACAAAAGTAAGTAATTATATCTATTTTTCTAATACTTGGGTGTAATTAATTGACATAGAGTATAAATTCTAAAATATGTTATTAATTTAAATTTAAAATATTTAAGGTTAACCTCAGTTTCTGATTGAACGATGACATTTTAAATTTAATATATTTAAGGTTAACCTCAGTTTCTGTTTGAACGATGACAATGATAGTTCCTTTTGTTTAAAATTTATCTAATTTTAAATTTAAGATATTTAAGGTTAACCTCAGTTTCTTATTGTAACTATCGGTCAATGTATATGATTTCATTAAAATAGTATTTATTAATTAATAAGACTGCTAATTTAATGAACATCAATTAATTGGCATAGAGTATAAATTCTGAAATATGTTATTAATTTTTGTAAATCAATTAACTAATTTTTGTAGATTCAATTTCATATTTAAGTTACCATAAGCCATTAATTACAAATAACGATGACAATGATAGTAATAATTCTATTACAATTAATGAAATGCTGTAATAATCTTAGTAGCAAAAGGTTAAAGTGAAATACTTGTATTATTTGTATTCATGTCTATGATAATAAAATCCTTTTGTTTAAACTTTATCTAATTTAACTTTATTTAACTAATTTCTGAAAAGTTGCATGTAGATCATTTTGCGAAAAATAAGGCCATAAAGAAGTTTCACTTCTTACATGTGTACACTAGTTTATATGGGCTGCATAGGCAACATGAACCAAAAAAGCACAGTTTTTAGTAGAATACACAAAATCTCCTCCTGCAATTTTAATGTCAACAATTCAATTTAGATCTAGAACTAGAAGATTGAATTGAACCAATTAATTTTATAAGGTGTTGTTGACCTAAAATAAAGTTCATATGCTTTTTTTAAATGGAGTAATACTCTTTTTTTGGATTTTAAAATTTCATTCACCACACACATAATAGAAATTTTTTGCCATTTTTTATATTATAAACACCTCACATAAGCGACGCGATTATCAAAGTCGCTGGACTTGTTTAGACAGGTTTGTGTTTGTTTTGCGTTTAATTGTGCCGTTATTGTTTTAACTGTATTTAATATTAAATTGTTAATAAAATTAAAACAAATCCGGAGACTACTGTTAGCTCCCTGTTTTTTATTCAATTTTTTAAAAATATTTTTTGCTTGTCTAATTGTACTCGTTTTGTGCTAAATGATGCTAGTATTAAATTCAATTAAATTTATTAAAACAATTAAAACATCTAAAGGTTTACATGACTACCAGTTTATTTTTTTAAATGATTTGCAGTATTTTTTTCTTGCTTAACTGTGTTTAATTATAAATTAAATTCATAACAAAAAAGAAGAAAAAGCCGGAGACCATCTTTACCGCTAATCGCTTGTTTCTTTAACTATTGTATTAACAATATATTTTGTATGTGTAATTGTACTAAACTGTGCTAATATTAAATTCCATCAAATTTGGCAAAAAAATCGTGTATTATTTAGTCTTAATAAATTATTTATTTTACAGTTAAATATAACCATTTGTTTTTCTGGTTTAGCAGTCTCTTGTTTGTTATTTTTTTAACCATTTTATAGTAAAAATAAAACAAATAAATTAATTTTATACTAGCTTAATATATCAGAAAACAAGCACAATTAGACAAGCAAAATTATTGTAAAAAATTGAATAGAAAACGGGAATTTAAAACTTATAATAGCTTTTGGAATTTTTTTAATTTTTTTACTAACTAAAAAATAAATTTAGTTGATTTGGCTTAAAACGAGCCAAATTAGACAAGTAAAAAAATTTGTAAAATATTGGTTTTTAAGAAACGTGGAACTGGCGGTCAAGTTGAACCTCGACTTTGGTTTAAGTTTTTTATTAGTTTAAAATTAAGTTCAATTAAAAATAATATTAGCACAATTCAACATAAAACAAGCACAATTAAACAAGCAAAAGCTATTGCAAATAATTAAAAAAACTATGGATTGGTAGCAGTAGCGGCTCGTAAAGTCTGACTTAAGATAAGAGAAGCTTTTTAAAAATGCTTGTGGGTAATATGAACGTTTTTAGGTATCATTAAAACATTATGTAAGTAACAACCAAAATATTTTAGAGTTTAGAAATAAATTCCGTTGCCCGTTCATGTTTTTTAATATTTTCATTTAAATGTTTCAACTCTGTATACATCTTAACCTCGCCTAAGGATTATTGGCTCTATCGAAATAAAACAATAAACATGACAAACAAAACAAAACATTTATTGTATCACATCTACATACAGATTTATTATAAACTGTACTAGAAAAATGCCGTGTAAAATTATGTTTTGCAGTTTGATTTATTTTCAAATTTAAAGTAAACTTTTCGGGAGATTTTATTTCAACTTTTTTTGGATTATTCTTTAGTAATTTCTTGAGAAAATACTAATGCTAATTCTAATTATTGTGTATTATACAAGGATTCTAGTCGTGTCGATTTTTACAGATTTTCCCTTGGCAGAAAGATGTCTCAAAGATAATAATAATAAGATAAGTTTGTAGTAGTTAAAGAATTATAATAATTATGTGTGTTTACTTTTAATAAAAAAAAATTGTTTCTAGAAAGATTTTTGGTTTAAAATTTAAGATTTGTTTTTATTGGATTTTATTTCTTACTTTAAAACTATGTTTAAGTTACTTACAACATATGTACGTACATAATACATATAGATTTGTGTAATGTTAACAATAAAAACATAAATAATAAACACAGACTGTTTGTTTAAGAAATTTTTTTAGGAATAATAATAACACATTGTATTAAATAATTTAAATTTATCATTATTGAATTTACATTGTCCGGGTTTACAGATTAAAAATCCGTGGTTTGAAACCTGGTTTTGTAATTTTACAAATGGCAGCCTTATCAAAAACCGGAAAAATGTATCTTGAAGTTTTATTCAATAATTGATAAATTTTGCATTTTCCCAATAACGCAATAATAATAATACATTTTGTTTTTATTTGCTGCTTTTAATCCAAAACGGATTTTTGTTTTGTGCAAATTGAAATTTGATATTAATAAAGTTACTTAAAGATACGATTGTTTCGGGCACTCATTGCTAATTAACAATAAACATAAAATAGCAATTGGTGACTGTTGCGATACATTTATGATCAACTTTATTTTGTTGTTTACTGTAATAAAATGTTTTTATATGCTTCTGAGAGATTTTATTTCAAGTTTTTCTTCTAATGAGAGAATTACTAATTCATTCTTCAAAGTAAACTGTACATCATTTTTTTTACATTTTGTTAAAATTACTTACGATAAACGTACAGTTTTACTTAGAATACAATCATGTGTTCCACGTTTTAATAAGTACTAAATTAAAAGAAAACTGCATATTAAAAGCTGGTAGTAAGGGTTGTGACGTCACTTTAGTCGTGTAGTGATTACACCAGTTTTTTTATTGTTTTAGATGTAAAAGTTTTATCATAAAACATATTAATGATTTTTTTAAGGTTAACAAACACTTTACAAAATCTTATAAAAAGACTGATTATAAAAATGATAACCTAGTAGTAAATTTAAGCTCCTATAAACTATCCGATAATGCTCGTTCTGTTTTGTCTGACGGTTTGGATGTTGCAGTTGCTCCTTTAAGAATTCTGTTGAAGAAATTATTTCTAATAAAAGCTAGCATCAGTTATCTTCTAGATCGTAAAGCAGTCGAGATTCGATTTAAAACCAGTAAAACCAAAACTTCCAGAGAAGAATCTTACCAATTCTGAATATCAACCATTAAAACATCTAAGAAACAACAATAATCTTATAATTGTACCAACAAATAAAAGAAAAGCTACTGTATTAATGGATAAAACAGAATAATATTAACAACTTACTTAATAATCCCACATTTAAAAAAAAACTATTTCAAAATCCCAATAACAAGTTTAAATTATTAACTACAAAATTGAAAGAAAGCAATTTATCAACTAAGACTATTAAGAAACTAACACTGCAAGATTTTCCTATTCCAAGGTTCTAAGAATTACCCAAAACACATAAGCCAAATGCACTTCTTCGACCCCTTGTTAGTTGTATTGAATCGACAACTTATGAACTATCTAAGTATTTAAACTCTATACTGAAAGCTTATATTGGCTTGAGTAGTTCATTTATAAACAACACAAAACATTTTTTTAAAGTACCAAGTAAACAGAAATTACCTTTAAATGATTTACTGGTTAGTTTTGATGTTTTTTCATTCTTTACTAAAGTACCAATAGTTGATACTTTACGTCTTTTGCAACGACAGTTTGATAATAATACCATCAAGTTATTTGAACATTGTTTGACAAAATCCTTCTTTTTGTTTAATGGTGAGTACTACACACAGATAGATGGTGTAGCAATGGGATCGCCAATTTTGAAGAAAAAGATTTAAAATTTGCATCTAAAAAACCAAAATTATGGCTTAGATATGTAGATGATATTTTTACTATTTAGTCTCATGGTGAAGATAAACTACAAATTTTTCTGCAATATCTTAACAATCAACATCCAAACATAAAATTTAGTATTGAAAAAGAAATTAATAGTACTCTACCTTTTCTTGATGTAAAAATAGAAAGAAACCAGATGGTACTGAAATACATTCAGTTTATCAAAAACCAACATACAGATCAATACATAAATGCAAATTCTCACTATCACTCAGCTCAGAAACTTGAAACGATTTGCACATTATATAATCGTGCAACGATAATTTGTCACAAAAATAAATTACAAGAAGATATCAAAGTTTTTAAAAGAATACCTTACAATATCTGAGGAGTGTACCAAGTCCCATGCACCTGTGGCAAGGTATATGTTGGTGAAACTAGTAGAACTATACACACTGTTAATTATATAAGCTTTGACAAAACTAAAACAATTTTTAAAACAAAGAACTAAAAATCAAGAAATATTAGATAAGCAATTGAAGTTATTAAATATCCTAACAATATAAAATCTTAAACTTTCGCGGTTGTTATGTTTAAAATCATAAGCGACTTTTGGCTTAGACCGCGTCGTAGTAAAACACCCAGACTTAGGCTTGGTCATAGTCTCTTCTTGAGAGCCAAAACAAGAACTTGGCCTTTGCTGTATTGTCGTTCGTGAACCCAAACAAACTGACGTTTCGCAAGACATTGCAGCTTGCATCTTCAGAGTGGTAAATGTCACTGAAAGAAAAAGTGGAAATGACGATATTTATCGCTATTGGTATAAATATCGTCATTTCCACTTTTTCTTTCAGTGACATTTACCACTCTGAAGATGCAAGCTGCAATGTCTTGCGAAACGTCAGTTTGTTTGGGTTCACGAACAACAATACGGCAAAGGCCAAGTTCTACTTCTTGTTTTGGCTCTCAAGAAGAGACTATGACCAAGCCTAAGTCTGGGTGTTTTACTACGACGCGGTCTAAGCCGAAAGTCGCTTATGATTTTATCCTAACAATTTCAACATAGACAGTGGTTACGAACTATCTGACACCTGGTTACATGTTATTTCCTAATCTTAATTTGTCCACCAATTACACTTAAGCTAGGTCTAGAGTTTTCATGGTGGTTTTCCTTTAGACCTTCGAGTTAATGGTGTAGCTAAATACACTTGCGTCAATTATCTAGTTCTTGTAGGATTTATTGTTTTTAGTTGCTTTAGTTTTATAATTGTCAATTTAATTTAATTTATACTGCTTTACCCAGAACTTAACTCAAGTTCAAAAGCTTGCTTGTAAATTGTATTAAATAAATATATAAACCATTTATCCTAAAAAATCATTAATTTTTATATTAGTTTAGAATTAAGCACAATTTTGCACAAAACGAGCACAAATTATATTAAAATATTATTTAAAAATGAAAATGAGGGGCTAACTTGATTAAGTTCGTTGATGACTACCCTCTTCTTATAAAGTCACAAGTCACATCAAACAAGACAATATGGTGTTTGTGAAATGTATATTTTTTTAATATTTGTAATATGTAAACAAGATAACCTCGGTGCGTAACTTAAGTGATTATATTCGGCTAGAGCGTAGTACGTAGGTAAAAAACAGCTAAAGTTAACCATTTAACAAAATTCCTGTTGTCCAGTGTTATCAAACAAATTATTAAAAAAAAACCTATTTTAAAATATTAATCGTATTTTATAATTAAGTAACACCTTAAAAAAAAATTTTGTTTAAAAAAGTTAAACTGTTTAAAAAACTTTGGTAGCTTTCAGCGAACATTTACTTTGTTTTAGTTTTTTTAATACATTTTATAATAAAATACAACAAACAAGTTTTTTCAGTATTTGAAATAATTTTAAAAAGTTGAAAAAGTATTTCTAATATTTCAATATTAATAATGTTCAAATTGCATTTAAAAATCTTAGAAGAAATAAAAAAACTAAATAAATTTGCAGATAAATTTATACAAAAATTAGTACAAAAAAATAAGTTATGCAAAATCAAATTTACTTAAAATTATAAACCAAAATGGGTAGGTGATTTATTTCATTTATTATGTATCTTAATTTTATTCATGTAAATTTAGATTTGTATCTTAAGTCATTTAAAGTTATTTAAATGTATGTTAATTATTATAAATGGTTATAATGAATGCTTAAATCCATAAAACAAACAATAAAAAAATAATTTAAAATTATATTCATAACAAAACATTTAAAATTAAATTTGTTAAAACTATTCGAAGATTTCAATATACGCTATTAATCTACGAAATCATTCTGTTGTCAGCAAATCGCGATTGTAAACAAGTAATTTGTCTAATTTGGTTGTATTACACGGTTATGTTGCAAACTTTTTAATGCGTTTTTTATAAGACTATTAATTAAACCATTTCTTACAATGTCAACATAACAGTTAGTTTCCTGTAAACGAACATAAATGTGTCTCAAAGGTTAAAAGGTTACATTATATGCAGTGCAGCAAGGTGAACGTGACCTGTATCTTATATAAACCGAGAAAAGAGAATAACGTCACTTTTATTGAAGACAAATAAATACAGAAATAAAACGTAGATGTAGATTTTTTTTAAATTCAAGCTTTACGGATAGAACGACTCACCGTCAGTTTTATTTTACGATCGTCTTCACGTGGTGGATGTGCTTGTTCTTGTAGATTTTCAACGTTTTTTGTTCGGATAAGTTTACTGAAGAGAGCCAGTCCATCTCGTCGAAGATTTTCACGATCCATCGACCACATTCCTAGTTTCATTCTGAAATTAAAACAAGCGTCAAAATCGTAGTTTTTTTAACTCGGTAATTTATAATTTTTTTTAAAAAACAAATTACTATGTATTTTAACAGTTTCATAAATGTTTAAAAGTTAGATTTTTACTACAAAAAAAATTCTATAAATAAATATGCAAGCGATTTGCTAAATTTTATTTATATGCGATGCCTGCAGATATCGATTTTGCCATTATACCCACTGCCTCACTAAGAATGTTCTTGCGGAAAAAGTTTTAGGTTTTTATTTACATTTGTGCTTTTATCAATTGCTTTTAGTCAAATTTGTCAGTAGATCTTTAATAGTTTTCGGAACATGCAAATTGTAACTATTTACTTAATTGTACATTAAAAACGTTTTTTTGTCTAAAAAGGTTATTTAAGCTAAAGAATTAATTAATTAAGATGGTAAATAATAATTTACAAAACTTGTATGTTTAACTTACAAACAAATTGTTAGAGATAAAATCAATTATAGGTTGTTTTTAATGAAAAGTGTTTATTTAGTTATGTCAACATATATTAGTACTTTTTACGATTGCTAATAATTTAAATAACAAAAAGATATAATCGTAGTGATAAAATAAATATGTAAGTAACATATATTTGTTGTTTACTTTAATCAACAAATACTTATTAACGTCATAAAGCAGATATGTAGCATAGCAGACAAGATTTTACAATTATCCGAGTCTGCTATTTGCGTATCAGCCGTGTGTCGTTCAGTACTATTCATCATATCATAAATACTTTAATATTTAATTTTGCTGTGCTATGTAACAGAATTATCGAAAAAGTTTGCACCGAATACATTAAGGACTAAAATCTCTATGCTAAAAACCTATTTGAAGCTCCAAGATAATGTTGATATTTTCAGGTTAGTATTATGCAACAAACTATACGCCATAACTTGAAATGTAATAAAGTTATTCAAAATTATACAACGCCATTGCATTATACTCAAAAAAGTGCTTTAAGATCACCTAAAATGTTTTTCTCTACTTTGAAAAATAACCGAAATATCGCCATGTGTTGAAAATTGAGAAAATCAAACTTTTGCGTATACCTCAAAAACAAATAACAATCGCTCAATTTGGTTTTCACCATCAAGTTGTTCTCGAAAAAAAAAGATCTAAGATACGCGACCCATTTTCTCGTATCTATTATAGTTACCGAGTTTCCCTATCAAAACATCCAATTTAAGACACCTTCTACTTTATTCAGAAAATACCGTGTTTTTGTTGACTATAGGAACGGCAAGTGCACAGGACAATTTGTCAGAATTCATAAAATCTGCTGCTACTGTGCTAGTTGCAAATGTGATATTTTGACGTTGAAAAAATTTAGGGGTTAGAAATCGTCCGCATTGGCGGAGCAATATGTTGAAGAATTCACTAGTAATAAGATCACGATTTCCAAACAATTTTTTAATTAAACCAAAAGTGTTTCAATCTCATTTTTTAACATTATAAATTGCAATTATTCTTTGGTTACAAACATTTCTACTGCTGTAGTAGCAAGGTAAATGAAGAAAATAGGAAATTCGTTATTTCAAGCAATACCAGTTGCTCTTTTTATTTTAGTTATTATTCTTATACTAAATAGTTTTGTCATTAGTATATTGAAATTGACATGAATTAAAATTGATTATGAAAAAACTCACGTTTATTAAAAAACCTGTCAAAACTAAAAAAATATCCGCCAAGGCCGATATCATATCAATGAGGGATAGAGTACTGATAAACCCTAAATATCAGTACGGTATGATGAAAATGTAATTACATTATCCATAGTTAATTATTAACAGCAACGGAAAATACAGATTTGCTTATTTTTAGTAAATCAGTTTTAATCATATAACGTGTAGAAAACGTCATTTTTAAATTTGCAATTGAACATTAATGGTTTTACAATACTTTGTTTTTAAAATAAAGTATTTGTAGCCCAAAATTGTACACTTCTCAAAAACTCAAATTAATTTGTTTAAAACGTTTATTCAAAAGTTACTTGATTATTTTAGCCATTGTTTTCAATTTCTTCTAACAATATAAATTTTATTTTGAGTACATTTAAAGTTAGTGGGTATGCAACGTTCCACTCACAGTCGTGTTAAGGGTCAAATTTCAACTTTTCTTATCAATATTTTTGCAAGAGATAGAACAGGTAATACGGACGTATTTAGATTTGATTTTTTGTTTGACTATTGTTCGCTTTGAGCGTCGGTTCAAGAATCGTTCGGTAAATGCAGATTTTTTTTTGCAAACATCCATTTTACGTAAATCTTTTTGGGGCAAAATACAAAAGGTGTCAACAACTACGAATCCTACTCAATGTCGATTTTTGTTATAGACGGTTATCTACTCCATGTTTGTTAGAAATTTTAATCTACACATGGCTGAGTACTACACACATTTTACAATTCCAGCTACTACCTTATACAGTGGCGGCTGCTGGTCAATCATACCAGAGGGTCATTTTGAAATATTCAAAAAAACGCAATTATCACAAAAAGTCAAAAAAACTTTTTTGCATTAAAGCGATTTGTATTTAAGATCTATCTAGATTCTTTAAAATTACGGTGTACTTCTTTATTTTTATGTTTAGTTGTTTGTCGAATTTGAAGTAAAGGCCGAGGACGACCATTGGTTTTAAATTTTAAACGTCTTTCAAAATTTAAACTATTATTGGTGCTTGATTTTTTAATGTCTTGTACTACAGCCATTATCAAACAAAAACGGTAATATGTACTTAAACACAATTAATTTTCTTTTAACTTATGAAAGTCATTGACATTGATTACAAACGAATATTATCAAACAATTAAAAAATCGAGTGCAAAGTTTGTCGTATGAGATAAAAAATGTGCATTACAGCATTTTTGTTTTACAAACACGTATAGCGGAGATAATAATAAATGACGTAAGCATTGCATTGAGTACGCGAAATGGGACTCGGCTGACAACCGCAGAAACCATTTAGTTGTCTTTTTCTAATTCGCATAAGATTGTATTATGCGTGTTGCACTCTTGACTACAATAAGTATCATTTACGATTCGGCTGCATTATATAATACAATATAATACGCAGGGACTATAAAACACAACAGCCTCGGGTAAATTCGTAAGTTTTCGCAAATGTTGCGCTTACAATGAAAATTGAAAGTCAAACGCTGATAATTTGATTTAAACGCGAGTTCTTGTAATTTTAAAGTAAATAAAATAATTTTCTAATTCATTTTGGAGGGTCATTGTCCGAATGACCTAATAGAGAAGCCGCCACTGACCTTATATACCTTTATGTTTAATCTTTGCTAAAGGTACGGAAACTGTGCTACTGAAATTTCTGCTGATGATAGCGATTTGGTATTTTGTTGAAGACAAAGATTAGTAATCGAACTGTTAGCTTTGTTATGATTTACCCTTAATAAAAACTTTAAGGATTCCTACCTCAAGTACATTATCGTCTTATTTAGCTAAACTCAGGGTATTTATGTCGCATTACTTAACCTTCAATTTATGCAAACGCTCGACAATCATGGTTGTCGATAAAAGAACAAAGGCAGCTAGTAATACAGTGTTTCCGCTTATTACACGGTGTATGAACAATTTAAGTCAATTGTTGTGTTAGTGATGTGTGTGTTTACTAAACACGATCGATTTATGCATTTGTATTTAGCTACGTAGCTATGAACATTTTATAATTTGAAATTTATTGTATACTCTATTTCTTTCTCTATCTTGTTTGGATACCCTACTAGTCAGAATAAATTTTAGTAATACTTTTGTTTTATTTTTAACACACGTTTGTGTTGCGAGTTTGGGAGCATTTTCCTTTACCTTAAGTCTATTCTTATTTACTTGCAAGGAAAAGTGGCGCAGAACACCGATTTATCACTCTACTTTGGGTACTACCATCTTAACCTACGAGCATCAGCTAGTCAATGCAGACGAACCAAAAAAATATTTGTTTTGTTTTTTGAATCTTTGCAATTAGTGTGTTCGATTGCTTTGATTTTATTTCTTGGCGTTTACTATTATTACTGGGGACAAGTAATTCTATTAGCTTCTTTTTTGTTTAGTTAAACTGCTTTAGAAAACTTTACTATCTTTGCTTACTGATATAAATACCTAAGTTCTATTTCTGAAAAATTACTTATTAATTGCTTACTGTATTTGTTTCCTTATATTGGGTTAGATTTGGTTTTGTTTGGTTTTTTGAATATCGATACGTGAGTTTGTGTTTCATATGTACTTATTAATAAATTTTTCTTTTAAGGAATTTGTGTCTATTGATACGTTTTCATTATAGTTGTATATCATGTCTAATATATGGAAACTAATTAATAATCGTCCTAAAAAAAGGAGCTACAATACGAATAAACTTCGAGAAAATTGGATTTAAATATTTCTGGAAAAAACTTTGATTCTTCGGTGTAATGCATTAGATTTGAAAGCAAATTTCAAGGATGATGAAACTGCAGTAGATAGTTTTTTTATAAACCTGTCAAAGCTTTATGATGCTTTTTAGGGTGATTTTTTTTTTAACTACCAAAAACTGACTTCTTTGTGGGTTCGTGGTCAGCGGCGATGTATTGTGGGCACTAAAAAAAGGGTAATAAATTATTACTTTGATTTTAAAATAATATTAATAAAATCAACTATCAAATTTTACTAATTTTTTACATGTTTCTATTTTCAGTCCCAAGCCAAACTGCTCGAACTGACGGTAATTCAGCGGAGTTACTTTCGTTTGATTCTGCTTCAGACTCTAATTCAATTAGTGGCACGCCACCTAATTTTACTTATTTAATTAAACTTGAGTCTGCTATTTGGCTTATGTAGATTCTGATTTTTTTTCTTCAAATATTTTGTTGCTAAACCAGCGTGCTTTTCGACAGGACTGATTTTTTTGACTAATACAGCTGCAAAAAATTTTGTTAGAATTGTGGTAAGAAAAGTCATGTTTTTCCTTAAAGTCCCAAATCTTAAATTCTTTATAACCACAGGTGTAAAAAACAAGGGGTGATGAAACCTAATTGTCAACGTTATAGGACAAAGACTAAAGCGCCAATCGAGTTTTTGAGTCAAGTTGATTCTCGACAAGTTCTTTTTTGATCTCGAAGAAAAGACTTTGTGTGTTGTTAGATTTTATGCTTGCTAATACGTGTGGCGATGAACGTGTTTGCTTAAATGTGTTTATTTTTGATATTTCTTTTTTTAGTTTACTTGATTTAGGTGGAACTTGCACTATTCTGAGTGCGTGTTACGATATCTTAATCTTTCTGTTAAACCTGAGGTAATTTCTTTTTGTTTTGTGGCTACTACAGCTAAATGTTCTGTAATTAGATTTTTATTGTTATTTATTGCTTGGGAGGGTAGAATCTAAACACTAAATGTTTTGGTAACATTAGATGTAGATTTCTGAACAATTATGGCAATGGTATTTCTCTTCTTCTATCTCATCAGTAGGTATCTATAAATAATTTCTTCTAACTTCTGCGGTCAATAAACATTTGTCTTCTTAAGACATTGGCCTAAGATGTCGTAGCTTAGTAGAAGATCACATCTTAAAAATTTCCGTTACAATGACGTGTCTTCGTGAGATGTGAGTATGCTGCGGGCGTTGTTACTGCAACTGCAGTAATTAGTTTATATGAGTACGTGTTACCCTTACTAAATAGGATTCTTTCTAAGATAAGTAATAAAAGCTTTATTTTTTAACACAGATTATAAAAATTAGTAAAAGAACAAGATTACACAAATTCAGTACTTATTATAATTAATATTGGTGAAGTAATTCATTTCTCTAAGTGGAGTCTCTTTTTAAAATAATATTTTATTACTCTTGAAGTCTTCTCCACAGTATTTTTATTTTTTTAATATTTTATTTTAGGAAATACATGTTTCGCTAATTATAATTAGCATCGTCAGTATATATAGGTAACTAAAAACTAAAATTAAAACAGTGAAATATAAATAAAGAATACTAACCGAATAAAATAGTTAACAAATTTTAAACTAATGTCAATTAAAAATTAAACGTATTTGACAATTTAATACAGTCGACTATATTAAAAATTAATTTAAATAAAGAAAATAAAAATATCAAAAGAATAGAAAATGAAAAGAATAAAACTATAATTTTGAACTGAGAAGAATTGAGGGATTTAAATTTAACATTTCATTTAGACAATTTATTGAATTATTGTTAGAAATTCTATTAATTTCAAGAGTCTCTAATGAGTTTAGAAGAGATCCTTTATTACATACATGTAGAATTTTGATATTTAAATCTGAAGAAAATGAATGCTCCTGAACATAAAATATGGTTGGCAAAAGCAGAATTAGTGTTATAAATATTTGTATTTAAATATCTATTTATTAAATATAAATGTTCATTTAGTCTCGTTTTGAATTTTCTACCTGTTTGACCAATATATGAAGAATTGCAAAACGAACAAGTAAGTTGATACACTCCAGATTTATGTAATATTGGTATTTGATCTTTATTATTAACTAAAAATAATTTAAGTGTGTTATGTGTCGAAAATGAAATGGTGATATTATGTTTTTTAAAAAGTTTTTGAAGAAATTGAAAACAGTGACCAAAGTATGGAAGAGATCTAAAAATCATTTCATTATTAGTAGAAAAATTGATCAAATTTTTGAATAAATGTTTTATACTTTGTGAAAAATACTATTAATTAATTGAATAGGATAACCATTATTTAAACCAATTTGATTTATAATTTTGTGTTCCTTAGCAAAATTAGAAGGTGACAAAGGTATAGAAAATAGTCTATGAAAGTACGAACGAAAAGCAGCAGTTTTATGAGAAAATGGATGGCACGAATTAAATGGAATTACGCAATCTGTATGGGAAGATTTGCGAAAAATATCAAAATTAAATTTATTGTTAAACCGTGAAATTTTTAAATCTAAATAAGACAAAGAGTTGTTTGATTCAATATCTAAAGTAAATTTTATTTTTGGATGGATACAATTAATAAAATTACTAAAATTATTTAATTCGTCAATGGTACCATTAAAAAGAACTAAACAATCATCAACGTATCTATACCAAAAAGAAATTTTGTTTAATATAGAAGAGTTTGAAAAAATTGTATTTTCTAAATTGTTCATAAAAATTTCAGCTGCTAAAGGTGAAATATTTGATCCCATCGCTAAGCCTGATACTTGTGAATAATATTTATTGTCAAATTTAAAATAATTTTGTTTAAAGACTAAATCTAATAATGAACAAAGATCTAAAATTTGATATGTATATAGAGAGTTGTTAGAAAAAAGAAGATTACGTATAAGATTAGTACATTCATCTGGATACCTCCAGATTAATTTTAGTTTTTTGTTACCTATATATACTGACGATGCTAATTATAATTAGCGAAACATGTATTTCCTAAAATAAAATATTAAAAAAATAAAAATACTGTGGAGAAGACTTCAAGAGTAATAAAATATTATCTTATTATAATTATTTGTACTTGTCCTTTTTATTCCATTGTGCGTCTCATAATTGTTAGGCAGTACATGCTCTTATGCACGACATTGATGCCAAACTTCTATGCAAACTTTTGCAGCAGCTTTGAAGTTACCGAACCATATTAAGATGATGAAGAATGTAATGGAAACGCCTACAAATACTTCACAAAATGAAAACAATGTAGGTTAGTATTTGTGTAACTAAAACTATCAAAAACGTAATTTTGTAAAATGTTTTTTGTTTTATGTTATTGTGTAGATGTTGATGACTTAAAAGGAGATGGTTAGGTGGATTATATCGCAGATATTGCAAACTTAAATTTTGACCATAAATTATCAAGAATAAAACTAAACATAACAGTAAAAAGTACTTCTGAGGATGTTTTCAAAATGCTTTAGACAGACGAGTTTCAAATTTAATTCTAAAACACTCAAAAACTTACGGACAACGATTTTATAATATAAACAAATCTGGCAAAAACTATTCACGGTATTTTAAAATTGTTCTTATTACAACTAAAATTTTGGAAAAGTTTTTTGGTTTAACTTTGGTTTAAAGTCAAAAGCCCAATCCTATACTGCGTTTGCCTTTTTTAACAATCTTCCATATTACCACCTTATTTTTCTTGCCACCATGTCTTATAGCCATTAGGAACAAAACTAGTGTTGTAGTAGTGACAAAAAAAGTAACGAAAGATTGCACAACCACTTCTCAATACACTACACTATTGAAAAAAATTCAAGAAACTTGTAATCTAGATGAAGCCTTATCGCTTGTTGAGTTGCTCCTATTATTTAAAGGACGCCAATATATAAAGGATAAAGCAGTCAAATATGCAATAAAATTTTTTGAATTGTGTTTCATTGATATATATATATATATATATATTGTTAATATTAAAATTTATAGAAATCATAAAAAAAATTGTAACCAGTTTCAAAAACTGATTTCTTGGTACTAAAGTTTATGAGTCCTTATGTAAACACTGGTCGCAATTTGATAATGACCAATTATTATAACAGCGTAGAACCATCAGATTTACTACAAAAGAAACATAAAATTCATACGACTAGTATCTTGACAGCAAACAGAAAAAGAGTATATTCTTGATGATGTTTCTATATTAAAATAAATCTTTTGATGTGAAGGATAAGTATCAGTCAGAAATAAAACTACATGGTTATTCTGGCTATGTTTCGTTAGCTATTGTGTTAACTTCATCAGGCCACCATAAAGAATAATACTAAAGTAGTAATTTTAAAAAAACTAAAAAAAGTGACATATCTAAAAAAGTGTTTTATTTACGTGTCAAAATGGAAAGATAACGAAAATGTTCTAATATAAAAAAATTACGTTTCTAGAATTCTGTTATTAGTAAAAATTTCTGGTACAGTTACATCTAAAAAACAATTAAAAACTTTTCGTAATCTGCCTAAACTTGGGAAAATAATCTAGATAATCAACCTGTGAGTCATAATATTCAACATCACTGTAAAAAAAAAGTTCCGACTTTTTGAAAATGCAAAGTATGCGATTTTTATCCTGTCCTGAATTTTTGGAAAGTTATCATTCAAACTAAACTACTTGCTATACCAATTCTTTCACTTTCTATTTTGTATTCTAGAAATGTTTATAAAAAAATAGATTATTTTGTGAAAATTTGTAAAATATTTTATTTATTGTTGATAAACCACGGTTACATCTATAGTAATCAAATATTTTACTTAGCAAAACTACTTCTGTAGTAGCACCTGTCTTTGTGCATAAAAAACTGCTATATTAGTAGTTACTCAGGAATGGCTTAGAATGTTCTAAGGCTACTCAATGATTTTGTACTGTCCGCAAACGTGATCAATATCTTAAAAAAGTATGTTACGCACAAATTGGAAAAGTGGAAAAAAGATTTAGTAGATGTTCGGCTCACTTTCTGGCTAGCTTTTGTCGTAGATAGTCGTAGGTCGGATTGTTAGTATTTAAATTTTTTGGGTAAGCCGTGTCCTAGCGCCACCTTTTTTTCCGTGTAGAAAGTAATCCTATAGGAAAACAAACGTCTAAGCTAGAGGAAAGGAAATACCTTAGACCAGCAATTTCTAAATGTGCGTGAAGTAATAAAACAATCTAGTTATCACAAACAGAAAGTTTTGTTTATTTCGACTAGTAACTGTACAATTGATCTTAGAGAAGAAAAAGAAGCGAGAGACGAGTATCAACGGTATAGTTATGATTGCAATGTAGTTTTCGGTAGCCTGCTAACATACAAACCGTGTAAATGGCACCTAAATCGTAACTATCTTGTATCTAGTATAAACAAAGAAAGATATTGTAGATTTAGAAACTTTAGTCCCTACCTTAATATACCGCATCCATCAATTAACGACGGTGATAATACACGTTAAACGCGTTTGCGGTACTTTATGATTAGAGATCAAAATCTTTCTGAAACGCTTGACGTCAGGTCTAGGAGTAAAATATAATAATTTAGGGTCTTAATTACCCTATGAGCATCCATAAGCATCGTGCCGCTTCCAATTTCATTACATAAAGATTTATTACACTACAATAACAACCGACTTAATAATTTATTGTTAGCAATAAATGACACAAGAATGACGATTAGATTGACGATCTTCGTAGATTAGAATATTTATATTAGTAACGCGCACATGGAATGTTTCGTACAACAAATAAAATCCCCCCTCATTTCGTAGTGTAAACTTATTACGTATAAACAGTAAACAGTAAATAGCTATGAAAATGAAGTCTGGTTTACTTGGGTGACATATTCACAATTCTTTGTTTCAAGCAATCATATACCGCGATTCGTTCAACTACAATTAAAATCGTAAGCATTTATTTATTAATTTTGTCGACATTTTGGTTTCTATTTACATCGTTATTTTGACTTTTTATACTTGTTTGTTTAAAACAGCTAAGTATTTTTAGGTTAAAATTATTTCTAATTAATCTGCAGCACAAAAAAAGTTACTTAATGTGGTTATAGTAAAAAAAGCAATAATTATTATAATTTTTTGTACTACAGATTAAAGCTATGAAAAACAGAACCGAAAAAGTTGTTCATTTAGAAGCACGAAATTTTATTCGTAATGTCATCGATTTTTTGGAACCGAAAGTAGCTGGTCAATGGACATATCCAGTTGAAAAACTTCTGAAATTTCTGCTAGTGCAACAAAAAAATGTTTAAGTTTTTATTAAAAAGATTGGTAAAGAATCTGATGTTGCCAGAGACTCACTTTGAAGAAGTCTAGATAAAAAGCGTCAAACAGTTACTGGGAACAAAATTGAGTCGACTGATTTTGGTCAAAGTGTTTTAAAAAGATTTTTGCATAAAATGTATACAGTCAATCATTAAGTACCTACAGTTATAATATTCGTGGGAAAAAATAAATAACAAAATCAGTTACATGAAAATGAAACTTTACAAAAGTAAACTTTTCAAACTTAGGTTTTGTTACAAGAAATGCTGTAATAAATGTAAAATAATAATGGAACGAAACGATGCTGTAGCTTGGCGTTTATAATATTTCTAATTTTTAAATAGCAAACTAAGTCTAAGACCAATGGTCTCATGGATAATGGATAAAGGGACATTATCCATCACTTGAAACAAATAAACAAACTTCCGACTCAAAGTAATCGCAAAAAATATGTTTGTTCATGGCTGGAAACAAATAGAACTTCTGCAACAACTGAAATGGAAAAAACAGAGCTATTAATGTTAGTCGAGCAGCATTCTACTTTAAAAATTTATTTTGCTGATAAATTACTAAGTGAACATAGACATACTGTTGTTTGATTGCTTCTTTACCATGGTAACTTAAATCTAATTCAATTCATATGGAGTTTCGTGAAAAGGAATGTTACAATGAGTAATGTTGATACTGAAAAGTTGATTCAAAATGCATTTTCTGAAATAAAAAATGAAGATTAAGAAAAACAGTGTAATCGCATGTCACATCTGCGTGAACAAAAGTATAAACAAGTATGAGGCTATTGAAAGTTTGACATTTACAGTAAATAATAGTGATTCAGATAAGAACGGTTGAGAAAGTGATGATTACTTTATAAATAAGATATAATGACTGTTGTATTTTGTACCGAAATAAGTGTTTACTTTTCTGTTTTGTAAATTTTTCAATAACCGATTTATTAAAAATCAAACTAGTTGTGGTTGTTGTAGTTGTAATTAATGATTATATTAAAACGTGATATTCGTGCAGTAATCGAGATTGTTTATGTTATATACGAACATTTTTTTAATTACAACTTATGCAACCAATTAAACTACTACTACTCATTTGCTAGTTAACTTATTTTAAAAGTTTTTAAATATTAGCGCCAAAATCCTTTTTTATCAGACTAAACAATACCAGCTCCCCCAGACACGTCTAACCAAGTGCGTTGTAAGCTTGGTCAAGCTGTATTAATTTGAATCATTAAAACTTTTGATAAAAAGTATTCACATCTGATTTCTATGTAAAATTATTGTTAATGTATGTTTTATTTATTTTTATCAATTTTGTCAATGAACTGTCAGTAACAATGTTCTCGGTTTCTTCAGTTGCACTTTTTTTAATCTCATCTAGAAGATGGAGGAAGGAGGAAGGATAATTACTACTCTAAAATAATTTAAGTTTTCTTGTTTTAAGATTTAGGCACGCGGCAATATAGAATGATATGACAAAAAAACAATTGTAATTTTAATTAAAAAGAATTGATTTGGAAAATAATTTAACTATTAAATCATATGAATAAAAAAATATATTTTTTGCAATAACACAAGTATAATTAGAAATTTTAAGAGTCTGAAACAGTCTATTTGAAATTAACGTTAATGTAACATATAAATATGTATAAGAGTTGGCAACATTACTCATTCTAATGACGTAAATTTAAAGTCACATAACGTTTCTTTACCTTTAAGAATATTTTACATTTATTTTTCAATCCATTTAAGGTCGTTTAATTTTTTAATTATTTTTAATAATTGCACACTTATTTTTTAGATCAATTGTTTTGTAACATGAGCGTTTAAATACTCAAAAAAAGTAAATTGTATGGTTCAATCTTATTTGATGCTAACAAAGAACATTTGCAATATAAGAAAAAAATTAAAAGTCTAAGCTTTATCTTTTATAAAAAAAACACAAAGACAAGACGTGAAATGTATCTGACAGTTTATATAAAAGACTTTAATGTTATTTAATAACATAAAGATGCGCTTTTAAAACAGACATTTTGTTGACGCAAATTTCTGAACATTCTTTTGTTACTTGAATCAATATATTGATTTATTAAATAATTTACTAAATTACATAAATGCAAAATTTAAAAATTTAATAATACATATCTGAACATTGAATTTAGCATAGATCTAAAACACAAAATAAGTATGAAAATTTCTTTACATGATTTATCTACACATACAATTAGAAATACAAAATTTGCAACCAATTGAAAAAATATTTAAATTATTTTGACTAAAAAGACATTTTTTCATAGTTTTATTTGCAAATATATAAAATTATATAATATTTAAAAAAAATTACCTAAATTTATTCGTTAGAAAAAAATAAAATAATAAATTTAGATACAAAAATTAATATTATTTTTATAAAATTTGAATATTTTAATAAACCATCTATTTGGTTTATTTAACCAGATTTGAGATGGACTGCTAGCTAAAAAGTCACACGCTAGATTGTCTGATAACAGTGTTAAAAATAACACATATAGCTGTCTACAATTGAATGCCGACTTTTAATGCAAATCCTAAAGTTTTTCCGACATCTTTATTAGTTCTATTTAATTTAATCATTACATTATAAGTTTTTGAAAAAAAAATGTTTTTGACCATCTTTGATTAAAACAAAAATCTCACATATTCAATAAATATTAACACAGATCGTTTTAAATTATTAATTACAACTGAGCTCATTTGTCATTTTTGTAAACCTTTTGATCTGATTTATAATTTTGATAATTTCAAAAAGGTTAATGCAGCGGAATGTTTTAATTAGTTTCAAGTTCAAACTCCTCGTGTTCAAGTATTCCCAAGCAACATTTTGTAACCGTGGTTACGTTGTAACCAGTTGCAAGTTAGTAACATTAGCACCATGGTAAATAAACCGTTGCAGCAACGTAGCAGCAACTTTCGTAATTTACTGAGGTTTCAAATCTATTACAGAAATAACCATTTTACAACTATGGTTATAAGTAAGTTTTTCTTAAACCCTTATGTAACTACACTGTCAATTTAGTGACATTAAAACCTTCATTTCGGTTTCGAGTGTAACAGTCTTGAAACTATGGTTACAAGTGTGAATTTCTAAAACTACACTACAGTGTTAATCTATGCTTTCAAACAGCAACAGAAGAAGTGCATTTTACGAGATTTTTATAAGACACATAGTCCATTATCATTATCCAATAAACAGTACCGAAAGTGTTTTTAATTCAAAACTACGTAAGCACAATTGTTGGTATATTATATTACTATAATTTTAATCGTGCATTTAAACTACCGTTTCTAATTTAATCAACGTTGAAGAATTAGTTGCCAATTATAAGTAAGCAAATTTTAAATTGATTTTATTTTCTTCTAGGATAAAATAGAATTTGATTGCAAGGACATTACAATATTACACACAGTGATCAGAACGTGTAAATTAGATCGCCATTGCGAACACCTATAATCTTTAAAAAAGCAGTCGAGATTATGATCATTGAACCGATTATAATTGCACATGTGCATTTGTAGCTAATACAAATATTTAACTAAGAATTACGTAGACGCATTAAACTATAACATGTGAGGAATATCTTAATCCGCCATGGTCTTTTAACACAAAGACATTTTTCTCTTAACAAAATTTATGCATTTACTATTTACAAAATTTATAAACAATAGACGTAAACCGCTTTTCTTGAAAATTTGCCGTAAAAACCTGTTTACTGGTACCGTACCTACTTGCAACAGATGTAAAAATTCTTTTATTATATCTTTTTTGTTTGAATTTAGTTCTATAAGAAACTATAAAAAATTAAATAATGTACATTTATTATAACTTTTTATATATCTGTATCTTTTTATTAATATATTTTTATCTCTACTTTTGTTTTAATCTTTATGGTGCAGTTAGTAACTAAAATCTTAGATAAGTTGCTTAACAAAAGCGGTTATAAAGTAGTTTCAAATAATGGTAATAAGCATGTTTTCAAAACAGTTACATAGCAGTTGCTGCAAACGGTAACTACAATGTTACAAATCAATTACAAAACCGTGATGATAAACCATTACAGAAACGATTCAGAATAGGTAAACATAATTTGTACAAAATCGTTATAGCAACGCTGCAAAACAGTTACAAAGTAGTAATTGCAACGGTTTCAGACACGTTGTAAAACGGTTATAATATTACTGCAGTTGCCTTGCAACTGACCAAATCCGGTATTGACAACGTATCAGGAAAGACTCAGCAACTATTCTGTAACTAAATACCTTACTGAAACCATAGTTGCAAGAGAGTTTTACAACCGTTTTGTTACTGATTCTTGCTACTTGGGTTGCTATTAATGTTACTTTTTCTGTCTAGAAGCTCAAAGTTTTTTATTTACTGTAATTTTTATGTTTTTAAAGTATTTTCTAGTCAAAATGCTTTTAGATTGTGGAATGAACTAGTCAAAGTGAGCATATAATTAAAGTATGTTAAAAAGATTAAATTAAAAAGGTTGATTTATTGTTAAAATTCCTTTAAAGAAGATAAAGCCGACAAAAAATTATTTTTAAACTAAAAACTTATTACATTGACTTGACAAAAGATTTTATGTAAAGCACATTTTAAGCTTTTACCTTATAGTACTTTTATCCTATAATTCACACGTTGTTGAACCTTTAAATTTTTGTGTTTAAGTTGCTTAAGTTTCTGAACATCTTTAGAAGCACTGAATCTCTCATAAAAGAGAACAATGTAATGTACCCTCCGAAATGGAAGCTTGCGTGAGTTAGTGAAAGAGATCCTGAAAAGAATGGGATTCTTCGAGTAATTACTATCAAAAATGCGGTTAATTTTGGTTTTGGTTTCACATTATGTTTATTATTACTATGTTTACTTATAAATTTTCTTAAATCCTAAGAGTTTTTGGTGGTTGCTAATTTGTTTTTGCAAAAAATATATAATAAATGTAGTCTTTATTATTAAACTCAAATAGTTGCAATATGTACATATTCTTTTTGTAAAAAAATTGAATTCAATAAGTTGACAGTGATTGCTTTGTGTTGTAGATAATATAACAAAATTAATGTATTAATTATTATAATGTATTAACTTATAATAAAAATTTTTTATGTACAGTTCAGTCACTAAATTTAACACTTACAGAAGCATTAAGTTAAAAAAAAATAGCGTGTATAATTACATAATATACCTATGTATAACAAAATATTAGTGTCTGTTTACTACGTAAAAAAATTAATAAATAACAAAATGCTTAAAACAACATTAAAAGAATAATAATGTTAATAACATAAAGATAAAACATATTTCTGTTTATATACGTTTACGTAAATAACAAAATATTGTTTAAATATACATTTATGTACATTTTAGTTTAATGTACTTCCATGTTGAATTATTAAATTTTTTTTTGTTTAATAATAAAAATGTAAATGTAAAACTTAAAACAATGTTAAATTTCTTGTTTAAAATTTTGACTAATACGTAAAATATAACAAAATGTACTAAAAATAAAAATTTTTTGGTTTTAGTACCAAATGCAATTCGACGTTGACTTTGAATTGTCAAACATTTGTTACATATACTTACTTTGTATTTATCAAAAATATTTATTCTAAATATTCTATATAATTGTTATTAGTCTACCCTTTTCTCTGTTGATTTTAACAACTATTCTCTCTTTTTGAAATAAAATTTATGTTGTTAGAAGTTGTGTTTTGTCAATTTGTCCCTTTTAATCAACGACAAATTTAAACAAATTCTGTACTGAGTAATATTTACTTGTTTTGACGCCTTTTTTAATAAAGTGTAAGATTAGTCCACCAAGACTTGCGATCCGCGTGCCGATACAACTGAGTTAGTCGTCAGCAATTAAGTTGCTAGGAAACACAGTTTTTTAACAAATAATGAAAACAAAATGCAAATGCAATAATTAGTAGAAAACAAAATGTTTGTAAAATTCAACCATTCAAAAACTGACATTTACTTATAAGTACTTAAACAAAGTTAGGGAAACATCAAGGAACGAGAGGCATGTAGGAGCCTTTAACATTTAGTACGTAATATATTTTTTTACCTCACTGAAATCAAAAATTAAGTTATAATGCAAAAAATCAATTTATTATTAAATTTTTAAATAAAAAAATATTACATTAGAATGGTAAGTTAATAACATTTTTAAAAAATGTAGGTTGTTTACATTAACTTTTTATGTTCCACTATATGGATAGATGAGACCCAGAGCTAATAAGTACAAAATTACATGTAAAAAAACTTTCATTTTCTACACCTGCACAAGCTTCGTAAGCTCAACTTTTACATTGCACACATTACACATCCTTCAACACTTTTTATTCTTCTGTACATTTCTGTACAATACAGACAATGTACATTAGCATCACTATTACTGTTATTTTTAATTATAATTTTAATTTTTATAATCTGACTACTCTTAAAATTACTTTTTTTTCTGCACGTTTTTCTTGGCAATTTAGTTTTGTTTAGGTCTTACGATTGATAATAAATTTTTGATTTTCTATAATTAAAACTTTTTTTAAACCTAGGATGCAGAGCATGTCTGATATACGACTTGACACAATACGGGTCTAGACTTCTTTTGCATATGCGGTAACACCAGATTCTTGGCCAAATCTTTCAGGAATAATCTCAATTTGTGAGTTATTTTTATATTGTAGTTTGGATGTTACTTGGAAAATCTATAAAAGAATTTAGAGCTAATATACGGAGACGACGTTGAAAAAACTGTTAATTACCAACGTCTAGTTTGCCTCTTGCAAGTATATGTTGTTACCATCTAATCCATCTACTTCATTTTTTGTTTGATTATCATTTTAAATTATGTTTGACTTCTTGGCACTACAGTTAATAGAACTGTCGTGCTACATGCTACTTAGCAGAATTACACATCTATTTTTTTATACGCTTAGTTTACTGTGATAACATTATTTTTAAAACAAACTACCTAAACGGTTTTAGTTTTTTTTAAATGACTCGTTTGTTTTGCTTTACTGTAATGCCATCGATAGGGTATTCAGAGATGGATTCGCACCTCCAAAATATCTCATATTTTGCAGGTTCGCTGGGCATAAACTGTATAAATCTGTAGTGATCTTAATAACCAACAAACGTTTAAATCTCAGATGGGTTCCTAATTTCGGATATCTGTATTTTTTTTTAAGACTGTGCGTAAGCGTAACATGAGACACATTAGAAACCAACATATACGAAAAATTATATTGTGGTTTAGCTTCGGTAGATGTTGCCAATCATCTTTTTAGTGAAATATCTGGTGATGAGTTTTTTACAACGTGCGTTAGGGGTCAGTTTTTTGATACAAACTAAAATATTTTTTTATAACTGTTTTAATAATTGGTAAGTACAGTTATTGGTCAAACATATTATGTTATTATAACGTATCAAGTTTTTTATCATTTTTATTAAAAACAGGCAGTAACTTTAGATTTTATAATTTTTCTAATTTCGGATACCTCAAGTACCTTAATTTCGGATACCTCAAGTACCTTTATTTCGGATAGTATCCTAGTGAGAAAACTAAAAACGTTTTTTTATTTTATTATGCTTTGTTTTATATTTTATGCAAAAAAATATTTAGGTACATCAATGTTACCCAGACATTTTTAATTTCTAGGAATATTATAAAAGAAAAACGCCAAAATTACGAGACAAAAGCAATCAGTGGGATCCAGAAAGCATGAAACGTTCTACTGAAGTAGTGAGAAAAAAAGGGATATCTAAAAGCATCTAAATTATTTGGGGTTTTACGGTAAACATTGAAAGATTATGTAAAAACCAATAAAACAACACATAAACTTGTTAAAGCAAGGGCAGCAAGAAAATATGTGTTTCCCAAAATGATTGAAAACAATTTGGTTTCTTACTGTTTAGAAATAGATGGACACTTTTATAGATTAGCAGTCAGTGACATTAAAACACTAGTTTTTTTAGCTAGCCATCAAAAATAATTTGCTTTATCATTTCTCACAAAGCAAAAGTGTCGCTGAAAAAAATGGTTGAAAGAATTTTTTAAAAGAATCCCTCAATTGGCACGAAAAAAACCTCAAAAAATTTTTAGAGTCCGAGATAATGAAATTACAAAAGAAAATGTAGAAAAATTCTAAAATTTAATGTAATTCTTTTTACATAAAATTAAAAACAATCTTGCTAAGCTTTACCATGTGAACCAATCAAGCATAACCATTGATCCATCAAAAATATTTTGTGTATTTACACTGAGATAAAAGAACCAAGTTGAAGCTTTAACATTTGCTGAGAGAGGTAGTCTTACTACAGTTGTTACCTGCATAAATGCAGCAGGAGGATTTGTTCCATCACTTACAGTTTTCCCCCAAAAAAACATAAAGGCTGAATTAACGGATGGAGCTCTACCAAGTCCTATTGAAGATTTATCTGGCTGGATTCAATAATTCATAAATTTTGTTAAACTTTCTGAAAATAAGCCAGTGGTGTTAATATTAGATGGTCATTATTCACATATCAGAAATATAAATGTAATTTTTATTTTCTCGTTTTGGAGGAATAATTAACAGCCAGATTTTTTGAAGAATTCATTTTAACAAATTAGTTAATGAATAATGATGTGTTATATATAATGGATGACATAATTAATAATAATTAACCAAAAAAGATAAAAAAAAAATTAGAATTGCACTGGTAGTGCGAAACGTTATTTATCTTTATTCATTAACTAATTTATTAAAATGAATTCTTTAAAAAATCTGGCTGTTAATTATTCCTACAAACCAAGAAGATAAAAGTTTTAAACCATCAGCAATAAATAATTATCTTATCAATAAATGTGATTGGTATTGGTATCTTATATTTTAATCATTTTAATTCCACCGTATCATACAAAACGCAACCGCTTGAATTGGTTTTTATGAGGCTTCTTAAGACCTACTATAGTCAACGAATTAAAGTGTGACTCAAAAATTATCCAAAACTGTTACATTTTATCAAGTAGTACAATTAGTTGGTTTTGCTTATTAGCCAGTTTTAGAAAATTTGGAATATTTCCAATTAATCGTTACAATTTACAGATTTAGATATTCTCATAGAATCTAAAAAAAACGAGTTAAATCAAATGAAGAAAAAAAAGAGAAGTACCAAACTGAAGAACGTAACTCTGTGCAAGAACAAAATGAGAATACTCCTCTACAAGCCACGCAGCAAACCACAAAATATGTTTTAGCCGAAGATATTTAGAGTATGCCACCATGTAGTAGAATACAGAGCAATAGAAATACCAAACAAGGAATGGCCGCAATTATAACAAACACCCCATACAAATAGGAACTTCAGAAGTGTGTTTCAGAAAAAGAGAAAACGGAAGATTTGTAAAAACAAAGACAATTAGTTAAAAAAAATATCGGTAAAATAGAGAAAGTTAAAATAAAAAAAAAGAAAAACGTCTACTTAAAAGTTCAGCTAATAAAAAACAGAACAATGACACAAAAAAGAGACCGCTTAAAATGGAATCTTCAGAATTCAGTGATTCAGGTGAACACCTGGTTCTAGATGATGATTCAGATATGGATGTCTCAGAGCAGGACGACCAAGAAGATAATGACGCGAAGTGTCTATTGCAATGAATTCTACTCTAAAGATGTTTGGGATGAAATATGGATCCGTTATATTAAATGTTTCCGGTGGCCAGAGAGGTTTTTGTGCGTGACTTTTGTTTGAATACTTAAATTGTACAGATTAAATGTTCTGAAGAAAAGAATCTCAATTTCAAATACCCTATCCGAAATTGTGGGGGTACAATATTTAGCTCGTTTTCTAATTTTTTTTTATTTTTGTAGATCTCGTAATGTTAAAAACATTTTTATATAGTTTTTGTGCTGTATGAATTTTTTCTCGGACGTAAATATAATTTTTACTTCTGTTTCTGGCGATAAGGAAAACAATCGTAAACTAACGCTACTTATAGTGAAATCTACATTTTAAGTACGGTAGATCATCTTTGTTGTTGATTAATTAATCACCTTTGAGTTTTATATGTTACATGTGAAAGTTTTGTTTTTGAGTAAAAATTTAATTTTATTTTACGACGCGATTTAATTTTCTCGTATTATACAGCAAGTTGAAACACTTTCATGTGTCTGCCACTTCGGAATCTGTTAAATATTGCTTTCTTTGGCTCGATAAACTGGATCGTATACGGATGCAAGAATTAAACACAACATACATTTTAAATAGTTAATTTCGAGTTCAGTTTGTGAGATATTAATAAAATGATGCTTAATTTTGAAGACTCAGTGGCACACTTGCGATTGTATCAGTGAAAAGTTCAGTTGGAAACTTGGCGCATTCTGTTTATAATAATTATAATATTAACTATTTGCAACATTACTTGTGATTTTATTATATTGTAACAAGAAAACAATCTACTACAAGTAAATTTAAAACAATAAGAACAATTTGGATTTTTGTTTTTTGTATAGGGGAGTTACACCTAAAAAGACTACTACCAATTTCAAAAGGTTTATTAAATAAAATATAACTTTTTAAATGAACGACAACTTCGATATAATTCCACTGTAAATAATTAAACAAAACGTGGAAATTTAAGTATAACAATAGCAAACAAGAACATTTAAATTATAATAATGTCACTAGTGTTGAAGACGATCAGAGATAAAAGTTAAGTTACCTTTTCTATCCGTCTAATCTGTCAATGTACATTGATTTTGTTAGGAAAAACTTCCAAACGGTATGACATTTATATTATAAAATTTCAAATCTTCAACGTTTAGTTTACAAGAGATAATTTACAAGAGATACATTTTTTTTAACATAAACGAAACGAAATAAATGGATATTTGCAATTAATACGTATTTTAATAATTCAATATATTGATCAACACAAAAGGAAAGAAATGGAAATTTACGATGTTTTTTCGTATTTTCTAATTATCTACTTAGTTATACGACACAGTTTTGCGACTGTTTTATCGACACAAAATGACATAAACGAACTGTACATCTGACCTTGATTCCGACTTCCAATCAACAATTTTTAAGATTTGAGACAGAGTGACTAAACTGTTTCCTCCATCTACCCACATTTACCAATGAAACCAATTCCAATTTGATCCTTCAAATTAACCATTGAATGAGATCCCAATTAGAGCTTGTTACATGCCAAAGTTAAAACAAAGTCACTGCCTGAAATGAGGTAACATAAACGATGTTGTGCCGGTTGCTCAGTGGAGACGGGGTGGGTTATATTTTAAAATTCCGTGATAACTTGGAAACGAGATTGACATGTCGGGATACAACCGTAAGTAACTTTTTTTTATTAAATTATAATTTGCGTTAGTGTCGAACCTAGATACAAGCAACTTAGGTATTTAAGTTGTCACGATTAATTCATGCAGATTAACTTGTGTAATTATTATCTGTTAAAGTTGTTTCTGATTGCGTAATTACTAGATTCGCATCAATTCAATTTTTTATTCTTTGTTTTCTTATTAAATTATAGTCTTATACTTTAATACTAATAACCTATTATAGTATACTTATTAAAGAGTCTGCTAATACTAGCTTTATTGTCTCTTCTTATGAACAATTTGTTATCATATACTTCGTAATATTGATTTTTGATTTTATTTTTTGTTACGTTGCCATTGCAGTAAATATATTTGTTGTTATACTTGTGTTGTTTGATTTGTTTACCTACAGTGTTTGGCAAATGTAAACGCGCAGCTGTAATGCGTATTTTTCCCGTTTTGGCACTTTTTTAATTACATTATAATCAGCACATCAAAGATAACACTAAATCTTATTAGTTATACACTTTTGAGCTACCGTACTCTGCAATAACATCTAGGACTAAGAAAAATCCGAATAGGAAAAGCAGGCGGTGCAGAATAGTTAGGCAAAGAAGGAAGAAAAGTGGTTGCTAAAAGTAATAAAGGAAGCATGGAGGACAAACGTGATACCGAAAGGATGAGAAGAGAATTTAATAGTACAAATATACAAAAAAAGGGGATGCATTTGAGTGCAATAATTATAGAGATATTTGCTTGTCATCAGTGGCATTTAAACTATACACAAGAATGGTAGAAGGAATTTAGAAGAGAGAGACAAACTACGGATATATATATATAAAATAAATGAAATAAGAAAAGAACTATACCTTATGCTTATTCATCTTAAATCGGTTTTTGACTTAATTGATTAAAATAACTTATGAAAATTCATGAAGAAGCTCAAAATAAATCAGAAAGTAGTTAAAGTAACTAAAAGCACATACAACAAGGTAAAAGGAAAAGTACAAATTAGGAGAAAAAGATCACAAGATTTTAATATGAATAGAAAAATTAAGCAAGGAGATAGCCTTAGTTCGACGTGATTCATATTAATAATAGACAATAGTATATTACTTACCTAGGGACGAAAGTATGACTTTCCAACCCGCGTTAGTGGCAAATACACAGAATAAATTATAGACCTTATTAAACATTTAGGAAGAAAATATAGAAAAGATAAATATGAACGTTAACACCAACAAATGTAAATACATAAAAATAGATAAACAGAAGGAAAATATAAGAAATGGAAACCCGATAATATGCAAAAGCGAACAGATAAAATTGATGTTTACAAACGAAGAAAAAATAGACCTCGAACGTTACTATACCGTAGTGAAACATGGGTAACAAATAAAAAACATGAAAGCATGATAAATGCCGCTGAAATGAAACAATTAGGAATACTTGCGGAAAATACTAAAGTAAACCGTATAAGAAGTATACTAAGATAAGAACGTCTTCCGGGTTTGGACCGTGTCAATGTTGTAACCGAAGTTGCCAACGTTTCGCCCACTTTTGTAAAGCCAGATTCTAAACTCCATAGAAGTTCTATAGAGTTTAGAATCTGGCTTAGTTCACAAATTGATTACCTAACTCTGTAGTGGTTCGTTGTTAGATTTTCGTTTGCTTTTCCAAGTTTATCGTTTTCTTTCTTACCTTTTCAGAGTTTAGATTATCTGGCTTGGTTTACAAGTTGATTACCTAACTTTTGAGAAGTTTTTAGTTAGATTTCGGTTGGTTGTTTGAGTTCTTCGATTTCTCTCACCCCTGATGAGGCTCCTTACGAAAGTGGGCGAAACGTTGGCAACTTCGGTTACAACATTGACACGGTCCAAACCCAAAAGACGTTCTTATCTTAGTATAGACTCCGGCCGTGGAAGCCTTCGCTATTACGTGTAAGAAGTAATTTTATTATAGAAAAATTAAAGCAAACACTGATAAAAAAATCAAGAAGAGAAAATTGAATTGGTATGAACCCATAATTAGAATAAAGCAGACGAGACTGGTAAGAAGAGTCATGGAGTCGAAAAAATATGGAAAAAGAAGAAAGGAAAAGCGGAAACAACCGATGGAATAGATAGAAGAGATAAGAAGACAAAAAGTAAGACACTACAATAAATAAAGAAGGCGGCCTCAGACCGGAGAAGGTGCTAAAAATGAATAAATGAAGATTAAGAAATACTACTTCCGACGCTCCGAAAGGGCATGAGGAGGTAACGAGAAGAAGAAAAAGGTATAATAATTATTATAAAGTGTAATATAATATTATATATTAGTCAAAAAACTTCAATTTTTATGATAGAAGAATTACCGAGATACTTATCAAAGCATAGGAGGATTGAGGATAACACTGAATCTTATTAGTTATACACTTTCAAGCTACCGTACTCTGCAGGTTACGGTTGTTTTTACTGTAACACATTCTATAAAAAAATTACATACCATTAATTTATTATTCAACCTAAAAAAACATCAAAAAGCATCACTACTTAGACAAATTCGACAATAACAACAGTCTGAATTCTCGTTTGAAAGAGTAAAGTCTGTTAATCTATGAATATAAGAAGAATATGTTCATTCTACTGTTTGAATAATTATAATTACTTCAGAATGCAAAAAATAATACACACACCACCAAACTAAGATAGTTTAATTTCCAAAAATGAAAACATATTCTTATGTCATTTTTCTTTAGGAAAATAGTTACTTAACAAAAATATACCTTTGAAAGAATTAATAACGTAGTGCAGCCATTTGCAAAATATTAAACTATAATTCAAAACAAAACAACGCTGTATAAAGAATAATCTCTAGATAAAAAGTAATGAATAGAAACAGACATTGATAGTCTGCTTTAATATCAATTTCTTTTTTACTTCGTGAGCACGATTTTGATATATCGCGCTATTCATATTTCAGGTATTTCGTAATGTAAAATAAGTTTTTCATAGTGTAATATATAGAGTTTGTACATATTTTTGTTGTACACAGTATGAAATGTGGATATAATTTGATACATGACTACATAGTAATAGTTAACATATTCAGTTAAAAATACGCAGTATACAAATTTTCTGCTAAAGAAAAACTAATTAAATAAATTAAGACGGTAGCTCAAAAAAAATATCTTCGTTTTTTCAGAAGAACATTATTAATGGACCCTTTTCAACATATTTATTTGTTTGTTATACACATGTTTATTTGTTGTAACACGTATATGGTTTGTTTTATTTATGTTTAAGTTTATGTTTACTTATTCATCTGTAGTATGCGTGCTGTACGTCACACGCCTACATGATTTGTTTCTTTTTGGTATTCTGTATTCGACGTATTTCGTATTTCTTGTATCTGAATATTGTTATTTTGTGAAAACTACGTGCATATTTAATAAGTTACTATATAAATCTATGAATTCCTCGTTTAGCAATTATGAGGCTAACGACCTCAACAATCGATTCTTTTTAAATAAAAATACTGTATTTTATAAAATACATGTTTATTTTTTTTTTTTTGTATAATTAATTTAAAATAATGCTGTCTCGGGTGGTTCGTATTTTGAAAACAATTAAAACTTTAATTTAAGATTGTTTTATTAAAATATAATCAGATTATTATTGCTACAACTTTACTTGTTTACATTTAGTTTTTTAAATAAAAAATTTATGATAAAATTTAATAAGCGCCGTAATTTTGTTTATTGTTAGCTGGTACAATAAGAAAGTTATACTAATTTGTACCTTTCTTAATGTTTTAAGTAATTAAAATTAAATTAAGTCTATTGTACTAAACACAAATTGTTATTTATAAATTTAATTTGATTATATATTGAAAGCTTTAAATAGTTACTAATAGTAATTTATGTAACATACTTCGAAAGTGAAGCATAGCATAACAAACGTTTGTTCTGTAACGCTACTATATTTTTATAGGTTGTTAAACAACAGTTTAGAGTAAATGAATCTAAATACATTTTAAAAATGATTAATAAGTAAAAACAAAGTTTTTTTGTTTGTTGCATGATAGACTGTCTTATTTGGGTATTTTACTATTGTTATTTAGATGTAAAAATAAGAATATTTGCAAGGATCTATGCTTTGGGAAGTATGTCGGTAATTCTTCTATCATAAAATTGATGTTTTCTGACTAATAATAATATTATAATAAACTTTGTAATAATTATTACACCTTCTTCTTCTTCTCGTTATCTCCTCATGCCCTTTTGGAGCGACGAAAGTAGTATTTCTTAAACTTCATTTATTCATTTTTACCTCTGTCTGCAGCGGTCTTCTTTATTTGTTGTAGTGTCTTACTTTTTTCTCTTCTTATCTCTTCTATCTAATCCATCCGTTGTTTATTCGGGTTTTCGTTTTTTTTCTGTTTTTTTAACTCTATGACTCTTCTTACCAGCCTTGTCTGCTTTATTTTAATTATGTGTCCATACCAATTCAATTTTCTTTTCTTGATTTTTAGTTTATTGGTTCTTGGTTTAATTTTCCTCTAATACGATCACTTCTTATACGGTTTATTTTTGTCTTTTCTGCAATTATTTTTAATTGTTTCATTTCAGCTGCATTTATCATGCTTTCATGTTTTTTATTTGTTACCCATGTTTCACTACGGTATAGTAACGTTGGAGGTCTATTTTTCCATTGTTTGTAAACATCACTCCATCTTTATCTAGTTCGCTTTTGCATATTATCGGGTCTCTATTTCTTATATTTTCCTCCTGTTTATCTATCTTCATGTATTTAAATTTGTTAGTGTTCATATTCATTTTTTTTATATCTTCTACCTAAATGTTTAATAAGAACTGTAATTTATTCTGTGTATTAGCTACTAATATTATGTCATCGACGTATAACAGTGCTTCCATTTTCACTGGTATCATATTTATGTATCCTAACGTTACCTGGAGTCCTTTATCTCTTTGCTTAATTTTCCTATTCATATCAAAATATTTTGATCTTTTTCCCCCATTTTTACTTTTTCTGTTACCTTGTATAAACTTTTAGTTACTTTAACAACTTTCTGATTTATTTTGAGTTTCTTCCATGAATTTTCATATTTCCGGTCAATTGAGTCAAAAGCCGCTTTAAGATCAATGAGCATAATGTATAGATAATTTCTTATTTAATTTTTTTTATATATATCCGTAATTTGTCACTTTCTTCTAAATGCTGATTGCTATTTTTTTATGCTCCCTATCCTACCTTGTCATTCTCTATTCTCGCATTCCAGTCTGTCTTTGGTATGACCTTATCGTATTATGTACTAAGTTTCTTTCATCTTTAGCTTTATGCATATTATTTTTGACGACATTGGCTTAAATTTTGTTATTCTTGCATCCACTCCTTCCGTTACCATTATTCCTATTTTTCTTTTTGCTTTTTGTTCCATCTTCATTCCAGAGTAAAATAAACTGTATTGTTCTACGTTAAGTATTTAATTTTGCTCCTTTCTTTTGTTTCACTTATTTCAGCAGCTGCATTTTGAATTCTTCTATTTCTTGTGCTAATTTAAGTTCTTTATTTCTTAGTGATGTTATATTTCATGTTTCTATTTTCACATTTATATTTCTTTTATCTTTCTTATTTTTTTATCCTTTTATTCTTTTTTCTTTTCAATTTTTTTTATAGCGGTCGTTTATTATTTTGTTTATCCTGATCTTTTTATTTGTTAGTTTTTTGGACGTCGTCTAGTGTATGTTATTGTTCTTATTTTTTTAAATTTCTTTGTTTTATTTATTTTCTTTGGGAGATATTTTACTAGTCCTTCTTGTTTTCATATTTTTGTACCTATCTTCATTTTTTCCATTATTACTTTTATTCCTTTGTTCATTTCCAATTTATTTATTTATTTAATATTCATACTGATTACATCCTCTAATTGCTCTAGTGTGTAGATTTTGTTTTCAACTTGTAGTTTGTTATATCGTATTTTTGCATTGTATCCCATGCTTTGTGTTGCTTTCATATGTTTTATTGTTCTTTTTCTTTCTAGCCTGTTTGTTTTGGGAAGTCTTTGTTTATCGCAATCTTTTTCCTTTTAGATTTTTTTTAATTTAGTGTAGATGTGCCCTTTTCCAAATAATCGATTCAATTGTAAAGTAGTGTCTTGAATTGTTGTTGTAAATTGCAAACATAAAAACGAGCAAAAAGTTTAAATACACGAACTGTTTAGATTATGAGCAAATGTTGACTTAGACGGCATCGTATAGAAACACTCGGACTTGATAGAACTAATTTCCTCTTGTGAGCTAAGATTAGAATCTTTTGCAGTTTTGTGTGTTTGTGAATCAAAATTATTAACATTAAAAAAACTGGTAGTACAGCTCAACTCCGCAAACAAGATAGTCAGAATACATGTCAACTAAAAATTAATTAAACATTTTTGTCGTGATAAATTATTTGTCTATTTATATTTGAGAATTTTAAGCCAAAAGCAAATTATGATAGTTTACAGCTGACATTTTTTGCGCGCGTTTTATTAATTACCATTTCTTTTTATTCTGTTACAGTATTACCCTGGTTTGTTAAAATCAGTTTTTTTAGAAACTAGTTTGTTGTTTTTCAATAGAAAATAAGCAGCTGGTGAATGGGTTTTCTCTTTGGACAAGGCAATCGAACTAGCTGCGGTTGTTGTTGAAAAATCAATAGTTACTATTTTGAAGATAAAAAAAAAGCTGTTGTGGCTGACGCTGATCTATTAGAATCATATTTAAAATAAAAAGAAAAACGGAGAATCCAACAAAAATAGTGATAGATAATTGCGATTTAGGAATTTTAAAAAGAACGATGCAAGAGGTTTACACAATTGATAAGCAAGTGCTGACGTTAAAAATTTTAGTGAGTAAAATGCAAGATAAGATTAATTATACTAGAGAACCAGAAACTATTCGAAGGCATCTTTTAAGAAGAAACTAAAGAGTTGAAAATGTAAAAACCGACAACAATTAGTCATGGATTGCAATGCTATTGTAACTTGAAGTTATTTACGAAAGTTGAGAGAAAACGCTGCTCTCGGAGAAAATAAAAAACTTATTACATATTTAGATAAAACTTTATTCACCCATCTTACAAGGCGAGTAAATGCTGGCAGTCAAAGAACCAATCTGGTGTATGTAAAACTGATCTTTCTGGTCAACGTTACATTACTGTACACGCAATTGTGGCATATGGATTTGCAAAAAACGCCTTATTAATTTTCAAATCTAAGAGCAAATGTTTGAGAATAACACGATAACATGAATTACCACAATTTTATCCAGTGCATCAAAAAACAGTTAATCTCAAATTTGCCTTAAAAAGCAATTGTTATTATTACACTATGCATAGTGCTCAAATCAACAAACCTCGAAACCAAGCCACAAAAAAGTAGAAAAGTAGAGACTGGTTTAAAAGTAACGAGTTTTCAACAACTGTGTATATGCGGATAGCCGAATTGTTAGAACTGGGGAAAAAGCATTAGATTGGCAATAACAGTGCAACCTTTTGTATCAATTAACTCAAGACATGTAGGAGAAATATGGATTAGTTGACGAAGTAGTGGAAAGTTTAAAATTTGTAGTAAATACTAAATTGGCAGAAGATGACACAAGTTCTAAAGAAGAAGAGAGTGACTAATAAAATTGTATAAATATGTACCTACCTACCTGTTTAATTAGTTTTGAATTTTAATTTAAAGATTTATTTGTGTTGCTAAAAATTGCCAAACAAATAACTTCCCAAACAACACGCTAATGTTTAAAAGACATAAAAAAAACGTACTCGTAGATGGTCTATAGATAGTATAATTTACTCAAAGTCGGACGGATATTCGACATCTAAATGTCCGCGGTATTTACGTATAACTGGAATCTAGTTTTAAACGTATTTACAATGTTTCGTTTCTCAACATCTAAAATATGTAATTAATTGTACCGAGTCGTAGCATTATAATTTAACGTACATTTAACGTTAAATTTTGTATCTCTAAAAGATGTCTTAAAGTATAACAAATTTAGACTAAATAATGTGTATAAACAATATGCCAATATTAGACGTTCATTTTTTGTGAAAATGAAACATCGTTTAGATATCATCTTAAACACGCACAGAATACGTTACTTTTTTGATTTTAAATGTGATTTCTTTATTCGAATAAAGATCGGTTATGTACATTAGATACATCAAATTAGAAGTTGCTTTAAATTATAAAAGTGGTAGAGATATTCAAACCTTTTACATATAACCGATATAACCGAATTGGTAAGTACATTTTTTAAACAAAAAATATTATAAAAACCTGTAATATATTTTTTTACATAAAATAAACAAATAAACATATGCAGTAGAAATCGCCTATCTTTGAGTAATATTTTTTTAAAACAAAACTAAAAACAATACATTCTAAAACAAATATATGTAATTTTAAACGTTCTATTTTTCACTTGAATAACACCAGAATACTAGCTTTTGCCTTAACATGTATCCAAATTTAGCTAGGTTACGTAAAGATGAATTTTCTTGCGTACTTCTTTGGTTACTTTTCTTTTTGTAGTTATAACGTGCTGCCCACCGAAGCCAATCTTGAATGGTTTTTGTGATTGACAAGTCTGTTAAATCTATAGGTTTATCTGTAGTGAGATGAAGGTAAACTGCCTCTGCAAAGATATTACATATAAGATCTAAGTTTTTACCATCATGTACATAGTACATATGTGCCGTTTTGTTAGAAAAAAAAACTATTTATCGTACATATTCCAATCAAAAATTATAGAAGATATATAAAAACTCATTTAGATGTTTGATAAATCATGTATAAAATGCGTTGTAAATTAACTTCGAAATTAATTTCGTTTTCAGATAACAATGTCGAGCGCAGCAGATTTTATATAGTACTTTAAAATAAACATATACCGTTACATTATACTGTGGGATAATCACCGTGTATAACGCTTCATAAGCGTTACATTATGGTGATGCTGTTGAAGGTCATCCAACCAATAAACCATAGAGAATTGTGTGAATGTTAAAAAATCATCCACATATTGCTTTCATTATCGTTTTTAGACTACAATGTAAGTAAAATACTAAAAATGTTTAACTTAAACCTACATACAGCAATAAAAATTTAGATGTTTAGTACGTTAAACTTTGCATTCTAAAAAACATAACGTTTTTGTTTGCACTTATCTAAGTACTTACCTACTACACAGGTTTTAATACACACACACTGGATTGAACAACGTAATTTTAATAAATTCGTTAAAAGTAAAACGCTAATTGCACCTACTTCTGATAAGCACGAATTGACAATTTCGACAATGATGTGATCCGAGACTGATGACCGAGCAAGGAAGAATTCGCTGTGAGGGCTAGTGATTTAGCATTGTAAGATAAGCGTTGTAATCGCTGTAATCGCGAAAGAAAATATCACTCTTAAAAATAATAATTTTAAGACTATTAATTTGTTTTTAATTTTCTGTTTTGCGCAAAAATGTAATTAAATATATTTTCTGTTTATTTAATTTCTTGATAATGCATTAAAGTATTTGGTATCATAAATACTTCAATTGAATGTTACTTTTTGCACAATTATTCTTTGCTAACAAACAAAAAGTTGTTTTTATATGTTTTCCTCATGTGACTAAAAAGTAGTAAAACAAAGTGAGATTTTAGACGTCCATTAGAAATAACTTTTGCTGAATTTATTTTATGTAAAATTTATAAAACTCTAATAAAGATACAAGATTTTCGCAACTTTAGAAGTAGTCTAAATTATGTAAATTTAAGGTCTAAATAAAATTAATACCACAATAGACGTCTATTACCTATCAACTTTTTTATTTAGACGTTCGTAGATGGTTTTAGACGTCTATTAAATTACATTTAGATGGGTATGTGTTGTTTGGGTTATTTGTTTATCCTATAAAATATAAAACTTTAATACGTTTAAAACAAATAAAATTAATTTGTAAATCTTTAATTATTTAAAACTGTTTCTGTAAAACTTTATTTTGTTACTAAAAATGTCATGCTAATATTTAGATTTTTTAGTTTAATAAAGTATTTCTTTCAAATTTTAAGTTTACCGTTTATAGTTCTGTACTTTTTGTTTTTGTTAGTTACACTGGTTATGCAGCACACAATACATTTATGTGTAACCAACAATGCACATTTCAATTAAGCGTTCAAATACTTTTTTGGGATTGTACCTTACAAGTTACTATCGCGACATCTCCTTTCCAACTTTCTGTTTGCTGAGTTGAGCTGTAAAAGTATGTGGAAATTTAGTTTGTTTTTCTAAAACAAACTATGTACAAAATATTTAATTTATTTACATGAGTACATAACACAAAATATGTTATTCTTTTTACTTAGTGTTATACTTATTATAGTAAAAAAAAATCGCAGTATTTACAAAAATTTTATTGATAGTATATGATTGAAAATGTATATAGAATATTGTAAATTAAATTTTTCAAAAGAAAACTTACTCTAGGTGACATTTATATTTAAACTTATTTTAAGTATTCCAAAAAACATATTTAGTATTTATGTTGTTACACCGACTGTATTGTATAACATTAAGAAAAAGCTTTCTAGACGAATATTATTATCTATGTCAGAAATAAACAGATAAAATTTAGTTTGTCATTCTTGCGAAAACCAAGCGCGTATAATTAAACATTTGTGATAAGACACGAAAATGTATGTCAACAGATTAAAGTAGACTAAAGTTTAGACATATAAAATGTGCGAAAATTATAAATAGTTAAATTTTACTGTATTCATTTATAGTACTTTAAAATTATAACCCATTAATTATAAAACAAAACCAAACTTGAAACAATTAACACTCAAGTTAAACTATACGCACAAATTATTTAAAAATAAGTAATATTCACAAAAATGTAATTTTAGCAATTCTTACTTGCTATATTTAGTTAATGTGCTAAAGAAATGATTATATGCTATCTGCACGCAAATTAAGTTATTTAATATTTTCTAAGTGTAAGTTTTAATAGCTTAAAAGTGGTAATGTGCAAATTATTGTTAAATTAGTTTATTTCATCAGCAGAAAAACATAAAATTGCAATTTTTAGCTTTTGAACACTTATTCAAATTATTTTATTAAACACAATTTATAGAATACATAAAAAATATATTAATTATTATTATTAACATTTATTTATCGATTTTTAAAAAGTATATACTTTGTAGAACACAAATAACATTTTCAGATCGTTTTAAGTTTAGGATGTTTTTAAATTCTGGAGATTGCAAAACGTGATCAATTTCTTTTAAAATTTCATCACTATGTTATTCAAACATAATGCAACATTTGATCAAAATCGGCTTAAAATTTGACAAATCACACATTTCGTCTTCACAACGTCTTTTCTATATTCACACATTTTATATAAACAAAATACATAAAAGCAATTATATTGCAACTTATTTGAAATATTTTATTATTTACAAATACTGTTAATAATAATAAATTAAATTTTGAAAATAAAAAATAAATATATTTTTACTAACTTGCCACACTAAGAAAATAATGAACTAAATTTAAGCAAAATTGTTTAAAAATGCATATTTAAAAGATATAAAATGGTTACTTAAGTAACTGAAACTAAAATTGTAAACGCTTAACTAAATACAATTAGTCTACAGTCAACATATATATCGTATTTTAAACAAAAGCACTAATAACAGTGCATGCTGCTTTTTGGAATCACGGATAATGTTATCAGTCGGGTATTGTTATCACGGCCAGACTATGCTACTTTATAGAAAAAACATCATAATTTCGGTTTATGTTATTAATTTTCTTTTTAGGTTTGATTCTATACATGAACAATAACCTATCTGGCATTAATTTTTAGCTAAATTTTACAGTACGTTTGTATAGTGAATCATAAATTCAATCATTGTACTCTAAAAATACCCGTTTTTCATGTTTAGCTTTATTTTTGCTGTAAATACGTTCTTAAAATAACAAGTTGATTTCACTACGTTTTATGTGACATCATTTTGTATTTATTTTTATTTTTAGTGTCAGCTAATTACTCAAAAGAAATGCGTAGTTCTTAGAACAGTAAACATCATATTGTTTATGATTATAAGCGACTTTCGGCTTAGACCGCGTCGTAGTTAAACACACAGACTTAGGCTTGGTTCTAGTCTCTTCTTGAAAACCAAAACAAGAAGTAGAACTTGGCCTTTGCCATATTGTCGTTCGTGAACCCACCACCACTCTGAAGATGCAAGCTGCAATGCCTTGCGAAACGTCAGTTTGTTTAGGTTCACGAACGACAATACGGCAAACGCCAAGTTCTACTTCTTGTTTTGGTTCTCAAGAAGAGACTAGAACCAAGCCTAAGTCTGGGTGTTTAAGTACGACGCGGTCTAAGCCGAAAGTCGCTTATAATCATAAACATAGCAACCGCGAAAACTTAAGATTTTATATCATATTGTTTTTAATTTTTTTTTGTTACATCAACAAACTATTTAATAGAACAGGCTGCAATTTTTGATTTATTTGGCTCAAAACTTTTTTTAAATTTTTTGCTTTTGTTGATGCTATAATTTCATCTTCTAAGTTAATAATCTGCTAATCAGATACTCACTGTATGTATATTTTGTTTTTTACTGCTAAACAATAAACATTTATTCGTTTTTTGTTTTGAATATCGGATATTATCATTCAGTTATTGTATTCAAGAACCCCAAGTCCCAATGTGATTCTATTAAGCGGCGTGCACTGTATTAAAATACCAATAATTATTAAGAATATCAGTAAAATTGCTCACAGTACAACTAAATTATAAACATATTAATCAACAGTTATAATACTAAATTGAAGGTTAAATTATGTCGATTATTGTTGTAGTACTCGCACGTTTAAATTTGCGAGTGCATAGTATATCAAAAGAAAAGCAAACTCAGTAGAAAAAACAAAGGTTACAAGCAAAAGAATTTTTAACATGACTATTTCCTCTAAATTAAATAAAATATTGAAAGAGATAAAGAATAAAAACCAACTGGCATGAATAGAATATCTGATACAAAAATTAAACAGTAGCTGTTACAGTTCTGTAACTTTTGTTAACATAGAGCCTTTGTAATAAAATATAAACAAAGCCGTAGCATTACCAAAACAATGAAAATATCTTAAAGACTTTAAAAAGCACAGACTAATATCTCTGCTATGTCACGCACACAAACTATATAAACAAATAATTATAAACCATATTAAAAACCAAGTTAAAAAATCACTTATCGCAAAACAAACAAACAACAAAATGGTTTTAAACCTCAAAAAATGTACACAGAGCAAGTGTTATACCGTGTCGACATATTAACAACGGCTTTAAACAATAACATTACTGTAAACATTTTTATGAATTTAACGAAAATACCAAACACTTCTTTACGTAGACGACTTGGCAACCACAGCACAACACACAAACTTTGATGCCGTATAAACTCATAAACACATTCAAAAACTTCGAGAATATTTACTAAACTAACTAAATTTAAACCCAAAAAACAAATATGTAGATTTCCTCGTTTAATAAAAAGCCACACCACAGAAATATAATGTTAGCATACATTTATTATTAAATCTGTCAAATTTGACATTAACTTTAATATTGTGTTCTTTCAATTTTAACTAAGTTTCAAGATTTTTTAAATAACTTTTCCATCTGTTCCATGCGTTTTAATATAATAATTGACTTTTATGTAGATTTCTATTTTTAATTTTGCCACACTAGAGCTTTTTTCGCCCATTACGTAACTACACCAACAAAGAGATATTGATGTTTGCGATGTTAGCAGCACAAAAAAATGTTTTTATTTTCAATCTAAACATGCATTGACACATTTTGCCATTTTATTTTCTTGTAGAAGCCAGCAAGCCGAAGGTCGATAAACTCTTGAAATTCAACTTTAACAGTAATCTCAGAATTGAATTCTATGCTTATCAAAAGATTATTCAATTTTTAAAAAATGGTTGTAAGTGAGGGCTAAAACGAGCAAACATGGTGGATGACGGTGAGCTTTTAATCGCAACTACTGTAGCTTGGCTACGATGACTTATGCCGTGTGTGGTCGAGCGTTGTCTTGCGACATTGCCCAATCTTGACTGCTTAATTGCCAATTGTCTCAACTCAGGCGGTACCCACTTGCCTATTTCAGGCAAATGAGTTTTCAAAATTTTTTTGTTAGTCTTTTTATTGTTTTTTTGGTTACACCAAACATTAACGACTAACGAATTGCACTTTGTAACGAAACGAACATAAAGTCTACCATTTTAAACAAATTGAAAACAAATTTTAAAATGGTGCATGGACTTTACCCCCATCCTCGTATATCTCACCAGCGCCAAGACAATCCTCGTTCTAAAACCGGCATTAAAAGAAGTGTGTGTAAAAGTGGCTAGAGGTTGTATTTTTTCTCAAAAAATTATGTCAATGTGCTACTGCTAGTACAATTGGCTGCGCTTTCTCAGGCTTAAAAAACGATGATTTTCGCAAAATTTGAAAAACAACATATAATTCTAAAAGCCTTCTTGACTGTTTTACGAACTTGACAAATACGATAATTAAAAATCCTCTGCAAAGATGTTCTCCGAAAATAACCTGAAAAAAGTTTCATCATATTTTCACTTAATGCGAAAGCATTATCGCCAATGAAAAATAATGGAATATTCTTTTGCCTTGTTTTCAAGATAATCGGTTTTGAAAGGTTTCATTAATATACTGTCTTTAAAAACACCTCCATCTGAAATTTCCTGGCAACCAGCATCAAGATATAATACATTGTATTTAACATCCGCCAAAGCAAATAGTACTATGCCGAACGTGGACGTATAGTTTATAAATTCAGAACCACTCAGCATTGATCTCTGAATTGCGACGTGTTTCCCGTCTAGGGCACCTAGGCAATGTGGAAAATTCCAGTTTCTTTCATATTGTCTTGCAACTTCAGTTTATTCTATCGCAGTTAAAAGTATTTATAAGCAATAAACACATATACACTATAATTCGGGTTAGGTTAAAAAAAACTTAAGTTTAACAATTTAGCCAACAGTTTATGGTTTTTTTTTACTAAATGACTTAAAAGACTCTATACTTTATTTTAATAAAATAATTTTTGTTTATTAACGATAAGTAAGTTTGCTTTAATTATAGATGATATGGCCTTCCAAAAATTCATAAACTAAACAATCCTATTAGACCTATTGTTTCTTTTTATAACACTGCTGTTTCTAAAATTTCATCTTGGTTATTTTATTTACTATAAAAGATATGTTGAGGATATTTTGGTTGTATTAAAAGGTAATAATTATGACTTAGACCTTTGTTTTAATATTCTAAATTCATTACATCCTAACAAATAAATTCACTTTTGAAAAAGAATCTAATAGCGTTCTTCATTTTCTAGACTTATTTTTAAATACAGTTAATAATTCTGTCAACATTGGTATTCATCGTAAAATACTACTACTGATCATGTCATTCCTTTTACTTATTTTCATTCTTTTTTACACAAAATGTCATCTTTTAGATTCTTTTATCTAAATTTAATTTAAAATCTTGACTTGTCAATAGTAAAGATAAAGTTGATGTTCTGAATAAATCTGGTGTTTACAAATTAAATTGTGGTAGTTGTAGCTCTTTTTATATTGGACAAACCGGCCGTAAATAAAAGTCTAAAGTTAAATTTTTCGGAAATAAAAGATATTGTTAAACATAAAAACTTAGAACCAGATGCATGTTTAAATTAAATTGTTAATTTTGAAAATTATTTTCCATTTCTTAAATAACATTTTTGTTTCTATTTAAACTATTTTTATTTTTATTTAATTTTCTTGTTAATAATATTATTATTTTAGATATCTTTCTCGTAAATAATTTTGTTTAATTTATATTGTCATTTTTACATAAACTGTTTAATTTTAATTTATTAATTTATTTATTGATTGTAAGTATTTTAAGAATTTTAAGGTTTAGATTTTACTATTAAGTTGATAATTTTAGAGGCCTGATGATGACCGTTAGGTAAAATGTAGTCGCAAATAATTAATAAATAAAAAAGAAATATATGGGAAAGGCATTAAATTATTTACAATTATAATTAAACATCCCATTTTGTTATTTTAATAGATAATACAATCTTAAAGATTTGTTTTTTTTCTGAATTTTGGTAATTGTTATCATTCGGTTATTGTTATCAAAAGTCCTCAGGTGATTCTATTAGGCGGTGTACACTGTATAAAGTAATTTAAACTATAAGATAACAAAAACTAATAAGACAGACTTTCTCAGAATTCTTCATAAAAATAACATAAACTTTAAAATAAATACTTGTTCAATGATATAAAATTAAAAGATTTAAATGTTGTAATAAAAAAAAATATTTATTATTTATTCAATATTAAAATTACTATTAAATTATATTAAAAAATTTAAATAATGAAACTTGAACCGCAATTAAATAAATTAAAATTACACTTTCACGCTGTATAAAAATTTTTACAAAACTATTAAGAACGTTGATTTTACTTAATAAGTCAAAAAATCAAACTGCATAAAGAAAAAGTATATTAAGTTATGGTATTTTTTTTTAAAAACATTATACTAACAGATCTTGCTAATATTACAAACGGAGATTTAGTTATTTTTGAGTTACTATAATCTCAATAAATTAACAAAAATGTTATAAAAACTATTTTGAATACCATTTAAATTGTGTAAAAAACGCTTAACATTCAAGAACTACAATAATTTACTTAAAAAACTAGGGTTTTAAAAATAATTTTTCTTTTTAGACGGCAAACTAGTTTTCTAAAATAAACAATTTTTTTAAATAAAATAAGAGTCGATTAAGTTTGACGTAAATATATACATACAAAACAATTACTAAAAATCTGTAACAATCTGAAAAACAAATTTATTGTTATATTTGAATGCAAGTTTCATTTTAGAACTAACAGGTTATACCGGAAGCACTAAATCAAACAATTACTGCTCATACCTTAAGTCTTAATGAGTTTGTTATGCTTGCACTGTTTATTTGTGTATTAAACATTACTCATTAGTCATTAATATACAATTGTATTTTTTTAATTTTAAAACTACTAATAATTTTTATTACTATATTAATTGTTAGCAGAAAAGGAAAGAATTAGTTTTATTTTAAGGAATTTATAAGTGTTATCACACTTATCACCAATAGTTGTTTTGGTAAAACACTATTGCGATATTAAACAAAAAAACATTTTGAAAAATAAGAACTGATTTAAACATTTACATTCACATCATCGCCGTGTTTTATCTAAATCGAGGAATATTTCATCATATATTTTATTCGTAATAGTAACTTTAACATCTTTCAACTTTTTTGGTACCACTATTTGTTTCTGCAAGTATCCAATTTTTATAATACAATAAAACGTGTCTTACATTTATTTATAAAACGTCCTTGTTTATTAAAATAATTTGTGACTTAAAATATAAATATTTGTTATTACATTACTTAGAAATGAAAGTATTTTTTATTTGTAAAATTATTTGATTCAATTTAAGTAAAAAAAATTCTATTTGAAACTGTAAAAATGTTTTCTACAGAAAATGTTTATATCTTTATAAATAAAGTGTACCATTTGGAAGAATATAACGTCATATTTGAGATTTTTTATTGTATTCTTAAACTGTCACACTAGTAATATGAACGTATTGTACCTGTAAAACTTTTAGTATTTCAGTATTTCATAACTGTAACGTGTAACAAAAACAGACGTGGATAAAAATATAATACTGGTTATATTACAAGTTTTAATGCTATTTTACCGTAATTGCGCTATTTAACTTATTTAAATGAAATAAATTGTTATTTAAATTAAACGTTTCCTATTTTATGTACAATTAAATATAAACATAATTTTGTCATTTTCTTCATATAACGATTCATGTATCAAAATTAAATACGAAATTTTACAAATTATTTATTTGGTTTTTCAAACAATGCCAATTACAGATTAAATTTTAACGAAACAAATATATTTAAAAATGGATAACAGTTAACTAAAATAGCAAAAAAGGCAAAAAAAGAACGATGAGAAGATGTATTGAAAGTGGTGTAAAAAACGTATTTAAATAAAATTAAACAAGTTAATAAGAACAAACAAAACGATTTTAATATAAAAATTAAACTTTTTACGAAAACAAATAACGCAAAAATAAATAACCTAAATTTACAGAATTGTATTAGTAACATCAATATTAAAACTTTGTATTTATTTTATGTCAATTTCTCAGCGTTTATACAACAAACTGTGTGTAACTATTATTTAATTCTTGACTTTTAGCCATTCATCTCTACTTAGAAAAACGGTTAGTATAATTTAAGTGCTTTAATTACATGCAATTTTAAATAACTTCATATCATTTACTACTTTAACTTTTTTAATATAATAATTTTAAGAAAAACTTAATATGAATGAGCTGGATCAGTTACAACAAACAAATATCAATTATTTACAACATTTTACTTTGCAACTAGTAAATAAAAGAAATCTATTTATGTCAAAACCTGAAAATTGTTAACAAAACAAATGTATTGAAATTCAATAGTATTGTTACAGAGATGAAGTTAACGGTGATTAAATGCTTTTGTTTATAATTACTTTTAGTATACTTAATGTTATTATTAAAGTCTAACAAATGTAATTATTTGTTAAATTCACCACTATCTGATTTGCAATTAGTTGATATCTTGGATACATATGACAACATTATTTAAGTACTGACAGAATACCCATTGTTGATAAGTCGTAAAAAAACAAAACAGTTTTTTACTGGTATTTGTTATAATAATTTTTGAAGTTGCATTTAGGTTAACCAGTTTTATTTATTAGGTTTTACAAAACGTTTCTTTCTCTTTCTAAACTAAAATAAATTTGTGGCATCTCAAAATTTTGTTTTTAATTTCTAAATTTAAAAAATCTCAATGTTTTTGTTTTTCTAGCCAAGAACCAAGGTAACAATACTGTTTCAAATCAAGTCGATTACCTTAAAAAAATCTATTTTATTTTTTAGAAAAGACATACGTTTTTCATGTCAGTAATGCTGTTTTAAAAAAAAACAACAACAAACAAAACTCTAGTACTTGTTGATACAAGACATTTTATAACATTCTTTAAAAGATTTTCCTTGGAATACTCGTTGTTAAAACGTAAAATTTGGTTAAAACTCAAATGTCTAATTTGTCATTAAATTTACAACGTTTCTACTTTAGACTTCAATACTTCTAGTTTGTATTTCTACTCTATTTCATAAAGTGAAAAGTTATATTGAAAATTTTTTTTTATAAACACGATATTAAACCCATGTTTACTCAAAAGCAGAAATGGTTAATCTATATCTAGTTCTAGATTTTTATCTTCTTTAGGAGGAGCAATAAAAACCACTCTAAACTGTTTTTATGGCTACGTTTCGTGTCTCTAGTGTGCACTTCTTCAGGCCACTGAAAATTTATTTACGGTAAGTGAACAACATTACACAACGTATATAACAACTAACTGAATTTGTTAACAAAACAAAACGTAGCCATAAAAACAGTTTAGAGTGGTTTTTATTGCCCCTCCTAAAGAAGATAAAAATCTAGAACTAAATACAACTTGACCAACAGGAGGATAAACTACTTTACTATTAATCTATATCGTACACTAACTATTCAACTATTTTTTTTACAGTTTTTGATTTTGCGTTTAGGCCTGGTTTTGTAGTAAACTCTCAATTAATTAACGATGTAGTTTTAGTAGCATATTGCTCCAGTTAATTTCATTATTAACTTTGAACAGGGAATTTTTAACGGTATTTTTGTTATCGCTCGATTCATACTAAAAAATACATTTAATTTCGCATGCAAAAATTTAAAAAACTTAACTTATTTGTAGATTACTTTCTGTATTACTTTGAGTTTCTAAGTTATCTTTTAATTTGAACATATCAGAATAGTATATTAAATCACAAGTTACAGAATAAACGCGCTTCAATCACGAGACCGGGATTCATACACGATCCGCGAAGCGACGAGTTTATGAAACGGAAGAGTAATTGCAACGTATTCTACGACGTATCTATTTTCATTCAATTTTAATATTTTTTGTATAATTTTAGTTTTAAAATAACATTGAAAAACGTTTGTATTTTATTGAATTGGCAACACTTACACCTTGACGTATTGAAATTTATGTGTAAACCTAAAATCTCATACGAAATTATTTCTTTATACCTTTATAAGTAAATATCTTTAAATTAATAGGACGTCTTTATTTTATTTTGGCAGCAACGTTTAAATTTCAATTGTTCAGTTACAATAACTTTGATTTCTTTTTCATGTAACGTCAACTTACGATGCAGAGATACCAACTTTAAGAAAACTAACCTTATTAAAATTCGTGTATGAATTTGATAATTCTTACACTGATTTTAGTGTAAGAATTGCCAACTTATGTCAAAATAGAGAATAGTATATTAAAATATAAGTTGCAGAAGGCAAAATATTCAAACACGCATTCAGGTTTCTGCAGAATGGATAAGTGTTTGAATAGCCTTCTGCAACGAATGTTTTATACTATTTTCTCTATTTCGGTCGATATTTACATTATTTATTAAATTTAAAATGTCCATTATTTTTCAGCAGGGAAATTTTTATTAGAATGTTTGTGTTGGCAACGGTGATACATATTTGACTAGACATATTTGACACATTTACCTAGTTTTCTGCTGTCATTGGGTGTCAATTTGAAATCAGGATGTAAAACTTAGAAAATAAAAGTTACCAAAAATCGTAAAAGAATAGACTTCATTCTAACACTAAAATGCGTGCGTGAAAGAGTAATTTTAAAACCGAAATAGAGGAAAAAAATTTTTGATCTATAAATTTTTTATCAGATTTTTTCAGCCACTTCATATTTTTTTTTCTATTCAACTGTTTTGAGAGATCCAATTTAATCATTGTCACGCTTCATTATTTATACAAATACTATTATGCACAAAATTTAGTTAAAAAAAATTACTGATTGTACTGAACGTCAATCAGTATGATCAATAAATTGAAGTAGAATACCTTTTATTTTAGTTGAAAAAAGTCCCAAAACGGGAAAAAATATAAACTGCAGACGCCCATTTTCACCTGCAATGCTTAAGGTATATAAATCAAATAACAGAAGTCTAACAACGACTATACTTACTGCAACGGTAATATAAAAAAAAATAAAAGAAAAATCAAATAACGAAATATATAACAACTAATGTTTTTCAAACAATACCACAGTTACGTAGATTTAACCGTAATGTAGTGCAGTTGGCAGCTCAAAATATTTCGGCGAAAGAATTACTGGTGATACTCATTGTGCTAATCATAAAATAATTAAAAGAACGCTAAAACGGCGAAAAAAATATTAACTACAAATCTCATTTAATTTTGTCGAACACTGAAAGAAAACAAGTTGCAAAACACAGTTTATAACAACAAATATATTTATATTCAACAAGAGATAGAAATTAAAAAACGACAATAAATAAACAGAGATGAGGGATTTATCAGCAAATATCACAATTAATAACAATAATGATGCAAGCCTTTTAAATCAAGCAACACTTCGTACAGCTAATTCTATGTAATGATAAGATGCATTACATATAATTTAGTTTTAACATAGTTATAAAATCTAAAGTGTTAAACAGCCAATAACGTAATTTACGACTACTTCTTTTACATGCAGTAACAAAGCAAATTGATAATCGACAATTATATAGTACTAAAAACTTACCCCACGAAAGTTCCTTGTAACAAGTAGTAATGTTTACTACTTCCTATTATTTTAGTGACGAGACGTACGTAGTACGCAACCTTACAAATGCTGTGTCTATATCTGGCCTTACTTACATGCAATTGATGAAAGAAACTTTAATAGTAAAACGTCAACATATTCAAGACAAACTGCGTTACAGATGATTTAAAAGTTACAACTAAAAATAAAATTAATTAGTATGATCTACACTTTGATTAAATAGAACAAGTGAAAAAGTTTCTCTAGTTGCTTTTTTACTGAAGATGTGTTTTTAGATTAAATGGTAATCGATGCAATTGTAGAATGATTTATTTTTTAAATAATTTTCTTAAAGTTATGGTGCTGTATAGATGAAAAAAGAACAGTTTCTTTTATACACAAAAATCTAAAGTATAATGTTTTGTAAAACCAAGCTTTTCTGTGTTTGATGATAGCAGTGACTATTAGTTCGGTTTGTTATAATGCAATATGAGACTAAAAACGAATTAGTTTTTGAATATACAGGCTAAATCTAAAAACACCTCTTTTAGTTTGATTTTTAATCTGTAAATGGTTATAGAGGTGGAAACGTTGAAAACGAAAGAACATTAGTGTTCTTCTACTGCTAAAGAGTCCCAAAAACAGCAAAACTGCAGTCCAGTGGTTCACTCTAGTGACATATTAACATATGCATTAACATTGTTTACTTTACAATGTTATACGTGGCAGTCGTATCATTTTTTAAAGTGACTGTATTACCAGTTGTGGTCTAACTCAAAATTTGATAATGTATAGCTATATATATTCTTTTTCCTTTAATAAAAAATTTAAAAGTTTTGTTAGATTTATTTATTACGTAACTAGAGATTTTTTAGCTACAGCATTTATAAGAAAAATGTGTAACATGAAACCGTCGTTTAAAGTTGTTCGATTACTTTTGTGAAAGACCCGGTACTTGTATTGACATTAGTCATTTCATGTACTTTGGAATTGTTCTATTAATTTTAGATTAATTTTGATAACTTATTTTATGTATTTAAATTCAACTTTATAATTCAAAGTTGTGGATAAAATTTTGAATTTATTTATTACAAATTATTACGCTGTTGAATCATTTGTATTCTGTGTAGACTTGACATTTTCTTTGTTCGATTAAAATTCCAGTGGTAATATATGTTTCCCTTCCGAGATATATGTAATTGTAATTAATAATGTTTTAGCAGTTTGTTTATTTTAAGTTTGCCTAAAAGTTCTTTGTTTTAGGTACATTTTCGGTGCAGTCGTGCTTAGATTGTTTGTGATAGTTTTATTAAATTGCGTGGGAATGAAATCATTCTTTTAATTTATTAGACAGTTTTATGATCCTAGTCTCAACAACTAATTTTTATGACCATAGTAAAATACAATATTTTGTCAATTTGACATATCTACGCAGGAACAAACAACGTGGCCCACACTACTTTTGTGACATAATTAAATCTGTTTGCATCCTCTTTGCACTTCTTGGTGGTATGGTTTTCTTTCAGGAAGTTTTGAACACAACCATTGTGGAAATGGTAGTCGAATAAGTTGATATATATAAGTGATTTTGGTGATAGAGGAAAGTTAGTTGTTTGGCAGTCGTCAAAATGTCTTAAAGAAAAATAGTTAATTAGTTGGTTTTGGGGTGGTAAACTCATCCCCTTTAGATGAAGTAACGCCGCGAATGGAATATGCAGAAAACGTGAATTTTTAGTGCAGTTAGTAGAGTTTTGTTTTTCCTAATTCGTAAAATCTACGGCTTTTAAGAGAATGTCACGCGCTTTCAGTTTTATTTTACGTAATGTAGAACCGTGTTCGTCAAGTGGTACGACGAGGTTATATCTTCGGCAGGATTAACCACAAGTTTTTCCTGGATTTATGACGACGACGATTTAAGGTATTTATTTTTTACTAATTACTTAAAGTTTGTAAATTTTATTTACGCGTCTAAATGTTTCAAATGCTTTGGTTTTTAAGAAAAATGAGTGTTGCCAATTAACGATTTTATCGATAATACAATAACTAAATGGTAATTGTTCGTATTTATGAAAACTATATGTGACTAAATATTTGTTAAAAAGAAAATTTATGTTTGAAGCGGAAAATTGACTAATTTCGTAATTTACTATTAAGTTTGTCATTCCTGATTTTAAAATCGATGAATTTATTAGGTTTTGTATTGAATTGATATTTATTTAATACGCACACGGCCGTGTTTTGCTTAATTAAGACTTTCTATTGTTTTTTTATGATAATTTTACTTTAGTTCCATTTCTTGAAAAATTTTGTCTGTTTTGATACGATTATTCAATTTACTTTCATTTTTGACTTCCATGTTTACTTTATTTTTTTATGCGTTAAATTATTTTAAAAAGTATTTACACTATTCTAAAGTTCTAGCTCTGAACACTAAAAAAAAGTGCTAATACAGTCTGTTTATGTTAACAACTTAATTTATACAAACGAATTTAAAATAATTATTAATTGCAACATTTGATTTATATTACTCGTAAGGATGTTATTGAAAATCTTATGGATTATGTTGAAATAGCTTAGAATTTCAGTTCAAATTTAAACATAAATTTTTTTGGCATTTAATTGCTTTTAAACTGCGGATGCGTTTATAAAAAATTTTTCAAAAAAAAAACCTTTTGTCCTATGTTTTTTAAAGCAGCGCACAATAGAGAAGATTCACTGTTACGGAAATAAAAAAGTAAGTATATTTTCTGGTAACCTATAAGATGCGTATGTATGCTATACATAAAAAACACCCACCAAATATTTATAATTGGAAATATAAGTAAATAAATTATTGCTATTTTTGAATTATTCCGAGCACATAACGAAGTCTGCCGAAGTGAGTGTGACGTCACCACATCCTTCGAACAATATTATAGTATTATGATAGCCTGGTTTTATAGTAATTTTCTTGATTTTCTTGTTATTTTATGTGGTTTTATTGAGTTTTTAGTATAGATTTTCTGCTTGTAGTTGATGTGAGTACGTAGTGTTGTTGATAAATTAAGCTTTTTTCTGTAAAACGTAGTAGTAGCAAAATAGTTTGTATTGAACAACCTTAGTTTTTGCCTTAGTTGTACTAATAGTATAGTAAGAATTTTAATAGCTTTTACAATAAATACCTATAGTTCTAGTTTTAATAAGTAATTGAATTTAATCATTAGTTAAATAGTTTACGTAGGATATAATACTTTTTCGTTTAGCAGTAGTGGTAGTTATTGAATTTCTAACATTTTTAGTAATAATACTAACTGTATTAATTAGTGTGTTTATAAGTAGATGTTACTAACAATATCACATTTTGTGTAAAAATTAATTTTTTTGTTCAATAAAGGTGTTGTTGTTTCTTCTTCATATTTATGCAAATAGAGCGTTATACTTAAAACATAAAATTTATTTATTAGCAACTTTTAGAAAGAGAGACAAACGTCTTATTTAGATTTTTTGTGGTGCTGATATACAAGACAGTAGTTGTAGCTTTTCGAAGAAGAAGGTTTCATGCTAATAAATTTGTTAGTAATAAATTTAAAGTGCCTAACATTGAAGAAAATTTCAATTGCTTGTATATTGCACAGAGAAAAATCAATTTTTGCACAAAATGTGATATTGTTAGTAGCAACTACTTATAAACACACTAATTAATACAGTTAGTATTATTACTAAAAATGTTAGAAATTCAATAACTACCACTACTGCTAAACGATAAAGTATGATGTCCTACATAAACTAATTAACTAAATGATTAGATTCAATTACTCATTAAAACCAAAACTATAGGTATTTATTGTAAAAGGTATTAAAATTATAACTCTACTATTAGTGCAACTAAAGCATTTTATACAAACTGTTTTGCTACTATTACGATTTTACAGAAGAAAATTACGTTATCAACAACACCACGTACTCACAACAACTACAAGCTGAAAATCTATACTAAAAACTCAATAAAACCACATAAAATAACAAGAAAAACAAGAAAATTAATATAAAACCAGGCTATCATAATACTATAATATTGTTCGAAGGATGTGGTGACGTCACACTCACTTCGGCAGGCTTCGTTATGTGCTCGGAATAATTCAAAAATCGTCAACTTTAATAATGTTTTTCTTCGTTAATTAATTACGGATCTACTTTTAATTACTATTATTGTAAACGTCAGTTATGATATAATGGATATACACTATTTTCTAAAAATCGAATTTTAGTCCATTCTATTCGAACAATCAAAGCTACCTATAATTTATATTTAAGAATTTTCCTGTTTCGCTTTTTAGCATTCATGTTTAATGTGAACAATTATTCTTTTAGAAATACTAATTTTTTTCACACACGAAAAAATCTTTAATTTCTAAAGTTAGTGCAAAACGTTAAGTACTTTTAAGACGTTTGAAATTATTTTGATTAAAACATTTCATGAAATGTCTTGGATAAGTAATTACCCATTCCGGTTACAATTAAAGCCTAATGATAAATTATTAAATAACTCATTTATATAATGATGCTACTAAAAGGATTATAAATTGATTTTAATTAAAGGTACATTTTTGTGCAACGTTCTAGAAATCACTAAGCACTGTTAAATTTAGCGAAATATAATTTTATTGCTCACTCTAAAACAAAGATAAAATTTGGATAACTGATTACGACAGTTCTTTTGTTGTTTTGTAATTAAATATTTTATGAGATGAACACAATTGGTTTTAAGGAAAGTTTTGCATAATTGTGGAATAATTTAAACAAATAAAAATAAAAAATTTAGAACGTTACACAATAGCAAATGGTATAACAACAACAAAATTATTTCATATGATTAATGCTTTTTAAGTTTGCTCAAATTATTTAATTCAATTCAGATTCTGGAATGCAACAACTGTATAAAGAAACAGACGGATGCATTGCAAAAAATTTCACAAAATACCTTGTTACCTCTTTGTGTTAAATCTATCAATTTATTTTTGCGAGAGTCCCGGTATTCACACACGTATCATAAATGTTAGTTTTTAACACGATTAGTTGATTCGTAGAAAATTACAAGTTTATGATGGATTTTAAAGTTTGTCCGTAAAAAATTGTCAAGATTTGAAATTTCAATGTTTTGTGTTTACGTTTAACTTTTTTAATAATATAATATTTTTCTACTCTTAACCTTAATTTTAAGACGTTTATTAGACTTTGAGCTTAAAAAATTAAGGAGTTTGTGGTATTTGTGGTAAGAATTTTTTTTATGTTGCTAGAACAGGTATAATCGTACGTTTAGAACTACCCTATTTATGTTAAATTTGTTATGGAATGGACTTTATACGCCATTATTTTGTTTCCCGTGGAGTTGCATGGTTTAAGTAATACTGATAAAAAAGAAATTCTTAAGCAGAGTTGCGTTACTGCGGTGTTGCATTTTAGACTAATAAAACATAAAAATTTTTTTCCTTCTGCAAAAGCTTAGTATTTAGATTTGTCACATCTACCGTCCGCTGAATGGTCATCAGCTTTGAAGTTTTTTTACCGAAAGTTAGCTGCCAAAAGTTCAGTCAAAATATTTATAGTCTAACGTTTACTGCAAGTGCGACAAAAAAACTAAAATATTTTCAAATTTGTTTAGTTAATAATGTTTAAATTTTAGTATTAATTTTAACATACGAAAACTTATTTTTAACGGTAAAATGTGGCGCTTACATCTAGACACCCTTATCCCAACCTTACCTGCACGTGGTACCTCCTGGTAGATAACAGACTAGGCTCTGGGCACCCAACATCGGAAGGTATAACCTGATACTAGTTGTTCCGAGGTAATGAGCCTTTTGTGACAAATCTATTCACTCGCATAAGGTATAGATAGATTCAGAGAACAAACAACCGCCTCGAATATAAACGAAAAACTGAAAAACGAACTTGGTTAGAGTCAAAGATTAGAATGAGAACATGAAATGTGAATGGTATAAATAGAGAGGAAGTAGAAATAATAAAGGAAATAGTCAAATATAATGTGGAGATACTGGGTATAAGTAGAATTAGGAAAACACACAATTAAAGCTAACTACTAGAACAAGGTTACTAAATAATGTACTCAGAATCAGTAGGACAAGATATAGAATGCGTAAAAATAATACTAAGTACACAGCTGGTCAAGCAAGTAAAACAATTAAAAGCAGTAAATCCAAGGGTATAATATATACTTCTAAAACTGCAAGAAGAAATAACTATAATACACATCTACGCTCCCACACAAAATGTCCATAGAAAAAGACAAAAAGACACTCTATGAAAAACTCTAAGTACAATTAGATAAAAAGAGTAAAAGAAGCAGACACATACTAATAAATAGAGATTAGAATGTTAGGACAGAAAAAGGACAACATTAAGATAATAGGTAAATATGGAAGAATATTTACCATAAATAATAACGGAAAGATAACAGGCTTTTGGATTTTTTATCAAATGTTCATTAAAAACAACCACTTCAATTATAAGATAATACACAAAGGAGGAATTTGGAAAAAAAATAGAGACAAAATTCAACAAAAACAGGAAAATAAAGCTTTTTAAAGTTAAAGTTAAAATAGAAAGCAAGTATAGAGTATAAGAAACAAGAAAGGCTTCGTAGAAACAGAAGAAGAAAGAATCTTAGAGGTATAGAGGTAGTAGTATAACAAAATATTTAAAGAAGATTGCTGGCAGAGAGAAAAGAAAAAAGTTTAGGAAAAAGAAAAAAAAGAACAAATGTACATAGAAGCCGTAGAACATAAAACAAAAGATAGAGATGGCATAATCTAAGAAATGGCAAAGAATGGTAGAGATCAAATATTAAAATGAATAAGAGAGATATGTCAACTAACATGGAAAGAAGAAAAAATACTAGATAATTAGGAAGAATATTTAGTAGTTTTTATACACAAAAAAGGAGAAACAAATGATTGTGTGATTCCGGCCGAGTAAACGAATGGCCGTCATTTTTACTTTGACATCGTTCACTACATAACCTATGCCTGCCTGAATTAAAAATAAATTTTTTAAAACATCTACGTGTTGTGGCACGATGTATATTAAAATATCTATAATTAATTAATTTATTCAACGCAGAGTAAGTGTCTTCTATTCGTTTTTTTTGGATTAAATATAATTTCCATGTCTTTTCCTCAGCGCCATGTGCTACCTCCCAAATCTGGTCTTCCTTGTCTGTACAAGTTTAAAATCTACGATGCAAAAGTTCTAATAGAAAGCATTGGACTTACAAACTCTGGCGATACAAGGGCAGATACAATAGATATTTCAATTCGGAGGCAATTGACGTTTAAATAATACCACCTTGGACAAAAGTGTATACCCAGCAAACAAATAAATAGTGCAGACATAAAACATCGCAAAATAATTTTTCCATATTATAAATTGAAGTATATTTATGATTATAAGCGACTTTCGGCTTAGACCACGTCGTATTTAAACACCCAGACTTAGGCTTGGTCCTAGTCTTTCATTGAGAGCCAAAACAAGAAGTAGAACTTGGCTTTTACCGTATTGTCGTTTGTGAATTTAAACAAACTGACGTTTCGCAAGACATTGCAGCTTGCATCTTTAGAGTGGAAAATGTCACTAACTCTGATTCGGAAATGAAATTGGCTGATTGAAATATTACTTTCTCTGGTGAAGATCCGTCTGTACTGATAGAGTTTTTTATTCGTATTGATGAGTTCTGTTTGTCTTGTGGAGTTTCTTTGCATCATCTTTTTCTTTCAGTTCTTGAATTATCTTGTAAAGCTCTTCTTGTGTTTAGAAGTAGACGTTTAATTTACGTTTGTGGAATGAGATTGCTGTGATGTTGAAAACTGAATTCCTGCCTTTAGATTATGATGAACGCTTAAAAGACACTATTCGTAACCGAGTGATAAATCCTAAGGAATCGATTGAGATGTACGTTACTACTATGAGATATCTTTTTATGCAATTGTTAGAACCGGTCTCGGTTTTATCAATTTCATTTTGCACTGGTGGATATTACGCCCTTTTCTCAATTGATTTCTTTAGGCAAACATTTGGAGTCCATTAAACTGTAGTAATATTTTTAGTTTTCTAACATCCGAAGAGAGTGACATACTTCTAGAACTATCTTTTTTTATGAGGACTGCTACTTCGGTTAATGCTGTTGCTGGTTCTTTTAATACTAGTTCACTTCTTTCTTCTATAATTACTCCTGAGTAATACTTGTATACAGTGTCGTTCAAAAACTAAAAAAATTGTACGTCCTGTTCGTTCTTTAGTTTCTCTTTTTCCAAATTTTTCTTCAGTTTCTAGGATTATTAGGCCTACTACCAATCCTTGGTACTTAGGTTTGGTTTCTAAAGTTTTTGTTTTTCTTTGTCGTTTCTCCCGTTAGTGTATTGTGAAAGGTCTTTTATGTAAACGTGTACGCATTTCTTTGTCTGACTCTTTTGTGTAGAAATTAGTTGTTCCTTCGGGCCAACGCAAACAACTAATCTACGATTACCATCTTCTATCTGTTCGTGAACACCGCAGTGTTAAGAATACGTTGGAATCTTTTTGGTATCATTTCTTCTGGCCTCATATGAGACCTAAGGTTGCGGAGTTTATACGTCACTGTTCTTGTTCAAACGCACAGCGGAGCAATCCTACTAGGCCATGTTACGTTTTGGCAGGTACGATGAAACCTTCCCACAGTGGTGGCGCTAGGAGACCTACTAGGCATCTACATAAGAATCGTACAATTTCTCTAGATGTGAAAACCGTTGCTATTGCTTTTGCATCTTCTTCTTCAATCGTTTCTAATTATTCTTTGCTGTTTCCTTCTTCCAATCGTTGTCTTCTTTTTCATCGGCGTCGTAAGTGCTAGTTCACTTTTTAGGCTTTTGACTTTAGACCTTTGCTATTCTTTGGATTCATATCTTTTGGTTTTAGCGGTTCGAGTCTTTGGATACGTCGTCAGTATCTTGTTGGTTGTAGCTTGGATGCTACCCAATTGTTCCTTTCATATTACCGTCACCAATATTCTTTTCTTTCATTAAGTTTGTAGTACATTTCTTTTGGTTTCTTTCTTTTCTATCTTACTTCAGGACAGACTACCTATCCGTATGTACATATCCGCTTAGTCGCCCTTTTTGGGTTTGGTACGTCGTGTATAGGATTCTTTTTTTGCTTTTTGATTTGGGTTTTTCTTTTCTTGAGTTTGCTATCCCGCTTGTCAGCATTAAAGTCTTGGAGTAAACTTTCCAGTTTGGGACAGCGATTGGTACGCATTCGTTCTATAGCTATAGCTCTTTCTTTTCTTTTTTTTTCTATTTTTTAATATTGGGTAGTTGGTTAGGCATTAGAGTAAGGTCACTTTGGGTCGGCTATTTAGGGAGAGGTAGTCGAGCTGTACAACTACATCTGTACTCTCTTTTCTCCTTCTGTCTTCCTGTTTTTTTCTTGCTTTCTTTTTCTCTTTTATTGCTTAAACACTTGATTCTTTTTCTTTTAAGTGTTCACTGTAACTATGCTTCTTCTTTCTTTCTTAGTTAGATGGGCACCGTAGGGTGGTCTCTCTTTTCGTTCTTTTACGGGGTGAAAAACGAATTAGGTATTAACATTTAGCCTTACCTTTCTCCGTCTTTCCCTTTCTCTTATCTTTTCTACTTTTCATTTCTTTATTTTGCGTCTAGGGCTTTTACATGTGCTAACCATTCTTCGTTTTTGGATTCTCTTTGTGGTTCGCCTCTTGAGCGGTTGGTTGGGCGTTTACTGGTTGGTCACTGGTCACTCCGTAGACGAAACAAAAGGGCTGTTTCTTCTACGGAGAGAAGAACAAATTAGACATTTACATCTTGTCTTATCTTTTTCCGCCTGACTCTTTTCTTCCATTCTGCTTTTCTTACTTTTGAATTTGTTCTTCTACTTTTTTTAGTAGTTTCTTTTCTACATGCCACATGTTCGTTCTCCTTTTTTGTTCCTTCTGAAAGTTCGCTTTTTGAGCAGTTGCTTAGGTTGTAGGATTAGGTCACTATTTCCATCTCATTACAGAGTGATAGTTGAACAAGGTAAAACATCTGGCTTCTTGTTTTCTCTGTCTTTTGCTGTCTTTCTCTTTTTTCTACCTTAAGGATATTTTTCTTGTCTCTTACTTCTCCTGAATTCTTCTATTTTTTGAATTGGGTTGGTTGTTTTGAAAGTTTCTTTTCTCTGGCTTGAGTCTTGTTTTTTTCTTAGATTCACTGCAATCTTTTCTCTTTCTTTTCCTTTTTTGTTAATTCTTTCTGTTGCTACATTGGGCTTAGTAAGTTATTTGTTTTGATGAAACTAGACAGACTACAACTCCGTTTTCTATTTTTTATTACTGTATTGGGTTACTTATTGTTTGTACCTTACCTTTTTGGTATGGCTTTATGCGCTTTGGAAATTAGTAAACCGTGTTGGTATTCATTTTTGTTCTTGGATCAAATTACTCTTGGTTTCTTGGAGATACCATTCGCTTCGTACGCTTCTGTTATAGTTTTGGTTGTCGGTATTATTAGGATTCTGGAAAATCTCTGTTTCTTCTGTATTTGTAGAAATTTGATGAGATTACACGAGGTTGGGTTCTTGGAATTAAGTTGGTTTTGGATTTTAGGGTTCTATCCTTGGCGTATGCTTAAATTTCTGTTTTCATTTTAGCTTTTGTTTTGTTATCCACGCCTTTATCTTGGGGAGGGAGGATTCTGTTACGTGCATAAACTTAAAAATGCAAAGAGATATGTCAACTAACATGGAAAGAGAAAAAAATACTAGATAATTGGAAAAATATTTAGAAGTATCTATACACAAAAGGGAGAAACAAATCGTTGTGGCAACTACAGGCTAATATACCTCTCCTTGATAGTACGATATATTGAAGAATAATGAAAAAAAATTAGGAGAAGTTGAAAAAAACTTAAGTAACAAGTCGTTTACAAGCTAAAAAAACAAACGGAAGATCATATCTTTGTACTATTAAAAATTACAGAAAAGAGATTAGAAATAAGAAACACTTTAAATCTAGCATTTATAGATATAAAATATTTATTTAAAATGGTATTCAATATTCAACTAATTGGCACACAACAAAAATCGGGGAAGTTTTAGAAAATAGAAAGAAGACAAAAAAATGGCAAAAAACAAAGGTTAGAAAATAAAATACCGCTAATATTGAAGGATACACAAGAAAACTGAACAATGAACCAAGACTAGATAATAAAAACACTTTAAGAATTTTATAAAAAGCTATACACCAAGAACGATGAAAAAAGTGAGTTTGGAAGACAAATTATATACGATAAAAGAACCCTTAAAACAGATAAAGATAAGCAAAACAGCTTGAAAAGACCGAGTACTTTCAGAAATGTTCAAAGGAGGTAAACAACCATTGATTAATGAGTTAAAAATAATATTCAATCAATGTTTAGAGAACGGAAGGTATCTGAGAAATTGGGATGCTAAAGTTTAGAACACTATGGTTTTTAAGTCCTATATCTTAACTATTTCAACTACTATCAGCAATAACGACTAACAGACTCACAAAAAATTGTACAGATACCAGTCAACAGTAGAAACGGGTTTCTGTAGTGCCTACAGTCCAAGATCATGTACAGATTGTACAAAAACTAATAGAAACGTCCAGAGGATACCATTTACTTTTGTGCTTTGCTTTTGTAGATCAATAAAAAAATGTTTGAATTAGTTAAACATTGAGCTATCAAATAATTAAATTTATCAAAACGTTATATGCAAAATAAAATTACTTAACATTACAATTGTCGAATTAGGTTTGAATACAATATTTTAAATAGCAGTTGTGTATATAGTAATCACGTTACTTGAAAAAGTTGCAAAAAAAGGATGTTGTATTTATTATAATGTAACACAGAGTTTTTTTAAAGATTATTGTTAAATCGGTATATAATTACAATAAAAGCTATTCATACATTTTAAATATTTTAATGTTTTTTTTTACGTGGTATAAAGATATGTACATTTTATTTTTTAAATCTTAAATATTTGAACTTGTGAGTAATAGCAGCATCTTTAACCACGTTTTAGGGTGAGTTTAATTAAATTTATTCCAAGGCATCACATTTCTCGCGATTGTTAACTTTAACAGCCTTTCTAAAGATTAGAATAGCGTTTAGGAAATTTAACGGCCTTGTCAATACTAGCAAGCGTCAACTTTTAACATTGTGAATAGAAATAGGACTGCATATGACTTAAAATTTTTAAATATGTGTCATAGCCACTCATAGGAATAGAACGGATGTTTAAACTTTTGCAAGAATGGTATCCGTAAACGTAATTTTTCTTGACATTTTTATTTACGCAAATAAAAAAAAAATAAAAAAAGGTAACATAATATTTTAAAGTAAAAAAAAACGACACAAAAATAAAATTGACAAAATGAGCACAATTAAAAATACTATTTCTTCTCTTGTAGTGGACACATACTTGGTGATAACACTTAGTGATGTTAACACAGTTAAGTGTACACATTTGAATATGCTTGTATTTGTGCTAGCATTGCAGAAATCTCTTCGTAAGTCAAAGTACTACCTTCTATAACTGGTTTGAAATGAGTTTTTGCATAACGAACGCTTGCCTTCTAGGTTCCTCCAAAATTTGATGCGCATAAGGTGCTATTTGGTCAACTCTAATGTTAATAGTTTAGTTATTTCATGAAGTAGTTTAAAATTTTCACTATTAAACATAATGACATTGCGTAACATAACATCTACTCCGACAAAATTAATGTCATTATTACTATAAAGATTAAGACACGTACCTATACGTGAAATAAATTGGCTAAATGCAATAATAAAATCTTTAGCAGTAAGATCAGTCACAGCTTCTAAGGAAATCGCTCAATCATATAAATAAACAGATATGTGTATGTTTTATAATATTTAGCTCTTGGTCTTGGCGAAAACTTTATGTTAATGGAACCTGCGTAATCCACTTTTAGGTTCTAAATGGTTTGTTGAATTTTGATTTAGACATTAAGAGTATTTCAAACAAACTTTTGTAATATTTTAAAACCATATCTCGTGCATTTATTATTCAAAATCGACTTCTTAAAAAACTCGTCACGACTATTAGCAAATTAAGATTATTCTTAGAAGGCTTAATAATTGAATGTTTTGATTGTAGTTAGTCTGATTAAAAAGCCATTTTGGTCAAAAAGTAGATAAAGAGTGTATAAGGTTTTGTTACGTATCCTTTTTTTTTAATGAGCTAATTTGTAAAATTTGGTTTATCTTTTCAGTCGTAACAAACTTTGGATATGGTTCTTCTTTATTTAATCTTGATGCATTTAAGAACGCGTGTAATTTACGTTTTAATTTTTTAGTAGAGCAAAACCACCCTATAATCATAATATTTTGAAAGTGTTTTACGTAGTTTCTAAGTTTTAATTATTGGGTCGTTAATTCTTTTGGTAATTAGTAATCCAAATCTAGATTTGTTTTCCACAACTTGTGAACAAAAATTTTAACAGTAATGACTACCGTAGCAGTTCACCCGATATAATCATGCAGCCTAGCAATGTTTGAAAAAACTTTTTGTTTTGTAATAGGTTTATCCGTTATTCGGCTTTACTAAAGACACAATACTTTCCCGATGTCAATCTTAATCTTTATGAAGGTTTGGATTTAATTTGCTCGTTTTAGTATGATTTAAAAAGTATTGGTTCCTTTTACTCTACTCTTCTAATTAAAGCCTACCATTTATGCTCTCTCGTTTAGTTGTGTGCTGCTAAAAAATATTTATCTCTATCTAGGTCTACCAATAGTTTTAAAGTTTTATTAACAAGATAGGACGCATAAGCAGTGACAAACATCCAAATCAATATGTCTTATTGTAGTTTCTTTATAGAAATGAGTACAAAGTTTGTTGTTAAAAATGTTTTGGTATAATGTTTGTACCGTATAAGATTTATTCTTAGACGCCCACTTCCCGCTGCGTCTTGAGTGATTGCTATCAATTTATTAATGTTTGAAATCGAAATATTGATGGGAGAAAACTGACCTCCTCGGTCATTGTAGTACGCTTCGTACATGTTCTAACGTAAGTAGCCAGCTAATTATTCACACTCATTTATGGTATAAATAGCTGTAGTATACTTGCTACTTTGTAAAAATTTTTTTGGGGTAAGCATTGCTTCATATTTATTGTGATTTACTTTAATTTTTCCGTATTGTCATTAGCGGTTTCTAGATACCCACACTTTATTCCATTAATGTGGAGATATTAAAACCCGTTTCATTTATTCGGGAAATTCCTACAATAATGTCACGCCACATTGATTGTAGATATTGAAACCTCTGCTAAATTAAAATAATTCTAACCGTATTGGGAGGCACTTACCAAAATAACATAATTCATTTGGGAGAAACTCGGCGCATTTAGTTGTCTCATTAATCGTATAAACCGAATAAGATTTACTTGTGATAACACCGTATGTACGTGTTTGTTATATTTCACCAAATTTTAGGAAATTCTGGGAAGGTGCTGCTAGGTAGTTGCATTCTTCGAAGAAAAAATAAATTGCAAGTATTATATTTCCAATTTTAATTCTTTTCATTTACGTTGTCACGACTGTACGCACATATCAGGTTGTTGTCACAATTAACTATAAAACATTTTTTTGGGTGTAACATATTATACGGTGCGCTCTGGTTCTCTGTATTATCGAGATTTGTATTTTCGTGTTACAATTGACAAATGTAAATTTATTCTTTTGGAATATAAAAGTTAGGTCGACAAGTTTAATTTTTTGTACCACGTGTTGCCTAACCGACGGGGTTTACTTTAACAACTACTGTTTATGATATTGACTTACGTTCTAGTGTTTGATTGTACTTATGTAAATTTATTTTCTTCTCTTTTTTAACTTTCGTTTGGTGTTGAAATAAATATACCCGTTGTTACAACCCGTGTTTTGTCATCTGTTCTTTTTCAAGTATGGATAAATTTAAACGGTATCTTTCATGCTAATTTTTTACCGTTTTGGCGCTGTTTTCAATTTTCAATTTCATAATTAGCACATCAAAACCTACGATGCAATCACCGAACCAAACTGAGTTACGCGCTAGCAATTAAGGTACATGAAAATTCTCATAACAAGTTGCTCTTCTGTTTTGACTTCTTAATTTTTGTGACACTTTTCTAAACAAAATTTTTCCAAATATATTACGTATGTTGTGTTCCTGTATTTTCGTACTGATTTTGTTTAATACCACTTCATCTAGCAATAATTCTTCATAGACATCGGGTTCGAGTAACAAGTCTACTTTTCCGGGTACTGCAAATCATGGATCAGCAAGAAATAAGCTTTTTAGTTCTAGCCACCCAGGAATGTGTACTTCACGTGACAACAAGAAAAAGTGATTGATTTTATTACATAAGCATTGATACATTTGTTTTTTTCAGGATTCAGAATTGAATTAAACTTCAATACTAACTGCAAGTTTAACCACTATTTGACCATCTCCCAGGCTTGAAACTTTACCACTTATTTTTATTCGTTTGAAACCTAAAAGCTGAACTGTGCCTTTAGAAATAAAAAAGCTTGCAAACCTTAGTCAAGCCACCCCTAAATTACAAAAGATGTACAACAATACATTATAAGTTTTTAAAAATCCATTCAAAAAATTTACTATCACAAGACGATCATTAAAGAAATTCTAAAATATTAGATTGTTATTGAATCTCTTAATTAGTTTATTTTGTCTCAAAATGTACAGTTGTTTGTCGTTATTTTCAGAATAAAGAAATACGTAACAATTTTTTCTAGATTTGTGACACTACGTATTTTGGCGACAGTTGAATGCTAGATGGGTAAGTGAAAAACACTTGTAGCAGAGTCTTTTTGTTTGTCCGATATTTTGATTCTTAAGAACTGGTTGTTTGTTAAACTGAAGGCAATAATATATGCAATGTGGCGCGTCAAACGTGGCGCATAGCTATTTAGCAGATGTACTCGACTTTACATTAACTGCAGAATGAAACGCTTAAGCTTTGATTGGTATAAATTCTTGTTTTGTATGTTTGATTTAGCGCGAAAAACTTTTCTAGTTAAATCTATTTATGTAAGTCATCTTTTACGTCACTTACATAATTTTTCCATTGCCTGTGTGACTCCGCGTCAAATTTAAACACAATCAGGAAAATTATAATTGCATCCCACATTTGTGTTACAATGTTCAGGTTTAGTAAGTTTCTAATCGACTTTGCTGAGTCGTGCTGCAAACTGAATAAATTTTTCAGAATCGCATTAGAATTGTATCCGTTATTGTTGCATCTTTTTGTTAATTGTTTCTCTTTTTAATTTGCTGATGTAGTGGAAAAGGTTTTTTAAAACAACCCACCAGTTAAGCTAATTTTTAAGTAATGCAATTTTTGTATTGGCAACAATGTATTATTTTTATGTATTAACGAGACAAATACGTCATAAATAAACTGCGACTCTTTTCCGGAGAAAACTGGCAGTTGTATTTGAGATAGTTGTATTTCAGAACTGTTTTTTTGTAAAGGATGTGGTTTTTTTTGTATATGGCTTTGTCACATTTGATTTAGTCGCGTTAAGGTAGTTTTTAAAAAGGGAGAAAGAGTTGATTAAATTTTTTGAAACGTATCTTAGACATCATTTACAAAATATGGTGTTTTACTTTTTTGCTTATCTTATCTGTTCTTCTTTTGGTTAACACTTCCTCTAGCTTATTTAATACCTTTATTCTTTTTATTAAATAACTTAATTTTATTCGGGTCTTAAGATTTGCGTATTTGAAATTACGTTCAACCTTTCTCAACAAACTCTATTTGATCTTTTATTACATTATCTATTTTGATAATCATAATAAAATGTCTTTAAAATTCAGCTCATTTTCAATGTTTAATGTTAAAAACTTTGTTATAGCTTCTTGCTTTGTATAAAATTTGCTCAGTTTAAGCTCGGTTGACAATATTGGATTACTTTTGAACCCTTTTTCATTTCCGTTAACGTCTACGCTTTTGCGTTTTGACTGTCAAACTGAAAAATCAGCACGGGTTAATGAATTGCTCAGTAAAACTTTTAATTTAAGAATCTGTGAAACAATCTCTGAGGTAAAGGAAGCATTTTCATTTTTCGGTAAAGTTTAATTTTCTTTTGTTCTTATAGCGTTTTACTGCCGTCACGTAAAACTTCAAAAAATCGTTGTAATACTGCTAATTACTACGTTTGAAGAAAACTTACGCATTTGGGTAGAGAGGGAGAGAACGGGCTAGCGAGTTTTATTATTTTGGTTGTGGAAAAAGTTAGGAACATTAAGTTTTCAATTGTTGTATGAGTGGTTCATAGCTTGTCAAATAAGCAAAATAAACAAATTCAAGTCCACTTGTTTAAATTCTACAAAGAAGAAGGGTAGTTTTACCCTATTCTATTACCCAAAAACCACAGGTTTACTTATTTAGTGCTTGAGTATTATCACAAAAAGGTTTTACACTGCGGTCCAAATCAATTACTAGCCCTTGTTAGATCAAAATTCTGGGTACTGGCTGGTCGAAATGCATGCAAAAATTGTACGCAATGTTTCAATACTCTCCAACTCCTTTCAAAACAAAAATAGGCAATTTACCACCTCAAAGTTTAAAAGCTTTTACATTATGTTATGATAACACCGGTTGTGATTTTACCGGTTATTTTTTAATAAAAAGTGGTTACACAAAAAGGTTATCGTATATCAAATCATACGTTTGTTTATTTATTTCTACAGTAACAAAAGCGGTTCATTTAGAGCTTGTTACAAGTTTAAGCTCAAGTGCGTTTATTGAAGCTTTTAAGAGATTTATAGCTCGCAGAAGCAATCCATTTCACGTCTACTCTGACAATGCGACTAACTTTGTATGTGCTGTGAGTACGATGAAAGAATTTTATTCTAAACTTAAGGGTCAAAACTTTAAAAACGACATTTTGGAATACTACGTAACTGAATCAATTCAATGGCATTTCATTCCGCCTAGGTCTCCGCATTTCGGTGGTCTTTGGGAAAGTAGCATCCGCCGGGTAAAAAGTCATTTAAACAAAGTTTTAAAAGACACTAAATTAAATTACGAATGTTTCTCTACTTTACTCTGCCAAATAGAAGTTGTGCTTAATTTACGTCTTTTGGCTACACTGTCCAACAATCTTAACGACCCGCAATCCTTGACATCATTTCATTTTTTGACTGGAAAAAGAGCAGAAACTGTTCCGAAACCACAGATAACAAGCGTTCCTGAAAACAGACTAAATTAATATCAACTAAGAAATAAATTGATTAACTATTTTTAGAAAAGATGGTGTAGTGCTCTTAGAGTTTCAACAAGCTTCGAAAATTTCGAACCGCACTATGGAAAACCTCAAAGTTGGAGATTTGGTATTACTCATGGATGAAAACGGGCCCGCACTTCAATGGCCTCTAGGAAGAATTTTAGAAATTTATCCTGGTTTTGACGGTGTTGTTCGTGTTGTTATAATAAAACTTGCCGATGGAAAGACTACCACTCGCGCAATAAAAAAAGTGTGTCTTTTGCCAATGGAGCAATAAGTTGGGTAATCCGAAAGAGTGCTGTTTCTTAATGACCTTGTGATTGGTGATAGTTTGTATTTTGAAATATCGCATATTACAAGGCGGCCGGCATAAAGAAAACTTGCGCATGTGGGTAGAGAAGGAGAGAACCAGCTAGCGAATTTTATTATATTGGTTGTGGAAAAAATTAGGAACAATCAGTTTTCAATTGTTGTATAGGTGCTTCATAGCTTAGCAAATAAGCAGAATAAACAAATATAAAATTACAGTCCACTTGTTTAAATTCTACAAAGACGAAAGGTAGTTTCAACCCAAACAGAATTTGGAACAAACCCGACTTTCCAGCAACGTTTCTGAATTGCTTCTTTAAGGGTCGATAACTTCTAAATGCAAAAACTCATGTAATCATCGTTGCTTAAGAAATGCGAACATGTTAGTTACTGCCTTATATTAAATAGAAAGTCAAATTCATAATATGCTTCGTTGATAAAATATTTTAAAAATTTACTAGCATACCTGTTTGTTCTATAGGCTTAGCATATTAAATTAGAAGTTTGGCAAACATTGTCTTGTAATATTTGGATGTTACTTACACAGCCTGTTTGTGATACCACGGTAGTATACTTGTTATTTTACTTTTTAGCCTTTTAGGAGATATTTATTGCCACTAACACTAGCAGCATATCAAATATGTAAGTACTCTTTTTTGTATGTAAACATTTTAGTGTCGTTTGTATGTGCGACGATCAAGTATACGCATACTGTTACAATTAGTTTACACTGTGTTTTTGTTATCTTTCAAATTACCAATTTGTATATCTTACACTTTTTAACGTACAATTTTTTAAAACTTAATTTAATTAGTTCAATTTACTGTGTTACCGTAATTATTTTCTCGTACAGAGTGTTGCATAACTCGATAATTTAATATATCTGAAATTGAAATAACTGTGATGTTGATATACAAATAATTGCTGGATTTATAATTTTTTTATACGTTGTTAAAATAAATACACTTTTGTTAGTTTAGTTGTGACCTATTTGTTTTTTTAAGTGCTGTCAGGTAAAAACGAGCACCTAAAATCCTTTTTTTTTGGTGCTTTTTTAACAAATTATAAACTGTGCATCAAAGACGATGGCTGAATTCTATTAGTTATTTCTGCACCCTTACTTTCCTAAACTTTGAGTTGCCGTTGCTTTCTTTGCTGTGGATTGAGTTATTTAGTTATTCAGCTGTAACAGTGTAAATAATATTTTGTTAAGTCCATAAAGTAAAAATAGTAAATTTAAAATATTAGATTTTTCTAAGTTTATTTAGCCACGGTTCAGTATTCTATCACAGCACGTATTACTTTTATTTATTTTACTTCTCTTCTCAGATTTTAGCACGATGTTATTAATAAAGGTTACGTACGTATATTTAACTCTATTTACTTTATCTCTCGTTTTACATGCGTAAAACTATGTATTAATTTATACTTAAAACCTGACAGAGCTATTTTTTAGAGCGTAATTACCTACTCAACAAATTATAAACTCAGTTATTAAATATTTGTGTTTTATCTGTTTTGGTTAAATTTATTTTTATTCAAAAGCTGTTTGTTATTATTTACCTTAATTTTAAGTTTAAATTAATGTAAAATACACTTGTTCATCTAATTTGCTTTAGTCACTGTTATCTAGAAACAATATCAACGTTTATATTTTGTAACAACATTGGAATGAAATAGATACGACGTGTTTTAGAATAAATATTCTAACACAAGAATGAGAATGTTTATGTTCTGTTATTAACACATTGGCGGACAATGTCTGCAGATGTAGACAGCTGGTTATTGATGTAGTAAAACACGTATTGTATTCAGACGATATTTGACTACCGATTAATCTTATGTCTGCACATACAGTCGCTGTCTGTATCACATAATTTACTATGAAAGTGTCCTGTGACTTAATGTAATCTTGAACCCACCCTAGTGCGCAACTGTCAGACTTTATAGAGCATGTCTGCAATTGCAGCCAATTGTTTCAGTTATGTACACAAATGCGCCAATGTTTGTGCGTATCAGTAAATGCTTTTTGTGTTTAATTAGATTTTCCAGCTATTTTATTGATTATAGGTGAATATATCGGTTTTGAGAGATTTAAGGTAAGAATCATTTATTTATTACCAAATGATCTCCCAAGACAAGGCTAAACTATTAAGATTGTACGATGAGGTTGTCACTGGTAGTGAAATATCTTCTTCTGATGGTTCTGACGATGAGTCTAGTTTAGCGAAATTTTTTTCTAACTCAAAAAAAAAGTGATAATGAATCAAGCCTATCTAGTGACAATAGATCTGTTACTCAGGCGTTACTTAGGGATGTCGTTTCTGTTTCTTCTGATGTTCAAGTCAAAAGAAATAACAAACAATAGAAGACACTATTGACGAAATACCTGACGAAGCAAGTGCAAGAATAAGATTGCAATTTGAGAAAATTTCAACACCCATAGATGTTTTCGAGTTCTTGTGAAAAAAAGACATAATAGATACTCTATATTAGTAACAAGTACCAATGCTTACGGAAAAAAACTATGTAATGCTACTCGACCTAAATGAAAAAATGCTAGGATTGCTACTTTTAATAACACAAATGTTGAGAAACTTTACAAAATTATTGAACTGAGTCTTTTGCAAGCACAAGTTTGCTTCCCTGCGTCCACTGTATTACCATACTGTATACAGGCACGTAATGTAAGGGAGGAGGTACGAACAATTGCTCAGAAGTTATAATTGCGCAACGGAGCAAGAAACCAAAGATAGGCTCAACAAAACTAGTAAGCTATTGGAAATGCCTATACAAAACTATCAGGATGCGTATTATCCTCATGAACCCCTGTCTTTAGATGAGTCTTTGTTATTGCATAGAAACAGGCTTATTTTTAAACAGTACATTAAGGGGGAAAAGGCAAAATACGGCATAAAATTCTATGAACTTTGTATGCCAAATGAACACAACTTCAATATAAAAATCTACAAGAGAAAACATATAGAAAACGCTAAAGTTTTAAAATTAGAATCCTTAGTTCTGTGATTTTTAACACCTTACTTAGAAAAAGGACATCATGTTGTTATTGATAATTTTTATAACAGCGTTGAATTATTCAAAACACTTCTAAACCAAAAAACTCACACCACAGAGACAAATGGAAAAGATAATCCAACAGTTATTACGTTAAAGAAAGAGGAGAACATGGTTGATTACGCAAGGGAAATATATATGTGACCAATTCGTATGGCAAAAAGAAGATAAAACCGAAGGAAATTGATGGGCATAACCAGTATATGTCAGGTGTCGTCAAGGCTGATCTCTTATTACAGTTGCCTACGTAAGCCACTGCGTTGGTACAAAAAGATAATTTTTGGTTTGCTGAACGTGCCATGGTCAATAGTTTCATTTTGTACCGTGAAATAACAGAATTAAAAACAAACTTACTACAGTTTCGGGAAAGTATCGTAAAGAACTTACTAGACATTTCTCCTACGTTAAATGATAGAAAAAAAATTGTAATACAAATAAAAATACATTTTAAAACAACCTCCAGGCATTCTAATTATATAGAAGCAAAACTTTCTCTGCAACATTTTCTGGAAAAAAATCCTGTTTTTTAGAACTATATGAATAATTTTTTGAAGTGAATGTTCAAAATTAAAAAAAAAAGCTAAACATCTTGGCGTTGCGGTGGTTGTGAGAAAAAATCCACATTTTGTATAGGAACCTGTTTTATTAACTATTGTTACAAGGGTTTTCTTGCAACATTGATGACTAGCGACTAACTCAGTTGAATTCCGAGGTTTGCGTCGTAAGCTTTCTAGTGTTAAATATCCAGTTATAGCGTTGATACAAGTTCTGAACGTTAAGCAACTCTCCACACAAAGTTATCGAAATACATCCAACAGAACAGAATTAAGTAATATGTAATTTTTGAGTTAATCTTTGATTTAATGTAAAACTAGTGACTTCACACCCGTTGCAAATCGCATTTCACGTAAATTGACACCGTAGAAACAAAAAATCTGCATGCGTTAATTGTGATAATACCTATGTTGTATGTATTCCACGTTTGACAAAAGCACAAATTACCGACAAATAGAAGAAAAAAAAGTACTTACTGTTGTCAATGCGGATAGCTATCGGCACGCTCAAACCATCCCCTAAAATCGCTAAGGAAGTGAAGAAAAATTAGATATAGGATTGTATCACAATTAAATTGCTTATCAACAAACAATGAATCCTAGTTAATGCGTCAAACATCCAAGTGTTTTTTATGCTGGTGTGCCTCCAAGGTTTTTTGAGCATCACACGAATTGCAAATATGATTATCTCGGAAGTGGCTTAATTGACCGAGCGCCCCTTTTTATAAGTGCTTCTAATTATAGCTTTCAGCGGAAAATAATGAATTAATTAAGAATTCTTCCAAATTGGCCCAACACGTGGTGGTATCTTAAATCGTCATGACAATTATGGGAAAATCAACGTACATTGCAAAATATGAGTCAACTTACCCTAGGAAGAATTTCACAAAAACAGTAATAATAATTCACCCATTTATAACTCAGATGCTTGTAAAATTTCAGAAGTGAAAACGACGCTGGGCGCTTATGTTAGAACATATATGTGAAGTGTATCACAGACACCGGAAAAATAGTTACAATCTGACATTTTTGTCCCTACTTCAATAACGAAAAGTGAGCGTACCGAGAATAAATTTCATACAAGAAACAAATTTCATACTAAGTAAGACATTTTTAACAGAACACTATCATACTAAAAAATGTTACTTCTTAATTATTAATTTTTTTATTATTTCGTAAAGAATTTTTGTAATACTTATTTGAGTTATATTATATAACGTCTGCATATGCAGTCGTGTCCTTACTATCCAAAAAAGTTGATTTATAGAAACATGACTGCCGATAGACATGGTAACTTTTGCAATAATTTTATGTAACTACATGAATTTAGAAAACTACACTAGTGATTTTTTGAGTAGCTTATTTGTCTACTCCAATGTCCACTAATGTGTTAAAACAAGTAATCTCTTAAGGTTACGTTTACAACCTAATTACATAAAAATTAATTAATGATTTATATATATAATTAAAATAAAAAATATATCATATTTACAAAAAGAATTTAAGAAATTGACTGAATTATTTTCTAGTCGATCTGATAACGTATTTCAGCACGTCCTATAAGTTAAAAGTAAATCTCCGACAAAAGTAAACAATAAATATTTGCCAACGGACTTTTTTCTGTAAACATATTACATAGTGTAAAAATAAATTTTTAATTAAATCTTTTAAAATAAGTAAAATCTCACGACAGATCCAGCTTGATTAATAAAGAAATGCATGCAGATTATAGATTTGTTTAGCAAATTTTAGGTATTTTTCAATCTAACCACATTTGTAACAACATTTAAACACAGTTAAGATTCAAATCAAATAATTTTTTACTGTTTAAATATTATTGAAAAAAATAGAATTTTACTTAAAAAACAAATTTATTTTATAGTAGTTATAATACAAAATTTTAAATTTAAATTGTGACAAGTTTTATGTATATTTCTTATAAAATTTATAGATTGTTAGAAAAAAGTATTATTACAATCTTTGTTTTTTTTATATTAATGTTTTGATTAAATAAAACATTTTTAAAACAAAATAAATAAATGACCACTACAAAAAAACTACTCCAGTTTACAAAGTAAATACATTTGTTTACTCTAAATAAATAACGTTCGTTTTTAAAAGTTGTTGAGAATTAATATCTCTTTATTTTTGCACCACATATTTTGGTTGAAAGCAAATGTGTGTATTCCATATGCCATGAAGATTGAGTTACTTCAAAACCATTCTTATGAAAGAGATCTGATGGCAAATCCGTACATTTTGATTAATCTTTAATGCATCTGATATAATAATTTTACAGTGGTTTTGACATATAAAATACTTATAACGGTAAAAAATGTAAAAAATTTTGTGCTTTGTAATTTAAAGTAAGTTAATTTTTTTTGTATAATAAACTAAACCTTATTATTACGCATGAAGAAAAGTTATATTATTTGTAATATTTAAACTAGAGTAGTCCATCTTCATCATCATATATAAAACAAAATTGAATGTTATATATAGTAATTTAAATTTTATTGTAATGTCAAGATTTTAAACAATTTTGTCTAGTGATTTAAGGTTATTAATTTTAAATAGCGAATTAAGCTTCTGACGCACGTTTACACCACTACTTTTAAGTAACTTGTGTAATAACATTTATGTTCTTACTACAATTTTTTTTTATTTAACATTTATGGTGTGGTAATTCGTATTCAATAAATAGTAGACTGATAGTTGTGTTAAAGGATAAAGTTATATATTCGTTTATACTACAAATAAGTATATATATAATTTACACACAAAACAATGAGAAGAAGAAGGAAGAATGTTTTCCGCAGTTCTCGTTCGTTAAAAACAAATTTGAACAGCAATTTCATTTTCTTATTGACAAATGTTTATACAAACAAATTGGTAAAAGTTAAAAAAAAAATTTGGTAAAGATTCTTAATCTTCCTCTATATTATTTTAACTAATTTTATTCTTTGTTTAGGAAGGACAAAACAAACCACTTAATACTATGTATATGGTAACGTTTCGTGCTGCACGTGAGCACTTCATCAAGCCACTAAAACTTATTAAAAACTTCTAAGTTTAAGACAATATAAGTTTAAAACAACTAATTAATACAGTAACATTATAGCATAAAATTTACACAAATAGGTTACAGTGGTACAATCCAACTGACCACGAACATGGGCAACTTACGTTACTAAACTTTTAATAAATAACACAAAAAAATGAAACATGAATATGCCAATAATTAAAATACTTAAAAACAACAAGGGACATGAAACGTTCGACAAACACTTGACAAGTAATGGATAATCAAAAATTATTGAATGTCAAAACGAAGAATAAAACTAGTTTAAAAAAAACCTTGAAATTTACAAAATTATCTAGGTTAATTATCAGAATTTACAAAATTATCTGTGCATATGCTACCGAGACTTCATAAATACCTGTTTCTCACGTGACATATATGTTAGGCAACCAACACTATTTGGTTTTGTATAAAGTAAAACATAAACTAATAAATAAGAAAATCGGTTTGTATTGTCTAAATTGAGATTAAGTAATTAATTAAAAACACATGAATAATAAGTAATAACAAATATTTAAAATTTATGAATGAAATTTTATATGTTGACCTTCAGCTTCAATACATGTGTTAACTCTTCTCTTTAAACATTCCAAAGCTTATCATTTTTAATATTCTGAATGGCGTCAGTAATTACATGTTCTAAGTCTTCAATTGTGTGTGTGTTTATAAACTAAAAATTAAATTTAGAATGTGTTTGTACCTGTTGCCGCAAATAATTTTGCGACCGATGTGTAAATCTTCCTGTGTATTTTGACTTGCAAAGCAATTCTCATTTAAAAAACGATAAATAAAAACTTATAACTGCGAAAGCTTCCACGGCCGGAGTCTATAATAAGATTAGAACGTGTTCCAGGTTTAGACCGTTACCAAAGACACCAAACGTTGGCAACTTCGGTTACAACATCAACACAGTCCAAACCCGGAAAACGTTATAATCTTAGAATTAGAACTTGTTTATGTTGTTGGGAAGAATCTAATTAAAGTTTGCTTCTGGGAAATATATAATAACACTTATCGATATAACTTTAAATAGAATACGACCAAGTTCTATTGAATATTTGGTAACTTCAAAATTACAGCTGTTATTCAGTACTTACCTACAGAAAATACAAATATTGCTAAACAGTGATGATAATATTTTTTTTTAAATATGAAAATAGAGATTAAGGAAAGCTACAAAAAATATAAGTAAATGGCAGTTAATGTAAACAAAACGTCAGAATGATTTTTTTAGATGTTACTAAATAGTAGGGGAGAGTAGGGGAGTACGAACCGTTTAAGGAATATAAATTGTAAGTTTTTTTAATGATTCTTTTTTTCAAAGATATTTGGTATGCATACACTATAAATGATGTATTAAAATAAAATGCACAAAGATTTATTAACATAAAAATAGTAATTCTATTCCAATTTTTATAATAAATCGGTAAGTGGCTCATATTACCCGGTCTTTATGGGGTAATGTGGTCACTATTACTCCAACAAACAAAAACTTAATTTATTAAAAATAAAAGTTGCATACAAAGGTATTTTTAGCTTGATAGGTACACATTTTCTGCGCCCACCTACTACAAATAACACACCTTAAGGCGATTCTTTCTTAATTCTACAAATCCAAATGATACTCTGGTCCATAAAGAAAACATTCACTTTGTCAACGTAAGCCAACATCACCAGTGAAATAGAGGCCAAAGAATCTGCTGTAGCTTACACGACAAAGACGGAAGATAAGAGAGACAGCATTTATACGTTGCGCTTTAAGAAAATAAGTGGTACTTTCAAAGTGATATTGCCGACATAAAACGCAATGCTTGTGTTAGTACTGATGCAGATTTGTTAATAAAGGTTAAATGTAAGTCGGTTGATTATTTTTATTTAATAATTTTAACAGAAGACATTGAAAATAAATGTGAACCTTTTGTCGTAGTTCCCTAACTTTTGTAGGAATAACTATCACTTTTGTGGCCCAGTCAAGCGACCTTCAGTTATACTTACCATACATGTGTTTTTTCCCATTAGATTTGGTGATTTGGTTTTGCTGTAAAGTCTATCAAAAAATGGGGATAATTCTGCCTGATTTGACATAGGAAAGAATCCTCTTAACCACAGCTCTCTGTTTTTGCCAAATTCTTTACATATTACATAAACATCTGCTGAAAATGTGTGATCCCTAACTTCATTGTTCTTATTTTTTTCATCGTTTGTTATTACAATATTTCCTTTGATTTTTTGTCTCTTACAAGTCCTCTTGACAATTAATGTTTTCTTTTGTTTTCTGCTTTTTCCTTGACAAAAACACGTCTTTTTAAATTTTTTTAATTTCTTGTATTCTTTATTTTTGCTTCTTTTTTCTCTAGAACTAATTTATTGGGAGTCGAGGTTACTATTATTCAATGTTGTTTGTTGGCCCTTGTTTTACCAGATTTGATATGCTTTGAAGGTCCCGGTATTGTTAACATAAATATGAATAAAATATTATAATTATTTAAGTATTTCTCTGGACTATTATAGTTTTGCGTTATAGAGGAAGTATCCTTTACAAGTTGTAGAAACTCTTTTCTATCAAAAGATGTTGCAGCAATTTGCGTTCTTTGTTCAACTTGTCCTGGTGAAGTCACCTCACCACGCAATAGTGCGCCAGGTGCAAAGTGTTCTTCTTGAAAAACATCAGGATCCAGTGGAAAGATGTGCGGACATATGCATCGTAGAACAATTTGGTTACTTCAAATGTCGTGACTTTTTGGTACGAATGTGTTTTCATATATTTATCACACTTCCTGTTCTAACTGGTTTTAAAACTCTAATAGATCGAGACATCTAAAGGTTGTAAACGATGGGAGGTTTATGGTAGAAAAATTAGCACGATGATTCCATTTTTTGCAGAAAATGTACACCGTTATAGTATAATGAGTCGTATGATTATCTATTATAAGAAGAACTGGGGATTTTAGTGACGATTTTACATGTTTCTTAAAGTGATAAAGCCACTGTACAAAAAGTAATCCAGCCTTTGTCTGAACAACAGTATACACTTTCTGGGGGTCCATTTTTATTTAGAAGTTTATTCATCCTCTTCTGTTCAAAGATAAACATTGGTGGGACGTAAGCTTCTAATGCGGTAAACAAGCTCATCACTGTTTTCGTCTTTCGCCTCTTCCAACTTGTTGTAAAACCTATTTGTTGTTGACCATTTAGTGCTAGAATTTTATGAAGTACTTGAACGGTTGTGATTCCAATTTCGTCCGCATTAAAGATATGAGTTGGGAAAAAAGTATAACGTTTTGATAAACTTGAGAGAATCTTGAAAAAGATGGTTATATCGTCTGTATTAAAAGCAGTAATTCTAGAGACACTGGTCCCTTCCGGTTATCGTAGCAAAATAGTTAGATGTCTCTTCAAATTCATTCAATTTGTTAAATGGATGCTTTAGACCTTTTCTTTGGGTATAATCAAAAACACATTTCTTAATCTTAGATCGAGTTATTCCGTATAATATTTCAGCTAACTTGCATTTGTTGGACAAGTACTTCTTCTTCTACGTTAAATAAAGATTTACGTACCAGTAGACACAGAGACATATTATTTACTTTTATGCGTCTTTGAATAGTATTTTTGGGTAGCCCAAAACTTCTGCATACTTCTCGTACAGATCTGTCTAAATTAATAGCGTCCACAGCTGTTGATAATTCTTCTAAACTCCATGACGCCCGGTTGGTTTTTCTATAGTAATGTCAAGGCAACTGAAGATAATTGTATACGTTAACGCAGGAGATAAAATGGGAAAACCTATTTTCCTCTAACTCAAATGAACCTTATTACCCCAATTGCTGGTATTTTTTTAAACACATGCAACAGCTTTATTTAAGGTTAGTATTTACATTTAACTATCTCACATTAAAGGGCAGTTACCAAACAAAATAAGGATGTCCTAATATACTAGATATAAGAAAAAACTGTAATTTTTTTACTTGATAAAAAGTATGAATCATTATATAAACTAATAGTTTACTTTAATTTCCACTGTTAAACTTTAAAAAATACTGAACATTTTACCGATTGGTCGCTGTAGTACATATTGAAAATAACAGATGTCGTATGCGTTTATTTCTTCATAAAAGAATTAGAATTGTTTGAAATCAGGTGGCCCAAATTACCCCCGGGGCCCGTATTCCCCCACTTTCATCCAACACTATTGTCTGTTTTTTAACTAGGAGAAGCGTTTTAATTATTTCCCGATAATTTTTAAACTTATGATTGGCTAACGCTGATTCAGATTTACACACACGAAATTGCGATAATTTGGTAAACATAACCTATGTAACATTGATGATGTTTGAGAGCAATTTGACAGTTTTTTATATAGAATGCTTTAAACCTTTTTTATTATATTCTTAAGTGAATAAATACTTCTTATAAGTATATGGATGCTGCACTGCTCCAAATACAGTTTTAAACGTTTCACCCCCAAGAAAACATAGGCGTTTGAATTTGGGTCACCTATCTACCCGAAAAACACTGTATATTATTAAATATGTACAAGCAAATTTTAATTGATGCTCCAAAAATGAAAATTTCTTATGTAATACACAACGTAAGTGATACATTAGGTAAGAAATTTTACAATTAATTCTGGTATCAAATTAACGGCAATTTTTTAGGTCTTACAAAATCAACTATTTATAGTGCAATAAAAGAGTATCTTCTTCAAAACGAAGTAGAGGCCGCCCATCACTAATTCAAACATTTGAAAAATCTACTAAAAATCGCAATCGCATTTGCCAAAATGTCTTCTTTGTCGTTATATACTTTAATAAAGCAGATAAATTTCAAGTGAGTTTTTAGTACTTAAACCCAAAGCATGGTAACTAATTTTTTTTTTAATAATAGGTAAAAGACACATAACTGAAAAAGTATTTTAACTGAACCTAATGATATAATTTGTTGGCGAAGAAAATATGTAATAACTGTAAAACAATATAGATGGAAGGAACGAGCCATTTATTATACATACATATAATAACATGGTTCAATGAAGATTACACAAAAGAAAAAATATGGGAAGATAACAGTGTACATAATCGAAAACAAACGTTTATTAAAGTTTTATTTACTGTAGTAGGTTTTGTTGACAATGGATTTTTGCTTTTTGAAAGCAAAAAGACTGCAGATTATCATAAAGAAATAAATGCTACAGTTTTTGAAGAATAGTTTGCCCAAATTCTGAATAAATTACCAGATAATGCTGTTATTGTTATGAACAATACATTATACCATAGCTGTAAACTCGAAAAAGTTCCAACATCATCGTCAAAAAAAGAAAGCATGCAAAAGTGGTTACAATCAAAGAATATAGAAGAAGATATGGTTAGGTCAAAACTTCTACATTTAATCTGTCTACACAAACCACAGTTCGATTTGTATCTAACAGATAAAATGGCAAAGACGAAGAATATAATTGTATAAAGGTTGCCTCCTTATCATTGTGAGTTAAACCCAATAGAATTGATATAGGCAAAAATAAAAAATGAAGTTGCATTCAAAAACTGCAGCTTTGAATTAAGAATGTAAGGCAACTATTTATACCAGCCGTTCAAAATGTTACACCTACTGACTGGAGAACTTGCACTGATCATCTTATTAAGGAAGAAGAAGAAATATTTAATTTGGATGACATAATGGATCTTATAATCTAACCATTAATTATTTCCCTTGGCGAAATCAATTTATCTGAGAGCTTAGATTAATAGTTAACTTAAGTTTATTATTGTTTCAAATTTACTAATTATGGAATCATAATGTAAAGGACATTCTTAAATATTATATAGTTTCTCATCAAACAAATTAATTTAAAGTTTTGAGTTATTTTATGCAAATAAATCTTATTGTTAACATTTTTTTCTAACTAAGTAATTTTTTATTTACTTCTCAGTTAGTATATGATGGAAATATCCTATATTTCTCAGAAAGATCTTGTCTATCATTAGGTAACAATTTGTTTAGTAATTTCTAAGATTACATCGAAAAATCTTACTTTTTATAATGTTATAGATACCACCCACATTAAATGCCAGTAGACACAGTTGTATAAAAACATCGATTATAAATCGCAAAATTTTAATTTCCCGCCAAATTATTGTAGTAACTTTTTTAGTGATTTTCTATAGTGTAAATTGGGCTTTGATACTTACTCCTCCTAGTTAAAAAACAGATTATACCAGCTTAAAACTATATTAATGTAAAGCGTCATAGGTCACGTGAAAAACGGGTTTTAATAATCTTCTTGAATAATTAATATACGTACTTATACAAAACGGAAGTTTTTGCGCAGAAAAAACTAAACTAACGATTAATTCCGTTCAACAAACAATCGTATGTATCTTTAAATCATTATGTTAATTTCAGTCTAATTTAATTGTGTATATAAAATATGCGCTAGTTTATTAATAAACAAATTATAATTAAAAAATTAATAAACTGTTAACAATGATTATGACGTATTTTAATAAATTTAAAAATAAATTTATTATGTAACAACTAAGCTTATAAAAATTTTATCACGTGTTTTTAATTACACAAAGCAAATAAAAACAGTACAAATGTTACTTTAGTGTGTGACAAATGAATGGTTCTAAAAATGTTTGCATAGTAACGTTGAAAGCTTTGTATTTTACAGCATAAGTACAGTATAAAAAATATGAATTACCCAACTAAGCTTTAGTTACAACAAGAAAATAAATAAAACATAAAAATATGTAAACTTTAAATGTAAAATATTTTTATTTTTAATTAGAGAAATTAGGCTTCTTGGTTTGTTTTAATTTTGCTCGTAAAAAAAAGAAATGCTAACTGTTTTACTAATCAAGAATTTTATACAAATGAACTTCTATTATTTCCATTAAAAACAATTTAGTTTTAAAGGTTTCATTTTTTATAATTAAAAAAAGAATTTAAGTGTCTACGTACATTCAAAATAATAAAACTTGTTCTAAAATACCTATATTATTTATAATTAAAAACTATACAAAATCTATGCAAGAAAGAGAAAATGTGCTAGACAAAAAAGTATATTTAAAGATAAAGTAAAACAACTTAAAGTTAAACTAAGAGATTTAAATGTTTTATTTCCAAGTTTCGATTTAATCTAAGTTTTAGAATAGAAACTTGCAAAAGCAAAGTAGGGAATGCAAATACTAATGATTATTAAATGTTTAAAAGGTTTAAGTAAATTACAAACATTAAGTTTTGGTACGTGTCTTTTGCTATCCTCTTACACAAATAAAGCTAAAATTTATATGTATAATGGGTTTATTAATACATTCACTTTAATGGTTATATTTGTTAATAAAAGATAAAAAAATTAAACACGTTTAGAAACATTTATTCTAAATATTTTTTTGAATTCTAAGTAACATTCTTAAATTTTTAAAACGATTTTATGAAGTTAGAAGTATCGTTAAAATCCAATTTTACAATATAACACAAAAAGATTGATTAGAAATCCAATTAGTTTAACAGTTAACCTTTTGCCCTTTGTTTTATTGTCTACTATTTCAATCACCACTATACTTTTATCGCTTCTTTATTAAATAACAAAGTAAGAGGTAATGCTCGTAAACTACACAATTGAGCAAAGAATTCTGTGCACGTTTTAAAATATCTTTTTTCGTACAAGCCTTAATATACTTATTTAAGCGATTTTTAGAAACCTTTTTTGAATTCAATAACATGTCTGCAACTTTTTCGCTGATAAATTATGTTAGATATAATTTAACAAATTCAAAAATATAGATCTAAGGTAATTTTTTTGTTATATTAAAAATTAAATTTCTATTTTTCTTTATTTATTAAAACTATCTTTAATTTTACTATTTTTTAATTTTTATTTGAAAAAGAAATGTTATAACAAATTTTTAAACGTGTGCACAATAAAAGAAATGACTATTAAACCTGGAGAAAATGATATATCAATAAAAAAGATTATTTTAATCACTGTCACTAGTCAAAGTTTTACTTGACTATTAATAAACATTTTTTTGAAGAGACTGAAAATATTATGAGAAAGTAGTTTACTAAATTCAGAAAATAGAAAATAAAAAAATCTAGTTTAATTCAGCGATTGGGAATCTTGTATCATCATTAGCTACGGTTTATAGATGAATAACTGAAGATTAGATTCTCGCAAGACAGATTAATTTTGCACGAACATTTACATTTGAAAAAAGTTGACAGTCGCTCATTATCTAAAATTTATAAGAAGCAGAAATTTCCAATAATCTTTAGATATGTTGCTCCAGAGGCCATCAAATTACTAGTAAAATTGGTATTGAGGATGAAACTTACATACCGTTTTTTAATGTTTATACATAAAGATCTGGAAACCCTCACGATAGTGAAAAAACAGCAATAAAAAAAGTTATGTACGCGGCGTTTCTTAGAAATCTGGGGACTGAGATTAATTTTGCACGAACATTTACATTTGAAAAAAGTTGAAAGTCGCTCATTATCTAAAATTTATAAAAAGCAGAAATTTCCAACAATCTTTAGATATGTTGCTCCAGAGGCCATCAAATTACTAGTAAAATTGGTATTGAGGATAAAACTTACATACCGTTTTTTAATGTTTATACATAAAGATCTGGAAACCCTCACGATAAAGTAAAGTGCCAGGAAATAGAATCATGTTACATCATGATAACGCATCGTCTCATAGAACAACAGTAACTCTTCAGAATTTAGCTGAAAATAAAATCGAAACTATAGAACATTCTCCTTGCTTGCCAAATTTGGCAATGTGTGACTTTTTGCTATTTTTCTAGCACAAAAATATTTGCAAGAGAAAACATTACAGTCAGAAGAAGAGCTTAATATCGCTGAACGCTTTTAAACCATTGAAAGAGAGAGAATTGTTAAGTGTATTATTGTAAACGGCAACTACTTCGAACATATTTAAACTAAAAATTCTGAACACTTGTATCAGTTCTTCTATTTGCAATAGTTGTCGCTTAGTCTTCGTATTACTATTAAGTTTTAAAATCTTGTTGTATTTTTTTGAGCTAACAAATTTGCAACTCTTTGAAATGCAAATAATATAAAACATAAATAAAACATTTAACCTTGCGCCACATAGATGGGTTTTTAGGTAATTTTTCAAAAAGAAAAATTACATCTTAATTAAAAAATCGAAACAAATAAATAATTATTTTAAACTGTGCATTTTCGCCTTCTAGCAAGTTACACAGGTTTTAACGTATTTTTTTTGCAAAAGACCCGGTTTTTGCATTTGTTTTATTCGTTTTGTTTATGAATTGTTTTGTGGATTGCGTAAGTAATTTCACGGTAATTTAATAAAGTTATTCCACGTTTTTAAATTTATCTTTGTTAATTCAAATTGGTATGAAAGTTTTGTATTCAATTAATTTGAGATTTTACGTTGCTTAAACATCCATATTTTGCATTCACGTTGATCTGGCATTATCTTTGTCTTAGTAGAACTCCAAATTGTTAGATTTATTAGATGTAGTAATTTAATATTTTAACAGAGTTTGTTTGTCTTAAGGTCGTTTAAAAGTTAATGCATTTGCACTTTTAGGTTTAATTTTATTATATTACATTTGGAGCCTACTTTATAATTTATTACTTCCGATAGACATTTTTAATATTTGGTTTCAAAGTTAATCTTAATGGTTTAATATGTTTTCAGTTAAAAATTTTGGTTTTGTTAACGTTTCATTTCTTGCCGTGAAAAAGGCATTCTTCAAACTGTGCGTGTTAACTAAATCCGTTTGTATCTTCTTTCCGCGTCTTTGTTTTACTGTTTTCTTTCACAAAGATTTCCGTCACAGCTGTTTATGGAAGTAGTAGTGTGCCAAGTTAATAAGTATGAGTGATTTGGTTTTTGGGACAAGAAGCAAAGAGCTTTTTGCTAAATTTAACGAATATCGAAATGTAGTTTCGGGGTTTTTGGGTGAATTCAACCTTTAAGAATTTGAGGTATCCGCAAAAGTTATGAAAAAAAGCAGAGTAAATATTTAGTTTTTTGATGGAAATAATTCTTAATTTGTAGATTTACGGCTTTTAAAACTCTACGTGCTTTCGAATTTTTATGTACCATAGAATCTTAAAGTTAAGTTGTGCGTCACGATGGTATTTTCGCATTTGTGGCGGCTTATTGAGAATCTTCCTGTAACCAAACGAACATAAAGTCCGCAATTTTGGACAAATTGAAACCGAATTTTAAAATGGTGCATGGACTTAACCGCCATCCTCGTATATCCTACCAGCGCCAAGACAAATCCGCTCTAAAACCAGCACCAAAAGAAGGAAAAAGGATATAAAAACAGCTGCACCGTCTAGGATGGGATCTTTTTTGTCTTCGTCAGAGCGGCGTTTCTGAAGACACCTCGGAAATCTTGAAAACCGCCTTTCGAACCTAAAAACTAACCAGTAATCCTATTAACGATCACCGCCTGTACCTGGAGCATTTACTCGATCTGATTAAATTCTGACCGGCTATTGTAACGGTCAAGACCTACGTTTCACCTGTCGCAACAAACAGCGAAATATTTTCACGGATTTTCATTAATGCGTTCGTATATTTAGTAATTGTTGTGTTTTGGAGTGTTGTATTTGGTTATACTTGTTAGTAATTGTCGAACACCTGAAGTTGTCTGTTTGTAGAGTACTTTTGTGCTCACCGTAAATGACCGAAGGGTTATTCATCATTATTAGATTGTTATATACTGCACCTTGGTCGACCCATATGAGTAGCCCTCAAATATTTGTTCGTAAAGTACCTTAGTGCTAGCCGTAAGTGTTTGAAGCAGTTTCATTTATTTCTCAAGTTGTACGACAACAACTTCATGTGACTTCGTATCTGTGACATAAGCAAATACACCAGAAATCCGTTTTGTTTCCGCGTCGTGTTACATTACCTCATAAATACACATTAAAGTGTATTTCATTCCATTTCATCTAGTCATTTACACCACAAGTTTAAAGTCCAGTTGCAATCTTGGAAAATGATAGAAAACGTCGCCCTAATTTTAATTGTCGTTTAATCAACGTGTATTTAATGAAATTTAATTTTTAATAATCCGCCGCATCGACCTGTAAAGTCCAGGAACCGCATTTTCTTACGTACAGGCCGTAATTAAATTGCACCTAAAATCAACGTTTGAACACAATTCGACGCGATTGATAAGAAACCTCAGCTGTAAAATTTCCATGGCACTACCTGTTCCATTTATCCAGATAAACGCAAAAAAAGGCATCGCTGGCAAGAAGATTTGCGTTAATGAATTACTGGAAAACACGGGTATAAAAACTACCATATTTTTAATTTGTGTTTTAGATCAAACAACGTTGAAGTATACTAGTCGTACACAAGTCAATAGAGGGCGCTACCGGCGGATTCGACCAAGGGATTACACAGAGTCGCCCAGAATTAATTTCAGTTTCATTTCCTGAATTTTTATTTTGTTATTTATGTTATCTATTTTAATTTGAAGTTTCATTTTCATTTAGCTTGTGTTATTAAATGTAAAGACGAATAATTATTTTACTATATATTTCAATTCTGTTTCGAACTTAGCTACTTGAGGTGTCGTGGACGCAACCACCTCACAACGCAAGGGCGGATTCTTGTCCATTGATGGGTATTCTTCCGACTTTCTTGACGACAACATCTAACAACTTTATGATCAACCAGAAGCCTCTTCCTAGAACTACTATTACTTATTTATTACCGTTTAAACTAAATTGGTGAACGTAATACCGCAATTTGAGCGATTTAAAAGCTTTGGTTTTCACCAGAACAAGAATAAAGAAACATTGCGAACCACAGATTTTACGATTATTATATGGTAATTGTCGTTTGTGCATTTATAAAGACTATATGTAACAATTTTTTTAATTTGTTTTATCGACGTAGTTTAATATTAAGATTTTCAAACTGGTTTCAAAAGTTACGAAATCTATTTTATTTTGTTTTGTTATCAATTATTTTCTATTAATGCAAAACACGGCCGTGCGTTTTCTAATGTAGTTAAGTTATTTTATTTTGTTTCATTTTTTTAAATTTTGTTTTGTTTGCGTTTACTTAATTAACTTTAATACAACTTTTTATTTTTTTTTTTAATTTGGTTTTAACTATTTTTTTGGTAAAAAAATGTTAATTAGTTAATTTGTAACAAAGCGCGTTATGTTAATTGTGTATAATTTCAGAATACACTTTGACAAAGTAAGTCTCATTTAGAATGTATCAAGCTGGTGGTTGGCAAAAGCCAGAAGTCTTTTTAGGTTATACACTTTCCTGGCTCCCTTTAATTTTGACGATGATTTTCCCGTTTTTGAGCTTTCCAAAATAATTTACGGATTTCTGAATTAAACTCACGACCCATCTTCACTGAGCACCGGCAAATACCACGTTTATGTTACATTCTTTTAGGCAATATATTTTTACAGCTTTTGCACGTATTGCACGCTGTAGACCTCTTCATATCTAGCCAAAAATATTTGTGGGTGATTTGATTTACTGTGCTCCTGACACTTGGACGTGTTAGGTTATAGACTACGATAAACACATTTTTTTTAAATTTTTGTGGTATGTATAATCAATTTCCATTTGTAGTTTTGTACCAAAGCATATTGTCAGACAAAACAATGCCTTGTTTGATAAAGGTGTATTTGTCGTCTTGTTTTAGTTGTGCCAGCTCCTTATCTGTTTTTTGCGCAGATGAAAATGAATTAGAGTCGAATGGATTTGCTTCTACACGCCATAGCGCATTTGCTGCTAAGTTTTTGTTACGTCGAATAAATTGAATATTTATACTGAACTGCGATATTAAGTTAAGCTGTCTGGTCTATCTGGGACTGCATTTTTCAAGTTTTTTTTATTAAATGAGAAAGAAAATGGTTTAAGGTCACAGTAAATCGTAAAATTTTTACCTTGCAGGAGGCGTTGAAAATGTAAAGTTCAGTATACTGCTAGTAGTTTGCAGTTATATGTGCTGCATTTCTGTTCTGTTGTGGTAAGCTTCTGGGAGTAGAATGTGACTGGTCTTAGCGCGCCGTTCTGCTGAAGAACACCCCCAATTCCCATGTTTGAGGCATAGTTGCAATACTTAGTTTGGCATATCCTTTAGATGTGTTATTGCTGCAGCACCCGCTAGGTCTTCCTTGCACTTACTGAAACCATGTACTGCATGTTTTGCTTCTTCATTTGGAATGATAGGTATGTTTTTTCGGATGCACTCATTGAGTGAGTTTTTTAGTGGTATTTGGTAACCAGCTGCAATAATAGTTCACTATACTCAGAAATTTCTGTAACTCCTTTAAAGTTTTTAAAAACTTTATTTTTTGTATTATTGCAACTTTCTTAGTTAGTGGTATGATGCTTTTTGATGACACTCGTACAACTAAAAAGTTGATTTCTGCTACTCCAAATGTACACTTGCTTGGATTGATTACGACACCATGTTGGTATAACCGTTCTAATACTTTATCTATGTGTTTTAGGTGTTTTGTAAGTACCATCGATGCAACCAGTATGTCATCCAAGTAGGCATATACAAAGTCTAGCCCGTTTAAAATTTAGTCGATGGAATATTGAAATGTTTGAGCTGCGTTTTTTAGTCCAAATGGTGTTTGAAAAAACTCAAATAAGCCCAATGCAGTGCAAATGACTGTCTTTGCTTGGTCTGCTGGGTTTTTGATAGTATGCCTTGACTAGGTCTAACGATGAGAAAAAGACTTGACTACTCAGAGGATGATAGCTGTATTATGCCAGCTTTAAAATTTTTTTTTAACTTTTGGCGTGCTATTTGGTACTTTTCAGGTGCCAGTCTTTGTCGCTTACTATAAACCTGTGGTCCAGTTGTTTCAATGTAATGCACAACCTTATGCTGTAATTCACGCAGCTTGTTAGCAGGCCTGATTAGGTTGACGTATTTTCGTACAAGCTTCTGATGTACTTCTTCTGTTTCTACGACAACAAGTATGCCAGTTTCGGTTGTGTGATTAACGGAGGACTGTACACTAAGATTAGTGTGGGAGTCAAAAAGCTTGCTATTAGCTGTGTCTACTAACATTTTAAAATAATTAAGGAAGTCGACACTGATTATAGCATTTGTTACGTCCGCTATCACAAATGTTCATGAAAATGTTCTACGTAAACCTAAATCTAACGCTATAGTTTTTTTACCATAAGTTTTGATGCGCGTATCACCAGCAAATGGTAACTGGAAACGGGAGTTGATATCTGCATATCTATTGCGAAACTTATGTGGAAGCACACTTAGGTCTGCACCAGTGTCTACTAAATATCTAATTTTTGATTTCTTATCGCTAATAAACGTCTATGTGTACAACTATGTGCAGAAGTTGCTACTACCCCTGCGTTGTAGTCTGCGTTTTTTGAATTAAATGCGCACGGCTAGTTGCACTTTCGAGATTTGGATCCCAATCGTTGCTTTTGCTTCTGCGTTATCGGTACCTGACAACTTTGAGGTCGGTTTCCTTTTAATTGTCTTTCTAGCTCGTCAATCTTTTTAATTAGCTGACGGTAGTCATGTAATGTATAGTTGTGATCAAAAATTTTTGATTCGGTGCATGCGCTTGCAATAATTAAGGTTTGCAATTTTCCTGACCTGTGATTTAGCTTCTGCGTCTTGGTGAGCAATGTCCGGAATATTATTGCTTGTTTTAAGTTTGTGTAAAATGTTGCCCCATCAGGGTTGGTAATAATATTGGAAACTTGGTAAAGGTTTTTTCTTCTCCTCTGTATGTGTACTAATTAATTTGAACTTCTTCGTTTAAGAGGGGCATGTAAAACCACTTTAATTTATTTTTGTGGCAACGTTTCGTGCAGAAGTGTTCGCTTTTAGCACAAAACGTCACAAAAATAAATTAAAGTGGTTTTACATGCCTCTCCTAATCGAAGAAGTCCAAATTAATTAATCGTTTGCGATTTTTGGTAGTAGGAAGAAAATTACGTGGTAGAATCTAGTCTCCTCTCGCGTAATTTCTGGAAATGCCATATTAAATTTTGCCTCGGCCATCGAAAATAAGAACTCTGTTTTATTACCCCAAAATAGCGGTAAAGTCACTGAAATTGCGGCTACTTGAGCTTTTTCCGCCATCTGATCACATTTACACACGCGAAACTTAACGTCAGTTTTTTGTTGTATTTGCTACTCACGGTTTTTATCACGTAGGTGTCACCACTTATAGTGTTTGGGTTGTATCATTCATGTACGCTTACATTACAAAATATAAAATAGATAAATAAAGTTTAACGTTTAACCGGAATACGGTGTCGCCATGCTTGTTGTTTCACGACTTGATAGGAAGTAGCGTTTGCATTCGGTCGGCGCGGGGTTTGTATCATGATCGAATGGTAAGTAGCGCTACAATACTTAACTAAAAATTTAAAAATAGGAAAATACATAATATTCCGTTATACTCAACAGTAGTTTTATAAAACTTGAGTTTTAATTGTAAAATATATTTTTTTCGTAATATTAATTATGTCCAAATGTACAAGAAAACCAAATAAACAATTTTAGAGTAAAAATGTATTTAATTATATTTTATTTAAGTAAACATCGGTATCATTATCGCACCATTCAATTTTTTTAATTATTACAAAAATAACTTTTTGTAAATAATTTATTTAAAAGACAACAGACACTAATTTATTTTAAAAAAGTAGTTTAGTTTAGTATGTATCAGTTGCGGTTCGTGAAGTCAAGCTTATAGTGGGATACATTTTTATAATAATGTAAACGTTTTTAGATATCATTATGGCATTATCTAGGTAACTACTAAAATGTTTTACGGTTAACAAATAAATTTGATTGAGCATTTTATCGGGCGTTTTTTTATAAACCACTAAAAAAATATGGTGTAAAATTATGTTTCGGTAAATTTGGAGGAAGCCTTCCGAGAGATTTTTTTCTAACGACAACCTTACGAATTTATTTTTAAAAATGAATTGTACACTGTTTTTTTGATTTTTTTAACGTACAACAAATATACCATTTATCATAATTGGAATCGGCCTACACGTTCCACTGATCGATCAGTACTGAATTTAAAAGCAGCGCGATTTGTCAGCACAAATTATTTTGCACGTTAAAGCTGCATATAAAAATCAGGTAGTAGGGATCGCAAAATCAATTTACATTTTTTTGTTACATATACAGACCTGGGCTCTAATAATTTTAGTCCAAACATAAAAAAATAATTATTTAGTATACGTTGCTTTGAACGACGATGATATTCAATTATTGTTTTAGAGTAATAAAAAGTAGACGATACCTATATCCAATAAATATTTAACTATTTTAATTTATAATAATTTGTACCGTTTCTTTGTTTTAATGAACGTCTGGGAAGCTCCAGCGCCACCGGTAAGTACACAAAAAAAAGCTTCTTTATCAACAATTTTATTTTTAAAGAATAACATTACAATAAATTTTTACTTAAAAATAATAGTATATATTTATTTTGTAAATTGAAGCAATACAAAAACAACTAAAAAACTTTTTATATAAAAATTTCAAAAACATTTATTTAAACAACCGCAATATAAAAACCGTCGCAATAAACTCTGTATTCAATTTAAACATTAAATTATTTATTGTAAACTACGCTGCATTGTACTTAAAAAACTACCAATAACTGTTAACTACGCTTTTGTTATACAAAAACAAACCAAATCTAAGGATGCAAAATCAGTTTAACGAGAATTTCGTTTAACTGCAAATTGAACTAAAATAAAAACGACAGTTTTTGTTATTGACGACAAGCTATAACGTTGTAAAGCTTTAAAGAATTGAAAATTGTGTTGCTCGTTTAACGTTTTGGTAAAAGGTTTGTATATCTGAGAAAAATGTTTAAAAAGGTTTTGTAAATGCTTTTTATTTTTTTATTTAGAATAATTTGATGTAAATTTAATTTAAAAAAGGAATAAATAAAGAAAAACATCAAGTAGTAGAGCTGTTTGTTTCGATTTGTTGTGATATTTAAAGATTGAATTCATTTTTCGTTTTACATTTAATTTTGTATTTTGTAATGTTTTGACCATAAGAAATTGTTATTAAATTTGGTATTTATTTATTGATTCTTGTGTAAGTAGTAGGGTTTAGTTGTTGAATGCCAAAGATTGAGTTTATTGATTTTATTGATATTTATTATAAATACAACAAAAATTAAAAACGATTTATAAATGTCAATTAGAGAACATCTGTTCAAACCTAGGCTGCCTACTTGTTTATTGTACTAATATATACATAAATAAAATATGTTATCGTAACAAAAAAAAATAAGAAATCACAAGCAATTACTTACATTAATATTATCAAATGTAATTAATATTTAAATTTTGTTTAGTAAAAAAAAAGGTTACAGCATTAACACTATTATGTTTTAAAACAAACTGGTTTTTTTCAAATTTTGAACAAGATAGACATTAAACATTATGTCATTTTATTTTTCAATAGTAATTGATATATACACATTGTCTAAAAAAAATATTATTTTGACATTGCTACCTTTTGTCGTAACTGATTGAGTTACATTATCTATTATAACGGCACCGGTTATATAATGCTTTTTTGGACTTTAAATAACGTCTTGATGAGATTTAAGAAAAGACAGTTTTTGAAACAAGTTGATTAAAAATTAACGAGATGCTTTACGTAGTTACTAACTTTTGTTATAGGTTGAAGCAAAGCATGCCTTAGTAGCAAAACAATAAGTGCTTTTACTTTTTTATTATAACTGGTACATAGAACATAATAAGTGTGTGGTTATACGTTGTAGATATCACTATTTTTATCTTACGTATTAAGCCACTTCAATAAATTCACTTTGTAAATTAGAATGATTTATTTATTTTTACAATTCGTAATATGTCCAATCCAATAATAATTTTTACATTTGTTCAAACATAAAATTTAAGTCTTGTAAACACTTGTTGTACAACAACATAACACTCCCCCCATAGTTTACTCTTTAAGTTTTTGTGGAAATTTTACTTTTCTTTCTGATCGCGTTTTGATAGTTTGTTCCTTATTTAAACTTGTTTCAGCTTTTGAGTAAGAGTTTGGAGTAGTAGTCTGAACGTTTTTAGTTGAAACTAATGTATTGGGTTCTCCTACTTTTTCCATTTACGTTTTAACTTCCTCAGCCAACAGAAAAGCAGGTTTTAGTCTGTCTATGGAGACTGTTTGTTTACCCCTAGGTAGTTGTAAAACATCATTACTTTATATTTCTTGAAATACAGTTTTAAGATCCCCACAAAAATTTTTTAATTAGTTAAATGTTTTCTATTCTATGGATAGGATCCTTCAAAGTAGAGAAACGGTAAAAAATAAAATCAACTTTGTATGTTGTTAAGGCGACGTTGCGTTCGCTTTAGCGCTCAACTTCTTCAGACCAGTCTATATAATTTAAAAACATTAACAATCAGTAATAAAAATTACACATCAATACATCAATAGTTATAACATTAAAAACTATCATTAACAATTAAAATATAGTAATTTACATTAATATGACAAACACGACTAGAAGATCAAATCGAAAAATTGCAAACACATACTCAATTAAAGTACCTTAATACTACTGCAACATTATTAAATATAAAAATAAGATAATATAAAGCAAATAAAAAACTTACCAACAAATTATTGGTTAGTTTTACCCCAATTAATAGCAATACAATTTTTTAACATATAAATTATATACATTACAAACAAAATCGAGGCGTACACTTATAAACAATAAAATAAAATTATTGAAACCTTGATAGATAAGTAAGAATTGGTAACAGTTATCAATATTAGTATACCATCTAATACACTGTAAAATTTAGATTTTTGATGTGTTATGGAAATTATTAATTATTTTATAAATTTTGTCAGTTATAGTTTAATATTAATTTTTAATTTTACTAATAATGTTATTGTAGATCAAACTTAGTTTGTCAGTGCCGTTTCTAAAATTTACATTGTTTTTGTAGAAATTAATAAAGACCATTTCTGAGATTAATCTCTTTTTTAAGTTATATTCTACATCTAGATTTCCAGAACTGTCAAAATTAAAAATATGTCCTGTTATAACGTAATGGCATGTAAGACCTGTGTCAATACCCACATAACCAAAGTTAACCTTAATTGTCTAAAAAGTGATCATACTTTAACCTGAAAAGTTGACAAACATGTGCTATCTTTATCGTGCCTTTTAGTCATTCATAAAAGTTAGTTCTACCGCGTGTCCTTAATGGTTAACTTATTCACAACAAATAGTTATTCCTAATAATACGCCAAATTGTAAACGTAATGGTTACTTTTTGTATAAACTTAAAGTATAAAATATGGCGACCTATCTCGTTTCTTACCTACAGAGGTTGACTTTTGGATAACTTTTCAATAGACAACTTTAATTGTTACTCAAAAGCCGTTTTAAAAAGTTAACTTGATGGTAACCATAAAAATTAACCTATTAAGAGCTTTCAAGTATAAAATGAGACTACTTGTTTTTTACTAACCCTATAAGTTAACTTTTCGATATCTTTTCAGAGATTTCTAATTAATGTCTTGAAAAAGTTATACAACTGACATCCTACAAAATTAATTTAATGTTAATCCTAAAAATTAAATTTTTAGTAGCCTTATAGTACAGAATGAGACTACATGTCTTTTTAGTAACCAAATAAATGTTATTTTTGGTGAGTTTTATAATCAATGTCTATAAAAGTTGTGAAACAGACATTCTAAAAAGTGAATTTTATGTTAATCCTAAAAATTAGCCTTTTAGTAGAATGTTTTTGTGTAGAATAAGACTGTATCGCGGAAAAACGTCCTCGGAAGAAAAATCACCCTAAACCAAAATTACTTTTCTATATTCTAATAGTTACCTCTTACTATTATTACGACTTACAAGGAGGAACTAAGAAATGAGTTTACCAATTGCGTTTCTGATTTTTGGTGATTCTCATGGCAAAAAAGTACCTTTATTTTGGTTTTTTGTGCATTACCGCTTAGTTTTCAGATTATGAATTTTTAAAGAATTGATCAAAATCGTCAGAAGTTAGTTAGTCGCTCCTTAAGCTCTAATTACAACAAATTCAAGGGTATGTTTTTTTAAATAGACAAACACTTATTTTAAAAATATTTAAAAGCACTGCAGATGGAACCTGCAGTCATTGTTTCGCTAATTATTTGTTGTAATTCTTATAAGTATATAGGATCCGTAGTTGTATACGCTGAAACTAATTATCTTAGAAAAACTTGTATTTGAAAAGAAACATTTTAGTGGAGTTGTAAGTGTAATTGATTATTATTAATTAGTGTTTTTAAGTTTAGTTACTGCTTACATTTATAATAAAAATTTAATTGGCTAACAATGAAATTCTTAGAAGAAAACTTTATTTTAGTTCCACCATTACCCTCGCACAACAGTTTTCTGGAATGTACTATTTTAATCCGATTATCGTCATAAAACATTGTTCTTTTTTGTTTGTAGTCTAATGATTTTTTTAATTTAATTTCAACCTAAAAATTATTTTTTTTAAACAAACTTTTTTATAATTTGTAATGTGGATCGATACAAAATTGTATTGAAAATAGTTCAAATTATCGCCCTTAAATCGATAAAAAATATCAAGTTTTTCTTCAAAGGCGTTTAGCAGGTTAAAGAGAAAGTATTAATAAACGCGATGGCATCTTAATGTTGATTGTAAAAACTTTTTTTGTCGTTTTTGTTTCATCCGTTACGGTAAATGATTTATTTAAGAACTTGTTTTGCATTGCGGCTGTGTGTCAACTGGGCACCAAACAATAGCCTTTGTGGATATTTTAATCCCTGTGTCGGTCTCTTCGACCATTCAAGGTCTTTTTCTTAGATATTGCAGTTTTAACGGAAATTTCTTTAAAGAATCTCATTCTGTCGATGCTGACAAAATTTTTTTAAAACAAATCGTTATTACTTTGAGCAGAGTTTAATATTCATTTCTGTTTTAACAAAACCGTTAAACAATTACAATATAAACTTGGCCTCTTGATAGCAAATAAGAAAAATGAATTTTTCCAAACAGACATACCGAACAAGTTTTGTATTTAAGCTTCTTTAATATTGTGACTCATAAAGGAGCTATATGCGCATCAATATCCAATTTTAAAAACGTAATACAAGCAAATTTGAGTGTTTCTTATTAAAGGATAGTTTATTCACGATAAACGGTAAAAAAGTATTATTAATGTCGAAAGTGACAATACAATAATTGATCTAGTGCTTCAAATGAACTTTCTGGAATTAATTCAACAGTTTTTAATTATGTAGCCATCATTAAAACAAATTAAATTTCGTAAAAAAAATTGTAACTTAAGTTTTCATGTCGCAGTTAACAATAAGGATATGACATTTGTACTGATTATTCTCAACTTCTTATTTAACCTCTTAAAGCACTTTTTTTTTTTTAAAAACCACAAAAGAATCATTTTTTTAAATTTAAGAAAGTACGTTTTTGAACTTTATTTTGGCCAAAAGTAATAACTAAACACAAAATAACTGTCTATAAACACTTATCTTTGCAGTTCTATAATTTTTACATATTACATTACAAAAAAAGTCTTTCACTACTAAATCAATAATAATTTTCAAAATAAAAACGTTTCTTTGTTTTACAACTGGACGAAAAGTAATATTACTCTAACATTTTTATAGCTTACAAGACAGATGTAAATAAAAAAAATCAAAAAGACCACTTTTTCTTATGTTTCCTATAGCGATAGCGCTCGAATTAATTCAAGCGTGCCTATTTTGGCCCATTTAGCGTAATAGAATTAACTCGAGCATGCACGTTAACGGGGTTAATTTAAACTTAACAAAAATAGATTTCAAGAATCATTGAATTAACATTAAACAAACGCACACTGTTTGTAAAATTTAAAATTATGTTGTTGAAGTGGGAGAGAATGGGTATAGTAATTTAAATAACCACCGGGTTCTTTTAAGACTAGTTTAAAATTGAACGTCGTTTTTTTTACCTGCTAGACAATCGTTCAAGTTTTGTTGATGTGCGTGTTGTACAAGTCGAGTTTTAACTTCGTGTAATTGTGTTATACTAAAAGTTCCAGTTATAAAGGTAAAACATCTTTATACATATTTTTAACAGACACAAAAGAACACATAATTCATAATTGCAGATGAACGGTCAGTATACAAAAAGACATAGAAACAGGCTTTCTCTAAATTTTACATGTTTGCCCTGATTTTAAAATACCCAGATTTTTTACAATTTTCTAGATCGCTGGGAACCCTGTAAAAAATCAAATCAAATATAAATATTGGTGGTTTAGTTAAGTATTTTTTCTAATTTCAGCTTCCGTAAAATGAATAGTTTCCAAAGCCACAGAAATGGACGTTTTAGTGGTGACAAAGATGTGAATTAGAAAATCGAGAAAAAGTGTGAATAAGGGTTAAAGGCGATGACATTTATTTTAGATATTTTTAAATTTGTAAATAAATAATAAATATGTATGTATTATATCGTATCGTATAAAATCTGTTTTTCAAGACTTGCACCTTTACTTTAATGTGTTTTATTTTCAAGTGTTAACTATAAGATATCTGTTAAGCAGCCATTAATCGTTGAGCAACTGAAAAAATAGTATTTTTTAAGCAGTTTTAAAATCCAACAATTATACATCTTTTACAGTTAACCTCAGGTTGATTCTTGAATAAGTGCAAAAATTGTATATTTTAAACAGCTTTAAAATTAAATAGTAAAATACCCATTTAGATTAACTTTAAGTTATCCTTACGGGTTGAACGTTAAGCAAACACAAATTAGTATTTTTTAGGCAGTTTTAAATACCAACCATTAACAATCACTTTCGATTAACTTTAGATTACCCTAACAGGTTGAACGTTAAGCAAACAAAAAATGGTATCTTTTTAGTAGTTTTAAAATTCAACTATGCACCGGGCATTTCGATTAACTTTAGGTTAGCCCAACAAGTTGACCAATGAATAACTAAAAAAAAGTATCTTTAGAGTAGCTTTAAAAGTGGACAATAAGTTGTCCGTTTCGGTTAATTTCGGGTTATCCTAAAAGGTTGACCGTTGCATACACGCAAGGTCAGTATAAGAGTATCCTATGGAGGGATTAAGTGGGACATAGTTCACCATTGGGTGTACTTTTGGGTACTCTATGATCACATTTGCCAATCCAAAGCGGTTACCTTTATTACGACTTTTGGTTACTTTTGGCTGTGTGGGTAGCTTTAGTACTACAATCATACTTATGGTTTTTGATTCTATTTTTAAATTCGCCATGCAATCTTATAACTGATCCATATAAAATTTCAGCCGTTGTAACATCGTGTTCTAGTAGGATATATGGGTACGATGGGTAGCTTGTACCGTCAAATGACATTTAATCGCCGTCTTCAGGCTACGGTAAAAACGTTCGATTTTTCCGTTTGCAGCTGGATGATAGGCCGTTGTTTTTATCTAATGGATTTCAAGTAGCTTTGTCATTTTCTTACAAAATTTTGAATTGAATTGTTTAGTTCTGTAGGTAGTGATTCTATTAGGTGAACCAAATCTAGCTATCCAAGTGGTGATAATAGTTTGAGCCACTATTTCCGCCGTAATATCCTAAACGGGTGTTGCTTCCTGCCTTTTCAAAAAACAGTCTATCATCATCACTACATAGCGAAAGTCTTGTGATGATGGTAAGGGTCCAATAATGTCTATGTTTACATGTTCGAAGCGATGTTTAGTTCTATTCTCGTAATTTAAGACCTTACTCTTAGTATGTCTCCATAACCTTACATTTCTGACAGGCTATACAACATTGAATCCATAATTGACAGTTCTTTTTTAAAATAGCCACACGTAGCGTTTTGATACCATTTTTGCTGTAGCTTTATTTCCCGGATGAGCTATGTAAGTCGTGAATTGACGTAAATATATTTTTTCTATAACATTTAGGTATATATGGTCTAATTTTATTGTTGTTGACGTCACAAACTATAACTTCTTCCACTTGGATTTCCTGCAATTTGATTTGATTTTTTTAGATTAAATAATTCTTCAACCGTTTTTTGTGCGTTGGCGATTTTATTCAATAAAATTGTACTTGTGTTAACTTTACATAATATTGATAAATAAACTGCTGTCACGTTGTCAGTACCGACTATATGTCGCATATCAATCTTAAATTGTCATATAAAATCCAAATGTCGAGACTGTCGTGGAGATAAATTTTGAGAAATTTTTGTAAAAGCAAAGATTAGCGGTTTGTGATCCGTATATCCTGTAAAGTTTGTTCCCTCAAATGTGCGTCGAAAATATTTAATGACTGCGTATATAGCTAATAACTGTCTGTCATATGTGCTATATTTTTGTTCGATAGCACTAAGTTTTTTAGAGAATAAGACCAATGGTTCAAGGATACCGTTATTAATGTGATGTAACGCTGCACCTATTGTCAACTCTGATGCGTCTACATAAAGCGTTAATGGTAAATTAGTTGGAGGATGCTGTAAAGATGCTGCGTTGGCATATTTATCCTTAACCTGTGCAAACACGTTGGTTAGTTCTTTGTTCCAATCAATTTTGGTACGGTCTTTTTTTTTTGAGATACCTTTTAATAAATCGTATAACGGATCTTGTACAGTTGCTAAATTGGGAATACATTTTCTGTAAAAATTTGTGCTTAGTTGCTGGTAAAGGTATAACTTTTTTGAGTATAGGACGTATACCTTTTTTTGACACTAAAAATCCGCGAAAAGGAACTTCCATAGCTTCAAGAATGCATTAACTAAGATTGATACTAAATTTATTTAATTGTAATAAAAGTTGTTGAGTTTGATTTCGATTCAATTCTTTTAGATGCTATTGGTTTTGTCATCAATATAACAAAGACAAAAATCCAAATCTTTGGTTATTTTATGGATAAATATTTAAAATGATTGGGCTGCGTTTCTTAATCCAAATGGTAGTGTTGTAAATTCAAATAATCCAAATAGAGTCGTTATTGCTGCTTTATGGATATACTCTTTATCAACTGGAATATGATGGTATGCCCTAATTAGATCAATTTTGGTAAATACTTTTTTGTTGTCTAACTGTGTATTAAAGTCTTGTATATTTGGTACAGGATATCTATCTAGAACAGTTATATCATTTAAAGCTCTATAATCACCGCAAGGGCGCTAGCTATTATTTTTTTGGGACCATGTGAAGCGCACTAGCCCAATTATTGCTAGATGGTCTGCAGATACCCAATTCGATCATAATTTGAACTTTCTTTTTTGCAATTTTTAATTTTTCTTTAAATAGTCAGTTTTGTCATTACCGGTTGTCCGTTGGTTACAATACGATGTGTTATGCCATGGTTAATGTTTTTAAAGTTGGTTTTCTCATGTAATAAGTTAGGATACAACGTTAAATATTCCTTGTATTTATGTTATAGATCCATTTTGTACTGAATTAATAGACGTTTTTTCTAGTTTAACTACTGTACTTAATGAAGTTTGATTATCAATTAACAGCGTATTACTAATATCCGGCAAAACATTAAAATAATTTAAATAATCAGCTCCTAAAATTAAGCATTCTACATCAGCAATTGTAAAGTTCCAAGTAAAATTTTTTTTTGTTCCGAGGTTTCAATGATTGATGAATTAGCAGCATATAATTCTCTTTTGGAGATATTTTTGCGTTCATCTCTTGTGGGTGGTATGACTAAAATATCTGCTCCAGAATCTGTAAGAAATGGATTACCGGTTATGAATAAACAGTGCGATTTATCTATCCCGTCGCATTTTGTGCGACGGGTTTAGTCGTTTCCCTGGTAAAAACTTTGTGTTTTATAATCACAAGGTAAAGAACCTTTAGACATCTGATCCTTATATTTGAAATGATACCAGCAGATCGGATGTTTTTTATAATCTGTACGTTTGGAGACAGATCTAGAACGATTTCTTGACACATCTCTAGACTTATCGCGCTGTCTGTCCGATAACTTGAATATTGAAGCTACTAACTGTGTTATTTGATTCTATAAGTTTCTCAGTCTATCATCTTCAGTATCCCGAGGCTTTGTCGTTGATGAACTAAAAACAAAAGAGTAAGATAAAGCCATAGATTCATTTACTTTATCAGCCATTAATGCCACTGAATCCAAATCATCTCTACTGTTTGCTAAAATTAAACGTATATTAGTTAGTAGTGTTTGAAAAAGTATTGTGCGAAGAAAATCTTCAGAAACTTTATTGTTTTGCTAAGTTCTTCATCTGTCAAAATAAAGCAAAAGGTTTTTTGTCACCAAGCTCAATTTCTGTTAATAATTTCTTTGTTTTACGCTCTCCTGAATTTTCAAATTCCGCTACTAGTTTCTGGTTTAAAACTGCGTATTGACTTTTTTTCGGAAAGTTACAAATAAAATCAGATATTTGTTTTACTGTTTTTGTATCTAAAGAACCAAGAATATAATGACATTTTGTTTCTTCACTAATAATTTTAAACGTAAAGAAGGTTTGTCATGTTGAGATAATAGTCAGTGGACCATTCTTCTCTTTTAGGCACATATAAAACTAAAGAAAGATTGTCTAAAAAGGCAAACTTAGATACTTTTACCTACCATTTTCTTTAATTCCTTTGGCGTGTAGGGTTTAATCTTTCTTAAGCAATTATTTAGCCAAAGGTGCAAAAGTAAAAAAGTTGTAAGTAGCGACTGCACGACCTCTATTGAAAAGCGGTGTCATTAGATCCTTTACGACCCATGCTCCTTAGTTCCTTTCTGGCTGAGCACCCGTAAGTTTGCCAATGTATATTTGTAAACACATGGGGTGTTTTGGATTGCTGCTAATTCATCCGTTTTTCGTCTAATTTGTTTTGTCATTTTGTCGTCAAATTCAAAAAATGTACGAATTGCAATAAATATATCACATGACATTGCCGCTTTAAAAATTGAACTTAGTACTGATTCATCTGTTTTTCACATTTCCGTCATATGTTCTTTTTTGCAACGCAAAGCTCCTGCTAAAAGTAGAACTTCAATAAAAGCATCCAACTCAACTTACGTCAGTATCTTTAAATTTTTGTGTTTATTTGTATTTGTTTTGTTACAAAATCTATAAACTTTTCCAGCTTCTTCATTAGTATGTATGCAAATTATTTTCTTATATAATTTGTCACAAATTGGTTGAAGGTATCTAAAACGTCAGATGCAGTAATTGAATACTGTGTTAGTCCTGTTTTTTCAACTAAGATGTTATGACAACGACGGTGGTCACGTATAGTTACATTTGGTGTCTACAATTTCCCAGATTTGGTTTTAAACTGATTGGACTCACTTTCTTCAACTTCATTATTTGTCGTAGCAACTTCTTCGTTTTCTTGCTCGGGAATATAATCATCCGTCTCCCCTTTTGCATATTCAACGTTATCTTTGTCTTCTGACACAATCTCTTCATTATCAGATTCAACAATATGGTCAGCAGATAACCTTAAGATGTCATTCTCAAGCTTTTGCTTATAAACATTTTTGTTAGCATATTCTATGTAGCGTATAAGTACTTACAGTAAACTAATTATTTAATTTCTGCACTGCTATAAGACTGACACAACACAAACAGAGCATAAAAGTGACAGCGGTAAAACAGGTATTTGAATTACTAACAAAAATGGCGCATTATGCTATGTGCTTTTGACCGACATAAAATACTACGTGGGATGTTTGTAAGACTCCATAACATTTTTTTTACTATTACTATAAAAATTAAAAAAATGTATATGTTAAAATATTCGTTAAATGAAATGAATAGGCTAGCGAGAAGACAAATGCTGTAAAAAAATATTTCAAAAAGATTTTTGATGAAAACAATTTTTGGAGTCAGAAAACGACCATGGCATTACTCTAAAGGTTACTACGAATTCTTTTGCTTCTACTCGTTTCTGCAATGTAGGTACGACCACAAGAGCAAAGAATGCTATAAATGCCATCAGACTAAATAAAATAACGTCTTTCATTGGATTTGACCCAATTTAGAAAACGTAGAGTAATAATGTAGTGTTTAGAAACCATTTTTCCGATGGAATTTGCAGTATTTTTGATATAGGATAGATAAGCGATACACAACGATTGAGACTAAGATTGCTGTATTTAACAGAAACAACACAATCGTAGAAGAAAATCTCCGTGAATTTGTGGACACGTTATATGATGCAGAGAGTTCTTCCACTGCATTTACACGTACTTTTAGTAAAATTGTAGGAACTTATTATTTTGTGTAAATTTTTCTGTCTAGTGACCTCATCAATAGCTCTATCATGCTGCATGGTAGACATCCGTAAGACGTTTTTCTTGTTTGGCACCGGAATGCTGGAATGCATCGTTTTTTCTTTCTCAACGTTCTTACTGACGTAATGTTCTTCTAATAACTTGATCATTAATTCATAACTAGCGTACTAGTTATCATGTACCATGTTGCCAAATAACAAAAATGTCATAAACGTATCTGTACCATCACTTGGGTTTTAAACCAAATGTGCACAAAGCTTGTTTTTCAAAATCTTTCATAAATATATTATCAACAACCGGTAAAAACGAAGAAACTATGGCGACTTCTAAATGTTTAGTAGTAAAAAAGGTAAAAACTGTAGACGGCAAACATTTTTGATAATAGGTAGCATATTGTTTAAAAAATTATTCTGTCAACTTAAAGCGCAATCAATCAGTTTATTCCAGGCTTTGAAGCTACCCACTGCGACATGTGACAAGAGCTCAGCTTGTGAGAAATCGACAACACGAATATTATCCAGAATGCAAAATTGTAATAAACACAAAATATTTTATAACAATAATAACGATATTTCCTAAATATTTTTTTTTATTGAAGCATCGAATTCGACATGTCTTACATTTATATATATAAAAAAAATAGTATTCTATTTATTAATTTTTAAAACATGTTAAACATTTATTTTAAAACAATTTTTGCAAAACTATAAATACATTAAAAATTTGCGTGATATTTAAATATAGTTTGTATGTTAGAACCAATCCAAATATGCCACACGCAGGTTTATTTACGCTAACTTAAAGAAGCAAACACAGCATTTCTTGTAAATTTTATTTTCCACACAATATTAGAATTTAAAAAAATACTTGAATAACTTCTTAGATACATGTAAATTACCATACTCAAGTACTAAAAGTTAGCTGGTATTTTATTCAAATACTTTCACTAGAAGAAGTTTACATACAAGCAGTTATTGTTTAGTATAATCTTAAATTATAACTTTTTGTTAGGTTGTTTTATGTATGAAAGAACTATTATGACAATATTAGAACAAAATATATTCGTAAATATGTTTTTAAAAGTCGCATTGTAAACAAGTTTTAGTAAAAAATTAGATTTTAATTTATCTGAAATATTTACAACAAAATAATAATTTATATTAAAAACAACTTAACAACTAGTCTTTAAGTATACTACATTTATTTCGTATCATTATAGTACCCTTAGTTCTAAAATTTTAATTATCTAATAAAGTTTTATTGTGTGAAAGTTATAAAATTAACTGCAAAATTATTGTCGCATTAATAAAACTAAACAATTAAATTAATTTTGTCTTTTACACTGGTTTTTAAATGTTTGTAATGTTAAAAAATGTAGTCAGGAATTTAGTTATATAGATCACAGAAACAAAACAGTGACATAAAAATTAAAGTATACTAAATTTAAAAACGTCTAATAATGATTTCTATTGAGAACACTAATATTTGTTTGTTAGTGGAGTTATGTAATTACGAAAAAAATCTCTAGAGTTGCAAAGTAAAAAATCGAAATTACGTAAAGCTATGCTTTGAAAGTCAATTATTATTTAAGTGAAATTATGTCTCTGGTAAAGAATCTGTTTAAAAGTTTTGAAATTTAGTTGAAATTATAAGAAAAACGTTTTGAAATTTTAGAAATTTAAATACTAAAGTATTAAATTGACGCTCCGGAATGATATGACTAAAAAAATGCAATATTTGAGTTATTATGTATAGTAAAAAGGCAAATGCCTAAGGAATGCACAGAAGAAGTATCACAACATAATTTTTTTGTGTTTGTCGGTGTGTAGCAGCTGTGTCGCTTTCTTTATTATGCGCATTTGTTAAAACCTGTCTGGTATAAAGATAGTCCGTGTTTTCATACCAAAAATCACTTAACTAATACAAAACATTAATCAATTTTATAAATTTATCTGTATTTGTTCACATATGTCTGATAAAGTAATCCGTGTTTCCCCTATTTATCATTTTTCTACTTTTTTTACATTACATTTACATTCTTTTTACATTTATTTACTTTGTATTTTTGTTTTGCCTGCTCTCGTCTTAGCTGTTTTCTCCTTCTCTATACTTTTTCTATCCACTCCGTTCTTTTTCCGTTTTCTTTTAAGATTCCTTCTACTTTCTTAACTTTTTTTCTTAACTCCCCGTATTCATTCTTCATGTGTTTATGGTCCATAGTCTGCACATCCTTTCGTTCTCTTTTCTCTTTTTTCTAGTATTTGTTTTCTAGCTCTTCGTTCCCACATCTAAACTTTGTTATCATTTTTTTCTTTTTGTTTTTGTTTCCTTTTCCATTTAGGTACTTTGGAACCCCTTCTCTATTGATATTCTTATAATTCACATTATATCTTTACCTTTGTCCATCTTTCCTGCTTTTCTATGTCCCTATCTCTCTTTATTATTTTTTTTCTTACCTCTACTTCCTCTTTCCTTAATCTCTCTACTTTTTCTCTCGTGTACCCGTTTCCTTTATAATATTCTTCTCTGCCATCCTGCCCGTACTTTTTCTCTCTCTATCTCTTTCCGACATATCTGTAGTATTGTTACCCTTTTTCCTGTTTTTATTCTTATTTTTTTGTCCTGTATTTCTCATCTTATAATATACCCTGGTGTTTCTCTATCTAGCCCTAATACCCATATTCAGTATTTTTCTTGTATTCTTTCTATCTCTCTATATTCCTTCCACTCTAATATTTTGCCCCATATACCATCACGCTTTTTATAAGCTTCTCAAACAGCAGTTTTCTTTTTTCTATGTCAACTCACACTCACACTCCAAATTTGACCTATTAACTTGTTTCCTTTTCTTATTTTTTTCTTTATGTGTTTCCTCTCTTAATTATCCTGCTTCATCGTTTAAGCCAGGTATGTGAATTCCTTCACCTGCTACACTTCCTCCTCCTTCTATTTCCACTCCTTTCTTTCTATTTTTTTATAATGCCATTATTTCGTTTTTTCTGTATTTATTTCAATTCTTTTTTTTCATGTATTTTTCCAGCGCCTCCATCATCTCTTTCATTTTTTTTCCTTCTTAGCCACCAACACTATGTCATTCGCATACGCCAACGACCACATCTTCTCTTTCCTCACTACCATCCCTTGTATCTGTTGTCCTCTTATTGTCTTCTCCAAATTCTTTGTATATACTGCAAGCAGGCTTGGGCTCAGTGGGTATCCCTGTCTCAATCCTCTAATTCTAACGAATTTCTCATTTTTTTCTCTATTCACTTTCACCCTGCTCCTTGCTTTTTCGTAAATTTCCTCCATTCTTTTTATTAATCTTTTATTAATTTTTTTTTCTTTATGTATTTCCACAGTTTTTCTTTGTTCATTTTGTCAAAAGCCGTTTTTGAATTTACAAACAGTGCCACCATTTCCCCCATTTTTTTCTCTAGCTCTTTATTCGCCAAGTGTTTTAATATGTATATGTTGTCTATCACTCTTCTTCCTTTTCTGAATCCCGCTTGTCCGTTTGGTATCAAACTTATTTCCTCTATTTCCTTCTGTAGTCTTTCTTGTAGCACAGTCGCATATAATTTGTGTGCCGTGCTTAATAATGTCACTATTTTGCAATTCTTCTTTTTTGTGTATCGGTCATGTTATTCCCTCTCTTCATCTCTCCGGGAATCCTTTCTCTTTTTATATTGTATTAACTATTTCCGTCATTCTTTGTATTACATTTTTTCCCTATATACCTACGCTTTGCTTTGTATTCCATCTTTTCCTTTCGTCTTCTCTTTTTTTACTTTTTTTATGGCCTCTACTTGATCTTCGTTTATTTTATCTTCATTTCTTTCTTTCCGTCATACGACTACTTTTTTTCTTTGTTTTTCTTCTTCTTTCTGATTTTGTTCTTTTTTAATTTAAAAAATGCGCCAAAAAGATGAAAGACTATTGTGGGAAACACTCTTTAAATCTACCCGAAGCTTAAATATTACATATGAGAAAACAGAAGTGGTAACACAAAGTATATTTGTTTTATCACAAACAGCATTTCATGTTAGAAGAAAATACAAAATTAAATGTATATGAATTTGATCAAACGCTATCACGTAGGTCAGTATCACAGACAAAATACTAAATAAGTCTTCGACTAGGCAACACGTCGTTTATAAGAACGAGTATACGTATTTGTTTCCTTTTCTTAATTATTACTTAAAAAAATCCACTCAGCTACCGGTGGTAGTGACTGCCACCGGCATCGAGGTGTTACATTATGAAAAAATATTGTACGTGCATTAGAAACAAAGTGACAATTATTTACTAATGCTTTAATGCTTAAAGTTGAATAAGGTTGTTGATTTAATAAAAATAAATTTAATTCTTGGTGCTCTCTTCTAGATATCTTTTAGCCGATGGTATCAAACTCCATCCTCCTTTTTTAAATATGAAGTAGTGCTCCTTTTACCAATTAGTAACGTTGTTGGTGTCCGACACATTCAATGCCCTGTGTACCTGTACCTTAAAATCCTAAATGTTCGACAATTTATGACAAAACTGATTACAGGTTTATAAAAACATTTTTAATATTTTTTAATAGTTTTAAAAAACTAATATATTTTTTTATTGCATTTATAAAATTGATTAAAATTCGTTGTTTTAATTTCGCAAAAACCAACGATTGATTTGATTGGATTTAATTTGATTAATTTACGAACCAAGGGAATAAAACGGTTTAAAACAGAAAAATATCAACTCATTAATCTTAATTATTAGACCTACATTATTAATTTTTTTTCTAAAACACTTTATTTTATGTATACAAGTGTAATATTATATAATGCAGCAACAAATTATATCAATTAATATTTGCAAATAAAATTTGTCAATATTTATAATGTTCAAATTAAAGTACCGTTACTTTTTTAAATTAGAATAGATTAAAAAAATACTTTTTAATTGTGCAGTATAAATTTATATTTTTTGTTTAAAAATAATTTTTTATTCTTATTCGTTTAAATTTATTCAACTTGAGAAGGTATAGTATATATCATAATTAATTAGATTTTACATAGTTCTATGTAAATATGTATCTTTCAGTTTAAACTTCTAGTAGTTGGCGACAATAAAGTTCAGTAAAGTTGAACTAAACCAAATTGAATTTAATTACTAGTTTACATGTATCTACTGATTGGCAAAAGTTTTAACTTTTTTATCTAAAAAATAAATACAAATTCCAACTATTATTTATAAGAAAAATTAAAAAATTCAAGAAATAATAGAAATTTGTTACAAATAAATAAAAACATTAATCTGACAACAGTTTGTAAGAAATTGAATTTATATTAATGGAACTCACTTGAATTACTTACTATATAATATATAATGTTTACACAATGTAAATTACTATAATAAATTATATACATTAACTGTAATAGGTTTTGGGTAAAAAACTCAATGCATAGTTAATTTACGTGTGGAATTTTAAATCACACTGTCAAAAAAAAAACGTTAATATTTTGATTTGCAACTCGAATGTTTTAGCATTGGTAATTGTTGTTAACTCCTCACTATTTTCTTTTAAAAAGAAATAATTAATTTTTACATACTTTTAAACGAATATGTAAGTTAAATTTGTTTGTTAACGTTTTTTTATTCTATTATATAAACTATATTTGAGAATAAAATATACAATTGCAGTCTTATTTGCTCTATTAAATCATTATTTCAAAACTTACCACTACTACAATATTATCAGTAACAATTACAGAAAGCTTTAAAAAATTATTATATGCACAATGTAATAAGGTTGGCGCAGGGTTTATTGATAGGTTGATATGGATCGGGTTTTTATCCGATACCTCTTTGGAAAAAAATTTTTTTTTTAAATTTAATATCAAATAGTGAATTTTTAGGTACCTACTCTGAACGTAAAAAAATTTAATTTTACGCTGTATACTTGTTGTAATAAAAAAAGTATGCATTTTTACATTTACATTTTAAAACATATCTACTTTCACAGATATACATTCATTCTATAAACATAAATTTAAAAATATTGCAATAGTTTTTTGTACGCGAATCGGACTTTCTATTGTTTGTTTTAGTGTAAGTACAGTCCTTAGATCTTTAATTTACAGATAACATTTACAATTGTTTTAAAGAAAAGCTTACAAGTTCTGTGTTTAAAACGTGGTTTTTTAAAAGATGACAAACGATTTTTTAAATATTTTTTTTAAAGTGCGATACATAAAAAGCATAAAGAGAGTTGTGACTTTCTGTTCCCGTTAGATCCGTCAATGAATATTATAACTTTTCGTTCTGTAGTTTTTAAAATTCAAAATATATTAGATAGTTTTTAATTTATTTAAATTTTATTGTTTATGTATCTAACCAAACAAAATCAAAATAATTAAAACAAAAACCAAAGTGATTGTGTACTTCTAATATTCAAAAAAAAAAAATCTAATAAAAAACAAACATTTGTTTATTGGCTTTTGCTGGTGATTTCCGCAATTATTTTGTTAATTTGTTATATTAAAAATCTTTCCTTATTTGCCACTTGGTATATTTCGGATCTATCAATTTTAATTTAGTTAGCAGTTAGTTACCGAATTTGCGCTCACCGGAGCTTTCTAAATCAATAGTCATCGAGTGGTTTTATATTCAAATTTAAATGCGAAATTAACCGATGCTTCTGGAAAGAGTCGCTACGGTATGATGCATCTATATGTTTTTGACTAATTTGTTCTGGGTGTGATCATAAATAACGAATTTATTGTTTATTTAATATTTGACAATTTTCTTGCAGATTAAATTGACAATTCGTTTCTGATAGTAATTCATATACGCAGAATTCAGTACTGCAATCAAACTTGTTCTACCACGCCAGAAAAAAACTTATGTACGTTTAAAGGTTATCAAAGATAATGCATTAAATTGCTATTATAAAAAAATTGGAATAGTAATTCGCATAGTTTGGGGTAAAAACACTAAATATTATAATTAAAAAGTGAATTTTAAATGTTTATTTACCTCTCAAATAAGTCAGGGACCCTTAGTTACACAAAGATTGACAATGACTTGGTTTAAAAGTGTGTAGAGATTTTTGATTTCCGTTTATGCACATTTTTTTGTCTCTGCGGAAACCAACAGTAATCCTCCATCATGTTGGGGGCTTTAACATCTTGTTTTTATGGTAGAATCTTTCACCGTATTCGTCAATGGCGATTCTCATATTTAACGAATAAAAATAAGACGCAAATTCAAGAAATGGATTTTAGTGACATTAGGCATCCAAGGTGTTGGTAAATTGTTAGCAAATTGTCTACAAGTTATGCATCTGCGCTTTGGTTATCAAGAAAATGGTACACAACAAGCACAAATGCATCCCAAGCTGCTTGTTTTCGTTTTGTGAGCTCCAATTTGAATAATGGATCTTGAATATCGCCTACAATAATGTATAAAAAAAAGCACTGAAGCCGTTAAACGTAGAATTACATCCACATTCCCACGACATGAGCAATAAAAATTCATGGTTTTTGGTTGTCAGTGCTTAGTACTGCAGTTTTGAGACTACTTGAACTGGAGGCAATAAAAAGTCTCCATTCTTCAGTTACGTATTTGTTGTCTAGTTCTTTCATGAGTTTTATCACGTCATAACCGAAGCAGGCACTGTGTACAACACCATAGTATGCTGGGAATTCCATGTGACGAATACGAAAAGGCGCAGCTGTTCAGAATTTTCTTTCTACAGGAGTTCTCCAGTTGTAACGTATACATTTTTAGAATGAATAATTTGGATTTAATTTAACATTTTTTGACTCACTGCGTTCGTAATTGATGATGCACATTACTCATGCGTGATTGGTACCTATTGTTTTAAGTCAACGTCCGTTGTATTCTCGAAAGAAGCAGAGAATTCTGCATACGATTGTAGAAAATGTCTTCATGTTAAATTTAAACTGTTGATTTTGTTTTTGTCGTTATGCTATAACATTCTGTTTTTCGTTGTCATTTATCATTATGCGATACTCGTTATTATAGAAAAAAAACCGTAATTAGTTTCTTTGTTGTTTACGTATGGTAATATAATCTTTGAAATTTGCGTTTTAGTTTTACCGTTACGACAGATTTTTCTACGTGATAAAAATACGTTTAATACGTTTAGTTTGTCTCTTATTAATTACAAATATTACGATCTGCTTTTTTGTGCATTATATTTTTGGAAATTTTATAATACGTACCTTTCCTTTACGATTTACAAAATTATGGTTGATCTGGTGAAAATGATAAATAAAATCGTTGTACAATACCAATAAATTACAAATTTTAAAGGTTTCATATCATTACGTCATCCAATTAAGTCAGGTGATGACCACGTCCGATGTAACGAAATGCAACAAGTGATAACCAACCTTCAATAACACGTATGTAAATAATAATAAATATTTGGCGTCCAAGTTTTCAAACTAAAATTTTCATTTCAAGTGTACGATAGAGTACTTGTAACCTTAATATAAATTTGTAAATTAGTTTTATTGTTCATTATTTTATATTTTTGTGTTTTTCTGGTGTATAAATAAATTTATATAAGCTAACCCGGTGAATTATTTGAATTATTATGTTAAAGTAAGTTACACGGTTGATCAAATATAGTTTTTTAATGTCACTATCGATATTATAAGTGCATTCCATAACTTCAGTCACTGTCATTACATTTTCTATCGTTTTTATAGTGTTGAAAACACTTATAGGATACTTGATTCGAAGGTTGATGTAACGAAACGATGAAACGCACAGATGAAACAAAGCTGGAACTTGCGGAGGTGCCCAATTTTACTTCATTTTCTGTATTTTATGGATGTAGTGTTTGTTATTATTAAACAAGATATTCTTTATGATTCGTTTTATGTTTTAAAATATAATAAGTCGTAATTTCACTCAGCAGTGATGAAAAATAATTATAATAATTGCAGAATTAGATCCACGCGAGCTTCCGCCTTGTACGTTGCAAAAACGGTACAATACAGATGAAAATTGCACATAAACAATTTATTGAGCACAAAATTTACTACAAAAAAATCCGCGCAAGTGTATAATTATATCTAATAGTTTAAGAGTTACAGAATGTTAATGTAATATAAAACATTTTCGTGCAACTTTGCACACTTGTATCTTCTAAACTATTGAAGGTAATTGTACCCTTCCGCCAATTTTTTTATAGTAAATTTTGTCTTCTATAAAATGTTTATGTGCAACTTTCCTCTATCCTGCACCGTTTTAAGGTAACACTTGATTAGTTATTTTAAATTATTAAGTAAATCATTTTAATACAAAAATTGTGACATGTGTAATATTACGACACCGACAAAACTGCCCTTAGCCGCGGTGGTCACCAAAAGCAACTCGACTGAAACACACGTGTTCTACTAAACCGATAGCTTATATTCAAATTTTACAATGCGAACTAATTAATTTAGACTTTTTCGTTTAGAAGGGGCATGCAAAACCACTTTAATCTGCTTTTGTGGCAACGTTTCGTGCTACAAGAAGCACTTCATCAGGCCAACTGTAATTTATTAAACTCGTAAGTCAACAACATAGTAACAACACAATAAATTAACAGATAATTTTTTAACGTATAAAACTTACAGAATAAAAACAAGTGGATCAATCCACCGACCAAAGACATAAGCAACTTTACGAGTTGTGTTTACTAAATAATAAATAAAACATTAAAGATAAAAGGGTCAATAATTAAAATTTTTAAATAACTCAAGACGTAAACGTTCAACAAACACTTGACAAATATTGTGTAATCAAAAATTTATGAATGTCAAGGGAAAGATAAGAATAGTAGCACAAACGGAGAAATTTCACGGGAACTAATTTGATAAAACGTGTCTACAGACGCATACACACATTTGTACATGATACTAAATAGTACGGCTTGTTGATGTAACTACATATTAACCCAAGTACTGACTTTTAATTCTAAAAATTCAAAAATTCTAATTGCAAAATCGGAATCCGGGCACCCTATTGCATAAAACCTGCATTAATTTCATCTAGTAGCAAATTTATTATTACGTAGTGTTATTCGTCGCACTTAAAAATATTACATATTATTTTATATCCATAACGCATATTATATTGTTTGTTTTAACCTTTTAACGTAACGACATTTTCAGACTGGTAGTTGCTAAATGTTACCTCAAAGTGTAATGTATTGTCTATACCTATTTAAAAATTAAACGTTATTGTGCTATTTTTATTGTGTATGTAATTTAAGTTATTTTTTTTATTAATTTACAAACAATCTTATAACACTACCTCAATTCGTTTACAATTAGCAATAAGAGTTTGCAACCATAATTTAATTTTGTGGTTGATTTAAAACAAAGTAGCTTAATAATAAAGTGTCAAATAGACGTTTTAATTTATTAAAGTTCTAGCTGTTTGACAGCTAATAAACAAACAATTGATTAAACGAAAAAATATTTTAAAGATTAAATGAATTAAAGCTACAAGGTACAGAACTCTAAAACAACTTAAAGTATAACAGACACCAAAACTTTAATTTACCAAAGCTTTATTAGAACTAATTTGTATAAAACACAGTTTAACCAAATTAGAAAAAAAATGTCTAAATTTTGACTTTTAATTCACAAAATTGTTTAAGAATTTTTTAAAACATTTGAATAAATAGACAATTGTGTTTAATTGATAGATGCAAACTTAAAAACGATAATTAATAAAAATATAAACAAAAAACTGTTACGTTGATTTTACCTGTAACTTAAAGCGGATAACTAGCTCAACATTTCGCAGATAATTTCAATTAAGATAACTAAAAGAGCGCCAAAACAAAGAAATATTAACTACAGATTCCGTTTAAAGCTGTCAAACACTAAAAAAGAACTAGTTACAAAACACAGTTTATAACAAAAATATATTTATTTCAAATAAGAAAAAACGAAGTAGAACAATAATAAGTAAATAGCGATTGGAGACTTGTCGACATATATCACAATTCATAATACTCAGAGAGGCCTTTTAGACCAGGCAATAATTCGTACAGCTAATTGTATTCAATACTAACTACATATAATTTAAATAGGATAACCAAATTTAAATAGTTAAAGAACAAATCGCGTACTTTACAATCACCGTATCTTTAAACATAGCCCACCGAAAGTTTTTTGTTACAAGCAGCAATGTTTACTAATTCTTATATGTTTAAGGACAAAAGTATGCGTAGTATGTAAGCTTACATACGACGATTATTAGCTTAACTTTAGTTTTGATTGCATTTTAAATGATCGAAGAAACTTACAAGTGTCACGTAGCATACTCAAGACAAATTGCGCTACATAAGGTTAAAGATGATTTAAAAATTACGAGTGAAAGTGAAGTGAATTAGAATAATCTATACTTCGATTATTTAAACAATAATACAATAATTTTTTTAATAAACATGTGCTGAAGGCTGACTGATAATTATAAAATTAAATACAATTAAGAAATTATACGAGACTTTTAGGAGAAGCTGCGAGTCATTATTTGTCACCCCTGGGTGTATAGATAAGGTGGACTCCAAAGATGTTTATCTATTGACACATATCGTAAGGCTTCTGAAAGCTATTAGCTGAGGAAACAATGATAATTTTTACAGATTTATATTTTTACGATAGCCGTTTAGTAGCTCTTTTTTTATACTTGAGAACACCACGTAATTAACAATATTGCTTATCCGATTAATACATTGAAGAATTTTTTCTAAGCACATGCACTAAAAGCGTAATAAAAATAACTTACAAGGAAAATTAAATCAAAAGAAGAATGATTTACAATGTGGCGGAATAGCGCTCTGATACGAACAACGTTCTCACCGACGTAAAATAAGTAAAATAGGTGAAATGGCAGTTTTTTTCTGGTTTGCGCTCCTCCCTCCCGTAAATGTCGTAAACCATATCAAAAGACAGTGTAGGCGTCAAATCAGTGTAGGCGTGAATTTTAATATTTTTAGCAAATACATAAATAACAGTATGTAACAAAACAATTTTGAAGCATATTAATACTAGATCTCTTAAAAGCAATTGTGAGAAAAAAATAAGACAATTTTAATCTACCAAAATAAAAGATGTATATCAAAGAAATTACAATTTGTCTACCAGACAATTTTGTTTTTGTCACATCTAAGACAACATTGATAAAACATCAAAATAAGCAGTTTCACTACACACCATCTGCGAACTTATGTATGTACATCTAAAAATTTGAGTAATACTAATAATGTCATAAAATTTTTAAACTTATAGTAAAAATTTAGAATTTGCCGAGTAAATTTTTTATTTCTTATACAAACTGCATTTAAATTCCGATTACAAATGAATTAGGTTTAGTATTACCAAAACAAAGATATCGACGTACTAATTACACCAACATCAATCAACGTTCTTTTGTAAAACAGAAAAACTGCAGCAATTTGTGTCATATTAAATCTCTTGAAATCCTTACAAATTAATAGTAACATTCTACATAGATACCGATTAAAATAGCGTTTCATTTAAAATTAAAATAATGTTTATTGCTATAATAGTAATATAATCTTATCGTTTATACTATTACCTAGTACCCATTATAAATTAAAATTTATTTTTTTATTTTTTATCTATCTGTAAAAACTGCTTGCCATTAAAGTTAATCAGATATAAAATTTTAAGGGACATAATGTCTTCGATCGAGTTCATTACATTTAGTTAATCGACTCAACTTGACGTTAAAAAATGTTTCTGCTTAATTGTTTTCTTAACATTCAAGACAACAGGTGTTTTATGACGCATAAAAACGTACATTATAATCTAGATAATAGAATTTAAACATCGTAATTGTGTTGTTTTGTAAAATATCCTTTTACAAAGTTACTTTATTAAAAGCGATATATTAATCTTCAAGATGCGAGTAGCGACTACAACTAAACTAAAATTATTAAGTTTCTAAAAATCATGGTGCTAATTAAAATAGAAACAAAATGCTACGTTAATAATAAATAATTAATTTGAGAAAGAAAAATATTTACATCAAAGTATAAAAGAAATTGTAGTCTAAACAAGGTTTCTTATGAAATGCTAAAAAAACAAGTAAAATATTAAGTTTTCGTATTGTTATTACTTCCTTTCTACAAAGCCCGAGAGTTTAAATTGAAACTCTACAAAACGTGTATTAAGTTTCGAATGCAAATTTTTTTTGAAAGCATAACGTATTTTAAGCAATTTCATTTTCAGTTTAAACAGTGTAATTGGTATTGAAATTTTAATAAAGACGTACATCTTGTATAATTGATTTAATCAATTATAAAATTGAATACGTGTATACAAATATGAAATGTTTAATACTACGTAAAACCTATTGGTTGACACAAATTACATAATTCACGCAACACACTTTGTAAATTTTTGCTTTATACGCTTAAACAAAGAAGATACATTCATACTAGTACTACTAATCAAATATTGGTTTGAAATTGCAGCCCTTGGGCTCACAACGAAAGGATTATCCGTAACAGTTACAGTATTATTAGTAACACTCTTGCTTGGTGGAAGATTTTATCTTTGGTATTGCTACTGGGCACTCGTCTACAATGTGTATTTGAAGTACGACACAAACTAGTTTCCTTGTTGTGTTCTATGAAAATTTTTTTTAAAGATTTAGTCTAAAGTGATCCAGTTTTGAGATATTTGTAATTTAAGTTTTTAGGCCGGTCTTGACTGTCTCAACAAATAGAAATTGACTGTTCATTGTAATTACGCGGTAAATGGTGAGCAAATGTTAAATCCGCAAAATGCAGTGATGTATTGTCTTGACTATTTTCTTTAATTTGCCAGCATACACAAAATAAATGGTTAATAAAATAATTCAAGCAGATACTAATGTTCTTTTCTTGTCGTTACTGAACTAGTTTAACAAATTGTACATTGTGTACAGATTCTAGTGTACTTGAAGATAATGTGCAGAATAGCAACTTTAACCACAGAAATTTAACTACTACTATCCTATAACATTATTCTGTATTTACTTTTATTTTTGTTGTCAGCAAATTACTGAGAAAATATTTGCACTTCTTAGAATAGTTTATTTTTATTTGTGGTGTCAACAATCTTAATGTACTTACTGTAACAGGTCCGTAATTTACGAATTATTTTGCTTTGTTTTCTTTAAATGTTTTAATGAAACTATGTATTTGACATTTTATGCTTATATTTATGCTCTAATTTCACCTGCTAAAATAACAACCAATTAATCCGATACGCCCTGTATAGTAGAATTTAGCTGCATTTCTCCCAAAAAACTTATTTTCAATAAGTTTACGTGTTTATACAATACTTTGTCTTCCATTTTGACCAAATACGATAGATCTAGCGGTGGCTAGTATTTCCAATAACTATTATTTTGTAACAGTTATTAATACGGAACAATAACAACTTGTTACCAACGTTGTAAAATAACAGTTATTTAATAACAACTTTACAAAAAGCGTTCTTGGTCTTCTTTAGTATTTTGTTCTTACATTACGTCTGCTACATACTACTATTCCTACCTAACCTAGTACGTACTGTTGAATAACAAGTGATAACCCAGAAGATTTATGGTCTATGGGATTAAAACAAAGTACTCACGAAATGGTTAGTTTTATTTATGTATTTATATTTACTTTTGTGTCAACTTAAAACTTAAATGTATATGTATACAACAAATGCTTTGAAAACCATTACATTCTGTTTTATAATTTATTGCTTTATCTTAAATAGCGTTTTAACAATGATTTTACAATTTTTTTATAAACAAAATAAATTTAAACGCATCCTTTTTCTGATAAGATAGCTCCCACAGGTGAAACAACCACCTAACAAACAAAGGAGAGATTCCTTGTGTAAGTAACTGCAACGTACGTAACATGAACAAAATACTACGGATATAATGTAAATAAGATTGAAAATATAAATCTAAAAACAAGAATATTTTTTTAAATAGGATGGATGGATATTGGGTAGGATAGGTATGTCTGTACCTACATCTACATATACTCAAATCATACGGATTACGCAATAACAACTGTTACTAAAATAACTGTTATTTGGAACTGTTACTCCATAGTGATAATAACAACTTGTTACTGTTACTGAAAAAAGTAACAGTTCACCATCCCTAGATAGACCGCTTATCACTTTTATAACTTCTCCTTCCTTATATTTAATATTAGTTGTTGAACCACTTACTTAAATTTGTAGATTATTATACCTTTCCGGTTCTTATAACATAATCATAATATTATTATTTGGTTTGAGCCTAGTCCAGTTTTAAGTTTAAATTTTAACAAAAAATTATTAGGACTGCATCCTGTAGAATTTAGAGTACTCCTATATGAAAAAAAATTAACTGCTTGTTGATCTAAACTTAAACTGGAATTTTCATTTCTCTTGAATTGAATAGACGTCAGTTATCACCCGCAATACAACTTAGTATTCCTACTACTAAAAAAATTACTTTTAACGTTTTAATAGTTTGGTTTACATTAGTACGCTTTGACATACTATAAATATCTAACCATTTTTTTGACTTTATGTCTATTATTAACAACAGTGGCGGCTGGTGATCAATCATACAATTTTTTTTTTATTTAGGAAACCGCTTGAACGATATTTTTCAAAATCTGTGGTTTTAATTTTTAATTGAAAATGAAACCATTTAAATAAACATTTTTATTATTTTTATTAAGTTTTACTGTCAAAATATCTTACAAAAAAGTAGAAAATAATTTAAAAATTCACACTTTCACTTTTTCTTTTATGTTCATAGGTACTATCTCTCAATAAACCCCAAATATAGTCTCCCATTATGATTTCATTGTATTGGCCTTGATAACGCTGTTCGCACCTGATAATGTCCTAGTAAAAACGTTCTTCTTGCTCTTCTGAATATGCTCCCATGTTGTTTTTGAATTTATCTAAATGAGCATGCAGCGTGTGTACTTTTAAAAACATCCTGCAGCCCATTGCCTCAAAACTTTTTAGCATATTTTCAACTAGCTTTTTATAGTTTTCGGCTTTGTTATTTCCTAAAAATCCAAAAACGACTGGTTTGAACCTTTTCCAACTCGCTTTTTGAGTACGATTCAGCAACGTTGGAAATTTTTCATCAGCAAAGATCTGTCTGATTTGCGAACCAACAAAAATCCCAGCTTTAACCTTTGCTTCTGATAACTTCGGAAAAATTTTTCTCAAGTATTCAAAAGGTGTGATCCAGTTTTTTAACAAATTGTTTCATCAACCCTAACTTCATGTGCAGAGGCGGCATTAACACTTTTTCCGCTTCAACGATTGGCTCAAAGTTTACGTTTTCTTTCCCGGCACAAAGTTCTGTTCTTACAAGCCATGACCGTTGAGTATAATGCTTAGCATCCGCTGTGCTATCCCATAAGCACAAATAACACGGATACTTTTTATATCCGCTTTGAAGTCCCATCAAAAATCCCACTATTTTAAAGTCTCCAATTAGCTGCCAGTTATACTCGCGATACTTTACAGATTCAAGCAAAATTTTAATACTTTCATAATTTTCTTTAATATGTACTGAGTGAGCGATTGGATGATATGGGAATTTATTTCCGTTATGTAATAAAACACCGTTTAAGCTTTTTGTAGAGCTGTCAATGAATAAAGGCCATTCGCTAGGAACATAAGGTATGCCAATTTCTTCGAACATACTTTTTATGTCATTGCAAAAACAAAGTCCATCTTCTTTTGTGAAAAATGTTGAGAATGTTTCATGCCTATTAGGTTGATCCGAGATATTAACATTATCAAGCAAATTCCACTGTTTTAAGCGAGAGCCTAAAAGCTCTGCTTTACTTTTTGGCAAATTTAAATCTCTAATCAAATCATTAAAATCTTCTGTAGTGATGAAATGATGTTTTGGTTGTTCTGGTATCGATAAAAACTCGTTATCGGAATTACTTTTATGAGAACTAAGAGATGAGCTATTTTTCTGCGATAATTTTTTCGGTGGCTCAGGTACTGGTCGTGTCAGATCATGTGCGACTGGAGCAGAAGAAGATTCAAGATCAGGACATTTGATAGGTTATGCATTTTTACCTCTACGTCTTTTACTCGGATTTATAATGCAAAAGCAGCAGTCGTTAACGTGGTCTTTTGGTTCTCGCCAGATTCTTGGTATTGCAAATTTCATAGACGTTTTCTCACCTCGATACAAACCTAAAATATAGAAATAGAAATTATTATATTTATTATATGTAATTCACCATTTAATTAAAATTTGCTTACTTTCCAAACATTTTTTACAATAACTACAAGCAACATGTGGAGCCCATGACTTGTCTAAGTTCCGAACAGGACAATCAAAATATGCTTCGTAGGCTTCACAGAGAACGTGAGATGTATTTAATTCGTATATTACATCTCGAACTTTAATAAATTGCTCACATATATAACAAAATGCATCAGCATCATATTTACACTTTCGCGACGACATTTTAGGTTATTTTAAATTTGTACAAAACACCTGGTCGTTGTTTATCAATCTAGTGCCATCTGTCAGCACTGTGTGAACGTTAAAACCCCACTCTGATCGCGCGGTATTTTTTAATGTATTAAAAATAATTAAAATTTATTAAAAAAATCGAAAATGAGTATTATAACTATAACTATTACAAAAGCAAACTTTATACCAACAAAAAGTATTTTCTTTTCGTTTTTGTTCATAATTAAGCAGAAAATCATAAAATAAACTTTAGGACAATGAACGAAAATTTTTTTGTAGAGTTACTAAATCAGCAGAGGCAGAACACGTGTGGAACCAAGGACACACGCTGAACTTTGACCAAACTAAAGTGTTGGCTAGAACTCCTTTCTACTTTCCCAGACTAATCCGCGAAGCTGTGGAAATAAAAAAACATCCATGTAATATCAACCGAGAAGACGGTTTAAGACTCAGCAAATCTTGGCTACCAGTATTATGTCGTCTAAGAGAAAGATCAACCTTCTTGAAAAGAACACAAACACTTACTCCGTGTAATAACGAAGTCAGTCAAGCGAAAACGGAAGATATGGTCCTTTAATCACGTTAATCGCTAGTGGTATAAATATTGTCATTTACATTTTTTCTTTCAGTGACATTTACCACTCTGAAGATGCAAGCTACAATATCTTGCAAAACGTTAGTTTGTTTGGTTTCACGAACGACAATACGGCAAAGTTCTACTTCTTGTTTTGGTTCTCAAGAAAAGACAAGGACCAAGCCTAAATCTGGGTGTTTAACTACGACGCGGTCTATGTCAAAAGTCACTTATAATCATAAACATAAAACACTCAAATCTATTGTAATAGCGAAGGCTTCCACGGCCGGAATTTATACTATGATAAGAATGTCTTCCGGGTTTGGACTGTGTCATTGTTGTTGTAACCGAAGTTGTCAACGTTTCCCCCACTTTCGTAAGGAGCTTTATCAGGGCGTGAGATAAATTGCAAAACTCAAAAAAGCAACCAAAATCTAACTATGAACTTCTCAAAAGTTAGGTTATCCACTTGTGAAACAAGCTATAATCTAAACTCTGAAAAGATACGAAAGAAACCGATAATTTGAAAAAGCAAACAAAAATCTAACAAATAACCACTACCGAGTTAGGTAATCAACTTGTGAACTAAGCCAGATTCTAAACTCCGTAGAAGTGACTTAAGAAGGATTAGTCTGCGTATATAAAGGAAAACGATTTTTACGGATGGTTAAGCTCGATTCTAATTGGGTTAGGGTTGATAAGGGGCGTGTTTTCAATAAATGACTAATGACCGGGAACCAAAGAGGGGATAGCTTAAAACCATGATTGCGATTGAATTTATTGCGGTGTTTGATGATTTCTATGCTTTCTCGGAATTTCCTGTTGAAAAAGAATGGAGATTTGGTAATCAACGAAACATTATCAAAATCTATGGGTCTTTCGTACCTTCAAAATTATTTCATAACCGAATTCAACTTACTAAATGATTTATCTTATTACCTTATTGACTTATAACCAAACTCAGAATTTTTCTTTTGTAAACATTTTTATTTGACCAACAGTTCACTAAATGATTTCTACTGTACTTTGAATTCGTTAATTGCACAAAGTATTTATAGAGGTATAAGTGATTTTTCTTCCTATTACCTTTTTTTGTAAAATACAAATATTTTTTGTCAATCGTTTAATGTGAATAAAGTTTTACATATTTGTATCTTAGTTTATTGCAGTAATACATACATGAAATTTTATTTTCCTTTTAGTCGTAACTAATCTAATTAGAACCACTGGATAATAAAATACGATTACAAACGAGAAAGTCTGAAGATAACCTTAAAATACAATCACAATAAATGAAAAAAAATTTTTACACATTTCAGTTGTAAAATAAGTGCACAAATTTACTTTGTTTAATACCCTTCACTTCTATGAGTAAACATAATTTAAAAACTAAAAATGGTTTCTGATTTTCAATATTGTTTATATTGTTGCTGCAATGCATTATGTTTTTGCTATGAAAATTCATGTAGTTTTGTAAATCTTCGTTTGCTTCTTCATATAGTAGCCAAAATAGTAGCTACGTTAAATAATAGCCATACTAATTACATCTGGAACATGTTCCAGATAAGAACTCGAGTTGTCATTCAGCAAAAAAAAGATTCTTAGCGTTAATTGCCGATGTTTCTTGCAAATAATGTGTCCCAACGTCTCTCTGATGTTGTAGTTAATCCATACAATGCTTGGATTAGCCTTCCATTGTTTAATATTTGCGTATTTAAGGCCACAACAATGGTTACAATAATAAACTTATAACAACAACGGGTTTGTTTGTCCAACGACCACCATTTTTAAATGGCCGAGGTCACGTGATATGGAATGCCTAATTCAGAAGCAATCTTTCATATCAGTATTTCTCTTCAATCAAGCCGAATACTTGGTATTTTCGTTAATTGAAAACATTTTCCATCTATTGAGAGGTGAAACTTAAAATAACGAAATAAACATTTAAAAAACCCTAATCAACGCGTTGTTATTGCAGTATCAACGTATGTGACTTATCATTGCTACTTTAAGATAACACGATTCAAAACAATGTGCACTTTGGTCCTACCGAACGATTGCGAATTGTAGTTTACTAGAATTCCGTGGAGTCGCCACATTACAAGCGCAGCTTCTTTTATAAGAAGTGCAAGTGCAACGAAGAGTAGAAAGAGTGCAATACACGGCACGCTTTTATCCGTAAGCGTTGCGCATCTTAGTAAACTCTTTCAATCAACGGTTGGAGTTTTTGGTGGAAAAACAAGTGTTGCATGTTGATTACCGTAAGAGATCATAATAGAATTTTCCATCATATTGTCACTTTCCACCAGTCTCGTACATCAGAGACCAAAAGCCATTCCAAACAAAGATAACGTTGCATTGAGAAGATGGTTCTGCTAAAATCAACTTATGTTGAGTTAAATTAAGGAGCTCAATCTATTACCACCTCGCTACAGTATCTCTGACGTCAATCTACGCAGGAAACCTGCCCACAACTTTTAACCTATCCGGTGTACTAGGCTAACTCTCGAATATATGCCCGTACTGAACTAGATAAGTGGCTTTATTAGATGCAAATCATTTTAGTTTAAAAAGTTATAATTACTTACGTCAACCAATTCAACGGCAAGGTTATCTTGCTCTGCTTACTGCATACATTAGTTAGTTAGTCAATTATAAGTAGTCGTGGATGTGTATATCTGTACTAATGTCACAATATATCTACTGTGCTACCGTTGCAATTACTAGTGGTGCACGATTATAATTACAATTTGGGTCCGATTTTAGAATAATTAATTCATTAGTTCTTTACTGTACAGGTATGTTAAGCAAACAAGTACCTGGGTGAGCACACCTACACAAAAACGATCGATAAAGCAAATTCGAAAGAACCCAAAAAAAGCATTCAAGAACACTCAGATAATAATTGTTCATGCAATCATACCAAAACAGTTTTCTAAAATCATTCTTAGTCTTAAAGAATCGGAAGTAATAAAAATCTTTATAGTCAAATGGAGAAATTGGAGAAAAGACAAATTTTTCCGTGGTTTCAGGAATGTACACATAAAAGAGGATTCCTGAAAATAACGTGCGCAGACAAAACAACTAGATAGTTGTTAGTCAACACGTACGAAAAGAAACTACTGGAAAAAAATTAAGAAAGATTATTTATCCTAATAACCTTTCTGTACTCAAAAAAATTATCGCTTGGGTTCCGAGAACTAACCTGATCCAAAACGAAACCCAATACGACTTGTTTATGTTTATTATATATAAATTATATATTAATTGAATTACGGATTATTTATTTTGTTTGGCAAACTTCTTTAACAATATTTTTTAACTGTGAGTAAAACTTGATCTCTTTTGGATTTATTGCCTATCTCTACACTAGACAAAGGACTATTATCAATCAAATTAAAAAAATATATTGCGGATTCTACATTAATAGGTTCATTTAATGGTAGTCGAGAAAGAGCATAAGATTTTTTTTACTCTGGCCATTTTTGATATTCAATGTTATAGTTATATGCCGATAATATTACATTCCTTCTAACTAATCGCAAAACTAGCATAATTAATTACCCTTTTCTAGGTTACATATTTTTGGTCTGACAATCATCAAAAATTATCATTAATCTCTTAATATGAGAATAATTTTTCTTTGCTTTGGTTAGTGTCCTTGATGCAAAAACATTGTTTTATTTTATTTATTCTGTTACTTAAAACACTCTCTAATCTATATGAGTTTGCATCGCATATACTACTATTATTTTATGTAGTTCATAATGTACTCAGACTTGTTTATTTTTATCAATGTTTAAGGGGTTTTTACAAAATTGAGACCACACCAATTCTGCATATTTTACTAATAACGCATATGATGAAGGTAATTTTGTCCCGAGAACAATAATCGAACCGGCCACTCTACTAAATAAAATATCAATACGGAACAACATCAGTACCAAGACATGGCGGGTGGTTAACACTAAACCCAATCCAAAAGAAAACTCAGTACGTCTTGTTTGTAGACAAAAAGTCCTGGAAGAAGGTGAAAGCATTAACCTACTAACTACATCTCAGATTATCGAGGATCACTCTCTAGAAGCTAGCCGATTTCAAAAAAACAGCAAAGAACCGGAGGTTAAAAGCCCTGTCCACGAGGCAATGGGTTTAAGTTCAGATCCGGAAAGAACGCATTGACGGAAAATCTCATGCAGAAAGTTGTTCAGATAAATAGACGTAACTGCAAAGCACACAATATATTGATACTGCCTTTGTTCAGGAGTCATAGATCTACAATAAAAAGGTTAAACTGCCTAGGTAAATGTCTGCTTGCAGCCAAACTTGTGCACAACCCTCGTACATGCACCATTGTAAAAAATCCACTAAACTTAATTCCATTTGAAATTTATGTTCTAAAGACCTAGTGGCAGCTAAAATATTTGAAGGTAATTTTGACAACAACATTGGTATAAACTCCGAATAATAGTTTTACAACCCGACATACAATTTAAGTTGCTTGACATTTTCAGAACTTAGCTCTTCCATTATAACTCGTAATTTTTTGGTGAAGTATAAATAATCTCTTTATTTATCCTATAATATTGTAACGAATTTATTACTTAAAAACTAATTTATTTAAAACGACTAAAACTACGTTTACTTATTATAAAAATATGTATACTTTTAAATTGACCGAACTACTAAAATCTAATAATAAAAACACTTACACTGTAATTTATGTATGACCGTTGTATAACACTTAAGATAAGATTAGATAACGTCCTCGGATTTCACAGCTGATAGTCACGTTCACTCGATTTATTTAAAACTCCGCACGTGCTAATCACTTATTTATCTTCACTTGCTTATTTATTTAATACTGCATGCATTCACATTCCAGCAATAACTGACCTACGATTTCCGTCTTCGGCTTTTATAGACATCAGCGAATTCTTCTCGATCGTTCCTCACTTTTCGCTATATTTTCTAGAAACTAGATAACAGTTCTAGAAGGCTCTTGCATTTGCAAGTAATTTCTCGGACGTTTCACTGCCCCCTTCTTAGGACTGTTCTGTCCCAGAACAGGAGACTGGATGCGACACCGGTAAAAGGGATCGTGGCGATAGCGGCAGCTTCCTCCATTTCGGCAACTTCCTTGACCATAAAAGTAACAGTCAATGGACTTTTCCTGACCCAATACTCTCCTCGGTTGGTAACTACAGACCAACACTTGAACGCCTGTTCCTCGGAAGACGACCTCCAACATGTTTCGAACGGTCCTCCAATTCAATTGGTCTAAGCCACAACCAAGCTTGGGTACTGCCAATTTCTTAACATGATGGAACTCCATTTGTCTCTTGAGACTCCATAATGTTCGCCACAGATCTTTGTATAACGGCTTGACACGTGAGTATTTCTTGGTGACCAGATAGAAAACGAAGCGTCCGTCACCACGTAGTCCTAAAACTTTTCCGACTGCCGGTTGCTGTCTTCGTAATTCATCTAGCTGTCCAAACTTCTTTTTAAACACGACTGCAACCCCTTTGGACATGTCAAGCTCCTCGCTCACGCAATGTGCGATGGCGTAATCTTTTTGTGTCTGGAACAGGTCTTGTTGTTCCTCGGTGGTAACTCCGAACCTAGCTTTTAAAGAACCTCCGTATAAGTTCATAAACTTTTCGAACTTCATTTCTTCGATTGGATTCCTGGTTCTGCTACTTATTACTCTGGTTCGGACCTGAACTTGCGGATTGTGGTTATCGCCAGCAAACGGGGCTAGACGATCGACGTGGACCACTTTTGGCTTGCCTCTGGGCGGTTTTCGGATGCGGTATATAACGTCGTTAATACGCTGCACGACTTCATAGGGCCCTCCCATTGCCTTTGCAGCTTCGGCGACAAACCACGTCTCCTTTGAGGGTTATACAACCAGACCATATCGCCAGGTTGAAACCCACCATTTTGCGCCTTGACGTCATATCTTGTTTTCATCCTGTCGCTGGCAATTTGCGTGTTTTTACGGACCTCTTCATGTACTTTGTCCAACCTCTTGGCCAGCTTGCTGACGTAATCTTCTCCAGCGACTTCTTCTTCCGGTCTTCGTCCAAATTGAAGATCGCATGGTAATCTTATCTCACGACCGAGCATGACACAGGATGGTGTTTGGCCTGTGCTTTCGTGAACGGATGATCGGTACGCCATTAAGAAGAGGTGCAAGTACTGATCCCAGTCTCTTTGATGTTCGGACACTACCTTGGCTAAGTACTTGCCCATTGTTCGATTCATCCGTTCAACCATGCCATCAGACTGAGGATGGAGAGGCGTTGTCCTAGTCTTTTTAATTCCTAACAGTCGGCAAACTTCTTGAAACAGCCCAGACTCAAAATTGCGCCCTTGATCGGAGTGTAATTCCAACGGAACTCCGAACCTGCAGAAAAACTCTTTTACTAATACGTCTGCGACAGTAGCTGCTTCTTAATTGGATATTGTTTAAGCCTCCGTCCATTTCGTGAAATAATTCATCGCCACCAAGATGTATTTATTTCTCAAATTAGATTCTGGGAACGGCCCTGCAATGTCAATCGCTACTCTTTCCAAAGGGTTTCCTACGTCGTATTGCTTCATGGGTGCCTTGCGCTTTCTCGCTGAACCATTTTCTGTACGCATATCGTAAACTTACGGCACCATTTCATGACGTCCCCTTTGTAGTTCACCCAGTAGAATCGTTCTCGAACTTTCCTTAATGTCTTCTTAATGCCAAAGTGTCTTCCTGATGTACCATCGTGGAGATGCTTCAACACTTCGGTCACCCTGCTTTTCGGCACTACCAGCTGTAGTTTGTTTCCCGTGCCCTCCGCACTTTCTAGGCATCGCTTAAGAAGACCGTCTTCTACTATCAAGGAGTCCCACTGCGCCCAGTACGCTTTGATATTTTTGCCCAAAGCACTCACTTCTTCCCAGGTTGGTCGTCGGCCGCTTTCTTTCCAGTCGAGGAGTAGTCTTATTTCAGGATCGTCTTCTTGTTCGCGACGTAACTGCTCAGGTTCCCACTCATCATCAACCATAGCAGTTCTCCGGAGGCATTCGACTTTTTCTTCCAGTCGCGAACAATGGCTGCAGTCCGCCGGACATGGTCTTCTGGATAAGGCATCAGCGTTCCGATGACTGCTTCCGGCACGGTGTTCTGTGTCGTAGTCATACTCTTGCAGTCTCTCGATCCATCTTGCTACTTGTCCTTCTGGGTTACGGAACTGCAGTAGCCATTTTAAAGCGGCGTGGTCTGTTCTCAGTAAAAATCTTCGTCCATACAAATACTTGTAGAAATGTTCGATGGACTTAACGACTGCTAACAGCTCCCTCCTAGTCACGCAATAATTCCTTTCTGGCCTAGACAAAACCTTGCTAAAGTACGCGATCACCTTTTCTTGTCCATCTTGAACCTGCGAAAGGACCGCGCCTATGGCCATATTGCTTGCGTCGGTATCCAAAACAAACTTTCCATCTTCTCGTGGATAACTCAAAATTGGCGAAGTGACTAGGGCCTGTTTTAGTTGATTAAAAGAATTTTCGCAGTCTTCATTCCATCTAAATTCTGCTTTTTCTTCGGTTAGTTTTGTCAATGGTTTGGCAATATTGGCAAATCCGGGGACAAATCTTCTATAATAAGTGCACAACCCAAGGAAACTTCGGACCTGATGTTTGTCGATCGGTCTTGGCCATGCTTGCACTGCTCGGATTTTGTCTGGGTCAGCCCTTACTCCGTCTCTAGATACGACGTGGCCAAGGTATTGGACTTCCTTCTTAAATACGTGGCACTTCTTTGGGCTCAGTTTGAGGTTAGCCCCACGTAATCTCTGGAACACTTCCCTCAAGTTGTTTAAGTGCTCTTCAAACGACCTTCCAACCACGATCACGTCGTCCAGGTAGACCAAGCACGTCTTCCAAGACAATCCGCGCAAGATGGTCTCCATCAAACGCTCGAACGTTGCAGGAGCGTTACACAGGCCGAAGGGCATTACAGTGAACTGCCACAAACCAGTTCCGATCGTAAAAGCTGTTTTTTCACGATCCTTGGGTTCTAATTCTACCTGCCAGTATCCACTCTTCAAATCTAACGTAGAAAACCACTGGGATCCTGACAGGGTGTCTAGCGTATCGTCAATTCTGGGTAAAGGGTAGCTGTCCTTTTTGGTCACGTCGTTTAGCTGCCTGTAGTCTACGCAAAACCTCGTTGATCCATCCTTCTTCTTCACGAGTACCACTGGGGATGCCCATGGACTACTTGAAGGTTCAATCACGCCTTCTCTCTCCATATCCGTAATTATTTGTTCGGCTTCTTCTCTTTTCGCCAAAGGAAGTCTGCGTGGATGTTGTCGTATCGGCCGAGCGTCTCCGGTATTAATTTTATGTTTCACCACGTTAGTTCTTCCTTTGGAGCCACTCTCCAGCGCGAACACATCTTGGTACTCTTGGATCAACACTTTAACTTTAGCCAGCTGGTCTTGGCTGAGGTTTTCGCATTTGGTGGTAAGAATGTCCAATAGATGTTGTGGACACTTCTTCAGCGACGTATCTTCGTTCGACTTCACGCATCTCACAATTTGTGATACTGGCGTGCATTGGCCTACCACGGTCTTCTTTTAGCGTTACAGGATCTGAGTTGATGTTTAAGATCCTTACTGGCATCGTCTTCTTTACTCGTACTAAAGTTCTGCCAACGAGTAGTCCCTTTTCAACTAAGCCGCCCTCCATTGGTTCAATCGCGCGTATGTAGCCTTCCCGGAGACTTCCATCCAGGCGTGCCATCACCACACTTTCAGTCCTTGCAGGCAGAGTCACGTCTTCACTCAATAAGACTCGCACGGCTGCCTTCTCTGACGAATGAAAAGGAATTTCTTCATTGTCCATCTTCAGGACATCGTTCTTCATATCCAAATGGAACCCATACTTCTTTATCACGTCCATTCCCAGGATAACTTCTTCCGTGATGTCGGCTACCAGTACTTGATGGTCGAGTACTCCATTTCCCAAACCAATGGTTACTTTGACTTGTCCGTGAGTAGGTATTTCGTCGCCCGTCGCTGTTCGAAGTCGTACTGTTACTGGTGATGTCTTCTCGTTTTCCAATAAGATGTCAGGACGAATGATGGTCTTCGTCGCTCCCGTGTCAACCAGTAACTGGACGCTTCTCCCATTGATCTTGCCATCGAGATAAATGCTATGCAATTGCTCTCTAGGCGATGCCATTTGGATTGTAACCTCCGGAGTTTGACTAGATGTGATTACTTTTTGTTTCTTTCGCTCGCCTCGTTCCAAATTTTCGAGGGCTCTTCTAGTCCTCTTCTTAGGTTTGGTACGATGCCGTCGTACATGGCCTATTTCATCGCAGTTCAAAGCTGTCACTCCTCTTTCCCGAAGTATTCGTCGCGCTATCTCCTCGATGCTTTCCAGTGTCTGCGCGGGTACTTCTGTAGCACAGCAGAGTCTATGACCACCTCGTTGCGATGCTTGTTTTGCTGCTTCAAACTCCAAAGCATGCACCAACGCGTCATCCAACGTCTTCGGTCGAGCTAACCGGAGGGTCTGCTGTGTTTCGCTGTCTCGAGGCCATCTACGAAAGTTTGAATAGCTAACTGCTCCAGGAAGGTATCCGGTGCTGTAGGATACGCAAGCCGTGTTAATCTAGCGATGTCAGCCTCAAACTCTTGAAGACTTTCGGCAGCTTTCTGAACCCGACTTTTAATTTGAGCTTGGTATACTTGTTGAAGATGAGCATCCCCATATCTCATTTCTAATCGTGATATTAAGAGTTCGTAATTTTCTTGCAGATGGTCCGGAACAGTTTGTAAAATTCCAAGCGCTTCTCCACGTAAGGACACTATTAAAGACGTCGCTTTCTGCTTGTTGCTCCAACCATTAGCTGTAGCTGCGGCTTCAAACTGCTTGTGGTAGGTTGACCATGGCACTTTACCATCAAAATTCGGTGGTACAACTTTGAACTTGTGGGTGGTTTCTTCCCGACGGTCCATTATTAAATCTTCACTCGTGACACTTCCTTCACCATGGTAATTCATTTGGTTCATTCTTTCTTCAAGCAGTTTCATTCTGTCTTCTATGGTTCTTGAATTTTCTTTTAACTTCTCTTCTAGTTTGTCTTGTACTTCTTCTATTATGTCATTCATAGAATCGCAAATTTCTTCTTTTAAGTTTAACATGTCTGCTTGGGTTTCCTCTTGAACAACTTTAATTTGATTTTCTATGCTCGTTCGTATTTCTTCTTTTAAACTTCTAGAATTTTCCAACAACTTTTCTTCTATTTTTCTAGAATTTTCTTCCATTTTCTGAGAATGTTCGGAGAGTTTTTCTTCCATTTTTCTAGTCATCGATTCCTGACCATTTTTGATTGATTCAAGAAATTCAAATAGCTTTGCATCCATTTTAACTGTTTGCGAACGCGTCACCGGCATAAATTTAAATATAACACGAATATAAAGTTTTGAATACACTTCTTTTTAAAATGCAGTTTTTATATAACACAAAATTTAATAACGATTCACTTGTTAATATTAAACGGAAACGAATTTAATTAATATCGCGATAACGCACTAAAGTTTAATAAACACTATATTAACGAATTTAACTATGATTACACTTTATAAATAAACACGCGTATCTCGAATTTAAGAGTTATTTTCACAATCAATGTTTTTATTATGAAGCGATATTAGATTACTTAATGGTATTTACAGTAATAAAAATCGCGAACAACTTTATCTATTTACACGATTTCCACGGGTTTAAAACCGAACACCTGATACCAATTTGTAACGAATTTATTACTTAAAAACTAATTTATTTAAAACGACTAAAACTACGTTTACTTATTATAAAAATATGTATACTTTTAAATTGACCGAACTACTAAAATCTAATAATAAAAACACTTACACTGTAATTTATGTATGACCGTTGTATAACACTTAAGATAAGATTAGATAACGTCCTCGGATTTCACAGCTGATAGTCACGTTCACTCGATTTATTTAAAACTCCGCACGTGCTAATCACTTATTTATCTTCACTTGCTTATTTATTTAATACTGCATGCATTCACATTCCAGCAATAACTGACCTACGATTTCCGTCTTCGGCTTTTATAGACATCAGCGAATTCTTCTCGATCGTTCCTCACTTTTCGCTATATTTTCTAGAAACTAGATAACAGTTCTAGAAGGCTCTTGCATTTGCAAGTAATTTCTCGGACGTTTCAATATAATTATTCTGCAGTATTTTTGAAAAATTTAGATGTTTCTAGATTAATTTAACCTGTAACTTTTTATACAACTTAAGATTTGACACAGGTAACAATGTACTTTTGTTATACCCGATAAAATTCTATCTATTACTGATTGGAATATTTCTAGCGCACTTGTCAATGCTAATGTTAATCGCGTATCTGATTAACTCCACTTGCGTATTTATGGTAAGTAATTCTTATGAACTTTTATCTGCATTTAACTGTGAGTATGCTCCTGTTAAGTTTAGGGGCGCGAAGACTTCTCCATCTGCCAATAACGCCACAATGCCATCTACTGTCGGCAAGAGATACTGTTGCTACAACAAAAATTTATTGACTTCACTTATTGATTTCAGATTTTGTTTTACATTCAATCAATCTCTACTCAATAAACGTATGTAAAGTTAACGGTAACACAAATACCTAATTTTCCTTCTGAATCTTAATATCAACTTCATCCACTGTTCTTATTATTTGTCCTGTGACATAATTTAACTTATACAATATATATTTGACATTGATACCTTTAAACATGGTTAAACTCATTACTGTTTTGAATCCACTTGTATCGATTTTAAACCCTAAATCTTTTTTCGCTATCTTCAAATTTAAAAAAAAATATTTTGATTGCTGCATAAAAATATTGCTCTTAAACTGAAAATATTTCATGCATAAAAATACTGTACTCAAACCAATTTTTCACGATTAATTTCATACAAAACCAATTTTATTAATGCAATACAATAAATTGTAAATGTAATTTAAAACAATTTTTAATTTAATTAATAATTTTAATCTGTTCAAAAGGTAAAAAAGTAAGAACAAAAGTGGTATAACTAAGTGTTGAATAAATTTAAATTTTTTTGTTTCTATGCTATATCTTGATACCCCAATTCTGCATACTTTTCCTTTGATTACTGTAAAAAGGTTTTTTGTTTATTACGTACCTTTTGTGCACTTCGAATTTAATTTACGTATTATTAACAATCAAATGTTTCTTTATAGAACATTATTTTATTTTAAAATTAGTTGTTTAACATTATTAAGTTAGTTATTGTTATCGATTTTCAATGAAACAAGTGAATCTATATTTTATACAATATACATTTTTCGGTAAGTAAGAATAGATAATATATTTTTACAAAACTCGTGCTCAGGAGTTAAGAAAGTTGCTCCTCGTTATTTATGCATATAAATAAGTATTTTGAATACCAATAGATATCGATTTTTTTAGTATTTGCGTACCTATCAGTTTATCACTATTCTAAAAAATATTTTTTTAAAGTTTTATTTAAGCAATAGACAGTTTATTAAACGTAATAAGTAATAATTTAAAAACTTTAACTAATGAATATAATAAAACAATTATTAAAAAAAATTATTTAACTAGTACTTACAACTTTTAATTAAAAATCACAAACATGTACTTACGTTACTAAAAGTCAAATAATATTTATACAGTAATAAGATCATAATAAAAACTTTGCAAACAACAAATAAAAAGAATTTTTATAATATTATTTTATTAGTTTTTGAGTTTTAAGTAAGTATTAGCAAACTTATTGTTATTACATTTGTATTACAATTTTTGATACTAAAAATAAAAGTTGGTCAAAATTAGCAATAACAATTACAATTAAATTTATAAGAATGATTAACGTTGTATTAATTATATATAACTTAAATAATACATTTTACTGACAAACACGTTTAGTGCTAGTAAAAATAAACATAATTTTTTTAGAAAAATCAAGTAACAATTCAACATCTGTTCCACTATTTTTAATTTTATATCTAATAAAAATCTACAAACTGTAAAAACAAATTTCAAAAATCATTTTAAAAGAGTATACTGATAAATGCCAAAAGTACAACAAAAAAAATTTTAAATAAGCATTGAACACACTTATAAAAAACTAGTGTGGTCACCACACGACTTTCTTATAAGGAATAATAAAGGAATATTTACATATTTTTTTAAAGTTATGATGTCATAAAACCATTTTGAAGTGATAATTACACGTTTGTATTGATTTTCTAGCATATTTGTGCGCCTCGATATTACTTACCGCGTTAGTAAATCAGTTAAAAAAAATCGTCCAGGCAGGATTCGAAACTAAAAAAAAGCCAGCTTTATACCAAACTTTAAGTAATTAGGACTTTTGGTTCGAGAGTTATCGTGGGTACATCCAAAGATAATTAAAATAAGATGCAGCACTTCGTATATAAGTCAAAAGAATTTAGAGAAAAATTGTTATTTTTTAAAGTATCTTGCTTTTCTCTCAAGATATAATTTTTTTTCTAAAAAAAAATTGTCGTAGGCTGGATTCGAACCTAGGATCATATATCGAATTCAATTTCAATTATAAATCAAATATCTAATACACTGCTTATGTTGGAAAAAAATTTATTTGAATAAATTGTTGGAAGAATTAACTATATAAGAAACTGTAAAAATAATTCGAATAATTTACATACGTACAAAATTATATAAGGAAAATTGTTAAAAATGGTGGATACACTCACTTCCGGTTTCTTTATCAGACCTGGTTGATAGAACCGAGAAAATATAAAAAGCCAGCTCTATACCAAATTTCAAGTTACTAGTACTTTTGGTTCGAGAGTTATCGTGGGTACATAGTTACACACAAACACACACACACACAGACACCTAAAACTTTTTTGTAAAAAATACATCTTTCTGATTCAGAAGATCTTGAAACGTAAAATTATGCAATACTTTTCTTATAAGAAAGTAAAAATAATTTGTTTGTTGTTTTGTATGTTCAACTTAGATGAAGACCACCAGTCACCTGTGAAATTTAATTAAATCAAAATAATAAGATATTGTTTGCTATACATTAAGAAGAGGGGTTTAAGTATTATGAAGTATAGATGGCGTGAATGTCAATATTAAATAAATTTTTGCCGATGTTTTCCAAGAAATACCTATTTCTAAAAACTTTCATATAACAATACAAACCTTAATGCTTAACTTAGGTATTAAGGTAAAAATTATAACGGTTGCTGTCCAAATACGGCCAAAATTTTAAATTTATTGAAACACAATATTTGAAAAATACAAGTCAAACAATAATTTGTATTGTATTCACCTTCTAGAGGTAACTATTTTAATGCTTTTTATAATGTAATACAAGCAACAGTCGTGATTATAAGTGCACACAACATAAAATAAATATTGCTTTCTTTAAATAGTCCTCTAGTGGCAGTTAATACAATCTATTTTAGCTCACAGCTTTTTTTAATAGATGACACATGAATACAATTTTGACACTATTTTTGAAATTTGTGTTATATTGATGATGTTGGTATTAATGAGATTTCTTTTGTGATAGGGAAAAACCGTAGCTGAGTTATGCATTGTATTTTCGATTAAAAATTGTATTTCGTTCTATCAAATTATTAGTATTCAAGGATGTTGATAAATGCTGTAAATGCAGACAGCAGACGCATTATTGAAGTTTGCGGTATAACACAATTTTTATTTTGGTATAATACATGGTCGTGTAATTCAAAAACAGTTGTATAAAAATATATAATTTTGTATTTAGGATACTAAAGAATAACACTGATATGTAAATACAGTGATAATAACTTATTATTTTAAATCTAAATAAAAATTACACAAAATAGCTGTCAACAGTCAACACTTCAATTTGTATTCTTTGTTATTTTTCTTATTATGACTCTAAATATAGGATAAAAAGGTATTTTTAAAATTGACAGCTTATTTGTTTGCCTTTATGATGTAACACAAAAATTAACATATATGTATCAAACGCTTCCGTGCAATGTAAAGTATCATGCTAAGGGCCGCGACCTTCAAAACAACCTGGGCTTTTCTTCAAAATTATAACTTTTTTTTAATTGTTAAAACAAACTCGTATCAAAATACAGTGCACGCTGCTTATTGTAATCAGAGATCATGTTATGAGTCGGGTAATCTTATCACTTGATTAAAGAACAGGGCGGACATATGCTACTACATAGGAAAAAAATCGTTTATAGTAATCATAATTTTAGCTTGTTATCAATTTTCTTCTTAGGTTTATTTTAATACATGAACAATAACTTATTTTGAATCTCTTAGCTACATTTTTACAATACGCTTGAAAAGTGTGTAAAAAAATTAATTATTGTACTCTAAAAATACTTGTTTTGCATATTTAGCTTTTTTCTTGTAGTGTTATTTATTGATTGTATTTTGACTGACTCACGTAGCATTACCTCATGTAAACTTCTGCAAATCCGTTATTCTCAATATAATTTGTGTTTTTAATATACTTTTAAAGAATTTTCAGTTAGATTAACAACTTAATTTAACTACGTATTATATGATACCATTATTTTGTATGTATTTTTATTTTTAGTGTCAGCAAATTACTGAAAAGGAATGTGTAGTACTTAGAACAGTAAATTAAAAATTATAACATTCGTTTTGATTTCTTTTTATTAACGGTGTCAACCTGTCTAATGCAACAGGTTCATAATTTTCGATTTGACTGAAAATGTTGATTTTAAAAAATGTTTTAATGTAACTTTTATGTTGATATTTTGCTTTGAATATAATTTTATTTCACTTCTACAGTAACAGCCTGTTGTTCAGATACAAGACGTGTGTATTTACTGCATTCTAATCAATAAACGTTTGTTTTTTTTTGCAGATCGAATATTGTTATCTTTTGGTGGTTATTGTTATCAAAACATCAAAGGTCAAAATACTGAATATTATACACAGCAAATATATAAAACCGATAGGAATAATAATATTGTAAGCCCATACATTTTTTGAGACACATTTTTTTATGGAGCCTATGACTTCCAAGAATAAAACGGATATAATATTTGTGATCCAAATTTCTGACAATATTACTCTACAACGGTTTCTGTATTTTTTAACAAATGTTATTTTTTATTTTTATCCGGACGAAACTAAAATATTTTCTTCTCCTGAATAGACAGCTTTATCAAAATTCTGATTTAGAAAAAGGTCCTATAAAAAATTACATAGGATAACTACATGTATAGACACTGTTAAGGATTATAATCAAGAATTCAAAGAATATTTTAGATTAAACTGTTCTACTAGCAAAATCAGAATAAGTATGTATTTTCATTTAACAAAAAATAAACAGCAATTAACTTAGATACCTACCCAAACAACACATTGGAACAAAAAACGTCTAAATGTCCGTTTAATAAACGTTAATAACGCGTTTAAAACCGTTTTAATGTGTAATAAACGTCTATTAGCCGGACATTTAAACGTTTTTTATACCAATGTGTTGCTTGGGTACATTTTAGGTATGATACACTTTGAACATGTTTTATGACAACACAAATTTTGAAGAGAAAAAATAGATACAAAAAGAATTTATTTATTAATTTTATGGTATCTTTGTAATACCAAAACATTTGTAATATTTGATTTTAAATACAATGCTACAACCCAGTAAACACGGATTGAAACTGTTACAGTCACAAAATTAAAACAATTGTTTCAATACGTTGTTTCGTGTTAGTTCCATTTTTATATCATTTACATGTAACTGACAGTGAATAAATTGAAAGAGTTCCGATTTTTCACAATCAGTTTTAAACCGTTTCAGTACTTGCAATTTTTTTCCTATAATCAGCAACCGTCTAAAAACTGCTTTATTAAAACCGAATATTTTTGAATAACTAGAATTGCTTGAAGATCGATTAAATAAGATTGAATTATTTTCAAAACAGTGGAATCGTTTTAGTAAAAACGAATACTTTGTGATTAGGCAGCATTGGTCGTTGCTATACTTTTGATTACTGTCGTCAACGCTTGCGCTGCAAATTGATATCTTTTCACTTGTTCGGTTGTAGTTTGATAAGTGATGCTGTGTGTACAATTACGAAATGGAACAATAAACGGTAAGTCGAAACATTTTATTATAATCCATAAATGTAATCAATATTATTATCGTTTCTGTTCTTTATGTATCATGTTTTAATTTGTATAAAAAAAATATAAATTAACACACATGGTTGCGTTAAGGTAGATTATTGCGTAAATCTGATGATACTTAGGATTTATAATTACAGTTCAATTCTTCAAGTTTTCTATACGATTATGTACTACAGCTAAAGGTTTTCACAGTGTTTTTATAACTTTCTTATAATTGCTAAAGTGATATTTATATTAAGTTTGTGTTGTTTTTGATTTAAAAAATGTAATTAATTTTGTGTAACTCTATGATTATGTATGTATATAAATGAAATATTTATTTCTATGTTACAGATGCGGTTAAAAGTTGCTACCCAACAGTAACTGATGCAGTTTTCGAGGCTTCCGTGAAAAGACAACATCAAAGAAAGTTGCAATATGTAAAAAACTCAATGTGATAATGTATTTAAAAATATTTATTGTGCAAAAAAATTTGAAACGTGCATTCGAAAATGTATTATTATATTATTGAAAGAATTGTTTTAGTTCATTATTGAAACAAAAAAATCATACATGTATCGATCATTTAGTATCAGTTCAAGAACGAAGCTTTTAAAACGTAAACCGAATGCAACGTTTAGTTTGCAACAGATATGAATTTAAAATACCGAAACTATACTGATTCAAATAAGTGAAACAGCGATGGACTTATAGCTATTTTATTGCAGTTAGGTTTCTTTTATGTTTGAAACAAGAGTGAATCGTAAATTTTTTGTTTTGAAACTGTTACTAACAATTATCAATTCTGTGTTTACTGGGAAAATTCGAACAATTTTTTAAATTATATTTAAAAAAATTATAAATTTTAGGTTTCAGCGATAAGACAATCATGTATTGCATTATAAAATTATTACTAAATTTAATTATAAAAGTTTAAAAAAAATGATATTTGCTATAACGAAATACAATTTTTAATCAAAAATAGAATGCATAACTCAACTACGCTTCGACCCCATTACAAAATAAAATCTAATTAACACCAACGTCATTAATATGACAGAAATTTTAAAAATAGTGCCAAAATTTTATTTATGTTGTGTCTTCTATCAAAAAACCTGTGAACACTAGAAGACCATTTGGAAAAAGCAATGCTTATTTCATGTTTTGTGCACTTATAATCACGACCTTTCCTTGTTTTATATTATAAAATGCATTAAAATTATTACCTCTAAGAGATGAATACAACATAAATCGTTGTTTCATTTAAATTTTTCAAATATTGAATATTTTAAATTTTGTATTATTATATAAAATTTTTTGGGAATAAGTATTTCTCAGCTAAAAGCATGGGCAAAATCTATACTTCATAATACTTGAACCTCTCCTCTTAAAGTATTTTTAGATAGCAATAGTTTTGGGGAATTCCTAATTTTGTTTCGATTCAGATTTGTCCATTTTATTAATTCAAATATTCTCATGTTCAAAGTCAGAATAAAAAAGAATAATGTTTTTTTCACAGAATTTAAAAATTAGGCAAATTTAGGAAAAGTAGAAAACAGAAAGTTTTTAATAAATTGAGTGTGCTAATAAATCATTTTCATTTCAAATAACTAAAACGTTCAGAAACGGCAAACATAGTATCTCTAGTTCCAAAGTAAAACAGTTTGAATTGTTAAGCGCGAAAAGGGTGCTAAATGATAAAAGTGTCATCAACGTATCTGTACCAAGATTTTGAAGATTTCATAACAGCTCCTAATGTGTGTGCGTAAAATTTATCTGGAAAATGTTCAATGTTCTTTGATTTGTTTGATAACTTTAGCTTTGAATTAAATGTAATGGGAAGAGCAAACCTGTAAGTTTTTAACGTATTTACAAAATAATGTAGGTACACATGATTTTTTGTCACGTTTTTAATTCCTAAAAATTTAAACAAAAAATAATTTATATCTCAATTAGTTAAAATTTTAGAACAAACGATTATAACTAATATAAATCTTCTAAATTTGTAAATACTATTCTATTGAGTTTTGTTTATAGTAAAAACAATAATAAATTATATTAAATATATAATTAAAATTAATGAAATATTTTGAGTAATTTGAGCAACAATGCAATAAGTTGCTTTTTATTTTTGCAAAATATTTGGTTTAGAAATATCAAAATTTTTATTTTAAACTGATATGTCGACAACATCAACGTAAAGTTTATTTTGTGTATAAAAATAATCTGAAATAACAGTTTGATAAGCAAAATTGAGAAAACATCCTGCTTTGACAAAGGCATTATTCAATTCTACAATAACAATTGCAGTAAATAACAACGCTTGTTGACTATAATAATTTGTACAGGAAATACATGTTTGGCAAGAAAGTACTGAAATGACGGAACTTTTACACAATAAAATGAGTTACTACAAAAAATGATTGATCTTTGATAATGGTAAATCTTTACAATAACTATTTATAAGATGAATTACTATCTGTAAAGATTTTTCGATTTAATGCAGCGTCTTCTAAAGTTTGGTATTTACGTGCTAACAAATCGATTAGGTATTTCAGTTACCATGTGTTTTAGATTTCTTACCACTAACGGATTGTTGTCGAGTACTTGTAATTGACTATTATATTATTTATTTTTATTTTTATATAGATTCTCTAAACCTTCCCATTAATATTTAGAGAATCTATATAAAAATAAAAATAAATAATATAATATAATTAACCCATTTTGAGCAACTATAGAATAATTAGAAAAATTGACGCTTTAATCTAAAAAAATATACACATTACGCAATTCAATTGTTACAAATATACTTTTTAAACTAATTAGCTTTTTGTTACTATAACTGTATTATATAAACAATGTAAAATTTTTCAACTTCTGATAAATTATGTATACCATTAAATAATGCAACAAAAATTTTGTAAAAAATATTTCATTTGCGATAATGATTGTTAAAACACTGAAAATTTTTGTTTCCAATTCACGTTTGGTACAAAGCACATTGTGGAACTGTCTTAACCAAACACTACCGATAAAACATATGATGGCAGAGCCATCTAGCAGTGTAAATTTACTAGGCATGAGTAATAGAATGTGTCTTACAAAATGTGTTTTAAATATTTTCAAAATGATAGTTGATTTTTAAGATTAGTTGTTTTCTGATATTTTTTAAAAGTTCGGTTATTTTTACTTCTATTGTTTCTATTGTTTGTACAATTTTATCTATTTTTAGTTATTTTTTGTTTGTATATTTTCTGAAAACATTTTTTTAAGTTTTCCTATTAATTTATATTTACTTTGCTTTTAATTTTTTAACAATACATTTGTTTTTCCTAAACATTTTTATAATTTTGTTGTTAATTTTTAACATTGGTAGTATTTTTAAACCACATTTTTTTGTTTTTACTTATTTTATTTTACGCTTTGGTTCTTGTGCATTTTGTTCTAAATAAATTTATTCTATTACCCAATTCTTACTTCTACTCTAATAACTGTATTTTTGCTTAGTTTTTAGTTGTTTACTTTTTTTATTGTTGAACGTATCTTTTTTTGGTGTTACAAATATTTGTTTTCTCTAAATGTTATTTTATTAATCATTATTTTTAACGAAAAAATTTTTTAACTAATTTATCAAATCTTGTTACTAATATTGTAGTAATTATAATAATAGTACACTATTTTTAACAATGTTTTAGTTTAGATTTGTCTAATTTAACAATCGATAAACAACATAATGCTTGTTTTTTAAAAAAAAATATTTAAAATGCTAATAAAAACACTTTTTTATAATAAATTGTTTGATTATTTATTGGTTTATATTTAAATAAATGTATGTACGAACTAATTAAAACAAAAACTGTAGCAAAAACAACTGTACATATACGCATTAAACAAATTTTTAGCATTACTTACGTAGAAGCAATAAAACCAATAGAAAACGTTTGCATTTAAATTACTACCCAATTTAATTATTTTTATTGTTAAAATAAGCGCTGATTATTTGAAAAAATTGCAAATAACTTTAAATTGCCTCTATTAAAAAAAAATTAATAAAATAAAAAAAAACGAGGCATCTACATTTTTACTGTTCATTTAAAACCACTAAAAAAGTACTAGGCTTTATTATTCAAAAAGTATTGACTATATATACAACAAAAAATTAAAACAAAATACAATGAAACATTTACGAGTTAAAATTCATGAGTATATTAATTTAATTAAAATTATGGGTGTTACAAATATCGATTTGTTTACCTAACATTATTTTTTAAAGTTTAATACAATTTAATAATGTTAAATAAAACACTTCATTAATTTAAAAAAAATTACAAAATAAAATCGTTAATTTCTTATTATTTAAATTATAGTTAATAATATATAAAAGTGAACACGATGGAAACTAATTGTAAAAAAATGTCAGTTTTTTATCTACAGTAAACAATGTATTGGTTAATGAAAACTATATACAAGTTGTGCAAAAATGTTTTAAAAAAATTATTTTTAACCCTACGTTAGTATGTGACGTACATAGGCGCGTAGTCTACAATTGTAAACCATTTTAGTTTTTACAAATTATATTATTTTAAAACAAATAAATGAATTAATTGAACATAATATGTGTATATTGTATATTCTCTGAATTATTTCTCATGAAATAAAATGTTTTTAATATCTAACCAGTTTTATTTGGCACGGAGAAAATACAAACCCACCTGCATGTTTTTTAAAGGATTTATTGAACATTAGTATGAGGTATTTTATTAAACAACAACTTTGTTGCAACTTTGGCAAAAAGCACTTGTATTCTTTAGAACAAAACATAAACGACATTCGTTCATAGTAACACAATTTAAAGTTCATTAAAAAAAATAACGTTTTAGAGAACACTGAAAATATCGAATTTTTACTCGCTCAAACAATCAGTAAAAGTGTCTTTCATATGATTTTTGCAAGCAAACCTCACGCACTTCACACATGATCTTCTAGATGATTTGTTTACATTTTGAGGACAAACATGGCAACGTTCGACATAATCGACAGGTCGCTGATGAAGTGGAGGGGGAATATTTGTGGTGCCCAGCAGGCATTGAGCACGTTGCCGTATTCCTTTTGGTAATTGGATGATTCTTGATCTGACTTCAATTTGCGGTTTGATTAGTTCCCAAGCACAAGCATTTATGCCAGAAATATTTAGTAGATCAAAAAACACCACCATTGGCCATCGACGTGTATTCCTTGCTACATCATAATTCTGGCATAACTGATCTACCAGATCTACGTCAATTTTGGTGCGGTTGTAGTCAGTGATCATTTCTGGCTTCATGGCATTTCCTGTTGTTTCATCTATTGCATCATCATGATGCATCAAGTATATCAATACTACTGACTTGTTTTTCTTAGGGCAGTATGACACCAGGGTACAATCGCTTCTCACTCATTGCCAAGTAGCACGACTCAATTCCGCTTCCTAGTTATCCCAAATTCTGTGTAAATTTTTTCTTGAGCTTCTGAGAGTGCCAATCAGAAACAAAATAGCAATAAAAGCTTCTATTTCATTCTCATTAGTTTGCCTAGCATCTTGCTTTCTTTGGTATTGACTTTGTACTTTTTAAATATACACGTTTGTTGAAACGGTTATCATCCTAATAATAGTTTCACAAATAACTTTAGGCATTCAATTTTTGTTGCAACATCGCGTGCCCTTCCTTTTGTACCGGGAGAAAACTTAACAATATTATGAGAACGCACACGAACTTGTCTATTAGGCCTAGTCTTTTTCCATTTAGTGACTTTGTTTTTCCCAATATAAAAATTTGAGAGCGAGGCTTCACTTGAATCGTCTGATAATGCTTCTTGATCGGAGACTTCTAGTTCAGATTCTGTGTCGTGGTCACTCCTTTGAATTGCATCGACCTCATCTTCATCCGACTCGCCAATAATAGAGCTGTCTTTATCACTAGACATGTCGTCGAACCACCTCAACTATACTTCCGGATCCTTTGATTTTTCGACGCGTCTTTTTTTAGGGTTAGACATCGTTTTTCCTAAAGTATAATTGTATTTACACACACTTGTATTAGAATCAAATAAGTAATACTAACTTAGACGCACCAAAATAATAATAATAACGGCAGTACTTAAGTGAGAAAAGTTTACGTCTATGGTCACGTGGTCTACGTATGTAGACCAGACCTGTTAAAACGTCAATAAAACTCACGACCGCACAAGTGGAGCAAAAACAAAACACTAATTAGGCGGTTTACGATCGTAGACCAGGTGACTAATGTATGGTTAAAGTAAAACTTCTTTAGCAACGCGTTTATAAAGCGTTGTTTTAAACTTTTTAATTAATTTAATTAATGAGCATATTCTTTAAAAAATGAGACTTGTATAAACGAATTTTATATAGAATATAAAACAATAATATAAAATAAAACAGTATTTAGTTAATTAAAAATGGCAAAGTGCCAGGAACATTATACTTTTTCATCGATAAATAGAAATAAAAGAAATTAATTAGCAAAAAAGCTTTACTTCACCTTTTCTCTTAACTTCCTGCATTAATTCCTCATGTGTTTAAGGTCCTCCGACTCTTCTCCACATAGTCTGCACCTCCCTTCTTCCTTTTTTCTCTAGTATTTATTTCCAAACTCTTCGTTCCCACATCTGAACCTTGTTATCATTTTTTTCTTCTTTCTTCTTTTGTTCCCTTCCCACTTCAGGTATTCTGAAAGCCCTTCTTTATTGATATTCTTATATTTCACATTATATCTGGCCTTTTTTATTTTTGCCCTTTTTTCTGCTTTTCTATGTCCTTATCTTTCTTTATTATTTCCTTAGTTACCCTTACTCCCTCTTCTCGTAATCTCTCTCTATTTCTTCTCGTGCGTGCCTGTTTCTTTTATAATATTCTTCTCTGTCATCCTCCCGTACTACCTCTCGTTATCTCATTCCAACATTTCTGTAGGTTTTTGCATTTGGTTCTTTCCCTCAGTTCTTCCTTGTATTTTATTGCCCTTTTTTCCTGTCTCTACTGTTATTTTTTCTGTCTGCACTTTCTCTCATATAATATACTCCGGTGTTTCTTTATCTAGCCATATGAGTACTAGGCTCCACCTCCATATTTCTGCTCCATATATCACCACATTTGTTACTAGCTTCTCAAACAGCAGCTTTCTCTTTTCTATGTCCACCCCAAATAACCTTTCCCCACATTCAACACTTGTCCTATTAACCGGTTTTCGTTCCTCACACTTTCCTTTTTGTTATTCTTATCCTTGTTATCCTGCTTAATCGTGTAACCCAGGTTTGTAAATTCCTTCACCTGCTGCACTTCATTCTCCCTTCATTTCCACTACTTTCTTTTTCGATTTCCCCCTCTTTTCCACTTATTTTTTTCATGTATTTTTCCAGCGTTTTCAACATTTTATTCATTTTCTTTTTCTTCTTAGCCACTAACTTCTGCATACGCCAACGACCACACCTTCACTTAAAATCGCTTCTATATGTTGTTCTTTCATTCTCTTCCCCGTATATACTTCAAACAGGCTTGCGCTCAGTAGGCACCCTTGTCTCAACCCTCTCATTGAAACGAATTTCACACTCTCTTTTCCTTTTACTTTCACTCTGCTATTTGTTTCTTTGTAAATTTCTTCCAATCTTTCTATAAATCTTTCATTTATTTTCTTTCTCGTCCTGTTTTTCACAGTTTTTCCCTGTTTACTCTGTCAAAAGCGGCTTTTAAATCTACGAACAGCGCCACCATTTTCCCTTTTTTTTAGCTCTTTATTCGCCAAATGTTTCAATATATATATATATATGTATATGTTGTTTATCACTCTCGCTTGTCCATCTGGTACAAACTCCTTTCTTATATTTCCTTTTGTAGTCTTTTTTCTAGCACTGTCGCATATAATTTGTGTGTCGTGCTTAATAATGTCCCCCTCTGTATTTTTTCACTTCTTTTTTTTGTGTATTCATTTCTCCGAAAATCTTTTTTCTTTAAAAATTTTATTTACTTTTTTTGCTATCCTTTTTGATCCATTTTCTTCCCTGTATACCTAATTTTTGCCTACTTTGTTTTTGTTTATTCTATCTTCTTCCTTCATTCTTACAACTACTTTTTTTCTTTGCCTTTCTTCTCCTATCTGATTTTCTTGGTGGTTTCGCTTTAATTTCGTATTAAATACAATAGTTTCTATTAGTGTAAGAGATTATCTTTTATCACTGACCTTTTCGATTGTATTGTTTTTTTCCTTTAATCTAACTTGTTCGTCACAGTTTTATACTTTTGTACCGCCGTTTTACGTTTTCTAATTAATTATTTGTTCTGTCCTGCCCTTACACTTTTCCTTCGTTACCCACCGCTTTCTCTCTCCTTCTGTCTTCTTACGACCACTATTAACTTCCGTTCTTTCGCTCACTTTCTAAATTCTACATTTGTATTTTACTTTGACATTGTCTTAAACGTAAAATACGTTCAAAGGTACAGCACGAATCTCACTCTTTTTTAGTATATGCAAAAAAATTCATTATTTAGTAAAACACGTATCTAATAACGAATTATACAGAAAAAAGGAACATTTACAAAATGTGTATCAGGTGAAGGTCTACATTCAATTTTAAACTTTACAGCGTTAATTATAGCTTAAAGGTTTGTATGGTTAATAAGGAATAGCGTTGAACTCAAATCCAAGTTGTTAAAAAGATTAAATAATTATAAAGAGCAAATTGCTTTTGGTGAATTTTTAAGTGCAAGCATAGAAGAGTGCATATTTAATACATTGAACTGCAGGAATGATGTCAGGAACTGTTCGTTTGACATAATGCATGATTTCTTCCTAATTTATATGCTAACATATTTAATAATTTTAGAGTTAGTAAAACCTTGTGCTTAGTAGGATTTTTAAGGCTGTTATTAGAACAGTTAGTTTAAGTTTTAATTATTGTTTAAAATATAACCAATGCTAATAGAGAACGTCTTTCCTTTTGTTCTTGTTCAGAATATTTTGTAAAAACATTGTTTTTTTAAAAGATATGTAACAAATATTATAAACAACATTTTAGTATGTATAACTATAATTTCAGTTAATTTAAGTAAACTGCTGAGTTAACTAGATTGTATAAAAAAAATTGATAGTTAACAAATATAAGAGCAAGAAAAACTTTATTAACTAAATTATATATGTACAATTATTATTTCTTTTTATTAATTTGCAATATGTTTCAGATTGTATCCAGTGTGTTTTTATTATTATTTCGTCTGCTACGTTTCGGTCAGATCACACATACCATTTTCAAGCAGAAATTACAACTAACAAAAACTATAACATCAAACTAAACTAATATGTCAATGTCTACTTTGACTGTCACTGGTCGATGCCGTACTTGATTTGTAACATAATTTGTAAGAATTGTTTTTATAACATGCTGAGCAAAAAAAAATGATGTACTAAAGAATATGCTGTTGACTGACAATAACGAACGAAATGAGAAACAAAAAAATAACAAAACAAATAAAAGCACTAAAATCACTAACGGACGCTATAGAGAAAAATTAGATATGGTATAGATACATGAAAAAGACGGACCAAGATAAAATCCCAAAGCATGCAAATGGAATCCACATTGCCGGAAGAAAGGGGGAGATCAAGAAGAACATGGGACAAAGACATCACAGAAGCTTTTTAAAAACAAATCTCTAAGGAAATAATTTCTTAAACAAAAAAATCTGTAAACAAAGATGCAAACAATGGCAGTATAGTCGTATCAAATCAAACCGTCTTAATGTATAAGATATAATTATTTAATAATGGTCGCAAATACATCATAATGTATATGTATAAAATGGCAATATTGATTTCTATAATCGATTGCTAATAAATAAAATAAAATATATCAGTTAAGAGTATTTATATTAGATTACTACCTAATATAAATAAAAATGTTAAATCGTTAATAACCTTCAAAAAAGGTTTATAAAATTGTATGATCTTGAAACGTTTATTTTGTTGTTTAAACATTTAATAAACTAATTATATTAAATTACCTGTTAATGTTACTGGTGATACTAATGCATTAAGAGGTTAAAGATGTACGTCATGAATTTCTGGAAAAAAAGGTTTTGTTAGTAATTTTTAGATACTAAACAAAAAATACTTAATATAGTTATTTAACAAAGAAAGTAAAATGGGTTCAGTTAGTAGAAAACTAAAGTATACAAACTAACCCGTCATTATATCTAGTAGCCGCACAACAACGTTAAATCAGTGGTTACTAACGATTTTATTGGTTGCTATACAAAATTAATAAAAATTCATTTATTGGTTCAAAATAGGTCATTAATAACTAAATTATTTAAATAAGCTCTTAAAAAACGTATAAACTTTGTAATTAATGGTAATTTTAAGAACAGCAAATTTTTCTTTATTAATTCCGTTTATTAAGTATTAGACATTAAAATTTTAAAAATTGAACTTTACGTACGTTTTGCTTTTAAGCTTATTCATCGGTTCAATAATGTTACATTTTAATATCTACAATTTTTCATTTTTAATTAAACATTTTAATATCAAATTAAATAAATTACAATAATAATATTATTATAATATATATTATTATTGTAAATTTTTATTTGTTTATTTGTAAGTTTTAGCTTGCAGTTTATTCAAAACATATTTGAATTACGCGGGTCTAAAATCAGCTTTGAACGTTTCCATCTCTATAGCTATTTACATACTATTATTCGTGTATAGTAAATTTGTACTATGAGATTGCTCTTCCATCATATCACTCATGTTAACATACTATGTATTTTGAATTTAAATATGTACATTTTTGAAGCATAAAATAATATTATTTTGTATTTTGTTAATTATCAAATTGTTCTTAAAAATAAAAATATATACGTATATAAGATTATGCGTATTTACTCTATATTTTTTTTATTTGCTTACTTATACAATTTAATTGTATTGTTTTCCTATTTGTTATTATAGCAACAATTTTATTTTAGCTTAGTTGTTTTTTGTGTTACTAAAAATGTTTTTTTGTAAGTATCAAAAACTATCTTTGTAGTTACATACTACATTTAAATAGTTTTTCTGTGTTTTAACAGAAGAAGATTTTTATAAGAAATTCAATAGTTTATTATAATTAGTCAAAAGATTAAGAAGATAAAAGATGTAAAACGCAGATAAACACGTTGTACATTAAACAAACCTAAAACTACAGGTTATAATTAAAACTGCAAAATCAGAAATATGAAAATTTTGTTTAAAAAACCGTTAGGTCTACTGCCACGGTACGATTTAGTACTATCATTTGTGTACTTAATCTGCCACATAAGTCAATAAAAATAATTATTGACGTATAAATATAAAGTATTTGTATTATAATAGAGCATAAATGTCAAAAAAAATTCTATTAAAACATTTAATAAAATTAAAATTTTTAGCAAAATAAATCGTAAATTACGGACCTGTAGTCTCTTAAGGTTGTTGACACGACAAACCAAAATCAACCGTTCTAGGAAATGCAAATTTTTTCTCGGCGTTTGCTGACATAAATAAAAATAAATGCAAAATAATATCATTGGATAAAGCGTTGTTAAATTACTGTTGCTATTCTGCACATTCTTTTTAAGTACACTAGATAGTACCTATTTTTTCTGGTAAAATAAACGGTTCAATTAAATTATTTCTTAAAAACCCACCCAAACATTAATAAAAAACCGCCGTTAAAATTTATGAGGATTTTCTTCATTCCAAACATGCGTGTTGTAAAATTTCAACATTCCATTTTGTGTAAAACAACACTCATCTAAAAATAATATTTTGGCACTAAATTAAAAGTCAAAGGCTTTTTGTTGCAACCACTTACAAAAGTCAAGTCGCGGTTCAAGATTAACGTCAGTTAACTCATGGACTCGTTGAACATAGTAAGAGACAGTTTAGCTGCGCGGCCTATTTCTCTGGTGCTACTTCTTGTTTGATCTTTTACAATTTATAATATCTGCACATACATTGAATAAAAACAAATAGTAAAATTTATTCTTAAAATCATAAGCGACTTTCGGCTTAGACCGCGTCGTAGTAAAACACCCAGACTTAGGCTTGGTCATAGTCTCTTCTTGAGAGCCAAAACAAGAAGTAGAACTTGGCCTTTGCCGTATTGTCGTTCGTGAACCCAAACAAACTGACGTTTCGCAAGACATTGCAGCTTGCATCTTCAGAGTGGTAAAGTGGCAAAGGCCAAGTTCTACTTCTTGTTTTGGCTCTCAAGAAGAGACTATGACCAAGCCTAAGTCTGGGTGTTTTACTACGACGCGGTCTAAGCCGAAAGTCGCTTATGATTTTAAACATAACAACCGCGAAAGCTTAAGATTTTATAAAATTTATTCTGTTTCTGTTGCTAATACGTAGGGTGGTTTTTCTAAACTACTACCTTTATAAGTCGGAAAGATATTTCCCGTTTCTCTAAGTCACACACGCCAAAATAAAATTTGTTGAAGGCAATTGTCTATTAGGATAGTGCTCAATCCACAATCTACGTGTGATGAGGAGCTTATAATTACACCCACCGTACATTAAAACAGTATCACTGTTGTACATAATAAAGAAAATTTAAATTAAATATTATGAAGTCAAGTACGTTTACACAAATCACTTAGCATCAACTAAAAAAAAATGTTATAAAATCGAGACATAAATAAATCAGATTGTCGAACTCAATTCTAAGAACGCTGAATTTTGTATTTAATTATCTGACGTCTTGTCTTGGTTACAAGCAAAGATAAACGTGATCGTGCACACAAAATACATTTGGTTAAGTTAGGTCGGTAATAATGCTAAAAAGTAAACATTACTACTTGCTTTATTTATTGTATTGACAATTGATTTTGTAGATGATAAAGCATTAAAGAAAACAATAATTAACACAATACATCAATACGTTTCACGCTGCATGAAAATGCCAAGAAATTGTATAAACCATCTAAACGGTTTTTGTTAAGTGTGTGACAAATTGAATTTTAAGACTCAAAGAAAAAACATTACTCCTTTAGTGCAAAAATCGTATATGTATTGTAATGAATCGCTTTTGAACAACTTCCTAGTTTTACAATTTTTATAATAATTGTGCTGCATTATGTATATTAAAAAAAATAGCGCCATCTAAAAAAAAAAAAGAAAGAAAGAGCGCATGGTTGATATCAGTGTAGATATTACGAATATTATTAGATTATTACGGAATTAATAATTTTAGTTTTACATCGACGTCAGGTAATGTTTTATATTTATTTTATTGTGGATGTTTTTGTAAAGGCCGATGAACTTTATGTGAGCCGTTGTGAATTAGGTAATTTATTCCGAGCCGTTTAAGTCTTTCTTGAATATGTTTTCTGTGTGGGTACAGTATTGTTTCAATGGGGTACCTTTTGTCGTTTGATTTGTGTTTATATTGTAAATGAGTTATGATCTTTGTCATGCTTGCAGCTTATGGGCGCGTAGTAACAATTGGTTTAGACAACATGACCCATTTACAATGACCAGGTGTTCATACGTAGACTTTTGATCTGTTTTCTGTTATTGGTTTCAACGGGTTACTTTAAATGTATTATTTGGGTAGAGTTGTGTGCTTTGTAGTTTGGCCTAGGATATGCAATTATAACCCATGAGACTAATAATAGATCTTGATTGATATATCTGTATAATTATATGTACATGTGGGCTCTTAAGGTAATGCTGTACCTTTGGATTTAGGTAATTACGAGAGGTACTCGGAACTTGTTTTAAGTTGTCTTTAGCTATTCTAGAGAGGTTTTTGTATTTGAATTAATTAGATTATATCGGGTAATTTCAAAGTAAACTATATCACGCTGTGGTTATTACATTGAGCGTCATTTCTTGTTCAGTGTGTGATATTATTACTGGCCGTAGTATGAAATGCCTTGGTGGACTATGCTTAATTAACATTTTCTCCGTGGGTGTTCTTCTCGATATATGTACGATGTCATTATCGAGGGTACGCTATCTAGCAACATAAGGAACAAGGGATCGGTACTTTCAGGCGAATTGTTTCCTCTTCGAATTTATTAACGTTCTTTGGTTTGGTATACTGTTGATAATGTAGGTGTGCAAGTGAGTGTGGTAATGATGTGGGTCAGTAGTAATTTCATGTAAGCCAGGTTTATTTCATACCATATTTGCGCCCTGTTGGTTGGTTTAATTGATTTTACCTGTTGTAACAATTCTTTTAGAACTGTTTGGCAAGAGATGATTGACACCTGTCGCTTGATTGGCTGAACTGTATGATGGTATTTAATGACGTCAATCTTTTATGAATTATACTGCGTTGGGTGTATCATAGCATATTGCTAATCATATTATCTTCTTTACTCTATTCCTTATTCTGGCGGCTTTGGAAGCGTCACTCAAAGTAGTGCCTTTAAAAGTAGATCCGCAATATTCGATAACATGAACGTTATTAAATAACCCTGATTATATCTGTACGTCGTTGCTCAGTTACATAGGATTAGCAATGATGTATTTGTGATCTAACCACGCATTACTGTATTCGTGTTGTTGAAACAGTACAATTAATCAAGTAGCGCGCTGCTAAATTTTGGCCGACAGAGTTTTTCTAAAGCATTCTTTTCTCTGTTCTAAGCCTTGTGAATGCTGGCCGTCAGAGGACGGTCGACACGTTTTTTTTTGTGGTGCAACTAATAAAGTTACTATTATTATGTGGTACCGCAATTTTGGGTTTTATTTCTACCTAAACTGAAAACCTGATCCCGTCAATATCGAGAGTAACATAGTATATCGTACGTATTTTCTTGATACACAATGTAGGTAAGTTAGAGTATGGAATTATCGATGTAATTTTGAATTACGCGGGTTTAATTCCGTTGTGGTCTAGTTACAAGGAGAGTCAATTTGATTCATAGTATTTTGGGGTGGGTTGGGATTATTACAGTATTTTGGGTGTAAAATTTATGATGACAAATCTTGAACACCTCACATTTCTTGTACTTTTTGTGTAACTTTGCTTACTAGTTGGTTGAATGTAAAATTGCTTCACATGTCATTTGCACACCTGTTCACAGCACAGAGCTAGAGATTCTAGTTCTACCACAAACATGGAGTTTGAATTTAGATTCAAAAGAACACATTAGTAACGAAGAGTTCGAAACTAATTTAGTATGTAGTGACAACGAAAAATACCAAGATTTCTTTAAACAAATAGCAGGAACTCACAAGATTAGTTAATCTGAACTCAACGATTTAATTCGTGATATACATTTATTCAAAATGCAGGTTGAATTATTAACTTTAAAACTAAGAGGCTGGAAGTTACTTAAAAAGAAAGCTACAGTTTGGTTTAATCGTCACCGGCAAAAGGAGTTACAACACCTATTTTCCATGCAAGATGACTTAGTTTATTGCATCAATGTAGACTATTACATGAACTAGGACAAAAACACAATGGTTAAAAATTAAGACTTTTTTAGATTTCGCCATAAGTTTAAAAACTGTCTTGTTTCATAATGAAAGTCTACATCTTTCAGTCCCATTTGCTTATGCTGCATACATGAAAAAAACTTATGCAAATATAAAACTTCACTTAAAATGATTTTGTATGAACAGTATTTTTGACCTATTTGTGGAGATTTGAAAGAAACAGCGCTTATGTTAGGTCTTTAACTTAGTTACACTAAATTCGGCTGTTTTTGTGTGAATAGGATAGTAGAGACATAGAAAATCACTTTGTAACAAAACAGTGGATAAAAAAGGACAAAATGTAAAACCCCGGGAAACGTCTTGCATGAACCGCTTGTGAATTTCAAATATCTTCCCCCATTGTAAATCAAACTTGGTTGAGAAAAAAATTTGCAAAAACAATGAATCGTGATGGTAAAGGTTTTAAATATCTGAAATGTAAATGTCCCAAAATAAGTGATGCAAAAAAAAATTGTTGCATTACAAATAAAAGAACCAATGAAGGTTTTGCAGTTTAAACAACTACTAAATGAGCCTGAGACAGCTGCGTATCAGTCATTTACAAAAATTGCAAAAAACTTCCTAGGAAAGAACCAAACCAAGAACTATTACGAATTGGTTAGTAAACTTCTTAAAAACTACAAATTACTTGGATGTAATATTGTGGCCGCTACGGTTGTTGCCCTTTCAATTTGCAGCTTACTGCAGCTTTCTAAGTAGTATCAAGACGGATAATTGAAATCGGCCAGGTTCAAATATGCGTTTATTGCTAATGTACAAAATAAAATTAATTGAATATTAGTGAAAGAATCGTATGTACAAAATAAAATAAAAACATAATTGTATAAATGAATAATACCGGCGGCGGTAATAAAGCCACTCTTCACCGGTCGGCTGTAGTGACTCTATCAATACTGTCGCCAAATGTCTACAAAATATTTCTGCAACGGATTTACGTATGTAAGCTAAAAAATCTAGATTTTATAATAATAATTATAAAACGCCCTAGTAGCACAATCAGATTGGATCGAAATAGGCTATCAATATTGGTGCAACATTAAAATATAAGACATTGGTAACCGACATCTATTTTACATTAGTGACGTGTATTAGTTTTTCATTGAGAACCAACTGCTATTCTTTATTGGTGATCTGTATTTATCCTACATTGATCACCAACAATTGTTTTGGATTCAAAACCAATTTTTGTTTTATATCAAATAGATTAGTTGTTAGTAATAAATATTATAATAATTTAGTAACGTATATATTCATTATCGCCTACAAAAAATATTGACAATGTTTTTACATATATTAAAATTATTGTTTTCAGCAATGAATTAGATAATAATAAGAAACAAAAATTAGAGCTAATTAAATTAAAAATAAATGATTAATTATCATACAAAAATAATAATACACTGAACATCAGTGATAAGATTTCCGAATATTTGTGTCTTGTACTTATTGGAATCGGCGTTCAACTGCAACTTCGGATAATTTTATTTTTGAGGTTTTCGCAGGTTTTCAACACCCGAACGTCGTAATATAAAGGCTTGTCAGAATTTTATAGTTTTATAAGTTTTTAAAATTTTTAGTTTTTTATAGTTTTATAAATTTTTTGAAAAGTGTAAATATGGAACGCGGTTCAAAACCCGAAAATAATTATTTGTTAATAAATATGTCTGGTGTATAGTCTAGTATTTAAGTTTTTTTAACAATATAAGACAATAATAGTTTGCAAATATTTTATCAAGATTGGTTTTACACACACAATCCATATTACTCTACCTATATAAATTTAATGTATGTTCTATGTTGCTTTACAATATTTAAAAACAATAGGTTGTCAATATTATATCTAAGTATAATTTTTGCCACTACTAGTCGTGAATAATACTACAACAGTTTCAAAGAAAAAAAGGTTACGAAACTGGGTAGCAAGAGCAATCAATGCTTAAAATAATAATGTTTTTAAACAATTTAAACAACTTTAGCAATAAAAACTTACGTTATCTGTTTATTTTTGTGTTTTAAATCACAATTAGCGATTATGTCAAAATCAATTCTATTAAACTAATGACAACTGTCAGAATCACTGACTTGATTTTTAGTTTAAGATTAATATCTTAAATTTTAAATTTAATTTAGTAACAGGTAGAAAGGTAGTTCTAGTAGTGGAAAAAATTGTATATATACCACGGTTGAGAAGTTCATTATAACCTGCGCGATTTATATCCCTCGACGCTTCGCGTCTCGCGATATAATCTATCGCTTAGGTTATAATGATGCACTTCTCAACCTTGATATATAATATACTATTACGTGGTTATTCAATATTGGTTATCCTATATAAAGTCAGCGTCTATTTTACATGGTTTTACTACATTGGGTAATAATATGCTGCCAAGATGGGTTTTAAATAGCCAATATTAGCCAATATTCAAATATCAAAAACAGATCGGAACCATATGGTTCCAACTATGTGTGCTACTAGCGATGCATTAAAATGTATCAAAGTTATTTTAATTGGTGTGAAATATACCGACAAATGATTTTAGTTTGAATTTTTTAATAAAGAAACTCTATGAAGACATACATCTTTTTTTAAATACAGCTTACAGAAATTTCAACATCATTATTGCTTCTGTTTATTAAATGACTTCAATAAAACGTCTACTATACATTGTAATGTTCGTCTTTTTACCGTCTAGTATGAATTATTAAAATTACAAAAAACTTCAAACATGATTAGTTTTGAAAGTGCACAAAAGCATTTTCTTCGGATTATTATACAAAAAATAAGAAAAATATTCGAATAAATTTTAGAAACTGTTTTTTGTACATATTTACTTATATATTTTTTAAAATGTGTTGTTTAATAATTATTGACCATAGTTACGTAAATAAAAGCATTTTTTAAATTTATGTTTCTTATTAGTGATGACCGTTGAAATTTCTTTAAATTATTTTCTGTAAACGTTGAACAGCCAACTAAGCAAATATCGAATTTAAGATGTAATAGCTTCGTTAAAATGACTTTTTGCAAGATAATTAACAGGCACTTAACTGATTATACAATTACGTTGCGCTAAAACTCGATATTAAAATTTAAACTTTGCAAATTGCAAACACAAAATCCAAATGCATATTAGTAAAGAAAACTTTCCTTGTTCTTGTTCAGGGTTTCTATAACTGTTTCTGACTTTAGTGCCCAAAAGCAGGTAAATGCAAAGAATTTTACGAAATTTACTAAAACGTACTTTGTGTAAATCAGTTTAGAATCCCACAAAAGTATTTGAAAAAGATGACCTCTAAAATCATAAATACCTACAGCAAAATTACAATACCTTGTCTAAAATTTCTTTGCAGCAAATGTAGTTTATTATTGTAAAATTCTTTTAGTTATAACGCAATTGGTTTTTCAACTCAATTCAATCGCAGATATCTCGCTTTTATATTCTGCTTGTGTAATTTTGAGGAAAACGTTTAACATCTATAAATACGTAAATTTAAAAATACTGTTAAAAATGAGCATAAAAATGTTAGATACTGATTAAACATAAATATTAGCTTTATAAATTATTATAATATATATTTTATGTCAGTCAAACTTTGAAAAACATTTGTGATTTTAGAGTACACGAACAATATTGTTGGTATATATTTTTATAACATTGTTTTTAACTAGTTTTATAACATTTAGAATACATTTTCTACATCTTGCAATAAGTATCTACATTTAAAATATTTACCTGATGTCATGTAAACCTTAAAAAAATTTGTAAGGTTTTAAAATATATCAATCGTATTGTACGTATATATTTTTAGTAGATTAGTATTATACACTTTAACAATATTAAGAATATATCTATTACACCAAGCAATATTTAGCCGACTTTAAATATTGTACCAAGATTATTAGAATATCGTACATATATTTTGTGATACTAGAGTAACGTTAGTAATAAGTTCTAACGTTCAGATCAACATAGTGACTTTAGTCAATGTTAAAACTATAATAATAATCATACAATTGTCAAGTATTTTCAAATTTGAAATAACAAAGTAGGCAGATGCTGATCACTGTTACCAAAATATATCGAAAATTGCTGCTAAACATATATTATAATTTTTGCCAACAAATAATGTAATTAGAAGAACTAGTATGAAAAACGTATTGAAGATGCTTTTCGTAACGCTAACATAAACCCATTTAAAAAAATTATTTTTTATAACCCAACTAATTGAATTCAAGAAGCACATTACATTTTTTGCAAATAAAGTGAGAAAGTTTTTATCATAAATTTTTAAATAAACAGTTATTAAAACTAGTCGCCGATTTGCTTCAATTATTTTTCAACACAGTATTTTAGAACTTATTTTAATTTTTCTTTATAGTACTTGTCACACAGTAATCTTGTAGATTCAATAATTACTAAATAATTGAAATCTAACAAACACACACTATTACCTTACAAATAACAATTATAACAAAGAAAACCTTTGTCGCACACCTTAATAAACCATACTAGGATTACAAACATAGTTTACCACAGATAAATACATTTCATTATTTGATTTATATATTGTTTGAATTACACAATCGAATTTCTGTACCTTTACCTTGTCAAACACAAAATCTAAGTCTTTTGTAAAATATGAGTGTATAACAATTATAGTCTTTTTGATTTAGTTTTTAGATTTGTTTCTAACTGCATTTTTATAGAAATGGAATAACGTTATCTGAATTAAAAGACGTTTTTATTTTATCGATTTTAGTTGTAAAAACATTTGACCTTAAGAACTGCTAAAGTAGATAATAATAGATTTGATACAAAAGAAACAGCAATTGCAAATAAGAAAAACCTATCAACAAATTATTTTTTATGTTATAGTTTAATATTAATTTACCAATTTAAATGTAAACAGTCAAAATTAATAGTCTTAAAAATTAATTGCCGTATATTTTAAGTTATACTTACAATTGGTGCTAAATAAAGTTTAATTACTATAGAAATTAATGCTATAACAAATGTTTCTACAGTATTTAAGCTTCACTTAGCAGTAAAATAGGTATAAAAGTATGGTGCAAACTTGTATACCTTGTTTCCATTATATATACTCTAAATTATGTATTGTATTTTTAACATCATTTTGTTTGCCTATTTTGTATTTGTTAAAAAAAAATATTTTTTACTTTTTTGACATTGAGTACAAATAATTGCCATAAGTAGTTATTGTACTTATCTGGTCTCTCTTTCTACAAGCTATTACAACTTTTAATAATTGATACAACGTCAAAAAAGCACCTTATAATAGTAATTTAGACACGACAATTTTGCATGTTTTATTATTTTTAATAATTATATTGCAAGATAATTAAATTTAACCGCTTATTCTACGCCTGAAAATCAACATGTAAAAAAAATAAATTTCGCGCAACCGATAAGCATATGTCAATTTAACAACATCGTAAAAAAAGCATTTTAAGGTGATTGTACGTTGTTATTGTTTCCGTTATATTTCAACATGTTTTGATAACTTAAATGTTAGAATATGTTTTAGTAGGAAAGCTTTATAAGTTTATAATCATATTATAGCTGTATTCCTTTAATGCCAATTCTAATTAAAATAAGTAAAACCTAAAATACTAATGATCAAAAGTTAAAATAATATATTACATTAATTTAATGTATCTAATTTACCAAACTATACATGAATTAGAACTTTTGATAATGTATAATCAATAACTGTTATTATTTCAAGATTAATATAGTTTTGAAATGTGTTAAAACTGTGTGTTATGTTTACAAATTCTGTAATAAATTTTAAATAAATGTTCTAATACAGCAAAAGGGTTAATTATTTAGTAATGCAATTTTAAGTTAATACTAATCATTTTGCAAATAGTTCGCGTACAATCGCAAGTTTTCCAAACCAAATTTAAATGTTGCCATTTGAGTTGTATATACTCTTAGTTATTTTGTAATGTTTTCATATATCAAATACAAGACTTGTTAAACTATATAAAAATTAAGAATACCTTTAAACAGCTGCATGTATGCTTTGTATTATAAAAGCATTTTGAAAACTGCAATAAAACACGAATTTTTAATTGCAAACTACAAAACTACAAAACACAGTAAAATTTGTTATGTTAAAAACTTGATTTGTCATTCAAAATATTTTACATTATTTACCTTAAATTCAGTTGGAAGCGTTGGAATGACATAACAACTTTCTTTTCTTCCGTATTTACGCGTTTGGCAATTTACCCAAACTGTAAAGTAAACACATCCAACTTAATGCTCAGTAAAGCAATGATCATCCAGTCGATATATATTAACGTTCGAATGTAAATTTAACCGATGCTTATAGACAGAATTTCTGAAGTATGATGCCTCTATACGTTTTGCGGATAACTTATTTTTTGTTTGTAGCATTAATGGTACCACAGTGATGGTAACACTCATTTTACCTAGTCCATTAGACGCTACTAGTACATGTGTTGTTTACTTCTAATTTTGTTTATTACAATCGTCTTAGATTCAACTATCCACGAAAAAAATTTTTGATTGGAAAGTCTTATAAAAAATTATTAATTGAGCTCGACATGTATTTTGTTAAATGACTTGTGTCTACAACAGCAATTAGTTTGATTTTATGAAGTAATACAATGTTTGACGCATAAGATTATTTGATTTCAATAACACGTATGCGTTCAAATTATTCTAATTGTGATACCTGTCTGATCACATTCTGTTTTCAACTCTTAGAGATGTGTATTAATTTTGCCCTAAATTATGAATTAAAGCAAATGGTGCTTCCATTCTATATAGTACAGTGAGAAACATGTAACATTTGACCATGCGCTTACGGAGCTCCAAGCTTAAGTTGCTGTTCGAAAATAGTTTTTTTTTCCAAATGCAATTCTTGCTTGTTTTATTTTACTCTTTATTTTATGGTGTTCCCCTTAATTGTCATTGACGTTACACCCTTGATGCTTATAAGTTTTGACCCGCTCAATTGCTGTATTTTAGACATTGATTGGTATGTTTGGTGTATTTATCTTTATTGCGATCACTATGTGTTTTGTTTTTTTTAACGTTCATATCCAGTCCGTAAATCTGACTTGTGTTGTTAATATTGCTTCCAAGTAAACATTGAATAATAATGGCGAGAGGATGCATCCTTGCCTGACTCTCCGGCAAATATCTACTTCCTCGGTTGTGGTGCCCTATACGACTATTTTTGCTCTTTGGTGCCAGTACAGATTAGCAATTATTCTTATATCTTTACTATCCAAGCCTATGTCATTTACAACTTGCATTAAATTGTCGTCGCGTACTCGATCGAATGCCTTCCGGTAATCAATAAAACTGAAGTGTACATCCTGGTTGACATCTATGCCCCTCTGGATTAAAACATTTATGGAGAAAAAAGTTATCTTTGTTCCAAAACTATTCCGGAAACTCATAGGTATCCTTCATATTTTCCTCACATTTCTGATATATTCGTCTATGTATTATTTTCAGAAACAGCTTTAAGGTGTGAGTCATGAAGCCAATTATGCGGTGGTCTCCACATGTTTTGACTTTAGGCACAAATGTAGATATCAACGATTCACTTAGTATCGTTCCGGTTTGGTTACTTAGGTTAAATAACTAATATGCTAATTTTATCTTCCATTAGTAGCTTAATCAATCCGGTAGGAATTTCGTAAGGACCTGCCACTTTGTTGCATTTTGCGTTGTTAATTATATATAATAATTTTTCTTTGGTTAGGTTTGGGACAGTTTATGAGGTATGTGCGTTGCCCTATGAGTTTCTGTTGTCCTTAAATAGTTTTTTAGTGTATTCTTGCCAAACTTTCAGTTTTTCTTCTACAGATATAGTGGTCTTACCATCTTCATCAACTATTGTACTACTGGTATTGCGCCAATATTATTTTGTAATTTCTTTAATTTTTTTACGCATATTCCTACCGTCGTATTTTGCATCTTGTTCTTCTAGTTCTTTGCAGCGGTCCGACATCCAGGACTCCTTTGCTGTTCTTATCCTCTTTTGTATTAATCCGTGGATTTATTTGTATTCAGTGATGTCGCCTCTGCTTTTTGTTAACCTCCTACGTTGCATTAGGTCAAGTATTTCGCTAGTCATCAAAGGTTTCTTTTTTCAGGTGTTCCTTTTTTAAGGATTGTGATATGTTTGGAGTTTGCTGTTGAAGAGCTGTGTCAATTGTAAGTACTCTATTGTCGGTTTGTTTACGATGAGTTTAGCAATCAATTTATTTATTTTTAAAGATAAAATGAAATAATAAAACAAAAGGGCAGACGCGAATAAAACTTTCAAAAGTAGTTTGGTGTAATTAGGTGTATAATAGTTTTTAAAATTAAACAATAAAGATATAAAAAAATGATGAGTAGGTATTGGCTTTGGATAAAATAAAGACTTAACAAAAAATCAGAAAACAAATAATTGTGCTTGTACGCCAAAGACATCAACTCTCCAGTCCGACCGGAAAAACAAAAAATTACAACCCAAAATTTTTTAAAACCGTTAGAGAACACAAAAAAGGACAAAGAAATTAACACAGAAATAACACTTCCAATCAACATGCTAAACTCTGTTGTAAAAACCGATGAAAACTATTATGAAATACCAGCGGTGGCAGAACACGTGTGAAACCAAGAACACACGCTAAACCTTAACCAAACTAAAGAGTTAGCTAGAACTTCTTTCTATTTTCCCAGATTAATCCACGAAACTGTAGAAATAGAGAAACATCTATGTAATATGAACCGGGAACACAGATTAAAACTTTATTGGAAAAGACACAATCTTTTACTCCAAGTAATAAAGAAGTGAGTCAAGCGGTAACGGAAAAGTAAGATCTGTTAATTACGCTAATTGCGTATTTTATAAATACCGTCACTTACATTTTTTTAAGTGACATTTACCACTCTAAAGATGAAAGCTGCAATGTCTTGCGAAACGTCAGTTTGTTTGGGTTCACAAACAACAATACGACAAAAGCCAAGCTTTATTTTTTGTTTTGGATCTCAAGGAGAGATTAGAACCAAGCTTAAAAAGTCTTGGTTTTTAACTACGAAGCGGTCTAAGCCAAAAGTCGCTTATCGGAATTAAAGTAACCGCAAAAGTTTAAGATTTTATAATATGTAAAGTCTATCAAGAAATAAAAACAGGAGATTTTCTTCCCAAAAATTCAAAATACCAACGTTTTTGACAGCTGAGAGAGCAAAGAGACTAAAACATACCCACCAGGACTAACAAAACCCAGATATGACAAATCGCTAAAGCCAACAACATATTATGTTAGAAGGACAAAACCATCCCAACACACAACAAAACCCAAATACACTACAACAAATGCAACCAATCTACGCCTAAATAACTAGTGGGAGCAAATTATTATCTTTGTACAAGCAACTATAACAAACCAACAACAAACCATGAACCAAAAGGCAGCAAAAATCAAAAGTCTAAGAGAACAGCTCACACAACTAACTAACCTGATAATTAAAAATGGCACAGTTGCATAAAATTGCTCTATAGAACGCCAATGGCTTAGTCAAACAAAATGTAGACGGAACACTCTTCCGATAACATTAATTGCGCAAACTCTACCCCAATCCGACAGCCTAGAATACCTAGGGATGCACCTAGGTAGAGGGCTAAACTAGAAAACGCATATCCACAACAAACGAAAACAACTTGGACATAAATACAGAGAATATTACTGGATCTTAGGAAGACAATCTAAGCTTATACTAACTACTGAACTCTTGATTTATAAAGTTTTCCGCAAGTCTATATGGACCTATTGAATGCAACTATGAGAAACAGCCGCCAAATCACACCTGGAAATAGTGAAAAAATTTCAATTTAAAGTTGTACGCATTATCATAAAGGCACTATGGTACATACCAGCATTGAAATTAGAAATGATTTAAAAATAAACACGGTTGAAGAAAACATCCGAAAATACAGCGAACGTTTATAAGAAGACTTCACATTTACCAAATTGTCCTGGGAGTGAATTTTCTAGACAATAGTAAAACTAAACAAAGGTAAAAATGACCGTTAGAATTCTCTTATAGGTTCTAATGCAACATGATATCACTAAAAATGTAAGTTAAGAGTCAAGTACATACACACATACACAACAAATAAAAGTTATCGGATCGATCTCATGGGATATCAACCCAAAATAGACACACTACAAAAAGATATCTCAAACTTGCTTTTAGTACCGTTCTTTTATTGTACTAATTGCATGTGGAATATTTTTAACCATGTATAGAAAATTATTTTTTGTTCTTTTATTAACAAATAAAATGACAACATGACGGTAAAATGAGAACTTTCACATTTTTAATAGGTTACAAGAATTAGTTTTGTCAAAAAATCTTATGTGTATGTAAATAAATGAATAAAATAAAAAACAACGCAAATTATTGAAAAAACCAATAATAGTAATGCTGTAGTTTAAATTCAGTTTATTGTAAAGTAACCATTTCTTACATCAACATTTGCAGTGCAAAATTAAATAAATAAATGTATTTCAAAAACTAGAACCAAAACCGTACAGTTGAAGAAAAAGATGGGTTATTTGACATAAGTATTTTACTTAATTATTGTTACATTTGTAATCAAGATTTTTTTCAATTAAATTATTTGACGGTTTGTTTATTACTTTGATATTACAAAAACAAAGTGCTAGACAAGTTATTTTAAAGTAAAAAACTAATCTTGATTATAAATGTATTAATTAAGATATAATTTATAATTTGGTTAATTACATCAAAAAATAAAAAATAAATTAGGATATGATAGTTTTAATCCATGTGTTCTAAATGTGGTTTATTTTGCTCTCTACATAACGTCACTTTCCAAACTGTAATTCTCACAACATTTATAAGCTTCCCAATTATTTAACGGTGTATTAGACTTTCTCTATCAGATAATTCTAAATAAAAAATCTAGTAAGTTATGGTCAGGCGATTGAGATGGCCACCTAACAGGTCTATTAGTTTTTATTCAATTACTCAATTATCTATTATTTAGATAGCGCGACACAATTTGATTATTATGTGCAAGGGACACCGTCTTGCTAAAACGTATTAGTTTTGCATTCCTTAGCAGTCGTTCTAGGTTCAAGTTAGTTTTCTCCCGTAACGCGTTCTTAAAAAATTATTGGTCCGATTATTTAACCACAGATTAAATCCAAATGGCTCTTGAAAATCACCCTCCCTCGTAACTCTTGAATATTTTTAAGCCCAATATTGAGTGTTATTAGAATTAAACAATTCTAAATTTGTAAATCGGAATTAATCAGAAAATAAGATGTAATGTTGGAAATTAGGATTTAAATTGTGGTTTTGTAAAAACAACTTCCAATAAACCGTTGCTCTTTTAAAATCACCTTGATTCAAATGTTTACGGATTTGGTATTTGCACGACTTTAAATTAATGTTTTTTTTTAATTTGCGGGCAGTCTTTCGCTTTACTCTTATTTCAAACTCAATTTCTCTTAACGAAATCGTTGGGTATACCGTTATATCTGCACAACGTTTATTTCAGTTTCCCCACTAATAATAAAATGTGGCACGTTTTCAATTGCGGGTTCTTTTCTGAATTGCTTTTCCAACCTTGCACAATAAATCTATGAGGGGGATAGCTTTCAGAATACCTGTGAGTGTATAATCCTTTAGTCTGTTTACAATTTCTTTTACGTTTGCCAAATATTAATAACATAAATAATGGCTCAATTTGCCAATACAAAAAATAATTAAACAGGATACGAAAAAAACTAAATTAAATTAAAATGGTACTTATTATACGAGTAGTTAACCAACCAACTATAGAGATTTATAGGCCTAACTAACTCGAAGGCAAGGAAGAGAGGTTCAAATTAATCTACAATATTAAAAATCTTAGAAAGCGCCACGTGCATATTTATGAATCTTCTAATTAGCGTTAGTGTTGGTTTATCAAGAGTTTTAAATTCTGCTGGCTTCTAAAATTATCGTAGATACTAAATTATTTGGAATCCTAAAATTAAATATTTTATACATACCCCTGGGATCCATTAAAATTTCCTAACACTATTGTTTAGCTACTTTTATACCACAAAATTGATAGTTTTCTCAAAGCAATAAAATTTTTTTTAATGCGATAAGTGTCTTTACAACAGTTGCAATGATTCTTCTTTACAACGAATGCTTAATTAGACACAACAAAAGCATTAAATGTTACGACCAAATGCAGTACGATAAACCAAGTAACAATGTGGTGAAACTGCAATAACGAAACCATAAATTTAATTTAATATAGTAATCTTATGTTTTATAATTACAGATATTAAAACATAAACACGAAAAGTACACGCCCTATCTTGATGTCGATAGATGAATCTAAAACTTCTATTAATACTTATAAACTCAACAGAAAACTGAATAAAATGTCAGAAGTGTTGAAAAAAACGCAATCACTAGTTACCTATATGTACAAAACTTAATTTTATAAAAAAAAACTTGCTACATGTCTGCTGGGTCACCCGGTATTGTAACGAATTTAAAACTTAATTTCTTTTTCAGTCGATCGTCTGTTAATAGTATTATTAACGTATAATAATGTATTAGAAATAGATCGTTAATGACCTCTATTGTAGAACGATTTTGAAACAATGAATGAATTTCTATTAATGAACGATTTTGTATAGCAACCAAAAAATTGTTAGCAACCACTAATTTAACGACATTGCACGACTACTAGATATAACAACAAATTACGTATACTTTAGCTTCCTTACAACTTCACGCGTTTTACTAACGTACGATCAACGGAAAAGCTTTAAAATTAATTCATATGTTAATCAGCGACAAATAATCTTGACAATATTAACGCATTTGCTTGCTACACTCGCTCACAACGTTAAACTGTCTCGGTTATAAATCGTTATTATTAACAACCTTCTTCGTTAAATAACTATTAACTAATTACACCATTATTGATTATTATAAGTCTAACTAATTTTAATAAACTAAAAATACAATACAACAAGCTAAGCTAAATAAAGAACTATTTATTAAGTAACAAACATTTACTATAATTTATATATCATTGTAACTACATACCGACTGCAGATAAGATAATTAATTACTTAACTTATTTATCTATTGAGACCAAAGTTTAAATTTAAACTTTAGATTTTGAAACTGGCTTCAATTTATTTTGGACACCTTTTATACTTTTATCTTATCTGGGACTAGAATATTTTATATGTTTTGCTAATCACTTCAAATTTTCTAAATGTTTTGAGATCCTTTCAATATATTGGCGCAATAACTTTAAAAACACATTTAAAATATTTTTAGTTATCTAAAGTGTTAAGCATATACATTTATGTAAATTAAATGCATCTTTATTTTTGCGCACAGTATTGTAAAGCCCTAAACAATAAACTTTATATAAATAAATGTTACGTTACAAAATCTTTGATAAATAGCTTTTTATATTAATGTGGTTATTGAAATTATTGTTGACAATAAAAATTAATACAAATAATGTGGGTTATAGGTTCATAGTGCTCCAGCTAATAAGAAACTTTGCTTTCCGGGTTGTTTCTTAAACAAAAATGTTACGCTGTAAAATAGCACTTACGAGCACTTGAACATTACTTTTGTTTCAATTGATTTTTGTGCACTTTTCGGTCGTTTACTTTGTGCGAACTTTCTTTGTAGACCTTTTTTCGTTCGATTATTTTTCGTAAATTATAATAATATATACAATGCATAATATTTTTTACAATATGTAAATGTATAATTAAAGTAGTACATACAATACAATACCACAGAAAAGAATTGGATAAAACAAAAAAAAAAAGTTTAAACAGTATAGAAGACAAAATTTTTGCAAAGGTAAGAAACTAGTAATAAAATAATTGACAAATTCTACTGTAAATGCATCTAAGACAGACATAGAAAAACCACACATAAGATGCATTAACTACAATAGAATTCAACCAGACCAGATAAGTTAAAAAAAAATATGATAAAATAATACGCTTTCAATCGAAGGGTATAATATTATTTAAAAAAAAAAGATTACTTTGCACAACTTTTTTTCTATTTTTTTGCAAAAATATAACAATAATTAAATGTATTTGCAAATTTTTCGTTACCTTACCTCCTTGCATTTTTGAAATATAAAGTAACAATTATTGTTGATAAATTAAAAAACACAACAGAATAATTAACATTTCAAATTATATAAATTATTTTCGATAATAAATAACTTTAACAAGATTATAAATCTGAAATAGGAATCATATTACAAATCGTTCGGCTAAAGTTTTAATTACCTAAAAAATCTGGTTTACAGTTTTAGTTACATGTACAAACGTACTTTTTTCTATCATTAGTTCTTTATGTTTATTTTTTATTAAATACACATATTTATTAAAAACGTCATATATAATTTAAAAACTAATTAAGTCAGTTGCTTTTAAATCTGTGTCTGTGTCACATTTAATTTGCAAGATAAACAATGACAATTTAATCCATAAAAAACAATTACAATAGCATTTTGTACAGTGAGTAAAATTGTTTTATTTGTAATTGTAAAACCAATTTACTACCAGATTAGTTTAATCCAGTTTTTGTTATTGCTTCACAAAAAACAGGTTACTATTTTTTGTATTTGTTTTATTTAATGATACAATTACGAATTAGAAAAAAGTACTACAAATTTTAAAACTGTGTTGTATCTGCTGTTAACTTATATGAAAAGGTAAGCAACCTAGAAGTTTCGAAACTTCTAAAGTTATGTATCGTGTATTGTGTCTGTATAACACAAAACTATATTACTATTAAGCGAAACTATAATTTGAAGAAATAAAACTTAATCTCAAGTAGTTTTTCTGCATATTAATAAATAATAAAATTGTTTTTAACAAAATACTTGCATATTTTTGCATAAAGATGTTTCTTAGATTATCTCTATGACGTAGAAGTTTTATACATATTACTGCATTTTTGCAGCTTTATGAATATTATCAATTTATTTAAAAAAAAATGTTTTAATTTTATTACCGTTCAAACTAAGAAACTAAAACGAAAAAGATTTGTTTATAATACACTACTTTGTACGCGCACAATTTTTTACAATTTTCTAAATTTTTGAGTTTACTATATTTTTATTTATGCTATGAAAAAGTGCTGTTTACCGAAAACAGCTACAACTTTTAACAAACATCCTGACTAAAATGTAAGTCACACGTACGTTCGTAAATTGGTTGCCAAATATATTTAATAGAAAATGAGATAAACCAAGAATACCCGATAAAGCCGCCAATATTAAAGTACTTTGACAGTTCGTAATAAATCCAACGATGTCAACTCGTTAGGTAGCGGAAAAAACAAGATTGTCTAAAAAAACTGTTGTAAGAACATTAAAAAGTCACAAGATTAAATTAATGCAAATCCGCAATTTCTAAGAAATATTTGTTTTAGTGATGAGCTTTGTAAATAAAAGCTATTGGCAACAGAGTGTGTGTAACTATAGAAATAAGATTTAAAGATACTTCGGTCATTGCTCGTATAATGTTATTGTATTACAAATTAAATTATTTTCAAATTCATTTGTGTGTATCAATTATTACATGGTGTCAGGTGAAAAATTGTACTAGATTTGTAAAAGCGGAGGAGAATAAATGGGCATTCGGAAAAAAACGCCAGGGAGAAGTGGTAAAAAATTGTAAGACAAAGATAAAAGCTTTAATTAATTCTTTAATAGTTTTAAATATTACAACAGGTTATGAGACTAAACACGATGAAACAAAAATTGCTATGTTTTTAAATGTGGCTGGTGAGCAAACTCAAGTTCTTTATGAAGCATTAAGGTTTGTCAAAAAGAGGGTTACTAAAGCCTTTAAGAAACTGTACAAAACAAAACTTATAAATAAATTTAAATTTTTTATTAGATTACAAAGAGAACGTTAAAGTAATCCATCATCAAAATGGAGTATTAGATATACAATTAAATTATTTAACTTAAAGTCTTCTCCACAAAAAATATTTTAGCTTTAATTTAATTTATTTTATAAACATGTTTCGACATTATAAAATGTCATCATTAGTATGTCTACAAAAAGTATAAATTATTAAAAATATAGCAAACACACAACCAGAAATAATAAAAAGTAAATTTTAATTTAAAAAATAGAAAGGTAAATTTAGAACTTAGGATTAAGAAGAAGAGAAGTGCTTATATCAAAAAATTCACAGAAGAATTATCATTAGAAAGACGATGAATTTCTAAAATTTCAAGATTGTTGAGATAATGGCCTTTATTACAAAAATTTAATATTAAGATCAGGAGAAAAAGAATGACTAGTAAACAAAATGTGATTAGCAAAATTCATAACAGGTATTAGAGATATCAGTACTTAAATTTTTACAAATAAAATAAATATGTTCTTTTAATCTAATTTTGAACTTTATTCCAGTTTGGCCGACATAATAAGAATTGCAAGAAGAACACGAAATTTTGTAAACACCAGATTTATCTAAAGCAGAAATAGGATCTTTATTATTAGCAATATAAGATTTTAAATTATTATTTGTAGAAAAAGAAATAGAAACTTTAAGTTGTTTAAACAAATTTTTAAGGAAAAGACAAGAAGGACTAAAGCTAGGAATAAAACGGTAAATATCATTACTACTAGATTTATTATATACCAACTTTTTAAATAAATGGCGAAAACGAGTTCTATGAATAATTGTGTTTAAAATTTGAAAAGAATAACTATTATTATAGGCAAGTTGTTTAATAATCTTCAATTCTTAATTAAAACTGGTTATAGGAAGAGGAATAGAATAAAGACGATTAATTAAAGAACGAAAAGAAGCAATTTTATGATTATACGGAAGATTCGAGTGAAAAGGAATTAAGCAATCCGTATAAGTAGGTTTACGATATATTTCAAGTTTAAATTTTCCGTTATCACGTAAAATAAGTAGATCTAAATAAGGAAGAAAATTATTGTGTTCAATTTCATAAGTAAAATTTATTTTGGAATAAAGTGAAATAATAAAATCGTTAATTTACTTAGATCGTCTAAAGAACCATTAAAAAGAACAATGCAGTCATCTACATATCTAAACCAAAAAGTAACCATGCTAGAAAAAGAATAATTAGAAAAAAATTTATATTCAATATTATACATAAATATTTCAGCAGCAAGGGGAGAAATGTTTGAACCCATTAATCAACATGATAGTTGAGAATAATAATTGTTATTAAATTTGAAAAAAAAATTTGTTTGAAAACTAAGTCAAGAAGAGAACAAACATCTAAGACTTGGTAAGCGTAAAACAAGTAAATTACGAATGAGAGACAGAAGCAAAAAGATTGACATCAGAAGAAACAAGATAAGATAAAGAAAGAAAAGAAATATTAATAATAATGTGGCTTGGTTGATTACCTAAGGTTCTTGTTAGATTTTTGTTTGCTTTTTCAAGTTTACCGTTTTCTTTCTTTCCTTTTCAGAGGCTAGAATCTGGCTTGGTTCACAAATTGATTACCTAACTTTTGAGAAGTTCTTAGTTAGGTTTCGGTTCCTTGTTTGAGTTTTTCGATTTAGCTCACGCCCTGATGAAGCCTCTTACGAAAGTGGGCGAAACGTTGGCAACTTTGGTTACAACAATGACACAGTCCAAACCCGGAAGATATTCTTATCTTAGTATAGACTACGGCCGTGAAAGCCTTTGCTGTTACATAAATTGCAAGGTTTCCAAAAAAAATTCCGTATCTATGAGAATTCGTAGTTTCCCTGTTTTATAGTCTCTTTGCATTTGCGTATTGTTTGCAACACTAATGATTTGTTTAACTTAAAAAATTTGTTTCTTGTCATACTGTCAGACACCATTTTATTACTGAGGTTATTATTCATCTCCCAGTACATTACTTACACCCTGTACTTACACCCATCGAATGTCTACGACCTCGTAAACAAACTCAATCTACAAAGTTCTCGATGATTCAAATGATCTTCACAGCTCTAACCGACAAATCGTTCGCCACGACTATGCACTTTAATTTACACTTTCATACTTGAGGGGAGATGAGATAAGGGTTAACAACGGATAGGTAATACATTATGGTATCCGTGGGCGCTAACGAAAGATATACACGTTTATAGATATAGATTTGATCAATATCTTTTTATTATAACGTTTATTAGATACATATGTTGAAAAATTTTTAACAATTTGCGTTAGAACAGTTTGAACCACTTATTAGATTTAAATCATAAAAATATGTTAGCTTAAAACACCAATCTAAGCATGAGGATTTCGATAAACTTGAATCATTTAAATCAACATTAATTATTAAAGGTTTCACTGTAATGTTTTCCATACCCGTCCCTACCAATGTGTTTATTGTAATATGACTTTGTTTGGGCCCATATTAATTCGATTGCATTAAACTTACATTAGGGTGGTAGTCGTAGTCCGTGTTGTTGTAACAGTTCGTCCACTTCATATTTCTTTTCTTTCTTGTCCTGTTTAGTTATGTCAAGTAATTCACTTTTGAACATGTTAGCATCATACAAAATATTATTTTTGTTTGGCCAAGAAATTAAATCAGATTTGTTCTAACTTGACGAAGGCATTTTTTTAGTAACATGGAATGATATGATGCATTATCCAATAATACCATTGAGGATTTTTTTCAAATTATTAAGTAATAGTTCCACAATCCTTTTTTAAACGTTTCACCATTCGTATATCCATGATAATCTTTATGCTGAGATGTAAGTGAAAACAATAAAAAAGCATTCTTTAGAAATCCAGATTTTGTACTAGCATGTACCACCATAAATTGTTTTTCATGCACTCAGATTTACGTACCCATACTTTATTTAACAAATATCCATGTTTTATCTATAAAAACTACTTTACGTGGAGATTCTGAGTTTAGATTTTCTATGTAAAATTTAATCCTCATAAGAGCTATACGATATGCCTCCATAAAGAATCTACGGTGATCGTCTTTCTTGAATTTAAAGTCAATTTTATGCAGAGTTTACTTAACAAAACATGTTTACGTTTGAATTCGTTGTTTAAGAAATTTATACTCACGTGTGGTTCTAGAATAAGTTAGTTTTTAGAAATAATATGAAGATTTTGGCAAGTCTACAGATTTTGATTTCTTTCGTGGCTCTTTCTTTCCAGAACTTGATAACACTGGATTCGATTTGTGTTCAGATTTTATTCGTTTAACAAAAGCTAAGTGGAGTGTAGAATACCAGAGCGGTAGTAGATCCAGAACATAGAAAGAGAACATGGCCGCTAAGAATGAGTGACCATTGACGGATTGTAGTAGCGTTAAGAATAACTTGTTTAATTATATGTTTAACTAACAATAGTCTGTGGCTGTATTAATAAACGTATTTATAGTGAAGGTTTATTAACAAATTTTAAACCATTACCATATGACATTTATTACACCTGCAAATGCAATTTTTGAAAAAGAAATGAAAAAATTATTACAAGGATGTAAGATAGAGATAGAAGATATCATAATAACGGGCAAAACTAGAAAAGATCACAAAAAAAATATAAGAAAAGTTTTCAAGAGATTAGAAGATGCAGGACTTCAAATAAAAAAAGAAATGTGTGTTTTTTTCAAAATGAAGTAAGCTATTTGGGATATACAATCTCGAAGGAAGGATTAAAAAAAGCAAAAAGGCAATTATCGATGCACCCAGACCAGAAAATGTTATCGAAGTTAAAAGTTTTATTAGTATAGTGACATATTATAGGAAGCTTGTTCCAAAATTATCGATAACAATGAAGCCAATTTTGAATTATTAAAAAAAATAACATGTACTTATGGACTGATGCTTGTGGTAAGGCATTCGAAGATATAAAACGAATAATAAGATCGGATGAATTACTAGTTCATTTTGCCCCAAAAATCCCAATAATTTTACAAACGGACGGATGTCAAGATGGAATAGCAAAAGTATTACTGGACAAATTTTCAAATAAACAATTGAAACCTATTGCTTTTATATCAAGAACGCTAATGCCGGCAGAAAAGAAGTATTCAACTTTGGATAAGGAAGCGTCAGAAATTTCTATCACTACTTAATGAGGCAAGAGTTCACGATACAAACGGATTATAAACCATTGACACCAATCTAAAAATAAGGAAATTCCGCAAATGGCAGCAACACGGTTACAACGGTGGGCATTATTTCTGTCAGGTTTTGCATATAAAACGGAATATGTAAACGGAAAGAACAATCAAGTTGCAGATATGCTCAGCAGACACCCAATTAAAATCAAATATATTTCAGACAATTATAACGCAAAATCGACGTATATCAACTTAATAATTTTGAACAAACTATCAGTTCATTTTAAAAGAATTGCTACCGGAACAAAGAAGGATTTTCTATTAAGCAAAGTATTAGAATATATCATGACAGGATGGCCTGAAAAGATAGAGAGAGAGAAGAGCTCTTACCATTTTTTGAAAACGATTTGAATTATGTAATGAGCAAGAGGATGTATTATGCGGGGATACAGAGTGGTAATTCCCAGGAAATTTCAAAATCAATTATTAGAAGAATTGCATTAAAGTCATATGGAAGAAGTAAAAGTGTAATCTATCGCAAAATCGTATTTCTTTTAGCCCAGAATAGATCAATGCATAGAAGAAATAAGTAACGCATGTACTCCATGTCAAACAATCGCAAATAACCCAAGTAAATCCATAACAATCCCTTGGAATAAACCAATATAGGACCAGGGCAGAGAATATACATAGATTTTTTAGGACATATAAATTAATTACATTATTTGATTATTTTAGACGCTTATTCTAAGTATCCAGAAATATTTAGAATGAACAACATAACAGCGGAAAAAACAATTCAAACATCAAGGGAATAATTTGCGAGATGGGACATTCCAAAAACTGTTCTTTCAGACAATAGACCGCATTTAGTATCAAGAGATTTTAATAACTTTTTATTAAAAAACGGAATTATACACATTACAAGTGCACCATATCACCCTGCCAGCAATGGAGCGGCAGAAAATGCGGTGAAGAAATGTTTAAAAGCATCATTATGATATAAGAGAAATAAAGGCATATCTCCAGATATAATAGTTTGTAGATACTTAATCAACTATCGTCATTCGCTGCATTGTACAACAAACGAAGCACCCTCATTCGTGATGATGGGAAGCAAAGTGAGAACTCTATTTGATTTATTGAAACCACACAAGAATGAAAAACTGAAGGTAAAAGGAAGGACTCAAACGCTTAAAGAGAGGGAAAAGGTATTAATTAAAGACTACAGAAACAAGAATAATCCAATCTTCATTGAAGGCATAGTTAAAGAAGTACAGTGAACAAAAAACTACATATGTGAAACAAAGGAGGGGCACTTATGGAGAAGGCATATAGATCAAATAAAAAAACTCAATATTCAAGCTTCAACAGAGAAAATGGAAGGTAAGGAAGTTAGAAACTTCGTTCCCAAACCATCGAGCATTGCCGTAACGACGATACCTATCCCACCTAATCCTATTGACAACACTAATTCTAAATCGATACCCGAAATCGCAAATCAAATTGTAATTGTAAATACTTCTAATAAATCTAATAACACTGTAACTCGAACTAGATCAGGCAGGAAAGTCTCAAAACCGGTAATCCCTAAAAATTACTATACAAATATTTAAAATTAAGTTTTTGTATTATGTATTGTTTATTTTATTGTATCATATTTTAAATTGTAACTTAAAGGTGAGGAAATAGAGTGTATTAGAGTATGTTACATGCCAAAATTAACACAAAGTCACTGCCTGCAATGTAGTAACATAAACGGGGGTTGTGCCACTAGCTCAATGGAGAAGGGGTGGGTTTTATTTAAAATTCCGTGAAAAATTGGAAACGCGATCGTCGTAAAATTGAACTAGAACGGTAAAATAGTCAAATAATCGGTAAGGGCGCCAATCAAGGATTTCTATAAGGGTAGCTTTCAAACCCCTGATTACCTGAAAGCTCATCCGGTTAGTTACAACCCCAGAACTTACCTTGGGTTGTAACAATTCTGAAAAACACTTAAACAAAAATTTACGTATGCGGCGGCTAAATGAATAAAAGCTCTTTACATTTAACAATTTAACATTTATTGATTGAAAATTTAAAACAAAAACAAAATAAAATAACAAGTACTAATTGATATCAAATAAATTTGAATAAAAGAAATGAAATAATCTTAAGCAAACAAGAATGAACAATTTACACACAAAACATTACATTAAAATTTATATAAAAGAAAATGCTACTACAATAGCGTTAACTCGACGTTTTCAAATATAATTAAATCTCAAGATCTTGACCGCATATTTATAACAAACAAAGTAAATAACACAAAAAAAATACAGTTTATAACATATATGTCCGAACTTTAATTCGAACTAAACAAAATATAGTTTATAAGTCGTTACATTATCATATATTCGAAATACGAATCACTTCTCAAACGCATCAAAACAAAGTTAATTTATATTAATTTCACGCAAACACTATACGTGTTCATTGAAATAATTAAATTTAACGTTAGTCGTAATTTCAATTGACTCAACATTGAAAGCTTTTACTGCATTTTTAATCGCGGGTCACTGCACGATCAAACAACAAAATCGATAAATACCTTAATTCTTAATTGGTGACACCGGTTGAACTTCGGCCCAGTGGTTTTGAAAGCTACCACCTCGGATGGAATTCGGCTGTTCTCAAACAATAGGTTACCAGTGGAAGATTTATTAATCCGCCCTAAGGCGAAGGATGAGATTGCGAAACAAACTCACGCACAAATTCACGTAACGAAACATGCGATATTAATTTAGGCAAAACAGTGATCTTAATTAACCGTAATTACGAAAAAGGAAAGTTTAGTTTTCCACTTAAATTCACTGCACCATCTTCTTTTACTTCCACGGTACTTATTAGAAAAGGTGAATTATCACCTACGTTAACTACATTTTTATGACCGTCAACCAACTAACTTCGAACTCCCACCTCATTTAGGCAAACAATCATATTACGTCATACTTATAGAATTAGGACACAGCGTTTTGCTTGTACGCGAAAATGTCAAATTGACAAAATATTATATTACAAGAATTTAAACTGCCTAATAAATTAAGATAACGACTTAATTTTTCCACGTAATCTAAACGATTGACATAAAGAAATTCAAGTACGAATGTACTCGAACAAAGAACTTTTAACCAACTTAAAATAAACAAACGGCGAAAATAGATTTAATTACGATTATATCTCAGAAGGAAAACATAAATTACCACTGGAATTTTTCAACAATCCAAGTGAAACATTCAATAAGCAAAATCGCGAAATCAGATGGTTTACAGCGTAACAAAATACAAAACTTTATCAACAATTTACATTGTAACTCTGAATTAAAAATCGTAAAATAACTTATTAAACTCAATCCAAAATTACATTAAAACAACTTCAAAATACATTAAATGAAAAACGTCAATCCAAATACTGTGTCCGTTACCAAACATTACTCAATCAACCAATCGATTTTAAACGATGGTTACAAGTACCGGGGTGGTGGTACAGCCAAAACATAAAAATAAAGAAAGATGACCGTTAAGGATGAGTGACCATTGTCGTATCGTAGTAGCGTTAGGAATATCTTGTTTGTTTATATGTTTAACTAACAATAGTCTGTGGCTGTGTTAATAAACGTATTTATAGTGAAGGTTTATTAATGAATTTTACACCTCAACAAACCTCGACATAACACTAAGCTTATGCCCAATGCAGTTGCATACAATGAATCTTTCCTCTTTGTTTTACACATATTTTATGTCTTGCTTATATAATAGTATGTATGTTATTTCTTAGTCAGTAAGTAATGACGTAGAGTTCTTCTCTTATGGCAAAAAGTTTATTAATTATATCAAAAATATTTGAACGTTTGGGAGTGCTAAGATCTATATTTATCATACTAACATTAACTTTACAAAAATGTTGAATTTTAAAAAAAAAGATACAGCAGTTTCTATGTGTTTACACTGACTGATAAAAATTTTATGAATTTTTTTAATTTCATGCAAACTCCTAATTTCTGTTTGTTCTGTTCAGACATAACTACACAAATTTTTGACCAAATTTGAAAATTTTACGTGGCATGTGTGTTTATTAAAATTGTAAACAGATACAAAGATATTAGAATTAATCTACTTAATTTTACATCTAATTAAAACTTCTACTCTCTAATTAGAAAATATACGGCAATCAATAAGTTAATGTGAGTTTTAAAAATAAGGATTCACTTTAGCATTATTCTTTACTTCTTGCGGCGTTAACTCAAAATTAATACTACAAACAGAACCGTGGTAGTGGGAACCCATATAGCTGAGGTACTTTAAATTGTATTGACCTTTGACATAATTTATAAGTAATAAATTTTCGGCAACTTAAACGGTTGTTTTTTCTATAAAAACAGTTATTTATTTTTCTTTTTTAATAAATCTTATCAAACTGTCACATTCGATTTATAAATAATGCAGTAATTGCTCATTTAATACAATACAAAAAAAAATATTTAACTTAACAGTCACAATAGCTTTAACATCTTTAAATTTATAATTAACGGATCAAACTAGTTTCATTAAAATATTCTACATAGATTAAAATACATTTTTTTCTTATTTGACAAATGCACTTTTTTCTTCCGTTGTTTGTGTTAAGTATAATTTATATATACATATATATTTTTAGACTACTCATTTAAAGATTCGCTATTAGAGTACATTTTCAATGGTGATTTCAATGCAAGCATTAAGGATTTTAACAGTTTTCTCATTAATAAAATCCATCACCTGGGTTACGAAACTGCTTTGGTTTTTAAACGGTTTTTTCAACTTACTTTTTCCTATACAAACAAAGGAAATATTGAAGAAAGCTTAAATATTACTAAATTGTTATGTCGCCTACATTACAAAGTTCTCTTTATATAATTCTTTACATTTCACTTCGACGTTCTAAATCAACCAAATAAAGAAAGAAATATTTAAAAAAAAATTCTCGATTGAAAAATAGCTTTGATTTTTGGTGCTGTACGATTACGTCACAAAGGTTGTGAAAATCGAAGCGACTACGCTGTCTGTACACCCTCCAACCAGTTGCTCTCTCTCATAGCATGTTGGGGTAAAATCGATTCCGATGCGCAGTGTCCTTCATTTTACAATTGGTTTTCTAACTTTATCATCGTTTTCATTTACACATGTTGGTGTTAATGGAATTTTAATGAATTAAAACCAATTCAATTGCTTTTTAAAAATTCCGTTTTATCTACGCTCATTCATCAATACTAGTACAGCATAAATTCTTTGTTACTTCAAAACGTGCTTATTAAATAGATTATCTTGTTAAAAAAAAATCAATAACTTGAAACGTTTTATTATACAGTAAAACTGAGTTAAAGGTATTAGTAGAGTAGGTAATAATTTATTAACAAAGAAAAAACGTTGAACGTAAAATTGTGCGTTTCGAATATAATTCACGTAAATTACAGCAATAATTCAATATAATTTTTGAGTGTTTGTTATAGTATACTATAAATAAACAGTAAATATTTTCTTTGATATTTACACCAAAAACCCAATGCAATTGGATATTGATTTGTAAGAGCTCTAAAATGTGTTGTAGAGTATATTGTGGGTATTGAATTTACTCTTGGTCTTTTATTTTAGAATATAGATAAGCTACTTCCCTAAAACGAAGTTTGTGCTTTTCGAAAAGAACAAGTTATTTTATGGTACAAATTTACTTTAAATACGTATACTCAAATTGTTTAAAAAGATTTTAAAGTTATTAGAGTTATTTATTAATAAATACTTACGTAGGTAAATAAAGTGAACGTTAAAACTAAATAATGTTTACTAAAAACAAACTTTTATTGAGTTGTAATTAAATTTGTTCATGTTTTGACCACTTTTGTAAACTATTTTATCAAGCGAGAATAAAATTGATGACTTTAAAACAAAAATTATATTAAACCCAGTTCGAAACTTTAAAAAAACCATTTCTGATTTTCGAAAACTTTCTTATTTTAGCACGTGCTTTTTAGTTTTGTTTAAATTAGAAATGTAAATATTACATTTTTATTTGTATTCCACAAACTTTTCTTCTTTTACTTTATTTAAATTTAATTACTAAAACTGTGTATTAAGTGTAGTGAATATTAAAAATCAAAAACAAGAAATTCGTTACACAGGTTACGCTGACAGACCATTCAATATTCTACAACGAAGTATGTATTGGACAGTTAAATAAACCATTGTAAACTATATTTTTAATAAGTTCATAATTACTATAAATTAATTAAATTGTAACTAAATAAGTATGTATTATAAAACAAATGTTGTTGTTAACCTTTTACATATACCGGGTGGCTCACGGTGACCGTCGGTTAGAAGTATATCAATAACTGTTAAAGCTAGAAATTTTAAATTTTGCACATGCAACTTGCCGTGTTTATTCTATTAAATAAAAATATTTTCTTAGTGGAAGCACTTCCGGAAATACCGGCAGTGAGCATCAACATGTTCATTTTAAATACAAACCAGTCAATTTTTTTTAACATTCTGATGTGTCATAAAGTGTTTAGTATGCTTGAAATAATCGGCGTATCAATTTTGATTGTACAGAAAAAAATTTTTTTTCACTGAAAAATTTCAAGATCTTGTTTAGGAAATAAGATTGAAAATCGAAAGTGGTAAAAGTTACAGAAATGGGATTTTACGTTCTCAATGTCAAATGATTGAGACACAATTGTCTGTAATAGAAAATAAAAAATTCCTCGCGGTTACGTATCTATTTCCAGACTTAAGAAAAACTTTAAGTCTCTTTTTTTAAATAGAACGCTTATTTAATTATCAGTCCATTCGATGCAGAAATAAATTTCCTTTAAATTTATATACCTTATTCCTATACCTAAAATCAATGATTACAAAGTTATTTATATTTTTCTATTCAAATTTATAATTAGCTACATAGATACTTCACAAACTTTGATTCAATTGTTTCTTATGCTTATGGAATACACAAATGCCGATATTCTAAATTTGTTTTACATTGATGGCGAGTCTGCTCGTAAGATATCCGCATTTGCTTGCAATGACAGAACAAAAATTGCAGGATTGAAAAGAATTTTCTAAATTCTGGAAAAGTAAATGCGCCAGAAAATCTTTCAAAACCAATTGTCTCCAATGAAGCTGCAGAAACCAATGTATTAAGTTACTTTTTTTCCTGAAAGTTCTGTTCGTTCGGCGAAAAGGTATCTTGGATACTCCAGAAGTTCGATAGATATAATTTTAAATAAACATAAAATGCACGACTTTAAATTTCGACTGGCCAAGAATTACATCTACAAGATCAAACTCAACGGGTGCAGTATTGCAAAATGATGGTTGTGAAGATTCAAGAAGATCCAAATTTTATTTCGAAAATTATTTGGTCAGATGAATCAAAATATTCTAAATAGGGTATTATTTATCGGCATAATTTACACATTTGGTCGTATGAAAATCTATTTGCAATCAGACCAAATAATTCTCAGCAAAAATTTAGCTTCAACGGGTTTGCAATGTTAATGAACCACTGCGTGTTTTATTTTATTTATGACGATAATTTAAACGGTGAGAGATACTTAAGTATTTTAAGAAACCAAGTAAAAAATTTTGCAAACTTTACCACAAGCCGAGTTAGAAACATGTTGGTATCAATTAGATGGTGTTCCAGTTCATTGTACCGTTGCAGTCGGTCATCAATTGGAACAAATGTTCGAAGACCGATGGATTAGACGTCTGGGTCCTTAGTTGTGACCAGCAAGATCGCCAAATTTAACGCCATTGGATTTTTATTTGTGGGGCACTATTAAATCAAAAGTGTACGGAACTCCTGTTAATACCAAAGAAGAACTACGGGGCAGCATTTAATAACTTAGATCCTTTAGAGATCAGTAGAGTAACGATTCAGGGTGTTAAAACAAGTCTTATGAAATGTATGAAAGTGAATGGTACCCATTTTGAAAATTTAATAAAACTAATGGATTTAAATTAGTCAAGAGGCTAACTCAAATACAAATTCGTGTAGCGGCCTAATGATTCCATTACTCGGGCAGCGTAGAACATATCGCATACGTTTAACTTAATATAAATTTGTTGTTATACCCTACACACGCTACAAATTGTAATTATAATTTAGTTATCGTTTGTTTGAAAATTTTCAAAGCCAACTATGTTTTGTAATGTACCTATGTAATTATAAATTTGAATAAAAAAATGTAAATAACTCTGTAATCATTGATTTTAGGTATAGGAACATGGTATACCAATTTAAAGGAAATTTATTTATGCATCGAACTGATAATTAAATAGGCATTCTATCTAAAAAAAAATTTTCTTAAATCTGGAAATAACGTCAAATAGATACATAACCGCGGACAATTTTTTATTATCCATTAAAGACAACTGTGTTCTCGATTTTTTGATATTGAGAACTTAAAATCCCATTTCCGTAACTATTACCACTTTCAATTTTCAATTTTATTTCTTAAACACGATTTTAAAATTTTCGAGTAAAAAAAATTTTTTTCTCAGCTATTACAATTGATACGGCGATTACTGTTAGCATACATACTAAACATTTTATGACACATCAGAATGTGAAATAAAATTTTCTGTTTTGTATTTAAAATAAAGATGTTGATGCTCACTTCCGGTAATTCCGGAACTGCTGCCATTTAGAAAATATTTTTATTTAATAGATTAAAATTCATGTCGCATGTGCAAAATTTCAAATTTCTAACTTTTACAGTTTTTGATATACTTCTAACCGACGGTCACCGTGAGACACCCTGTATAAGCATTTCTTAATGACGATTGCATTTTTTATTTAAAAACTTCAATTTTTCTTTTATTTTATTAAGATTTTGTTTGTTATTTTATTTATAAGAGCGACTTTCGGCTTAGATCGCAACTCAGTCTTTTCAGACTTGGTCCTAGTCTCTTTTTAAATGCCCAAAACAAGAAGTAGAACTTGCCATTTGTCGTATTGTCGTTGGTGAATCCAAACAAACTGACGTTTTGCAGAACATTGCAGCCTCATCGGAGTGGTCTAGGTTCATATTTTATGAATGTTTTTCTATTTCCACAGCTTTGTCGATTAGTCTGAAAAAGTAGAAAAGACTTCTAGCCAACACTTTAGTATAGCCAACGTTTAGCGTGTGTCCTTGATTCCACACGTATTCTGCCACTGCTAATTTTGTAAATCTGCGGTGTTTGCAGTCAGTCATATGTTCTTTTACTTTACCGTCAATAGAACGTCTTCTCTGTTCTGTATAACTTGATCTAAAAAAACAAGGGATTTTGTAAACTCCGGCATATTTTAAAGCCTTTTGTTTTTGTTTTTATCAGATTTAAATCAATTGTTTAGGGTATTCTTAGTTTTAATGACAGTTTTTATATTGTTTCTTTAGCACTGTTTATTTTGTCTCTCAAACCAATACAGTATGGTAAATAAGCGGTGCTTGTTGGAGGTGATAAGTCTTCTTTGACTTTTGGATTGACTGCTCTTTCTCATGCCATTGGAATCTCTTTGAGTACGTATTCATTCTAACAGTGTTTCCTTTTCTGTTTGTAGATGTTTGATATTTGACACAAGTATAGTTCTTTTAACTAAAGTATGCAAAGCAGTTGTCTTCTAGATGATGGTGAGAGTTGGCATATAAGTGTCTATTAGTGTAAATTTAATGTTCTTATGGGCAGAGTTTAGATGTTGAAAGAACTGAATTAGTTTATCTTTGCCATGAAGCCATACAACAAATGTATCATCAATATATTTGAAGGACGTTTTTGGTTTTAACTCATTTTTCATAATTTCAGTTTTAAAATACTCCATATAAATATTTGCTATAACTGAAGAGAGCGGTGAACTTATAACTGCTCTTTCTACTTGTTTATGTAAGTTGTCGTTATCACTGAAATAATTTTAAATTAAATTTAAACTTTACTAAATATTGCTACTTACCTTAAACACACGGCTAGCCGTTCTTTTGGCTCCATACTTTCCCTAAATGATGTATTTCGTCAAGATGCATTTAAAAAATTAACTAAATACAAAAACTTCGCATAGGTATAGTATAAAGTATAGGTAAAGTATAAAAAAAAATTAGCATCGTCATCCTCCAACTGATCAAATAAAATATGAAATTCTCCAATTGATTCTGTTAGCAGGTTAATAGGATAAACTGGAAAAGATTTCCGATTTTTCCGATTTTCTTGATTTTCCAATTTTTCCAATACATTTGAAATTACAATAACGTCTTCTTCTTGCAAACTAACTCAAATAATATATAATATATAATTTACTGTAAATAGCTATAAACGGTGGTGACACGTTGAAATTAGTTCAACACCCGCGAATGTCAAAATATACTTTGAATTATTCGTCGGGATAAAACCACAACGTAAAAGGACATTGGGGGTAAGCAATGTCAATGCAAATAATATATAATAATATATATATAATATAATAATAACTCAAAATAATACGATAAGTTGTAGTATAGTATGCGATCTAACAACGGGAAATCCGTTTCGTCCGTGCAGTGCGATGCAAATAGCTTGTGCCTATCTTTAAAATTAATATTGTTTTTGCAAATATTAATAAAAATCATTTTTGTAATAATTATTTTCCACATCCAAAATTGCGAGATTATTGAAATCACGTAGTTTTGATTTCAGTAATCCCTTTTTGTTCCAGTGCCGCAATTTCTTGTTTTTGCTTTAGAAATCATTTAACACATATAATTCGAAATTTCATGTGTGGATAAATTTTGTAATTGTAGAATTTTGTTAGGATATAATCGATACTTCTTTCGAATATAAACTTTTCTTTATTGAATTGTTGCACTTTTTCTTAAAAACATGCGTTATACGTGTTAATAATTAAATGCTAACATATATTACCGACTAGCGAAAAGCAGCTACAAGAAATGTATCTTATGACTGGATTTTACATCATCAGTATTTTTAATGGTGTTCTGTGTTTACGTAACAATATCAATTTTTACTAATTTTTTTGATATAACTAACGGCAGACCAACTTTTGTAATCATTTGTAAGTACCGCTTTTGTATTAAGTAGTATTCTTGTATTTGTGTACAAATTTCATTATTACACGCTTTTATTAGTTCGGGATGTATGTATGTATGTAACGGAATCTTTGAGCTTAATTTTCAGCGGTTTCCAGGTGTTTGATTAACTTGAAACTTTGCATGCGTTTCACGGACCGATGACAATGCAATAATTCATTAAAAAGTTTTTATTATCATAATTAGGATCGTCAGGATTAATTGATTTCTTTAGGGATCCTCTGCATGAGAGTGACAAAGACAGAGCGCGTGAACTGCGCAGGTGTGCATCTCGATAAAGCCGCGTTTAAATCGTTCCAGTGTATTTCACTACCACTTCGTGTCGGAGCAGGTAATTTGCGCGCCCGCTGCCTGCCTTGGATGTGATAGCTGTTTCTCAGGTTCCCTCCCCGAGAAATAAGGTCTTACTGTCGATAACTACTGTTTCCAATACGTTTTTAGTTCGTAAGATATTTCATAATCACATGTCCGCAAAAATTGATTATTGATAAATCGAATTAAAATACGGAAAATAAATGATAGCTTAGAAAATTGAAAAAACAGGCTTTTATAGGTACCCGAACTAAAAAATAGAAAATAAATAATAGTTTAAAAAAAAACTAAAAATACACGCTTTTATAAATAACCGAACTAAAAAGAAGAAAATAATTTATAATTACAAACAAAATTATTAAATTCAGAGCAATAATATATAATTATAAACAAAACCACTAAATTCAGAGTTAAAAGCGTGGGGTGCATCTATAATCATTGTTACAATTATTCTAAAGGCAGCTATCAATAAGGGGAGAGTTATAAAAATATAGAAAAATCCTACAAATAACAGTTTCACTGTATAATGTCTCGTCAAGTACACGTTAAACTATTGTTACAAACAATGATAAATTTATTTCTGTGAACACAAAATATAAAAAAATAAAAACCTCTGATCTTTACAAAAAAATTATTAGATTTAACAAAAACAGTGCAGCTGTAGAATATCTCGTCACGTATGTATTCAAACGTCGTGTTTAGTGACACTATTATGTATATCAGTCAAATGACAAATTGACAGCAATAGTCGAACTGAATACATGTTAAAACAATGATTGATATAATTAATTACAAAAAAAAAATAAATAACAGATACTTGGCGCGAAAGACTATCGTGTATCCGGATGCACCCCACGCTTTTAACTCTGAATTTAGTGATTTTGTTTATAATTATATATTATTGCTCTGAATTTAATAATTTTGTTTGTAATTATAAATTATTTTCTTCTTTTTAGTTCGGTTATTTATAAAAGCGTGTTTTTTTATTTTTTTTTTAAACTATTATTTTTTTAATATTAGCTTAACGTGTTCATCAAATATAGCTACGAGATCTAGCCTAAAAAATTTTGTAGTAAGTATATTTACAAGTTTGTTTAATTTTAGTGTGTCGTCATTAATCGAGTTTAAGACAACGTGTGTGCTTTGCCACAATATTTCCTTTTAAAAAGCTAATTAAATTAAATTCTAAAATATTGTTAATAAATGTGTACTATTGCCTAGCCCTATTTTTTTTATAATTAAAAAGAAACAGAACTGTAACAAAACTTACAAAATTATATACGACTAAAATCAGAAAAAAAACGAAACTAAAGTGAACCAACAGTTTAATAAAAAACAAAATTTGTTGTAATAGGAAACAAAAAATTAATTAATTTAGATTATTATAAAATGTTTGCTTCAGTATTTACGTGTAAGACAAATAGAACTGTCATTAAATGTCTAAAAAATTTAAAGATAGAACATGCTGGTATTATACTTCGGCTGCCCAACAGATCGAAAAAAGTCCTTCCCACAAACGTTTTTGTAATTGGTTGATTTATAGTACGCTGCCAAATTACATTAAATTAAATTAAATGCACTTCTGAAAATCATTGTTTTAAAAAGTTGTGTATTTTAGCGTTTCGTTAGCTTCTATCAGTATTTTTTGTGTACACAATTTATTATTTTAAAATAGTTTTTTTTTGCTATATTTGATATTAAGGTAAGAAATAATTTCTTTAAAAATAACTAGAAATGATATGATAATGTGCAGAAGACGATTTTTTTCGTAAAATAAATACTTGTATTTTACGTGACATATATGTTAGGCAACCAACATTGCTTAGATTGGTATCAAATAAAACAAAAATTACTAAATAAGAAACTTAATTTGTAATCCTTGAATTAAGATTAAGTAATTAATTAAAAACGGTAGCACATTAGCAACAATACTTTTTTTTAAATAAAAATTGGTAATAACAATTATTTAAAATTTGTAACCAATGTTCAATATGTTGTCCTTCAATTGCAATACATGTGAAAACTCTTCTGTTTAAATTTTATTTAAACATTACAAAGCTCATAAACCTATCAATCAGTATTTCGAGTAGTATCAGTTATTACATGTTCCGAGTCTTTAATATTGCGCAGTTTATTCTTATATACTGTGTTTTTTAAAAGTACGTTAAGGTAAAAATCTAGTGATGTAGGATTTGGAGATCGTAAGGAATATAACCTTTGGCTAATTATTCTTTCATTGTAGAACTATTGTATAAATTCAATTGTAATTCAAGTAGTATGAACCGTTCCATCGCCCATCGTTCAAAAAACTGACCCAAAATATTATGGTAACGTTTTGCATTTACAACATTGTAAAAAAATATTGGATCAGTTATCCTTCTTCTAAATATTGGAATCGATTTACCCACTTTTAAAGAATGCAATGTTGTTTTCACAATAGTGTCAAGGTTTTTGGTTGTCCAAATATAATAATTATGGTTATTTACATAATCAGTTAAATGAAGTCATACTTCTTCATAAAGAAAGTTAAATCCGAAATTTGAAGAGAATAAGACCAAGCTTTATTAAGATTGCAAGTACCACTTTGAAAACGCGTCATTACAATAACTGTGTCTTGTTTAGAAGTAAACATCGTAAAATGTTATTAATATAAAATTAGAAAAATAAGACAATCTCAAAATTACAGCCATTATTTAGTACTTGCTCAGAAAAAACACAAATAGTGCTAAATACCTAGAGTAATATTTGTTTTAAAATATAAAGATAGAGAATATAGAAACAAAAAATAATACTTGATGTAGACAAAACGTCAAACAAGAATTTCAAAGAAGAATGTTACTAAACGATAACAAAGGTCACGTGAGAAATGAATTTTAATGAATTCATGTATGTCACTATGAAAATTTGGATAAGTACAACAATTTAAGCAACACGGTAAGCCTTCATTTCTAGATTATCTACTGGATTTTAAAATCCTTTTGGTAAAGGAAACAATTAATTGTGTATAGGATCAGATAGAAGATTTGTTAAAAATTGTTCGCTTATTTTTAAATCAAAAAACTGTCGACTATCATGAAGAAATAAGCTTTGTGATACTCAAAAGATGGTTTAAGTCAGTGCTAAGTAAATCGATGGAATTAAAAAAAAACATGGTTAAAGCAAGACTTTTAGCATTGGTTAAGAATAACATTCTTGTAACAAGGTAACAGTAAACAAGTTACGACCATATCACAAACCAAAAAAATGATGCTAGAAAAAATACAATATGTTAAAAATTTCTTGAATCAGTAGCCAATGTTTCTCCAGAAAACGAAAAAATTAATTAAAGTAATACAAGAAATATGGCAAACAGAACTTATATTAGAGACTATAATTAAATTTATTGTTAAACTGGGCAATGAATCTTCTACATAAGACTTTAATTCCGCATACATTTTTATTCTATTCGATTGTTTAGCTGTGCAAATACTTGTATTTATCATTTGCTGTTGGTTATTACAATTATAAAAATAATATATATTTTTTTAAATATGCAATACATTACATACCTTACTAATAAAAACAATCCGACTATTGTATAGGCAACTAAAAATACGCGTACGCATATATTATTCGTGTATGTAAATTGGAATAAAATAATCTTTTTTTAGTGGAAGGGGCTTAATTCTATCTGTTGAGCAACTGAAATATAGATACAAGAATTTTAATAAATGAAATAAATTGTTTGTAATAACAGTTAATTAAGTTCTGCTGCTAAATTTTACAAGATTTAACTTGATAAAATAATCTAACGTTATCAGAGTTGCATTAACATTATGTACGTTTTCTGAACGTGTTAATAAGAGAAATAGTTAATAAGATAATTAATTGCATAAATGCGATAAATAATTATTTTGAATAAATTAATTTTTTTTTGTTAATAATAAATTATTATTATATGTACATTCAAATAAAATTTTTAATTTTTCTATTATTTTATTATATTTATGTTAAAGTAAATATTTTTCTCAATTTTGAATGAGAGTTTCTTTTAAATTGTAATTTTTCTATTATAGGAAATTTTAATAAAACCAGGTTGTTGTTATTTTGTCGGCCTGATGAAGTATTCACAATTGACAATACAAAACGCTGTCAAAAATACAACGTGGTTTAATTAATTGAAATAAAAAACTGATTGAAAATAAAAAGAATTAGTTAAATTTTAAGCATTTTTTACATAAACAACGAACCTAATATTTAAAGACGGTTAAAGTTACGGTTGTGATAGACAAATCAAAAAGTTGAGACTGAAACATTAACAACACAAACTTTTTAAAACGCTTTGCAAAGCAGCATAAAATAAAGACAGTAACTGAAAATCAAATTGCTGTTTATAGTGTTTTTACAAAAACGATTTTTCAACTATGCAATTTTTTGTTTAATTAACGTTTTCCTAAATATGTTTTTTATATATAACCGTGTGACACTAATGTAGACTTTGATAAAATTAAACAGAAACACAATATCAACAAATTTTGATTATAGTAATAAAAAAAATTTGTATTTATTTAAATACGACCCTCTAACATTAATTTTCTTTTATTATGAAGTCATTGTTTCTTTATAAAATTTCCTTATGATAAAACACAGTATCGCAACAAATATTTGAAGTAAAATTTTAAATAACTTGTTTGTATACGAAAAAATTATGAATTAAAAACGCTTTATGTTTTTTCTTTTCTAAAAACTTGAATCATTTAGTTTAATAAGAAACAAAAATTTAATGGCATATAAATTAGAAGACGCTGAACAAATAAAATACTGTCAGTATTGATTGAACGTTTTTACTTTAAATCTAAATATAATTGATTGCGTTTACGATGTTTTTAGATACTTAAAAAGAAATTAGCAACAAGCAACGGTTAATAAAAATTTTATTAGTGGTAGAACCTTTGACGTCACACAGAGTTAACGAATTCTTAGTGTTTCGAAATCAAATCGACCTAAATGGAGTTTAATAATTCAACGTAGTCAATAGAAACTCGAAGAAAGATTTTTAGGAAACCTTGTTCTTATGTAAAAGCACGCTAAAACCAAGGTGATGGATATAACTAGTACAATATATTCTATGATTACTACGGTTTAGTAAATATTTATTGTTTTATATTTGCAATAAAATATTAAAATAAGTTCTTGCAAATTAAAAATGAGATTACATAAATTGTTAAACATGTAGTATTTGATTATTATGTTCAGGTTAACATCTGATTGATTATTTTACTGAAATTATTAACCCTTGTTATTTCTTTTGTTATCGTAGAAAAATTAATTTAGAATTTGTGTAAGTATTTTAGTAATATTAGTTTCAGTTACTACAGGTTTCTGTAAAAATAAAATTGTGTTTTTTATTAACCTAAACTATTTTAATGTAATGGTCATTGTGATTATCCTTTTAAATTAAAGGATAAGTAATAGCAATTATTTAAAAAATATAACCGATGTACAATATGTTGTTTTTTAGTTTCAATATATGTGTTAACACTTCTTTCTAAACTTTAAAAAACATTACAAAGCTCATCCATGTTTTGAATAGCATCAGTAATTGCATGTTCCAAGTTTTTAATTGTGCACAGTCGATTCATATATACTGCATCTTGTAAACGTCCTTAACGATAGATATATAATGACATAAGGTCTGAAAATCGTAGAGGATATACCCTTGATTTATCACACTCATTGTAAAGTTGTTGAATAAATTCAATTTTGACTCCAGTGATATGAGCGCTTGTCATGCAAAAACTAACCAAATTAAATCATTTTAAAAATGCGTCATTACAATATCAGTGTCTTATTTAAGAGTAAATATTCTGAAATGCTATTAATATAAAATTACAAAAATTAGATAATTTTAAAGTTTCAGCTGTACCCACCCACAGAAACCACTAATATTTCTAAACAGTTATGATAATCACTATTTTAAAGTATGAAAATAGAAAATAAGAAAAACGACACTCAATGTAAACAAAACGTCAACATGATCTTTAAAAATGTTATGGTAAAAGTACCAATCTAAAACAATGTTCATCTAAGCTTTATAAGTCACGTGAGAAACGGATTTGATTGAAGTCCTTGTATATTGTATATACAAATTAACACGTTTTCTAGTTTCTGGAATTAATATATGCGGTCAATCATTTATTTCAATCAAATCAAAAACAGCTCTAATTCATTTTTAATTTACTTATATATTTGATGATAATATATGTAATTGTTTCTTCATCAAATTGTGTTCTGTTATTCTGTTATTAGTGAAATACTTTTTTTCTTAATTTAAAAAAAAATTCAGGTAAAAACAAATTTTTGTCTATTTATGTATAAGCGGTTTTAAGCGATTATTCTAGAAAAAGTTTTTTGAACTTGTAATTATACTGTTTGCTAATTTTATGTTGATTTCTTAAGCGTCTTTTACATTTGTTTCTACTTCTATTTACATTTAAAATTGACATTAAATTTACATGTATATAGCGTGCAACTTTTCACAAAATTTGTATTCTTAAAAACCGTGCACATTAAAATTTTAGCTCACGTGACCTGTAGTTTAAATTTATTTACGAACTTTTATTTGTGATAATTGACATTGTTTACATAACTAACATAAAAGTATTTTACTTCGCAGCATTTTTTATTTTAATTTATTTATTTTTACAGAAAATGTTTCTAAAGCTATGCAATCATATTTTTATAATCATTAATTAAAACTATGTTATAAAGCTTTTAGGTTATAAACGTAAAATCATGTGTCACTGTACCTGCTTTAAACTTTTGCACTTGCGTAGTACAGTTAGATATGTTATAAAATTTGCTGTTGTTATATTTACTATTTTATAATGTCTTTATTTGTATTAACTGTGTATGATCCTATTAAATTCCCCGTATGGTTAATTACTCTACGATAGTGTACGTATAGTATATGTATTTGCATATACTTATAAACGTGTGCAAAAATAAAGTTTTTCAAAAACGATTTAGATTTGTACCAAGGACTTTTTAAGAAATAAAAATAGATTCTCTTAAAACCTCGAATGTTTCCGGTAAAAACAACGTATATTCAATCTTATGACGTTTCTGCCAGTAATATTTGCAGCTCACAGTTGCTTGTTGTAATTTGTAGTGGCAAAATTATTTCTCATCACTTTGTGCTTCTTTTGTTTAAATGAATGTACCAAATACATCATCAAATGACAATGAAGATGTTACTTGGTTTAGAAAAATGCAAAAAAGAGATTATCCAAAATAGCTTATAAAGATAGCAAAAGCAAACAGTATAAAACATCGCAATCGTAGAAGTAACATAGTTCTAGCTAAAACAATGGAAAAGTGACCACCAGTAAGTTCCATAAAAAATAGAAATATGCTGGTATATAAGTATAGCGGTTTATTTTTGTTTTAGATGTAAACGTCTCAAGTGTTTTTAAGCAGTGTAAATGTAGAGAAATAAATTAATATTTTTACGCAGTTCTATAGCATTCATGGTAAGAACGCACAGTTAAGAGAACTCATACCCACAAACCATATAAATAAACGTCGCCTTCGTATTTGTGATAACAACAAATAGTATTGTGCGTCATATTCTTATAAATTACGTTACTCCGATACGGAAAAAAACCTGTGTTTGAAAGGGTTTTCACTAGATTTAATATTAAGTTTGGTACTATCAACATTCGGATGAAAAAACTGCCAGAAAAACGGAAAATGAACTTTACTTTGAAACGCTTTCTTCTACCGAAAGCGAGCTCTGTCTGTTCTCGTAGTGAAAGTATGTGGCTCTGGCCGACTCAAGAAGATGGGCGTGCGGGTAAAACAATTATTTTATAGGGCACCAGCAAGTCTACCCAGCGATGCGCGCACACCTTGACGCAACAGGACCTGCACTAATGCAATCAAGTTTCATCCAAATGGCATAAAGGAGAAGAAAGAAACGAGTTCAATCATAAAAAATATAAACAGATATATAATTTTTTCTTTATAATTATTATCTCATAACTAAAGGAATACTTAGTTTTGTTCAATTACGACCGCGAAAAAAGATAGAGGTACCTGTAAATGCCAAATAATAAATTAATTGCCAAAAAGAAAAAAAAACAATAACCGACTACGATCAGGACCCGCATCAGTAAATCATGGAAAGAATTAAAATTAGGAACAATGAACCATGTTTGGAAATAAATATGGCAAGAATGTGTAAAAAGTACTGATGCAGAAGTTAATTCCTTCCTGAAATTAGACAAAACATTTGGGACCTAGCACATGATCTCGACTTTGAAGATTTAAAGGAACGTGATGTGCTTGATCTACTTGAAGCTAATAAGGATGAACTCATTCAGTTGCAAGCAGAACCAGCACTTCATGAAGAGGCAGAGCCTGTTGTATCCAAACAGCTAACATCAAAACATTTGTCGAAAGCTTTTTCCTATTTCGAAGTAGGAATAAACATCCTCCTTGAAAACGATCTTGACGTCAAACGTAGCGCTAAAGTTTCTTGAAGAATTAACTCAGCCATTAGCTGTTATAAATCACTGAAGAACGAAATAGACAAGTAGGTAAGACAAACAACGTTGGACAATTTTTTTAAACCAGCTTTTTACTAGGGAAAAATGATGACGACAGTGATCTGCAGGTTACCATTTCTTCATCGTCTTCAAATTAAAGCCATTTAAAAAAAATTATGTAAGTATACATACACATATTTGATGTAGCATGAAGTTGTTTCATTTTTGTTTATAGATTATTATTGGTTTTTAAAGTTTGTTATTATTTTATGTACAAATGTATGTACTTGTTATGTATGTCTTTATGATTTTAGTTAAATAAAACATGAAATAAAAAAATAAAATGCATTTTGAATGATAAACCATGTTACATATTTAAAAAATTTGGAACCGATCCCATTGAATTTGTATGAATTTGTATTAGAATAATTGATTCCTTATACGGCTTTTTGCTTTGCGGTCAAGTTTTGTGGAACGTATCTAGGCCGTAAAACGAGGTATGGGTGTATACACCGCGGACTGCAGCAGCAGATATAACATGTCCAAGTTTGATAGTATGCAAAACTTAGCATTGCCGCACATACCGTCAAGTTCAGTTTTTTTTTGCGAAACAGCTTTGGTATTGGGTATTCGGCATTCACGACTTAGGCTCACAAAAAGCAATGATGCACACTTACACTAAAAGCCATGCAAAAAAATGTAAACAACTTTATATCAATGTTATTTTATTACTATAACAATTATAATGTCTTCAAAAAATCATTGCTAATCAGTGATGGGTGCACCGGTAAGAACAAGAACTACACAAAGTTACATTTCCTGTATGTAATAGTTGATGCATTGTACCTATTTGACACTACCATCTTTATATTTCTTGTCAATTCAAATAAGTTTTAAACATAATGTGGGCTAAAACCACAACGTATAACAACATTGTAAGGTAAACAATGTTAATGCAAATGTGAAAATACTACCAGAGTGAACCACTGGACGGCTGTTTTGCTTTCTAATGTATTTCCAAAAATGTATTGATAGTATTAGCTTTATTAATACATGATGTAAGTAACATAAACGAAATGTGATTGCTAAGCCATTTTATAGTGTAAATTTACTGTGCAAAAATATTAGTTTGCAAAACGGCGATCCAGTGGATCCCTATGGTGGCCATTTTAGATTACCATTGACATTGTTTACCTTACAATATTATACGATGTGGTTTTGGCTTGCGGTATTTTCAAAACGTATTTGAAATACGCGGGTATAATATGAGTTTGTCAACGTTACTTTCCCGCTTAATTTAAGTTACTGGTTTTATGATCTTTGATTTAAAAACAAGCCAGATATTCATAGTGTTCAAAGTTAAACGTTTACCATTGCTATCTCCGTTACTATTGGAGCTACAAGGTCGGTTAAATAGACAAACTAATGTAATTTTTTCCGCTCATTACATTTGTGACAACAGAACAACATTTGAACGTACTGTTTTTGAGATATTCAGAAAAACATTTTTTTTAATGGAACATGTATATTTTTACACACAAATTAAATTTTGAATAAAAAATTGTTAATACATAATCATCCTAAAATTAACAAATAATAAACATTTAAACTTTTTATGTTAAATGTTACAAAACTTACATAGGAACAAATTTGACATACTTTAGTGTGCAGAAAAACATCTGCAACAGCACTATGCAACAAGTCCCTACTGTTTCTGCCTCGGGTAGCTAGTGGAGAAAATTTAATAACTCAACACCCCAACTTAATACATATAATGTTCTTATAAAAATGTAATTTTACAATTTAATCTTAATAAATGCATTAAATATAACATTGTAAGTTTTACAAAAAAAATCGTTCAGAGGTGTATTTTGGTTTATTTATCCACCCAAATTCAAGTCTATCAGTTCCGTTAATGGTGCTACGATCTCGCACCATGTGGCAGGATCTAAAACAGAAAAGATGGCGTCTAATACCTGTTACACGCGCGAATGTCGTTTTATCTTATGTGTATTCCGATAGTTTTACTGTAAATAAATGGTGATTAACGAGTGTACAGGTAAGGACAGTAGCTTTATTCTTATTAATCGGCAAGCGTTGCTCTTGCGTGTTCTAGCGATTACGGTATCGGTGACTGGCGTAATTAAAATACCGTAGCTGGACCTGGTTTAATGGTCTTAATCGATACAGGGGACTCTCCTTGACAACTTTTAATTGAATGAAGCTTAGTTGGTGAATGAATGTATTTATAGGGATAATTAAACGAAAAACTCAAAACCGTTAGATCAAGGTTGAATGCAATAAATTGCGATGACTGAACTAATTTTGCGTTAGCAGGAAAATTTTTTTAAAACTGCTAAATTACTTTGAACACGTACCGGTAGCAAACTTCCAAAAATCTCGTTGCGTATTCATTTATTGTAATTGATTGTTTTAATGAGGGAGTTATTCCAAGTCATTTGAGCTTCGTCGACGGGTTTCAGTTAACCCTCAGGGGGTTGAAATAACTTCCTATTGTATTCCCGAGCGGGACACGCCTAACCGGACCAGTATGTAGGGGTTTACGCCACCGCCAACAAATAAACAAAGACACAAACCGGTATAAACAATAAAAACTTACTGAATTGCGAACGTGATGTCGATGAAAGATTTAGATGAGGAGATGCTGGTAAAATTGAATTAATTCGGTGTTGCAGCAGGTAAGACGTCAAAAATTAGAATAATCCAAGTACAAGCGGTTGTAAATGTTATTTGGGGTTTCAGGTATGTAAGCAATTATGGTGCAAGGATCTTAAAAAAGGTTTTACCGAAGACAGGTCTCCGAAAACAGGTGCGGGAGACGGATCTCGGAGAACAGGTGCCAGTGAAGCTGGTGCAGTGGGTTTTATAGCCGATTTCGTCTCGCTTGACTGCGCCTAAAGAGGGAAACGCCACGCGCTTTGTCCTAGACACGTGAAAAGCTAATAAAATTAGATAACGAAGTAGCCGAAGAAAATAATATTAGAACAAAATTTAATGTTGAAAAAAAGTCATCCGGTAGAGAATGGTACGGAGGCTTTATGAAACGACATCCAAACGTAAGACTACGTATACCTGAAGCAACTTTACTAGCTAGAGCTGCAGACATTAATAAAACGGTAGTTTATAAGTTTTTTTATGTTTATGAGACAATAATTAGGGAAGCCGATATTACTGCAGATCGTGTTTTTAACGCTGATAAAACATCTCATACTTTTGTCTAGAATTCACAGAGAATTTATCAAAGAGGCAAACGTACGGTAGGAGCCATAACATCGGCTGAAAGAGATCAAAATGTTACAGGAATGTATGCATTGAGTGGAACTGTCGTCTACATTTATCGTATGCTTATTTTTGCCAGAAAATTTATGAAGGATAGTATAACATACGGAGATCTCCAAGAACTGCATTCATGTGTTAAAACAAAAGATGGATAGATGCCGATGGATTTTGTCATTGGTTAAATCACTTTATTAATTATGCCAAACTATCTCAGGCAAGCAAGGTGTTACTTGTATTAGATGAACATAGTATTTATACCCAGAGCATGAAAGTATTATAATTAGCTCGTGATTACGGTGTTATTATGTTTTCATTTCCCGCACACTGTACACATAAGATGCAACCACTTGATGTTGGATTCTTCGAACTTTTAAATACTTACTTCTCTTTAGAAATTACTACAAAAGTATACGATAAGCAAGGAAAATGTTTAAGTGTTAATGCCATTAGTGAACTTGTAGACAAGTAATTTCCCAGAGCATCTACTATGAAAACGGCTATAAACAAGGTTATAACTCCCTGATCGTTTTCTGTACAACAACGTAAATTTTGCAGCAGCGAAAGCATCCGAACGACAGCTTTCTCTAGATCCAAATGACGTTACCATTTTTATAACAGATTCCGCTACTTTTGTCCCATCAGAAAACAGGAATTTCCTTATTAACAAAACAAAACAGCCTAGATTACAATCAGTCATGCAAAAAAAAACTTTGTTAAAAACACCTACAGATGCCCAATCCAAATGACAGCCTGTCCTGGTAACTACTCTAAAAAAATGTTTAGAAACTGCTTTAATGGTAATAGACAACAAGAAGTTTATACATGATTAGAACTATATTCTAGTGAAAATGATTCATCTCTTACTTAAGCTAAATATTAATAGGCCCACGAAAAACAAAAAGAATTAATGTGTCAGATGTGGTTTTAGCTATAACCCGTATAAAAAACAGCTAGAGATTCAACAAATATCAAAAGCTAATGAGACACGTAAACGTAAGTTAGTAGCGGCAAAAGAAAACATCAACAATGAAAACAAGAACAAGAAAAGTAATAAGAAAAACAGCAAAAAAAAAGACAAGTGATAATTGTCACACTGATAAAGAAACTTATTGGCTTGTTTGTATTGCAAGCTGCAAACTACAATGAAGATTGGATTAGATGCAAAACATGTGGGGAATTGACACATGAAGCTGATGCTGCAATAACTGATATCGACTATTATTACTGGGATAACTGTGAAAACTAAAGGTTTTTAATGTTACTAAAAGATTATTAAAGTATTATTTCATGTCTAACATTTTTTCTGTTACCTATTGACAAAATTGTACAAAAAAAACCATTAAACAGTGAAAAACCAAATTACACTTAAAGTTTATATTTAAAATATATTTTTCTTAAAGATAACTATACGTAATTCCTTTATTCTGGGCTGTAATATGAATTACATTTGGTAAGTAGAAAGCACACAAAATGATTGAACATTTTATTATCGAAAACGTCTAAGCTTTTGTAATTTCTTCTTAAGCGGTGCAAAATACACGGTCTTCTTCTAATCCTTAAATTTCTATTTTTAGCTTGTTAAACCATGGTTCTGAAAGAAACAATCGACTTTCATAAATATCATCTGAATAAAATGTTGTTTATGAACAGAGATGTCTCATTCATATTATTTTCTCTGTTTGTTAATATGATATAATCAATCCTATCCAGTGCATTATATTTTTTTACAGCTGCAATGTTACATAAAATTCTTTTGTAAAACAAAACTATTGAAAATGTATAAAATTGTAAATGTTGTATGCAATTAAGTGATGTAAAAATTATAAAACCTTGTAACGAAAAAAATAATTAATAACAAAATTTTAAACTCAATTTTTACAAACAATTATTAAATACAAAATTGTTTTTTTATCTAGCATACAAAAATTGATCAATATATTTCACATGCCAAGTTCCAAGTTTCTCAAACATAACTCGTGTCGTATAGAAAAATTGAAGCCGTAAGCTGATATTAGTATTTGTCATTTCAATAATATAATAATCAAAATTCCAGATGTTTTTTAGCTCGTCAATTAATATTCCGTGTTTATTCTACTTACGAATGATTTGTTTCAAATGTAAAGTGAAATTTTGCAGATACAGTGGTTGTTATTGTAAAACTTTTTATAAAGATGTTCTAAACTAAACAATTAAAATACGCTTAGCGTCAAAACCGTGATTTCACAAACATCTAAAAAAATTAAAAAGTAAAAAAAATTAAACATTTTTTAATAAATTTACAATATAAACCTATGTACAACAAATTTTTTGATAAAGTATTGGGACGTAATTATCGTATTGAGCTATAAAAAAATTTCCAGCAATTGGGGATCCTAATTCATATTTCTTAGCAAAATTTTTTATAGAAAACTTAGGCCTTAGTGTTGCGTTTCGACTATTGATACGTGGTTCTTCAAAATAAAGTTTTTCGGGTTGTTTATAAATAAGAAAAACATAACGATGGTACCCAGTCCCTTTTGGTGGACCAGATCCAATATATGCAAAAATTGATTCACCTGCTCTTACTTTTCCACTAGGAATGTTTACTACTAACCAATGTTGCCATTCTCTTAATTCTGGTTTAGCTCTAGAAGGAGCATCTGGATCAATCATACAAACAGTATAAAAACAGCCACACACAGTTGTCCATTTTACAATTGGAGCACGTTTTACTTGTGTAGGAGTAAGTATATTACCGTCTCTAACCGTGACTCCATTATCATAATTTATTTCTGCTCTTTCTTCTGGAGGACAGTCGATAACGTCAGGAACGACACCTTGTTTTATCATTGCCTCTGTAATAAGTCCGTAAAAACGTGCGGAAAATCGAAATCTATTAATTGAAAAGTTTTTACACAGCATTTGATTAATATTTTAGTTACGTCAACTGTCAATTTTAAACATATGACAATGTGCTACAGTTTATTTTGGATACAACCTTTTTTATCGACTATAACGTGTTGGGGGGGAAAGTGGGGAGGAATAGGATATTTTTGGAATATTCGTGTATTTTAAAAGTATGTTTTCAGGAATTAAAATAGTATAGAAATCTAAAGTGCCTTAATGGGCATTAGTGTGAAAATATTTTTTTTGTTTACATACAAAGAAGCAGTAAAGAAAAGAAGCAAGAAATAACAAATAGGTGCAGATTGTCTGATTCCTCTTGACAGCAAGAAGAATGGGCAATCGGCAGGAAGTATGAAGCAAGTTTAAATAATGAATACTATAAAAATAAAAACGCAAGAAATTTCAAAATTTAATTAAACAAATAATATACAGTGGTAAAAACAGATAGAATTTTAGCAGATATTACAAAATTTTGACATTAAATTCAACTCAAAATGAAAACAGAACGGATCCTTTCTGTACCTCCAACTTTCCGATGTGCAAGAAGTTTTAGGAAAAATTTCTTGCTCGACAGAAGCAATGTCATCTATAACCAAATAATATTCATACCGCGTTTTTTTTCAGAAAATTGATATTAAAGTATCCATCTTTGCCTGCATTACTTTGCACCAGTCGTAAAAAGCGCACTACAGTTTTATTAATTATTTATTTTACGACAACGAAATCACCGTTTTTAACTGTTGTAGGGTCAAAATCGAACTCGTCCGATCTTGCATAAAGTTCAACATTGTTATCAGAATCTTTAAATTGAAAGTCTTTGTCATCAGATTCTGGTGATGTCTCTACCAAAACTTTTTTGGCAGTTTTTGCTTGTTTTGTTTACTGTTTATTTTGCTCCTTTTTTAATTCTACCTTTTCCGACTTATTCGTAACGATGCGAGTCTAAGGGTAAAATATAATACATTTCTACTGGTGTGCTACGAACTTGGTGTTAGTATTGCAGAGGAAATAGAAGACTGTGGTTCAGTATCATTTAAATTTTGAACAGCAATCATATTAGATATATTTAAATAGGGATTAGAACGATCGGTACCGGCTGACATCAGGTAATCGTCTTCTAAAAACGTGTTAATGTCAAGTGGCCAAAGTCCTGTTTTTTCAAAGCCTTCTAAAATATTGTTTTTGAAAAGAAAAACTAAAGTAAATGTCTTGTTAGACAGACATTGTATATAAAAATTGTCTAGCCAGGATGCAAATTTGGTTATAGTAACCTTTGAGAGGTCTATATAAGCAATGACTGCAATGCGGCGAGAATGTAATTACGTACACTCCTTTTTTTGAAATGTATAAAAGAAAATTATCTTTGGTCATCCAACCACTGGTATGCGCCTAATCCAAGGTTTTCTGGAGGTTCGTTAATCAGCATATGCTCTTTAAAAAACACGTTAAATTTGTTAAAACTGGTAGACCTGCTCAAGCTATTGGCTTCTGGTGTTCTAATTGAAAGGTCACGATTTCTTAACATGAACTCATGAAGCCACTCTTTGCTTGCTGTCTCATTTATTCTGCAGTTTTTCAAAACATTGCATGATAAAGCAACAACAAATTCGTATGCCAGTTTACAAGTGTCAAGTGTTGTCAATCCATAGTGCATTTTTGCCGAAATTTTTAAATATTTTAATTGCTCTTTTTGGTGTTGAAAGTATACTTGCCGCACAGTTATATTCGGTTTAAACGTATATTCCTGACCAGGTACTAACAGTTTTGCACGCAGCAGAGCTGATTTAGAAATACAAAAATGTCTAACCGTTTCGCAAGTGCAGCTTCTTTCATGTACTTATGCTACTGCATTTTTTAACTCCTCTTTTGTTGGTTTTACCGTATCAGTCTTCTTTGTCCAACGTCGTGGCATATTTCGTTTTATAACTATGAAAACAAATCTCCAAAACAAACTGATAAATCAAGAGGTTTGGAACGGTCCCATTCCTCCCGCTAATCATTGTCCCATTCCTTCTAGCAGCACAACAATTTTAAAACAACCAACAAAATTTTATAGGTTAACTGTTGCACAAATCTAATAGTGCAAAAGTTGAGGTTATCCATGCATTACCTGGCAGCAAACAATAACTTATTAAATCTGATTCATTACACTGAAAATTTCTTTATAACTAAGGGCAAATATTTATTTTATCAATTGAAAATTATCAAGTTTTGGACGCACAAAAACAAACAATCGCAAATACTATATTTTCAACTGGCATTTGTGAACCAAGCACGTCTACCAATCATCGAAAGGAGACGCAAAAAATCGCTCTAAAAATATAAATTGTAGGAGATGTCTCATTCACCCTGCGTCCCAATCCTCCCCACTCTCCTCTGTAATTACTATAGCGATTGACGATTTTATTAGAAAGAAACTTTATAACTCTATCTATGTTCGTAACATAGATAGAGTTATAAAGTTACCAAATTAACAACTTTTTTTAAATCATATATTTAATCTAGAATAAAACATACTGTATTCTAAATACGCGATTTCATTGATCATTATATCTGAAATTTCTAATTATTTGAAGAAAAAAATCTGCAGCTTGATAAAGATTGACGTTATTGGTATATAAATTTAGTCAATTTTTTTAAAATAATAAAAAATTAAACTTAATGAAAAACTAGTTGTATTTTTGTCTGCATCATTCAATCGTTATTTGTATTTTTTCTTTAAACTACGTCCCATCATCACGGCAGCATTCAAACATGATTCAAACTTTCCGTCCTAATTTTAGTCAGTGTTATCAAATGTTAAATAGTTCAGCTGAACTCCGTAAGAATTGATGCGTATGTTTTTGTAACCATCAGGATTAGTTTTACCTGTAGTTTTATGTAGTTGGTGCCAATTATAAATTAATGGATTCTGTTTTAAATTATTTACGTTTCCTCTTTTTTTGCAAGCATCAAAAGAATGGGTTGTATTTTTTTGTTTTGTTTAAGTATAATTTTTATATTTTATGTGGTTAATTTTTAAAAATAAGTCCAATGAGAACTGAAACTACTGAACAAGTTTCTTGGTGAATAAGGACTTAGAAGCTATTAAACGTCGTACCTTGATTTAGCGCCTTACCGATTTTATCTTTATTTGATTTCCTATGACGGCTTTCTCTTTGACATCCAAAATTCACAAATTTAAATTGTCGTATCACCCACGCCGATCTCACTGAGCAAACCGATCAAACATTTTTATGTTACGTTTTATATTCAATTTTACGATAACATTTTTTAGCACGTACCATCTTTTTATCTAAAAACTTTTTCTTCTTCTTCTTTATATAGGTACCTTGCTGGTATTTTTTTGTCATTTATGCTACTCTTTAGATTGCATCGAGATTATCACTACATTCTATTCGCGGTCTTCTTGTAGTTTTTCTGCTCATTGTTGATTTGTCCTTTGCTGCTTCGATAATTCGTAGGTTCATCCATCTGGTTAATGACTTCGTTCCATCCGTGTTCTCTACGTAGTACCAATTCATTAATGTTTTCCACTTTCATTGTTTTTTTATATCTTCACTCTTTTTTCTGTTCAATGGCTTTCCAGTAATTCTTTGAAACACTTTTATTTTGTCTGTTTTTAATATTATTTTTGTTTTTGTGTCTGCACGGGTTTTTACAGTGTATTGATCTTATCCTGGATTTGTAAATTTTTGATTTAACTTCTGATTTTATATGTTTATTTTACCACAACGTGTCATTCTGGCAGGCTACTATTCTTATTGTTTTGTCGTTTGTTGTCTTATTTATGTTTCCACATCGCAAAATTCGGAGATTTCTATTAAATATATTTAAATTTTGTTTCTTGGTGCATTATTTGTTTGTCAACAACTGCTTTGCATTTGGTGGGTATTTTAGATGTTGTCATACATTATGTTTATGATGCAGATATCTCCATGTTAAATGACTTAGCTGAGCAATTAAGCTAACGTAGCAGTATTCGTAGATCATCTTTGTTTTCTGCTACAAAGAAATGTAAGACTCTACGTTATAGTCGTAATTATGAGAGGTGTCTTACGACTCATACTTGACCAAATAGAAAATTTAAATAATATAGTATAGTTATTTGACTAAGCTTCTGCAGTTAAAAAAAGATAGCTAATCTTTAGAAAGTTTGTAGTGCTAAACTCTATAATGCTAGCGTTCGCCGATAGCTTAATCAACACTCTGCTTATATGTCATTTTAATTCACATTGATTGAATTAAATTAACTGATAATAATGAAACATCATTTTTTAGGTCATAGAAGCATAATATTATGTGTTATAATTGTTCATAACCATAAGTACATTTTAAATATTAAATTATTTTTTAGTGTTATTTCGTAATACAAATAGTAGTATAATTATCTACATCTCAGCCTTAGTTTTAGACATAAAAAGTACACTAGATAGAATCGCAGTACAGTAATTTTAGATCTTACATTTTTAACAACGAAACAACTTTTAGATAATACGAAATTTAACTTAACTCCTTTGTTTGTGACTCACCTAGTATTTATTCTATTAAACAAAGTTTGAATCTTAAGTACGGTTAAAACAAGTAAATGTTTGACAGTGCATTAGATGTTGCGTTGCGTACGAGTTTATAATTTAGTTATTAACAGCAAAATTTAAAAATAAAATAATGTTTATAACAAAATAAATTTGAATGTTTTAAATTCTTACTCGTCACCTACTTTAATAATTTTTAGGTTAACTAATATATTTTATATAAACGCAATCAGGTACATATAAAATAGTCACAACGTGATTTTTTGTAATTTGCAGTAAAACGATATTCACAAAAAAGAATTACAACGCTAATTTGTAAAGTATTTCTAGTCACACTTATGACACGTGTTATATTCTAAAGAAGTTAATTTGCACAATTTTTTTTTACATTTTTTTAGTTGACAATTATTCAAGGCCAACGAAAGTTATTAATTTGTACTTGTACAAATGTTGAAAATTTTTTGCACAATTAATATAAATCAAACTGTATCGTTTTTTATAATTTTTTTTAATTATTTTCATTATGCTACATGTCACTTACGTCAAGTGTTATGTAAGGTGTTTTTAAACAAAATTTTTTTTCTTACAGGATATCTAATAGTGATAGATGAAACAATTTTATAGTTTATAAAAAATATTGGCGGTTAGTAGCACCTTTAAAGAGCTAAGTGGGTTTGAAATTTTTATAACTTTTTAAAAGTAATAAAAATGAAATACTTCAACCCTCGTCTTTCTCAAATCAGTTAGAAATATTATATGAATAAACTAGTAAACATTACAAATTACAAGTTTTAGCAGACACTACAAAAAAAAGATAAACGGTTTTGCTGCTCAATAATTACGACTTACGATAGTCAGTATTTAGTTTTTGTTTACTTGATCAAGTTTACTTTTTATAATTTTTGTAAAACAGTAAGGCCTTTTTATCGGTCAAAAAAAATGTTCTCTGAAATCGATAGAGCCCTTAATATTTGTGTTGCTTATGCTATTTTTTGTACAATAAAAGCATTTTTTTCTGAATTTTATTACACTATTGTAACGACGTTTTTATTTATTTTTGAGCTACCTAAAATTGTTTTATCTTTTGTTACACTACTTGGTGTTCCAAGCGTTGTCACGGTGTCATAATTGTTAGCATATGATTTGTCGGTCGCATTCACGACTACACGTTACTTATCCTGCAACTACCGTTCTATAACGGTAAATATCACTTTCCGACGAGTTGCGCCTAATAATTAGTAAATCAAACATACTGTCTTGAAAACAAATGTAGTTACTAGGAGAAAATGATCTCGTAGTGCAAAATAGTATACTATATATGAAGGTTAAAAAGCGTCGAGGGATATAAGCCGCGCAAATAAACGTTTTATATTTAAAATGTTTTTAGAATGCCATCTTTTGGTAAAAATACCACATATGATAATATAAAAAACTATAAATTAGTAAGGTAGAAAAATTGTCATTGGATTTAATGGCAGCGAAAGTCAATGATCTATTGACAAGTACGCTGTCAAAATCCCAACTATAAAATAGGTTAGGAACAATGTCAGTATAATTGTGAAAAACAACATCAGAACTAGCGGACAGCTGTTTCGTTCTTTAGGAACTGGTCAGCGCTAGGATACACCGATGTGTTTCCACAACCATACTGACAGACAACCGTACTCTTTTATGTCGTGTACACATTACCAACATATTTAAAATGTTTTTAGAATGCCATCTTGTGGTAAAAATACCACGTATGATAATATAGAAAACTATAAATTAGTACGGAATTAAATCCAATGACAACTTTTAGACCTTTCGTACTAATTTATAGTTTTCTAAACTTTTCATACTTGGTATATATACAATTTCTTCCATTACTAAAATTATTAAAACCTTTCTACCAGTTACTAAATCAAATTTCAAATTTAAGATATTAATTTCAGATTAAAAGTCAAGTCAGTGATTGTAACAGTTGTCATTAGTTTAATAGAATTAATTTTGACGTAATTCATAATTGTGATTTATAACATAAATTTATAACACAAAAACTAATTGATAACGTAAGTTTTTTTTGCTAAAGTTACTAAAATTGTTTAAAAACGTTGATTTAAGCATTAATTATATTTAATTCAGTAATATTCAAATAACTTACATTTTGAAAATCAAAATCAATTTGTTTAATAAACGATTTCAATCCTTAAAATAACATTAAATAAAATCTCTTGCTCTTGGTAAATAGTTTTGTAAACTTTTTTCTTTAAGACTGTTATAAAATTATCAGGAAATGTAAATATGTTTATTATTAACTAAGGTCAGTTTGGGTAAATGGACCACCCTTGTCTAATAAGATTCTAGGGACTTTAAAATTTTTTTCAAACTAGGTTGGCATTAAACAATATGGAAACTTTCTAATGCATCAGGTGTTTGCACTGAAATCTGACTGTTGTTAATGTCGCATGATTTCAAAAGTTTTTGAGTACAAAATTGATATACAACAAAAATGAAATTAACAATTAATACGCTGTGGTAAGTACAATTTATATGAAAATTACCTGATGACTTGACGCCATAATCATTTAGTCATTAATTTACAATATTTTCTCTTGTAACCTCTATTCAACAAAGAAATAAGGTTATGAAGGTGGTCTATTTGCCTAGACATATTTATAATTTAGGGTAAATAGAACCCCAATATGTGAGACAACTTCGCTATTTATGGCCCAATTACCCGGTTCGATAATTTTTAACTGATTTGAGAAAAGTAATCGAATCTGAATTTGTTTATGTGTTCTTTCAACTACAAAGGCTCAAACATATGTTCGAAAAACAGAAAGAGCCCTTGATAAGAGCTGTTGCAGATGGTACAAATTTTATTTTATTTCCAGGACAACTTTACGGCACTATCTTAACGACACTAGAAGCAAAGGTGTTATTGCAAAATCTGGTTCTGGCAGAAGTGGTCGGATGCAGTTAACCGTTGAACAAGAAGAAAACCTAGCCGAATCTCTTAAGACTATAGGGAAACTTGTATTTGGGATGTGCAAGCAAAAAGTTCTGGATGTTGTACAAGTCTTTATTAGGAGGAATGCTATAAAAACAAATGCAAATGATCGACCTGGTAATGAATGGTTTTCTAATTTTCGAAAAAGAAATCATTTAATCATCAAAAATTTCAAAAAGGTTTTTTTGATATATTGTACTAAAAAGTAGACAAATTGAACTTTTTCAATAAGCCACACTTGATTTTCTATTGTAATGAAACACCTTTTTGTTCTGACCCAAGTAAAACCAAAGTATTTAAAATGTTTTAGAATGCCATCTTGTGGTAAAAATACCACATAAGATAATATAGAAAACTATAAATTTGTACGGAAGGTAGAAAAGTTGTCATTGGATTTAATGACAGCGAAAGTCAATGATCTATTGACAAGTGACGCTGTCAAAATCCCAACTATAAAATAGGTTAGGAACAATGTCAGTATAATTGTGAAAAACAATATCAGAACTAGCGGACAGCTGTTTCGTTCTTTAGGAACTCGTCATTAAATCCAATGACAACTTTCCTACCCTTCGTACTAATTTATAGTTTTCTATATTATCCTATGTGGTATTTTTACCACAAGATGGCATTCTAAAAACATTTTAAATATGTTGGTAATGTCTACACGACATAAAAGAGTACGGTTGTCTGTCAGTATAGTTGTGGAAACACATCGGTGTATCCTAAAGCTGACGAGTTCCTAAAGAACGAAACAGCTGTCCGCTAGTTCTGATATTGTTTTTCACAATTATACTGACATTGTTCCTAACCTATTTTATAGTTGGGGTTTTGACAGCGCCACTTGTCAATAGATCATTGACTTTCGCTGTCATTAAATCCAATGACAACTTTTCTACCCTTCGTACTAATTTATAGTTTTCTATAAAACAAAAGCGGTTGGGATTGTTGGAACAAAAAATATGGGAGCAAATAAGTTCAGCTGGTAGAAACAATGCAACTGTTTTGTTGTGCTGCTCTGCTAGTGGCAAAAAATTGCCGATGTAAAGCGTTTCCAAAGCAAAAAATATAATGGAAGCATAGATGTCTGATAGATCAACTGATCAAACAGCATTTCCCGATAGGATGGATAGATATTATTTTTTTAAACTGGTTTTAGAAATGCTGTTAGTAGGTGTTCTTCTTGAGTGCCTTTTTTTATTTTTTGATGGTCATCTAAGTCATATTTCATTAAAAGTAATACAAACAACAATTGAAGGTAAAGTCTTAAGTTACCACCCCATACCACACATGTTTTACGGCTACTTGACATGGCTGTTTTTAGACACATTTGTCAAGTTGTTACAAAAAGTTTACCTGAATATGCCCGAAAGCAATATTTAAATCAACTGGCACATATGATCAAAATGTAGGTGGTTCTAACCAATCAGCGATTTCCGAAAATATATTTTGTATTGACGATTTACAAAATTATAAAAATTCTGTTGAGCGAATCTACACCACAACGGTGCAAACAGAAGACATGCACAAAGCAATAAGAACATTAAAAAATAATAAATTACCAAGATCCGGAGGAATTGACTAATAAAATACGGGTTCAGAAAACTCATACGAATGATCAGAAACATGTTCCAAAAAATAATACATGGAGAACAAATGCACGAGGAATGGAAACACGCATATCTAACTTTCATATTTAAAAAAAGGAGACAGAAGGAAATGCAAATATTACAGAGGAATAGGCGTAATAGCGATGATGGAAAGAGTCTACGGAAGGGTAATAAAGAACAAACTCGAGGAAGGTATAGAACAAAGAACAAACGGTTTCACAGTCGGAAGATCGACCATAGATCACATATAAACGCTGCAGCAAAAAAAGCGTATGACACGGTACCAAAAAACAAACTCTGAAAAGCCATGACAGAAATCGGAGTACCACACAATCTAATAGAGACAGTGAAAAATCTATATACGAATAACAAAGTAACACTGAAAGTTGGATCCAAAATGACAGACAATTTTTAAACCACTAAAGAATTGATACAAGGTTGTTCCACTTCACCGACATTTTTTAAAATACACCTTGAGCACACCTTGAAAACCTGGAAACAAAAACTTAAAGGAATGAGCGTGTCAGTTAGAAGTGAACACTTATACACACTTAGTTTCGCAAACGATCAGGTGATCATCGCTCAAGATAAAGAGGATCTCGGTTTTATTCTGCGTAAGTTAAAAGAAAAATATATAAAAGCAGGACTAGAAACAAATTTTACGAAAACAAAATACCTGGTAACATCACAAGAAAAGGAAGCAGACCTTATAGTAGTAGAAAACACCAAAATAAAAGAAGTAGAAAAGTTTTAAATACCTAGCATACACTATAACAAAAAATACAACGGAAAAGGAGAAAAATAGGTTTGGACAAACACGAAAATGCAAAGACAACTCCACATTACAAGAAATACAAAAATCCAGATATACAATATCATGTTACAAAGCATTACGACATACGGAGCGGAAAATTGGATCATAAATAATAAAAATCGAAGTAAAATAACGGCAGTAAAAATGGAACATTGGAGAAGGTGCTGTGGAGTTACGAGATTAGACAGAAAAGCAATGATGAAATCAGACATAGGATGAATGTGCAGACACATATGCTCAACTATATAGAAGATAAAAGACTCTCATGGTACGGACACGTCAGACGATGTAGCAACAGTAGATGAATAAATAGAGTGACCGATTGGATCCCCATAGGTAGAAGAAAAAACGAAAGACGAAAGAAGTCATTGAGAGTCGAAGTGAAGTAATAAGAAAAAGAAACATTGGAGATGGAGAATGGAACAACAAAAAAGATTGGAGATTAAGGTTGAGAAATGGAAGGCGGTGACAACCGTAAAGAATCCTGCATATATACATATAGCTAGCTTACACAGGATCTACACTAGCTAAAAGTTTGTAACAATCTTATATTTAGAAGGTTACAGGTCAAAAACAAAAACTTCTTGTAAGAATGGCATTTTTTCCTCAAGACCAAAATTACTGCACTTTCATCTCAAGGTGTATACAAAATTTCTTGTTTATGTGGTTTAAATTAACTTAGTTAAATTTTAATTATTCAAATTACCAGTCCACCAATAATAAATTTGCTAACTGGCCGTCATCAAACCCATTTTAATACATGATTGTTATATAACTAAAAACATATTTGCAAATCTGCTGTTGCTGAACACCATTTTACTACAGGTTACAATATAGATTTTGATAGCGCTTCCGTGATCTCATTTCTTCTTCAATAGGAAAGTCTAAGAGAATATAGAACTACTACAATTTTGGTTGTCGTTTGTTACTCGTTTATCAAAGGTTTAATAACTGCGAAATTTGAAAAATTTTATCGATAAATCACGATTATAATCCACCAATAAATATAGTGTAAGTAACTATATCAGTACAACTGCAAAAATTACGACTAGAGAATTTCGAATTTCGCGGTTATTAAATCCAACTACCAACCTGCTACAATCATCAATTTGTTAAATTATATAAATGGGCTCATTCACTACGAGATGGCGTTAACCGCAACACTTTTATACAGTTATGTGCAAATGTATTAGGCACCATCAAGTTTTTGTAAAGTATAAAAAAAATTGTAGCTTAAATTGAAACTATGTACATATTTCAACTAAAAGTAATATTTTATTAAAAAATCTAAGATTTTATTACGCCACCATGCGCTTTTAGAACTGCTTTAATGTGTTTTATGATTGTACACATTAATTTGTAGCATAGTTCTTCAGATATAGACTGCTAACAGAAGATTAATATTATTAAATCAACGAAAAAGAAAATAGTTATGTTTAGTAGTCTACAATTTTACAATAAAAAACTTATTCTAAAAAAGATACTCCGCAAAAAACTACCTTAACAACATAGTTAACCCAATAGTATTTAACAAAAACGTAATTAACACTATTCCACCACGACCAAACACCTCTAATTCAAACTTAACTTACGCTTCTATCATCAAGGTACCAAGCCTAACTAACAAAATCATTCCAGTATTAAAGACAACCAACATGCGATTAGCTACTTATAACAGAAACAACATTTACAACATGCTATACGCAAAAATTAAAGATAAAACTAACATCCTTGACCGACATAGTATTGTCTATAAGATCGACTGTTTAAACTGCAGTAAAATGTTATGCGGGACAAACATAACAATTCAGTTGTAGATATTGAACCAAATTACAGAAAAAGATTAATAGCATAAATGATTTTCATAACAAAGCATAGTAATAATGTAAATTTTAACAATAATACTAAAAACTTAAGTACTATTTATAAGAATCTTATCACCAAGATAAGGTAATGTAACGTTTGGCCAGCTATGTCCGTCGTATTTTATCAATTCAACCTTGAATTTGCAAAATTCATTGTATGTTCAAGTCCACGTTTGTTACTGTTGTGTTGTAATTGTTCTTGTGTTTAATTAATTTGTTTTCAATGCTAATTTACTTGTATGGTTTTCTTCATAGTGCAGTCCGAAACACACCACTTTTCTAAGTCTATAAATGTAAGTGTAATTTATTGTAGTATTAGCTACTTTTAACAACTGTAAATTTTACCTGCTGTGTAACTACAATTTTTAATAAAACAGGTCTGAAGAAGTACGCACTTAGCTTCACGAAACGTCGCCTTCTATAGAGACTTAATGTGTTTTGATGCCTCTACGCATAGAAGAATCTTAAAGAAATCGTGGTAAGTTCAATTAAGAAAGAAAATAATATACAACTTACAATATTTTTTGTTGAAAACAATACAATAGTTAACAAAATACAAAATCTGTACACAAAACTGACAATACTTCCAATACATTAAATTCCAATGCAACTTATAGGTTTAGTAATATTACGTTCAATAAATATTAAAAAATTTATATCTAGTTTATTTGTGAACACGTTTAAATTTTAAATTTAAAAAAACTTGGCTATAGTTTTAATGTAACAACTTTGTAGTTTCTACGCACAAAAAGAACATTTACATAATTAACTAACACAACTTTTATAAAATCTATAATTTTAGTTAAATAGCAACAATTATAAACAATTTTCAATGCTATTAGTAAAACTAAAACTTAGGTACTGCATTATTCTATTAAATACATGTTACATTAAATTTAGATAATAAAAATACTTATAAAATTTCTTATTTCGATTGAAAAATTCTACTATTAAAGAAAAATTACTTCTATTTTGTTTTTATTGAGGACACTCAGGACGTAGTTGTTTATAAATGAACGGTACATACGCATCATATTTTGCCATAAAATAGTTTCCAGCAATTGGATTTCCAAGGCGGTATTTATCTGCAAATTTTTTAATTTTAAATTTGGCTCGATTATGAGCCGAAGTATTGCATAAACGCTCTTCATCAAATGCAAGCTTTTTAGGTTGTTCATAGACAAGGAAAACGTAACGATGTAAACCGGTGCCTTCAGGCGGTGCTGATCCTATATACTCAGAAAGTGTTTCTCCTAAACTTATACTACTTCCTGGAATATTCACCATTAACCAATGATGCCATTCTCTATATACAGGGTTTTTTCGACTTGGTGCATCAGGATCAGTCATACATAAAGTGTAATAATGAGTATCTCTTGACATCCATGTAACAGATGGGCAAGATTTAACATCAGTTGGAGTAAGCTCGTTTCCACAATCGACTAGTCCATTATCATACATTACGTAAGCAAAGTTTATAGGAGCATGATCAATAACATCAGGTACAATGTAATCTTTTATCATTGCTCTTTGGAGAACCGATAACAAGCGTTTGATTATAATCAGTTGTCCAACAGCCACACGCATTGAAAAATTTGTTTAAAACCTACAAATTGACAAGTTATGACACATGACGTTGCACTAGATTGACATTACTATGCTTTTTTGTTTTAAATTAATACACACGTTTGTGTTTTAAGCAATTTATTTGAATATTTTATATATCAAAAACTTTAATAACAATTGTTTTTTTCTTTGTCCAGTTTAATATTAATAGCAAAATTTTTGTAATTATCTAAACTAATTTTAAAATTTCTGTTTTAATAATTTGTATTAGGCGTTTAATAAAAATGTATACAATATAAAGATACAACATGAACATTTCGAAATCAAAATTATTACAAATATAGTATATCCATTAGTTAAATAATTTGATTTTTTTGAATTTGTTTTGTTGATTATAAAAAAATTATAAAAAATTTTCAAAAACATTGCCCATCAAAGAAAACAACAAACAAATTTACAATATTAAATTATATACAAACACAAGTAATAATTGAAGCTTTAAATCCAGTAAACATAAAATCACAATGCAGAAGCACTGTTGCCAGCATAGTGAGACCGACATCGGTACATCTCAACATTAAATTTTTTGCTCAAAGTGAAGTGCAAGTAAGAATCTGGTCTTATTAAAAACGTAGACAATTTTGGAGTTTGCAAAAATTTTTATAGGACTGTCTCTGTCAATGCCCTGAAAAAACCAAAGAATTTTCCAAAATCTCTATTATAAATAAGTTTTCCGCTTAAGCTGTTTATGGCAAAAAAGTACTTAAAATAATATGTTGCAAAAGTAAAACTAAGAAACTCTAGGTTATGATTTAATGTTTGGTGAAATTAATAACAATTGACTAAAAAAGCAATTTGTCATTCTACCCAAACCTATAACGTTATTGTAAGAATAGGAAAATTTTTAAGCTTATTCACTGTTGATATAGTTATTGATCCTAAACCACGTAAATTTTCTAAAAATATATAATTTTTTAAGGTAAGGTCAAGTCGGGAAAGTGCGTAAGTCGGGTAAGTGCGTTAGTCTATTGCAGTTTTCCCATTAATGCATCAGTGGACATGATTGCCTTGTCAATTCATTATTGTGACATATATCAACTATCCATAGGTAGATGGCAGCATATGGCAACCTTTTAAAGGAATAGAAGTGTAGTTTTCATTAACATTCGAAATAAACAAGTGGTTTAAATTGACACATTACTTTTAAATCTGAAATAATCGGGAAAGATTTGTCTGATAAGGTAAGTTAAAATACGAATTCTTATGTAGTAATTATGAAAGTATCTAATCATGTTTTAATTTTTTTGTTTTAATTTCATTATTAGAAAAAAATAATGAGGTACGCACTTAACCTACAAAAATGCTATGGCGGGGAAATGCGTAGTTGGCAAATTTTTGCTAGTGCGCACTTCCCCGACAATCAATAATTTATCGAAATATAATAAATACATGTAGATTTATCTCTTGCAGATCACAATGCTTTCAAATTATAAGCGAAAAACTGATAAAGGTCAAAAATACACCAAAGATCAGTTGAAACAAGCTATCGAAGAAGTCAAATCAGGAGTATATAACGCATATAGAGCCAGTAAAGTTTATAATTTTCCATTGACGACCATAATTGATCATGTTAAAGGAAGACGTGGAAAGAAATCTCACTCTTTTGGTAGATCGACAGCTCTGTCTTTACAAGATGAAAAGAAACTAGTGGACGGTCTAGGTTATATGGAAAAATACGGGTATGGATTATCAAGGAAAGAAGTTTTAGACGTAGTCGGCACATATGTAAAGGAGAAAGGATTAAAAACTCCGTTTAAAAATGGCGTTCCTTCAAAAGACTCGTTCATTGCCTTTAAAAAAAGACATAATCTTTCTTTGAAAAAACCACAAAGCGTCGAATATGCTCGGAAAAAAGTTTGTGCTCCCTTCGTTATAAAACGGTACTTTAGCATCTTAAAAACAACGATTGATGAATTGAATTTAAACGACAAGTCACATCTTATTTGGAACTTTGACAAAACGAGTTTTTGTAAGACCCCTCCAAAATTAAGGTGATTGGTGTTCGAAAATTATTTTAAAAACAGTCTTTTCAATAGAATAGGAGCAGAAAGGCCGGTATTAATTATCTACGATGGACATTCCACCCATGTTGGTATAAACCTAATTGAAATGATGAGCAACAACAACATTGTAATATTAAAACTTCCGCCACATTCCAGCCATCTCTTACAACAGCTTGATTTAAGCGTTATGAAGTCATTAAAGAGTCGTTGTGACGCTAAACTAACAAAATGGCAACGACATCATATAGGTGTCAGATTACCAAAAAAAGAATTTTCAAAAATGATTGGAGAAATATGGAATGAAACGAATGAAGATGTGATAAAAAACGGGTTTAAAAAAGGTGGAATAATGCCATTTAATGAGAAAATTATTCCGGATCAACATTATGAACCCACAGCATTACAGCGATGGAAGCAACACAATTCGGTGCAGATCACGGACAACGATAATTTACCAAAGAGTGATGTTACTCCTAATATACTGATTGAAACACAAGTTACCGAGAGAAATCATGTTCCAGCAATAGACTGTGCACCTTCATGCTCTACTGCACCTTTCTGCTCTACTGGACCTTCCTGCTCTACTGGACCTTCCTGCTCTACTGGACCTTCCTGCTCTACTGCACATATGGAAGCAGAATCACATGCAGATGTTACTTTTGAAACGTTACTCTTGGCTACTACCCAGCCGGCAGGATGTCGTCATTATGACGTAAATAACTAGTCATACTAAGATATATGACGTGAAAAGTCCAAAGAGGTCTTAGAAAAGAACGTCTTTATAATGACGTCATAAGGTGGTCAGGCACAGACGTCTTTTTAATGTACCGTATAACCAGTATGGAACAAATCCACAATTGCATCACTTTGATGGTTATGGTGAAATACAAACAAGTTTGAGTTTGAGGTATAATACTTTTTTATTTTTAGTTTACTACCTTAATGATTTCACAATTTTCGCAAACAGCAAAATTTTAACCATTGATTTTACAATTATAAGGTTATGTTATAACATGATGAAACTGATGAAACCATTATGTGAAATAGGTGAAATGCGGATTTGTGTTTCTAGCTTTCTTTTATTCATTAGTTACTTTTCAATAATTTCTTGTTTCCTGTAGCTCAGTTTTGTTGTGTGGGTTTTTTTAATTTAATAATAGGATTTTTTATGAAGAAGGTAAATATCAGTACGTTAGATTTGTAGGTTAGCTATACCAATTTTGTAAGTTTTTATTAGATTAAAACTCAATTACTTTGATTCATATATATCAGTTATATTCGTCAACGTTTTCCAAATTATGCTTAGCACGATGGCATTTATTGGACTGGAGTTTAGTTCTAATGTAGATGACGGTCTTTGTGGAGGATCAATTGGATTAGTTTGCAGTTACTGGTTAACTCCTTTACAACAGCAGATATTTTGGCCTGAAAGGCACTTTTACAAGGAGACGAATCTAATAAAGAAAACTGGTGGCTATGCGAAATAAAAACAATCCATTTTGAATGTGGTATGTACTTAAGTAATTAAAAGCAAGTAAATTACGAATTTATTGATGTCAAAATGTATAAAATAATACATATGTGATGTTTTCTTAATTTTTACCATACTTGGTAATTTCTATCACTGAATCATACTTTACCTGGTAAAACTCTCGAATGAATAAAACTATCTGTTAAATTGTAAATTGACCATTATTTTGTGTCATTTCCACTGATTCACTGTTTATTTTAAGAATTCAAGTTTATTTAACTTTATTATTATGTCTACTAGATTCTTATTTTTAATGTTGATTTTTGTAATGTATTTTATAGCAGAAATGTTTTGTAATAAATATTTTTTATAGTATTATTATTATTAATACCTACCCTATATAAAAACTCGTCAAATTATGACATGAAAAGTACGTCACTAAATGACGTCTTTGGTCTGTGACATTAGTATGTCTTTATGACGAGAGAATGACGTCATAACTGGTCATTAAACTAGTCAGTTCTAGTCATATAATGACTGGTTTCTGACGTCATTTTGACGGCAGTTTGCTAGCTGGGTATGAAAAGTCATGTTTCTCACGAAAAAGTGAAGAAAACAAGGGTCTGCCCTGGTGCTGAGGTTATTACTTCAGATGATTTCTTACGAAAACTTAAAGAAAAAGACAATGAGAAGCCAAAACAAATCACAAAGAAGAAAAGGGCTAATAAGACTATTCAGATTGAGAGTTCTGATGAAGAAGAAAATACCGACAACTGCAGTCTACACTCAACTTCGGACGAAGGGTCTATAACAGAATTTTTAATGGAACTAGAAGAACAAAGAAAGGAAGTACAATCTTTTCAGTCTGTTGTGGAAAAGGAAGTAGGAGACTGGGCAATAGTGAAGTTCTGTTCAAAAAAGTCAGTGAAACATTTTGTGGGTCGCATTACATCGTTTAATGACGGGGGAGAGGCTGTTTTTTGTTTCGTAAGAAAAGCTTTAGAACATGAGAACAAGACTACTTTTTGCTGTCCACATCAAACGGACGTTTCTGCTGTGATTGATGCAGACATAATTGTAATTTTGCCAGAACCAGTTATTGAGCGTAGAGGGGAAGTTATATTTTCAGTGGGATTTTCATCCTACAATATTCAGTAGTATTTGTACGTTGATTCACTTATGTTGTCTTTTAGTTTTTGTATGACTCAAATTTTGTTACCTTTATAAAAATTGAACGAATAAAGATATTTGATTTCTGCAACCACCTATAGTCTATACTTTATTTGAATTATACGCACTTACCCACACTGTTAAGTATACTGTTGCAATACGAAAGTTAGGGAGATGTTACGCACTTACCCTACATGAGAGCGAAAGTGCGTAATAAATAATAATGACACACATATCAAAAATGACCCACAAAAAAAATATGGCTCATTTAAATAAAACATTAATAGTTGCATACGAGTGAGCATACCTACCAATTACGATATAAAAGTTGCTATATTTACAACTTTAAAATTTACAGAAAAATTTGGGGCGAAAGTCAAATTTTACCAAAAGTAGTGCGCACTTGCCCTAGTTGACCTTATATTAATCTCCTTTCTACAATGTCAAAATTGTTTAAAAAATACCATCAATTTATTTTTCGAAAATAACATGAAACAATAGAGCAGATACGCCAGAGTTTGGTATAAAAATTATGTTTAAAATGTACTTAAGTCTTATTTGCTTGATAAAGATTTAAAAATGCAAACTTTTACTGTTGTTGTCTAATATGAAACTGTTTTTCTAGTGTTGATCCGTAACACTTGACGTTTTCTTGATCATACTGACAGCTTCTTCAGAAGATTTGAACGTGTGCGTTAAATTATTAGACGTTACGGAGAGAAAATTTATTTAAAAATCAAAAAAACTGGATAAAGTGCAAAAGAAGAAGAAAATTTTCTAAAGAAGCTGACAGTATAATTAGCAAAACATCAAGTGAAAGTTTCAGTTTTATAGGATAGAGATTTTGTTAAATATAAAGACACATTTACTAATCTCACTAGTCAACACAGACTTTTTTTTACAATTTTATAGGATTCACCATATATCTTATTTTAATTCTGAAAATGTTTTCTAAAATTGACTATTACGTCAGGTATTCAAGAACTGTCTTTCTCTATATAAAATTTTACTATGTCTATTTTTTTATATTATTAGTAAGTCAACACAAAACATAGTGATTATTATCATGCAAACAAACATAGTTAACCAGATTTAATTTGTATTCAACGAGTACTTTTTTTGTGCGTTTAATAAAAATTACAATTACAATAGCAGTTGATTTTTAAGATTTTTGCAATTATAACATTTAAGCCGGGTTCTGTCTATTTAAATAAGTAGAGACTGTTGATTTTAACTATGCTAGAAATGTTGTAAGGTCTGTACTTTAAAAATGTTTTGATGTCTTGATTATTCTTTTTTTTAATAAACCTATGGTAGCACAAAGCTGAGAACAAAATAACTCTGCATTGTAAAGGTATTAATAAACAAGTAAATAAAAAATGTTTAATAATTGACTTAAATGTAATTTAGTTTAAACTTCTGTAAATATTTTTAATTGCTTAAGAACCTTTATAAAAAAAAGTTCTCTGGGATTTTTCTACAAATTTCTTGTAGACAAACTCTTTTGTAACTGTCTTGATACAACTAAATCAGTGTTACTGATAAGTATAACTTAAAAATATTAGCACTTTAATCATAAACATCAGTACTACTTAAACTGTCTAATTTTAACTAAAGCAAAAAAAGACTAATCGTGTGTTAAAAATGTTACGCTTATTAAAAGATGACGGTGCAGAAGAGTAAACCTAAACAAATGTAGTGTAAAATGTTAGTTATGTTGGCGCGTAATTCAAAATGTTAGTTATCTTGGCGCATAGATTTGGGGTTACGGCAAGTTCTAATGTAATTTAGTACTATCATATAGTATGTTTGATGCTTTTTGATATTTCTTCTAGCTAGCGGTAACTTAATCGTCCAAGTTTTTATTAGAAACAACAAGCGGACTTGTTTTGACTTTAATTTAATCTTTCTTAAAGTTTGCATGATATGCCTAAAATAGATTAAGATGTATACAATACATAGTTTAAATTACAATACTGTTACACGAAATGGTTGAGAAAGTACAACTTCCTGCTATATTTTCAAGAATAAGAAGAACTCAAATGTTGCGCCGAATAAAAAACAATAATACACCGTTGGTAAAGTAATTACTTTCCCCACTGCTTGCCACCAATAAAATAATCCAATTTGCTTTGTCGATATTTATGTGCAGTTGGCATAGATAATGTAAAGAAATAGTTATTTACATAAAAATTTAAAAAAACACACATTACTCAAAAAGAGCTAAATTAAAATACTAGACACTTTGTGCCGAGTATTTGAAAGCTTCGAGTCAAATAAGAGATTAAGAGATTATAATTCAATTTTTCTGCGCGTTAATAAGCAGGAAATTGTTTTCAATACGACTTCTGAAAAAGTAATTAACTACATTTTTTCAAAATAAAACAGTAGAAATGATTTGTGGTAAAAGTTACTTTTTCTGGTTCAACGGTTTAAAACACTTGGCAAACGATCTCGTGTTTCAAACTACCGCTTCACCAGAAAAACCACAACTTTTCTTACTCTACAAGTAATATATTATTAACAATCTTCTTTTTCTGAAGGGCTATAAAATGTAGGTCTTCTCAATAATAAGTGGATTCATTTACGATTTTGAATTTTTTTCTAGAAAAGCAGAGAATTGTAATTCTAACCTAAGACCTGCAAGGAACGTAATTGTGCGACTGAGCAAGTCTATACCAGACAACCAAAATTATAAGCTGTACTAAAATTCAAAACTTATGATCAAAATAAAACAAAAGTCAAAAATAAAAGGGCGCACTGTTTTGATTTAATTTGAAGGCTTGACGTCGATATTATTATTACCAAAAAAAAGTAAAACTGTGACACAATTCGTCTTTGAAATAATGTGTAAGTGTCGTTAATTAAAAGTTCTAATAATGGTGCAAAAAAATGTTTGAATTCACAGCTTTTAAACACTCAAGTAAGCGAAACGTAAAACCATAATTGATTTTGTATTGTCATAAATATCTTAAAGTTTTGTAGCTACAGTAAGTGAGTTTTTGGTTCGTTATAAAGCCCTCTAAAAAATGCTGAAAAATTTGAGCTTGCAATGGTCGGTAGACTTTTAACCGCCGAAGGCAAAGTGGAATAATACGGCATAAATCGGCACTTAAGACAATAAATTCCATAAAACTTTAATTATACTCAGGTCCAAATGCATTGTCGAAACGATTACACATACAAATTAAGAAAAATTCGATTCACTCAAAACTTCATTGAACCCATAATAAGCCTACGAACACCACTCCCTACAAATTAAAGGGTGAAACTTCCCCCGTAACTAAATCCCCAACAACAGTTAGCTCTGAAGTCTTTTATTATGAGAAATTTTAACTTCTGAAAACAAAAATGAACTCTTTTATCATATCTGTACTCTTCCAACGCTACGAACGAAAATCTTCGTAAAACAAAGAACAACACTAAAACAATGACGTACAAAAAAGATGCAAAACAAATCAATTAACATGCAAAAGCGCAGCTCACGGCAAAAAGTGCAACGTTAACAAAACAAAAATATCTAAAAACATTATTTATTTATAATTAATTGCCATCATTTGATTAAATTTGAAACGCAATATTAAAAATGACTATCAGAAGAAATAAATTATAAGGTGGACTCAAAATGTAATATTATAAAATCAACCTAACTGATTTAAGTGCATAAGCACTAAATATGTACCAAATAAATTATAATTTACACTTAAGATGAATTTAAAAACGTGAAATAACTTCAATAGCTTAATGCAGAATTACTTAATTAGTCTTAAAAGAAACGAAGCGAATACAACAAACTCAAATACCTGCCCACAAAAGAAACTGCACAAAATCAAATGACGGTTACATACTTTAGTGGTATTCCTCTTCTTTCATATTTGAAAAAACGAAACATCCATTCCGTGGCTACTCTTATGTCTAATCGCTTCCAAAATTTTATACATCTATCTGAAAAAGAAATGCAAACTAGCGGATGTGGCACAACTATGCAGGAGATCACAGGTTATAAAGATGCTAAAGTAAACGTTATTTAGTGGTTTGACAATAAAATTGTACTGTTAAGGCCTGATTTTGCAGGTTTACAGCCGTTTCATAAAATATAAAGATTTTTCAAATCGGAAAACGTCATAAAAAATACTTTGTTCTCATATTCTAAAAGTTTTTAACATACACATGGGCGTGGATTTGCTAGACTCTTTGATAGAACTGTATCTTATTCATATTCGTAGTAAAAAATGGTATCTCAGAATATTTTTTTATGTCATCGATTTGATAGTATGCTACTTTTCGTTACTAATGAAAAGAATTTCTAATCAAGTAAGTGATTTCTGCAATTAAGTCTGTTGAATTTCAAAACGAAAATTGCGGTTGCATTGTGTGACAAAAAACGTTACTCAAAAAAACAAGAAAGACCTTTATCAACTGTTCCGAAACCACCTAATAAAAAGAATCGGAGGGACCAATTCCTTGTTATAAAATTAAAACCACAAGGGCACAACACCACGGACACACAACGCTGCAAACATCTAAATTGGAAAGAAGAAGTTCCATATGTGTAAAAAGTGCAAAGTTCATCTGTGTTTGTAGTACCAAAAAACTGTTTTTGAGATTTCCATCTGTAAAGAAAAATGTTCTGCTACAAAATCTTTTTTTACCATATTACCACTTTTTCAATAATATCCGTTATTTCGTTACTTTCTTGGAATAAAAAAAAAATTAAATTTATCTTTTAGCACATATTACACAATAAAACAATATGGAAACATGCATTCGTTTATGCAAAAATAATCATTAAACAAAAACAGATGTTTTTTTAAGTATTTTTTGGATGTTAACCGAAATGACAACAAAAGAATTACTTTTTTCTAAAAAATTGTGTGATAAAGGATTAAATGAAATAAACCAGATTGTCTTCAACACTTTACAGATACTACTAAAAAAAACTGGTGTGGTTACCATATGACTTTCTTATAAGAAATGATAAAGGAATAATAAATCCATTATGACTTTATTAAAAACAATTAACAGGTTTAATTATGTCTCTTTACTGATAAAAATTAATCGTCGTTAATTAAAAATAATAATATAATTAAAAAAAACATAATCCGCATTGGGTTTTGAACCTTTGTACGTTGCGGCGATATTACCGCAGTCGTGCGATTGATGTCACTACACCGATGTGACATACTTATATCTTCTTTACATCCATATTTTAAACTAAGTTTTTTACCACGCGATACTTTTTTGAAAATATTTCTGGTATTTGTGATTAAATTTTGAAAATTATTACGCAAAACGTTCTCTGGTACACATTGTCATATGTTCTGATACTGGAGATATTTTACAAACACTTTAGACACATATAAATCAAAATTTTCAAATTCTCTATGTTAATCTGTATGTTTCAAAATTTCCGCGACACGCGGTATAAACAAGTCAAAAAAATATAAAATAACATTGTTATTTTTTAACGTATCTTGCTTTGCTTTCAAGATAAAAAAAAATCGTCGTAGGCAGGATTCGAACTTAGGTTGTTAATGTTAGAAAAATTTTTTATTTGAGTAAATTGTTAGGTAGAATTAACTCTATAAGAAACTGTAAAAATAATTCGAATAATTTGCATACTTACAAAATTGTATAAGATAAACTGTTAAAAATGGCGGATACACCCACTTCCGGTTTCTTTATTAGACCCATCTTTTGATACCACCGAGAAAATATGAAAAGCCAACTCCGTGCCAATTTTTACGTTACTAAGACTGTTAGTTTGAGAGTTATCGTGGGTACCTCGTTATACACAAACACACACACACGTACACACGCACAGACACACACACACACATACACACACACACACACACACACACACACACACACACACACACACACACACACACACACACACACACACACACACACACACACACACACACACACACACACACACACACACACACACACACACACACACACACACACACACACACACACACACACACACACACACACACACAAACATGCACACAAACACTTCAATTTTTTTTGTTAAAAGTGCATTTTTCTGATTCAAGAGACCATGAAACGTAAAATTATGCAAAAAAATTTTAAACAAAAAAAATTGCCATTGCTATACTTTCTTTATAAGAAAATAAAAATTAGGCTGATATCTTCTACCGTTTTGGCACAAGACACCGAGGGAATAGTCGTAACTGACTTTGTATGAGTGATGTTTGTACTAGTCCATATAATAATTATTTATAGATCAAAACTTAATCATTTTACATACCACACCTTGTTCAATGACAGCAACACGAAAGCTAAGTTACTACAACGCAGTAATTTTGTAACTCTATTATGCATTACTTTATCTAATTTGATTAAATGTATTATTTTACTAAATGCTATGTTAATTAATTTTTATGACATTTTCCTAAACTGCATTAAGCATAAATGTAAACATTTTATTTAATAATTGGAATAAAAATGAAAAACCAGACTGATTGATTACATAAAAAAAACTTGTAGAAAACGTAAACAAATTATATCTAAGTTTAAAAAAAGTATTGTGGTAAATAAGTATGTTACTATGTAATTTGTATGTATGCATGTAGTTTTTGTTACTCTTTTTTTAAAAAGTACCAACAATGTAAAAACTATAATTTTGAAATAAAATTATAATTTAAATTAAGATTATATTAGCCATTGTTTTTATTAAATAACACTAAAATGATAAAAAAAAGTAAACTGCAATATTTCATTTTTTGAAATAGAAATTTTTTACTTTATACACGCAGGTGCGATTCTAAAAAGATAATGCTATACAGCACTTCTATTTCACATCAATGTCACGTATAAAAATAGATAGAATCATTAGGAATTAGAAAAACTGCCACTGTTTAATATTTGTCAGTGATTTAACCTGCTCATTTATTTAATGGTTTTGTTTTTTATAGTAACACTGAAAAAGTTATAACTAAACTTGATTTTTATTAACATTAGTACACGATCGACGTTTATTCGCTTTCATTGCAGTTATTTAAAGAATAAAAAATAATTTTTAAATGTAATTTAAAATAAATAATTTAATGTCATTTAAAATAGTATGATTATGAGAATCAACAGTATGTTAAAAATTATTTTATTTAGTTCTATAGTAGTAAACCGTGCGTTAGTCCTATAAAAATTTAATTAAAAAAATAATCCTTAATTATATATTGTTATATTTTGGTAGTAATCTTTTAATAACTTCAATATTTTACAGAAAAAAGGTAACTTTATTTAAATCGTTAAACGCAGTCTCAGGTGCAACGTTACATAAGTGGTAATATATGACACTGCTTCTTCACAAAAACGTCTCTCTTAAGAACGGTTAAAATGTTTAGGGTTCAGAAAAAAGATATTGTGTAATATTACGCTGTTAGATAAAACTGCAATTTTTTGTAGATTTTTTTTTATATGCTTTTTATAACTTTTATTGCGCTTTTATAGAATACTAAAAGGTATTTTATATTAACATTTTAAAATATTATTTATTAGGATTTATTTAGATAATAATAATATTTAATAAACGTCTACATAAAAATGAATTTTAGTATGATGCTTAAACAAACATTTTTGTAATAGAAATATAGATAAAAAAAATTTTTACGTAATGTAAAACTAATTTAAGTTTTAATGTTAAAAGTTTTAGAATATATATGGTCATTAATTATGTAATATAAACTACTATTATTAATTAACTAAATTTGTTAGATACCACACTTAAGAGTTTTTGTGTAATTTGTATCTAAATAGGATATTAATTTTTTACTGGACTTATGCTATCGTACCTCTGTAGCGTTGTAGACCGCCTATGCAGCGAATCCTAAAACAAAAAACAATAATAGATTATTATAAAATTTGTATTTTCAAATAAAAATATATTGTTACTGGCAACTGCTGTAAAAGAAACCTTAATTAAACGTTTAAGTTAATGAGCACAAATAGCTTTTTAGATCAATAAGGACAGTTGTACTTTTTGCTTAGCTGGAATTACTATTTGTAATTCATCAGACGCCTGTTCTCTAACAAGAACTGTCGCTGTGCTAAATTGCTTTACCTATCTAGTAATTCTATTAGGATTTCTGCATGGTGCCGTTTTTATTATATGTCATTGTCCTTACTATTACGATTTTTATAACCTATTTTATTTATTTTTTCAAAACATTGAATTTTAAAATAATTTTTTTATTAAAGTTACATACATTTGAGAGAAGTTTTATTTCTTAGATTACAAACACAATTTCATAACATGTATGTATGTATTGAATTAATTTCTAACGTAATTTTAATTTTGTGTTTTGAAGTTATAAATTAAACGTATTAGTAATGTATTTGCTCTCGTTTATGTAAGAGTATATACAAATTTTTAATTAAAATTGGAAAATTATATGTTCGTAATAACAAAAAATTAATTAAAACGAATACGTTTAAATAAAATTTTATATTTTTATTTGTAAGACTACCAAAAATTAAATTAATTAAATTGTAGTTTTTTTTTGTTCTTTTGTAAAATTTTTTAATAAATGAATTCATTTTTCCTAAAATAATTCACTAAGTTAGTAAAATGGTATATTACAAGTGTAGAAAAATGCTTCGATATTTTTTATTAATAGCTAGTAAATTCTATTTTAGCTCTGATGTAACAAAAATTTGTAAAAAAACTAGTAACCAACTGATATGTAACAATACATATGTCATAGTTACATTTCTATAAGATTTTGGTGCATTTCAGTTTTTATCGATACCTGCTGTTTAATTTATTTTCAACTGTTTATATTTTTATTGATTATTATGAACCTAACTAATTTTTACTAAACTAAAAAGAACATTTACAAGTAATTTATATACTACTGTAACCGTATACCGTCCGCGGATAAGATTATTATTATTGATAATAATCTTTCATTTGGTAAGAATAAAATACAATTTTTCTTATCTAAAAAACAAAGTATCGCTAAAAACCGTTTTTTAACTTTGCCCTTATTTTAATCAAATTAGATTAGAAAAAAAATTTTGTGGAAACATGAAGATTAATTCAAAACATAAAGTCGATGTTCTAAAATTAACTATTGTGTTTATTTAACAAACTAATCTGTAAATTATTTTTAAACATTTCACTGTTGTACATTTTTTATATATTAATCTGCAGTTATTTAAAATTTTACATGATTTATAATAAAATCTGCATTGATAATTACAAGTTCTGTGTGGAGATGTACATCCCAAGTAGCAAAAATCAGTTACAAAACGGTTGTAAAACTCTCTTCCAACTATGGTTTCAGTAAGGTATCTAGTTACAGAATAGTTGCTGAGTCTTTTCTGATACGTTGTCAATACCGGATTTGGTCAGTTGCAAGGCAACTGCAGTAATATTATAACCGTTTTACAACGTGTCTGAAACCGTTGCAATTACTACTTTGTAACTGTTTTGCAGCGTTGCTTTAACGGTTTTTTACAAATCATGTTTACCTATTCTGAATCGTTTCTGTAATGGTTTATCATCACGGTTTTGTAATTGATTTGTAAAATTGTAGTTACAGTTTACAGCAGCTGCTATGTAACTTATGCTTATGCTTATTACCATTATTTGAAACTACTTTATAACCGCTTTGTTAAGCAACTTATTCAAGATTTTAGTTACTAACTGCATCATAAAGATTAAAACAAAAGTAGAGATAAAAATATATTAATAAAAAGATACAGATATATAAAAAATTATAATAAATGTAATTATTTAAATTTATAGTTTCTTATAGAACTAAATTCAAACAAAAAAAAATATAATAAAAGAGTTTTTACATCTGTTGCAAGTAAGTACCAGTAAACAGGTTTTTACAGCAAATTTTCAAGAAAAGCGGATTATGTCTATTATTCATAAATTTTGTAAATAGTAAATGCATAAATTTTGTTAAGAGAAAAATGTCTTTGTGTTAAAGACCATGGCGGATTAAGATATTCCTCACATGTTATAGTTTAATGCGTCTACGTAATTCTTAGTTAAATATTTGTATTAGGCTGCAAATGTACATGTGCAATTATAATCGGTTCAATGATCATAATCTCGACTGGTTTTTTAAAGGTTATAGGTGTTCGCAATGGCGATCTAATTTACATGTTCTGATCACTATGTGTAATATTGTAATGTCCTTGCAATCAAATTCTATTTTATCCTAGAAGAAAATAAAATCAATTTAAAATTTGCTTACTTATAATTGGCAACGAATTCTTCAACGTTGATTAAATTAGAAACAGTAGTTTAAATGCACGATTAAAATTATAGTAATATAATATACCAATAATTGTACTTACGTAGTTTTGAATTAGAAACACTTTCGGTACTGTTTATTGGATAATGATAATGGACTATGTGTCTTATAAAAATCTCGTAAAATGCACTTCTTCTGTTGCTGTTTGAACGTATAGATTAACACTGTAGTGTAGTTTTAGAAATTCACACTTGTAACCATAGTTTCAAGACTGTTACAGTCGAAACCGAAATAAAGGTTTTAATGTCACTAAAATGACTATGTAGTTCCATAAGGGTTTAAGAAAAACTTACTCATAACCATAGTTGTAAAATGGTTATTTCTGTAATAGATCTGAAACCTCAGTAAATTACGAAAGTTGCTGCTACGTTGCTGCAACGGTTTATTTACCATGGTGCTAATGTTACTAATTTGCAACTGGTTACAACGTAACCACGGTTACAAAATGTTGCTTGGACAGTAATCTTCAGATTTCTGTTACAAACTGTATGTTTTTAGTTAAGTAATACAAACAGATATGTAAGAGTACTATTCATTTACAATACAATATTAATTTTACATGGTTATATGTACTGGTTGACTGTTGACATGATTTTCCGTGTATGTGCTTGAAACGAGATATTTTGATCTAACAACAGCCAAACTTTTCACATGGTCACTTAATATTATTTTACTACCATTTATAATTATTTTTTTATTCATTAGTGACACTACCCAACTACGAACTGCTGTGGTGTCAATGCATATTGCTTTTGTTTTAGATTTGATTAGCAGTAATCCATTATCTCCAGACCACTGCCAAAATTTTTTTAAATTATCATTATTTTATAGCAAAATTTATTAAGTGTGAATGTTTAATTGTGTGTCATCTGTGTGTAAGTGTAGACGTATATCTAGAGTAATACTGTACATCAAGTCGGATGGAAAAAGCGTAAAAAGTAAAGGTTCTAATATGCTCCCTTGTGGTACACCTTGTCGAACATGAAACTAATCTGATATTTGCTAATTTCGTTTTACATGTTGCCTTCTACAGTATAGATATTTTTAAACCATGATAATACATAATTGCTTCAGTTATAATACTTGAGTTTAGCAAGCAATTTGTAATTTATAGCATCAAACGCCTTACTGTAGTCTAAAAGTAGGAACAATGTTACTTTACAATTATCGATAGCTAGAACAATATCATTTGTAATTTTAGACATAGCTGTTGTTGTACTATAGTTTTTTCTAAACCATGACTGTACAGATGGTTAGATTTTATATTTATTTTTCATATTATTTATAATCATTTAACGCACTTATCTACTTAACACCGGCACGTCCCTTTTTAACCTTTACGTTTTACTTATTTATTTAGACCGTCTATTTTTTTATAAAATTTTTGACTACACTAAATTCCAACTTCCTTTGAATACCTGTTATATTTTCACTTTATATGGAACTATTAAGTCTGTTTTTTAACTAGAAGGAGCGTTTTAAACATTTCCCAGTAATTTCTAGACTTATGATTGGCTAACGCTGACCCTGATTTACACACACAAAATTGCAATAATTTGGTAAACATAATCTACGTAAATATTGATGTTGTTTGACAGGAGTTTGACATTTTTTTATATTGAACGCTTTAAACCTTTCTAGTGATATATTTAACCGAATACAGAGTGCTTATAAGTATATGGATGCTCCATTACTCCAAATACAGTTTTAAACGTGTCAGCCCCAAGAAAACGTAAGCGTTTGAATTTGGGTCACCTATCTCTACCCGAAAAACAGTGCATATTAAGTATGTACTAACAAATTTTAATTGATGCTCCAAAAATGAAAATTTCAGCAGTACACAAAAATAAGTGAAACGTTAGGTAAGAAATTTTACAATTTAATTCTGGTATCAAATTAACGGCCATTTTTTAAGGTCTCACAAAATCAAGTATCTATAGTGCAATAAAAGAGTATTGACAAAAAGGAAAATTTTCTTCTTTAAAACAAAGTGGAGGCCGCCCCCATCAATAATTAAAACATTCGGAAAATCTACTAAAATTCGAGTACGGCAGATAGTACATAGTTTTTTTCATAAGAATGAAACTCATACTTTGAACAAAATGAAATACATAATTAGTCAAATTTGCCAAAATTAATGAAGCAGATAAATTTCAAGTGAGTTTATAATACTTAAATCCAAAGCATGGTGACTAAAACTTCTTCAATAATAGGTATATGGCAGGTAACTAACGCATTTAATTGAACCTGACGATGTAGTTTGTTGGTGAAGAAAATATATAAAAACTGTTAAACAATATAGAGAGAAGATAGAACGAGCCATTTATTATATATATCATAATATGGTTTAAAAAAAGGTCACGCAAAAGAAAAAATATGGGTGTACAGAATCAAAAACAAAAATTTATTAAAGGTTTATCTACAGTAGTAGGTTTTGTTGACAATGAATTGTTGCTTTTTGAAGGCAAAAAGACTGCAGATTGTCATGAAGAAATAAATGCTATAGTTTTTGAAGAATAGTTTGCCGAAGTTCTGAATAAATTACCAGAGAATTGTTATGAATAATGCATTGTACCATAGCCGTAAACTCGAACAAGTTCCAACATCATCGCTAAAAAATAAAAACATGCAAAAGTAGTTACAATCAAAGAATATAGACTTCTCAGAAGATATAGTTAGATCAGAACTTCTACATCTAATCCGTTTACACAAACCACAGTTCGATTTGTATGTAACAGATGGTAAAGACAAAGAATATCATTGTGAGTTGAACCTATTAGAATTGATATAAGCAAAAATAAAAAATGAAACTACATTCAAAACTGCACCTTTAAATTAAAGATGTAAAGCAACTATTTCTACAAGCCGTTCAAAATGTTATACCTACTAACCGGAGAAATTGCACTGATCATGTTATTAAGGAAGAAGAAAAAATGCTTAATTTGGATGACATAATAGATCTTATAATCTAACAGTTGGATCTAACCATTAATTATTTTCCTTGGCGAGAGCAATTTATCTGAGAGTTTAGATTAATAGTTAACTTAAGTTTATTATTGTTTTAAATTTAGTAATTTGGAATCATAATGTACAAGACATTCCTAAATAGTATATAATTTCTTACCAAACAAAATAATTTAAAATTTTGAGTTATTTTATGCCAATAAATCTTATTGTTCACATTTTTTTCTAACTAAGTAATCTTTTATTTACTTCTCAGTTTGTATTTTATGGAAATATCCTATATTTCTCAGAAAGATCTTACTCCTAGCTAAAAAACAGGTAATAGAACATTTTATTTGCTTTGAAAATCGCCTCGTAGGTTCCAAATATATTGGAAACGTCCTTATATTAAATATAACACTTTTAAATCATAGTAATTTCTTTGATAACAGTCATAACTTGCAACATCTTTATTTCTGATATTTATTTGGTGGTATGTCTAGTAAAAAAAGTAACCGCAAATCGAATTTTTAACGTAACTATGTAATTATTTATATAAATTTGTTATAAACTATATATAAACTATAAACAAAACATAGTTTTTCTATAAAATCGTTTGTTTCAGAGTATAAACATAAAAATAATATAAATTGTAATTGAGATATATAAAAATTTTGATTATTTTTTAAATTATAACATTTTAAGCTTTTGCGGTTGTTACGTTTATGATTATAAGCGACTTTCGGCTTAGATCCCGTCGTAGTTAAACACCCAGACTTAGGCTTGGTCCTAGTTTCTCCTTGCGAGCCAAAATAAGAAGTAGAGCTTGGCCTTTGCCGTATTGTCGTTTGTGAACCCAAACAAACTGACGTTTCGCAAGACATTGCAGCTTGCATCTTTAGATTGATAAATGTTACTGAAGAAAAAAGTGTAAGTGACGATAATTATATCAATAGCAATTAGTGTCTTTTCCAAGAAGGTTGAACTTTGTCTTAGAGGATATAATACTGGTAGCCAAGATTTGCTGATTTTTAAACCATTTTTTCGGTTCATATTACATGGATGTTTTTCTATTTCCACAGCTTCGCGGATTAGTCTGAAAAAGTAGAATGGAGTTTCTAGCCAACACTTTAGTTTGGTCAAAAGTTAGCGTTTGTCTTTGGTTCTACACGCGTTTTGCTACTGCTGATTTAGTAACTTTGCGGTATTTGCAGTCAGCCATATGTTCTTTTACTCTAACTTCAATAGAGCGATCCGTCTGTCCTATATAACTTCATCCACAGGAACAAGAAATTTTTTAAACTCTGGCATGTTTTAGAGCCCCTTGTTTGTCTTTAGCAGATGTAAATCAAGTGTTCAGAGTATCCTTCGTCGTAAAGACAGTTTTGATATCATGTTTCTTTAGCACCCTGCTTATTTTGTCTGTCGAACCCATACAATATGGTAAATAGGCGGTGCTAGTAGGAGGTGGTCTTCTTTGACGTTTGGATTTATTGCTTTTTTCCATGCGTTTTGGATCTTTTTGAACCCGAATCCATTTTGTTGTAGGGACTCCAACAGTGTTTCCTTTTCCTTGTGTAGATTTTCATTATCTGACTCACGTATAGCTTTTTTGGCTAAAGTATGCAAAACAGTATTCTTCTGTACTGGATGTTAGTGAGATTCGGCGTTTAAGTATCTATTAGTGTACGTTTTCTTTCTATAAACGGAATGCCCCAATTTTCCGTTATTTTTCCTTATCACTAGTACATCAAGAAAGGCTAGACTATTGTTATGTTCTAACTCCATAGTACATTTAATGCTGTTATGTGCAGAGTTTAGATGTTGTAAGAACTGATTTAGTTTATGTTTGCCATGAGGCCATACAACAAACGTATCATCAACATATCTGAACCAAATTTTTGGTTTTAACTTAACATTTTTCATAGTTTCAGTTTCAAAATATTCCATGTAAATATTGGCTATAACTGGAAAGAGCGGTGAACTCATGGACGTTCCTTCTACTTGTTTAAACAAGTTGTCGTTATAACTAAAATAACTGTTTTTAAGGCAGAGTTATGAAATGAGCAGAACTTCTTCAGTAATTTTTTTCTCGAGCAAAAACTACACTTCGTCGATCGGGACTTTAGTAAAAAGAAATACCACGTCAAAGCGAATTAGGATAACTTTTATTGTAATACTCACGTTATTAATTTTCTCTACAAAGTCTGTAGAATCTTTAATGTGAGTTTCTGTATTTTTGGTCAACGGCAAGAGTTTTGCAGCTAGATAACGTGCTAACGATTGGGTTGGTGAATTGATAGTGCTCACTATTGGACGAAGAGGAACTCCTTCTTTGTGTATCTTAGGAAGACCGTAGATTCGTGGCATAACTGGATGTTTGACAATCAAAGTTTGTTTCTTTTTAATATCTATAGTAATGAAGTTTTTGATGGCGGAGTTTACTTTAGTGTTTAAAGTAAAGTAAAGTAAAGTTTAAAGGGTTTTTCTGTAGACGTATGAAGCAATTTTCCGAGAGTAAGTTTGTCATTTTGTTGTAATCTTGTATGTTCATAACGACTGTAACGTTTCCTTTATCTGCTCTCAATACTAAAATGTCCTTATTTTTACGTAACACCTTAGCTGCTTCTCTCTCATGTCTGTTAATATTAGAACGTGGCGGTTTTTCTTTTCTTACAATGTTGCAAACATCTTGTCGAATAGTAGTAGAGATTTTCCTAGGCAGAGTGCGTATTGCAGCTTTTACTCTACATACTATATCTTCTATCGGAGTTGTCTTAGGAGTAACGGCGTAGTTAAAACGCTTCTTCAACAAGGATGTGGTCTGTGCATCCAAAAGCGTGTCTGTTAGGTTGACAATTACGTTATGGTCGTCTAACGTTTTCTTAGGCTGTGAAGGATGTAATCGCTTGAATTTCTTAGTTTGCTTCATTTGTAATTGTTTGTAAATCTTGTTTGCTTGTATCGTAGTGATAGCATCTATTTTTACCCATATCAAGTGTTCTAATTTCTTAGACAAAGTTAAATGTAGTTTGTGTAACTGTTTGCTGACAGAATCCAGTACTTTGCGTTTATTGTGAATTTCCGAACGTAACAGTTTGAAGCCAGCTTAGCGAAAACAACGCGGTCTTAGCCGAAACTCACTTATAATCATAAATTATTTTTTAAACTTGAAGAAAAGTGGTAAATTGTTTTAACGTAGAAAAGAGCAAAAGAAACGCTACTACACGTCGTAGCAGTTTACACGTAAGTAGTATAGTGATGTTGGTTCTGGCTCAAATTTTTGCGCGTTTATTTAGAAATTTGAATTTCGTGTAAGTTCGGTTGAGATCGTATTTTCTTCGACTGTTCGAAAGTTCGGGTTCGGGTAAACTCGAGTTCTGGAAGGGGTGAGGGGGTAGCAACCACATTTCCCGCGCATTTTAAGATATTTGAATGTCGTACAGGTTCGGGTGCTTTAAATTTCTATCATTTGAATATCATGCATATTAATACATATTCAAATTAAAGTAAGTTAAATAAGTAGAAATACAACTATCATCAACGAAAAAGGACTAACTTGTTTATCCTAAAGTATAAAGAATAGTTCCTATCAAAAATTTTTTTTTACATATCGGATTATAAAGAATTATTTATCTATATACATATTTAGTAGTAGCAGACAATTAATTTTTGAATGTAAATTTAGAATGATCAATGAATATTTCAGATAATGATGCCATATTTATAACCTATAATGATCAATGTTATTATTTTATTATTGAATACACTGTTTCCAACTTAAGATTACCAAATTTATAATTGATTTTGATAGCTAACATTGATACTCTTATCATATATAGAGTATTTTATACATTTTAAATTAATACATCATTAAATTAAAGTAACTTAGGATTATACATCGAATTACATATTTCTTTACTATTACAGGTTAAAAACCTTTAATGATTAAATTTTTATTTAGTATTAAATACGCTGCCAACAACTTAAGAAATTTACTAAGTTCATAAGGTCCATCCGGTAAATTTGATTAAAATAATAACTGAAATCAATACAAAACGATGCATATTAAAATTACAATTAAAATTTATAACACTTTTTAATAAAAACTTGAACGTTAAAGTGTTTTCTCAGCATATAATGTTATATATTAGACACGAGTCGTTGACACTCATAATTTTTTGATTTGCATTATTCAGCTTTTTTAATAAATGTACATAACATACTCTTAACATTAAAAATTATACTGCAGCTAAAATTAGTTGGTCTTTGTTAGTTCACAAAACGACTGTTTTAAAATCTTAAGCTTAAAAGCCAAAATTCGCTTATAATTCTTCGGAATTAATTTACTTTTTATTATTTTGACAACATGTACAAACGCAAATGTAATTATTTCTTAATACTTTATAAGTTCCAGAGGAAAGATTTATGTTCAACATTTTACATTTAAATTGTAATGTAACATGTTTGTACTTGTGTGTAAAGACAATTTTCTAATAGAAATTTTTTTAGTTTCATTTTTTTATTTAAAATAGCTAATTTTACAAATACAATGGTTTTTATAAAACGTTTAACAATCAGATCTCTACGGTTTACAAACACATCGCATTTGGAAAAGCTATGTTGATAACAAGATTGCACATTACTCACAAACTGTTTGCATTTTATAAACCGGACAAACAGAGACATTTAGTGTAGAAATGTATGTAAATTTAGCTCTATAAAAAACGTTTTTAAATGTTATAGTTTGTGTAGTTTAATTTAAACTTGTTATACAAACTAAAAATTATTTACTTTAACAAACGTAATAATTCCAATAGTTTTAATTAAATAGAGTTAATGCTGGTGTTTGAAATGGTGTTAATCAACGTGCACATGAAGAGCAAAAAAATTACTAATCAGAACGGGGGTTCAAATTTTTCAAGTAAGGTTTTGTATTGCGATTGCAAAAGTCGATAAAGTGTTTACAAATAATTAAGGTTTACAGGTTAGTACACGTATGATGTTGTAGAAACATGTGGGCCAAAACGTAGTGGAACGGCTATCAAATTAAGAAAAAATTACAAAAGAATTCTAATAAAACGAAAGTAACTATCTTACCCTGTGACGACTAAATTAGTTTACAAGCGTAATGAAATTATAATTTGATTTCCATTATTGAGGATGTCATTCGAAATTTTTTTTAAGCGGCACAAGCCATTTTATGCAGTTGACAGCTTAACGATTTTGTCGTAAAATGACAGTCACAAGAAAAGATCGGCAGAGGGCGTCAAAACCGGAATCTAATTTTAATTCAATATACAGGGTATTACGTTAGAAAAATTTTGCACGTGACAATAAGTAATTAAATATAAAAAGGAGAATACCTATTATGTGTTCCCAATAAGCGATTAGCTAATTGCATATCCAAAATATCTCCTTAAAATTCCTGAAAATTAAACGGATAAGTATACAATTGTGCTATCACCAATAAATTGCTAAAATTTAGTTCCATGATTACTAAACAAAGTGCGCAAGGCATTCAAAATTGATTTAAGTTATATTTAACAGGTGTGCTACCAATTTCTCGTAATTATTTGTTACGGCAAAAGATATAGAAACGTTGAATTCAATTTTTCCATTTCACAAAAGTGCGATGCTATTATGTTTAACATTTAATTAGTACGATTTAGTTTCTGCATCCGTATATGCCTTACTTATCAAGATTTGCTAAAGTAACAACAACGTGTGGGCGACCAAACTTGCTGATAATAAAAAAAAATACATTTGGTCGTAAAATAGCAAATAATTTTGACTCCAGCAATTCTATGATATGTACAATATCAAAAGCCTAATTGATTTACTCAAAAAGGAATGTTCCACTATTATTTAATGTGAATATTACTCAGCACTGCATTAACACATGTGCTATTTGTTAATGGTCACTAAAACGGAAATTAAATGAGCGAAAACCCATGTCGTAGACGTATATTGACAATGGGCGAAATTTGTACAGCGCGAGAAACTATACTAAGGTTTTTTAAACATAACAAGTTTAGTTAACTTTATTTTAATAATTTGTTTTTTTGTTGAGTAAACAATAAAACTTTTAGTTTGTTTCAATAAAATTTATTTATATTTCAATTTAAGATGTTTTATTGTAGGTTTAATTTGACAAACACGCAGTCTAAAGTATATCTTTCTAATCAGTTTTGGCAATTTTTTGCAATTTTAGATATAATGTACTTATTGATAATATTTTAAATTAACACTTTTTTAAATTGTTTTATTTTTATTAAAGCAGAATAAAAATTGTTTTCTAGTGTTTCCTCCTTTTTTAAAAAATTGTAGCTCAGTTTTTATATTGTCAACGACTTAAGAGGCTAATATAAGATTTTATACCTTTTTTTATCAAATGTTGCTTATTTAACTATCAATAACCAAAGTAAAGTGTATAAAAATTAGTTTTAATACAAATATAAACTATAGTTTAAATGTTAAAAACGTAACTGTTTTTTTAGACTTTTAAGAAAGTTAAGTTATATAAGAACGTTTTATTTTGAAAAAATACAATTTTTTACTTACTGATATTAATCTGATATTTTTAGCTTATGTTTGCTTTGTGTTATTTATTTTACTTTCAATGGATTAGGATATATAACGGTTGAAAGCGCGTATTTACTCAGCGATCTTTCTGTTTTCGGTCAATTAACATTTTGCCTTCAATAATAGCATACGATGTAAAAACATTTTTGTGTATTTTGTTCGTGCATAATTTCTTATTATATGTAACAGTTATTAAACAAATAAAAATATTATTTTAACGTACAATTAACATACGTTACATTTTACAATAGTTTAATTTCCACTAAATTAGTTTTAATTTATTTTTAAATAACAATTCTTCGTTTTACTACAAAAAACAGAAGGTGTGTAAAAATTTTTTAAATATCATTAAATATTTTACATAAAAAAACAGAAAATGTTATTCTAAATGATTATAAAAAAATATATACTGGCTTAAACTGGATAAAATCTTTTTTGTTTAAAAAAAATATTTAAAGGAACGGTAAATAGTAAAACTATTTTATTACAACGTTTAGTTAAAAAAAATAATTAAAAAAACAATATTACGCGTAGGTGCTAACTTTATAATTCTAGCGTCAGAATCTACTTTTGAATGAGGTAAAATGCGTTTCCCAAAATATTTTAATCAATATCAAACTCTAGCGGATTCCGTGCTTCTATATCACTAATAAAAATTTCATGCACATTGGGGTTAATTTCATTATAAAGTCAAGTTGTTATATTCGTTTTCTATTACAACCAAAACAATTTGTTTACTTAAAGTATTCAGTGCTTAGTTTTTAATTGTGTTATTAAAGTGTACACTTTGATGTTATTAATACTATTTATAAAATTGACTATATGTTTAAAATAAATGTAGCTACGTTTATGCTACGCATTAAAAGTTAGTGCTTATTTTCTTTAACATTCCTTATAGTCTTCTAACTCCAACTAACTGTGTTCCAGTTGTCTGAACAAAATCGTTACTGAATTAATAGAAAACATAAGTACTAAAAATTTTGTGTGTAAAAGGTGTGTTACAAATAAAGTTATAGTTAATTAGCAGCTACAATACCTGTCACGCTTTTTACTGTATTAAAATACACTATCCTTGTAATGCAAATTACTTATTTAAGCAAATATTGTCAAACCTGTGTAAATAGATATTTATTTAAGAAAACAGAAAATTTCTATTTGCAATTACGTAAAACAATATTTGAAAAATTTAATAAATTCTGTCACTGTAGAGTTTTAATAATTAATATTCGAATAAAATACACTTAATTTATAAGTATTTTTGATTTCATTTACTTTATGCTTAAAGAATAAACAGAAACCTTATTATTAAAATGTTTACAAAAACCCAATTGTTGATTTTTAATTTAATAAACAAATATTACAAAGGGTTTATTACATTTGTTATTTATTATCAAAAGTATAAAAAATATTTAATGTACCTTTATAATGTTTGTATGTCAACTGTATCTGATGTAGTTTTAATGTTTTGAAATATAATGTTAACGTTGGTGTTAGTAAAGACCTAATCTATATTTGATTTAGCTGTCAAAGCTATATTTGCTGTTAATTGGTATGCACTCGTTTTGTTGCAGTTGTTTAAGGAATATTAAAACGTGCAATTTAGTTGAAATAGATTGGATTCTAACTATAACCGACTAAAAAGAAGGTCAACGAAAGTTTTTGTTTGATGGTTTCCATAATTATATTAATTTGTTGTAACCTAGGAATTTATTTTGAAACATTAATTTGTAATTCTGTCGTTAGAAGAAAAGGTTGAAATAAAATCTCTAAAAAAATGTCATATTGCAGTTTTATGAAAAAAATTTTTTTTAAAGAAGTTTATCGTAAACGTATCTCAACAGTCACCAGTTGTCATTTTACGTTTATTGTTAATCAGCAATGAGCGTCTGAAACAATCGTCTTTTTAATAGACTGATTTAATAGACGATTAAAACTCAATTCAGAGAAATCAAAAATCCGTGGTTTTGGATTAAAAGTAGTAAACAAAAAAAAATTAATTATTATTGATTTATTAGCAAAATGCAAAATTTCTACATATAAAAAAATACAAAATACATTTGTTCCGGTGTTTGATAGGGTAGTCATGTGTAAAATGACAAAACAAGAACAAATGAGTTTCAAACCCCGGATTTTTAAATTACAAACACGTACAACTTTTAAAATCATTATAATGTAAATTTAATCATGGCAAATTTATTTTATCTAATACAATATAAAAGTGTATGCGTTTACTATTTTTGTATTCATTATTAACAATACACAAATGTATCATCTATCATGTACTGACATTGTAATTAAGTTAATTTAACCCTAAAAGTGCACACTAAGGTCAAGATTACCCACGTGCAGTTTATTGATTCCCGCGTGCGCATGTTTCTTATTTTAACCTAAGTCATTACCACCTAAATTCAGTTAACAGTTGTGTAAAAGAGAGGTAAGAAGCAAACACATTTTTTACTCAGAGAAAAGTCTTAAAATTTGATTTTAAGTACTTTTGGTCACTGAGACCCTAGCGTGCAATATTAAGTTGTATTTTTATTATTGGATATTTTATTGCTTATTACTTTTTAGTGAAATGTCGTTGCCTAAGTGGACCGATATTCGACCGTTAACTGATGCTGAGTTAGAGAAAATTGTAAATAATCTAAGAGATAGTCTAAACCAAGAAAATAAATTAAATATTCCTGAAAGTTCGGATAGCGAAAATGATTACGAACTGAAAGAGGATAAAGAAGCTGATGAACATAACGAATCTAAAAGTGAATTGAGTGATGTAAATGAACTAAACAGTCACAGTGAAAATGAACAAAGCAGTGATAGTGAAAATGAACAAAGTAGTTAAAATGAAGGACGTTCGAGAGTTAGGCAAAATACAAGCGCAATTAGAGATAAAAATAAACACAAATAGTCAATTGTAGTCCCACAGCGTTGTGGAAGTGTTAGAGCTAATAACATTGTTCTTCATTTGCCCGACCCTAAATATGATGCCAAAACGTAAGTACGCCTTTGGAAACATAGAATTTGATTATGAGTGAAAAAAATTATTAGAATGCGTACTAAACTCAGCTATACCAAAAACACAACCGTTATTGACATAAAAGTTTTCATTGGTCTTTTATGTTTATTCTGTGTTTTGCGATACAAAAAGACAGAAACACGTTTGACTGTGCTTATAAGACTTGCGTTACACTAATTGTGTGCGATAGAAAGAAAGATTAGTATAGAAGTAATTATTGTATTACACCACACAATGAATTTAACTGTATTATTTATTGGAAACTACTTCACCGGCTTAAATTGGTAACATCTGTAACTTGTTTACGAGATTGTTATTCCTTATTTCTGTTGTATTTTTGTCAGTCCTTTTTTGAAATTTTGTGCGTTTTAATAAGTATTAAAATGCCTGTTAGTGATAAAACTTTACGTTCTCAATCTCAACCATTTGTGTTGAGTTTATTGAACTACTTTGAAAGAGAGAAGGTAAACAAAGGACCTTTAATATCATTGTCTTCTGTGTAAGAGGTAAGACTTAGGTCTTAAATAGTGATTGTTATTAACCATTCATTTCCTACAGCGTGTAGCTAATGCTTTGGGGATTTCTGTTTCTACTGCTAAACGAATCAAGGCAAAAAGTACACTTAATCTGGTACTACCGAGTGCTGGTAAAAAAAGACCACGAAATAAAACAAAAACTAAAAACATACCTGACACTTCAAAAATAATTATAAGAAATACATTGTACAACATTTATTTTCATAGTAAGTCAGTTCATTTCGGTTATTCAAACTTTCTCGTATTACAGAAAAAAAATTACAATTAAAACTTTAAATGCTGAAGTTCGAGACAATCATATTCTGTTGAGTGATAGCAGTTTGAATCGTATACTACATGGAATGGGCGTCAAGTTTAAGAAGAAATCTAATCGTAGAGCTTTAATTGAAAAACGAGCGTAGCACAAATTTGCCTAAAGTTTCTAATAGGCTACATAAATAACTTAAAATCACCATCACAACTAGAAATTGTTTTCATGGACGAAACTTGGATTTTTCAAAAGGAAATCTTGGAAAATCATAGCAAGATAATAACGTACAAAGCGTAAAAAAACCTGAGGGATATGATGGTAAAACATTTATCGTCATAGATGCAGGTTCGAAAAAGGGGTTTATAAATAATGCTTCATTAGTATTTGCTTCTAAATCGCGAAAAGAAGATTATCGCGATGAAATGAATCCCGAATGATTTAAGAAATGGCTTGTTGAACATTTATTGTGAAATTTAAAAAAGCGATCGTTAATTATTATAGACAATGCTCGATACAATTACAAATCATAATATAAAATATGATTCAACATTATTTAAAGCAGAATTACTTGCCTTAACAAAAAACATTCAGAAAGAGAAATGATATGAAGTAGACAAACTAATTCAAAGAAATGGTCATGAGATATTGAGGTTACCATCATATCACTGTGAATCTAACGCAATAGAATTAATATAGGTTCATGATGAAACCTACTATAATAAGCACATACGAAAAGATGGGTATAAATATCAAAATTTGTTGGCAATATGAGCAAAAGCTTCAAGAAACTGTTCCGATCAGCTTTGGGAAAACTGTATTTGTCACACAGAAACCGTTATTACTAATTGGTATAACCGTGAAAAAGCTTTCGATATTACAGTAAATGAACTGATTATACCAGTTAATTGTAATTTCGATTTAGATAGTGACAGTAAGAATTATTAATTTGTGTCAAATAAACTGAGAAAAAAATTGTTTTATTGTTAAAACTGCAACGACATGGTTGCATTCAAAAATTGTAATTCAATTCTTTTTAATAAAATATAAATGAACGAAATTTTGTTGGTTCAAGGTTTAATATTATTAAACGTTTCCAAAAGTACTTTGATAGATAGATTACAACAATTTATGGGTTTTCATGGCCGTTGTAGCTACCGCATCTATATGGCAAGTAAACCTGATAAACACGGTCTAAAAATAATTATGCTAAATGATGCAAAAACTTACTACATGTTAAATACAAACCTTGTGGGAAAATAATGAAAGTGTGCCAACTTATTACGTTGTCCGAACTCATACACAATACTAATAGCAATCTAATTGTCGATAATTAGTATGCTTCGATATCTTTAGCTAATTTGCTATATGAGCAGTACAATATAACGCTGGTAAAAACTTTACAAAAAAATAAAAAAGAAATCTAGTTTCTTGGCAAAAAAAACCGCAGGATCCTTTTTATTCGCTTTCGATATAAATAAAACTCTAGTTTCCTTCACATCAAAGAAAAATAAAAACGGGCTTCTGCTTTCTACCTTGCATCACAATAATTCTATTAATCTAGAAACAAAAAAACCAACTGTAATTGAAACATACAACTCAACAAAAGGAGGCACAGATATATTTGATCAACTGTGTCATTCATTTACCACAGCACGGGAAACAAACAGGATGTCTATGCGAGTGTTTGAAATGCTTGACAAAAGTGGTAGCAATGCAATAATGTTGCTCACTTTTGCAAATCGAATTTGAGCTAAAAAAATTTTAGAACACGCAGGACTTTTCTAAAATAATTGGAAATGGCATTAGGGATACCATTCCTCAGAGAACGATTACAGATTTTAACTCAACGCTTAGAAGATCACTGCACCAAAAAATCATAAAAATTCTGAATAATGCTCCTCTAGATCCTCCTTTAAACGACGAAAATACAAGAAAAAGAATTCGTCATAGTTTTTTGCAACAGAAAAAAGCACAGAAAAATTAATATGTTTGAAAAAATGTGCCATAAGCAATTTTTCAGTGCACACAAAGAAATGTTGTAGAATTGTGAGACTGATATGTAGGCCGCTGGATAAGAAAAACTGTTACAAATTTAATTTTTAATAACATACTAAAACAGAGTGTTATTTATTTAAAACGTTGGTTATAATAAGCATTTGATCATTTAAGTTTTGTTACTATTTTTATAATTTTTTGGAAATGATTACTATTGTTCGTCTTATTTTAGAATGTTTTATTTTCAGAATAAAACCATTTATTTATGAAACTTTTCTTATGGTATGTACTTGTATAAATAATTACTGTAACAACTTCATGCATAAAAATAATCAGAAAACGAATACCAACTTTTAAAAACTGCTTTTTGTTGAGTGGCACACTGTGACCCCGGTATGAAGTTTATGTGACTATAAAATAAGTGTGCAGTATTAAGATTTTTATAACATAAATAAAACATGGCATATTGCACTAGAAAGCAAAAGATAACTTCAAATTTTCTCGTGATGATGTATTTCTATCTTAGATAGATCCTTCAATGTGGAGGGTAGGCACCAGTCAAAAATAGAACACGTCAATTTTTCTCATCATCATTACTAAATTGGTTAATTTGGATAATGGGAAGTATTAATTAAAAAAATTCAAAACAGATCATATTATTCCGACACACGTACATCATAGATATATCTATTTAAGAACACACACCATCACGTGATCAGATAAGACCCATATATTGTGTGCTACAAAATGTTGCATATTATTTTAGAAAATTGATAACGATGTGTTTTTAATGTTACTTCAAAATGTCTTACGGCAATGTTTTGTTCTTTTGACATTCCGCATTTATTGTACAACAGTAATCAGTACGCAAACTAGATTCCATTTGATTTGGTATTGCTTTTCCATAGTTGTAATGTCTTAGTAGAGCCGTTCTCCATGTTTGTCGCTTACGGTTCTCCAAGAAAATAGAGACAAGCTGTAACAAGCACATTTTTTTCGATTGAATACTTTTGATTTTGATTAACATTTTTCTATTCATTGTATTTGTAAATTCTTATGCGCAATGCATTAATGCATTACACATGCATTTTTAGTCTTTTTCTTAAGTCATCAACCATCTTGGGCGCGGTCCTTGTCGCAAAAGAACGTTTTTCTCGTCCTGCATAAAATTATAGAAAATGTCATTTTAAAATTTGAACTGTGGATTCCACTTTTTGTTGTGTAAATATTCCGCTTGTTGTTGTAATCTTTTGTGCGATCGTCGTTATGAGACAAACTTGTAATTAACTAGAAGTAAATTTCTTTTTTTTGTTTTTATGCTTTAAGTAACTTTAGTATTTCAGTTTTAGTTTTTTTCTACGTACGACGTTTTTTCTTTATTTCTACGTACGAAGTTTTTTACGATGCTTACTGATTTGGTACGTGTAAGTTCGTTTATGGATACAAAAATTTGGTTTGGATACGTTCGTACATTGACGTTTTTTTACAATTTTAATTTTTGGAATGCGAATACCAATACCATTTACAATGGCTGTATGATGTTAGTCACAACGTCGCTTTTCCGAAAAATTTCCGTTACGATTTACGATTTTTATGGTTTGAAATCTATAATTATCTGTGTTATGTTCGAAATACTTTGATTTGGATTGTGGCGAATTGAAGATTATCTTACGTTACGCTTGATTTACAATAGTCTGGTCAATGGATCTGTATAAATATTACATCAATCAGGATAATTACGAAAAATTTAGAAATTTTACATACGCATTTAGAAAAATTACGCAATATTGCGTCATCGCATAAATTAGATGGTAAACACATCATAAAACGCACCTCAAGATCATCGAATTAAGAAGCTTTAACTTATTCTCAGGCAAATTTAAACTTTCGTACTTGATCTTCGGGACAGTTAAATATGTAAATACGTCTTTTAAATAATTTAAGATTTAATTTGATTTTGTTATAATGTTTATGTTTTATGAATTTTTTTTTGGGTTTGAATATTTACTCCTAATTTAATTATAAAAAAAATATTGTGGCGTCCAAAGTTTAAAATTAAAAGTTTTCAAATTAAAATTAAGAAATTTGACAGTTACGATAGAATACCCTTGATCTTAATAGAATTTGTAAATTTGTTTCATTGTTCTATACGTTGTATGTTTTGTGTTCTTATATATACCTATTATAAATAAATATAGTTGAGCTAGTTTGATGCATTTTGTGTGAATTACGATTATTTGTATTCATTCAATTTTTTAATACGTTACAAAGCATCCAGAAAATAAATTTTAAATAAAGTGTTACATCCCATTTTATTGTAAGCACTAAGCAATATTGTCACAAGATTTTCGTAATTGTCAGCTTTGATATTTTTAAAAAAATTAGTCACAACTGGTTTAAAAGCTCTTCATGCTATGAGTTCAATTTCGGACAGCATGTTGTCAAATTTGCCATTTCTCATAACATATCGTATTTATGGTTGCGCAAATATGATCCCTTTAATGCTAGCCTTACTTACTCTCAGAAATTTCACATTAAAAAAAATCGCTATCTACCCTCTACCGTTCCGATCTTTAATAAAGTTTTTCATTAAATCTAATTTCATATGCAGTTTTAAAAATCAACCAGTGGCTTGTTGGTAATATTTTTTAGACGTAGAGGCAATTTTTTCTATACCTAATGACGATCTCGTGCACCGCTGCCCCCGTTCACACAGGAAACAGCTACTATCACTTGTAAATCTCTAAAGATTGACTACTCATAGTTTTTATACCAGATGTGTTTTAGGAAATATCGCATATTATTGTATGATTCCTTTTCATAAACGGCATGAGCAAGCAAAACAAAGTTTACTAATGACAAAATTGATTTTACAAAAACATAAAGTATACTATTAAAAGTACTCTGATAAATCAGCATACTACATAAGTCAGTATAAATACTGCACAATATATAACTATCAAATATAAATGTGTGCTATTTTAAATAAAAAAATTCTTAAGTTAAATTAATGCATTTAAGTAAATATTAAAAAAATCAATAGTAACCACTATAAATTCTCAAAAGTTGTATCGAGTTACACCTCGACGGGCTATTTTCTCTTATTTCAGTACGAAAAGAATACTAAACAACGTAACATAACTAACAAAAAACAACTATGCAGAAAATTACATTAGTGTCAGTTTTATGATACTGTGTAATTAATAAAAAACTACAAGACCTATTTTATTGTAAATTACTAGTGAGGTTTATAATCCAATAAATCTCATATTTCATATAATTGTAGAATAGGTTGAACGCATATTTTCTCTTTCCTAGTACAGTATTACCGGAAAATTTTACAACTAATTGAAGTTAATTGCATTTGTTCCATATAAAGGATATCTATAAAGATAATATGAACAAAATTTACGCTTTGTAAATTTAATGCCAAACTAATGATGTAAACTTAATGTCTTCTTTAAACAAAAAAAAATACACGATACTTTTTTAAACTAGTAACAATATTGTGTAATTTAATAAGTATTGATTATAATTATCAATTTAATTAAACCTTTCCTACAAATATTAGAGTAATCAAGTATTGATTAATTATGAAAACAATTCAAAAATGTCCAAATTAACTAAAAGCAGTCAGTGTTTAATAACATTGTAACGTTTTCGTTACTGTTATTATTTGGTTTTAAATTATTTGTATTATTTTAACTAAATGTTGCGTGTAAACCTTTCTTTATTTTTATTTTGTGGAGTCGCTATTTTTTAAGGCGAGGTCAGCGTTGAGATTCATTCAGTACTTAGCGTTCAACGAGTACGCATGTGGTACTTCATTTTTAAGCCATGTAGCGTTTATCTTACCTTATATCTACAATATCTTTATTTAAAAAGTCTGTGTTAATAATACAGGTATGTCTTTCATTTCTATTTTGTTGAGTTTATCTAATTCCCAGTTTTTATTTGTTTTAGACTTTTTTTTGTACCGATTTTATCTTTAAATGAAATTATCGTTACCTTTATAATTTGAGTGGATTTGGTGTATGAATAACACCATCAACGCCAATTATCCAAATTGATTTTCGTGAAGACAATACACTTTGATTATCGATTTTGATGGGAAATTTCCCAAGGCTATTCGCCAACATTAGCTCTGCATTCCGTTGGATGACATCAACGTGAAATTTGATCTATATGCGTGAGTTATTTATATCTATCTACATCCCTTTCGTTGATTAAAGACTGCTTCATCAACAAACTTGGTTTTTCTTACAAAATAACATATTTGAACGTAACTTAATAAATATAAAAGAATAAAATTCTCTAATTAATATAAAAATTAAATTGCGTACCGCAAATATTTTATTTAGTTTAATTCAAAATTTGTTTCTCTTATTATATGTAAAGAAATACCGGTATTATCTTAGTTTTAAGTTTAATTAATTAAATATTGAAAATTTCTATTCTTAGTTTTAAGTAATCTTACTGAGTTTTACTTCATTGTTTTTGTTTTGTTTTGTTTTCAAATATAGGATTATAAGTATCTTTTGAGATTGAATCAATGAATTTTTCCTGTGTAACTTTTTATTGCAGATAAGACTTTAATAGTTTAGTCTTAAAATCAAACTATTTGACATCCCTGAGATCGGAAGTTAATTGACCAATTTTGACAAATTTTTCTAATTGTTTAATTGATTTCTTTACATCGTTTGTTAGCGCACTCTTCGCTTATCTGAACTACCTGAGTTTTGCGCTACAACATCAATCAGTTTTTTAAACTGCATGACAAGACCAATTGTCTTTGGGTAACATCTCTGATATGTTTACGTTATTATTTATCTTATTAATTCGGTTTGCATAAGTAATAACACAAAATAAATACTACAAAAACAATCAATTGTTTTGGTGTCATTGTGTTGCAAGAGTAGTGAAAATCACTTGTTTATACATTGAAACGAATTTCCAAATTAATAACAATTATAAGTGAAAGCAGTTATTCACCGATATCTTCATCTCTGTAATCAAATTCTTGTTTCCTTTGTTACGTGCATTAATTTTATAATGTAATACGCTGTATATTCATAACCTTAAAGTTAGATTTCTATTTTCAACGCCCTCTTAACGAGCTTTGCTTTACTTCATTTCCTGTCAAGACGTCAAACCGTCAGCTACTTAAAATCGTGCTTGTGATGGTTAAATTTTAATTTTCTAACATCATCTGCTTATGTAGAAACTAAAATATAAATCGAAAACGCATTTCTATTAGTTTATTCATCAGTCGGTAGCACATCCCGTCATGTGTTAGTCGCATGTTTCCATTGTATTCTCGATCGATGAGGAATTAATACAGACCAAATATCTTCATGGCACAATTATAATTCTGGAAGGCCTACGTTAAAGTGAAAAACGAAGTCTCGACAAGAACTTTTCTCCGAAATACTACTCCTTATGCGTCAATTGACTCCGATATCAACTTTTACTTTAATGTGTGCAACAGCATTTGATAACCGGGTTTCTATGTCTAATTTCTTTTAAGATTTATGTAGATTTTTGCTTTCGTGAGTCATTGTGTTGAGACCATTTGCTATTCATAAATATTCCAGTTCGACTTTACGAGGAAAACGTTTTTTTCTGGCAGGTATTGGATTGTGCGTAAGTCTTATTTAATTACTTTTGAGTTGTTAGAAAAGTTTCTCACGAAATTTTTTTTGTTCTAACTTACGCAATTACAATATTTGTTTCAATACCATTTAGGTGTTTTCATTAATTATTTTATATATCGCATGCTATGAATCATATATATATATTTGTCATATTCAATGTAATTTTCTTTGCTATCGATACCCTATGTGTAATCCTTTGTATTTTGTGTTGCCGATACTTCCGGCATTTATTGATCGAACAATTTACGACAAAATTTCTTGTGTTCGTTGTTAATAATGTACGATATTAAATTAAAGTTGTTATACATTTTTTTTGGTCCGTTTAGGATTATGAACCCGATTTTGTTACAAGCTTGAATCTTCTGTTTTGATCTAAACAGAAGTTTTACCTAGTAAGATCTGGCGACCTTTAAATTCGATTTATTTGAACCTCCTCTATCTCCGTCTAGTGTGAGTTGGCCGTGCAAGGTTCGTATAAGCTTGTAACACCTTCTATACTATCATTTTCTTATGTAACAAGATTGACAACCTACAACACATTCGTTTAGTTAACAATTATTTTAATGCAAGATTGCTTATATTTAAATCAACTTTAAATTAGTTTGTAGTCTAAAACAATAGTATTAAAGCTACCATTTCTTCAAAAAATATTTTGATATTAGCTCCTTAGTTTGTTAAACTTTATATCTAAGAATAACATTAATTAATTACAAATTATCTTTATACATTTACAAATTTACATTATTTAACTTATAAATAGGTCTCGTCAACCTTTAAAAAAAACGTTCAAATAGCAAAATAAATTCTAATTTTTTGCTTTTGTAAACCATCTTCGACAGTTTTGTGCACTTGTCAAGAGGAACGCCAAGATTTTGAGAGTTTGAGGGTCTTGCAGTCTCTGTTCGAGAAATAAAATGTTACACGCAACTCGTTCCTGTCTAAATTGGACGTTTTTTTCTTTGTAAACTCTTAAAAAAAATTACTAATTTACACAAAAACTGGTTAAATAAATAACTATTCTGTAATAGTTATTTAACGAACAAGGTTGTTAATGATAGCGAGTAATAATCGAGACATTTTAGCGCCGTGAGCGAGTGCAACAAGCGAATGTGTTAATATTGTTGAGATTATTTGTCGCCAATTAACAAACTAGTTAGTTTTAAAGTTTTTCCGTTGATCGTACGTTAGTAAAACGTTTAAAATTATAAAGAAACTAAAGCATGCGTATCCCGATGTTATATCTAATAGTCGTGCAATATCGTTAAATCAGTGGTTGTTAGCGATTTTATTGCTTGCTATACAAAATCGTTAATTAATAGAAATTCATTCATTGGTTCCAAATTGTTTATTAATAGGACGATATATTTTTAATACATTATTTTACGTCAATATTGTTATTAACAAACGATCGACGTAATAATTATCTGCGTCCAAAATACATACAAAAATATGTAATAATCACTATAACTACATCCGTGCTACCATAGTAACTACGCCAATAAAACGAAAAAAATAGTCATATTCAATTATTGTCAGCTTTGAGTATTGCAATAGCTTGGTGTAATTTTAAAGAAGTCGTTTTATACAATGGAAATTTGCGACGATGAAATAGTTACTAAAACACCTAAGATTTTAAAAATAGCAGATGATGTAAAATTAAGTTTACGACTTGCAAAATCCGGAAAACTGTACGACAAGGTCTACGATGAATTTGTTAGCTGGTTTATTATGAATATTATTAAAAACGGTAATTATTCAGAAAGTATATTATTTGCTTAATTTTTTGAAAAATTGAAATGCCGTAAGGCGTCTTCTATGCAGTCATAGTATACTATGTTAAAAACAACTGTAAATTTACATAATAAAGAATCTTAAGCTTTTGCGTTTTTTTTAGGTTACGATTACAAGCGACTGTAGTTGAACACCTAGACTTCTAAGGCTTGGTCCTAGTTTCTCCTTGAGAGCTGAAATAAGAAGTAGAACTTGGCCTTTGCTGTGTTATCGTACATGTACCCAAGCAAACTGGCGTTTTACAAGACGTTGCAGATAGTATCTTCGGAGTGATAAAAATTACTGAAAAAAAATGTAAGTGACGGTATTATATTAATAGCAATTAGGTAATTAACGTATTTTTACTTTTCGTTACCGCTTGTTATATAAGGTAGATGGGACGCTGGTGAAGTTAGAGTAAGAAACATATGGCTGACCTAATCGCAATTAAACATACAATATATTGTATTATCTGTTAGTAGTAGAAAAATAAGTTTCTATGATTAACAGATAATACGTTACATCGTATGTTCATTTGCGATTAGACAACATTGTGTTTGACTAATTTTGTTCCCGTACAGCTCAAAGTCATTTCCGTACAGGTAAAATCCATTACTGTACAAGATAATGAATTATAACTACGTAATTTAAAAACCGTGTACAAATATTTCGTGTATCAATATTATAAAATTTAAAAACGAAATCATTTAGCACCGTGTGGATGCTATTGCATTAGTTTCAACTATACGTATAGAATAAAAAAAGTTTGGTTTGTAAATTAAACGTTTTGTTATGTTTGTAAACGTTGGTATTTGGTGGCAACTTGTTTGTAATTAAATAATTACATATTTTAGAAAAATGAAGTTCAAGATAATTAGAATAGATTAACATACCTAATTTGCGATCGCATTACTTGTTTGCTTACAGATTTTTCTTTTGAATGAAAAAAAAACGTCAATAGTAATTTATCGGACTTTTGCAGTGTTACAAAGAAATTGTAATGATCAGGTGTTTAGAAACCTGTTACTGAAATTTGCTCAAATTAACTAAAGAAAGTCAGTATTAACATCGATCAATTTTATGAATTGCAAGACAATTCAAAAGAGTTTAATTATCTTTTAGAATTTATTGATAGTTGCAGATACCAAGATGTTTCTTCTGCACATGCCAGATATCAGTACGTTATAATTTATTCTTATTTATTCTTAATTCTGTTTTTATAAGTGTTCGTACACTTTTACTCCGTATTAATTATAATTTTATAAAACTCACAAGCACGGTTGTCAACTTTGACGATGCAGTTAACTACGTGGTCATATCGTTAAGTGTCGTCACAATTGATTTTGTACTGTACTACTAATGACGTAGTTAACAACGGCATAAGCTAACCATATAGTTAACTTTACTTTATGCAACCGGGCAACAGGGTCACTACCTTGTTACAAATGTAATCGATGACACTTTGTGCATACATTATAATAAATAACATCAAATAAATTTTACAAGAACAATAAATTGTTACAAAGCTAGTGCAAATCATTGGTTTACACATTAAATAAATTATAAATTTAAAAGTATTTATAAACAAAAATACTTAATCCTGCTATCGTCACTGCTGTAATTGACTTGTTATTGTTTTCTACAGTACCATTTTCATCAATTTTTTTTTATTGCAATATTTCTTTTATTTAATCTTTAGTATTTACAGTAGATTGTTGTAGCATATTATATCTATTGGGGTAATTAACTTGATCTTGCATTTTCTAAATGTTCATTATAAAAAGATTAAAACAGTTTTTATTTTAAAACAATGCTTTTAAGAACCACAAATTTTCTTATTAGTTTCTCAGTTTGTAAAGTTCTATTCCTAATAATAACAACACTCATCATTTATAAATTCCTTTTAAATAATTACAAATTTACTCTATTTGTTTTGTAAGTCATATTCACATTTTATTCTGTAGCAGCTTGTAAGAAAATATCGTTTACACACCAACATGGTGTTTGTTGGAAGAACTTTAAGACATTGTTAACGATTCAGGCTTTAGCATAAATATATTTCTTTTATTTATTGGCAGTAAAAGCAAAATGATATTTTTTATCTAAGCAAACTTATTTATATTAACTTTTGCTTAAAATCAATGTATTAAAAAAAATACTGACAAATTGACATAAAATAGATACAAAGTTTTGACATATAATTTTTAATTGTCATTTTAGGTATTACTACCTGTAGTAACTACCAACACAATTTTTTTAGATAATTTATTTTCCGCGTTATTTGTTCTAGTAAACAGTTTAATTTTATTAATAATCAAACCTATCAAAGTTGTAGAAAAAGTATAGTGTATAATTCGTAAGGAATGTGTATAAATTGCCAGACTCGCCTTCGGTTCCGCTGCAAATTTTCTAATATAACCACCGATGACGACAATATCAGCGTTTACTATATTAATCAATACGAAACAACAATTTGAACAACTACGATCATTGAACTTCTTTTTATGTATAGGGGAATTCGCATGTTCAGGTAACAGATCAACGACAAAATTTATTAAAACTTGTGCATTCAATTTCTGTTGCAATAAATTATAAACACAATATCAAATAAACAAATCTATTTAATAAATGCACAAATTCAATAACCAACAAAAGAAATATAAATCGAACAATTTATAACATATGTACAAAGATTACAAGTTTATATACATGAAAATAAATCAAATAATTATCTTTTCGATGAATAACTACTACTAAATTTTAAACTAATTTCAACTAAGATCAGATCTGTCTTTCACAAGCTTATCAACTAAATTATTTACAAAGTTACGATGCCAATTTATCAAAATCAATTTCGATCCATACGATCGAACAACAAAAAAAGCAAATATTACGATGTTTCGTCTTACGACGAAAGCTAAATATTATTAGACTATTTACGAATTAGCGATTCTTTGTCTTCTGACGACAAAGGCTTCTATTTAAATTTTCAAATTCAATTACAACGAAAGCGAGTGTGAAGAGATGCAATCAATGTACATCCTTCTAAACTTATACGATCAACGAAATAACGATTTTCATACCTTATGTATGTAATGGTTTGACAAGGTCAAACATTGAAGATTCCTTATCGACAATTCGATACTCAATGGAAATTTTACAGCTTCTGCGACTCCAGAAAATGTAATTCTTCAATACGATAACAACGATTTGTAGACATAAAAGCGAATTCCAATTATGCCACGACGATATCTCAATTGGGATGCTACTTCCAATTCTAACGAGATTTACGATTTACGAAATTAGATCGATATATTACAAAGGGATGACGCCATTTTCCATAACTAAATGTGCCATGCTTCATTTCAATTTTCGATTAAATATTCGATCCAAATCGATTTTCAACAACGAAATCTTAAAAGCTGTTAACGACAAAACGAAATTACAATAAATTCAACAATTTTAACGAATTCTTACCCTTTTAATTACATTAAGAAGGCTTAAGAGCTAAATCAACGTGTTGCATTGTCAATAACACAATTGAAAAAAGAACGTACGATTGGTATTCGCGCATGACGATCTTGCGCGACCTACGATATTTAAATTAACTAAAAGATTTCAAACCATAGGCGTGCTATAAAACGTATGGGTTCGAGCGATAATATAAAATTTCAAACTCAGGCGTTACACATCCCCCTCCAGCGGTGAACCCATAGGTTACTGAAGATGTGTGACCTATGTGCTATTTGGATAGCTATACGATTTCAACTTCGATGGGTGAAAATGAAAAGATTTTCGAAATAACAACGAATACAAGAAACGTCAAGGGATGGTGATGAGATCGACACGACCTACCATTGTGAAACAATGAAGGAAGCACCTAGCTCATACCAGTGTACTTTTGATTACTCGCCTTTTACGAGAGGTAGTCGACTTCTACCATAGAGTCATTCTTAAGCCGGCCCTATACGGCTATCGAACAAATTAGTCCTGTTCGGAAGAGGATACGAATCTTTACGAGTAATAGCATTGATTTTCCTAAAATCAATGCAAAATCTATAACTATCACCTTTTCGTACCATAACTACTGGTGAACACCACGGACTACGACAAGGTTCGACAAATCCTTTTTCTAGTAATCGATCTAATTCAAGATGCATCGATTCTAAAACTTTAGGCGAATATTGATAGGCCTTCTGTTTAAGAGGACAACTATCTTCAACTATTTCAATATTGTGAACTAAGTTAGGAGTAAATTCTGTAGATGATTCTACCTTTTCCACACCTTCCTTAATTACTTTATCCAAAATTTCCTTTTCAGACGAATTGAAAGGAAAAATACCGTAACTAGGTTGTTTGTGACAATCAGGCACATTTAAAAGAAATTCAAATTGATTTTGAGGATCGTCCTCAAACCACCATGTATCCAAATGTGAATTGGTACATATCTTCGATTTCGAAATACTATCTAAACCAAATAATAACGACACCGATAACGAGGGCAAATGGAAGAACTGGAAAGTAAATTTCCGTTTCCCAAGATACAATGAAATAACAAAAACTTCTGTAATTGTTGTAGTGTCTGAGTTTGCTGACTCAGCGAAAAATGGTGCAACTCTAGTAGGTTTGTATCCTAACGATAAAAGTGTGGTAGCCGTGTCTTTCCCTACATAAGACAGACTAGAACCACTATCAAATACTACGAAAAAAGTTTTGGATTCACTATGATCCGCTAACAATACTGGAAGAAACCATTGTTTAGCTATTGGCTTCAATCTACAAATTTCCGCTTTTGGAATATTCGAAGTGGGAGCATTCATAACTGTCATCGCACTAACTATTTGTGATGAGTTATCTAACGAACGTCCAACTAATTTCAACGAACTACTACAACTATCAACAACAATTTCCGAATTACTACAATTAACTAAACTACTATTTACAATAAGACTCTGAGAACCTAAAGTGGAAGTCTGGCCGGTTCTAAAACTAGACCTCCCAACTAGTTTTTTGGATTACAATTAGGACATTTCAATTTTGTAATTCCTGGTTTTCCACATGAATGGCAATGTAAGTCGATTGGTTTGTCACAATGTTTGAATAAATGAGGTCCTTTACAGTTAAAGCACAGAAGAAGTGGTCTAACTATTTCCTCTGAATCAATTACGGGTTTCGAGAACTCAATGGACGAACAAATTTGTTTTGACGACGATGGAACTGGTTCAGTTCTAGACGATACGATAGTATTTTTGACAATTTCCTTTGATTTAGGTTTCAAAATACTTTTACTAAGAGTTTTCGAAATTGAGTAAACCTTACTCGAGGTTCGAGATGTCGATTGTGTGTCTCGGCTTGGCTTAGCAGTGGCCATGAGAGATAATTTACGACTTCTTTCGGTTATAAAATAAATCAAATCTGAATACGACGGAATGTCTTGCGAAGAACATTGCTCCTCAAAAGCTCTACGAGAACCATGATCTAAATTGCGTAATGCTAATTGGAGTTTGAAGAAATCTCCAACGTCCGATATACCAAGGACATCTAAAGCTTTGATGTTGCCTTCATAAACTGACAAAAACGAATTTAAGTTTTGACAAGAACCATTTGTAATTGGTTTAAAATCAAATATACGATCGAGATACATAGAAGCTAGTCTACGTTTATTTTGATAACGATTTTTCAAAGCTACTAAAGCTAATTGGTAGTTTTGAGGTTCTAATGAAAAATTAGAAATGACCGAAAGTGCTTCATGTTTTAAAGAAGTACGCAAATAATGAAACTTAGATGTTTCCGAAATGTTTGGATTAGAATCCACTAACGAATCAAATAACGAAATGAAATTTGGCCATTCATTTAGCTGACCACTAAAAGTAGGCAATTCTATACGAGGAAGTGACGTAGATGACGTCGACAAATTTACTACTGAGTTAGCATTTGCTAAAACAGGTGAACTTGCAGATGATGCTGTCAATTTCGAATATTTATTACGAATTTTATCAATCAAATCAATAACAGCATTACTAGCCTGTAATGTGTTTAAATGCAAAGAAACGTCAACAATAAGGGCGTTAGTTTCCCTAATACGTTGGGTAACTGTTTCGAATTTGTCTTCTAATTTAGACAGTCGATTGTATTGACTTGTGAAATCAGACAATGTATCAATTGTTAACGAGAGAGATTGGTCATAGATTGCTTGAATATTTGCGAACAAATCTTCCCTTTCGCTTTTTAAAGCTACTAGTAGAATATCTGACTTACCCATTATAACAATTTATGCAATTTCAAATAATAAACAAAATCAATTCAAAGTACAAATTACAAACTATTTCTGTTACACGAAAATGCTGTTCCTGCTCTCGGGCGCCAAATATATATAACCACCGATGACGACAATATCAGCGTTTACTATATTAATCAATACGAAACAACAATTTGAACAACTACGATCATTGAACTTCTTTTTATGTATAGGGGAATTCGCATGTTCAGGTAACAGATCAACGACAAAATTTATTAAAACTTGTGCATTCAATTTCTGTTGCAATAAATTATAAACACAATATCAAATAAACAAATCTATTTAATAAATGCACAAATTCAATAACCAACAAAAGAAATATAAATCGAACAATTTATAACATATGTACAAAGATTACAAGTTTATATACATGAAAATAAATCAAATAATTATCTTTTCGATGAATAACTACTACTAAATTTTAAACTAATTTCAACTAAGATCAGATCTGTCTTTCACAAGCTTATCAACTAAATTATTTACAAAGTTACGATGCCAATTTATCAAAATCAATTTCGATCCATACGATCGAACAACAAAAAAGCAAATATTACGATGTTTCGCCTTACGACGAAAGCTAAATATTATTAGACTATTTACGAATTAGCGATTCTTTGTCTTCTGACGACAAAGGCTTCTATTTAAATTTTCAAATTCAATTACAACGCAGCGAGTGTGAAGAGATGCAATCAATGTACATCCTTCTAAACTTATACGATCAACGAAATAACGATTTTCATACCTTATGTATGTAATGGTTTGACAAGGTCAAACATTGAAGATTCCTTATCGACAATTCGATACTCAATGGAAATTTTACAGCTTCTGCGACTCCAGAAAATGTAATTCTTCAATACGATAACAACGATTTGTAGACATAAAAGCGAATTCCAATTATGCCACGACGATATCTCAATTGGGATGCTACTTCCAATTCTAACGAGATTTACGATTTACGAAATTAGATCGATATATTACAAAGGGATGACGCCATTTTCCATAACTAAATGTGCCATGCTTCATTTCAATTTTCGATTAAATATTCGATCCAAATCGATTTTCAACAACGAAATCTTAAAAGCTGTTAACGACAAAACGAAATTACAATAAATTCAACAATTTTAACGAATTCTTACCCTTTTAATTACATTAAGAAGGCTTAAGAGCTAAATCAACGTGTTGCATTGTCAATAACACAATTGAAAAAAGAACGTACGATTGGTATTCGCGCATGACGATCTTGCGCGACCTACGATATTTAAATTAACTAAAAGATTTCAAACCATAGGCGTGCTATAAAACGTATGGGTTCGAGCGATAATATAAAATTTCAAACTCAGGCGTTACACTAACTCGTTGGCAATGACAACCATTCCTTACTCATTATGCAATATACTATTAAATACGTGTTTTGGTGGTTGTAAAAAAGTTCAAATTAATTCAATTAAAAAAATTGTAACTATATTTAATTTTTTCCAATATAAATAAATAAAAAAATGTAATTATCATGTGCTTTTTGTTTGGGCGACAGTTATTTAAGTTTTGCTTAATTACTTTAGAAATGACAAACGTAATCGACGAACGTTTAATTAGCAAATGTCAGTAAAATAAAAAGCAACACTTAAACTTAATCTAGTAGTGTTAATATTTCTGTAAGAAATTCTTACGTATAGTACGGTGAAATAATAAAATATCATTAAATAAAACCCTACAAACACAAAATTGATTAAGTTTGTCTATTGTACTTTAATTAAACACATAATTTTAGATTTTTTGTAACTTGTTAACTGTTTTATTTTTAATTTACAAATGTATTTATTAAACAACTATGTTATATAATTATTTTTACACAAAATCATTACTCGGAAATGGTATAACAATAAATGTATAAAAAAGCAAACATTATTTACGAAACGAATTATGTGCAATATTATATACTAATGCATGCGATTATAATTTCTTAGTGTTTTGAAATAATGAAAACTAATGTTTGTAAACAAGCACATAAAATTCAATAACATTGAGATTTTACATACAAAGAACAAACATAAAATACACACAATATCTTAAGAGACAAATTTAATTACAGTAATTATTGTTTATTACAATAAGCGAATTATTACACAAAAGCTTTTAGCAGCGACATATTGTAACCTATTTCAGTGTACTCTCTGTATTTATGAGCTTCATACTATAAATGTTTTTCAAATACTAATTAGGTTTAATCATGTACATACATTGTGCGTTTGCATTTTTATTTGAAATTTATTTGATATTAAGTTGAAATACATCTTAATAATATACACAATGCATTTTTGTGTATAGCTAGATGTTGTAAACATTTTAAACACTAAAATTCATTTATCAAAAAGATTTTCTACGGAAGTAAATAAAAAATAAAGTTTATTTAGAACACGTTTATTTATGTACATACAAAAGGTAAGTATTTTAAACATTAATTATAGCTATTTATAGTTATTAATTATGTGTTAAAATAAAGTCATGGTTTAGCTTAGTTTAACTTTTAAAATAATGTATTTTAGACAATAACAGAGTTATAACATGTATATACAAATGTGACAAAATGTGTATGCTGAACGTAACGTAAAAATTGTCAACACTGTAATTTCTCAGTTGTTAAATTGTCTTAAAATAAAATTAGTAATAAAATTTGTATAAAAGCAAAGACACAAAAAGTTGAAAATGTTTGTATTTAACAAACCACAACCTTGAATTTTTATACAGAGTCAACAAAATTGCCAAGTTTTGTCTACTTTCGCATTTATGTTTTTAAAAAATATATTAAAGCAGAATTTTGTAATGCAAACGCTCTCAAATTGTTATTAAATTTTAATAACGACGTTGTTGTATAATATATTAATGTTTTTCACGGTATTGTTTTGTAAACTAAGTTACCGTTTTGTTTAATAGTTTTTTATGTAATTACATATTATTTAATTTTTTTTAATATACAGTAATTAATTATTTTTTTTAAAGAATATTGAACTTTAAAAGTCATAGTACATTACAAAATAAAGTTTTTTTATCAGACCAAAAAAATGTTTTATGAAAACTCGGCTTATAAAATTCAGTTTTTGTAAAATCTTAAACTGAAGCCTTTATTTACATTACATTGTAATTTTTAATGTTTAACGCTAGATAAATAATTTTTTAGTTGTAAAATATATGAATTTAATATAACATACAATAAAAGATATAAAAGAAAGTTTTGAACTAACATGTTATGTTAAAAATATTTTGATATAGGTGCTGTATGAATTTTGTGCAAAAACGTACCCTTTACATACGTAATAAATACGTGAATTGATTTCGTCTTGTGTTGTTGTTTGTGAGAGTGTCGCTGGGGTTAAGAATTAACTTAAACATTTGCGACATGATTTGATTTTTTCGTAATTATCATAGCAATTTATGCTAGCCTGTCTGCTCCTTTAGAATTGTACATGTCTATTAAGTACATCTCTTTCAACTCAAAAACTTGAAACACGTACTAATGTGAAAATTAATTACTAACACCAATTGCAAAAATTAATTAGAGGTTAAGTCGATGAAAGATTTGTGAAATGGACGATTAAATTTGAAGACGCACTTGTGATATTAATAACGAAAGTTACAAGCAATTTACTTGTGATATCAAATTTTTATTTTTTTCTTACTCTTTTAACAATGTTAGGGACAATCGTAAGTAAATCTTTTTTTTTTATAAAAAATATTATTTTGTGTTAGTCTTGAACGTAAGAGCAAACGACTTAGATCATATATATGCACGCAGATTTGCTTGTGCAATTACTTTTTATGTATTTTATTTAAATTTATTACAAGTGCGTCGTGCTTCTGGGTGCGTAATCACTAGATTTGCATCGATTGAATTTTTTAAATTCTTTGTTTGCCTATTAATTTATACGTTTATATTGTAATACGATTGTTATGTAATTATATGTACAAAGTGTTGCTTTAATCTAAAAGGCATGCATCATCATTATTAGCTGTGATATTTATTACCAAACTCCTAATTGATATTTATCTGCTTCATTCTACATCGTTTTTTAACCTCTTACTCTCTACATTAAATTAAATATGTATGTTGTTATAATTGTGTTTCACAGTTTTGATGCTGTAATTATCTTATAATTAGCACATTTAGTATCATCTACGACCCTTTCTCCGAAGCATTGAGAGGCTTCATGCCGTAAGTTATGGTTTAATTTACTTAACCAGTATAAACTTTTATTTACAAATTTATCAATTGTAAAGCAACAAAAATATATAATTTGAGGTTCTTGTTTTATAATCGCAATTTAAAGATTATGTAAAAAATTAGTTACCCGTACACCTTTTTCGTCGATTTTTTTTTTAAATGATTAGCTATATGTTTGAGATTCTCATTTATTTTAAACCAATATGTTTTAAGTCTTTCTTATGTAAAGACAAAACAATAAAAATATATAAACGATTTATATTTACAGTAAAATAGAAACTTATGTCTTAAACGCACATTTAGGTACCGATGTACTTACATATTGAAACGTTTGAGAAGTTATCTGCAAATTCAAGAGCCTTCTGGAAATTGTTATCCATCTTCTAGAAGATATACCGAAAGATAGCGAACACTCGAGAAGAATTTCCAAATGTGTATATATACCGACGAAACAAATCGTAGGTCAGTTATTGCCGTAATGCGAATACAGCAGTGTTAAGAAGATTATTCAAGTTGAAATAAATAAGTCGTTAGCACGTGTGTGTACATAAATATACAGAGAATAATCTTGTACGTGATTTTAGTGTAAACAAGTGTGAAGCTATCCGCGGACTTTATCTTATCTTAATTAGTGTAAGTGTTTTTATTAAATATTATTAGATTTCATTAGTTCGGTTAATTTACAAGTGTACATATTTCTAGTATAAGTAAAACATATTTTTAGTCGTTTAAATAAATTAGTTTTAATAATCAATTCGTAACAGTAGCGTCAGTGTGGGATATCGTTCGCAATTTTTATTAGTGTAAATACCATTAGTAATCTAATATTGCTCCCGTAATAAGAACATTGATTGCGTTAAGTTCGCGATACGCGTGTTTATTTATAAACTATAAAATAGTGTTTATTAAACTTTTTCTTTTAACAAGTGCGTGATCGCGATATTAATTAAATTCGTTTCCGTACACTAGTGGTTTAATATTAACAAGTGGATCGTTATTAAAATTTTGTGTTATACAAAAACTGCATTTTCAAAAGTAGTGTATTTAAACTTTATATTCGTGTTATATTTAAATTTATGCCGGTGACGCGTTTGCAAAAAGGGAAAATGGATTCAAAAATATTTGAAATTCTCGAATCGATGAATAAAAATATGAAAGGAAATAATAGGAAAATGGGCAAAAATTCTCAGAAAATCGAAGCAAAACTGTTCAAAAATTCTAGAAAAATGGAAAAAAAGTTTCACAAAAATTCGCAGAAAATGGAAGAAATGACAAAATAGAAGAAGTAGAAGACAAATTAAAATAAAAGTTAGAAAAAAAATTAAGAGAAAGAATACAACTGCTTGAAGAGAGAATGAACCAAATGAATTGTCACGGGGAAGAAAGCGTCACGAGTGAAGATTTAATAATGGACCATCGAGAAAAAAACACTCATAAGTTCAAAGTTGTACCTCCGAATTTTGATGGTAAAGTTCCATGGTCAACCTACCACAAGCAGTTTGAAGCCGCAGCTACTGCTAATGGTTGGAGCAACAAGCAGAAAGCGACGTCTTTAATAGTGTCCTTACGTGGAGAAGCACTTGGAATTTTACAAACTGTTCCGGACCACCTGCAAGAAAATTACTCTTAATATCACGATTAGAAATGAGATATGGAGATGCCCATCTTCAACAAGTCTATCAAGCTCAAATTAAAAGTCGGGTTAAAAAAGCTGCCGAAAGTCTTTAAGAGTTTGAGGCTGACATCGCCAGATTAATACGGTTTGCGTATCCTACAGCGCCAAATACCTTCTTAGAACAGTTGGCTATTCAAACCTTTGTAGACGGCCTCCGAGACAACGAGACGCAGCAGACTCTACGGTTAGCACGACCAAAGACGTTGGATGACGCTTTGGTGCATGCTTTGGAGTTTGAAGCAGCAAAACAAGCATCGCAACGAGATGGTCATAGACTCTACTGTGCTGCAGAAGTACCCGCGCAGACACTGGAAAGCATCTAGGAAATAGCGCGACGAATACTTCGGGAAAGAGGAGGGACAACTTTGAACTGCAACGAAATAAGCCATGTACGACGGCGTCGTACCAAACCCAAAAAGTGGATTAAAAGAGCGCTCAAAAATTTGGAACGAGGCGAGCAAAAGAGACAAAAAGTAATCTCATCTAGTCAGACTTCGGAGATTACAATCCAAATAGCATCGCCTAGGGAGCAATTGCATAGCATTTATCTCGATGGCAAGATCAATGGGAGAAGCGTCCAGTTACTGGTTGACACGGGAGCGACGAAAACCATCATTTGTCTTGACATGTCATTGGAAAACGAGAAGACATCACCAGTAACAGTACGACTTCGAACGGCGACGGGCGGCAAAATCCCTACTCACGGTAAAGTCAAAGTAACCATTAGTTTGGGAAATGGAGTACTCGACCATCAAGTACTGATAGCCGACATCACGGAAGAAGTTATTCTGAGAATGGACGTGATAAAGAAGTATGGATATGAAGAACGATGTCCTGAAGATTGACAATGAAGAAATTCCTTTTCATTCGTCAGAGAAGGCAGCCGTGCGAGTCTTATTGAGTGAAGACGTGATTCTGCCTGCAAGGACGGAAAGTGTGGTGATGGCACGCCTGGATGGAAATCTTCGGAAAGGCTACATACGCGCAATTAAACTAATGAAGGGCGGCTTAGTTGAAAAGGGACTACTCGTTGGCAGAACTTTAGTACGAGTAAAGAACACGATGCCAGTAAGGATCTTAAACATCAACTCAGATCCTGTAACGTTGAAAAAGAAGATCGTGGTAAGCCAATGCACGCCAGTATCACAAATTGTGAGATGCGTAAAGTCGAACGAAGATACGTCGCCGAAGAAGTGTCCACAACATCTATTGGACATTCATACCACCAAATGCGAAAACCTCAGCCAAGACCAGCTGGCTAAAGTTAAAGTGTTGATCCAAGAGTACCAAGATGTGTTTGTGCTGGAGAATGGCTCCAAAGGAAGAACTAACGTGGTGAAAAATAAAATTAACACCGGAGACGCTCGGCCGATACGACAACATCCACGCAGACTTCCTTTGGCGAAAAGAGAAGAAGCCGAACAAATAATTACGGATATGGAAAGAGAAAGCGTGATTGAACCTTCAAGTAGTCCATGGGCATCCCCAGTGGTACTCGTGAAGAAGAAGGATGAATCAACAAGGTTTTGCGTAGACTACAGGCAGCTAAACGACGTGACCAAAAAGGACAGCTACCCTTTACCCAGAATTGACGATACGCTAGACACCCTGTCAGGATCCCAGTGGTTTTCTACGTTAGATTTAAAGAGTGGATACTGGCAGGTAGAATTAGAACCCAAGGATCGTGAAAAAACAGCTTTTACGATCGGAACTGGTTTGTGGCAGTTCACTGTAATGCCCTTCGGTCTGTGCAACGTTCGAGCATTTGATGGAGACCATCTTGCGCGGATTATCTTGGAAGACGTGCTTGGTTTACCTAGACGACGTGATAGTGGTTGGAAGGTCGTTTGAAGAACACTTGAACAGCTTGAAGAAGGTGTTCTAGCGATTACGTGGGGCTAACCTCAAACTGAGCCCAAAGAAGCGCCACGTATTTAAGAAGGAAGTCCAATACCTTGGCCACGTCGTATCTAGAGATGGAGTAAGGGCTGAACCAGACAAAATCCGAGCAGTGCAAGCATGGCCAAGACCAATCGACAAACATCAGGACCGAAGTTTCCTTGGGTTATGCACTTATTATAGAAGATTTGTACCCAGATTTGCCAATATTGCCAAACCATTGACAAAATTAACCGAAGAAAAAGTAGAATTTAAATGGAATGAAGACTGCGAAAATTCTTTTAATCAACTAAATTATTGCTTGACTAGGAAGGAGCTGTTAGCAGTTGTTAAGTCCATCGAACATTTCTACAAGTATTTGAATGGACGAAAATTTTTACTGAGAACAGACCACGCCGCTTTAAAATGGCTACTGCAGTTTCGTAACCCAGAAGGACATGTAGCAAGATGGATCGAGAGACTGCAAGAGTATGACTATGACACAGAACACCGTGCCGGAAGCAGTCATCGGAACGCTGATGCCTTGTTCAGAAAACCATGTCCGGCGGACTGCAGCCATTGTTCGCGACTGGAAAAAAAGTCGAATGCCTCCGAAAAACTGCCATGGTTGATGATGAGTGGGAACCTGAGCAGTTACGTCGCGAACAAGAAGACGATCCTGAAATAAGACTACTCTTGGACTGGAAAGAAAGCGGGCGACGACCAACCTGGGAAGAAGTGAGTGCTTTGGGCAGAAACATCAAAGCGTACTGGGCGCAGTGGGACTCTTTGATAGTAGAAGACGGTCTTCTTAAGCGATCCTTAGAAAGTGCCGAGGGCACGGGAAACAGACTACAGTTGGTAGTGCCAAAGAGCAGGGTGCCAGAAGTGTTGAAGCATCTCCACGATGGGACATCAGGAGGACACTTTGGCATTAAGAAGACGTTGGGTAAAGTGCGAGAACGATTCTACTGGATGAACTGCAAAGAAGACGTCATGAAATGGTGCCGCACAGTGTGCGCATCAGGAAATGACCCAGCGGGAAAGCGCAAAGCACCCATGAAGCAATACAACGATCTAAACGGCGTGGTTCTCTTCTTAATTTACATATTTTTTCTTCTATGTGACTTCTATTTCTTAATTAATTGACTACGTTACAATTTACAATTTTTTAAATCAAGAAAAAATCATAAAAATTAAAACAAAAAAATTTAAAGATTTAGCATCTGCGTATTTTAATTAAAAAATGTCAGTATCTTTCAATTAATTTTCAGTTTTTTTTAAACGAGTACAAAACAAACGAACGACGTAAGATCTCAATGAGGATAATTACCCTGTTAAATGATAAATGATTTTATTTTATCTACGTTTTAAATCAAATCATTTTTTTAAATCTAAAGACGAGCTTTCAATTTTAATAAAATGTAGCTACAATTGTAATAATACAATTGCAAATACTAAAATTACTGCACAAACTGATGTTTGAATAACATAATAAAATACGTTTTGATTAAGTAGATAATGTTTAAATAATTTACTTTAAAACAAAGTTTTAATGTTATTTAAAATATTAAATGCGTTGGTTTAAAGCCATTGTACAGTTTTAGCAACAACAACGTTACTAAAATTTAATCTAGATATTTATACGAAAGAAGACAAGGGTAGGATAATGCCACTAATATAACGGGTATAGGATTAGAATTGCTACAGAGAATATAGATTGTAAATCTGATAGTAACATTTTTATGCAGTTCTCATTCGCATAATCTAATAATAAATGATGCCATTAAACTCAAATGCAAATTAATAACATTATGTTAAACAAATTTAATCTTTTTAGAAAGATTTGTAGAACAATTATTAATCGAAAAATAATAATAAATGAAATCTATTTTATTTCAAATAAACTTTGCTCAAAACAGTTTAGATTTAGATTAACAAACAGTAAGTTTTTTTTTAAATATGAAATACGAAATTATAAACTTGCGTGTTTAAATTACAAAAAGTAAGTGAAATTATACACAAAAAACAAAAATATATCATTAATTATTGGCTAACTAAGTTTTAATTTAAAAAAAAGTGAAAATATTATATATAAACTACGTGAATTATCGTTTAGAGTGTATTGAAAAACCAGTTTTTAGAAAAATTAAATCTGAAAACTCCGTAAATACAGAGTCAACAACCTGTACTAGTTTTTATTTATCAATCGTTTTAAATTTAATTTTTTTTAATTCATCTTTACACTTTACACTTTAAGTGTATCTGATCGGCAACGTTTTATACAGGTTAATGCGTAGTTCTTCAGTCCTCGATATTAACGTCACAAAGTAGTGTGTGACAGTAACCGTCTTATTTTAAATGTTATTTTATTTGAATGTTAATAATTGTTGTGACAGTCTTGAAGTATAGTTTTAGACTCGATTTTATATATACTATTGTAATTATAGACACTATCGTTTATTTTTTTTTTGTAAAAATGTGCTCTTTTATAGTTGCTTTTAGTATTTCTGTTTGGCTTATTATTTTACCAAAATTGAAAACTGTCAAAATGTTTTTTTTCATATTGCTTAGCAATCTATTTTGGTATTGTGTTCCAGCTTGTAGAGGCGTTTCATTATGTCGTGAACTGTGACCTTGAGTTAAAAATTGGAATTAATAAAGTAAAAGTCAAAAATGTGACAAGTCTATCTGAATTCCAAAAACGTTAGTCTATTTAAAAGGCCCTCGCGTCGAAAAAAAACTAAAAATTAATTTACTTATAATAATACCTAAAGACCTATTAACAATAAATACAACGATAAAAGCAAAGATAGGTTAGAAAAAATCTACCGACAAATGTTTATAAGACGTGTAATAATAATATTTTGACATATAAAGAGTACAGCGTCACAGTTCGCGAGATCCTGAAAGACGACTATTTGTTTTTATAGTTCATTTTTTTGATGTGTTGCGACTACAAGTTAAGTTTATTTGCAGAATACCTACAGAATACAAAAAAAAATTGTTTGCAAAGAACTAATTGGTTCCAAAAATATTTATTGCAGCTTTACAAGCCTTTAACATTAGACAGATGGGTATAAACGAGACATTCAAAACCTTCGAAGTAACGTCAATGCTACTGCGCCAAAGGAAAACAAAAAATAATATTGAAAAAACACCACTACAAGCGGCGTCGTTATTTAAAAAACAAAATAAAAAAAAACTAGTGTTTTATATTGTTGCGTAATGTGCCGTTAAATAATTACTAATATTTTTTTCTACGACTAACAGATAATACGATACATTGTATGTTTAATTGCAATTAGGCAACGTTGTGCATTGTGATTGTCTAATTTCGTTTCCGTACAGGTCAAAGCCATTTCCGTACAGGTCAAACATATCAACGTACAGGATAATGAATTATAAAAACATAATTTAGAAGACTTTTACAAATATTCTCTGCATTACAAATTATGAAATTTGAAAACGAAATCATTGAGTGTCATGTATAAGGTGTTGCATTAGTTTATAGCGTAAAATAAGTGTTTTATAAATTACATGTTTTAGGTTATATTCGTAAGCGTTGACGTTTATTGGTAACTTTCTTGTAATCAAATAAAAATATATTTTAGAAGTTCAAGGTAATTAGAACAAATAAAGACTTCTAATTTGCAACCTAACTACTTGTTTTCTTGCAGGTTTTTCTTTTGATGGGAAGGAAATATTAACAGTATTTTACCAAATTTTTGCAATGTTATAATCAGATTAAGTAATTTAATCCTTAAAATAAAATTACTCATTTTATAATAACATGCTCAAATTAACTTAGAGAAGTTAGTATTTATTAGCACATTTATCAGTTTTTTAAACTGCATGACAATTCAGAAGTATCCAATTATCTTTTAGTGTTCATCGATAGTTGCAAGATATCAAAATGTTTGTTCCGCACATGCCTGATATCTATTTGTTATTATTTACCCTTATGTTAATGCAGTTTTCATAAGTATTTATGTATACTTTTACTACATATTATATTATAATATTGTAAAAATAATGTATTCGCACATTGTCGATCTACCTTTATAAAAATGTAATTACAAACACTTTGGACTTACGTTTGTAATGGTACATCTCTTGTATATTTAATGTTATTTTGAATCAACCTGTATAGTACTAAGTTTAAGTTGGTGCAAGTGCGTAAAGTGCGCGCATGACGGAAGATGACAAGTTAGCGGGAGGAGAGCGTGAAGTGAACGCGGTAAGAGAGCGGTGTTTGTGGTGATACCGAAAGGAGCCACATTTTAAGCGTTAATACGCAATTAAAAAGCATATTAGGTTCCATAGAACCACCAAATCAGTGTTTAACCTAAAACAGAAAAGGGTGAAACATTAGAAATTGTGCTATAAGCAAATAAAGAAGTGAGCACGTGTTAAAGCAACGCCAGGAGGCCAACCACACGTGATTTGTACGTGATCACCCGCCAGCAGCATTCGAAGCGTAAAATAAAAAAGCGTAAATAAAATAAGAGAATCTACACAACCACGAAGAGCTAGCGAAGAGAGAAATCACCCCTTATGAAGGTGGCGCCCAACAACTAAAAGCTGTAGTTAAGGTTAGTCGTTAAGTTTATTGATAAAGTATGTGCGTTTATTTCATTTGAGTTTTAAATGCGTTTATATTACGGTGTGTTTGATTTGGTGTACTATTCCTCAGTAGTCTTGTAGAGAAAGGGTTCTTGCTGAGCTAGCAGGGAAGGCATAAGTTTAAAACAGGCATTTACAATTAGCGTATACAAAAGCGAAACATTACAAGTGGCACCCAAGCGTGAACCACTACAGTTAGCACCCAAACGTGAGACAAACGCGCGAACCACTACACGTTTTAATAAATAAAACAAGATAAACATAAATGCAATCAATTGTTACAAGACTAATGCAAACCACTGGTTTATACATTGAAAAAATTATATAATTAGATGCAATTATAAGCAAAAGCACAGAATCGCTGTTTCCTTTTACCTACAATGTGTTTTGTTAACAATTCATTTCTCATATTTAAACTAATTTGCAGTAAAAATTATTACAGCATATTTGATCCATTAGAATAATTAACTATCTTGCATTTTCTAAAAGGAATGTTTTTCAATTCTTTAACTACGATGTTCTTATTACCTTCTTAATTCAAAAAGCTTGATTCTCAAAAATAACACCTATTAATTACAAATTATCTTTAAACATTTACAAATTTACCTTATTTGCTTTGTAAGTCACATCCACATGTTATTTGGTTGAAGCTTCTAGGAAAAACTATCATATCAACATTTTTCAGAACTTGACGACATTGTTAACGATTCAGGCTTCGACATGAATAGAGTTCTTTTATTTACTGGCTGCAAAAGCAAAATCTTGTCATTGAATCATTAGCACTTTTCAAACTAATTTAGCGCATTCATATTAGGTTATGCTTGAAATTAATGTATTAAAAAAATTCAAATACTAAATAATTTGAAGTTAACTAAAATTGCATGCCTTTAAAGCAAGTAAATTATACTCACCATTTCTTTAACTAGAGATGAGTAAAAAACAAGAATAAAATAATAGTAACAAATAACTAATAGTATAAACGCTGTCAAGTTGACATAAAATAAATACAAGTTTTGACATAATTTTTTAATTGTCATTTTAGGTATTACCAACACAAATTTTTAAATTAGTTTATTTATTTTATGCGTTATTTTTTTCGTATAATTTTGTATAACTTTGATTACTAATTAAATATAGAGTCGTAGAAAAAGTATAGTGTATAATTCGTAAGAAATGTGTATTGCCAACTCGTACGAATTGCCAAACTCGCCTTCGGCTCGGTTGCAAATTTTCATACTCGTTGGCAATGACAACCATTCCTTACTCATTATACAATATACTATTAGTATGCACTGTAATTTAATTTGGTATTAAAAATACAGCAGTGTACATGTTTTACTTTACTTATTCGTACTTATACTATCTTTCGACGCAGCCCTGAATCGAACATAGCCAAACGAAATACGTTAACCTTGAATTGCAAAGGCGTACGCATACAATTTTAAAAGAATTCTTAACGTACCCCCAGACGGTGAAAGGTTCTTTCAAACAAAATGAAATTAATGCATAGCTTAAATCTAATGTAGATACAAGTGAACAAATATATAACTATTACGCAAAAAAATTAAATATCAAAATAAAATAAACTATTCACTCTGGTAACGTACTCAGTTGAGAAATACCACGAGTGATAACTCCATCAGAAGTTCAAACAGTTGCAATTCCAAGTATTCCATTATTGCCAGTTGTAATGAATATGATGCGCCCAAGTTTACATTTCAGTGTAAGAAAGTTTGCATCCATAACTAAAACCATGATGCCAGGCAATTTTTTTTGTAAGTTGACAAGCTATTTCCCTCGCCGCTGAAGCTCGAGGAGATACTCCTTCAACCATCTTTTTCAGAACTGTTGTTGTGCTTGCTGTATCCGCTGTTACTTCAAAAGACTGGGCTCTTTTATGTACGTTAAATCTGGGTTTGGTAAAGAGGTCAACAAACCACCAATAAAAAAGTGCGCGGGGCAGCAACAATAACTTACAAGATTTTATTTCTTCTCCTTCATATATACGATTTTAGATTCGCGCCCCTTCGATGTCTTAATAATAATCAGCCTATTGTAATCCACACCTACATGAGTACATGGGGGAGAAGAAGAGACAAGTGATGCTAGAAAATTTCTCATCAACGGATTAACAGGTCTAGGAGACATTTCAAAACATCTAACACAATTTCGTCTAATTTGTTTGGTCAAGCTGCGCGCTGAAATGAGTCAAAAAAACTGTTGCACAAAATAAAGTAGCATTTGTAGATCGATGTGAAAGAGAGTGATATGCATTATTTCAAACACAAGACGAGTGAATTGATGCTTTTGAGGATGTAATAACGGATATTTAGCAGAATACGGTTAGTTCGAATTATGAAAACGACCACCAACGTGCAGTAAACCAACTCAGTCTATAAATGAATTGAGATTTAGAATTTTGCTCTTACTTGGAAGTGTTTTCCCGCTTTCCGAAACACTCTTCTTGAACAATTTTGACAAGACGAAGTAGTAAAGTTTGCAATTCAAGCCAATGATAAAACAGATAAACTTCAGAACAAATAATTTGAGCTTTATGAATAGTGTCTGCGCCAGACAAAACATCACCTACATAGAAGTCGTTAATAATGATTCTAGAAATATTAGGTAGCGAAGATGAACAATCTTTACCTAGTTGTGTCAGACACCTATTATGTTAAAAACTAGTAGTTCAATTCGCGAGTATGAAAAATTTCTCTTCAAGTATAAAATTTGTTTATCGACATTCATCCCTACCTTTTTCTTCGTAGCCAGTTGTCAAAACGAATTCATTTTTCTGCTAACCTTTGCTAAAGTACGGATCGTACGTAACGATCTTTTCTGCTCAACAAAAAGCTTTCATTATTAAGTTGGTTCTATGTGAATATGTGGGCGAATTTTTAAGTGATATTGAGTGAAAGCTTATCTTGGGGTATGTAATTTTATAACGTTTTTGCATTGAGGGCTTAAATTAATTCTTTAGCGGGTCCGATTCCTCCACCTGTAACGTTATCATCAAGTTATCATTGACGTTCGTAACACCTGAAACACATGTTTTGTAAAAAAGTTTCCATGACGTCAGGTCGCTAGAGGGTGAAGGGATGTAAACCATTTTATGAAAAGAAATACTGAAAACTGCGAAGTTAATTAGAGGGAAGCTCAGCGCATTCTTTTACATCAACTATAGTATGCTTTAAATCAAATTATTTGTGCTCACACAGTATGTACCTTTGTGTCAAATTGCATATTACGTTTTAGGTCAGACTGGTACGGGCTTAGCTAAACCCTGCTGGATATTCATAACTGTAAGTATTGAATTTTCTATTTTACTTTGTTGGTCATGTCGATTATTAGAATGGTCACACGTACATACTAGATTGTAATCACAATTAATATTAAACTTTTTTTTTGTGTCACCTACTTATTGGGTGCGTTTGGATTTTCGATACTTTGATTTTTGCATTCTCGAAGTTAAACCTAATAAAGTGAAATCATTCTTTTGTTAAATTTAAAAGTTAGATTGATTAGGGCACGTAGATATGCGAGTTGTTGTCCCGACTAAGGGCGTAACTTATATTTGATGATATCAACCCATGTAATATTGTTTGTACCGTTTATGTAACGATACTTATATACTATCTTCGTCTTCTGTGATAGAATAAATATATATTCTGTGTTATTACTTTTGTCGTTTTACTTGTTTTCCAGCTACAGGTAGAGTCAGACGATCTCTCCCTAATTTAACCCTTCATCGTCTTGGCGCCTTTTTAGCTTTTATCTATAATTTAGCACCACAAAGCCTACGATTTTCTTTTTGGGGAAACTGTGTTAGCCGTTGCCTTTTTTTTTGTTGTTACCAGAAAACCAGCGTAACACACCTAATAGCGAGATAAGAAGCAGCGGCGGTGCCATAGGTCACCGTATTCAATTTATACTCCTTTATTTCATTTGAAGGGGACGAATGCCAAAGCATTTTCGACAACGATCGTTGATGTGGAGCTATTAATACCTGCCGATACATCTTTTCTATATCGACCAAAAACGCGTACTGAAATTTACGAAATCTTAATAAAATTGAGAAAACGTCCTGTTGGATTGTAGAGCCAATCATTTGTAAGGAGTTAAAAGAATATACAGATTACGACACTGATGATCCGTTAAAAACAACTCAAAGCTTTGTTGAAATGCTCTCCTCTTTCAAGACACTATGGTGGGGAAGAAAATAAGACACCTGATCAGAATCCGCAACGGACATAGTCCTAAAGATACATATTCTGTCATAAATGACATACATATGCAGAAGCCTTTCGTTAGCTTGCATACGTTTTTCTAAAGATAAAAATCGGTTTTCAGCTACGCTACGAGATTTTCCTAATTTGGAAGCACTAATCTTTAAAAAAATAGATACTATAAACGACCTTTCGAGTTACGCGTTGTATTGTTGTTCCCTCTTCGGAAGTTAAAAGTTTATCTAAAGGACTATTTTTTATTTCCCAAAAATTGCTAAATTTACTCAATAATCGTGACTCGACCGACGAAGTGCTAAGATTATATTGGATTGCATCATTGATTCCAAAAGTAATAGGACCACAAACCACCCAGCCAACATGCGTTTTCTGTGAAACGGGTAGATTGGGACCGAGACTAACTTGTTCACTGTCCAATATTGACCAAAACCAATCAGCGCCTATTAACAAATCTATTTTCCAGGTTTGTAGAATTCAGAATCAATCAATTGAATATGATTTAGAACTTCCAAAAGTGAGGAATTAATTTTGAAATTGGGTGTAGGTCCTGTAATATTATTAATCATTAAACATGAAAAAGATATTCTAAATGTGCTATGACAAGATTCTATATCTAAGGAACATCCCGTTAGAGTTTTTGAGTGAGTTTGACTTATACCTACAACCGAAACGTTCTCGTTAAGGAAGTCTAATTATAAAATGTCCCCCAACTAATAAATGAAAATTGACTGCCAGCATCCAAAATACCCCGTGCATTATGAAAAGTTCCGTAAGCATCACGAACCTTTACAACGAACGTAGCGAGAAAAACGTTTCCAACATTTGAAAACAAAACGGAGGTAGTTGTTGGAATTTGGAAAGGTTAAACATCACCAATAAAATAAGAGACGTTTGTAGATTTTTTCTAACTGTAGTAAGGTATGCTGCTTGCTATTGAATGTCTTTCACCTGCTAAATTTACAAACACCGACAAAATAATCTTAGCGTAAGCAGTTAATATAAAGCTTGTTTTCTTTGATCTTAGCTAAACAATCCAAAGGAGATAATTTAAGAAACAAAGAACACTCTTAAACTACCTGAGCTTTTCCGCAAATGGAACAATTTAAATTGTAAACAATGAGAGCACGATAAATTAGAAATCTTTTGCGATAATTTTTTGTCAACTATTCGATTATTTTCAAGAGTTTCCAAGAGATCGACTTTATACTTTAAAATCAGTTTCATACCTTTTAAGGAGAGTAGGTCATTTACAGTTTGGTTTCTTCTCAATCGCGAAATCTAACTTAACAACGATTAAATGGGTAATAAAAGTTTTTCATAAGTGCTTAGGTGTTCAAGAATTGATTGCTCAATGTTTTGATACCGAATCGCTTAAATTTCTAATTTTGTCTGAGGATTCCGTACCGATGTGTGGCAAATCTAAAGAGAGCTTTAATATGATTGTGCACTAGCACACGTGTGTTGTATCTAGAATATAAACTCTCCCATGCTAATCGATAATTTTCAGAACCAAAATCAAAAAACTTAATAACATCTGCAGCTTTCCCACGTAATGCACCACGGAGATAATAAAATGTGTACAGATCAGTTATAGTGTCATTTTCATAAACAAGAGATACAAACGTTTTGCAAAACTCAAGCCATGCCCTTGTGTGTCCTTCAAATTCACAGTTAGACATAGTGGGTAGTTTTACAAATTGGGTATGTTACCCTACGTGGGTGTGCTTGTTTACCTTACGTTTACCTTAAATCGCAAAGGTGTGCGCATACAATTTTAAAATAATATATTTAGAAAATGCAGTTTCAAGGTTTTGTACCGACTATAGGGATGATTTGCGATGCATAAGCTTGCTACTGCTTTTAGTCTTTCTAACAAGTTCAATAATGAGATTAAAAAAGCAGCCTACGATTAGCTAAATTCTATTCACAGATGTAATCCTACTCTCTCTATAAGAAAATTTGAGAGTCTGTCTGTCGCTCTTGTCCAGAAAATGTCAATAAACCGTGTTCACGAATATTTTCAATTATTAAACTTTGTTCTTCAGGAGAATAGTATTCCTAGACAAACCAGGTGATCTATTCAACATAGACAAAATTCGATTGCAATTCAATAGCAATGCCGCACACGTCATTGTGCAGAAAGGATTCAAAATAGTTCCGTCCATAACTACTGATAAAAAGTGACATTAATAGCGTGTTGTAGTAAAGAAGGCAATTTTTTGCTTCCCGTAGTGATCATGAAATGCAAAACCAAAAAGCCTTAGTATGAGGATCCCATGCCACCGGGGTCATATTTATACATGTCTAAACCTGCATAAATTAATTTAAAAAGTTTCCACGATTGGTTTAAGACACAATTCGTACCCAAAAAACCACAAGAAAAAGTTCTTCATTTGGTCGATAGACCTTAGAGTTTGCTTAAGGAAATGACACTGTTGTGGATGTTTTACCAAGCTATCCTATACATTTTTGGAACCGTTAAATCGGGCTATTTGTAGTCTTAGAATCAACGTGAAACAATGCGTGCAATAAATAAATGCGAAAAAATCGGCAAACTTTAATTTTGGCAGTTAGTTTCGGAAACGTGGGCAAAAGCGAAAACTTGTTCCAATGCTGTATTTTTTCTCAAAAGTATAGGAATATATTCATTTGATGCAGATGTTATACCTGATTATGCGTATCTGGCCGACAAAAGTCAAAGTTGTACAAGCAACTAAACGTCAAAAAAAAAATCAACAACACAGAAGAAAAACCAGAACTCGTTCCGGAATCATCAAAACTACTAGATTTTGTTGAAACCACAAGTGAAATTCGACTGTAATACTGTTCAACAATTGTGAGCCATTCCGTTAAAATAACTCTAAGAAAGTTGCTGCAATAGTTATCTCTTATTCCACAAACTAATGCTGTGGAGAACGTGTCTAGACGCGATCAAAATATAGATTTTATTCTAACTTCAAAAAAAAAAATTAACAAGACAAAAGTTTAAAATTAATACATATATCAAAACAAAAAAAAAACACACAAAAATAAACAACAAGTTTTAATTTCTTTAATAATTTATCACAATACAGTTAACTTATTTTATTTTTTTTATTATAAACTAACTACAAAAACGTTTGCTGATTAAGATTAATTTATTCTTTAAGTTGTGGGTATTAAAAAAAACGTGTAAGTGTACAAAACAAAATAAAAATTTAAAGATAAATAAATAATGACAGTTTTAAAAATGAGAACAGTCATAATAATGAAAACATCGCTAATAATAGATATAAAACAAAAAAGTAATAAAATAACTATAAAAAGTGTCGTTTAAAAGCACTTTTACTAAAGTAAAAACTTTTTTTAATTTAGTATTACACTTAAACATAAAGTCAACGTAAATTAAATTAATAATAGATATTGCAACACATTTGTTTGTTTCACCTCATTGAACTTTAGGGAAATACATACAACGTTATAAAGTTAACCAAAACTTTAGGGATTGTAACACTGTGGTATTATACTCCTATGCATTGTTTGGATTCACAACTAAACAAAAAGTAGTATATTTTAATTAAAAAAACTACAATTTTTTTAAAAAATTTATATAAAATGCGCACTTGTTTATACAATTATGCGTAGATAAAGTTATTTTGCGCAAAAAATTTAATTACATTGACAAATATAAATATTTGTAACAAAATTATTTACAAATTAAGTTCAATTTAATTTACCAGTTTTTTGAATACATATCTTTTACTTAAATTATAAATATAAAAAAAATGGAAAACAAATACATTTAGTAATTTTTAATAATAATTAAAGTTAGGTAAATCGTTGAAATACTTAAGGCCCAACAGTTTGTACTTAAATGGTAAGATAACCGTTTTATGTTGGTGCAATAATTAATTAACAAAAAAGATTGTTAATTTATAACTGAGATGTTTTAACGTCGTAAACGAGTGTAACAAGCAAATGCAATTATATGGATGGGATTAATTACTGTCGATTAACAAGCGAGTTAGTTATAAAGTAATTGCATTAATTTCATATCATTATTTTTTGTATTTTCTTATAATTTAACAATTTAAATTAGTTTGATTTTTATATTAACGGTAGAGTAATATTTAAGTAATACTAATACTGCATAACTTCAACGTTAACTACGTTTGTTGTTGTGGTTTATTTTATATTTATTTTGTCAATTAAATTTTAATTTGATTGATTATAATTAATTTTAAAAATATTAATAATTGCAACATTTTTGAAGTGTAATGTAATTGACAATATAGCTTGAAAACCAAAAAAAAAAGACATTTACATAAAAAATAAAAGTATTGTACTATATGCTGACCAGGAAACGGTAAAAGTAATTTGAATACACTTATTTCTGTAGATAAGAAAGTTTTAGCAATAAACATTTTAGATCTAAAAATTATAATTAAAAAAAATTTTAATAAAACAAAACGCTACTTAATACATTCAACCATCCAACTCTAGAGTTAATAGTCCTAACTAATGAAAAATCAAATTAAGACAGTTTAAATTACTCTACAATATCAAAGTTCTTAGAAGGCGCCACCTGTTTATCTATAGTAGTTTAACTCATAAACTTGAACGAGACAAAATTATGCTAAAGATGCAAAAATGAAACCTACTCAATACCATCTCAGAAAAACGAAACTAAATTTTTAAACAAATAAAACTTAAATGACGTTTTGTAACAAACTACTATTGAGTGGCAATGCGGTCTAGTAAAGCGCAATAAAGTGCAAAAACTAAACTAACACACCATGTATATAATAATTAAAATTACGTTTTTATTTCATACACACGCCAGGGTTTGTTGTTTATCCCCCTCACTACATCATTTTACGAACTATATTAGTTGACAACTTAATTACCACTTATCAGTTTTACAATAATTTTAAACATACAAATAATTAATACCAAACTCAAAAGTAAACAAAAATATTGTATCGCATATATACCGTAATTTAAATTTTGCCAGCCGCTATGAATACGTCGACAATAGAATAAGATAGTTAACTTACCATTCTTGTTAGCGTTATTATTAGTTGATTAAATTAAGTTTAACCTGTTATCTTATGAATAATCAAAGCAAATACATCAAGTTTATTGATACATCAATGTTTATTAGGAATCGTAAATTCTGCTGTCTTAATACTGAAACTATCCGGTATCTTAAATTTATATTAAATTTTAAAATTGTGCTTAAACTAAATCAAAGTTTTAACGTTTTAATGTCAACTAGAATTAAATTATTTTCTTATACTACAGCTTAATTTTTACAAGAAAATCTATAGTTTTCTCAATGAAACGGAATTTTCTTGTTACGGCAAATGCAATTAGTTTCTTTATAACAAATGCAAACATTGTTATATGCTACAAATGCGGTAATTGTCACAACAGAACAAAACCTGATTAATAACCGTGTACGTTAACCGTAAATTTAATAAAAAAGTTGTTTTATCATTCCAATTATTAAAACATAAATACGTCAAATACATCCCTTCTATTCGTCTTGATGTTGGTAGAGAACCCCAAATACTCATAAACTAAACAGAAATTGATCTAACTACCACTAAATTAAAAAACAAAAAAATTAAACTAAAAGTGGACTAGCACTTAGCAGTTGTTCACAAGATACTTACAATTAAAACAAATGATTTTGAAATAAATTGAACAAACAAACAACAAATGTTACGCCACTGTTTTTTGCCGTAAAACAATAATTGATTTTTACTACGCCAATGTATTTAAAAGATTGCGCAAATCTTTGCCTACAAGTCCTTTACAGATTACACCAATAATACACCATAATAATAAACAGGAATCTGGCCAGTTTGTAAGTAAAAGATTGGATAGTTCTGACGATAGATACAAAAGATACACTTTGTTTGTAATTTTTTAATGTTTTTTTAGACAGAATAGTTTTAAATCTAAACAAACAAATCAACCGTAGTGTAGTTCTAAACTGCTAGTAAATAGTGTTGTTACAAAAATTTTAATTATTCGAATTGTTACCAAAATTAAGATGAAAATAAAAAGAGTCAAATTCATATAATGGAAGAATCCGGCGTTGAAAGGCTTCTCTTGCAACTCTTAAAACACAGGCTTGCAGAAATTTTTTTTTTATTTGATGAATAGCGGTTTTAAGGAAAACAAGATAATTTTTCTATAATGTAGGAAAACAACATAAAAAAAGAAATATAACTGCAGAAATCGTCATTTGGGTAACGCGTCCGAAGTGTTATTTCTGAAGTTTGGAGCCAACTATGATACGTATTTTTGTGAAACTGCCCGCATTTGTCGATGTACGATTGTTGTTTAAAATCTCTAGTTTAAAATTCCGTAACTTTTATAAAAACACTTTGTAACTAAGCGTCCTTAACAAGGTCGTCATTTCTGTACTACTTATATTTATCAGTCTAACTTGTAAAATTTGCCGCAAGATGTCCTAATTGTTGTAGTTAATGCTACACACGTGTGAGTTTTAAGGTTAAAATAGGTAAGTTGTTTTATATTATTTATACTGCCATAATTTTGTAAATAAACGAAATTCATCACGTTCGTTTTTACCACATCAGTCGGGTAACCTATATTACAAGTTTTTGATAGCTTACTTTTGCGAAAAGTTAATTTATTCGAAACGGAAAGCAGACTTAAAAGTTGCCATGTCTTAATGTCGGTATACGCGTGATCTGGAATTAATTTACTAACATTTCATCATATCGGTAACGTCATTTCGGTAACAACTTGTAAAATTTATTTCGGTACCGAAATAACGGTGTCTACCAAAATAATTTTTTTTTAAACGGACCAAAAAGTATTATTGATTACAGAAATGGATAAAACTAAGTTAGTTGCCTTAAAAGAAAAACTAAAACGAGATAGGGAGTTAGCATATGCAAAACGCGTAAAAAAAAGAAGAAAAACGAATGAACATAAAAAAAAACATAAAAAGTAAGGTATCAAATAGGACAAGTCAAAAAAAACCTAAGCTATTAGCCACCTCATCATGTTTAAATGCAAACCACGAAAATGTTGAAGTGATAGAAAAAACATTTAAAGAATTGAAGAATAATAAAGCATGAAAAAGCATAGGTAACAAAGAGAAACCTCAATTAGTAATTTCTACATGCTCAAAAAAACAGTTTGGAAATTTTGACGAAATTTCAGCCCAACGTTTAAAAGCCACAAATGTTAAAGAAACAAACTTAAGATCGAACAATGTAAGTAATACTATTAATAACAAAACAAACAGTAAAAAACTACTAGAAAATTCGGCGCAACATTCTAATCACACAAGGAAAAATTTAAATAAGCATGATTCGTTCAAAATTAATTTAATGAAATCGATTGGAAATTTAAGAAAAAATAATGAAGCCAAAAAAGTTAAGATCAGAAAGAACTATAATAAAGAAATCAAGGATTTAGGGCTAAAATGACAGAAAAGCAGCTAAAAGAGAAAAGATGAAAAGATAGAGAGCGCTACAGAAAAAAAAAGCGGATGTAAAAAACATAGCATCTATGTCTAAGAAAGATAAAAAACTTCAAAAAAAGAAATGGAAATAAGCAAATTTGAAGTATAGAAAAACTAAAACACAAATAAAAACTACTAACAACCTTCACAAATTAAATTCACCTCCGATTACCGATGATAAGGCAGAGACAGTTAGATAGATAATGAGACACCTAAAAACCGCAATGTCTCTCCACATGCCTAAAAATAGTGAAAAAGTTCGAGAATTTTTGGAAAAAGATACAAATTCAAAAATGTGTCCGGGAAAACGAGATTTTGTTAGAAAAGGAAAATTAAAAAAACAAACTGTTAGATTTGTATAAAAATCCGTATAAAATATTTTGGAAAACAATGTTAAAATATTACAAACCACATTTCTCCGATATAAGCCATTTTGCATAGTACCTCCTAAGCAAAAAGATAGAAAAACATGTTCTTGCATTAAGCATGAAAATTTTTTATTTTTGGTTTCCAAATTACATAAAAATAATATAATCAAAGCTAAAAATAACACAGAATTGATAAGCGAATTAGTTTGTCATAGTAAAAATATTCATTGTGTGTTTCGATGATGTGCAGCATGCAACAAAAATGTGTATCAACCAAAAGAGAAAGCAAAAGTCAAGCTATTTGAAAAAATATCATTTAATCAATGGGAATCAATAACTGAAAAAAAAATTAAGAGCGAAGTAAAGAAAATTAGAAAAGATATCAAAACAGAAAAAAGGAATTCCTGTTAAAAACTTACTAGGCCTGTTAAATAAGCGGACAACAAAGTTTTTAAAATATAATTTTAACATGATGCATCAATTAAAGCAACTGCAGTTTAAGAAGGCAACAATATGATTTCGGAAGATCTGGTAATTCAGGTTGACTTCTCAGAGAATTATGTTACCAAGTTGTCATCAGAGATACAGTCCATACACTTTGGGGCTTCTAAAAGACAAATTTCCTTTCATACGGGAATTTGTTATTTTCGCACAGATAATCTTTCTCAGTTACAACATTTTTCTTTTTGTTCTATATGTGATAACCTGATCATCAGTCTTACGCAATATGGGCTCATCTAGAGCAAATACTGGTTGATTTAGCTTCACGAAAACCAAATATTTTAAAAATTTATTTTTTCTTTGATGGGCCTACGTCCCAATATAGAAATAGGCATAACTATTATTATTTGATAACAAAAATACCGCTCTACTTTAAGAGAATTGAACAAATTTCGTAGAACATTAACGAAAGTGGCCACGGTAAAGGCAAAATAAAAATGTGGGAAGTTCAGCTTTCTTAATTCTTAATTAGAAAATTAAAAAATGAACAGTAACGAGATGTTTCTCCTGTTCCTAAAATAATGTCTGTCCATCAAACAACATGGTCAAAAAAGCAACTGTCAAAAATTTTTCTTAGAAAACTTGTATTTCTTGCAACTTTGGAAGAAGCTGTTTTCATTTTAGTCCAAAATGCTTCATCGTTAATTTGTTAAACACCAAGTAAAGTATTCTTTTTGAAAGCAGATCTTTTAAAGATTTACAACTTTGTTAATTATATTTTGCGACCATTTTTAGAAAATCCCTTAGCTGAGATTGGAAGCTTTGCTTAATTGCACTATGAAAATCTCAAATAACTCACCAGGAATTCGATGCAAACGATGCGTTAGATCGTATCATACTAATTGTATTTTAAGGCGCAACTTATAAAAAAATAAACCACTTTTTTTATGCTCATCCTGTATTACTAATGAAATCAAAATGTATTTAAGTTGTGTGTTAAGTTTAAAACATTTTTTATAAATAAAAAGAAATATCTTTTTAGTTTTAAATAAACGTTTTTCTTAATTAAAATAGTTTAGATACCGATGCATTTTCTCAATTTTTTGGTATTTGTTTAACAAACCACTAAGCAAAATTTCCGTTACGATCTATATAAAATCTTGTGACAAAAACAACTAATTGACGCTGATTAAATCATTGAAAGTAAATTTTCTCACACATATTTTTTAATTGCTTCTTTTTATGATTCTATTAAGTCGCTTGTTCAAATGCAGACATATTATGGCGCAAAGGTATCTACTTTTGTTTTATAAATAGTAAATGCCATTTAAGCTGCGTTGCGGAAATGACGATTAAATATTTGTTAGTCTCTAAATTTTGACACAGTTCTTCAGGCTTGCTAATTAAAGCGTGATTGTATGGAAGAACTTGTTTGTAAGACATTATACATTTATTAATTAACAGTAGATTTTAAAAAAAGCTGTTTTTATTTTTTTTCAATTTTGTCATATAATGTAACAAACTTTTACAGTTGAATTTTTTACTAAGATAAGTTCTAAGATCTAAAGTAGGCAAAACATTGTCATTTTCAGTTACAATATTAACAGTTGTAACAACTTACTAAGCTGATTATCGTTGTCGTCGTTACTTACTGTTTTTGCCACGGGTAGCTAGTAGAGAAAATTTAATAACCAATTGAATACCTATAATGTTTGTTTATAAAAGGTAATTAACAACATACATGCAATTTAATAATGTAAATATAATTTTTTTGTTGCGCATCCGTTTACAATAAATTATTGTCGGAGGTGTATAGTCATCTAGACTCAACTCCAATAATTCCGGTAGAAGTTCACACAAGGTAGCCGAATCTACAACAGAAAAGATGACGTCTAACGTTGTTCAACGTACGAGTAAATAATAGTGATTAACGGGTATACAATATTTTGGATATTCTAGCTAAGTACGATGTGCTATTTTTTTGATTGGTGAACGTTGATTTCGGTACTTATGCGATTTCGATATCGTTCACTGTTGTAATTCAAATACGGTAACTGAATCTTGCTTACCGGATTCGATGCAAGGGACTCTTCTAGACAACTTTTAATTTAGTGGAACTCAATTGGTGGAGAATTGTAATTAAGGGACTAATTAAACAAAATAATCAAAAGTGAAGACAATGACATAGGATGACTAAAATGTAAGTGCGTGGATAAGCTGATAATTTTAATTTGAATTTAATTCGAAAGCCATCTAGACTTTGCCGGCGGGTCTAAGCCTCAGGAAATTGGAATAACTATCTATCGTATTCCCGGGAGGGACACGCCTAACCAGACCAACACGTAGGGTGTTTGCCACCACCAGCAATGATAAACGAAGACACAAACAGGTATGCATAATGAAAACTGACTATATTGTAAACAGAATAAAGATGAACGATTTCGATGATGTCAGATGAAATTGATTAATCTGTGTAGCAGCAAGTAAGTCGTTAAAAAGTCTGACAGAATAATCTAGGTACAAACGGTTTTACCGTGAACGAACCACGGAGAAAAAGTGCTGGTACAGCAAATTTCATAGTTAATTCCGTCTTGTTTGACCGCATTCGTTGAGAAAAACGCCGCGCGTATTCTCTTAGTAAGCTAATAACCCATAAAATCCACGCGTATAACTGTAGATTCGTTGATTAATTTTATAACCATTACAAAACCAGATTTCAAATTATTACACAGTTAAAACTTAAAAGACGTTTTTATCTTAGTATGTGTAAAATATGTTGCACAACTTACTTAAAAAATTTATTTATTCTGTTTTTTTCTATCTGCTAATATAAATCGTATTTGAAAATTTGCAAAATAAATTGAAACGAAAAAAAAACTGTAACTAAGAAATCATAAACTCAAACATTCTTTTTTATAAATAATGCAATATAGTTTAATGCGTTTTATGAATTTTTGTGCTAATGTAAACATTTATAAACGTAATCGTATTGTGTGAATGATTTGATTGCTAAATAAACAATTTGAATTATACACTAATATAAATACAACAACAACGTTAATAAAAAGCAATAAAGTATAATAGTAATTTATAAAAATACGTTTGGATATAAAAATAATCATTTTTATTACTTTGTAAACAAAGAACTACAAACTTTCCTGAAAACTTTTATTACACAAAAATAAAAGCGTTCACAAGTACAACTACAATACTTAAAAAACTTGCATAACACTTTTATAACCAAAATAGTATGCCATTATTACTAACTTAAACATTTACCTATCGATTAAAATAATAATTTCAATTTTGCACCATTTTAAATAATTAACTTTTTACCGGTAAAATCAAAATTTTTTTAAATGTTGTAATAATAATATAACAATATATGAATAAAAATTTAATACAATATAAAACATTTGCAAAGTTGTTTATAAGCACGTAAATAATGTATGTTTCGCATGTTCGAATTTTTGAAGTCACGCATTTTGGTATACGTAATGTGTTTTTAACTTGCAACATAGTCCGTAGATTGTGTTTCATGGCGCATGTAGTAGTAGTATAAGAGTTTTCGTATGGTTTAGTGAATTTTTAACATAAGCTTGCAATATTTTTCAAACAAAAATGTATTACAAGAAACAAATTTAAATATCTTACACGTAATTGACACAAATAGCATAATTTTTTAGGTGTTGTCGATATTGCACTAGCAAAGTTGGTGAATTATTCAGTAAGTAATAAAAAAACATTTAAATTTACTATCTATATTTTACCGCAGCTACTGTTAAAAGACATTTTTATCGATTACTTTATTAAAAACGTAAAAAAAAGTTTGCTTGCGTGAGAAATTAATTTTTTTCAGTTACAGATAGTTTTCAAAGTATTTATAGTTTAAACTACCATTTAAAACCTATACTGAATGACGGAAATACATTTTATGAATTTATTTTTCCGTTATGATTTAAATACAATATTTAGACATTTGACATTAACATTATATAATTAAATTACAGCGTTATTAATTTTATAAAACAATGAAACAACTATTTGCGTTTCTAATGCGTTGGCATACTACCCGTATGACAGTAATTAAAATGGTGGTTTCTATTAACAAATTGTATAATTACTTTTATGTATTCATAACTAAACAAATTTTTTTAAAACAAGGTTCACTTTGTTAAAATTAATTTTTTTTAACAATTACAATTTATCACAGTAAAAAATTGTTTTTACTTTGATTTTAACATAAAATGCCTGATATTTTTATTGTTAGTAACAAAATTTAAACATAGTAACTCAAGAAAAATTTGTGTTTTTTAGCTTAAACCGCGTTGTAGTTAAACATCCAGACTTTTTAGGGTTGGTCCTAGTCTCTCCTTGTGAGCCAAAACAAGAAGTAGAACTTGGCCTTTGCCGTTTTGTCGTTTGTAAACTCAAACAAATTGACGTTTTGCAAGAAATTGCAGCTTACTACATTAGAATGGTAAATTTCAATGCAGGAAAAAGTGTAATTGTAAGTCTGGAAAAGTAGAATAGCCAACACTTTAGTTTGGTCAAAGTTTAGAGCGTGTCCTTGGTTTCACACGTGTTCTGTACTACTGATTTTGGAATTCTGCGGTGTTTGCGGTCAGTCATATGTTTTTTACTTCAACTTCAATAAAATGTCCCGTCTGTCTTATACAACTTGATCCACAAGAAAAAAGAATTTTGTAAACTTCGGCATGTTTCAACGCCCCTTGTTTGTCTTTATCAAATGTAAACCAAATGTATAGAGTATCCTTTGTCGTAAAGGAAGATTTGATATTAAGTTTTTTTAGCATTTTTTTTTATTTTGTTTGTCGAACCCATGCAATATGGTAAATATACAGTGTTAGTAGAAATTGATAAGTATTTGACTTTTTGATTATTTGCTCTTTCCCATGCTTTTTGGATCTCTTTGAAGCGGAATCCATTTTGTTGTAGAGATACTAACAGTGAAAACACGGTTACGTTAGAACAAAAACATTTTAGTACTGAAAACAAATAAGAAACGCTACAGTCGTTATAAACATAGAAGATCACAATTACAGAATGACGAACTTACTCTAGGAAGATTGCTACAAACGTCTACAGAGAAACACTTTAAACTCTTTATGCACCAAAGTAAACTTAACCATTAAAAACTCTACTACTATAGATATTAACACAAGCTTTGATTGTCAAAAATCCAGTTATGCCACAAATATACGATATTGCCAAGATACATAAAGAAAAAGTCTCCTATCGGCCGATAGTGAGCACCATAAATTCACCGACCCAATCGTTAGTATGTTATGCAACTGTTAAATTTTTGTCGTTGACATGAAATACATAAACTTACATTACTGATTGTACAGACTTAAAAAAATCTAGAACTTGCGTATAACAAAAAACTATACACTAGTTAGTTTTGAAGCGTTATTTCTTTTTGACAAAGTCTCGGTCGACGAAGTGTTATTTTTGTTCAAAGAGAGAATTACTGAAAAAGTTCTGCTCATCAAACTCTGTCTTAAAAACAGATATTTTAGTTATACCGACTAAAGATAAAACAATTGGTTTATATCTGCTAAAGACAAACATGAAGCTTTGAAAAATGTCGAAGTCTACAAAATTTCTTGTTGTTGTGGATCAACTTATATAGGACAAACAAGAGGCTCTATTGAAATTAGAGTAAAAGAACAAATGGCTGACTGCAAACACCGAAGAGTTACAAAAACAGCAGTGGCAGAACACGTGTTTAGCCAAGATACACACGCTAAAGTGCTGGTTAGAACTTCTTCCTTACTTTTCCGGACTAATGCACAAAGCTGTAGAAATAGAAAAACATCAATATAATATGAACCGGGAAGTTGATTTAAAAACTTAGCAAATCTTGGCTATCAGTATTACACCCTCTAAGAGAAAGATCAACCTGTTTGGAAAAAACACAAACGCGTATTCAGAGTAATAACGATGTCAGTAAAACGACAACGGAAAGTTAATTATGCTAATCGTTAATACAAATACCTACACTTTTTCCTTCAGTGGCATTTAACACGCCAAAAATGCAAGCTGCAATATATTGCGAATCGTCAGTTTATTTGGGTTCACAAACGATAATACGGGAAAAGCCAAGTTCTATTTCTTGATTTGGCTCTCAAGGAAAGACTAAGCCCAAACCTAAAAAATCTGAGCGTTCAACTACAGCACAGTCTAAGCCGAAAGCCGCTTATAACCGAAACACTAAAACTAATTAAAAGCAGTCAGATAATTCAGGTTTACTTTAGAGCACAGAATAAAGAAAATTGAAAATTTTATAGTCAACTACTATAGTTAATGCAACAAACAGAGTAATAGACATGCGTGATGTAGTAACAGCAAGCTGATTAGTTGAGAAATTTGGGGCGGTATTGGGTCAAAGAATTGTACACACTGCACAACTGCGCGTATCTATCTCAAACCATTAGCCATGTCTCAGTTTTTAGTTGTATTTAAGTAAGTAATTTTCAAGGTTTGTTTTGTGTTTAATATTTATTTACTGTATGATAGAAAAATTAGTTTTTGTCAATTTGACTTTGACAGTTATGTTAATACGTAAGTTATAATTATGTTCAGTATTAGATTGGCAATAAGTTTTTTGGTTATTAGTTTTTGCTTTTGCCCCGCTGTAAAATATAGTTTTATAATGAATAATCCAAATATTGTCAATATCCAGCTATCGCCACCTAAAAATAGAACAAATAGACATTTTATGGTAAAAGATAAAAATGTAGAAGTCTTTCAGGATCTCGTGAACTGTGGCGCTGTAGTCAGCTTATGTCAAAATGTAGAAGAATGATCCATCTTACAAATATTCGGCGTAACATTTTTGCTAATTGTTTTTGTCGTTGTATTTGTAATTAACAAGTCTTTAATACTACTTATTTTTATTTAATATATAAATATCTAATTATTTTTAAATTATTAAAATTTTTTGTTGATGTGGTTGTCTTTTGTATGAACTTACGTTTTTGAGATGCACTTAGACTTGTCAAATTTTCAATTTTTAGTTTATTAATTCCGATTTTTAATTTAAGATTACAGTTCACGACATAATGAAATGCCTCTAATCTAAACGTTTTTAAAGTATGTGAAGCACATTATCATGAATGGAAGAAAAATGCAGAAGTGAAAAGTGTTGCTAAATCGACAGGTTGATTAAATTTAATTTTAAAGTAATTGATTATTATTACTTATTATAACTTAGGAACAAGTTTGACAAGTGTTTATAATGTTCTCCACGAGCATAAGCAAAATGGTAGTAATTTTCGTCCTCTTATCAGAGCAAGAGCTGATTTAGACAAAATTTCACAAAAATATAAAAATTGCATAAGACGAATTGTGCATAGGTTTATCTTAAAAAATCAATCTCCAACTATGGACAAATGTTTAGCAGTGGTAAACAAACATGCAGATACACACACATACACATTATCGCTAGTGTGGCTACTATGCTCCATCTAAAATTAGCGAGCGTCAGCCCACTGACTAACTTATTTTAGAATTTGTCTCGCATAAAACTGGAAACGTCAATCATTTTTCACGCAACTAATGTAGTACCAATATTTTTGATAGCGATGTAACATACTTATTGAAATAATATGTATTGAAAACTACACCTTTGATAATCATAGTAAACCACGTTGTAAAAAAAGTGTTAAACTGCATTAGTTACCAAAGATACTGCAAGAGCAGCTCGGAAAGCAGGGGTAGTTTTAAGAAAAAATTATTATATTTGTAATCATTGACGTGGCAAATACATGTCAATCGTTTTGCGTTTAGTGAAAATCATGCGGTTTTATTTAAACCTTAAACATGGTCTTTTGAAGGGAATTGAATCTAAGCATTAATTAATTTAAAACATCGCGAAGTTATAAAAATTATAGTGAACGTAATCAAGTGTTATGAAAACCAACAAGCATGTAACGCCGCAACAATTGCAAGAAATCAATCAAATGCTCAACAACAGCAAATACAAGATCGCTCCACAAAACGCACGTAAGTCTCGTTTCGAATAGAAAAATTAAAAAAAAGTTTAGACGAAATTCAATATTTTACAAGATCAAATAGGTATTTATTTCCTCAAAATTGGAAAAAAAGAAAGTGTTGAAAACGGTTATTTTAAATTCGTGGCATTCGCGAAAGAACAGTTAGAACCAGTTACAAACATAACTGAAATACGCAATAACGTATTTGAACAACAAACGAATAATACTTTTACACTTCCATCAATAAATCTATTTTCTTTTACCGGTCATTATGATCAATGCCCACCTTTTCTAAAAAAATTAAATCTTTAATTTACGACGATATTACTGTTACAAATATTGAAAGATGGCACTGTTTAAAATTATGTTTAAAGGAGATACAGGTCAAGTGGTAGAATTTTTAGCGACAACTTTTGGTAATTATGTAATAGCATAGGATTTACTCCCAAAAAAATATATTAAAAAAATAATCATCAAAACCCACGTTAAATGCCTTATTATATATATATACATAAAGTTATGTTAAATTTAAAATTATTAAACAGTTTAAGCTTACCTATCTAAAATTGGAATGTTTTGGTCATACACGTAATTGTTACAAAATTAGATTCTTTTACTACACGCGAATGGGAAAATCACTTAATTTCCGATATTCCAAAATAAAGCGGTCTCCTTAATTCTTTGAAACAAAAATTTAAATTGTTAGAGTTATTACAATTTAATAAAAGTAATAAAGCGGTTCTTCATAACCAATACATTCTGAAACCAAAGCAACAGTTACAGTATCCACGTTCGGTGAACGCCGTTTGCAATCAAAATCAATCTCAAATTAAGTGCGTATTTTAAAGTCAATCGCATCACATTTTTGTTTGCCAAAAGTTTAAGGAGTTAACAGTGGAAATGACCTTCAAGAAGCAAAGCGTCATCGACACAATCAAATGTGACATATTTTTATCGACAACGAATTTAGAGATATTTGACTTAAAAAGAAATGTTTACGTTTCTAGGGCTTTATTAGATGCTGGTAGTCAGTCAAAACACACATTTGGGTTGGACACTCGGTAGTAACGTATTCATTGCCAATCGTTTAAAAAAACGTATGAATCATATCGTATACCAATTAAATCTCGACATAATTATTAATAACATTAAACGTCTTTGGAAAATGATCAATAATGTAAATACTCAAACAAAGAGCTAGAATGCAAAAATTAGTTTTGACTGCTCATAGTCGTAATGTAAAAAGCAGGTTTGTTATATGATTACCATTTCGAACAAAACCTGAACAGTTAAGATTATTTTTGTGTACTGCGAAAAAACAAATGTATTCTTTAGAAAACCAATTTTAGAAACAAAACGATTTAAGAATTAGATATACGAATTTTATAAATGAATATTATCAATTAAGTCATATGAGCTTTTTTTCTAAAATTAACGCAATTACTGATAACGATATCTCGTTGTTCTTACCCAAGGATACTAAATGAATAGGATTGCTCGATTCGTATTCTTGTAATGTAAGCCGCCCCACTCCAGTAAATCTTGACGCGTGACGTCAGCCGTTGACTAAGCTTGCTCTTATAAATAGTGCTTAAATACAACGGTTTTGCGATTTTTTTTATAACAATTATTACATTTGTTGGTGATTTATTCGTTCAAAAACGTGCCTACAAGTTGCTTGTAAGAATTTCTAATTATTATCAGGTTTAATTTAAAATATAAACTTATTTACATTATATTAGAAATTGCGCTGTATTTGGTTGCCATAACAACCTAATTGCAACCAAAAATAAAACCTTTAAGATTACATACCACAAGTTCCCAAAAAGCACCGATTTAGTGTCGATTACGATTAAAAATGAATGGATTAGGCGTTGTAAAAAGGCTGATAACATGAATTCTAATACTAGCGTAATTTGTTCTACTCATTTTACAGAGAAGTTATATGAACGAGATTTACAAAATGATTTATTAGGTTTTTTAAACAAAATTGATTAACATAAATTTAGTGGAAAAATTGCATAAAAAAGCAAAAAAATGGAATCACTACTTTAAATATTCCCACGGTGATTCTTTAAAAAAGTCACACGTTGTAAAAACATTAAACATTAAAAAAAAGAAAACATTACCATTATCAGAATGAACTATTAAAATATAAAGCTTAGTGAAAAAAGAGTAGAAAGAAAAGAGCGAATATACCAGCTCAAGAAACCGATAAAGAAAGAATAAAAAAGAAAATTAAATAAAATTTCAAAATAAATTTGTAGTGTTATGTTATTTTTTATTAATTTTGTCAACCTTAAATTTGAATACATTTATTTAACCGTAAACAGTACATTTTATTTTGTCCGTAAATTATAAAATTATTAGCAATTTTTCTATAGTTCAATTTAAAAATAAATGCATCAAACAGCAAACGAGATTAATTTTTTGTGAAAGTTTCCTTCCGTTCAAGTGAAAATAATTTAAACAGCAGATTAATTTCAGCTTGATTACGTTTAAATGTAATTTTTTATCTTTAAAAATTATAAATCATAAGAAAATCAACAAAACTAATTAACAAAAAAAATATTTGGATTATGAACACTATTGCCATTGCTTATTAAACACACAGATTTTTAGGCTTGGTTCTAGTCTTTTCTTGACAGCCAAAACAAGAAGTAGCGTTGGCTTTTTCGGTGTTGTCATTCTTGAACCCAAACAAACTGACGTTTCGCAAGACATTGTCGCTTGCATCTTCAGATTGATAAATGTCACTGAAGGAAAAAGTGTAAGTGACGATATTTATATCATTAGCTACGTATTAGATTACTTTGCCGACATACAGTGTTTGTTGTAAAATTTTATGTTGTTTAAATAACGGTGCTTGTTAAGTTGAAAACGTTAAAAGAAAAGCTGTGTCGATTAAAACTAGTGATTAATTTTTTATTCATTTTGTAGATAAACATTTGAGTACAAAAGAAATATTTTATTGTTCAAGGTTTAATATAAAAAATAATACCTTTTTGGAATCAATTAGAGATGATGTTTTATTACATTTAGATAAAATTGAAAAAACATTGGACTAAAAATTTCTTAATTCGTTTCCAATACGCTTATTAAGTAACTTCGGGTAGAGGTAAATGTAGCAGTAGTTTCTTGAGTTACTTACTAAACAATTTACACTGTACAATATTTATTGGTATTTTGATTATGTTGTTAGATGTTAAATTAGAAATAGGTTATTAAAGTATAATACTCTTATTTAATACTGTTAAATGTATTTTTAGTTACGTTAGTAAAATATAAATAAATGGTATAACAAAAATCTCGACTTTGCGGAAACGACTATTCTAATCAGTAGTAGTTTTTCCAATTTATTGTCAATAGTATTTTTTGGGATTGCTATGAAGCGATTATTTAATGTACTTTTGAGTAATTTATGTTGAGAAAATTCAACCACATGTAGTCCTTTGTACTTCAGTTTTTATGTGCAACTACTACATTCCTGTAATTCAAGTTGTGCAAAACGACATTGCTGAAAAATTGTACCAGTTTGCTAATGATGACAGCTCAGCTGTCGAAATACATTTATTTAATTATTATATGCCGTTTGTAATTTTTTGTAATTATTTATACTAAAATTTGTCATCGAACCGCAATAAAACTATGCCTAATTTAATTAAATTGACTTTTGAAAAAGATCAGTATAAAAAGTATTTATTTTTGAATAATTTCCGTTTTTTAAAATGAGCTTTCGGCGAGGTTCGATATTCAAAACTAAATTTCGTTTTAAATTTCATACCTTTATAGCAAACTTTTTTATTCTTTCCATCGATTTTTAAGAACTGTTAAAATAATGTTTGAATAATGTTGAGCTGTCTTTGAATACGTTGCTTTTTATAGTTAACTGTCTTATGGATGTTATTTAACAAGTAGGTACAACTAATTTCTTTATTTATTTTTTAAATAATGTTAAAATTGAGTGTTAAGGGTATATATAACTCAAGTAAATTATGTTGTTAAAAGTTTAATAGAATGCAAAGTTGTATTAAGTTTTTAACAGCATTCTAAATTGATGTCATTATCAAAAATTAAATGCTTTTACAGACCTTTCGTCATCGCAATAAACAAGACTATATACATTAACTATATTATATATTATAACTAAAACATAATTACAAAAATTATAGATTATTTGAAACGTTGGAAATTAAATTTGTGAGCGCAATATTTTAGATAGTTTACATACTTTTTGCCATTTTAGAAACAAAGTTTTATAAAAAATGTGATAAAACCATAGAATTAAAATTAAATATAAAACCAATCCCTTTAAAAAAAAAACTGTGAGCAATTTTAAATTCTACAAAAATTACAGAAAAAGTAATTATTTTACAAGTAATGGTTTTATTGAAACCACGTTTAAATATAGATGTAAGAAAATTCTCATTGGTTGTGAGTACATACAGACTATCCCTAATGATAACTAACCTTGTAAATAATTTTGAAACCGACAATGAAAATTTAATAATTTACTTTAATCTGTTCTCTGGTTAAGCCGCTTCCTATACAATCTATACTCTATACATAAGTAATGCTACATACACAAAAGTTATCTCACTAGACCTAAGCACTTAAACCTATATATCCTGTACATGTAAAAATATTTTTAGTAATTTAAACCAAAAGCTAAATTACGTTTAACGTGTTAACTTGAAAATATTTATGTTAAAGTTAATTGGTGTAATTAGTAAAACCCTTTTGAAATAAAAATTTGTTAAATTAGACGAAATTAAATTTTACAGCTTTTTGTAGAACAAAGCTTCTTTAAATATTAAAGTTTTATCAAACAAAACATTTTGTAAAATATTCTTTTAAATAATATATTACTTCAAAAAGTAACTACAATAGTGTTTAATTTAAAAATTTTATATAGCAAGATTATACAGAAAATGTAGTAGAATTATGTATTAGTTTTTTATTCAACTTTATAAAATATTTAGGTTTATGCGTGCGTATAAATTTGTTCAACTTTCGTCTTGGAATCTATCGAACTGAAGTAAATTACTAATAAGTTTTGTCTAAATATAAAAAGAAAGTTTTCTTTTTTGAATTTTAAAATACTGGCGCAACTAAGTTTTTTTAGATAAAATTTTGACAAAATTTTGTATTAAGTAATGAAATTTATAATAATTTGAATAATACACAAACAACGTTAAAAAATAAACAAATAAACATTTTAAAATTACACAAGAATTAATTACTCGCTTACAACGATTTTTAAGTTTGAAGTTATTTTAATAGATAATTCAAACAAATCATTGAATAGTTTATTAAAGATACAAACATGACTAAAAAAAGAATACATGAGATTTAAATTAGAATTAGCACAAAAAATGCATTTTTACACTAAACATTTTAGGTTTAACTAACAAGAAACAAATCAAATATAACAATTATTAATAACAAATTTTATATTTTTATTTAATACCGTGATTTTACCATTCTTTTCACTTTAGAATCTGTTAAAGCTGCATTTTAAAAACCCAAATTCGTTTCACTACGGCTGTTGTAACAACAAGTGTTTTAGAAATATGTTACATGCATTTTTTATAATTTTTTAATTTTAATTTGAATTCAAATTCACACCGTCACTAGTTTTTGGACTCCACTGTCTGTAAAATACGTAATTGTGTTTTACATTTACAGAAGTGTAACGCAAACAAAAGAAACTTTTACTTGCATACTTTATATCGCTGTTAACGGTCATATTTAGTTAAGCCGTTATCCACTAAATTATAATTAATTCTTCTATCTATTTAATTTTCATCGTTGGTCATTTCTACTGCCATGTTGTTTTCAATATGTTTAACAGTTTTATAGCCAGTCTTCTAGGGTTTTTAAACGGCTTTTTTAGTAGTATTAATCTGCAAAACACATCATTTTTTTAATAAATTGTGATAACTATCTAATAACTTTCAGAAGACGTATTATTGGAGTCAATAGTTTACACTTGTGCATACCATCTTATCTTTTAGAATCCATTTATGGCGACAAATTACTTTAGCCTCACGCTAATTTATCTTTACGTATTGTATTGTGGAATATTCTTATTTGTATTTTCTAATGATCTATACAGCCTTAAGCATTTTTAATTTAAATGTATGTTATCAATTATTCTAATTCAGATTTATCAAGAATTTAATTGTAGATCGTACTAAAACATTGTTAACTTTATGTAATGCAGCTGTCTTGAGTACTCTGACGTAATGCCATTCAAATTTGTTTGATTGTATAAATGTAATCAAGGTTAGATTTAGGAATATAACACCATACATGTAAGCTTATATAATACGCTTATTTTCGTCTATAAACAAATAAAAAGTAGTAAACGTTTAGTTACTCTCTATCAAGAAACTTCAGTAGGTTAAGTTTTTAGTACTCGTTTTAAGCGGTGTTATTAATTATATTTGTCGAATCTTAATTTGTTGCAATGCATGTAAATTAAAAATTTACCGATTACGTTTAAAGTTACGGTGATTGCTAGTCATTATATTTTTTATTAAATTCGTTAAATTAGTATTATTTTGCAAAAATAACTTTAGTAGCGGTACGTGTTATTATATTATTCATTTCGTAATGGGTTCAAACGTACCTTTGGTGTCTCCAAGCCGAGCATTTTACCAGTACGAGAAGTGGCCCATAGTTTTTCTCTTTCTTTTATTATAATTTCTTAACCACGCCGACTCATCAATAGAATAGCTAATCGTGGTAACGTGGTTGTTACCAACGGGACTCACTACAGAAAATTGTAGCCGCAACTCAGGTAATTTAGGTAAGAGAAGAGCGCGCTAACAAACAATATAAGAAATCAATCAAACAATTAGAAAAATTGTCAAAATTGGTCAATTAACTTCTGATGTCAGGGATGCCAAATAGTTTCATTTTAAGACTAAACTATTAAAAGTCTTAATCTGCAATAAAAGTTACACAACATAAAATTCATTGAATCACTCTCAAAATATTTAAAATCCTATATTCAAAAACAAAACAAAAACAATAATATAAAATTCGGTAAAGTTACTTAAAACTAAAAATAGAAACTTTTGTCATTTAAATGATTCAACTTAAAATTAAGAGAATACCGGTATTTCTTTACATATAGTAAGAAAACAATTTTATTTAAGTTACTTTAAATAATTGCACTAGGCAATTGTAATATTGATTTTAATTAGAGAAATTTTATCATTTAGTATTCAATAAGTTACGCTAAGATGCAAGTTATTTAACAAAGAAGAAAACTCAAGTTGTTGCTAAGGCATTTATCAACGAAAAGGAATGTAGAGATAAGGCAAACTCACGCATACGGATCAAATTTCCAATAGAATGCAAAGTTGATGTCGTCCAACGTTGAGATTGACGGATGATAACCTTGGAAAATTTCCCATAAAAACGATGGTGAAGCGTATTTTCTTTATGAAAATCGATTCGGATCGTTGGTATTTATTGTATTATGCACATACCAAACCCATTTGAATTATTAAGATAATGATAATTTCGTTACAGGTAAAATCGGAATCGGTATATAAAAAAAAAAAAGTCTAAAACAAATAGAAACTGGGAATTAGATAAACCTAACAAAATAGAAATAAAAGACATACCTGTATTATTAACACAGACTTTTTTTAATAAAGATAATGTAGATATTAGTTAAGATAAAGAAACTACATCACTTCAACAAATGACGTACTACTTCTGTACTCGTCAGAGACTCAGTACCGAATGCATCTCAAGGTTGACAACGCCCTTGAAAAGTAAGAATTCCACAGAATAAAAGTAAAGGAAGGTTTACACGCAAATTTAGTTAAACTAATACAGATAATTTAAAATCAAGTAATAACAGTAACGGAACCGTTACAAAATGTTGGTAACAATTTAACGTTTTTTGTTGCTGAACTGTTTTGACGCAATAAGAGAAATGTGTTTATGACAATTTGTTTGTTGTTGTTTACGTTATTAATTATTGTCAATCTAAGCTGACGTCAAGAAAAAGAAATAGATAAAGAAAACAGTGGTTGACTTTGGGTACTGTATCTCATCTGCTTAAGATATTTACTGAATCCATTTAATTTTAAGATAAACTATAGCTATGTACAATGTTGTTATAATTGTTATGACATAAATGATTTGTGTATATATATAATATATACTACTACCTTTGCTTTTGTTCTACTAGTTACTAAAAAAAATAAAATAAATAAAATGAGCCACCTAGTGATTTACTGTTAGGGAAACCAAGGGCGAAACGGGATAGCAGGGCGGAAATGCTGATATTTGTAGCGTATTTGCACTTGCGAATAGCCACAAGAAAATAATAATAAGCAAAATATCTTAATTATTTACTTACAACATGTTTCATTGGAAAGTTACAGACAAAGATACAAAAATGTTGTCTACATTACCGGTTCTACCCGTTACAAACTCCCACTTTTGGTCGGTGTCTAAACTTACGCTATTTAAATACATCACATCACTCCCTACCTAAATTATAAAAGTACAATAACTTAAATTACAATCAGTTACAAATCTAGTCTACTTGGCTTTTTCTTTATCCTACTTGGCCTAGAGTGAGTACTTGGTTGAACAATAGTTTCAACGTTTCTAGAAGTAGTCACTTCAGGTGGTTTATGCACATTACTATCTAAAATTCTAGTAGTATACTTAAAATTATTATTAATACTGCATGAAGTTTCTCTAGATGTAATCAAAGGAACCGTTTTGCATATTTGATCAAGATGTCTCTTCCAAATTAATTTACAGTTCGCGATTTTACATAAATATGTTCTAGGGCCTAAAACTTTATATATTTTTGCTAAAACCCACGACTTCTTGTTTGTGTCTCTATAATCCCTTATATAAACGTCCTCCTCTACACTAAAAGTTTCCTTCCTACCCGGCTTTACTACTGTTAAACTCTCTTTTGGTGTTACATATTCCGGTTTGATATTATCTATCCGCATTTTAAGCTTTCTCCCAAACATTCTAACTGCTGGTGCTACTTTTGTCGTACAATGTGCATTGTTACGATAATTTAAAAGATATCTCGCTAGCAAACAACTAGTGGATACATTTGAATGGTTTTGTTCATTTAAAGCTTTTATTAAAGAATTTTCGCAATCTTTGTTCCATTGGAATTTAATATTGTTTTTTAAAAGTTCGTATAAAGGAAATAATAATTTCGTTACATTGGGAATAAATTTCGAATAGTAATTTAACATACCGAGGAAAGATTTTAGCTGTGTCACATCTTCTGGCCTCGGACAACTAACAATTGATTCTACTTTAGAATAATCTTTTCTTAGCCCATCTTTATTTATGATGTGCCCCAGATATCTAACCTCTTTTTGAAAAAACACACATTTTTCTTTATTCAATTTGAATCCTGCATCTCTAAGGACCTGAAATACTGTATTTAAATTCTGTAAATGCTCGTGATCGTTTTTCCCAGTTACTAAAATATCATCTAAAAATGCGGTAACACCTTTTATACCTTGAAGTACCTTATCGATAACCCTTTGAAAAATTGCACATGCAGGTTTTGTGCCAAAAGGTAATCGTTCTAGTTTATAAATTCCCTTGTGAGTACTCCATGATAAAAGTAATTTAGTTGATTCCTCTAACTCTAATTGTAAATAGGCTTGTGAAAAGTCTAATTTAGAAAATTTATTTCCCCCCTGTAAATCAGCAAACAAATTTTCAATGCGAGGAAGTGGATATTTATCATCTTTCAAAAAAATGTTTATCGATACTCGATAATCGGCACACAACCGAATCTTGCCATCTTTTTTAAATATAGGTACTAGAGGCGTTCCCCAAGAAGAATTTGGAACAGGTTTAATTACACCGTCTTTTTCCAAACGTAGAAGTTCCGCTTCTACTAACTCTTTATATGCTAATGGTAAATTTCGAGGTTTAAAAAATTTAGGAACTGCTCCTTCAATTACTTCTAACTTAACCTTCTCATACTTATAAAGACCCAAAGTACTGTCAAATAACTCTGAATAAGTTTCTAGTAAATTCTCTAAATTATTTTTAGAATCTAAAGAAAAAATATGAAAATTTTCTACTCCTAAACATGATAAAATATCTCTACCTAATAATGGTGGACCTCCCTTATCAATAACTAAAATCTCTACACTGTTCGTCTTATTACCGATACTTAAATTTGCAATAAATTTTCCTCTTGGAACAATATCAGTATTGTCATAAGATTTTAATACTACATTAGTACCTGTCAATTTAATGTTCTTAAACAAATTCATATACAATTCATATGAAACAGCAGAAATAGCCGAACCAGTATCTATTTCCATTTCTAATGGTACCTCATTAATCATTACATCAACTTTAAAATTATTTAAACTACCACTATCTAATTTATATAATGGACATTCTGTAAGATCAGAATTGTCGCTTTCAATTTCTGGAGTCTCTGAAGCATGATTTAAAAAGTGTTGACTCTTATTAATGCTACATACTGAACTAATATGACCTATTTTAAAACATTTACTGCACTTATAAGTTTTGTACTTACACATACTAAAATTATGGTTGGATTTACCACATGCGTAACATTTTAATTCTTGTTTTTTAGAACCCGCATCTTGCTTCGGTGTGCCATAAAATTGTTTGATTGGTAAAAACTTCTTAGGTTGTACCGCTGTACCCATCGTCGGCTTCCTTTTCATAGTAAATACTTGTTCGCTACCTCTGCTTAATTTTAAGGATGCTTCTTTTTTCAGTGCTAACTCGAATAACTCGGCTAATTTGATCTTCGTTGGATCCTCTTCAATCATACGGTCCAAAATTTTGCCTTCAGTCATGCCCGTAACAAACTTATCTTTCAAAATAATATCCAAATTCGTTCGAAACTTACAATTTACCGCTAATTTCTTGATACGTGCGTACCATTCATTGATTGTTTCGTGTGTACCTTGTTGTGCTTTATAGAAATTTCGTCTTTCATTAAATATCGAGATGACTGTTGAATATTGAGAACTTAGTAACTCACATAACTCGTCGAAACTTTTGGTATCTGGTGCAATCGGATCACATAAATCTCTTAAAGTTGTATAAACACCATTGCTTAAAGCAGTGATTAGAATTGCAACTTTCTTTTCTTCCCCAATACCATTGGCTTTAAAAAATTGTTGTAACTTTTCTTTAAATATAATAAAATCGTCGTTGCTTTCAAATTGCGGCATGGTCCCAATGACGGCCATTTTTTAAAAATCGAACACCGTAAAACAGTTTATCTTCGTAAAAAAAAATTTAATTTTCAAAAATGCCACTTGCTCCGCTTAAATAAACTTTTTACCTCGTCGCCAAAATGTAGCGTATTTGCACTTGCGAATAGCCACAAGAAAATAATAATAAGCAAAATATCTTAATTATTTACTTACAACATGTTTCATTGGAAAGTTACAGACAAAGATACAAAAATGTTGTCTACATTACCGGTTCTACCCGTTACAACCTCCCACTTTTGGTCAGTGTCTAAACTTACGCTATTTAAATACATCACAATATTAAGCGGTAACAAATAGAACTAAACTAGTCTGATGCGGCTTAACACAAGCAGCCATGCTTATATAGTTTCTTTGCTTTTTGGTGTGTAAAGTTACCACTGCGCATTTTTTGCTCTTGGAATGTAATTTGTGATGATTTTGTAATCAAGATAAAGTACACGCAATTGTTTATATTACAACTGTAGTTAGTGATGCTTGCAGTACGTTCAATGAGCTTTAGTTTAATCTAGTTCAACATCTGCAAAAAGAGCTGGGATTGCTTTCAAGGCGTTAGGCTAAAGTGCACAGCACTAGATGGATAACTGCTGAATTGTTTTCAGTATGCTTTTTTCCAAGGCATCAAAGAACTTTTTAGTTCTTCTTAACTCAACTCACTTACAATAAACGCCAGATTAAAACTTATAAATTTAATAATTGATAATGTAGTATTGTAATTATAAGCAAGTTTTTGGCTGTGTAAGTTGCGGTTTAGTACAACCATAAATAAAATGTTAATTGATTTTTGTATGTTTTTTTTACTATATATATATATACTGCGACAATTCATGTAAATTGCTTTCAGTGCTATTCACTTTACGTTTACACGTTTTACACGTTTTTAAAGTGTACTTATCAAAAGAACACTAATTATTATTTTAAAAAACAATAATACTCAAGTCAAAGTCGTAGGCCGAAGACACTTGATGCGTAAACACAAAAGTGTATACCAAACGGCTGATTTTGCAAAAAACGATGAATCCAGGAGAGGAAACTCTAAGTAATAACTCCACAACTAAAAGTGTTTGCCAAGTTAAAGGGTTTCCACAGTAGTGGGTGGTTCTGCGTCATAAGTAACAAGCGGTTTTTCACCGATGTTGTTACGATAGCGTAGTAAAGTAAGGTTTGTCAATGTAGTGTTCTTAATTTTTTTCAGTGAGCTGGCGATAGTCAAAAAACGCAACAAATAAAAATTGAATTAACGGAATCACCAAACGGATTGAAATCTGGACATGATCCTCCTCGGAAATGTTTTACTCAAAAATGGTAAGGGTAGGAGCACCGTCCGTTTTCTTGAAACCACACGATCTAGCAATTATACGGCTAAGAAAAAAGAAAAAAAATTATTTATTTGAAATAAAACACTGCAGTGAAAAGAAATATTATTTTCACCGGTTCGTATTCGTAAAAAAATAAAGATAATTTTGATAAAATTAGTGTATATGTAATTCGAAAAACGTTGCGTGGTTTAGTATGAAAAACCAGAAAAATATCAATGTGCTTCTAAGTATAAAAAAAATTATGGGAACATAAAACATTAAACGTGTGTAAAGATCTAGTACCAATTTCCTAAATAATTTAATATCAGAAATTTTAGAAGGAGAAAGAAATAAAAATACAACGAATTTAAAACTGACGGGATAAACAAATCATAGATACACAATAATATTTTAATTTCTAAAAGAAACAAGTTACTCATTATAATCAAAGGCGAATTATATTCATTAAATGTACGTCCTATACATATATTCACCAATGCTATATTTTAAATGTTAAACTTTTGGGCATACCACAACTAGATGCCAAAACCACAGATCTGAATTTGCGGTATGTCAATTGTAATGAAAAGCGTACTGACACATCTAAAAATGTCTCATCTACAAAAAATAATTAACACTAACGGATATCTAGAAGCAATGAAAATAAAGGCGTTATTCAAAATTAAAATCAACATGCCAATTGTAAAAGAAACAGTTAAACTATTAATACCGAAAATTTCAAAAATCTTTAAAGATCAGATAAATGCCCATAGAGAAAAATACCATAGGCCCAGGCTTGATCCAGGCTTGGCCCAAGTCTGTACAAACCTGGGCCAAGCCTATATGCCAGGCTTGGACCAGCTTTGGAAAAAGTCTGGAATGATAATCATGGCCCAGTCCTGGTCGCTAAGCCTGGGCCATGCTCAGTTGCCAGACCTGGGCCATGCTCAGTTGCCAGACCTGGGCCATGCTCAGTTGCCAGACCTGGGCCATGCTCAGTTGCCAGACCTGGGCCATGCTTAGTTGCCAGTATTGGGCCACGCTTAATTGCTAAAACTAGCTCAAAATTAAATGCCAAGAATTAAGCATTAATAAAACAATGGAATAAATAATTGTATGAACGTATTTACACTTTATTGTTATTACTTGTATTATGTACTATTTAAATTACATAAAGTTTTTTAATTACTATTTAGATCTCGTCTTAAATTATATTAACATTTAGCTCGTACAGTTATTATTCTCCATCACTAGTTCACATTCAAGTTCAACTCATTTTGGCACCTTTTGTTTGATATTTTTTGGTTTTCTGTATCACTAGGGTCATTAACGTCACTACACAGTTGATGTTTACACTTTGATTATTTAAACTTTGCCGGTTAACATCTAAATTAGTTTTTTTATTCAAAACTTTTTTGGTTTATTTAACGCACGCCATCTTTAAACTCTAAGGTAAGAATCAGACATAATTATTTTTAGTAGCCTCGCCTCGTGATAATTGCGGAGTAAACAAAAGAAATTATATTTGAAGGTTTTTTCCTTTTAGTTAAAACGTACTAACATTCAATGATTGTATAACTGAATCTCGGAGATTTGATTCATCACCTTTACTACTCTAGCAATGAGAAAAATCTTACATTTAACTAACAGATGATGTAAACAAGGATGGCGGCTGCGCTAAACGAAAATACCCAAATCTCGCCATACGTAACCGAACGGCTCAAGTTTCAATTCTACACTTTCGATATTATCATAACTCAACTTATTAACCAATTTTTTAAAATTTTTAACATTGAAAAAAATTATTATTGCTATTTTCTTAGATAATCAAGCCTTGGCCAAGGCTGGGTCAACCAGTCTTGAACTAAGCTTGGGTCCCTATGGAATAGGAATGCTGGGTTATCCAGGCTTGGGCCAAACTTGGATTCTCATGGAATGGCCAAGGATGAGTTATACAAGCTTAGGCCAAGCTTGGCTAATAATTTGCATGGTCGAAGCTGGGTCAACCAGTGTTGGCCCAAGCTTGGGTTTCCATGAAATAGCCAAGGATGGGTTATGCAAGCTTGGGCCAAACTTGGATTCTCATGGAATGGCCAAGGATGGGTTATACAAGCTTGAGCCAAGCTTGGCTAATAATTTGCATGGCCGAAGCTGGGTCAACCAGTCTTGGCCTAAGCTTGAGTTTCCATGGAATAGCCAAGGATGGGTTATGCAAGCTTGGGCCAAGCTTGGTTAATAATTTGCATGGCCGAAGCTGGGTCAACCAGTCTAGGCCCAAGCTTGGGTCCTCATGGAATGGCCAAGGCTGAGCTACCCAGCCCTGGGCCAAGTCTGGGCCAATACAGGTACGCCATACTTAGGTTTCCCAGTACTGGCCCAGGTCTGGCCCCGTTGTCTAACTCTGGGGTTTCCTGTATGGGTGTTATACTGTTACATCTACTTTAAAACTACGTTTATCTTAACATAAAACTATTATACAATTTGTTAGTAAGCAAATTTCAAAATTAGAAGAAACACGAAGCCAAAACAAAAAGTAATCAACAATTTTATCAGATGCTGGAAACTATAATAAATAAAATAATAATAAATAAAAATTGCTGCTTTTAAAAGTAAAAAGGAATAGTCAAAGAGAGAACTTCGAAGCTTAAACTAAAAATAATTGTGATATATAATAAAAGTAGGTAGAACCATATTGCAATAGAATTGTAATTATTGTGTGACTCATTACAAACTAAAATTATTACTAAAAAACTAAGATCATTTTTGCGTTTGTTTACAAAAAATTCATTTGTGCAAGATATGCAACGTATACCTCCTAAATGACAACTGGCAAACTACCGATATATTTAATTACAATCGGATTTGAGTTAATTAATTTATATTCTTTAGAAAGAAAAAAGTACAAGATTTTTTTAAATCAATCTTCTGCAATATTACTGGTTCTCAAACTCATTTCTATGCAGCATCTAAGTCAACATTGGCAATAGAATTATCATTCTCTACTCCTAGAAATGACTTAGATTATGACTACTACTAATCGTTTACTCTAGTACAGTAGTTTTAACGCAATCAAAAAATTCGGCTCCGGCTAATGACAACATGTTATATGAAATGGTTTAAAAACTATCCCTGTTGGCAAAACTTATATATTAATCACTTTTAATGTAATCTAGAACAAACGTAAATATCTAAATTGTACGGTACAAAGTGTACCGCAAGCCAAGGACAATATTAGATAATGTTACGGATGGAACAAAAAATGCCCTAAAACTTATTGTGCATTCGTTTTTTTTACGTAACAAACCAACCGTACAGAAAGTATTAACGTGCACATTTCTTTGATTAAATACTTCTAGTTTTAATTAACATTTTTACATATAAATCCTTTTGTGCAATGCATTTGCGCAGTGCACATGTGCTTATAATAATTGTTTTTAATCATCTTTGGACGGCGGCTCGTCGGAAAAGGACGTTTTGGTTCAAGTGGTAAATTTGAAAATGCGGTGTACTAATTTTGTTATGGTCTAAATATGCATTCGGATCTACGCATTTTATTAAAAATAAAAATTTCCTAAACTTTAAAGTAACTCCGTTATTATTATTATTGTTGGTTGTTGTATTCTAAAACAAAAAAATCACTTTACTGCTTCTGTTACAAAATTTTTAATAACAGGAATTTGAAATCTGTTCGTCTTAGTGATGAATCTGGTTACAATGACAAGTTTAACCGTTTTAATAAAAATAAAATAATTGATTCTGAATTTCAAAATGCAAGCTGTTATAGAAAGAGTTTTCTACGTGATTCATTTTTAGATCAGCAAAATTTTTGTTTTTCGTTAAAGTAGTAATAAGTTGTTTGAGAAAAACAATGGTAACTTCTGAAAATGCATAAAGATAATTCGACCCCATTATGTCAGAACATACAAAGCGCTCTCAAATTAAAGATCACAAAAACTATCTCGGGGATAAGATAAAAATGAAGTTATCAAATTGATCGGTGAAAATATCAAATCCAAAATTTTAAAACTAACTAAAAAAACAAAATATAATTTCATGTTATTAGACTGCACTCCTGACTTTAGTCACCAAAAACCAATTTCAGTTTGTATAAGATTTGTTAATTTAAAGAATCAGTATAGAAGAACATTTTTTATTATTTTGTCCTAAAGATATGTCCGGTGAAAGCTTGACAAAATATTTTTGTGGACGTTAGAGAAAAAAAGGAAGAAGGAAAATCAACGATCTGCGGGGTCAAGGAGCTTTCTTTGTTTTTTGCTGTAATCGTACCCAAAATTTAGTCGTCAGTGATGCCGCAAATTCGAATACTTTGAGCATCAACCTTTGTTCTTTAGTTCAAGAACTATCAAATACTTGATGGTCTAGTAGAATAATGCAATAACTCCTTTAAGGTATTAACTTGTGCAGGTTTATGATGCTCTGTTTAAAATAAGCGAAGGAAACTTTGAAAATAACGTAAAATTGGCTGCATTCTTGGCCAAAAAATTGCCAAACTTTGAGTTTATTTGCATTTTTATATTGTAGTATAATATTTTAAGTAAAGTTAACATTGTTAGTAAAATTGTTCAAAAACCGAACTTTGATGTTGCTCAGTGTTGTAATCATTTAAGTAATTTGAATTATTTTTTGAAAACTTATCGCTCCGATAAAGGTTTTAATGATCTATTTATTGATGCTAAAGAAATAGCATCCAGCTTAGAAACATAACCTAAATTCTAAAAACAAAGAGGTCTAAGACCACAAAAAATAACATTTTGATAATAAATGTGACGATGAACCGATCCACGACGAAACTTTAAAGCTCAAAGTTGATTGTTTTTTAATGCTGTAGATGTAATCATAACATCAGTGGATGAGAGATTCCAATTACTTTTTTCTTACTCTAATAGTTTCGTAATTTTATGGAATATTGATAAAATTAAATATTATTCTGAAAACGAACAATTAGAAACATGTCAAAAAGGTTGAATATTTATTAAACGACATAACTCGCAATAAACGAGACATAACTGCCGTGGAACTTGTTAAAGAAGTGCAATATTTACAAAATTTTGATGAAAAAGTTAATACGTCTCCAGAAGAAACTTTAAATTATATAACTTTGTGGATTCTTTTCCTAATACGAGCATAATACTTTGTATCTTATTAACAATGCAGGTTTCTGTTGCTACCGCAGAACTCTAAATAATAAAAAAATATTTAAGATCGACCATGAGGCAAAACCGACTAAGTAATCTTTGCTACTATTTTAGTAGAAACGGGCCAACTAGAAGAATTAGACACCAAAGATTTAATTAAACAGATTGCAAAAATTAAGGCACGGAAAGCATAATTCACTTAGCTTAAATATTAATAACAATACTATAAGAACGATAACAACCATACCTAACACCTGGCTATTAATCTTTAAAAAGTGACATAATGCATTATTAAAATAATATATTGTTGTTTTTATTTGGCGACCATCAGTTTCGTCCTGTGATATATAAACGAGTATTTTTAATGTTTTAAATATTTTTTTCATTTCTTGTGCTTTTGTATCATATATTACATTTGAAACTAAAATACAAAAATTGTGAATTGTAATACTGTGAGAATATATTTCTGTTTTCTATAAGTTTATAATTATGTTATCTACCTCAGTGAAAAAATACTTGTATGGCTTATGGCTTGTACTTGTAAAATACAAAAATGAAAATAAATGTATAAAAATACTTATTAAAATTATCTTTCAATAGTGGATAATAATACCTAACTTAAAAAATTAGGGCGTGTACTAGTGTACACATGTAAGAAGTGAAACTTCTTTATGGCCTTATTTTTCGCAAAATGATCTACATGCAACTTTTCAGAAATTGGTTAAATAAAGTTAAATTAGATCAAGTTTAAACAAAAGGATTTTATTATCATAGACATGAATACAAAAAAAAGGATTTTATTATCATAGACATGAATACAAAAAAAAAGGATTTTATTATCATAGACATGAATACAAATAACCGATTGCGCCACGAAGGCTGATATTTGATGATTTTGTAGAACTTGTGGAGTATTACAACAACAATTGATCGTATCTTATAGCAACGTTTTGACCGTGTACCTTATAACCATCCGTTTTGTGACCTATAGTATGTGCCTCCGTGGCGCAATCGACTAGCGCGTTCGGCTGTTAACCGAAAGGTTGGTGGTTCGAGCCCACCCGGGGGCGAACTTTTTATTTATTTTACTACCTTTGAACACCTTGTACAATTTGTATTTATTTAAAAATATTTTAGAATTTTATAATAAAAAATTAGTTAATTGATTTACAAAAATTAATAACATATTTCAGAATTTATACTCTATGCCAATTAATTGATGTTCATTAAATTAGCAGTCGTATTAATTAAAAATGTGAGGCGTAACGAAATAAGCGACATGCTCTCCCTACTGCGTTGGAGAAACTGAAAGTACTCTTCGTCTGAACCAACCGTGGTAGGGGCAAGAAAAAAATGTGACGATAAAAATGTGACGTGACGCGTAAAATGTGACGGTAAATTTTTTTCCAACGCCGATAAAGAAGTTTCACTTCAAAAATAATATTTAAAAACAAAAAAAATAATTGAAATAAGTATAAAACAAACGCACAAACTTTAAAACATAATATAACATAAACCAATAATAAAGTAAAAGAACAATATGCATGTATCAAAGCAAAATTCGTAGTTTTATTATTTATTATTTTGTTCAAAATATTTATTTTCTTAATAATGTTACAAAAATAATAATGTAAACTTTTTAAACGTTAAGTTTGATTTGGTAATTATATACATATTTATGTGTATTTAAACATTTTATAGCTGACTATTTATCACAAGTTTCAGAAGATTGATCTGAAAACTATGTAACAGACTACATCTAATTTTAAACCTCTATTTTGTGTAAATAAATTACCGGTTACATAAATTTCACCGGTTATAAATGATCCTTATGGGAGAACTGGTTTTATCGCAAAACCGTTCTTTATACTCCTACGGGAATTTTAGATCACTATAAATTTTGGTGAAATTATTTTTAAATTACCTATAAATATTTTCTTTAATTCTGTACGTTAAACTTTTAATTAAATTTTGATATTAGATTTGAAATAAACTAGGTGTATTGTTTACGTTAAAGAGTTTACTAAAGTTTATATGTACAGCAATGCCAGTTTATTTGATACACGAACTTATTATCACAAAGGAAGTTGTGTTGCTGAACTTGACACTACCTAGATTACCTCAGCTTTTGTGTAAAATATTCTTGATAGAAATCCGCTCAAAAGGATTATTTATACATTATTATTAAACGCTCAGTTCAAACTAGTTTTTTTGTCAATTTTATGTTTGTCACTGTTTGTAGTAACGTTTGAATTGTATTGAAAAATTTTTGTTGTAAAATTTACATTAAATTTTGTAATCTGCTTTTTTCCAAAAAAATTAAATAATATAATAAACAAATACTACAATTTCTAGAAAACGAATTACTTTTGTGTAAGAACAGAAGCCAGCAAAAAAGCATCAATAAATTTAGGTTATGACCAGTATCTAATACACAATACGACGTTCAGCCTTTTTTGCGTATAAAAGAATAAAAAACTGACAAACAAACCAAAGACAATTCAGAGATGTATAATATTTCTAGCTTTTGCCGATGGAAAGTATTTTATAACATCACTGTAATCTTTAGTGGTTGTTTAATACTGCTGACAAACATTATAAAATAAGCAGTGCGCCTACTTCTTGAGAAGTAAATTGTAAATTAAAATAAAGAACGGAAATACATTTTTAATTTAATTAAAGAATTGGTTTATGGTTTTAAAGTCATTAATTTTACTTTTTATTTTTAATGTCAGGTACCTGAAACTCATTTTATTTAATAATTATTTTACCGAATTTTTTTATTCTTATTTAAGTTATCAACATTAAGAAGAGGTGCAGATTTGATTTACGTGCAGTAATCAATGCTTGGGTTTTGCTATTATATGGCTCATTATTACAAATAAAAACACGTAATTTGCTGTGGGTTAACATCATGAAACTTTCAAGCTGTTAGTATCTGTCTATTACATTTAGGTTAAAACCGTATAAATCACTAGTGAGCTAAAACCATCAATAGTAAATGCCTTAAAATATTAAAGAAGAACAATCTTATTTTTTTTGTTTAAACTACTAGTGATTCCTTTCAGTAAACATTTTTTTAAATTTTTTGTTATTAACACGCGAATTTAGCTGCTTCTTAACCTCATCAAAAATAACTACTTTGTTTATTGCGCTAGTTGAAATTAAATATTTTTGTAACAGAAAACAGTTTTTGTTTTTATGATAATTGAAATCAAAACCTAAACTAATTTTTGCACCGTCCATCAATTAAACTTGCTGAATGAAAATGTCACAACCGTTATAAGAAATGCTTTTTTCGAAACCTGGCAAAAAAGATTGACAAGCTACTAGACGTAATTTTTTTTTGCGCTGCCAACATTGCAAACGTCAGTTAATGTGTGCAAAAAAAGCTCTGGAGCGGCAAAATAAAAAGTAGAAATCTATATAAAACTGTTCAATCAATTATTTTAGAACGAGTATTTGACAGGTAGAAAAGTTATTTTGAAAATCTTAAAATTTAGCTAAAATTGAACACATATTGTGTAAGTACTCAATGTGTACCAATTAATTTAAAAAAATAATTCAAAAATGAATTAACAACCTTATATTAATACAGTAATTCCAAAGATAAAAAAGACGTAAAAATCGCTAGTAATTTATTTATTGTTATTTATTTTAACTTCCATATTAATAAGAATGTGTCACAATGTTTTCATTTTATATTTAACTTTACGCGGAGCCTCTGATGTTGTTCAAGGACCTGCAAATCAGTTTGAATTTTCCACGGACCCCCAAAATACTCACGGGGACACCTGTGTGCCGTAAACACCACTTTGTGAACTACTGGTTTAGAGTGTATTAATATATTAAACAACATCTTTTATTAGTCGAATTTTATCGCACCCGACCAAGTTTAATGATCAAGCGCAATAAAATGACTCATTTTTATTTAAAAATTTTTTGGGTAGATTATTAGGTTTTTAATAAAGAAATTGTAGTTTTTATATTTTAAAAATTAATTAGCGGTTGGCCACCTTAAACATTACATTTAAAATTAAAATTTTAAGTTTGATGCTTGAATTTTTTTAATTAATTTAAATTAAGTGAAAAATTATTATGCATCTTACTATAAAAAGAATAAGTGAATTTCGTTAAATTCCAATGTTTATATAAAAACATTTCAAGAAATAAACTAAAAGATTTAAACACAAAATTAATTTTTTGCATAATTAGAATCGTTACATAAAAAATACAAATTGTCCAAGTTGACACTTAATATCACTTTATTTGATGTTAAAGTACAGATAAATTTATATAAAGTAAAAATATTACAAAGTTGCAAAGATTACAAGTTTTGTTAAAACAAATTGGATGTTATGTATCTAAAAAGTTAAACATTTTCAAAACAAACATTAACAGATCTATTAAATTACTTAATAGAAATACAAAAACCCTTGTTATTAAAAATTATAAAAACGAAATTGTTCATACGTCTATATTTAGTTTTTAAATGTCTTGGAGTAATGACGACACACCGCTAGATTTTAAGTTGCAAACTATTCCTTTGAAAATAAAAGTTAACCAATCCAATTTTAGTTTCATATCATTTAACACTCTTTTTACAATGCAATTTATTATGATTATCAAACGTGTTGTTTTCAATACATGTTATTTTGTACACATCGCTAACAAAAATATTGGTAGTACTTTAGTTGCGCAAAAAATGATTGACGTTTCCAATTTTATTTGAGACGAGTTCTAGTTACAAATTATAAAAAAAGTTATAAAAGAAACTGCATGAGTTCTCAAATTGTCCAATCGGGAATCATTATCTTGTCATTGTTTTTAAAAATTAAGCACATCATTATATTTTATTTGCATTAAAATTTTATGTAGGTAGATATGTTTTCCTGTTGCAAAAAACCACAGTTAACGATTCAGCGACATATAGAAATGTTTACTGCAATAATAATTTTATTGGTTTATACACAATAGCAAGTGCCTAAAGTTTTTGCAGATTATCTCACATTCACATCATTATTGTTTTACTCATTATTGTGTTTGAATATTCAGCATGTTATTTATTAATATTAAAATGTTTTGTAGGTAACCTTTTTTTTTCGTTATAAAAAAAATGACACAACAAAAACAAAATTGAATTAAAATTTTGAAAATGTTTTTATTTTAGAAAAATATAATTAGCTTACCTGAATGCCGTAGTTATAAAGCTTCCATTATGCAAATGTTATTCCAACATTATATATTCGTTATGTATATTAATCACTTCATATAAACATAACCTATTATAAAAGTTACCATTTAAACTTTTAGGTTTCAAAACAACACCAGTTATCAGCAGTAACGTTATATATAATAAATAAAAGTACGTATAGAATTTAGTAATCTTAAAATAAACTATGGAAATTGCAATAAAAAAATAAAAATAAATAAACTAAAATATGAAGTAAAGGTCAAATATCCAATAATTAAAAAATAACGTTTAATTCCTTAAGTATGCGACATGTTTCGGCCGAAATTTGTATTTTTTAATTATTGATGGTTATTTGACCTTTATTTCATATTTTAATTGTTACACCAATAACATGGATCCCTTCAAAAATCTAAAAATAAATACATTTGATTTTATATTTGACCATCAATCAATCAATCAATCAATGTTACCAACTTTTAGTAATTAAAGTTTATAATAAAAACGCTAAACGTTATTATAACACTGAAATCAATGCTATAATAGTTTTGTTTATAAACGTAAAATAAAAAATAGTATCTTAAAAAACGAGTTTCATAAGAAACGATTTTTTGCACGCCACCAAGTTTAAAAAATTACCAGCTAAACGGGGAGTTTTTTATTGGTGAAGTGCAAAAATGTTCCTATTAAACAAGTTTTTTTTATTTTGCATAAATTTTACATTAAACTAAAATAAATTGCCTTCTACTGATTTTTTAATACATTATAAAATTATTGGTAACACTTTTTCAAAATTTCAATTCAAAAGATTTTATGTGTTCAATTCAATCTAAATTAAAATCTACCAAAAATGAATAATAAAAATTTGATTTGTAGTCCATCTGAATTCAGACAGATAAAGCTACCGTTAGTAATTTACTTTCAAAACAATCACGGAAAATGTATGATAATGAATTTATGCAATTTGATAATTGGTGTAGGTACTGAAAACAAAGTTAATAACATATCGGAAAATATTTTATTATTATATTTTAAAATAGAGAGCAAGCAAGAAAAATAAAACAAAATAAAAAAGACGTATCAAAAAGTAAAACGTGCTAAATTATTAATTAGTATTATACGGAAATGCGTGTCGTTATACCTTCATTATAAACGCAAACTAGAAAATAATAACTTGTCACTAACCTCAAAAGTAAAGCATAGCATAACGAACGTTAATACATCGCGAGCCCGTAGGCCAAACACTGCATGAGAGTAGGTTATGCTATAAGACTTTGGACAAGAGCTATAGTATTTTTTATCTAGAGTTCCCGTTTTTGCATTAGTACGGTTTCTGTAATTTAAACAGCTAAAAGAAAAATGATGTGTGTTTACTAATAGAAAGCGCTATTTCGAAAACGGGAATCCTATTAAAAAAATACTATACATACATTATTGGTAAGCTATTTGTTGCAAAATAATTTTTTTTAAAGTTAAAAAAAAACAAATTTTAAAAACAAGCAAAATCTCTCAACCTTGAAAATCAATTTAAAATATGTTAGTTTATAGTGCTATACGTAGCAAGACCAGTAACAAATACTAAGATTTAGTCAAAGTTAGTTTGGTTCAATACAAGCAGCTGTCAAACAAGCTACACCAGTCAACACAAAGCATAGTTTAGAGTTTAGCTTTGAACGTAATAATTACGAGCCTTTATCAACCGAGGTGAAACAGATCGCATCAGTTTTGAGAGACTGGGCGTATAACATGCGCAAACAAAATGAAAAAACTACAAAAAAATCTGTCAAAACTTTATGGAATAGAACCGCAAAACTTATTCAGGTAAAATATTTCAGGGAATATAATAGAAAACTTGACCCCTTCAATTGCATTGAATTTAAGACTGCACAAGATGCGCGTAATTGTAAACGCCAACAACGTCAAAGAGAATCATTTTTCACAGCTTTCAGGAAAGAAGATACATAATAAATAATGGCACAAAAATACACTAAATAGCTTACAAAGAAAATGTTATCATTATCACACTGCCAGCTACAAACTGGCAGTTAGAGGCGGAGAAGCGACAAAAACACTGGTGCAATATTTTACAGCAGAAATAGATTATTATAAAAATTATACTGGAAGGATAGAATATATTCCAATAATTTTTTAACCGTAGTGGCTGGCGCAGGTTAACTGACAAATTTTTAACACCAAATAAAGATAACAGTGCGTGTTTTCGATAAATTAATGTCAAAAAGAGATGAAAATTTTCAAACTTATCTTTTATTTTAGACACTTAATCCATATTAGCAAGAATTTTTTTCTGAAGGGTGGTATAAAATTTTCCGGCAAGACAAAACAATATAGAAAAATTAAGAAAACAAACGCAACAGAATGGTTTGGATCTTAACAAGATGAAAATTGCCAACCGTTTAAATCCTTCTTCTACTGTAACATAATCAGCTAAAAAAAGTAGATGAGCTGCAGTTGGTAAAAACAACAGAAAACTCATCTGGAAACATAACCAACAGCTTAACAAGACGCTGTTTGGTCTTCTTCGTCTCAAGAAAGATGTACAATTATTTACGATTAATGCACCGTTAACGTTAATTACAATTATCATAAGCATTCTTACTTGTTTAATAAACATACTTGTTTAACATAGTTTAGAAAATAATCACGCCAAATTACATTTGTGTTGATATTTTTTTTTATATTTTAACTAGATTAGCTATCATTTTTGTAGCTATTTAGAAGATCCCACTTGTTGATTTCGTCCACTCGTGAGATTTTCATTGCAACAAAAATGAATCTATAGCTGACGTATTCTATTAAAGGGTATTTGTGACATTGGTGTTAAAAGCTGTTTTTATATTGCTACGGGTAGAAATTTGTTTCAAGCGAGAAATTTAAATTGAGTTGAATATATCCTAAAAATAAAGTAAAACGTAGTTGTCAAAGTAAAATTGACAAAGAGTGATTTTTATATCGTATAGTAAATAAATATTAGACACAAAAAATAATGTCGGAAAGAGCTCACATAAATTCAACTAAAAACTGCAACACGGCTAACGGCTGGAGGTAGGTAACCGGTAACTATTTAAAACTATTTTTGCTAAAATATTGTTGAGGCAACTTTGCCAACGTCGTTGCGTGCGGACAAATTTTTTGAAAATTAGTCAAGTTGTTAGCTGTCAGACGGCGCAACCTTGATTCAACTTCCGACGGAATACAAGACATTCAATTTGTTAGTGACGTGAGGTACGTGTTGCTAGCAGTTGAACACAAGAGTTTCGTAAAGGTTACAATCGACATCTACATCATAGAAAATCCTGCTACATAATTCTCACTTAAGCAATAAAAGGGACATCGGACATACATTTTTTGAGTTACCTGTTCAAAATCTGCTGCTAATTTCTTTTAGTTCTTCTTTGTAACCTCAAATTTTCACCAAATTACGAGATTCCGTTTACCATTAGAGTAATCATTCTAATCGTGGCTACTTAGAAAAATTACGGTGTGATTCTTAAGGAAATAAAGGGATGTTAACACCCAGGGATACTTTACGGCACTTATCAAATAAAAAATTGTTTGCTGAAATAAACACTCCTGGTGCGCGTTACTAATTGAACTACTTTATCTTTTGGTAATCGTTAATTTAATTGTGAATCTAAATCGTTTATTATTGTTTTCTTATTTCTAAAAATTCAGTTACTATCCTACTGCAATAATATCTTTATGTAATAAAGTTGCAAGCGACGCGACGTTGATGGGTGCTCAAAGAGTAATAAAAACTCCAAATTATTGCATTTTATCATTTACTTGACGTCAAGAGATTAGGGGGAGATACTGATCTATAATCATTATTATTACGAACGCGTTTAGCTTTTACTACTACCATTTTTTAATTGATTAATACGTTAGATTAAGGTAAAGAGGGATTAGTGCTGCAAGATCAGCTGTAAATAAAAATATTCCGAATAAAGAACGTTTAATAAAAGTTCAAATAATAATTTAACCACGGCAGCAATCGTAAGCACAGACCTCTGGGGGTGGGCTTGAATGGAAATAAATACAAAGATGTGAACTCCTTAACTTTATTAACTATAACTTAATATACTATTTACATTAGAGAACAATGAACAATATTTGTATTAAACATATTAGAAATAAAACAGGATTTAAAATAAAATATTAGGGCGCCAATCACCTTTAAATCGGTGATGAATAAAAAGCGTAAAATCTTACATCTAATTACTAATTGATATTAAATGCAAAAATAGTAAACGGTTAATTTGTTATGAGTGAAAAGTTTTAATAACACAATTTAATTGCTTGAATTCAAAACGTAACTTAATTTCAGTTGACTCACCATGTTTAATATAACGTTATCGTATATCTTCTATTTTTAGCACATACTTGCTTGAAGTGATAAAATTCTTTAACAGCAGGAATGAAGCCAATGTGTATAATAAACTCCCATAACGGAAAATCCAGTAATTAAACGACAAATCCAAAAAGTAAAAGATCCAGAATAAAAAATCCAATAAACGAAAAGATCCAGAATAAAAAGAAAGATCCAATAAAAAGACCCTAAATATAAATAATTAGAATGGTTTTTTAAATGACATGCTGTACTCACGCTGCGTAGCAACAACGGCCTTCAAAATAAATTCCTTTGTCTAACGATTGCGCAACATTGCGAAACCACTAAAAATGTTGAATTCAATAGAAAAATTATATCAGAATAAAGGTAAACTCACCAATAATTAGATGGAATGAATAAAAATTAAATGGTATGCGTTTTTACGCCATAATCAAGAAAATTTGACTTCCCCGCATCACTACGACACGCACGCCAAGCGTGGCCCCAGCCGAAGTGCAAGTTTTCAGCTACACTCAAGTCGGTTAAAACAACGCGACGTTGCCAAACTGAATAAATTTACGTGCAATATTAGTTGCAAAAAATAAACGAATGTAAAATTGAATTTTAATTGTAATGAACTCAAACGGGACGTTACACAACGATACTCTTAAACTGATAGGATTACGATTTAGGCTCAATTTACCGGATATTCGATTAACGAAACGGTGTATCTAGTAATTATAAGTATTTTTTTTTGTGTAACGATACCGTTTAGTATTGTTGTATTTAGTAATTATCTAAAGAGTGTTTTTTTCTGTTATCTACTATCAATTTCTCAGTATACTAGTTAACAATAAACAAATTTTTTAATTAACAAAATTATTTAATTTTTTTATGTACAACTAGGATTGGGAGTTCTGGGGATTTCCTTTTTCTACCTCAGACAATATTTTTTTTACACGCAAGAGAAGGTGGCGCAGGGCACCGACTTACCCAAATAAATTGGATATCTACAATCCGACTCACGACTATCTACGACAGAGGCTAGCTAGAGATAAGTCGACTATCTACAAACTCATTTTTTTTACCTCCACAAATTGTGTAAAGAACTTCGACCGAATACCACTCCAATTTTTTTAACCAATGGGGTTGCCTGTTGCTACTAGCACGTGAACATCACGCTTGTTTATTACTCTATCTGTTAGTTGCTTCAACTATAATTAAAGTTATCACTACTTGCGTAATTACTGTTAATTATTCTGTTGTTTAGTTACTATTTGCGTAATTAATTAGCAAAACAAATATAATTTTAATATTTTTATATTTTTGATAAATGACATTTGCAGTATTTTTTAAATCATTTTAGTTGCAGTTTCTCAAAAAGAAATCACATGATTCTCAAATGCAAATGTGTATTTTTATAATTTAGCATATAAAATCATACTTTATCACGTTTTTTTAATAGAGTATTGGAATTGTTTAATCTCTGATAGTATTTTTTACAATTTGAATTCTTAGAAATTGCAGATTTCAATTTTATATAATCTTATTGATACTTTTGTTTTATTATGTAAATAGTATTAATTAGTTAAATTAATTATGTTAGTAGGAACTCAACTTAAATCTTAAAAAGACTATTCGTTGTGACTATATACTACTACTATATATATATATTGAGTCTAAATTATTTTTATTTACAGTTTTAATCAAATTTCCAACGTAAAAACAAATTTGTCGTTAGATATATATTTTTCATTTCTCCCGTAGGAGCCTTTATAGAAGTATTAGAAACTGTTACGTTCGTGTTTTGCAACGTCTCGTGTTTCTAGGGTAGGCACTATTAAGTTGTTGTCTTATTAAAATTGCCAAAAATTTATACAAACAATAATTACATTGCGTATTTGTAAAATTAAAAATTTTTATTAAACAATTAAAATCTGAGACAACAATTAGTACCTTAATTCCTGTCAAATAGAATAAATTTGGGTATACAGTTTAAAACTAATAAATTAAGAGCAATCCAAACATATATTTTAATTGTTAATCTAAAAAATTAAGCAAATCGCATGTTATACACATTTTTTGAAATTATTATGTAAAAGAATAATAGTTTTAACTTTGTCGCAAAAACTTCAAACAAACTACTAAGTTTTTTGATAAAAATAATAGTTTAAAAATTAAAACATTTTTATTAGTTATATATTTTGATATATCCAGCATTATACATTACACAAATTAAGCGAACGAATTCATTGTAACACAATAACTTCAACGTGAAAGATTCAAATATAAACAAACCAGTTGCTATTAAACTGTTATCTATTATAATTTTCTGAATAAAATTAATAAACTAAAATTGCATATATATATGTAGATAATTGGTGCAATAAAATTATGTAATTATATTATAAATAATAATTTGTAAAATGACTATTGTATCTAAGTTTATATAAAGATAAACAACACGCACAAAATAATTTAGTATTTTTATATATTCATGAAATTCCATTTTAGTTACATTACATGCAAAATAAATTATAGAAGTTATAGGTAATTTTTATAAATAAATTCACTACTAGAAATTTAAACTGCATACATTTGTTTACATACTGTATTTTACCTAAATCAATACATGAAATGCAAATCAGTTGAAAGAACATTCAAGCATATTCAACAAATTTATCTAATATTAAGTACAACTTCGCAATAACGTACGTGTAAGAAAAAAAAACTAATTACGTATTAAAAGCAAGAGAAAACTAAAAATTAATTTGTAGTTTTTTTAATTTATGAAAACTATCATCGTATGTGGGTATGCGATATTGCACTATTTTTTATCTACATAATAAAAAACTGTTATAAGTTAATGTCAATAGAAGAATTGCCAACGTTATAAAAAAGTACAAATTAATAATTACATTTTAATGTAATTTGTGTTTGCAATACCAACTGTATGGAAATTATTGATTTGAAAGTTACGATATTAAGAACATATTTTAAAAATATTAATTTTATTAAAAAAATTGTTAAACACAAATAGTTTGTGTGATTAACAATTATTTTCTTAAATTTTTATTTAAATTAAATACTCACAAAAAAAGTTTTTTTGCAAATACGAAACAAATTTTATGTGCATGTATAAAATATAAAAAAAATGTAATTACATTTCTGTCAAAGTGCATAAAACTAAAACAAAATAATTCGATAACTTTTATATAAATTCCTTTTACAATTCAACTTGTACAGAAATAAATGAAATTCTTTGTGTTTATTTTCAAAGCTTTGCATTACAGTGCAAAAAAAAACTAAAATCATGTCAATTAATTATAATAAATTAGAAAAAATCGTTTTGACTATTATATGTCTAAACAATTAATGAACTTAACGTGATGATTTTTACATAACAAAAATAATAATAAGCGACGTTTATTTAATAATTTATAAAGGTTATCTGTGATGAGTTTAAAGTTTAGCACACACGCTATTCAATATGTTAACATGCATTACTGTTTTCCATTATCCAGGCTTATGCTAATGTAATTGATAGTTTAGCGTTATATTATATGCTATACATAAAAATTGAGAAATATTTTTTTTAAGTAACAATTATTGATTGTAAACATATATAATTTAATATTAATTTTATTATAATTATTATTGTTCTATAATTGCGCTAGTTTTTAAAATGATAGTGACATGATTATTGTATACGATTCTCCAATTTTAGATAATTAAATAATTAAAGTTAAAAAAATGCATTAAAATTATAAAAAAACTTACAAACTATTTTAAAAATTAAATTTAAATTAAATAATAATCATGTAATAATCAAAACACAAAAGAATAAACTAATTAGTGTATTTAAAAAAAACTACAATATTTTTTAAAACTTTGTTTAAATTGTATATTTTTATAACTTTTATTATTATTTTATTGTTTAACAACTTAATAACTTAGTATATATTTTTGTGTTTAATGTTAAGATGTATACCTACGTGAAAAATATACAATGTTTACTGAGAACATAATTGACACAAATAAGAAACAAAGTAAAATCAATTAATACAATGAAAATTCGCGATATGAAAACTATTTGGAGATGAAAAAAAAGTCCATTTAAGATATTGACTTGACAATTATACTTTAGAAGATATAGAAAAAGAATATAATACTACTTTTATAACTTAAAAATAAAAATTTAAAAATATGAAATCTTTTAGTTTAACCACAATTAAGATGGTAAAATTTAATTTATGTTTATTTTTAAAAACTTTTAGAAATTTGAAACAAAACTTAATAAACATATATCTGTACTAAAGTAACTACAGAACTTATGGCAAAATAAAATAGATTGAAACAATTCATTGTCTCAAAACATAGTACACATAACAATGTTTTGAGACAACATACAAATATAAGGAAAATATTTAAAAAAAATGTATTACGTCAAGTTTTCGATATTACAATAATATTAAAATATTAAAATTAATAATAATCTACGTTTAATTAAAAAAAAATGTAAATTAGAAACAAAAATTGATTAATTAGTATTTTTATTCGATGCAAAATTATTTTTATTTGTTTACAGCGGTTACTAAAATGTGTCTATACGCACATAACTTATTTAGTTTTTATTATGACCTACAAAACAACGATCTACGCATATGTAAATTTCTAGTAAAACTAACAATAAGAAAAACTGAAAATGCATATGAAAATTTTCAATTACATCACATCACATGTAAAGTACTAACTGCTAATAAAATTTTAAACAAACCCATAAAAATAAAGACACTGAACTAGAAGTTAGTTTCATCTAAAAAAACTTTAATCAAGTTTTTGAAAACTCAACTAAAACTCTATAATCAGAAAAAAAAATTTAACCATCACAACATTTTTAGGGGACGGTTCTATCACCATAGTACAGAATATAACTTACTTCTAAATTTACTCATTCATTGTGGTCAATTCATTTTCAAAATAAATAAAAACAATACCAACTAAAAACATAACTTAAAGATACTGTAGATAACAGTTCGCACGTTTTTTTACTAATTTTTAATTACTAGTAGTTGTCACCGTTCTGTTAAATTTGTCGATTTACTTTTGCAAAAGTCCCGGGATTCCCACTTGCTTTAATTAAAAGTTATTTAAAATTTTTGTTACGTTAGTTTGTAAAATACAAAAGAAATCAATCAATCAAGAAGACAATTTATATAAAAAATAGAGATCTTTCAAAAACAATATTATTGACACAGTTAACAAAGGAAAAAGACAAGTAAATATTAGTAAAACAAATAAAACTCTTTGGTTTACCCCAAAAATAAAGAAATTATGTAAACAAAAACATACTTTAGGTTTATACAAAATTGAAACCAAGAAACTATAGAAAACAGAACGAAACAGAGTATGTGCAATAACAAAAGAGATAAAAGAAAGATACTAGAAAAGATTCACAAAAATATAGATAGAGACAATTATTTAAGCCAGAAAAAAATATAGGGAATGTTAAGAAGAAACAAACAAAAAATCAAGGATACTACACAGGCTAAAAAAATCAATGCAAAAGAATAAAAAACATATTTCAGAGACCTTTATAAAGCAAACGACGAAAGCAAAAAGGTGCTGACTAAAGAAGATAAAAAAATACAACCATGTAAAATAACAGAGGAAAAGATAGGAAACAATTTAAAACATCTAAGAAATAGAAAAAAATTTGGACCGGACAAAATAACAAATGAAATGTTTAAATACGAAGGAGAAAACTTACAAAATAAAACACTAATTTAATTTGATGTTCTGCATCAGGTTAATTAAGCATGATAATACGATAATAACGGATTGGTTTACTAAACCTATAGCATCCAACCGTAATATTAACTACCTCTGTAAACATGCTCATCGCCAAAATATAAACATTATTATGTCTCTTAAAAATAAAATCATAAGGTTAAGTAAGCCTCAGTTTCATATACAAAATCTTAACATTCTGAAAAACCTGTTCTAAGACAACAATTATCCCAATAACTTGATAAATAAAATTTTATTCTACACTAACACTACTAACGGTAGACTAACCATATCACCATCTAACCAAACTAATTTTATATGTAAATTTACTGAAATCATAAACGTTCTTGGTCTTAATAAAAAACTTATTCCTATTTTAGACTATTCGACAAACATAACGTTGTATATAAAATTGATTGTATTGGTTGCAATAAATGTTATATTGGTCAAACAAAACAAAAAGCTATTGACCAAATTAAAAATCACCAATACGACAGTAAAAATAAAAAAGCGGAATCAGCTCTTGCTCTCCAGCATGTCAATACGGATTTTAGTAATCTTACGATGTTAGATATAGGACCTAAATTAAAATAAAAAATTATTTACAGAGATGATATTTATTGCAGAACATAAGAATAATGTGAATCCTAACACTTATACTAACAACCTTAGTACAGTTTACAATAACTTTATCTTGGAAATTTCCTGACTTTGGTTATGCATTGGATTATCTATTTAATGCTTGTATATTTTATATCACACGACCATAATTTTGTAATGTTAGTGTCTTAGTTACGTATTGGTTTATTGTGTATTTTTTCATTAAGTGTCTTCTTTCGTTATTTATTACTATTTTATTTAACGACGTTGTCCTATAGCTATTAATTAGTGTTTTATAATAAAATGTACTATAAGTTTAATTTTTCACCTAATGCCTTTTTATTGATGTTGATTTCTTTTTAATAAATTTAGTTGGCCTGAGTAAGGGAACAGACAAAATCTACAAAACGTCACCTTAAGAAAATATATGAAGTAGTTTTCATTGCTTCTCCTACCAACTACTACTACCTATTTTATTATCATTGAACATTAAGTCGAAAACGTTTTTATCAATAAAAAATATTGTTTTCGTGTACACTCAACTAAACAAAAAACGGGACACCTTGGTTAGTTCAAATAATATAGCGGTGTAAACTGGGCTTGTTAGCGAATGTGATCTAAAATCATTTGTGGCCGTTCGCATTTTATTTTTATAGTTTATTTTCGTATATAAATAAAAATTTCATATTAAAAAAGTTTATTATAAACTTTATTAACATCTTATTAATAACATCGTGAATATAAGCTATTGCAATTAAGTTTTTTTTACATTTTAAGTAGTTGCTTTTTAATTTCACTTTTTCAAAATGTCAAAAAAAGGCAATTATAATAAACGTTTTAAATAATTGCTAATACACTTATTAACAGTAAAATGATTTTTTGTCACAAATTAATTGCAGCACTGAACGATTTATTTTTTTTTTCGTGAATGCATGTTTGCTTAGCCTATTACTTATTATATGTGAATTGTGAATGTGAATTACCTCCACACTTAATTAATGTAAGAGTAATTGTAATTTTTAGTTTAATTTACGATTCAGTAGAATTATAGCATCAAGTTAGTAAGTTTCTTTAGAAAGCTATATGTTGTTGATAATACCTGCACAAGTCAGTATTTAAGCAAGTGCTCAAATGTTAATGTTTCACAGACTACTGTACGACGTATCCGAGTTAATTGGTATTGCGAGGACACAATAAACAGGACCATCGAGAGTGCCAGACGAAGAGTGTCTACGGCGATCCAGAAAGCGGCGTTAGTGGCCTATATTACTCAAAATCCTATTACAACTTTCCGAAATGCTCTGGCCGACGTCAAATTTCCGGGATGCCAGTTAACCGCAAAGGCAAGACTGAAAAAAGCTCTAATCAAAAAGTATCAAGCAGCTATAAAAAAAATTCTTAGCGAAGACAGTAAAAAAGGTACCTGGAATTTGTAAGACGTTACGTCAATGAACCGATGAATTTTTTGAATCGTATTGTTTTTAGCGATAAAAAAACTTTTAAAAGTTCAAATGACGCACCTATAAAAGTGTTTTGATCAACAAGAAGTTGCTATGAAGGTAATTACACAACCTCCAAAAAGTGTAGGGGATACTTTTCAGTACATGTATGGGATTGGGAAAATTGCCAATGGTCCAAGAGTTTGTTGGGTGATTAAAGATCGTTTTAAGACAGAAAGTTACATGGTATTTTAAAGAACGTTATGTAGCCTTCTGTTCAAATTTTGTATCTGTAGAACAGATGAGCTTTTTAATACTTAAAATTAAGTTAATTTCTCCACAATATACATGTCAAACAATAATCCAACAGTTACTCAGAATATAGGCTAGTTAGTCTTTTCAACTGTTATTATTAATTTTGTTTATTTTTAAAAATAATGTCCCTATACATACATACAAGTTAGTTCAAAACTGGGTACAGCAAAATAACTTAAACGTGTTACCGTGTTCGTACCATCCTGAAACTACAGGAAGCAAATTTCATCGCCAGAGACCGCAAACAATTAGTTGTCGCCATCGAAACTGCTTAGAAGACTATTAGTGATGATTACCTACGTGTTCTTGTGGCATCAAGCCCTAGACGACTGCAAGAATACGTCAACGATCAAGAATTATTATTAGCAATAGTATGTTTAATTCAAATAAAAACTATAAACATGTAAAATGAGTAAAGCAAGATATGAGTGACATGTCACATCATATTAGTGATGGTTCTCCTCTCGCCCCTAAAGGAGCGTAACGTGTGGAAATTCAATAACACATCAACTTTAATTTATTTATTCTTACAAAGATTATACCCTTTATTTATAGACGATAATATTTTGTATAAGAACAAAATGCAACAAATACCTTTTTTAACAGAAAATCATTTAATTACTAATAAGTCTTTATAAGTGTATTAGCAAATATTTACAACATTTACTATAATGGCTTTTTGTGACATTTTCACCAAAAAGACAATTTAAAAAAACAGCGACTTAAAATGTAATTAAAACTTACGTGTAATAACTTTTGTTCACAATGTTATTAATAGGTTGTTACATAGGTGTAATATGAAATATGTTCAAAAAATAGCCCTAATAAAGTTTATAATGCACTGTTTCAATATGGAACTTTTATTTACATACATAAATACTTTGTATAAAAATAAAATGCAGTTTACTGTTCCAAATCATTCAAAAATAAGAATATATTAATTTTTTTATTTGCGAATAAACTATTTGACTTTTTGGTGTTGTCAATGTTTATTATTTCTGTAATTTGATTTTTTTGAATAGTATCGCAAACAGCCACAAATGATTGCCTATGGCATTTGCTAACAAGCCTAGTTGATCACGCTAATTCTTTTAATCAAACTAACCAAGGTGTCCCGTTTTTTGTTTAGTTCAGTATACGTTAACAAATATTGTTTCTCTAAATATTTTTTTAAAATTATTTTCTACATTCAGAATTAGAGCTTTACTTTTTTGAACATTGCAGACATATTTATAGTTGGTAATCCAATTTTTTATTTTTTGTTTAGTTTGTCCAATATAATAAATTTATATAAATAAATAGTTGTTAGTTCTATTCGATGCTATAGGTTTAGTATAACATTTACTAATTATAGTGTTAGTAGTAATAAGTAAGTAGATTTTAGATGTAGATGGTAATTATTGAAAATGTTTTGAATCTCTTTTTGAAGTATCCATTAACAACATTTTTAGTGCTGGGCGATACGGAATTTTGTGTATCGAATATCGATACGCAATTTGTATCGATACGTATCGATATATCAAAATATCGATACGTATCGAAATATCGATACGTATCGGAGTATTGATACGTATCGGAGTATCGATACGTATCGGAATATCGATACGTATCGAAATATCGATAGGTATCGAAATATCATACCCAATACGTATCTAAATATCAATGTATCTGTGTAGCCGATTTTTTGAAATTTAAGATAAAAATATACTTGTAATTTTAGAAAAAAAGTTGTTAATTAAAGGCATTAGAAAGACAAATACACGTATCGAAATATCGATACGTATCGAAATATGGATACGTATCGAAATATCGATATGTATCGAAATATCGATACCTATCGGAATATCGATACGTATCGAAATATCGATACGTATCGATATATCGATACGAGCTTGTGGTGTGTATCGGCGTATCGATACGCCCGACGTATCCATACGTATCGATATATCGATACAACGACCCAGGACTAATCATTTTGCATATTTCAGTCGATCGTGAATTGCAAGGTTAGCATTATAAACGATGTTGGATTATTAATAGCAGTTACGAATTGTTTTATTAGTTGTACCTTGTTTGTTTGTATCGGTACGAAACAAATATAGGATAAGAAGTGGACATTTCATGTACAACACGCTGTCAAAAAAAATATATGTCCTTCCTGAACGAAAAGTTTAATTAAATTCTAAATAAGTTTAAAATAGAATAGAAATAACTTTACCATTAAATCTTATGTACTATGAATAAAAATTATTACAATAAACAAAAGCATTGCAGTCTATACCTATACTAGTACTAAAAGCATTTCATGGTTAAATAAACAATAAATTAATTGAATTTAAAAGTATACATATGTAGGTACAACTGCTTTTCAGTTTTCGTATATGTGTCGTAGACCTTTAATAAAGTTTCAAAGTGTAATTTAAAACATAAGTAATTTGAACTGTTTAGTAAACACAAACTATAGTGTATAAAGACCGTTTACTATAATTACATTACTTAGTCTGTTGTAACTTTACACCTTTTACAAAAGTTCGGTATCTTTGCGACAATGACAAAAACAAAGTAAGTGAACCGTTGTTACACAGAAATTCAGAATCTCAAATAAATTGTATCTACTCACCTTTATTTTCCTTCCGTATAAAAAAAATGTGTTTCTGAAAAAGAAAAATAATTTAGCCGTAAAACTTAAACAAATTTTTTTAGATAATAAAAAATTCAATTTGCTCTAAGTAAACTAAAACATTTAAACGTGTTTTTAAAGTAAAAAAGATTCAAATAAACAAATAAATTTAAAATTAAACATAACATGAAATTTATATTAGTTCTTATATTGATTTAACGTTTCATAAATGTAAACGGTATTGCGTTTAGCTTAAAAAAGTAGATATGCAAATTTTACATCTAATTATAATTGGTGGTCACGTACTGCACATTATGTACTTAAATATACAAATCGATTTTAATTTTCACTAATATTTTTTTTAAATTCTATAATAATAAACCTTGTGAAAGAAATAAAAAAAAATACATTTTGTTAATAATATTTTACCTATATTAATAAAACAAATTTAAATACTAAAATGATTTATTTTATAGAATAAAAAATAACTACGTTTTGAAGCATTTTTCACAACTGTTTTATATATAATCAATGTATATACAATTTTAGTACTATTAAATAAGAACAAAACGTTTCTACAATAACTTAATTTATGTAGGTACTATAATGTTGCGCCCACATTCTCGTGCTCATGTACGCGTTCTTGCTTGTGCTGTAGAAGCTCGTGAGAATTGCAAACTTTCTGTGTATTTATCAGTTTGTCAAAAGACTTAGACTCTAACGGTTCGCTATAAGGGTTGTCTCATTATTTTTATGATATAAAAATGAGTGATGATCTACGTCAATATTTTGATCGAGACAGCGATATAACAAAAATGACATTCTACGAGATTTATCTGTAGAAAATTTACATCTCAAAACATTCTGTATAATGGCACCAACCGACTTTGATACATTAATTAACTTAATTGATCCAAAAATTAGAAAAATGCTAGCAATTTCCGGAGACCAATATTAGCACAAGAAGGATTAGCAATTACATTGAAGTTCCTAGCATCTATTAATTCATATAGCAACTTAAATTTTCTGCTTAAAGTTTCCAAACAAAATATATTTCCCTCATTATGAATGTCATTTACTACCTTTTTAGCGCTCTGAGGCGCGCTGCAACAAATATTTGAATATTTAATAAAACTTCTCCACGTGAGAATCTTCAGCAGTTTTTATATTTTGTAGGACCTATTTTGGAAATATAAATTGCTTTCTTCTTACTAGTGTCACCTCTTCGAATTTTTTTTGCCGTTTTCGAACTGTAATGTTGTATTGCAGTTTATCGTCAGGATTATTTTCTTCAGAAACAATATAAAAGAAATTTTCTCTACTGTATAGGAGCGATGAACGGAAAACACGTTATTCTTCAAGCACTCCTAAATTTAGAAAGTGACTGTATTATTTACAAGTTCATATTTAGCATAGTTTTGCTTGCACTTCTAGATACTAAGTATTGTTTTCTGTATGCCAACATCAGATGTAAAGAACATATATCTGATAAAGGCGTATTTAGAAACTTTTATTTCTATAATAATTTCCAGCATCAAGAAATATCCCAAGCAGCAATGGTATTAATTTATTGACATCCGAGTGTCACTTTAATGAAAATATTTTGATACAAAATTATTGGTACGATTTTTATAGCTAATAGATAGCGTGGTGGTTTGTATACGCTGCTATCGTTGTCAATACATCATTCTGTTATAAATTTAACGCAAAAATTTAAACGCTCAAAGCAAAAATTTAGTTTATACAAAATTCATTAAAGCATTATACATACTTTTTCATATTGGTTAATTTGGAAACGTTGCATAATATTTTTCTCGGCAATTATTAATCTGAAGACGGCAATTTATTTACTACTAGGACAAAAATCGAATATGTGTAGTTATCCATTTAATCTATTGTGTATTTTACGCAAAAGACAATTTTTAAAAAAAGATAAAGTATTTTAGACATAATAACAATAATAAAATAATTAAATAATAATTCAACGTCGTGGAATAATAAGAATTATTAAAGGTAAATATATGTATATAATCTTAGACATAAAAGTTTCACCATATGACTTATTAATAATTTGTTATGGTAAGTATTAGACATAAAAAAAATTATTAAGATATAATTTCATTTTATTTTGGCGGTATTATAAACTAATCAGCATAATTTACTGCATTTTTTTACGCACCGAAGCCTTACGAAGAATGTCCGTTTGTGTCCGATGAAACGGTGGTATAACCTCAGTTTTTTTATTACTTTAAATGCTTGTTAAAACGATGTCTACTACTATACAAAAGTTTAAAATACTGTATTCCAATATGTAATTTGTGTTTTTTATAAGTTAAGATCTTCACTAAACATAGTAAAGTTAAAAAATATAATCATTATTTATACTGTGCATATTTGTATTAATCAACATGGGAGCATATATTTTAATTAATGCAAATTTGATAACAAAATGATGGAATAATCATGTTATGTGATATGATTTTGGCCAAACAGTGACATTCAGTTTTCTTATAGATGGTATCATTTTGACGTCTCAAAAATGATAGTCACAGTTTATAGATACTGATTTCATGCGGAATTTTCGACACAAATTTTGTATAAAAAAAGTGGCCAAAATGATATCTAATTGATACACGAGAAGTGGCATTAAAAAGATATCTTTTTACGAGAATTTTGACTTTTAATGTCTTATGTGATAGTAGCTGACGATGCCTTGCTACTACATCACTATATCACAAAAGTTTACCCTGAAACCTGCCTTAAAAGATTTAAAAAACGAATATCTTATTATCGTACCAGTAGAGCTTATCGCATTGTTGAGAATGTATTTGATATTATGTCTGCGGTGTTCATAGTGCTTCGAAAATTTATACTTTTATAACCCGAACAAAGCTAGAAGACTGTTTTTTCCTGCGCATACTTCTATATTTTTTTGAAAAAAACAGCACATTACGTAACATTATACGCCACCTAATACCCCTAATACCAAGCAGAATTGAGAATTAATTTCTGAAATTTGGAAGCAAGATCAAGATGCCGTGGTAGTTTTGCAACCCCTGAGAAACATTGGTAGAAAATCGTCACAGGACTGTGAAGATATACGTAATGAATTTACTAATTATTTTGTGAATGAGGAAACGGTGCCGTGGCAATATAACTACGCTTAATTAATAATATATTTTTTTACTGATAAAATTAATATGTTTAACAATGGTAAATGTAAATAAATACTGGTTAAATATGTGAAAATTGACTAAAGCATTTATTTAATTACTTACACTTAACCTAGTAGAAATTGAAATCAATAAATTAGGGAATACTGATCGAAGTAGTTAGAACACTACTAAGAAGAACAAGGACAACTAAATAAATGGTCCTTACATCGGTGACTTTTGTTTGTTTGGGCTGGTACTTATTTTGCAAATAGACAAAATATTTGAAGGCGAACCAAGGTACATGCAATTTATCTACTCCCATTTCAAATTTTATACATCGTGCAAGTTTTTGTCGCGTCTATTATAAGTGGCCAATACACCGTTCGTTTTTCATTTTAAGGCTGCTTTTGAAGCACGTTGGGTTTCCTAGAATTTCATATTGTTTGCTCGGTTTTAATATTATATTTCAGAATTAAAACAATATTCCAACATTTTTAATTAGAATCGACAAAATAAATCATAAAAGAATCGATAATGATAATTTTTAATACACATTAATTCCTAATAACAAAATTATTAGCGTTATAAGTTTCCATCTCTTAAGAGATAGAATTGCCATTAAACCAACAAATGTTTCAGGTTCAGGTTCATTTCTGCAGTTTTGCTTTAAGTTGATGTCATTAAATTTTTGTTTATGTTGAAGATTTTGAAGACATGCAAAACATGGCTTTATGTGCTAACAATGCCACTGGTTTATAATAAAAAAAACAAAAACGGATTAGCTACACAATACATATTACTATTTATTTGAATTTGCGATTTTTGAGTTAGAAGGTACGAAAGTTCATGGATAACAATGACAGTTTTTATGCGTAAAAATCCTTTTTTACATTTAGCACGTATGAATTGCTTAATTTTATAATTGTTTTGTTTTCTTTTTCCCATATTCATTAATTTAAAACTATAAAAAATCAATAACTCGCTATTCGTGGAATGTTGTATTTACTGGAAGATAATCAACAACAAAGCATGGTCGCCGCTAGGAAATTAGCATCGATCCATCTGTTGGTCAGCATATTTACTAATCACTTTGCTAATTGTTGTAGGTTACTGCAGAAACTTGATTTTACGTTATAACGATGTTGCCATGCAGCACTTGAAATACTATGAAGTCTAAGGTTTTGTTATATAATAATTATAAATATAATTAATATAAATAATTAAGAAACGATATTGTCATGAATCGGTAATATTTGAGATGTGTTGACATCTAAAACCTTAACCAACCACACATTTAATGTGTGAAAGTTTAAGCAGTGATAAGACACATTTGCTTTTCCGATAATCTGAGCCGTCAACTGACGGATTTATAATAATGACAATAAAAATTGACTTACATAATAAATATCAATAAATATAAATTTGTTTACTTTCAACAAATTAAAATATGAAGAAAACAGTGGGAAATGATCAACATCTCAAATATTTTGACGTGATAATTTGTACTTATACGTCTCGTTGCGTTGTAGTTAATTTACCTATTTACTTCGTCCGCATATCAAACATATAGATTAGAAACATAATTAAAAAAATTAACTGCTTCAATAATACTTTTTTTTTTTTGGAAATTATTAAAAATGTTATTTCGTTAGTGGTATGTAAATAATATAACAAAAACTCAATCATCAGCATCTATAATGATAGAAGTAAATATCATTTTTAACGGTTATAGAAGTGCATAAATCTAAAAACGTTTGTACTGCTAAAAAACATCAATATCCGTTTTATTTTATTTAAAACGGTAATAAAACCTAAGAAATATAAAATCAAGTTAAATTTGAAATAAGGGAGATAGGTGAACAGTAACACGATTAGATTAAAAATTTGAATAAATTTAAATTAGACCCAATATATCATGGAAACTTCACTTGTAAAATGAGCTATTAAATGATAAAATATTTGTAAGATCTTGTGCTGACCGTTTGTGGCATCACTATTCGGTACAGAAAATTTATAGAAAAGAGCGCGCGGTGAAAAAAGTTATGTTTCACACTTATTAGCACGTAGTTGGGCATCTTCTAGTAAATACTACAATCAACGTCACTATCACAAATTGTAACAAAAAATTAAAAACGGTAACTAACAGCTTCGTGCAAGGAATAATCGAAAGTGATACCAAGTACGTAAATAAATATTTGTATAATAGAGTTTAAGTTTTTAAGTGCAGTTGCCGCATATTATTAAAATTAGTACCAATGGCTAATTGCAAAATGCAATACCTAAACACAGAAAGCTTTGATAAGGAATTTAAAAGTTTGTGAAATTATCTGACAAAACCGCTGGTTACAAAAAAAAATCGAAATCAGTTCAATAGAAAATCTAGTGCAAAAACGTAAATGCAAAATTTAAATTCTGATCTGCCAAAGAGAAAACAGTGAGCCATGATCGATATAGCTGAACTTTCTGGAATGAAACAAAAACCAAAAGAAATTTTATGTGTTTTTTGGTTAGCACATTCTTAGATAATTATTTTGTATTATTTTATCCACTTAATCGAGCAAAACTTTTTTTTTGCAAAAAATAATTTTTGGATTCTAGAAAATTTGAAAACTTTTACAAATATGTTTGGAAACTTATTTAGTTCAAATTAAATATTATAATAATTTCTATATAATATCAAATAAGATAAACAATTGTCAATATAAAAGTGTTTTAGTGTTTTCCGCAAAGCTACATTTAACGCGCAAATAATATTATCTTTAATCTTAATTAATTCAAAATTGCCTCACTAAATAATGTTTATATTCATGTATCATTAAGGCTACGATAAATTAGATTGATTAGACTGCATTTGTTTCTAATTATACCAAATAGTAACAAATATTAATAGATTTGATGAAATAACTCCAGTTATTTCCTTTTAACATGTACCTATTAAAAAAAGAATGTAAGATTTTATGAAGTTCAGACGTTTTGAAACAGATGGCAATTTTTATAAAGATAGTTTTCATTGTTTTCAGTACATGTCGTTTTAAAAGTATAATGTGAAATACCAGCGTTGCCAAGTGTAGTAGAATTCCACAAAATTTGAAGATTTTATGTAGTTGCGGGTATTTTTTGGGTATTACAAATTTTTGTGGAATCTGGGGAGAATTCTGTATGAAACTACATTTTATTATTTTTACCGTTTGTATGGAAAAACGCGATAAAGTCCAATTAACAACACTGTGAAATACAATCGCAGTAATGAGACGTTGTATAAACGTATATCTTTAATTTTATAAAATTTTTGCCTTTGTTCTGTTTTCACCTGAATGTTTAGGTCAAAACTAAAAGTAGCAAAGATTAGACGTTTATAAGCATTTTGAATTTTTGTAAATACTTGAAATACTATTTAGCAATTTAGCTTTATTCAAGTAGACGGAAAAATATTTAGGTATAGGGGGACAATATTAGGTCTAAAACTATAAAACATAAGAACTGACAAGTTTACGTTCTAAAATACAAGATTAAAAACATTACTACATTGCGATAATGACAACTTGTAATAACTAAACAATACTTTTCTATATTTACAATAGATAAATTATGTATAATCTGCAAAGTCGACTTATTTTTTCGTACATCTGACTAAATGGTTACTACAGTAGTAATCTTTGTGACGCAACTTCGGAATGTGCTGTAAACTTTACTACTCGCAGTAAATGAATATCATTACATTCTGTCACTTTTTAAAAAAAGCAAAGTTTCTAATATGGCAATAAAACTTTTCCAAACACTTTCAGAAAAGTGACAAAACAGTTGTAATTGTAGTCAAATGTATAAAAACAGTATGTATGAAAATAAATAATTTTTATAAAATTTTTCAACCTTGCTGTTATATTTACTTATTTTCCAAAACAGAAAGTTCAAAATAAACCTTTATAAGAACAAATTCGTATATGGCAAACTAAGTTGTACTGAACGAACTGGAATTACTAAATAATGTAATTTGTAATATTGCATTTGGTTGGAAGTTCCAAAGTTAAATCTCGCGATAATTCTAATTGAGTGTTATGTAAACACGTCAAATTTTATCAAAGAAAGAAGTTTTGACATGTGAATACATATACAAAGCGTTATCTTTCTTTCTTTATTCTGTATCTTATTTAATTAATTTTCAAATCTCATCAACAAATCTAATCAACTTAAACCTGACAACTCTCCCTTAATTCTGCAACAATAATTTTCATTGTTGTTGAAATGATATTCCAGGAATCTTTTTATGGGCCATTTCTTAAATTTATTAGCACTGTCATACAAAACAAGATGTTTTTCGAAATTACCAATGAGTTTGATTACTAACTCTTCTGTCCATTTTTTCCACCAAATGATATGATCAAAACTCACACAGTGGGAGAAATCTCAATTTTGGTAAATATTAATTACCAGTTTGCAAGAAAATTATTTTTAATGACAAATACTTTATCAAACTTCCCATAATTTATTATAATATAATCAACATTTTAATACAAAAAAACAGTATTGTACAACTACAACCTTAATAAGAACGCATGTGCAGTATGTACACAGATGAAGTTTACAAGAGAACAAATGAACTAAAAATTAAAAGATACCAAAAAAGTCACTCTCAATAAAAGTTTATGCTTTTTTCAAAAGTAAGATTCACCATAAGAAACTTAATTTTTGTTGTACATACATGGTAGATTAAAAATACAAAAATATTGATTTATGTAATCAACACATCTTGTTTCTATCATTTTGTCTTGTGGTTTAAATAAAATTTTGTACTTACTTTGACTTGGGGTTTTATTTAAAGCACATTTTGCATTATTTGTTCTTTTGGGGAAAAATGGTAAAACAAGATGTGCTCATTATGCAAATTAACATTTTTGTAGTTTTTGCCCACCTAGTAACCAAATTAATGTTTCTCATGGTGAATCTTACTTTTAGACAAAGCAAAAACTTTTAAGAAAGGTAACTTCTTTTGTGTCCTTTAATTTTTAGTACTTTTGACCTCTTGCTAACCTCATCCGTGGAGATACAGTATATTAAGCATACATTATATACATTAAATTACTACCCATCCATTTTTCGTGTTTGTAAACTAATTGCTTTCACAATCCAACAAGTGTGATTCAACTTGTTTTAGGGGTAGTTCTGAATCCGACAACATTTAAAACATCCTTGCAAAGTGGTTGACTACAGCGTCGTTGAATTGAAGTTGTTTTAGAAATTGAAGATACTATTGGATCGGAAGAGTAGAGTAAAGTGTTGAATAAAGCACGTATTGTTTTTTCACAGGAAATTTTTTTGGTGTGTTTTTCTGTATAGTTTCTAAAGTTTTTATTCATTGATTCTAGAGCTTCTTCAGAAAAAATACTTATAGGGAGTTCTGCTGATTTTATAATATCGGCATCGCGAATCAGAATCCGGTATACACTTGATGGCATATAGTACCAACAATAAATGTCTACGTAGATTTTTGCTGTATCCATCGCGTAATCTCTAAAAGCTTTAACATTTACAGCGTATCCGCAGGCCATTGCTCACAACCTTACTGAAAAACGTTTTATTAAGTCTTCATTAACCCCTGTAGCAGATGCAGCAAACAAAAGTTGCGTAAAAAATTGCTTAGCCGTATTTCCATTGTTGGTTGTTCCAAATCTAGGTTTGGGAATATTAACCAACAAGATAATTTTTGATTTCAGTTGGTTGATGACTTTTTTTTGTTTCTGTTACGGCTAATTTTTCAGTTTGACCACAAATTTGTCACTTCATAGCAGTAGACAATACAAAATGTACAGTACACACTCAAAACACTGTTTCTACGCATGTAATATGTTACGCGCATAAATTTCATAAAGTAATACGCTGTATATCCATTACCCTAGTTAGATTTCTATTTTTGATGCCCTTTAAGAACGTCAAACCGTCAATTACTTAAAATCATGTTTGTGATGGTATAACTTTTTAATCTTCTAATATCGGCGTTTATAGAAATAAAATTATAATTTGAAAACGCATTTCTAGTAGTTTATTTATCACAGGGTAAGCTTTTCCTATTAGTTTTTAAAATTCTGTAGAAACTTCCTTGTTAATTTTGATAACACGTCCTGTCACGTGTTGACTGCATGTTTTGATGTATTACCGATTGATGAGGAGTTCATATCGATTAAATACCTTTATGGAGCTATTATAATTTTGAAAGGCCCACGTTCAAACTAAAAACGAAGTCTCAACAAGAACTTTTCTCCGAGATATTATTCCTTACGCGTCAGTCGATTACGATATCAACTTTTACTTAATGTGTGCAACAGTATTCGATAATCGGGTTTTCTTTTAACATTAACTAAGAATTTTGCAGATTTTTGCTTTCGTTGTGTTGACACGATTTTCTATTTATAAATATTCCAGATCGACTCAACAAGGAAAACGTTTTCTTCGGGCAAGTACTGGATTGTGGATACATTTTATTTATGTTGCTGTCAGAAAAGTCTCTCACGGAATTTTGCTTGTTTTAACTTACGCAATTACAATAATTGTTTCAATACCATTTAAGTATTTTCATTAATTATTTTGTGTATCGCATGCTGTGAACCATAGATATTTGTCATGTAAGTGTCTTCGCTATCAACACCCCATGTGTAAAAGTATGTATTGTGTGTTGCCAATACTTTTGGCATTTATGAATTGAATAATGCACAAGTTCTTATACATATTTATCTTTTGTTTTTTGGTTACACGAAAACCAGTGTAACAAAGATAACGGACCTGAGTTTGTTACAAGCTTGGACCTTCTGCCTTGATCAAAACAGAAATTTGACTTAAAAAGATCTGGCGCCTTTTTAATACTATTTTTTTAACTTTCCCCATTTCCGACTAATGTGAGTTGTCTGTGCAAGGTTTGTAAGACCTATAGCTTGTAACAAATATAGAAAGGTCATGACTGTACATAATCTCATACGGTTGACAATTTATAAGACTTTCTAAATTATTCATCATTTTTGATGTTGCTCCACAAATACCACATTTTTGTGATGATGATTCTAAGAAAAAGTTTTGTCATTAATCATTTTCTTTGTGATCTTTGGCCTGTAAAATAAGCTGCTGTTTATATATCGAGTGGTTTGCATTTCCATCGCAGCCTCATTTGTATATAATCAAAAAGTTTTGAGAGGTGGCGACTTTGTAACCTTATTTCAGCTGACATGTCAGTGACTGTTATGCAATTTCACTAGGGTAGCAATTTTGCTTCGCAATTTTCAACGTGTTTTATGATGGATATACATTGGCATTTCCAAGTTTAGCGCCAGACTGCATCAACATGTACGAATTCTTGTGTAATATCCGTCTATGTATAAAACCAATGCTTCTTTTGGTGTGTACGGTATTATGCATTTTGCAAGTGAATGGAAAGCTTTCTTAATTTTGGACGCTTCTTTTGGTGTGGTTCAAATCCTTGCAGCATCTTTTCCGCCATATTTATGTAAATTTGGTTTGTCGCTAACATTAATTTCTTATGAAAGGCTGTTTCCAACAAGAAAAAAAATTTTTTTGCGTGTAGATTGGTTACTTCTGCCAACCATTTTTTATTTTGCACTTTAAATCTTTGTAAACTGGGATTGGCATATGACCACTTCTGACTTAACTTACTTATAAAAGTTCACAATTGCATTAGTTCATTTTTATAAAAACATAATCAATAACCGCACCCGTTTTCTTTGTCTTTGCATTTACTCTGCGCCAAACGCAACATGTTTTCTGATAAAAATTGTACACAGTTAAAGAACAAAAAGGTGCAATTTTTTTTACTTAAACTTGAAAGCCAATGGTTTATACTAATAGGCCATAGTAGCAATTGGCCGGCATTTTATGAATTTTGTTACCTGCGAAATTTTCATAACGTAATACTCTGTATATCGACTTAAAATTAGACTCTGGTTTTGACGCCCTCTGCCGATCTTTTTGGGTAGTGACAGGTTGAGGATTCATTTTGAAGCTGTCAACTACGTGAGACGGTCTGTGTCGTAAATTTGACCTAATTCTTAAGATTCTAAGTGCATCCACTGGGATGAGAACGAAATTATAAGTCAATTACGAATTTATTGTAATCTATTCGGCACAGGGTAAGATATTTTGCATCTGGTTTGTTAAGATTCTGTTTTAATTTAATAGCCGTTTTGCCAGGCTTCGATCACATGTTCGATTCAATAAAAGAACAATGAAGAATAATTCCTATTGATTAATACCGTTACCGAACGCTTAAGATTTTGGAAGGCATATTATCCACAACAAAAACGAAGTCTCGACAAGCATTTACTTTGGAGATGTTATTTCTTATACACCAGTCGATTGCGTTACCACCCACCTGTTCGTAATTACAACTAACAGCATTCGATACAACGAGTTTTTACATCTCATTTAATTTATTATTATTAACGATTTTGTAGCTTCCTATCTTTGTGAGTTATTGTATGACACGATTTGCTATTCAATATCTATTCTAGGCTACTACCGAGGAAAACGTTTTCTTTGCTCAAGTAGGTACTGGATTTTGGGTAAGTCTGTTTGATTACTTTTCTTAGCTGTCATAAAAGTCACTCACGGAACTTTGGCTAATGTTAATTTCCGCAATTACGTTTACTGTTACAATACCATTAAAGTAATTTCAATTATCATTTTGTGTGTATCGCATGCTGAGTACGAACAATATTTATTACGAAATTTTCTTCGCTATTTCGCTTCAACTTAACCTATCTATTGTGTGTTGCCGATATTTCTGGCATGTATAAATTGAAAAATTAAATATACTCCTGTTAATCTTCTACGTTACTACATTAAAGTTTTTATACCTGTTAATCTTTCTTTTATGGTAACATACCTTTCTCTTTAAATTGTGGTTACCCGAACACCAGAGTAACAAGGATTACGAACCTAAAGATTCGTTACAAGTTTGGACCGTCTGTCGTGATCGAGGCAGAAGTGTTAATTAGAATTGATCTGGCGCCCTTAATTATAATTCGCTTGAACCTCCCCTATCTCCGACTGTGTGAGTTGGCCGTGCAAGGTTCGTAAGACCTAAAGCTTGTAACAATTTTTGTAGTTTAGGTCTAGTAGAATTAATTATAATATAAAAATTACACATGTTTTACTATTGGAAATGAAATAATTATTTTGTACAATTGAGTAAGTATTTTAACAAATTTATGTATTGCAAAATTAGTACATACCTTGAGTTAGAAAGAACAATTGATAGATTAACTGTATCCTGCTTTGAACTTTTGTGATAATTACTTTAGTTTGATGAACAAAAATTGACTGACAAACTTATAAAGATACATTGATATATCACTTAAGTTTGATGATGTCTCATTCAAGACTTTACATAATAATCACTTTTTTACTAACAAAATTCCTAGAATTGTTCATTCTCCTACTGTGCGTCAGCTCCGTGGAGTAACTACTATTTTTTAATACAAACTATAGAAAATTACATCCACGTGCAAAAAGCATTTCAATGCAACTAAAAATTTAGAAACCTTATAGTGAGTAAAAAATGTTATCATCAACCATAAGCTTGCAAGTTTAGACACTAGTTTTCTTTGAAATACCATTCCTAGAGCAAATTCTGAGAGCCAGCGGTTTGTGATGCTCGTGTGACTTGCGGCGTGACTTGTATTCCCGATTCCCGTCCACATTATGTGCGAGACATGAGCCGAACAGCGCGCTTGAGCCCAAACATGGAAATGTGGAGGCAACTTAAGATAGGTTAGCTTAATTTAGTGATAAGTTTATTATAATAAGTTTATTATATTGACCAAGAATATTTATTTTATATTATGAAATTTAAGAAACAATAATTCTAATTAAAAAAGTTTGCAATTTTATAAACAGATAGGAACAGTATACATAAATTGTATACATAAACTAATAGATTGTTCATTAATTTTTGTAAATTACTTTAGATATTTAAATTTGACAATTTTAAATATGTGAAAATTTGCAACTCAGTACTAATTCTCAAAGCTAAGTAAACCATATAACGTAATGGTACGAAACACAATTAACTAGCACTTTGTTAATATTTATAAGCAATTAATATTTCTGACGTACGTTAAATTATTGCATACAATTAAACTGTTGCTGTTTATAGTAAATAAAAAATAAGTTTTGCTTCAAAAGTAACAAAGAGCACTATAGTGGTATACTAAAATAGTAAAAAAAATTTAATAGTTTAAAAAACAAATAAATTATGTATAAAACCTTTTACAAAAAGTACGCAAAGTTTTTAACGCGAGACAAAACTTAATAAGACAATAAATATTTTATTGCCGAATAAAAATTTTGTTTAGACTTTAGTATCTAATTTAAAGTATGTCGTATACGCTAACTAAATCTAAAAGCAAAAGCAATAAAATTTATATGAGTTTAGTAAGAAAGATAAACTAACAAAAAAGTAAAACAAAAATTATATATTTTAAACAATTTTAAATTAGTTTTTCTATTTGTTACAACAACTAATTACGCAGATATTTTCTGAATCAAACTGTGTAATGCAGATATTTTTACAAAAAATAAATAAAATAAATGTTATTATTGTTACTATTCGTTATTTTTGCAAACAAACCGTTAATTGAAAATGCTTTAGACTTGGAACTTATATTAGTATTTTATTTTTATACAACCTTTCTAAACTATTACCGTTTCTTATTTTTCTTTTATTACTTAGTTCACCTACACATTATTTGATTTTCAAGATATTTTATATTTCAGAAAAGTTTAATATTGTTTAGTTATTAATAACTATTGTGTATCAAATAACATTCAATTTACATTATCTTTAATGCACTCTAGAGTAAGACCTATACTATTTTAAAACCAAAATCATGTTAATTATGAACATTTATTCATGTTTACATCTAAATCTCAATATTACAAAATAACAATTAATATTCATTTAATTGTCATTATAACTTTTATTTACTATAATTTAATTTTATTTATTTATTAAGACTGATTATGGTGTTAATCGAAACATGTAACGTATAATTAAATTAATAAGTATATTTTATAAGAAAAACTGTAATTTCAATAATAATTATAATAACTAATTTTGCTTTAATAATAAAAATTAACTTTAAATTCGGTTTATTAGCAAAGCTACAGAAAAAAGTTAAAAAAACGCTAGTTTTCAAAACTACGTAGCTATAGTTGGAAAATAAATACTAAAATGCACAAGATAGAGTGAGTGCAATTTTACAAAAAAAATTTAAAAACCACGTTGACATAGTGCAATTTCTAAATAGCAAAGTAATTCATGTCACTCCTAAATTGAAAAAAAAAATTAGTATTATGTAAACGCCCGTTTAAAATTAATTTATAAAACAAAAATGTTTATATTATTTAAAAACAAAATTACAAGTAAAGCAACCAAAACTAAAAAAGTGAATATTAATAGAACAAAAAATAAAAATCTGTACTTTACAGAAAATATAAAAGCATTATCAAAAGAAAAAAAAATTATCTCAAGTACAAAAACAACAAACTACAGAAAAGCAACGCAAAGCAAACCGTGCGTTGAATTTGAGTGAGTTATGCTCTGTTACTTTCGACGCGAGTAACGTACATTTTTTTTGCGTTTCCATTGTTAAAATTACATGCGTTTATAAAAAAAATTTCATTTTGCCACCTTCGAGTTTTTTTTTGCTCATTACGTAACTACACTAACGAACGTATATTGACATTTACAATAATGGCGGCACAAAAAAATATATAAGAAACTTAATGAATAATGTTACAAAAACCCTAAAAACATATATTAAGGAAAACAAGAAGAAAAGTACGTGAACTCAAAAAAGACCACAAAGAAATAGACATGCAGAACTAATAAAAACAGACAAACTTGCCGATATAAACCCGCTATACGTACAAAACAAAAGAAGCACAACACAAATAAATAAAACAAAATAATTTGTTTAAATACAGGGTGTCCCAAAATTGCTGGAAAACAAAGCTACCACGTATTTTAGAGGTCAAAATAAATTAATTGGATTTTATTTATGTATATACCAAAATGTACCGTTTGTTCGTGAGAAGAGTTCAAAGTCACATTTTAGAAGATTATTCTACTTTCAATATTCAAAAGAAAAAAAAACAAAAAGAATTATAGAAGAGTTAAAATCGCCTTCACCGTTTTGTATTTTTTTGAAATAAGTTTCCTAGGGGTGGTATTGCGGCTTAAAGACTTTTTTTACAGAGAAGCCTTACTCAGCATGTTAATTTTTTGACTCTCGTAAAAAAATCTGTGTTTCGCATAGTTTCGAAGGAAGAAAATGTTTTCTCAAACACTGGAAAACCGATATTCTTAATACAAGTACAATAAAATTGTAATACAAAATTTAGTTAGTGATATACACAAAGAGAAAAATTTTTTATAACAAGTGTTTAATGCGATTTCTACTTTCATTAATGCAACGGTCAATTTGACGTAAAAAATTGAAATTCACTTTTCCTAACCCTCCGACGTTCACGTGGGGTCATTTCTGTTCCCAACCAAACAAATTTATAAATGTATTTTTATAAAACGTTTTTTAAAATTTTCAGGTTTAGTCTATTCATCATTTATATTCTTAGCTGTAAGACTATAAGAATTCGCCATTCAAAGTTATTTATTGTTATTATAATAGACGTATTTAAAATTGGGGTCTCATATACCCCACATGAACGTTAGTGTAACGAATATTTTCTTAAGTACTTACTTATTTAAAAACTTTCTATAATCCAAAAAAAATGCGATTAGCTGAGAAATAATGAAAAATAAATATATAATGCACTATGCATGAATAGAATAACAATATATAGGTATATGCCCGTACATTTTATGTACGTTTTTAGTTATTTTTGTGTCAAGTACAAGAAATTTTTACTTTGATATTTGATATCAAAATGTCTAAATTGATTTTATATTTTACGTCTTTTGTAACTTCATTAGTTTTTTAAATAATAAATTGGTACTTTTATTTATAAAGTAATATACTTTCTAACTAGGGTTTCCAAATACCCCATCTGAAAATTTACGTAAAAGTTTATACCTGAACGTTACAGGGCTAAAACATCGTCGTTTTCTCGTAGTGTATTGACAGCATTTAGAATTCTGTTCCACAGTTATTCGAAATTGTTATTTTAACCTTGTACACTTGTGAGTGAGTCCCTAATCCCCAAATAAAGAAGTCGCAGGAATTTAAAAAGACATTGAATGCGCGTTTCTTGTATCCTCCCAATCCATCTACCACCAAATTTTTCACTTAATATTTTCTTACAACACGTGCAGAATGAGGTGGCGTACCGTCGTTCATGAAGAACGTGTTTCAATGCAAATTAAAGGGCAAGTTTTCTACTAGTTCCCAAGTATCTTATTGCAATGTTCTGGCACTGGTCACAGTATTGTCATCAATTCTTTGAAGAACGGCATCTTTCGCAATGAATGTTTAAGCTTGTCGAGGCCTTCCAGTGTTATTTCTGACTAGTGTCAAACTCCTTGCTTGCAAAACACAGAGTCAAAAAATAAAGTTGATGAGCAAGTTTCCTTGTTAAAAAAGTCTTAGAGCCGAATTACCACCCCTAAGAAAATTATTAAAAAAATACAAAAAAATACAATACTGAGGGCAGTTTTAACCTTTCTACAATCATTTTTGTTTTTTCTTTATTACTGAAAATCAGCTTATTCTTTAAAATGCGCGTTTGTCCTATTTCATTAAATTTGTTTTACGCATTTCTGAACAATGTAGAAAAATGTGTTTTTAGAATAGACTTTGAACTCTTCACGAAGAAACGAGACATTTAAGTATAAATATAAATAGAGTTTAATCAAGTTTTTTTGACCTCTACAATAAGTGGTAGCGTTGTTTCTCCGCAATTTTGGGACACCCGGTATATAGCGATCAAACAAACGACAAAAGGTCGCCGATATTTAAACGTGCAACAAAAAGGTGCATGTAAAATTAGACGCACAATAAAAGAAAGAATTTAATAAACTTTGCTGTGCTTTTTTATTTTTTTTTGTTGGCTATTTAAATTTGCTAATGGCGCAGTTGTATAGCTTAAATAACCGCATTAAAAAATTGTTATGTTTTTCATAATAAATTGTTAAAGGTTTTTTTTCCGTTAACTTAAGGGCAAGGGACTAGCTCAATAAAATTGCGCGAGAGGATCGCAGGTCTCGGTGTGCTAATCATAAATAAATTAAAAAAGCGCCAAAACGGTTGTAAACTATTACTGGAAAATGCCGTTTAACTCTTTCGAATACTGAAAGAGAGCAAATAACAAAACACAGGTTATAACAACAAATATATTTACTTTTAACAACTGAAAAAAGAGGTTAAAAACAAGAATCGATGCAGAAGTACATATATAGGATTTATGTTACAAGAGGTGTGCGGAACCAAAAATTTTTAAATTTTAATTTGTTTTTTGGCAACTAAGTTTTGCTTAGTTTGAAACATATTATTAATGTACTTTTGATTTTATAAAATCACGTAGGTCTTAACGATTGAGCAAGAACTATTTTCGTTTTAGGTAAAGTATCTTTCTCGTTTACAGTAAGTTAAAATGTTACTAAAATAGTTGTTTAGAGTAATAAATTATGGCTCTATACAAAATTTCAGAAACATCTAACACTGTTTTAAAAATTCAGATATTGCTGATAAAAATGGCAGTTATTTACTATAATTATTTTTTCTAAAAATAAAAAATACTATTGCTAAATCTAAACGTTAACGGTTTAATCAAAGTAAGTAGATCTTTTTAAAATTTTATATATATGCAAAACCATAAGTTGTTGTTTTGAACAACTTTTTTTAGTAAATTTTTAACCATCTGTAAAAGAGAAAGGTACTTTACATAAAACTAAAATAGTTTTTGCTCAACTGTCAAAGCCTACGTGATCTTACAAATTTAAAGGGACACTAAAAATAAGTTTGAAACCAAGCAGGACTTAATTAAAAAGTTTTGCAGACCCCTTGTAACAGAAATTCTGAGACACGTACTATAGTAACAATTAAGAGTTTGTCGATAAATATCACAGTGAATAACGTTGATGCAAACCCTAGAGGGTAAGACCACTTTACAAAAAAAAATACTGTAATACAGTATGACAGTATAAATTCATAGATAATCAAAGAATTAAACTTCATTCAATACAAAACTACTGAATTCGCAACCAGAAACAAATCGCACTTAGAATAAATTCAAACCGTAATTGTAAAAATAAATTTGCGTTTGTTAGTCGTAAATTGCTTGTAAATCAAACAATAAATTCTCGTAACCGAATGCGTCAAGTCTCCAACTGATTTTTACTATTCCTATCGCAGGTGTGCCTCCAAGTATCACATGAAACACGTCAACGACTTGATTTTAGTTTATTTTGAGAAATTGGTGTTAGTAACTAATATCCCTCTTAGTACGTGTTCCAAGTCGTCGATTCTAGCAAAATTTATTTAATTGTTATGTACCATTCCATAGAAGCAAACACGTGGCGGTAGCCCACATTGCTATTGTAATTACGGAAAAACCAAGTTATCTATGTCACAAAATGCGTTTTCAGTGAAAACAAAGTTTAAAAGTGTGCCTATTACAACAAGCGTAAATATTCTGAAAGAGTACATACATTGGGAAACGAGATTGTAAGAAATTCTAGCTACAAACATATTGCTGATGCTGCAAATTCAAAAGTAAGAAAGGTTGTCAGAGCAAATGGGTATAGCAAGACGCTTGCTGACTACTGTTGAATGTTGATTTAAGAAAATGCCAAATATAACAGAAAAGTAAAGACGAAGACTTTCTAAATATTATTGAACCATCCATATTAATTTTGTTTTTTAAATTTTGTTTGATACCAGGCGTTGTAGAGAAAATAAATTCCTATAGTTATTATTAATACTATAAATCAAAATAAACCTATACATAATTTATTTTTACTAATTTATAAAATAATAAACACAAATTACTTAGTGCATTACTTAGGGAGGCAGGCATTGGTAAAAAATTTATAAAATATTTTTGTTTTTTTTTGCAAGTTTCCAATTATAACAAGTTAAATAATTATGATACTCACTAAATACAACAAGTTAAAAGTTATTAAACGGTCAATTTAAATTTACATAATGCGTATCGCATTAATAAAATTTTCATTACTCGTCGACAATTGTAACCTATTTAATGCTGCAAATAGTTAAATTAGCTATAAAATTATTAAATTAATTATTCCGCACTTTTATTGAATCTAATAATTAATTAGATTTAAAACAAATATTTAAACAAAAACGAATACTTCCATTAAAACCTAATACCATACCAAAATCGTCGTATAAGATTAAAATGCTTTAATTTTGTACGTTCGTAAAAATAAATGCAAAACTTCAAAATTTGAGTTTACGAAATAAATCATCGTTGGTTGTCTATACTAATCGCTTATAAGCTTTCAATACCAAATTTGAAGAAAAATTCATATGCTATTTCTGAACAAGTATATTCTGTATTTGAAACTTAAATGACATACAAAACGTGTGTTTACGTTCTAATACTAACACAACTTGTACAAACAAACAAAAAAACAAAGAAACTAAAGTATAAAGCATTTAAACAAAAGAAAAAAGGTATTTTATATGGTAAAAATAATTTTACAAAATAACGCAAGCAAAAGAAATAATTTTTGAAGCATTAATACATTTGTATTATTATGCACTTTATAATTAGATTCAATAAAACTCAACGTTTAAATATGTATGTTCCATACTAGAGTATTTGAATTGGTTATTTTGTAGATAAATTAACTCTAGTGTATAAAACACACATTACAATTTCAAATAGCACAGATAAATTTTACCGTTGACTGAACTTTAGAAACATTAAACAAACATTGAAGAAAGAAAAACAGATATTGCAATCCTTGTAGATTTTTAAAGTTGTACATGCATTTTTAACTTTTTCTTTAAATTAAACATTTTTAAGCATAACGTTTCTACTAGCATATAAATTAGTTGTAATTAAATAATAAGATAACAAACAATTACCATCATGAAATATATACGTTTACTGTTATTAGTTTGTCAGTATGTAATTAATCAACTTAATTTGACAAAAAAATTTTAAACGACTTTTTACTAGCGTTTTTAGTATGTCAAAAAATCCCTATAGACGAATAAAGTTTTAAAAACGGCGTTTTGTTTCGTGTTACACAAAGAACTCTAAACGTAAACCCAAGATAATATTAATGAAGCTTATAATTCCATACTTACTGTTGTAGTAACGAAAAAATAATTTAAGCTTATAGAATGTTTTAAGAAACGGTATAAATATATTAAGACATTTGTTAAATATGTTTTCTAATTAAAATATTTTTTTTTTACAAATTTCAAATAATGATTTGCATTTGATCTACGACTAATATATAAGGAAAGTATTATACTTATGGTTATAACCGTATTATGCCATAGATTAATCTCAATAATGACGAGGGGTTAATAACGACTATTAATTCTCACTTGCACTCTAGTCACAAAATTACTCAAACTAAGTAATACCATGGAAACAATATGCACAAACTTAAAAGCGTCAGTGTCAAAAAAGTTCTGTTTGTACATTTGTATTGAGATGTGTTACTTGTACACTTTCAGAAATTGTAAAAATAGCTGCAATAACAACATCTACTTTGAAATCCTTGAAACTCATGTTAAAAATAAACCATGACAATATGGAAATCTGAAGGATTTGAAGCAAAGAAGTGTTTTACTCTGACCCCGGAACAAATTAGGAAATTTGTTGACAAAGCTTCTGATAAAGTTTTTCTCTTACATAAAATAAAGATACATGTCTAATCTGATCTATTTAAGAACTCATTTTTGTATTTGCTTCAGGTTATATTCATTTTTGGAATTATTGGCAAATGTTGGTCAAACAAGCTTTATAATATAGATGTCTTGGAAAATCTCTAAACAAAGTTATTATTAACGCAATACTCAAGACTAAAACCAAAACAATACAAACAATCAACGTAAACAGCACGTTTTACAATATTGTAAAACGGTACATCGATCTCCGTCCGTCACATGCAAAAATCAATTAATTGTTTCTAAATTATGAAAACCTCAAATATACAATACAACTTATGGAAAACCCAAATTTGCAGACATTAGTAAACAAATTGCCAAATATTTAAACTGTTTAAACAAAATCCACAGAGCTATATTGGCTACTTTTATCGCAGGTAATCTCCTACTCCGTACATTGATTGAGAAGACGATATAACTAAATTACAGCGTCATAGCAGCTAGAGGTCTACACAAGCAGCTGAAGGTCACATTAATCAGTCTTTAAGAAACAAGGTAACCTGTATACAAACCAATTTCACCTTAGAACCAAACCGCTGACAATAAAAATTTTACGAATTCGTATAAAAACGCTACAGCTACTGTGTTCCAAATTGGTAACGTTATTGGATTCGAACAGCGAAGAATATCGAAATGGAAACAACCAGAAATATAAGTTTTAAATATAAGAATACAAGACAAAATTTTAAGAAGAAGCTACAAGAGAACTATAAAAAGTCAATGTCAATGTACACTAAAATGTCATAATAATGAAAACATACTGGATGCGTCATAGGGATTATAGAAAGACAACGAGCCCACATTATTTCTCATGTAACCCCTAAAGATGCGAGTCGCAAGCAAATAGAAAATTTACGTCGGAATTTTTCCCAAAGCTATTATTTTGACGTTGATGGCATGGAAACAGAGCTTGCAAACGTTTTTTCTTGCAAACTCTTGTATCTAAAACATTTGTACGAATATCTCTTGAGAAATCACGTCAAAGTAGAACAAGTGTAGCATCACCGCATAGAAGAGGAAAACATACTTTCCATAATAAAATATCAAAAAAACAAATTACATTTGCAACAAAATATATTGATTTCTTCCTAACAGTACTCTCCCACTGGTGTAGAAAAAAACACAAAAAAGAAATACCTTGATCTTAATAGACAAAAAACGTATGATTTGTGTGTGAAAATAGTATAAAACCAATTTCATTGTCGCTCGATAAGGGTCTATTAATAAAGAAAAACATAGTCTTCCATATTTTGCAAAAAGACCAATGCTGGTGTGACCATTTCGAATTGTTACCAGATGCTGAGAAAACGACAGAAAACGTTCAATGAAATATGAATTGCACTTGCGCATAAAAGTAGCAAACGATGGAAAGAATGCGCTGAAAGCTAAAGAAAATGCTCAGTATGTCTTAGCTTACTTTGATCTTGAAGCTGTTCTATATAGCCCGTTATTTCACTCTAAACCAATTTTTTATAAAAGTCAACTGGCGACATTTAATCTAACCATTTTTAATGTTGCAAGCAAACAGGGTTACTGCTACGTTTGGTTTGAGTTTGAAAGAAAAAGAGGGGCAAATAAAATTGCCACATGCCTGAAACTATTCCTTGAAGAGCTATAGGCAAACACTAAGCATGTAGTTCTGCATTCGGATTGTTGTCTTGGACAAAATAGAAATGCTATCATGGTGTACATGCTCTCTCAGGCTGTCCAAACCATAGGTAACATTGAAGTGATTGACATCAAATTTTTTGAGTCTGAACACACGCACATGCAGTGTGATTCAATGCATGCTACAATAGAACATGCAGCGGAATATGCCAAAGTTTATTGTCCTAATGACTAGTCTAATGTCATTAAGTTGGCAGTTAAAAGAAAGACTTTCAAAACAAAAAAGCCTGACCATACTTCATTCATAAATTACAAAGAAATGCAACAAAAACCAATAATTATCAAAGCCCCTAATTTTAAAGAAAATACTTTAATACCTAAATACATTTAAATAATTCATGTGCCAAAGTAAAGATGCTATTATCCATTCAGAATATAAAAATTTCTACACTTCTATACCAGTAATAAGGAGCTCTAATGATTCTGATGAAGCAGAATCTGATGATACAATAACTTTTAAAAAAGTAAGGGAACACCTTATAAAGAAAAGAAGGCGCCGAAATTAAATTTTAAATTATAATAATCATTATTAGTCCATTTATTTTTGCTGTATTTAAAGCAAATTATTATTCGTTGGTATTTGGTTATTTGCTGATGCATCAAAATATTTTTTTCAATTTGCTGTTTACAACTGTTTGTGAATGTTTAATATTTTTTATTTCGCTATTTTTATTTCTAATAAAAACTATATTTGTTGTATGTACACCTTTTGTTTACGCAAACATAATAAAGATTTCTCAGATATCCTTATATCAGAAGAGCGTATGAACCAAAATACACTGTCATATTAAATTCAGTGGCGGCGTCTCTATTAAGACATTACTTTAAAATTACAGAAAATTTGCGTTTAAATCAGATTATCAAAGTTTGAATTTCATGCGTTTAAATTGAGAATTGAGATACGGAGGCTCACATTTACGTGTGTCCGCGTGCATAATATTGAAACCGAATCGTAAATGATATATTTATTTTAGTCAATAGTGAAACACACATAATACAATTTTATGCGAGTTAGAAAAGATGATAAGTAAACCGTAAACGCTTAAATGTTGCTTGCGGTCTTAAGCTCTGAGGTCATTCCGCCTACTCAGTGGCAGTGCAATGCTTACATGTCAAGCAAACGAAAATGTAACAAAGAACCACTACCGAGTTAGGTAATCATTTTACTACAGGTCACAAGATAGATTTTGATAATGTTTCGTTGATTGCCAAATCTCCATTCTTTCTCAACAGGAAATTTCGAGAAAGCATAGAAATCATCAAACACCCCATTAACTTCAATCGCGATCATGGTTTCGAACTATCCCCTCTTTGGTTCCCGGTTATTAGTCATTTATCAAAAACACGCCCCCTAACAACCGTAACCCAATCAGGGTCGAGCTTAATCATCGGTGACGATCCTTTTCCTTTAAATACGGAGACTATTTCTTCTTAAGTCACTTCTACGGAGTTTAGAATCTGGCTTGGTTCATAACTTGATTACCTAACTCGGTAGTGGTTCTTTGTTAGATTTTCGTTTGCTTTTTCAGGTTATCGTTTTCTTTCTTACCTTTTCATAGTTTAGGTTATGGCTTGTTTTACAAGTGGATAACCTAACTTTTGAGAAGTTCTTAGTTAGATTTCGATTGCTTGTTTGAGTTTTGCGATTTATCTCACGCCCTGATGAAGCCCCTTACGAAAGTGGGCGAAACGTTGGCATCTTCGGTTGCAACTATGACACGGTCCAAACCCGGAAGACATTCTCATGTTAGTATAGATTCCGGCCGTGGAAGCCTTCGCTATTGCAGTTAAAGCAATATTTACGTTGTGGTTTTATCCCGCAGTTTTATTCAATGTTATTTTGAATTACGCGGGTGTAAAATCGACTTACAACGTTTTCCACCTTTATAGCTATTTACAGTTATGTTTATTTTATTATAATGTATTTAAATTCTACCCAATACTTGTTCTTTTGTTGATAATCATTATTTGTATACTAATCTTTTTTTTCTGATTTTTAGTTAAATTTCTTCATTTTTGAAACATAAGTTCTTTTCTTAATTATCTTAACATTTTTTAGATTCATTGTTTTATAATTAAAATTCATCTAATTGCTTAATATAATTCTTCATTTGATCATTTTTGTTCTTCTTATTAATAAATTTTAATTTCTGACCTTTTTCATTATTTGTATATTTTTGAATTTTTTTTATTGCTTATGGCTGTACGTTATGGTCAGTTTTATTTTTGGGTTTTTTAATATTTGTTAATAACTTTTTAGATTTCTAACTTTGTAAGCTGTTTTATATTTTTAAATAATTTTGTTAATTTTAACACATTTTAGATTGGCTCATGTTGAATGAATTTATACTGTCAAAACTTGTTTTATTTATACTAATAAACAACAATATTTAGTGAATTAATTTTGTGTTTAGACTAAACCTTATTCTGAATTACTCAACGTTTAGTATAACTAAACCAAATATGTAATTGTTTTAAAATCAAAAATAGAACAGAATTAAATTCAAAAAATAGTAATATACTACTAGATTAGAAAAGTTTACTTTACAAGTGAGTACAGTATATAGAAAAATTGTGAAATTGTGTTGATACTCATTTAATAACTTTTTTTTTTCAAAATTTTTTACAGTTATTATACACTTTGATACATAATATTAATTTGGAAAGCGTTTCTTAATTCTATTAATATTTATCTATTCTTTTGTGTATAATTATTTTAAAAATAATAAAATAACGTATCATATATTATTCTGTCTTTTTAAATAATTTAACGTAAACGAAAAATGAGGAAAGTTTATGAAAGACGTTGATGTATGGCGTGTAATATTTTAACATTTATCTGTGGTGTTATTTATTTTTTGTATAAGTTCAGTCATATCAATATTATTTATTTTGTAGTTACCTACGCTACGTTATCGCTGTAGTCACTATTGAAATCTAACATAAAACTTTTTTGTTTGTGAAACATGTTTGGTACACTCTAAATTATAAGTTTTTGATAGTCTTTGCGTTCGGTTGATTTTTGCAACGCCTTTCATTATTTGGTATAATAGTAGGTTGTAAAACAGCACTTTAAAAAAAAAACAAATAAATAATATTTTATTATTAACTACTAGTTAATAATAAACATATTTACATTTTCTAATAAATTTAAACCTAAAACAGTTTACAAAACTATCTATCAAGAGCAAAGTCACAATTACAAAACAAAACACTCACTTTATTTTTAATTTACAATTACTATTCTCATTTTAATTTAATAACAGCCAAAAATATTTTAATAATTCTACTAGTAGAAAATATTGCATATAGAGCACGAGCATGTTATGGCATAAATAACATTTTCAATGTTTATAGTTTTTCTACTATTTCGTAATTTTAAGCAGTAGTACAATGTTTGAATTATTGGCAACTGTTGCTAAAACAGTAACTAAAATAATTATCAAACATAGATGATTTAAAACGCTAAAAATAATAAAATTTTTATTTGTGTTATAGTTTGGTATTTAATACTAATATTTATAAAAGCCCCATTGTATTATTTTATTAGATTAACCTACTTTGCAAACTTATGGATAAAAAATACCTTATAAATGCGTTACATGTTATTATACATATTTCTGTTAAATAAATATAATTATAAAATTATAAAAAAAATGTTTTTAACAAACACATAATTTGCATGAAAATAATTATATTTGATTCAATGAGCTTTCTTAAAAAAAGCTTGTAATTATTATAAATATTTATGCGGTTATTGCAAGACATAATGAATCTTTCTATCTACTGTATTGTATAGTATAAATTAACGTAGCTTTTAATTACAATACAGTTTATTATTAATACACTAAATATCATATGTAAGTTTCTCTGAAATATTAAGCTTGCAAAATGCTTTCAGTTACAAGTAAATCATCGTAACAACACATCTACGTATCCAGACATACCATGTAGTATATGCAAACCGTTAAAAAACCTGACTGTCAGCTTTAAACTCCAATGCACTCAAATTCTTTTGCAAATTCCACAAAAAAAAAAGATATAAACGATGCTTTGAATGTGCCATTTTTAAGCGATCTGACGTATGTTCTTTCTAACAAATCACATACTACTTAACCAAACCTCAATTACTTAATACAGGATTTGAGTGGTAAAAAATCAGATTAAAACAATGAAATATTTTATATTCCACTACAAGATTAAAGAAACGTCACAGAAAAATCAGTTTTTTTTAATTAAAAAAACTTCTGTTACTACACTGATTAAATGGACAGTATGAATTTTCGCAGCCGTTTTATTTTATAATGTTAACCCAGAAGCATCAATCAATCAATCAATCAACATAAGGTTATTTCTTTATTACTTGGACTACAAAGAGGATTCAACAAAAAATGTTGTTTTTTGTGTCTGTGGGAGAGTCAAACAACTTAGCAAATACTAGTGTACTTAGCAATACAGTGTTTGCAAACATTTTGTAACAAATCAAAAAAACGAAAACTACCAAGATATAACGGCTAATTGGCTAAAAAGCTATACATTTAGGGTATCAAATGTCGATCAAAATTCACATTTAGATTTTTTTCTTAGTAATTTAGTAGAGATGCGTGATGGACAGCTAAAGTATTCTATCAAAATATTTTAGAAATGGAAAAACGATATCAGGGTAAGTGAGATCCCGTTGTGATGTGAGATTTTTGCTGGTTTGTGAGTAGAGTAGGCAACAAGCAACGTAAAAGGAAAAAATAACTCTATTTATACAAAACTTAATTAACATTCTATCTTAGTAGCACAAAATATATGTACGATATTCTAATGATCTTGGTACAATATTTAAAGTCGGTTATATATTGCTTGGTGTAATAGATATATTCCTTATATTGTTAAAGTATATAATACTAATATTCTAAAAATATATACGTGCAATATCAATGATATAGTACGGTTTCTTTATCCTCCTTATTTAAACTTTAATTAACACTATTGGATTCTTCGCTCAAGGAGGGGCATAAAAAATTTCTCAGTTCTTCTTTATGGCGACGTTTCGTGTACTAAATGTGCACTTCATCAAGCCAGTAGAACATTTGAGCAATTACTCCGAAGTTTGACAAACATGATCACGTCCTAAACTTAACTGACAAAAATGAGATTATTAATAGTCAATGATTAAAAACAATAACTAAGTATAAATAATAAATGACAATACAATTAAACATGGAGAACAAACACTCAGTGTTTTATATATATATATGTATAATTTAATTCTAGATACTTATTGCAAGATGTAGAAAATGTATTCTAAATATTGTAAAACTAGATAAAAACAATGTTATTAAAATATGTACCAACAATATCGTTCGTGTATTCTAAAGTCGCGAATATTTATCAAAGTTTGACTGACATAAAATATATAAAGTTAATATTTATGTTTAATCAGTGTCTAAAATTTTTATGCTTATTTTTAACTGTACTTTTAAATTTACGTATTTATAGATGTTAAACGTTTTCCTTAATCTTTTTTTTTAAATTTTTGCTAAATATCCTAATACGATGTTTGCACAGTTTATATATGATTGTTTTTAAAAGTATTGTTATGTGCGTATATTCTAATGAAATGTAATCTAAAATCATAGTATGTAATCTAATTGTAGAAGAAATGCAATTCAATTAATAAAAAATTACATAAGGACAATATGAAAGCAAATTGAGTTGAAAAACTAATTGGGTTATAACTAAAAATATACTAATTTTACAATAATAAACTACATTTGCTGCAAAGAAATTTTAAAAAAGGTATTGTAATTCTGCTGTAAAATTAGTAGTAGGTATTTATGATTTTAGAGGTCATCCTGTCCAAACACTTTAGTAGCATTCTAAACGGATTTACACAAAGCACCTTTTAGTAAATTTTGTATAATTCTTTCAATTTACTTGCTTTTTGGTACTAAAGTCAGAAACAGTCATATAGAGCCTGAACAAGAATAGGAATTTTTTTTCTAACTAATATGGATTTGGATTTTCTGTTTGCAGTTTGCAAAATTTAAATTTTAATATCAAGTTTTAGTGCAACGTAATTGTATAATCACGTAAGTGTCTATTAATTTTCTTATTTTTTATTTTTGCATCAAATTTTCTAAATATAGAAAAGCAAAAAGTCGTCTTATAAATAATTTATTTTAATGAAGTGAGTACATCTTAAATTCGATGTTTGCTCAGTTGGCTGTTCAACTGTTCAACAATTCAAAGAAATTTCAACAGTCATCACGAATAAGAAACACAAATTAAAGAAATGCTTTTATTTACGTAACTATAGTCAGTAATTAAAAAACAACACATTTTAAAAAATATATAAGTAGATATGCGCAAAAAACAGTTTCTAAAATTTATTTGAATATTTGTTTTATTTTTTGAATAGCAATTTTAAGAAAATGCTCTTGTGCACTTTTAAAACTAATCATGTTTGATTTTTTTTTAATTTTCTTAATTCATACTATACGGTAAAAAGACAAACATTACAATATATAGTAGATGTTTTATTGAAGTAATTAAATAAATAGAAATAATATGTGATGAAATATCTGTAAGCCATAATTAAAAATAAGATATGTCTTCGTAGAGTTTTTTTATTAAAAAATTCAAAGAAGGTTCGCCTCCTGGTAATAGTTATATAGATTGTTGATCAGTTATATAAATTAGTTAACATCATTACCAACTTTTCAAACCAGAATAATATAAAAAAAACATAAATCTTAAGATCTTTTTGTAACTAAATTAATAAATGTCACTAAAAACTATTTAAATAACGAGAATCAAATAAATGTGACTAAATCTGATAAAGGCCACTCGACAGTTTTAATTAGCAAACTGGATTACAAGAACAAATTAAACTTGTTACTAAATAATCTTGACACTTACAAAAAAGTATCCTACTAATAGTATACAATGGCTGAACAATTACTTTATAAAATTTCTTATAGATGGCCACATTGACCAACTGACTTATAATTAATTAATCAATTACACCGGTGTTCCTCCAAAACACTGTAGTTTGGTCAAAGTCCATAAAACTAACTACCCTCTGAGACCAATTGTGTCATTTATAGGATCACCTACTTAGTTTTTATCTAAATTCATTTCAGATATTGTTTATAACATTTTATATATTTTTAACTTTAATATAAAAAAACTCATTAGATCTTAAGGAAAAAATCGCTAACACTACTGTATCAGATAACTTCATCTTGATCTTGTTTGATGTAAAGTCTTTATTGACCAACATTTCCAAAAAACTTATTTTATAACTAATTAGTAAATACTGGCTTAATATAAAGACCTTTACTACACTTAGTCAGATAGAATTTATTGACATCATAAGTTTTCTATTCGACTCTAGCTACTTTCTATGTAACAGACAGTTTTACAAACAGATTTTTGGTACTGTAATGGGCAATCCTCTTTCTCTTATCCTTGCTAATCTTACAATGCCTGATTTTTTAACATTTGTTAGTAATAATTTGAATTTTACATCTACTTTTATGTTTTTATATGTTGATGATATATTTGCATGCATTCCTAATAACCTCATAGATTATACCCTATCTATTTTCAATCGAATCGAATATAATAATCAAATTCCGTTTTTAGGTATACTTTTTATAAAAGACTCCAATAAAATCCTATTTGACTGGTATTCAAAGACTACAGCATCTAATAAAATCATTAATTTCATGTCAAAGCACTCCCATAACCAAAAAATAAATATCATTAGAACTATAAAAAAACTACTAAGTAACTCGCAATTTCAAAAGAAAAATCTCAATGTCCTACATAATATTCTTGGAAACCACAATTACCCATCATATTTAATTTAACGTCTACTTTCGAATGACACCATCAACATAGCACTGTATAACAATAACACGTTTTATAATAAGTTTTACACGAAACTTAAGGATAAAACCAATGATCTAGATAAATCAGGCCTTATCCATAAAATTGACTGTAACAATTGTGACAAATACTATATTGGTCATATCAAACAGAAACTAAGAAACAAAATTAAATAATATAAGTACGATTGCAATAAAAATAACAATACATACACACAATCCGACTATCTTAGATATTGAACCTAATTACAAAAAAAAACAATTATTGCAGAAATAATCTTTATTAACTTATACAAAAGCAACGTTGATTTCAGAACTAACACTAAAAATCTTAGTGCTGTTTATAATAATATAATAAAAAAACATTAACATAAGAATTCTAAACTTATTTAACATGCACTTACCTAACATGCACCTACCTAACATATGTTCTAACTTAACTAACTTAATAACTTTAAAACTAATGATTATCAATAAATTGAAATAATTAATCCGGTTATATTTAATAAATTTTCATGTTCTAGTCTTATCTACCTCACCAAACAAATTACGTCTTTTATTGCCTTATCAAATGACAACTTTCAACTTATCTTGTTTGAGTACCAAAAATCGTATTTTCATATTTGTCTTGTTTGTCGTATTATGTTGTTGTGTTTAATTAATTAATATAATTTATTCACCATTAAATTTGTCTTTCTGAATCAGTGGTAAGTCCTTTTTAATTTGTGATTGAATTCTTTGTTTACTTTATAAACTTAAAATTAAGCGTTTTAAGGAAGTTTGAAAACATTGTAATTTTGACTAGTTAGTTTTTTAGACTGCAAGTTTTTTATTTTTTTGACACGTTTCTTACTAAATAAAAGAGCGGCTTGATAAAGTGTTAGTTAAACAACACGAAACGTCGCATGAACTGAAATGATTGTTTCCTTGGATCCTCCTAAAGAATCATTAATTTGATCAACAATCTTTATTGAAAAATTCAAACCAAAATTATTTGTCGTTATATTTCATACCAATTAAAATAACTGTGATACATTATTATTATAAAATGTAGATTTTTTAACTTGGTAGAGTAAATCTTAATTGTGTGTTTTTTTTTAGATGCCAACACTAGACGACATCCTAATGTAACAGATGTTACAAACGTAAATACGTTGCGTTTTATTTCCCAAAGTTTAGATCATTTATGTAGTAGTACCTATGAAAAATGTAATGATAGTAATAAGTAATTTTAAGATAGAATTTTTTTGTGTACTTATTTTTTAAAAATGTTTAAAATGTATACAGATTTTATATTTATGTGTTATTCATCATTTATAATTTTATTTTGTTGGTGTCATTTTTATAAATAAACGTGTTTTTACAGAACATCTGCAGTGTTTCAATACGGTTTAATAAAAACTGTACATTGCGTAGCAATAAAAACCCAGATTAAATATCATTTGCAAACATACACATATGTAGTAGGTATATATTTTACAAATATCTCACAAATAATAGTGAGATACATCTAGAACAGATTAAAAAGTAATATTTCCCATATATTGGAAACAAATATTGAGACGACATTTACATCTAATGACTGCCATATATTGAAAACATCCATTTAGAACATATTTATAACTAATATTTAGAAAATATTTATTTTATATAAATTATTGATATAACATTACAATAAATGGCCAATATAAAAAAGTATGACAGTTAAATATTTACCAGATGTTATTTACTAATATATTACGTATATTTTGTGCTACTAGGGTAATGTTTAGTATGTCAAGATTTTTGTACTTATTGTACAATTTTTTTTAATGACTTTTGTTTAACAATTTTTTTAAACACAATTATTATTTATCTACTAGCGAAATATAATTATAATTATACTAGACGTGGTGGAAAAGTTTGATTACGGTTATGTTTTCAGTTAAAGTAAAGTGTAGTGTAGTGTAGTTCTCACCGAATTGTAACTGCCTTTTTACTTATGTTTTCTTTTTAATAAATTCAGTTGGCCTGAAGCAGTGGACACAACCGTTCCACAAAACGTCGCCCTAAGAAAACATATAAAGTAGTTTTTATAGCCTCTCCTACAAAATAAAAGGTTTACCGATCTTGGTTTAATCAAGCATTAGGTGGTCTAAAACGCTTTTCTTAATATAAATTAACTTAAAGTTTAAATATATAATTGCAAATTAACTTAATGTTAACCGTACAAGTGTACAAGAATTTCTTTTTAATTAATATAGTAATAATTGTTAGTTAAAATTATAAATATTTATATAAGATAAAATAATCTAATGGCTTAATTAGATAAGTTAAAACAACCTTTCTGCTTATTATCAAAAGTATATCACTGCGGCTGCTATTATTTCTAATTATTATAAATGAAGTATTAAAATACAAACCTAGAAAAAATGTAAGCCAAAAAAATAAATCTTAACAACATAAGAGTAGGTATAACACAAATCAAAGTTTGCTCGTTGAACACTAACTTACGTAATTACATTTATTTGCGCAATCCAATTTGTAGAATTTAACAATAAAATAAAGCAATTCTGCAAAGGAGCGACATTTTTCGTGTATACATTAATCACCGCTTACGCTCGGAATCGCAACTTACCGATTAAACTTTTTGAATTTAGTAACTTATTAACTACTCAACGCATAAGAAAAATTAATGTTTCAACATAAGTGCTACAAAACGGAAGCTTATGATGGAATTCCAGAAAGTAAAGTTTGGTTGATCGCAGAAACTATTAATATTAGCACTTGAATTAAAATTTAACTTCTATGATAACTTTTCTAAGACAACACTCAAAAACATATACACTTCTGTAATAATCCAAAAAAACAATAAAGATATTAACCTAATTTGAGTTTCAACAAAACTAAAAATTTTCATTTGCCGTATTTATGTCTGCAAGAAAATATGATTCGTAGGTATGATAGTAACATATTTATTGGTATAAATTGCATAGTTTCATTTTCCGACTTTTTTCTTACTGTAAAATCTATATATCTTTTTTTTTCTTAATTGTAATATTTAATTTTTTGTATTGCAGTCATCCTTATGTTGTCTTGCCACTTCTTTTATAAATTTTATTATTCTTCTAGATGTTTAGGGTTTTTACAATCTATCTATTATTTGCATATGACTTTATTAATAAAATGTTCTTTACTAATCTAGAAGAGTATCAAAAAATTATTAATAGTTTGCTAAAGTTTTTTTATCTGACTCTCTAACAGATGATTCACAAAATCTTAATAATCAAAGAACAGTAAAATATTAAACAAAACCAATACCGTCGATTTCATCTTCATTGATAGACAAATTAATGAAAAATTTATAAAACATTATAAACCTTTCTTCTTTATTGACTTAGTCATTTGATAGAGAAAACTTTTTGCACCGCCCACCTCTCTATAAATTATCTACACCGACTAGTGTTGCCACAAACGGTCAGCACAATGTCTTACAAATGTTGTTATTGTGGCAAGCTCATTTCAAATGTAACTTGATTTTATATTTGTTTGTTTTTATTGCCATTTTAAATAAAACGAAACTCATACCGATGTTTTTTCTTTAGCAGTACGAATGTTTTTAGATTTGTAAACTTCTATGACCGTTAGAAACTATATTTACTTCTATCGTTATAAACCGTAATTGCTGATGAACTTTTGTTATATTATTTTTATACCACTAACGAAATAGCCTTTTTAATCATTTTCAAAAAAAATAGAATTATTATTGAAGTAGCTATATTTTTAAATTATGTTTCTAATCTTTACGTTTGATATGCTGACGAAGTAAATATGTAAATTGACGATAAATTAATTTTAAGCTTAATTTAACTACTAACCTTGATCATCCGTTAGTTGACGGCTAAGATTATCAAAGAAGTAAACGTTACTTATCACTATTTAAACAATCACACATTAAAGTTGTGTTTTAGAAGTTAAGAATTCTTAAATATTACCGATTTATAAGAAAATCAATTTTTAATTACTTTTCTGTTACGATAATTGTATTACTTTGGTGTAACTATTTATATTAAATAAATTAGTACATAACAAAAGTTGTTAATTTGTTTTGACGCAGTTTTTGTTTTTATAAAAATTAATTCACAATAAAATATTGATAAGGTTCTTATATACACTCGATAAACGAAACCTTGAATTTCTGCAGTAATCTACAACAATTAACAAAGTGGTCAGTAAATATGCTGACCAACAGATGGATCGATGCTAATTTCCTAGCGGCGAGCATACTTTTTCGACACGAAATACGTCGTAAGGTTGGTTATCTTCCAGTGAATACTACAATCAACGCTAGTACAATTGTTATACTTCTTTACATTTACCATAATAGTTAAACTTAAAATTTAAAATTTTCTAAAATGGTTGTCACTTTTATCTTTTACCTTTTTAGATTTTTGAGAGATTGCTACTTAATCCCGATACACGGTTGTTGTAGCGATGTAACTTGTGCAATCTACCTTTTTTAGTAATTCCGAAGTGACGAGATATGACTCAAACTTTTGTCCGAAGTTTCAAAATTGTATAATTTTAATTTCTTATAAAACTAATTAATCAATTTTCAGCACTTGCTTGACATAGCGTATTTTGTGATTGCGGTGAATTTTTAATTAATCATGTCAGTTTTATGTGTACTACTTAATAGTATTGTATTTTTTTAATTTATTGTATCAATCTTATTAGTTAACCGTCAGCTTTAAACAAAATAATTGTTGCATGTAATCCTAAAGTACATTGTACTGATTCAATTTTACTTTCACTCGCGAATTTTGACTCATCTTTATTTTTATGTATTGTCGTATGAGTACATTGACGTGACATTCGTCCAAATTTTTTGAATCATTTGATTTCAGTCAAAAGCAAATATGACATAAAAACGTCGTACATAAGTTTATATATCACGCATATTTTGTTCGTAATTCAAATAAAAAGAAAGTAATGAACGTTACTACTGGTGTCAAAGATTTTTTTGGTTGGGTATGTTTTTGTGCTTTTTTGCAAATCAGAATGATAACTGTTTATTAAGAACTCGTTTCGCGACTGCAGGGTAGAAGAAGTAGTTGATAATTGATATTATAACTGTGATATTAATTGACAAATCTAATCTTGATATTTAATTTGTCTAGCTTTTTCTTATTTATTTTTATTTGTTTATTTTTTTATAATTGTTCAACTTACTCTATTGTAGAAAAACTATATTGGCATGATTTTTGGTTAGTTTAATTACAGATGAGCTATTGGGAAAACGTTTTCTTGATGTTCAACACCGAATATGGGTAAGTCAAGTTTTATTACTGTTTGCTTACTAGTGTGGTGATTAGATTTAGTAGATTATAACTTTGGTAACTTTTAAAACGATTTTCTTTTCTTACTAATTATCGTTCACAATTGTACGGATATATTCTGAGATGCCGATTTTTTCGACGTTCTTATAACCGTCTTTTACAATTAATTAAACTAAGCTAATTTCTTGTGTGTACAAACTTCAATTATGATACATGACTTCTTCCAATTATACGGACCATAAATATTTATTACAAGCTTTGAATTTCCTGTAGAGATCAAACAGGAACTGCTTCAGTAAGACATTGATCTGGCACCCATAAAAATTCTTGTCACTTGCCCCTCCCTTTTTTTCTAATAACAATTGTTTAAATTCTATTACGAACTGGCTGTGCAAGGTTCGTAAACAAGAAGAAGCTTTGTAACAACTGGTTAGTTTCATTTTAACATTAAAATCATCATAAAATTTTGATTCTAAAAGCTAATGACACTAAAATAATAACAATTAATCAAAACTTAATTGTACAATGTGTACGTGTACAAACTTAACTGAACTAACTGTTTATAGTATAGTTTGATATATCGTGCTACCGTACGTACATGTACATGTACATAGGTTTACTTTTTTTACGAAAAAAACTTTTTTTGTGTTGCTTTAGTGATTAAGTAAACTTAAGTTCGAAACACTGTAAACTGTGTCCGACTATAAACCATAATCTAACCAAATATACTACAGCATACTACAGCTTTATTTAATGATAAAAGTTATTTTATTTTACACTAAAGTTAATTTCGATATTTAAAAGTTAGTTTTAATAAACTCTTATGGATGGTGTATGGTGTATAAATTTTAATTGTAACGATGCAATTGTCACTTGTAGAAACAGGTAAACTAGAAAGTGTTTGCATAATTTTTGTCTTTCAGATTGTTCTTCTACAACAGGGGTTTCCAACTTATGAGTGACCGAGGGCCGCCATTAGATTCTATATAGCTACCATTAAATATGCGCTAATGAAAGCCACGGGCCGCATGTGGCCAGCCGCGGGCCGCATGCGGCCCGCGGTCCGCGTTTTAGAAATCCCTGTTCTACAACATTAAATGTTTCTGTTTCTTGAGTACTACTAATGCTACTGCTGTTCCCACTTTCACAACCTGCTGAAGTTGAAGGTTTGAGGATTGTAGATATTGCGAAATGTTGTAAAAACTTTTGTGCAACTTTAAACATCGGTCTTTGAACATTTGTTCTAATTGTTGACCGACTGCAGCGGTACAATGAGCTGGAGCACCATCTAATTGATATCAGCATGTTTCTAACTCCGATTCTGGTAAAGTTTGCAAAAAAATTGTACCTTGTTTCTTAAAACACTTAAATATCTCTCACCGTTTAAATTCTCGTCATAAATAAAATTATACACGCGGTGGTTCATTAACATTGCAAACAATTTGAAGCTAAACTTTTGCAGATAATTGTTTGGTCTGATTGCAAATGGATTTTTATGCAACCAAATGTGTAAATTATGCCGATTAATAATACCATCTTTAGAAAATTTTGATTTATCTGATCAAATAATTTTTTGAAGAAAATTTGAATCTTCTTAAATCTTCACAAGCATCATTTCGCAATACTGCATTAGTTGAATTTGATCTTGTGGGTGTAATTCTTGACCAGTCAAAAATTTAAAATCGTGCATTTTATGATTATTTAAAATTCTATCAATCGTACTTCTGAAGTACCCAAGATTATATTCACCTGATGACGATTGCAGATACCACAGCAATCAAAACGTTGTGTATATTCATTTCAAAATAATAAACAATGAAAGTTCAGCAGAATGTTATTACTTCGCATCAAGCAACATTGTTTAATACATTCAAACATACCCAAGATTCCTTTCCGCCGAACAAACAGAACTTTTAGGGAAAACATAAAGTATTCCAATATATTGGTTTCTGCAGCTTGATTGGAGACAATTTGGCTTTGGCAAATTTTGTAGGGCATTTACTTTTCCAAAATTTATAAAATTCTTTTGAATCCTCCTGAATTTTTGTTCTGTTATCGCAGGCAATTAACAAACGTAAATGTAACTTTCAAACTGATAGCTAACTGACAACTGTCAAATAAAAATAAAAACATAAGAAGGCATAAGAAACAATTGAATTAAAATTTGTAAAGTATCTATGTAATTATAAGTTTGAATAGAAAAATGTAAATAACTCTGTAATCATTAATTTTAGGTATACCAACTTAAAAAAAATTATTTCTGCATCAAATGGACTATTAATTAAATAAGCGTTATATTTAAAAAAAGATACTTTTTAAAATTTTTCTTAAGTCTGGAAAAAACGTAAAATAGATACGTAACCGCGGACAATTTTTTATTATCTATTACAGATAATAGTGTCTCAATCTTTTGACATTTCCGTAACTGAAATTTTTAAATTTTTCAGTGCAAAATATTTTTTTTCTCAACAATCAAAATTGATACGCCGATTATTTTAAGCATACATACTAAACATTTTATGATACATCAGAATGTGAAAAAAAATTGTCTGGTTTGTATTTAAAATAAACATGTTGATGTTCACTTCCGATATTTCTTGATATAGGTACTTCTAACCGACGCGACGGTCACCGTGAGACACCCGGTACTTTAATAAATCTATCTACTTACTTTCATTACAAGATAACGATCATAATTCGCTTTAACACATTTTTAATACGTTCAAATTTTAGAGTTTTAGATTTTTTAAGCACATAATTCTAATAAATTCTTTTCAAAAAAACAGTTACTTTTACAAATTTGAAAATGCCAATAATTTTGTTTATGTTAAGACATGTTTTTAACATTGAGTAATTGGAACTCATAGTTGAAAACTTTGTTTAATGCTGCATATTTTAAAAATATGTCAATACCACATTTTTAGGGATGAGCCGAGCCGAGCTTTGATAGAAACCCGGCCCGGCTAAAATCTAAAAACTGCATAACCGTATTATTTTTTTACGGCCCGTCCCGATGACCGGTCCGAAATCGGGCAAATCTAGTAAATCTGTATAAAAAAATACAACTCTTACTTTCAGATTCCATTTTTACAATCTTTTTTATTAAATATTCGGAAACCAACAGTTTGAAATTTCTAATTTGAATTGTGAAATGCCAGAATTGCTAACATAATTTAAAAAAAATTAATTGAAACAACTTTATGATCTCTATTTATCAAAAATTTTAAAAGTAATTCATGCGAAATAGAAAAAAATAGTATGAAAAACACATGTCACAACTTCTTATTGTCGAATTCTTCTATTTGCAGACGTCCATTCAGTCGAGCTGCAAATTTTGGTCTTTGTTTTCTAATATACTGTTCTTTGTTTTTTTTTAAATAAATTTGAAGTAGTTACTAAAAATAATACATTATTATTTTAAAACAGATTTTTTCTTTTTATCATAAAACAAATTATTGATAATAAAAAACCTTAATGCTCAAGCGGTCTTGCAGATATAAATGAAATTGTTATACTAAAATGACAAATGTTCTTAGAAATGTAGAAGACAAAAATGGTATTTGAAATAAAATAGCACAGCTTTGCATTTTACGATAGTTGCTAAGAAACGCTAAAGGGAACAATAAAATACATTTGTTATACATGCGTAATTTTCGCTTATTTGAAAAATTTTCTAGTAGTGTTAAGCACACTATATTTCATATAATATAAAGTGTAAAAAAGTGTGTATGAAAATTTACTTTTGATTTGTTTTGTCCGGTAATTATATGAATATTTCTGAAAAAAATTGGATCCGTTTCACGATTTTCTGAAACGTTCAACCATTCAAAAGTAGATTTTAAGTTAATTAAAACTAATCTAAGCGTATTTAAACACAATTGTAAAATATAGACATTTGTCAAAAATTTTCCTTTTGTACAATTGTTCACCAACCGTTTAATCGATTAACTACGGACAGCTTTAGATAAAAGAAAAATTCCAAATCGCACTTATCAACAGATTTCATTAAGATTTTAGTCTTTACTGTGTAATTTGTATAATAATTAAAGAAAATAGAAAATTTATGTTAAAATTCTGTAACGTATTAAAACATGTTAAAATTATTAAAATTTTGTAAAAACGCATTGCATTCTAATAAAATTTATAATTACATTTTCAATTTATTTTTAAATTTATCGAAAAATTTTTATTATGTGTGTCAATATTTAGAACGGTTAAGATAAATTGTAATAGTATGTCCTAAACGCCCAACCCAGCTGACATAACCCAGCTGTGCAATCAATGACCTAATTTAGCATAATTTCAATGTTGCTCCGTTTATAGTTTAAAATTCATAGGCAATTTAATTGTATAGTTGTTTCATTAATTAATATTATTATTCTATATAGTAAGGATGACTAACTGGAGGCGAAAAATAAAACAGTGTATCAATCTTACAATTTCAAACAGAAAATCTAAAGTACATCATAGCATAACGGACGCTAATGCGACGAGAGGCCGCACGGCCGAACGTTGCATGTGAGTGAGTTATGTTATAAAATTTTCGACGAGAGTAACGTTCATTATTTGTTGTGTTGCCTTTTGTAAAATTATATTCTTTTTTGAAAAAATAATAAACAAAAATGACTTTTCCTCTGGTCGCATACTCGTTCTAATATAATAATTGACTTTAAACACTTAGCTTTATTTAGATTTCTAGTTTTCATTTTGCCACACTAGAGCCCATTACGTAACTACACTAACAAACAAATAGTGGGGTTTGCAATGTTGGCAGCACAAATAGTAGTTTATTTAACGAGTTCCTGTGTAAATTGGACGTTTTTTTCTCAAGAAGGCATTTTTAAACCGAAGTGAAACGAACAGAGACTAGGAGGCCCACAAAGTCTCAAAATCTTTCAAAAATAATTTGACGTTTATGTTGACAAGTGTGCTAAAACTGCATGCCTCCTCATGCCTAACGCAACAGAATGTAATAGGTGGATTAGTAGAAGATGTCTAGTGGAGTGTACTGCAAGGTCTTCTGGCTTAACTTCTATAGATTTTTATGTGTGTGGACACATAAAACAATTAGTTTATGCTGAACAAATAACCAATACCGAGCAACTACAGGAGAAAATTGCGAATGCTACATTGCAAATTCAAAACTCAACAGATTTTTAAGGAGCTTATAATTCTATTTTAGTGCCTTGTCAAGTTTGCATTAACGCTCATGGTCATTTTGAAAACATTCTTACATTAATTTTTTTTGGTTACCAATGTTTTTTTTGGTTACAAGTGTTTTTTGTGAATACTTTTTGCTGAATAAAAAATTTTGCTAAACAATGTTTTTTAATATTAATAGAAAATATACAAGATAAATAAAGAAATTTTTTACTCGTATCATTATCAAAAAGAAACACCCACAACCAAGCGACGCGACACACTGACTTTGGTTTTGTTAATGGCTTCTTAAACGACATCAACAAAATTCTATCGTTATTAGTTCAATACTGTAGACCAATCAATCTATGTTCACGAGAGATGGCAACATAATGAACATATATAATTCTTAAAACATGTGCACATAGTTAAGATATGAGTTTACTAACAAAGATTTTCACACATGGTGTGTGGTTTTTTAATGAATAAATTATTGCTAATTGAAATCTTCCCATTTTGTTTAAATGCTAATTCTTACGTAGAATTTCTCATAAATCAAATGAAAGATTTCCTGCATAACAATGTCCCTCATGCCTAACGTAACAGGTAATACAGGTTTATACAAGAACGCAATACGGCCGATACCTGTCTAGTCTATAATATCAAGTATAAAAGAGTTGTGCACCTAATCAACAATTTGGTTTTGTGTTATGCGTGATGTGAAGCGCATACAACAAATTTTCTTAGTCTTGAACAGAAACAAGGATAATTTTTTGTATTGCTATGAAGATAGCGTACTTTGCTTACGTAAGTATATTTAAATATTTTTTTTTAATTTATTTAATCAAAGTTATACTCTTGTTAAAATTGATTAAAAAAATTATATATTACAGATATCCCTAGTATCCAGTATTACCCTCTATCATTAATTAAGGAGTTTTTTTATTAAAAATTTAAGAAAGGATTGCAAGTTTTTTTTAATACAGAAGTGTTTCTAAAAAATATATCATAAATGATTCTGTAAAAAAAGTTAGACATATTGAGTTTTATAATTTAATATTATGCACTCTAAAAGTTATTACTTACTATTTTATATTTTTGTTTATTTTATTACTTTATTATTTAATTTACAAATAACCAAATCCGCGAATGTTTGGAATTACTGTATACTGCTGTATTATTATATTCTGTTATTATTTAATTTTTGAATGATTTATTTTTCTTAAAAAATTACACAATGAGTACCTACACAATATGTGAAATTTACATGAAATTGTATCTTTACATCTCAAATAATTAATTTAAAAGAGCGTTACATTGCAGCATTACATTTGAAAGAATTATTATAATTAACAGTGGTTTGTTGCAAAGAAAACAAACAATACAGTGTTGAATATATGAAATGTGGCTTTATTTCGTCATCAGGGAATATTACTTTACCTATGTGTCTTCTATGTAATAAAACAATGTTGAACAATTCAATGAAAGCTATTAAGCTTAAGGGACATTTCATAAAAATTGCTAATATCAAAAAAGATAATGATTCAACGTTTTTTCAAACGATCAAAAAAAAATATTTGAAAACACCGAGATATCAAGAACTCATAGGAACAACATCTAAGAAAGATGACGATAGACTGCGTGCTTCTTATAATATTTCTTTAATGACTTGCAAAGTTTGGAAAACGGCATACTATTGGCGAAGAACTTATTCTACCAGCACTGTGTTGCACAAACCACTTTTCGGTATTATAAAAAAAATTTCACTGAGTAATAATACTGTACGAAGAAGTATACAATGGCTTATGTGACTATTTAAAAACTTCTGAATTCTTTATACAGCTTGACAATTAAACATTAACAGGAAACGAAACTTTACTTTAGCTTATGTGAGAATTGTAAAAAAAAAAAAATTTTTCCAAGAATTATTATTTGCTAAATGTTTGGAAATTGATACGAAAGGTGCAATGTTATTTACTGAATTAAAGAGATTTTTGATGTGACAGCTATATCCTTGACTAATATTATCTCCGTTGCTACTGACGATGCTCCGGCAATGGTAGGACGACACGGAGGTTTTCTTTCATACTTAAAACAAGACATCATTTGGTCGCAAAAAATATTAGTAAACGTTTGCATGATTCACTACATTATGTCATTAGAGCAGTTAGTAAAATCAAAAGAAATGTGTTAAATGAGAGATTATTTGCTCAACTTTGTTTGTAAAATGATGATGACTATAATCGTTTACTACTTGACACAGAACTACCACGATTATAAGAAATTAATTTAGACTTCTTCGCTTAGGTTGGGCATGCAAAACCACTTTAACCTATTTTTGTAGCAACGTTTCGTGCTACCAGTGAGCACTTCATCAAGCCACTGTTATTTAATAAACTCGTAAGTCAAAAACATTATTATTTATTATTATGTAATTACAAGTTGTAAAGTTGCTCATGTCCTTGATCGGTGAATTGTTCCACTTGATTCTATTCAGTAACTTTTATGTTATAAAAATCATCTGTTAATTTATTGTGTTGTTGTTACTATTTTGTTGACTTACAAGTTTAATAACCTACAGTGGCTTAGTGTGCTCGCTGGTAGCACAAAACGTTGTCATAAAAATAGGTTAAATGGTTTTGCATGGCCATCTTAAGCGAAGAAGTCTAAATTAGTTTCTTGTAATACACATAGAAAAAAAAAGAATCTGTACCAAGCATACCTTGGTTATCTAATAGTGCATGTTTGGATCGCTTTTATTTGCTCTTTGGTTTAGTATTAGAACTCCTGGAGAATAAAGACAATGATTTGCAACACAATTTATCTCAAAAAATGACATCGCTTATATGACTGATTCATTTGTCATATTCGACAAAACTACTTTGTAACTACTAACTTTTGCTGTACAAACAAAACTTGGAAGGAGGAGAATTTTCTCAGTTTCCAAACCTTTTATGATTGCAAAATAGAGATAAAGATTTGTTTGCTTATTGTCAACACTTAACGGACCTTAACCAAATATTTCAATTTATTTAGATTTTACCGACTAGGTTCTTTTGCAAATAATCAAACTCAGAACACAAATATAGATGAATACATACTAGTACAAGAAAAACTTATTGAATTATCTACAAATAAAGAGCTAAAAAAATGTTTAAACAAGGATACAACATCTGGTTACAAAAACAAATCCTAATTTGATATCTAGAATTATGGGTTATTGTACAGAAAACGTTGATCGCAAAAATAAACTTACTAGAAATTCGTACTCGTGGGGATTTGTGATTGCTACTCACAAACATTGAGCCGGACATAAATACACTCATAACATTTTTGTATTTTAAAACAAAAGTGATAATTTCTATAAATACTTCTTCAACAAAATGCTTTATTTATATTTTATTTTTGCGTCACCATTTACCATTCAATACATCACAGTTAAATTTGTAATTTTTGTATTATGAATTTATGTAGTTTTTTTACTCAGGAGTCCGTAGGCAAGTTTTGATAATAAAAAGGGACCCGTGGGACCAAAGAGATTGTGAACCACTGATCTACAATATATAAAATTAACATACAAATACTTAAATTCTCTTATAAAATAAAAGCATTTAAAATATATATATTTTTTTTTTATATAATAAAAAGGATTAAGCTGTTTTTTTTTAAAGTTATTTTTAATTAATATTACGTTTGAAGATTTTTATTTGTATATATATATATATATAACCATGTTTTTATTTTAAAATATATTCTGGTGACGTTTCGCTTAGCATGTAGGCTTTTTTAAACCATGATTATACATTGTTCAAATTTTATTATATTAAGTTTGTCATTTAATTAAATTTTTATTTTTATACTTATTTTTACTGGTTTAGTTTTGGTGAGAATAATTAGCATCTTCTTACATTAATTATAAAAAACCATAGTTGAATATAAATTTTAAAATTTTTAATGTTTCTTTATTGAAAAATTTTGTCAAATCTATTTATTGTATTTTCTTGTATCTGTATCACAGACAAACTTAATATTATAAAATTTGAACAATGTATAATCATGGTTTGAAAAAGCCTACATGCTAGGCGAAACGTCACCAGAAAATATTTTAAAATAAAGAAATAGTTTTTAACAAAAATGGTGTTTTATATATACAAATAAAAATCTTCAAACGTAATACTAATAAAAAATTTAAAATATTTTTTCACTATAAATTTTAAACTAATGTTTAAACAAATTTTACATAAATCCATACATAGACTTTATTTAAACCCAATTTTTACAAGCTTTTACCGTTAACGTTAAAACCACATACAGGTATAATCAATACTGTGATCCGAAAATGTTTTTAATGCAAAATAAATTATTTTAGATAAAATTTATTAATTTATTGTTTTGTGTAATTAATAAGTTTTATATTATTTTGATTTATCTTAGAATTATTTTTTTTTATTTCATTTAAAATAAGCGACGGATTCCATGTTAAGATGTAGTTTTGCATATGTTAAATTAGAGTTGTCAATCATATTTGAGGAATCTATTTTCTAGTAGTAGTTGAGAAATGTCAAGTGAAAGTCAACAATCAATGCAATACATCTTTACAAACCGCTTTGTGCACATCACAATACACATTTACAAGCAGTAAATCCAATCATCGCGCATATAGATTTAAGGCATTGTTAAATTGACTGAAAATTTCATTCCACACAAAATTTCTAACGGTTTAAGAAATTGACTATTAAGTAATATTAGTATTAAAAAATGTGATTTTAAAATCACGCAGCAGAATCATTCTACAATTATCAAAAAAGTAACCGTTTACTAAGAATCTGTACCAAGTATAAACAACGTCTACTAAATCCAAACACACATGCAATTAAAGATATATAACTTAATAACACGTATACGAGAATTATATTATATTGCTAAAAGTTCGTGATTGCTACGAATTCATCCTAATATAATCAAAGTTTCTGTCTTTACAATATACATGAAAATCAAGCAGACGCAACTAATTTTTGTCAATACTACTAGACATGTATTCAAAAGAATTCAAAATTTTAAACCTCAGTAGTTTTTTTAATAACTTTTCTATTTTTCTATAATTTCGTTCCGCATTAGCACGTATTAGTAATGTCAGTACATAAACAAAACATAGTAATAGATTTAGTTTTATTAGATTCTAATAATCTTATGTATAAGTCTAACGTTATTAGGTTTAAGTACTCCCAAACGTACAATTTTAATACGTTTAAGAACCTAACGGTCTTACATTTCTGTTAACTTTATCGGTATCTACTAATATCCTACTATTAATATCATTAGATGTAGATTTTGGTATTTTGAACATTAACTTATCAGCTTTGCTATTTTGAATTGTTAAATATAATTTTCCGTTGATAGTCTGTTGATAGCAATATTTACGTATAATAATGTATCAGAAGTAGATCGTTAATGACACCTATTAATGAACGACTTTGAACCAATTAATAAATTTCTATCAATGAACGATTTTGTATAACAACTAATAAAATTGTTAGCCGCCACTGGTTCAATAATATTGCGCGACTACTAGAAATAACAATGTGTTAGTTTGTGTAATTTAGTTTCCTTATATGTTTTAATAGTAATACGATCAACGGAAAAACTTTAAAACAAACTCGTTTGTGAATTGGCGATAAATGATCTCAACAATATTAACGCGTTTGCTTGTTACATCCGCTCACAGCGTTAAAATGTCTCGATTATTAATTGCCATCATTAACAATAGTGTTTGTTAAATAACTATTAAAGTTTTAATTCTTTAGTTAGTAAACGTATTCTAAGTAAAGACTTTTTTTTTAATTACACGCATGCAGATAATTTCAGTAAAACAGTTAACGGTAAAACTCTAAATTTTAAAAACAAGACATTAACATTTTACGTGTTAAACTGACAACAAATGTGAGTTTCATATTTAAAGAAAATATTTCAAAATTTGCTTTGATGAGATAATCCACAAACTATTATAGAAACCATTAAACATTAAATGATCTTCTGTATTTAATCACCACATCAGAAGATTGTACACATAAAAACACTCAGAAGATAGAACAAGAAACCAGATTGAGCATCTTTTAAAAAAACCCCGATAAAGGTCTTCTTGCGTCAACGCAAAACATATCCGGGCTTAGGTCATCTAATAGCAACGATACGTATTAAACTTAAAAAACATAAAAAAGTTTTAAAGATAAACCACTCTCCTTACATTTATTTCAATTATTATTGTTAGGAATTTAATAATGTTCAATGACACAAACTGTGACAAGTATTAGACAAAATATAAGTATATCAAAATGTAATAAGTTTTATATACGATTTATATAAAAATAACACAAAAAAGTCAAAGTGAATGAAATTCTATCCGACAAATTTCATCCACAACGCTGTAAATCTTTCACATATATGGAGAATTTATAAGGAGAAGAAAACTTTTAATGGACGAACGAAAAGTAAACAACTTAAGATGCGCCGATAATACGGTTCTGCTTGCAAGCAACAAACAAAAAGTACAAAACATCATAGAACGGGTAGAAAAAGAAGAATTTAAAGTAATACTACGATGGAATTAAACGTAACTAAATCTACGATCTTGATTATAGATTATAGATAGACTACGCAACAACAGACCCAACATACAACAAATAAAGTTACGAACTAGTACAACAATACCTGGGGTCACTAATAACAAATGATGGTTCAGCAGAATTAGAAATTAAAGAGAGAGAGTTGTGAAATTACTAAAACGCTTATAAACAAACTAACAAGAATAATAAGACAACATATAAAAGAAAATAAAAAATCAACGACTTAAATAAACCAGGAAGGCAATAATAGGTTAAGCAAATAACTGACAAAAAAGAAATGATAATTTACATGATAAATAAAATCTATACTGCATAAAAATTTTCTTTAAGCAATTAGGATTAAGGAGAAACTCAGATGATAGAACATGATTGGCTAGATACTATCAAACAAGAAATTTATTTGCCGAGATGTTACAGTACTAAATGACTACAAGCTTGTCAAACCTGAATACAAATTAACTTGGAATTAAAAAAAAAGAAATTTACTAAAACCTCGCGCTTTTTAAAAAGCAAATCGCTAAAATGTGAAGAAATTGAATATAAGAAAAAACTAAACAAAAGACTGACTGAAGTTTATATTTAATTTAAACGCCAAAAACTGAATAATAAAATAAAGCTAGATATACGTACATATATGCATCAACTAAAAAAGTTTGTTCATAAACAAAAATAGATACCAGCTTAAAGGTAAACTTAAAACACTATCAGACGCCGGTTTTCAAAATGGTTTTGGCACAGTTGACTACTTGCAAAGAATACGCATAGTGATAAAAAAGTGCACCGTATACAATGTACATTTTACATAGTTTACATAGCCTTCGTAGACTTTTACAAAACAATCGACTTGATTGCAACGGAATCAATTTTAGAAGATGTGGACAACGTTAGAATTGATAGACAATACTCCGTAATTATAAAAAATGTATAAAAAAACGCATCACTACAGATAAAAATAGACGATAGAACCAAAATATAGAAAATTAGCCTTAAAATGAATCAGAACAAAACAATTTTTTCAATTTCAAAAACACCCTATCACTAAGTGCAAAAATAATTATCAATAATTAATTACCCTTGCAGATTCAAGGTTGCCAATGCAGAATAGTGACTACAAATTTTTGCAAATTTATTCTAGAGCAATTTACAAACACACAAAATTGTCATCAAAGCCGATAAAACGCCTGCAAAACAACACACAAGACGTTTTAATGCGCCAACAATTGATGAAATCGCTATTGTCGTCGTAGGTAAAAATTTAGAAAACAGAGAAGCAATGTTGTGTATCAAAAAGTATTACAATAAACACTATGTTTTTGAAATTTATTTATTTTTATTATTTATTCCAGTACAAATTGAATATTCATAGTTAAGACAAGATAACGTCTATCGAGTCAGCTAGTGCTGAATAAATGTGTTGACATATCGTTATAAAAACGTTTAAATGATTTAAAACATAATATTTCGTATTATATTACTTTAGCTTAGGTTTATTAAAGAAATATGTAAACGTTTCATTTTACGAAATTTAATTTACTGATAACTTTTTAATAAAAATATTTTTTATCAAAAGTTTATGGAAACCTTTAGAATTACTTTTCACGAATCGAGTATAGAAGAATCAAAACTCTATTAGGTAGTTTCTTATAACTTTTATTGGTGTATTACATTTTTTTTAAATACGAAAATGAATAGCAAATATTTAAAAATTTAATTACTCAGCTTTAATTAAAAAACGTATATTAATGTTTTATCATGCAAAATATAAACAACTAAAATTTATACACAATTATTAAATTGCATAACATAAAATTAAAATAAAGAATAATTAGTACATTTTCAGTTTAAAACAATAGTAAAAATTTTGATTAAAAAAATAATTGTTATATTTAATTTATCAATAATTATAAAAATTTTAAATCTAAATTTGTTTTAACTTTTTTAAATTGGCAAACTTTACAAAAGTGTTATTAAATTAGTTTAACACATTTATTAGTAATTAAAAAAAGTTAGAATGAAATACCATGTAGTCATAAAATACAAATCAATATTTTAACATTGAATGGTTAAACAACTTTTTATGAAATTCTGGTTCTTTGTCTTCAAGTTAGTAACGGTTTGAATATATAATATCGGAAAACGTTGATAGAATTAAAAATTTCCCAACTATTTAGAAAATCAATTCTAGTTAAGATTTTTTTCAAACAAAATTACTAAATTTGTTCAGCAGATTGTATAATTCATAAAATCAAAAAATTGTATGCAGGTAATTTGACTGTATATTTTTGCATCTATCGCAACAAAAATGACGCCTAAGAATATACTTACACTAATATGGTTTTACTTCATAGTGTACAGTTTACACGTTTAAAACAGTTGTTGAATTCACTTTGAAAAAACTCAAGCCATATTAATAGTCAAATCTGAATTTTAATCCCTTAAAATTAAATAAGTTTAATTATTATATTGTTAATACATTTATTTTATAATTCTTACTATTAAAATTTATTTGAAAAATGTTTTTTTTTGTTAATGAACTACTGTACGATTTTAGTATAGTGTAATTGTGTTTAAAACAACTTAATGAAGTTCTAAGAATCATCAAGTTTCTTATACACAAAACTAAATTTACAAGGTGACTTACTTATTTAAAACAATTTGCATGCATAGAATTTAATCTTGGCTTTTCGCAGTTGAACTTCCTATGCGAGTCAAAATAATTAACTGCCAAAAGGTATTGTAACAAAATTTAAAATTTTAAAAACTAAATTCTGTTAGAATTTATCATTGAGCAGATGAGCAACAAGTTTAGTATATTACAATTTTTCTCACAAAGTATAAGTGCTTAATAAAAAAGCTCATTATAATAATAATGCATTTAAAACAATTTATGGTTAGAAATAAAACTGAGAGACTTGTCCTTTTTACTATATAATTATTTCAGTCAGTAAAATTGATTAAATTTTTACTACGCAATGTATTATAAAACGTTACAAATATATAAAAAAAACTATGAAAAACAATTTATTTTTAACAAAACAATTAAATTATGTACGTAGTTTATTATTTATACACTACAAAAAATTCAATAATAACTAAGTAAACTAACTGTTAGGTTTCTTTGTATACATACTTAAAATACCTCTATACTTTATAACGATTAAAAGATAGAAAGATATTTTATTTAACAAAGATATAGAAATAAAACTTACTGAAATGGTTTTATTTTTCTTTGAAGGAACTGTAATTTCACATGCTCATAAGGCAAAGTACAAGTAATTTTGATATATGTTGGCACATTATCACACGACCTTTACATACGCATTCCCGCTTTCGCGCTTTTGCCAGAGCTTTCGGCTCGTTACTGAAAGCTTCTTGTTTCGTGGCGACCCGCTATCGACCACGGCGCGTTAGTCGCCTAGACCTTCTGCAGTATAGATCGACATATTTTTAGGTCGAAATTAGAACTATATTAGAAATCATCGAGTTCTTAAACGATATTTAGAATGAATCATATTAATAATATAACGCGAACATACGTTTTCTGCTTTTTTAAATAAAAAAAAAATAATGTCATGTAGTAAATATATTATTTGTTAAATAAATACACTAACAAAAAATAGTAAATAAAACTAATGAATAATATTTTTGGTAAGTATATACAAATATCAACATGTAGTATTAGAAATATCGTGTTACATCCACATCCGTATATATTTATTTTTTCAAAGTTAAAATAAATGCAATAATAAATACTTTTTATAATCAAATTAACCTTATTTTTCTTAAAAGTTCTATACGTATTACTTTAGATTATAATGACCTAAAGTAATAGTATGGAAGAAATTGCAATTGCTTCTTTATTCCGTGGCGTTTTCCGCTTGCTGATGTATTATGCAGGTACTTGAATTAATGTATTAACTGCTCCTTTCGTGACGTTATGACTCAATATTATTTTTGGGTTTTTGTCTTCTCGGTTGCTAATGTTTTTATCGTGCATAGTACTTATTAGAGTAACATTTTTATTGTTGTTTTGGTGTATACGAACTGTTGTATCTTTTATAGAATAAAATGCATAACTATATAATTTTTTTGCATAATAGCAATTATATAATCTTTTATATTGTTTTAACATCAAGATTTTCTTTTAAGAAACATTTTTCATAACTTGTTTAAGGTGAAAAAAAATTATATACGTTTTGTACTGTGAACTTATGCGTTTTAAATATTTGTTTCTCACATGACATATTTGTTAGGCAATGCTTGAATTGTTATACAATAAAACAAAAATTACTAAATAAGAAATTTAATTTGCAACCTCTAAATTAAGATTAGGTAATTAATTAAAAATGTTGCCAATTAAAGGTATATAAATTTTTGGTTGCCAGATTAAGTAATTTTGACTTTTTACATATCCGCTTAAATGAAACCATGCTTTGTTTCTAAAAGAATTAAACTTGACAGGTTATCGTTTTTTAAATGTCGATTAAATCATTCACAAAATTGTCCACAATGCAAGAAGTTGAAAGCACGTTCTTAAAAATAGTCAACCTTACGGGAATATGCGACCCATACATTTGTACTGCGCATTAGAGGTCGTTAATAGTTTTGTACTGAACTGGTTTGTTTACTGTTGCTAACAAAATTGTAAAAGTTTTCTTTAATTGTGCTAATATTTAAATACTTTTTTAACAATGTTAGGAATAATATTATGCACTACATTTGTAGTTGTTCATTGCTTTGCGTATAAAATTTAAGTAAATAATCATACGTACAATGGCAACGTTGTGTAGGACTTAAAATTTTTATAGTGTGTTATAAAACTTGCCAATGTATTTATTTTGCATTGTGTTACGTGCAAAAACTGTAAAAATATATTGCCTGAAGAAAGTAACATAAAGGTGGTATTTGCTAGTGCTCAGTGAAGATGGAGTCGTGAGTTAAATTCGGAAATCTGTAAACGATTTGCAAAACTCCAAAAATCAACGTCAAAATTAAAGGACGCCAGGAAAGTGAATCGCTCAAAAGGACTTCTGGCCATTGCCAACTACAAGCCAGCTCCTGTTGGATACACTCTAAATAGGACTTACCTCACACTAAAATTTGTAATAATGTAATTACATAAAGCTTTGTTACAATTTTAACTATTTAACATTTATTTAACAATCAAAACAATCGAAAATAGTAAGAAGTTAAATTAAAGTAAATTGAGTAAGCGCAAACAAAACAAAACAAAGTTTAAATATTTAAAAAAAAATCAAGTAGGTACTGATTAAGATGAAATTTGAAACCTTATAAAATGAACTACAAAACAATCGACGAAATTTAGCCAAACAAACAAAAATAACTGTAATTACATTATAAATTGCATGGTCGTGTTTGCATTAAAAGATCATAAATAATAACAAAATAAAATAAATTCTGTAAACCTTTTAAAGAAAATTGAAAATCCTAACACTCAAGTCCACAACCATTAAATTTTCAGGATTAACATCAATAATGCACAATGCAAAAAAAATTGTTACATACCGTCTTTAAAATAACAAACTACTAAAAATCGTAAAATCAAAAAACCGAAAAATCCGTAAAATCAGTAATTTGCAATAATTTTTGTTATTCTGCTTAAAATCAAAGCTTCTAAATCACTCAACTTTTAAATGACCTTAACAACAAACATACCTTGTTAAAATATTTTAAATTATTTTATCACAAAAAGGAAATAACTCATAACAATTGGAATTTTACAAAGGCAAAGACATGCCAAAATCAACGTAAATGAAGAATACGGATGTTTAAACAACGTAAAATCTCGAATTCATTAAATAATTTTTTTTTACCTATTTGAATTGACAAAGATGAATTAAAAAACGAGGAATACTTTTATTAAATTAACGAGAAATTACTCAAATGATCCCAAAGTACACAAAACAAATAAAACCAACTCGAATACTGGGTCTTTCACAAAAGAAATCTCACAAAACGAAGGTTACACCCTCTTTAGAAGAAAAGTTATTTCTTAAGTTACTCTTATTAGAGTAAAACTCAAATAGCGATAAAACGAAACCGTCATCATAATTACGATGAATTGACAGAGCAAAAAAAAACGATGAACGATAGAAACCAACATCGAAAATACGATGTATCGATAGAGCGGTAATAACATTGACAGTACAATATTTCGATAAAACGTTAAAAACGTTAACGGTAAACGACAAATCCGGTAGCAAAAGAAAATCGTGAAAATTTGTAAAATGCAGCAAGCTGAAGATTTGAAGAAATGTCAACCCGAAACAAAAAGATAAAACTAAAAAAAACCAAACAAAACTAAACGATAAGAAGGGTAGTATATGTTTGGGTTTGATACAAATCACTCGATGTTGCACAGTAGAAGAGAGCACGTTGCACATCACGAGATCTGTGCATTGCGTTTTTCCCATAACTAAAGCTGTCACCGAGCGATGTCACCTAGCCACAAAACCTTTAGAAAAAAAATAGACAAGATAGCAGAAGAAAGAAAAATGGAAATAGAAAAACCATTAATTAGTCGCCTCTTACGACAAGTGGTATCACCACGGTAGAGAGTATTCTTAGTCCGTTTCTACACGGAGGCAAAAAAAATAACCAAAAAAACAAAAGAATTAAAACTAAAAAAAACTGACAACCATTCGTCACAATAAGTTTTAAATCTTTAGCATTCTATATACCTTTAGATGTTCCTGTATCATCAAACAACTCGTAAAAACTTGGGTGTCAACTTGGCCTAGAAATAACGAAAGGCGTCGATAAGAACATAGGTTTTTTTAGACAGTGTCGCCTATCTGGAAAGGCACAGGACGCAGTCGTAAGTCATGATACATTTTATCTTAATATAGGCTGCATTTAAGCACCTCTTAAAGCCGCTAAATCCTTCATTAAATGTCGGGCTCTTTGAGCTATTTGCTCACGATCGGTACAAATAGGCTCATCAATGAATTCAGAGTAAGTCTGAAAACCATGACAAATAACAGATCTTCCTGTCAAAATTGGCGAAGAAAGGAGTCATATCAGTCGCTTCATGAACTGTAGTTCAAATAGAACAAGCAACCTTGGCTAACTACTAGTCCCAATTTCTTTGATTATCTTCGATGTGTAAAGATAACAAAGCGTTTAAAACTCGATTAATTCTTTTTGATATACTAGTCTGAGAATGATAATTAACGTTATAAATTATCGTAGATTTGTAAGAATCAATCATCTTCCTAAACTGAATACTACGAAACTGTGAACCATTATCACACAAAACATACTATGGAACACCAAACATTAAAAGTACATTTCTAGCTGAACTCGCCGTAGCTGAACGTAATGGAAAAAACAAAACAAATTTAGTAAAATAATCGGCAAGGATTAAGATGTAATAATAACTTCCTTTGTATCTAAGAAGAGGTCCTACGATATCAGTGGAAATCATCTGGCATTGTCGGTCAACAACTGGATGAGGAGTCATTAGTCCGACTGGACGTTTCTGCTCTGGTTTATGAGCTATGCAAATTTTACAACGGTTGATTTATCGTATCACATCTGTTTTCATCTCAGCCCAATAATACTGATAAAAAATGCGCATTTAAGTATTAAAAATTTCTAAGTGTTTTGCAGTAGGTTCGTCGTTTAAACAAAATCTTTGATCGTTCGGATCTTTTTCTTCCCTCTAATTATCTTCCTCAGAACGTAAATCAGGATAGTCGATAGTGACGTGTTTATAAAGCTTATTCTCAACAATTTTCTAATGTGGAAAAGCACCAGGGTTGGAGTTTAACGGCCCAACTCGCCAATTGTTCGGTAGGTTTTTTTAAATTATGCAACTATACCAGAGAAACATGATCGGTACGGACAGTAAACTTGGAAACTGTTAAATTTAGACGTAACTTTTCTATAGACCAAAGGACAGCCAAACATTCTTTTTCGGCATCTGAATATGTTCTTTCACATTTAGTTAAAGAACGGCTATTGTAACAAATGACATGTTCTTGTCCATGAATGACTTGAGTAAGAACAGAGCCAATACCAAAATCTAAAGCGTCAATTTAAACAGTGAACGTTGCAGAAAAATCAGTACAAATTAAAATAAGAGCTAAAATTAAACAATTTTTTTATAATCTGAAAGCCTTTGTCTCAATCAGGAGTCTATTTAAATTTTAATTTTTTCATTAACAAAGTAGTTAAAAAAGCTATAAGCGTTGAAAATTTTGAAACAAAATGTCTATACCAAGATGCCATACTAATAATACGTCTACCTTCGGCAACATTAACAGGCACAGAAATTTGCAAAATTGTTTCTACTTTTTAAGGATCGCCTGCCAAACCATTAGATTTTATTACGTAACCCAAATAACGAAGTTCGAAACAACAAAACTAACATTTATCTCTACTCAAAGATAAATTATTTTTCTTTAATCTACGTAAAACTTCAAAAAGAATTTCTAAACGATTCTCAAAAGTTGGAGCACAAATAATGACATCGTCCAAATAAACAAAAACATAAGGCTCTAATTCAGGTCCAAGTATAGGATTGATAAGCTTGCCAATATGATGGAGCATTAGCTAAACCCAGCGGTAGTCTAGTGAATTGAAACAATCCACAGTTCGGTACGGTAAAAGCGGTCTACCGTGAAATTTTCACTCAGCGGTATTTGCTAATAAGCACACTTTACATCAAAAGATGTGATGTATTTAGCATCGCGTAATCGGTTTAATTCGACGACACATAAGATAGAAGATACGTGTCTTTTTATGCAACTTTATTCACGTTACGAAAGTCAACACAAAAAACGATAAGAATTATCTTTCTTCTTAACCGAAAGAATGAAACTCAACTACGCAATTTGAGATTTTTCAACAGCTCCTCAAGTTCGGTATCAATTTGTTTTTAGATGAATGGCGAAACACGATAATAACGTTGCTTAATAGGCTCTGAATTAATTTTAATATAATGTACAAAGAGATTTGTACAACCCAGATCTAAACGAGAATTAATTACCGGGTCTTTTTGTTCTAAATTCAAAATAGTGCCTAAAGTTTTAAAGTGCCATTTGCCTTTAAGATTATCAGAAACAATTACTGCTTTACGTTAAAAATCAAGTACAAATAAAATTTCCATAATAACAATTTTGATTAATTTCTACCGGAACAGTAAAAGTGCCTAAATACATTCATTAGCGACTATACAAAAAAATTATTTTGATTTATTAATTCTTAGACCTAAGCGTTTCAAAATTTCTCAACTGTTTGATCCCATTATTGTGCGAGATGTACCGCTATCAAATAAGCCAAGAAACTGATGTCTAAAAAGATTCACATAAATAATAAGTCATTTATCGGAATCGGAAGTGTCAAACATATAATCTGAAATTCCTCTATTTCTATCATAATCCTTCTCTGCCTGAGCTTAACGTTTATTAAAGAAACTGTCAAATTTATTCGATTGTCAGACGAAATCAACCGGTTCGTTAAATCAACCTTCGCCCGTTTCCCGAACACTCACAGCATGGGTTCGTCATAATTTATTAACATGGGTTACTATCCACTTAAATTTCACTCCGTTTTTTCTTTTCTCATATGTAGATGACAAAATAACATGCATTCCTAAAAACCAAATTTACTACACCCCTTTCATATTTAACAATTACAATCCGTCCTTACAATTTTCCATAGAAGTTGAAAACAATAACCAAATTCCTTTCTTAAACATCGCTTTGATTAAAAATTTTAACAATATCCTAATAGATTGGTAAATCAAAAACCACGGCATCTAATAGAATTATCAATAACTTTTCGAAACATCCCTATAACCAAAAAATAAACATAATAAAATCGATGAAAAACAAAATCTTGACATTAAGCAGTCCTCAGTTTCATCAAAAAAAAAAAAATCCTACAACAAATCCTACAAAATAAAAATTATCTTTCTTACGTAATTAAATGTTTACTTACCACTAACACTCAAATGCCCAATCCCAATTTTTTACCGATGACTACTCTCTTAAGTACGACCAACACTGACAGTAAGGGTTATGGTAGCTTAATTAACGTTTCGGGTCTAAGCTTTCAAATCATTAAAGCACTAAAAAACAATGCTATCAAGATAGCTTTATATAATAAGAACACATTATACAACAAATTTTACACTAAACTAAAAGATAAAACCATGGATCTCACATTATTTATAAAATTGATTGCAATGATTGCGACAAATGTTATATTGGTCAAATAAAACAAAAACTAAAAAAGCATATTCAAAACCACATGTATGACTGTAAAAAAGCTAATAACGTTTTCAATAAAACCGCGTTGTTTGTACATCATACCCAGTTGCAACATAATTTTAATTTTGAATACCCAACGATATTAGATTTTGAAATCAATTTTAACAAATGACTTGTTGCGGAAATGATCTTTATTAATGTATATAAAAACAATGTCAATTTTAGAAGGGACACTCAAAACCTCAGTACAGTATACCATAATTTAATTAAGAAAGTAAAAAAGGAACATAAAAAACAAAAAAAAACTAATATGTACCAACTATCTAACTTATTTACTAACTTATGTTCTAATTTTAACTTGTTTACTTAACTACCTTTTTTAATTAATTAACTTAAATATAACTAAAACTAAGAGTCGCTCCGCTTATAACATCTGTAAATAAATGTATAATTAGTGTGGTTATTTCATAATTGTTTAATTCAGTATTATCTAACGTTACCAAACAAAAATTCTTTTTGTATCAATAACTTTTCACCTTGTTTATACACCATTACCAAAAATTGAAATCGTTGTACGTTCGTCAAAGTGCAAGACATGTCACCAAAAATCAGTAGTTTTTAATGATATGTTTCAATTATATCTTAAATTTGTTTGATTCAGTGGTAAGTAACCTTTTTTTTAACATTGTTTTGCTTCAATTTATAATTGTTTTATTGTTTAGTTACAAAAAAAAATATAAAGAAAAAATTGATTTGACGGGCTACAATTTAATTTTAGCATCTATATTACTTTAAAAACCGAAGATAGCCGATCTGAATCGCATGCGCGAAAAACCTTCAAAATTTCGAATTTCAAATGCCTGTAATTAATTTATTAATTATCAAATTATAATCAAAAAATTGTTTTTAGAAACGTCTTAAGTGCCACCTTACATCTGCGTCATAATTTTTGCGATTTTTTAATTTGGGAAACAGGAAAAAAATAATTTCAATTTTCCCATGTTAAATCCCATGGGGTACCCCTAGCGTGGGACACGAGGTATAATAATGTTAGTTAGTTCAAAATGTATTCAAATTTCTAAGTGCGGTGATGTTTGTTAGTTATGTAATTATACATTTTTGTTTTTATGTATATATAATAATTAAATTAAAAAAGGTTTTACTCTTACAATAAAAAAAATAAGCCTGATGAAGTGTTCATCCTAAAGAAGAAACGTCGCACAAAAACTAAAGTAGTTGCTTTTGTCCAATCTCCTAATAGAAGATATTATTAATTTGAGCAACTTAGAATATAATCATTACCGCGAGGCAAACGCTTCTAGTAAAACTTAATGTGAAAAAAGTGCATCAGTTTAAAAAATATCCATTATTTACAAGATGTTTTTAGAACCAGTAAATAAACGAAACTTGTTTTGGCTGAAGCCTGAATCGTTAACAATATCGTCAAGTATTTTCGGCAAATACCACGTTGGTGTATAAACGTTTTTCGTAGAAGCTGCATCAAAATATCATATGAATATAGATTCTAAAGCAAATTACCTAAATTTGTAAATGTTCAAAATAGTTTATAATTAATGGGTGTTATCCTTAGGAATAGACTAAGGAAGATATATATACATACAAATCGCATTAACAAAACTGGTGGTTTCAATATCAGTATTTTAGATTAAAAAATATTTTATACTTTTAATAATGAACATTTACGTTTAAAAATGCAAAATACAATATAAACAATGCAGATTTCTTAAAAATTATTTAATAATAGATATAATATACCACAACAATAGTTATTGCAAAATTCGTTTAAATATAAGAATTATTAGTTTAGTAATCTTGTTACATAAAACAATGAGACTGTAGGAGGAAACAAAATTACAATTGCAGACATAAAGATAACGGTGGTTAAGTACTGTAAAGCTGCTTAAAAATTTTGGCAATTATTTTGATAAATTACTGTTATCGTTTTTTTTTCCATCAAAAAATAAACTCTAAAAAAAATTAATAGTATGTTTGTAAACTATGTGCTCTGATTTATTTTAATTATCTTAAACTCAGGTATTCAACCAAACTTTTTTTGCTCTATACGTTTTGTCGAAACTAGTGCAATAGTTTCCACGCGGCTCTAAATGATTTTTTTAATAAATTTTATAATTGTGATGCCCAAAATATCTGTACAAATCTGATAAATTATGCTTTCATAATTTATTATTGTGCACGTTAATGGGTTTTACCTGTACAGAAATGACATGACATGTACGGCAATGAAATTAGTCAGACAAAATGTACAACGTCGCTTAATCATTATAAAACATACAACACAATTTAATAACGAAAATCAAAAATTATGCTGTTAAAACTATAATTGTTTAAAATTAAATCAGTCGTGTTTAAACTATTGAAAAAAACTATTATACAAATTCATTTATATCAATGTATACTTTCTTGAAGTACCAAAGTAATTAAAAATTTAGAAAAATTTAAAAAAAATTAAATTAAACGTGTTTAAAATAATGTTAATTTATTTTAATTAGAAATCAACACTTGTAAATCTACTTATCTTTTCAGTTGACTTACAATTAGACAAAGCAAAATATTTACTCTGTTGCATTTGTTATCTTATTACTTCGGTCAGATTAGATTTAACATCACGTCTATCTAAAAATAAGAAAACCGAGATTTACTTTATAAAAGATGTATACTATTTAAAATGGTTTTTATGTTTTGTAATTACTGTTGAGTTTATTCTTAGACTTTATTGTGACTACTAACAAAAAACGTCGATATTTATTATAAATTATTCAAAAAAAGAGTTTTAATTATAACCTTCTGTAATTGAATTATTTGTAGAAGTTAAACTTTTTATTACAAAAAGTGATACAACGTTTTTGTGAATTAATGCTTAAAAGTTTTGTAAAGGAGTTTCTTTAAACTTTAAACATACAATGCACAAAGTTCTTCATCTAAGGCAATTAATACATCAAAAACATGTGCATGTAGAATGTAACAAGTTTATATTTAAAAGTTTTTGAATTACTACCGTTGTTTTAGAAATTCATTTATTCACTTTAACTGATTTAGACACAAAGACTGTGTTCAAGATATAGTTAGTTACATAATTATAACGTAGATGTGTGGGTTCGTATATTATATATGTTTAAAATAGAGCTTGATTATATTTGCTTTGCTTTGTCGATGTCGATTATTTTCTAAGAACATTATAGAAATATAAATAAATGCGATCTGGTGTAGCTGTAATTATGTTGAACGATATACATAACTTATAAGCTCGTAACTCCTACATATTATTCTATCGGGTCATTTAATTCAAAACTAACTAAAATATATTTTTAAGTGAGAGGCAATATAAAGCTTATATTACTAAAAAAAATAAAAAACGTACTTCTTTTTGTAAACGAGTATTATTATAAATCAAGGTAAGTCGTCGAATAAAAATACGGTCGAACTAATATAATTACAACCTGATAAAAGAAACCGTTAACTTTCCTCGTTGTTGTATACATTCTCGTTTTTCTAGTCAGTAAAATAGTTTCCTCTACATTCCTAAAGGTTTTTATACAGTCTTCCCTGATAAGTTTTTTTAAATAACACTGAATAACTATATAAAAACAACTTATGGGTTAAGTTTAATCGGAGCTTTTATATTTTTTTTCGGCCTTAAAATAAAAGAGGTAGAAGAACCTGAACGCGCATTAACAAATTGAGATGAAGATAAAGCGTTACTTTCTACTTTTTTACTTTCAGACCAATCATGATAATTTACAATACTAACTGGGTCAACATTGTTGTTAGAACGTGATACTGAAGAATCGCGCTTTGATACTGATACTTATCAGTAAATGTTTTAATAATCTGATTTGCATGCCTTTTCCAAATCTGCTCATTTTTAGCTAATTTACATAAGTAAATTCGAGATCCTAAACTTTTATAAATATATGCTTTAATCCAAGATTTTTTATTGTTTCTATAATCTCGTATATAAACCTGCACCCCAACAACAAGTTTGACAGCCTTACCTTTTTTATTAGAAATTTCTAGAAGTTTTCTTACTACTGGGTTTAGATTCTGTCGTTTAGTCATGTCTAACCTAATTACTATTTTTCTACCAAACACTAATTTTGCAATTCTTTTGTCTACTAAAGGCTACCAAAAATAAGACCTACATTTAGCTTTCATTTTAACTATTTCTGGGTGACAATCGTGTAGCTCTACTAATAATTGATTTTGAAATTTACTTGGTATAACAACTCAATGGCTTAGCATGATGATGCCATTTCCAATTGTCAACTCAAACCGCCTGTTGAAATATCCTTTTAAACCTTCGTCCTCCGTTTTTAAATAATTTTGAAAGCATATCATCCAATGATGTCTTTTTTACTATTTGGTCTGCTGTAACAGACCAAACTTCATTTTCTGTTATAAAATTTAAATAACTATAGTGAACTGACTCTTGCAAATAATAAACTCTTAATAGTAATCTAGAAAGAAAATTTGTACTAACATTTTCTTTACCTTTAATATGAATTATTTTAAAGTCAAAGGAATTTAAAAATAACACCCACCTCTGTAAACGACAAGCGGCCATTGTTGGAGTTCTTTTTTTTCGCTAAAAATATAAACTAAAGGTTTATGGTCTGTGGCTGAAATGAACCTGAAGATATTACTCGCTTTGCCCTATCAAAAGCTGTATCACAAGTTGAATTCCAAACAAAAGAAACGTCTTTATTTAAAAGTCTATAAAATGTACTTAAAAATTTTGATATATTTTGTATGAATTGCTATGATATGTTAACATGCCTATAAAAAATTTTAACTGCGTTACATTTTCTAGATTAGGAGTTTCTAAAATGCCCTTAACTTTCTCCGGATCTTTTCGAAGACCATTGTTATCAATAATGTGATCAAGATCAGCGATCTTTTTCTGAAAGAAGCTACATTTTTCTTCCCGTAATCTAAACCCTGCATCACTCAATCTTTGAAAAACTGTTTTAAACTTTCTTAAATAAACCACATCAGTTGTACCAGTCACAACTATATCATTTATGAAATTTACAACTCCATTTACCCTTTGAAGCGCTTGCTTTATAACTTGCTGAAAAATACTACAGGCTGGCTATGTTCCAAAAGCTAAACCTTTTGCTCTAAAAATACCTTTATGCGTACTCCAAGTTAACAAGTATTTTGACTGTTCCTCTAATTCGAGCTGGTTGTAAGCATGCGATAAGTCTAACTTACTAAATGTCTCTCTTCTGGTAAAGGATATTTAAAATCATCTAAAAATTCATTTATTGTATTTTTATAATCTGCACATAGGCGCAAAGTTCCATTACTTTTATAAAGAAGCACTAATGGAGTACCACAATCTGAATTTGAAATTTGAGAAATTACCCTTTCATTAACAAGTCTTAAAGGCTCACTATCAACTAAATGTCTATAAGCTAAAGGTACATTCCGTAGTTAAAATATTTAGGTTTTGCACTTTCTTTCAATTTAAGTTCAATTTTTTTTTATTTATAACAACCCAATTCTTTTTTAAACAATTTTTTATATTTATCCATTAGACAATCAAATTTACTTTTGTGTTCGATAAAATTGTTTTTAAAAACTTCACAATTTGCAAATAAATCAAAATTAACTATTAAATCAGGTCTCAATAATGGCGGACCATTTCCTTCAATAACCAGCAGATTTAATAGTTTCGACAGCAATTTATTAAAACATTTACCTTAATTTTGCCCAAGGGCTTGATGTCCCTTCCATCATAAGTTTTTAGTAAAATTTATGTAGGCTTCAATTCAAGGTTTCTAAAGCTTTGTAAATATGTACATTCAGATATTACTGACAAACTAGATCCAGTATCTAGTTCCAATTCCAACCGTTTAACCTCAATACATGCTTCTATCTTTATCGGTTTATTAAAATTATTTGACAATGTATATAATTTTTCCTCTGAAAAACTCTGATTAATAGAATCTCAAACACAATCATTACTAACTAATGAGTCAACATTATTTGAAAAACATTGTAAAAAATTGTTAGTCTTAAATTTACATACGTTAATAACAGCCCCAGCTTCTTACAATTTTTACAAGTATAGTTCTTATATTTACATCTACTAAAATCCCTTCCACATTCATAACACGCAACATTTAATTTTGCATTGTTACCTACCACAAGCTTTTGTCTTATTTGCTTTTCACTCCTATGTACTTCTATTTATTTCTAACGTTATTCACTATTTTATTTGAATTCCCGTGATTCTTACTTAAATGGTTGAGAACAGACGCTGTACTATTTCCACTTGCTGTCTTCAACGATGCTTCCTTCTTAACTGCTATTTCAAAAAGTTCATCCAAGGTTTATCCTGTTGGATCTTCCTCGCACATTCTATAGAGAATTTTTCCTCGATACATTTCCGTCACAAATTTGTCTATTAAAGCGTTGTTAACATGGCACCAACTTTACCATTTACTGAAAGTTTCTTAACTGAAACATACCAACTGTTTATATTCTCTCCCAACTCTTGGTGGGCTTTGTGAAAAATTATCCTTTCTTTAAATATCGACACTTTTAAAAAAAAATTTTTTTAAAACTTTGCACAAATCATCGTAAGATTTTGCTGCTGGTAACTCTGGGGGGCATAAGTCTCTTAATACTGTGCTCACTTGGGTTTAACGTAGTAATCAACATGGCTACCTTTTTATTGTTTGCCACTGAATTGGCTATAAAAAACCGCTCTTAAATTTCTTTGTACATAGTAAAATCGTCCGCAGCTTTGTATTCTGGCATATTTCCTAAAATATTTGCCTTTTGTTTATAAATCGTAGAACTTAGCACTTAATAATTTCCCTCCAAAATGTGGATTTTGCCTTAGTTTTTCTACATAAATTTACTTCTATTTTTCTTCGTCGCCAATTTATTATATATCAAAGCAAGTCGTCGAATAAAAACACTAATATTTAATTGTATACTGTCGAACTAATATAATACATTTTACAAACATGGACGTTACATTACAACGATTACAACCAGACAAAAAAAACCGTTAACTTTGCTTGTTGTCTTCATTCTCGTTTTGCTAGTCGATAAAATAGTTTCTTCTACATTCCTAAAGCTCTTTATATACTACAAGTACCTTAAATGCAATTTTTTTTATAAAGAGTATTTACGATGTTACAATGACTTCGTTAAGAAAGCCGTTTAAAATCTAATTTGGTTTGTAAAAAATAACAGATTTGGTTCTTTAAAATCGAATTATGTTGTAATTACACAAAATTGAAAATGTTTACATTTGAGAAAACGAAACATGTTTCAAGCATATTAACCACAATAGTTACAGCATTTAGACATTGCAACTGTTTTAGAATATAAGCTTTAGTTTTAAATTTTCGTTATAAAAAATAGTTTTTATTCTTTTAAAATTAACAGTTAATTAATTAAAAACTTAAATTGGTTTAATAATTTTTGTAAGGTTTAATGGTGTATGATTTATTTAAATTATGTTCTACAAACTTTCCAACTTGAGGTAAGTTTTTTGTCAGACGGTATAGATTAAATTAAATTGACAATTATAAAACTAAAGTAACTAAAAATAATAGATCGTAAGAGGACTAGATAATTGTCGCAAAATTATTTAGCTACAGAATTTGCTCAAATTATTAACATGTTTCATGGTAAAACTTTTATGTCTAAATAAGTTTGGTTTTAAATAAGTAACAATTCTGAGACATTTAAAAAATAAATACACGTACGAATAGTTTGGTTATTATGATTAATTTAAGACATTGATAACCGTAACGATATAATAACACTAAACAGAGAATAATTATGGAATAAAATTCATCATAAACCATCGTAATATTAATACATTTTTTATTCATGTTCGTAACTCACACAGTACATTTTGTACAGAATTACATTTAACAACTTAAATATACTGCATTGTTAAATAACAAGTTTTTTGTACCATAAGTCAAATTTATGTACGTAAGTTATTACGTGCTGTTTGTCGGGACAAAGAAAATTCACCTGCTTACCTCCAGCAGGTGCAGTAGGAGATATGTTTTGAAAAGAATCGGTATCAATATAACTGCCTAAGCAGATAAACTGTTTTATTTTTGTAAATATCATTGATCCTGATTTTAAAGATAAATAAATAAACCTTTAATTTATGTTCCTTTTGTTACATTTGTATATGCAATCAACGTTACTTCGGAACATTTGTTGTTGTTGTGCACGATGGATCAAAAAATTATTTAGATTATCTTAACGGAAAATGAAACACCACATACGGTTAAAAAAATTACTTTGGGTGAAAACAGTAAATCATTAACAAAAAAATTGTTTTGATAATAGTATTTGTACGTAAGTACAATATCTTTTTTTGAATATACACTCCTTTTATTATAACATACGCCTGTATTTTTTATTTGTTTTATGTTGAGCACATGTAAATAATTTAATTTGACACACTTGTAAATTTGTAATATAGTTAGTTGATAGTTTGCGCTTCTTTATTTAATTTTTGCAAAAATAAATAATAGTACTAATCGCATATTTGTTGCGAACATAACGCAATTGATACTTGTAAATTAACAGTACGTAGACACTTTTTATGTTTCTAATTCGATAACATAAGCATTTATTATAAACACAAAATTAAAAATAATCATTAATAACACTGGTCTGCATGAAAATCGGCCCTGATACCATTCTTGACGATTCTTATGTAAAATGACCTCCTGAATCCAGCTCCGTTTTTACCCATCACCCACCTATTTTGGGGGGACTCTATTTTTATTTTATTTTTTGTATTTTTTTTAGAATTTTAACTTATAGCCGTTAAACATCCCAAAGCAGGTAATAAAATTTATACCAAAGTATATGGCAAAGGTTTTGCTATAAAATGTATATAGAAACAACAATAAAATACAATTATATAAAAACAGTAAAAAAATATCAATAAACAGTTAGGAAGATTCACTGCACGACGCTGGCGAACTCAATACCACATGCAGGTTTGAACAGGAATTTTCGACACGCTTGAACTTGCATTACTTTTCTCATTATAGTATATTACATTGTTTGCTTAACTGCTTCGATCAGTACATCTATAGCTGTTGCAGAGTTAACTTGTCGACGTTTTAAACGTGCCGGATTTTGTGTTCATTTTTGTTCATTTGTGTAAAACAGTAAAACTACTTTTACTCCGGATTTTTTCAAGTGACTAAGTGTGATTTGTGGTTAATGTCGGGCGTTGAATTACTGTTTAATTATGCCACGCGAGTGTAAAAATCATCCCGATAGCTTCTGCTATGTCTGCGGGGAATTAACTTTAAAAGCGCAACGAAAACCCCTTTCTCCGCTTGTTAAAACAGCTTATAAATTGTACTTTGATTGTCAAGTTGGCGACTAGGACAAGACTTGAGCTCCATCAGTTTGCTGTACGACTTGTTTCAGTAGTTTAACCAAATGGCTCAAAGGTACCCGTAAATCAATGCAATTTGCTGTGCCCATTGTTTGGCGTGAACCTCGCTGTCATCTTACAGATTGTTACTTTTGTATGACTTCCACCGTCGGGTTTTCAAGCAAAAGTAAGCCTACAATTCAGTATCCCAATATTCCGTCAGCTCTAAGACCTGTTCCTCATAACGATTCTTTGCCAATCCCAGAGCCCCCAAACACTTATACTCTAGAGCCGGAAATTGATTTAAAAGACTCTGAGCCACAACCTGGGGCTTCGAATGATACGTTCAATGATGATGAAGAGTATTCAGCAGATTTAGTTTCTCGGCAACCTCACCTCCTCACTCAATTGGAATTAAATGATCTTGTCAGGGATTTGCAGTTACCCAAGACTAAATCTCAGCACCTAGGATCGCGACTTCAACAGTGGAATCTCTTAGAAAAGGGAGTAAAAATATATCTTCTTACAGGACCAGACAAGGAACCCTGAAATGTTTTTTTTAGAAGATGAAGGTTAAGTGTTCTGCCCTAATGCAAATTTATTGATGACAGAGCTACAGATGCCATGTGACCCAAACAAATGGAGACTGTTTATAGACTCATCAAAAACAAGCTTAAAAGTTGCCCTGTTGGCAAATGGGAATGACTTCCCATCAGTTCCAGTTGCATACTCTGTTGATATGAAGGAAACGTACGAAAACATCTTCAGAATCCTTGATAAAATTAATTATCATGATTATAAGTGAAAACTTAAAGGTTGTTGCTCTACTCACGGGCCTGCAATCAGGATTCACAAAATATTGCTGCTTCTTTTGTGAATGGGATAGCCGAGCCCGAGATAAACATTACATCGTACGGAACTGGCCTCTGCGAGGAAATCTTATTCCTGGTCAGAAAAATGTCGCCCACAATCCTTTGGTTCCGAAGGAAAATATTTACTTACCACCTTTACACATCAAACTTGGATTGATCAAGCAGTTTGTGAAAGCAGTAGACAAGACAAGTGGCGCATTTAAATTTTTGAAAACTAAATTTCCTCGTCTTAGCGAAGCTAAAATCAAAGAAGTCGTTTTTGTTGGTCCCCAGATTAGACAACTCTTCCAAGATTCGACGTTTATTGAACACCTAAATCGAAAAGAAAAACGAGCTTGGCTTGCATTTCAAAACGTTTGTAAGAACTTCCTGGGTAACCACAAAAGTGAAGATTATGTCGCTCACGTCGAAGAACTGCTTTTAGCGTACAAAGACATAGGATGTAACATGTCTCTTAAAGTTCACTTCCTTCACTCGCATCTGGACTTTTTCTCTGAAAATTTAGGATCAGTCTTGGATGAACACGGGGAACGGTTCCATCAAGACATCGCTAAGCTGGAGAAGAGATTTTCAGGGAAGTGGAATGCAAGTATGTTGGCGGAGTACTGCTGGTTTTCGAAACGAGAGAGCTGTACCTCATGGTATAAAAGGAAAGAAAGCACCAAGTAACGATGAATATCTTTTTATTTATTACTATTTATAGCTAAAATAGTTCTTTTTCCCATTTAAATTAAATTCATGTTCATATAGTTATTATTATAATAATTATTATATTTATTATTATCGTTCGATAAATAATTTATAATTAATTTACCGAAAAGTGGTAAAATTAGAGATTTGGGGCTTCCTCGAAAATGGTGGGTGATGGAAGAAAACGGAAAACATATTTGGATTCAAGACGTCATTTTACATAAGAATTACCCGGAATAGTGTCAGAGCTCGATAAAAAATATTTTTTTGCAGACCAGTGTAATTAAAAGCATAAATTATTTTAAATTAATGTAAATTAAAATCACAGACTTTTGCTTTAACACATTAACAGCGATTGGTCAAATACAATATGAACCTCTTTACGGCCAATAAGCCAGATTAGGAACGCACTGTTAATAGTTATTTAACCAACAAGTTTGGTAATGAGGGCAATTAATAATCGAATCGCCGAGATTATTAATCACATATTATCAAACGAGTTGGTTTTAAAGTTTTTCTGTCGATCGTATATTATTAATTTTTGCATTTTCTTAAGTTTTACCTACTTAACAACTGTTTTATTTTTTATAAACAGTAGTGTGATTTTTAAGTAATGAAAAACGATCGCTAATGGGAATGATGTATAACTTCAATGTCATCTACGTTTATTGTTATAGTTTTGCTTATATTTATTTTTTTTGTAGAGCATCGATCAAGTTTACTTGCGAGTTTCGTGTTGATTAACCAGCACTTCATCAGACCGCTGCTTTATTTAGTAAGAAAATAAAAATGTAGAAGTCAAAACTAAATAACAACCATAAATTAACATGAGTCAGCACAGAAAAAACTAAAAGTGTTATTACTAAAAAGTCAAGATATCCTAATTTTTAAAATTTTTTAAAACACTTAATTTTTAATTTATAAAACAAACAAGGGTTAAAAGCAATAATTGCAACTCACCACAAAGTCTGAAAGAAAAATAATTAAATAATAACGAAACAATGTTAATTAATGCCAAACAACATAATATAACGGCAAACACGACAAATATGAATATACGATTTTTGGTAATCAAATTAGACTAGGTGAAAGGTGCATTTGATTAGGTAATAAAACAACGTATTTGTTTGATAAAGGTAGATAAGACTAGAACATGTAATTTTTTAAACCCAACAGCACTAATTAATACAATTTATTAATATTTTTCTGTTTTAAAGGCATTATATTTAAGTTAATTAAGTTAGTTAAGTTAAAACATAAGTTAGGTAGGTGCATGTTAGATAAGTTAGATAATAGTACATCTTAGTTAAGGATTCTTATGTTCATTCCTTTTATTATATTGTTATAAACAGCACTAAGATTTTGAGTGTTCTGAAATTAACGTTGTTTCTATATAAATTGATAAAGATCATTTCTGCAATATTTTTTTATGATTGGTTTCATCATCCAAGATTGTCGGATTGTCAAAATTAAAATTATGTTGTAACTGATCATGATGTAAGCACAAGGCGGTTTTTTTGGTTTTAGTATTGTTATTATTGCAATCGTACTTATGATTCATAATTTTGTTGTTTAGTTTTTGTTTGGTTTGACCAATATAGTATTTGTCACAATCGTTACAATTCGTTTTATAGATGAGACCCGATTTATCTCAATCATTAGTTTTATCTTTCAGTTTCGTATAAAACTTGTTATACAACGTATTGTTATTATACAGTGCTATATTAATGGTGTCATTTAAAAGTACTTTACTCATTTGATGACTAAACCCCGGTATGTTAATTAATCTAGCAAACTCCATTACCTCCGTGTTGGTACCTAAAATTCTTGTAGTCCTAGGAGAAACAACTAAGTTGAAGGATACCAATTTTATAGTAAGCAGGCGTCTAATTAGATACGACGGATAATTGTTGTTCTAAAGAATTTTATGCAAGAACTTAAGGTTTTTCTTGTAAAATTGAGAGCTACTTAGTACTAAGATCTTGTTTTTTATAGCTCTAATGATGCTATTTTTTTGGTTGTGAGGATGTTTTGATAGAGAGTTAATGATTCTATTAAATGCTATAATCTTTGAATACCAATCAAACTGGATCTTATTAAAGTCTTTTATAAGAAAGATATCTAACAAAGAATTTTATTATGTTTAATTTCGATGGAAAGTTGTAAGGACGGGTTGTAACTATTGAAGATAGAGAGGGTATGATCTATTAGGTTTTGGGGAATGCATGTAATTATATCATCAGCATATAAAAACAGAAAAGTAAGAGTGAAGTTCAAGTTGTTAGTGACGGATGTTAACAAATCACGCATTGTTAGATGAGCAAGGATAGGAGGCAGGGGATTGCCCACCGCAGTACCAAAAATCTGCTTATAAAATTGTTCATTGCAAAAAAAAGGAGCTTGAATCAAACAAAAACTTATGATGTCAACAAATAAAAGACAGGAACAACAGAAAGAAAGAGTAAAGAACTTACCAGCACAAGAAGAAATAACAGATATAATATAGAATTTAAAAAATAAGAAATCTCTAGAAGTTTAAGGAATACGAGAGTACGATATGATATAGGAAAAATTTCAAATTCAGGAAGATTTAAGACAAGGAGATCCGCCATCTACAGTACGACTGCTGAATATTTGAGAAAGAAAGATATTAAAAAAGAATTTTTAATCCAGTCGACGATAAGGGAGAATGGAAGAGTAGGTATAACTTTGAACTAAAGACGAGATATAATAAACCAAGTGTAACAAGCAAAATCAAAGACAGGACAATAAGGTGACTCGGACATATGGAGAGAATAGACATATCAAGGAAAGTAAAAAAATCTATAAGCAGACTTTTGTATAAAAACGGTTAAAAAGAAGACTGCAATCACGTTTTATGGTTAAGGTAGAAAAGGATTTGGAAGTGGCAAGACTAGAAAACTAGAAAGGAGTAATTGGGAAACCTGTGCTAGAAGATTTGTCAATAAACTTTAAGGCCTGAATGGGCTGCAAAGCGCCAAAAAGTAAGCAAGTAAGTAAGTAATCAAGATATAGTTTTTTTAATAAATTTACATGCTTTATCAATTTTTAAAATATATAACGTTATTTTTAATAATTTTCTTGTTTGTTGCAGAACGTAACGTAATTATGTTAATTTGATTTGTACTTTTTTTTAGAGCTGTTATAATATACCAACTTGCCATTGTTTATTTGTGCAAATTTGTATTTTTATTTCAGAGGTACAGAGTGAGTGCAATATATAAAAAATACAGTAACTTAGAAAGAAACCAAGCAGTTAAGTATGTCTCTGTTATATCTGTAGCTATTGGGGTATTCATGTGAATGCTTTTATGATATAAGAAAAGTTATTAACAAAATTAAATTTGTAACAAGTTATGTTTCTATTGCATTTCACAATTTGCGTATTTATTTGTATATTTTAATTTAAAAATTTGTTAGTTCAATGCAGATAAAACCAAACTCAATTTATTTAAATTATAAAAAAGTTAAAGTTGAAAAGTATACAGAAAGTCAATTTAAACTTTTTGACGGATTTACGATCTTTTTAATCTTGCCAACATACTTATATGCACAGTAAAGTAAAACAACAAAAAAAGCTGTTTCTTTAATGTATTTTAAAACAATATTGTTACATTTTGACATATAATTTTACATTTTGTAATTATTAATTTACATTGTATTACTACCCATAAATGTAATGACAATTTGTATGGTTTTCAAATTTATTTTTCGAGTGTAAAAATTAAAGATCAATTGTTTTAGTATAAACTGATTTAATATTTATAACATAATTGTGTATTTATTTATTTTATTTAGTAAATATGTATTATCGGATGTTTATTGGTATTGTAACAACATTATTATTGAAACGTTCAAGAAATTATTCTTAAGTTCGAGAGCTTTCACGAAGTTGTTACCCATTTTCCAAAACGTTCACCGAAATATATAGAAAATTCGCGAAGGATTGCCAAAATGAATAAATGCGGTACAAACAAATCATAGGTCAGTTATTTGAGTAATTTGAAGTTGGCAGTGTAAAGAAAGTTATTCAAGTTTAAAAAAATAAGTGATTTAAGCGTGCCAAAAAAAATACGACGAATTGAAATCGTGCGTGACTTTAATTTAAGCAATAAGTGTTAAACTGAAGTTATCCGCGTACTTTATCTTTTGTGTAAGTGTTCTATATAAATTAGTGTAAGTGTCTTTATTAAATATCTTTAGATTTAATTAGTTCGGTTAATTATAAACATGTAAGATTTTTTAGTATAAATAAATTAGTTCTAATAATCGTTACAATGGCGTCAGTGTAGGGTCGCAATTTTTACTGTAAATATCATTAAGTAATTTAATATCGCTTCCGTAATAAAAACATTGATTGCGTAAATAATCAAACTTTAGTTCGCGATTTGCCTGTTTGTTTATAGCGTGTAAGTTTAGCTGTTCCATTTCGTTAAACTAGTGTTGGGCATTATTAAAATTTAGTGTATTTAAACTTCTTTTTTTTTATTATTCGTGTTTAAATTTATGCCGGGGACGCGTTCGCAAACTGTTAAAATAGATTCAAAAATATTTAAAATTCTCGAATCAATAAATAAAAAATGCAGGAAAATTTGCAGAAAATGGAAGAAAATTCTAGAAAAATGGAAAAAAAGTTTCACAAAAATTGCCAAAAAATAGAAGAAAATTATAAGAAAACTGAAGAAAAATTATTTGAAAATACCCAGAAAATAGAAAAAAAATTGATAAAAAATTCTAGACGTTTAAAAAAAGATATAGAAACGAGCATAGAAAATTAAATCAAAATTGTTCAAGAAAAAACGCAAGCATATATTATTAAATTAAAAAAAGAAATTGGCAAATTTGTGAATAACAAAATGAGGACAAAAGCTAGAAAAAAAAATTGAGAAAAAAGTACAACTGTTTAAAGAAAGAATAAACCAAATAAATTGTTACGGCGAAGGAAGCGTCACGAGTGAAGATTTAATAATAGACCATCGGAAAAAAACCACTCACAAGTTTAAAGTTGTACCGCCAAATTTTGATGGTAAAGTTCCATAGTCAACCTAGTACAAGCAGTTTAAAGCCACAGCTACAGCCAATAGTTGGAGCAACGAGCAAAAAAATGAAATCTGGAGATGCTCATCTGCAACAAATGTATCAAACTCAAATTAAAAGTCGGGTTCAGAAGACTGCCAAAAATCTTTAAGAGTTTGAAGTTGACATCGCCAGATTAACACGGTTTGCGTATTCTACAGCACCAGATATTTTCTTAGAGCAGTTGGCTATTCAAACTTTTGTAGATAGCCTTGGAGACAGCTAAACGTAGTTGACTCTCGGATTAGCTCGACCAAAAAGGTTAAATGACGCCTTAACCCATGTTTTGGCATCGTAACGAGGCCGTAAGCTGCAGAAATACCATCGCACACAGAAGAAGCATTGAAAAAATAGTGCGACGTGTATTTCAGGAACGAGTAGCTCGAGGAAGAAAACTGACGTGCTGGAACTGCAGAGAAGCGGGCTACGTACGACAACACTATACTAAGCCCAAAAGAAAACCAGAAGAACGTCCGGAAAATTAAAGCGGGTCGACGGAATAGGGCGAAAGTTGACCTCAACGAGCTATGTCCCAAAAATTACCATTCAAATGACATTGCTTAGTGAGCAATTGCATAGTATTTATCTTGATAGCAAGATCAATGGAAGAAATGGTTAGTTACTGGTTGACACGGGAGCGACAAAAACCATCATTCGTCCGGACATATTACGAGAAGACCAGTAACAGTACGTCTTTGAACGGCGACAGGCAATGAAATACCTTTTCATGGACAAGTCAAAGTAACTATTGGTTTGGAAAATAGAGTACTCGACCATCAAGTACTAATAGCCAACATCACGGAAAAAGTTATCCTGGGAATGAACGTTATAAAGAAGTATGGGTTCCATTTGAATATGAAAAACGATATCTTGAAGATCGAAAATGAAAAAATTTCTTTCATTCGTCAGAGAAGGCAGCCGTGCGAGTTTTATTGAGTAAAGACGTGACTCTGTCTGCAAGGACTGAAAGTAGCACCCCGTCGATAAAAACCTCCAGAAAGGCACACGCACGATTGAATCAATGGAGGGCGACTTAGTGGAAAAAAGACTACTCGTTGGTAGAACTTTGCTACGAGTGAAAAACACAATGCCAGTAAGGATCCTAAATGTCAACTCAGATCCAGTGGCGTTGTAAAGGAAAACTGTGGAAGGCCAATGCACGTCAGTTGTGAGATGCGTGAAGTCTAACGACGATACGTCGCCGAAGAACATCTATTGGATTTTCTTTCTTCCAAATGCTAAAACTTTAATCAAGACCAGCTTGCTAAAGTTAAAGTGTTGATCCGAAGGTATCAAATGTGTTCGCGCTGGAGAGTGGTTTCAAAGGAAGAACTAACGTGGTGGAGCCTAAAACTAATACCGGAGACGCTCGGCAACACAGACTTCCTTTAGCGAAAAGAGAAGAAGCCGAACCAATAATTAGGGATATGGAACAAAAAAACGTGAACAAACTTTCAAGTAGCCCATGGGCATCCCCAGTAGTACTCGCAAAGAAGAAAGATGGATCAACGAGATTTTGCGTAGACTACAAACTTGATTAAAGAGGATAGTTACCTTTTACCGAAAATTGAAAATAAGTTAGACACCCTGTTAAGACCCTAGTGGTTGAAACCCAAGGATCGTAAAAAAACAGCTTATACAATTGGAACTGGTTTGTAGCAGTTTACTGTGATGCCTTTCGGCCTGTGTAACGCTCTTGCAACGTTCGAACGTTTGATGAAGACCATCTTGCGCGAACTATCTTGGAAAACGTGTTTGGTTTACCTAGACGACGTGATCGTGGTTGGCAAGTCGATTGAAGAACACTTGAACAACTTGAAAGAAGTGTTCCAGCAACTACGTGGAGCTAATCTCAAATTGAGCTCAAAAAAGTGCCACGTATTTAAGAAGGAAGGCAATACTTTGGCCACGTCGTATCTAAAAATGGAGTAAAGGCTGACCCAGACAAAATCCGAGCAGTGCAAGCATGGCCAAGACCAATCGACAAACATCAGATCTGAAGTTTCTTTGGGTTATGCATCTATTGTAGACGATTTGTATCCGGATTTGCCAATATTGCCAAACCTTTGACAAAATTGATATATTTTTTAGTTTAAATAAATAAGTAGTAAAATTTGTTACATTATTAACGGTTTTTTTTTTATAAAAATTGGTTAATTAAAAATGTAAGTAACACCAAAACTATTTACTTAAAATAATAATTTGCAAGTGTTACTATGATGACAATTGTCCCTTTTTCTCTATTTTCTTTTAATTTAAATTATTTGTCGATAAAAATTATAATATATGGATAGCAACAATTTTCCATAATTTATAGTTGGTAACACACAACTTTCTAATTTAAAAGAATTGATATTTGTATTAATATTTTGATGTCAATACGTTTATGTGACAGCTAATACCTACTACCAACTTTATATATAACACGCACAAAAATTACTACTTTCGATTGCAAAAGGCTGAACTTTTTAACACCGTTTTTTGAAAAAAAAACAGTTACACAAAGCGACTATTGTATATACAAAATAAAGAAACATTTTTATTATTATATTTATTATGTAAAATTAAAACATATTTACAGATATTAGGTTTGACTTTCTTCACTGACAGCGGTTTTTATTAATAAAATGCTTAAATTATAAAGCAAAGTTTGACATGATTTGCTTTTACTTCGAAAATTTACACAATATTTTTAACACGTATTTTTGTACAATTGCTTAGCTCTTTGTTAAATGTCAAAAATGACATGATTTAAAGCTCGTTTTAAAACATTGTAGCTTAAAATTTCTAATTATATTTTTTCCTAATATTATAAAATATTTACGTTTGAAATGAATATGCTTAATAGTAAAAACTTTAATCAAAAATTTTAAATTATTTGTTTATATCATAAGATTTCATTATTATAGGTTTTATTTGTTGTTTTTAGTTTATTTGCTGCAATTATTGTTTATATTGTTTTTTAGTTTTCAAACTTTTTTTTATATCTGACATTAGTCTGATAGTTTAAATACTGTTTATTACTTTTTTTAAATTGATATCTATTAATACCTCAAATATCTTACTATTTACTGTATTTTAATTATTTCACTTGAAGTTTGCATAGTATACAAATAAGGTTTTTAAAAAATACATTACGTTAAATAAAACAAAGTCATACACTGTATGATTTAATGTAAAAACGTTCAAGTATTTTTTTTACTTTAATAAACAATATTTCAGTTAAATATAGCAAAATTTAAATTGATGTAAACATGAAAAAAATTTCAACAAACAAAACCGTAGGTAGAATAATAATTAAGTTTATTCTAGCTCAGTGAATAAAATTTTTACTAAATTATATCGTTTTATTACACAGCCTTACTAGAATGTAAGCAATTTACAAATGGAAAGTTAACTAGTGTAGAATATTAGTTGTCTAAAATCGTCAATATATATTTCAACTTAATTTAAGATATGTAAATAGTTGTTTGTAGCCAATTATTTTGCAAGATTATTTGCTATTTATGTTGACAATTCCTTGTCGTAGTTACAAAGTTCGTTCTTATTTGCCATTGCGTTGCTTTATATCAAAAACAGTTGAATTAGTAAACAAAAACGATACTGTGTACAAATGTTAACATTGGCTCTAAAGGGATATAATTAATAATGTTGTTTTAATTTTAAAGGTCAGTCAATAGTATATTGTATGGTATATTGTATAATAAGTAAAGAATGGTTGTTATTGCTAACGAGTCTGAAAATTTGCTACCGAGCCGAAGGCGAGGCTGGCGATTGATACGAGTTGGCAATACACATTCCTTTTGAATTATACACTTTTATTATTATATACTTTTTCTACCACTATAATATGTTTACTTATTAATTAATCAAATTAAACTTTTTACAAAAGCAAATAATGCAAAAAAACAAATAATCTAAATTTAAAAATTATGTCAAAACTTTTTATCAATTTGTCAGTGTTTATTTTACTAGTTATAAGTGTAACTATTGTTTGACTTTTAGCTATTTACCTCTATTTCGAATAATTGTAAGTATAATTTATCTACTCTTCAAATCATTTACTATTTAAATTTTTTCAATACATTGAATTCAATTAAAAGTTAATATGAATTAGCTGGGTCAGTTTAAAAAATATCAATTATATACTACATTTTGCTCTTGGAGCCAATAAATTAAAAAAAAGTATTATTTAAAAGCCTGATTCGTTAACAGCGCCTTAAAGTTTTTCCAACAAATACGATGTTATTTTCTTACAAGCTGTCACAGAATAACATGTGAATATAACTTGCAATGCAATTAAGGTAAATTTGTATATATTTAAAAACAATTTGTAATTAATGAGTGTTGTTATTAGGAATAGAATTTTACTAAATAAAAACTTATAAAGAAAATTAGTCGTTTGATTAGCACTGTTTTGGAGTAAAAACTATTTTAATCTTTTTATAACAAACATTTAGAAAATGCAAGATAAAGTTGATTACTCCAATGGATCTAATCTCCTGCAATCTACTGTGAATAATAAAAATTAAATACAAGAAATATTGCGATAAAAAGAAATTGACGAAAATGATACTGCAGAACAAAAAACCAAAAATCAATTACAAAAGTGACAATAACAGTTATTAAATGTTTTTGTTTATAATCTTTTTTTAAATATACAATTTCTTTAATGTATAAACCAGTGTTTTGCGCTAGTCTTGTAACAATTTATTTTGTGTTATTTATTATAAGATAATCACAAAGTGTTTAAAATTACATTTCTAACAAGATAGTGACATTGTGTGTTTTATAATATTATAATTAATACTGAATAAAAGTATATAAACAATTATAAAAACAGAATTAACACAAGAATTAATTATAACGTACAGATATCAATTACTGTTGACATTTTCTCCCATCAGAAACAAAAAAAAATCTTCAAGCAAACAGATAGGGAGATTGCAAATTAGGTGTTTTAATTTATTCTAAGTACCATGAACTTAATTTTTCTAAAATATGTTAACATTTGATTACAATAAAATTTCTACTAATTATAAACGTTTACCAACATAACCTAAAATATTTAATTTACAAACCAAACCTTTTTCACTCTATACGTACCGTTGAAACTAATGCAATAATTTTATATATAATAATAATTTTTTGTGCACGGAATATTCGTACACGTCTTTTAAATTATGTTTTCATAATTCATTACCCTGTACGGTAATAGCTTTGACCTTTACAGAAATGAAACTGATCAAACACAATGCACAGTGTTGTCTAATCGCAAATAAACATAAAATGTATCGTATTATCCTGTTAGTCGTAGAAAAAAATATATATTACATATCAATGTTTTATAGCTTCTAACTTTTAAATGCAATTTATTTTTATTTGGACAAGAATAAATTGATTTCATTAACAATAAGTGTCATTTGATAAAATATAAAGCATAAACACAAAAGTTTTACTAATTTTATAAACTAATTGGTATTTAAACATAATTTTGTTTTAGTTACTATAAAAATCTTGTGGCCAATTTTTAATTGTAATACACAACACATTCTGTTTGCTTCTCCATTATTTTCAAAATGTTTTTATCAGTTTCCTTTTCTGTTCAAAGAACTTTCAGAATTCTTCTGTAGAGCCATAATTCAGATGATCAGTTTTTTTAAGGTGTACCTTGTTATATGTATGGGCTTCTACTTGATTTAGTAGGATTGTAAAAACATAACACCTAAGTAATCTTATTTTTAGTTGTAATCGGAAGGCCCTTACTACAAAATATACTATCATTTGCATAAACGCCTTTCTTGCTAGTTTTATTCGATATTTAAGTTTTTTCGTTGGGTTGTTGTTATCATTGTTTCATGTATCAAAGTTATATTTATGCACTCTCTCTATCACTTTGTTCAGTATTTTCAATTTTGCATTAATGTTTGGGTTTTTTTTGTTTTCCTTTTTATATTCATATGAAGGCAGTTTTTCCATTTATTTTGTACCCGTTCCACAATTCTGTATAACTTTTCTACTTGGGTACGTAAACCGTTCATAAATTTGAAAATTATTTTTAATGTATAACTCATAATACTTATGTTTCTGTAATCTTCACATTGTGTGGCGTTTGGTTTCTTAGGAATCATTACAAACGTCAATATAAACTATTCCTTAAGAATTACTTCGGTTTTGTACACGGTGTTGATGAGATCTACTAGTGCGTTTTTTAGCTATTCAGAATTCTAATCTTATTGTTTTATGTATTTATTTGTTTTAATCAATGTTGGTACATAGATTTAACCTTTCTTATTTTGTTAAATCCGTTGTATTATTTTATCTATCATCCATTAATTTTTCTTCTCTATCTTGTCCAAGTTTTAAATAGTTCTTACTTGCTTCTAAAATAACATGTTCTATGTATATGAGTAAAATACTTTTCAAAAAAAAAGGTAATCAACTTGTGAACCAAGCCAGATTCCATAAAACGCTATTACATCAGCTAAATGAACGTTTAGAACTACAAGAGTCATTGTTCTGTTCTGAGTAAGTTTTAGAATCTTCATTTGATTAATCAAAAGAAGATTGTTCTAATTGGGTAGTGAGGTTAGAAATAGATAATAAAACAAATCCTATATTAAGTAATGATTGTTTTTTATTAGCTTTTTTGCTTGCTGTTTTATTTATTCTGCGCTACTGACATAATGCATCTTCATATTGAACCAAATTTTAATAGAACGGTTAGAACAGTCATCGTTCGTACGTTTTAAAAGTGCACGATGTACGAAATTACATTATGTTTTTAATTTAAATGTGTCTATTTTTTAATTTAATTATACAATAGTTATTTGTATCACTAGTCCAGAAAGTGCTATTTTGCGAGTATGAGCTTATTTGTAGGCCGAGGTGAAGCCGAGGCCTACAAAAAGCGAATACTCGCAAAATACTTTTAGGACGTGTGATACACAACATTTTTTGTGCTGACCTTTATAGTATAAATTAATTAAAAGCAGTTATTTAAGTATTGATTTTTAATAAAATTTAATAACATATGTTGATAAAACTGAAACCTGTAATGACGAAATACAATTGTTTTTTAAATTAATTTGACAATTACATAATAATATTACAATTTCACTTATATGAAAATAAAACCATTGTTGTTTTTAGCAATTGTAAGATATAAGCAAATTTGTTATATTTGTTTAAAACAATTTTTATTAGTGCTACTCTACACAACAACACAGATAATGGTGTATGTTAATAAATTTGATATATTGACAGATGACGTTTATTTAATTAATGATTACTAGTGCCAACCTTTAGTTATAAAATTGTACTACACTTTACCGGCCTAGGCCGGAAAAGTAAAATTTCCGGCCGATTATGATGCCTGTAAAATACGTCAAAACGGACGGAAGCACAAAAAAAAATTACTTGACTCAGTGTGAGCGAGCCTGATGAAGTGTTCATCCTGAACACGAAACGTCGCAAATTACTGAAGTAATTGCTTTCATCCAACCTCCTAAAAGAAGGGGTCTTTAATTTGACCAATTTTAAAAATTACTAAATTTTAATTTATCTTCACTTTTGTTAACCTTTATCTTACCAATGTTCTTTAAATGGAACACATTGTTTGCTGTGATATTAAAATGCATTAATATTAATAATTACTTTGTTATTATAGGCTCATATTCCTTAGATATCTTAATTGCATTTTATATTAAAAACAATCTAAATTATTTACTCAAATACATAGTATGAATTTTCAAAAATAACAAAAATTACATTATTTTGCACCTAAACACGTTATATTTTTTTAGGGATCCTAATAAACGAATACATAAGGTTTTTGTTGTGAAGTCAATGGCGATATTGTAAATCACTCAAGAGTCACAAAAAAGGTAATCTAGTAATTTGATAAGGGTCAAAAATATTTAGACTAACATTGACGTTCCATTTATGGAACATTGGGTTGTTCGCCCACACACGAAGTGCACACGTGCACTTCTTCTAATTAGACGAGTGCGCATCTAACCTTGCGGACAATCTCTATCCGCACGATCTGTAGCTACAAACAGATGACAACATTTAAGGCTGTCCTATATCTTTTATTCAGTTGTTTGTTGAAATTCGTAGTAAACGTGCTGTTTCATCTATCAGAGTAGTGAAATGAATTCAATAAGTGTAAAATCTTTTTACGGGAGGAAGGTTACAAAAGTAACTACACTCGAAGAAGCTCATAAAGTTATTGAAGATTCAAAAAGTGCAATTAATGTTGTTTTACAGCCGCCAAGTGTTGGGGATTCTGCAAATCAAAGACAGCAAAGAAATTGGTGATAAACCGGATGATATGTTTGAACCAGCGGGCGAATTGGAAATTGAAGAAGGTACAGATTCTGATGAAGAAGTTGAAGAAACAAAGCAAGTAAGTAATAAACAAAAAAAGGATTTACCTCTCTGGAAGTCCAATTACAAGTTTCATAAAGTTATTTTCGTGTATGAAATAATTCTTTACGAAAGTTTGTTGAACCTAGAAGGTACCTCACCTTATGATATTTGGCAAGAAATATTTTCTACCAACATCCTGAACTTCGTTGTAGAACAAACTATTTTGTATGCAAGAAGAGACATAAATAATAGTAGGTTTGATGTTTCCGAAAAAGACATTATAAATTTTCTTTTGGAAACTATTACTTTCCGGATACCACACTATTCTAGAAGAACATCATTATTGGTCCACACAACCTGATTTAGATGTATCTATTGTATCTAAAACAATGAGTAGTAGAAATAGATATTTTGATATAAAGTAATATATACATTTTGCTGATAACCAAAATCTCGTGCAATCAGTTAAAATGAGTAAAATTTTTCGGTTTTGAATAAAAATCTACAATTTGGAATTTTTCGCAAATTGCTAAGCGTGGACAAATCAATGGTTCCGTATTATGGTCGGCATAGTGCAAAAATGTTTATTAGAGGCAAACCAATCAGATTTGGATATAACATATGGGGTTTGTGTGGAAATGACGGTTATTCTTACCATATGATACTTCATCACTGAAAAGACACAATTCCTTCAAATGAACTACTTGGCACACGTGTGATCATAAAAATGGTGGAAATTATAATAAACAATTCGGAGGCATCAAAACATCAGCTTTTTTTGATAATTTTTTCACCAGTTACAAATTATTGACTAAACTTACCGAATGTGACATTCGAGCTAAGGGCACAGTAAGGGAAAATAGCAAAAGCGGTAGAGAAGATGATCAGCAGTAAGGATTTGAAGAAAAAAGGAAGGGGAAATTTTGATTTCTGTTGCGATGAAAATGTTTACTTTTCCAAATGGCAGGATAACGCAACTGTGATAATAGGTAATAATTGGGAAACACATCCGCCGGTCGCCCAGGTGCAACAACGTGTAAAATGTGGCAGAGAACATGTTTGACAACCACATCTAATCAGAACATATAATAAAGGAATGGGCGGTGTTGACTTGCTAGATATACTTTTGTAGTCATATCGACCGATGATACGAGGCAAAAAATGGTACCGGCCTTTATTTATAAATGCGTTGAATGTGGTTACGGTTGCGGCTTGAAAAGTGCATTGCAAAATAAACACAAAACATATGACTTCTGTGGACTTTCGCAGAGAGGTGGTACTTTGTTTATTGGTAACGGAAAAACCTAAGGATCTACAAGCGCGAAAGCCTTCAGGAAGCCGTGGAGTTCTTTATGATGTAAGGTACGATGGAATTGGACATTCCTCAGTTTCAACAACACAAGGAAGGTGTAAAGTGTGCCAAAAGAACACGAAGAGAATGTGCCATACGTGTAAAGTTTGATTACATAGTGAGAGAGGACAGGAATGTTTTAACATTTATCATAAAATGTAGACAATAGTGTTTCAAATCCTAATTTAGTGTGCTAGATTTTAGTTTCAATTTAAAGAATAAGAAATTTTTACTTTTTAGACTTAAATCCTTTAAACCTCCAATGTTCCATAAATGGAACATGCTATTATACGAAAACGGGTTATTCAAAAATTTTCAAATTTTAGCTGTAGTCTTTATCTAGCGTTAGTATACATATATCTTAATATAACTTAAATTAAACAACTTTTTAGGGTTAATAAATGTGTTGCACTATTACTGGTAAGCACTGTTCACAATGAATTACTACTGATAACATCAACTAAAAAAAACGTGTGCCATGAAGACTAAAACGCGCGAACAGAAGACTATGAATGACAGTACCAAGTTAAAATACGCACCGTCTACAATAAAAACTTTTACAAACAAAATTTAAAGTTAATGTTCATTTGAAATAATATTATAAGCTTTTATTATCGCTCATTAAAACACTGCCTCACCGCGCTCTAGTTGCAGATTTTTTGTCTACGTAATAAAAAGCTGATGAATTTATCAAACATTTTAAATTGTAAAAAACTTTTAATGCATAAAAAAACAAAGGTTATTTCCCGCTATAATAAAAATGTACTTTAAAAAATCTATTAAATCGTGTAAAACGTATTAATAAGCTGAAAAAGCATACAGTGCACGCCGCCTAATAAGATCACATTGGGTCTTTTTGATAATAATAAGCGAATGATAACAATCCAATATGCATCAAAAAAAGCGTATAAATGTTTATTCGTTAGAAAGCAGTAAATACATACAGCGTGTTACTGATTAACAATTTGTTAATTTAGAAGATGAAATTATAGCATCAATAGAAAAACATATTAAAATAAAAATTGTAATAAAACATTAAAAAAAACTAAATTTTGAACCAAATACATAAATAAACAATTACTGACATTAAATAAATTGTTGACACCATTAATAAAAAGAAATCATAAGTGTTATCATGCTTAATTCACTGTTCTAAGAACTACACATTTCTTTTCAGTAGGTAATTTGCGGATACTAAAAATAAAAATAAATGCTAAATAATGTTATCACATAAGACGTAGTTGTAGTTGGTACAGATATTTAAATGAGGTAATGTCACGTAGGTTGGTCAAAATTCTTGAATAAATAAATAGCATTGGAAAAATAAAGCTACATTTGCATTATTTTAGGGTACCATGATTACATTTTTAACTCACTTTTTCAAACGTATTGTCACAAATCAGCTAAAAAATGTATGCAAAATTGGTCATTGTTCATGTATCGAAACAAACCTGAGAAAAAAATTGATAACATAAACCGATATTATGCTTACTATAAACAATGTTTTTTCTATATAGTAGCATACCCTCTTTGAAAAAGTGATAACATTAACATTATCCGTGATTACAATAAGCGGCATAAACTGTACAAAACCAGGTCTATAAAACAAGCGGCAGTTAGCAAACGCACAAAATTTTTTTGTCGGCAGCAACTCTAATTTCCTAGAAAATTGTGCTATTGCCTACTATTCAACGGTATCAGTTTGAGTCAACGCTTTTGCAAAAAAACAATGAGTGCATTCAGACGACTCAACGGTTGTGCAACAGTTGACTAAAATTCCACTGAATGCGCATAATTCCGGTCGTTTACTCAGATGCTTAGTGACCTAATGTGTTTCATTATTTTGTTGTTGTTATCAACATTATTTACTATATTGGTAATTTCTCTTAGTAAATGTTACTGTATTTCTTGGTTAGTATAAACAACTTCGACAGCTAACTTAGCGCAATTCCTAAAGTTATCTATTCCCCTTCAGTAAAACTTATCCGCTCAGAAACAAACGTGCTCAGCTGCTATCTCAATCTCTGAGTCATCTGAATACAGCCAATTTTTATAGTTAGCAATTTTCATGGTGCTTGACGTAATCACGTAATTAAGTTGAAAAACTATTCAAACTTTGTTTCGTAACCCTGCTAAATCAATGCAAATAAACATTACCTTGAAAAATGACAAATCAAATTCTTTGTTGAGTCATTACCAGCCGGAGGCTCCCAAGAGCCGGGGCCCCTAGGCGCGTGCCTAGTCTGCTTTATGAGTAATGCGGCACTGATTGTTACCTTTCAATGTTACACGTTTCGATTTCTATAGCCATTTACATACTATTGCTTATGCATACTAAATTTATACTATGAGATGGCTCTGCCATCGTAGTTCACTCATGTTATTATTAGTAACATAACTGTACTATAAACATATGGAGTTATCATGTGTAATAAGAAACGTTTTCTTCATTTTACATTTTTTTGACATTGCGACTTATCCCGATAGTGTTTTTTATTAGTAATAATGTCTTCATACAGTTTTTTTTAAATTCCTTACTAGTATTATTTAATTTTTTTTTAAATTGTTTTTTTACAATTTTTTGGTTTCTATAATGTCTACATGTTTATTGCCATATATAAGTCTAAGTACATAAATCTTCTAAATGCAGTACTAAGAAAGTAACAAACAGCAAGTTTAAATAGCAAATTTAATATTTGGTTTATAGAGCATCAAAGATAACAATAAATTAAATTTATTAATTATTATTACAGCACATTCAAATTAAACATGTTAAACACTTACTAAACAGTAGTTTATGTTGGTCTTAAGTTACAACGTTTGTAATATTTTTAACATATCGTTCATGCACAAGAAAAAAATATGGGTACTATAATAGATTTAAAAACGTTGCTACAATTATTGTTTACAAAATGCGTTGTTTCGGTATTATAAAAATCTATTAAATAATTTTTGATTTATAAAATGGATTATAATTTATTTGTCTCTCGTATTTTCAAATTTTATAGCTATTTAAAATTTAATTTTCTATGGTATTTATAGCAAAAGCCGACAATTTTGTTATTACGGTTCATTATCGCAGCGAGAATCGTAGTTCCAATAAAACGAAAACGTATCCTTTAAGGTTCTGTATTCAAGAGCTTAACGAGGACTATTCCCAAGTAGTCGTTTTCTGGGTTAAAGCTATGACTAGTATTTCGATTGCGAGTTTATGAGACATGCTGTAAACAACAAAGTTTAATTAAGATTATTAGAAAATTATTTGTAAAGTTTATTTCTAACGTGCGGTCATTAATTTGCAGAATTATTGATTTGCACTTTCTTAATATTTGCTTGTCTTTAAAATACAAAAAAAATAAATTTTGTTTAATGCACAAATAAAATAGGAAAAACAACAAACATGTACAAATTATAAATTAAATACATTAACTTGTAAGATTTAGAGTGGTAATGACAATTATCAACATTAACTTTTTGTGGATAATTTTGATTAACAATGTTGTTTTTGTAACAAATTAAATTAATAAGAACTTTTATTTGGTCTTAATAAATTAAAATGCAACAAATTATTTTAATAGTTTTTTTTATCTTTTGTAGAATTCTTGTTAAAAACATTTGCGGTCGATAATTTTCTATATCGCTAAACTTCTTATATGAAAAAATAATACTTTTTCGTATTATCTAAAACATTATTTAAATTATTTTAGAGATTACATAAATAAATCATTTTTGAATTACTGAAAACTGTGCTTGAACGCTTTCTTCAATCGGCTTTTTGTTTCGTTTGTCAAGGTTGCTATATTGGACAGATAACGCTGTTTCTCCTTTTTTAGTTTTACACTCGTATTTATGGTTGTTAATACGATTTTAACTTTTTGTTTCGTTTGTCAAGGTTGCTACATTGGACAAACGAAACAAAAAGTTAAAAATCGTATTAACAACCATAAATACGACTGCAAAACTAAAAAAGGAGAAACAGCGTTATCTGTACATCACATCGACACAGGACATAAATTCGATTTTAACAACCCTAGTATTTTAGACGTGGAAAATAATTACAAGAAAAAAATTGTTTCTGAAATGATCTTTATCAACGTACACAAAAATAATATTAATTTTAATATGGACACTAATAATTTAAGTAGTATTTATAATAATTTAATTTCTAAAATTACGAAAAATAGAATGACTAATTTTGCATAATTTTTATCCTATTTTTGATAACAGGTTACCTTGAAATAAATGTTTGATTATACATATCATAGTGTTTGTCCCCATGTTTAATTGTATTGTCATTTATTATTTATACTTATTTATTGTTTTTAATCATTGATTATTAATAATCACATTTTTGTCAACTAAGTTTAGAACGTGTTTCTTGTTTTGCCAAACTTCGGAGAATTGCTCAAATGTTCTACGTAAGTTTTTTGCGTTTACTCTTTTTTCTGTTTACATCTGTAATTTAGTTCCTACTAACTTATTAGATTAGATAGTTGTTGTAATTACTTTAATGAATTGCAATGGCCTGATGAAGTACACATTTAGTGCACGAAACGTCGCCTCAAAGAAAAACTGAGTAGTTTTTTTATGCCCCTCCTTGAAATAAGATTCCAATAGTGTTGCTTAAAGTTGTTGACTTCGTTTACATCAACACGGTCCAAACTTGGAAGACGTTTTAATCTTAGCAAACAAAAAAGTTTTTTTGAAAGTAAGCATTCTTATATTTTTATAAATATCTAAATATTTCTATTCAAAAATTTTATAAGCTCGTAACGCTATCGTCGTTTGAGAATGAGACAGACTTCACTAAGCCAGAGAGCTCCGTAACCAGTGATACAATCCAAAGGTATAATTGAAGGAAAATTGATTTGGGCGCCAAGCACACAACGTATACCAGGTATACAGTTAATGAAAAATAAAAAAAAATATTTTAAGTCATATTTTTACTGGAGAGTGTTAGTAGTCTTAACAATTAAACTGCAAAAGTTTAAATCAAACTTGAAATTTAATAATAAGCAGAAATAAAATAAATTACAAAAGAGAAGATAAAATAATGCAGGCCTGAATTAAAACTTAAAAAAATTGATGGTAACAACCGGCCAGTCAATGGCGTTTGCTACCCTTGAAATTGGAAAAGAAATGGCGACGAGGTATAGCTTGTCTTCTGAAAAAAAAACAAGTAATCGGTTCTCAAGATTAATAAAAAAACTGGTGTGGCCACCACACGAATTTCCTATAAGGAATGATGAAGAAATGTATTTTTATAAGGTTATGTTGTCATAAAACCACTTTGAAGTGATATGTTTGTATTAATAACGATTAGTAAATCGCCAATTAACCAGACCTTTGTGCAACCGGCTATTTATTTTTTCTAAAAAAAAATCGTCGCAAGCAGGATTCGAACCTAGATTATATAATGGAAATCACTTTAAATTATAAATGAAATATCTAATAAACTGTTAATGTTAGAAAAAAATTTATTTGAATAAATTGTTAGGAAGAATTGTCTTTATAAGAAACTGTAAAAATAATTCGAATAATTTACATTCGTACAAAATTATATTAAAAAAAATGTTCAAAATGGCGGATACACCTACTTTCGGTATCTTTATCAGATTTATCTTTTGATAAAGCCGAGAGAATATGAAAATCCAGCTCTATACCAAATTTTATCGTGGGTACATCGTTACACACAAACAGGCACAAACACAGACACCCAAAATGTTTTTGTCAAAAATATTTTTGTCTGACTTAGGAGACCCTGAAACGTAAACTTATGCAAAAAAAAATTTTTTTTTAATCGTCGCAAGCTGGATTCGAACCTAGATTATATAATGAAATTCACTTTAAATTGTAAATTAAATATCTAATAAACTGTTAAGAATAGAAAAAAAATGTATTTGAATAAATTGTTAGGAAGTATTGTCTCGATAAGAAACTATAAAAATAATTCGAATAATTTACATTCGTACAAAATTATATAAGAAAAACTGTTCAAAATAGCTGATCCCACTTAAGGTTTATTTATCAGACCCATTTTTTGATAGAACCGAGAGAATAAGAAAAGCCAGCTCCATACCAAATTTCAAGTTACTAGGACTTTTGGTTTGAGAGTTGTCGTGGGTACAACGTTACACACAGACACACACACACAGACACCCAAAATTTTTTTGTCAAAAATCCGTTTTTCTGATTCAGGAGACCTTGAAACGTAACATTCTTTAAAATTTTTTTTTTGAAAAAACATTGCGATTGCAATACTTTCCTTAAGGAAAGTAAAAAGAAATTGTTGCTACATACAAATATATGCAATAAATTAATAATTAATACAGTAATTATGTTGTCAAATGGCTTCAATGTGCATTCTGCTATGATGTAGGAAAAATAAAATTACTTCAAATAAAATTTTTTGAAACAGTTGTTACTTTTATTCAAACAAAGGCCAACTTCACATTTTTCGTTAGGATATTTACATTGCGTTTTTGTAATTACAGCTATAAACCAATGTCTAAATTGATCTTAACGTACATCTTAAGGTAGTACATACCGTGCCGGTCCTTTTTTCTTTTTCGCTTGTATTTCTTGCACAGTTACATTTAAAGGTTTACCTTTTTTTAACGTTCCTATTGCGGATGTGTTCATTTTTATTAGACACTGAGCAACTTTAGCTCTGTATTCAGCCTGCTCGAGAATCTTCGAAATTAGTATTCCATTTTGTTGATCTAGCCGTTTGAAGCCAACTATTACTAAATCTATTAAATGATATAAAAGTTTTATACACTTCCTACTTTTTACCTTGATTTTCAATCCATCAAACTATGTAAGAGATCTACACTTCCCATGTGTCGTTTATATTCTTGGGCTATATAAACGCAATTGAGATGAACGTTTTTTTTTGTTTTCGATCGAAACGCTTCACCATTGTTTGCAGATGGGTTCTTGCAAATGACGTTAAGAAAATTACATACTTATTATCTTTCCATAATAGTGACCATATATCAATTCCGTCTATTGTTACCACAAACTCTTTAAGGTATCTCGTTCTTCATTCTTCATTCTTCATTAATGCTTCTGTTGGAATTAGGTAATCTATTCCGCCTAACTGTACCCAATATATAAATGCATTCTTTAGTTAAATAAACCATGAATGGTACTAAGCTATAATAATTATTTTGGTATAGTCAAAAATTTTTATTTCTTGATATGATACGAGACAACCATAGAAACATTTGAAGTAGCGCACATGTCTAGCACTGAGATAGAACAACTTTCATTATTTTCCTGCCTACTGTAGATTTCAAAATTACGCAAGTTGTATCTGATTAACGGGATGTTATTTTGTAAGTAAAGTTAGAGCATTTTATTATGCTAGGCCAGTAATTCTAAAAAATAAACGTTAGTATTTGTTTTAATTATTTTATTAGCTATTTACTTTGTAGATGATGGAAAATTAAAGAAAACAATGCGTTAAAACATTTATCTACCATTTACCGCATAGTTACAATGAATGGCCAATTCCCATTGGTTTAGAGAGTCAGGACAGGTCTGAAATCTGTAATTGCAAATATCTCAAAACTGAGCCACTTCAGAATAAATCTTTAAAGGAAAATTTTTTATTTAACAGTACAAGGAAACTATTCTTTGAATTTGTAGTGGTATTTCAGATACATCTTATAGACAAAATCGAGATAATCTCGACAGTACAAAATTTTAAAGACCCACTTATGCGGTTTCATTGGCATATACTGTTTCATGTAATGTGTAAGTTTAGTTGAGCACATCTACTCATCGGTAGATAAATGTTGCTGAAGCGGTATATTGTTGACTTTGCTTTTGAGGTGTTCTATAAGTGATCTAATGTTGAATACTTTATCGTGGTTTGTTTCGTTCCTGGCTATCAATTCATAATTGTCATTGAAATAAAGGAATTCCTTATTGAGCCGAATTCAAGTTGTTCACCCCAATACGATCTTGTATTTGGCATATGAACGAGGGACATATATAGAAGAACTTTATTAATAATAAATTGCAGTGGCTTATAGAAGTGCAAATTTAGTGCACGAAACATCGCCAGAAAGAAAAACTGAGTAGTGTTTTATGCCCCTTCTTGAACGAAGAATTCAAAATTGTTAACTAAATGTTTAAATGTATGCATTATACAAAATGCCACCTATAACTTAAAGATGGGTAATCTTTACTTTATGTAAAGTCCGTAGTATTTTTGTATAAAAAACTTTCATCAAATAATGGCTGGAAATGGTACACAACAACTCAAGCTAAAGATTTGAGCATCAGATATTTTTAATTGCCAAAACAAAAATCAACGACGCAGCACATGTAAACAATGCAAGTCTAGTGTTGTCGAATGTTTATGTTAAGTTGTATTGCATTATTAGAATGTTGTATAGATTTGCAGCATAGAAATAATTATGTTGTCAAACGATAACACAATGCATTTAAGAGTTAACTTATTGCTTTAACTTAAAGTTACAATTGGATAGTAGTCCTATTCATAATGTGTGTTTGATAAAAAACTGGCTAAATGAAAACTTTGAAAACTGTTGGATTGGACAAAACAGTCTTTTCTTTGAGTAGACACCGAGATTCCCGGACTTAATTGTTTTCTTTGGGGTTTACTTAAAGGAAAAGTATATAAGATCAGACCACAAAATTTTCAAGTAGTAGTAGTAGTAGTACGATCTAAAATAATAATCCGTACTTGTGTGGAAATTACACCCACAGCAAATACCAAATGTATTTTTAAACATACGCAAAAGGAATGACACTTGTGATGAAATTTTCTTTTTTTGGAATGGAATTTATTTGTTTTATATAAGCTTAAGGTCAATACTAAGTTGTTATAAACTATGAATTTTTGAAAATAAACTAGTACCTAATACGCATTATTAATTCTTCTACAAAATCATGTTTGATCAAATTTTCTACAGACCCATTCATTTGTTAAAATTTTGTTTCTGAAAACTGTCATAGTATGCTTTGGATTTTATTTTATATCAACTAGGCCATTTTTGCTAAAAATGTATAATTTATCAAGTTCTATAATTTAAAAAAAATTCAGTCTAAATCGCACAATTAATAAACTTTTTACAAACTGACTGCAAAACAAATGGATCACATTGTATAAAATGAGTGACCTTATAAATCCAAATTTATTTAACAACGGAATTACCAATTCCAAAAAATTTTTCTGTTGGAGTGCTACCAAAAGGAGTCTTGCTTCAATACTGCACAGAACGACTATTTCATTGTAACTCTAGGTTGAATCTTAAAACAAACGATGGTTTGTCCAAAAAAATGAATAAGTCAACAAATCAATTAATTAAAGGAATATAGCAAATAATACTTAAAAAAAAGCTTTAACTTACGTGTTGACGCAGCCACGAGTAACCAATCTATCCTTTTCTTCTTTCCGACTCCCAAAATCAAACAATTTAAACAATATATTATATTGTTATTAAAACAGAATTTTGAGTTAAACTAAAACCAATCAATAAAGAAACGTTACAGATTATAACGTATTAAACTGACAATCTAACTAAAAATTTAACAACCAATCGAAACTCTCTATTTTTTGAATTTGAGCCAATTAGGATCTGATTACACTGGCAATCTTTCCATACTAAGGAGCAGATGATTACAGCGATAATACAGGTGAGTATAAAGGTAAAAAATTCAACAATAAACTTTATTAACAATAATTATTATTTATAACACAATTATTATAAACAATTTTTGTTCTTTCTTCGTTTTGAATGCAAGCGTTATTCACCATCGGTTGTACTTTTTCCTCTTTTCTCATTTTACTTATTATTTGTGCGTAGTGCTGAGTGTCCAGTTGCAAGTAAGGGCAAATTGAGCTTGTTGAACTATGACCCGTAATTTTTATTAACTGTGGTTCCTCCACGACACATTTTGCAAGCTGGGTTAATACACTTGAACGGGTAGAATGATTAGTTATCTTAAATCTCTTTACATCCAGTCCAGCCTTTTCTGCACTGTTTTTAGTCCATTTACCAATTTCATTAATTCCTACAGGAATATTCTTGTACCAAATACCAGATTGGCAGTCAGAAATAAACGATCTGTGGTGTCATTACGGCCGCTCTTTTGTAGCATCTTTTTCAACAATTTATAAATTTAATAAACATTAAACGAAATAAATATTTGACATATTTTTATAAGAAATACCAACCTCACGGGACAATGATTAAGATTCTTCTCATTAGAAACCAGCTATTTACTGTCACTAAGACGATGTGATCCGCCTTGGAAAGTTTTGGAAAAAATGGTGTTGTACTCATAACGCCCAGTCAATTTTTCAGTGTATTTTTTTCTTCTTGAAAGTATTTGATCAAACATTTAGCGGTTTCTCCTCTTCTCTAAGCAAGCTCTCTTGCTGCAATTTGATAGATTTTTTCTGGAGCCCTAAAGGAGTATCTTCGTTCCAGACGTCAATCATTGTTTTGTAGTTGTCATCTAATATAGATACTGAATTCACTTTTCTCTTTTCTGCAATCGTTTGCAACTGCTTTCGCCTTCCGTCTCTGGCTGCACTTTTAAACTCAATATCTGAGAATGGATTCATCTTCACATTAAACGAGTTAAAATATAATTCCTGCACCATTTTGGCAGTAGTATTCCACAATGTTTTTAAAGTGAAGTCTTTGTAAGCTTCTCCATTGCATTTTTTTATGTTGAATGCGTAATCTTCTAATATACTGCTTATATTTGAAATAGGTGATACTTCCGTCAGGGAAAATTTTTTCGTGTCGCAAAACTTTTTAAACTGCTTTGTATTCTGTAGAATAGTCATCACTACTTCTGGCCGTATTTCTTTTAAAATTGTTTTTTATTATACCACAATGAAAACATATGTATTCCGTACAGTTTTCGGTCTTATTCGGGTCTTATAATAACATTTTTAAAGAAGTCAAATTTTCGCGCCATGGCGATCTGCATTTTTACACAAAATTTTTGACATCTGTCAAAATCTTTATTTGTTTTCAAAGTTGAACCACATTCTTTATTGTAAAATTTTTGTAGTAAATTCTATTTCAAGTTTACTGGATAGAGTGAGATGTAAGTTATAAGTATTCCTTGTAAACAGCCACTTATGGCACATTGCTTTTTAGGAATGTATATAATAGAAGAAGAACTAACCGAACAGCTTTTATTTTTAACAATAAATTAATTAAATGTAACATTACTGTACAATTTGAATTGTTACTGATATCTACAGTTATAGTCGAACTCTACGATTTGTTTTTGTCCGACGTGTCGACATGCTCCATAAATACCAAATATCGAAACTACCTGTACGAAAATGGTTAGTATTACAATCAGAAGGAACATTTTTTACATATAAGTCAAACACAAACCTTTGTCAATAACTATTTAGTTACTTATTCGCTGTTAATACTTTGGCTTTTTTAGGTACGTAACCAACACGTTGACGTTTGAGAAATGCGATTGTTTGTGGAAATCTGTACGAATAAATGCATCAGTGTATAAGTAAAAAATAGAAGTATTATGCAAGTATACTCTGTGAATTGTACTTATTTGCTAATGTCTACAATTTCTTTAATAGATAAACAACTTTTTATCATAGAGAATCGATTCTACAGAGTAGATGGTTTCAAAAGTTTAGCTTTCTCCCACAAATAAACAAAAAAAACATCATCACTCACAGATTTTACATTTTTTTGTTTGTGCCATTCATAGAACAAGCGATATTCTTTTTCATATCTGTCTCGAGATTTTTTAGGAAGTAATTCTGCTCGTACTTCTGCTGCTTGCTGAGTATTATTTTCTGGTATTTCAAAATTATGTTCTACAGAATCTATCTTTTCAAATATTGGCCCACGTCAAAACAATTATGCATGAAATTTTCAATGCATTCTAGATATGCATTGTTTTAATGAAGGGTGATTCAGACATATGTATTTTAATTTTTATATATTTTATTCTAGTTTTATAGACAGGTATAATGAAAAATATCGTTCATTACACGGCAGAAAGGGCTTTTCCCGTTCTCACATGCGTTCCCGTGCTCGGCTTCGCCTCACACGAGAAACTCGCAAGCTCGCACGGGAAAAGCCTTCTTTCAAGCCTAGTAATGAAATATACTATTACCGAACCGCAATTCTGCCATTTCGCCAAAACTGGTAAAATTTTGTTACTATTTACACAGCTTTGGTTACGTTACCGTGGTGACATTTCATGAATTACAGCATTTCAAAAAAAAACTCAAATTTTCCGTCATTTTCTTTGGATTATCTTGACGAATACAACTCGTGGTAGAAATCTTTTGGTAATTGTTGTAAGTCAGTACCACTCATAGTTGTTTTCTTTAGAAAATCGCCACGAGTGCTTTAGCATTTTCATCACAACTATTCGTAATCTGACTGACAAAAATTATTACCGGCAAGATTCCTACCACTTGTTGTATTATATACGACAAATTAATATGTTTCTGCTGTTACGAATTAACAGAAATTACGTATTTTCTTTTTACGTTCATAACGATTAAATCAGTCTTTAAATACAAACTAAACAACATACAAACCATAATTTTAAATTTAAATTTTACTTGTTCTGATTGACACTAAGTTAAATTAAACACAAAAACAATTATTAGTTTAACATCGTGTGCACTGACATTAAAACCGTTGATTTCAAAAAAATAAAGTAATGAAACCTAAAATCAAGGTTTGTTTAATTTTAATTATTGAGTTTAGCTATAATTACAAATATTATACTCAATTTTAAATATTGATTGTCTGATTTAAAAATGACAAAATGTTTTAAAATTAAATCATAATTGTTTTATAGTTCAAAAACTAAAACGCATTTTGTTTGTTTGATGAAACTTTGGAATAAATCTAAAATTGCAATAAACGCTTTTGTAAGTACTTTTACATTTTGCAAGGTAAATGCTGTCAAACAATGCAATGCCTTACAGTTTAAAATTATTTTGGTTTATTCATCTGTCGATTACGTTTAGTTGGATGACAGTTGAATAAATTGCGGTAAATGCGTATGTACTTTATAACAATAAATTTTAAAGGTATTGAACTATATTCTATGTTTTATGACCAAAAGCATTATTGAAACTGCAACGCTGTGACGTCAAACAAACATCGTATCGACATATTCCGTACGTGGCGTCTGTATTTAGAGCGCCGATTCCGTGGATGCCTGTTGGCAAGCATGCTTTTATTCCTGCATAATTTATTGTAGATTCTCAATTCTTCTTATGTTCTTCTTTGAACAGCTATCATATCCGACAATCGAAGTGTGCCTTTTGATGTATTAGAATTGCATAAATGTGTAATTATCGTTTAACTGGCTAATTACAACCAAATGCTTACACTGTTCAGACTTTTAATTAAAATATAAAAATTTAATTAAGAACGCCATGAATAAACTAATACCGATAACTGATACATAATTTGTTAATTATTCTAATAAATGCATTATTAGTAATGAACATGATAAGCAAATAAACACGCAATTTGTAATAAAAGTATTGTTACGTTTATTCCCTTTTACATCATTTGCTGTTTTTTCGGTTTTTTGTTTACTAAATTATTGGTTTGATTATCTTTAATTGCAAAACGTTTTTGTTTGTATGTAACTGACATTACATGATTGATTTTGCCGTTTATTCTATTTTGAGATATTTCGAATAGCATAAAAATAATATATTTCTAATTTTTCGCTATTATTTATGCTTTAATTTATTTTAAATATTTTACGTTGATGTCATTATAATTTTAGTGATTTATCCGTTTTAAAATTAAAAATTGATATTACGAGAGTAGTTTCAAACAAATAAGAAATCGTATTATCTAAGTATTAAAGTTACAGAACTGTTAGTCTATTTTCCAAAAAAGACACATTAAAGTTTAAAGTTGTCAACTATGCGAGATTTTTTAGCGTTTTAATACTAGTTTTAATGCGTTCAATGTTTTACAAAAAAAAATAAAGTAAAAGTGTTCGTATAAAAACACATCGTTATACGTTTATTATCAAATTAATTTTTTTTAGAATGACATTAATTTATTAACACATCATTTTCTTATGCACAATGTTTTTGGCCTTTTTGATATTTTAAATATGTTTTTAAAGTACAATATAAATTTTATTTAAAATATTACGGTTCACAAAACTAACTTATATAAATGTTAAACCTATTAAAGCGTTCCCGAAGTATTTGGAAACTTTGGGACGCTGATCGAAAAACGTGGAAGATTGTGAATGTGGATAACGAAAGAATATAAAAAGTATTCGTAGGGAGCTGGAGTCAGTTTTCGAATCGAGTTAGAAGTAAGAAGACTTTGTCGGTTTAAATAAATTAAGTGTAAAATGCGCGTGTTAGTGAAAAAATAAATATAACGTCGTGAACGTGTTGTAAACATAAACAAATACCAGTTTTAGATAAATAAAAAGTGCGGACAATAGTGATGGTAATATATACAAATTAATGTAAGTTGTTTTTCTTAAATATCGCTGCATTTTATTAGTGTTAGTTAAAAGTAATTAAATTAAATTGTGTAAATAAACACTGGTGATACAGGTGTGCGGTAATTGTAACTCATTAATAAAACTTTGATATCGTGTAAACAAACAACTATTTAGTTTGCGGTTTGCGTGTGTTTGTTTATAGAGATTAATTATAGTTGTTCTAGTTTGTTAAAATAGTCTATTTCAATGAAAAACATAGACGTTATTAAAATTTTGTGTTATTACACTTTTTATTAGTGATAACGCGTTTAGAATCAGTGAAAATGGATGCAAAAATGTTTTAATTTTTTTAATCAATAAATAATGGTCAAGAATTGATAAATAAAAATATGGAAAAAAAATCTAAAAAAATAGAGGAAAGATTGTCCGAAAATTCTCAATGAAAAAAAATATTAGAAAAATTGTTGGAAAATTTTAGACGTTTAAAAGAAAAAATACAAACGAGCATTAAACCCAAATAAAAACCACTGAGGAGCAAATACAAGTATAGAACACCAAATTAAATGTGTTCAAAAGCAAACCCAAGCAGACATGTTAAATTTAAAAGAACAAAATGCAAATCTATGAATCACAAAATAGAAGCAGTAAGAAACAGAATGAAACTGCTTGAAGAAAAAATGAACCAAATAAATTGCCATAGTAAAGAAACGTCACTAGCAAATATTTAATAATGGATCATTGGAAAAAAATTACTAGCAAGTTTAAACTTGTACCTTCAAATTTTGATGGTAAAGTCTTATGGTCAACCTACCACAAACAATTCGAATCCGCAGTTACAGCTAATAATTTGAGCAATAAGCAGAAAGCAACGTCTTTAATAGTGGCTTTGCGTAGAAAAACGCTCATAATTTTGTAGACTATTTCTGACGACTTTCAAGGAAATTACGAATTACGAACAAAACAAATTTCACGTCTCACAGAGTGAGATATTGGAATGCTCATTTTCAACAAATGTACCAAGCCCAAATAAAAATCTGAATTCAGAAAGCTGTGGAAAGTTTTCAGGAGTTTAAGGTTGACATCGCCAGATTGACGAAGCTGGCGTATCCTACAGCACCAGATACCTTCTTAAAGTAGTTGGCTATTCAATTCTTTGTGAACGGCTTCCGAGACAGCAAAACGCAACAGACAGTAGAGTTAACTCGACGCTTTAACCCATGCCTTGGAGTTGGACACAGCAAAACAGAATTAGCAGAACTACCCGCACAAACACAGTAAAACATCAATGATTCCGCAAACAAGTAGATTGGGAAAGAGAAGTGACGTGGACCACGTAAGACGACGCTGTACTATGCACAAAGAAGACCAGAAAAACGTCCATAAAACTAGAGCAGGTTGACCGTATAAAGCAAATGTCGATCTCAACGAGCCATGGTCCAGAAATTACCATTCAAATGGCATACCAGTTTTAGATAAACAAAAAGTGCAAACAGCAACTATAATAATGAAACGTTCGAGAAATTATTTGCAAAGGCAAGAGCCTTCTGAAAGCTGTTATCCATCTTCTAGAAGATATACCGAAAAATAGGGAACACTCCAGAAGAATTTTCTTATGTGTATATATACCGACGGAACAATTCGTAGGTCAGTTATTGCCGTAACGCGAATGCAGCAGTATTAAGAAGATTATTCATGTGAAGATAAATAAGTGATTAGCACGTGCGAAGTTTTAAATAAATAACAGTGTACACCGAATCGAGTGAACGTGACTTATAGTGTAAACAAACAAATTAGTGGCTTTATCTTATCGTCGCGTAAGTGATAGCATATTACTGTTTTATATAAATTACTGTAAGTTTTTATCCTTAGATATTTAAATTTAATTAGTTCGGTTAGTTTAAACGTGTATATACTTTTTGTCGTTTAAATAAATTAGTTTTTAAGAAATAGTTTCGCAACAGTAATATATAAATCAATGCCTGTTTTTAAATATCGTTGGATTTTATTAGTGTTAGTTAAAAATAATTAAATTAAATTGTGTAAATATTGAATTAGTTTTAATAATTCGTAACACTATTGAAACGTTCGAGAAATTATTTGCAAATGCAAGAGCCTTCTAGAAGCTGTTATCTATCTTCTAGAAAATGTACCGAAAAATAAGGAACACACTAGAAGGATTTCCTTATGTTTATATATACCGACGGAACAATTCGTAGGTCAGTTATTGCTGGAATGCGAATACATCAGTGTTAAGAAGATTATTAAAGTGGAAATAAATCGTTAGCACGCGTGTGTCTAGATAAATTGATCGAGAATAATCGTGTACGTGATTTTTAGTGTAAACAATTGTGAAGCTACCCGCGGACGTTATCTTATCTTCTTGTAAGTGATATAAATTAGTGTAAGTGTTTTCATTAAATGTTATTACATTTAATTAGTTCGGTTAATTTAAAAGTGTACATATTTCTAAAATAAGTAAACGTATTTTTAGTCGTTTTAAATAAATTAGTTTTAATAAGTAAAATACGCAACACTATTTTACATATGTCAAATACGTAACGACTTGTCAGATTTGGTGATGTAACTAAGGATTTCAGAAATAATCACTTTTTACATAGTATTTTGTTCAACCTACACTAACAATACCAATCACATCATCTTAAACCAATGACCTCAGAGTATGTAAGCCTCTACGCTGGCCACTAGACTACTGCGCACTTGAGTAACAATAGAAGCAATATTTACTTATTGTATAGTTTAAAGATTTTTCATTTTATTATTATATTGTTTGTATAATTTTATATTATTCCAAAAAAATCTTTAAATCAGTATTCTGAACGTTTAAAGTTTTTTGTAAGCGTTACATAACACAGTTATGTAGCTACAAGTTCATATAAAAACACCACATTATCTAAGAGTTGTTACATTGGTATAATATAATTGATATTACGTAGCAACGTTTTTGAAATGGTGTGTAGCTGGAAAAAATACGAATACACCATACGTATTCCTTGCTGATGAAGCGTTTCCCTGTGGTTTTATAGTTTATCAATTAAAGAAAAAAATTATAACTACAGAATGAGTTGTGCTAGAAAAATGTTTAAAAATGCACTTAGTATATTGTACTGTATAGTTACAAGAGGCGTCAATGCAATTGTGAGAACTACATTAGAGTGTATCTCCTACTGCTGATGAGCGCCAAAAGGGCGAAACTGCCGTCCAGTAGTTCACTCTGGTGGCGTTTGTACAATTTCATTGATATTGCTTACCCCCAATGTCCTTTTACGTAGTGGTTTTATCCCGACGAATTATTCTTTAACACGTTAGACACATAGTAAAATTATACTGAGATGGCTCTGCCATCAAACACTTTTGAGTTTCAAATAAACTGTGCAGTCATCTAAAGTTTACTAAAAAATAGTAATTAGTTAAGTATGATTTTAATACACCCCACAAAAAAATCACATGGAGTCAAGTCAGGGAATAGTACTGGCCAGTTTGTAAAATCATCATTACCTCTTTCAATCATATCTCGGCGAAGTAATAAGATCTTTTAATAAATTTGGCATCGTTTGTTGCAAACATTTTAAGTAAAAGTTTGTATTTAATCAGTTTGATGTCAGAACAAGGCCAAAAATACAATTTTTAATCACACAAACCCAAATATAGACTGACCTCTTATTAGAATCACATTGTTTTTGATAACAATAACCGAATGATAACAATATCCAATATTAAATATAAATATATGTTATAATTTGATTAACAGGTTATTCTTTTAGATTAAATTGTAACATCCATATACAAGTAAAAAATACTGAAACGTTCGAGAAGTTATTCTCAACTTTGAGAGCCTTTGCGAAGTTTTCTAGAACCGAAACATTCGAGAAGGATTTCCAAAATGTATAAATGCGACACGAACAAATCAAAAGTTAGTTATTTCCCGTAATTCGAAGATCACAGTGTTAAGAAGATTACTCGAGTTTAAATAAATAAGTGATTAACGCGTGCGCAATAAATCTACGGCGTATAACCTTGTACGTGACTTTAATGTAAACAAGCGTCAGTGTTTAAATAAATAGAAGTTATCCGCGGACTTTATCTTTGTGTAAGTGATATAAATTATAGTGTAAGTGTTTTTATTAAATATCCTTAGATTTAATTAGTTGGGTTAGTTATAAACGTTTATATATTTTTAGTAGAAATAAATTAGTTAACTTATCATAAACTTTACATTTGTGTCAGGTGTGGGGTATCGAATCAATAAACAATTGTTTACCTCGCGATTTTAGTGTAAATAGCATTAAGTAATTTAATATCGGTCCCGTAATAAAAACATTCATTGCGTAAATAAGTGTTTAGTTCGCGATACGCTTGTTTATTTATAAAGTGTAATCATAGCAAGTTCAGTTCGTTAAAGTAGTGTATTTTCACTTTTTATTCGTGTTATATTTATACTTATATCTTTCGGTATACGTTCTGAGAAACCTCGCAAATGCTCTCAAAGTTGAGAATAACTTCTCGAACGTTTCAATAATAAAGTAAAAACACGCTTTGGTAGCAAACCGAACTAAAAATTAAAAAATAATTTTTACTTATACAGAGCTTATGATACAGCAATAAAAAGTCTAATAATCAATCATTATTAAAAATCTCAAAATAAAATTATAGCAACTCATAAGTAATTAACGAAATAATTCAATTCAGAGTAAAAAAAACTTGTAATAAGCAAATAGTTTTAAAAAGAAGAAGTATAAAAACAAACACAAGCAAGACCAAAATTATGAATTGTGAAGATATTGGTACGAACAAGAATGCAATGAGAAAGAATTCGAATGACTCAATAACTACAAATATTTAAGAACGATAATAAATAAAACAGGCACGATAAAACGGGAGATTTTGAATAGATGAGATCAAGCATGCAAAGTATATTATGCGGTTAACAAATCAATAATGGCGAAAAAAGTGAGCATGCATACAAACCTTAAGGTATACAAAAGCATACATACACCAGTACTAACGTATGAAGCAAAAACTAGACAATACAAGATAAAACCAGTAGCAAAATCACAGTGATCGAATTAAAATATCTAAGAAAACATATTAGTAGAACAAAAAAAGATCTTATGCAAAATATAATAAAGAGAAGAAGTAAGTCAACAACTTTAATACAAGAAGTAAAGATAAGACAACCATAGTGGTATAGGCACAGAGTAAGGATGCCAAGAAATAGAGATCGCAGAAGAATACTAGAAGCAAAATTAGAAAGAGCAAAAAACAGAGGAAAGCCTCGAAAAACGTGGGAACACATCTTAGAAAAAAAGAACAAAAGGAAAACACTTTAGGCGCCTCAGCAGCTTCCGAAAGTAGTTAGAGAACTCAAAGTTTTAAAGAAAAAAATATTAGTTGTAAAAATTCAATTAATAACTCATTTTTTGATAGACGTCTTCAGATTATATTGACAAATCAGATATTAATGTTGATGGAAACTTATGAAGCGTTTTATAGCAGAATTATGAAAGCAGAAATTCAATTCGAATGAAGCAGTAACATAGCGTCAAAACTGTTTCAATTGCCATAATTTGTAAAATAACAATTAAATATATAATTTTTATTATCATTTAGGCTAAAAAAAACAAATCATATAGTTTTCCTACTCTAGTCTTTGGAAATGCATCAACATCTTTGAGATTTACCATTTAAATTGCTGTTTTAAAATTGGTGTTTTCATAAGTTGCAACTTGCCTATAAAAAGTAATAAAATCAATTGATGCCATAATACCATATAAAATACCTAACCTATAAAGTTGTCAAATATTTTAAAATTTTAGAGAATACTATATAATAATAATAACAATGATAATAATATAAGGGCTTAATATTTAAGAAAAAAAAGTTTGACAATACCTGTCTGCTTATCAGGAATAACCTATAAATTATTAAAAATGCTTATTATAATATTTATTCTATACATGTTATTCCGATTATCATTCATTCGTAGATGATCGTGAGCATTCTTTATTTCTTGCTTCTTAGGCATCTTAACGGAATCAAGGCGTAATGCTCATGTTTTCATTTTAGACCTTCTTTTTATTCAATAATAAAATTTAAATTTGTTTTATCTCTTCTATATGCTTGATCAAAAATATAATTATCATGAAAGTTGTTTCTTTAACTTACAACAAAATATTAAAAATTAATCGTGCTTTCATCAAATTTTACATTATATCTTAATTTTCTTATTCTATTACTAACTCATAATCTTTGTTGAGAGAATTAGTCAGTTCTGCTTTGTATAAAAATTAAATTCTTTTATTTTTAATTTAATTTTATATTAAATTATGTTTTAAATTTTGTTTGTCAACGTTCTTTTGATAGATTATCACAATATAATTAAAATAAAAACTTTTTTATAAACTTGATTGTTCAAATTGTATTTGCGATTTTACTTTTTGTAATTACAATTTTTGTTTACAGAAACTCTACGTCTTTTAAGTTTTAATGCACAAACTTCTTATTAACTTATTCTTAACGGTTGCAATTCTCAATAAACCGCAATATTGCCAACTTTTGTTTTTATACAATTTTTTTAGAGAATATATTACTATGTATTTTTCATAATTATTAATTTAAAATTTATTTTGACTACTCTCAGGTTTCTCCTTTTATGGAATCTGTGGGTAGACTCAATAATAATACAAAAAATATGACACAACTTATATTTACTTTAATAACAATAAAAATTTTAACTCAATCAAACAAACAAACAAATAAAAACAGTAATGTAAACAAATTACATTAATGTAAAAACTTAGAAACTAATGTACAACAATTTACTTTTAACAATACAACTATTAAATTCACGCAACTTGGCGTTAATGTAATCTTACACAAATTAACTAAATTTTTCTATTTGAAATTTTTGTTATTTACATTTTAAACATTCTAAGCTACTACTCTGTGGAGAATACGAAATACCTTGATTCTTAAAGTCATACTATTTCGCCCCACGTTCCCAATTACAACGGGCTTCTAACAATAACTAAATATTATTTATTTTTAAATCGCAATATTGGAACAGTCATCCTTGTCTTTTCTATAACTACATCCCACATATTTTTTTGTAACTTTTATAGTCAGTTACATTTTTCTCTCGAACCACACACGCATTTTGTCTTTTTACGTTGCATGTTTTTTTTAAATTCATAATAATTTTCGTTACAACTTTTTTTATATTTTGTCATTTTTTTATTTTTCTCGTCTCTAATCAATAATCCTTTTTTTTACCGCCGCTATTTTACAAAAACCTATAAAGCAAAACTACAAAGTGTGACTGGAAGCAGATTTCACAGGATACATTTTCGCATTTCAATTTATACCAGAAAAGTAAAAAAAATTCCAGAAAGGTGTTTAAGTCGACGTTTAGTTTTAAACCTTATCATACATTTTGTTAAAACATATAAAGCTTTCTTCGATAATTTTTGCAATTCCATAGAACTTCAAAAATAAATCTTATCGGACGGAATTTATGCGTGTGGGACGGTTCGAAAAAACAAAATCTATACATTTAGGCATTTAGTATTAATAAAGAATGTTATCAGAAGAAATTTAGACTAGACAGAACTAACCTACCTAAAATCTTACGTCTTTTTTTTAGGGAACTACCACCATTCCACCGAAACAGAAATAGTAAAAAGAAATTCATAAAGATTGTTACCAACCTTTTCTATAGTGGGTCCCATTAGTTGAAAAAACTATAATAAACACAAAATAGGCGCTACTTTTGGTACGCATAAAATTCTCTGCTCGGAAACATCAAGAGTATGTCTGAACGCACTAACAAAGTTAATAAGATAGAGCTAAAAAAACAATCAACGAGAAACGTAACAATCGTATGTAAATATATTCAACAATAACATATGCTATATTTATTTTTTGTTTTAACAGAATAATAATTTAAAGAATTTAATAATAAGTAAAACAGAACATTACCGCTTAACAATCACTGTAACTTTAATCGTAATATAGACTACTTCGTTTACATGCAGTTGCGAACAAATATAATTAATAACAATGATTAAAATGAGAGCAAAAATAAAAGTTATCCCACCAAAGTTCCTTACAACAAACAGCAAATTTTAACTACTTTCAAATAATTTACGAGATTTGCGTATTATGTAAGCTTACATGTACGGCGTGGTTTGCCAAACCTGGCCTTGACTACGTTTAAACAATAAAATAAACTTGATTTGTATAATGTCAGTGTACTCAAAACAACTTCAAAACATAAAAATAAAGTTGCTTTATGTAACTACCACAAAAAGTAAAATGCTTTAGTATGATTTTTATAAATTTTTGATAAAATTTACCAAATTAAAAAAATTTTAAAGCTTAATAATTAATTAAAACATAAAATATAATTACAAAATTTAAAAATACAAAAATTTTCAGAAAAATTATAGTGAGGTACAAGTCACTTATCGCCTTCGGCGAATACTAGGAGATGAGGCAATATCCACAGATGTAAAACGTTTGACTCGGATAACACAGCTACCGGAGGTTATTGGATATACGACAATGGGGAAATTACTTTTTTCACAGTTTACGTATGCTGAAAAAGTTTTCTTAACCCTAGCAAACTTACTGAGAACGTCAATTCAATTAAAGATCGCTTAAATAATGCAAGTATAAAAAAAGTCTTCATTAATCGAATTTAGCGAACAAGTGTAATATCAAAATTGTCGACTCACAGTGACTTACAATATGCAAGAGAAAATATTTTACATCTAGTAGGGTCCGCAACCAGTAGCATTTTAAAGGAACTACTTGTCTCAAAATAGTGCACGATTACAATACGCATCTGGGATATGTAGATAAATTCAGCATGCTAAAGTCCCGATTTAAAGTCTATCAAAAATCCCAAAACCTGGTATGTCATGTCAATGAAGTAAAAGAAAATTCAGTGCCACCACTTATGCGATTTTTGATAGACTTTAAATCGGGACTTTATCATGCTGAATTTATCTACATATTATCTTACCTCACCAAAAAAATTAATAATGTATTACTGTTGATGGCAATGACGAGTTTAAATAAATTTGAAAGAATTGAAACACTTATAATGCTGGGTTACGGAGATAGACACAGAAGTTTGCAAAACGTTTGTAATTTATTTAAGAATACGCATCCCAATAGAAATCCAATTTCTAAATCTGTTGTTGCTAAAACATTGAAACGCTTTCAACAAATTGGTAGCGTTCAAGATTTGTCAAGCAGTGGTAGACCTAGAAATGCGACAACTAATGATAAAAAGCTACAGGCGTTATTAGCTGTATGTGAAGATCCTCATTTATCAACCAATCGGTTCGCGGCCAATTTCAATATTTCACAGTCGTCGATCGTTTCAATTATGAAAACTGAAAATTAGAAGCCTTATAAGGTAAACCTTGTACACGAGTTGACGGAAGATGATTTTGATAGAAGACTACAATTTTGTGGAAAAATGTTAAATAACAAAAAAATAAAAATTAATAACAAAAATTTTGTTAACAATATTTTTTTCTCTGACGAAGCTGCGTTTTGCTTTAACGGTAAAGTAAACAGACATAACTTCAGATACTGGTTATCGAAAAATCCTCATTGGATATATACGCAGTATCTCCAAAAGATTAACGTTTGGGTTGACATTCTTGGGGGTCATCTTATTGGTCCCTTTTAGCTTTGACTTTATATTTACAATTATTACCAAATCAAATTATACCTGCTTGTGCTCTATCTACATGACCCAATAACAGCATCTGGTTCCATCAAGATGGCGCTCCACCGCATTATGGTTCAAACGTTTGTCAATATCTGGATAACGTTTTTCCAAACAGATGAATTGAGAGACGAGAAAAAACTGAGTGGCCAGCCCGTTCGCCAAGTTTAAGCCCTTTAGATTTTTTTGTTTGTTGATACATAAAAAACAAAGTCTACAAAGATATATATAAAAAATTAATAATGTATTACTGTTGATGGCAATGACGAGTTTAAATAAATTTGAAAGAATTGAAACACTTATAATGCTGGGTTACGGAGATAGACACAGAAGTTTGCAAAACGTTTGTGATTTATTTAAGAATACGCATCCCAATAGAAATCCAATTTCTAAAGCTGTTGTTGCTAAAACATTGAAACGCTTTCAACAAATTGGTAGCGTTCAAGATTTGTCAAGCAGTGGCAGACCTAGAAATGCGACAACTAATGATAAAAAGCTACAGGCGTTATTAGCTGTATGTGAAGATCCTCATTTATCAACCAATCGGTTCGCGGCCAATTTCAATATTTCACAGTCATCGATCGTTTCAATTATGAAAACTAAAAATTAGAAGCTTTATAAGGTAAACCTTGTACAAGAGTTGACGGAAAATGATTTTGATAGAAGACTACAATTTTGTGGAGAAATGTTAAATATTTGCATTAATAACAAAAATTTTTTTAACAATATTTTTTTCTCTGACGAAGCTGCGTTTTGCCTTAACGGTAAAGTAAACAGACATAACTTCAGATACTGATCATCAAAAAATCCTCATTGGATATATACGCAGTATCTCCAAAAGATTAACGTTTGGGTTAGCATTCTAGGGGGTCATATTATTGGTCTCTTTTACATCGATGGGAATTTAACTTTGACTTTATATTTACAATTATTACCAAATCAAATTATACCTGCTTGTGCTCTATCTACATGACCCAATAACAGCATCTGATTCCATCAAGATGGCGCTCCACCGCATTATAGTTTAAACGTTTGTCAATATCTGGATAACGTTTTTCCAAACAGATGAATTGAGAGACGAGAAAAAACTGAGTGGCCAGCCCGTTCGCCAAATTTAAGCCCTTTAGATTTTTGTGTTTGGGGATACGTAAAAAACAAAGTCTACAAAGATATGCCCAATGACATTAAAGATTTAAAAATCTGAATTTCTAGAACTATACAAGCGTTTCTTCGCGAATTTTTAGAAAATTATTTTTATGGTTTTATAAATCGACTGAGCTATTGTCAAATGACAAATAGAACACAATTTGAACGCGTTTTCTTAAAATAAATGTTATTAAAATAAATTAATAAATTATTTTTAGTGCTGTTTAAAGAGAAAAAATGCTATATAGAATGCTGAGGTAAAAATAATATATTCCCATTTGAAAAAATTACGCAGAACGGCGTAACTTAGAAACAAGTGCAGATAAAAATTCTAGTATTCCCAATATTCCCAATTTCAAAATTACATAAACAACTTTTGTATTGACCAACCTGAATTTTCATAAATGTTAACGACAATAAATCGCCGTCTCCATACTTTTTAATAACCTTGTATATATTAAAAAAGTTTGAAATATGTAACAAGAAAGTAACTGAAAGGCAGTATCTCGTCAAGAATTCTTAAAAATTACTTGCTGATGATTGATTTTTGCTACACTTATTATTCAACTTTAAATTTATACTTGCTTGTTTTCTATTTGGAATTACATAAAAACACGTAACAATTTCTTTTTTATATTAAAAAACTCTGTAATATCATGGTAGAAATTTGAACTGACTTCTCATAGTCACACCTTTGTATCCGAGAGCTTGAAATTGAAACTTATGTCACCAAAACTCATTAAAATTTAAATTGATTATGACTCTAATTGTTGCTATAATAAAAAATTACAATTTGTGTGATAGACTATTTCAATACAAAAAAAATTGCAAGAACCCCAATATTAATCCTATAAATTAAATTTCATACTTCATCTAGTTTTGCTACGCAAGAATAGTACGAATTAAGCTTAGAAAAAAAATTATATTTTGCACGCACGTTCGAAGACAAAATAGTAGTATTGTTAATTTCACTTTTGTTCTATAATTTTTGCATCTCTGTAAGAGAAAAATCTCATCTTTTAGTTAAAAATTTTCGTATTACTTTAAAGGTAGAAACTGTGTGTTACGTGATGGTTGGCAATTTATTACAGCCATATTTATGATTAAGAATTAACTTAAAAAAACACTTTACTGCGTAAAAATAAATTTCAAATAAATTGCACTACTACGTTTTGAATAAAATCGTCAATTATTGTAATGGTTTCTGACAAGAAAATAAGATTTCTTCATTAACCTAATTAGTTTTATAATTAAACTCTTTGCCTTACATTTGCAAATGTATTTTGTTGAATAATACTTGTGCAATTGTTTAAAATAAGTTTTTTAATAAAACAAATATTTTTATTATCTTACAAAAAAAATCAAATAAAAACTAAAACTTAACAGAAATCAATATCATTTTATAACGTTCTTTGTAAATCTAAAACTGTACATACTTTTATAAAGAACTTTAATTGACTAAAATAAATTATACCTAACAACCGAAAATTTACACACATTCTAAACTCTAAAAGTACGATTTGCAAAGTAATATTTGTCGAGAGTAATAAATACAGTTCCATCATGAGAATGGGTTTCTTTACCATACATGAATATCAGAAAATTGATAAACATACAAACTTAACATGATAATTGACTTAAACCATACAAAGAAAAGAGTACATACTCTAGATCAACTATGTGCTCAGTTCCTCGTCGCTCACGTAGATAGCCAATGCTCATTTGTGATGCAGCAAGAATTAATGCTGCAACTACACTTTTTTCTTATAAAAATAAAATTGAGAAAATAGCACAGATGATTTTACTAACAGAGCCTTGATATTCAACGTCGAGATATATATTCGACTTTTGTCTAGAGAATTAAAAAATGTTGTGAAACTTGGTGGTACACCGTTTCTAACATATTGTTTTGAAACCAAACCAACTAAGAAAGCAAGATGTTTTTACTGTCGTCAAAGAAACACAAACGAAGATTTTGTTTCAAAATTGTGGTAAACATACAAAATTGCAGTTTGTTAAAATTCCATTTTTTTTAATAAAAAATTTTAAGATGTTTAAGGACTCCACCAGAATATAACCGTTATTCTATTTTAGTAAACTAGTTAACGGTTAACGTTTGGAATCATGTTCTTCTAAGACCGATGTCATCTTGCGCTCTTGCGTATCCGTCATGGTGTGGTTGATCGATCGATGTATGTGCTTAATCATAAACAGATTATTAATTTTCTTAAAAAAATAATTTTATTGTTTTCTTAAATTCTTTTAATCCAATTTTCGTTCAATACTAAATTATTGCGTTTTGTTCGAACAAACGATTTTCCTTTACTATAGATCCAAATATATTTGTTATAAAATTTATTCACTTTTATTGATTTAGGTAATTTTTTTTTTAAATTTTCTAAATCTTTCCTATTATGATTATAATCCCATTGCAACTTCCTTAGAAACTTGTCTATAAAGTTGTACAGCTGGTATTTTCGGTAACCCATCTTCCGTTGAACTTCGAAAAGAAGCGGACGTTCCTGCATAACGTGCAGAAAATTTCCTCATGTTAAATTTGAACTGTGGAAGTCTGCTTTAGTAGTATGCACTGAAAAATACCCGCTTTTGTCGCTGTATTTTCGCTTTCGTCGCTTTATTTTTTTGCCTTCGTCTGTTTTAAGAAACCCGTAATCTAAAGGGGTAAGTGATTTCTTTGTTCTGTACACGTGGGGTGTAACCTTTAGATTTTGCGTTTTAGTTTTTTCTGTACGCACGAACTAGAAGTTTTTTTAACTATGAGTTACGATATGCTCTGGTTGATACGTTTGATTTGATTTGTTTGAATACGTACAATTTCGATGGTTTTACGTTACGTTTTTTGAATACGAATATTACGATTTATGTACGATACGATTATGGAAAATTTCTGATACGTACGTTCCCCCTATACGTTTATGAAGTTATGGTTAATGATCATCGATCTAAGGTGATAGGATAAATCAAATCATACGAAAACAATAGAAAGTAAATCCGGAAGATTTCCAAGATTGCGTAATTCATTTAAGTCACATGATGACCACGCCCATGCGCTGAAGTTACGAACAGCAAGTGGTAACTAACCTTCAATAACACTGAATAACACGTATGTACCTTAATAACTTAATTAAGTGTTAGTTTTAAGTATTGTTTATCAGTTGGTTTCAATATTTAACCGTTATAAATTTAATATAAAAAATATTGTGGCGTCCAAATTATATTTCAAATTAGAATTGTAAATATTAGTGTACGAGTAGAATACCCCGTCCTGATTATAATTAGAAATATTTCTCATCGCTCTAATGTTTGTGTGTTGTTTATATTTAATAAAATCATAGAGCTAGCACGGTGCATTATTATTTAAATTTTAAATTATGTTAGTAGTTACATATTTAGCACGATTAAAGTTTATTCGTTGTTTAATTCGTTACAAATATTAGAAGGAGAAGTAATTTTTTGCATTATTTTCTCTAGTTGTTTTTTTCGAAAACTTGAGTATTTTTTTTTAATCTTTTGTATTAACTTTTTTTATCTTTCATTATTTATCTAAGGTTCAAAAATGTTGTTGCTTATAGTATACACATGCTGACTAAAAACACTGAAAGCAGTCAACTCTAAAGAAAAGTACTAGAAAAATTATTAAGGCTGTATGCCCGGCCTGAAAATCGTTTTTTCCATTTCCTGAGTTTATTTTTGAATGAAAAATTTTGATGTTTACATGATAATTCATAAAAAAAATTGCTGCAAAGGGGTAAAGAGCCCATTTTTTGAAATTGTCTTTAGGGCTTTAAAAATAAACAAAAAAATTTGATTTTCGAAAATATGGGCCTTTACCCACCATTTTAGAGATCGTAAGAACATGTAACATTTTAATTTTTTTAATTATTTTCGAAAATGCGACCAGGAAATGGAAAACAAAATTGAATTTATATCGCTGCATTTTCTGAAATCTAAGTTTGATACATGGTACGGTTTTGAGCGATGGAAGGATGGAACTCCGCCTATTGACATTAGCACGTTTCGCAGTCGCAAGCGTTTCTACAGTAAGCATATCTGGTAATGTATATATCTACAGAATGTCTTGATAAGTATATAATTTAAAATTCTCTTTCGTTAAATTACATATGGTATGTACTTACTATTTATAAATTTCTAGTGTGACAATCTCTTCTGCTCGATAAATGTACATTTAAATTTACTCTATTATAAGATTTTGGCATTATAGATTTTGTTAAATTGTAAATACTAAGCTAATCTAAAGTTCCCACTAAAACGCACGTACTAATTTTATACACATTTACTTCATATATATAAATTTTCTCTGTTTGTTTACAGATACAAAAAGATAATAGTTTCTGGTCTTGTATGAAACCCTAATCGACGGACTTTTATTTATAGTACATTATGCCTGCATTGAAGGAAAATAGTTTCAATTACATTTGTAATTTTTTACATTTTTAAAAAGTATCTATGATTATTAGTATTATTTTTTTTTAATTGTTCCAGGTGCTCTTTTAGTATTATATGGAATCAAATATGGAAGTAAACATTTCTACAGAAACAAAAAAATGATTTTAATAAATAAAAGCAATATTTTTATTATTATTTTGTCTCAAAATTTTCTTATCATTGTAAGCAACGTATACTAACTTTTGTTATGTAAATATAGTATGACCTCATAAACATCATCAAATTGTTTAGGTATCTCAAATTTGCAATTTCATCATAATAAAGAGTACGGATTTGTAGTCCACGTGGACTTGAAGAATGCCAGTCAAAGTGTCGAAGCACCAATCGTGGGTAACACTAATCTCATAAATTATCAGTATCGCAACCGCGACTAAATCTTTGCTACTCTTTCTTCTTTCATAACATTAACAGTATGTAACCATATCTCTAAACATATGTGAATGCTTAAATAATTGAACAAATTAGTGCAACGCCCATCTCAAAACAAATCTGAATTAAACCGGGAGTATAGCCTTAACAGTTCTGTTGCCGGATAACAAAAAAAATGTGCAAAGTGCAAATGAAGGTATTTTATTTGCGTAATTTGTTAAAAAAGTTTGTTTTATTTATAAGATTTATTAGTGTTGTAAAGTGAGCTTATTCGAAACTTCTCTTAAGTACATATAACATAAGGATGATGGATGCAAATATTTCGTTTAAAAACTTTTATAAACAAAACTCATAATTTACTTAATTAACCGCCATCTTTTTATTGACATCTTGTCTTCCCAAGCTCCCATTAAAGCAGTGTTGTCACTTCTATATTTTTATTTTACTTTCACATTATATCATCCACCCTCCCCTTACAAACGTTGCTTTTGTACTACATACATATGATTCTCACAATGTAACATACACTATAATTGACATACAGTTATATATCTTTTAAATCTAGAAGAAATTCGTACATCTACCAGAACGGTAGACTAGACTCGATAGACTAGATTCTTTGATTTCATGTATTTATTTTTGCACTTATTTGGATTGATTATGCTTCCACTTTTTGAAACTAACTTTTTGTTTTGATTACATAGCAAAAAATCAGATTTACTTATTGGCATTTCGGAAAATGGATCATAATTTTGTTGACCATCCGTACTATTATTATTTACATTATCCAATGTTACATTATTTGAAACCAATCTTTTCAATTGATTTACGTGTACCTATTGGCATTAACACAATATAGAAATAATTTGAAAGTACTATACATTTTAAAAAGAAAGACCATTATCAGCTACGAAAAATTACTATATATTTCATTAAGTTTTTTAGACATACTACCAAAATTAGTAATAAAGATTTGACCACATTCTAATTATTTTGTAAAACCATCAACTAAGATCAAATAACATTGTGACTTAAATGCAAAAAAATATAAATGTGTATGTTCCCATGGCTTTCGTGATGTTGGCCAAGATTTTCGAAATTTATTACTCATACTGTTTTGATTCAATTGTAATTGGGTAGTACAAAGATGACCATAATGTATGTTTTTTAAAACTTACAATTGTAACAATTTAGGTATAACGACACGATTTCCAAAAATAATACAATTATTTACAACTGACAAGTGATTCCGTAGTTTAAAATACTTTGATTTCCTATACTGGTACCAATAGTTTAATATTAATTTTCTGACTTCAAACAATACCTTGTCTTTGTGGGTACCTTTTGGAACAACTTTGTCATCAATTATAAATGTACTCAAAAATAAAAATTTCAGGAATACCAGAAAGGAATTCTGAACTTGGCAAACGTGATAATGAATCTGCTTGCGGTATATGTATAACTTTTTGATAAACTATTTCATACAAGTATAAGTATACAAAATTATTTGAATTAACGAATAAACCTGAAACTATAACTGGTATACTCTTTAAATCTGAAAATATTGTCTTAAGATTTTGATGATCACTACACAAAGAAATGATCTCCCATTCAAAAATTTGTCCAACTTTAATTTTAGAAACACGTCAAAGCATCTTTATGTAACTTACTATAGTTTTTCTGTGACGGTGATTGAAACGTAATAGGATACCCAACCCTGTTGACTAAATGACTCAATACGGCACCTACTCCATAATTACTGGAGTTTTTTGGAATCATACAGAACTAATAAAGATATGTTTGATAATGCTTTCTCACTATCTTAAAATGCTTTTTGGCAATCAACAAACCAATAAAAAACTTTATTTTTTCTTATTAACTTATGAAGAGGTACTAACAAACATTCTAATAAATTGCCTATAATAAATAAACATGGCAAATAGGATTTTAACTTTGCGACACTAGTGGGTTCAGAAGCTTATTTAATTTTTCTAATTTTTGATTTAGCTAGTGGCCTACTTGAATTTGACAAAACAAAATTAAGATATTTTATATTGTTCACAAAAACTCAGATTTATCCCAATTCACTTCTACATTGAATTGATTAAGATGATTTAACACTTTGTCTAAAGTGCTTTAGAGGATTGCATATCTTTACCTGCTAATAAGATATCATTATAATACGCTGCTACTCTTCTATACCTTACAAAACAGGATCCATTCCAAATTGGAAAATAAAAGACACTGATGCCAAAACCACACACGAGTTTATTATATACATATAAACCAAAAATAGTAACTGTTAATAAATGACGACTTTCTTCTAAAGCTAATAGTTGCATTAAAGCAATAGATAAGTCTATTTTGCAAAATACACGTCATTTTGTAAACTTATTAAAGAAATCACCTGAATGCGGAATTTAATGTTGAGTTATTTTTATTTATGTATTGACTGTCTTCTTTAAATCTACACATAAACGTAACTTGCCTGAACTACAAGGAACTATAGCAATAATTGAGTGTTCCTATTCGGAATACTGAAATTTGGCAATAATTCCTTCAGACCCGTTGTATGCCCTTTTAAACTCCTGTTTTGTGAACGTACAAAAAAATATGACTTTTACGTAGGCCAAAACAAATTAATGTTTTTACCCATAATGGTATTGTATGGCAAAACATTAACAATGATTGAAAATATTTCTTTAAAATGTTGAAAAAGATACGACACATTTACATAAATTAAACTAATAGTTAAAAATTCAGACTTATTAGCAACAATTAATGAATTACTATATGGTACTAGTTCAGTGTTTGAATAGTATTTTTTATATATAGAAAAATCAATTACAGAATTGGAACTGCCGGTATCTACTAAAAATGATATCTGAACTGAATTAAGCATTAAACTGATTTGTAAAGCAGTATTTGACAAACATTAATGATCTATATAAAAATATAAAGTTGAAACATTACCATTAGATGCTTTTTTTACTTGAGGTGCTCTACAATTTGCTGACAGTGGTAGCATTTCCATTCTTATTTTATTCTAGCACAATTTTGAGGTTGATGCATTGTATAACATTGATCACATCTTCTCTATGATTTTGACTGACCTTTTTATCTAATACTAGACTTCCGTTGGCCCTGGGTACTGAGTGCAATAACTTTTAACTGTGATGGATGTACTGACTTGATTTTTGACTACGGATTGATGACTAGTTATGTTTGCTAACAGACTAATACTAGACGGTAAGTTGACTTTAAACGTGTTTCTTAATTTCTGCATTACAGAAACTTTCAACAGGAAGATCTTTGGTTTTAGTCATAACATTACATGGCACAAAAACAATAAAAAATGAGTCTTTACAGTTACATCGGAAAATCAAGCGAGTTAAAAGTTTATTAGCGCTATATTTTAACTACACTATGCAATTAAATGCGTATTTTTATTTGTGAATGTGCGAATGAACTTAAATAAGTGATGCTAAATAATTTCATCGAGTAAGAGGCACCACAAAAATGATTGAAGTGCGGGCTTATAAGTAAAATAAAATAAACGACTGCCATTTATCGTGGAACTGAAAATCGTCAAGTAGAAGATTATTTCACGACTAAAGAGCCCTGAGGTTCGCGTCGGATAAATTCGGAATTTGACGATCATGCAAAATAAATTCTAACTAAAAACATTTGCTGTAAACAATGTTTCGACTTAATGTAATAGTTAATTTTTAATTTAATAATGTGCACAGTTTAAACGCCGCATGAAAAGTGCAAACGTGTTTAAGTTGGACAATTTATTGACATTTGGAGCAAAATTAGTTTATGCGCAGCTGTTATTTAATCTGCATTGACACGGGTCAAGTGAGTTGATCAACTAACTTAAATTCAAGTGAGTTGAACGCTTGAAAACGTTTACCCCTTTCATTTGACATGAAGACATTTCTGTAACAAAATGGCAAGATTTATCATGTTATTTTACAAGCAGTTCTAGGTATTGCAAATGGAATAAAAAAAAATATTGTCAATAAAACTGTTCGACGCAAAAGACGATTCTCGTGTAGAGAATAGATTAAACGGAAAAGTGAACTAGGGACATCGGTAAAGCTAATACACGAACTAAAAGTTGAAGAACCAGAAGTTTATACAATTTTTTTTAGAATGATTGAGGTGCATTTGACTTTTTACTAGAAAGAGTAACACCAAAACTCTCAAAAACAAACAAGTTTATGCGAGAAGCGATTTCTCTTAAATTAAAATTAGAAATAAGAGTTCGGTATTTAGCAACTGGTAACTGTTTCAAAAGTTTGGAATTTCTTTATCGAGTACCAAAAAGCACAATATCCCGTTTTATTCCTGATACACTGAAAGCAATTTCTGATGCATTACAAGAATTTATAAAGGTGAGATTAATCTAAAAAAGTATTTATTTTATATTACTATGACAGGTATGTATTTTTACATATCGAAATTTGTATTGTAATCATCATTAAGTATGGAATTGACAGCTTTAGATAAAATATTGCTGAGACCCTGATTTGTAGACGTTTGGTTACTGTCCTCCTCTGTATCTGAATACCCTTCACCATAACCATATCTTGGTGGAGGTGAATTTAAAAAATCATAACTTTGACCATGATTTGCTGGTCCTGAATAATTTACATTGTGACTGTTTAATAGTGGTGAATTCAATTATAGAGATTTTGAAGTTGAAGGTGTATTAGAAATGTACATGGCATTATTTTTCTTTTTTAAATCTTCTATTTTTGCTTTTGATAAAATATTGTTAAATTGCGGTTGAACATCAACTGCTTTCTCCAGCTTCATCGATCGCAGCTGTGATGCTATGTACCTTCTACAGGTGTTAAACTCATCTTCTGTTAGAGCTTGTGTGCTATTTTAGCAAATATTTTAAAATTTTGTTACGGCGGCAGTAACGTCAGTAGTGTTTTCTTTTTTAGTCTTTTTTTGAGAGCGTTGTACGTTAAACCTTGATGTACTTTCATCAATACTGTGGAAGTAGAATGGAGAAAAATAAAAACAGGGTTCTCGGCAACACTAGACGAGAAACACATTTTAATAAACAATCTCAAAAACTCAAGCTCAAATTTCTTCAATTATAAAGGAACATATAGTGTCGTTTTATTGGCACTAGTAGACGCAGATTATTGCTTTACCTACGTAAATATAAAAGCTTAAGGAAGGGCTTCAGATGGACGTATTTTTAGTAAAAGCTTTCTTTACCAAAAATTAGAAAATTTTCAAGGGAATATGCTCTCAAAATTTGTTATTGTTGCGGATGATGCTTTTACGTTAAAAACATATTTAATAGTCATATGCAAGACTAAATTTAACAATGGAGCAAAAAATTTTTAGTTATCGTTTAAGCAGGGCCAGACGAATTTCCGAAAACGCATTTGGCATATTGGTGGCAAACTTTAGAATATTTGAACGCTCCATTGTTCTTTTTTGGCAAAAGCAGCAACTGCTTTGCACAACTGGTTAAGAACAACTTCAGTTTCTAGTTACGTTAACCAAGGGCTAGTAGATATGGAAGATCTGGACAGTGGAGCAGTTACCTGAAACCTGATACGTGGCAAAATTTAAAATCAGCAATGACATCGGTGGACCGATAGGGTAGCAATAATTATACACAAAATGCTTCCACAATTCAAGATAAATATTCCCATTATTTTAACACTATTGATTCAGTATCGTGACAAGCTAATATGATAGCTTAAATAATCACATGTATATTTTAATTACTTTTTAAATATAAGAAGTACTTATTACTTATATAAATCTTTTATTTGGTCAAGACTAATTAATACTTACCAAGTTGTCACATGTTTCTCTTCTCGCTCTTTGCACTCTGTTTCATTTTTGTCACTTCTGCAGCATAGGTTGTTCGAATATTTTTTATACAGTTCTTTACATTCATCCTAGTCATGGAACTTTGTTTTTGTGCATTTTTTCAATAGTTTTAATAAGCCCACTTGCCCGAAACTCTCTATTTCTTTAATCTACACTTTTTGTGTTTCACAAACATGGATGTTTTTGATAGGCTAAAACAAATTTCAACAATTTTTCTTAGGCCTATCTAATGCCGGCCATCTTGATTTTGTCGATTTGAACGAAAAAGTTGAAACTTGTTTAACTGCCGATTCTTTCAAGTAAAATGAATCAAGTCAGATGAATTAGGGGTTTACACGTTCAAAAAGCGTTCAATTTACTTGAATTCAAGTGATTTAATCAATGAAAACGTAATTCGTTTCAAAGCAAATCCAAATGAAAGTCAAGTAACCTTTTCAAACGTAGTGGAGTATTCAAATGCCAAAAATCATTTTGCATTTGCTAAATAATTTCCAACCTAAGTTATGTCTCGTAAATATTAGTAATATTTTAACTTTCGTGAATTGATAAAGTTGTTTAACTATTTCCTAATTAACTCTTAACGGCTCACCAAAAATTACAACAAACCTAAAACTTTTAATCAACAATAGTAACTTCCGTTACAACAAAGCAACTATCTGGTATAAATACCTTCTATAATTTACCAAAAAAAATTGCTGCGTACTTAGGGCTACTAGCTTCACAAGCTGGCATAGTAGTATTGTTACAGAAGCCTCTGTTGAGGTTAATGTACAAAATAAAATAAAAACAATGTGTCACAGAAATTTTTTTTACACAACCCAAATGTTTTTATTTTATCTACGTACGAGAAATATGTAACAATAGTAACTAATCGATAATTAAAATGTAATAAACTAAATAAAACAAGTCAATTTGTTTGAATATATGAAAGTTTATATTTAACAGTGTGCCGAAATCTGTTTGTGTGTCCTTATAGCATTTATGCACTATTTTCTTATTTATACTTAATACAAAGTTAATTATCTATCAGTTTTTTAACAAGTTTATGGAAATATAATACAGTATGTTGTTAATATTAATTAATTATTATTAGTTAAATTTTCCAAAAACAAAAATAAAGTATGCACTATTTGCACTGTGTCAAAACGCAATAATGATTTTGATTATCAAAAATTATTTTTTAAGTGAGAATTTCAAATTTGCGTATAATGCTCTATACACTGTTGTATGCTGAGTTGCATAATTTTAAGGTAAGTAAATGTTACTCAATTTGATTTATGTTTTGCTTAATTTAATTATTCATTAAAATCAGTGATATAAAAATAGCTCTAATAACTAAATTTAACATCATAACCCATTTAAAAATATCTAAAAAGTATATTTTTTATTTACTTAAAATGCAAGATCTAACCGATACAAAGTTGTATATGGAAATACTTTTAATTTTCTATCGGGAATTTGTCGAAATCAACCAACTTAGCTTTGTGTACCAAAAAGTGTATAAATTATTTTTTTAATGGCAGAATTACTTTTTAGTCGTTCGACAAAAATTTTTAAAACAAAATTTACTTTTATATGTATTTTCAACTGTTTGTTTAAGTAACTCTAATTATTGAAACTGTCTGATAATTTACTTAATATTTTACAAAAATTGTTTTTTTTATTAACGTCGCTAGATATTTTGAATATTTGAGTAAAATATTATTCAAAAAACAGAGGTTCACTGTTTGTCTTTTAATTCATTATTTAACAAAATCTAATATTTTTTTATTAATTCTAAGCAAAAATAAATTTTAAAAAATTCAATTAATAGAAATGATTGCAGCGATAAAGGTACTAGAACCTAAAACTGTAAATTTCAGTAAAAGAATCTATTAGTACCACAAAGTCATTTTTCTTTACTGTTTTAGAAACAATCTATTATTATCATTAAAAATCAAAAACTTTGTGGTAATTTGAAAAAACAAATTTAGTATCTAATGCAAACGTCATTAATTTTTTTTAACTGTACTATAAAAATTTTTTTGTGTTTTGTTCTGTGTGCAAAGAAAGAAATTCACTTATTTTTAATTGACAGTCCCATTTTGTAAACATTTCTTAGAAACTACAAATGTAATTCTAACATTTCTATTTGCATAGAATATTTGATAAACGTTTGCACATTTATTTGTTTATTGCAGTTACCGTTCAATTAATGCAATAAATTTTTATATTATTCTAAATTATAAGCTAATTATAAATTTTAGTTTTGATTTCATTACATAGTTTCATTTGGTACACCCATTTTTTGAGTATTTGTGTTTCAATTACAAATAAACTCGCATTTATTTTTAGTTTTCATCGCAATTTTTTATAAACCTTAAATTTCCATTGGATTATGAGTTATAATACACTTAGATCATTGATAATACTAAGATAATTTTGTCATAGACTGTTAAAGCAACACGTTTAAAACATTATCTACTACAAAATTTTTAGTATTTCTTATTTGTCTTTTAATCAGTGAATTCAAATTATTGGTATTTTTTGGTGTATTTTCTAAAGTAATTTTGTTAATTTTATCATTACAAATATTAGCAAATATCTGTGTCATTATTAAGAATTGATTTTTTATTGCATATGCTTAGAAAAATATGCTTAAACTTATAAGAATATTTGTACCACTTTGTGTGCAGTTTATACATTAAGATTGGTGTACATAATTTCGCTGCAATAATAAAAAGGTTGAGGTTAATGTTAATATAAAATGACAGTAAATGTTAAGGTAGACCAATCATTTATCTGTACATTGTTTTGATTTATAGATTAAACGATAATATAAGCTACAAAATATTTACTCGAATATCTTGGAACGGTTACGCAACAGCCTAAGGCAAAATTTAGGAATTCGTTAATTCTATACCTAAGCATTTTTTTAATTTTAACTGCTTTAATTAAACCAACGATAAATTTGTTTATTATTGAGCACGTTGTAAAAATAAACGTGTAGCTACAAAAAAATTTATGCAAAAAATAGTTTACTACTATTACTTTGGTAAGTATTTAAAAAACCTTTCACAGTTTTTTTTACTGTTAGTTGGTTCCGTGCGTAATTCCAATCAATCGTTCATTAAAACATTTTTACATTTAATTTAAAGTTATTTTAAACATTCCAGAGTATTATTTAAAGGTTAATAAGAACAATATAGTTGTAGTTAGTTGTAACAAAAGATCAAACAAAAAATACTAGTAGAAATATAACATTTTTTTTTAATTTAAAATTAAATTATATGTTACATGGTGTTTATTGACTTTTTCATTTTGTGTAAAAATCTAATTAAAGTAGACTATGCATAACGTTTATTTTTAATAATATATACTTAACAAATTTAAACTTTTAACTTCATTAAAAAATATATTTAAGCAACTTAATTAGATAGATACAAACATAAAGTGGTAAAATTTTCTTTTCGGCTAACAACCGTTTTGTATATGTGAATGTACTATGCTTTACCTTTCGACTAACTATCAAACCTTTTGCTTTTACTTTATTATACTTTACGCTTTAAAACGTGTTTCCTTAACCACTTGACATCAATTTGAATACTTTGTTCAAAGTATACTACACAAAAACTTAAGCCAAATTAATTAAAAACGATTCTAAAAAGACGATAACGATCCAAAAATTCTAGTTACTATAAAACCTTGACTATTAACATATACAAACATAAACAAAGCGTTTAGTAATAGTTATTTAACAAACAAGTTTGTTAATGATAGCGATTAATAATCGAGACATTTTAACGCCGTGAGCGAGTATAGCGAGTAAACGCGTTAATATTGTCGAGATTATTTGTCGCCGATTAACAAACGAGTTAGTTTTAAAGTTTTTCTGTTTATCGTGCCTTAGTAAAACGTGTGAGGTTATAAGAAAACTAAAGTTTACGTAACCCGTTGTTATAGTCGCGCAATATCGTTAAATCAGTGGTTACTAACGATTTCATTGGTTGCTATACAAAATCGTACATTAATAGAAATTCGTTCATTGATTCAAAATTTATTAATAGGTGTCATTAACGATTTATTTCTGATACATTATTATACGATAATATTACTATTAACAGATGATCGACGGAAATATTAATTAACGAATCTCAGTCACAAATTTGATCTGTAGACTTCTAATTAAAATCGTCTAAGTTTTATACCAAAAATTACTCAACTGTTTTTTGAAAACTAATCAATTTCTAGAAAACCAAGATGCCAATAGACCTAATAGGTAAAAAAACCATGCTCTGCTGTTAGCAAAAAAAAGCGTTCCCTTTTAGGGTAAATGGTGTATTTATTTAATACAGCTTACAAGCAAGCTTTCAAACTTGAGCTAAGTTCTTCGTCAAGAAGTATAAATTAAATTAATTTGACAATTGTAAAACTAAGGTAACTAAAAACAATACATCTTAAGAGAACTAGATAATTAACGCAAGTTTATTTAACTACAGCATTTGTTTAAAGGTGTAATTATTTAAATTATTTCAATCACTGAAGTCATTTTCCAGATCGTGAAGCAGCCGAGATTCGATTTGGAACAACTACGATACTACGAAGAGCAAAACTTCCACAGAAGAATCTTATCAATTCTGAATACCAAGCAAGAAATGATCTAAGAAATAACAATAATCTTATAATTGTATCAGCAGACAAAAGAAAAGCTACTGTTTTAATGGATAAAACAGAATATATTATTAAAACTAACAACTTACTCAATGATCCCACATCTTACATAAAACTACTTCAAAATCCCAATAACAAGTTAAAATTATTAACTACAAAATTATTAAAAGAAAGTCATTTATCAACTGAGACTATTAACAAACTAACACCACAAGATGATTTTATATTTACATTTACATTTACATACACCAAATGCACTTCTTCGACCAATTGTTAATGTATTGAATCGACAACTTATGAACTATCTAAGCATTTAAATGCTATACTGAAACCTTATATTGGCTTGAGTAGTTCATTTATAAAGAACACAAACCATTTTATTGAAGTAATTAGTAAACAGAAATTATTTTCAAATGATTTACTGATTAGCTTTGATGTTTTCTCGTTGTTCACTAAAGTACCAATAGTTTATACTTTACGTCTTTTGCAACGACAGTTTGATAATAATATCATAGAGCTATTTGAACATTGTTTGACAACATAATTCTTTTTGTTTAATAGTGAATACTACAAACAGATAGATGGTGTAGCAATGCGATCGCTAATTTCTCCATCTATTGCTAATTATTTTGTGGAACTTTTTAAGAAAAAGCTTTAAAATCTGCATCTAAATACCAAAATTACGGCTTAGATATTTGGATGATATTTTTACAATTTGGTTGAATGGTGAAGATGAACTACAAATGTTTCTGCAATACCTTAACAGTCATCATCCAAACATAAAATTTAGTATTGAAAAAGAAATTAATGGTACCTTACCCTTTTCTTGATGTAAGGATAGAAAGAAAGCCAGATCGTACTTTAATACATTCAGTTTATTAAAAATCCACACATACAGATCAATACATAAACGCAAGTTCTCACCATCACCCAGTTCAGAAACTTGGGACGATTCGTACATTATATAATCGTGCAACGATAATTTAAATAATTACAAGAAGAGTTAGAACACCTCAAAAAAATTTTTAAAAGAAATGGTTTTAATAAAGAATAAATTAAAAAGTCTCTTCGACCAAACACAACACCTACTTTAACAGATGATTCAACTATTAACTAAAATTTTGTTGTTCTACCCTTTGTTTCCAACATAAGTGACAAAATTGGAAGAATACTAAGAAAACATAAGATAAAAGTTGCTTATAACACTACAACTAAAATTAAAAATTTGTTAAATCTTATAAAAGATAAATATCTTACAATACCTGTAGAATGTACCAAGTCCCATGCTCCTGTGGCAGGATATATATTGGCGAACGTGCACTTGATACTCTTCATGATATAAACTTTGAGAAAACTAAAACAATTTCTAAAAGAAATAAAGGGAAATTAAGAAAGATTAGAAAAGCTATTGAAATTATTAAACATCCTAACAATTTCAATAGAGACAGTGGTTACGAACTATCTGACACCTGGTTATTTGTTATTTCCTAATCTTAATTTGTCTACCAATTACACTTAAGCTACATCTAGAGTTTTTATGATAGTTTTCCACTAGATTTTAGAGCAAATGCTGTAGCTAAATAAATTTGCGTCAATTATCTAGTTCTTTTACGATTTATTGTTTTTAGTTACCTTAGTTTTACAATTGTCAAATTAATTTAATTTATACTGCTTGATGAAGAACTTAGCTTAAGTTTGAAAGCTTGTAAATTGTATTAAATAAATACACCATTTACCCTAAAAAATCAATAACTTATTCTATCATATTGCTTTCTAGTTAGCACTTAATCCACTAGTTTATTTAGCTGCACGCAAATCGGTTACATAGTTTTTTCGTATATTTTTTATTTTTTTAGATCGTAATGACACAATTACCCGAAATTTTTGTTTACCCCGGTGTATTTTCTAAATTGGAAGCATTATAAACCTTTCAAGCTAACTGTGTCGTCAGTAATACTTTAAGCTACAAGCCCGTTCAACCCACAGGTTGTTACCTTAACAAATGCTACAAAGAATGTAATAAAACCATGTCAAAAGTAATAAAGAAGTTTGTTCATATTTTTTAAATGAAGTAAAAAAATATACCAATTTTTGAAACAAAGCATTATTGTTTCTTGTTGTGCAGCTGAAGTTTAATGAAAATTTTTAAGGTTTCTGACTCATTGCAATGCAAAACATTGAGTTTTTAAACCTATCTAAAAACAAATGATCTACTTTTCTTTATATGGCTAGTTTGAACCTTACTTCTTTCAAGTGACGATACTTTACCAGAATAATACTGACTGTCGCAAAATCTCTTTCCACAACTGCTACTGTTTTAGCAGCTTTGCTTTTTCACTAATATCAGGTAACTTTAAAACAAGTTTCTTCACATTTCTACGCTTAGTTTTTGTTCTTTTTCTCACTTTTTTAGTTTTCTGCTTATTCTCAAATTCTTTTCTTAATTTTTTTTGTTTCAAAATATTCAGGTAATGTAATTATTTCTACACCCCAAAATAGCTTTTTTTTAAGAAGCACATTAACTAACATCGTTCGTTTCCAATTGATTCACCTGCAATCTATTTCCTTCATGAACAAAACTGTTCTTACCATTATAAAACTTGAGGTTAATGGTTTTCTATCATTTATTATTGGTTTCGCGCTTCTACGAGTTCTACGTCAGTTTCTGTTGGAACAACGGCGAGTTGGCCATTAGTTTTAAGTTTCTTTTTAAGTTTAAGTATTTAAGTTAAGTTTAAGTTTCTTGAGTATAAGTGTTACAATATCACGCAACATTTTTCGATATTTTAAAATCAGGAACTAAACGAATTTATTATTTGTTAGTTTTTTACGTAGATTGGCTTGTTACCATTTACAAAGGTTTTTGTCTATTGTGCTTTTGATACTTCTAAATATTCCCACTTCTAAAGATTGTAGAATATGGGTAGAATGCGGCGGTAATAAGATTCTAACGTTATTAGCAGTTGCTAACTTTAGAACGTCAGCTAAAATGTGTAATACATTACTGTCGACAATTAAAAATGCTAGACGATCGTTTGGAAAATTTGATAAAAAAAACATTTCTGAAATAATTTATGAAAGAGTTAGTCCAATATTTATCAATAAGATTAGGCTGACTAGGCAACTAAGATTCCATTATGTTTTGTTTCGTTCTGCGGCACCTTTATTATGTATTTTGGACGCACTTAGGTATAAAAACTACGAATGTGGAATTTTTTATAGGCACATTTATTTAAAAGTAATTATTACTATTAATATTAATCTTATATTTAAATGGTTTTAGAGATAAGTTTTTTTATTGTATTGTAATTTTCTATATTTCTTATTAATCTCCTTATTGTCATTTGTAAACAATAAAATCATATTATAGTGTTGTACTAAAAGACACTTTTGTCTATTTGTTAGAAAACTTACATTTTTGTGCAAACATTAATGTTTTGTTAGTGTAGTTACGTAATATTTAAAAAAAAATTCTCAAGCTGCAAAATGATAAATCAAAATCTAGGTACATAGCAATTTATATCACTAACGTCAAAAGCAAAGCATAGCATAAGAAACTTTAATGCGGCGCAAGGCCGAGCGCTTTATGAGATTGAGTTATACTGTAAGATTTTCGACCAAATTTACATATTTTATTTTTTGTGCTGTTTTTTTTGCAAGATAAAATCCTTTTTGTTTAATTTAAAAATGAATGGTATTGAAAACATGACAAATTTAATGTTGCTACTACAATTATTACCGGCAAAATCTACCAACTATGTCAATTGAATTAAAATTTGTATTAGTTTATATTATTACACGTAGCAAACGCAATAACAACTACTACCAACTCTGACATATACAATGATCGCCAAAAAGTCGGCACCAAATGATGGTTTTTACGCCAATAATTTGTGCTTGTTTGCAAACTTATTTATCCCTTATCAGATATACCAAGTAATTTTCAGTTAGAAAATGGCGTTTTTCGAAATTGTCTAAATTCAAGAATGCTATTTTTTGTAAATTAAGCAAGATTTTTTTATCGTTTGACTTTCGTTAAACTAAAATTTTAATTTTTTGGAATATTTTCAAATTTTCACATACCAAGACTTGATTTTAAAATTTTAATTAGATTTTTCAAAACGTTAAAAATTTATAATTGGAAAAAAATAAAAATTGCTAATTATTCTTTTAAGTTTGTTTTTATTTTCAAAAAAGTATTATTGTTGTATAATTTTTACATTTTTGTTGCAAGATACATTATGGGAGAAATATTTTTCTATGAAAATTAATATCTATTTACGTGGCTTCTAAAAACTCTATCTTATTATTGCTGATAAATTACTTTCATAAAAATCCTGTAAATGTTTTTTTACATTTGTCTAAGTAAAGAAAATTTTCTTTATTCAGTTTACATGATTTAGTCAATTAAATAAGCAGAATATAAGACAAATGTAGATTGTTTTACTGTCAAGAAAAATAACGTAATTATTTTCATGATTGACAGTTGCTTTGAAGACTTATTTTCTGTTTCCTAGTCATTTTTAGGTTTATTCAATTAAAAATTAATAAAAAAGAATAATTACTTAACTAAAGAAGACAAAATCGAAATTGTTTTGATTGTCGGCGATAATTATAAAACGCACAAGCGGAAGCGGAAACAATTTTTAACGAGCGACATTTCGACAGACACATTTGCCACTCAACCACTACTAGGATTTTAAAGAAATTTAAAAGTTCAGGTAGTATTGATAATAAGTTTAAAGTTTCGCATAATCCTTGGGTTAATGTTGAAGAACACTAGCTTTATGTAATGCAGACTGTTGTCAAAACTCCTCGAACTTCTCTTCAAAAAATTGTCCAACTGAAGCCAGTATCCAGCACAATGGCCAGAAGATTTTTGAAAACAAATAAATTCAGACCTTACAAGCCACACGTTGCAAAACCAAGATTTAGATGCTCGGCTATATTTTAGTTTTTGAGGAGAGGATTATTAAACATGTGCTTTTTTGCGACAAATCTATATTTTCCTCAAATGGAACTGTTAGTTCTCACAATTGTCCGTGGTAAGCTGATGAAAATCCCCATTTTGGCATAAAAGCACACGATCAATACTCATTCAAAACGAATGTCTTGTGTAAAATCCTTAATAATCAAATCTTTGGAACATTTTTCTTTCGAAAAAATGTTAATTCTGAGAGGTACCTGCATTTCCTCCAGAATGACTTTTTTTAAGTAATATAGGATATTCCATTAAATTTTCACAAAAATATGTATTTTCACCAAGATGGTGCTCCAGCGCACAGTACAGTTGACGTTCGTAATTTTTTTTAATATCCTTTGTCCTATAAATAATTTGGAAGATTTTTAGAAATTTTTTGGTTTCTGCGCTGTCAGGATATAACACCATGCGATTTTTCAATGTGGGGATACCTCAAAAAGTAGGTCTACAAACGCAGACCTTTCAGAAAAATTAACCATCTTAAAAATACAATTAGAGAATGTGTCGCTGAAGTATCGGCTATTATGTTAAGGCATGTTTCAAGAGAAATGTATGAACGAACCATACTGTGTATTGAAAGAGATTTCTTAAAATTATGCAATATTTATTAGTTACATAACAGAAGAAATTACTTATTAGTGCTATTTGTTGTTTGTTAGTTGAAATAATATTATGTCTTAATTATTATTGATTATTTTTGACAGTTATTAAAATTATTGTTTAGTTAGACTGATGATTCAAATATCAAAAAAGGTTACTTTTAAGTAAACAGTAAAACAATCCACAGCGGTCTTATATTCTGCCTACTTAATTGACTGAATCATGTAAACTAAATAAAGAGAAATTTCTTTACTTAGACAATTATACCTAAAAGAACATTTACAAGGTTTTTGTGAAATAGATATTAATTCTCATTGTAAAATATTTCTCCCATAAAGTTGCCTCAAAAAACATAAAGTTTATGCAATATTACTTTTCTAAAAATAATAACAAACTTAAAGGAATAACAATTTATATTGTTTTTTCCAATTATAAATCTTTAACGTTTTTAACAAATTTAAATTGAATTTTGAAATCAAGTCTTGGTATGTGAAAATTTTGTTAATATTCCAAAACATTAAAGCAGAAGTTAAAAAAAGGTTTTCTGGTCTTGAGATTGTTCGGTAAGCTAAAACTAACAGACGATAAAAAAATCTCATTGAAATCTTGCTTAATTTACAAAAAATAGCAATTTTTGAATCTAGACAATTCCGAAAAACGCCATTTTTTAGCTGTGTGAAAATCACTCTGTATATCTGACAGAGGCTAAATAGGTTTTCAGACAAGCACAAATTATTTGTCGTAAAAAGTTTATTTTTAAATCGAAAATTAAAAAAATCCATTTGGTGTCCACTTTTTGGCGAGCACTATTTATTTATGTAGTATTTGAATTTATTATTTTTTTTTTCAATTTTAACCAAACGTAACACACTTCTACTTAAATAATAATTGACTTCAAAACCATGGTTTTACGTAGATTTTAATTAACTACACTAACAAATCAATATTCATATTTGCAATAAAAACAGCACAAAAACTGTGTTTTTAAAGCCGTTTATTATTTAAGTTAAATTATATTTCTAGTGGAAATAGTATATTACATAATCAGAAAGGAATGGTTGTCATTGGCAACGAGTATGAAATAATCTAAATTTTAAAATTTGTGTTGGTAATACCAAAAATAACATTAAAAAAATTATATGTCAAGACTTTAACTCTTTTACTGCTTTTTTAATGTATTATTTTTAATCAAAATAAATTGAATCAGTTTAAAAAATATTAATTATTTATAACATTTTGCTTTTGCAGCCAGTAAATAAATAAAATTATTCATGACGACGTCTGAATCGTTTACAATATATTTAAGTTCTTCAGACAAATTTGATGTTAGTAAACGTTATTTTTCTAGAAACTGCAACAAACTAACATGTGAAAGTGATTTACAAAACAAATAAACTAATTTGTAAATGTTTCAACATAATCTGTAATTAATTGGTGTTATTATTAGAAATTGAGAATGGAAACTAAGAAGATAGTTAAAAAAATCCAGTTAAAGAATTGGTGGTTTTAATAATATTTTTTACAATTAAAAGCTATTAAAAAATTCTTTATAACGAACATCTCGTTTTAAAGTGCAAAAAAAAGTTAATTGCCCCAATGGATTTAATATGCTACAACAATCTTAACTGCAAAGTTTGTTTATATATAAGAAATATTGTTATACAAAAATTGTTTTCAAAACAAATGTGTTGTAGCTTAGCAACCTGGTTATTTAAAAAAATGATTCTATAGAAGAAAATTAAAACTTCAATTACATTAATGACAATAACGGCGATTGAGTGTTTTTGCTTGTAATTGCTTTTAAAAATGTGGTCCTTTTGAAATATCAGACATGCGTAAATTACACATACGGAATCTTCTGCATAAACACCACAAATTACGACAACCCCAACTTTTTAAATATCTTTCTTTACGTCCCAAAAATGTAGCTACAATTTTTTTTAAAGTACGTTAATAGGAAGCTCATTGAGTAAATTGTTGGGATTAACACTTAGTAAATCTCTCTTTTGTAGCAAGAAACTTCCGGGCTCTGCAAGATACACCGGCCATGCTTTTAAGCTTACATCTGCAACGATTATAGCAAATGAAAGAATGAGTGTAGATGAGATTAAACGTCACATAGATTAGAAAACTTGAACGGTTGCTGCTAGTTACATTGACGAATCTATCGTGAGCAAATTGGAAGTTTCGAAGTTCATTGCTGGAGTTTAAATGGGACGAATACTAGGTCATCATTGTCAGTTGATACAATTTGGCGATAACCAAATCAACTAATAACAAACTGAAAACATCTAGAATCCACATGTTAAATAATAAAAATTGTACATTTAATATTTATTTAAAATAAAAATGATAATATTTGTTATATCTCACTAATTACAAATACAACTTTATTTAAAAATGATGACGTCATTGTTTCAATAACAACTTTAAAGCACTCCAGTGTTTCAATGTTGATATTTCACACGCTTTTTAATTTTTTAAAGAAGTATTATGATGTAAGTGTGATAAAAAAGATTTAATTTTGCAAAGAACTGCACAAAAAACGATGTAAATATGCAATTTTTGTCTCGCTTGTTTCACTCACTTTTGACGTTAGTGACATAAATTACTATAAAATTTTCTGTAATTTATTAAAACAGCGCATTACTTTAATATCAAACTTATAATATTGGTAATCTAGCAATAATTATTTCAAATTATTGTATAAGTAAAAACAATATTTGTTATTGTTGATTAATATAACATTTGTTTTGCTAAAAATGAATATTGATTTTTTAAGGATAAATAATTGATAAAATAAAATTTGTTAAAAGCAAAAATTTATTTGATACAAAAAAAACTAAAAGTTTTACTGCTGATAAACAATGTTTATCAATTTTGGAACAGTGTCAATAGTTTGATAAAAGCAATATTAAGAAAATTATACAAAACTATAAAAAAAACCTTCAAAAATACGCTGTTACTTTAAAACGTAATTTTAAAAAAATATATAAATATACAAAATTCATTTGATATAATCATATAAAATTGTATTTTGTTTTCAATTATACATTTTTTGTTTAAATATCATCTTTTTATAGGTGTATACTGCAACCTTAGGTTAAATTCCTTATAAAAGAATGAGTTTCTATTGGTTAATCTAAATTTTAAATCAGCTCTACTGTTTGTATAGAATATAAATTTATTGCTATAGCTGAGGGTGTTAGGTACGTGAATTTAGCGCTAGATTGATTTATGGGGAATAAAAAACGTTAATTTAAATATTGGCAAATATTACTTGACATTTTAAGAAAATGCTTTATATAATATTGATTTTACAAGTTTTATCGCAAAGGAAATATAATTTTTATACTTTCTGACATTCAATAAGATAACTTGATATTATATTTAAAACATTGCAAATATATTGCATGTATTTATATTAATTTAAATCAAAATTATAATAATATTTATTTATTAACTGTTATTGACCAAAAAGCTACATGTTTATAAATTAAATCTAAAATATAAACCATTGTAAGTAGTTAGAAACATTGTGTTTTCAAACAAAATTTTAATGAATTGTTTGTAGGGTGAATATTTGGACTTTGTTTTTAAATTTGTTGAGGTGATCATCGTGTACAATTTTTAAATTTAATTTTTTTTAAAGATAATGACTTTTCTAGAGCACTTTGACAGCGGATGCCATTTTATTTTTTTCTATACTAAAGTTTCGTAATGAGGTAATTCAGCGTCGTGTCAATTTGGTCATACAGTCCTCTGTCAAACCTAATTGTATGAGAGAGAACGACAGGATGTTAGGTTATCTTATTTCTAAATTGTATAGAAGGAAAATGAAATTGCATAGTCAAACTGACAGCATCCTAGTCATCTCTATTTGGTTACCTTTGTTTTAATTTAATTTAATTTAAAAACTAAAATTTTGCGTTTTTAATTATATTGTGACAGTTAGTTTTTAAATTAGATTTACTTAAAACTCTGTTAACCAATGACATATCGGTTTTTTAGTGTGAAATTTAAAAATCGTACAAAATTCATCCAAAATGTTTATGCATATTGTCAATTGTTTCAAATTGTGGGTTAAAAAATGTTTTTTAAATATAAAAATATTTGCAATACTTCTAAACGTCGGCAATGTACATAATTTTCAAATAAATTAAACTTTTGTATAATTGAAAAAAATCTTCATTCAAGTAAAATTTATCATGCAGAACACATTTATTCAAACTCGGCATATTTTAAGAGCCTTAAGTTATTCAATTACGTTTTATAATGTTTCTAAGTATATAGAGTATCTTTTTAGATTCGCAACATTTATTAAACATTTTTTTAACAAATAATTATTTTAAACAATTTGTTAAAATTAATAGTAAAATAGAAACGTTTTTGATCATAACTGTGTTTTTAAAAGCTAAAAACGTGAATCGTTTTTCTTCTTAAATTTGTTTACGGTCATTTTATTGTAAGTGTTAATTGTATTAATAAGTTTTTCTAAATAAAAATAATCTAATTTACGTTTTCTTTTTATTGTGCGTATAACGTTATACACTTAAGTAGTATAAATAATTGTATATCTTTGTAGCTGCCAGTAGCTTAACAAAGCACCTCTGTTCACATTATATTTAACGATTTCTTATTTAACAAATTTTTTTAATAACATTTTTCTTCTAAAATTTATGATACATAATCATTGTAATTATTTGCAACAAAAAACTATAACGTTTTGTACAATTTTTTAAGAGCGTTAGGCACTACAACTATGACGGTGCTCATAAATTATATAAGTTGAAGTTGAATGCTGTTATTTGTATTTATCACAATGTCTACGTAAATATAGAACTACCAAATTCTTGATATTAGCGTTTGCCATAATAAATATAACATTGAAAATTTATTTATTTATGCACAATTGTAACAATTATATTTCTTTAATTTTAGTGAGTTAATTACCACGTTATGTTTAAATGTCAGAATAATTCATATACTCATTTAGTATTAAACGCTCAGCATTTAACACTAATATATTTGCGCAAAAATTAATTTTCCTACCATTTAATTAAAACCATATTAGTACCGTAACTAATTATTCAATATGGAAGTGGAAGCGCTACCTTATCTAAAATTGCTTGTTTGAACAATACAATACGGTTCAGTTTAATACATCATCTTCTTTGATATTTTCGTAATTAATTTGTTTAATACCTTTTAATTTAACCGCATTTTCCAAAATTTTAAATTAAATTTTTTTTGTATTAGTAGTAACGTCATTTAATTGTTTGGACATTGTGTTTTTGTTTTTAGAAGTATTATATAGAATATACATATATAGAAGTGTAGTATCAGAAAACTTTTTTAGTTTTAGCATTTAATCTTGATTTTGTATAACTGACGTATTATGTTATTATTTACTTATTTACTCATTTAATAATATTTAATTATAACTGAGTTATTGCAAAGGGGCACTAGTTTTTTTATTTTTGTTTTTAGTTAGTAAATAATACTAACAAGCTGATTTATACTTTGTTTAACTAGAATTGTGAAATTTTATCTAAGGGGAAGTGGAAGAGAACAGAAACTTGCCTAACCTGACTTTTCGTGTACTTGATAGAAAAATGGCACATTATTTCACCAAAGATCGTAAAGAAAAGTGGGATTTTTTTGTTTAGCAACACTTTTCTTCAATTTTTCAGTTAGCAACAATTTTTTCATTCATTTTATTAATCAGCGTAAATTGCAAATATCTAATTTATTAAATTATTAAATATTACGCTAGAATACGGGAAAACTGGCCGCAATGCAAATACAGAAGAATTTATTACTTTGCTTGCTGCTACTGTTGATGTTAGCGTTTCAAAAGTCAAATATTGTTTTTCAGTGAAACTATTTTATTAATTTTTACTTTAATTTTGATCTTCGACATAAGCTTTTGCAACAACACTACTACGCCATGTATTTCCAAAACTTGTATCTCTGTTCCACTGTTGTTTATACCAATTGATATCTTTATGCACGTGTCTACAAAATTTAAATATTTTGCAATGGTGCACAAATTCTTAAATTAAAATACTTGCTTTAATTTAGTTTACCCCATTTTTCAATGTAACTGTAAAAACTCGCTTTTCTTTGATTTTGTGTTATGTAATCTTATAACATATGCCCGCAATCTTCTATATCAGCTACTTTTAGTAAACGCAATTCTTCCGCCCGACATTCTCCATGCAACGCAATTACCAACACTATTTTTATAAGCAGAAAACTGGCATCAAGAGCTTTTTCTGAAAACTCTCTCACATTGTTCATCTATAGAACTCAATATTTTTTGTCATACAAGCGTCGTTTCAGATAAAACAGCATTTTTTTAAGTGAGGATTTATCCACATTTTAATTTTTTTCAGCATCGAGTACACTAACCATGGTGTTAAAATTTAAAAAACTTTTAATTAAAACTGCAACCACAAAACTGTTGAGAAGTTTTTTCGTACTTTGCTTTAAACTTTTAAGGTAATAAACTTGACTCTGCTTCTGATATCAATTGATAACATTGTCTAGAAATTGGCATTTAAACGTGATGGTTTGCGATCCAATGTTTGCTGGAAACGAATAATTTCCGCGTGTTTTAACAATTTCACTGTTTGCTAGTTGTACTATATCTGGATTGTTTCTTGGCGGTTGTAAGTCTGAAGTGTCAATTTCTTCTACCTACATAATTTCTGGTAGAACCGGTTACCAACCAAACAGTCCATCCTGGTGGTTTTTAGAACCAAGGACAGTTTTTATAATCGGCTGGGGCTATTCTTCGGTATAATTTAAAGATGTGGAACGGTCAAAAGGTGGTGAATCTTGTACAGCACATACCACTGGTACTTCTAACGAAATTATCGTCATTGACTCGTTACTCAAAGTTTAGTATCTGGCAGGTTTTTGACGGGTGAGCATGAGCGTTTCGGTCTTCATTTCGAATGACACTCATCCACAGTTATTGGGACTGCTTCTTGCAACTTCTACAGGCACAAACATCTTTTGAATTTTCGGACAGGGTATCTCGGGCGCCATCTAAAATGTATAAAACAAAATTAATGATCACTGACATTTATTCTAGAATCTAGTATTGTTCAAATATTGATTACCTGGGTAAGTATCAAACCATTTAAGTACAGACAACCACCGTGTTTAACATTTGGTCCTTCGAGCGGCTTATTTTAAGGTCCAAGTCCAATTGTCCTCTGGTCAGACGCGTCAGAATGTAACAAACCCCGGTAGCTTAGGTCTCGGCGTTGAATTTAAAGCAACGTTAAAAATTAAAGTAATTCGCGTATACGCTGGATAAATACGGAAGTTGCAGGTTAGGGGGGTTATAGAGTTACTTATTATGTTAATAAACGTGAATGACCTTGGTATAATTAATTAAAGTTCTCGGATAATAACGGTGTGCTCTTATTGGGGTAACTGGGTTATAATTACAAATTAACGCAGGTTGACTATTGGTATCGATTGACAACGATGTTTCATCCAAATGAAACACGGCAAAATTTAATTACGTTGTTAACCTCAGTTCATAATCAAAGCCGAACGTATTAAAAAATCTTGAGCCCACCTGACTTGTGTAACCAATTAATGCGCCAACCTCAACTACGTTAAGGGTTGAAAATGAGTCTTTAAAAGTAACGGTAGATTTATTTGAACAAATTTTACGCCAACTTGGCGCAAGCGATTTGTTTATTCACTTACCCGATTAAGGTTCGGTGGTTGCAAATAGCACTAGATGATGCAAAGTGGATGGTCACCACTCAAAGAGAGCGTTTTAACCTGACAGGGGTTTTTATACACAACGGAGAAAATTAAATGCAACAATCGTGGGAGTAACAAGATTCGAAAGCCGGTTTTTGTTATTTGGTCGGAGACGAAAATGTCAGGGTACGATAGCCAGTATTTCTTAGTCGTTTTAAATGGTTACGGTATTAACATCGGTTCAAGAAATAGTTAGCCAGGTGCAAACCATTAAATCTCAAAAATATTAATCGGGTAAATACAGGTATCAGGTAAACGGTTCTACAAAGATTAGCTCGTGAAAGAGAGGGCTTATACCAGGAACGGGCGGCAGCAGAAAAGAATATTTTCAGTAGTGATGGCGGCTTTTACTCTGTTTTTTGTTACGGTTGAATTATCCTAAGCAAGAGAAAGTCCAAAGCTCACGCGTAATTGGCACAAATTTATATATAATGTTAAAAACAATTTCAGCCACCTCAGTTGTTTTGTTACATTTTGCAAAAGGAAAAGGAAAATACAAAGATTTTTTTCCTAGGCTTAATTAAAAAGGACTACAATCCGCATACGCTAGAATGTAGCCAAAGTATCTTGACTGGTTCAAAATTAAGGCTACGGAGTCAAAAATAATCTCTCTGGACACAACAGGCACGCGCCCACTCTTGATGACAGATTGAGAGAAGAAAAAGAAAGACAAGAAGAAAGATGTAGAAAAAAGAACATAATGTTGTTGCTGTTATCTTTGCCATCTAAGACATCGTCCGAAAAGAAAAAAGAATTAAACTTGTAACGAAACGAACATAAGATTCACCATTTTGGAAAAAAATTGAAAATCAATTTCAAAATGGTGCATGTACTTTACCCCCATTCTTGTATATCCCACCAGTGCCGTGACAATCCCCGCTCTAAACACGGCCCAACAGGAAGGAAAAACGATATAAAAGCGGCTGTCTTGTCTAGGATGATATCTTTTCCTGTTCGTCTGTGTTCGAAGCCATCTCGAAAGACACCTGTATCCTGCCGAAGACAATTTTCGAACCTGAAAATTAACTGTAAGTTAACCAGTAATCCGGTAATCGATCACCGCCTGTACCTGGAGCATTTGCTCAAACCTGATTGAATCCTGTCCGGTTATTAAAACGATCGAAACCTGCGTTTCACCTGTCGCAATAAACTGCGAATCATTTTCATTAATCCGTACGTATATTTAGTAAATTGTTGTTTTTTTGGAGTGTTGTATTTGGTTATCCTGGTTAAAGATTGTCGAACACCTGAAGTTGTCTGTTCGTAGAGTACCTTAGTGCTCGCCGTAGATGACTGAATGGTTATTCACCAGTACTGGAGTGTTACATACTGCACCTTGGTCGACCCGGATGAATAGCCCTTATACATTTGTTCGTAGAGTACCTTAGTGTTCGCCGTAAGTGTTTTAGGTGGTTTTATTCATCTCTCGAGTTGTACGACAATAACTTTATGTACCTTCGTACCTGTGACATAAACAAATACAACAGACGCCCATTTTGTTATCGCGTCGTGTTACATACCTTATAGATACATATTGGAGTGTATTTCAACCCATTTTCATTAAGATTTCATTTGCGACCTTGGCAAAATCATAGGAAACGCCTATCTAATACTAATTGTCATTTTATCCACGTGAAATTAATTAAACGGGTTCCTTAAGAATCCACCTGTAAAATCCAGAAACCGTAATTTTCTTACATGCAGGCAGTATTTAAATTGTATCCAAAAACTCACCTGAGGTGTAAAAACTAACCTATCAAATTTCCCCGGCACTACCTGTTGAATATAACCCGATCAACACACAGGAAAAGGCACCGCTGGCAAGGGGATTTGCGGGAATTCAACACCGTAAAACGCTGGTCCAAAAACAGTATTTTTAATTGTGTTTTAGCGTCAACATTAAGGCAGAGTCGTGCAAGAGCCAACGGAGGGCGCTGCCGGCGCAGTTTTTGGAATTACATATACAAAGCCATCCAGAATTAATTTCAGTTTCATTTTTTTATTATTTGGTTGTATTATGTATGTTATTTATTTTGTTTGTTGTGATTTTGAATTTAATTTTGTTATTTCCTGTATATAATAAAACGCAGAGATATTTATTTTGTTATACATCTTAATTGTGTTATTATTATTTTCTCCACTTAGCTATCTAGGGTGTTGTAAATAAAAATTACAACCGAGGACCGGTTACATTTGACGCCCGAGCATAGGGACTCCGGAACCCCAGTACCTGACCTGCAGTACCTGTAAGTAAATAATTAATTCTATTTTCAGACATTTTGGTTGGCGCTCGAGCATCCTGTACCGAAAATCCACAATGTCTGAACCCACCGACAGCATGCCAGAAGAAATCCCCGAGGCCGACGTCTGGGTTAACTGGATCTGCAACATGAAAAAAGAAGAATTAATCAGTAAACTACGAACATACAGATTAGACGCAAGCGGAAATGTCAACGAATTAAAAGCACGCCTGATTAATTTTCTACGCACCGGAGAAGGAACCAGCAGTACGCTATCGTATCCAAGAAATCCAGAAGCATCCAGACCAACGTCACCGAATCCGTTAACAATTACGACCGCCGGAGGAGCTTTAACCGCCCAACTCTGCGATTGCGTTAGAAAATGGGGGATAAAATTTGATGGTCGGACAGACCCTATTTCCTTTATAGAACGCATCGAAGAACTTAAAGCATGCTACGAAATCCCTGGAACTACTCTCCTACAAACGCTACCTGAATTATTTAAAGAAGAAGTACTCCTCTGGTACCGAAACAATAAAGATCAGTGGACAAGATGGGAAGACTTTGTTTATCAGTTTAAACTTAATTTCGTAGGTCCTCAACACCGATATCAAATAGAAGAAGCAATACGAAATCGTGTGCAAAAAGAAGACGAGAAAACCAGCGATTACATCAACAGTCTAAGGACGCTCATGAGACGCCACGGACAAATGGCTCAGGAGGAACAACTCGAAAGGATATTCGAAAACCTCCATAGCTCGTATAAGCTGTACATTAAGCGGAAAGATTTTAACAACCTCGCAGAATTAGAAGCCCTGGCTAGAGACTTTGAAGCGATTCCTAAAACCAAGACGAATAAACCACACGCCGTACATACCGAAGTGGCCGCCGTCAATCCCAGTGTAACCCAGGCCATAAACGTAACACAAGAAAGAAATCCCACCGAACAAACAAGACCGTATAATCGAAACGAAACCTGCTGGAGATGTGGTCAACGAGGACACTTTATGGCTCAATGTCGTGGACGCTTTAAGCTTTTTTGTTCTAGATGCGGTAAAGATGGAGTGTACTCCCGTAACTGTCCATGCCCACGGGTGGGAAACGGATCCGGCCGACTAGCATAGAAAAGCCACAACTAGTCAATGAGGCCACCCGCGGCTGTACCAGTTATCCCGAATGGACCTCCTGGTTACAAAAGGTAAAAATGTTCTATTCAAACCAGCCAACCCCAACGCCAGTCGTAGCCACAGTAGAATCACGGTTGTTTGTCCCAATTACCGTGTACGGCCACACATTCCATGCCCTGATCGATACCGGCGCCTCCCAGAGTTATATTAGCTCATGCGTTCAGGCCCTGGTGATACGTGATGTAAAACCAACGCATAATAAACCGACGTTAGTCCAATTAGCCAACGGAAATGTAACTGAAACCAAAGGTAATTATACATTTCCCATTACAATTGGATCACAAACCCTCGAGTTGGAGTGTCAAGCATTGGAGCATCTTACGTCGAACATCCTACTAGGGTGGGATTTCCTGTACCGGAACCAAGCTATACTGCAAACCCGCGACGGCACGCTAATGCTAAATACCGAACCTATCACTTGTCTAGTTGGGAATGATCCAGGTCTGGGCGGTATCCAAGGTATCACCACTGAAGAGTTAAATCAACTTACCGATTTTCTACAAACAGAGTTATTAAAATTTCAAGAAATGAAGGGTCCAGCTACTGGAGTCACTCACCGCATCATGCTAAAACCAGGAACTGAACCAATTAAACAGAGGTATTATCCGAGAAATCCGGCCATGCAAAGCGTAATCGACCAAGAAGTCGATCGGATGCTGGAAGAACAAGTAATAGAGCCCTCCCGTAGTCCATGGAGTTCCCCAGTTGTCTTAGTACGCAAACCAACAGGTAAATACCGCTTCTGCATTGATTTCCGCCAGCTTAACGATGTAACCATAAAAGATGCGTATCCAATACCTTTTATTCAAGGAATTTTAGATAAACTTAGAGGAGCGAGGTACATCAGCACTCTGGATTTAAAGGATGGATACTGGCAGATTCCCCTTGAGCCTGAAAGTAAGCCAGTAACCGCATTCACCGTGCCTGGAAGAGGACTGTTTCAGTTCCGAGTCATGCCATTTGGATTACATTCAGCACCGGCCACGTTCCAGAGGCTGTTAGACGAGATCATTGGACCCGAAATGGACGCGAAGGCATTCGCTTACCTCGATGATATTATCGTTCTAGGATCCACGTTCCAAGAACATCTCGAAAATCTCCAAACCGTGTTTCAGCGGCTGCGAACCCGAGGTCTAAAATTACAAGAAGATAAATGCTTGTTTTGTATGAACGAGTTAAAATACCTGGGACATGTAGTTAACAAGACCGGGATCCAGCCAGACAGCGAAAAGGTCGAAGCAATCGTTGAAATTCCAGCTCCTGTAAATACCCGACAATTGAGACGATTTTTGGGACTGGCTTCTTGGTATAGAAAATTCGTACCTGGTTTCGCCCAAATCGCCGCTCCCCTTACAAGCCTCCTGAAGAAGGACATCCGCTACGTTTGGACTCCAGCGCAAGAAAAGGCTTTTAACGCCATTAAAACCGCCCTCACGACGACGCCTATACTAGCTTGTCCCGATTTCCAGGTACCATTCATCCTGCAGACAGACGCCAGCGTCAGTGGCCTCGGAGCAGTACTCACCCAACGCCAGGGAGGTGAAGAGCGCGTCATAGCGTACATCAGTAGGGCACTGACTGCACCTGAAAAAAATTATTCAATCATTGAGCTGGAGTGTCTTGCGGTAGTGTGGGCTATACGGAAGCTGAAAGGATACCTTGAAGGATACCGATTTCAAGTAATTAGCGACCACCGCAGTTTGAAATGGCTGAAGACCATGGCCAACCCGACCTCCCGCCTGGCACGATGGATTCTCGAACTGCAGCAATTCGACTACGAGGTGGTATACCGTCCCGGAGTCCAAAATGTAGTAGCCGACACCCTATCGCGTCGATATGAAGACGAGCCAACTGGGCCACTTGGAGCCCTAACCGACCACCCCGTCCCTGACCCGTGGTGCGACCGTATGAAGCAACAAGTAATAGATAATCCCCGACAGTGGCCCGAGTATAAAATAGAACACGGTCATTTGTACAAGAATTTTCCAGTAAACAGTCCAGAGGCTGCAGAAGGTTTACACAACACCTGGAAGCTATGCGTCCCGAAGACACAACGTCCGCAAGTCCTGATTGAGTGTCACGACACAGTCACCGCTGGACACCTAGGAGTAGCAAAAACATTGAAACGAGCATTTCTGTATTACTATTGGCCTGGAATTTCCCGAGATGTTCTCACTTATGTACGGAAATGTAAGAATTGTAACCAGTACAAAGAAAAAGTAGGGTTACCTACAGGAAAAATGCACTTTCTTCACAACCACCAGCCATGGGATATCATCAGCATGGACTTACTGGGACCCTTGCCCCGGTCTAAGAAAGGTAACTGTTATTTACTAGTGGCACAGGACCGATTCACGAAGTGGACAGAACTCAAACCCCTCAAAGCCGCCACCACCGCCAATATTCTCAGGGCATTAAACGATCAGATTATCATGATATACGGCACACCAAAAATCATCCTCACCGACAATAGGCCCCAATTCACCAGTCATCATTTTAAACAAGAATTAGGCCGCCTGGGAATCGTCACGTCTCACGCCCCCATATACACCCCAGGCAAATCCCGTTGAGAAGATGAACAAAGTTGTCGGAACCATGATTTCTCAAACTACCGGGTTCGATCAACGCGAATGAGATCAGCAGCTCCCAGAAATCAGTTTCGCCATCAACAGCTCCCACCACCTGTCAACTGGATTTACTCCGGCATTCCTAAACTTTGGGAGAGAATTGGTGGCACCCGGAACCCTTCACCGCGCTGCCCAACCAGAAATAAATCTCGACGATCCAGACGTCCACAAAAGGGTTATGAAGATCCGCAAGTTACAAGACCTTTTTCAAGTCACGCGTGATAATCTGGCGCAGGCATTCGTCAAACAAAGCCATCAATACAACTTGCGTCGCCGACCATACCGGCCCAGGATTGGCGAAATAGTTTATAAAAAAGAAAGGCCATTATCCGACAAACTAAACAAGTTTAGTGCCAAACTAGCTCCAAAATATTCCGGACCATTCAGAGTTCAACGAATTATCTCGCCTGTGATAGTGGAGCTTCGGATCCCCGATTCGCGCCGAAGCGCTGGGCGGGTCCACGTGAAAGATATAAAGGCGGTACCGGATTCGCCGAACCCCCCCCTCCAGTCGGCAGAAAAGCGGACACTGGACAACCACGAAGAAATAAGTGGGTTAGTTTGTGCCATGGCTCCAGTGCAACCGACACGTAAACCAAAGCGGAAATTACGGATTCAACCCTGGACACCTCGATGGTGGAGCCGAGGGAGGGAAGATCGGCCACAAGTGTTCCTGACTCGTGCGCCACCCCCAAACGTCCCGACACCTCCCGTAGCGGAAGACCACATAAAACTCACAGCGGAAATGGAAGAATTGTTTGGGCCATCACCCGCCGTTTCACGGGCAAGAACACCAACTTACCAGGTAGAGGAGCTCTCGCCGATCCGAAATATGCCGGTAGGATTGGAAAGCCCGAGTCTCCAAACGATGAAGGAGATTGAAATCTTGCGGCCTCCATTAGATCGCACAGCGCCATTTTTTATTTCAATTCCGTGGCACCGAATATTCGGCGCAGACGAAAAGAAACCACCACCCACCATCCAAGTGCCAGAGAGCACCGTCGAAAGACCGCATGAGGTCCTTAGGACCCCTATGGCTCAACGGGGATCCCGACGACGCCACCGCCAGAATCGCCGCCGAATCACAGTTCAGACGGGACCAGCCACCTTCACACGGATCAGCCGGACAAACGCCATCGCCCTGGGGATAGTACCGGTAGGCGACACCACCACGATCCGGGTTCCGTGGAACCCAGCAGCGGCCATTACAGCAGAGTTTACCCAACTCTCACTCGTAAGTAGAATTCCACTAGAAGGTAGCCCAAAAGCAACCCCTTGTCACTGGCTTCACCCAAGAGGGGATGGTATGTAACGAAACGAACATAAGATTCACCATTTTGGAAAAAAATTGAAAATCAATTTCAAAATGGTGCATGTACTTTACCCCCATTCTTGTATATCCCACCAGTGCCGTGACAATCCCCGCTCTAAACACGGCCCAACAGGAAGGAAAAACGATATAAAAGCGGCTGTCCTGTCTAGGATGATATCTTTTCCTGTTCGTCTGTGTTCGAAGCCATCTCGAAAGACACCTGTATCCTGCCGAAGACAATTTTCGAACCTGAAAATTAACTGTAAGTTAACCAGTAATCCGGTAATCGATCACCGCCTGTACCTGGAGCATTTGCTCAAACCTGATTGAATCCTGTCCGGTTATTAAAACGATCGAAACCTGCGTTTCACCTGTCGCAATAAACTGCGAATCATTTTCATTAATCCGTACGTATATTCAGTAAATTGTTGTTTTTTTGGAGTGTTGTATTTGGTTATCCTGGTTAAAGATTGTCGAACGCCTGAAGTTGTCTGTTCGTAGAGTACCTTAGTGCTCGCCGTAGATGACTGAATGGTTATTCACCAGTACTGGAGTGTTACATACTGCACCTTGGTCGACCCGGATGAATAGCCCTTATACATTTGTTCGTAGAGTACCTTAGTGCTCGCCGTAAGTGTTTTAGGTGGTTTTATTCATCTCTCGAGTTGTACGACACTAACTTTATGTAACTCCGTACCTGTGACATACACGAATCGTTGGTAATTGGCTATCACCTAAGGTTATCAGTACGTAGAGTGCTCTAGCGCTCGCCGTGGGTGCCAAAGGGGTTATACGCTATTACTGAATCGTTACATACTGCACCTTAGTCGACCCGGATGAGTAACCCTTATACATTTGTTCGTAGAGTACCTTAGTGCTCGCCGTAAGTGTGTAAGTTGATTTTATTCATCTCTCGAGTTGTACGACAATAACTTTATGTACCTTCGTACCTGTGACATAAACAAATACAACAGACGCCCATTTTGTTATCGCGTCGTGTTACATACCTTATAGATACATATTGGAGTGTATTTCAACCCATTTTCATTAAGATTTCATTTGCGACCTTGGCAAAATCATAGGAAACGCCTATCTAATACTAATTGTCATTTTATCCACGTGAAATTAATTAAACGGGTTCCTTAAGAATCCACCTGTAAAATCCAGAAACCGTAATTTTCTTACATGCAGGCAGTATTTAAATTATATCCAAAAACTCACCTGAGGTGTAAAAACTAACCTATCAAATTTCCCCGGCACTACCTGTTGAATATAACCCGATCAACACACAGGAAAAGGCACCGCTGGCAAGGGGATTTGCGGGAATTCAACACCGTAAAACGCTGGTCCAAAAACAGTATTTTTAATTGTGTTTTAGCGTCAACATTAAGGCAGAGTCGTGCAAGAGCCAACGGAGGGCGCTGCCGGCGCAGTTTTTGAAATTACATATACAAAGCCGTCCAGAATTAATTTCAGTTTCATTTTTTTATTATTTGGTTGTATTATGTATGTTATTTATTTTGTTTGTTGTGATTTTGAATTTAATTTTGTTATTTCCTGTATATAATAAAACGCAGAGATATTTATTTTGTTATACATCTTAATTGTGTTATTATTATTTTCTCCACTTAGCTATCTAGGGTGTTGTAAATAAAAATTACAACCGAGGACCGGTTACAAACTTAGTAAAAAGTTTTTAAAATTTTTGTTTGGAATTTTTCATTACATTACAATTTGACTTTTTAGTAATTAGCATTTAATTTTTTACGTAACCAATTCTCACGCGTTGTAAGATTTTGGCAGTAATTTGCATTACTATATTAGGATGTTTGTCTGTGACAATTTTCTAATACATAGAACGGTGTATACCACGTGTCTATACATTTCAGTAGGTTAATGAAAAATACAAAAACTAAATTTTCTTAAAATTTTTTTTGAACACACTTTCCTATTATTAAAAGTATCAGCTTTTGCTAATTTTTATAGATAAACAAATGATTGTTTTACTATTGCTATAACGCAACATTTTCTTGAAATTTGATACTGTTCAATTTAATTTTAATACGCACGTGCTGTTAAATAAATAAAGGTGAGTTGTTACTTGCAAAAGTTGAAACAATGACATTTGCCTAAAATAAAGTAACATAAACAAAGTTATTGCCGGTGCTCAGTGAAGTTATATTCAAAATTTCTGTGATTGTTCGAAAAACTTAAACAAAGACAAAATCAAGAGTAAAATTTTAACAATTTAACATTTATTACATAATTGAAATGCAATTAGACAAGCAATAAAACAGGAAATAACATTAAAACGTTAAATCAATTTGATGCAAATAAAATTAGCACAAACAATCGTCATAAGATGTTTGTATAATTGAAAGATTCGATAGCTAGCAGTAAATTCTGATTAATTTCAAAGTTTTTCAGTTACTGAACTTTCAAATAAATAGCTTAATTGGTAATCAATAAATACTTTGATTATTCTTAGGCAAACTCCTGGTTAGCTTTAAACCAGTTGACGTCGTCCGTAACTTTGATTTGGTACCACAACCATATGAACAATTTACCATCGGAAGATTTTCAATAAACCGCCACCAAGGCGAAAATTGGATTGTGAAACACAAACTTACGCACAAACTCACGATACATTAATACGTAACCAAACTGGTATCCAGTGAAATTCAATAAGCCGTAATTGCTTTACGAAATAGGAGAAGAGAGAGAAGTTTTTTCACTTGAACGAACTATTCACTTTTTCATTGTTAATAACTTCCGCGGTGATTTTTTATCTAAGAAGGTGAATTTACGACCAAACAAACTACATCCAATTACTTAAATCATTTCAAACGACTGCCAACCAACTAACTAACTCCTCACACAAAACACTTATATACCGTGTGCCCCAACGATCTGGGGGTGGAAGATTACTACATACTGTTGATTTAAAAAAATATATTATAACAGATTCTTGTAATCGACAACGAGGAGCATCTCGTAAAAATATTTTGGTGTATACAGGGTGGCCCATTTTCGAGTACCACACCAAAATTGTGTTTTTTTAAATGAAATGCCCTATATATTTTTATATATTTAAATTCTCTGTTAAATTCTGAGCAAAATGATATAAAGTACTATGGATCTACGACCAACGGTTTGTACCAACCCCTGTCTGGGTGGTGCTTTTATCTTTAAGGTGCTTCGGGTAGCTAAGTGGAGACTGAAGTAAATAATTGTTAACTTACAATGCATATACTTATTATTACCACCGAATACAAAATGAATCGTATTAATATAATAACAACGGATAAAATAACGTAATTATACTAATGAACAAGTGATTACTCAATAATAAACAAAATAAACAACTTCTTTTCTGGTCGGTTGACCCTGTATTTAGTTTTATTTTGGTCCGGAACGGCTTCCCTCTATTGGCGGTTTCGGTAACTCGGTTATCAGTCCTACAACAGAGTATTAATATGGCGTATTTTATTACCTTATTAAATTGTTGGTTTTTAATTACTGCCAGGCTACGTGTGAGGTGTGGTGATTTTATTTCACCTAGGGGAGAACGGGGATTAAAAGCAGTTAAGGAAACACACAGGTAAGCAATTAATAAATCTTGAAGAATCGACGGCGGACTTTGACCTCTTGTTTCTTAATTCCAAAAATTTCATTAAAAGTAGGTAATTACGGCTCGGATAATTATGAAACTTTACAGGTCGGTGGACGGTGCTATTGTGGACAACTTTTGATTGAGTGGATTGTGAATGGGTCACAAAATGTAATTAAAACCTTTGATTGAATAAAAATTCAAGGTCAATAACGTTAAATTCGATTGTTAAATGAAACTAAACAAATTCGGTGAACTCGGAAAAGCTGGACAGGTAAATTCAATATACAATTAATAATCAGGTGAATATGATTCCACGGCGCGTTACTAATTAAAGTTTTACGGTAACTTTAATGCACAATTAATGATCAGGTGAATATGATTCCACGGCGCGTTACTAATTAAAGTTTTACGGTAGCTGTTTGTTTATAGCTCCTTCAGTTACATAAAGTTCTTTTCTTTGAATTATTAAATCTTCGAGCCGGGCTTTACCCAACCACAAAAAGATCGCAAACTTTAAACAAGGGCCTTTATGTAACCACTCGGAAATTGGATTAATTAGTGCTAATCCTCGGGCCAGGCAAATTCCTAACCACTGGAGAATTAACACTTCCAACAGGAACAAACGGATACACGACTTTACAAATCTTACACTTACTCTGAATGATGTTCGTGGCGGTGACGGTGATTTTAATGAATGAGAGATGAACGAAATGAAACAGGTCCAGGTGAATCGCAGCGTAGTCGGTGTAAATCAATTAACAGGTCGTTCGAGTAGTCCAGGTAATAGCGGTTGTCAACAAAACACAAAAGTACTAATCAGGTTCGGTTTTAGCAAAGGTTTCTCGGAGATGAGTTTCTGGAAACGGATCTCGGAGGAGAAGGCTAAGTTCGATAGCTTGCGTGGCCGCTTTTATACACCCCGGTGGTTCCGCTTGGCTGCCTTTGTAGCGGGGATCACCGTGCGCATCGTACCGGATTTGGTGGGGACCTACGATACGGTGAAAGTCCACGCGCAATTTTCAAATAATTATTGTGAATTTCCTAAAAAATTGCATTACTGGATTCGTATCGTTACAGGTTCCAGAGTTATTGACATTGTTATGTAAAAAAATGAGTCAATTGAGTAAGTTCCTGTTCCGCCATCTTTAAATATATCGAAGTGAAATTTTGGTATTTGTATTTCTAATATGTCTAGTATTGACCTCTATACTCAAATTGCAGACTCTTTTCTCTACATATACAGGGTGGTCCATTTTTCGCAATGTTATTTTTCTCAATTTTTTTAAATGGTACACCCTATATTTTATTACAGTTTTGAATAGCATTTTTTACGAGCTTTCAATAGATACTCACTTTATACTACCTATTCTTAAGTGTTTTTGAATTATTCTGTGTTAAAGTTGAAAATTGCAAAATGTTGTTACTTTTCTTGAATTTTCTTCACATCATAGTAGCCCGATTTCCGCTTGTCCCTTTCTGTTCCTTAGCAACTTAACAAATGAAAGTCTCTTATTGTCAATAGTTCGTGAAATCATTGTTGATAGTAATCTGCATAGTTATCTTGTTAATAACTGGTTATCTACTTATTGTGCGATGAATTTCTCAATTTCTCTGATTAATATGACCTATGCTTTAGGAGAGGCTGAAAGTTAGTTACTGCTTGTTGGCGTCACGAATTTATGAACAAAAGTACCCTTTTGCTAGACATCCAAGATCTGAAACGTTTAAACACCTTCGAGAACGATTTGAAGACACAGGAAATGTCAAATATAAAAAAAGAGATGTAGAGCAACGTACAATTACAAACGACGAAAACGAGTTGACAGTTTTATTAAGTGTAGAAGAAAATCCTCACGTAAGTGTTCGTCAGATCGCGGTGCAAGTAGATCTTAGCAAAACTTCAATACAAAGAATTATAAGCAAACATAAATTTCACCCATACCATTTGTGCTTGCATCAAAGCCTACGACCGCAAGATTTCGCAGATCGCGTCGCATTTTGCAATACTATTATAGAAAAAATTAACCAACAACCCAATTTTATTGACTTTGTGCTATTCAGCGACGAAGCAAGTTTTTAAAACGTAGGAGTCGTTAATAAACATAATATGCACTATTACTCCGTTGAAAATCCACACTGGGTACGACAGATAGACTACCAGAATCAGTGGACTGTGAATGTGTGGGGTGGTATTATCAATACGAATATAATAGTACCTTTCTTTTTCGATGGTTCCCTGACAGGCAAAAAATATCTGCAATTCCTTCACGAACATTTACTACAGTTGCTTGAAAATGTAAATCTACATAATCGACAAACTATGTATTACCAACATGATGGAGCCCAGCCGCACTACCATAATCGAGTACGTCGCTATTTAGAACATTGGCGCGAAGATCGGTGGAAAGGTCGCGGTGGTCCCATTGCTTGGCCAGCGAGATCACCCGATCTCACTCCCCTAGACTTTTTTCTTTGGGGATATGTGAAAAAGGAGGTGTATAAGGATTTGCCTACTACACCGGCTAATATGAAAGTTCGATTTGGAGAGGCCTTTCAAAGAATTCAAAGAACTACTCTTCAAAATGTCAAAACAACTTTCACTAGGCGGTTGGCATTGTGTATTGCTGAAAATGGAAAATTTTTGAACATTTAATATAAAATTTATAATTCATTGTGTCCTTTAATTCCATTTTAAAGACTCAATTGACTCATTTTTTTACATAACAATGTCAATAACTCAGGAACCGTTGCTCGTAGATCCATAGTACTGAATATCATTTTGCTCAGTATTTAACAGAGAATTCAAATATATAAAAATATATAGGGCATTCTATTTAAAAAAACACAAGTTTGGTGTGGTACTCAAAAATGGGCCATCCTGTATATACCAAAATATTTTTACGAGATGCTCCTCGTTGTCGACTAAAAGAATCTGTTATAATATATTTTTTAAATCAACAGTATAGGCGTAATCTTCCACCCCCAGATTGTTGGGACACACTGTATATATATTAACTTTATCAACTACAATTTCCTAAAATCTGTGTTCCAAAACTCCATAAAACAAATCAATACCACAACGAAGTGCAAAGAAGATGCAAACAAATCAAAAAACGTCACAAAAGTAATGTTGGTAAACGGATCTTGCTTCTGTGTAAACTGTCAAATTGACAAAATGTTTTATTTCACTACGGTTATAAAGATTAGTTGAAGCGACTTGAATCATAACAGTCTAATAAATTAAAAGAATGACTTCATTCCAACGTAATTTAATCGAATTAACACAAACAAAATAAGTACGACTGTACTAAAAATGTACTTAAAACAAAAAAATTTTAAACAATCTTGAAATAAACAAACTGCTAAAAATATATTTAATTACTATTATATCTCCGAAGGGAAACATAAATTATAACTAGAATTTTTACAGAACCAAGAAAATGACAAATGAACACAAGCGTAGAATACGAATGTTTAAGCAACGTAATCATTTCTAAATAAATGACAATTTTGAGTTATAAAGTTGAGTTTAAAAACGTAAAATAACTTCTTAAAATCAATTTGAAATCAATAAAAATATTCGAAAATACATGAAATGAATAACGTCAATTCAAACACCGGGTTTTTCACGAAAGTAATCGAACTACTTCAAACCACGGTTACAGAGTTATCGCAAGCGGTGTTTATTACAATTACAGTCATATATAAAATTAGTTTGTTATTGTTTATATTAATTGATTAGTTATAATTTTTTTGTTATAAGTTATATCAATAAGTTTGTATTGCCTTCAAATAAATTAAATTTTAAGTTCGCAACTCTAATATTTAACAAAATGAAAACGTAATGAAAATAATAGTCTACAATAGTGCAGAACAGTAAATTGAAGTACCCGTTTAAAAATTACAATAATCAGAAAAAATAGTATAAGAGTTTCATTAAATCAACGGTTAAAAGTACACTCTAAATTACAGTCATTTCAAACGTACAATAATGTCATATAAATAAAAAAAACAAAGAAAAAATAAAGATCACAAAAACATGAAAAAAATAGCTAACGACAAGAAATTACTTTTAATTAAAAACATCATGTATAGTGATTATTTATATGTAGGTACAATATAAATAGATTTCTACAATTAAAATAATTATAACAGATGGCATCTAGGTAATTACATATTAAATGTCGAAAATTAGATAAAAATGTAATGCAAAAATAATTATTACAAACGTAGTCACAATAGCACGTATTTAAACACAAAAGTTACAGTTTGTTCAGAATATTCCGCTATAAACGTTATGTAACACAACATTCAAGATCGATTTCTTTTAATTCACGACACGCATAAAACCGACAACAATATGCCTTCAGGATAAAATTATACAACTTTTCTAATATTAAATAAGCGACAAAAAATTTGATTAAAGCTAATTTAGATTTTTATCACAACACTTTGAAGTTTACAAAGTTAATTTACCCACATTGACCCGTTAACAAAACTTAATTATTGTGTTTACTTTTGGTATCCCAGAAGCACTGCGTGAACATATAATGTGATTGCGCCAAGAACAATTTCCGAAATTTTAAATAACGAGTAAAAGAAAATTATTTTATAAGCTAACAGTAAAGGAAATTTATTTTTTATGGTTTAGTGATATAAAAATTAAAAGTTTGTAAAAACTATTGTTATAACAATAATTTTACATTATGAGACGATTACGTTCAAAATAAAAATTTAGGTTAAAGCACAGTTTTAAATTTAAAAAGATGTATTTAAATTTGTAGATTTATGTTAACAGCAATTTAAAAAAATTAAATATAATTTGTCTTGACAAGACGAATTGGTATTTTCAATTAATATAATTTTTGCATGATTACTTTAATTGTATTTTAAGAACATTCTCACGACATTTAAACTTTGAACAATACTTTTCAAGAAAGATTAATTTTTATTCCACTCTACTTACTTTTATGCGTTATCTTCTTTTTATTAGAGATATACGGAAGAGTTATCTATAACGACCAACCTATCCTCAAGATACGTTTATGTTGCAATTTTAACATTTCATGTCATAACAATAAGGAAAATTGGTTTGTGACAGAAGGCAAAATGATGTTTTTATTATTCTTGGATACGATTTCAATGTTTGACTATTCACCATCTTTGTTTTCTTTACCGTAAAGATTCCTAAATGTTCTGTTGGTTTTAACCAAAGTTTTAACACTTATTTCTTACTACGTGCTTGTGTCTAAATCATTTAGTTTCAGTTCGTGCAGTTGTCAGGCCGTTGTGTGTAATTGATTTTCTATAAAAAGTATTTATTTTTCACATTTTTAATTCATACTTATTTTCAGCATAGAAAACAAAAACAAGTTTATTCAAATCTCTTGTAGATGACATCAAATATAAAATTTACGAAAAAATAATTACGAAAGTAGTGATTATGCTGATCATGACTGACTTTCAAAGTGCAAGTAAAATAGAAATGATGCACAGGTAGATTCTGTCGCATTAATTTCATATATAAATACATATTATAATAATATTCCTGGTCAAAAATAATATCTTTTGAATATTGATATATTACAGGTTAATGTTAAAGCAGCTTATATCAAAAATATTTTGGGTAATACCATTACACAAATTAAATTTTCCTTTAATAAAAGTGACAAATGATATTGATAAATGTGAAAGTATTATCCCGGATGCTCCAATCTTACAGGAAAAAGACAATGCAATGTTGCAAACTCTGCAAAAACTATAATTAAGTGAAGATGATGGGTTTAATGATTGGCATCATTTTGTAACATTAAAGTTACGCCGAGAAAAATAAATTACATTTACAGAATTTGAAGCAGTAGAAAACTCTGTTAAATCGAATGAAAAAAAAATAAAACTATAGATTAATAATATTTAACAGAGAAATAGAATATTATAATGCCGTTATTCAGTGTAAACCATTCAATTTTTGACTAAGCAGTACCGTTGATTGAAATATCAAGATAGTCAACTCATTTAATAAAAAGGCAATACGAGTATGCATGTTTGACTGCGTTTTTGTTTACTTTTTTTTGCCTGTACTGAAACACAATTTATTTATTATTATAGTAGTTAAATGTGAACCGCAGATTAAAGGTGCACATGCATATTATTATAAGAAGTAAATATACAGACCAACGCTTGCCCATAAACTTACATTTTACTTTATTTTAATCTTAGAAGTAGGCACAGCTAAACCGATTAAACGAAACATTTGAGGAGGCGTAACTAAAGTCATTGTTTTTTGACAGGTACATTCTACACAAAAAGTATTAGCGCGGCAAATTTAAATCTAATTTGTGGGATGTTTCAAAATTTTGTGGACAAATGAGTTTTTATCCAAGTATGTTATTGTTTTCTTGTTGGCACCCAAGTCATTGTTCTGTTATAATTTGCGTAAATAACAAAAACACCATGCAACTATGTCATTTCTGTCCATTAATATTTTTTTGTTATTGTGACACTTTGAATTTAAAAGCGATTTGGTGTAGACGATGTATTGTTTTTCGACTCCCAGAATAACCAGTTTTCTCCTGCATCTTGTTAACCAACATTTTCAACATAGGAACTTTGTTATCTATCGTGTAGACTTTATGAAGAGTTCGTTTTAATATGCCAGAATCTATACTGTCAAAGGATATTTTTGTAGAACCACCACTCTTTTTTTAGAGGGAGATTTTAAGATGCCATTTTCAGATGTTGTTGTTTCAGCCCTAATAATAACAATGGTTATTTACTAATTATGTTTATGCATTAAAAATTACCTAATATTTTTAATGAAGGAAACCGATTTTCTGTCGCAGCAGCAGTTAACTTGGTTCATTTCTTTAATGAAAATGACTATAGACCATCCTGCTTTTTGTCCATCACAGAACTCAATAACGTTCTTAATAATGTTCCGGGGTTTAGAATGAACTGTCTTCTTTAATTTATCAGCCATAATACAACTAAAAGCAAACGTAAATAATTAAATCTACAGCATATTATTGAATATTATTAATCAACGTCATTGCATTAAAAGAATAAAAACCATAACTAATTTTAAGGTTATATGCACTATTGTGCACATGTTTATTGTAACTCCATAAATCCAGTCTATAAAAAAACTATTTTAAAGTACTGAAGGAAAGGATCAAAAATAACAGCGATTTGCAAATTCACAATTGACAAGTCGATACAAAGTTCATCGATATAGACTTTGTGTCAAGAATTGTATCAGCTTGAATTTCTTAATTGTGATTGATCGGATTTTTTACCGGTTCAAAACTTTTTAGTTCACATATTTTTCGGGGTTTTTGTTTACTTTGTCGCACTGTATTGTTGTACAATACATGAAGAGAGAGTATTGTGCACTTACAATGCATATAAAATTTAAACGCTGAAAAACAATATTTTAGAAAATGGATCAATAATGAGATTTAGTAACAACCCTTAATTAAAATTTTGTGTACAGAAAAATAAGTATTTATAAAGACAGCAAGTGTTAGGTATATAATGGAGTATTTTATTTACATTAATAATTTTTATTGAAATAATTGGAGATTTTCAAAACTGTCACAAACGACTGGTTTTACTGTAATAAATTATTAATAATATCGTTGTAATTTAAAAAAGAAAAACAACAAGTTAATACTTTTTAAAGTATGCAGGTTATTTAGATTTTTGTACTTTTTAGTAAAAATTTGCTAAATAACACATAACTAATATTTTGAGAATAGTTAATTATTCATTGGTTAACGCGATATTGTATTCAAAAAGAAAAAAGCTAAACAAGTTAATCTGCGTTGTCGATTATGGTAACTGTTTTTTTTAAATTAATTTTTTCAAAATCCTTTCACAAAAGTGGAAAAAAATATCTTTGAATTATAATTTCTTTATTTAACCGTTTTACATTCAATTCGTGATACAAATTTACATGCAATCAAATACAATAATTAACATTGCCGAAAATAAATTAAATATCTAGATACATTAGTTTTTTATTACTCATTTTCAAATATTAATACATTTACAATACATACATATAAAAAAAATAACCTCTAAATTGATAAGATTCTAATCTTACGATGAGGTTTTTTAAATTTGGTAACATTCTTACTAGTCTCAATGTTGGTATTACCAGCTGACCATTTTAATGTTCTATAAAGTTTCATTTTAAAGTTGATCTAATTATTGATTTATGTGAATTGCATTCAGTTAACAAATTTTTTGTACATTTTAAATTATTTTTTAATTATTGAATTTTTGTTGCTAAGTCATAATTTGTTTGTAACTTATAAAAGTCTTTATTAAACAATATTAATAGATTGTACACTACCTACAAAAATTCTGTAGTTGGTGTGTATAAACACTTTATTTCTTTTAAATTACTGTAATTTATATTTACAATTAATGTTTCAAGCAAATTTATATCACTTGTTTTATAAAAAAAAAAGTTAACATTTAAAGCGACACTTCTATGTCTTAAGTTATAAAGTTTCCATCAATTTTCTTTTCTTCTATTATTTTTTTGTCGTTAGGTTTAGTATTTATTGTTTAATCTAGGGTAGGTAAAAACTCGTCACAATTCATTTTACAGTTTGCTTGTTGAATTGATACTTGTAAACGAATGTGCAATTTGTGATGTAACGCTAGCCTCTTCTGACACGGATCATTGAAAACGAATTTTCTAATGGATCTTAATTAATCTTTGACGTCAATAAATACAGATTCCTTTTTTCTTAGCCTTTCCATAACATTAAGATCACATTTGTTCGTACCTGCTTTCAAATTAATTATCTTCAACTAAGACCATTACACCTCGTTGTAATGATGGAAGCAAAACAAGTAGCATACAAGCTGCAGATTAATGAACACGCGTTAATTACCGGAAAAAACAAACCGGGTATATACAACGTGCTGCGTGAAGAAACAATCTTAACTATGAAATCCGACTTCACAAAACATCACATTTTAAAGAAATTTAAAGTGATAATACCGTCACGAGACGAGTGGACAAAAAACATTTACCCGGGCGCGGTTAAAGGAACTATCTGGTACACAAATCTGGCCAAAAATCGCAAGGGCACCGGAGCAGGAGTATATGGAGGCCAGCACCATAGGAAGCAATTTTTGCTGACTTTGGGTAAACATGCATCCGCTTTTCAAGCTAAAGTTGCTACTATTGACTAGTGTGTCAGGAACATTATCGACTCAAAATCATACACAAATGGGCCGATATCGATCATGTCTAATAGTCAAGCAGCATTACTGGCGCCAAAATCACCAGTAATAAAATCCAAACTGATCATGGCATGCATAAACAGACTGGAAATATTGGCAAATTGCCAACCTGTGCAGCTTATCTGGATACCAGAAAGAAAACCTAATGGCGGACGCACTAACAAAAAAGTGCAAAACAGGGACATAAAGCGGACCTGAACCCGTTTTCGGAATCGCATACGAGACTGGAAAAGAAACAATTCGAAGCAAACTTGCAGCGGAAACTAAAAAACTATGGAAAAACTCTTCAGGGATAAAGCACACAAAACTTTCTTACAGAGCCATAATGAAACACTTAAACTGCACTATTAAGCATGAGTCGACAAAAATTTAAAAAAAATTCACGGGTCTAATTACAGGGCACTGTGGCCTTAGAAAACATATGCATAAAATGGGACTGCAAAGTAGCCCTTTATGCCGCGTATGCTTGGAAGACGACAAAACTCCGTAGCATCTGCGGTGCAAATGCAAAGCGTATCAAATGCAACGCACAACGATTCTCGGAAAACCAAAGCTAACCGATGGTGAGTTGAAAAAAGCCCCTTGGAATAAACTTTTGGACTTTATTGACGAAACCAAACTGATAAGGGAGTAATAAATCAGAGGTGCGCAAAAAGACCAAAGAAAACCGCAGTGCAGGGGCGCTAGACAAACCACCTCTTAAATTAAATTTAAAAAAATCACAAGGTAGGCTAAAATAAAACTAATTTCAAAACAGTTCCTTCTTGTATTTGTAGTTAATTTGTGTAAGAACAAAAGGAAAAAAACAAAAAGAACCACAACTAAAGTATTTTGACAATATAATACCGTTCGGTAAATACGTCCGGTTTAATGCTTTAATAACACATCATTTATTTGAAAATGTTTTTGTATTTGCAAATAATTATTTCGTTATTACAAAAACATTTGGGTTTTGAAAAAAAACCATGAATTATTGTCAAGTTCGAGAGCGTTCACAAAGTTTTTATCCATTTCTAGAACGTTCACCAAAGGATGTAGAAAATTCTTGAAACATAACAAGAATATATAAAAAAACGATTCAAAGTGAGCATAAGTCAGTAATTCAAAGACGAAAGTGTTAAGAAGATGTTTAAATAAATAAGTGATAAGTGAACGCATGTGTTCTACATAGATAAATATAACGGAGTCAAACCTACGTGCTTTTAATATAAACAAGTGTCAGTTTTGAGATAAATAGAAGTTATAGTAATATATAAATTAGTGTAAGCGTTTTTTTTTAAATATCGTTAGTTTTAATTAGTTCGTGTAGTTATAAACGTTACAATAATTTTATTATTTTATAAATTACTTAAAACACATTCAATTTTTTTGTCGGGTAGAACTTATAAAATAAAAAACAACAAACGACAATTACCAATTTTTTTACACATTTAAAAATGCATTACATTTATCTATGTATAATAAACATTTTTAAGTTTTTACGTTTTATTTAAAAAAAAGTGTTCGTATTAAAAGAAATTGTTTTATATATTAATTAAAACGTTAGAGTAATCTATCACTCAAAGTGGAATACTATATATATACAATTAAATCATTTTAACTTTAAGTCTTCTCCACACATGTTTTAATTTTTAATTTATCTTATATACATGTTTCGACATTTTTAAATGTCATCATTAGTATAACTACAAAATTGTTATAAATCACTAAAAATTTAACTGACAAGTGTCAAAAATAACAACTTGAAATTTTCAATAAACACAACCAAAAGTGATAAAAAAATAAATCAAAATTAAAAAAATGGTAAAATTAGAATTTAGGCTTAAGAACAGGAAAAGTGTTTAAATCAAGAAAAGACACGTAGAGGAATTATCATTAGAGATAAAAAATTTCTAAAATTTCAAGATTGTTAAGATAATGATCTTTATTGCAAAAATAAAGGAATTTAAAATTAAGATCAGAAGAAAAAGAATTACTAGTAGATAAAAGGTGATTCGCAAAATCCAAAATACCTGTTCGGCTTATTTTGTATATAACGTTATGTTTGTCAAATAACTTGGTCTGGTCTGTAATCTTAAAATAGGAACATACAATAACAATGCTATATATACCATGATTTATTCCAAAATTAAAAACCAGACCAAGTTATTTGACAAACATAACGTTATATATAAAACTGATTGTATTGATTGGCATAAATGTTTTATTGGACGAACAAAACAATAAATTGTCAATCAAATTAAGGATTACCAATATGATTGTAAACGTAAAAAAGAAGAATCATCTCTTGCTCTACACCATATTAATGTGGAAAAAAATTTTGATTTTAGTAATCCAACGATACTAGATGTGGAACCAAAAGTTAATAAAAGATTAATTGGTGAGATAATATTTATTACAAAACATTAAAACAATGTGAATTTTAACACTGATACTAACAATTTTAGTACAGTGTATAATAATCTAATCACTGAAATTTCCTGACCATGTGATTATGCATTGGGTTATCTATTCAGTGCTATGCACTTTTACATCACACGACCTCAATTTGTAATGTTAGTGTCATGGTTTAGTTCATGTATTGTCCTTAATTTATTGTGTAATTTACATTAAGTGTCTTTTTCGTTATTTATTAGTTTTTATTTAATGACGTTGTTTGACGGACCACACTTCTTGTTTTTTGTTTAATATTTTTACCTGATTGTAAATGTTTTTTCTGTTATGTTGTTTTTCTTTTAACATAATGAAGTGGACACTCGTGTTTCACGAAACGTCGCCTTAACAAAGCACATGAAGTAATTTTCTTTGCCTCTCCTACTTACTAAAGGATATACTTATATTATTAGGAGTGAACATTAGGACTAAATCATAATTGTATTACAAGTAAAATCACCCAAAAAAATGAACCTCTTTCTCTCTCCCCCTTCAAATATTTAATCGAATCAAAATATTTTTTTTTGTTTATCATTCAAGGCATTGTAATTGTAAAATGCGCACACGTTCTAATTTTTTTTTCTGTTTCAGGAACATTTTCAAGACTTTTGACAAGACGGTATTGATTCAATCTTTAGGAGTTTCCTGCAAATTTAAAAAATGTTGCAAAGTAAATACATAAAACTAGACACAAGTGCAACGTCAAGAAAAAATTCGTATTATTTTTTTAAATGTATTTTATTAGAATTTGCTTAAAATCACCTGAGATGTGTCAAACTCTGTTCGAAAAAGGTTTCTTATTCTCCTATAAGGTTCTCAAATCAGTAACCTTACCAAATGCATTCTGTCTATACTCCAAATATGCTAAAGTTGTTACATGAATAAATGTAATTATTTATTGCACTAAACAACAAACACAACATATAAAAATTATAAAAAGCACTATAATAAAATATAACAGAATTAAGCCATAACTTGAAGTTATTTAGAATAAAAATGCCTATACTACAAACAAAACACTCACAAAAATATGTTCCATTACTGGTAACTGTAAAACAAATTAAAATATTTTTTAGAACATAACTAAATTAGTGCTTTTCGGCATTCAGTACATGTTTAATAGTTATTTGTATCACTAGTCCAGAAAATGCTATTTTGCGAGTATGAGCTTATTTGTAGAAAAAGCGAATACTCGCAAAATACTTTTAGGACGTGTGATACACATTTTTTGTGTTGACCTTTATAGTATAAATTAATTAAAAGCAGTTATTTAAGTATTGATTTTTAATAAAATTTAATAACATGTTGATAAAACTGAAACCTGTAATGACGAAATACAATTGTTTTTTAAATTAATTTGACAATTACTTAATATTACAATTTCACTTATATGAAAATAAAACCATTGTTGGTTTTAGCAATTGTAATATATAAGCTAATTTGTTAAATTTGTTTAAAACAATTTTTGTAGTGCTACTCTAAACAACAACACAGATAATGGTGTATGTTAATAAATTTGACATATTGACAGATGACGTTTATTTAGTTAATGATTACTAGTGCCAACTTTTAGTTATAAAATTCTACTACACTTTACCGGCCTAGGCCGGAAAAGTAAAATTTCCGGTCGATTATGATGCCTGTAAAATACGTAAAAACGAACGGAAGCACAAAAATAGTAGTTTATTTAACGAGTTCCTGTGTAAATTGGACGCTTTTTTCCCAAGAGGAGTCCTCGAGGGAAAAAAAGCGTCCAATTTAAACAGGAACGAGTTGAATACAACATTTTATTGCTCGAACAGAGACTAGAAGGCCCACAAGGTCTCAAAATCTTTCAAAAATAATTTGACGTTTATGTTGACAAGTGTGCCAAAACTGTCAAAGACGGTTTACAATAGCGAAAAATTAAAATTTATGACAGTTAAGAACAATAAATAAATTTTCTGATTTTTGCACTTTGATAACATAACATTTCGTCGACAGTTACTTTTTTTTATGAGAGTGATATAAGTGATTTTTTTTATTTTTAGAAAATTCTAGAATGGTAGTGTCCTTTCTATTAGACAATTTTTTTAAACCATGTATAGATTTTTCTAGTGCAATCATAGTTCTAAGTCTTGATCATCATCAGTTACCAAATATGAAATTTTAGTTAAGCCAATAACTTTTCTAAAATTTTTCTTATGAGCCAAACACAAAATTATCACCAAAAAATCTAACACAAATATTTAACTGTTTTAGTTTACTTATTACTAATTATAGATTTGCGTCTTATTAATTGCAGTAGAAATATTTTTATATATTTCATGTTGCTGAACAAGAGTTGTTTGTTACTTTTGTAAAAAAAAAATTCTATTGACAATAATCGGAAAACTGAAAATCGCCAAATAAAAATGTTATTCATTTCTTTTTTATTTTTTTTAAACAGTTGTCAACGGTTTCTTACATTTTTTTATCAGCTTTACGTCGTATCCGGAGCCCAAAAAATTATCTATAAGGATTAAAAACTCGAGCGATTATAAAAAAATGGCAACTAAAATATAAGCTAGGGTGCAATAGTAATACAGGAGATAATTTGCTACCTGCTTTGGTAACCTTTTCATACGTAACACGAAGTGTCATCGTAGTAAAGATAGCGTTATAAGAGTTATCAGTATACAAGCTAAATTCTAGCTAATGTGTTACCTTTGCTTTGAAAATAAACGATTTGGTAAGTATAATAATAATACAAGTATTTATTTCTGTTATTATTGTTTTAATCAATACATACAATAAAAGCTTAAAGAACAAAACATCAAAGCTGTGCTAATACTTAGACTCGGATTTGAACTAAACAATGTTTTTTAAAACAAAAATGTATAACACGTACAAACAAAACATGTTATAAAAGATAAAAAATATAGTCTGTAAAACAAAAATAAACCTGTTACTTTTATAAACGTTTTTTTAAAGTAAGATAATTTTATTGTAAATAATAAATTTATAAAAAGTCAATCAAAACATAAGTAACCAAAATGATGTTCCTTCTAAATTAAACAATAAACTTTAATTTAATACATTTCTACATATTTTCAAATCTTACTAATAAAAAAATTAAATTTGTAATTTTTTAAACGCTGTAAACTAATATTTTATATAAATAAAAAAATACAAAATAAAAATTTAAAAATAAAACAATTCTTTTAAAAATATTATTAAAGAGCGATTCTTGCCGTAAGCTTTTGCGTATATGATTGTTAACACATTCGCGTCGAGCTACACATATGTGAGTTTTTGAAATTCAGATTTGAAAACACAAATTATCTACCTACGCATCTACAAGCTACAAGACAAAAAAATAGGTCAAGCGCAATAAATCTTTCAACTTTTCGCATCAGATGTTAACATGAAGTTCTGATATGTTATTCAAAAAATAAATTGTATAAAAAAGTTTAGTTTTCCATTCATGAAAAAGTTAAGAATATGTGATTTTGTATCCAAAAGACAAAAAATTATTTTAATTTGATAAAGTAATAAACAAAATGTACTTTCGAATGAAAGGAAATTTATACAGATGCAGTCATAATTCGTTAATTTATTTTCGTATACAGGATGTATGTGAAATACGACTACAAACTCAAGAAGTAGTTTCCTTGTGGATTAGTTAGTATTAAGCTATTTACATTTAAAGTTTTCAGGCTGGTTCTGACTATCTAAACAAATGGAAATTGTTTGTTGGTTGTAACTATGCGGTATTTTCTTTAATTTTCCATCTTCTACAAGTAATATTTATTTTTTAACATTAGTACTGGCCCAGTTTAACAAAATGTACTTTGTGTACACAATTACATTTATCTTTGGTTCTAACCAAAAAGACTGCAGATAAATAAATTCAAAATTCAGTTTTCTTAGAACTGAGTTCGACAATCTGATTTATTTTAATCTCGATTTTTTAACGTATTTCTCTAATGCTAAGTGACTCGTGTAAACGTACTCGTACTTCATAATATTTAATTTAAATTTCCTTTGTTATTTGCAACAGTGATACTGTTTTAATGTACGCTGAGTGTAATTATAAGCTCCACACCAACCTAATAAACAATTGCCTTCAATAAACTTTATGTTATCGTGTCTTTGAGAAACTGGAGGTATTCTTTCTATCTACGAAAGCCAAAGTCACGAAAACCCACCCCATGTATTAGCAACAAAAAAATATAAATCTTTTCAATAAAATCAAAACTTTAATATTTGTTTTTTTTTTCAATGCATATGCAGATCTTGTAAATTGCAAAAGATCGGACTCGAAGTAACACTAGAGAAATAGGCCGCGCAGCTAACATGTCCCACAGTACGCTACGTCGTATTTTAAAGAATTAATTGATTTTAAATCGGAAGTTTTGTAAGTAATTGTAGCGACAAGAAGCTTTTGACTCTGACTTTAGTGCCAAAATGTTATTTTCAGATGATTCATTCTTCCGGAAACGTTTTGTGCAACACACAGAACTCTATGCCCAACAAGGCTTTTATCATTAAGTTGTTTCACGCAATTCCACGTGAATATGTGGTCGAATTTTACGTATTTTTGATTGAAAGCTTACTTGGGGTAAACCGTTAGATTTTCTGTGTATTGAGGTTTTAAATTCCATCGATGGCAATGCTAAAACAACGGTGATTTTTGGGAAATTTTAATGACGTCACGTCGCTAAAGTGCAGAGGTTGAATACAATTTTATTGAAAGAAATATCTACACAAGTTCGAAGGTAATTAAAAGGAAGCTCGGCGCATTCATTTACTTCAATTATAGTGTGAATTAAAAACAGGATTTATGTGTAATAACGCCGTATGTACGTTTTTGTGTCAAATTTCATATTACGTTTTAGGTTATACTAGTACGAAATTAGCTAAACCCCTACTGGGTAATACACAACTGTAAGTATTGCATTTTTTATTTATACGTGTACTACTTTGTTGGTTATGTTTATTGTTAGAATGGCCTTACGTAGAAACTAGGTTGTAATCACAATTAATGTTAAAACCTTTTTTTGTATGTCACATACTTCTCTGGTGCGCTTTGATTATCTAGATTTTTGATTTTCGTATTCTTTTAATTTAACGTAAGAAAATAAAGTCATTCCTTTGTTAATTGTAATAGTTAAACCAATTAGGTCGCTTTGATGTGCGACGTGTTGCCCAGTCAAGGGCGTAACTTATACGTGGCCTGTGATATCAACTCATGTAATATTGTTTGCAACGTTTATATAACTATACTTATGTAATGTTTTCGTTTTCTTAAACTACTGTGATAAAATAAATATATATTCTGTGTTATCACTTCTGTATTGTTATTTGTTCTTTTCCAGCTGCGGGTAGAGTTAAACAATATCTCCTTAATTTAATGTTTCATCGTTTTGGCGCCTTTTTAGATTTAATTTATAATCTAGCATCACAAACCCCGTGACGTACTCTCCGTGAACAACTGTGCTAGCCGTCGCTAAACTTTTTGTTACACAAAACCAGCGTAACAAAGTGCTGCATTTTCACAGTTTGTATGTTTGAAATGAAGAAAACCTTCATAAAATTCAACAAAGTAACTTTCAGTAGCGGTTTTCTATTAATGTTTGGACAGGTATTTTAAGAAATAGGTTAATTGGATCGTTTACTTTACCAGGCGAGAAACTTGTATGGAAGAGTTATATGACTTACTCCATGTAGTTTGCAAAACAATGTGGTTTATGTACGATAGAACCCCTTCGCATGTAAGTTTACGATTTTTTAAATATAATTTTTTTTTAGAAAACTAATTCTACAAAAACTTTAATTAATTTAATCGTTAAATATGTATGCACATTATATTACATTGCTTAAAAAATTTAATTTAAATATATTGATCAAGTAGAAACTCTAATTTACAATACTCGTATTTACAAACGACTATAGTCTTTTTTTTAACAAACGGATCTGTTTAAACTTTTTGACTTAAACGGTGAATTTCGTTTAAAATAACACAGTCTCTATCTAAGTTAAACTCACTCAAGTTTTACTCAGGTTGCAATTTTATATTTCAATTTTATAATATAATTTATGTCTAATAAAGATTACTATTATTTTTGTTATTAATAAGTATTTTAATAGTTACATACAGGAAAACTTAATAAAATGAAGAAACAAATTTAACATGAAATTTTTGATAGATGTGAAAACTTATGTTAGGTGTCCTTCTAAAATTCCGTTAACGATACAGTAGATTAATAATTTATGTAAAAAGTGTCTTAAGTGCACAGCTCACTTTTGATAAGAGTAACAGCCTAAGTTTATGCTAAAGTTACTCCCTGATCTACTGCTAGCAATTTCCGCTTCAGTACTTTTTTGTGCAGTTTTAGAACCATTTGTATACTAGATGATTGCTTGCTGCTTTCTCAGTTGTTGTCTATCTACCTTTTTTTCTATGTCGGTATAACTGCTCTATAAGATTTGTGGAAGCGGATGGTTAGACCTATTTTGTCTAGCTTTACGCTTAGTTTAGCATGCAGTTTTTGTTTATCTGATCAAAAATCTTGCTATAGTACTCTAGCACGAGTGTTCCCTTATTTGTTAGATTTTAACCAGTGCGCTGTTGCCAAAGCTTCTAATTCTACCAATAAATATATAGGTATGTAACAAAGTTTCCATTGCTGTAGTGGGCGTCGTTGACATTGCCCACGTAATTTCTAGACACACAAGTATCTGTAACTTGCTGAGTTTTGTTCTAGATTTTTCTCTTTTAGATTTAGGTATGTCAGCAAATTAGAGATTTATATCTAACTGTAGAAACTATTACTTTGGAGTAAATCTAAAAAACTATTTTTGGTTTTTGTTCCCATATGTTACTTATCAGTCTCCTACACGCTCAATACACCAGCCAATAGTTAATAGACTCATCGACACAAAATACAAAATAAAACCTTGCTTTTAAGTTAATTACAAAGAATCTGGGAACAGATTCTCTTTCGGTTAATGTGTCTAGAGTTTAAACAAAAGCAGTCTTACTAATTCATTAATAATTTCACTTTTTCACTCCTTTTTGTTGGCGACTACGACTACGGTGCTTTAAGTACTGCCTTCTGATCAGTTGCGTTTTTGTCACCGATCTTTTGGCTTGATTCCTTTGGTGTTAAAAAATACGCCTTTGTCTTTCATGTTTTAGGTTTTTTGGTTTTTCCTTACTGCAAAACTTTTTCTTTACGGAGCTTTTTTTAGCAGCACCTAAAAGTTTCTTAAATTGTTCTTTTTTTTTTAGAGTTTCCAATCCTAATGTTTGTTAAATCTGATACTTTTAATTCGATTACTTAGTCGTTTATATTAGTCCCGCAAATAAGAAAGTAGTGTTTCTAATTAAATGGCGGACTATGTATATAAAACGGGGTACTGGTACTCCCAGGTTGTTTTGTTGAGTATTTTATTACCATTACAATTTAATTTTGTTAGTGGTAATTTACAACACAACGAATTAGCTGATGATTTAAGACTATCAAAAACACTCAATTTTCTTTTAAAATAGGGTTCTAAATAGTTCGAATTACGATAATGCTAGTATTGGTAATATTTGCCTCCTATCTGTTTATGTTAAATTTATTTTGACGTCATATTGGCGTGTTTAGTATCTGCATATTTAAAATAATACATGTAATACTGTTAACAAGAGTTACATTTTTATTATTTTTTTTCGTTTGAGATAAATTCAGCGTGTTAAATTGTTCATAAACCAAGTATAAGTTGTTACGTGTCATTAGTATTAACATTTTACATTTTGAAATTTAGTTAAATTCTTGTCACGTCACTGATACGCGGACACCACTGGTTAGATATTTCGGAGTAAAGAATTTTACGCCAAGATTCATTTTTGTTGAGAATTTATTGTGAGTGGTTTGATTTTGATAGAAACTTTGTCCGTTCAATTGTAAGCAATTTCTTTTAATTTAATTTTTCATCGTCGTTATTATTATTACACTTTTATGAATTTTATTAAAATTAAGATTTTCTACGTATATTGACGGAGTTAAAGCAATTCTCGATCTACTTAATCCTCACTAGTATGGCGACGAACGCTATTTTGCTTTTGTTAATTTAAAATTCTTTATAGCAACATTTGGCAAAAGTTCAAGGTTTCTTTTTCAACTCAGTTACTAAGGACAGAAGTAGTATATCTCGAAAATATTGTCGCACACTTAATAAACTAATTCAGCTGCTGTAATTGATGTAGGATTGATGAACTTAAAGGTTTTGTTGGATTTCAATTTTAAACAGCTGTAGATACTATTTTTTTCAGTGTGGTTTATTTGTTCCACGCTGTAACGTCTAATTTGTATTATCTTTTTTGTGGCTGTGTTACTATTATATTATCTATTAAGCTTTAAATGTTATTATTAATTTTGTTATGGCTTACTACTTGTATTAAGCCCTCAGCTACCGTTAGTTTATTTTAAAGCCATTATTAATAATTTATTTTAAATCAAATTTATTAAATTAATGATCATGCCTCGCTAGACGATAACTAAAGTTTTGTTTGCATCTGCATGTCAGTGTTAATGTTTGATCAACTTTTTTTTCTTTATGTCGTGTTTTGGCTTATTACTTGTATATTTCGTTGATGAAACCAAAGTGTTATTTTGTTATCAATAAGAAAATATATATCACAAATTTTTTTGTTTTTTCGTTAATGATTCTTTGTTTTTATTCTACTTGTTGAACAGTAGGTTTCTATGTATACTTGGTGTCTCCAAACCAAGAATTTTTCCAGTACAACAAAGTCGCGCCTATTTGTTTCTTTTTCTATTACAGCGTTCTCAACCACGCCCACTCACTACCATAGTGAACTAGCAGTGGTGACGTGGTTGTTACCAACAGAACCAGTTGTTACAAAAACGTTGGTAACAATCACTAAATAAGTAAATAAAATGTTATATGTATAAATAATTAAATATATTGCTTGAAATTGCGCTTCGGCACAATTCTAAGCAGTATTACCATTCAGTTTAAAATACAAACAATTTAATAATTTGGTTATAATTTTGGTTTAGGCGTTGATAAGTACTAATAATCATTAAGATTGTTAAAAACACGTGACTGATACGTTACTGACCATTCGCGGTTGGTTGCACACACACCCGCACACAGTGTATTTCGATAATGCTAAACAAACAAAATGTTACTTCAATGTCATTATAAATTATGTTTACAAATATACGATATTAGGCTCCTTATTTCAGTGAATTTAGCGTATGCCCGTAATTATTTAGTGTTACGATATTTTGTGCGCATGCGCAGTTGCTTAAAAATAATCTTACCGTTTACCGGAAAGTCTGCGGGAACTCTCTAATACCTTTTTGATGTTGTCACTCCTATGACTTAGCTAGGAAAATTGATTGAACCCTCCCCCTTCTCTCCCTTATGTTACCAATGAATATAGTAGATACAAATACAATGTGACTGTATTAAAGATATAAAAATTGCACAGAAATATTGAATAAGTTCTTACAATCACATTACCTATCTATATAATATTTACAGATTTTACTAAACCTAACATTAAAAAACTTGCAAACGCAAAATTTTTAGTGTGAAAGTTCATATTGTTTCGCATTCGCAAGTTTTTAAATGTTTCACATTGAGACGATTTCCACACTTTGTTTTTAATTTCACTAAAGTTGAAAAAATACTCTCACATCTGTAAGTAGTAGCAAACGGTATCGATATTTTTAGAGCTCTGTCTGCTATAATAGGATATTCAGTATCTACTTTTCGCCAAGATGTACAAAGATCATAATTTTAAAATTTCACTTTTAAAGTGCTATCTTTGCGTAGTCCAAAAAATTCTACTTTGGCTGACACATCTTCATCCTTAAAAATGTGATATTCAGAAAATGGTTTTAATAACCAATAGTTGGAATGACGATTATCCCTGTCTGGGAAATATTGCTCCAGTGAGTTTATTACAGACGATACATGATAAACCACGAAATTTTCAAACGTGATTTTGTTGTCATGTTCCTTTGCAATGAGATATCCAAACTATTAATTTCACTGAAAAAATCAGCAAGATACGCCAGCATCTGAACAAATGTTTTGTTTTTGACTTTTGAGTAAAACTCTGTTTCTTTTTGTGTTTTTTGGTTTTCAAAAATAATCCTGTTTTTTCACGAAGCTCATAATTTATCTTTAAAACTTTTCTTCTTGACAAACAACGAACCTCTGTATGATACAAAAGAGAATTAAAATTAGCACCAATTTCATCGCATAACACTTTGAATAATCTAGAATTCGTAGCTCTGCCACAAACATGATTTACAATTTCTACTACGTAATACAACGTGTTTAGTAAATCTGTAGGAAGTGTTTTAACAGCCAAATCGTAATGGTGTACTAGGCAATAATACGATAAAACTTGAGGAGCCACTTCTTTTACAAGTGCTTGAAATCCAGAACGAATACCCATCACGGAAGTCATACCGTCTATACAGACGCCAACTAATTTTCACCAGTCAAATCCGTTTTCTTCAATAAACTGTTTTAGCGTTGAGAATATGTCCGCAAATTGTGGTAGTCAAAGACTTGCAAAGCAAGTATTCCCTTTTAGCATGATCAATTGCGAACACGAAGATACATCGGTTGACTCGTCCATAAAGCTTTCTTTAGTTTCAGAAATAACAGTTTTCAAAGAATCGTTACTCAACTCTAAAATTCAACTTTGAACTGTAGTATTAGAGAGTGATATCTGTTTAATCTTAGCCACATGTTAGTCACCAATGACGAACGACACTGCATCACATAAACAAGGCTTGATGAAATCCTATCCTATAGTGTGTGGTTTTTTGTTCATAGCAATCCGACAAAAATATAATAAAATGCTTGAAGACACGATCTATTTGCCTTTTGTACATTTCCTGAAGAATCAATCCTCGAAAACTTCATTTCTCTAAAAAAATCAATATCTTTATCTGCAAACTTTTTCAAAATGTTTTTTTTTTAAATCTGCATGGTTTTATACTCTCTACAGAGAGAAATTTATTACTTATAACACACTAAGGCGTTTCTATATTCCTGTCACAAGATTCGTAAGACCCGATTTTAGAAATTCTTCTTTATACGAACTTTTTTTCCGGATGTAGAAGCCATGGCACCTAAAACAATCGTAAAACACTGTTACAAAATGTAGGTACGGACAATAAAAGGTACATGAACTCAACAATATTAAAATAGCACATCAGAAGAAGTGAAAGTTATCATTGTTAATACTAACCAAAAACATAAATAGGTAGATATTTTTAAAACGGGCTAAGGATCTTGCTTGCCGGATAAGGCGGGTAGTGACAGCGCGGAGAGGCAATGGGGGGGGGCGTGCATCGTACTCGTACAATTTGTACATACCGTACGTTGATTTTACGTTAAAATAAACAATCTTATACGCTCATTTGAACCAATTTTCGAATTAAAAATTGCGATCTACATATTTAATTTAAAGATACTTTTAAATTGGATTATTTTTAAGATGACAACACTAAAGCTTACCTTAAGCTTAATCGACTTCATTGCAGTATGATATAATAACAATAAAATAATAGTTGATAAAAATAAAACTTTTGTACAATCGAGGCAACACGTTATATAATATAATTTGAGGGTGTTTATATTGTGGTTTATAATAAATTTATTTCATATATTTGAATAAAAAAAATTTTAATTAAAATGTATGGACAATATGTCAATATGTTTAACAAAGCAAATTTTATAAAAATTAAATTTGATGTTTTATTAAACAAATAAGTAATACTAACCTTGGTAATAATTGGTATTGGCACATTAATGTACTGGCTTATCTAAATGTCATAATAGAATAGAGTATTATACAACACGTATTGTATTTTTATCGTAATATAGTTCTAACAGTTACGATAGAATTGGTAAAGAAAAAATGTTTAAAAACGGTTTTTTAAATTCTATTTAATTAGTTGTAAAAAATTTCATCTGTAAAAGTATAGAATCCACTATTCATTAGAAATCACACATCGTTTTCTATTCAACTCCCACAAATAACTCAAATAACAATTTCATATATCAAAAAAACACATTGTTTGCTTTGTTATACGTTTATACTTTTATAGCTGCTGTAAATTAATATAAAAATTCTTTTATTTTTTATTAGAAGTATGTATAGTAAAAGCACACTGAAATTTAATTAACGCCAACGGATAATTTTAATAATTGCAATTAAAATATTAAAGCGATGAAATGCATTAATTTTAATAAACTTAAATTGCGTCAAACTTTTGCAACTACTCGAGATCTAACAAGTTTAGAAAGTGGTCATAGTTTGTACTCTATAGAGTATTTTGTTTAAAACGTAACTTTATACTGTTAACAAAGGTGTAGTAATAGTATTGAAATAAGTTGATTTTCTCTTTAAGTTTTGTTGCGTTTAGTTATTGTTTTAGTTGTTTAGAATGCAAAACTCTAAGCTTCACATTAAACTATACTAAAACCTTGTATACAGTAAGTTACAAATAAACTTATAATAAAACTGCATCTAAAAGCAATTTAACTTTAGAATAAAATAATCAGACAAACATACTTTTTACTAAAATAAAAGCAATTCTAAAACTTTTATGCTTTAATATCCATTAGCAATTACATTTTTTTTTAGTTCTAAATGCACAAAATGTGACAAAAACGTACAAAATAACATTTAATTGTTTTTTTTTTATTGTTTTTGTAAGTATTTTTTTAATAATCTAACAAGAAACAATTATTTAAAAAATATAAATAAAAACACAAAAACGGTTTAACACTTACATTAATTTATTTATACATGTAAGCATATACCGTCTGCGGATAAAATTTATTTTTCATTTATCTACACTTTTTATAAGTTTTTGAAAAGTTCTTGTTAAGTAGCCTTGATATCAGCGCTGTAAATTGTTTAGAAGTACTTGGTAAAACATATGATAAGATACAAACAGCACCTGAAAACAGTGTATTTCAGGCCCCGAAGATGGCCACTGCAACGTCTTACGAAAGCTCGGCTGTGAAATTAACACCAAATACATTCAGGATGAAAAACTGTAATAATAAAACAACCGGTAAAAACCTTAATTATGTTATAAACATTTTTAGCTTTCTCTTAAAATTTGTATACTTTTTTACAGATCATTTAATGGATGTCATAAAAAAACTTTTTAAAGAAGTTTGATATTAGTACTTTGTACTTTTACTTATTTTTTTCATTAAAATAGAAGTAGTTTCTAATGCTAATTTTTTTAATTATTTTTTAAAATTTTCTATAATAAATGTTTAGTTAACCGGTAAAGCGTGATATTTATTATTATTATTACATTTGAAAAAAATTAATGTATCTTAATAAAAAAGTTTATAATTTTAATTTTAAACTTTTGCTATAATAATATTTATTAAATATTTAGAATCTTATTACTTTTGTAATATAATAAATATTAAAATTTAATGGATATGAAGATATTGATATTGGTTAAATATATTATAGGCCTTAAATAAACTTTTCGATTTTCACTGAGAGGTTACAATGACATAACCTAGACATTAAATTACTGTTTTTTTTGTGCTTTGTAAATATGATGTTCAAATTATAACACTGATATGTCACCAATATAACATTATGGTCACATTGATATCACATTGGCGTTCATTATATTACGTTACATTGTTACGTAAATGACTGTAAAATAGTGCGACACATTTGACCTTATTGTTAATCTTGATTTGCGCGAATCGCTTATAGAAGCCTGTCACTTGTTTAATATAAATGAGTGAGACCAGAAATGAGCCAATGGACGTGAATCAGAATTTTTTGATCTTTCCTCGCATAACATGCTTGTGAGCGCAATATTATCATGTGAGTTTTGCAAAGGTGACTTTTTCCCTTGAAAATATTTTGTGTCAAATAAAGTTTGATGTTTTGAGATTTTGTTGCTTGCTTTGTTTCTTACCGTACATTACTTGGAAAAGAAAAGCTAAGCGTTACCAACACAGCTCAAATACCGATTTTTGTACTTCTCTGGAAAAATTTTCTATAACAGATATATCCTCCAGTTTGCAATCATTTCGCACTAAACTATTACATACTATTAAAGCTATAATTGGGAGACAGCAACCGGGACGTTTGGATTTAGAGTTTTTAATACTAATTTAATGCCGAGCACAATTTCCGTTCCTCTTGGAGAGATAAAGGGCAAACAAATTGAACTACAAAAATAGAAAAAATTAGTGACGCCATGATGTTTGTTTAAGTGCATGGATTTAAGATAACGCGATCGGGTTTCTCTTTAGATATGTCACTGAAAGCTATGTTTTATGAGCGTGCAGCAATTCTTGATAATGAACGGTCTTGCTCATAATTTATTATGACAAAAAATTCTCTATAAGTCATTGATGTTGCAGATTCATCATCTTCCAGCGATGAAGAGGTTATGGGAAACAATTCTTAGGCATTTCATGGACAAATGTTAAATACAAACAATTGGTGAATTAAATTTTGTTTTTTATTAAAATTAAAAATTATTCATCTCTAACACCTGTCTCTAATTAATCAAACATATATTTTACTTGTCCTTATATAGGCCTTTCTTCATTTCAATTTCAAAATCTATTGAAACATTTTACTATTATTTCTTTTTGGTCAAAAAATAATAATTCTTCTAATAGTTCTTGTTGTTAATACTAAAGATAAAACTAATATATTAGATAAATCCGGTGTTTATATATTAAAATGTGGTGACTGCAACGCATTCTATATAGGATAAACAGATCGCAAATTTTGTATTAGATTTTCTGAACATCTTTTTTGTACAAAAAATAATAGCATTTTGTTTAAATCATCATTTACTAATCATATACTAAACTCTTATCGTTCATTTAATTCTAAAAAAGATTTTGAATTTTTTTTTATAATAACTTGAAACTAATTTTTTTAGAAATTTTCAGTTTTTTATAATTGTTTTTATATTTTTTACAGTTTAATATTTAAAGTTTGATTTTTCAATTTTAATGTAGCAAGCCCATTTTTTTAAATATGATTTAATTTTACACATATTAATTTTATAGTATAGGCCTGATGATAAAAAGTGAAGTAACATCAAAGCTCACGAGAAGATCTTGGGGTTTAAGTTTTATAGTTTCTAGACGTTGAATAAAATGCTGAGAGTTGGAGAATGTTGGACAAGAACTTGGCTAGCTTGTAGGTAGGAGATTGGATAGTACTGACGATAGGTTAGAATCTGGCTTGGTTCACAAGTTGATTACCTAACTCGGTAGTGGTTCTTTGTTAGATTTTTGTTTGCTTTTTCAAGTTATCGTTTTCTTTCTTACCTTTTCAGAGTTTAGATTATGGCTTCTTTACAAGTGTATAACCTAACTTTTGATAAGTTCTTAGTTAAATTTCGTCAGCTTGTTTGAGTTTTGTGATTTATCTCACGCCCTGATGAAGCCGCTTATGAAAGTGGGCGAAACGTTGGCAACTTCGGTTACAACAACAATGACACGGTCCAAACCCGGAAGACATTCTTATCTTAGTACAATAATATATCCGTAATCTAACAAATAATTTTAATAAGAGGGTTTTAGAAAAATCCTTACAAGGATGTATAAATGTAACTAATTCAAAAAACGATAGTAAACCTCTTCCAACATTAAAGCTTAACTTTTCATTTAAAATTTTTAACAAATATTTTCTCTAATTTTTCTGCATAGTTACAGAAATTCAAACTTGGTGATTGTAGATTACCAAATATGTATATCTAAATTTTTATTTTGATAAGCGTTGTAATGATTAAAATAAACTGATGGATCCAATACATTTGCTTCCTCGTTTCGTTTTGAATAAGATATCCAGTAACATATTTTAAGGCATTGAGCTCTGGTAGATTATTCCTGTAATCTGTAGTTTGCAAAGTTATAGTTTTGAATTATTACATTCAGAATTTTTAGCATGTTGGATGTTTTTTAATATTATACCATCATTTAATTTAGAAAGTAGTACGTCCATATCTTCTGCTCAGTTAGCACTATCCAAATGTTCAAAAAAGTTTAAACAATACAATTTCTTGAATTCACTAATAAATTGTACAGGTGTGGGATTACTTGAGTTTTCTCCCTGTTGCCTAATAGCACAAAATAGATTTTCTGTGCAGTATTGATTTAATTTGGGTGTATACATATATGAGAATGATGACTTTAAATCATCCCAAACATTCAAAAACCCATTAATCGTTACTTTGAATTCTTAACGGAATTTCATAGATTTTGTAACATTTTGGTTTGCATTATTTTTTATAAGTATTGATTCTATAAGTTTTAAGGTTTTATTTAAAAAATTTACCTGTTCAACCGATCCCATCCAAGCCCTTGATTTCATTGTACTGGAATTCATTATATCGAACAGTTTATCAAATGTTTCCAAAAGTTCAGTTGTTCCAACACTATTTGATTCTAAAGCTCCTAAACTTACATAAGTATACAAAGCAGTTGCTACAGTGTGGCTGAATACCTGTACGACATACTTTACTTTCATTTTTTGGAAACAATTAGGGTATATGTGCATATCACTTAATCTGGGAGCTAATCTTATGTTTTGAGTTTTATCTCTTTTATAAAATTCATCAATATGTATCTTATCTCCAAACCAAAACTCATACTTTATCAAATTGTTTCGTAGTGATTTAAAAAGATGAGGGGTGTCAAACAAGTAATTAATTTTTTTGTTATTAACCAAGAAATAAGGTTTTTGTGAAGTTACACCAACATTCTTTAAAAATTGCAAGAAATTAGATCCCATACCTGTAATAAATGCACAAATATTTAACCCAAGACTTTCAAGTTTCTCTATAAAATAAAAAGTTCGAAGTTCATCTCCACTAAAACTATTAGCTGTAAGCCAATACGCAGCTGGCTGTTTCCAATTGCTATAAATGCTCCTAAACATAAATATTAAAGCTCTACTTGCAGGCTTTGGTTGAACACCCATCCCTGTGTCATGCAAACCTATCACAGTATCACCTTTAATTGAATAAAAAAGAAACCTTTTTAAAGACATTTCATCTGCACATAAACCGATTTATTTACCCATATCACTGACATTGTCTTTAGATACAAATTTTGGACACACGTTTTTAAACTGATCTACATTAATGTTTTCAATTGATACTTTTTGTCCATTTTTAATTTGGTTAACACTCCTTTTGTACATTCTATTTGTAGCTTGAAATTTTTTTAATTGCGACCTTAACTTTTCGTTACAAAGAGTATGGGATGAGATCTTTAATTCTGTTTGTTGACCTTCTGAACGAGTTAAAGGTGTTGGTGCAACAATATCTAATGAGCATCTTAAAACTTCAGGTATGAATAGTATTTCTAAAGTTTTTACTGAATTTGTTGTTGATACCTGCATTACATTAATACAATTTTAATGTAGTGAAACCACAGATTAAACTTATCAAATTTTATTTTACCTCAACGGTTGTTTTCCGTTTCTTAATTTTTGTACTATTGGATCTTATCGTAGGGGCTTTTCGTTTAACAGTCTTTCTATTTGGAGAATAAGGTACGTCGAATAAGGACCAACTCTAGGTTTAAGAAGATTTTTTTAAAAATTTAAATACATTTGGTCTTCGAAATGTACTAAACATATTTTGCAATTTGCATATAAATATGAAGAAGTTTTGTCTCTTCTGCAAGATATCTCCCATTCCTTAGCTCTATAAATTTATAATAATTTTAATTGTTCTAAATTGCTATGCAACACTATCCTACCTGTTATGATCTTTAGAAAACCTAAAAAACTGAAGTCTTTATTTGTACGTAAATTCTTGGAACAATTAGGTGCTGCACACCAACGAGCACTTTTATTCGCACTCATTTTACTTATATTTCTCTTTAATTAAAAAAATTCTTTGAATAAATTCACATACGCCTATATTAATGAAATTAATGAAATCTAAAGGAATAATACTTCCTTACAACATGGCCGAAGTCGCGCATGCGTTCTCCAAATTGGCAAAGTTTTAAATATCCAGTGGCGGTTCTGATTCCGTGGGTAGTTATTCTGTGGTAATACTAAAGATAGAACTCACACTATAGAAAAACACGACGTAGTGTAAAAGCTAGACTGTACTGGATGCAATGTGTGTTACATTGGTCAAACCAAACAGAAGATAAATAATCGGATTGATAAACATAAATATGACTGCAGCACAACAAACGGCAATAACGCGTTAGCAGTACATCATATAGACACGGGGCACAAGTTCAATTTTAACAATCCCACAATTTTAGTTGTTGAAAACAATTTGAAAAAGCGTTTAGTTTTTGAAATGATATTCACCAATATATATAAAAAAATTCACAGATATCGCAAATCCTGCAATTATCGGAAGGTGTTGAAAACAAACACAATATTACCTACGTAATATAATGATTAAAATTTATTACAATTCTCAAAAATAATAACGCATACATAAACAATAAAAAAATAAAAAAACACAAATAACTAGTATTATAGGTACATATTAAACGAGAATAGAGTCATATGATAATTCATCAATTGTTTGTAGTTAAGATTCGTTCATGAAATGTCTGAGAATTGTTTCGCATAACTTCTTCATCGCTGGAAGATGATGAATCAGCAACACCAAGACAGTTCATTATCTAGAATTACTGCGTGCTGATAAAACAAAGCTTTCAGTGACATATCTAAAAAGAAACCCTATCCCGTTATCTTAAATCCATGCAATCGAACAAACGAAACACAAAGCAAGTAACAAAATCTCAAAACATCGAACTTTATTTGACACATATTTTCAAGGTAAAAAGTCATCTTCGCAAAGCTCAAATAATAATATTGCGCTCACAAGCATATTATGCGAAGAAATGTCGAAAAATTGAGATTCACGTCCACTGACTGTCATTTTCTGCTGGCTTAGATATGTTTCCTAGATATAGATAAATGTAAAGTTTTCTCTACATACAATCAATTTTAGAGCCAAAGTAGAACTTTGAAATTTAGCCAGACTTTGATTGAATACGCTTGGATTAAATAAACCATGCAATGATTAAATAAACAATTTATATCGCGTGATTCCTGACAATTGCTGCACCACACTCTAACTAGTTAATGCGCATTTTTAAAAAAACAACAAAACTAAATGATTACTAGATTTTACCCGAGTTTTATGGCGGTTCACAGTTCTACAGCTTCTAAAATTATGACACAATTCGAGCTACGTTGCCACATCCTTTCACATGTAAAAGTTGCAAAGTAGAAATTTCATCTCTGGAAATATGCATCCACAGTTTGTCGCGTTCTCGATTACTTGTCATATTTAAAGAAACTTACAGCAAATTAGACTCGCAATAAAAACATTTCGCGACGCGAAATAATTGACACGCTTTTTTATTAATTTTTTTTTTTTACCGATTCTACAAGTTTTGCTCCTATTAATATTAAACAAATGTGCTACTGGCTATAAAAAAAAACATTAAATAGATAAACTTTACTTTAACATGAATCCTTTCTCTAGTCTTAACAGATTTATAACGCTAACAATTTTTAACTTGCTTGACTGTTGGTACAATTTCAACATCCAAAATTTACTCAAATTTTCTTTTACATACTTTCGTTCTATGTTGATAACTTTACAGTGAAATCGTTTATTACTTACACTAGTAATTACTGGTAGTTTTTATTATAGAACTTTATAAATCATGTTTATTAAATTATTTCGTTCACGCATTTTAAAATTTGAACATAAATTATCGGTTTAGTACAACATGTTTGTTTCGGTCGAGTTGCTTTTGGTGACTACCGCGGTTTTTTTGCGGCTAAGGCTAACTTTGTCGGTGTCGTAATATTACACACGCTACAATTTTTGTATTGAAATGATTTGCTTAATATTTTGAAATAGCCGATGAAGTATTAACTTAAAACGGTGCAAAATAGAGAAAAGTTGTACGTAAACATTTTAATAGAAGACAAAATTTACTATAAAAAAGTTGTTACAAGCTTTTTGCTAGTTTACGAATCTGCACGGCCAACTCACAGTAGTCGGTGAGAGGGTAGGGTTCCTAGATAATATTGAAAAGATAATTAAGGGCGCCAGAGCTTATCCAAAGTCACTTCTGTCCCGCTCAAGACAGGTGGTAATAACTTGTAACTAGATGTTAGGTTCGTAACTGCTGAAAGAAACGAATAAAAAAAGAAACTCAATAGTTAATAACAATTTCACTTTAATTCCTCTATAATGATAAATAGATTAACGTTCGTATTGATAACAGTTGGATAACAGGACCAAGAATAATTTTAGTTCGAGTATAACTAAATATCCGAAGTATCGGCAACACACTACACACACGTAGATTACATTGACATGACTAGCGAAGAGTAGATGGTAATAAATTTCGTCTACATACAATATGCGAAGTACACAAAATAATTTAGTAATATGGCATTGCTGACAATCAAACACAGTAATAATACTAAGTTACTACGTTAAGGTTAACTTATCGTACAAAGCGTGCGGAATTAATATAGCACTAACCTTAATCAATCGTTGGAAGTACACAGCATGCGCAACTCAACATAAGTAAAAATTTACTACCTAGCTGGTAAACAACAATAGCGATAATTACAGAATTAATAGCAAAAGTTTCGTGAGTGACCCGGTTGACTACGAAATAAAACATATAAAAGCACTTACCATCAATACAGGAATTTCCCTGGTGTGGACAAAGTACTTTCCTCGACACGTACCCTGTAAGCAATTTGAATCGCAACTCGTGTCAAACTAATGTCTCACGAAATCAACATCTACAACAATCATTACTTAAAGTACAAGAAAGTATAAATAATATAAACCGATAGTCGTATGCTGTGGTACCCCTTAACTTTGGTTTAATTTGTTATAGCCATAAGCCTTATAACGAAAAGGTTAGCATCGTCCCATCCATTTATTTGTCGAGGTTTATTCCTTAGTAAATTGGTATCGAATACTGAATATCGTTAGAACACAAAAAGGTGGTTAAGACAGGGCACGGCGTGTCATCCACGTGTAGCACTCTTTGCCCGGGAAAACTCCGCAAGACCCCACCTCGTAGCGTGGAAATCGCCTTACGCTGGTTCCCGTGTCCGGCAACGTGCTGACGTATTTAGCAGTCGTTTACGATAGCCATTTATCGATAAGGTACCAGATGTTAAAGAAAGGAACGTAAAATGGCTGTTAGAAGGAAAACAGAATTACGATCGAAATTGTTACTAAAAGACGACAATAGCTTACCCTGTAACGCGTTGAAGCAATCAGATCCTTTGCTAATTATAATTGGTTTTCTAGATGATAATAGATAACATAACTATTCCATGCGTACAGACCATTTTATATCAAGCCGGTGTGACGAATCTTCGTCAAATGAATCGCACCGAGAAACGAACGTTAGAGGGCGTAAACCCGAATCTACTTTCACGTTGAAAATACATAGGCGTACGTAAAGAAAATTTCGTCCGTAACAACATAGGCGTACGTAAAGAAAATTCGACCGTAACAGATTCCCCCCCAGCAAGATAAAAGCGTGGAGCAAGAAGAACGAAAGCAAAAGCTAAAATGAAGACAGAAATTTAGGCATACGCCAAGGATAGAACCCTAAAATCCAAAACCAACCCAAATCCAAGAAAACCCAACCCCGTGTAATCTCATCAGATTACCACAATTACAGAAGAGACAGAGATTTTCCAGAATCTTAAGAATACCGACAATCAAAACTGTAACAGAAGCGCACGAAGCGAAAGGTATCTCCAAGAAACCAAGAGTAATTTGATCTAAAAGCAAAGAAGAATACCAACACGGTTTACTAATTTCCGAATCGCATAAAGCGATACCAAAAAGTAAGGTACAAACAATCAGTAACCCAATACAGCAAGGACGCAAGTATCAAAAGAATTCCAGAGAGAATAAAAGAATCGTCCGAGGCGAAAGTAATCAAATCAAGGGAAAGAATGTATGGATATAGTGGGAGAATAAGAGAATCGCCCGAGGCAAAAGTAATCAAATTGAGAGAAAGAATGTATGGATATAGAGGGAGAATAAAAGAATCGCCCGAGGCGAAAGTAATCAAATCGAATAGAATAATTTGAAAATGGGAGATCAGCAGGACAGAGGTCGTACTAGAGGAAAGGCGCGAGGTAATCACATCCAACAGACCAATTTGAAAATTAGAGATCAGCAGGACAGAGGTCGTACTAGAGGAAAGGCGCGAGATAATCACATCCAACAGACCAACTTGAAAATTGGAGATCAGCAGGACAGAGGTCGTACTAGAGAAAAGGCGCGAGATGGAAGTGATGAGAAGAGGAAAGAAAAGAACGTAAGACCCATCCATTGCCAAATGAACACTTGTCCATCATCGATCCCTGTGCTGGACTGTAACAAGGAAACTTATAAGCCGATAAACGGTAGAGAATATCCCAAGAAAACAAAGAGAAAAGTAGCAAAAGAGATATCCCAAGAATGACTAACAACATCCAGAAAAGCCGAGCAAGCGGAAGTACATAAAGTACAGAAAACGGAGTTGTAGTCTGTCCCCAGTTTCAGACCTACACAGCCAAACGAATAATTTACTAATCCCAATGTAGCAAAAGAGAGAATTATCAAAGAAGAGAATACAGAAAAATGATATGACGGCAGTGAATCCAAGGAAAAACAAAGCTTAAGCAGAGAGAAAAGCTTTTAATGCAACCTCAAACAAACCCAGGAGAAAAAAAAGAAAGTATGAGTTAATAAAGCCCAGAAAACTTCACTTGCCCAATAGAACATCGTGAGTTAGTGCTCGTTGCGTTGGGATGTCACATTGGAACGTAAATGCCGAAGAACGGATTAGAATATTCCAAGAGCAAAAGAAACCCAAAGAGAAGAAATATCCTAACGGTGACTAACAACATCAAAAATGCCGACTAAGCGGAAGTACAAAGTACAAGAAGCGACGTTGCAGTCTATTCCTAGCTCCAACCCAAAACCAACAAAACAAAAACCCACTAAACCCAATAAAGCGAGAGAAGTAACGGAGAAAGAAAAGCAAAAGAAAAGAAACATAGTTGCGTGAATACTAAAGAACGAAGTTACTAAAAGAATATATAAAGAAAGTATTCAAGCAACAAATCAAGCTAAAAAAAAACAAACGAGATAATTACCTTCAGGCAAACCTTCAAAAGCAAAAGGAAAAATCAAAAGTAAGGAAGACAAGAAAGGATGAAAAGAGAAAGACGGAGAAAGATAAGGCTTGATGTAACTGCCTGATTCATTCTTCACCCCGTAAAAGAATGAAAAGCGAGACCACCCTACGGTGCCCAACCAACCGCCCTAATTAACAAAAAAAAGAAAAAGAAAGAGAAGAGAAAAGATATCACAGTTAGTCATAGACCAAGAGCGTACCAAGTGCTGTCCCCAAATTGGGAAGTATACCTCAAGACTTTAAGGCCGACGAGCGGAATAGAAAACTCAAGAAAAGAAAAATCAAATCCAAGAGCAGCAGAGAGAATTCTATACATGACGTACCAATCCCAAAAAGGCCGACTAAGCGGATATAAATATATACAGACGGAAAGGTAGTCTGTCCTGAAGTAAGATGGAGAAGAAAGAAACCAAAACAAAAGTACTAGAAACTTAAGCAAAGAAAAGAAAATCGGTGACAGCAATATGAGAAGAACAATTGGATAGCATCCAAGCTATAACCAACAAAATACCGACGACATATTCAAAGACTCGAACCACCAAAACCAAAAGAAAAGAACCAAAAGAATAGCAAAGGTCGAAAGTCAAAAGCCCAAAAAGTGAACTAGCACTTACGACGCTTGCGACGCCGATGAAAAAGAAGAGAACGATTAGAAGAAGGAGACAGCAAAGAATAATTAGAAGCGACTGAAGGAGAAGATGCAAACGCAATAGCAGCGGCTTTTACATCCGGAGAAATAGCACGACTCTTATGTAGACGCGTAGATCTTGTAGCAACACTAGTGTGGGAAAGCTTCATCGTTGCTGGCAAAACGTGACGTGACCTAATAGGCTTGCTTCGCTGTGCGTTCGAACAAGAACAATGACGTATAAACTCAGCAACTTTAGGTCTCATATGAGGCCAGTAGAAGTGATAGCGAAGAGCTTCCAACGTACTCCTAACACTGCGGTGTTCACGCTCAGATGGAAGATGATGATCGTGGATTATTTGTTTGCGTTGGTCCGAAGGGACAACTAATTTCCACACGCAAGAGTCAGAGGAAGAAATGCGTACACGTTTACATAGAAGACCTTTCACAAGACACCAACGAGAGAAACGACGAGGAAAAGCAGAAACTTTAGAAACCAAACCTAAGTACCAAGGATCGGTAGTAGGTCTAATAATCCTAGAAACTGAAGAAAAGTTTGTAGGAAGAGAAGCTAACGAACGAACAGGACGTACACGTTTCTCAGTTTTAGAACGACAGTGCATACAAGTATTAGTTTCGTGAGTGACCCGGTTGACTACGAAATAAAACATATAAAAGCACTTACCATCAATACAGGAATTTCCCTGGTGTGGAGAAAGTACTTTCCCCGACACGTACCCTGTGTTGAATCGCAACTCGTGTCAAACTAATGTCTCACGAAATCAACATCTACAACAATCATTACTTAAAGTACAAGAAAGTATAAATAATATAAACCGATAGTCGTATGCTGTGGTACCCCTTAACTTTGGTTTAATTTGTTATAGCCATAAGCCTTATAACGAAAAGGTTAGCATCGTCCCATCCATTTATTTGTCGAGGTTTATTCCTTAGTAAATTGGTATCGAATACTGAATATCGTTAGAACACAAAAAGGTGGTTAAGACAGGGCACGGCGTGTCATCCACGTGTAGCACTCTTTGCCCGGGAAAACTCCGCAAGACCCCCAATTTCGTAGCGTGGAAATCGCCTTACGCTGGTTCCCGTGTCCGGCAACGTGCTGACGTATTTAGCAGTCGTTTACGATAGCCATTTATCGATAAGGTACCAGATGTTAAAGAAAGGAACGTAAAATGGCTGTTAGAAGGAAAACAGAATTACGATCAAAATTGTTACTAAATGACAACAATAGCTTACCCTGTAACGCGTTGAAGCAATCAGATCCTTTGCTAATTATAATTGGTTTTCTAGATGATAATAGATAACATAACTATTCCATGCGTACAGACCATTTTATATCAAGCCGGTGTGACGAATCTCCGTCAAATGAATCGCACCGAGAAACGAACGTTAGAGGGCGTAAACCGGAATCTACTTTCACGTTGAAAATACATAGGCGTACGTAAAGAAAATTTCGTCCGTAACAACATAGGCGTACGTAAAGAAAATTCGACCGTAACAGATTCGGCAAAAGAGTACAATTACCTTTAATAGTTTAAAAGATACAAGTGTGCAAAGTTGCACGAAAATGACTTACATTACATTAAAATTCTGTAACGCTTTAACTATTAGATATAATTATACACTCCTGCAGACTTTTTTGTAGTGCATTTTGTGCTCAATGAATTGTTTATGTGCAATTTTTATCTATATTGTATCGTTTTGGCAGAGAACAAGGCGGAAACACTGCACCCGAAAAATACAAAAAATTAAGTGAAATTAGGCACCACCGCAAGTTCCAGATTTGTATCATCTGAGCGTTTCATCGTTTCGTTATACGAACCTTTGAATCAAGCATCCTATAAGTGTTTTCAACACTAAAATAATATTTTAACAATGATACCAACAATTTAAGCAGTGTTTATAATAATTTAATATTAAAAATTGTGAAATAACTATATAGGTTCAAATATATCGTTGTTCAGTTTTTCTATTTTATCTTACAAGTTTTATCTTTTTCTTGACATTCAAAAATTTTTGATTACACAATACTTTAAGTGTCAAGTGTTTGTTAATAGTTATTTAACCAACAAGGTTGGTAACGAAGGCAATTAATAATCGAGACATTTTCACGCGCGAGCGAGCGCAGCGAGCGAGAGCGTTAATGTTGTCGAGATTATTAATTGCATATTATCAAACAATTTGGTTTTTAAGTTTTTCCGTCGATCGTATCTTATTAATTTTTTGCATTTACTTATAATTTTATCTACTGAACAATTGTTTTATTTTTGTATCAACGGTAGTGAGATTTTTAAGTAATGGGAATGCTATATAACCTCAACGCGTCAATTAAATTTTAATCGGATTGATTATAATTAGTTTTGAAAATATCAATGATTGCAAAATTTTTTTAGTTTTAGGTGATTAAAAGTATGCTAGGAAATCGCAGAAAATTACATCTCGAAACATTAAAAAGTTCTCTTTATCAGCCGAAAGGTAATCATGGGATTGTTTTCTTTGTACACAGAAGCTGAACTAGATGTAAAAAGCAAATCAAAAATATTTATAAAGCAAATAAAGTGTTTATACATTTAAAAATGGTTCATAAATGACGAATATTGTGATTAGGAATAAAACTATAGCCTAACCAGGAAACATTAAAAATCTACGATAAAAACAATGGTAATTTTAATACATATTTACTTCTGTAGATAAGAAAGTTTTCACAATAAACATTTTAGTTTGGAAAATGTAAGTGAATGCTAATTACAACGGTGAACCAGATGTCATAAACAAATTCTTACGACAGATTGGGTTTGAGTACAAAAAATACCACGAATTATAGTTTAGTGTTGTCGCTAACGAATGATGGCTTTAGAGAGAAGAAAGTAGTTCACTTACTTATAGATTAAATATATATTTTCTATCATATTGTTGTGTTACTTTTGTTTATAACAATATTTACGTAATGGCAATTTAAAGAAAAGAATCTGGTATGTACACACGAGAAATTCATAATCGTTTGTTGGTATTAAAGATTTGTCATATTAACCATAACATAATGTGCCACATTGTAGTTTTTAAATGAACAGCATGCAAAAAGCTGAATTTTAGTAACACAATTGTTTAGTAATCTTTTTAGTCTATGATTTACTAAAAAAATGCTGTTCACTAACTTATCGATACAGTTTGAATCTGATGAAAGTTTATATGTAGTTTAGCAAACCATAGTGAGCAATGTTTTACAAATTAGTGCAAATGTCAGAGAAGTAGTTGCTTAGATGAAGAAGATAATGTCGAAGAAAGTAACGATAACTAATTGCTCTGTCTTATTTTTATAAATACGTAATGTTTTCGGTATGTATGCAAAAGAAGTACACGAGTATCATTACAACACAGTTATATGATAAGTATTGGTTTATACAAAATATACGTTGTTATTTATGTAATAAACTAAAATCTGTTTATAATTATTTTTATATACCATTTTATACAACATACAAACATCACAACTTTGATATCCGCAAAAGCAACTGAAAATCATCGATAAAAACCAATTGACAATTTGTGTGCTCATAAAATAGTCAGATGATGTAGACCACAATTATTGTTAATGACTTTATTTATCAGCTTCTTTTAGCATCTTGGTAACTCCAAAGTATATCATTTTGTTTTCATTTTAGTGATGAGGTTTCTTAACCTACAATTATTGGAAATGTTTAATTATAATAATGCACAGGTGAATTTTTTAATTTATTTTTTATTTAAAAACGCTAACTAATACAATATACGTAACCTCATAAAACTCTTAATTCTCTTCTACGATTTTATTGGTTAGAAAAAAATCGAGCGTTAATAGAAATTCGTTGATTTCATTAGTTTAAAAGTAGTGCGGTAATAGGGGCTATTACCGCACTACTTTTGATACATTATTATACGTTAATACAAGTATTAATGAACGATCGACGGAAAACGTTTATTTCCTGCGTTATATAAGAATTTTAATTATTGATCCCTCTTATGTTTAATGTTTTATTTATTATTAAGTAAATACAATTCGTAAAATTGCCCACGTCCTTGGTCGGTGGATTGTTCCACTTGATACTATTCTATAAGTTTTACGAGTTTAATAAATTACAGTGGCCTGATGAAGTGCTCGCTGGTAGCGGTGGTAGGTTTTTGTTATATATTTTTTTAATTGTTAATTTTGTTTAATGAGTGATAATCAGGTAATACTCTTTGTCTTTTCTTTGTTTGTGCTTGAAGTGTTCTGATTGCAGTCGTGCACAAGAAGTGCATAAACGTTGACATTTAAGAAAAGATTACAAGATACACCAAATTTAACATATGTTTCTACAAAATAATAAAACATGTTGATGCAAAGTCTATTTTGACTGAGGTTTTCTACTATACATCTGTTGCATGCTGCATGTACACATACCAAGATCAAATTTCTAATTACCAAAAGCAAGCAACTTTTGATACCGAGAAGCTATGATAGATTATTAGAAGATATAAATTAAAATTGTATTAAAAATAAAAATTTAATAAATAGATTCTAAAATAGTATCGTTTGTAAAAATAGTCATTATAATTATTAATTCTTATGTTTATTAAGATTATCATTGATTTTAGTTTTTTGTGTGTACAATCTGAAATTGATTGTCATTTTAATAGAAGTGTAATATTCTTTCACACTAAATGCAAGTAAAGCATATTTATGTATGTGTAAATAACAATAAACTTAAACCTGCAATGAATATTAAACTTATAAATATAACTAGCAATACAATAATGGTCATTGCCTTTACGTATAAAGAGAATATTTTTATCGAATAAGCAGTAACTTATCGATATAACTGCAAATGCATCATATTTTTTCATCAACAAAATTAATTGCTTAACACAGCGTTTATATACCGTTGTATCTTTCCATGTTTTTAACAATAACTACTTATTTTTACTCAAGTTTACGTAAAAAGCATAATCTGTGTTATCAAGATAACGTGCTCAACTGTAAAAACAGTATATTTATTTTGTAAATAAAATAAAGATTTATTAGAATAAATTAAAAAAACCGTATGGCGCTTCATAAGTTTCACCCAATTAAAGTTACCATTTACTGTAGTAGCATAAGAAATTCTTTCGCTCGCTGTGATATGCACGAATTTGCTGGAGGCCTTCAGTTGCCTTCGCGATATGTTGGAGTTAGCTCCGAGACCGCTAACTTCTGCTTAATAATTCTTTAAAACACGCTGTTTACTTCCTTAATTGCGGTTATCTAAAAAATGTGTTAAAGTGTTTATGTCTTCTAAGGTAAACCTAATTGGAACCACAAATTCTGATAAATTAAAAGAGGTCAGTTGCAATTTACTTTAATTAAGGATAATCAGGTTAAGATATAAATTCTGTAACCGGCTTACAGCCACATACTATACACATAAGTAGCCTAAATTCTTGCTTCACTGTAATCTTATGTAGTTACACAATATAAACCCTTGAACCGGAAGGATTTAAAAGCAAGTGCGTTTAGTAAAGGTTCAAAACAAGAATTTAAAGTATTTAGTAAATTGTTTTAAATAAATTAATATACATTTACATTTAAAAATTATGAATAAGGTAATTTATTCGGTTAACCGTTTTATGCGTTTAGCAACGATGTTATTATTTTTTAAAAATAGTTATTGCAATAAATTAAAAAAACTAATGTAATTTTAATTTTTGTAATAACAATATTAGAAATTACTCAGTTGGAAATCTATTAAAACTGTATTTATTGTGAATGTAGACCTGCGTGAACTGTGTGTCATAATAAGCAAATCGATGATCGTATTACAGCGTTATTTTTTTTTAATAAGTGTCTAATTACATTATTCGAGCAACAAATTAGTTGATCTGTTGTGAAAGTTCTCTTGAAGGTAAAATAAAAGTGAACGTTAAACACATAAAAACATATATTTTATTGATTCAAAATATAACAATGTTTATTTGATTGTAACTTACAGGCCAACAATTACAAAATTTGCATAAATAGCAATTTAATTTTGAATAAAAAATTTAAATACAATATAGAATTAATTCTCACATTTGGAAATTAAATAACACATTAACTGAAAAATGTACTCCCCGAAAACTTTTATATGTTATTTTCGCGTGTGTAACAAAAACCAACTTCTTCGCAGTACTGTTTGTAAGAAGTATTACAGATTTATTCTGTTTGTAATTATAATAGAAAAGATACATAATTAGTTCGTTTCAATTTACTGTTTAAAATTATGTTAAATAAATAACAGTACATTTTCACAATATAAAGCAAAACTAGACATTTACAAAATAATTTCTTTTCATAATTTCGTTTTGCAAACAGTGGGTGGTATACATTAAGAAAATTACCAGTTGTATTATATTGCTATTTACACGTGATTTAGTGTGTACTAGTTTATCTTTATCTTTTTGTGTTGTAATAATAATTTTATTACAAAAACGTTCAATTTTTTTCTGCATTATTTATTTAAGTTTTCTAACTTAGTCGTTATTGCAGGATCACCTTTTTATACGTAGTTTCACAATCTGCTAATTAAATGAAATTTTAATTCTAATGCGTTTTTAATGTACATGTTTCAATTGTCTATGAAAAATAACTAATTGCAAAATTATTTTTAAAATCTTGTTTCCAATTTTAGCTTTTTAAACGTTGCTGTTAAGTTTTACGCAGTATTAATAATTTAAATAAATTGAAACTAACATATGAAACTTTGTTATTATACAAACATTATGATATTAGTTTTTTTAACTATTGCTTGAAAAGTTAAAAATAAAATCAATAAAATTTGCCTAAATTACATGCTGTTACAAATTATAAGTCAATATTTACAATACATTCTAAAAAAATTAGTATAAAACAAATAAGGTCAACAACTTTATTTATATACAAACAACTGCTGTTTCTGCTTCTAAAATTAGGTAATAGAATCAAGAAAATAAATTAATTTTATAAATAATTTAAAGGCAATAACTCAAATAAAATGCAAAGAAACTAGTTGCGTTATTTATTAAAATTGAACGTGAAACTATTATCATTTATGTTATTTTATTATTAACCATTAATATATATTTTTAAATAATTTAATTAGCCCTGATGATGACTAAAAATTAGTTGAAACTGTCGGCAAAATTAATAAAAACATAAAAAAGCTTAACCAAAACTTAATAAATTATTTAAAAAAAAAAAAAAAAAAAAAATTATCATTTACTTTGCATTACCGTTTTCATGTTTATAAATTGATTTTAATGTTTTAAAACTAATTTTAAAAAAATTATTTGCACTGGTCGTTTAATGTTAAATAACCTAATTTTAAAATTATAGGTAGGTATTTTGTTGCTTCTTCGATTTTCTATAGTTTTAAAAATAAATTTAAAAATTAATATAAGAGTCTAACTAAGTAATTAATAAACAGTTTTTATTATTTTAAAGTGACATTTCTTTAGCGAGGGTAAATCTGAAATTTTTATTAGTTGCACCATAGCAAAAAAAAGAAGAAACTATATTTTTTTATTCACTATTCTAACGTTTATATTGACACCAGCTATTCAAATCTTTAGTTTCGTTGTGATAGTCACGTGTTTATGAAGCGTACATCTTTTTTAATGTTCAATTAACTTAATTAAAGTGAAAATTCTTTAAAAACGAAAGTAGTATAAACGAATTTTATATAGAACATAAAACAACATTCGTATAAAATAAAACAGTGTTCAGTTAATTTAAAATAACAGAGGCCCAGAAACATTTTACTTTTTATCAATAAATAAAAATAGAAGAAATTAACTAGCAAAAAACTTTTACGCTTTCCGTGAATATATGCGGGTAAGGCTCAAAAACCAAAAGTCCTAGTAACTTGAAATTTGTTATAGAGCTCGCTTTTTTTATATAATTTTGTACGTATGCAAATTATTCGAATTATTTTTACAGTTTTTTATAGAGATAATTCTTTCTAACAATTTATTCAAATAAAAAAATTTCTAACATTAACAGTTTATTAGATATTTAATTTATAATTTAAAATGAATTTACAAATTTAATATAGGTTCGAATCCTGTTTGCGACACTTTTTTTTACTGATTTACTAAACGGGTAAGCAATATCGAGGCGCACAAATATAAGAGTTAGTCGATATGACAACATAAGCTCAATTTGCCATATTTCGGTTATATCTTAATGAAATAAAAGAGAAAAATTTCAAAAAAATTATAGCATGCTAGGAAGTCAATACAAACGTGTACATATCACTTCAAAATTGTTTTATGACGACATAAACTTAAAAAAATATGTAGACATTCCTTTATCACTTCTTATAGGAAAGTCGTGTGGTGACCACACCTGTTTTTTTATCAGTTCATTAAAATTGTATTAAAGTTTGATTTTTTGCAGATATTATAATAAAAAACTCTTTTACGTATGAGTACCGAAAAAAAAGTACTCTATTCTAAAAGTGAACTCCGCCAAGTCTGTACATAAATCAAGCAACATAAAGTTAGTTTATTATTAATCTACAGTTAATTTCAAATCGAAATTTATTTTTGTAACAATTTACTACAGTAATTGTAAACAATAGAAACTTTTGTCTTTAAAATATCATTAAGAATAACCTTAAATTTAAAAAATAAAAGCATTCAAATTAATACAACATGCATAGTACAAGTAAAGGAAAATTTTAGTTTATGATAAAAAAATATTTGTAAACATAAACGTTAATACATATAATTTCAAATACAAAATTCGAAATCAAAAAACAACAAAAGTTTTAGAGTCAAGGTAAAATTGAAAACAAGCAACTTGTGGATGATCCAACGACCAAAACTGAAAATTTCTTATTAAAAAAAACTTACGGACAGCGTTAGATAGGATACAAACCAGAGCTGGGCAAGTTACTTTGTAAAAGTAGTTAACTACTAACTAAGGTTACTACTTTTTAAAAGTAGTGTAAGTTACTAACTACTAACTACCGTAAATCGAAAAGTAGTTAGGTTACTAACTACTCAACAGTTGTATTCTAAAATATAAGTTTTTTTTTCAACTACTTGTAGAAAAAGGAGTTTTGAGACGATTTATGTTATACCACTTTTAGTCATATAAACATAAGTACCTATAGACACTGAATTATTATTACATTAAAGAAGACAAAGTAAATCAATCACGCTCACACGAAAACAGTAAAACAATTTTAACGTAACTACTATTATTCTATTATCATGTATATCTATTTTATTAGAAATTCTCAAAAAAAAAATTAATAAAATAAACCTAAACCTAAAAACAGAACTTAAAGTAATAACCGTATTGTGGTATTTAATATTCATTTCCTTTTCATAAAAGTAACTTTTCAAAAAGAGCATCAGCCAATGCATTTTGAGCGAATTTATGAGTGAAAAACGAAAATAATCGCTCGACAGCAGCTGATGGTAAAGGTAAAATTGTAAATGTCTAATGAACATTTTTTTAATAATAATCTCAAATAGATATATGAATTCTGTTATCTTCTCAGTATCAGAAGAAATGTGTAACTTTTTAGACAAAGCAGGTTCATCAATATCAAAAAACTTTTGTTGAAGCAACGGTTGAAGTAATACTTTGTTTACGTTTAGATCAGAGGTATTTAACATTTCGAAACAAATTAGGTTTGCTGCATTTATAAAATGTTTTTGAATAATCTTTACATCCATGTTTACTTCTGCGTTACTGTTCATTACTTGAAGGACACGTTTTAACCTGCGAAACTGCAATGCAAGCTGAATAATTGTAGCCATTGTATGTAATTGAAGCCGCTAATAAAGTAGTTTAATTACTAGTAAAGTAGTTAAGCTATTAACAAAGTAGTTTGACTATTTTTGTAGTTAAAATAGGGTAGCTAACTACTTTTTAAATACGATTACACGAAAAAAGTAATTTATTCCAACTACAGTTACATTATTAAATTAAAGTAACTTGAATAAATAGAATACAACTATCGTCAACAATAAAGTAGTTAGATTAGTAGCTTAACTACTTTGTAGTTAACTACTGCCCAGCTCTGATACAAACTGACCAAAAAAAATTTTTATTACATCGATGGGGATACTTAGAAAACCCAAGCTGCAATTGTAGAGATCCATTAACAGCTTTTATCGGGATTTTAGATGATATCCACCAACAGCATTAGATTAACTAGATTAGCAGTTGGCTTAAATATCTGAGGTTTTCGAATTTTGACAACGCTGCCCTTCTCTAGTCTATATTGTCTATTTTGTCATCAATTCCTTTATATAGGCATTATAGCTTAATTATATATGTATTTCTTCAATTACCATTACTTTATTTGCATAAGATGTAACGCTTAAGAAGAAACGATAACCTCAGATGACTATTGGCAGTTCTGATGCGGAAGCAGGATTGTGAGTTACACAAAAATGTCTCTAATTATTTAAAAATTTGGGAGTTAAGAGAAACAAATAAGTAAAATATAAAATAAAAAATTGTGGCAAACCAGTTCTTTAGTTGAAACTTCAAAATCAAAATTTTTTTCTTTTTAATTTAAAATGTAACTTTCCTTTGGTTCTTGATATAATCTTAGTTGTGTTTCTGCAAGACTTTATAGAGTCTAAACTAGTGGTGTGCAAACTCTTGTTTTTTTCAAAGCGAACTTAAACCAAACATTGTTTGAGAATGTTTTTACAAACTTTGAACTAGAATCAAATCCTAAAATTTAACCTATTGTTTGATTTTACATAATTTAAACTATGTATAATTTACAAGCTATTTCAAAGTAAACAGATTAAATAAGAACTTAGATTTTTAATAAAAATACTGTAGATCGCATCGAAACATTTTTTTGAAAAAAAATTATAAAATATTCTATACACGTATGTTATTTTATATATTTTTTATATTTTTAACGAATTAATAGTAAGGAAATCATAAGTAATTACACGTTTAGTTTTACAAAAATTAGACAACTGTTCTTACAATCTAAGACGACGGGGTATGTCTTTTGAAAACTAACAAATGCCTTATCAGTTTTCAATTTCGAATCGAATCGAATTTTTTTGAAGAGCAAAATACGACTTTTGGTTGTTTTATTGTATTGTGATTTATTGCCTTATAAAATAAACTTAAGTGAGAATTTCCGAAAAGAATAACTTGTGGATGTTTTGATATACAGGGTGTCCTCGAAATACGAGCATTATTTTTAACAGGACGTGGTTAGAGTCAAGTACAATTGATTTGCAAAAAAAATATAATAAAAGTTTAAAAATAACGTATTTAGCGGTTTTTTAAACTTAATAGAAAAATTGTTTGAGAACTACTTACTATACACCTACGCATTTTAGGAAATTTTAGTGATACAACTTATCAGATGATGAATAAACACAATTGCAATTTTGTAGATTTGAGGTCATTGGTACAGATTTCGTCAATGGATGCATTGTTCAGTTTTGTGACGTTAACTTAATCGTATACTTCGTTTCCGAGTTTGTCTTTATTTATTGTTCGTTGTTTGGCATTATTGTTTATTGGTTGTTGTTTGGTAATTGTTATTTGTTATTTAATATTATTTTTTATTAATTGTATTGTGATCAATATTATGGCTCAATTCTCAAATCAAGAAGTAATAGACATGGGTTTAATTTATGGTGAAGTGCTTCAAAACGCAGCAAAAGCTTGTCGTATTTACACGGAGAGAAATATTATACTGAATTTAATCATTACGATTTCATATTTAAAGCATTTGCTTTTTTTCTAAAATTGATCCACGTTCAAATAACATTCAACGTAAATGTACTAAAATTTAAACTAAATCTCTTATTGCAATGCAATTACAGCGACAATCTAATAAAATAGAAGTTTAATTCAAGCGTACATCGGCTTGACTCAAAACCAACAGCCTTTTGCATGATACATATCAATTCCGCATAACCTTTTTTTCCGTGTACACTGAACGTTTTGCTGGAAGACAACATCCAGTACCTAGAGCATTTGTAAATGATGTTAAACGTATACGTGGTACTGGCGACCTAAGGTTTAAACGGGATCGGAATGCCGGACGCGCTAGGACACGACGTATTATAAAAGCCGAAGAAGAAAATATTGGATCTTGTAAATAACAGTCCCACTTTTAATGTTTGTACAATCGCACAGGAAATGAATGCATCCAGAAACATAGTGTAGCTTACCCTAAGAGAAGAATTTTTATATCCGTACCATATTCAACGCGTTCAAGCTTTAAACCCCGCAGATTAGCCTCAACGCATTGTTTTTTGTAATTGCTTACGTGAGCAATACGCTATGAATGAATACTTTTTGAGTCAAGTCTTGGTAACAGACGAAGCAACGTTTAGTAGAAATGAAATTTCCACCCTCCATAACAGCCACGTTTGGAGTTTTGAGAACTCACATGCGAGAAGACGGGTTCATTTTCAATTTCTAACTCTTCTTATACTGTAGCCATATTTTACAAAAAAATTTGGATTTTTTTCTATCTTCTAGTCCTTTTGGTTTGGTTGTATAAACTTTTTTCTCTTAAGTTTTGGACTCCATCAAACGGTTTCTCAGTCAATTTTTCTCATTTTCAACGAGCTATTTTTTAAAGGTATATTAAAAAACATTGATCTAGTTTTTGTTTAAGTCATTCCTTAAAGAGATACTAGCTGTATGTAATTTCTTGAATTATTATGCGGCAATTTTAATTAAAACTTTATATGTATATAGTGTGATTGATTTTACGTGTCCAAGCATAGAGTGGTGAAATTCAGTGACCACAGACCACAATTTGATTAAACCGGCGCGTTTTGAGTCCGATCTATTAAACTTTTCCTACGTAGTATACTGTCGTCTCTAACAAAAGTTTTTCTTATGCGTCCTCAACGAAGTCGCTATTGTTTGTTTTTGAACTTCTTAATCTTTATTACTACTGATGATTGATTGCACTTTACTTTAGCAGCAATTTCACAAAAAAGTCAACCATCTTTGTGATGAAAAATGATGACGTACAGCACGTCATCAGACAGTTTGTTTTGAACAAATTTTGATATCATTTTGACAGCAGTCATACGTCATGTTTATACACATAGAGAAATTGCAAAGAAATGTGGTAATTATAGCAATAATTGCAATTAAAGTGAGTTGTATGTTTTAGAAACGTTAATTTCAGCATTTTAAGACAAAGCACATTTCTCCCAAATCCAAAAACTCAATAACAAATACTTTCAAAACGTTCTAATTATTTATTAAAAGTACAACTAATCTTCTTAACAATTTCTGGCAAAATCACAGTTCAGTTTAGAAACACGTAAATATTATAGGGTGATGCAAGACTTTTAACCACCACTGTATATCTATTTTATTATAAAAATTTAAAAAAAAACTTAATAAGCGAAACTAAATTTAATTCTCAATAATGCAACAAATAAAATAATTTACACAAAACCAAAGAAGCGTCACAAAAAAATGTGTTTAAATAGAACTGTTACTTTTATTAATATTCTTAAAGTACTCTTTACAATGATACCAAACAACTTCTTGTTATCATTGCTATTCTAGTCACAATAACTTTTGTAAATTATTTTTCTGTATTTTGATAAATGAGAATAAAAATATCAACAGACAAACTAAATCACTACATTAGGAGAGAGTGTTGTGGCTTTAAGTCAAATGAAACTTCAAAGTACATATACGGAACTAAGTTACATATTTATAAAAAAACTTAAAATAACTACATTATTGTTTTTTTTTCGTTTAAAAAAAACTTTGAATGACCTGTATTACCCACAAACTTAGGGTAATCGTGGCCTAGGCCCTAATTATACCTATTTGCATATATTTAGGTACAAAAGTCACAAACGTATCTACAGTTTGCCGTTTTTTACAAACTCGTCGCATATAAGACAAACCTCAGCATATTGTCTTTATCATTACTACAGTTACTCACAAAGTCTTCTTCGTGCTGTTGTAGGTTTAGTCTAACACATTCCCTTCTAGGTTAAATTCTATCAGTCAGACTGATGTCTTTATCTACATCTTCACTAAACACTTTACGCTTAGTGCTTTTATTAATTTTTTTTTATTTTATTGATTGGTGTCGAAGTGAAAATTTTTGAATGTTGCGTTTTTGTTGTTATTTTTTTTATTTTTCTAGGTAGAGAAATTATATCTTTTTTTTTGTATTCTGCTCTTCAATGCCTTAGTTTGTGGTATTTTCTTGTCTCTTTTCTTTTTCTTTGTCTTTCAGAAAATCCCTCAGCGGCATCAAAATCTTCTAAAGTAAAATGATTTGGATTTACAAAAAAATTTCCTGTGCTTTCAAAGCCTTTAATGACTTTAACTAGCGCAGTAACACGTCCAAAGGCATTTTAAAAAAATTTGGCTACCTCGAAAGTTGTTATTCTTTTGTGTAGATGGCTTCTTAGATAACTTCCACATTCAACATTGTACGCCGATTTCAAAGAAGAATAAAATGCTACATCCAGTGGCTCAAGACGATGAGACGTATGGAGTGGAATAGTGAAAACTACAATTTTTTTTTTACAAAAATTATACGCCTCCAATGTACATTGACTTGCGTGATTATGAATTATTAATAAAAGAAGAACGTAGGTTCCAAAGACACTTATGCAGCACATAATGGTAGTAGTCTGTCCTCTTTTCGCACTTGTAATAAAACTCACTTTTTTCTGACCCTTTTGCGCAAATATTTTTGTGGGATTTTGGACAGTAGTTATTCCTGTTTCGTCTGCATTAAATATTTTAGACGAGAAAAATCCATGTTTGTACAGAAGAGTGTTCAGATTAGAGAAAAACAGATGTACTTCCTTTTTGTTAAATGCAGAAATGCGATTTATAATCGTTGTCTCTGGCTTCCTTAAGCTAATATTCAGATTTCTTTGGCTGTAGAGAATGGCTGTTTTAACTTTTTCTTTTCGGCGTACTTTAAAGTGCATTTTAGTGGTACATATTTCATAAAAATAGTTAGACAGTGCTATAACTTGATTTGCTAAAGCTTCTTCTTCATCTTCTGTGAAAACATACGTACGCCTCAATAAAGCATTAGATACATTATTATTTTTAAGTCTTTTGCAGTATTGTTCTGCGAAGTAAATATTATCTTGCAACATCTCGGGTACTTTTGCCAGTTGTTTTTAATTTTTATGCTTTTATTCGCATTTATCAGAATACACCAAAATAATTTAAACAAATCATTGTGACTTATATAGCTATGATAATATCATTATAAAAATAATATTAAACCCTTTAAGAATATTTAAAAAAAACTTACTTCTTTGTTTTAATGTAATTAATTTAACATGTAGCATTATTAAGCATTGAATGTAGAGTATTTTTGTAAAGTATTTTTATATACATATAGGCATGCTTGGGCTGTAAAATCCATCACGCTGTATATGGTCGAAGAGTAATAGTTAAGTCGACAGCAGTGGATCGACTTTTAATTTATTGCTAATTATAAATTATAAAAGCGACACTTCTTCTGTTGCTTTTAGTGTTATATTAAACCGTATGGTATCTATTAGAATCGCAACAAAGCACCAGTCGTATAAAAAGTATGTTACAGCCAGTATAAGGTTTCGTATTTTACTTTCCAAGTTTATCCTTTTTGTGACTACCTTTAACTTTTTCCACGTCGGCAGTAAGTAATTACCATTATTTGTTAAAATGCATGTTTTTGGAGGAATGTCGCTTGAGCTGATAGTAGTAGTAGTAGTAACTCTATATCCTTAATCTTCTGATAATATTTTTGTATTGCCTCTACATCGTTTATTGTTAAAGTTTTCTAGCAGCATTTAAAAGTTTTTTAAGTGAGTTTTCGTTTTAAAGCCATCAATTCCAGTGTTGTTTGTTGTCAATTTTTGTTTATTTTGTCCATTTTACTCCCACAAATCAAGATGTAATACAAGCAACCATGTGCAGTGCTTCTATGTACATGACGGACTTTATACAACGATATCCGTTCAGTTCTCCAAGGTAAGGACCACTAAAACTAGTCTTCTATCCAATCACGCATCTATCTGCATATCTACTTTAGATTTAGGTTTAGCTTTTTTTACCGGTTAGACATGTACACAGCAGCAAAACATGTTAGGATTAACTGCCGTCTTTACTAACCAAAGTCAGTAGATCAGTGACAAGTATTGTTTATCACAATGTTGATCTTTGCCACGACACTACAGCTTAAGCTGGGAGAACTGATTAGTATGACAGTAGTATCAAAATGCTTACGAGTTTTAAGTCGCAACTCTAATTTATTATGCTGCGTAACAAGACACTTCATATACCCTCTTATTTACTACTGAGACGCGTTTGATTTGTAGTTCAATCATCGTAGTGAAAAAAAAACTGGTTACAGTAATTTGTCGCAAGTTGGCATGCTGTGACGTTAAGAACTTATAGTTTTTTTGTGGATCGAATCTAATTTGTGCGATTAGATTGTAGTGTGTACTTGTTTATTTGTTCTCTTAATAGAGAAAGACATTTTTCAGTGACCGTTGTTGGTTTTTTCTTTTTAGTTACCCGATATTCTCTTGTGCTTTGACATTTATTAAATAATAAAAACTGTTTTCGTAATAAAATGATTTTAATGACTACTTAAATTCACTGCATATACTTTAAAAGCTCTTGAGACTGTTTCGGAACTGTACTTTTTTTACAAATATCTAATAACAAATAATTAGCCAATCAACTTTTTTATTCATATTTTAACATATTATGAAATAAAACAATATATTACTCCTATAAAACGTTTTTGTTTGTTGTTAATACATTTAACATTTACATTCAAAACAAGCAAAAACTATTTCGGCAAGACCATAAATAATTAAAGTTTATATATTTATCTTATTCCATTAACTCAATTTCTGTCTAATTTTTATTATTAGTAGCATCATAATTTGGACTATTTTTTATTATTAGTAAAGTTCGGTAAATTTAAAACAATCTGAATTTACTTAAATTTGAAATTTAAAATGTAATTAATAAATCTTAATTGACGGTAATTAAATATAACGCATTTTGAACATAAAATGCATAAATATTAAAATTTAAAACGTGTATTAAAAGTTGATTTGCATAAATGTAGAATTTTAAATTATAATTTAAATTTGTAGTTGTTAGTTATTTGGAATTTATAAAATTTTTTGTTTTACTTTTATTTTATTTGTTAACATAGTATAGGTACTACATATTTTTGCATTTAATAAAATTCATCTTCAATATTTAAAAACACGTAAAGCATTACTGATGCAGTATTATAATTATTACAACTTATTTTTACTTTTATTTAAAACGCCAAATAGAGAATTTTAGTTAAAATTATATTTTACTTAAATTAAAAATATTTTTTTAAATTAAATGGATATTGTAAAGTTACACCTTAACTTTTCAAACATTTTTTATTATTTTTTTAAAGTTTTTATTATCTATTAGTTTAAAATAATATAAAAAGAATAAAAAAAAATTGTTCCTATGGTTTTGATAACAATATGCTTGTTTTCATTAATTTTATCAATAAAAATATACTGTATATTGCATGAATAACATATATTCCCAAACAACACATTGGTACAAAAAACGTCTAAATGTCCGTCTAATAAACGTTAATAACGCGTTTAAAAACGTTTTAATGTCTAATAAACGTCTATCAGCCGGACATTTAGACGTTTTTTATACCAATGTGTTGCTTGGGTTATTAAGTAAATCTGTTTAATGCAGCACAAAATTATTATTTGATTAAAAATTATAGTTTTGAACACTTGTATTCTATATTCTAAGTATTTTTTTTGCGTCTTAAATTACTATTAATTTTGCATTTAAAAATCTTTTTTACTCAATAACTACTGTAACTTTTTGCAGTTATAGCATCCTCACTGTTTAACTCTTATGCCAGTGTAAAAATAAATTGTATTTTAAACCAAGTTTTTAAACCGCCTAAAGAGTACTAGACTTGGGACACAAAAACTTGCAAATTGACAAATTTAGATAATAAAATATAGTGATAGTATCGTTTACATTCAAAATATATAGAAATAGACGGGTCCTAATAATGTGGCAACTTTTTTTTTAAACCTTTGTAAAAGTAAACCTTTAGAGATTGTATAACATCAGCCAAAGTTTAAGCATCGTCAATTTCTTTTAATTTTACGTTAGTTAAGTGATTGAGGACAGATTATATTTCTAAGCATTCTAATTTACTTTAATATTTTTTAAATAACGATTACTTCATTATACAGAAGAAGTGTGCAATTTGTACAAAAACTATTTGTTATAAACAATTAGGTGAAGATAAGTAAATTATAAAACAAACAAACATTTTGTTTAGACGTCATGTCTATGTCTCACAAAATTGTAATTGCAACTGTTTGAAAATATAATTGTATTTTTATGAATTTACATACTACAGTATAATATTTACATTAGATTACGTTTGTATTTAATATAACTTTTTGATGCGTGGCATTTCAATTAGTTAACTAAAAACATTAAGGTTGAAGCCTTTTTCAAGATGTTAGATAATCGAAAAATAACTATTTGTTTAAAAAACTGTAATTTTTTGTTATTAGAAACATTATAGTTAATAAATTAAATTTATTTCCGGTATTGAATAGAAAAACAATTCATATAGTTGCTTATAATTATTAAGACTAATTTCAGATTTAAGTGCACACATTGTTTTTTTTTTTTATTTTAACAGCGTGCTTATCGTTTTTGGGTTACTCAAAATTTATAACAAGAAATAATTTGATAACATTTTTAACTCTGAATTTGTATCATTCCATTGCTATTACTAACAAAGAATATTAAAAAGTGCTATTATAAATCTTCTCAGTCTAATCCAAGATGACTATTTTCTGATTCCGTAAAATGTAAATGGTACATAATTCTAAAAAAATTACAAAACCACACAAAAAGGTGTCAAACCTTTCGTACATTCTTTAGATTTATATAATTAATTTTAAATTGATAAACAAAGATACATTTAAAACTTTCAAAAAAACATGGCAAATAATAAAATCATCTTGAAATAATTAAATTATAACAAATAACTCCATCTATAAAGTAAGTCTAGACGTCAAACAAAAATAAATAATTTTTATTAGTTATATTTTTGTTGTTATATATAATGGTAATTGCATTGATACCGTATACAAAGTATTGCGTGTGAAGCGAGAAGTTCGACGTCAATAACCTAAATTTACCAATTGCTTTTATTTATTTTAAACTGTATATATTAGTAAAACTCATTCATTACAACTTTTACAGATGTATAACTTCCTGCTGATGTAATCGTATATGTAATACCGTCTTACTTGTGTATACAATTATAAATTACAATATCTTTTATTTCAGATTTCCTAATTATTACAGGTTCAAACTATGAATTAAATCATAATAACATGAAAGAATTGTAATCAAAAGATAGAAAACATTTTATTACTATTTTTAGTTCCGATTCAAATCTAATTTCTCAATGATTAGAAGAAAGTTACAACATCTACTAATGATACTGAATTTAATATTAACACGTCACAGTAATAAATTATTTTGTTGTAAGGTTTCAGACTTATAAATTTTACACAAAACACAAAAAATTAATTTAGTTGTAAGTATCCTTGATTTTTGTAACGTGAATTTTTACATTTCATAGTTTTAACTTTCTTTGATTTTTTTTTTTAATTTATGTAACGTACACGTTTTCTCGCCTTGATTTAACGTACCTATTGCATAATACTGAATAAATTAGTTACACTTTTATAATTACTTAAATTGTTGTGCGGATCAATAGGAACAACTTTTTAAAACCATTTTGTATTATATATGTAGTATATACATTCTATAGAAAATACGCTAAACTGGTATTAGTTGAAGAAACTAATAAAATAGGTATTGTAATAATCTTATCTTTTATATCATAATCAATTTTATTAAACGCTGTAACGCGTTATAAATATATACATAAATAAAATCATAATGACAACTAGAGCTTATCTACGGTTTGAAAATTATTGAATGGTATTCTCTGCTACTTTGAGTACCGCTATGATATCAAAAGATCTTAAATTGAACAAATACGATGTTTGTTCAACACTACTAAGAATAAAATGTGATGATTAAGTCTTTTGCGAAAACTGTTAATATTCTGTTTATAAGTATCTTTTGTCATAAGATTCTTTTTAGATTAATTTTTTATTAAGTAAAATTTACAGTTATGTTCATAATTATTATGTAACATGCAATCAAGCCTTAGATTTAAATGTATACGTTATGATTAATCGTTTTTGTTTGGTTTATGAATATTTGATGATTTATACAATTTACATAAACTGTGACAAATCCATGCTGTCTCAAACTAAAGTCGTTCAAAGCAATAAGCGTGTTTTAATTTAACAACTTCTAATGAAACGATTCAAAAATGTAAATATAGCTATAAAAAGTAAGAAATCAGTAACAATACACAAAAAGTCAATTTATAAAAAATCAATAATTACAATAAGTATTGTTTGCAAATGAATAATAATTTACATAACAATAGCGTCAAAAGTAAAGCTTAGCGTTACATGTGAGTGAGTTATTCTATGAAACTTTTGACGAGAGTAACGTACATTATTTTCTCTATTGCCATTTGTAAAATTTCATTCTTTTTAGAAAAAAAATGTTTTGAATTTACTAGAAATATAATGTTGGTAATTAAAGAATGATAAAATAATTATTAGAGCATTACAAACGTGTGTAACGCAATTTTAACGGATATGCCAACCAAAGCAACTTAAAATAATATTCACAAAACTACAAAAAAAATACAACAAAGAACTAATATATACAACGACTATGGCAGTAACTAAAAAGCTCTACTGATAGAGATAGAAGCATCAAATAACGCTAAGAAACTTTAAACTGTAATTGTTAGTTATGAATCTAAATAGCTAGAATTAAATTGTAGATGGCGTTGAAATTGGGCAGTTTATTGATATCATTTTTTGTGCTATCGTAGGATCACTTTTTTAACTCTTCGGAAAGTTATCATTTCCAAAAAAACAACCAAAAATTTAAATCTTGTAATAATAAATTTGTTAATAATAAAATTTTTGGTCAATTCAAATTTTCACACGAGTGTAGTATTGTTTCATAAACCATGTATTAGGTCTCAAAAAATAATAATTTTTTTTCAAATTACGTTTTAAAAAGACAATGAATGAATAGGAAAAAAATTATGTATATTTGCTCAATTTTTCCAAAACTGCCGTACAAAAGAATTTAGTTAAATACTGTACTTTATTCAGTCACATACTCAAACTGGAAGAAAAAGAAGGAAAAACTGTAATACAAACAGTGACATAAGCGATTATTTTTAAATCTTTCTTATAAAGAACTATAGGTGTCATCAAGTTTGTCATTTAGCCGAGAAATTATTTACAGTCTTAATCTTAAGTTTTGATAAACATTGTTCTTAAATTAAAAAAACGTACGAAAAAATGTGTTTAAAAACTGAAATGCCAAGCAATAATTATTAGCAAATTGTTGACAGCTATGTTTAAATAAACGTAGAACACTACTTTTAAGCATCTGTGGGTGTTTCTAACGCAGTTACTTTATTAAGAATATCTACAGTCCCTTTAGTGCTGTATTGTCACTGGCACATTTTTCTTAATATTTTAAAAATTAGAAGACATGAATGCATTTTTGAAAAACGGGTATTTGTTCTGTTTCGGAAAACTATAATGGATTTTTTTTTGAATGGTTTTAAGTACAGTACAGTTATAATGATTTAGTAGTTTTTTTACAAGATTTATAGATGTAAACTAGTTGTCTATAGTAATATTTCAACCAAATTAAAAAACTTTGTTTACAGAGTCTTACAATATTATTGAAAGTAATTTTCGAACTTTTAACTCGTGTTTAAAAAGACGATTAAAAGAATCAACAAAATTTTTTTTTATATTATCAATAACAACTTCATATTAATACATTTTAACATAAGAAATTTAATTAAGTTGGAGTTCTTCTGCTTGTCTTCAACATTAAACATTTTGTTTTTTGTCAAAAAGTAATTATCGATCAACAGAATATTCAGTGACGTAGCTACATATTTCAGCTCCCTGGAGCAAGTAAAAATTGTACGTCCTTTTCTTATACAATTTCTTGTATATTTTTTGATAGAAACGTATACCCAATAACTTTACTGTAAAAATTGACATTGATAAAGAAGCATATATGACACTATGTAAATACCAATATTGAAAACTGCATGAAATGCGACTTCTTATTGGTTGAAATTAAGGTATCTTCAAAATTATCGATTGGCAACACTGATGCGGTGACGTTTAGTCTACTTGTTTGTTTACCTTGTACATAACCTTGTATATATCGATATTTTTTGAAAAATGGATAACCAATTATTAGCTGCTGCTGGTGTTAGTGTAATGTTTTATCTATGATTTTATTTCGACGATTTCTTGCTAATAAAAAAAAATTCAAAAAAAGCAAAAAGAAAGTTACGGAGTAGATCCTGGATTGAAAGGAGAAATAAAGTTTTGCACAATATTTTAAATATGCTTAATAGTGAATTAAAAAATGAAGATCCTCATGCATATAAAAAAAATTTAAGAATGAGTAATGAGCAATTTGAAAACATTTATTTGCTGATAAAAAACGACATTGATCGATGCAATACCCATCTACGACAAACCGTTTCTGGAAGCAATAGGTTAATAATAAATTGTTTTTTATGTTAATAACGGTACTAATTTGCTTATTCTGGACTCGAAGTTATTTTTCGTTTTGTAGTAACCGGTGAAAGTTATAGATCTTTGATGTATTCCACTAGAATCCATGAATCAACAATCAGTAAATTTATTCCTGAAGTATGCGAAGCAATATATCGTTGATTGAAGTCAAAATACATGAAAGTTAGTTATCTCCATATTTTATATAGAAAATTAATCACAGCATATTTCTATATTAGATGCCAAACAGTAAAGAAGAATGGATAAGTAGTGCAAATGGTTTCAATAACAATTGGCAGTTTCCAAACTGTCTAGGAGCACTAGATGGAAAACACATAAATTTCAGACCACCAATATTAGAAAATTTTTATTATTATAACTACAAAGCTGATCATTCTATAGTGCTCCTAGTTCTGGATGATGCTACCTACAAACTTAGATATATAAATGTGGGAGTGAATGGTCGTATTAGTGATGGTGGTATATATCAAATAAACAAACTATCATCAGCTCTTTATGATGGGTTTTTAAATTTACCAAAAGCAAGAAAGTTAGAAAACCGACAAATGGAAATTCCTTATAGTATTGTTGCTGTTGATGCATTTGCTTTAACAACCAAATTAATGAAACCTTATACTATATCTAAACAATTGAAGCATAGTAAACGAATTTTTAATTACAGACTTTCAAGAGCTGGAAGAGTTTTTAAAAATGCTTTTGGTATACTTGTGAATAGATTCAAAATTTTACTTAATGCAATTAATTAATCGGCAAAAAAAGTTGAAACTATTACATTAGCTTGTGTTATTTTACACAACTATCTCCAAGAAGATACAAATTTTGAAAATTCTGAAATTAATGTAAATTGTTCTTTAACAAATGTAGAAACACAATGTTACAGATCTATTCTTCGTTTACTGCGCAAAAGATCAGAGACAAATTTAAAAAAAATTTTCTTTCCCCCGAGGGAATGGTAGAGTGGCAGGAACAAGCTGTTATGACATAATATTTGGCCATTTATTTTAGCATAAATAAACGAGATCCGATTTAATTTAGTGTTTATTCTCTCTATTCTTTTTACACATTTTCGTAAGTATGTCTATTACTTCATCTTTCGCTTCAGCTTGTACTGAATTACGTTTAATTCCTCTTATCTTACTTTCTACGTATTGGGAAAATACCTTGAAATGATCTTGGTATGGTTGTTTCATTGCTTTGCAAATACCTTCCATATCCGAAGATACTTTTTCTATGGCCGTGACTCCCAAGTCAATTTCGGCTGTTGTCCGTTTTTTTTCCTTTCTAGACCAGCAGTACTCGGTCTACTGTCAGCAGTACCATATCTTCCGTCATAGTAATCTATAAAAACAATTTATCAATCTGTAAAATTAACTAAATATTTTTTTTAATTTTTCTACAATTTAAAAAAGATATGTGTTTACGTTATTAACTTCTGTTTCTTCTGTTCATTCATCTACGGTTTTCTCTCGAATGGCATTTTCAGTGTCTGCTGTATTCTCTATGGCATCCACAGCTTCTCTTGCTTCTATTTCGCTGCTCTCTCAAAGTTCTGACATCCCCTTATAATAATAAAGATTCGAAATGTAAATCTGTAAATAAGGAAACAATAAATATTACATCAAATTAAAAAAAAATCGAATATATATTTTAGTTTAGTTTAGGGATTATTCTGCATGCGAAACTACTTTTACTTCTGGATTTTGTTTGAATTAAATTGTGAAACAATTTTTGTAAACTTACTTACTTAAATCGGATGCACCAGCTCCACTTTTCTTAGACGACACGACACTTCGTCTTTCTGTCAGCTACTTTTGGCGGAGCGAATTATATTTGGCTTTCACTTCTGCAGTGGTAGTTTCAGGCCTTACTTTTATTAATTTGCAGGTTATCTTTTCCAGAACTTCGTTTCGAACATGTTTATTTTTATATTTAGTAGATTTTATATTATACAGGTTAGGGTACAACCTCTATTGATCCAAAAGTAGAAAAACTTGTTCTCTTGTCCAAGACATTAAAAAAAATAGCACACAATTCATAATAACTGACACAAATAAATAATTCAAAAACACAAATCACATCTGATTCTTTTCAGCGACCATATTAGTTTGTGTTTATTATTTATGTTCTGCGCCAAAACGCGCGCAATATTTCTAAAAGAAAATGTGGTTTTTTTATTTTTTAATGTCATAACTTATATAAGAAATTATATGTCTGTATGATATTATGTAATATACGTTTATATAAAAAAATATACAAGAACTTGTATAAGAAATTACATAGTGTCATACGACCATTAGACAACGATTTAATAAAAAAAAAATATACAAACGTACAAATTTTACAAAAAATGAAAAAGTAGAGTTAAAACAATATGTGGTCATTATTACATAAAAAATATTAAGATGCACTGTTAATTTAACACAATACGATGCATTACCCTGTTTAGCTACGATTTTAGGTATTGTTAGGCCCCTTCTAAGAATTTCATTGGTTAAGTACCATGGGGCGTTAGTGATTTAGCGAAGTACCTTTGATTTAAACTTTTCTAGTATTTCGATGTTGGAGTTTGCAGCTGAACCCTATAGTTGTAATCCATAACTCCATATAAGTTTTAATATTACTGTATACAGAAGTACTTTATTTTCTAATGTTAGTTGCAGCTTTCTTCTTAGTAACCAATGCAGCTGTTGAAGTTTAATATTCAGTTGTTTCATATTTGTTTTAATGTTTGGTATGGTTTTCAAGTTAAATGTCTATTTAGATTTATGCCTAGGTGTTTGGTTTTCCTGTTTTGGGATAACACTCATTCATAACAGTATATTGGTGGGCCGGTCAACCGTTTTGTGGTAAAGGTTACATGTGCGGATTTCTTCTCATTAACTCTGACTCTCCAGTACGGAAACAATTTTTCAATTTTGTTTATATTTTTTGGACCATAACAAAAGCACTTTCAGAATCTCTGTATGATGCAATTACTGTGGTATCATCAGCAAAAGTTGCTACTTCTGTGTTTTGTCGTACTGGCAAGCCTGAGATAAAGATCAGACATAGGATTGATACCAGAATACTCTTTTGTAGAATGCTTGAAGTGATAGTTTGAAAATTTGTTTGTAATAGAAGAAAACCCTTGTGTGGTATGTGTTGCTTGATCTTATAAAATAAACCAGGGTGCTAAACTTTATTAAAAGTTTGATATACATCAAGAAATCATGCTAAGCGATATCTGCCTTTCTCGATAGCTGAGTTTATTTGGCGTACTACTCGATGAAACTGTTCTATAGTTCCATATTTCTCCCAAATCCGAATTGATGTTTAGAGAATAGTTGTTTGTGTTCTAGTATTAACTACAATCTTTCAAGAAAAAAGTTTTTTAAGTAGTTTCAAAATAACTGACAGCAAGCTGATTGGCGTATGGGTTTAACTATTAAAATCATTTTTGCTATTTTTCAGGAACCTGAATTCGTTTAGAAGTTACAGCATACATACATGTATATTTTTTGTACGTTTAGTAGTAGTATCTTAATGAAAAATCACTTTAAAAGTTTTAGATATCGGTTACATCTCCTGGCGACCATCCTGTAAACTTGAAAATAATTTTCAAGATTTTCTTTTGGCTACTTTAGTCATATCATTTTTAACCGCAAGTCTCTACGACAAATAGTTTCCGAAATGCAGCATTCTAATCTGGCCACCCAGTATAACAAATCTAACGACTATTGCAGTTCAATCTGTTTACTTATCATTGCACAGTATCAAAATTAAGATTATCAAAATAAAACAGAACTATTAACATATCATCAGATACGGATAAAACGAGTTTAAAAATATCGATTTTTTTTAATTTATATTCTTTTGCAAATAAAAGTTTGGTAGATATGTCACGACAAGGCTTAAATAAGAAGTGCGTTTTAAAATGTTTGTGACATTCAAATAAATAAAAAAAACGAATAAATAATTAAAAAAGTTAGTTTAGTTACATCGATGTCTACTTATATTTAATGTATACGGTTCTCAAAGGAGCCATAATTAAACGTCAGGCGATATCAAACCGTTGTGTTGTGATCCTGCAATTCTATTCGGCGAGAACTTATAATAAAGAAAACAAAAAATTAAATTTGACTTTTAAAAATTGCTTTTTTAATCATACATGCAACTACGAGAAAAAAAAGTAAATTACTATCTATGTTTTATCTACGGAGCTTAATTTTTGTTACAACATCCAAAACAGGATTAAGTATAACTAGTTTTCAGTATCTTAAATGAGTCGCTATAAACATTTTTTTTACGAACTGGTAAATTATAATAAATATTGCATTTGACAACAGTTTATTACAGAAATGTTTTTAAATACTATTTGTAAGGGAATTCATTTAGATTAATTGCTAACTTTTACAGCTGCTTCTGACCTGATAGGAATAAATTGGAAATACTGAGCGTTAAAATAATTTAGTCGACAGTGCTATAAAACTATCTTAATGTCATCGTGTGTATCACGTTGCCTATTTTTATTTATTTAAAGAAATACATCACTTACTCGTTTATTATTCACTTGTGCAATTAATTACAAATGAAAGCTACCAACAGTGATATTAAGATTTGTATAAATTGCTCTAACTAAAAAGAAAGACGCAATTTGATATTCATGTATAAATTTGTTGCATCTCTAATTGCATTGTAGCAAATTGCAATAATTTTACTTTCTATTCTCATTAATCGTTTTACTTAAAGCAGTAATTAAACACACGATTTTTGTTTCCAATTGGCCAAAAAACATATGGTAAATAAAACTTTAAAGAAATCATTGAATTCAAACTCATTCACGTGTAATTTTCATTTATTTTTACTGCGGGTTGAAAGTTGATTAGCCTTTTTAAACGTACAAAATATTAATTAATTTTTTATATTTAAAATAAATGTTTTTCTCGGTGGTTTTATAACTAGTCGAGAAAAAAACGAAATTTTGTTGTACACATTGCTCTCGGCACGACAAGTTTATTGCACTCGCAATATTTTTTTATTGCCGTTGTTTACATTTCTATATTGATTTACTGTTAAACAACGGTAATAGAGTCGTTAATTATCTTATTTTTATTATTTCTTATTCGTTTCAAAAATGCCAGAGGTATATCATTTGTAATTTTAATCGTAACTGTTATTGCATTTTGACGTCTACAATTTACTAGACCAATTTCAGTTTTTTTATTAATTAGTAAATTTTATTTTGTTAAAAATACTAAAATAAAATTTAATAAAATGTCTCATGCAAAAATTAAATTTAATAAATCCGTATTCAAGTAGAATTAAGAAATGATTCTAGAATTAAACGTAATTAACTCTAGGTAGTTTATGAATTAGCGTAGAGATAATTCAAGCACTTACACTTTTACCTAAAAAAATCCTCTAATAGAAAGTTTGACATTTTTGTGCATTTATTTCGTTAATTATAGTACTTTAGAACTCTTTGTTTTATTATTATTGTACGGTTAAGATTACTTCTTACTAATTAGCTTTTCATTTTAATGGTTTGCCTTAAAACATTAGAACTAGAATTATGTTTTTTTTGCAATTAAAAAAAACTTAAGTTCAATTTTTGTAAAATTTTTCTAATTAATTAATAGTTAAACACAAAAATTGTAAAATGACTATTAAATATTATTTCTACAACACTGTTTATAAAAATGCGTGTTTTTGCTTATAATACGTAGAAATGTTTCTAAATTTGGTTTAACCTTAAGATCAATCCCAAGATAAAAAAGTCCAAACAACTTTTCTAGTTAGTTACAAAAACTGAAATATTTGATAGATATAAAGTAGTGACTTTAATTTGTTGTTTAGAACATCTTGTTTATATTCAAGTTTGTAAAGAAAAGTAATTGTGCAAAAATACATCCTAATTTTAGCACCTGTGCGTAGCACTAACAAGCACAAAAAATGACAGGTAAATTATTTTAAGCAGCTATAATGCCACTATATCTATTCTGTATTAACTTTTCTCCAAGTCAGGCTTAAGGTCATATTGTAGTTATTACTGTAAAAAGCTAAAATATCACTTTCAGTTTTCAGAGATGAACTATGTAAGGAATCTGTCGAATTATATGACATTTATAGTAAATCAGATACGTACTTCATAAACTTGGGATATACTACAAGTAAAGTAATGTATGTTTCTTAATAATTCGTGTCTATGCACCTCTTATCTGTAATTGAACGTAACAAATCATGTTGTATTTATGTATTTATTTTTGATATGATACTTTTGAGACAAATCTGAGATGTCATGATGACAGAAACGGATTTAGGTTTGTAATTATTAAAACTGCTCAGAAAAGCACACTTTTATGAAAAAGCAACGCTTATTGTAAACACTGTCAAAATTCTGTATTATGTAAATATTATGCATTATGTATTTCTTATGGTTTTCCTCACTGTGAATGAGCACTTAGTGTTGTGTAGCAAGCAAAACCATAACAAATGCATATTAGATAGTAGAAGCAATGCATGTGTTCATAATGTTCTTTAATAATTCGTAAGTCTATGTGTTGAATATTTGAACTTTGTGTAACGTAATTAATCCCAGTTTCAATTTTAACAAAACCAGCATGTGTTATATTAACTTTACTATTGTTGACATACCTAATGTTCTATTGTTTTTTTTATATACACTCTAGTTCTACAAGTACAATACAAAAACAATTATTTTCTTATAACACCTTCTCCTAATTGTTTAAATTTAATTAACCATCTAACTTAATTAAATTACATATCGAAGCTTAATTTGTCATTACATATTTTATAGTTTGCAAAGCAACTTATTTTTATATTTTAAGAATTTGTTGCTTCCTGAAGGTTTTGTAAGAATATATCAGCCGTCTGTTCTTGTGAGGCACAATATTTTATCTCTAGTTGGCCTTCTGATACTTTTTCATTAATGAAATGATACCGTACGTCAATATGTTTGCTTCTATGATTACTTACTGACCACTTTTAATTAATTTTATTGCATTTTGATCATCAACATAGAGCTTCCGTATTCACTAGTTCTTCTAACAATGCCTTTAAATACACTAAATCTTTCACACAATCTACTGTGGCAATATATTCTGATTTCGTGGTTAAAAGTGCTACAATTGATTGTTTTTTGGATGCCCATGATATTGGTTCACCGCTAAAATACACCACGTATCTAGTTGTGCTTTTTCTCGATTCTTTATCTACTGGAATGTCAGCATCACAATAAGCTACAAGGTTGTAGTCACCTGAGCTTTTGTTATACTGTACGCCCTCGTTCTTTGTTCCTATTAGATATTTAAGAATTCTTTTTACATTTGATATGTTCAAATTTGTCGGTCTTTCTACTTTTTTACTGCAATAACTTACAGCGTAGCTAATCTCCGGTCTTGTTTTGTTCGCTAAGTATAGCAATGATCCAACTTGTTCCCTATATGGATACACATCGGTTTCATTACTTTGTTTATCTATGTTTTCGTACACCATCGGAGTGGTTGTTGATTTTTGATTTGAAAATTTTCTAATACCGATTCTACGTATTTCACTTGTCTTAGTTTTATAGTATCTTCATTTCTTTTGATGTCAATTTCTAAAAACGAGTGTACTACTTGTCTAGTTATTTCAAATTCCTTTTGTAGTTTATTCAATAAAAATTTTATATCTTCTTTATTTTTCGCAAATATGATTCTATCATCGACGTATATTGCTAAAAAAATTGTCCTATCACTGTTGTGAAATATACATTATTCAATTTTTAAAGCAGTTAAATCTTTGTTTCTCAGAAATTTTGTAAAACGTTTATTCTACTACATAGGTGCCTGTTTCAGACCGTACCCAAGCAACATTTTGTAACCGTGGTTACGTTGTAACCAGTTGCAAATTAGTAACATTAGCACCATGGTAAATAAACCATTGCAGCAACGTAGCAGCAACTTTCGTAATTTACTGAGGTTTCAAATCTATTACAGAAATAACCATTTTACAACTATCGTTATAAGTAAGTTTTTCTTAAACCCTTATGTAACTACAGTGTCAATTTAGTGACATTAAAACCTTCATTTCGGTTTCGAGTGTAACAGTCTTGAAACTATGGTTACAAGTGTGAATTTCTAAAACTACACTACAGTGTTAATCTATGCTTTCAAACAGCAACAGAAGAAGTGCATTTTACGAGATTTTTATAAGACACATAGTCCATTATCATTATCCAATAAACAGTACCGAAAGTGTTTCTAATTCAAAACTACGTAAGTACAATTATTGGTATATTATATTACTATAATTTTAATCGTGCATTTAAACTACTGTTTCTAATTTAATCAACGTTGAAGAATTAGTTGCCAATTATAAGTAAGCAAATTTTAAATTGATTTTATTTTCTTCTAGGATAAAATAAAATTTGATTGCAAGGACGTTACAATATTAGACACAGTGATCAGAACGTGTAAATTAGATTGCCATTGCGAACACCTATAATCTTTAAAAAAACAGTCGAGATTATGATCATTGAACCGATTATAATTGCACATGTGCATTTGTAGCCTAATACAAATATTTAACTAAGAATTACGTAGACGTATTAAACTATATTAACATGTGAGGAATATCTTAATCCGCCATGGTCTTTTAACACAAAGACATTTTTCTCTTAACAAAATTTATGCATTTACTATTTACAAAATTTATAAATAATAGACATAATCCGCTTTTCTTGAAAATTTGCCGTAAAAACCTGTTTACTGGTACCTACTTGCAACAGATGTAAAAATTCTTTTATTATATCTTTTTTGTTTGAATTTAGTTCTATAAGAAACTATAAAAAATTAAATAATGTACATTTATTATAACTTTTTATATATCTGTATCTTTTTATTAATATATTTTTATCTCTACTTTTGTTTTAATCTTTACGATGCAGTTAGTAACTAAAATCTCGGATAAGTTGCTTAACAAAAGCGGTTATAAAGTAGTTTCAAATAATGGTAATAAGCATGTTTTCAAAACAGTTACATAGCAGTTGCTGTAAACGGTAACTACAATGTTACAAATCAATTACAAAACCGTGATGATAAACCATTGCAAAAACGATTCAGAATAGGTAAACATGATTTGTAAAAAACCGTTATAGCAACGCTGCAAAACAGTTACAAAGTAGTAATTGCAACGGTTTCAGACACGTTGTAAAACGGTTATAATTTTACTGCAGTTGCCTTGCAACTGACCAAATCCGGTATTGACAACGTATCAGGAAAGACTCAGCAACTATTCTGTAACTAAATACCTTACTGAAACCATAGTTGCAAGAGAGTTTTACAACCATTTTGTAACTGATTTTTGCTACTTGGGTACATTGCCTTTTGCAGACGCATACTTTGTTCTCAATTTTAAACCTTTTGGTAATGACATATATATTTCTTCAGAAAGTTCTCTCCATAAAGAAATGCAATTTTTATGTCGAATTTCTTCATGTAATACTCATTCCTAACAGCAAAAGCAAACATAGTCCTTAACGGACTATACGTCTCGTCAAAATCGATTTCATACTTCTGTTGGCATCCTCTGACCACTAGTCTCGTTTGTATCTTCCATCGCCTTTTACCTTGAATACCCATTTGTTTGTTAAAACTTTCGTTCCATTTGCTTCAGCTTCATCTACATATCTACAAGTATTGTTTTTATGCAAGAATTTCTTTTCTTCTTTTATCGCTTTAATCCAGTTGTCTTTGTCTTCACCATTCACAGCTTTTTCGTACGTCAATATTACGTAGTCATTAAATCTTTTGGGTTTTCTTATTGTTCTTTTTACTCCTTCTCCTAAAATATTTCCATTTTCCTCATCCTTAATTTTTTCAGTAGTATTCATCTCTTCTCTATTTTTTTCATGATTTTCTAGTATTTCGGTTTGTGATGAATTTTCATTTGTCTCCAATTTTATTACCGTAGGATGTTGTTCGTTTTTCTTAAAAATCACGTCCCTACTTATTTCAATTTTATTACTGCTTGGTATATAAATTCTTTGGTTTCTTCTGAATATCCTACAAAAATTCCTCGTTTACTTTTAGCATCCCATTTTTTACGCCTTTCTATGGGTACGTGTACAAATTCATCAGTTCCGAATGCTTGTAGATTCATAATATTAGGTTTCCTGTTAAAATACAGTTCAAACGGTGTTTTATTGATTATGGAAATTGTTTCCGTTCGGTTTAGAACATATACAACGGTATTTACTGTTTCTGCCCAGAGATCTTTGTTGTAATTGCCTTCATACAATAGAGTTTTGGCTGCTTCAACAACCGTTCGATTATCTCTTTCGGTCGAACCATTTTGTTGAAGAGTATATACACATGTAGTTTGCTGTCGAATTCCATACTTCTTTAATAACGTATTTACCATGTGATTTTTGAATTCAGTTCTATTGTCTGATCTGAGCACCTTAATTGATTAATTCGTGTCTTTTTCAAATCTTGGTATAAATTGTTGTAGCTTTGTAACTACCTGATTTTTGTTTTTTAGAAAGTAAGCTGTTCTAAAATGAAAAAAGTCGTCTTTCAATAACAAGTAGTATTTTGAGCCACCTAATGATAATTCCTCCATCGGTTTACATAAATCCATATGTACAATTTCCCCAGGGGTGTTAGTCTTTGTGTTCAAAGATTCAAATGATTGTCTGTGTTGTTTACTCATCATGCATGAAATTCTTTTAAGTATGTAAAATCTATTCCAATGTTTTTTTAAAAATTTCTGCATTAAGCTATATTTTGGTGTACCAATTTTTGATGCCATTCTCGTAATGTTTGGGGTTTTGCTCATACATGAATTGCCAAGTCCTCTTATCTGATTTGTAGTTTTAACATAAATAAATTGCCCTTTTTACCATACAGGACTTCTTTGTTTCCTTTTAGTATACTGCATCTGTTCAGTTAGTACTGCATAGCCTTTATCAGTAACAACACCAGTAGAAAACAAGTTGCATTTTAAATTAGAAACATGCAAAACATTTTGCCAAGCACTTTAATCGGAATAGTACCCTTTCCTATTGCTTCTAGTTTTGATCCATCACCAATAATTACATTTCTATTTGCTTCTAGATTAGTGTAATCAGTAAACCTGTCATTTGTTGACTTGCACCACTATCTAGTAGCCAGCATTCATTCATTCCAACATTCAAATCATTTATAGATGTAAATGGATGTGACTCATCAGCTGTATTGTCGCTTTTGAATTAACCTCTTCTCCCTGTGCTTTTCTTTTCTTGTTTGTCTTTCTTAAACCAACAATCTCGTTCCTAATGACCTCTTTTCTTACAGTAATGGCATGTATCTTTCTTCTAACTTTGCAACCTTTTTCCATTTCCACCAACTTTCATTGCTTTTAAAGCAACAGCCACGTCTTGTTGACTGTCTCTATTTTCTGCTTGTTGTTATTCAGCTAACAACCTTGACGTTATTGTATTTAATTTTTTACTTGGCGAGCTGTCCCACGCTGAGTGGAAACGTTTATAGTTGTCTGGAAGAGTCATTAGTATTTTAGTAATCAACATACTTTCACTTATTTCTTCACCACAGGTTTTTAGTTCATGACTCAGATTTTCCAAGCCTGCAATGTGTTTTGCTATACCTTCGTTCCTGTAAGAATATGCATACAATTGTTGCTCGTTTTCATTAATTTTTCCATACAGTGATTTGATTCTATTCTGCATTTCTACTAAGTCGTGCAAGCAATCAAATGCAAAATCACCTTTTCGTTGTTGTAACCACTATTTTTTGAGCTTTCAAGTCTTTTTCTTCCCATAATTTCTTTCTTGTCTTAGTTTCTGGCTGAGTATTTGTTCCGAACTTGAAGATTTCAGTAATATTCCCACTTGAAACTTCCATGCTGCATAATTGCTACCATTCCCATCCAGATTCTCAATTTGTTTCAGTTTTATTAAGAAACCCATTTTTCCGTTTTATTTAAGTATATTTGTAAATAGACACAAACGAACGCAACGAGATTAAAATGTTCTAAGCAGTTCACAAAAAAAAACCGTTACACACTCGTGTATATTATTATTCTCTATACCACAATACTATTTCTGGGCTCATAACCTGTTAAATATTTAAACTTTGTGTAACGTAATTAATCCCAGTAGGATTAACAAATTAATTTACTTGATTGCTTGAGCCATGTAAAATAACTGTTTGGTTTAATAAATAGAGGCCTGAAAATGTGCGCACACAGCTGCACGAAATGTAGTGGGTTCTTAGGCACTAAAAGTGTTTTGATGCCTTTCCTCATTAAAGAGCTGAAAAAATAGTTCAAGTGTTATTATGCGTTATGTATTTCTTATGCTTATACTCATTATGAATGAGCACATAAAATAATTTGCTTATGATTTTTAATAACAAGCTTTTTTGTAACATAAAATTGTTGTTTGTCGAAACTACTAACAATGCGATATGTTTTAAAAAGATAGAAGTTTAGGTTAAAAAATGTTTTGAACAAATCTGTTTTGAAATGATTTAAGAAGGTGCTTGTACCACAAATGTATTAATTTTGAATACGTATTTCTTTAAATAGACAATCGCACAATAATAAAGTAGCCTTAAGAAACTGAAACGCATAACTAATCGTACGCTACTGTAATCTAATCGCGGCGCAAGAAGAAGGATTTTACATAAATGCGTCCTCGCGTCTATCTTTTTACTTTCATATAAGGAAAGTATAGCGATCGCATTTTTTTTTTTAATTTTTTTAAAGAATTTTACGTTCTCCTAAGTCAGAAAAAAATATTTTTGACAAAAAAGTATTGGGTGTCTGTGTTTGTGTCTGTTTCTGTGTAACGATTTACCCACGATAACTCTTGAATCAAAAGTCCTAGTAACTTGAAATTTGGTATAGAACTAGATTTTCATATTATCTTGGCTTTATCAAATGATAGATCTGATAAAGATACCGGAAGTAGGTGTATCCGCCATTTTGAACAGTTTTTCTTATATAATTTTGTACGAATGTAAATTATTCGAATTATTTTTACAGTTTCTTATAAAGATAATTCCTAACAATTTATTCAAATAATTTTTTTTTTCTAACATTAACAGTTTATTAGATATTTAATTTATAATTTAAAGTGATTTCCAATATATAATCTAGGTTCGAATCCTGCCAGCGACGATCTTTTTTTAGAAAAAATTAATAGCCGGTTGTACAAAAGTCTGTTTAATTGGCAATTTACTAATCGTTTTTAATACAAACATATCACTTCAAAGTGGTTTTGTGACAACATAACTTTATAAAAAGACATTTCTTCATTATTCCTTATAGGAAAGTCGTATTCGTATTTGTTTTTATTTAATAACGTATGAAGGACAAATTGGTTCTTGCGTTATTTTTTTAAACTACCTTTAATAGTAACAGAAAATTTATTTTTGAGGTTTAAAAGATTTATCCAAGTTCTAAACAACACAAATTCTTTATTTCCGTTACTCTTGAATGTTTATTATACTAATATTTTAGTTTGTTTTTTGTCAATGAGTGCATTAGGTATATAATCGGAATTAATACTTTTTAAGAACAATAAAATGTTAAATCCTTTATTGAAAATCCTTAAAAACAAAGTTAGATGTTGAAATACTTCTTTTTACATAACCGCGGTAGTCTTGCAATTGATTTTTTGCTCTAAATATATTCTTGTATAGTCAGATAGGAAATATCTACCTTTTGGAATAATGTTTATAGTTATTTATTTTTTATCTGATCGTAATATGAATTTCTTTGTAAGTTTTCATCTTTGCCTGTTTCTTCCTTTTTATAAAATCATATTTATTTTTCTTCAATTTCGTCTTGATAAACCTCTCCAACTCCACTATTTTTCCTTTAAATTTGAACCCTATTCTAGGCTATATTTGTATCCATAAAGTCAACTCTTTCCATAAAGCCATTATATTTGCGGATTATATTTGCTCTAAGCATTAAAACAATTTAGTTTTTTGCTTGCAGGTGAATGCAACACATTATCCATTCAACGCGCAAGTATGACCCTGTCTATTCTGTCGATAATAGACTCGTAGGTTCTTTCTTTTTCTAATATTTTTTAAAAACAAGTGACAATCTGAAAGAATGCTATTAACATAGCATAAAAACTCCTCGGGAACAAAGTGTTGTAAACATTTGATTTTCTTGCTACTAACAAGAAGTCGTATATTCCGACATATGAAGTTTATTATAGACGCAATGAATAATATTGTTAAACTTGCAAAAATCGCTCCTTACGCATAAAATTTGATACTTTTTGCTTATTTTGCTTATTTTGAAACAAGATCAAAAGTATTGCACAAATTTTAAACAACAAAAAGGAAATACTTGAAAATTGAAAGTAAAACTGTTTGTTCTTCTATTCATACTGCTGATAAGTCTCTTTCTTTTTCATTTTTTTGGTGTGTGTAACACAACTTTGTTTTTTCCATTGTTCTTAAAAAAATATTTAAAAATTATTTTTGTGCAAGTTATTAACATTGAAATTGCAACTTTTAGTTTTGTTTTTTATGATAGATGTTTTTTTCTATTAAAATAAATATCTAGATAATAATTTTCGTCTTTTTTGTAATAAAAATAAAACATTTCAAGTTTCCCACTTGTAAGAATATCATCCAAGAAACAGAAGCTTAAAGGCACAAAAAATTGAAAAGTTGCAAGGTAATAAAAGCACATGAGCATAAATACAACACGAAAAGTGAACTGTTTCTTTTTGTTTCTTCTCCCAAAGGTTGCTCCTGATGAAATGAATAAAATAATCAAATGCTAAATTCTACAACTGCATGTTACTTTGCAAACCTTAAGCAAAATAAAGACGTTTTTAATACAAACCCCGCAAGTTAGATCACAAACAATCAAATCATCGATTTTATAGTGACAAATAGTTCTACACAAAATCTAGATAAAGACTTTTTGGCCAATAAAAGAACTTTTGACAGAGTAGTTAAATATTTTAACAAATCTATTTTCACCGCAGTATGTTCAGTGGAAACAAAATGTCCCGTCATCAAAATCTGAAAGGTATTTTGTAGTCCATTGCTTCTATTCAATAATGCAACGTCTCAATTTAGAATCAAAAAAGTTTTCAACGCGCAGCAGCGCGAATAATGGCTCATGAAAAATTTACTAATCACAAATCAACTATTTTATAATTAAAAAAAGGTACTATTTGTGGTCGAGTAGCCCAAAAATTAATAAAACAGATGCAACAACGGATATCCTATTAGGAAAATCTTTTGCTACGAATTGTCGCTGTAGTGGTCTAGCGTTTCAGAAACGCAATGTACGTTTTGAGTTGCTTATTTAATGCAATGCATTAAATCCATTTAATTGCAGGATTTATTCCTTTTTGAGCCACGTACATATCAAAATATGGCAATAGAGGTTCGGGTTCAGGCGAAGTTGGTTATCTGTCTTCAACAGTGATGATAAATGAGGATAGATTTTACAACATTCCGAGAGTTGCTATTTATGTATTGAGAACTGGCAACACTGGTATTGCCAGGTCAAATCAGACATTGCCATTGTAAAGTTTAACATTTTTGACATTATACGTATTCAGAACGTTTTGACGTGCGACTACTATTTGTGTTGTTTACAGTAAATTGATAATTTCATATTTGCCAAAAGAAGGAATTAACTCGTAAAAATCTTCGAGCTATGATTTGTTTTATTTATTTTGACTTTCGACCTGGTCTAACTCAATAACAATACATCAATGAAGTGAAATCAATTTTTGGCGATTCAGCGCCATCCACATATCGTTGATACACTGAATTGAAACGTGGCCGTAGTTGGCTCGCGTTTAAAATCGGTAGCTGAAAAATATCAATGCTGTGCGAAAACTAATTGAAGAAAATTGTCATGATTGACCAACAGTTGGATGTTCGGAAGCTGTGTGCGCGTTAGAGATTGATTATTGACAGATGCTCAAAAAAATGTTGGTGTCGATTGGTGCCGTAAAATAATTACAAAATACAACTGTGGTGCATTTAAAGCCGTAAACAGCATTGTAACAGGTGACGAGTCGTGGATTTATGCGTATGAGTTCTAAAGAAATAGCCAATCGGCAGTTTAAATATTTCAATGTAAAGATATAAACAAAAGTTGTTCGTTCTTGAAACTTTAAAAAGCAAATTGTAGCGTGTTTCTTCACAAAAACAGGTAATGCTGCAACCGTGGTTTTCGAAAATTAAAAGACCGATAATTCAACATGTCTAAATATTTCGGTAAATTGAGAGAAATCAACTCAAAATGACGAATCATTTTGCACCACGACAATGCAAGCTCACACACATCACATGAAATAAACGAGTATTTGAACACACAAAAGAACGAATTGATAAGTCATCTACTTTACAATCCCAACTTGGCACTTAATGATTTCTTCTTGTCCCTAGTAAAGTTAAACTGCGTGGGCAACGATTTTCACCTTCTCATTGGACAAATTGCTTTGAAGAGTGGTTCAATCGCATGCAAAAGTGTATACATCTTAAAGGCGATTATTTTGAAAAGCAATAAAAACATTTTTGATAAAACATTAAAAAAGTTTGTTCTTGCTATTCTCAATACATAAATAGCAACCTTCATGCTAATATCACTCTTTGGATCTGTTTATGTACCTCAGCAATAAACTGTTCTGGAGATCGGACCTCTCTATCACTCTAAAAGAAACAACAATTTAATTCTCTTATAAGGAGGTTATAAATGAGTTTGTTAATAAGATCAAGGGCGTTATCCTTAATTTTGTGTTAATCATTATTTTATTTGTTTTATTAACGCGTTTAATTTTTTCTTCTAATTTTATTAAATGTTTTGGAAAATCATTATTAGCACTTTTTACCTGTTTATTGGTAATATTAAAGATTTTCTGATGCGGCAAATTTTACAATACCTAAGGGAGCACAGAAAACAAGTTCATAAAATACAATCTTTGTTTTAGTGTAAATTTCGGCCATGAAAACCTTTGTCTTTGTGTGAACAGTCTCTAATTAACGTTGACATATTTTTTAATTGTTTTAACATAAACGTTTATTATGGTTTTTAATTGTTAACAAAAAAACTTTTTATAACGGTCAACTTGCACACAATATCAACTGTGGAAATACACATGCAAATCTATATGAGTCGGCGGTACCATGTTTAATTTATTCTATATTTATTGTATTTAATTATTGTAAAACGTGTTCCACAAAACCTATAAAGGAAAACGGTAAAGTGTATTTTATAGTCTTTACTATTTTGTGTAAACACGTTTATGTGCATTATGGCATTGTAAATAATAACGTGAAGTTAAACGACTTACTGCAATAAACTCTGAAGTAAATATACACTTATGGAACTACATCTATGTCAACACCTATTGATGGTAAATAAAACCGTAAGCATAAATAAATGCAAAATGATTTATTGTATTTAAGTAATTGGCACCTTAGTTTTCAAAGAAATTTATTACAATAAGAATACGGCATTATTAGAAGATTTTATTGTTTTTGTATAAGTAGAACTGCAAAAATAATATCCGGCTTGAGATAAAGCTTAAATAATATCGACAAGTTTATCCTTGTTTTTATCTATTATGTACACATATATTTTATGCTAAAATTATCTTAGTTTTGAATACGTGAATACGCTTTGTTTTGTATAGAATTGCGTGTTTAGCATATAATAGCTACTACCTTTGTCGAGTCTAAAATATCTTCTTCTGAGAGTGGAATGTACAATATAAAAAATCTTCCTACGTGATTAAATAATATTTGTCGATAGTGTTAATATTATTTTTTTAAATAAATATTTTTTACTTCTGCTTTTAAACATAAAAGTTTAAAAGGAGTTCTGGAAAAATGCAAACTGCAGGTAATAGATTGTGCCGACCGATTCATTTACATAAAGTCGAAAGTTAATAGAAAATTGACCTAACATCGTAAGAAATTTTAAATATAGTATATTTAATGGTTTTTACGTAACATTTAGCAGTTCACTTACATGTGACAACAAAGAATACGCAAACAGCATAAGTTATAAACTAATAGTAGCACGTGAATTGAATTTTAATTTTTATTATTATTATTATTAATGCACACATACGTTAATCCATAAATAAAAAAGTAATAATACTAATCATGAAAATAAATGTGTAAAATTCAAATTAACATGATATCCACTACATAAACAAAATTTTTATATAAATGACAAAGCAAATAACTTAATAAATAACACTGTTTACAAATTTAAGTTTTTTCAATAGAGTTTGAGTTTTAATAGGTGATATTGACTAAATATGTTGTAATTTCAAATATAATTTAGATTTTTTCCTATTACATTCAGATATATCACAATTCAACAAACAAAAAAGTATTAGTTTTTACCAACGCACACAATTTTCTTCTACTTAATAAGGAAAATGAATAGTCTTTTTTATGCACAAACTTAGAATTGTCTCTTTTTTAAACGTCAAAAGTAGTCGGCCGTTATATTTGTATTCCACCCCCTTGGTACCTCGGTTTCTTCTCCTTTTCTTTCATATATTTTTTTCCTGATAGGTAGACAGTTGCTTGTTTTTCTTTCATTTTAATCCTCTTGACGCCGAACATCCATGCCATCGTTTTGGTGGTGTTCCTTGAGTTATTTTTCCTATCGATTTGTTTATTTTTGCACTTTTAGCTAGACTGTTATTTTCCATCCTGTCTACGTGTTTGTTCCATTGTTATCTTCTCTCCTGTACTAATTTTTCTATATATATTTTATATTACTCATTTCTCTCATGTCTTTACTTCTTATTCTATCATGCAGTGTTTTGCCATGAATTGTCTTTATTACCTTTATCTCTGCAGATCTCATCAATTGCATTGTCTTTGAAAGGTTCGTTCTGGTATGCCTTACATATTTTTACTTTCGTTTTGCTTTTAATATGTTTGTGCTTCGATGTTATATCTTTCATACATCTTGACACGCCTTTACTGTTATTTCTAATTAAATTTCATAATCAGCTCTATACCAGTGTTGAGCACGTATAATACGTGTAATTTTTTACACAGATTTTTACATGTAAACATTTACTTATTATACGTCCACTTTAATTACACGCTACGTAAAAAACATCATCATGTGATTATGTTCCTAACCTCATTTTGTTGTTTATTTTTTTATTCTGAAGTATGAATTTCTACTTCATTGATATTTATACAGTACTTTCAATTGATATAATATACTTTGCTTGTAACTACTTCATTTTACCTATATTATATAGTCTTTGTCAAGAATGCAAGTTTTCGAACAACTTGTTATTTATAAGATGATAGAAAATGATAGTTTCATCGTCTGCAATTGTATACAGAGGTAACTTTATAGGTACAAATCTAAAAAAGTAGATTTTAATATCAAATCTTTAATGAAAAACAAGAGTATATGGACCTTTCACAAACAAACTAAAAAACATTTTAAATCTCTTCTTCATTTTCATCGGTGTAGTCTTCACAGTTTATTCGATCTGAAATACTTTGTTGATAATATATATGAAGTATTTTTTTTCGATCTTTCAAATGTTAGGCAACCACGAGATGGCGTATGGACGTGGTCCCAACTAGAAAAAACTCTTTCAAGCTGAGCAAACGCTGCTGGTATTTTTAAGAGTTTTAGTGCGATACTGCTGAGATTTTGACATTCCATCAAAGCGGCACGCCAAAATACAAATGGTTTTGCTACATTTTTGCTCGAAAGAATTTTAAAAACACCTGTATGCTGTTGAAAACTGTTCAATTTATCCAATCCATCAGCATTTAAATGATTTAGAAGAAATAAATAAATTTTCTTTTTTTCTTCTTTGTTTAATTTGTCATTATCATAGGTTGGGTGTAAAAAATAACGATAAAAAGTTGTTTTTAGATAATATTTTCTTTTCGACTGATTTCATCTTTAATTATGGTTTAAGTCAAATTTTCAGTTTTACAACATAAACATATTAGAAATGATGAAAAGTTACTTACCTTAAATAATTTCAATACTTTTATTAGATAAATCAATAAACAAACTGATTTAAAACTAAAAGCACTAATTTGAGGTTAAGAATTCAATGCATGTTCAGATTTAAGATGCGTTTACACGTATCAAAACACGTATTATACATTTAATACTTAAAATACATTATATACAGAGTTTTTTACATGTAAACGTATAAAATTAGTTTTTACGGGAAATTGTCCAACGCTGTTCTATACCTTTCCCGTCAATTTTGAGCTTACTCCTTATTGGTTCTTTGGTTATTACTTACTCATAGTGTAGGGACGATCTACACCGTGAAGTTTGAAGTATAGACCGCAAGCCTTACAAACCAATTCGCCTTTTACGTTTTGCCTCCAGATAGTTCTGGTCTGAAGTCTGGTAGATAGTCCATTTCTTCAGTGCTCCGAGACGGACTAAAGTCCCTTGTAGTCGTTTCATCCAATGATGCTTTGCTAGAAAAACTTTGCTTCCATCTCCCTGATTTACTAATAGCAAACTTAAACGTAATCATACCCCTAGGAAAATGACTCTGAGACTCAGAAAACGGCATGAATATATTTGAAAGCGCGGGTGTGATGCTCATACCTAATTTTCTGCACGTAATCAGTTTTTACAACAATTGGTTTGCCTCTCCCGTTAATGACGGTTCTTGAGTGTGACCGTTTTGCGATAACGCCTTCCAAAGCTGTCATTCTTCGGCATATTGTTGATCTGGTGTTAAGGATGTCGTACTGGCCGTCGTCAAAATTAAATGATACCCTGCAACATATCAACTTATAGACGTTCGGGATTAGAACTATTATTATAATCGGAAGCGGCATCGTTAACTTATTTTTTTATAAAATATATTTCAGGCACACAGATAACATGTTCAGGTTTTTTACTGGATAAATCGGCAGGTTCTGAAGGATTTGGTGGCGCTAATACATGTTCCCAAATTGCTTGTAACGGACTATTGCTTAAACCGACAGGCTCTATAATTAATGATTGTTTGTTGTTACTAAAATCTATATTGGAATTTACATGATCGGCTAGTAAAATTGGCACTGATTTATTTTCCATATTTATAATCGGCGTAATTTGGATAGCTGAATCATTTTTTAACTATAATCATATTGAAGAAAAATAGACTCACTGAGTCTCCCTGTCTTATACCGTCGTTAATTTTTATTTGTTCGTTTGTATTATTGCCTACTTTGATTGTTGTATTACAATTTTTGTTTATTGTGTATACTATTTGTATTATTCTTTAAATTGTATAGTTTTCCGTCATTATTTGCATCATATCTGCGATGCTATCGAATCTATTTTTGCTTTCAAGATGCTACTTAGGAGTGTTATTCCGGAGTGGTTTATCGGTCTTGTTTTCTGTAGCTTCTTAAATCTGGAATTTGTTATACTATCTTTTCATTTTCTTGGTCTAGCTCTTTGTTCTATTATACTTCTAAAGAGTACACTTATTTCTTTGTGGAGCTGTTATCCCCCATATTTCAGCATATCACTGGTTATGCTGTCCAGTACGGAACTCTTTCAACTTAAAGTATTTCAAATGTAATAGCGAAGGCTTCCACGGCCGGTATCTATATTAACATTAGAATGTCTTCCGGGTTTGGACCGTGTCATAGTTGCAACCGAAGCTGCCAACGTTTCGCCCACTTTCGTAAGGGGCTTCATCAGGGCGTGAGATAAATCGCAAAACTCAAACAAGCAATCGAAATCTAGCTAAGAACTTCTCAAAAGTTAGGTTATCCACTTGCAAAACAAGCCATAACCTAAACTCTGAAAAGGTAAGAAAGAAAACGATAACCTGAAAAAGCAAACGAAAATCTAACAAAGAACCACTACCGATTTAGGTAATCAACTTGTGAACCAAGCCAGATTCTAAACTCCGTAGAAGTGACTTAAGAAGAAATAGTCTCCGTATTTAAAGGAAAAGGATCGTCACGGATGGTTAAGCTCGACCCTGATTGGGTTACGGTTGCTAGGGGGCGTGTTTTTGATAAATGACTAATAACCGGGAATCAAAAAGGGGATAGTTCGAAACCATGATCGCGATTGAAGTTATTGGGGTGTTTGATGATTTCTATGCTTTCTCGTATCTATGTATAGATTTTGATAATGTTACGTTGATTGCCAAATCTCCATACTTTTTCAACAGGAAATTCCGAGAAAGCATAGAAATCATCAAACACCCCAATAACTTCAATCGCGATCATGGTTACTACAAAACACTGTTCGTCTACAGTTTAAAATTTAAAATATAATAACAAATCTAACAATTGAACATGCGACTACCTTAAACATAAATTACTAGGTTTTTTAACGGTTTTTATAATAAAGCAAAAAGTAATCAGTACTTTTTACACTAACAAGGATCTTAAAGAATACTTTAATGATCTATTTGATTAAGTAGATTAAGTATGCATTATAGAGTTAATTGAACCAAATCAGTTGATAAAAGTGATTAAAACGAATCGGTTAACAATAGTTACTTAAAACAAATCACAAGCAAAGATCAAAACAATTTGGTTAACTAAAACGAATCATTTGGTTAATTTAACTTTCACTAAATCAAGACTCGTAGTTGAAACGAACCAGTTACCAAAAATGGTTAAAACCAATTGGTTAACCAAAAATATCTCGGTCGGTTAAAATGAATAAGTTGCCAAAAATGATTAATAAATCACTTGGTTAATTGGTTAATTTAGCTTTGATCGGTTAACCGGTTACTAAAGGTTAAAATCGACACCTCTAATTAAAAGAAACCTAACGCACTTAACAGGTCACGATGCGATGGTATTTGCACAGTACTGTAACTACATAAGATACGTACCATTAATATGACTGTGTATGGACTATAGAAGTAAGTCAGTCGACGCTCAAACACTTTTGAAGTTGCACAAGTTGTACTTCTCACGAACATTTAATACAGACAACCAATAGAAGGAAATGAAATCTTGTCTACGTGACAGAAACGGCAGTATCGGTATCTTTAGTAGGTATAAAAGCTAGTTTTCATTAGATAATTTATTTATTCATTATTGTTCTTAGTGTATATGTCACTAGTGACCTATAGATGATTTGCAATCAATTCTCAGGCATAAATCTCTTTCACTTAAAACAAAACGTGTAAACAGTTTTAGTGCAGCATTAACTTCTCTAACCAACTGTGCAATATCAAAATAAATTATACTAGTATTTTCAATGTGAACAAAAAATTAAGTCATTTTTTTAAATTAAATATCTCAAATAGTGAAGGTAATGATTTCAGCTAAATGTGTTTCATCTTAAAAACGTTCTTTTTGTTTTTGTTGTAACAAGTAATTTTATAACCTACTTAATACATTTAAAAAAAATGTTTGTTTAAAAGAGCATAAAATCTCGATTTTAAAATTTGAGAAAAGAATAAGTTAAATTATAATCAACTAAGTGCAATTCTATTGGTTATTATTAATTTTGCAAACAGTGAATTGACGTAATTTATTAATTATTAATGCTACCTATAGACACATAAACACGTAATAATATAGTGCAAATCAATCAAGAATTTTCTTTTAGCCTTGTCTCGCCTGATTCTCATGACTTTATGTACTTACCCCGATAAATAAAATTGTACACAGTAATAACGCAATATGCTAAGTAAAATAAAACACACCTTTTATCAGAAACATAAATATTTTGAAGGATGGTATGCTAATCAATTGTAATTTATATCAAAACAATATGATTTACTACCGTAAACTATCATATACATCAAAAAGTATTTTGGCAATTAGTAATAATTAGTTCTATCAATCTTAATTAACATTAAAGAAAAACTATAGAAATCTGTCTCTTGGTAACGCAATTATAGAGTTAGAAGTAGAAGTAGAGGACCGAATCAGATCAAGATAAAACCGAAAACCGAATCAAAACCGTTATTGTACTTGAACCGAAACCGGAACCGAATTAGATTCATTGAACTAGAATCAAAGTCGTTATTTATATTTCGGTTGTTTTTGGTTTGATTTTTAAAATTGTTAACATAATCAACCGTAACATAAATAAAATAATTTATAGTTTTCTACGTAACATAAAAGTTTTAGAAGAGCAATAATTATGTAATGTTTAAATAGTAAATAATTCGGTGAGAAAAATTGCTTTTTTTAGATGGCCGGTAATAACTTACTTACTCAGCAGCACTGATTTGCTTTTATCACATATTTCACACGATACGAGCAAATGCAGCGCACTCGTGATTAATTCATTGTCTCTTACGTTTCTTATTTCTGAATATTTACAACATGAACTGCGAATCATTGTACAATTCAATAATATAATTTTAACTTAGTTTTGGCAAATAAAATGTATTGTAGCTTGACAACTTTTTTAAACGCACCGAATCTGAATGAAGATATAAAGAAAAAAGAATTACAGTACGTAGAATATGTTATATTACTTGTCATACGGCTAAAATATTATAGACAAAATGACGATAAAAAAAGAGATGACTGGATATAAGATAAAGTGACCTTGTGAGTGAATGACTTTTGAGCTTACAATATCGTATGCTAAATTTGTAAAACACGTTTATATAATTTTCAGTCATTTACTTATCACTTAATGTTAGGTAACTAATTCCACTCATTTTCTTAATATCTGCCCGATACTGCTAAGTTGTATAAATAAATTTAAAGTTCGAAATGTTGTTGAAATGCCATCCTGTGTTAAAAATACCACGTATAGTCAATAGAAGACCTACAAATTGGTACGGAAAGTAAAAAAATTAGCATTAAATTCAATGACAGTGAAAGTCAATGATCTATTGACAAGTGACGCCGTTAAAATCCCAACTGTAAAATAGGTTAGGAACAATGTCGGTATAATTGTGAAAAACAACATTAGTGAATAGCGGTTTTTCCTTCTTTTGGAACTCGTCAGCACTAGGATACATTGATGTGTTTCCACATTTTATTTTGACGGCGTTACTTGTCAATCGATCATTGGCTTTCGCTGTCATTAAATCTAGTGTCAACTTTTCTACCTTTCGTGCCAATTTATAAATCTAAAGTTACTTAATCACAAAGTTGAATTAGTAGAACCATAAAATACAAAAAAAAAACAGAAACCTGATTCTTTTTGTCGATATGTATCGAAACCGGCGCTACACTCGTTAACAAAACTTTAAATTAAAGTAGAATGGACAAGGTTACAAACAAAGTAGAAACTAAGAATATAAAATGAGAGAAAACATATCAAAACAATATGCTACGCTGTTAACGTCATTTTAACTGCTAATAATGAAAACAATCTACAACAAATGTTACATTAATTTGTTATGATATCGAGAACTTTAAACATAAAAATTTCTAAAAAAAATATATCTAACGGTATCTTGGAAACTTTTACTATTTAAATTAAAGATAGAAAAAATTCAAATAACTACGAATAAGCATATCAAGCACATATATAAAAAAATAGAACATTAAACAAATAAAAGAGCTGTCATATCAGAATGTTTAAAAAACGTCGTGTAGATAAATAAGTACATCTCCATAGACGTGATGCTGATATTCACATATGCAACAGAAACTTGAGCCATACCGCTACGACAAGACAATTTGAAGCAGTTACAAATTAAAACATTAAAGCCTGGTTGCACAAACCTTGTTAACTTTGACGATGCAGTTAACTACGGGACCCTGTCAAGTCAAGTATCGTGATTGGTCGTCAATCAATTGTCTCGGTGACGACATTGTTAAATTAATAGCTATCATTTAGTTAACAACGGCGTCAGTTAACACCATAATTAACTTTGCTTTATGCAATCGGGCATAAGATTAACATACAGAAAATTCAAACATTTAGAAAAAGTAGAAGAAAAAATGGAACGTAGACAGAATAGACCCGGATCACATGGCTAAAGAGTGGGCGGCCACCTATACAATGGAACCAACATCGATGAAAACAACCTAATTAAGCATACACAAAGCTAACGATACACAAAGGCTGTCTAAATAGAAGAAGACGAAAGAAGAGACTATTTAATTAAACGAAAATTAACTGTTGATTTTAATTTAGCGGTAGATGCTATGAGTTTTGTTTTTTAAAACTTATCGATGTATTGTGTTGATTATCGTTTTTTTTAGTTCGTCTCGCAAACAGAGCGTTAGAATAAAGTTTGTCTAAAGTTTTAATCAAAACAAGACGCCAGTTAAACAACTAAATAAAATGCACAGTGTAAAAAGCAAATAACTGTTTTAGTGAATCAACTTTGTTCCTCTTTTTCTCATTTCTTTTTGATCTTTCAGGTGTCGGATTGTAGATTACGATCCTGTTTAACCCATTTCTTCCATGCTTTCATCTCTTCCTTTGTTTTTCTTCTTTTTTCTTTCAATTTCTTTTATCTGGCCTCGCCATTTTGGTTTTGGGCTTCTTCTTTTTCTGTTTCTTAATTTCCCTCTTTTCGTTATTTTTTTCGTCGACCGGTTGTTTATTCTTATGACATGTCCATACCATAGCAGATTTTTTCTTTTAATTCTTTATAATATTGGATCTTGTTTTATTTATTTTCTTATGATTTCCGTGTCTATTTCTTTACGTCCTAGTAAATGGTCGAGTGCGTAATATAGTTTTGTTGATTTATTTAGTCGATTTGTTCTTTCCGCGTCTATTTTCCATTATTTGTTAGTATTGTGCCTAGATAGTTGAATGTTGTTATTTTTTCTAGAATTCTAGTTATTGCATTTTATTTCTTTGTTTATATGCTCTTTTTGATTTTCATTTATTATCAATAATTCTGTTTTTTTGTTTGTTTAACTATTCTGTTTATTATTATAAAAAATATAAGTGGGCTTACACTCTCCCCTTGCTTTATTCTTTTTTTTTATCTCAAATTCTTCTGATCGTTGTCCTACGATTTGTACGTTTCCTCTTACTGTTTTGAACGTACTTTTAATTATTTGGGTAAGTTGTGTCTGCACTTCTAGTTCTTCCAGACTATTCGATATTGTTTGTGTGTATAGTGTCCAACGCTGCTTTCAAATTGATGCATATCAGGTATAGTTCTATATCCTCTTCTATTGCTCTTTCTATTAGCATTTATAGTATTTAAATCTTGTCTGTCTTCCTGTTCTGAACGTGATTTGTTCTTTTTTAAGTTTGTGTTCTACATATGTTCTCAGTCTTTTTTCCAGTATTCTTGTATATAGTTTTGGGCTAAGCATATCGCTTTGTAATTTTCACAGTTTGTTGTCTCGTCTTTTTTATGTATCGGAATTATTAAATTTGTTTTCCAGTTTTTGAGGATTTGTTTTCGATTTTCACGTTTCTTTTAATATTTCATGTAGCCATTTTGTTCCATCTTTCCTTAGATATTTAATCATTTCTGGTGCTATTTCGTCTTCTCCACTTACCTTTCCTATTTTAATCTGTTTCATCGCTTTCTGTAGTTCTTTTCTTATTATCTCTGGTAATTCTACTGTCTTCTCTATCTACATTTTTTTCGTTTAATTCTTCTCTAAATTTCTCTGAGTAGAACTCTTTCTTGACTTCCAGTATTTCTATTATTTACACTTTGAGTTCCTGCTGCTTATATTTGATTGCTTTTATTTTTTTGCTTTTAGCCCTTCTTAGTCTTCTCACTATTGTCCAAAACTTTCTTGTGTCTACCTTGTGTTTGTCATTTATTTCTTGTTCAAACTCTTTCCAGTTTTTCTTTTTCGGTTTTTTAATTCTTTGTTTTACCTTGTTTCTTTTTTTATATTTTTGCTTTATCTTCTTTGTCCTTTGTTAGGATATACTTCTTTCAAGTCTGTTTCTGTTGTTTCACTATTTATTTTATTTTTTTAGTGCACCATCTTGTTCTTTTTATGTTTTTGTTGATGTTTCTTCTTCCACATACCTCTTCTGCTACTTTTAGAGTAATTTCTTTAATTTTTTTGCAAATTGTCTACAAGTTTTTTTTCTTTTTAATCTGCAAAAATGCTTATTTGTCTTATCTTAGTATTTTTCTTGTCTTTCTTGTTTTTTTAGTTTGCTACTACTAGTTTATGGTTTGAACCTACTTTCGGTTCTTTTTTTGTTTTCTTGTCCTATACTGTCTCACTTAGTGTTTCTTTGAATACTATATAATCTATCAAGCTTTCTGTGTTACGCTCTTCTGCCACGAAGCTGTACTTATTTTACATTTCTTGTTCTTTTAGTGTGTTTCCTATTGACAGATCATTTCTTTGACAAAATTCAATAATTTTCTTCCCGTTGCGGTTTACTGTGTACTTTCCAAATTTTCTCATGCATCCCATGCCTTTATTTTGGTCGTTCCCTACTCTTGCATTCTAGTTGTTCATTATTATAAAAGGTTCTGTTTCTTTTGTTCCTTTATCCAGTATTTCATGTAAATTGTTGTAAAATTCTTCTATTTGCTCTTCTGGTGTGCCTTCTATAGGTCCGTATATTTGTATAATGTTTATTTTTTGTTAGTTTTATTTTCTTGAAGTATTATTCTTAAGAGTACGGTTTTTTTATTGTTTGTTAGTTTAGTTTTATTGTTATTATTTGCAGTCCTTTTTTGGCTCTTTTTTTGCATTGTTAAACTTGGATTTTTTTTCTTTCCTTTTTGTATCGTTCAGTCCTATATTTGTATTGATTTTATTTATATTCCATGTTCCTATTCCAATTTTTTCTGATTTTGTTTTATTTACTTTACTATTCCCTGATCTTTTGTTTTTGTCATTATTGTTTTCATTCCTCATTTTTTCTTGCTTATTGTTGTTTTTTTTAATTTGTTAGTTTCCTTTTGTCTTTGTGATGTTCCTAAGTGTTTTGTTTAAATATTCCTCCTGTGAGCTCCAGCGTTTTTTTTTTGTAGAGTGTTAGTATGGTTTGTGCTCAGTTTTTTTTTGTATAATGCTTCACGAACAGGGCTTGGTTCTTTCTCATCAGCATTGTTACGTGTCATTACTTACCTATTTTTCTTATCTTCTCCTGTAATGTTTTCAATACATCAATTTTCTCTATGTATTACTAGCACTCTTCTTAATTACTGCTTTTAGCTATTTTTTTTAACATCCATCATTTGAGATATTAATTGTTTCTTCTGTTCTCTAATTTATTTGCGTTACTTATAATTTTCCATTTTTTTAATAATATTGTTGTGATCCTCATCTTTACTGGTCTGTTTTCATTGACTTTTCTCTTCTTCTTTTTCAGGATGTCTAAGTCCTTCTTTGTGCTTTCGGGTTTTTAAAGTTTTTTTTCTTAGTTTATTTTATAGTTTTGCGATCTTTCTTACCTGGCAATTTATAGTCTCTTTCAGTTACTTTTTATGTTTCTATACGTTGTTTCATGTTTACATTTGTCTCGTCAATTTTTTTTAACTGTAGTAATTTTTTCCAGATATCGTCTAAATTTGTTTTTTGTTTTCAGCTATGTCGATTTGTTCCTGTTGTGTTCTCTATTTTTGCAATATGTAATTTTGTCTAAATTTAATTTTACTTATCTCCGATTTTACGCGCTCTAAAATTTCTAACACTGTCCAGTCTTTTTGTTGTCGCTGGCGAATCAAGTGATTACTACGCCCCAGCGGCGTAAAGAGATCAACACTTATTGAGCAGCAGCCCCCTCAAAGTTCTTAAATGGGACTAAGGGTAAAAAAGTATTTAGTTTGAAATATCCATTTAATCTCTTTTTTGCTATGTAGTAGTTTTTTTTCTACAATTAGTTTTTGATAAAACCGCTTGTTTTTTAGAACAGCCTACGTTTATGTTTTTTTTAGCAACATTGTTGTTAAGCGCCAATTGTTAATAAAATCAAGGTTTGGAAATGTCAACTATAAAATAAAGTGATGCTCTGATGAAACTAATGTTAGAACTACAGTTTAGACTTTATGTAATCAGTTAAACGTCAATTAATAAGTAAAGAAACACATCATGAGCTTGAGTATGACCTTCTCTGACAAAATGGGGGTTCTCATCGGTCCAGTAACGCACATTGTGTTTATTAACAGAACCATGTCAAGTAAAGCTGCATTTATCACTAAAACAGATATGTTTTACAAAGTTTGGGTTTGCAATAACTTCATTCGATATAGTCTCACAAAACTCTATTTGTCTGTCGTAATCATCTTTTATGAATCTGTATTACTTTACGATCTGATGAATATGAAAGCTCAGTAGCTCCAGCAGTCTGGCCCAAAGAGTTAGTGAGATTGACAGTAATATGGCCTATTATATCAATCTGAGTCATTTTATTTACTACTCTGTTAACATGTATTTTCTTATTTACTACCAATATTCTCTCTAAATTTTTATACAAGTTCTGTAACGTATTTGTGGCTCAAATTCTTATGTAAATGTCTATCATTAAAAATTCTGGCCATGAATCTAGTACATTTGTTTTGGGAGCCATACAGAAAAGTCATTTAGCAACTGAGTACACAACTTTTCACTTGAACGTGTACAGATTTACTTTTTACCTTACCTTACCTTACCACAAAACTGACGTTTTCTTAAAAACTAACCCACATAGCACAAAAATGTCCATTGTATCTGAAATAGATAAAACGTTAGTGGAGAATGAATGTTCTATGTATATCCATGAGTAACATGATGGAGCTCCGGCGAACTTCTATTGTCGTGGAAAGATATGCATTAAATATCCATTCATATTCGCATGTACATTTACTTGATATACATTGATGGTGCATGCAAAGTGTATCTAAATATACATTTCAGATCCGTGGCATATACATTTCACACTTTTATGGATATTCGGTTCATCTTAAATATGTACTCATTGTACATACCTATGTATATACACTGAAAGTGAAATGTATACCAATTGACGCAGGTAATTTTTAAGGGTCCAAATAAAACTTTTGTGATAACAACCCGCTTATTGATATATATACGTACATTACACGTACTTGTATGTATTATATACTAATACATTGTTACAAAATATTAAATTTGTTTGGTTCTTGCCTTTTCCTGAAACAAAAAAAACGCTTTAGAATTTAATTCAATGAATCAGAAAATCTATTCTATTTGTTAAAAATTGTTTACTTCCAATTTTAATTTGCCAAATAATGACTGTGTGATACGCTAAGAGTCGATTTTAGAATCTAATTTGTTGGTTGTGGAAAATTACTGATTAATAAGTTTAGCCAAGTTATCTTTATCATTTTACGGTTTATTTTATCTTAATCAATATTGTTACTCACTTTTCACTATTAATGTGCCTCTCCTTCGCTCGAAGCAACCATGATTTTATGTGTTTTATTACGTCCACTTCTGATGCACTGGATGTTTTTGGGTTGAGTCTGACATTTGTTTGTTATGAATATAAGAATTTAATTCTATATCACTTTTTGTGTCACTGTCATGTGAACTTTAAAATTCAGTTTCAGATGCAGTACCTTCAATATCACTAATGTTATTATGAGAAGGCGATATAGTTAAAAAAAGATTTTCAGTATTTGTATACTGCACTTGAATTTCTGCATTTTCGATTTCAATTAATGATAACTGGGTATTTTTATTAACAACATGGTGCATTTTTTTAATTTACTATCCATATTTAACATTAAAGATTGAAAAGTAATTTAAAAATTTAAAAAAAGATGGATACCAAAAATACCTATTAAAATACCAATGAAACATACAGTCGGCGATTTACAATGACTTGCACTTCCTTCATACTTCGATCTTTTTACGCAGTGCTTAGTTGTGCAGTGGTACGCGCACGCTCTTTTTGTACCGTTCTTAACTTTCAAATTAAAAAAAATTAAATTGGGGAAATTACAGTAATTTATTCTTGCATATACGTATATAAATAAATAAAATAACTTAAGACTACTATTAACCGCTACATATTTTTTACATCCACGAAGATCGTATCTAGTGGATATGTCGGCCATGGTTCTACGTCATATCCATGTATGTATATACAGACAAGGATGTTTTATGGATACAAATGTATATACATTGAATATCGTGTGCTATGTGGAAATAGTAGAAATACAAGACTATATTACACAGTTAAACAGAGGTTAAAAGGAGCTTTAAGAAAAATAACTTTTTAACCTCTTTCTCCATTATATATTTTTGGGGGGCTGTAGCCTTGACAAAGGGAATGCACCTGCAAGTCAAAATACACTAATTAAGTGTCTCCCTCACAACCAAAATTGACCGATTTCGACATTTGGCACAATGTTTATGTTTTCTAGATATTTAAGAAGAATTGTTTTGAAAAAACCACCTTGTATAAAATTACTTTTTCTTTTTAAGATGACATATTTTTTTCATTTTGATCTTTAGGTATTTACCGCCTATGGTAAGAACTCAGCAAAGTTAGTTTTGTATTTCATGTAAACATATTGGAAACCCGAAATTAAATACATAAACAAAATTCATAGAACTACAAAATATATTCCTAGAAGGTCAGGGCGAAACAAGAGAAAAGTATGATATATTACAATGTATTTTTGTCCTGTCGATTTTATCCGGCGTAATAGTTTTGTCTTTTTTTTTGCGTTCACACTAAACAATAATTTCGTGTTGTACAAGCTAGTGACTGTCGCTGACACTGTAATACACTTAAATTATTTTTTTTTCATAGTTGTGATTATCAGTTTTTAATAATGTTAAATTCAACAAAATGTAATTTAATTTTAGTAATAATAAATATAATTTTTCAATAAATGTTAAATATTAAAAAACTTTATTAAACTCTGAAATTTATTAGATGAAGTTTCTTATCAAGCGAAAACATTGGTTTTAGCATCAAAAGTAATCTAACTTATAAGTTTGATAACTGATGAGATACACCACTTTAAGTTGTTGAAAGCAATATTAACTAAAATACGATGAGTTTATTATAACGCAAAGTTTTTGAAATGTTTTGTATATTTTCTGAACCTATGAGAAAATAACCATATGCTTCAATACCTATAGAACACCGTCGAAAATTTACTCAGTTATTATTTTATGCAATAAGCTGCGCAATATTGAATTTCTTATAGCTAACAATAGTCCAATTTCTTCATTGTTATTCTTTAATTGGCTTATTTGACACTAAGACACTGAACTTGTTAAGAAGGTTATTGTTTTAAATTAATTATGCAAAAAGGTAAGTTTTAGTCAAGGTCGTAATTTTAAATTAAAAATTTGCAAAAATTACCGTAAAAGATTAGCGTGAAATTTGCATAAAAATGCGAACTTAATAATATTCTTGTTTACAGATGGCTAACGGAATTGCAATAGCCTTATAAAAACAAATCACATTCTTACTACTCACCTGTTTTATTACTCCAGTCTAATTGTGCCAGTATAAATAAACTTAAACTCTAATTTTACCCCTTACAAATTTATTTTTTACTGCTTCATTTAAAATGCATTGGCGAATAAGATGAAAAAATTATAAAAATTGAATTAAGAAAGTAATTGCTTTAATTAAATATGCTGTTTTAATCGCATTACTTATACTCTTAAAACTAACAATTCAGGAAAACAAGAAAATGCAATTTAAAATGTAGATCTCGTGTTTTAATTCTTATAATTAAAAAAAATTAATTTGTCCTTCAGGTGCTAGTCTGTCGGTGTAACTTTGTATAAATAGATATTTTGTGCATGATAATACTGTGTTCATTATACGTTTCTATTTATTTTAAGACATTTCTAATCGAAAATGTTTGTGGTTTTTATTTGTTAGGAAACTTTCACGTTATATAAAATTTAACGTAATTGTATTTATACAGATGGTGTATTTTACAAAAACTTAACATGCAAGAGAAAATTCTTACACTTGTTGAGAATTACAAAAGTTGTCTTAATTAATTGTCATTGTTATAAGTTTTTTTAAACATAATGTAATTTAAAAACAAAAATTAATTAAACTAATCTTACCAATTTTATCTACAATGTTTTCGTCATAGTACAGTCTTATACTTTCCACATAGGTCAATATTATATTTATCAAGCTAAACTAGTAACTTTAATATAATTTAGTCAATAATGTTAAATTCTATAGAATGTTGTAGTTAAAAGCAACAACCAATGATTGCACCTACTGATCCTAGCAAAACAATACTTAAGTCATGAATAGGCGTCAGGCTCTGTACAGATGGGTATAACAACCGACAAGAATCGAATAGAATAATAAAGAAAAAATATTAAATGTTTGCAAGTAATGGTAGATTCATAAAAATAAATAAAGTACTCATCTATACGAAACTAAGTAAACTTAGTACCTTACCTCAGGTCTATACGATAAGAGGTGAACGAGTTTTAAAATTTTTTTGTTAATTTTTAATACTTTTTGCTTACATAGATTTTAATGATATTAATTAGTTCTTAAAAAAATATTTTAGAAACAAAATTATGCAAGTAAAAATCTATGTGAAATTTTAAGAGTCGAGTGCTAACTTTGTGAAATGTAGGAACAAATTAACAGATTACAGATTACAATAAGCTGTTAAAATTTTGGTTCTTCATTTTTATGAAACAAAAACGTTAATGGTTGTCAAAAAAAGCATATAAAACAAATAAACGTGCTTAAATTTGTTTAAAATTGAAGATAAAACTTCTAAAATTTCTTCTTTGTTGTATTATACAAATAAATGTTTTTTTCTGTTGCGTCCCAACAACATCCCAAACGTCAATATTCGTTAGTTAGTGTAGTTACATAATGGGCGAAGAAAGCTGTAGGGTGGCAAAATGAAAACTAGAAATCCTCCAACGATGGTTTAAAAAGTCCTCGAAGATAAAAAGCGTCCAATTTAGACAGGAACGAGTTGAATACAACATTTTATTGCTCGAAAAGAGACTAGAAGGCTCACGAAATCTTTCAAAATTAATTTAACGTTTCTGTTCACAAGTGTGTCAAAACTGTCAAAGACGGTGTACAATAGCAAAGAATTAAAATTTATGACAGTTAAGAACAATAAAATGAAATTTAAAAACTCTTGAAATTAAGTTCAACTTAAAAAAAACGATGTTAAAGTTAATGTTAAATCTGACAGATTTCGTAATAGATGTAGTACCAAAATTATATATTTCTAGTGTTTTTTTTTATAAAAAAAAAGAATATAATTTTACAAAGGGCAAAACAAAAAAATGATATACGTTACTCTCGTCGAAAGTGTTATGTACTTTTGACGCTTGTTATGTAAATTACTATTGTTTTAGTTACTAACTAATATTTATACATGATGGTACTCTTCTAAGCAGTCTTTTTTTCTTTTTCGTTATGTGTAATTTATTCAAACAAAATGTTTTTATAAAAAATTAATTCTGAAAAATTTCGTTCAGACAATTTGCTATAGAATTGGTATTATCAATTAGGTCTAACAATAACATTAAAAGTAACCTCTAACAAAAAAAATGCAAAATAAAATATTTGACTCCAGCTGAGTTTTAAATCATAATACCAAAATAAACTATGAGGGCGTTCTTGATGTGGCCATCACAAAATAATCTTAAAATTGCTATATTTTTATAGTGCGCCAATATAATCTATTTTTCCGTTTTGCATTACTTTTCACTGTAAAATTGTATTTATTTATTTTACGTTTTCTTACACTTTTTAATTTTTCTTAAATGTAAATCCATTTTACAAAAAAATAATGGCTTATCAGTTATCTTTTTTTTCTTTCTTTTATTTCGTTATTTCTTATTTTCAGTTTAAACGATTAATTTTATTTATTACACTAGATTGCTGTCAATGTATTACCAAAATCTTTAAACCGCTAAAACAAATGACTTTCGTTATCTTTTAATTTTGTAATTATAATTAAAAGCGTTTCAGTTTTTTACCATCTCCTTCTTTAGTTTTTATTTTCTTTTTGTTTTAAGTTTTAACAATTGGTTATATTTAACATGCAAACTTTTTTTCTCTTTATTTTTATTACTTTAAATTTATATATTTTTTTTTCTTTAACTTTATTACTTGCTTTTCATTTGATCGTTTAGTTTTGTTTAATACGTTGGTTTTTTTTTGTTTTGCTGCTAAAATCTTGAAAATATCTTTTTTTAATTTTGAATGACTACTCATTTTTCTTTATTTTAAAAAAAATTATTTACTTCAATTTGATAGTCAATAAAACTATTTATATTCTTTTTTTTTATTTGTTATTTTAGGTTCTTTAACAATACCAGTTTTTCTAAAATTATTGTAAAAAAATTGTAGTTATTCAAATTTTTATTTCTTTATTATATTTTTCAAATTTTCTACTTTTTTGTAGATTTTGTATCAAAATCTTCAAATAGATAAAAAATTGCTATTTTTATTTTATTAATAGACATTATTCTTACACATATGTATTACATAATGTCTATATAATAGTAAAATAAAAATGTGTTTAGATTTATACTACACATTAGTCTTCATGAAAGTGTTAAATAAGAACAACGTCTATGCGTTCAAACTTCTCTGCTTTCAAACATATCACATCTAAACGTCTTGTGTTCAAAATGTCCTTGCGTTCAAATGTCCTTGCATTTAAACGGTCGCGTTAAAACAATCGAGTTCAACCGGTGGCGTCCAAAGCGCTGGTTACACTGTATTTTTCCGTTTAACGAAAAATATTTTGCGTATAAACTTTTTAGTTTTTCTTTCTTTTGGTTGTTTGCTTTCACGTTTAGCAACTGAAGACCTAAGTGGATACAGGTGTCACAAAATTAAAAATTTGAGTAAATTGTAATACAGCGTTTTCAATCTGAAGTTTTTTGTTTGTATTTGTTTTTAACAGCTGTCTGTTATTAGAAGGTATATTATTAGTATTCTCATTCCCTTTGTTTTATTTTTTTATACAACGCTGAAAAAAAATAAGTTTTATGTACATGACACCTTTATCCAGTGAGCTTCAAATTTTAACGAAGTTGCATTATCAGAAATAAAAAAGTTATGTACCTTACAAGCTCATTTATTTTTTTTTGTAGTTGCAATACAAAAGAAATAAAATAGAAAGTTAAATCGTTTTCCTCTCGTTTGCTTTTTTGGTTTTTGATATTTCATAGAACCATCGATACTTGTCTTTAACAAATTTGATTTATTTTTGTAAATTTTTCTTTTTTTCAGCAGTTAAACCACCAATCTTTTCTGTAAATCTAGTAGGTGTAACTTTTCCTTTCTTTACTTTTCTAGAATCTTTTTTTGTTAAATGGACTTGTAAAAATGGGGTAATATCATGTAAAAATGTTTTATAGAAATAGTAGCCAAACTGTTCTACTCGAATCCATTTAACGTTATCGCAAACATACATTTTTCTTTTATAGTGTTTTTTTTCTTTTTAGTTAAATGTAATTTACTAGCAAGTTGCTAAAAATTATTTAAAAAATGTTCCATATTGAGACACACTATTTTTAGTGCTTGCAGTCCTAATCAGTGCATAGTATTGATTAGGAATAAAAATAAAAGCGTGTCCTAACTACCTTCTCGATCCGTCCAAAGTCCCTGTCAGAATCAAGGTAACTGTGACCAACTTCTGGTCGATACTTTTAAGAAATCCGTTTAAAATTAAGTATTCATAGAGGCAAAAAATGAAAAAGTTTTTGTTTTGACCACGACACGAATCTGACCATACTATAAATGATCAATTTTGGGATTTTCTTCTTTGAGCAACGTACAAAATTTAAACAAACAACTTGCAATTTCGTTACTGCCTATGTTGGCTACATCCTCGGTCCAAGTAAAAAAAAAGACTTGTTACCTGAATGACATACAATGCACATCAAAATTGTAGTGCCACATTTACCGTAAATAGAAAGTCTTGGATGTAAACCATTTAGGGAGCGGCATAGTTTGCTGCAAGTCCATTGTAATATAACAGATGTTTTTATCAATTAATGGCCTTTTTCTGTCTATTTTCTGGCATTCGAAAGCAAATCTATAATTTTTTGAATATTCTGATGTGTTTTTACCGGCGTCACATACGCTACACATATCACTTTTAGGGTATCAAAATAAAAAGTTAAACTTTGTTTCGAAATATGACCGTACATAGAAAGTTTAACCATAAATATATCATCAAGTTTACACATACATCTGATAAAGTTGGGATATATTAAGTTCTGAAGAAATACGCTTTCTATTCCCAATGTTATTTCGCGAATAATGAAATTCCTCGGCAGGAAACTGTTTCATTTGCTATGTAACGCAGTTCACTACATCGTCACTAATTTTGAGGGGTTGATTATGAACGTCCTCGTTTATTTGGTGTTAGAGCCGATTGCCCAGTTTTTTGACGTTTTTGTAAAAGTTTAATTTTTTTATTGCCAATTTGGTATAGTGAACAAAATGCTTCTTTGCATACTGCTGTTACTTGTTTGGCATACGTAACTAAATATGTAAGCAAATATTGTTTTTGTGATTACGTATTGGTTCGATGGCGGGCAACTGGTTTTATTCCAATATTTGTAAAAGGCATAGCATTTTTTGTATTTATATATAATGCATAAAACTTTTTTTTAAATGGCTTCTCTTGCTTCAAGATATAATTTTGCTGTATAGTTTAATCTGCATTTTTCTTTTGATAACAATCAGCTATTTAGGGTCTTTGCTTGCATGATTTATCCAGTTTTTTGCGAAACATATTCCTCTCCTTTTTTCTGCATATTGTAGATTTTTTTCTTTTGTATTGTTCTGGGTGGCGGATTCGTTTTCGGTTTTTAGTTTGTGTCCAAAAATTTTTTTTTAACCTGTTGTTGATTCTCCAAAACAACACTATTCTTAACATTCTCAGCGGTAATATGAATGTAATATACATTGCTTAGATTGTTATTTTCAATCACTCTATTATGAGTTTCTTCTTTGTCATTAATCGTTCGGCAAGTTTATCATTTTTAAAAATGTTTCTTTTAACAATTTCTTGTTTCTCATAGAAAATCTTACTGTTACTACTTCCAGCAATAACACTCGTGTCAATAGTAGGTAATTTATCTACGTTAAGAAACTTTACTGTCGTCAGAGGAATAATCTATGTTTATCGTTTCTTTTATCGTCATAATAAGGAATATATTCAGTATCCAATAAATCATGTTTATAGTCATTAAATTCAATATTTGATGGTTTATCCTCATTGTCACTACGTTCTATTATAGCTGGAAAGAAAAAAAGTTATTTCAACCTCACTCTGTATAATTAAAACATTAAATTTACCATTATGATTATAAGAAGTAGTAGGTTGATAGATAATGTCAATATTTGTACTAGGTTGTTCTTCGTAGTCGTTAAATTCATTATTTAATGGTACATCCTCATCGTCACTACGTTCTGTCATATCTGTAAATAAAAAAGTTATTTCAAGTTGTTTGTATAATGAAAACATGAAACTTACCATTATGGGCATAAAAAATAGTAGGTTGATAGACAATGTTTATATTTGTATTAGGTTGTTTGGCGCTGACTGTTATCCTAGAATAACTAGAACCACACTTCAACCCTACAAATAAAAATAAAAAATGAATTTTAATGAGCTTGAAATTTAAACTATTTTACTGTATTTAACTTTAACTTACTCCGCTCAACTACCAACTAAAATTTATTTTATTTATTCATGAACAGAGATGTTATGTTACCATAACACCTTCATCAACTAAAAACTAAAGATTTTTGTTAAACATATGACTTTTATCATCTGGAAAGTACCTTAAAATATAACTAATTAGATTAGGTGTATAAAAAATTAATAAAACCATTTTATCAAAAAATGTGACATTACACCTTTATCCACTTACGTCTTCTACTAATATAAAATGACACAACTTGTAATAATTCACATTTTTAAAGATTTTTTATCAAACAACTTTCTTACATTTTTGGTATTGCTTAATTTTACTAAACTGCATTTAAAACAGATTTTATTCATTGAATGTGTAAAAAGCAAAAACACTAACGCTATAAATTCAAAAACTTATAAACTTAGGTTTTCCTTTGGTTTTTTAATCTGTTTCATGCTGATACCTTAGCTTTTTTCTTTGCTTTATGTGTTAATTAAACCGACAAATGACAGCAGACACATTGTTGTTAATACTTTTTAAGCATGCAATTTTTAAACATTTAACACACAAACAAAAAAACACCTAATAATAAAGTTTATGTAAACAGGCTGTAAAGTAGACATCATGTCCATATCAAATTAATGTAAATTACTTTTGCTCTTGCAGTGCAACAAAAGATTATTACGATTTTTAATCGACTGTTTCGAAACTGTACAATAATTTACATGTTTGACAAGTTAGGTAATCGAATCAGTCACATAACATAATTACTTAATTTGCAATAGCAACAGTCAGTATGTATTAACATTAATCAATTTCTTAAATTGCGTGACAATTCAAAAGAGACCAATTATCTTTTGGCATTCACCCATAGTTGCAACATACCAAGATGTTTTTTTCTTCTTTCAAAAACACTATGTACTTACGTTATAATAAATAACACTAGATAAATATTACAAAAACAATCAATTGTTACAAGACTAGTGCAAATTACTGGTTTATACAATAAAAAATTATATATTTTAACATAATTATAAGATCACCGTTATCTTCATCTATCTAACTGACTTCATATTTTTTTCTACAGTACCATTTTTTTAAGTAAGAAAATTGTTAAGCTACAATACATTTTAATTTGTTAATAATTTTCTTTTATTGAAATGTTTTTTTTATATTTAAACGAACTTTGCGGTAAAAATTGTTACAACATATTATGTAGATCCATTAAGGTAATTAATTTTATATTGCATGTTAATGCAAAGTTTATTATAGAAATAGTTTTTAGTCTAAACCGGTAGTATTGAAACCACGAATTCTTAACTGCAATTTTTTTATTTCCTCCTAAGTTTGTAAAGCTCTATTCCTAAGAATAACGCCCATTAATTACAAATTAATTGTAACATTATTTGCTTTGTAAAACACCTCCACATGTTTGCAACTTTTAAGAAAAACGTTTACATACCAATATCGTATCTGTCAGAAGAACTTGACGACATTGTTAACGATTTAAGCTTCAACATAAATAAAAAATTGATATTTCCAACACAAATTTTGAAATCTAAGTTATTTATTTTGCACAAATTTGTTCTTGTAAATAGTTTAATTTTTATTTGACTATGTTAAATAATTAAATATATAGTAGAAAAGGTATACTGTACCTATAATATTTTATTATTAAAAGTATTATTAATTTCATAAATATGCAGAGCATTTAAGCAGCTAATTTTATGTCGATTAAATATTTTTTTGTTAGATCAGGTTTCTCACTGCATTACTACATTAATTGAATCTCAATTTTTTTTTTAATTATTTTCTATTCATAATTTGATATAGTCCTGTACAAAAACGAATTTGAACAACAAGTATCAAGCATGCTATAGGTGAAGTTTGTCTTGACTAAAATTACGTAAAAGATAAAAATTAAAAGTTGTTTTTGTAACTAAAGTGTGTATTATTAATCATTATAACAAGAAGTTTTTAATAACGTGAAGGTTTCATTGTAGTGTTTCTGCGCAACGTTTTTGTTCTGTATAACATACAAAATTATAGCGCAAATAAGTAAACGTCATGTTGTTAAGACTTCTAGCCAACATTAATTAATTACGCTTAACCATAGCGTTAAGCATTAAACTAATTTATTTTAGCTACAGATATTTATTGTTGATTATGCGCTTGATTCATAGTTATTTAGCCGAGTATTTAGCTAGTATCTTTTGTTTCAATGATATCGTGTACTTTCATATTGATTTCTTTTGCTACGTTGAAGTAAAAACTTATTTTTATTTTATCATTAAAAATATATAGTAACTAAAAAACAATTTTTTTTGCAAAACCTTAAAAGTTTTGCGGTTTGGTTTTTCATAACGGTTTCTCTCAGTGTTTAAATATAATAACTTTTAAGTTAATAAAATCAATACTTCTTAAAGTACATGATAAAACTCTTTTATGCGTTATTACTAATTGTGCTAATTTTTGGTTATCCAAAATGCTTTAATTTTTTTATTTAGATGGTTTGTAAACGTCAATTAGGAAACAAAAAAATAGAAAAAGTGATAAATTTTTATTGATTATGTAATGACATTAAAAAAACTACACTTACTTATTAACAAATGCAAATTATAGGTTTCATTCTGATCAGATGTTACAGGTATTTAAATATTCCAATTTACATGAAATAAAATTTAAATTTAAATTAATTTTACTTTTTAACTAACACTTTGCAGTTTTTAAAAATAACTTTTAAATTTTCGAGATGACGGCATACTTTTATTTAATTTATGAAACTGATTTTTATTATTATAAACATTAATATACTAGGTTGATACATAGTTTAATTATATGTATATGGATGAAATTATTAAGCAATTAAAGCAAATTATAAAGTATAAAATTACACATATGAAGTAAAGATTACTTTCCATTTTAGCTTAAAAGTTCGTGTAGGAACCTAATAATACACTTTAAAAAAAGTAGGTTACATTTTCTCACTAAATCATGCATTGCAATTTGACTTTATCATCAGCTGCTAAAACACATATATTTTTTATATAGAACAAAGATAAACTTCATGTTACCATCGTGCCAAATACGTACTATAAAAATTTGATAAATTCATTTTATTTTGAAATTCACTTAAAAACCCAATTCCATCACAGGTAACTAAATTTAATTCCATACCATGGTAATGCGTAAAAATTAAATTACATAAAAATGAAGTAGATACCAATTTATCACTTATCTTTTAATAATAGAAGATTACCACAAACTTAATAATTATAATTTTAAATTGGTTAAAGACAAACTTGAAATACTATATAAATATGTATTTTTGTTTGGAAAGGTCAAATTTGTGTATATCCTGTAGTTATTTGTCTATAGTGCAATAAAAAAAAAACTAAAACTTTAACAATTACGTTTGTATACGTTAAAACGACAAATAATGACGTAATAATTCTTACTTTGATTTCGCAAAACTTAAATATGGCAAGGCGTAACAGATTAAAGATTGATGAAGTTAAACTTTCTGTCTTGGACTACTTCAGTTGGCCCAATGTATTAATAATTTTTGTTAACTCAATTTCAAAAGAAGTTTGTAATTAACTCAAGCGGCTATAAATCACAACTCTGCGTTTTATGCAAGGAGCAAAACTCTCGTTATTTTTTTAGATATAGGCGTACAAATATAATTTTATCTCAGAAAACATAAATTAGTAAAATGCTTTCGTATAATTAAAACGTCAGTATTTTAGATTATGATTAAATAATATTCAAGTACACTGTTTTTATGGCATTTTACATCAGTATTGTACTTTGTATTATACTTAACTTAAAAATGTTTGTCATTTTTAAGTTAACCTCAAGTAATTTAAAGGTTTTTACGAACATATAAAAAACGTTTAAAATTTAACTTAATCCTTGAGTTTGTATTAACAAGTACACTATTAATTTTTTTTATTTTTATGCGCAATTAAAATATTACAATTTCATGACATTGATATTTTGTCTCTTTTATTATTTATTTTATCGTTAAAACATTCAAAAGAAGTAATCTATCGTGCGTCACTTCTACATTTAATATTAAAATTAAGAATTTATCATGAAAAATTATTTGCTATTAAGTTTTTTTTGTTGTTGCTTATTTCTATGGTATTAATTTTTATTCCAAGTCAATTTTATTTTTCTTTGCTTAAAAACTATAAGAGCACTTTTACTTTCTTTGAATCATAATATAAAAAAACTGGTGTGGCCACCACACGACTTTCCTAAAAGGAATGATGAAGAAATGTATTTTTATAAGGTTATGTTGTCATAAAACCACTTTGAAGTATGTAATATGTTTGTATTAAAAACGATTAGGAAATCGCCAATTAACCAGACTTTTGTGCAACCGGCTATTTATTTTTTCTAAAAAAAAATCGTCGCAGGCAGGATTCGAACCTAGATTATGTAATGGAAATCACTTTACATTATAAATTAAATATCTAATAAACTGTTAATGTTAGAAAAAAAAATTTTTGAATAAATTGTTTGGAAGAATTATCTTTTAAGAAACTGTAAAAATAATTCGAATAATTTACATTCGTATAAAATTATATAAGAAAAACTGTTCGAAATGCATACACCTACTTCCAGTATCTTTATCAGATCTATCTTTTGATAAAGCCGAGAGAATATGAAAATCCAGCTCTATATGAAATTTCAAGATACTAGAACTTTTGGTTCGAGAGTTATCGTGGGTACGTCGTTACACACAGACACACAAACACACACTGAAATTTTTTTTGTCAAAAATATTTTTTTTTGACTTAAGAAACCTTGTAACGTAAACTTACGCAAAAAAAATATTTTTTTTTAAATCGTCGCAGGCAGGGTTCGAACCTAGATTATATAATAAAATTCAATTTAAATTGTAAATTAAATATCTAATAAACTGTTAATGATAGCAAAAATTTTTATTTGAATAAATTGTTAAGAAGTATTGTCTCAATAAGAAACTATAAAAATAATTCGAATAATTTACATTCGTACAAAATTATATAAGAAAAACTGTTAAAAATGGCGGATACACTCACTTTTGGTTTCTTTATTAGACCCATCTTTTGATAGAACCAAGAGAATATGAAAAGCCAGCTCCATACCAAATTTCAAGTTACTAGGACTTTTGGTTCGAGAGTTATCGTGGATACAACGTTATACACAAACACACACGCACACAAACACCCAAAATTTTTTTGTCAAAAATACGTTTTTTTGATTCAGGAAACCTTGAAACGTAAATTTCTTCAAAAAAAATATTTTGAAAAAAAATTGCGATCGCTATACTTTCCTCATAGGAAAGTAAAAATAATATTAATGTGATTTCCATTTTGTTAATTTTTTTAATTGTCCTTTTACATTATGGTTTTTTTATTATCTATAATTTTTATTATGATAACTTTTTATTATTTTTTTCTATTATGCATTTGATAATAATAAATGACTTGGTAACAGCAGCGCCAGAAACAGATACTCGCTTTCGAGCTAACCTAATCTTTGCTTTCGAGTTTTAACTGTTTAGTGTTTGTAGTGTTTAGTCAAAGTATTTATTATTTAATTAATTGTTATTAGTGGCGGCTTCTCCGTTAGGTCATTTGGTCAATGACCCTCCAAAAAATACTGAAAAGTATGATACTTTATATTTAAAACATTATAAACGATAATAATCGTTTTGTTTATTCCAAAGATAGATAAATTGACTTTAAATATAATTTTTTTATTAAATAAGAATGCGTTTTCAAAGTATTAATGTTGAAATGACCCTCCTGCAGTAATGCCTACCAGCCGCCACTGATTGTTATAAATCTCAAACAAGGAAAAGGCGCAAACGTTATGGATATAGCGCAAGTCGCTAGCCACAGACGCAGGCGTACATTAGCTGTTTGTTGTGCTGTTGCCAAGTAATTTTTTAGTATCAAATACATAATAGAAAAAGACAATGAAAATTCATCATAATAAAAATTAAACATAATAAAAAAAAACATGATAAAAAATCAACTTAATGAAAATTATTCTAGATAACAATAGGATGTTACTGTATTTTTCATATAAACAGGAATCACAAAAATGTTGTTATTTTAATAAAACACATTCAAATTATGATTTTTTATATTATGATTTAAAGAAATTTAACGTGCTCGTGTAGGTTTTAAGCAAAGATAAATACAATTGGCATGGAAAAAAATTCTAATCTCCCTCTTGATAATTTTATATGGTAGTCCACAAGTTGGGTCAGACCCTCTTGCACACATGTCAGCTTTCTTTTTGCTAATAGGTCTGCTTTTTTGTTTCCTTTCTCTTTTTGATGATCTTTTGTCCATTGTTGAGTAACTATGTTGTGCTCAACTAGATGAATTAGCAAGTTAACACAATTTTTAACTGTTACAGAGCATCCTGTTACTAAGTCTAAAGCTCTTAGTGCTGCGTGCCTATCGATAACTATTTGAATCCTTCTATTTTGATAAGATTTCTTAATCATTTTTTGAGCTCAAACGGTTATTGCAATAATTTCTGGTTTGAGTACGGTTGCTGGACAGGTTTACGCTAAAGTTGTTCCGTGATCTATTGTTAGCAATTCTGGCTCTAGTAGTTTTGGAACCATTTGTATAGTAGACTATTGCTTGCTGCTTTGTCGGTTGTTGTTTATCTACCTCCTTTTTTTTGTTGGTATAACTGCCAAAGCTTCTGATTCTACTACTAAATGTAGAGGTAGAAAAACTAGCGATGTTTCCATTGCTGCAATGAGCGTTGGATTGTCTTCTTATGGATTTATGCCAACTTATTAGAGATATGACACTGTAGGAACTATTACCTATTAGACTTCTACAATCCCAAAATGCACCAGCAGCTTAGTTTATTGTTTTTTCTAAGTGAGCGTTAAAAATTAATTTAGTGTCTAAAGTGATTCCGAATATTTACCTTTATTGCTCAGTTGCAATTCTTTCTCTCACAATTGAATTTTCTTCAAATCCATAAGTTTTCTTCTTTTTGTAAAAGCTACTATTGTTGTTTTGACAAAGTTCACTGTTAGCTTCTTTGCCGTACACCAGTTTTCCATTATTTTTAAGATTTTTGCATAAAGGTTGAGATAACTCTACAAAACTTACCACATATCAATTATATAATATCATATAATAATATCATCTACAAATGCTTGCACATGTATTCCGTTTTGGTCAAGTTTCTTTAAAATATTGTTGACGCTTAAAATCTACATTAGAGGCGATAACACCCTTACTTGCGGGCATTCTTTAGCAGCAACTACTTTTCTGATTATACTGCCCGGTGAGCTTATAATTTCTCTGCCAGCTATAGCTGCACTGATTCATTTTTCTACGGACCGAGAAATTCTTCGACGCTTGACAGCCTTCTTAATGGAGTAAAAAGAGGTGTTATCAAATGCTTCCTTTATATGTAAGAAAGCTTTTAGTGTAATCTCCTTAAATTCTGTGTGTGAGCTTATGTATTGCTCAGTTCACACGTTTTACCTGTTTGGTAAGCTTATTGGTGTCAATGCAAAGGTACTTCTTCTTTCGTCTTTAATATGGTAATCTATTAATTTTTTAATAGTCTTGAGCATAAAAATGTCACCTTAATTAGACAAAAAGGTTTTTTGTGGGCGTATGAGCCTTCCCTTAGTTTAAGTATAAAAACTACTTTTATTTTTGGTCAATCGTTTGGCACGTAACCTAGAGTTATACTAGCTTTAAATAATGTGCACAGAAGCAAAAACAAAGATTTCAACCCCTGTTGTATCATAATAGGTAGTATCGCATCAGGACTTAGAACTTTATATGCTCCACAAGACTTTGCAGCCTAAACAATATTACTTTTGTTCATCAACTTGTTAGCTAGTTTTCAGTCCTCGTTGAAACTTCGTTTTTTAGATATGCTAAAGTTTGGATTTGTTACTACGTTTGCAGGTATAGATGTACTTTTTGGAAAGTGTTTCTATCATTAATTCTAGAGTTTACTATAAATAGCTATAAACGGCGGTAAACACGTTGAATTAGCTTAACACCTGCGAAATTCAAAATCAGCTTTGAATAATTTGTCAGGATAAAACCACAACGTAAAAAGAGATTGGGGGAAAGCAATGTCAATGCAATTTTGCAAACGGCACTAGAATGAACTACTTTACGGCCGTTTCGCCCTTTTGGGGCTCATCAGCAGTAGGAGATACACTATAATGTAGTTCCCACAATTGCATTGACGTTTTTTATAGCTTATATTTAAGTATGACGAAGTAACGATTCAAAAATGTTTGAATGCATCTCATAGTGTAATTTTACTATGCATCTAAAGTTTACTGTAATTAATTCAAGGTGTTTACCGTCGTTTATAGCTGTTTATAATAAACTTTAGATACATAGTAAAATTACACTATGAGATGGTTCTGCCATCCAACACTTTTCAATCGTTACTTTGTCATACTTAAATATAAGCTATAAGAGGCGTCAATGCAATTGTGGTAACTACATTAAAGTGTGTCTCCTACTGCTGATGAGCCCCAACAAAGCGAAACGGCCTTCCAATAGTTCACTCTGGTAGCGTTTGCACAATTGCATTGACATTGCTTTACCCCAAATGTCTTTTTACGTTGTGGTTTTATCCCGACGAATTATTCAAAGCTGATTTTGAATTTCGCGGGTGTTAAACTAATTCAACGTGTTTTCCGCAGTTTATAGTTATTTATACTAAACTTTAGATACATAGTAAAATTACACTATGAGATGGCTATGTCATCAAACACTTTTGGATTAATTCTAAAGTCTCCTCTTCAAATAAAGCAAAACTTTCTTGTGGTTTTTACAAAGTTCATCACATTCTAATGATTTTTCAATCTACTTATAGCGTTTTTTCTAGGATTTTTCTTTATTTTTTTTTAATGACGTAGTCATGTTTTTAACGAGCAGTTTTGTATTCTTCCAATCTTCCATACTTTTTGGCACAGTTAAAAAACTTACGTGATTCTTTCCTTAGAAAGTTCCGAAGTTCACCAAAGGGTCCTTTGGCTGGTTTTCTTTACTTTTAATAGGCAACTATTGTCGTAAACGTCTTTGATAGATCCTTGAATAGTATCGTTCATTAATTTTGTTCGAAGTGTTGACAGACACTCATCCAGCCCCTGCTTAAGTCATTCCTTAAAGATACCCCAGTTGCAGGTTTTTCGATTTCTGTACATCTTTAATTCTCTCTGTGGCAGTTTAATTTAAATTAAATCGTTGAGTGCCACTTTCTTATTTTACTGGATACGTATTGTGTACCGATCGTAAAGTCGATTGCTTTTCTTCTTGCATCTGTGACAAATATAGCCTCGTTTCCTGGATTTACAACTTCTAGTATGTTACCACAATACATTATAAAAATGCTTTACCTCTTCTAATGTTTCCAGTGCTTCCTCAAAACGTATGGTATGCATCAAAGTTACAGCAGAACACCAGTTGTATTTTGTTGATCATATGGGAGATATTCTGAAGCCAGTATAAAGTTACGTTTCTACTCTTTAATGTTCGTATTTGTCTTTACTACTATTAGATTTGTCGTGCTGAGTTTTTACATCGGTAGTAAGTGGTTACCATTCTTTGCTAAAATGCAAGCTTCTGAATCTTGAAATAATAAGTTTCTAGTCAGCAACCTTAATTAATCCCTTGACAATTCTATTATAAACCTAAGGTTTTTGTATCAGTACAATATCAACATTCGTGGTAAAGATTCTTTATCCTCCTCTGTGTGTTAACTAATTGATTCAGACTTCTTCGTTTAGGAGGGGCATATAAAACCACTTTAATTTATTTTTGTGGCAACGTTTCGTGCTGAAGGTTAGCACTTTATCAGGCCAACTGTAATTTATTAAACTCGTAAGTCAAACAACATAGTAACAACAGAATGAAATTAACAGATAATTTTTAACACATAAAACTTACAGAATAAAATCAAGTGGATCAATCTACCGGCCAAGGACATCGGCAATTTTTTTAAAGAATATAATACAGTAATTTAAGCGGTAGATTCAAAATTTACAAATTAAAATAACTGCGTTATAAATCCATATCTAAATAATAAAACACAAAACCAAAATAGATATTTTTACAAACGTCATTAGTGTACGTTATGTCAACTATTTTTCCTATGTAAACTTTACTTGTCAATAGCCAATCATAAGTTCGAATTCATGCGCTAAATTTAGCTTGCGCTTCGTAATTAAAAATCAGAGTATACTACAGCTTTTTATTTAATTTTTTTATATTTTTAGTATATGTATTTTTATTAATGAAATAATACAATATTTATGAGTTTCAATTGTATTAAAAATTATTTATAGTTGACATATTTAGAGCAAATTCTTAGCGAACGTATAGAAATATTTTCAGTTTTATGTTTCATTATAAATAGTTATTTTTTGTTTATGTATACTTTTTATTATTTTATATTTTTTTAATTCAACTTATATTTGCAAAATTACTCAATAAGACTTAACTTGTCATAATAAATTTACGTATTCAACAATTTTTATCATCGACAATTTAAATATAATTTCTTATTATTTTATGTAAGCTAACGATAACAGTGTATAATGTTAACAAAACTAAAAATAATTTTTGATGCATAGGAGTGTTTGTTTTAGTGTAATTTGATAAACGATTAAGAAAACAATTGTGCAATAAAAGAAAACCATAAGTAATTTGTTTTCGCTTTCTTTATTTTTTTTAATTTTGAAGTTAATGTTTTTCTTGAAGCTTAAATAGCACAGTTGTTATAAAAAAGTGAAGTAATGGGAAACCTGTATACGTCTGCATAAAGAAACATTCCAATCGATCACAGGCAAATAAAATGCAGCTTTAACACCTACGCATTAAAACTGTCGCATTGCCTATGCAAATATTTCGTCTATTAAACTATTAGTCATTGCTAAGAAAATTTTGATTAGCACAATAAAATTCGAGCAGTTTAATTAAATAGTAAATAAAATGAGAGCGTTTTTTTTAAATAAACATAATAGAAATGGAGGTTAATAGAAGTCAAGGTAAACAACTGCTTGAAACGAACGCCACTTGCAAAAATTAAAATACCATTCTGGTGGTCAATTAAATAAACTATGGTATTTTTAAACTTATAATTTAAATAGTTATTAAAAAATGAAGTACTTAATCAGCACTTGCTAATCATCATTGTTTTAGGTTCGATGGCAAAACGTATTGCTGCGCAAGATACCTACAGGAAAGAGTGGTGTTTAATAACAAATGTGTGTTAGTTTGCAACATGGATTTGAAGTTAACAAAACTGATATAAACACAGTGCATCAAGTGTATAACCTTTGTAATATAATACATTAAAATGTTGTCAACAAATGTGTTGTGCATGAAAAAGCGCAAGAAAAGAAGTTATTATATATCAGAAGCTTCGGATTACATCCCCCGTCCTTCAAAAGACAAAAGGTAATGTACATTTTTTTTGTATACATAACAAATGTTATTTACCGCAAGGTAATTTATTTGTTATAAAAAAGTATATACAGCATTGTAATGTGTTCAAAGTTTGACTACGATGAAAACGTCTACAAATAGACAATAAAAACGTATTTACAAGTTTCAAAAAATATTTTTTTTAATAATTGTTAGTTTAGCATCTCATTTAAATTCTTTTAAAAAAATTAGATTCTAAATTTGCACAACACGTTTTTAATAGTTTTATTTCTAATAGTAATGTCATTTTTATACATACACAAAAACATACAAATCTGGAAGAATCACACACGCACAAATTTTAAACTTAAAACGTTATTATATAATAAATACAAGTTACATTACAATTAAAATAGAATCGTTAATTACAGAATTAATACTCTTTTTATTATTATTTTTTAGTTAAAGCATTATCTTAAAAAACGTTCACCGAACAATACTTAATTAAAATTTTAAATTTCGTAACAAACCATTATTTTTTTTTTAAAATATTTAAATTTTCTCATATAGTTTATTCCCGTTTTTTTGCTTTTATTGTGCTATCGGCCTTCATCCTCGAATGATTTTATAGGATAATGTGTGTATTTTTTAAATTAAGTTTTTTTTTGTTTTATGTCTAATATTTGTTAATTAATGTTGTTTGTTTTTTTTTTATTTAAACGGTTATAGTGCTTTGTTAAACTGCTAGTTGTAATACAAATTTTGGAAATTAAGATGTAAGTTACAAGAAAAATTTTAATAATTACTATCGTTTTCCTAAATTTAAAGTTGGTTCTATATTTTAAGCTTACAAAAATTCAGTGACAAACATTTTTTTACAACTTTTTGATAAAAGAAAGGCACTGATTCTGTAGTTGTCGTTGATGTTTTTAAAGTTATTGTTAGTATTTTTATAGTTTCCGAGAACGTATCAGTCAGATTATGTTTTAATAAGAAAGAAAGTTTGTTGCTCAAGTTATTTCAGTAAAGTCCAGTCGCGAGTAAATAATTTCTAATTCAGTTTTTATTCAAATTTTATCTAAACTTTATATGCAGAACACACCGTTTCAAAAAATCTATTTTTTCAAAAAATCTTTTATGGAATTTGTGTTAAACAATTCAGCTGGTTGAAGATGAACACGATATCAAAATCTCGCTTTCATCTGTTATATAATTACATCACACAGTTATTTTGCACACTTTTTGATACATTGTTTTCTTTTTTCCTTCTTTTTGGTTAATAAATGAAGTACTATCAACGTTATTCTCGATGATATCAGTTTATCAGTTTATCTTCGAAACCTCGTCGAAGACCAGAAGTTTCTTTAGAAGTTCTGGTTCTTAAACATTTATTTTCAATTTCTTCGAAAACTTGTATAAGTTTTACTCGATTCCCAAAGACAGTCCTAATATTCCATCTTGTTGTAGCTATTTTAGGCAGTCTGTAATTCAACAAATTACTAAAAAACATTTTATATTGTATTGTTTTAGGGTGCTGCGATGCTGCATTTTGTATTGAAGGAATGAGCTGGTGCGCATAAGAATATATGTAATGAGGCATGAAATTTTTATTTAATAAGAGCTTACCAATAGAACCACACCTTACATTTGCACTATCTTATGTTTGAGCAATTAGTTTTTGTGGAGTTTTAATGAATATGAGATCAAATTCTGCTTCTATAAATTTTACTATTTTTTCTGCTCATTCATTTTTAATCCAATTAAAGCACCAAAAATTATTTTTTTTTATTTTTATTTTGCCTAAGTTGGTAATATCTGTTATTTGGTCACATTGAATAGCTAAAAATTCAAATGTTTTTATTAGTTTACAAATTTCTTTCTTAAACACACCAAGCATGAAATCTAAAATATCATTTTGAATACTTTTAGAAGTTCCCTTAAAAACCGAAGCATTTTGAAGATGTTCTCGTTGTATATTATCAAGTTCTGCAGAAGTCAATTAATTTTCTAAATATTTCACGATTTCATAATTGTTTATTTTCACGATGACTTCTAAGTGGCAACTCAAAAACACCGCAAAAGTTTACTCAACAAATAATACGTTTTTATATAAGTTCTTTCTTACTTTCTTATTATGTTCAATGATATGTTTGCGATGAGCTGAACTAAGTTGTGTAAGTACTGTATGACCCCATACTGATTTTGATTCTGAATTCAATATTGAAAATTTTTGCATTGAATAACACAATTAAAATGTTTGGAATTCTCATCAGTATTTGCAACTCTCAAAATTTTTAATTTTCACAATTGCAAACAAAAATCATTCAGTACTGAAATAAGTGTAATATCATGCGGCACTAATAATGTTAATTGTTTACATGCGTTAATATGACCATAGGCTGATTTATGTTTTTTTTAAATTTTCTGAGAAGATGCTTTAAATGTTTTATACCGTTTTTAGCCCAATTCGGATCTGGTCTTGTTGATAAGGTTATAAAATAATAGAAAGGAAAAACAGTACAATAAATTTGAAACGTCATATCCACTAATCTGTTTATTTTGATTATAAATGATTTTAGAAAAACGTCGTGTAAATGATCTACTTTGAGCTTTTCTTTCACCAGCTTTGTTAAATCTTAATCAGTGGTCTAGCCAATTGCTTTATTTTTATTTTATCTTTTAAAGAAAGTTCTCTGAAATTTGTTTTTATTAAAACACTGACACTGACCGAATAGAAAATTAATATAAGATAGTATACGTATTACACTTATTTTTTGCAGTTAAAGAAAGATAGCTAATTTTTAAATAGTCGGCAATGCTAATCTCTATAACCTACGTTATAAAGATTAGCATTGCTAATTTTTTTATTTATATTTATAACGCCAGCGTACGCCGATAACTTAAACAACGTTCTGTCAGTTTAATTTACATTAAATTCAATTAACTCTTAATCAAACTTAAACTGTGAAATGATTGTAATATTATTTGTTATAATTGTTCATAACCATAAGTACATTTTAAATATGAAATTATTTTTTAATTTTATTCCGTAATGCAAATAGTAGTATAATTATCTACATTTCAATCCTAGCTTTGGACTTAAAAAACACATAGCATAAGAGCGCAGTACAATAAATTCAGATCATTCATTCAATAGTCATAGTCTTTAACTAACTCAAATCACATATTTGTAACCTACAAAATACATTAAAATTTTGATTAGATTAATTATGGTTTTTAAAAACTTTTTCAGTAACACTAAATAAAACTCGTAGTCTGCCGTTCTTAAGCCACAAATTCAAATTAATTTCTTTTTTTGGTCATTGCCGTTTGTTAAGTTTTAATACTTCACATGTGCAATTGCCTAAAAGCAAAATACAAATTATTATGCCTATTAAGTAACTATGTTTATATAACAGACTGTGTTTAATCTTAAAACTTTGTTTCTGTTTTAAAAATCGCAATAATTTATTTTATCGGTATACAGGTATCACTTATTATGCGCGTGCTAGTCAATAAAGACATACGTTTCAAAAATCTTAAACCTTACGTTACCTACCGACGAGCCATAATACACCTCTGGTGATTACGACTATATAAATAGATACCGTAACTAGGTCCACAAATTGCGAAAAGTCTAAAATACATTTTCTAATACCATTTCTTTTGCTATGATGTCACAATACGTTACGTTGCCATAGCTACGTGCATTTGTGCAAAGTATAATACAATGATGCTACTGTAAAAAACAAAATATGTTTAGTTAATCGCATATTTTTTATTATCGGTATTTTCTATTTTTAAAAACAATTTAAAAACGAGATTTTTACGTCAATTGAAAAGTCAAGCGACCATCACAGTTTTCGATAATAATAAAAAGTGAGCAGTAAAATTCAGAAAGTGCGACATACGGATATACACGAAAACAATATACAGGCAGAGCGCATGCGTTTGATTCTATTTGTGCAAGGAAGAGTTTTAGATGCAGCTAGTTACAAAACTTAGAAACCTTTAAAACTATTGCGTGCTGATATGTTTTCTACCCAACAATGAGTGTTATATAGATAAAAAGCCCTGCTATGATTACTAACTTAAATAAATGCTTTAATAAAGGAAATAATATTTGTGTCTAACAAATGACAAAATCTAGCGTAATTACTAAAAGTTAAAATAACAATAATAAAATCAAAACAGTAACTGAAAAAAAGGTTTCTAGAAAACTTTTTTTGTACCAAAAACAATATTAGGAAGAAATGTTAGGGACATATTTTACTTTAGACAAAGTAGTACAGTAGTAGTAGTAGTAATAGTACAGGTACTTTTAATTTGGATGAATATGAACTCTATATTTCATTCGAAAATGCCACAGCAGATTGAACTGAAAAATATAGGACGTGTTTTCAGATTTTAGATAGTTACTATCTTCTTCCTCCGTTTTAATTTGCAGTAAGAAATGTAGTAGCCACTGCGGGATCTTAAACTGCTTTTTTTCATTTTGCTTGGTCTTGTGTTTCGATTGTGAATGCATGCATAGATTTTCCTTTTATCTTTGTAATTTGATCTATTTATCTGGTAGGTGATCGAATCTATTCAGTTTGTGGTTGCTCGTTTTGAAGTATTCACTTCCCGTCCAATCTGTCTCTATGAAGCCCGTTATTTCAACTTGGTATTTCGATATTTATCTTTCTATGATGGCTATTTTTCCGGTTTAAGTTATAAAGCCGTGCATATTCAAAATGCCTACGCGTATTTTTCCGAGTTGTATAGATGAAGCTATATTAGTTCCAGTTCCATAATTTTTGCTCGTTGACTGGTTTCTTACATTTGTGTAGCCGGTAGCATACTTTTCGCTGCTCAACGCAAGCTTAGAGAAACGCTGATTGTCAACCGGGTCGCATGACGTTGACCGAGGCAACAGAGTTTGTGAGACTATCTTGCACAGTGATTCTCACGGGATATAATGCAATAGATTCTCGAGCCTTTCTTGCAGTATTATGGCCGTGACTAGAATGTTTTTATATAGCTTACAATAATGTGTCAATAGGCCGCTACGAAGTTCATCTTTTAGTGCTTTATTAATGGATACTGCTACTCTCAAAATATACAAGCAAGATATGATAAAATCATGTAAGTTTTTCTATACAATAGCCAAAATTTTTATGGAAGAACTAAGAACTTATTACTTGGAAAACATAGTTAGTAGTTGTTTTACTCACAACATTCTGTTGAATTATATAATAGCAAAAATTTTTCAAAAAACATGTTTTTGTTGCCAAACTGCAAACATTGCAATTAATAGATTTAAGTTTGTTAAGATATGTCGATTTTATTGTAGCTGAACATACAATTCTTTTATGTTAAAAAGTTGGTAGGTCAATTTTCGAGTATAAAAATTTTTTAAGTATAAAATTTGTCCCTTGACATGCCCCACCTTTTTCTTTGTAGCCGGCTGTCAAAACAAATTTATTTCCTGTGAACGTTTTGTAAAATACGGACCGTTCTTAGCGGTCTTTCTGGCTCAACAAAGCTTTCATTATTAAATTGTTTCTAGCCATTCCACGCGAATATGTAAGCGAATTTTGCGTATTCTTGAGTGAAAGCTTATTTTGGGGTATGTGATATTATAACGTTTTTTTTTGGTATTGAGGGCTTAAATTATATCTTTAGAAGGTTCGATCCCTCCACCTGTAATTTTATCAGCGAGGTTGGTAAAACAGCTGTTTTTATGACGTCAGGTCGCTGAAGGCTAAGGGGTTGTACACCACTTTATGGGAAGAAATATTTACACAAGTGCGAAGTTAATTAGAGGGAAGCTCGGCGCATTCTTTTACGTCAAATATTGTATGCATTAAATCGAATTACATGTGTCAATTTGCATATTACGTTTTAGGTCAGACTGGTACGGAATTAGCTAATCCTCGACTAGATAATATGCAACTGTAAGTATTGCATTTTCTATTTTACTTCGTTGGTCATATCGATTATTGGAATGGCCACACATACTAGGTTGTAATCACAATTAATATTAAACTCTTTCTTTTGTGTGTCACATACTTATCGGGTGCGCTTTGATTCTCAATACTTTGATTTTCGTATTCTTGAAATTTAACTTAATAAAGTAATATCGTTCCTTCGTTAATTGTAAAACTTAGATCGATTAGGGCACGTAGATGTGCAACGTGTTGCACAGACAAAGGGCGTAACTTATATTTGGCTTGTGATATCAACCCATGTAAGATTGTTTGCAACGTTTATATAACTATACTAATGTACTGTCGTCGCCCTCTTCAAGTATTTCTATAACACAATCTATATGTATATTCTGTGTTATTACTTCTGTGTTGGTATTGGTTCTTTTCCAGCTACGGTTAAACTTGACGATATCTCCTTATTTTAATATTTTTTTTAGCTTTAATCTATAATTTAGGATCACAAAGCCTACGATTCCCTCTCCGGGGAAACTGTGTTAGCCGTTGCCTCTTTTTTTCTGTTCTTACAAAAAAACCAACGTAATAACTATTAGCAATACAACAAAAGTGCTTAATAATGTTTAAGTGATCAGTCAAAATATTTGAATAAATAAATAACATTGCAAAAATAAAGCAAAATACGAATAACAACTATTTTTAAAGTGCAATGATAACATTTTTCACTGTAAACAAACGTATTGTAAAAATTCAGCTAAAAATTTAATGCAAAATAGATTATTGCTCATGTATAGAAGCAAACCTTAGAAGAAAATTGATAGCATAAACCGAAATTATGATTACTATAAACAGTGTTTTTTCCATGTAGTAGCATAAGGCCGGCCGTTCTTTAATAAATTCATAACATAACCCGACTGATAACATTATCTGTGATTCCAATAAGAGGTGTGCATTTCATTAATTACGTTAATTGTTAATAATATAAATATCGTCACTTACACATTTTTGCCTTCAGTGACATTTATCACTCTGAAGATGCAAGCTACAATGTTTTGCGAAAAGTCAGTTTGTTTGAGACAATACGTCAAAGGCCAAGTTCTACTTCTTGTTTTGGTTCTCCAAGACAGGCTAGGATCAAGCCTAAAAAGACTGGGTGTTTAGTAGTAAACTACGATGCGGTCTAAACCGAAGTCGCTTATAATCATAAACTGTATATAATTATGTTTCATTTTATCTAACCTATAGTAATATTAAACATTTAAATAAAGATCAATAAAAACTCAATATTTGTTATGAAATTTACAACTAGAAAACAAATTGAGATGCCAAATTCCGAGTATTGTTTACTTTACTTTTGTGTATTAGGTTCTAACTTTACAACCTTTAGAAATTATATTATGTATATTTAAACAGCATATCTATTGTTATATTTGCATTCTTTATTTGTATTTGTACCAAATGTTTTTGAATCGTTAATGTGTTTAAACTTTTCTTTTCTATATTTAAAACTATTTTATTCAATTTTTTATACTCTTTTGTCTAATTTAGTTAACTTTCTTAAAATAAATCAAATTAACAGTATTGTTTAATGTACGTTATTAAAGTTTTAAATAAACCGTGCGCATTGTATTAAAATAATTATTATAATTTTTTAAACCAAAAATTATGGTTTATTATATTAGTTTAAATACAATTTCTATTTTACGCCCATTGTAGTTAATATCATAATTTGCAATTTTTATGATTATTAATTATTACTATTATCGTGTATTTGCATAATTTTGTTTTCACTTATTTTTAATATTTTCCTTTTCACTTTAAGTGGTTTTTTGCTTTTACTAGTACCACATTTTTAAATACCAATTTCATTTTTCTTCTTATATTACGTTACAGATTAATCGATTGTTTTTTATATATAATAACAAGTTCAAAAGTCGTACCTTTGCAAATACATATAATAAACGCATCTACTAGTTTTTCTTGTTTTAAAAAAAGAAAAACAAATACACAGAATTGTCAGGCATTGTAATTATATTAATAAAACAAAATAGGGCAACTTTATTATCAATTAAAATTTATTATTACTGATCAATAACGTAGCAGTCGATTTAATTGCCGTCTGTATTTAATCCTAGAAGGTTTTCCACTTAATACTCTTTAATAGCGTTTGATCTTACGGATTTGGCACCTATTGAATGTACAATACACTGTTATCACAATTAAATGAAAATTGGATTTTATAAATTATAATGGAACACACAACTCTGTTTATTAGAAACTATATTTTCCAATATTCACAGTGCTATGAAAACGTGCAAATCGTTAGAAAACCTTTTAAGATTATGGTGATAACAATTAATTACTACATGATGGTTAGCAGTAATTTTATTTTATCAAGTTCAATTTTTTGTTTATTTGCTTAAAACAATAATAGGTCAATGGAAGAACACCAAGATTGTGTTAATATAAAAATACTCTTAATAATTATATAATAAGTTGTACGTTGACTCCATCATACTGTGAAAAATTACGTGATTAATTATAGTTAAGCAATTAGAGTAGAAATTAACAATCATTAGAGTTTTTTTTTTATTAGAGTGAACTAAATACTGTAACAGTTTTGTGATTGATTAACTATAATAGATTAAATAAAATCACGTGAATGTTTCTATTAAGTTTTGTAACTACGTGTAGGTAATTAAATGGAAACCATGTAACGTGTATGTGACAATTTAATTTAGAAATATGTGTTACCAATTCAATGTAGTTTATAAATTGAAACTAAATTGGAATGTTTTATATTATAAATATATTTTTGTAAAATACTATAGGTTTTAAAAAAACTGCTGATAACAAGTAGATTTATAATTAGCATTGTTTTATATTTAAGTTGAAAAGCTGACGTGCTTTCAGTTTACATGGGTCAGCGACAGATAATGTCTTTTCCGACTTGTCTGTTCTGGATGCTACTTTCTTTATGCAAAATTTATCGCTCTCTTTAAACATTTTGCTATCACTGGGTATAGATACAATTATGGCTTTAATGTCATTGTTTCTCTTCGCAAATACAACGTTTTTTTAGAATCGGGCTTCAATCAAAAATTTAAATAAAACAGTTTGAGTAATTAATTAACTTATTAATGTAAATTATACATCATTGTAAAACATACAACTATTAAAAAGTATTTTTTAGTTTTCCTAGATTAATTGATTTGATTATTTTTTGTAGAGAATATTATATACAAAATGTTTTTTTATTAATATTTTTAATAACATAGTTAAACAACATTGATTGTGCATCAAATTTTAATTTAACCCGAGAACTAATAAAAACCTAGATGCAAGTGCGGGCTATGTGCATTTTTTAATAAAACAATGTATTAGCAGATGTGTTTTAAAATGCGCTGTTTAAGCCAAGGGCCGGACCATGTCAGTGCCTTAGGCAATACAATTCTCGGTACCCTTCTCTATATAAGAAAAAGTATTGAAAAGAGGTCGTTCAATGCTATTTTAAATCTATATATTGATACAATATAGAATATTTTCTAAACAGGGCTTTTCGGCCGTTTGAAGATCATCGGTTTTTTTCAAGTTGGTGAGTAAAATGAGACGTGGGTGTTTTAATAACAATAAACGAAAGAAAATAGCTTTGTCAAGTACATAATATTAACTTTTTTGGATACAAAATTGTTCGTAATATCTTGAAAGTAGACCTTTTCTAATACATCATTTTCAATCGCCATTATCGACAATATATTTAAACGGTTCTGAGACATTGGGAAATAAAGACAGTTTTTTATTGGCTTTAATTTTGATAAGTTACGTTTGCCCGTGGCGTTTGATATCATCAGACTTTTATATACTAGCAATGCTATCATTACATTCAAGAAGATTGTTTGTACTATATCAGAAATCAATTTAATAATCTCCGCATCTTCTAATTGTAAGAGGAGTACTTGAACTGCGCCATCTCGTTTATAAACTCAGGCTTAATGTTCTTGGAATAATATTCAGAAAATTTTGTACAAGCTTCTTTAATTTCATCGTTGGTTTTTGTCATAAAATCTATTAGAAATCAAAATAAAGAATTAATTTCCCGATAGGCTTCTAGTCGCCGCGACAATTCTGAATACATGATGTCTAGTACAGACAAATAAATTTCAGTCTTTAACTTATCGTTTCCTCTGATCACAACTTCTTCTGCAGATTCGTTATAGTGATGTCTTTTTCTTCTTCGCACACGCTGATTTTCATCACTGTATTTGGTATTAGTTTTCTGATTTGCTTTCATCTCGTAATCGTCAAATGGTTCTCGCTGTGATACCGAAAAATCTAGAAACGATTTTAAAAGATCGACTGACGTTCGAAGTTAGCTGGTTTTTGTAAAGATATTTTGCACCATTGATTTGATTCAGTATGGCAGCCATTACGGCCATATTGCCATTACGGCATGTTTGTTTTCGAAACTTTTAATAGACATCGAGTTTCGTGAATTGCTTGCGATGTCTGAGTCTCATTGTCAGCAATAGACTGCAAAGCTTTCTGGAAATTCTTGTAACCTTCTGACAAAGTCTTAGTCGCGTCGGCTCTTGCACACCATCTTGTGTCAGATACTTTTTTCAGGACTAAATCTTTTTTTAAGTGTTTCTGCATAACTGCTCAGCGATGAGTTGACACCGAAAAAAAAATTGTATAGTGCCTATACAAATCCGAAGTATGAGATCGCTCTAGCACAGATTTCCGCAACACGTACTTCAACCAAATTCAATAAGTGCGATGCACATGAAACATAGTGTGCGAGATAATTTATTTTCTTAATATGCGCATGTAGATCGTTGTTACAACCAGACATATTTGACGCATTATCGTAAGACTGGCCTCTCGCATTTTTTTATATCAAAGTTATATTGATTTAAAAAATTTTAAATTGTACGGGCAGTTCTTCCTCTTTGTGACTTACTATAGGAATACATGTAAAAAAACGTTTTGCTACTTTTCCATTTGACGTAACGCACTACAGTCAACTGATCAGTATGAGGTATGTCTAATGTCAAATCGACGCTTATTGAGACATATTTGACAATTATTTCATTAACAATGAATTTTAAAATTTTATTTCTCAATATTTCAATAAGTGCTCGCAAATCGTTGAAGACCCTTTCCCAACATTACCATTTTAATAAAATGCGAACTAAGGAACGGATCGTACTCCGAGAGTAAGTCTAAATTTCCTAAATTATGTTGAAAACGTAAAATTTCATCATTACGCTAATCCACGGTATAATAAAAAGTGATAAAGTGATACTCCTTTTTATAAAACTTTTATCTAATATTATCTTTCTTTGTTGAATATAATTTTCGAAAAAATGTCAATTCCGCCGTGAATACGTCGTCTAAACAGTGTCAGTGTGCTCGGTGCGTTGCATTATTCTCATGGAGCTAAATTCTTTGCGATGCATTTTTCCAATCAAAAAACCCAGCGATTGGCTTTGATATTTACCAAAAAGAACACATGGAAACTACTCATATATAGACTACTTTTATCTGTATTCGCTAAAGTAGCTAGTTTTTGATCCTGATTAGTCTGTTCAGAACACTCGCAAAAAATCTCTACTGGGTCCGCCGTCATAGTTTGACTAGTATACCACGCAGACGTACTTGGAGAAGGTTGATTTCCCGTTGATTGGAAAAAGTTTTGTGTCTTTTTTAATAGTGCATCACGTTGGTTTTGTTGATCCAGTCGCTTTTGACTTTTTCCACCACTTAGGTGTTTTTTCTTTACAGGTTTCTCCTTTGTTCTCTAAAGAAAAGGTAAACAATCGTGCAAATGAAAAACGCCGGAAGAAAAACAGTAATCATTTTTATAATACATAAGAAAAACTTTGGCACTTCACACTCTGCGAATTAATAAAATGAGATTACGCTTGCTCGTCTTCCAATTCGTAAGTTTTAAAACAGTAAAACTTAATTAACGGTCACTCACAAATCTCAACTATTTGCAACAAGTGTTTAGAAACTATTGTTTATCATATAACTACGCTATGTAATGCATTCAAAGAATCCGGGATTCCCCCAAAGAGAATAAAGTCTAATATTCACTCAGCCGACTGCACATGCTTTACTTTATAAAAATATCTAGCACTCTTATATACAAATTCATAAGTTTTGACAGAGCACTGTTAAACTTTTAATATTCAAAAATAATCATAAAACTAAGCGCATCATTATAAATTGTAGCAGTAAAAGTGAGTTACGTGAACCATTTCAATCTTCAGGAAGTGATTATAAACCATAACATGAAGATGGTTTTAGCTCATCTGATTCTGATGTCAAAAAAATTGTAGAAAAGGAAGCTATTGAAGGTAAAAATATGGTAGCAGTTACAGTAAATGTGGACGAAAAAAAAACAAAAAAGATAACTAGTTGGGCAAGAAAAAAAATAAAAAACTGGAAATATTTGTGGCATTTAATAATTTATCAGATCAAGAAAAGCAAAACTTTTATTCATCAAATTTAATACAACTGTGTACGATGTCAAAATTAATACGAAATCGTACATAAAGTAATACTACAAAATAAAATCATTTTTATGTAGTAGGTAACGGATGTTCATTTTATTTTCAGTTATAAATAGGTGCCTTGGAGTTAAAGGTTTGTAAAATGGCTATTTATCTTCTATATGGTATAGAGAAAAAGCGTTTTGAGCGCATTACAAGTCATCTAACTACCAACGTAACACCAATTTAGGACAAACGAGGTCATTCAAATCGACCTAATGCAATAACTCAAAAATTGCAAACAGAAGTACATAATCACATCAGTAGTTTTCTAAAACGTATTTCTCATTACAGTCATAATTTGTCAAGCGATCTAAATATTTCAATAATGCATAATATTATATCTTAAAAGATTTTAACCAAACACATATAAACTGAAACGTGATGGTCTTGCTTATAAACTAAAAGTAGCATATGACTTTTACGGAAGATATTACAATTTTCCATTCTGAATAACACTCGTGTTGTCGTTATCACACAAACTGAGTTTCTCTCACACGTCACAGTAGACATTTTTAAAGCTTGGAATAAAATTATTATGTCTAATGCGCCGTGTGACAAAACCTCAGCATGTTTGATAACAACAACACGGGAATTACGTAGAATGACAAATTATAATACAAATGCAACCCGTAGAAACCTGAATTCTACTATTTTACGGAAGATATTTTGTAGTGATTTGCAAGAAATGTGATATATTAAACAATAAAATTCAAAATGCAGATACACAAGAAGAAATTAAAACATTTGAAGTGCAAAAACAAAGATACATCCTTAGAAAGCTGAGTGATTTTACAACAAATTAAAAAAAATAGAAAAAAAGAAGTAGAAAATAATGTTGAAATTTCGTTTTAAGTTTTGACTATCAACCAAATATACCGCTTCACAAAATACCATCTGAAAATGCGGTTTACTTGCGCCAGTTATGAGTGCATAATTTTTGTATTCATTCCTCCAAAAATAAAGCTGGACATTTTTTCATGTATGAGGAAACCGTTGGCAAAAAAGAAATAAATGATGTGTTAGGTTTTCTAAAGTAATTTTTTGCTATCATTTTAAACTCAAACGTCAAAACTCTTTACTTTCGTGACAAGTGTTCAGCCCAAAACAAAAACACTACACTGATTTGATTTTTGGTTACACTATGTTATACAGGAAAGTTTGATTCAATAATCCAACATAGTTTCCTGCATGTGGATTAAATCGTATGTATAGCTCCGGTTTTACGATATGGGGTTTAGCCTCAGAATTATTAAAGACCTGTTAACTTGTTTGTTAAATCAATTATTAAATTTACTTATATTTCTAAGTTTGGTGACATCTTTGTGATTTTGTACTCTACAGTACAAAAGATCTTCGAGAAATTTCCAGTACCATTTAACAGTTGTTTACATAGGTCTGTAACGCCTAATTTTATATTCTTATTTTTCGCTTAAACCCACATGTAAAATTTTAACAGTAGATTTATGGAAATTTTATACTAAATAGCACTTTCGTTAAATATCTAAAATACGTCACGTGCAGAATGCATTTGTTCGTTCTTTTTCCAGGTGCATGCATTGTTATGTACACGTACACTTACACGTTGTTAAAATTTAAAACCTTCTTAACATAGTTAAAAAGGTTCTAAACATTAGTTATCGAAAATTGATTGGATCGCATACTCATCGTCAAAAATTACATGGCTTATTCTAAAGTATAAAACAGCGTCATGAATTTGTTGTATCAATCCAATATCGTATTGAAATCTCGTAATTATTGGAAATAGCAACTCAATACGAGATATCGTATATCATAAATAGGAATCCCTTTTATCGTTATAAATGGTTCGTTATCGTTAAATCCTAGTTAAAAAATTTACATCCTGTAGAGTTGCAGATGTAGATTATCATTGTTACCGTATTGTAGTCAAACAAGGAATATTTTCAAATTTGACATCGTCAACCATCGCATACACAGGTATGAATTTCGTTCGTTCGATGAGTTTTAGCGTTGATTTACCATCGCCTTCGTTGTAGTTTAGAGAGCACTCGTCGTAGAATCGCAGTAGTACATAGAGCTTTTGTTGTAAAACAGAGAACTCGTAGAATTGTAATAATATTTTTGATTTTAGATAAATTATTATCATCGTAACATTTTGTAAATAAATTAGTTTCATAGGATTGTAAAAGTCAGATCTAATCTTATTTTGGATTTAAAAATATTAAGTATTAGTTTATTCATTTAAATGTAAATAATTATATTTGTCTACATATTTTAAATATTTTGTACAATTTTTTTGTTAGTTTATTAAATTTGCGCATTTAGATAATAGATGTGTTTACTTAATTATGCTTTATATTTTCTATACCAAAATCGAATGCACATGTACTAGTAAAAATTGATAGTGAACTGTTACTCGATGCTGTAAATTCCTCTATGTTTAGTCTCTATGTTTCGTATAGAATAATAATAACAATATCATTGTTAGTGTCGGTTACAAAAAACTTTGAAAAACATGAATTTTTTTTTAGAATTTTATCAATCTTATAAAGTTCACTTTTTGTGGTCTGAATCACATTTTGCCCGAAGGTTATACTTACTTTTTTAGAAATCTTTTTGACTCTTCGAGCTTGAATCTAATGTATGATTTTCATGAAATTAGGAAATAAGTTGTTCGTTCCGCATTGTTTTAAAAAGGTTAGATTACATAAATAGTTGGTTTGCCTTTTTTAAATAAGATGAGATTTTCTAAAACATTTTTCCCATATAAGCGTTTTATTTTACACATGAAGGTTTGAAACAATAAATAAAGGATGTGGAACATTCTCGACGCAGATAACAGAAATATATAAAGTAAAGTATTCAAAGGAAGCTAAAATCAGTTTTCGAATTAAGTCGGAATAAGAGTTAAGAAGACTTTGTCGGTTTAAATAAATAAGTAATTAACGTGTGTGCTAAGATAAATAAATAAACTGCACGTGCTAGTAAAAAATAAATGCGGCGTTATAAGTATACATGTTTTTAATATAAACAAATACCGGTTTAAATAAACAAAGGCCACCTGCGGACATTATTTTTCGACTGATAGTAATATATAAATCAATGTAAGTTGTTTTTCTTAAATACCGTTGCATTTTATTAGTGTAAGGTAAAAGTAGTTAAATTAAATTGTGTAAATATTTAATTATTAAATAAATAAATTCAAAATTTCTTACAATAATAAAAATTGTTTTCTGGTTGATGCTGTATCTTTAATTCAAAATGGTATTTAGGACTTTGAAGATGCAAGTTGCAATGTCTTGCGAAATGTCAGTGTACTTGAATTCATAAACGACACAACGGTAAAAACCAAGTTCAACTTAGTAGTAAGATTCTGACATATAAATAACCTACAACTTTTTGATGTTTTGGTAACTCATGAGATTGCCCTTTTTTATGAGCATTAAAAATGTCTTTTAGTTTATAACCAAAAAACATGGCAGGAAGTTTTTATACAAATTGATTAACGTTTTCTTGATTTACGTCAGCAGCTTTACCAGATATGTCTATAAATGTAATATTGTGACGTTTAGGTACCCCATTATTATAGCCATCTGTCAGATGTTTAAAACTTAGTATAATTTAATGTTTTTGCAAATTTTGCTTTTTCTCTAGGTTCTAGGTTCTGATATGGGAATATTTTGAGATCTAGCTGTACAAAATCATTGAAAATACAAACTATCTATATTTATAGAAAACTATAAATTAGTACGGAGGGTAGAAAAGTTGTCATTGGATTGAATGACAGCGAAAGTCAATGATCTATTGACAAGTGACGCTGTCAAAGACCCAACTATAAAATAGGTTAGGAACAATGTCAGTACAATTGTGAAAAACAACATCAGAACTAGCGGACAGCTGTTTCGTTCTTTAGGAACTCGTCAGCGCTAGGATACACCGATGTGTTTCCACAACTATACTGACAGACAACCGTACTCTTTTATGTCGTGTAGACATTACCAACATATTTAAAATGTTTTTAGAATGCCATCTTGTGGTAAAAATACCACATAGGATAATATAGAAAACTATAAATTAGTATGGTATTTTTACCACAAGATGGCATTCTAAAAACATTTTAAATATGTTGGTAATGTCTACACGACATAAAAGAGTACGGTTGTCTGTCAGTATAGTTGTGGAAACACATCGGTGTATCCTAGTGCTGACGAGTTCCTAAAGAACGAAACAGCTGTCCGCTAGTTCTGATGTTGTTTTTCACAATTGTACTGACATTGTTTCTAACCTATTTTATAGTTGGGATTTTGACAGCGTCACTTGTCAATAGATCATTGACTTTCGCTGTCATTAAATCCAATGACAACTTTTCTACCTTCCGTATTAATTTATAGTTTTCTATATTATCCTATGTGGTATTTTTACCACAAGATGGCATTCTAAAAACATTTTAAATATCTATATTTAAGTTTTTAGTTTTTTACTCCCGATTGCCAGGTACTTCTGTTTATGCGTTGTATGCAATGTTTGTGCAATATACGCTTTGTGCATGCAATATTCTTAAGTATTGTGCAAGATTTTAGATATGCATATATGCAGTCAGTGTGCAATGTCAAATTCAATCGATGTCAAATCATGCAATATTTGCCAGCAGAAAAAAAGATCCAACTTATGCACGGGCTTTGCTCCTAGACATGTCTATTCTCGTTTTGTTTTGACTGTCTGACGCGTACTGAAATTTAGTTACGTTTGGCTAGTATTTTGAACGAAAAAAATACTTAATGTAAAACATAAGTACAAAAATAACATGTACAATAGTTGCTGTACTAAGTCATTCCGCTTTTTATCAGAGACTAGACCAAAACCGTTATTTATCTATTGGTTCTTTCCAGTTTCAGTTTTAAAGTTATAAATATAACTAAATGTAACACACTAATCGTAGTTAAAAATTTAAACCGGATAATAAATAGTTAAAAATACTTGAATAGTGAGTAATTACATAATTTCTAATCAGGCAAAAAATAGCTAGTTTTTTTATGTGACTCAACCAAGAAAGAATAACAAATAAAAATTTTAGATAAGTCCAGTTTGCTAATTATTTAAATTTTTTACACGTACTGTAACCGTAAATTCAAAGTATTAGATTACAGTATCTATCTACTCGCGATAAATGCATTATCTGTTATTTCTGATTGTTTATTTGAATCACGGAAATTAATTGTGTTGGACAACTTCACTTTAATGTTTAATGTTCTTTGCCTAATCTAATGTTATGTTATCGCATTTGTGATTACAGCTTTTTGTTTGTCATATAGAAATACAATAACTAATTGAATATTTTATGGAACATAACTTTATCTTGTTTAGTTAATGTAGTTTTAAATATTGTAGATGTAGTAGATGCAATGCAGTCTCTAAATTATTACATAATAGTTTAACAGCAACACTTTTTTGCACTATTGTTCATTATTTGACTTTTAGGTTAGAAACAAAAAAGCGATCTCGGTAAAAATTTACGCAGGCGAATTTTAGTCAGCAATTAAAAGCGTAACCGTTTAGTGCACACAACGTGGTCAGCAACACAACCCAAACAACACATTGGTACAAAAAACGTCTAAATGTCCGTCTAATAAACGTTAATAACGCGTTTAAAAACGTTTTAATGTCTAATAAACGTCTATTAGCCGGACATTTAGACGTTTTTTATACCAATGTGTTGCTTGGGAAGTTGTGCTAAACGCGCTCATTATTATGCATCTTTCCATATCGCTACATTAAAAACCTTTCATTGTGCTATTAACCGGCTACAAATAATAGTATAGTGTATTTATGCTATGCAGACTGTTATTAAAATGCAAATTTAATGACAAACTGTAGCATTCTAGAATAACAATCATAAGCGGTTCAAATATAAAATTAATTGTAAACAAAACTATCTTAAAAAAAATATAAATTGGAATTATAGATTATTAATAACTTATAAAATTAGTTAAAAAAAATTGAAGCACAATAAATTCTACGAATGTTGTTTTTCTAATATCATTGCTAAAGTTTGAAGTTGCTATGGTAATCCCCATTAAAAGCTTCTGAAATCGGTAAGATTTAGTACCTTCTTAACTAAATAATTTGTTTTGCAGTTTTCCAAACATCTTTGTTTATTTCCTTTTGATTAAATGGAGATTAAATTTCACGCGGTATTATGTAAAAAAATGTTGTTTTTACACACAACATATTTGACTTTTATTGGATTTGCAGCAAATCTAATTATTTGCTAATCCTAACTAACAAAAGCGCTGCAAATATCAATGGTCAACGTTTATTATTAGTTGTTGGTTTCTGTGATTTATCTTTTAAGCACGTATTTTATTTATTTCTTATTATTATTAATTTTTAATTCAATTTATATAGGTATATAAAATGCATCTGTAATTAATAAATACATTTGTTTTTGCAATCTATTTATACGTGATACTAATTATTTACACGTAATTTAAATATAATTATTATAAACCTAACTAAAAACATAATACAACCTAATAATTTAAGAGAAACAATGTTTACATTAATTTATTTATCACTGGTATAATATGCCTTTTGCGGATAAGATAATTGGTCACTTGATGCACTTGTTTATTTATACTTGGTACACGCGTTAAACACTATTTATTTAGACCGACACAGTGTTTTTAACACGATTTAAGACTTCCGACTAGACTTACAAGTTTTCGCAATTTCTTTTTATATTATGATATTATATTATGATATTATCTCTCACTAGAACATTCTGTCCCTTGCAGCAATTGCCCTAAATAATCTTTAATAATGTTCTTAAATAATCCCGAAGTTTATTTTAAGATTAAACTCGCAAAGTTGTCAGAGATTGATAAGGTAGAAGTAAAATGCAATTATTTTACTACTGAAATAAAAGTTATTACAGACACAGCTATATTAAGTAAATGGTTTTTTATAAATGTACTTAAAAATCTTCTTTTTTTTCTTCTTTTAAGAGAGCAATATTGTAGTGTGGTTTCTTTAGATGCTAAGACCAAATTTTCTACTTTTTTTTAGAAATTGTACTTTCAGTTTTTTACAGTTAGCTTTAGACTAAAGTATAAGCTAGACCAGTAGTTTCCAAAGTGGTCCCCACAAACTTCCAGGAGTTTTCGGAATTATTTAAAAAGTTTGTCAAAAATTAAAAATTAGCTCTAAACAACGTCAGGTCTGCGCTAAGTTTAAAATAAAATTTTAAAAATTGTGACACATTTTTATTAATATGAAATTTAAAATAACAATGAATAAATAATTAGTAATTTTTACGTCCTACGTAAAAAATAAATATAGACAAGTGCATAAAATACATGTAATAACTCATCGCGATGAGTCAAGCCTATCTATACATGTTTATACAGGAACGCAATAGAACCGATACATGTACCGAATAGTCTATAATATGAACTATAAAGGAGTTGTCCATCTAATTAACAATTTAGTTCTGTGTTATACGTGATGTGAAGTGCATACAACAAATTCTTTAGTCTTGAACAAAAAGTTATACTCTTGTTTAAGCTGATTAAAAAGTTTTTCTAACACAGAGATGTATTTCTATGAAATATATTATTAATGGTTCTGTAAAAGAATTTAGACATATTGAGTTTTATAATTTAATATAATGCACCCTAAAAGTTATAGCTTACTATTTTGTATTTTTGTTTATTTTGTTTACTTTCACACATAACCAAATCCGTGAATGAATGAAATTACTGTATATTACTGTAATATTATATTATGTTGTTAATTAAATTTTTAATTATTTGTTTTTCTTGAAAAATTAATTGATACACCGAGGCAAGCTTTCCGGTAGATTTAAAACAAGTTATACCGAATGTATTATCCGGTAAATTGCGTTATTCATTGACAACATTTGGTCACAAAAAACCTTAGTGAATGTTTACGTGAATCACTACATTATGTCATTAAAGCAGTGAATAAAATCAAAAAGAATGCTTTAATGGAGAGATTATTTGCCTAACTTTTTTGGAAAAGATGATGACTATAATCGTTTACTACTTAACACAGTAGTACAGTACGTTGGTTATCGAAAAGTGCATGTTTGGATCGCTTTTATTTGCTTTTTGATTGAGTGTTGAAATTCCTGGAAAGTAAAAACAATGATTTCCGGCACAATTTAGTTATCTCCAACAATGACATCGCTTATATGACTGATTTATTTGCCACATTTAACAAGATTAATTTGAAACTACAAGGTGACATTAAATTTAATCAAAACTAAACGTGTAATATCTGCCTTTTTTGCAAATCTTTTGCTGTACAAACAAAACTTGGGAAGAGGAAAGTGATTTCAGTTTCCAAATCTTTCAAAATTGCAAAATAAAGATGAAGATTTGTTTGCTTATTGTCAACATTTAACGACGCTACATTTGGACTTTAACTAAAGATTTGAAGAAATTTTTTACTTGGATATTCCCGACCCTTTTGCAAATAGTTAAACTCAAAGCACAAATACAGAGAATTACATACTATTACAGAGGCAATTTATTAAATTATCCACAAATAGAAAGCTAAAACTAATGTTTAAACAAGGATATGACAACTTCTAGTTACAAAAACAGATTTCAATTTTATATCCAGCGTTATGGGTTATTGTAGAGGAATGTCGGGTAGCCACGGACACATAAGAAAAACTCCAAAAAATATGAAATCAACAGAATTTTAATTTTGAACGTAAACAATAATTCTAACACATTTAAAGTAGTTTTATTAATATAAGAGTCCGATAATTTTACAAACTTAACTTAAATCAAGTCTCTCAATCAGCCTACACATATTAATGATGACCAAATCATTCTTTTGTAATGCATACGTCGCAATAATAGTTCGTGCGCCCAGTCTTTACATTTATTGTATTGTATCCAGTTTTCTTCAAAAGTTTCTCCGTAAATAATGCACTCTGTTTCTTCGTCTCTTGGTAAATTTTAAATGTTCCGTTTTGTTTTCATTATTTTCTTCAGTGGTGTTTTTTTTTATTGGTCGAAGTTGTCGTTGCAGTTGTAATCTTCTTTTTTATGCCTTTTGCAGTTGCAGTCTTCTTTTTTATGTATTTGGCTTTCTCTACCAATGTGTTTTTGTGTGGCAAAGAAGTGAGGATTCCGCTTCTTTGAGTTTTTTGTGAACGCGTCTAAAGACGTTATTTAGATGCATCAGGTAGAGGCGACAACTGTTTTAGTAGCTGATATGAAGTATTGGGACTCACGCCTGTCTGTTTATGGTGATTAGTTGAAGGCTGATATGAATTAGTGGGCGCTGACTGCTGGTTGCAGCTAGTTAATGGCTGAGATGTTGCAACAGTGGACTGTTGCTTAGAATTTTTATTACTAATTGAATGTATGATGACTGGAGCAGTCAGCTGGTTGTTGTTAGTTGATGGCTGGGATGTTGCAGCAGCGGATTGTTGGTTGGAAATTTCACTGCTGGTGACTGCAGCAGACAGCTGGTCGCGGCGGCTAGTTGGTAGCTGAGATGTTGCAGCAGTGGTGTTGCATGGTAAATTTTCAGTCAATACTGGATCCTTTTCCATGTTTGTCATTTGGGATGTCAAAAAATCCAATTCAGTAAAGATATCCCGATTAAAAGGATACTTGAAATTTTGAATCCACTTTGAGCGATGTCTAATCTAGCTGCTTTAGAAAATGCAGAATTGACTAAAGCAGCGATGTCAAAGTTAGTGATCCTTGCACCTGGATTACTTCTCATCCACACTGCGCTTGCTGTAGCAAAAAGAAATTGGAATGGCTTAAAAAATACTCTGTCGAGCGGTTGCAATTTATGAGTGGTGTATGGTGGAGTGCTGAGCATATGGATGTTATTTGCACGAGCCTTTATAATCCGCAACACAAAAAAATGAAGCCGACTAGAAATTTGTAATTTGCGGTTACTACTCACAAACATTGAGCCGGACATAAATACACTCATAACATCCCATCAGGTTCACCCAAATTATTAATTTTTTTTTGTATTTTATAACGAAAGTTATAATTTCAATAAATACTACTTCAACAAAATGTTTTATTTACATTTTATTTTTACGTTTTCATTTACCATTCAGGACAGGTTATAATTGTAATTTTTCTACTATGCATTTATGTAGTTTTTTTACTCAGGGGTTCGTGAGCAAATTTTGACTATGAAATAATCATTGCTTATATTTTTTTTGTCAAAAATTTAGTTTTATTTTCTCAAACCTATCACTCTACGTTCACAAAAATTTGTGTTGGTAGTACCTGTAGTGATACCTAAAATGACAATTAAAAATTGTATGTCAAAACTTTGTATTTATTTTATGTCAGTTTGTCAATGTTTATTCTAAGTTAAAAGTGTAATGGTACGGTTTCTTTATCCTCCTTATTTAAACTATAAGTAACACTATTGCAATCTTATTTTAAGGAGGGGCATAAAAAAAATGCCCCTCTTTGAAAGAAGATTGCAATAGTGTTACTTAAAAGTGTAACTATTATTTTTTGACTTTTAGATATTTACTTTTTTTTAGAAAAATTGTAGGTATAATTCACGTGCTTAAAATATACGCAATGTTAGTTATCATTTTCTATATTAATTTATTTAATAAATTGATTTCAAGCAAAAGTTAATATGAATAAGCTGGTTCATTTTAAAAAATATCAAATATTTACAAAATTTTGCTCTTACAACCAGCAAGAAAAAAAGAAATCTATTTATGTGGAAATCTGAAGCGTTAACAATGTCGTCAAGTTCTTCTAACAAATACCATGTTGGTATGTAAACGTTATTTTCTTACAATTTGCAACAGAATAACAAGTGAATATGACTTAGAAATCAAATAAGTTAAATTTGTAAATATTTAAAAATAATTTGTAATTAATGGGTATTATTATTAGGAATGAAGCTTTACGAACTATGAAAGTAATAAAAAAATTAGTGTTTTTAATAGCATTTTGTTGGAGTAAAAACTATTTTTATCTTTTTATAATAAACATTTAACATAAGAAAAAATTAAAACGTAGAGGTATCAGGCACGTGCGGAAGAAGTATCTTGGTATCTTGCAACTATCGTTAAATGCCGTAAAATAATAAATATACTCTTCTGAATTGTCATGCAGTTTATAAAACTAATGGATGTCAATAACTACTGACTTTTTGTTAATTTGAGCAAATTTCAGTAGATGTTGTAAAGTTTCTAAACACCTGATTTTTACAGCTTCTTTATAACACTGCAAATGTCTGATAAATTACTATTTAATTACAAATTAGGTGTTTAAATTTGTTTTAACTACCTTGAACTTAGTTGAACTTACCATTTAATTATAAAAAATTACCACTAAATACCAACGTTTACAAACATAACCTAAAATATTTAATTTACAAACCAAACCTGTTTTACTCTATGCGTACCGTTGAAACTAATGCAATAGCATTCACACGGTTCTATATTATTTCGTTTTTCAATTTTAAAATTGTGGTGCACGTGCGGTGCACGGAATATTCGTACAAATCTTTTAAATTATGCTTACATAAATTATTATTCTGTACGGTAATAGCGTTGACCTGTACGGAAATAACTTTAATCTGTACGCAATGCACAAAGTTGTCTAATTGCAGATAAACATACAATGTATCGTATTATTCGTAGAAAAAGAATTTTTTATAACTTTAATAACTAATAAAATAAGAAAAAAAAGCATTTTCATCACACAATCGTAGAAAAAAATCTAAGGCGGCGTTAATATGTTAAACTTTCAGAATTGTATTAAAACAAAATTAGATAATAATTTATATGGATTACTTGTTTATTACAACGCAACCCAAAAAAAAACAATGGTTATAAAAATGTATTATGTTTAAAGCTAGATAAATGACGTTTCTTTAATAGATACATTCGTTGTTAAAAGGATAGAATTACTAAAAACAAAACAAATTTAAGTATTGCAAACATAAATGTCGCTTGAAAATTACTCAATTCTCAATGATAAACAAAGAACCAAGTAATTACTATTTTTACTTAATATTTTATTTTAGTTTGAGTTACCAAAAATAATGCATTAGAGAAATTCAAAATAAAAATGTAACAGCATAATCGTAAAATATATGAATGTTATGAAAGGACGACAATCGTCAAAGCACGCGCAATAAAAAATGAAATTTCTATTGTGTATCTTTAGAGTAAATGCGTAAAATTGACCAAAATGTTTCATTTTAATTTTTTTGCATAAATTTTAATTTTTGCGTAAAAAGTGGTAAACTCAAGTTTTAAATTAACCACTGCACTGCCATCCCGTTCAAGTACGTTCAACTAATTGCAAATGTAAATATACATACAACAAAAAAAATAAAATCCGTATAAAAGTAAACGTTAAAATAATGTAAAAATTATCATATTAAAAGTCATGAAAATTATTGAAAATTAGTTAAATGCTATTATTAACAAAAAAACAAAATGCTTCAACTATACTTTTACTATAATTTTTGATTAAGTTTTAGTTTAGTTTATTTTAAATATCTATAGCACAAAATTATGATTTCACGAGTTGTTTTTTTAAAATATTTTTGCAGTTTAACTAAAAACTAATTAATCAACAATAGAATTGTGTTTTGTTTAAGAAAACGTTGAAATAACAACACTAACATAAAGTTTTAGTTTTTCGAATGCTTTACAGTTATCTATTTATACAAGCAATAGCATGTGTAGCTTTTTGTGTTTTATTATGTTATTTTTCAGCATTAAATTATAACAGGTTAAACCCAACTACAATGTACAAACAAATTACTAGACGTTTTATAAAAGAACAATAACAAAAACAAATTCAACTGTAGTGTTACATTCTAATCTACAAAGTAGAATTGCAATAAATATATTTAAGTACATTCCGTCTAGTTCATTTTTATATGGCAATTAAACATTTTAAATATATTAATTGAGTTTTTGGTGTTAAATTTAATAAATAAATCTTTGTTTATTTTAAGCATTTAATTGAATTAACATTATAATAGAAACTGACTTTATTTTAATGTAAAAAGACGCTTGGTATATAAAATGAATTTATTGTATCAATTAAATTTTTAATGTACATAACTTACGTTATTTAATACTCATAATTAATTTTAGTTTAGTTTTGTAATACAAGAGTTTCCGCTAACATTTTACATGATTATTTTCGTACATATACTCAATGTGTAAAAAACTATTCATACTTTTAATTAAAAATAAAAATAAGCATAAATAATAGCGTGTTCAACCAAATGTAGGCATTATCAAAATAGTTAAACATCTTAAAATGACTAGGTACAAAAAACATGAAATGTTTATTAACTATAAAATTCCTTCAGAAAATGTTGTGTACTCTGCAAGGGGCCTTCAATTATTTAAAACTGTTAATCATCTTTACAGACGTTTAATAAGCGTTTAAAGTTCAATTAGTTCTTTATATTTATTGCTGAGGTACGTGGTACTGTAATGTGATAAGACATTAACTCATTATAAAATTATTCAACTTGTGGGATTTTAATGAGATACATCCTTGTTTGTGCTGCATACAATATCGACTATACCCAATAAATTCCAATAATTTGTTTAATTGTTACTGTTTTAAAATGAATTATATGAATTTAAAAATATTTCTACTACAAAATATACGGAACCGTTTTATTACTATTAATAATTTACCGTGTCAAACAGAAACAGCAAAAAATAGTGTTTTCTATCTAAATTACATTTTTATTAAAAAAATCTAATTATTATAATTGAATTTTTGAAAAACCCTAGTAGTTGAGCGCTCGACGCATTTAAAAATGATTGATCATAAACAATTGATCAAGAATTTTCAGCACCTAAATATTTGACAAACAATGTAAAAAAATGTATCGCAAAGCAAATACATACTAAATCTGCAATTTTATAGCCTCACTAAACTCATTACAATTATTTTAAAGCTTACGTCATATTAATCATCATAATTACGTATTACGTTAGTTTTTTTTTTACTAAATGTCTCATTAAAATATAGCAAAATTCAGTTTTTTATTGTGTCGACAATCTATAATCTTAGTAGCGCCTTCAAGCTAAATTTGGTATTTTTTTCAATGCATCTTTTTAGTGTAAAACAAATTACTTACTACAGGTCCACAGAGCAAACAAGATAGTTGGAGAGAGGATGCCGGCGCTACAGTAGCTTGTACGGTACAATCCCAAAAAAAGTATTTGGGCGCTTAATTTAAATGTATATTGTTAGATACCCATAAATGTATTGTGTGCTGCATAACCAGTGTAACTTATTTTTTTCTTTACAAAATCAGAAAGGAACATATAATAGAAATACTTTATTAAACTTAAAAACCAAAACATGAATATACAATTTTTAGTAACAACATTAAATTTTACAGAAACAGTTTTAAATAACCTAAGATTTAGGAAATTCCTTTTGCTTATTTTAAATGTATTCAAGTTTGATATTTTGTTGAATATCAGAATAAGTTATTTGCTTGGCAATTTTTAGTAACACAAATTAATCCTTAAATTGAAATCAAAATTAATTGAACAGGTGCCTATTTAAACAAATTTATTAATCACTTTTATATTCTTCTAAACTTGTGTCATCTTCCGATGAACCAGTATTCACTACAAATTTAAAGTTTTCCACTACATCGTCAACTAATCCATCGTTCACTCACATTTCTTAAGCCAACTGATCTACGTGCATGCACTGTTTTTGCCAATCTAATGCTGTGATTTCTTCAAACGCATTTCTTACTCACCTCAATTTCCTTGACGCTTTGCTGTACGTTATTCATTGCGACCTTATGTTTATCCAAACTCCATATGAACTCAATTGGATTAAGATCGCAATGATATGGAGGCAAACGTAACACGGTATGTGCATGTTTTTTTTTAAATTTCGTCTACATAAAATGTTATAGTGTAGCTAATCTTTTTTACCAGTTCTAACAATTTGGCTTTCCGCATATCCCGAGTTGTTAAAACCTCGTTACTTTCAAGCCAGTTTCTAATTTCCTGCTTTCTTGTGCCATGGGTTGGAGGTTTGTTGATTTAAACACTGCAGTACGGTGCATTATCCAAAACAACGATTCCTTTTGGTGGCAAATTTGGGATTAACTGTTTTCCGATCCACTGCATAAAATTGTGATGATTCATGTCGTCGTGGTAATCTCCTGATTTGCTTTTAGATTTAAAAATTAATAACCCGTTAACAAATCCATACGCACCACCTGCGTGTACAATAATGTACCGCTGACCAAAACGATCAGCTTTATATACACCTGGTTAGTCTTTTGACTGCCAGCACTTACTGACCCCATAAGATGTACGAATAAAAGTTTCGTCTAAATATGTAATTGCTTTTTTATTTTCTCCGAGAGCAGCGTTTTTTCTCAACTTTCGTAGATAAAGAGAACGCCAAGCTACCATATTATTGCGTTCCATGAGCAATTTTCGTCGGTTTTCACATTTTTTAAATTTGAAGCCAATTCTTAAAAGATGCTTTCGAATGGTTTCTTGTCCGCCAGTGTAATTAATCTTGTCTTGCATTTTACTCACTAATTTTTTTAATGTTGGCACTTGCTTGTCAAGAGTGTAAACCTCTTGCACAGTTCTTTTTAAAATTCCTAAATCGCACTCATCCATCACTATTTTGTTGGATCCTCCGCTTCTCCTTTATTTCAAAGGCGATTCTAGTAGATTACCATCGGCAGCTTTTTTTTTTATTCTCAAAATAGTAGCCACTGATTTCCCAACAGCAGCCGATGCAAGTTCGGTTGCTTTGTCCAAAAGGAATGCCCATTCACCAGCAGCTTTTTGACTATCGAAGAACTGAATAACATTTTTGATAATGTTTCGAGTCTCAGAATGAATAGTTTTTTTCGTAGTTCCACCCATAATAATGATAACCTTCAAACATAAAACTTACATTATAATTACATGTTATTAAAACATTTGTAAATACACAGCTGTATTTCACAAATAAAACAACAAAGTAATCTTCAAAAAACCTGATTTTAATAAACAAGAGTAACACTAGAACACAATAAAAGAAATTCGTAAGTAATAAAACGCACGCGGAAAATGTCAGCTGTAAACTGTCATAATTTACTTTTAACCAACTTTTAATTGTGAATGTACCAACTTCGAATTCTCAATTATGATTGGACAAATTATTTATCGCGGCAAAAATTTTAAGTTAATTTTTTTAGTTGACATATTTTCCGACTATCATGTTTGCAAAGTGGAGCTGTACACATAAACACAATTTCGCAAACAAAAACATTTTACAAGACAAATACATCTATCAATCGTATGTTATATTTTACGGTGTAAAAATAATAGTCACAACAATGTTTTTGTAACATGTAATAATGTTTTTTGTTATTTTTTAAAATATTAGTCTATATCTATACAATGAAATAAAAACTATAATTTTATTATTTGGTTTACATCAAAACTGTTTGAAAAAGATACATATGTAAGCTAAAAATGCAAAAATATTGTAAACTTCTTTTTTTACGATTTACAAAAAATATCTGTATTTTTAGATCTAACTATTCCAAACATTCCGTACAAACAAAAGGTGAATGATCACCACATATACATATGTCATCTACATTTTTAACAATTTTTTCTAGTTGTTTTGTCTAACCTTCCTACACAAGAAGCAACAACTTTTACAGTTATGTTGTTGTTTGTGTTGAAAACTTTCTTGGACTTTTCTTTTTTTCATATATGTTGAGATAAAAGTAATTTGAATTTGGTTTAGAATTTGAGGTTTTATAAGTTCCTATGCCAAATCTGGCAAAAATTCTCGTCTAGGAGGTAGTCTTCTCGGGGCATTGTTAAAGTTGTAGATTATTGAAGCATTAATTCCTGATATGTTTACTAGGTCAAAGCATACAATCATAGGCCAACGTTTTGTGTTATGCCATATATTGTATTTTGAAAACATTTTTTTTTGTTTATTACCGCATCGATGGCATCATCATGGTGCATCTTTGATAACACCAGTACTGTTTTATTTTTATTTTTTTGAGCAGTAAGATACAAGAGTTTTTTAGTGAAATGCAAAGAGAGATATGTTAATTTTCTTTTAACGATTTGCTTTTAGTTTTGTAGAAACTTCGATTTTGTTAGATTTTACAGTTCTAACTACAGTTAGTCGTTTTTCTTGTAACAGTTTTTTGACCACTGGTATAGAGGTAAACTAATTATTAATAGTAATATTACGGTAAAGCTCTAAATTCACAACATGCATTGATCGAGCACTAACTAAAGCATACATCTTTACACTATATCTTACCGATTTTTTTGGTATATACACTTTACACGAACATTTGCTACGAAAAGCAACTAAATGTTCATCCACAGTACAGTATTAACATAAAATGAAATCGGTTTTCACTCATGGCAAGATAACTCCAATCCCTCTAGAGTTATCTCCTACTTACTTCTTCTTTATTACTGACCAAACACCCAGTAAGTAATAAAATTCCAATAAATTTAGCATCTCTGTCTCAACAAAAATTTTGTTTTACATGGTCTATATAAATGTCGGTTGACGTCTCTATAGTTTTTAATAATATTTTCGTTCAAAAAAATTAATAAACAATCAATTTCTTCTTTTTCTTACGGGCCTGGTAAGCCGCAAAACACTGTGCTCCGTTCGAGTTCGTACATTTCGAGACTAAGGAGGATAATTTTTTCCATCTTATTACGTTATTAAACTGATATTTTACCATGTATAAATTTGCAAATCGAATTTCATCTTCATCACTAGATTCCGTTTTTGCATTTGACGCCAATATGCTTTAAACATTTTTGTTTTGTGGTACTTCTATTTTTTCCGTGTCAGAAATATGATTTAGAACGTCTAAATAAACTTCTTCGCCATCATCACTATTATTGTCTACGATATTGTCTTTATCACAACTCTCACTCAGCAAATAAACCTAATATATAAGCGTATTTACATTACTCGTGCGAGAGATTACAATCACCCAATTAACTTTTAACAACGATTTTACTTTAATTTTTAAACACACACTAATTAGGTAGCAGGTGATGCAACTGAAAAGTACTGAAAGGTACTGATGTCTTAACCACCTCTACTCCTACATCTTGAGCAGCTGTAATAAAAACAAAGGAACTGCGTAACAATAGTCAGCGAGCACCGAAGGGTTAAGAAAATTGTTCTCAAAATAAAACTTGCGTAAACGTAAATTGGAACAATTTCAACATGGATCTGCATACAAGAATTAGTTTAGTGCAGTGTTTAAATGCAGTATAAATCACACTGCTAAATTACGAAGATTTCGTACAAAAATGGGTTTGAAAGCAGGGTTATGCTAAATAAAAGCGTACCGTAATTTGATTAGCAAGCTTAAAAGAACAGAATTTGTAAATATAAGATCAGGAAAACCAAGCATATAATGTCCAAGTTACAGAGGTTTTTGAAAAAAATTAAAACGTAGCTAATATTAATTCGCTAGCAATCGTTAGTGTAAATACGATATCAAAACGATTACAAATGCCATACACCAAGGTTTGGAAAATTTTATAAAAAATTCTAAAAATGTATCGCTATAAACTTTGCAGTTTGAATTAAAGCATGCAGATTTTGCTTTCAAGTACGATTTTTCATTAAAAATATTAGCTCAGATGAAAATTAAACTCAAAAGATTATCCCGTATGAAGCCGATTTATTCGTTAATGATGGATTTAATACTCAGAACTGTTAAATATGGTCAACAGAAGATCCACATGATATTGTTCGACAAAGTGTTTTTACCGTTTGGTGCGGTTTTACACAGTAGCGTAGCTACATATTCAGCACCCTGGAGCAAGAGTTCCAGCAAAATATTATTATATTTATCTTTTGATTTCAGTTTTAAACGTTACTTAATGAATTTATTTAAAATATAAGCCATACCAACAAGTTACAATAAATTAATAAAGATAATATGTTATAAACTACCTACCTTAAAAAACGTATAAAATTGTACTCTTTGACATGGAAATTCCAACACCAAGAAGGGGTAGGAATTATGTAGTCAAGCTTGACAGAAAAGTTTAGCTACACAGAGGTAGCAATTCATTATAGTTTAAAAAAAAGAACAAAGATAAACACAATTTTTATTTAACACTGTGTTGGTCCCTTCACACTCCCTCACTATTCGTGCCATAGAATCCAGCAGGTGGTCGATTTTCTTTTGATTGTATTCTAAACAACAATTCATGCCGGAGAGCTTCTTGTGTTTTTGTTGTTGGTCCATAGAGTGTCTCGGACAGTGGGAACGGGCATTATCCTCCTGGAAAAGTGGGTCGTCTAACCGTTGAAGGAATGGAAGAATAATGGGGTGCTCCTACTTTGTTAACATATTGGCCGACGTTCATATTGCCTTGTGCGAATATCAAATCATACTAACTTTCATAGTCTATAGCACTCCAAAGGATAACTCCTACAGTGTGGTACACATGCCGCTCAATGGAAAATTGAATAGCTCTCATATGGCCATTATGCATCCTTAAACAGAATTGGGATTCTGCGTCTGTTTGACTTTAGTGTCTTTGCTAGATTAGTGTAGCGGTCCACAACTTGACAATCAATTTCATACTTGCATAATAGTTATTTGTAATTGCAGTTCTACTGCCACCAAATAATTTTTTAAATAGTGACATAACTGCATTAGTAGAAACATTAGCTCTTGCGGTTTTTTCTTTACAGCAGTACAATCTCAGGGCCCAAATTTGCCCCCCACTAAAACACAATTGCAAAATTGGAATTCCATTTTTATAGGTCTTTTAAGGAATACATTGTTTAAAAATTAGATTTTTCCTAAGTAGAATGAGAGACTAATCAAAACCAAATATCGCTTCTGGTGTAAATGCATTTTTAATTTCTGCTAATTACAAACTCATTTCTCAATCATTTTTAGTTCCAGTAATCTCCAATACATGGCACACGAACTAATCTCATGTATCTCAGTAATCTCGAAAGTAAGATAATTTATGCTTTTGACGTCGGTGTCCTGTTACGCAAACTGAGAAATTCTTGAATGTCCTTGCTGGAATAAAACACTTTCGCTGTTACCATTAGATCTACAATATTATTATTAACAAATATGCAAAAATATTCACATCGCCTATAAACGTTGCTGGTCTGTAACGGTAACTGTAAATGGTTTTTCACGCAACGTACCTACTCAGAATCATTATTCACTACTTTTGTGAACTTCTTAAAATCCCAAATTAACTGCATTTGGTAAAAAATCTTGCGATTCGTGCCAATTAATAATAAAATTGTATCAAAAAACAATCTATAGAAAAACTACATACCTTTATTTAAATTATTGAATTACTTCCATCAGAATTTGTACCACAGATTTAAAATTTAGAATCGGCGTCAGAATCGCATTCAAAATTGCCGCGGTTGTCACTTACTTCTGTTTCTGCGTATGTCAATAGTAAGAAGTTTTTAGATGTAGGTAGATATTGTATAACATATTCTATTCTAATGAAAAAAATATGTTTTGTTGCTCTCAAGTCTTCACGACCCATTTGTCTCAATATAAAATAGACATTTTTTTTAAATGGACTAAGTAACGTTTGTATTTGGAAAACAGTATTGTTGCCCTTATTAATTTCTACTATTTTAACAAGAATGAGTATATTTCTTACCTGGACCCTAGCTATTATTTCACTGCATAATTCACATTGCTTTATTTTTTCACCTACACAGTTTAGCAGGAAAAAAACGTTATTCATACTGACATTTTCTTTTGACGTCATTTCTTAAAAACTCAATCGGTTCGACGTCGAAATCGCTCAGGTCCGACTAGATGTGGTTGCTGGAGGCCTACGGCGCGGCGGTCCTACAGGACTGCTATTTTATATCTGTAAATTAAACTTATTCTAAAAAACATTTGACTTGCAGAGTAATTTTGGTGCTCTGACTAACTGACTGAATATTAGGCGTTAACATGTTAAGAATTATTATTAATTTTTTTTATTCTCTATGATCTAGTAATCGTTGTTTATCTTCTGTTTTACATATATAAAATAAAAAGATTTTTTTTAAGTTGCTTGTGCTTACATTTTAGGTTTTTGTAGAATGAAAAAATATTCTAAATGTAAAAAAACAATAAATTACAAAAACCTACTACGAGGTAAGAATGTGAATTCCTCCAAAACTTGTATTTATCATTATGTAATTCTATATTAAATAGATCTTTCAGAGCGAATCTTACGCACTAGTCAAGAACAAAACTAGTCGGTTATTTTTGGCTACGTTTTGTCAGCTATTTCGCCAACTTCATTAGGCCAATTTCAAAAACCTATGAATAATGAAAAGATTAATATTAAATAAATAAAATTATGTTACTTTTTAGGACAGTATAATGTTAACAAAGTTAATTAAACCACATTTAAAAAAAAATAAAAATAAATAAGTTAAATATGTTATATAAAAACCGTAAGGTGCATTTTCTTATATAAAAACAATAAAGTTATTAAGTCAGTGTTGTCTTATTTTAATTAGAAAATAATCGTTTCTACTAAAACAAGCCTCTTTAATTATATTACGTGATAACATGTTCTTCCTATACTATACATACATATCAAATACGCTGTCTAGCATTCATGCAACAAAACCGGTTGATAAATACATTTTGAAATACTTAATAAATATTAGCTTTACATGGTCAACACAAAAAACTTAATGTTAAACGAAATAACAACTTAGTTTTTTACTGTAATCGTATATGGTTACATCAAGAACAAAAAAAAATTATATAACAATATATAATTTCTGTATAAACGTTTTCTTTAATACAATACAATTGATAATTATTATTATTTCTATTCTAAACAGTACGCCCGTATTGTAGTGTCTAAGGAATTGCGCAATACATTAATGTACACATCTAAATCATCAATTATTGTTTATATAAAATTATTTTGTTAGTAGACAATCGTACCTATATCATTTATAAAACCAAAGCTATTATAAAACGCCTACAAATATTTTGATTATAAAATATGTTAATAAGAGTTTCCTGTGTTTCTATCTGAAGTAGCTTTCAAAAATTATCTTCTAAAATTGTACTTTTGTCTTAAAATAGTTAAAAAAAAGTAGTAGCTTTTTTTGAATACTTTTTAAAAATTATAACAAAGAACTGTTTGGAGTTTTTTATTTTTTTTTTCAGAAAACGAATTTAATAATTTGTCATCAATCTCACTCAATCATTTTAATTAAAAAAATGTTGTTTTATAACGTTATTGCCAAAGCAGTTATTTTTTCCGTTTAATTTAAATACAATTACCCACTTATTATAAGTTGTTTTAACTGATGCTTTTAACTATGATTAGGCTAGTATATCGTGAAACCCGCTCGGTATAAACATTGAAAAAATTAAACATATTAAAAACTATCATTTCTTGTCTTCTTCTTCGTACGTTAGGACTAATTCCTGTGTTTGCATCAATGATTTGCCAGGCGTAGTTGGGATGCTGAGGACCAGCTTTTATATCATCTTATAGGTGGTCGTCCAGGTGGTCAAGGTGTACCTGGTTTTTCCTCTTTCGCAATTTTTGCCAGCCGTTCATTTGGCATTCTTATTATCATTTCAACAAACTAAAATATTTTAAATTTTATTCTACTTTTGACTGCTTTAAAATGGCCATCTTGTTCTTTTTTTTTTATTAATTGCTGTTTTTGACTGATTCTGCACAATAGTATATTCATTTGCCACACCGTTCCTGAGTCCCGAGTCCTGAGCTATATTCGAAAATTTCAATTAATTTAGTTAATGAGTAAAAATTCTTTAAAAAGTGAGAGTATAGTAAATGAGTTTAATATAGAGTATAAAACGTCAATAATATAAAATAAAACAATGTTCAGTTAGTTTTATGGCAGAAGCCCATGAACATTTTACTCTTTCCTCAATAAATGAATGAATAAAAGAAAAATCAACCTGAAATAATATTTATTTTACATCTATTTTAATTTAAGTTTAATTTTTTTAGTAATATCTGTAACAAACGCTAAAGAAATTTTACTTCAAGGGCGCGCAAAGATTACACACACTTAATTTTTTTTTAATTCGCAATTACTTAGTGCATACGTTTTGACGGTTTAAATTGTTATATTGTAAATTAACAAACTATTTTATAATTTGTAAAACAACATTTTTCACCATTAGCAAACGATTGATAGCAAAGCCATGTCATAGTATAAGGTACAATGTATGAACGATAATTGTAAATAACTATAAATGTGGTTAATTCCAATTCATTTGAATTATGCAGGTGTAAAATCGACTTATGACGTTTACCACCTTGTAGCTATTTACATTTTTAACTTTCAATGTGTAAGAGACAAGTGGTTTAAAGAAATGCAATTTTTTTAAAAAACCTTTCAAGTTGATATAGAAGAGCTGCTGCAAGTCAGACCTAAACAATTCTTATAAGTAATTACAAAAAATATTGTGTAGAATCAATTTTTTTACCCATAATTTTTGAATTTTATTGTTTTGCCCAAAAACACTCAGAAATGAAATGTTTTATTATTTGAAGTTAATCCGTCCGAATAGCAACAAGTCCTATTGTGGCGTTTGTTTAGTCAATATTTTAGTATGTACTAAGCATCATGTCTGTGAAATTACAATGTTTAAAAAAAAGCAATTTGCAGTACGAGATGTTAGTCGGCCAATATCGAAGTTTAAATTTGCGTTAAATCGACAAATTTTTGAATTTGATTTTACACGATTTCTAAAATTAATCTAACGGTGAGTGAAATTACCAATCTCGTCATTTTTAAATAAGTAAGTAAGTAAAACATATTCCTATTATAATTCAATATGAATGCAATAAACAAAATGCAGATTCTTGGTTGTGATACTACATTTTCAAATAAAAGACGATCTACGAGCTTGCATTAAAAAATGCGTTTAAAACTGAGATTGGCCAAAGTTCATTATTTTACCTTTTAAAATTCTAAAATTAATAAAACGTTAATTCAAATAAAATTTGAACTGGCATCGAGCTATTTTACATGCTGGACATAGGAAACAAACATTCTAATATATGTTTTAGGGATTTTAGAATGATCCATAGAAGGCTTCATTGTAGGCTGAGTTTATATTTCCTTAATATTTTTTATTGTGTACAACCATCTTAAGTTTTATGTCATTTAATTCACCAAAGTATGTGGCACAGATTTTTTTACTTCTGGAACACTGATTTTTAAGCGAGATGTCATCCAAGATTTGAAATATTTAACTATAACTAATTGATCACCCTCTTTTAAACCACTATCTAAATGTAGAAAGTGTTCCACAAAAACTGTTTCACACTGTTTTTTATGTTTGCATGATTTTACCATTTCAACATAAGTTTCAGGATTGTTGATTATGGTAAAATTCCTGTTCACCATTGATACACAACTAATCAAAAAATGCATACAAGAAACGATTATTGTTTTGGTTCAAACAGTTGTCACAAGATACCTTGCGAAAGCGATGATTTTCTTTTTGATGCTGTTTAACAAAGTCTTCTAAATAACTAGACTTTAATGGAGCTCTTTTGTGCAAAATTTTCTGCATATATGTATGCTGTCCTCCCCGTGTTAAGCCAGTGGACTGTTGTAAGTAATATTTGTCGCCAATATTTGTGACAGATACAGACAAATTTTTTTGAACATCAAAACAAATAGCAAGAGTGCATGGATTCGTATTATTCGTATTAAGTTTAGTTTTAAAACTCATTCTTTTTCTCAAATGTTTCTCTTTTGTGGCAAGCAGTGTTTTTTTTAATATCTTATCTTTTGTTACTTCTGCGTGTTGAATGCGAGTCAGCAGCCTGCCACACTATTTACATATATCTTTTCGATGATGCCCAAACGCAATATTATGTTCTTCAACAAAAATCTTTCTAAATATTTTATAAGAAATATTTTTATCTTCATGAATACACAAATATCGACAATGCAATTTTGCACCAGACAGGCATGAATCCAAATATTTATAAAATTTATTGTCGGCCTTAGTATAATAGAATTTGCTTGCTGGTAGTTCTTTTATAAATGTACTAATTGCTTGTAAATCATCTGAGTTTAGTTTGTTTGGCCTTGAGTGGTGGTGACCTCTTTTGTCACTAAAATGAGATGCTGTGACATTTACCACCCTGAAGTTGCAAGCTGGAGAGTCTTGCGAAACGTCAGTTTGCTTGGGTTTACGAACGACAATACGGCAAAGGCCAAGTTCTACTTCTTGTTTTGGCTCTTAAGGAGAGACTAGAACCCAGCCTAAGTCTGGGTATTTAACTACGACGCAGTCTAAGCCAAAAGTCGCTTATAACCGCGAAAGCTTGAAATTTTAAGAATAATTTTTTTTGCTGACAGTATTCCTTGAGGCAGTTGCCATAAATAATAATTTAAAAAAAGATAACATTAGGATTGGATTTGCTGCTAACTTCACTTGCTATTTGTCAATTTTTTAGTGACAGGATACTGATGACACATATTTGCCTAGCTTACAAACAAGTTCGTCGATTTGTCAACTATCCACATGAACTTTTACACTCGCTAGATTTGCCAAAATTACTGCCCTACAATGTTTAATTAAAAGTTGAATTGGTAGTGATATTGTTGCAAAATATCAACCAAACGCGTCTGTGTAACAGCACACAGCTAGCGGTGAAAAAACAAACGTAATCAAAAAAATTATTATAAGGAGAAGTCGTTTGATACTATGCATCACAATGATTCCGACTAATGTACCCTTTGAATTTAAACAACTGCAGTTTCCAGTGCGATTTGGTTTCTATATGACCATTAATAAATCTCAGAGGTAGTCATAGTGTTTGCGGCATTGACCTTGAAAACACATGTTTCTCAGATGGCGAACTGTATGTTGCCTGTTCCCGTGTTGGGAAACTATCAGATTCGTTTATTTACGCACCAGGTAATAAAAAAAATGTGTATTATCGAGCATTACAATAAAAATAAAGAAAAATACGTTTTATTTTAATTTTTTATTTAAATTACACATTTGTCACTGTATGTATAGTGTCACAAACTGAAATTTAAAGATATCACAACATCTACACTTTATAAGCGGCGCCATCACTAGAATTTAACCAAAAGATATAAGTTTGTGACACTGTAATGAGGTTTTCTAAGTTATTGTTTTGTCTAGATAGACTAAATTTCTGTAGGAAGGTCTTTTAAGTCTTCTTTAATTTCATGCACATAGGCATAATGTCACAGCTAGTTTACAAATAAAATGTTGTAGATAACTAAGGAACTTCAATCTATGCAATTCAACGTTTAGTTTTCGCATGTTCTTTATAGTAATATTCTTGCATATTTATTATATTATTTTTATAATAAAATAAAAAATAAGTGTATTTTATGGCTTAGAAAATAGTTCTATAAAGACATCGGCGTTTTTTGAAATATCTTTGTTAGGTATTGTAGACCCTATTACAATATTCCATTCTGGACAATTTTTGTGTTGTCGATTTTTCACAATCTGAGCTTTCATCACACGTCGCAGTCTTCAGAGCATGGAAGTTTATTTAACAACATTATTTAATGCATTTGGGAATATTAATGTTAACTTTAAAAACATGTAACCAAAAATTTTGTACTAAAAAATTATTTTATTTTATGAATAAATTAGTCGAGTCAAACTCGAACTGATATTTTATATAATTAAATAGATAGTAGGATTAGAAATATTTAAAAGTGTATTGTGTGACACAAATTTACAGAAATTTCATTCACTAAAACTAGAGCTTCTCGTTTTCTAGTAATTAGTATAGTTTTATAAATGTCATTTAATAACTACTATTTTGTAAGTTTTTATATACCATTTATTAAAAACAAAACGATTTGCACACAAAATATATCTATTTGAATCTAATCGCACATAACATGGTAACTACATGCAAATAAAATGTAAAACATTAAAGTATTTTACTAGGTTTTTGTATCTGCTGTTGTAATTTTTAATAAAAGAAAATTAAGCCTTCAAAAGTTTTCATGAACAACAATAGAAAGTCTGTTGTGATCTGAATATACAAATAGTACTGTAACAAATTGGAAAATATACAATAAATTTTGGTTTTAGTAATGCTTCTCACAATCCATTATAATAAAGTTATTAGAATTCAAAAAACGAACGTATTTTGACGTGCCCATTCAAAGCATAACTGGCATAAATTTTATATGAATGAAGATTATTGCCGCAAGTTGAACTGTTATAGTTTCCGCATTCTTAAACCAAATAATAATAAATTAACAAAATTAAAAACATGCACGCTAACGTAATATTATATAAGTAGGTAATTATAAGATAACGGGTATCACTGAGAGGATGCAATTATTATTGTTAGTCGGATAGAAAACTGTCACGAGATTTCTTCAGGATATTCTTGATTTAACTAAATTCGTATCTGGAAAGGTGTTTGAATAAAATACGGATGGTATTGGTTTTATTTTTAGTAAATGCTGAATAAAAGATTTTCTGGGGTGGCTACGTTATAGTGGTACATTAAAATGATTGCTGCGATTGTTATCAGGTTCCTTTATAATTATGAAAACGTGGACAAAGCGCTTACGCAAATAGTTAAACTCGTGCCTATTGAATTGCATAATAACAAAACAAGAAATTAAGTAACGACAAGAAAATAAGCGATTAAAACTTATAATCTTCATCTCGCGCGTAGTGCCTTACAAATGAAGTTTAACAACTGCAATTTAACCCGTTTTATCATGCAAATGAAGGAATTATTCAATTTCGTCAGTCACTTGCTTGTTGCAATGCAAATTTCACTCCCACAATTACAGATCCAGATTAAGCGTTATCATATGATCTAAATACTAAACAGTGGAGGACAAGGTCGATGTTGTTATTGTCTGAAAAATGAATTCAATTCCGTCCGTTTCTGTGGCGAAGATGTTAAGTTAAACATTTGCATTTGTGTGCACTGCAATAGTCAATGTATGAAATATAGCGGTGAGTTTTATTCTTACTATAATTTAACGTAAAAAAAAATTACTTAAACGTTAAATCGTATCTTGCGCCATCGTTAACAATTTTTTAATTTCCACTTGTCAATTTCTAATTTTTATAAAATATCAGGTAGTTTAATGTTTTTATTGCACACGAAAGTCTAAGCTTGAATTATGCAATGTGGTCATTTAAAGAAATCAAATAACTGCTTCGAAGAAACTGCTGAACTTGCACGTACTTACAGCGGTTTCAACAAAATCTTTTACGTCTATTAAACCATATTACTTCAGTAATTGAAGCGTTAAGAGTAACAGTTCGTCATGATTTACTTTTAACATTCTAATCATTTCATTTTTAAAACGTCCGGTTTTAAATCAACACCGAAAAAAATGTGATTACAAAAGATTTGAAATAAAAATGATTACTGTGTTTATAGGAAATAGAAAACAGCAATCTTATTATATACTTATATACGTTTCTCAATTATGTTTTACATTATGTTTATTTAAACAGTTACAAAAGGTGCAGTGATTGTTAATTATTGCAAAACATTAGTAAACACAAAAAAGTTAAATTATATTTTTGACCAATCAGTGTAGGTAGCTGAAAATAATTACTTGTACCTGTGTTTTGTAAATTGTTGCACACATATTATAAATTGTTAAACAAAATTCTCAATTAAAAAAAATAAGTTTTTTTACTATAATAGCTCTAGTTCAAAAATTAAATTTTCGACAATTACATGTGTAATATACGCAATTCTATTAATGGTAAGTTCTTCCTTTTGCTATTCGTCCACGATCTTAAAGATTATACTAATAGTGTAAATATAAACTTCCATTTAGTCTCATTCAGTTTATTAAATAAAAATTATGCTTTGTTAGATGTTATCGAAGTTGAGATATTTATGTTTCAAAGTTAAAGTGTTAAAAAGTTGAATAAACCAAGCACGTGTAAAGCATGCTTTATGTATTTACAAATAATAAATAATATGTACTGCATTGTCGGCACGTACATGACAATGCTTAAAACGTTTGGAACACGGCATAATGATCATTTTTCATGGACATACAACAAATTTAGTACCCGTTTTAAGGGTCGTCAGAATTCACATATTTGGATTCATTTGTAAAATTCTTTCTGAAGTTTTATTTTTTAAATAATTGTTAAACTTTTTTTTGTTTTTGAAAACCTAAGAACAGTAACGTTAACACAACTGTTAACAAAATGCAGTGGGGATTTACGATTTGTGGTACCTTAAGCTTAATAACTTATGACATGAGGTCCCCATTTTTTTTGTGTAAGTGTATTTTGTCTCATTGTTCATCTATTAATTTTTTTTACAACTCGTGATTTTTTAGGGCTCGATATTCTTAGATATTGCTTGAACTCTAATGATATCTTCAAGACCTCTGCAATAATATCCGATAATTGCCTTAAAAGTGGTCAAATAGACATTTAAATTTGATAATTATATCTCGGTAGACAGCACTTCGAAACTTCAAAAAATCCAAGAGTATTTCAACCTTAAATTTCTTTCCCAATAAATAATGAGATTTTAATTTCTTTGTTTGCCAGCATTTTTTTTTGTTCGTTTATTCGGCATATATCTTTTAAACATTTTCGCTTAGTTTTTTAACATTTTCTTCTAATTAATCAGTTTCTAATTCAGTTCTTTTTCTGATATCTTCTATAAACAATTTCAAAGAATCTAGTAAGTTGTATCGTGCTTGTATATCTAAACCAGGCGTTTCAATAAAAGTCTTATGAACGAGTTTCTAATACTATTTTTTAAAATTTGCGCTTTTCTGAGCAAAATTTAAACGAAAATTTAAAACTTTAAATTTCCAAGGAATTTTGTCAAGATTGGTTCTAAGTACTATATATTTTGACATCACTTGTCAATTAATTAGAATTAAGACACTAATACCAATCATGTAAAAAAATTATACCAATTTTATTAAAGCACGCAAAAATTTCTACTAAAGCACGCAAATAACGTCATTGCTTTAATAAAATCTATTAAAAACCAAAACTCTTAAAACCTTAATAAGGCGCTCTAAAAAAAATTCCAAATTACTGTTAACATAACTTATTCTAGTTCTAATATTCTGTTTTATCCATGCATATATGTTTTAGTCTTTAAAATATCATGGTATCAAATTTTAAGTACTCTAACAGCTTCATAGTGAGCACACCATCTAATTACACTTAAATATTATACTATGTTCCATCTATGGGGTAAAGGAGAGAGAAAAAACATAAAACGACTGGAGAATCCCAAAGTAATGAATGATTTCTAGAATTAACTATACAGCTTCTGTTCCCACAAGTATAAAATTTGCAAACCTGTTAATTGACTTGCGCTTGAACTCTATTATATCAACTACTCATATTACCTGCGTTGTTGTAAAACTGCTCTCAAATGTTTTGCAAAGGAAGGCTTGTTTTGTTCAAAAGTAAACCTATTTGTTCAAACAAATATTCCGACGTGTGACTCTCAATTGGAATAGACGTCAGAAATCGTTCATAAGGCAGTCTCTGGTAACAAAATCTTACAACAATGACTAGTTGGTCAATGTGTGCTGAGTCCGATGTATGATGATATTTGTTTATTTGGTCGATTACAGCTATTGACACTTGCTTTGTTATTGCTGCAACCAGTTCTTCTTACATAGCTTTGAAAAAATCGAAACTTATCTCTGTAATGTAGAGTGGCAATTTTTTAATTGTTCTTGCAAAAATTAGCTCAATAATTCTCATAAAATTTTTATAGCATGAAGTTTTTCTTCATGTTCGCTTAATGCTATTTATTTGACACAAACCTTGTATCTACGAATGAGAACAATTTAGACTCAATATAATAAACTAGTCCACTACTGGGTGAGTAACCTAGCCCCTGTCTCTTTATGCGTTTTTGCAAAGCATTTATTAGAAGGACGCCTTTTTTGTTTCCCGAGAGTCCTTGAAAACTATCTGTATCAGTTTCCTTATCAATAATTTTTTGTGAAGTACTGAGCATTTTGATCTTTCCACATTTTTTTAATCTTCTATTGTTGTAGAAATAATGGTTTGGTCATTCTCTCCGGAAAGATTGGCTTCACTTGAAACAAAATTGTGTTAATTTGGATGCTTCATTTTTTCTTGCTCTTTTTTTCTTTTAATTTTCTATTTCGGAGCCCGACCAAATATTTTCTTTGTATGTAAGACATGGCGTCAAAATAAAAAAACAAGTGCAGCTGTAACATAACATAAATTTGTAAGTTTTAGAATAAGTAGCAAGCAAGTCATTTGGAGTACTACACTGGAAAGTTACCTTCTACAGAAGATACTCTCCGGGGCTGTAATACGTACTAGTGTTAAGATACTTTTTTTTCAATAGAGAACAAGAAAACTATCATTTTAAACGTCATTTTCTTATCTTATAATTTGCTAGTAAGCGAGTGTACCTATACCATAAAGCAATCAATTAGAATTTCGTTAAAACACACACATTTGACATTATTTACTCTTATCCATTTATCGTATTTTAAAGTAAATTTAAATTGCCGAGTATTGTCATTCTCAGTTTAGATTGCAAACGGCTGAACCTAAAGCTTTTTTATTTATGTTTACATTCTTTACAATCTTTACCACGCTAAAAAAAAAGTTATGAATAGTCGACATGTTAGAAGACACTATACTTAACAGTATCTTATGTTGTTGTGTTTGTGGTGCAACTTTGCAAAAATTAGTATAGGAGGCGCATGGACCCCTGGTGCGTACTGAGCGTACCGGTTTTACTGCCGTTGACAAAATGGAAATGTTTTTAGTAGTTTACTTTATTGTACCATAAAAACTTCTGTAAAAATCAGAATATGTACATTATCAAATTAATTATACTGCGAGAAGAAGAATGTAAGCTTCAAAACCGTTACACCACGACAAACAATTTTTATTACACCAGCAACACAAAAATATATGTATAAAAAAACTATCTACTTTAAAAGCATTTTGAAGAAATCGACATGGTCGGCAAAACTTTCAGATTAAATTCAAGGCTACGGCATCATCTTAGAAAAAAAGATATTTTTTTATTAATTCTACTCGATTGATTTTTTTTTTTTGAGATTAAAAGTTACAAGGCCCATGATAGACAGTATACTCCACTCTTGTACATAACCCCCTTGGACTCTTTAAACGCCTTTTTTAGCTTTCTTTGAAAATAGATCCTTGCGCTTCTCGCTTCTTAATAGTTGTACTCGAATTTTACAATTTTTTTATTATCCATGAATTCTATAGCGGTAATACAATTTCTTAGATCTGTACTAAGATTGTTGTAAATTTTTTGCATTTTGCAGATTGACCCATGGTGAAACCGAACACGGCCTCGTATACGCCCATTTCTGCAGTATTCAAAGTAACAAACGCACGTTTTGACCATGTTTCCCAAACTACGTTCTTAAATTATTTGTTTAAGTTTTTTCTTTGACGATAAATATTTTTTTATAAAAGTTCAAGTTGTGTCAGATCTCTAAAAATTGAATTTGTTTTTGTCCATGATCCATTTGTAAAGAGGAAAATGTTTGTCATGTTGGGACTTTTTGTTTTCCACAACGCATATCTAAAATTTGCTCTAAAATTCTAATCTCTTCGGACATAGTCCGCGATTAGGATTTTCATCAATAGACTTTAAAAATCAGTATTTACGTTTCTTTTAATACCGTAATTCTTCTGAATCGAGAATATAACTTCACCAGTCAAATAATTAGCAGCTTCAATTGGTTGACAATCAAAAGCATAGTTTTTCCAAACACTTTTTTCCTTTCTTAGTCTGGTTTCCATGCGTTTCTATATATGACCGACGGATCTGTGTGTGTACATTCTGCGACTCCTAAATAAAACTAATTTTTTTATAACGACCTTTTAAATGTTTTTGTTGCTCCAACCACTTGATTATTGTTAGTTGGCAGAGAAATTATGATTTTCCCAGTGTCGGAACAACAATAAAACCCTTAAAAAACAGTACAATAACAGATTGATTTGCCTACCATAACTTTTCTGTAAAATCATGTTTTTTGTACTGTTTTTTGGAACTTTTTTTGAGAGAACTACACAACCGATTTTGTTCTTTTTTTTAAATGTGATAAAAATATATTTAAAAAAATATCTAACTGTTAGTTATTTATGAACAAACATATACACAAAGAAATAAAATATTTCTTAACATTAAGCGTATTATTACTGCATCTAAAAAAATCCACATTGTCAAGTTAACAAAAAAAGCATTCAAAAACATAGTGAAAATTAAAAAAAAGGAATTTAAACGTTGGTCAATTTACATGGAATTTTGCAACTGCTCACGTTCTCCTTAAGACTCGAAGTTTCAGACCATACCACTAATTGAACCCTAAAAACCTTTTTCAAATCTAAATCATAGAAACCCAGCTCTACGAAAGTAGAAAAACAAAAGCAAACGATCAAAGTAAAGAAAAAAACCAACGTAGAATAACTAATCTTAGAAACGCATGAAGCCATATCTAAAAACAAGGTACAAACAATCAGTAGCCCAATATAGTGTGGAAGCAAGAATCAAAAGGGTCTTTAAAAAAAAGAGTATAGCAAAGATTGCAATTAAGACAAACGCCAAGAACCAAAAAGGTCTAATATTCTTTAAAACCCCAAACCGTTAAATGCAAAACCTACCCTGAATATACGTAACAAGACTTCAAGAATAGACATGAGAAACAAAATAACAATAAGGAAACGTTAAATTTCAACAGAAGTTGACATACCTCAGATATGAATATTTTATAGAAACATAGAATATGTAGAGACGCGCCGGCGCGGCGGTCGCTCCCTGATCTTCACGTTTACGTATCGTACAAGCTTCTATTACTTTCGACAAAGCACAACGTTTCCTCTTACCCAAAATGTAGAAAAGCACAAGACTTAGCAACCTTTCTGTTTTGAGAGATAGTGCTGTAAAAACCCAGGATAACCCTTCCCAACCCTAACAGACGGAAAGTGAAGAGAAGAGAGGACAAGACCCAAAAATTTTGACTTAAAACCAAAATCAAAACTACTAGTATAGCTAGTGTTTTTGATGTGTTCACAATCGCCGATCTATTACACTGGTTCAGAGTAAACAGCTGCTCTTGAGTAGTGACGAGAGAAACGCTTCCACGTATGGAACAGTTCCAAATGAAACATTCACATTGACAGACAACACCTAAAAGCCGACAAAGCGGAACGTAATAAATACAGCAATGGTTTTGTTGTTGTTTAAAGTCCACCTAGCACCAACAATATTGTTAATGGTCAATAATTTTAACCTGCTATAATATAAGATTTTTTTTTTCAAATTTGTACAAGTTATTACTGTTATTAATCTTTATCAGTTAATAAACAGAAATATGTTATTTACTTACTCATGATTGGTATGGTTTTCTATATTACAATGTGAGTTTAGTCTGTAAGCGTGTTTTTACATATAAATCGAGTTTTTTGTATCTCATGTCAGACTGATTCATCTTGATAAATGTCAACTCTTAAAACAAAAATATTCAATTTGTTTTTATTCTTATTTTTTGCAAAAACGTATTTTTTATTACTTTATTATTATTTTAGTTATTATATGCTCAAGTAAATAATAAATTGTTAACATTTAATGCTTAAAATTAATTTGTTTATTAGATAATAAGCTGGATTCTTTCTGATTTCTAAATTATCGTGATATACTCTTATAGTTCCACGTCTTCAAATACGTTAGTTAATAATTGGTAATTTGTAATCTCTTTTGAGACAAACTAAAAAAGCATTAACTAAAGAAAAACGAAATTATATCCAAGATGTGTTTTTCATATGCATTTTGAATCTAAAAAAATAAAGTACAGAACATTTGTTTTAAATTTAAAAAAGTTTAGTAATAGTAAGAACCAGCAGTTTGTGAAACATTTTGGTATTACACGATAGTTACAACTGATTTGTAAAGCATTTAACAATTTTTACACTAATCGTTTTTTAATTTATGAGTTAATTGACGTTATATCGGTGGACAATTAGTACTATTTTAATAATACTCTTTCAAATTTGATTGATGTCTTAATTGTGTGTTCTCGTGTAGAAAAGGTAGTTAACTAATTATATCTATTTACATAGCTAATCTAAAGCCCTCTTCACTTTAAATTCAAGTGGATTGAGCGTATTAAATAATCCGTTTGCAGGTGGAGAGTCTGTTAGTAATACTTAACTGTACGATTTTTTTGTGCGTGTAGAATCATTTTTAAATAAATATTTGTTTGTATAATTTTATATAATAGGTACTTTGTTTTTTATATTTTTACGATAATGATTGAAAAATAATTTCTAGCAAAAAAGACAATAGAAACTTCTTTAAAAATACAGACCAAAAATTGTTAACAAATTGTTAATCCTATTAACAAATTTAAACTGTTGGAAAATTTAACAAAATCGAATATTACTACACAAATTAAAAACACTAATATTGCTAAAACCAGACTATCCGCAATAGTTCTTGCAAGTACTAAGTACATATATGACTGCTTTTGCTACTATATTAAACGATTAAGTAATAACTAATAAACACTGATTAAAAATTATTAATAATCATAATGATGTCAAACGAACATCGACACGTAAATGTTAATCGAACTACAGTAAAAGACTTAGATACATTAGATTAAAATGATGTAAAATATTTATATGTGTACATACTTAATGCCAGCAAGCTGCATGGAACTCGAATCTTAATGGTCAGTTACCTTATGAAACAACAAAATTGCTCTACGTCAACTAAAAAAAACATTAACTGAAAAATGAAACCTGAGAAAGATATGAATAACTACAAAAAAACTTGAAAACAAACAAAAAAAGTAATAAAACAGTGAAAACCCTAAGAAAATGAAGCTATTCATAATTCTTGTCAAAGGTTAACACCAACATAAGCTACAGAATATTCCGTTAAAAAACTGAAAAGCTTAAGAATCACAAGAATATATATACCACCAATAAGAGAAAATAACAATACTTGAAGCAAAACGTATAATGAAAATAATAAAGCCAAACAACTAGCAAATGTTTTTCAATATTTAGCTGGCTTTAAAGTTTTCAGAAAAATAGTATTAGGTGTTTAACTCGTCCTACCAAATGTTGCTACATCTTTCTTCTGGTTTCTTTATGGTTTGCCTGTTTATCCTTGACATTAATCGCCCCTTTTTAGTAATGTTTTTAGCGATAACAAAACCCAGCTTTCTACCAATCGCTTTGGTGATCTTTCATGTTGGCGTTTCTCTTGTAGAATTTGTGTCAATACTATTTTGGTAGTCGTTGGAGTTGGATTCTGTCGACATAGTTAAACTGTTTCTCATTACTCCTAAAGTTGTCATTTTAGTGGTGCATTTGTCTAGTCTTTTACTTTTACTTTTACTGTCACCTTTCGATTTAGTTGCGTATGTGGCTACGAGTCTGAGAACGCTTTTATAGTTGTTAATTTTGTTTTTGATAGTCATATATAGGTCCACTAAACGTCTCTTAACCAAGTAGTTATTCGTGCGTGTTATACGATTGTTGTCGTACTTATTTAGTTAGAATTTGTCCGCTCGAGATTTTTATTCCTATATATTTAAAAGTCATAACCTCTTTTATTACGGTTACTTTACTAGGTCTTTCGCAACGACTATGCATGTAATCTTCCCTCTAGATTTGTGCATTTTCTAGCCATTTTCCGTACTAATCAAAATCTTTGGCTTGGAGAGACCAAGGGTACGCGTGGACCCACTACGAAACGAACAAGATAAAGAAAAAAAGCGAGCAAAAACAATGTAACAAGTGAATATAAATTTCTCCAAAGATAACATGTACTATACTAATTTAATTGACAGCAGTGATAAAAATTTAAAAGAGTTACTAACAGACAAGGTAATGACTAAGCGGTCACTTTTCTCTACAGTACAATTTTTTCTAATAGTAATTTTAACAATTTAAAGTGTTACAATATTTATTATGATCTAATGGGGGAGGTGGAGAAAAAGAAAGAAAGAAGAATAAATTACTTAAACGTAATTACCGAGATGTTGTTGCTTACCTTTCGGCTAGCCTCACCGTAGATGGTCGTCGGGTAAAAGAAAATCGTAAGACACCAAGTTTTCTTTCGGTAAGCTAAATGCCCAAGTGCGCCACCTCTTCTCGAAATGTTTTTATCGCAGAATTACAGTCTAGGTAGGAGAAAAGGAGAGCCTAGACCCGAGGTCCCCCAAAAGAAACATATTGTGAATTAACAATAACCATTTATTGAAATTATTGACTCATAGCCCCCTTCCGGAACGGAAGAAAAAAGGCCTCTCGACGGTTACGCCACTGGTATAATCCCTATTAAATTATTTACATAACCCCCAACAAGAAATAGTAATAACATATATACAAATTACACATAAGTAAAGCAGGTCCCAAAAATAGATTCTGGGAGCAAACAGAATTTAACAAGTTGCAATAAACAATTATCTCCGCGGCTACTGTGGATCGTAGCAATACGTAATCGCGTTAATGTACGTAATACCGCCCGTTGACCTTGATCAAGTTCAGCACGACCGGTAATCAGAGTAACAATGTAATTAGTTTCCGAGAGACGGCATAGCTCCCAAATTTCTACCCTTGATAAAAGCACAAATACTTGATATGACACAAATTACTAAGTGGAAGTTACAATAAATAATTGTAATGAATCAACCATTACAAATAAGGCGTTTGATAACCGTGTGAATAAATACTATTAATATTTTACAGAAAAATGGACGTTAGATATTCTTAAACTTAAATCGGCAAGTTACAAACATGCATTACAATTACTATGATAAGGTAAAGTTACAAAAGTGCATTAAAATTACTAACGTTAATTAACTTAATCGGTTAAAGAAAAATGACTTTAAATATTATTTATCACTCTTATGTCCGTTACCAAGAATATTCATTATTCTTACTCCAAGAAACTTTATAATAATTGTAGTCGACAAGAAAAGAGATTTACGATTTCACTTAACATGAACCGCGTGTAGCGATAACAGGAGTCTGTAGCGCGTGAACGAAATGAGGCCGACAGCGAGTGAGTCTCCCGCGACTCAAAGTTAAGGATTTTATAAATACCTCGCTACTTCATTTCCTCGCTGGCACAGCGCCAACGATCCCCTGGGATCCTTTATTTTTTTTGTTGTTTTCCCCTTTCGACTACGATTCGCCTTGGTTTAGTGAATCCACCATTTTTACCGGATTCATACTAAAATTTCCCCAGCCATGGTAGAAACCCCAACAGTGCAGATTACAGATGTAAGAACAATGAAGACGTAACTAAGGACTACGGACTAAGAAGTAAGAACCAAGAAGCTAAAATAGCGAGAATTAGTTGATACGCCTCCATTTCTAAACCACGTGTGAAATACTAACCCACTTTATGCGTTTGGCCGCCCAATACATCGCGCTGATCTTATCCGTATCGAACGTTTAGTCGGATTTACTCTTAATTGCTAAAATAAAGCGTCGTTGTAGTAGATGTTAAAAGATGAAAAAGAAATTCCATGTATCTCACCTCTCCGACGTTTTCACGTTCGTATTCAACCAAATGACGGCATAAAAATGAGGTTTGTAGATGGCCGACTACCTTCGAGCGCCCTAACGAGCGTGACTTAGAAACACGACTCGAGGTCGAGTATATTACGGTAAGTTGCCTACTCTCAGGCGGATTTTTGCTCGAATTGGAATTTACACGTTACAAAAGCAATGAACATCAAACATGATAATAAACGAATGACCGCTGTTGTTAGATCTGTTGGTTTTAATAGCAAAAATGATTAGTAATCACCGCAACTTTGAACTTGATCAAACCACTAATTACTTACATACAGTTGTGACACGTTACGAGTTGATAGTTATAGAGGCATTTCATTATGCCGTCAACTGTGACTTTGAGTCGAAAATCAGAATTAATATACTAAAAGTCAAAATTTTGACAAGTCTATCTGAATTCCAAAAACGTTAGTCTATTTAAAAAGCGCTCACGTCAATAAAAATCAAAAATAATCAAGTATTTATTTATTAAATAAAAATTAGTTTACTTATAATAATACCTAAAGACTTATTAACTACAAATACAACGATAAAAGCAAAGATAGGTTAGAAAAAATGTACCGGCAAATGTTTGTAAGACGGATAATAACAATACTTTAACATATACAGACTACAGCGCCACAGTTCACGAGATCTTGAAAAACGTCTAAATAACAAACACCGCTTAAGGAAAGAAAAATTCAAAACTCACCAACACCGAAGTTTCTTGAAATCGAGTTGAAAAACGTTCACTAACCTTCATATAATTACAGTAGACAATTAGCGTAGTATGCAAGGATGCGTACGATGTAATATGCCTTATCTAGTTTTGATTACAAATCGAACAACGAAACCTGACGAGTGTTAGGACAACGTATACACTACAACTGTATTACATAATGTTAACGATGCTTTAAAAAATATACGACTGAAAGTAAACGTTTTAGTGTAATCTATGATTAAATTCTTGACTGTTACAAATTGGAAAAAAAAATTACTAATACAATGAACTCAATTAACATGATGAAGGCTGTAGATAAAATCACAAACTACGATTACGAAAGTGGTTTCCCAATACGACTATTTGTACATTCCGTTGATTCAGGCTCGAGACAGTAATCGCCATGTAGAAAATTTTCTAAAATACACATCCGGAGTTTATTTCAGCATTATCAACACGAGCAGGATTCTTTCTATAAATAACTGGGGAGAGAGCCGTCTCGACCTTAGTAGACTGAAATAAAAATTATATGTAAGGAACCACATGTTGATGCCATCTTTAAATGTTTCTGCAATTGCTGATATAACTACTAATTAGCTTAATTTTACGAGAATATCCCAATCCTATTATCGCTTTATTGTTATAACGTACAGGAAATAACCAACTATAAAATTTAAACATAAAGAAGAACTACTTACGATTTGGCGGAAAGCGTTATGAACAACTTAACGATTGCAGCTAAAGTCAAATACCAAATGAGCAAGTAAGTAAGATTTCTTACATCGAAAGTGTCAATTTGAATCTCATCAGTGACAGTGCCGTCGAAAAAAAAGTGTAGACGTAAATTTGCTAACGAATTATTATTTATAGTAAATACGTGAATAACGACAAGCAGTCTTCATTTATTTTTGCTGTCAGCCACGAGGACAGCATCGTCAACACAACATATTGCACTTATGTTTGCATCTCCCATTTAATAATTTGGTACTGAGTACAATTTTTGAAAATGAGTTAGTTAAGCTTGAAACTAAAAATAAAACATCTGAACTATGGATTACTTATTTTCGAATGGTTACAATATTGAAAGACTTTATTGCTGCCAACTGTATGGGGCATTAAAATTTACATTTACATAGTATTGAGCTGATGATTCCACTATTCCACGCATCAGGACATTTTCCCTACGCGAAAGTTGCACAAATTTATCTGCAAGATATGAAGGAATTACAGTATACAATGGATCCTACAGAGTTCGAAAAATTTACAACAGGATATTTTACATCTAGGCGATCGGATATTTTTTTTCAGTATTGCAAGTGATCAGACTGTTGAGCAGACTTCGATCAAAGAAATGACCGTCGAAGGAGGTCCTTTTAAACGAGGTTCCACTAAAAATGTAGTATATAAATGGATTAGAGAAGTTATTTATAGTAAAGATATTATTGAAGGCATAGAAAATCTTTGTGACATAATAAAAGTCATCAACACACTGATTTAACAGATGCTAGAAAAGAAAGGGATGATATCGATGTAAAAATATTGGTAGATTTTTTCAAACAACACAGTCCTTTTTCTGATACAAATGCTATTAGGTCAACCGCCACCGGAATTACTTGAGATAAAAGTATAAATTGTTACGATGCTTTTGAAGAAGGTTTGAAAGTAATGAAGAAAACTGGAGGGAAAATTTTACGCGCATTGAAGTTATTAAGGAAATATATAATGAATTGTCTATTGGCAAAAAATAATAAAATAAAAATTCATTACGATGTTATTCCCGTTGATCCATTGTTGTTGTTTGAACGTATTTGTGTGTTGAAAAAAAACTGATGAAGAACTAAAAAATTATATGAATTATGAACTGGCACCATATCCACTTGCTCTGTGCGAAGATGGCCAACTGCGAAAAACAAAAAAATCAATTTTCTATGAATTATTCCTAGAAGTTCTGATTAATTTAAAAAGTTTACAAAATGTTCATTATGTTATTGATGGAGGCATGATGTTACATCGTTGTAAATGGCAATTAAATGAAACATTCAAAATGATATGTGAACATTACGTAAGGTATTTGAGGAATAATTATAATAACGCGTATGTGGTAATTGATGGATATAAAAAAGACGGTATTAAATCAGCTGAAAGGAATCGTCGCGCACTAAAAAAAATATCTACAAATATTGAACTCGATGAAAACATGTCGTTAAAAATCGCTCAAGATAAATTTCTAACAAATAATAAAAATTAAACTCGCTTAATAGAAATGTTAAGAATGAAATTAGCTGATAACAATATTTTTACATGCCAAGCGGAAAGCGACGCAGATAAAATAATTGTTGATACAGCAAATAGTTTAGATTCTAAAAATGTTGTTGTAGGTTCAGAAGCCATTGGCGTCTTAGTTGTGTTAACGGCATTAGCATCTACTGATCGTGAAATATATTTTCTAAAACTATCCCGAGGCAAAGTTAACCAACCAATATTTTCTTCGAAAAGTTCAGAAAAATCTCTACCAGCATGTAAAGAACATATTCTATTCTTACATGTTTTCACGGGTTGTGATACGACTTCAGCGTTTCACAATAAAGGAAAAATTAAGTTTGCCAAATATTTTGAGAAGCGAAATGATCTACATAACTCAGCAGAAGTATTTAAACATGTAAATGAAGATGCAAATAATATATTTCAAGCTGGTATTACTTGTATTTTTGGTCTGTATGGTGCTTCGGCAAAAATTACAGATTTGAATATATTTAGGTTCAATTCTTTCATCAAAGCAACTGCCAAAGACACGATTGTTCTTTTATCTTCGTTAGCTCCCACATCTTATGCAGCATTTGAACACTTAAAACGGGTTTACTTGCAAATCCAGATATGGTTAGGGAATGATTTAATCATCGAGAATTGGGGATGGAACTATTCATATAATATCTATCATCCAATAACTATGAATCAATTACCTGCTCCGGAAGTTTATTAAAAATGTTATTTTGCAATTGCAAAAAGGGATCTGGAGCTGCATGCGGATGCCGAAAATGTGGATTATACTGTAGTGTAGCATGCCTACGGTGCAACGACGACAGCTGTTTAAATACAGCGCTTATGATTCAAATAAATGATTTAGAAGATGATCTTTAAAAAAATGTAAATATTTAAATACACAAATATTTTCAAATAATTGTTTTTTTTTAAATAGTCATAATTTGCTTATTTTCCATAATTACTTATATGTTATAGTAATCTAAGACGATTTTTTATTTCTTTTTAATACAAATTATTTAAATAAACATATGTTATATATTATTTAATTTTTTTATTTAAATATTTATGATTCACTTGTATTTTTTAGCTTTTACTTCTTTCACAAAAAAAATTCTACAGCGTAATCTGTATTATAGCACATAAGTTACTGCAATCATCAATTTTTACTATTTTAAAACCAAATGCACAACTTCTAAATAGGTAGAAATTTTTATTTATGTTATTCACAACAAAATTCCCGCAAAAATCATTTAATTTCATCCGGTCCCTGAGAGATCCGAGGTTTTAACGTTTTTAACGCTCCAGGTGCTTCATAATTTGGTCGAGGGTTTGTATTTTCGTGGTTTGTATCTTCTCTTCATATTGTGTGGATTATGCTATATCAGTCATTTTTAGTTTATAGTAATGAATAATAAAATAATAAGTAATATCTTGTCAATAATATTTTATTTTATTGAGTAACTTTATTAGAGACCCTTATACATTTATAATAATATTTACAAAATATATTTTACCATGGATATCCATAGAACCTCTTTGTGTGGATGTCATATGAACATTCAGTGGATGTTTTATGGATATGTTTGCGTTATATAGGATCTTGCAATAGCTGACGCAATAAAGAGACTTAATAGTCTTAGCTTAAAAGTAAAAATTAACATCTTACAACAAGATGGTAAGTTACCAAAAACAAGTCAGCGGAATGCTACTGTGCAATTAAAATAAAATATGTACCAATAATTAGTGTATTTAAAAACAGTCGTATATTTTGTTTTATTTTTGCAAAGTACATATTTTAACTGACTAACATTACATCATTTAAAAATCTATAAATACGTCATCTTCTAGTTAGTTTGAATTTTAACAACTTAATTTAACTGTTTTATGTGATAACATTATTTAGTATTTACTTTTGTTTTTAATTTGATTGCTGAGAGCAATGTATAGTTCTAAATTAAACATTATAGCATTGTTTCTGATTTCTTTTTATTTACGGCGTCAACAAATGATGATATAATTTCACCGTTAGCTAATAAACATGTTTTTGTTCAAATATCGGATTTTAGTTATTATGCACCTAAGAATGCTAATACAAAAAACATAGCTACATTTCTTATAAAAAAATTAAATTATACAAAATTTATATGTTCCAGTTATATTGTTTTAACATATTTTCCAAGGTAAATGTAAGTTAATTTTTCAAAAATATGATATAGTTATACTAACTACTAACTACTCCAATAATGAACGAAACATATCTGATATAAATGCATTATATTTATGTAACAAAATTGAAATCTTTTGATTATACATAAGCTCGATATGAATGTCTTAACAGTTTTAAGTTATATATTTTCAAATAATTTTTCTCCCATGTTTCCATGGTTTAATGTTTCTGGTGAAAGACGTTTTTTTAAGCTTGAATTAATAAAAAAAATATTTAAGATCTACTCCCAAAAACGATTAACTAACCTGAGTTTAATCCATATTGCAAATAGAATGGCTACAGATTTGAACACTTCAAACTTAATTAATGAATTCGTGCCCAAAAAAAAGGCCGGGATTTAGTAAAGTGAGAAGTACCTTAAGACAAACAAAGAAATCAAATACAATAAGTGGCTCCATTGCTACAGTAAAATAATGAAATTTTTTTTACATAAACGCGACGCTATACAACAACAGATGGTGCTGTTGTAAGACTGATAAGAATGCAGGTAGACAATACTTTTTATTTATCAATAAAAACGTTGTGTATCTTTTGTTATCGTCTACATTTCAAAACGTGATTTTGTCCCGACACGTTTTTCTTTGCAATCGTAACACTGCATGTTTCCTGTGATAATAATGTTTCAACCAAGCTCACGCAAGCTATTAGCAGAAAATTAATTAGCATTTACCAAAATTATAAAAAATATGTTATTAGGTACTGTATTTAGCTTTGCTTCGCAGTGAAGTTAATTCTCGATTACCATGTTTTGGAAAAGACTGATTAATTGTAATTTAAATACATTCCAACATTCAAAAACTTACCAGTAAATAAGAACAGTGTTTCTCAAACTTTTTTAAGCGTGGAGCTCGTCCAAATTGAAATTAGTGTGGCGGAACCTTCGTATATTTATTCAACTAATTAATTAACTAAATAACTGTTATCGAAACTTTTAATTTTAAGAAAATAGGTAGATTTTATGTAAAATTAACAAAAACAATTTTCTAAAACGATTTTTTTGTTAATTGTTACAAAAGTGTTGGTATGTTAGTGTGATATTGAGACTTATTTGCGCAAATTTCTTTAATGTTCGGTTTTATAGAAGAAAGTTGGAGTCTCATATCAGGCTCTGCATCCAAACAATTTCGATACTTTGATTTAGTGGCTACGTACAAGGCAAACTCAGTTTTGCAAAGATATGTGCTGACAAATGAAAGAAGAACAAAAATAACATTTCTTGAGAGTTCTGGATACCTGTGTTTAAGGTTACACCAAAATTCTGACAGTGGTCGGTTCTCAAACGCTGTTTTTAATGTAGAGTCTGAAACCATATCTATAATTTTTTTATACTCTCGTGATGAAAAAACCATAAGGTTTTTCTCCAACAGCAAAATGATCTTTTACCTAAAAATAGTTTTTCAGGGTATTATTCCATTCATTTGCAAAGTACTGTCCCACAGAACCACATAGCTGCGTAAGATGCTTAATAATCTCATTTCATAGTTTTTTAAGTAGCTCAAATGTTTCCAACTTTTTAATGTTAACGTATGTGTTTTTTTTAAGATTTTTGTCTTAAAAAATCCACGCTCCATTGCAAACAATTGATGACACGCCGCTCATAAAACATAAATAACGCACTGCTATTTATTAACGTAGACAAGTGTTGACTGGGAACCCTGAGAACAGCCATTGTTGCCAGAAGAAATTTTTTTACGTTGGTAGATTACTTCGATAAATTGTAATCAAATTAATCAAGTTATGGCAACTAAAAATAAATACAAATGACGTTATCACATAATACGTAGTTAATTTATGTTATTCTAAGAAGAAACATTCCAAGTTAATTCTCGAAGATTACGTGTTTACAGATATTTAAATGATGTAACGTTATATAGATCAGTCAAAATACTTGAATAAATAAATAACACTGTAATAATAAAGCTTAATATGCAAAACAACTATTTGTAGGGTACAATGATAAAATTTTTTACTCTAAAAAAGCGGATTGTGAATGCTGCTAAAAAATTCTTAGGAAATATTGTTCACGTATAGAAACAAACCTGAGAAGAAAATTGATAAAATAAACCGAAATTATGATGTTTTTTCTATAAACGGCGTACACTGTATTTGTTTTTATTTCTAACAAAAATTAAAACAGATTTGTTATAGTTTTATACTAAACTAACTAAATTGTTAAAAATTCAAACTCAAAATAAATTATAATCAATTTCTTCAAAAGCACGTTAATATTTAGCTTTGTTTGCATCGAAGATCTTGACCTAACTCAATTATGACGTATTCACTAAATGCGCGTATTGTATAAAAATGTAGACTCAAACTAAATCGAGATCTTGTATAATAAATACTGCTCACAGATCAAGTTTATTTTTACTAATAAGGATAAGTTACTGAAATATAATATCACATAATATGCAAGGCGCGTCATTGACAGTTTACAGCGCCATCTGCGTTATAATGGATGAACCTATTATTGATACTAAATTAAAATTTTGTTTGTCGGTAACTACTTTTTAACGTAGTTTTGTGTTTTATATGTTCAATTTTTTACCTTATTGACAACGCAGTATAAATATTAACATATTTCACTGGGATCAAAACCACTCGAAAACTACCTAACGTAATTAAAAAAGTATACCCTCAAATGAAAGAAAAAGATTTACATCTTCCTCTAAGCTATTTTATAATTAATTATCATTGAAAAATATTGCTTACTTTGTGACTTCTTTTTATGCAAAAAAATAATTTTTTGAAGATTTTAAAATACCTTACATAATGTTGACAACATTCCTCTTTCATGGGAACACATTTTTGTGTTCTTACAATTAATATTTTTTGAGACGTCCTGTGCCCCGTGCACGCGCTTGTGCTATATAAAATACATAGACGAAATCCCAACCTTAAGTAACATTTACATCATTTTTTATAATACAATTTTCTTTACTTATAAATAAAATATATAAAATATATGCAATATGTGTAACAAATATATAATTGCTTTATTACTAAGATATTAAATATAAAATAAAAAATAATTTAATTCTATTACCTTGGCGCGGCGCTGTGTATTACTCTATTTTTTATTCTTCACGACACTTAAATACGCATATTTCAGTATATTCGGTGTCTAGACTTCAAACGACGCTGAATTGTATAAAACGTTATTAAGCAATTGTGGTTTTCTGAAAGGTTAAAACAATTTTCACAACAAACATCATTGTATTTACTCAATTGCGTGTAACATAAATCATCAAAATTTTAAAAATGCAGTTTAAATGAAGTCAACTTAGCAGTTAAATCTTTCATTGACAGTTATGTTTTTTTAAATAACAATGAAATTTCCTGCAATTAAAAAAGTACACACAATTAATGAGTTATGTAACGCGTTAGAAACTGAATTTCTTTGAGATCGGTGCATTGAAAGATAATAAATAAGCTAGGTCACCTTGGGCAATGCATTCATTTTTAAGTGTACTTGTCCTTTTTACCTTTTGCTGACATTACTATATTACCTTGTAAAGAATGCGAACACACGTCTAGAGCAAGTAATAATAAGGATAATATACATCGTGCATGTAGGCATACCTTGAACCAATTAACGTTGTCTTAAAAGATATTAAATATACACAGTTTACAGTTATTCGTTTTAGTTAATGTACATATTGTTATAATACTAAACAATAATCGTGCAAGGACGCAATATACATTACGGTCAAAATAAAAAATCCATTGTTGTCAATTTAAATTTCACAACGGTTGTTATATGGTTTTAGCATATCATTATACTAGATTAGCATGTGTGAAAGAAGTATATTTTTCTCAGTTTTAAAAAATGATGCTAACGTCTCACGGCCTTCACAAAGTTCACAGTCATCACGCTCCTGAAAAATAAATGAAAAACTGACAATTCCATATCTTAAACCAGTTTTCTGCAGTTAGTTAACGATGCGGATTGTGTGTTCATTGCACATAAAGACTACTCATCGTGTTCTAAATTATCTTCATTATTTTAATCGCAATCTGTAATCACAAACCGTGTTTTACTCTACACACAAGCTAAATATAACTGCAAAACCCTTTCAAACATGAAATTATATGAAGTTGTAGTTAGTACTTTTAATGTTAAATTTAACTTAAAAAACGTGTTCTATTTAAAGGAATATGAAAGTACGCTTGACAAAAAAAAACGGCGATTTAATTGAATTATATAACTTTGCATAAGCTCAAGACGATCGATTAATGAGATTGCTTGAAGCGTCAAAAAATTATACGCGTTTAGCATAAACCTGCTGGTTATGTAACCACTTTTATATGCCTAGACTGCTGAAGAATTAATTTGTTAAACTAAAACCATAAATTATATTTTGTTACGAAAATTACTTAGAGAATACTAAAAACTTTTTTTATTATTAGTTTCGCATTCGCACTAAAACAAATTAATATTAGTTGATTATGTATTAAAAAAATACATAACAAAAAAGTTTTGTTTCAAAGACGTTATAATTCTTTTTTCTATTTGCTTAATTATTATTGCGGTCTCTTTTATAACGCAGTAAAACGTTACATTGCGTGAGTGTGTTAACAATTGCGGATTCGCTGACGATAGGATCAAATTTTTCGTAAAGATGTACTGTCTAATTAACACAGCAATTAATCACTTCTGAGTTGTATTTGTATTGACAACAATTTCCACGCAGTTTAATATTAATGATTATTATTGTTATTAATTTTGATTTGATATTTCAGGTTCTCTATAAAATGTATTCATCAGAACCTACCATAAGTACAACGATTACTATTATTTATTTAGAATAAATTGTTTAGTAGATAAAAAATTATTACAATTAGCTAAAACAAGTTTATTATCAACACGTAAGAATTATTTTTAGTCTAAATTAAAAAGTAACATTTTTTAACTAGTTGTAACAGTATTTATGCAAAATGAGAAAGTGACATTTTTATGTCTCGATTTGATTCCAATAATCAATTAGAGAAAGTTTTGTAAACTTTACAACAAAGTATTTGCAATAAGGTCTTAATTTTATGCTATGGCTTAATCAAGAAACGGCAGCGTAATCGACTGCCTCCTGTGTAAAGTTACCATTGGGAGCTCTTGTTTTGGTAAATCAAAGCCTTATATTATATACGCGGTTGCTGATAAGTCTGCAAACGGTCGATTATCGGGGAAAATATACAATGTATCGAAAAAAGTTTTATACAAAAGTTTTAGGGTTCTTCAATGTCTACTAGACAGTAATAATTTTAATTCTACAGGGTTGGTCATAAAAACGTGGCGAATCAACATTTTTTTAAATTTGAAATTTTTTAAACAAAATCCGGTGTATCGAGTTTTGAAAATAAACGCTATTAGTTTAAAAATCTATTGAATTTGACTTTGAAAAGAACCGATAGCAATGTTTGTTATTATTGTTTTTGATTGCTCAAAGTGTTTACTATTGACTTGACAATAATGAATTCACTGAACAAAACATTGCACAGTATTTAGGAGAACGTTTTAAGGATTAGTGTTATTTCATACCTTATCCTTGCTTACAACTCTATTTTTGTAAATTAAATTTTTGACATGATCCCACAAAAACAAACTCAAGCGGCATCGTATCAGAAACTGGCTATTCAATAGTTTCTCTGCGCCCTATATATCTGCCAGGAAAGGTGTGATTCAGATATTTCCGTAAATCAATTCTAAAATGAGGGGATACTCTATCCTGCTGAGACCATATTTCTTCCACTAGTATATTTGTATTGTTATTGTTCGAAAACAATCGACTAACGTCTGCAATAATTGATTTTTGCAAAAGTGCCAAATATCGAGCAGAGTTCAAACTTTGTTTAATGAAGTATAATTCTACGATTTACTTTTTGCGGTCTTTGGGTGTGAAAACTCTAATGTGAGTTTTCGTCTGACTAGTACCTACAGTTCTGTCAATTCATTTGTCAATTTACACAAAATGCAGATTCGTCGGAAAACAAAATGTGGTTGGCAAAGTTAAAATTTTCTTCTCCATAGTAACTTCACAGAGCTCCATTCTGTAATCGAAATAGTTTTCATTCAGTTCTAGAAATAGATGAATTTTATATGGACGGAGTTTTTCTCGTTTCGCAATCTTTTGAATTGAATATCGATTCATATTGTGATTTAAAGCTAATTGTTGTGCCGAAACTTTCGAACTTGTTTTATTTGCAACGATCACTGGTCTTCCAGTTCTAGGTATATCCTTGACACCACCTAGTTTTGTGAAAACGATGCAATGTTTTTGAAACTGTGGTTTAGAGATTGATTCCCGGTCAGGATGCAACTCATTGAACACCGCTTGAAAAAAGCTTCGAGTTCTATCACCATACCCTACCATCATTAAAATTTCGATACGTTCGGTTTCACTCAAACTTATCATTTTACACATAAACTGTTGACACTAAATGAATGTTTGACATTCGTTGGTATGGTAACATTTTAAAACAAAAAAACAATGCTACGTTTCTAAGATAATTTTATGATCTGAGCATCTTAACAAATTAGGATTTTAAACAATCATAACGAACATCGCAATTAGTTCTTTTCAGAACCACAGAATGTTTTTAAAAGAAATTCGTTATTTCATTAATTATGGTTCTTTATTCAATAGATTTTAAAACAATAGCGTTTATTTTCACTTCGATTTTGCTTAAAATTGAGAGAAGAATTGAAATATCAAATAATATAGAGTGTTCCATTTAAAAAATGCAATTTTGGTGTGCCACGCTTTTATAACCAACCCTTATAATTGCAATTATTACTGTTTAGTAGACACTAAAAAAAACCTGAAAACTATTGTATTAAAATTTTTTCGACACTTTGTATATTTTCCCCACTAATCGACCGTTTTCAGATTTATCAGCGACCTGGTATACAAAAGTATATGTATATATAACTCAAATAATTGAAACTATTAATACAAATTCTTTTTTCTAGCCTTTGTTTTTACAAATACACCAATAATTTTGCTAATATTTAAACTTCGAACAAATTTTTTTTTACTCGATATCATTGCTAAATTACTTAATCTATTCTGAAACCTCCCTAATCAGCAAAATATTTGTTACTGTTTTAAAAACGTAACGTTTTAAAATAGTTGAAATAAATAGTATTTTGTTGTTTTTTAAAAATATTTTATTTAAACATTGATATGATATTAAAAGTATGTCGGTCGACACTAAGCGGAGGGCGGCAAATACTTGAGAACAAACAGTATCTTTTTGTTCGTAATGCATATATTTTTAACAAACAATACTAAATAATTCAATACAGCTATGTATTACGAAGTAACAGAATGTGTAGAATACTCGATAAAATATGAAACAAGTTATTTTTAATATTAAAGTCAATTAAAATTAAAATTAAAAGCGCAATTCTAAATGTCTTGTATGAAATTTGTTCCCTGTATAAGATTTGTTCTTGGAACACCCACTTTTCGTCGCGAGAGCAGGGATAAGATGTCAAATTGAAACTATTTTTCCGGTATGTGTGATGCACTTCACATGTATGTTCTTACATAAGCGCCCAGCGAAGTTTTCACTTCTAAAATTTCACAAGCATCTGTATTATAAATGGGTGTATTAGTATCGCTGTTTTTGTGAAATTTTTCCTAGAGTAGGCGCTCCTATTTTTGCGATGTATGTTGATTTTTCCGTAATTGTCATAGCGATTTATGATAATCTAAATAGTTTTCACTAATCTTAATTCAAGCGTGCCTCCAAGGTTCTTTGAACATCATACAAATTACAAATATGATTGTCTCTGAAATAGATTAATTGATCGAGAACCCTTTTTTGTACGTGCTTCTAATTATAGCCACCAACGAAAGGTAATGGATTAATTAGAATTCCTTCTAAATTTGTCAAACACGTGGTGGTGCTTGACGCGCTTAACTAGGATTTATTGTTTGTCGATAAGCAATTTCTTTGTGGTACGATTGTATCTGATTTTTCTTCATTTTTTTAGCGATTTTAGGGGATGGTTAGAGCTTACCAATAGTTATCTGCATAAACGATGGTAAGCACTCCTTTTTTTTACTGATTAGTAATTTGTACATGTGTCGAACGTGAAATACGTACGACATAGGTATAGCTATTATCACAATTAACAAATGCAGATTTTTTTTTTGTTTCTACGGTGTTAGATTTCTTTGGTCTTTTGGTTACGTTATTTTCTTTTTAAATATGACTACAACTTCGTAAAAAAATTTAGTTTTATATCAAAAGGTTAGCGTCCTGGTAATAAATATTTGAGTTTTTGATCAAACTAATGATCCCTTCGTATAAGAAGAACAAGGAAAACGAGTCCAGTTAATTTGCGACGTTTCGTGCTTATTAGCTCATTAGCTCCACTGAGTCAAAAAGAATAAACTATTAAAATTAAATGGCATAATAAGAAATTAATTTAAACATTTAAGGACACGACATGACATCACGAAAAACAACAAACTACGAGTAGTTATGAGTTTTAAGTCATTCTTGATAGAGAGAGACTTGGCTTTATCACAAAAATACACAAGGACTTTTTCTAAACATTTACAAATATTCTTTGCTTTACACCACTATGTAAAGATATTTTATACACTTTCTGCAACATCTCTAATTTCAGGTAGAGTATTCTGGATATCGTTATCACTGCTTTCCATTATAGTTTTACGCTTAGTTACTCAAAAAAACTTAATCACAACTGTGCACAATTGAATATTATAATCAAACTGATGTTTTAAATCTTCTCGGCAAAAGTCAACTTTAAAAAAAAAACATTTAAAATGTTTATTTGTTAATTGGGACGTACGTTTCAGGTCGTTTTTATCAGTTTTAAATTTTTGAATGACGTTTCTGCTAAAGTACCGGGGCTGTTAAAAATAGTACAAGTGCAATGTATAGATTTAAGAATAAACTATGTAACATAGTATAATTTACAACAATTAATTACATTTCTTTCCAAAAAATAATGAAATGTGCACTTAGTAATGATCAACCTTTGCATTTCCTTTTAATACAACACATGGGAGCTAGTAGTAGAAATACTAATTATTAAACTGTACTTTGTTTGCTAGTGCCCACTTGAGCAAAATTTTTAAACTATGGCATTTTCGATTAAAACTTTTTCTAATACATAACTATAGAAACAACACTCACTTCGGTTGAGTAATTCACAAAAACAACATTACATGGGTAAAAAACTTATTTAACAAGATCCCGTCTTTACTCGTAAAAAAGTCAAAAAAGTATTAATTTCTGTAATTTTCATTGTGTGCTTTGACAAGTTAAAGACGTATGTCTAGATATTTCAGTTCCAGAATACTTTTTTATATCGACAACCAGTTTGCATCGTATCGGGTTCTTTGATATTACCATATGTAGCGTTTTCTTGATCTATATTTATGTTAAATCTTTAACGATCGTTTCATTATCAGCCATAATTACGACGTCGTTGCCTTTTCTAGTGGCGTTCATTATAACAAAAAAATGATACAAATTATTATAAATTAAAAAATTTAACACATTTACTGTTTACGCTTTCAGCGCCCTACTCTAGAGCGCCGACACTAAAATTTATAAAATGAGAGCAGTTTTTACCATTTTTTTCCATAAAAATGAATATAAAGTGTATTATGTCGGAACTGGGCGTGTTTTGATAACATGGTACAAGATATGTGCCATCGGCACCCCACGCCACTTTTTGTTCTGCAGTGTTGCATAACACAACTCTTGTGTTATCATAATCCTTAAATTTATGTCGTTTCAAAACATCGAATAACACACAAAATTAAAAAATAAAACTTGATTTTTAAACGAAAACATATAAAACAAATAACCTGTAGAACAACATACATTTTTAACTTTGTGACAAAAACACATAAAAAGGTACGATATGTTTTATTTATTTATGATATTTTATAAAACATTCCTCCAAGCGAGCGTGACCTTCCTAAATTTCGTTCTGTAGCAGACCCTGCACTTTTTCCTGATTTGCAGACCATTTCTCTTCTCTAGCTTGATTGGTGAATGTTCTAGCCGTAGAAACCGTGTTGTACTTGGTTTTTTTTTTAGAAAAGCTTCTTTATAACCGAAATACGGAAGTCGTATAACGCAATGTTTTTCTTTCGCGTGGTGTACTTTTTGTATAAAAGATAACTGTTCAGCACCAGCATCGATGTGAAATGTATAATCAGTTTCTAATACCATCTCATGGTTTTCCTTTCGGATGCATAGTAAGCCAGCATTTGACATAACCGGACATAAACTGGTTACATTTTACTATCGCTTTTCAAACAGTACTCCCATGTTTTCTCTGAACTTCAAGCATTTTATCATGTTTCGTCGAAATGAACAAAACGTAGCGCTTAGCACGCCCAATATTTTGACGTAACTTCACCACGTTGTAATTTTGCGCGCGTTACTGATTTTGGATTATTCCTCCTGTTCTGTCGTAGCGTCCCAGTGAGGTAGAATTCATTTTGCAGTAACAACTAACTGGTATCTACACTATTGTAAAAGTTGTCCATGTACAATGAATAACCATAATTATTCAACCCATTCAACAGAAACATAACAAATTTTGTGCAATAGTCTTTTCCATCCAAATCTCCTGAATTACCACTCTATACGGAACAAGGTAAAACATTTCCATTAAGTTCAGCGAGGACATATAATTTTATTTTAAATTTATGTTTTTCTTTTTTGTGTACTGTCAAAAGCCCAGTCTCTCTCCATAAGATCATTGACTCGTCCAACCAGAATTCCCTTTGAGGAATGTAAACTTCTTCTAAGTTCTGGTTCAAATAATCCTGTAGCCGCCTAATTTTATACAAACGGTTGTCATAATCTGTATCTGAATCACTTTTGGCATTTTGTGAGACTTGCAGACACCTCAATATAAGCAGAAACCTTTCTTGCCATGTATTTCGGCAAACACAAAATCGAGTAAAATTTGTCCGTCTTCCAATAGTCCATCGGTCTATTTATTTGCACGTTTCCCATGTGTAACCAATGTCCAAAAAAAACTTTTAGCTCAGGCACTGTAATCAGTTTCCAATGCCTAATACGAGATTTTTCCTTTGCTTTGGAATTAAAAAATACTTTTTCTGCATTTAAATTTAGTTTTTTTCAACGAAATCTTTAAAAAACTCATCCGTTACAAGCAGTAAAAAAAAATCGTAAGGTTCGCTGCCTGGATTTGGCATCTTCAAACCGGTGTCGGCAGTAAATGGAATATTTTTTAGATCCGGTGTGTCAATCCAAACTGGTACGCTGTCATCATCCGCTTCCTCTTCATCATCTGAATTAGTAGCGTTCAGCAAAACATTTGATTTTGCCCTTTCCGCGTCCGCAGCAATACCACCTTCTTCCTTAGAACCCCCGCTTGATTTTGCCCCGGTCCAGGATTTCTTGTAATTCCGTTTCTTTTAGAGGCCTATTGCGAAGATAATGCTCCCTTTCAATCAATTTGAATGGTCTCGGCAAATTACCGCCTGTTGTGCAACACAAAACAAATTAATTCCAAAATTAACTTTTCACGGGTATTTTCCATAACGTTTGGGAGGTGCCCACGCAAACGCAAACGTTTATTTCAACAGCCGAAGCCAGACTGCAACATACAAACAAGAGAGTAAGGTGACACAACATATGTGTCATCGGCACCGGACGAAAATACCCGATGGCACAACGTATGAGCCATTGGGCAGTAAACATATTTACAGGATATAAGTATCATCTACTTTTTCCAAAGCATTATAACGTGACGTCACGATCCGTACTACAATTTTTGTATGCAGTTTTAACATGCAAAAGGGCTCGAAATCGTCAGTACCGATTAACATGTAGAACGTGTAGCAATCGTTCTAATGGAAACGGTGCAAAATGCAAAAAATAGCGTAGAATTTATTTTGAAAAAGGAATTTGTAAGACTGTCTTTTCTGTAAAAAATGCGAGGATTTGGATTGAAAACAGTTAATTTAAAAAGAACGCAATTATTATTGCTTTATTACAAAATGCAAAATTATTTAAAAAATAATGCAAAGTGCATTTTTTCTGTTCGTTGCAAGGGCTGCCATTTTTGTAAAATTACGAAATCAAGAAAACTAGGTTTCAAACCCCGGATTTTTAAGCTGCAAACCCGGACCGGATTTTTAAATTATTATAATGTAAATTCAAACATGGAAAATTTAAATTATTTAGTACAATGCAGTAATGTACTATTATACGTGTTTATTATTTTTCTATTCATTATTAACAATACACAAATGTGTTATGGATCCTGTACATACATACATATATTGTAAGTAACTTAAAGTAAGAAATTTAATCCATTAAAGCAAATATTAAATTCTCAACTAGAAATTTTTTTAGAAACGATTTTCTATACTACATGTAAAAGTAAGTATTATGATTTTTTAATTATGACAAAATTATCTTATTGTTATCTTTGAAACAACTTTACCGTCAAGAAAAAATTTATAATAAGCGACAGGATTCAAGTCCTTGTATCAAACACAATAATTAGCATTAGCATTAATATTTTCTCAATAAATCAATAGTCTAACTAAATTTATAATAAAAATAAATGGACATATGGATGTGATACGATAAATGCTGTGTATGGTTTCTCATGTTTATTGTTTTATTCCGGTAGAACTGATAACACTTGGGCGAGGTTAGAATGTAGGTACAGACTTAAAACATTTAAATGAGTAAACTAAAAGATAAAGTTTCTGTACGTCATATACATTGCTAAACGGAATTTATTTGTTAACTTCAAAAAAATTTCTCGTTACCTACATATAGCTTTAATGATATCTGAAAACGTTCACATCACCTACAAACATTTTAAAAAAATGTAGCCCACCTTTTTGTACCTCTTTTAAAATTGGAAATGGTAATGTTGTTCTTCTATTGGTTTGGTATGTCTCCCGTCCGGATTATTTTTTGGAATAGATTAACTGTCTTGTAACAGCTTATTGCTTTCGTATGTAATCATTTTATTTACTATTAAGTTTACGCCAGGCAATTTTCTACTTTTTAATGTTTTTGCTACTTTAACCACCTCAACTTATAAAAATTTAACATTGATTTGACTTCTGTCTCGAAGTTTATTCGAATGTTATCACTATCCTTATCCGTTGCGTCATTTAAGTTTTTAAAATGTACTACCCATGTTCCTGGTGGTATGTTTCTTGGTTGTACACACTCATTAAACGACTTTTCTTCTTTTTCATTTTATGTTCTTTTTTGTCCCCCGTATAAATCTTTTTTCATAATTTTTGGGAACTGATCACAATCCTTTTTTTTATGTTTCTATTTGGGGGTTTACTTTGTTTGTTGTTAATTTCGTAGTTACCGTATTTTTATTGTTTAATTTTTGTAAATAAACTGATTTTTTTTCCGTTGATGATCACTTTTCTGATGCCGATGGCTTTCATTGCACTATTTGCTATGTTAGTTAGTTAGTTATTTTTCCCATGCGTTGTTCATGCTGTCGTCCTCTGTTATTATGTTCGATTAAATTTTTCTTTTAATCGTTGTATCAATATTTTGTGTTTTAATTATTAAAAGATTATATGTTAAATTTTATAGTATCTTGTCGATCTTGTGTTTCTTGGTTTTTATTGTGCCAAGACCCGCCAGATCTTTCGTTGTTTTATTCTATCTTGCATTGACTACGAGTTTTAAAAAAAAATATTATTGGGAATATAGTTATTTATTATTATGATTAACTCTGTTTTCGTTGTCAAAGGTATCAATAAATTTGCAAAATATTTTATGAGCTTATAAATAAGTGAATTTATAACGTTAACAATAGGACAAAACGGAATCTTGGTTTTATAAAGTTTAAGCAAACCGTTTTTTTCTTTCTTTCTTTAATAAGTTTGGAGTGTAATTTTTCTATAAAATCACAAAGATCTCTTGAAATTAATTCATGAAACATCTTAAGAAATATTGTCAATTTTGGTATATGCTAAATCAGTGATAACAGTGGCATTCTTTTTGTCGGTTTTAAAAATAGCAATAGACTTCTCTTGCACAATTTTTTTTTAAAGAAGATAAGGAGCAAGAAAAAGTTACGACCTTTAAACAAAGCAACTGTTTTACCAAAATGTAATAAATCTGAAAATAAATTTAAAACAGTACGGTAAGCTTAAAAGGTATCGGTTTGTTAAGTTTTTTGAGAAGATTACTTACAACTAACTCATTAACTATTTAGGTTTGTTTAAAGTAAATCCAGTCGATAAGATTCAAATCCAATAGTGAGAAGACTCTAGATCAACGGTCAGCAACAGGCGGACCGCTGTCCGTTTGTGGACCGCGAAAGGTCAAACCTTGGACCGCTAAATATTGTAATGTATTTAATATTTATTAATTGAAATAATATTTTTAAGCCACATAGAATCTAACTTAGTACTTATTCTATTTTAAGTTGCTTAGTTAACCTGTTTTACAAGAACTTGCAACTGATATGGTTTGATTAGTTTTCTATCTAGCCTGTGTGTGTGTGTGTGTTTGTGCGACTTAATTATAACTGATGTGATTTAAATATTTATAAACCTTTGTTATGCACACGAAACATCCATAGATTGAACTACTTGCCATTTTTATGAAAATATGTGCCGAATCATTTCACAGCGCCCCGCGTACTTACCTTACTGCGACTGTTTTATTCTATTGAAGCAAGCGCGATCTAGTATCGAAATTGGGGGTGCAGGCGTGTGGGCGTGAGAAAGCAAACTGCCAGTCGGTCAGTGGCAATGCAAACCGCGGAGCAATCGTTCGTTTGTTTTGTGATTTATTGCGTTTTTGTTCGTTTAATAAAAAAATGTTTTCTACGTTAACATAGATCCTAAAAAGCGAAAAATGGACAGTGAAAATAGAACGTTTCTGGCAGAATGGAGTGAACAATATTGTTTTACGCAGCCTCATAAGTCTCAAGCGGTTCCACTGTGCCTTATATGCAATAAAACTGTCGCTATTGTTAAAAGTGGAAATTTGAAGCGAGATTATGAAACAACTCATCAGCAATTCCACAAAAACTTTCCTCTTGGCAGTGAGGCTTGTAAAAAAAACTTCAAGCATATTTCAGTTCTCACAATAAAAGCACAAAATTACTAATTCGTTGCATGAGCAAGCAAGAAAAATCCACAGAAGCAGCGTTACGTGTGTGCTAGACGCTTAATAAACACCAGAAACCATTTTCAGATTCTGAGATAGTGACGGAATGTATGTTGGCAGTAGTCACGGCACTTTTTAAAGAAAAAAAAGACGTCGCTGCAATTCAATTCATTGTCAGCGAGAAGTAATACACGAAGAACTGAAATTTTAGCTGCTGATATTAAAAGCACTCTTCTCAATCTTCTGCAAAAGGCACCTTACTACGCCATAGCATTTGATGAATCATGTGACATTGTTGATGAAGAACAAATGTCTATTTTCGTAATATTTCTTGACATTGAGTGTCAAATTTTTAGGGAAGAGTTGCTAGCAATATTGCCGTTGAAAGGTAACACTCGAGAAGATTTATTCAAGGTCATTGATGAATTTATTACTAAATCTGATAAAATGGTGTCGTTTTCAACTGGCAGGGCCCCAGCAATGATTGGCTAAAAAAAGTGTAGTAAAGAGAATCAGGGATAAAAATTCAGGTCTAACATCATATCAGTGCATAATTCACCAGGCAGCCCTTTGTGGAAAACTTAGTGCTACACTGAAAGAAGTGATGGACAGCTTGGTCAAGTTAATTAATTTTATGAGATCTTATTCTGCTATTCAGCACCGACATTTCAAGGAGTTTCTTTCTGAATGTGATTCAGCATATTCTGACTTACTGCAACACAACAATGTTCGTTGGTTAAGTAAAGGTCAAGTTATTGAACGTTTCTGGATAATAAAAGAACAAGTAACCTCCTTCTTGCAAAACTTAGATACGCAGAGAGTCAGGAAGCACTTTGAGTTCGTAACAAATAAGCGCAATATGCTGGTTGTGGCTTTTCTAAAAGATATTTTAAAATATTTAAATGCGCTCAACACAGAGTTACAAGGACATGGAAAATTAATATGTGATCTTATACAAAGCGTGTCTGCTTTTTGTCATAAGCTGGATATCTTTGAAAAAGATATTGCAAGACAAGAATTTATTCATTTTCGGACAATTCTTGAAAATAAAAAGGAGAACTCTGAAGAAAAAACTGCAGTGTTTGTGAAATTTTTGGCCGATCTTAGGAACAAATTTGCTACAAGATCCAAGACCTTGCAGAGATGGGCAAGCTATCTCCGTTTTTTAAATCGCCATTTGAATATGATGTAGCGGAAGAATGGACAGATGTGGCTGCCAAGTTGTTTAATCTGTCAAAGCCATCAGTTCAAATGGAAATAATTGATATCCAAGAAGCTGTGTTTTTGCAAATATTTAAAACTGTATCCATTAAAGAATTTTGGACCAAACATGTCCTAGAAAAATATGAAAATTGCAAAAAGCTAGCTATCAATTTGGTCACTATGTTTGGCTCGACATATGTATGTGAAACATCTTTCTCAAAGATGCATTTTTTGAAAAACAAATATCGTTCGAAATTAACGGATGCTCACCTAGAAGACACACTTTGAATTTACTGTTCATCTCAAGAACCAAACTATAAAAAACTGGCTCAAGACCGTAGGTGCAGATTCTTACATTAATTTTAGCTCTTGTGTTTTATAATTCAGAATTTAGACCTCAGTATCTAGACCCCACCTAAAGCTACTTGCCGACCCCTGCTCTAGATAAATATAAAATAAAAATCAATCCTGCAATAAAATAAATACGTTTTTAAATTAATGAAAGACCTGCGCTAATTAATATTCTTAAAACAGATTTAGATTTTTTATGTTGAATAAAAATTAACCACAACGCCATTATTGCGACAATGCAAAACAGTCTCGCCAGTTTATCACAATTAGCTAAAAACTTATTTGTTGTCTTTTGTGTGTCTTCTCTATACGGATTAATTATAGTACAATTTAGGTTTTGACAGATTATATTATTGCCAATATCTTCGTTTCTAAATAAATTTCATGTATAAAATTGTCTATAAGTTAAGCTTTTGTCACAGTTTACAGTAGGCCTCTTTAAAATCTAAAACAAAGTGATCGACTTCTTTTTGAAGTTTGTTTTTATTGACCTGTTTATTCCTGATATAAGTGTTTAACAAATTTACAAAATTATATATTTTACAGAAAAAAGTTAGTTTTTTGCCATTAAGTCACTTTAAATGTTTCACTTAAAACTACAACATAAGTCTTACACCATAATATAAGCACAAGATGATTAATATTAAAATTTAATTAAATCGATAGTTCAAGTCAGACGCTACAAATTAAAAACGGTAAAAGTTCCCTGAACTTATATGTTTAATTGTGTACAGAACCATTACTAAATTTACAGTAGAATATAATTATTTAAAATTCATATTTTTTTATCAATGTTATTCAATTTAAATTTATTTTAAAATAGTTTTACATTAGAATAAACATAACTTTTTAAATTCCAATTTGTAGCAAAACGTCCTCTGCTACTCAAAACTGAAAGTTACAAATTACTTCTTTTACGCTGTTAATCTATTTTTCTTATTACTTCCTTATTACAATTACTAGCATGACAGTAACAGGAAAAACTGTTTATTTACAGAAGTTCTGTTGAAATATATTTAAAAGTAAATATTTTGTTGCTGATGTATGTTTTACTACTATTAATGACAAATGTTCTAATATATGTTTAACTTATTTATTCATGTTTTTATTAATTTCAACTTTAAAACAACACAATTAGTGTTAAGATGCAATCCGTTCTCTTTTAAAATGATTAATTCCTAGCGCAAATAATTTTTGAATCGCTTGAGTGTGACAATTATGTATAAATTGACAAAGCATTTTAAATTAGTACAATTAACTTGATGTTTTTTTAACGTTTTAATTAACTATAAAATATGATTGGTATTAAAATATCTTATGTAAATTGAAAGAGGTTATTGACATGGCGTTGTTAATTTTTTGATACTTAAAGGAAATCGATAATTTTAATTACCGTATTAAAATGAATGTTTACTTTAAAAATAAATTGTTATATTCTTATTTTTAGTTTCCGTTTCCGTATTATTTTATTTTTATTTTAGACTGAATTATAAATTTGCATTAACTTATTATTCTACGTTTTCTGTATTTAACTAGTTTGAATGTTACTATTGACTTACATGTATGTATGCAGTCAAGTGTAAGGTACAGCTGGAAAATACTGTATTTTAAATTATTTAAAGTGCATAGTACATTCGCAAGCAATAGTTAATTTAAATTCTATATGTATTTAACAATTATCGAACAAGTTATTACTTGTATTTATAAATAATTATTAAAAACGTCAAAACGTTAAAACCAGCAGCTTCAGTTTTAGTTACATTAGTTACATTTCATTTTAGATTGGTAAAAAAAAATAAAAAAATGAATGCAATAAAAAACAGAAATTGACCATATTCCTGAATATTTTTGGGCTTTAATTTTATTGATATTGAGTTGGTAATGATGTTCTTTTTAAATTTCCCCCACACAATTTTTCATCTAATTGATTCTTAAATTACCAAATTTGACTTTTGAAAGCATAATTTATACGTTTATTTCTTCGAATCAACACAAACGTATTGGTTAAGCTTTCAAAAGTCTGATATTTGAAGACCCAATTATATAAAAGGTTTTATGACAAAAATTATAAAAATAACAAAATGACCAACTGAAAGTCAATAAAACAATTGGCAAACACTAACGAAATTGAACATGTATGGAATAAAATATATTTTCATGAAAACATTGAAACTTGAACAAAACGTTAAACACTAAAACATAAGCGGTCAGGATCAAAACTTAAAAAAACAGTATGATTTATAAACAACAAATGTGGCGGTAAAAGCTTTCTTCCAACATCCATTATTACCAACTAAAACTAAACAGTATTGCCAATTTAAATAACAAGCCTACGGTTGTTTTAAGTAAAAAATGAAAAATACCGGGACAGCAATAACTATTAGAAACCGTAATAAAAATATATTCGTTTATTGAAAAAATAGTAATACTGTTGGTTTAACAAATATACAACTAAAATAATAATTTAAAATAATATTTTCAACAATAATTTTTACTATTTGATAACAGTATGTTATGTAACAAGGTTGGAATGAAAATTCGATACGAGTCGAACATTGTATTAACATTTATATTTACATTCGGTAATGGTCGTGGAAAAAACTTGTAATTTGTAAAGGACCTGTCACGTGATATACGTAGTAAACGAAATTGACACTACGAACTCATTCTTACGAATATAATACAATAAGTAGCATTCTGATACGCAGTCTTTAGAAAGTCCCGCAGAAAAGGTCCGCTCACAGGTTCTTTACAAATTACGCCAACACTACTTATACTTATAAATTTTGGTATATTGCGTTTGACTACCTTTAAATTTGCCTAAAAAGTATCTAAATGTAATTACACAAGTTGTAATCGTTTTAGTTATAAAGTTTACTATAAACTTACAGCTGTTTGAATATTGATGGTTCGGACATTATGGTCTAGTTCTATTATGTTTACGTAATCTTTGTCACTTTGCTAAAAAAACTACTTTATCAAATTACATATTTAATTTATCTCAATATCAACTAGTTATAAAATCGATTCTTTTCAAAATGTACGACAACAGTCAAGTAGTCTTAACTCCACGATCACGGGTGAGATAATTTCATGGATTCAAAAGAGTTTGAAGTATTATGATGTTAAGTTAGCATTAGACTGTTTTACTTTGTCTCATAGCGGTTGTAAAGACGTCATTTTAGATTGTAGTAATGTTTTGTTTTGCAAAGACTTGGGCGAAGTTATCTCGGGTTACCTAGAACAGATCTTCTAAATGGTGAATGGTGAGCATGTTCGTCCAAATTAGGTGGCGACGTCTTTGTTAACATTTCAAAGTATTGCGGTTAACTCATTAACTAAAATTTAGAAATGCAAAAGTTTAGACTTAACTTGTGGTTTTTTCAAAAGATCAAGAAACGACCCGAGAGAATCAAGACACCAATTTACCATACTATTAAGATTTTGCCAAAAACCTTTGCTGTCGTTTGAGATCAGTCGAAGTAACATTGACATTATCGAGTTGCATTGCGGAGTTAAGAAAACATATGAAACAAAATTAATTTTTATCAGTTAGTAATTTTATTTTACACTAAGAATTTCAATCTGATTAAGACGAAAAAGAATATTATTATTACATTAGGTTAAGTAATGGTACTAGGTAACTATAAAATGGTAAGTTAAATAATAAATAAACTAGGGTTTACAGGTTTGACTTAGTTTTCAGTACCCAAGTTTTCGAAAAATTAAGCCAAGCTTTTAAATAATCAGTACAAGTTCAATAATAACCAAACAAAGCTTTTACAGGTCAAGTTTTCAAACTTTTACCAAGCTTTCAAGCTCTTGAAAATAATATTATCTTGATGTAAAATTTATACTCAAAAAATTTATCGGGGGCAATTTACACAAACCACTTTAGCAAACAGCTTCAACTGAAGAAATCAAAACAGAAATTAAGCAAGTTGTCCAAGTAAATTCCAAGAAAACAAAATTTATAATTTATACTGCATTGCAACGTTTTTTTTTATTTAACTGAAGTTTTGTTTTAGTTACAACCGCAGATAAGCATAATCGAATACACAAAGTACATTTTGCTAAGTTAGGTCATTGTAAATACGAGGAAATAAAGATTAGTATTTGCTGTAATTGTTTTACTAACATTTTTTATGGATGATTAAAAAGAACTATAATTAACGCAACACCTAAAGACATTTTAAAATACAAATGTCACAGTGTTGAACACATGGTTAAAATAAAAAGTCAATCTTCACTTATTTAAATATACAAAACAAAAATTTTAATTGCAAATATTACTTTAGACCAAACGAGAAAAAAATTTTGTTTAACGCCACAACAAATCATTTATTAAAAACACCCTGTATACTAGGTTACCTCATAACTTGCGATCAATTTTGTGCCTATTACGCTGCCTACCACACGTGAATAAATCTAGTACTATAACCATAAAATGTTTATTGTGTATTTCTTATTATCAAATTAGGTAATTATGTAAATATAACTATGAATTTGGGTTTGGTTATTAATTTTTTTTATTACACCCACGTACGAGCATGAATCATATTTGATTTGGTATACTAAAAGTACCTTATGCTAACAGTTGGGTAATCGTTTATATTGTGGCAGCGAACTGTAACACGTGCGGGGTATGTGTTCCAAAACCATAAACTACTTTTGCGAAAGAAGCAAGAAATAGTTTGAAAAAGCTTCATTGTTTGGAAAAACTAGAAAATCAAACCTAGTTCGGCATTTATTTTTAAAAATAAAGATTTTGATATTGCTTTTATTCTTATATGTTTATTTTTCCACAACGTGTCATTTGGGTAGGCGTGTATTCTTATTGTTTTCATCGTTTATTGTCTTACTTCTGTTTCTACAATACCATATCCAGAAATTTCTTTACTCATTTAAATTTTATTTTCTGTTGTACTATTTGTTCGTTAACGCAGCTGATGAATATTTTAGATATTGCCATATATTTGGTTTTTAATGTAAATATTTCAGTGCGGAATGACTTGGCTGTACAATTAAATCTATGTAGTCTCTGAAGATTATCTTTGATGTATGCTACCAACACAGCATCGTCGCATTAGGATTAATAGGCGCCGACTAGTGTAAAGCTTCGTGGGTTCCTAAGATTTTATGTTTCGGCAGAAATAAAAATTGAAACTTATTTTTTCTAAAAGTTAGTCAATTTGAAAACTAATGATTAATGACGTAGCTAGACGGCGGAGGGGAAGTGTAGAAGACAGCAAATAAAGAGTAAAACGTTTACAACATTATTTAGTCGCATATGAAATAGACCTTTCAGCAGTACATGTTCAAACGGATACAGTTAATATATAAGCCAAATCAGCTTGTAGAACACTGGCAATATTTCTTTTAGTCTTGTTACAAAGATTTTCTTGTAACTTAAATATTGACGACTAATACAGTTAGTTCGGTTATTGAGTCCTTAGCTTCGTGATGCTAAATAATAAAATAAGTTTAAAAAGGCGCGAAAACGATAAAAGATTAACATGGTAAACACCGTTTAAATCTACCCGAAGCTGTAATAGAACAAATGACAAGACAGGAGTTGTAACAACGAGTATATTTATTTTATCACAGACGGAAGTTCAACGATAGAAGAAGATACATAAATATATTTATATATGTAAGTGCAATCAAACGCTAGCACCTAGGTCGGTATCACAGACAAAATATGAAATACGCCTTCGATTGGGCAACACGTCGTACAACAAACTGATCTTGTCGGCCTAACTTTTATATTCCGAAGAAAAATAAATTAACATTTGTAGATTAGATTATAACACAAATATACAAATCTCGAGGATTTGTAAAATCAGAGCGCAGCGTCTAATAATATGTTACACAAAAAAAGTTTTATAATTAATTGTGACAAAAACCTGCTACGTACGTCCAGTCGTACGTGTAACCGACTAACAACATAGAACAAAGCATTAAAATAGGAAATATAATACTGACAATTTACTTTTCCTTTAAAGCATGCAACTAGGTAGCGGCTCATTTCCAGAATTTTTTAAAATTAGCATCTAACAAATACGTACATACAATGTTATCACAAATAAAACTTATTTGATTTATACGATTACTGAAAAACAAACGAATGCGCCGAGTACCTTTCGAATTAATTTCTTTATTTTGGTAAGTGGGCTCCTAATGAGTTTATAATTGTATTAGTTTAGCGAAGGTTTTAACATCTTTAAACAACGTGGCATAACGTCATCATAGAAATTTTTCAAATAACAAAATGGGTTTTGATATTTCTAATTTAATAAAACGACATCTTATTATCCAAAAACCGCCTAGGAAAATTTACACAAAGCAGCGAAAATACGGCACCTATTTATACCATGGATGAGTGTAACTAATTTGAAGTGAAAACTTTGCTGGACACTTACTTAGAACATGTATGAAGCGAACTACACAGACCAAAAAAGTGATCGTTTTTTAATTTGACATTTACCCATACCTGTGCGACGAAAAGTGGGCGTCCCGTGAATAAATCTTATACAGAAGACAAACATCATACCAAAACACTTTTAACATGAGAGTCTCTTTGACTCATAATTTCATCAAAATCTCAAATTTATTGTTTTTGATTTTGTAAGCTAACGAAAAACATTATTTTGCAAAGCAATAGTTTTGTTTCTCAATGTCGTCTGCGTAAAAATTTAACTAGTGGAAGTCATCTTTTTGCAGCATCTAGCTGCCCTAGAACATACTTTTGAGTATATATCTTTTCTCGTTGGGCTATTAAACGAAAGTTAAATTTGCCAAATTTTACTAACAACTTAAATTTTAAAAATTTTAAGAAAATGTCAAAATTATATTTAAAACCTTATTTTTCATTATTTATACTGCTAGATAAGGGAAGTCACGTGCCCTTGTGCCTTTAGGGCAAGCCGCTACTGCAACAAGTAGCTCAAACCTGCGAACCGGGTGCCTATGCCGATTACCCATTGTATATCCTTTTTAGTTACGCACTTTCTTGATTATCTCGTAGTAAAGTTTTAAAAAAGCGGACGTTTATTTTGGATTGTATTTTATTTGTGCTGTACATATTCTCAATTACTTCGATTAGGTTGAAAAGTTATTCCTTTGTCATAAAAAAAGTGTGTTACATGTTTAAGTGTAACATGATCAAATGCTTTCTTTAAGTCTACGAAGCACACGTGGGCTGGTCTATTGTACTCTATGGATTTTTCTGTTATTTGGCGTATAACAAAAACGACATCCGTGCACGATCTTTGAGATTTAAATCCTGGTTCATTTGATGGTATTGTTTTATTTATGTTTGTTACGAGGGTTTTCTCGCAACTAAAATTGTTAGCGACTAACTCAGTTAAATTATATGCATATAACATGGTGCTAATTTATAAAACAAACGCCAAAACGATTAGAAACTAGAGTGATAGACACCGTTTAAATCTATCCAACACTGAAATAGAATAAATGACAGAATACTGGTTATAACGACAAATATATTTATTTTTCAATAATGAAAGAAGAAGAAGAAGTTAGAAGTTAAAAGAATTACGTAATCAAGGCAAAATTAGATACATAAATAGTAGTAAAGAATAATTCAATAAATATCACTGTTATAGCGTTGATACAAGTCCTGGAGGTTAGGCAACCCTCCACACATAAAATTATCAAAATACATCCGTTAAAGGAAAAAACAAATCTGCATGCGTTAATTGTGGTAATAGCTATATCTATGTCGTACGTATTTCAAGTTCGACAAATGTACAAATTACTGACAGGTAAAAGAAAAGGAGTACTTACGGTCGTCCATGCGGATAGCTATTGGCACGCTCTAACCATTCCCTAAAATTGCAAAGGAAAATTAGATATAAGATCGTATCACCATCAAATTGCATATCGACAAACGATGAATCTTAGTTAAATCCGTCAAGCATTTAACTGGTTTTCAATATTCTTAATGCAGGTGTGCATCCAAGGTTCTTTGAACATCACACAAATTACAAATATGACAAATTTCCCCAAATTATTTCGGAAGTGAATTAATTGTTTGAGAGCCTCTTTTTGTACGTGCTTTTAATTATAGCCTTCAACTGAATGTAATAGATTAATCATGAATTCTTCCAAATTGGTTTAACACGTAGCGATATCGTAAATTGCTATGACAATTATAGGAAAATCAATGTACATCGCAAAAATATGAGCAAACCCCAGGAAGACTTTTACAAAAACAGCGATAATAATACACCAATTTATAACAGAGATGCTTGTGAAATTTTAGATGTGAAAACTCCGCTGAGTGCTTACGTTAGAACATACATGTGAAGTGTACCACAGTCTTCAAAAAAATAGTTTCAATTTGACATTTTATCCCTGTCCTCGCGACGCTAAGTGGGCGTTTCGAGAATAAATTTTATACAAGCAACAAACATCATACTAAAACATTTTTAACATAACATGTTATTGGTTATTCTTTTCGTAAATACACACAGAAATATATACAAATTAATTAAAAAAATATAAACTAATTTTAAATATTATAATTTAGAATGTTTAATACAATTAAATATGTAGTACATTATGCAGTAAAAACAACAAAAATTTATTGGAAATAGAAAAGTTTGCTAGTTATTTGTTGATAAGTGGTGTTTCTATTAAATGTTAAATTACATCAGTTGTAAAACGTAAATTTTTAGCAAAGTTTTGAAAATTGTAGTCAAAATGCACTTTTGTTTGTTTTAATCTATCAAAATACTTAAGTATTTATAATATAATTAATATATTTACAAATAAGATAAAACTCTTCAGATGTCGTGTTAAAATACAATTTAATTTTTTTATTTAATTTAATAAAGAGATATATTTGAAATTACAAGCATTTGTTACACATCTTTAAAAAATTGTAAAAACACAAACTCTTATTTGCTTACTTAAAAAGCTACATGTCTAATTAATTAAAATTAGTACCTTTGCTTGTAGTAAAATTTTTTAATGAACGTTTTCATACTGTGAGGTTAACAACTTGATCGAAATGCTTGACGTAACTAGAGCTCGTTAATTTTCCCAAAGTTTTTAAAGCATCTAAATATTTCACCTCACTGATTTATTAAACACATTCTTTGCGTTATCGCTTAATAAAAATCATTATTTGTCAACAAAATTTATGTTGAATAACAACGAATAAAATATATTTTTAATAATAAAACTGTATAAAGAACGTGACTTTTAATGCAAATATTTAAAAACCCTGATAACTTTTAAATATTTAATTCATTTACTAATTGTTATTTTTAGCATGTCTCAATAAAGTTACTATAGTTCTCGCAATTTAACTTTCGATGCACGTCATTAATGACGTAAAATTCATACCACCCTATTTATAGCAAAAAATAAATAAATACCGAATTGTCTTATGGAATTTTTTTTTGTCGCGTTGTTGGTGTGCTTACTAAAATTGCAGCGTTGTTGGCATCTGTCAAATTTAATTTGTGTTTTTTACGTCAAAGTAAATATGTCAAAGTGCTCATTGTTTTTTATAATTATTTTTGATACAAAACTGTACTATTTTGAGCTTGAACGAGATAATGGTGGTCCATTGATATCAGTAAATGCTGTGCGAGAGGTACCCTTTTACATAATATTTAAATTGTGGTAATACATACATAATTCTACAGTTATTTCTGTATGTACAGCGGTTGCTAACAACGAGGTTCTTAGATCTCCTCAAAACGTAAGCGTAGTACACCTGTTACGAATGTAGAAACATTTAATGAAAACGTAATTCGCAATCTAATATTAAGAATGTACGAAAAGAGTAAGTTTACATGATAATACCGACAACATGGTTGAATAACTACGTCACTGACGTTAATGACGTGCATCGAAAGTAAAATTGCGAGGACTATACTTGTTTTTAATTAATTTATTTTTTCCACTTATTGTAGTAATTTCCCTGTAGGTGCATTTAGCTTTTATAAGTTATTATTCAAGCAAAAAAAAACAGTTATATTTTCCGTACTAAGTTAATACTGCTATAATCCATGAGAGAGTTGAAATCTTTGTGAAATTTAATAAGAAAGTGTTTTGCGGTAAATTTTTAAAGATCTAAATAATACTTTTTTGTATTTTCGTTTACACTAATGCTTTTAATTGCTTTACCATAATGTCATTTATTTCAAAATTGTTATTATCTAACTAAATAAATACTTAAAAATATTTCAAAAATCTTAAAAATGACAATATAAAATGTTATCAATCTTAGGATTTCTGCTATGCTATGCCAAAAAAATATTTTTTGTTTTAGTGTTTTACGAATTTATCGATACATATATTTATTGAATTCATTCTTGAACATTTCACGAATGCATATATCAGTTTCACACAATCACCAATTATTTTGTGTCTCATTTTAGTGATTTGTTTATTATTTACGAGAGATATGCCTTTAATAACAGAGAAATGTTTCTGGATTTTATAATAACATAAGCGATTACAATAATAGATTTAATGAGGTCTGTTGCAAGTAACAACGTCCAATATCTTACAGTAATTAAGCATCTCATGAATCAACAATGTATCTTGGGTTGCCTATTAAAGTAAATTTTAAACCTGTACAAGAATTAATGCAGATTATAATTTCCAACGATTACACTAAGAAGCGTCTGGTTTTTTTACTTGTTTTATCTGCTATTCACTTTTAAAAAACACTCTTATAAAAAAAAAGGAATAAAAACTAACTAAATAAGTTAGCAATTTTAAATGAACTTCGTATAATGTACAAATAAGATTAATATTGTGTTAATCAGATTTGATGTAGTGGAAATTTTCAAATAAATTACGTATTGAACGCAAAAGCACAAGCTTTTTACATAATTAAGTTTATAGCTTTTATAAATTGAATTAAGAATGAAAAGAAAGTTTGAAAATTTGTTATTTTTTATTTTCAAACAACTTTTCAATTATATGCAGGTTTATCACTTTGATTTATTGTCAATACTTAAATGTTACATAACATAAATAACAGAATTATGTTACACATTTTTTATTGATTGTACAATTTATTCACTTTAGAAAAATATTCATTACGAAAAATAGCTTACAAAGAATTTTATCCTACATTTGGTTATGATTTTTATTTGCCAACAATAGTAATTTATGTAACAAGCGTCGAAAGTACAGCATTGCATAACGAACGTTAATGACAATGACAATGACAAATTTGACCTTAACTTAACTTTTTCAATTTTAACTGAATTTCAAGATTTTTTAAATGACTTTTTTACCTGTCGCATATTCGTTCTAATATAATAACTAAGATTGAGCACTTAATTTAATGTGAATTTCTAGTTTCAATTTACCACACTAGAGCTTTTTTTTGTGCATTACGTAACTACACTAACGAACGAATATTGACATTTGCGATGTTGGCAGCACAAAAAATATTTTTTTTAGATCATTTTTTTGAAAATGTTTTTTGATGACTTCAGTACAAACAGTAGAAAAGTAAAACACAATTGTTATAATTTTTTTATTGTGTCCAAACATTTTAACTCTCAGAAAGTTAATTTTGATAACTTCGAGTGAAAGTCTTCAAAGAACAAATTCAATTTTTGAACATTATTTTATATTATTTCAATACACCGAAAAAACAGATTTCAAACATAATTTAACCACTTTATATTTGGCAAATGTTATATTGTACGATTACAAACTTCAAACGACTTCAATCAACAAACTTTAACTTTAAAGAAAGAACACACCACAAATTAGATATTTGGCTTACCTTTCTGTATGTCACAGTGCTTTGAGCATTTTTTCACTCCAGCTTGAAGAATTATACCCGATGTCTGTCTGGAATTTATAGTTTCTGAAGATTTTGAGGTAGTGGAAGAGCAGCTATTGTTTTATTCTTTTTTGCCACGCCATCTATTTGATTATGCAATGCTGTTCATCGCTTTGGAACGTTGCTTGTGTTTTAAATTTAGTTTTTTAACAAACACACGTACTCAATTCAAATTCAAAGTAATACCAGAAATTAATAAATATCAGAAAAAGAATATTTTTAAATTAATTATTATTAATTAATTTCGTTAACGAAAGAACTTATCGACAATGCATACAACGACAAAAAGAATGAAGTTTATGTGCCGTGTGCAACAACATTATTAACGACAACACCCATAGCACGTTGAAAACACCAATTCTTGTCCGTACTCGCTTCGGCGGTACATACACTAGAATTGGAATAATACAGAGAAGATAAGCAAGGTTTCTGGGCAACAGTGACACGCAAAATTGTAAAACGTTCCACATTTTAAAAAATTAAATCCAAAAAATAAGAAATTAATCTACACTGCGATACTAAGACCGATAATAACATACGCGGAATCAGTATAATACGTCACGTCTAAAACAAACAAAAAACCACTTCAATCAAACAATAGCCTTTATTTGTCATAAAATGAAATTTTTTAGCAAAGAATTCGTATTTTTTAAAACTAAACTACATAACAAATACAATCCTAAAGCCTCCACCGCTAATCAATTCTCTATATACAAATACATCTACTACACTACTTGTAATCTTCTTCTCCTTTTTAATACCTCTTCCATTTATTCTACTCCTTCTCCTCCTTCTCCCAAAATCTCCAACCTTGCCCTCACTTCTTCTCTTAGTTCTATGCATTCCTTTAACATGTGCTCGTTATTTTCCCACCCTTCTCCACGTAGTCTCCTACCTTTATCTTCTTTTCAATAATTATTCTCTTGGTTTTCATTCTCGCATCTAAACGTTGCTACCATTCTTTTTAATCTTAAGTTTTTTTCGCCCTTTATTTACCTTGCAGTATTGTCTATCACTATATTTGTATATCTCTCATTGTATTTTTCTTCTCTTATTCTTGCTCTAGTTTCTTGTCTCTGTGTATCCTTATCTCTTTTTATTATTTCATCTTTTATTTCCTTTCTTGTCTCCATTATTTTCTCTACCTTTTCTCTCGCATATCCAACTTTTTCATAATACCTTCTTCTTTCTTCTTGTCCATATTTATTTTTTTTATTCTTTACTTCTTTCTAACACATTTAAAGCAATTTACACTCTTTGCTTTCTTTCATTTGTTTTTCGTAACACATTGCTCTCTTCTCCGCCTGTATTCTTATCTTTTCTATATTTTTTTCTTCCTCTACTATGTCTGGCGTCTTCCTTTCTAATCCTAACGTCTATTTTCTATTTGCTTTGTAAACCTCCTCTTTCCTATACCCCACACCTCACTTACTATTCTATTACATTTTTTTGCCAACCACTTTATATGAGCCTCATCTTTATTGTCGTTTCTAATTTGATAACCTAAATAAGTCACTTTATTTACACTTTCTATTACCTCGTCTCCCAACTTCCACTCCGCTTTTTTTACCCCTCCCCCCTTTTTGAAACATTACTATCTTTGTTTTTCCCACAATGTACACTTAAACATGTTTTTTCTAGATACGTTTTTACTGTCTTTATCATCTTCATTTCTCTTTCTTTTTTTGCTATAATTACTATGTCATCCGCATACGCCAAAACCCACACTTTTAACCCCCCCATTACTATTTCTCCACTCTGTTGCCCCATCATCTCTTTCTCTAAATTCTTTAAATATACTGTAAATAAACTATGACGAAGTGGACACCCCTGCTTTATTCCATTATTTGTCCAAAATGCTGCACTTAACTTTCCATCTGTTCTTACTTTGCTCTTTGTCTCATTATATATTTTCTCTATATTCTTAATTAGTTCTTCCTCTATCTGTTCCTTTCTTAATATATTCCAAAATTTATTCCTATTTACATTATCAAACGCTGCTTTTATATCCAAAAATAACTCAAAACTTTCCCTCTCTTCACTTCTAATTCTTTGTTTACTATCTGTTTCAATATGTATACATTACCTAATGCACTTCTCTCTTTTCCAAATCCTGTCTGCCAGTCTGGTAAGATCTTTTTTTCCTACATTTCTCTTTCCAGTCTTTTTTGCAAAATTGTCAACAAAAGACCACTTTAAGCGTTCCAAAATAAAATAATGAGACTAATCACGGAAGCAGCAGACACGCGGGGATAGAACTGTCAATTGATTTCTACGAAAAACAAAGAACCAACGAAAACTCACTAATAAAAAACGTCACCAAAACAAGGAAACACAACGCACAAAGAATAATATAATACAAACTAGTCTACCAATATACAGAAAACAGGAAAACGATTAAAAACAAACAAGATCAAAGAAGAAAAACTACTTAAAATATATAGAAACAAAGAAAAACACAAATAAAAAGACCAGTTTGAGAGACGCGCAATCAATAAAAATTGTAATTTCCCATTTGCTAGCGATAAAGCCCTCTCACCGAGATTGCTCAGCCTCTAACAAACGCGTAAATAATTATGTACATTTGTAAATAGTGTAAATAAAATTATTGAGTTGAGTTCTTCTCTTTTTTGCAATGTGTTTACTTGAATCTACTTTTTTAAGAAATACACGTGATCGATTCAAAGATTTTGGCTATTTATAAAATAATAACAAAAATTTGTAAATATTAGGATACTTTAGATAATTTTCGGTCATACCACGTTGAAAACAAAAAAAACCTAAAACAAAAAACAAAACAAAAAAACAAAGACCGTCGTTGTTCAAAGATTGACATAGCTGATCGCAATTTGTACAGTTAATTATTTAAGATCACACCAATATTGTTAAATAGGTGTTCACGTTTACACATACTCTAGCTGCGTTACTAACTTAACTGATTTGACATGTAACAAAACCAAAAAAAACAATTTCTTGCGTAAAACTACAACAAAAGAAAATCTTATCTCAAGCAGCCGTAACATATGTTGCTCTATCAAACCCATCTTACCAGTGATATGTCTGATTTTTAATGATGCCGCTAGAGCGCGTTTTCTAATAATAATAATAATTTATTGACAAGTTGATTTTGGGCATTTGTTTTTCCTCCATGGCCAATATTCTGCCTACCTTGCGCTTGTATATTATATGCATTGATTATGATGCTCCTACACGTTTTTTTAAATTTTTTTAATTAAAAATAATACTATTTAAAAATTATAAAATTTCATCATTGATTCTTGAAAAAAGAAAAATAAATAAGAATAAATACCGGTGTAATAGCGTGTTTTTTAAATTTTTTGATAACTAAATTTTCTTTCTTTATTTTAGGTAGGAATAAGATATCAAGATACGGTTTTTACTAGCCTATTAAGGTATCATTTTACTACATGTTTATAGGAAAAACGTCATATTATTGCATTCAATTTTTTTAGAGAATTTTGCAATTTTTCGTTATTATATCAAAAAAACACGCTCTTGCGGCCTCACTAGAAATCAGACATATAACAGCTAAGATAAGTTTAATAGAGTTTGTTAAAATCCGATCAGTCGTTTTGGAGTTACAAAAAACATTAAATCACCTTCCATCACTTCATTTTAATAGATACTTCAAAAGTGTTCGTAAACAAAAATTACCCAAATAAAGCTTAGCTTTAAAAGGCTTATATTTTTTTGGTACATTGAAAAATCACTTTAAAAGTTTTAGAGAGCGGTTACGCCCACTGGTGGCTATTTTAGAAACCTGCAAATAATTCGAAGATTTTATTTTTGCAACTTTATCCATATCATTTTTTACCGCCACTCTCTACGACGAATAGTTTCCGAGATACAGCACTTTGCATTCTTATCATGCCTGCCAAAAAATGAGTAATTGCTATTGAAGTGAAAATCATTTTTAATATCTTTTTCTAGTATGTATGTTTGGTAATTTGATTTATTTATTATCTAAGCACAAAGTCGCGCTAACTGTGATTAAGGTCATGACAGAGCTAATAAATAATTCATTTCTTTTAAGTTTTACCGATGGGATGTAGTAAAACTATATTTTCATTTATTATTATTTAACTTCTCTACAATTAAACGAACTATTAAATAAACTTGAATTCAAAATAATAATAAAAAAACTATACAATTTAGTGTCAAATACAAGCGAATCATGATCAAAATGTATGACAAGAAGTAGTATAATTATTACGACCACCCTGAAGTTGCATTTGAATTTGAAAAAACAAATGCATTTGAATTTAAAACATGAAATGCGATTGAATTAGACAATTTTTAAACATGTAACAGTTATAGAAAATACTTTATTTTTAAAATAGTTTATACATTAATAATTTACCTAGTCGGACAAATAATCCAAGTGCCGTCAGAAGGTGACAATTAAAAAAAAATATTTTTTATTATAATATTTACATCATGAAAATCGATTTATTTCAAAAATATGGAACTGTAATAGCACAGATTTTTTATATGATGTAGGTGATACCCCGCTCTAATAAAAATATATAGTCATAAAACTCTAAGTGCCGTCAGACGGTGACATTTAAAAAAATATATTAATTTTGCTTACAAAATTTACGTCATGAAAACTTAAAATCGATTTATTATAAAAATACGGAACTGTAATAGCACAGATTTTTTATATGATGTAGGTGATACCCCGCTCTAATAAAAATATATAGTCATAAAACTCTAAGTGCCGTCAGAGGGTGACAGTTAAAAAAAAATATTAATTTTGCTTAAAAAATTTACGTCATGAAAACTTAAAATCGATTTATTTCGAAAATACGGAACTGTAATAGCACAGATTTTTTATATGATGTAGGTGATACTCCGCTATAATAAAAATATATAGTCATAAAACTCTAAGTGCCGTCAGAGGGTGACAGTTAAAAAAAAATATTAATTTTGCTTAAAAAATTTACATCATGAAAACATAAAATCGATTTATTTTAAAAATACGGAACTGTAATAGCACAGATTTTTATATGATGTAGGTGATACCCCGCTCTAATAAAAATATATAGTCATAAAACCCTAAGTGCCGTCAGAGGGTGACAATTAAAAAAAATATTAATTTTGCTTAAAAAATTTACATCATGAAAACTTAAAATCAATCAGCAAAATTAATATTTTTTTTAATCGTCACCCTCTGACGGCACTTAGGGTTGTATGACTATATTCGTTTATTAGAACAGATTCGAGTATCACTTACATCATATAAAAAATCTGTGCTATTACAGTTCCGTATTTTTGAAAAAAAACTATTTTAAAATTTCATGATGTAAATTTTTTAAGCGAAATTATTTTTTTTTAATTGTCACCCCTTGACGGCACTTAGGGTTGTATGACTATATACGTTTATTAGAACAGGGTTTCACTTACATCATATAAAAAGTCTGCTATTACAGTTCCATATTTATAAAAAAAATTATTTTAAAATTTCTTGCTGTAATTTTTTTAAGCAAAATTAATATTTTTTTTAATTGTCACCCTCTCACGGTACTTAGGGTTGTATGCCTATATGCGTTTATTAGAACAGGGTATCACTTACATCATATAAATAATCTGTGCTATTATAGTTTCGTATTTTTGAAATAAATCCATTCTAAGTTTTTATAATGTAAACTTTTTGAGCAAAATTAATATTTTTTTGTAATTGTCACCCTCTGACGGCACTTAGGGTTGTATGACTATATACGTTTATTAGAACAAGGTATCATTTACATCATATAAAAAATCTGTGCTATTACAGTTCCGTATTTTTGAAAAAAATCAATTTTCATGATGTAAATTTTTGTGTAAAAATTAATATTTTTTTTAATTGTCACTTTCTGACGGCACTTGGATTATTTGTCCGATTAGGTAAATTATTATTGCATAAACTATATTCAAAATGAAGTATTTTCTATAACTGCTACATGTTTAAAAATTGTTAAATTGTTAAAAATTAAAAATTCAAACGCATTTCATGTTTCAAATTAAAATGCACTTGTTTTTTCAAATTCAAATGCAACTTCAGGGTGGTTTATTACGTACTAAACAAAAGTTCTTGCAAGTCGTATAGTTTAGAAAGGTAACATTTTTTTGAAACTATACATCAATAATAATAGTTCTCATATTGTAGGTACGCTAAAACCAATGCTAAAAGTACGTTAAAAAAATGTTTATAACTAATAATCGCCTATATATAGGCAACCAAACTGCATCTGGTATATAAGAGGTTGTTAGTTTCAGTAGTAACGCATAGCCGGAGTAAAGGACTGTTAAATTCCACTTCGTGTCAGTTACGTTTTTTAAGCTGCGAGGCTAACTTAGACTTCCGTTACACAACGTGCACTCAGACGAACACCTAAAATTAACAAAACTTAAGTTAAACCGTTAATAAAATAAAAGTTAACGCAAAGTTACTTTTATTAACACCGGCGTGCATGAATAACTGTTAATAGTGTGACGAGAGATGAAACGTTACGGATTAGAGACACAATTTGTACAGGTAAAAACATTGATACATTTTGGGTTATACATAAACAAAGAATTGTACAAAACTTGTTATTTTATTTAGCAAACGCAAACTTAAAAACGTTTCATTCGAAATGCACTGTTAATTACTAAACTTCCAAGAACCAACGCTAAAAGAAATTTATTTGAATAACCTCCAGTTTCAGTAGCAAATTTTAAAATTGCAACGGTCATCCACAATACTCTTTAATCACAAATGCGTTATTGGGTGTTTAAATAAACAGAAACTAATAATTAACATACAAATTATTTATATTATCTTCTGTCTAACTGTCGACATTAGAAAGCTTCGATAAGGGCTTTAAGATATATTTTTACTGAAACAAAAAAAATTCAATTTGAAATTGAACGAAGGAAAGTACTCGCTTTTTATTCTTATTTTAAAATGTGAATTATATAAGATTTTCTTCCTACTTTCGTTCTCTACGTTTTGTACCAATGCTACACAAAATAATTAATCTGAAACGTTAGTATTTTATAACCGTATCGCAGGGAACGGAAATTATTCTTCTGGATTATTTGCAGAACATGATTTATTACGAAAATATATTTGATTTGGAATTTTTAATTACTGCAGATTATTTTTATCACTCTTCATCACACGTATTTTTATTTTTAGTTTAATCAACTGGTATATTGTATATGGTTACTGTCCATTTATTTATTTATTATTTAGTAAAGATCTCCCAGTCCTAGTTTAGTTCTGATCGTTGACCTATATTGAAGTCACAATTCATAACATATGTAATCCAGTATTAATGTTTACTATCTATAAAAATAATAATTTCATAGCAGTTTTTACAAACGATGAGTGGGTACCTATGTATATATCTGAGAAAATATTATTCTATTCGTATTGTTTTCACGTGTAATAAATAAATGTTTTTTTAGAAACTTATCCTCAAGGTGATATTAATCAAAAATTTTCATATATAATGAGGTATGAATTTTTAGTATCAGGATCGGAAACGAACTTGATAACTCAATATTAATAACAAAATCAAAAATAAAATTAAATTGTAAACGCGTTGCAAAGGTAATGAAATATCACGCTATTCAATTTCTTTGATTTTTCACGCTAATACGGTTTTTCAATAAGACATATAGTAGGCTGATTACTACTTTTGCAGATTTTTAATTTGTAACCGTGACTTCTTACGAACTTTTTACAGTGGCGTAATGTGTAGATGTGCTTTATATTTTTTGTGATGTACACTTTAATTTGGTACAGATGAGACAGAGCTTATTTAGTGAATATTTCTTGCCGATTACTTTGTTTTAAAACAAGTATAAATAATACATTCGAAACTGGTTTTAATTTATACACGTCATGTCGAAAAAAACACTTCTTCCTTTTACGTGTTTATCTTACCTATAGTAATTTTTTAAGGTAACTTTAAGGACTGTATATAATTACTATTTTATATTAAGCAAAACTACACAAGTTTATGTATTATGTATATATTTGGACAATCTATATTTTGTGTTGTTATTACAAAAGATCTTTAATATAATGAGATACAATAATTAATGTAAAATCAAGGCTGTACTTTACGCAATAAAAACGAAAATACTTGAAGTTTTATTTACCAATTACATGAAATCAAACAGTCACTAAAAAAACGTGTATATAGGAAAGTTGCGTATTCTTAAAACTAAAAAAAAGTCAGTCAAATTATGTGTTTTAACAACAATCTAACAAGCACGCAAAACTTAGCAGACCTTAACAACTGTTGACGGTTAAACATTTTTACTTGAAATAAAACAAATTGCATTATGAAGTTCTCTTGGTAGTAAAATTTATAATATGCGTGTAAAAGCTTCTGAATTAAATATCTTACCTTTTCCAAATTATTTTATACGCTTTCGTGTGTAGGAAATTACCCAGCACATAAGACTCATTAAAAAATGAAATTGCGTTTTATTTAAATTGAATTAATTGAACGACTGTTCAAATTACGTCTTATAACATTTTTTTACTCCTGAAAAGTGTGTGGATGTAAGTGAACGGAATATGTCAATTAAATTTTGCAGGAAGTGGAACTAGTACAACTTCCTTTTTTCTCTCAAAGGGGCGAGCGTTTTCGTTAACTTTCTGCTACCAACATTTTCTTAAATTAAATAAATTTCTAAATAAGACATTTTGTTAATTTTTAATACCATATTGCACACAATAAATGAGACTTTTTACAATGTCTATATAAGCAAATTAAATACTAGGAAATGTAAAAAGCGTTCAAAATGGAGCTTCTTTTACAATTACATATAAGCTAATTTAAAATTACGTTATAAAAATTCAATGTTCAAGGACTCGGTTAACGCGTATTACTTAGTGTATACGAATCCATTAAACAAGTTTATCTTTATTAACATAAATGAAAAATAAAGATAATCTAAAAATTGCTAAGATTAAAACCAAAGTCAGATCAGGAGACATTAGCATAAATATACTTGGTTTTACGTTCAACGTTTTGATAAAACTATTTGTTGATACAAGTTTCGCAATGTACCTGTTTAACAAATTTTTTATACACGTTTTTATGGATTTACAGTATTGATGGTTTCTTTTTACATTTTTTTTAAGCATTTACTTTTTTTTTCGTTTATTTTATTTAAAAAAATTGTACTAGCGTTGTACTAGTTAATTTACTCCAATTATACTTACATTATATGCTTACTACTTTTGCGTGCTTATAAAGATAAAAGTGATAGTGTCAATTGTAGTTCCTCTAACTTTGATGCACGATTTTTCATTGTTTTTAGCATTAACTAATCAGTTTTTTTGTGGTTGTTTGTAAGTAAGTGAACGATTTATTAGCATAAATGCTACATTGTACATATAAATATAAATAAACACACTACTACATAACCACATAATTACAAATATAAACTACAAAACTATAATTAACGCAATTAACATTATAAGGTTGCAGCCACTTATTTATCTGTTGTAATCCTTATGTATGACAAATAATTTTTTTTAAATTCTTTTATACTTTTAGATTTTTTTATGTTGTCTGGTAATGCGTTATATGTCAACACACCCTTGTAAAAAATGGAGTTTTGTGTAATAGTTTTTAATGCGCGTTGAGGTCTAATTTCATCTTTAGTACGAGTTGAGTACGAGTGAGTGAATATATCTGTTTCGTGTTAATATAAAATAGGTAGGCATTAAATTATTATTTATTTTATATATAAAAATCATACATTGCATATCTATAAAATCTTTTATGGACATCCATTGCAGTGTTTCGAGCATTACCTGTATCGGTGTGTATTTATCACATTTTAAAATAGCGCGCATTGCTTTATTTTGAAGTATCTGCAAAAAGTTTTTTTGTTCTTTGCTAAAATAAAATAAAATTGTGCAACAATATTGAATGGAAGGTAAAACTAATGTATTGTATATTGTTATTCTAGTATTAGTTGAGATAAATTGTGATAATCTTCTTAAATAGCCTATATTTTTATTTAGTTTATTGCGCAGCTGTTCAAAATATTTTGTAAATGTTAGATGCTCATCTATTACAATTCCGAGATAAGTAATACTAGGTACTGTTTCAATAATTTTATTATAAATACAAATTTTTGTTCTTTTATAATTTATGTTTTTTTTATTAAATTTTGAGCAAAACACAATTACTTTAGTTTTTTCTACATTTAAGTATATTTGATTTGCTTGTAACCAAATCTCAATATTTTTAATGTCCGCTACTAAATTATTAAATGCCCATTCATAATTTGGACTTGCTGTATAAACAAGAGTGTCGTCGGCAAATAGGTTAATCTGAGAATATTTGAGTATATGACAAATGTCGTTTATATAAATGATAAACAATAAAGGACCTAGCACACTACCTTGTGGAACGCCAACGTTATTCTCAATAAGCGATGATTCAATATTATCGTACATTACGTATTGAAAACGATCTTTTAGATAGTTTTTAAACCATTTGTAGGCAAGACCTTTCACGCCATAATATTGAAGTTTTTTTAATAAAATTTGTCTACTAATTGTTTCGAAAGCTCGTTTAAAGTCTAAAAATAGTGAAATTACATATTTATTATCATCTAAGTATCTTTTCCATTCATTTACTACTAACTGTAACGCTGTTTCACAAGAATATTTTTTCCGAAACGCAGACTGTCGTAAATAGAGTAATTGAGTAGAATCAAAATAATTAAGTGTTTGATCATAAACTATTACTTCAATAATTTTCTCAACCGTCGGCAGCACATGAACAGCTCTGTTCGGGATGCACGAACTGTTTATGTTTTGGAATTGGTATTATTTTGCTGACTTTTAGTATTGTCGGTAATGTACCAGTCGAGAGAGAACAATTAACAATTTCAAGTAGCTGATACCCTATAACGTAAAATAATTTTTTTAACATTGTTGAACTTAAAAGATCGTTCGTTTTCTTATTCTTCATCTTAAATAGAGAAGTTTTAAGTTCGTGTATAGTTAGGTTTTGAAACGATTCTAAACTACTAGTAATAATTGGTAGTTTCTTTGGATTCCAGCTATTTTTGTTTTTATTTTCGATTAATTTTGTTATGCTGTTTATAAAGTATTCATTAAAATTTTCCGATAAATTTGATAAGTTAGAATCAAAAGAAACTGAGCAACGGCGATCGATTATTTTATTGTTTATTAGCTTTTTTAAAGTTTTCCACATTTCAGTAGGATTATTCTTATTGCTATCAATTTTTTGTTCAAAATATAATTTTTTTTGATTTCGTATAGTAGCTACTACTTGATTTCTTTTTATCTTGTTGTACAAACCAATTTTCATGTAACTTATCTTTTTTAAATGATTTATACGCATCGTCTCGTTCTCTGCGTGCTTTAATTACATCTAAATTAACCCAAGGAGGTTTAGAATGATTTTTTTGCTTAAATGTTTGTAACGGGCAATATTTATTTATTGCAGATGAAATGTTTGTTTCAAATATTTTATACATTTTGTCTATATCTGATGAAGTTGACCACCGCGCATTAAGTAACTCTAGGTTAATTTGATGTACGCTAGCGTCTGTAATGTTTCTTTTTTTAATTATTTTATTATTCAAGTATTTTTGAGGTTTAGAGCAAAGAAAATTGATAGAAATAATTTCGTGGTCAGATATTTTTGCATTATTGTATATGTTACCAGAGATGTGAAAATTATTTGTAATAATTAAATCGATAGTCGTTGCACTTTGGTTAGTAATACGCGTATGGCTGTTTATTAACTGCTTTAGACAACATCGGTTTGTTATATCTATTAGTCTATTAGTAAACTTGTTGAGTTTGTTATTCCAATTAATATTAAAATCACCTATTATTATAAATTGTCTTGAATTATCGCAATAAAGATCACAAATTTCTTCTACACAATCCAAAAATAGATCGTGATTAGAATTAGGTGAGTGATATACTGTAACAATATAATGTTTTTTTTTGAACAAAGTCACAACAACAGTAACAATCCAATAATTCTTAGATACACTAAATAAGCTGACAATTTGGAATTTTATATCGCTTCTTATATAAACTAATACTCCACCTGTATGTCTGCTATCAGAGTTGCATCTTATACAGTGATAATTATTGATGTCTAGTTCTAAGTCTAGAATATTTTCAGTAACACGGCTTTCTGACAAACATAGTAAATACGGTTTATTTTCATTAAGAAGTAGTTGAACTGGTTTTGTGTGCAAGAAAACTTTGTATATTTACGTGCATTATAACATTTGAATTAATTACAATATTTTGGAAACTCGTCGTCGTTCTTATTAAAAAAAATTGTTTAATTGAGTTTGACTAACATTATTTGCGTATTCTACACATACGCTTAAGTCATTCAAACCGTTGCACTTATAATATGTATCATTTGATTGCTTACCATTACTAGTAGCCAATGAAGGAACTATTATTTTTAGATTATTATAATTTATATGTTCACACTGTTCATAATATTTTTCGTCGTATAGTTGAAGTTGCTGTAGAATTACGCCACTTACATATTTGCAGATTTTTTCTTTACCATTTACATTTAAGTGCAGTCCATGTCTAACGTAATCTTTTGGAGAAATTATATCATTTACGTCGATAAAAACATTACTGTATTCGTTGCTTAAGTGATAAAAATTTAAATTTAAATTGTAAATTAACTGATTTAAAACTGGTCTTCCTTGCCATATTGGTATAGAAACTAAAAATAAGTTAGTAAAATTTGAGCACTTCATTACGTTTTCAATTGAATTTTTGTTTATTTTATTTCCTTTAAGTGCGTTATTTCCTCCTGCCATCATTATGATAACAAAATCATTTTTAGTAAAACCATTTGTAAGTGGAATAATGCTTTCGGTAACTTTCTCAAAATTACTGTTTGGTTTGAACCAGCACTGTATTTGGAAATTTTTTCCTAAATGTTCTTGCATTTTCTCTGCACAACCTCGACCATGGCTATCTGATAAAATTAAAACGTTGCGACGAGTATTGGATATTTTATTTGTTGGCATAATTTTGTTTAAAATGTTATTGCAGGTATTTTTCGATAGGAAACTTGAAGTGTCTATATCTTTACCTTGATTGCTCGTATCAGAAGTATGCGTATTTATTCCGTATCCTATTTCTTTACATTTTTTAGTTACAATATTATGTTTTAATTCACTGGAGTATTTTTTAAGACCGATTTCTTGTTTCACCGCATTTTTAACGTTTTGTTGAATGCACTTTTTATTTACTGTTAATACATTTTTAAGTTTTTTTTCAAGTTTTAACACTTTTTGTTCGAGAAATTTTAATTTTTGATTTAAACAGTCAATATACTTGTACTTTTTTTTCGTAGAAGCAGGTTTTACACGTTGATCTTCACTCAATGAATCTATATCTACATACGACGAATTTAATGCATGTTTTAGTCTATAATAGTTGTAGTACAACTGACTCAAAAAATACAATTTCAGAAAAAGCAATTAACATTTTTGAAATTAATTCCAACCGTTTCAAAGAAGTTTAATTTGTAATATACAAATGTTTTTGCAAACGCCATCTCGTAGTATGTAGTGCAACGTATAATATTTAGATGTAGAAAACTATAAAATAAAAAACGGTATAAAATAAATAATACTAAAGCGCAAAAAATGTTTATGTATAGTCGAAATTACCAGCAGAAACCAGTGAACAGCTGTTTCGTCTTTTTAGGGCTCTTTAGGGACCGATGGCTATCCGAGATCGATTAATTGTGAGAATCAATTTTTCCGCCAAGTAAATCGATTTTAAACAATGGATCAATCCTTCGAAACGATCCCAAATACGCACAAATTCAGATTCTCTTATTTTCTGTTTCGAAATAAATGAAAATATTTCTAATTAGGTGAATGCATCCAATAGCATGCAAAGAAACGTGAGTTCATGATTTCATTAAACATAAACTCAATAGATAACGATACTGGTTTTATAAATGTTTACAAACGGCTTTAATAATGCTATAAGAATAATAGGAATCATCTGTTGCTTTTGCATATTTTGTTGTGTGTAACAATGTATGATGTTACGTCTTAATTAATTAACTACGTATATGCTACGAATAACAAAATAAATTGATTTTTGTTTACAGTAAGAAATAACTATTGAAAAAGTAAGAAATCACTTCTAATTTTGTAAGTGACGTACATATATAATTTACACCCTTTTTCACCTCACTTTATCTTTGAGTTAATTTTGTCAATTGCCATTGCCAGGTCTAAAAATGTTAGGTGTTTGTCTATATTTACTTTACGCATACACTGAAATAAATTCATCAAGCCAAGTAGTTTAGTTAGAAACGTAAAAGCTTGGCTTGGACTTGAAAGTTAAGCTTTTTAAAAACAAAAGCTTGGCTTGATGTTTGTGGATGCAGGATGGCTTGGTTTTCAAGCTTTATCAAGCTTTCACAAACTGTTTCTTGCATCTTCCGCAAAAGTAGTCTATGGTTGTAGAATACTAAATTTATTCACGTGATGTAGGTGGGGTAATAGACATAAATGCTCTTCACGATGCGATGTTTGAATGTGTATACTTGCTGACACGTTTCTGCTTGACTTCTGATTGATCTAGAGTTATGAGGTAACCTACTATACAGCGTGTTTCTCATAAATTACTACAAACTTAAAGAAATTATTTCTTGTGGCGTTGAATAAAAATTTTCTCTGTAGAGGTTTGGTCTAAATTGGCCCATTTTTGAGATATTTGAAATTAGTTTTCAGGTCGGTTGTGTCTATTTAAATAAGTGAAGATTGACTTTATTGTTTTCTCTAATTTTCCGTCATCTACAAAATAAATTAATAAAATAATTACAACAGATACTAATCTCTATTTCTGTGTACTTGATTACGTTTTCTTAGAACTTAGTTTCACAAATTGCTTAATCTCTGTTTGGATTTTTTCAATTGACGCTGTTTGCTAAAGTGATTTGTGTAAATTGCTTTTTATAAACTTTATTTTCGGATATTAATTTTGCATTAATATATTATTTTCAAAAGATTGAAAGTTTGGTAAAAGCTAATTTTGAACGTGGCTTGATTATTTAAAAGATTGGTTTCACGTTTTAAAAGCTTGGCTTAATTTATTCAAAGCTTTACTTGATTTCAAGCTAAGTTTCTGAAAACCAGTCTGTGAATCCCTAACAATCAGCTACATCTAGCAAGATTATACCTATCAAATCTAACGGAAACGAGAACAGATACATATTATATGCTATGAAAATTTCAACTGATGTCGGTGCTAAAACAAAAACTTTTGAATGCTTAAAAAAGAGATTGAAATTGTGGTAGATGCTCATTTCTTCATAGCTACAACAAGTTTGAATCCTACATTTAAAAAAATCATTTTTCTGACGAACTAGCCTGTGCCTAAGCAACAAACAGGTTAAATTCATCACTTTTAATCACTGAAACAATTTTTAACAGAAGGAAATTATAAGGAAAAAAAGATTTAAGATTTTCACAGCTTGCTTGTAAAAAAGCAACTTTCTGCAGATAATGCAGTTGTATAGGAGTTTCAACACTATGTATCACAAGCAGTTGTGTTATGAGATTATCTGTACCTTAAGATTAGACTGGGCAGACTTTTGTTCCTCGAAAGCTCGGATATGAAATATTAGGAATTATAATTATTTTGTTCTATACTCAATAGAAGTACATGGATTTATTGTCTAATTAAAACTAACTCTTTAGTTGACTTTATTGTAAGAAAGCTTTGTACTATGTTCAAACTTAATAAAAGTAAAATTGATTTGATGTCTTTTATATAGACGCTTAAAAATATAAGAAAAGGAAAATCGATATTTGATTATTTTATTGATGATTAATACTGTTGCTTTACTTTGCATAGTTAGAGCTGCATCTTTGGCTTGGTCCCTGCTCGCCATTCGATTTTTCTTCTATGTTTAATGTACACCGTTTCACTTATATTGTCTTGTTTACATTTAATATACGCATAGCATCTATCCTTGTTGTAGTGGTAAAATACTATTTTTTGTGCGTCACTAGATTACTGAGTAACATTTGACTTAAGAAAGTGTTACAAGCTTCTTACTAGTGTGCATCCTGCTTGGGCTACCTCACCTCGTCAAAAAGTAGACGTGGATTAAGATAAAAGTTATATTAATAAATTGATAAGGGCGCCATATCCAATTGTTCGCTAATTGAACAGTCTCGCAGGTTAAGTTCAAGAAAGCGATGCTAATCTCGTAACTAAAAAAGATCTACAACAGTACACGAAGGCAATTATAAAACAGCAAATTAACAAAATTTCACTAAGCAACACATTGCACACGAGATCACTTTTAGCAACTATCAGTTTGTGTAATGTCTTTAAGAACGACGCATAGTCAATCGAATCTCCAACAAACATTATCATTATAATGGAAAGCGTTATGTACACCCGGTACAAACTGATGGTAAACAAACCGACAATAACAAAATCAAATTACAGTAAATCGAATTACTTACAAACGGTCCACGCTTTTAGTAGATCTAGGAAGGGTTGTAAAACAACATTCCTAAGAGCTGAAAAATATTATACAAACGTGTTCCTAAAATCCTATAATTTCAATCTGATCATTGTTGTAACCACGACTTACTTAACGTATGCAGTACACAGTCCTATTAGTAACTTTTTATACACTTTTTCAAGTAGGTAATAAGTATTGGAAGATATCAATAATTATTCAAAAAGTTCTGTTTTGGGCACTTCAATCCCACACGAATATAATTGCCATAATTACAAATATAAACACAACATATGCGAATAACGTGTTTGATGCACGAAATAAAATTCGTGTTACTTTAATGCTACAAGCGAAGAACGAAAATCAAAAGTGACCACAAAACCTATAGGTGGATCATACCTCAGCGATTCTTCCTATAAGCATTTGATTTTTCATTTGATTTTCACTACAAAATAATAGGATAACTGTTGATTCAGAAATTTTGTACCGAGTATTAGCTTACATACTTTTTACTTTTCATTTTGCGTGTAAAATGTCAAACGCGTAAATCCCCGAAAGAAAAGAAAAATTGCTACGTCACTCCCACGTTGCCAACTGCATTTTTAAAACGAACTATGATTAATACAAGACTTTTAACCTAAGAATTTTTTTTCTTCATTTTATTTTATTACGGGAAATCTGTATTTTTGACTTATTCTTAAAGCAGCGAAAAACATCTTTTACAGTTGTACTGAATCCTCATCTACAACTGTTTCCTAAATAAAGGTTCAATTTTGTTTATGTGTTTAAAATTTCGGTTTGATTATTACGGTACTTGCAGCAACGTTAGTTACCAAAGCTAAGACATCAGTTACAAAAATTAATAAAAACTAATAACACAACTTATTTTTTGTGTTACAATCAAAATGAAAATAACGTGCCGGTTTCTTAATATAAGTGCTCATCCAGAATACTTTATTTTCATATCTTGTTTTTTCTATTATTAATGTAAAAACAAACTTTTTAATATTATCGAGGTCAATTTTGCCATAGTTTTCTGCTATTTTAATTAGTGAATTTTCAAGTTGATAATAACTCAAACAGTGGCTCACCAATTCTGATTACTTCAGTCCTGGAATTAGTGAAATATTTTGGACATGCTCTCAGAGTAACTTGCAGAAACTTAAATACTACTATTTGTTACCTGTTAAATTTGTGTGACCAATAACAATGTCAAAGGGCATAATTAACGTCATTTAAATCCATAATTTAAAGAAAAGTAATAGTGAGAGAATAAATATAATACTGAAACGTTCAAGAAGTTATCTGCAAATTCAAGTGCCTTCTGGAAGCTGTTACCCATCTTATAGAAGATATACCGAAAGATAGGGAACACTCGAGAAAGATTTGCAGATGTGTATAAATACCGAAGAGAGAAATCGTAGGTCAGTTATTGCTGGAATGCGAATACAGCAGTGTTAAGAAGATTATCAAAGTGGAAATAAATAAGTCGTTAGCACGCGTGTGTCTAGATAAATATACCGAGAATAATCGTGTACGTGATTTTTAGTGTAAACAAGTGTGAAGCTATCCGCAGACGTTATCTTATCTTCAGTGATAGTGTTATACAACGGTTATACATAAATTAGTGTAAGTGTTTTCATTAAATATTATTAGATTTAATTAGTTCGGTTAATTTAAAAGTGTACATATTTCTAGTATAAGTAAAACATAATTTTTAGTCGTATAAATAAATTAGTTTTTAATAATAAATTCGTAACAATACAATACCGTGTTGAATATGTGTACTTAAGGCGTTTTTACGGTAAGTAATAACTATTATTAATCGAATTGTCACAAGAGATAAAACTTGGGTTCATTTTTATAAACCTGAATCACATAAGTAACATTTAAAGAATGACCCTGGACTAAAAAAAAACGTGTGCCTTTCTGTTAATGAACATGTTTTTAGAGTTTTGAAGAATGACAAATACTACGTTTGTACTTGGGATCAATTTAGAAAAAAAATTACATAAAAAAGGAGGAAATTGACAAAACATTTTGCTGCAAGGCCCTACACTTGTTTACAAGTCAAAAATTGCAATAGGCGCTGTAGTAATTTTGAACAAGTCCAAGTTTGCAACAACTTATTTCCAATTAAAAAGATTACAATAAAATATAAAATTTATTTTGTTGAAGGATTACAAAAATTGCTTCATAGAGGTAATAAATGCATTATATTGAAAAACAAAATAATAAAAATACGTAAAAATTTCCGTTGAGGACAGTTTAAGGTTTTTATTTTTTTAAATTAATAATTTTTGCATATCTAATAAATGTTTTTTCGTAGCTTTAGTATATCTATTTTTATCAAACAAGTTGTGCTTGTTTTAACTGTTGATTAATAAACTTGTTTTTTTTTGCTTAAATTTACTCTTCTTAATATTTTGGTATTACGCTACTAATTATAGTTATTTTGTGTTTACAAGTTTTTATGTCTATATTAGTACGCTATATACATTTTACCTTTACAATTTCGAATACAACTGACGTTTTGTCAACACTTCTTTACTTAAATTTATCCTTTTATGAATGTCTAGCTTGCATTTTAAACGACGATACGTTGTATTGTAATGTGTCATCAATACGTTTAATGTTGGTACAATAGATCTTTTAATATTTTCTTATACAATCAGGTCCGTATATTTAATAATGAAACGATTTGTGACAATAAATTAATTTTTTTTACTCTAGATTTAATATCTAGCTCAATTAAAGATGTATAAAATATTTTACTGACTTCGCTAGCTGGTAAAAAATTTCTAATCTTAATATTTCAATAAATAGGAAAACATCCAAATTTCAATGCAAATTGGGTATTATGATTAAAATTAATGTAATCGTGAAGGTTATGATTATGACAATATAACTTAATTTTATTACTAGGGTAAAACTAAACGTCACAAATTGAATTATCTCTGAAGCAGATACCTACTACGTTTAATAATAACCAATGTTTCGCCTGAAGGAAAGAGAGTACCAGGTTCAACATTCCTAGCATAATATTGATACCGGATTCACGGATTTACTAACCGAAAATGAGAAATTTTTTGTACGCAAAAACGACGGAGCAATATGCTGAAGCTAAAAAGTTTTTTACACTAACCTTCATGCCAATAAATTAATTTTATTGATTCATTAAATTAATTAAAATTTTTCTTTGAAAAATACTTAATGCTGTTAGTTCCAAATTAATTATTAATTTTCTTCAAACTGAGGCGTTTGTTGAGTTATTTACATCTAGGTCATTCGCCTTCAATTTACAAGTTAAAGAAGGCGAACCGGCCTTCGCTCAAGGAATCTACTAACTTCCGCTAATGCAATTTCAGTACCGTTGCTATATAGAAATGCATATAATAGAAAATTTCACACATTCTTTATTGTAATATTTGTCTCGATGCTTTCCTTCATATAATAAGCTTTGTTTGAGAATTAAATATATTAAAAGTAGGTCAAATAACATTAAACGGGAACAATTTCGTACGTGGACACTTGATCCTTAATTGGATACCTACATAATTTCAATTTCATCTAACCTTAACAAATACGGAAATTTTTTATTACATATTTAAGAAGAAAGCGTATCTTATGAGAAATGGAACTAATTTCTAGTCCATTAAATCTACATAATTTGGGTTTGTACATGTAAAAGAATGTCTGTCGCACTACATTATCTAGGACCTTGTAGAACATTTACTGTTACAACTTAAACACACGATAATAATAAACGTCTTTATTTCTATAATAAAAAAAGACAGCTACGGAATAGAAACACTATGGGACAGTTATTGATCTTCTACTTAAATAAATAAAAGTACAATAATAAAAATTAGAACAAATGACATAATTGGTACATATTAGTTCATTTAACAATATTTTAGTGGCTGACATTAATTTAGCAATCAAGTATTAATTATGACTGAAAAACCCAAAGTAATGTATCTTGTTATTTCAAATCTTTGTTCAAACAGAAATTTTTATAATAATTGTCTTTACTTGTAACGTTAGTTATAAACATATTAAAATACTTTTAATGAAATCATCAATATTACGTTTTAATGCAATGGTAATAGTACCTAACTCTTGCTGGGATTTAAAAACAATAATAAATTTATTTGAAAAAGTTCTAATGAATCTTTGCAACTACGTTTTACGTTTTCAGTCAGTTTTTTAACTATGTCTCAGGTGTTTCATAGTACGTAATTCAATCTATTGTCCTACATTGCTCAGCAACGACATCTTTTTCCTTCGTATTTCCTATTCTCAATTCAATATTCTTTTGAATAATTTCTTATAAACGCTTTTTTGTTGTTGTTTTTGTTTTATTTTCAATATCTATTTTATAAACAATTATTGAATTAATTTTATATGTATACATTGAAAAAAATATATAATATCCATCTCGTTTATAATTAAATGATCAAACGAACTTACCACTTCTTTCGGATCACCCTGTAGATGTTTAGAGTAGCGACAATCACAGTAATGCATTTTTATTTCAAAAAATAAATCTAGAGTATCTTATGTAGTTTTAAACGTAATGTGTAATAATATATTCTCTGTACATGAAGAGACCATAACCCATAAACATTCTTAGAAAAAAATAAAATAAAGGTATCAGTACTTTACAGTTTTACATAATATGCGACAAGACGATTTATATTTCATGTAATAACTCCCATTGTAAACGAATCTTTCTTTATAATTGGCTTGTTTAAGAACTTGGCAAATTACATTGAAGCTTTGGCTCTCCCAGCAGTTTTTATTGTCTGTATATTTATTTTATTTTTAATATCAGTAGTTGTTGAAGCATGTCGAGTGCTATGTGCAGTAAATATGGAGAAGTACTCCTTAGCGCCTTCTAGGTTTTTAGTTTGGTGTAAGTAATCAATGGTAGTAGTCGCTGCACAGAGTTTTTCTTTATCTTTAAACCAAGGTAGAAAAAGAAGGGGTTGAAATTTATTTGGCCCCGAAGTTTTAATAGCATTAGGGATTTTAATTTCAATCCCGTTTGTTTTGACACAGATGTTGCTTCGTTTTATTAACGCAAAAGTCTGCATCCTTTGGGCTGTTGATAAGGCAAACTTGCCTTATCAACAGCAGTAATGTAATTAATTTTTTTATAGGTGTCTAATTTTCATTAACGTCTAGTGAAGAAATATAATTCAAAGCCACTTCAGGATCCCAAGTTACATCATATTTCGGACGATTAGATTTTAACTTGTATATGCCACGAAAGAATCTTTTTATGTCAAGAGTTCTGCGCTAATTGTGGTCCTAACGCTAATGATAGTGCCGAACGGCTGCTATTTAAACAGTTATAGGATAAGCCGTTTTTAAGTTTATGAGTTTGGAACTTTAAAACTAGTTTTTGTCGTTTTTATAAAGGTCTGCACTAGAACTTTTACAGAAAAGACACAAATCTCTGAGAGCACTTTCATACTGATTCCAAGTGGTATTAGTAATAGATGATAAAAATATGTTACTAGATTGTTGTGGTATGTTGTTCCTAATTAAGACCATGTAGATAAAAATCCTGCTGTTAACGAAAAGTTCTTCCACAATGGGTGTGGTTTCATGGAAAGGAGAAAATAGAAGTTATATGTTTGGGTCAAATTTTATTGGCTTATTCACTAATAAATTTTGGTAGATAGGATACCAAGCTTGTGTAGGCCAGAAAGGCACTACTACGATGCCCTCTCTTTCATCAGTAATCAACTTTTGTAGAACTTTTTTAATATGATTGAGAAGGATGGAAACGCGTAAAAAAATATTTTTTTAACTAATAGTAAAAGCTGTTCTGGTGTTCAGGATACAAATAAATCGCATTTCTTATTCAACCTAGATGCAAAGAGGTCTATGAATGGTGTTCCAAAAGTATTAAGTATCTCCTCAAAAGTCCGCTAATTGAAATTCGGTATCTGGGTTATTTAATCTCGATTTATGGTCTGCCTGGAGATTATCTTTTGAAGAGATATATGAAGCAAAGATCCAAATGCTCCTGGATTTACACCACTGCCAAATCTCTCAAGTTAAACCATTCAGCTTTGGAAATCGTGTATCACCCATCAGGTTTATATAATAAATGGCAGTGGTGTTATCTACCCTTAGCAAGATTTCACTACCGCTACAATTATGAGCAAAACTTTTTAAACCAAAAAACACTGACAGGAGTTTCAAATAATTAATATGTTCTTTATTTTCTGAGGTAGACCTAAAACTATGTGCCATATCACCATTACGGACTGCATCCCACCCTGATAGTAAAGCATCTGTAAAAATTTTTCGTTTGAATTGGTTTGATTTAATTGGATTAATTGATGTTAATATATCTGACTTTCAACACAAGAAATCACAATTAAGATTGTTCGTCAGTACCAATTCTTTGTTATAGTTAAGGTTATTAGATTTTAAAGCTAAACGTTTATGGCTTTCAAATCTATTTGTGTACACCCAACTATATTTAATAGCAAAATCTAAAATCTTATATTTTCTAAGAGTACTGAACTTTTCTAATAGTTTTCTTAATTTAAGTCTTTTTTCTCCAGGCAGTTCTAAACGCATATCAGAGAAGTTCGAAATAAACCCTAAATATTTACATACATTTTTGGGCTCCGTGTTGCTTTTTTTCCAATTTATTATAAATCCTAGTCGAGTTAACAAGGACATAGTCGCCTTTAAGTTATCCATACAGTGTATGTAACTGTTTCCAAACAACAAAAAACCGTCTAGATAAATAACTGAAATGAAACCGGTTTCATTAATTTAGTAAACAATAGGGAGCTGTACAAAGGCCGAATGGTAAACAAGTAAATTGATAGGTAGTATTGTCAATTGTAAAACGTAAGTATTTTCTACTGCAATTATTGGCAGATACAAGATAATATGCGTCTTGTAAATCTAGCAATTTTGAGTAATTAGTCCAGTAGCGGTTCTAATGTCCTCAAGTTTAAAGTGTTTTTTGATAATGAAATGATTTAATTGCTTTAAATTTAATAGGAATCTAGTTGATCCGTCAGGTTTTGAAGTTCAAAAACATTAAAAATAAATTGGTTATTGACGTTTTGGGATTTCTCAATAGCCCCTTTCATCAGCAGTTCGTTAATGTGTTTTAAAATTTTAATTGTTTCGGAAACAGACTATTTTGGTGAGACTACAGTAGGCAATTGTTGTACCTTAATCTTAAAGAGTATTTTTTATCCTTCCATTCAATTTAATATTGATTGATCAAAAGTTATTTGTGACCATTCATGTATAAAAAGAGCAAGCCTACCAGAAATATATCTTACGTTTAAAACTTCCTCCGAAATGATGTTCGTTGTGTCTTCAGCCGGGATGTTTTTTGTTGTCTGTTCTGGTAAAAGGAGTCCTGACTTTTCCGAGGCTGGTGGTATTGTCCACCCCGTCGAAGTGCTTAAAACTGCTGACGTGGTAGACCGATGAAGTTTAAAGACGCCGGTTTTTGATTAGATTTCATTGGAGACAAAACGGTTTTGCCAAGTTTTTCTATCTCCCGAGTATTTTTAATTTCATCGCTTAAGTTATCTACAAAAAGATGGTTGGTGATTGAGGTTTAGTTTAACGCTTTTGTAACGTTATCATGCAGATTTGGTTTTATTAGTGCTTTTCTGATTAAACTTTCCGAATGATGTAAATCGGTAAGCAACTTGTAAGCATCTGACAATGGTTTAAGAAAATCTAATTTCGACTGATTATCAAGATCTGTAAGCACCTTAGTTAAAACCTTGCCAATAGCAGAGAGTCCAGCACCAATTTGCTGTTGTACCGCAACTAACCTGGCATCTCTTTCCAAATGAGATTTTTGTATGCACGCCTTTGCTTCCGGGTTGAGCAAAGGTGGATCTAGGCAACAATTAGAAGGCGAAGGATACTTTAAAAGTAATTCTTGTTGTAGTTATGAATCCAAACCATTTTTTATAATGGTTAGCCAAGACTCTGCCACATTATGTTGTATCGGTGGTTCGACATTTGGCACTTATATTATATTATTCTTAATAATTTTACGAATGTGTTCTGGTAAAGGAACTTGAACCGACTCTAATGGACCTGACAGGTCTTCTGACGCATCCAGAATGATATCTACGTTTTCATGTGGGACTTGATTAGCAGAAATACCTGAACATAACAAAAAACGAATTAAGATTGTTCTTAGTTGGTAGGCGAAAGAAAATAGAATAAAAATTAATTAGGATGTCCATATTATATGTCCTCTAGACACAACAAAACAGCTTAATTTCTTATAATTTGACAATTGATACCTATAAGGTAATTTGTCATTGCAAATCAAAATTACAATATCTTCCAGACAAAGCAAAAGTGTGCCCTCCGGGCATGAGTCATGATTTAAAAATCCGTGCCTACCAGGTAAAGCATTATGTGCCCTCCAGGCACGAATTCAGTTACATATACCCTCCTTGTTTATTATCTGTAAACAAAATTTACAGTCAAGTCATAGAATCTATGCTTTTTATTTAAAGCTATTATACAACGTGTCCAGCGGACATATACGATACTAAAGTAAATTATTAACTTAGCATCAAAAAGTAAGTAACACGTCGAGTGCAGTTTTTTTTCTCTCTCTCAAACACGTGATTACAGCACAAGATATAGTTTACTACAAGGTGATCTGAAAAATGTGGCGCGTAATATAATTATAATTTCATCGTTGGTTTTTGTCATGAAATTTTTTAGAAATCTAAATAGAGAATTAATTTCCCGGTAAACTTCTAGTCGCTGCAAACAACATGTGTAGTACAGGCAAAGTTTCAATCGTTAACTTATCATTTCCTGTGATCACAACTTTTTCGGCAGATCCGTCATCGTGATGTCTTTTTCTTCTATGCACATGTTGATTCTCATCACTGTATTCGGTATCGGTTTTCTCATTTGCCTCCATCTCGTAATCGTCAAATAATTCTCGCTGTGATTTTGATCCAGTATGGCATTATAAAATATTGCCATTACGGCATGTTTTTTTTCCGAGTTTTTTAATCGGGAATCGCTTGCGATGTCTGAGTCTCACCGTCAGAAATAGACTGCAAAGCTTTCTGGAAACTCTTGTAACTTTCTAACAAATTTTTAGTCGCATCGGCTCTTGCACATCACGTTTTGTCGGGCACTTTCTTCAGAACTAAACCTTTTTTGAGATGTTTGTGTATAATTGCCCAGCGTTGAGTTGACCCCAAAAAAAATTGTATAGTGTTTGCACAAATTTGAAGAATGAAATCGCTCGAACGCAGGCTTCAACAAAAATTTAGTGAGTGCGCTGCACATGAAACGTAATGTGCGAGATGATTTATTCTGTTAATATGCGCTTGTAGACTATTGTAACAACCAGACATATTTGACGCATTATTATGAGACTGGTCTCCCGCATATTCTATATCAATTTTTTTTATTTTGTGACTTACTATACGAGTAAATATAAGAAAACGTTCTACTACTTCTCCATTTGACGTAACGTATTTCAGCACTACAGTCAACTGATGTAGTGTCGAATTGAGGCTTATTGAAAAATATTTGGGTTTAATAATGTCATTAACACACACAATACATGAGCCACTTTCGTTGAATTTTACCACCATTTATGTTTCCGAAAAAACATAGATTGAGAAAAAAATTTTTTGCTATCGTCGTATTGTCGACTTGAAGCAGAAAAACTCAAAGTGTTGACATTCGTTAGGATCTCTAGTATGCCAAAAATCTGCTCAGTCTGTTCAGAACCTTTGCAAGGAATCCCTAATGAGTTTGCCGCCATTGTTTCGCTAGCAGACGACGTATTTAGAGAAGGTTGATTTTTCGTTGGTTTGCGACTAAATCCGAGTCGGAAAAGGTTTTGTCTTTTCTTTAATAGTTCATCACGCTTGTTTTGTTGTTTCAGCCACTTTTAACGATTTTTTGAACTACTTAGATGTAGAAAAGGTAAGCAATCGTAAATAACTTATTTAAAATAAGTATGTAAAATAAAATCTCGCAATCAATTATCAAACTTACCTGGTGACAGAGCTAACTGTAGTTTTAGTATTACACTCAGTCGTCGTCCGTCTCGCCGATATTATCAAAGCACTGGCGTCTTTACAAAAAAATCTAGCAGTCTTCCTCATCCCATTTCGTAAACTTTGAAACAGAGTACAGTAAAACTTTTTAAACTAAATTTACGGTCGCGCGTGTTTCGAAACTTTTGTTTATCATATAACTACGCTACGCAAAGAATCCAACAAATCGGGGATTCCCCCAATGTGGATTAAGTCTAGTGCTCACTCAGCCCACGCCCATCGGTTTCGTTCCAAATTAATGCTTTATTTTATAATGTTATCTAGCACTCTTATATTCAAATTCATAAGTTTTGAGACACAAATCAATCATTTCAAAAGTTTTCTTTCTTCAAAAACACTATGTTACGCATCCATATTATTACTTTTACTACTCGATACTAGATGGTTCTGTTCTGTAAAAAGGAAGTATTTCATCAACTGACAGCATGCGTTAAAATAAGCAATAATACGATTCCTATTGTCATTGAGGATACAAATTTTCGAATTAAATGTTTACTCTATGAAACATTTCAATTTCTCCTGAGCGCGCGCGGGATTTCTAGCCTCCTAGCCAATGCGGGGTTTCTAAACAGTTGCTTACTCTGCCTAATGGTTATTCCAGTACTGAGAGTAGAGACTAGTGATGAGCAATGTCATGATTTTATTTTAAGTTGTGACGTGATACGGCCCTTTTACGATTTTACCACAATAAATCCTGAACTTGCTTGTTTTGCATATAAGTTTATAAAGGAATAAGTAAAAATAAACTATACCGGCTTGCATAATTCTTAACTGCTACCTATTCACTGCATCTAATTCACAACCGAAATAGAGGCATCACAGGCACAGTATATTCAGAAGTTATTAACCCGTGATTTTATGTATTTGTGATTAAATTACAGTTTGGGAACAACCGTCTAGGCAAGTTTTGAAACCAACTAAATTCTCCAAACAGTTGTTTTTTTAACATTTCATCAATTTTGATTTTGTTAAAAACTAATGGTAAACGCATTGACTTAGCAACAATGGAAAGTTATGCTTCCCTCTGGACGAGTAATCACGGGCTGAAAAGTGTACACAACATTGTAGGAGATAGAAATCGTTTTTGTAAAGAAACGGTACGCACTACTTGTCAAACGACTATTTTCTTTGTTTACTTTTACCTATTCTTACTACAAGCTCAAGATACATTGTATTTATATTCCATGTTTAACGTTTGATTGAATTATTTTAATACGTACGTTAAATAATGCAGCTAAAAATGATTTCAAAATTTGAGGTTATAAGTATGTATATTTGAGACAAAGAAACACATTGCAAAAGTATACAGATTACTCGTCCAGAAGAAAACGTGGCTTTCCGATGTTGCCGAGTCGATGGATAAACCAAACAGTAGATATTCGTGTTATTCCTCAAAGAAAGCATTGGCCCGACAAAAAAAATATAGGGTAAAGAAAAGGATAATGTGTATTATTTATTAAACAACATATAAACACAAGTTTTATTCATTTTATTATTATTTTAAATTTTTGAAGTCAATTTTCTTTAGCGACGTATTTGGATGAAATTTATGGTTACGCTTAAGGAGAAACGGTTACACGTAAGGGGAAATAAGAGACAAGCCAATAAGAAACAGGTCTTGATTGTGACAAAAGAAGGTGTAACGTATTGAGCAAAACCTTAAGAAGTTTAAATAGTTGAGATGCCGGTCTGACTGACCGTGAGATAGGCGTATGTATGTATATCTCATTTTATTTATTATAAACCGCTTACTACACTAAAAAACAATCAAGATTGTAATGAATAAATAAAGAAAATATGAAAAAGTATTAAAAAAATTTTCTACTGGCTCGAATGCTCTATTCGTTTCCTATCTATTCTAGAGAAAAAAATATATGACTGTTAAGTATGTAATTATTCTATAAATATTAAATTTTGCGTTATTAAAAAAAACATAAATAATAAAATTAAGTTTCACTTTCTCCTCGAGCTTTTGTGTAAGAGAAACAGGATTTTTTTGTTATTTTAAGTTTCGCTGTCCAATCAGTTTATACTAATGTTTACCTTAAATAATAACCTAACAATCGAATAAAGATTTTAATGACACTGATAGTCTTTGCAGCAGTTTTTAGATATTCACATAGTATTTGTATTGATACGTTTTTATCTTTATGTTTATGTTTTGAATTGGTTTGTTAAATATTAAATTGGTAGTCGCTAGCACTCGAGTTTCGGGGGTTGAGGTAAAAATTTGTAGCTTAAAGTAAAATTAATGTTGAAAACAGACAAATATTGGTTAGTGTTGTTTATATGGTTATCATTATTTGTCCAAATTATCAATTAAATACTACTAGGTTGTTACAAGCTTTTGGTATCTTACGAACCTGCACGGCCAACTCACAATAGTCGGTGAGAGGGGGGGGTTCACGGAGAATATAGAAAATATAATTAAGAGCGCCAGAGCTTGGCCAAAGTCACTTCTGTCCCGCTCAAGACAGACGGTCCAAACTTGTAACACGATGTTAGGTTTGTAATCCTTATACTCGGCTGTTCGAGTAGCCAAAAGTAATTAGTAGGTAACGATAATCACAGGAGCAGGGAAGATAAAAAGAAAGATTAACAGGTATAATCGATTTAATGGTTTAACGTTGGAATAATAATAGAAGATATGAGCTTTAATATTTAATAATTAGCGTACACTTTGATTAAGGAGTACATCAAATTTTCTACCTAAATGCCTGTAGTATCGGCAGCACACATCACATCAATAAAGTACAATGAAATATGTAGCGAAGAATAGTTCGTAGTAAATATCGTTTGTATACAATATGCGGAATCCACAAAAAAAAATTAGTAATATGGCATTACTGACAATAAAACAGTGATAACAATTATGGCATTAACATTAAATTATCCTAATAATTATGGGTAGTACACAGCAGACGTAACACAGAGCAAGCAAACTTATTACCTAAATGGTAATACTCTTACGTTAATCGTTACGGAATTATTATTAACAACAGTTTCGTGAGTGACCCTTTTTGACAACGAATAAGATACATAAAATCACTTACCAAAAACACAGGAACTTTCCCTTGTGCGAAGAAAGTACTTTCCTCGGCAAGATATCCTGTAAACACCCTGAAATAGCAAGTCGTGTCAAACTAATTCATCACGAAAGTGAAATCTACAAAATGATTAATTATATTTAACACAAATACACAAGGCCGAACCCGGTCGTCGTGTGCTGTTATACCCCGACGAAAACGGTGGTTACGCAGGTATCTGCCGCCTGAGTAGAATCTCGACAATTTTTAGTTAACTTCGGTACATTAGATTTTTGCCATATGTCGTATGCCTCAGATTATATTCATCCGACGAAATTATTATCCGAAATTGATTCTTCATCAATAGTTAACGACTAGGAACAATTGCCCGCACGTGGCGGAACGGCTATCAAATTACGAGAAATTATAACAGAGTTTTAATAAATGACAGTTATTATCGTACCCGGTGACGACTCAAATGTATTATAAGCGTAATACACTTATAAATTGGTCCCCATTACGGTGGATAAGTTTAGAAGATTTCAATCGCCAATTCACCGGCCATTTTATGCAGTTTTCAAGTTGAAGAATTCGTCGTAAATGACAGTCACGCGTAAAAGATCGGTAGGGGGCGTCCAAACCGTAAGCTAATTTCACGTCGGAATACATAGGCGTACGTAAAGAAAATTTCGACCGTAACAAGGTTAAAAATTTTACCTGTGATTTTTTGTTTTATTAGCTGTTTCAATATTAATCTATCTCAGTTATTTTTCTCTCAGGTAAACAATCCGCTTGTTGTTGTTAATTCTGTCTGTATTTATTTCTATAGAACATTACTATTTACACGTTTAGATTATCTTGCTGTCTGAATTCAAGTCAAATTACAAAATGCAAGAAGCAACTACTTCAATCACTTTTGCTCTACTCCATCTCTGGAATGCTTGTTTATCACGGTAATTGAAAATAAGTTGCGTAGTTGTCCGTTAACATACGAGGTTGTATATATAAATAAATTTGTCTAGTATCAGATTTTTATAACAATATGTGATAATTAGGTTTATGCAGAAAAACTTTTAACATTCTACAGCTCTTATGGGACGATGTGTAATAATAAAGTTATAATTGCTGGCAAGATTCAGTAATGGAAACATATTAATTATAAGTTTAATAAATAACTCAACATGACCAATTATGACAAGACGATTAGAGAAAATCGATTCCATGTTACGTAAAGCCTTTTGTGAACCAATGACTGTCAACTATAAATCTTTCTCGCATTAGTTATGATAAACGATTTAAGAAGTAAAATGCTTTAAATAAAATTATTTTCTATAAAAAATTATTCTCTAAATGAAATGCAAAATATTTTCTGTTTAATTTACCAGAAAGTGTAAGGTAAAAAACGAATCTTTTGTTGAAGAATTATTTTACGTTAATAATTACTTTCTACCAAAGGTTGCTTTTAATGCCGTTCTCTTTGTAGAAATTTTAACTTCTGGTTTCAATTTATTTTGTGAAATAGATTGAAATTCTTACATAATGTACAACGTTGATTTACGAGAATAATTCATTACAAACATATTACATTTAGTATTGAAGAATATTCTACTTTAAACATTGAAAACTATTATGGAAATGCTATAGAAATATTTCTTATGTTGATTTTGCAAAAAATTACTTAAAGCTAAAGCTACGATAAAACGTTTAGTGACAAAAAGCGTTCTGTGAAATCATGGATTAGTTTATGTTAACTGAAACGGAAGTTTTATTCATTTATCTAAGAAAATTGAAACATTTTTTCTACTTCTTATTTATGTGAATTTGTTTTTGCAAATGTCAAACACAAAAATTATGTAAATTACAATTACAACTACGTATGTCCTTTAGGTCATCATCATTCAAAAACTTATTGTTTTAGCTTGTAGATCATTACTTCAACGTATTTTCTCTATTAGCCAATCTGCGAATCTTCGGAAAAGGTCATCTTAATAAAAATTTTGATGAACAAATGAAACGAGGTATCCAAATACGTAATCTACATCTGCGTTATCGTGCGCTTAATACGTCAGTTTTCAATTGGCATTTCCACCACATAATCAGAAAGTGATTAAATAGTAGTATAGTGGTATAGGCTTTGCTAAATAAACGCCAATAAACATGGAATAGTCTAAACGGACAATACAAAAATGATATAGATAATTATGATTATGAGGTTATGACATTAATCCCATTTAATGCCGCGATTAACTACAGAATAATACGAGACAAAATAATAATAGTTAGAAAAGACACAGATACCTAGCAGAAAACTAAAACTCTAAATTTTTTTCTTACAAAACAAAATAACCAAAACTTAAACAATTAACGACATTAGGGAAAAACTTACTACATCTGTTAAACAGATGTGCGTAAAAAACCCAAACAAAATAAGTGATTAGCAAAGCATCTGTTCAAAAACAAAATACACCTTATCAGAGAAAGAAAGCGACATTTAAGTTAAATTTACGGTAACAAATAAATCTGTTTAAAAAATTATAAAAGAGAACATCAAAAATCATAGAAGAAATATACTCTGGAAAAAACAAATGTATGAAACTACTAAATAGAAAACTGAGTTTAGGAAAAGACATTTATAAACTAGACCACGGAAACAGTACTGTAATTACAGACAAAAATATACTACTGAAAATTACAAAAACGTCCTATGAAACCCACGACGCTAAAATCCCAGAAAAGTATTGAACGTAGATTCAGAACATAGAACTACAAAGACTTTTCAACATATACTTTGAGAATGCTGGTATTTCTGATGAAATAGCGAAGGCTTCCACGGCCGGAATCTATACTAAGATAGAATTTCTTCCGGGTTTGGACCGTGTCATTGTTGTTGTAACCGAAGTTGCCAACGTTTCGCCTGCTGGGCCCCACGGTCCAAACCCGGAAGACATTCTTATCTTAAGTATTTCCGACTTTTGAAACAACGCAACAGGTATTCTGAGTTACAAACAATTAGCGTACTGATTGAGGAAACCTCTGCAGAATATTAAACATCTTTACGGATGGTGTTTACAGACTATGAGAAAACTTTGATTGGTTAAAAAAGCCAAAAAAAAATTATATGAATGTCATAACTTATCTTATTTGATTAACATATATAAGAACGCAACTTTAACAGTCCAATTACATGAAAACACAAAATAAAGTGAAACTACAACGTGGTGTACGAAATACTCACTTCACTGAGAGGAGTGCCCATAAATTTAAGCGACACATTCCACGGACTGAGACTATAAGTAAATGTAATTAAAACAAAAATTATGATCTATGAAAGACATAATTATAATATACTTATCTAAGTGTACAATTCTACTAATAATGGAAGTGAATGTACAACAAAAACTCAGAGTAAAAGTTTACAATGAATGTATACAAAAATAGACAACATTGTATAGCATACGCCAAAACAAAAATAGAAATGGGCAGATCACGTCTCGAGAAATCAAAATGGGTGGATAAAAAATTATTAAAATAATAACCAAAACAAAGTAGTTTGCTAACGTAAAAACAGTTGGAGGCCTTTAATGACAACAACTGGAACAAACCAGAACGAGGTGGAAGCAAGAAAAAGAGGCTTATGTCACTAAATAGACTAAAAAAAGTTAAAAAACCTAGTATATTATTATATTATAGCGGCCTTAATATACAAGGTCGCTGATAAGTCTGGAAACGGTCGATTATCGGGGGAAAAATATACAAGGTATTGAAAAAAGTTTAAGGGTTCTTCAATGTCTACTAGACAGTAATAATTTTAATTATACAAGGTTGGTTATAAAGGCTTGGCACATCAAAATTGCATTTTTTGAAATGGAACGCCTTGTATATTATTCGTAATTTCAATTTTTCTCTCAGTTTTCAGCAAAATTTCTAAGAAGCATAATGTACCTACCTAAACTCCACAATCCACAAAATAAGTCAAGCGGCGTCATATCGGGATTCCTAGCTGGCGATTCAATAGTTCCCCTGCGCTTTATTCATCAGCTAGAAAAGGTTTGAATCAGATATTCCCGTGTCTCAATTCTAAAATGAGAGGGTGCCCCGTTCTGCTGAAACCATATTTTTTCCGTTGGTAGATTTTGGCGCAATTTCTCGATAATAACTTTACAGGGCGTTTCGCAATCTTTTGAATTGAATATTGACTCATATTGTGATTTGAAGCAATTGTGTCGAATTTTTCCAATTATCCACCACATCCAATACTACATTTCAAGAATTTTCTTCATTTGTAACGATTACTGGCTTTCCAGTTTTTGGTCTATCCTTGGCACTGCTAGTTTCGTGAAAGCAAGCTGTGGGATTTGGAGATCGATTTCCAGTCAGGATTCAACTCATTGAACATAATCACCACTTGAGCAAAACTTCGTGTTCTGTCATCATTAAAATTTTGATACGTTCGGTTTCACTCAAACTTACCAACAATAGAAAAGGCTGACATATTTTTTTAAGTACACATCAGCGATTTCCATTTTTTTCTGCGGACACCCATCTGTTCACCTGCACAATAGCATTTACAGGATCGCAAAAGCTAACTGTTAGTACAGGACAAGTATCGTTTTATTATGTCACAGTAATTTCTGTAGATTCATCTCTCATAAAGTTACACGTTCCTATAGGTATTTTTTTTCACTTAAGATTGTTCCAGTATAACCACACGCTATTTTTGGAATTTATTTACAAGTTTTAAACAAAAAATGTATCTGTCACCATGTTATTTAAAAGATATATTTTTGGGTAACCTAGACAACAATGTTCTAACAACTGATCTTTCCAACTCCATATACTGCCTACTGTTTTGCTTAGCCTGATATGGATCAAACTAAATCAAGTGCCTACTAATATGGTACCATACTTTCATCAATACTCATTCTTGCGTTCAGAAAAGCATGGTCTCAGAAACGTTTATTGAGAATGTCAAATAGTGGCCGCATTTTTGCGAACTAATTGTTGTTTCGACGCATTGTTTTTGCTACAACTGGGTTATAGATATCTGAGTTGATTTCCTATAGCATAAGCTATCTTGGTACCTGCAGATGCCCAGAAATCAGTGAAATGCTTAAGAAGCATTTTATCTCATCAATACTTATTTCAAAGCTATGGTTTCATTTCTGAATAGTGTATAATAAAAGTATTTATCGTAAATAATTGAATATTTTTCATTCCAAAAAGCCCTCGAAGCATGCTTCAGCATCAAGATATGGCCCCAATGCTGTCAACAAATTTTGGGAAGCTCGAATTCAAATCAGTATCCAGTTTCGTTGGATAGTTTTAGGTCTCATAAGTTGAGACAATCGCATTTAATAAAACCTCATTATCTCTGTCTTGATTTTGACGGCTATCATCTTCAGCTATATAAGTAAATAATTTTGTAGAGTTTTGCAGTGGTTTCAGTCACAAACTGACGTCCATGTAAATGATTGATATCTGATGTGAAAGCTTCGTTGTCATCGGAATCCTCTTCTGACTTAGGTTCAACATTCGGAGGGGTTATCAATACATACATCTGCGTGTGTCTTTATTTTACACCAACTCGATGAACTCCTCTTTAGTGTTCGACTTATAAAATTAACATAGGTATATGTACCTTTTCTTTCCCAGTATCTCAATATTGCAACAACGATAAAATTGTTAGCATAGCAAACAAACAAAACATATATGTATTTTAGTGATGAGCAATATTTTACTGTTCGTGATTTAATCACCGTTCTCTAGTGATCACTATTGGGAATGATGACAAAAATATGAAAGGAACGGCGACCGTGATTTTCTTAAAGAAAGTGTCTTGACTTGACTAAAATTTTACTAAATGTTGAAACTTAAAACCCTTAACTAAAATTATTGTGCCGCAACAAGAATGAACTGTATATGTAACTCATTCTTGTGTCCGCACAATATACTTGTATAGCACACGAGCACACTCTCACTGTCGGTCAGAGCTTTGAGGCATTGATCCGTTTTATTATTTTTATGACTTAGTTGTTTAGAGATGTCTTCTATTTTGAACCTTCCATTGTGATTAATTGTTTTTTTAAATATGTATAAGAAATTCGGAATTAAAAAATCTCTTGTTATTTCATTTTTCATTAGCGCTTTTATGAATTATTTTACTCATTTATTAATATTTTATGATTATTATATTTTCTTAAATTACGATTTTTTTTGCTGCGGCGTTATGTTTATCGTAGAGAGGGTAAATTAGTTAACGGTTTATTATTGAAACTGTTGATTGCAGTATTTACTGAAAGATGCCCAACTACGTGCCAATAAGTGTGAAACATGACTTTCTTCACCGCGCGCCCCTTTCTATAATTTATCTGCACCGACTAGTGTTGCCACAGACACTTACAAATATTTTATCATCTAATGGCTCATTTTACAAGCGAAATTGCCATGATATATCGGGTCTGATTTAAATTTATTTCATTTCTAATCTAATCGTGTTACTGTTTACCTATTTTTGCGAGTGGCAAACTTATTTAAAATGTAACTTGACTATATGTTTATTTGTTTTATTACCTTTTTAAATAAAATAAATCCAGATACTGATGTTTTTTCTTTAGCAGTAGGAACGTTTTTAGATTTGTGCAACTCTATGACCGTTAAAGATAATATTTACTTCTATCGTTATAAACCGAAATTGCTGATGATGAGCTTTTGTTATATTATTTTAATATAACTAACGAAATAACATTTTTACTAATTTTCGAAAAAATTATTGTTGTAATTAATTTTTTTATTTATGTTTCTAATCTTTATGTTTGATATGCTGACGAAGTAAATATGTAAATTGATGATAAATTAATTTTAAGCTTAATTTAACTACAAACCTTGAGCACGCAATGAAACGTATATTAACACAGATTACCACGTCAAAATATTTGAAATGTTGATCAATTCCCACTGTTTTTTTTTGTATTTTAATTTGTTTAAAGTAAACAAATTTGTATTTAATGATATTTATTATGTAAGACAATTTCCATTGTCATTATTATAAATCCGGCTCAGGTTATCGGAAAAGCAAATGTGACTTATCATTACTTAAACTATAACACATTAAAGGGGTGATGTCAAAAAATCTCATATGTTACTGATTTATGAAAATATCGTTTCTTAATTACTTTTATGTTACGATAATTTTATTACTTGCATTTAACTATTTATATTAAATAAATGAGTACATAACAAAAGTTGTTAATCCGTTTTGACGCAGTATTTGTTTTTCAAAAAATTAATTTATAATAAAAGATTGATAAGGTTCTTATAAACACTGGATAAACAAAACCTAGGACTTCATAGTAATTCAAGTGCTGCATGGCAACATCGCTACAACGTAAAATCAAGATTCAGCAGTAATCTACAACAATTAGCAAAGTGGTAAGTAAATATGCTGACCAACAGATGAATCGATGCTAATTTCTTAGCGTCGAGCATACTTTTTCGGCACGAAATATGTCGTAAGGTTGGTTATCTTCCAGTAAGTACTACAAATCAACGATTGGAACACTAGGAATAAGTGGTTGTTCACTAATGGAACACCGAGTAAAAACGGGTTAATTAGGATCGTTTAAAGATATACCAAATTTTCAACCAATTTGACCGGGCCTATTTTTTATTTGACTGGAGCGGAGTCTTTCACCAAATGCAAAAAAAGTTACTTTTATTGATGCAAAACTAGTTTACTAAAATTTTAAAATTAACGAATAATAACTTTGATCAATAGCGTCTATGTAATTAATAACAAAGTTCAAATTGTAATTAAACCAATAATTAAACACAAAATACACAACAAAGGTATGGTACATACGTCATCATCGTCAAACTTAACTAACCTCACTTTGCGGTTAAACTTTTGGTATCTTTGTAGAAAGTAGTTTTCTTAACATATTTAAATAATTGCAGTGTATTTTAGATTCAATTGAAGTTAATAAATTAGTAAAATAAAGATTAATCATTAATGCTTTAACGATTAATTACTACTGAAAAACTAATCTTTATCTCAATCAGTCAATTTTATTTATTATTATATATATTATTATTATTATAACACACTAATCAATCTAATTGAATTGATCTATTTTAATCTAATTGCACCAAAATATTCCTAATAATTAATTTTCTTTGCAAATCATTATTATGTTGAACTAATAGTATACTGCTTTTATTTAATAATAAAAAAAATGTGCATCATTATACTAATTAGTTTTACAGATATTTTGTTACAATTAGTGGCAATAAAGATTTATACTATATTACGGTCCTTGATAGAACTATATATAATTTACCAATAGGAAATCACTATTTTTATCTACATCAAACTATAGCTACCTCCGTAATTTAATTCCTATTTAAACGCCAGATTGACTTATTCAACAACGAAAATTGAACTATTATAACGTTAATAAAAAAAACACATTAACTGAAAAGTTGATTTCATTCACTAACATTATTGAATTTTAATACAAAAATATTGAATTAAAACTGGATTAAACTGTAATCGCGAATCGTATATTTTTAAATCACTTTTCAAGAAGACGGCGGTAACAGGAATTACCGGTCGACTTGAGTACATTTTTTTAAATCATTCATTTAATAGCTTACAAAGCGAGTTCGTTACAAGTCCTTTATAATTTCAATGTATTACCGCCATTATGATTATCATTTTTTTTCCGAGATATAAAGTACAGATTGTACTAAACTCTCAGCTGTTAGCATTAAACAAACAAAAGTTAAAAAGGTAAATGGATAAAGCGTTTTTGCGTAACCGCAAAAACGATGTTGCAAATTGGGAAATGTAGATGTGGGTAGATAACAATTAAATAAACGTACGTATTGTATGAAGTTTTATTACATACATCTAAGTAATCTCTCTGTTAAAACATGCACAAAGGAGATAGTTTTTTAAACCGTGTTTACAATAATATATTGCAAAATAAGAAATTTTATGAGAAAATTTCCCTGGAGACAAAAGTGAAATTAATTTAAAAGTAACAATTGTTTACAATCAACTGCAGTATTAAATGTGAATATGTCGTGTCTATTAAATTCTTTGTTCTTTTACAACAGCAGCATTAATTACAACGTTTAATTGTAACAGATGAAATTTGTTCACACTTTAATTGAAACAAAAAGTGAATTTATTTATTCGTTAAATACGTAAAATGTTTTGTAAAAGATGCGTTTACTATATTGGAACGAGATTAATTCGGACTAAGAAAAGTGCGTAAGAAACCATTTGATCAGTCGTTTGGAAAAAGAACTTTCTGTGTTTTATCTAAACGCACAGATTTGAAAGTAAACCGAATAACACTAGCTACTCGTGCATTTTGCAACAATAAAACGATGAAGAATAAACAATTAAATGGTATCATTTATGCTTGAGCGCTGATGAACAAAGAATCGGTTTTACGTAAAGTTGTAAAATATTACTAGATTTTAGTGAATAGAATTTACAATGAAAAATGCGTAATACTTTGTTACTACAATTACTTTTCGACTGGATATTTAATAAACAAACAATTGAAGATGCAACGATAACTGATTAAAGTACGGATCAAGTAGCAAGACGAATTGTGTTATAATCCTTTGCAATAGAATTTATGATTGTTCACAAAGTCTGACGTCCGGTATAGTGGTATATGTTGTTGACATGTTCTGATGTCCCTAGATGGTTATAAAGACTTTATAGTTTGAAATAAACGTCGTTACAGACAACAGAAACACTTCAATTGAACCATTCCAGTTTAGTGACCTTATTTTCATAACCTTTTATAAACGTATCTTCGATTCAACTTTAGTAGTTGTCCTACTTGTTTCTTTATTATTCATTTTAACGTATACATTTTTCTACGACCAAAAATGTCATTACGGTTTATGATAATTCGTAATTTCTAAATTTCTGTAAATGTCACTATTGTTTATCGTTTGAGTTTTATTACATAATTTAAATTAGTAGTCTTAAGATAATTTGTCGAAAGACCAATAATTTATTTTGTCATTTGTGTTCAAGTACGTGTAATGAAGAATTTCGTTAATGCACAATTACAAAACAGTTACCTAAACAAACTATGATTATGACTTTAATTATCTTTCAATTAAATATATCCTTCTGAATTAATCATATTCATAATTTGTGGGTTTTTGCAACAATTTTTTGTAAAAAAGATTTATCTAAGAAATCTAATTGTTTATACATTAATTTCACTTTTCAACTACAATTTGCATTCAAATTAGGCAATTGCGTATTTCTATATAAAGTTTTACTTATGTTTTATATTTGCATAACTTTCCTTTTATTCATAATAAAACAGCAACAAAGCAAATCGGTATTCGATTATTGTTGTTGGGGTTATTATACTCATTTAATGATGAATAGCCGAAGTTCATTTGTACTCGTGGGTGTTGACAAAACTATTGAATGTAATGTAAATGGTAATGACTACACATGCAAATGGTATTCTTCTATTTTAGTTTTACTATGAACAACAGTTTTGGACGTCTTCCTGATGATTCATGCTTTAGATTTGTGTGACTTTTAAAACTGTAACGGATTATTGTGAAAGTAAAAAATATGATTGTTTAAGAAGCTTTTAGTTTATTTTCTTACAAAACAACAAACATTGGTTTTGCTTTTTGAGTTTTTTTTGTATAGTTTTTTACATTAATAACAATGTATAAAATTCAAAAAAATAAAACAATTATATTGTTCATAATCAAACCAAGTTTAATGAAATAATAATTTATTATAAAAGTATTTTAAATAACTAAGTTACTTCTCTATTTGGAAAAATGATCGTAAGAAGCAAATAGCATCAATTGTAAATCTCTGAATATACTTATACTTATATATGTATACATTGTATGTACCCAGCACTTAGTAGTAGTGAATCCAGATAAATATGTAGGGGGATGAGGCAAGATACAAAACAATAAAATTTCCTATATGCATATGCACAATGTAATAGGGTTGGCGCGGGACTTATTGATAAGTTGATATAGGGCGGGTGTTCATCTAATACTTTTCTGAAAAATAAGTTTTTAAAGTTCAGTAACAGATATTGAATTTTGTTTTTAAAATGTGGTTTCTTATAAGATGATGAGTTTTACTTTTAGACTGCTGCAAAACTAAATATTTTCTTATAAGTGCTATGCATAAGAAGCATAAAAGGATCCACCAATAAAACAATCTTTTTTTTTCTTGGTATGAGTCTCAATATATAGTCATGCATAAAAATCAAATATTTTGCTTTTGCCCCACAGTTTAATTATCGATGAGAACTTTAATCATTATTTAAGACTAAAATGTTTCTAACATATTAACGTAGATAGACAGCTTAAGGATGTCTAAAAGATGACCTCAGATGGACATCATGATGTCCTCAGGACATCCATTTTTGATCCTGTGGTTATCTTGTGGATGTTTTTAAAACATCCATATGACACAATTCTGTATGTCCAAAAACATCAATTTTTGGATGTCGAAAAAACGTCCACAAATGGATGCTTTGAGCTTAGTAAATATTCCCTCTACTGAAATAATACAGTAAATTTCAATAACATATAATATATTCTTGCATACAACATTATTATAGATATAAAAAAATGCCAAACAGAATAAAATAATTTTTTTTATTTAAGTGTTCCTTTGCACGCTGCAACCAATTTTTACACGAACCTTTAAAACACTTTGCCGTCTCAGTTTGTATGACTTTTACTCTAGTTTCTAAAATTATAATTATGAGAGTTGATAATATTGGATAGAAACCGTATTAACTAACTTATGCATTACAATTTGGCTTAACAACATATTTTTTCTTTTTGAGTCCAATCCAGCTATATTCAACTGCAACTTTGTTATAAATTAATTTAGACAACATTTTTTTTGAAGATAATACCGATTTTTTTACCTTCAACTTTAACCATTTCATTATCCTTAACAGAAAAATTGATAAAACCATTTAAAAGAAAGTAGTATATAAATGGTAGTATTAGTTTCAATATACACAGTCTCAAAGTTGCCATTGTCTTGCAAAAAAAATTGAATTTGTTGTAAACTTTCGTCGTCCTTGAGAGGAAGGTCAAACCTAAGGAATACGGATGATTCAGTGGCGTCTATGCCTGTTTTGTTGTAACTATTGGTTTTCAGTTCTGTTACATTTTGAAGTAGCTGCATTAGAGTTGCTTGCATTACATTCTGCTTCCGAATAATTTACCGAAAGCAAACTGGAAGCAGCGTTATTTAGGAAACACATTTACAAAGCTATATAACCCATTAACCTTTTTTTAAACAAACATTATTTTTTTGCGTGGTTGATGTAAATGTAGGGAAATATGATGGAAAAGCAGTTAATGCTACTGTAGAAGAATTGTTTCTTTGATACATTTGTGGATCATCATCAACATGCTTTACAACATTAATCATTAAATTAAGTACTTTATCAGTAATTAAAACAAACCATCTGTTATATGAGAATTTGATGGTGTTTGTGATTGCAACATTTTGTTAGTCAACTGCGGCTGAGTACTAACTACATCAGAATCTAAATAATTTGAAAGTTGCAATTAAAATGATCCAGATTTAAAAATGTTGCTATTTTCATTGGTATAGCGGATAAAGTATACTTGCCTACTACTTGCCGTACACATTTACCATTACCATAACACAAAAAGAATTTGCTTTCTTTGGTATTAGTGGGACGCAACTTCATGCTTTTTTCAAGAATCTTGAACTAATTAACCAATTAACTGTTTCTCTGCAACCAGTTACCACAAATGATTTGGATTTTGCTCTTGGAGTCTTAACAATCCTTACGTCAGTTTTAATTTCAACGTCCTCGTAATTTAAAATATAAATTTCATCGGTCCGGCAAGCACCGACAACCCCCAAAACCATCTCAACTTTCATCAACAGAAATGCGTGGTCCGGAGCATCACACAGAAACCTGGTTACCTCTTTCTTGGTAAAAATGTTAACCGTCTCAGGAATATACCCATCATTTTTTCTCTTGAGAAATGAGATGACCTATCAAACGGTAGGATACATTTAGCAAAATCTCATATAGATACGTGTACCTGCTTGAATTTTGAGATGTCGAGATTTTCATTAGCACAAAACGTTAATTTCAACATCGAATATTCACTCCACAAGCTAGTTTGTTAGATTCGATGCCTTGTCGTTAAAATATGTCAAAAGCACAGTTTTAATAATTTTATTAACATTTTTTAACTTGCATCATTCCTTAAAATGTGTATATGTTCGCTCTTATCGAGCTTTTGACTTTTCGGGAAGTAACGACACGAGCTGCATTAGCACTACTTTCAATTTCAGAAAAATCTTCAACTTTGTCCGAATCACTCATTGTACCGATTACAAATTGGATTTATGATAAAAAAATGTATACTGAATTTGTGTATTTACAAACGTCGTAGCCACAGCAACTAATCAATGAGCAAACTTGAGTATGGCAATAAATTTTTGATTATAGATAATTAGTATTATATACCCAAATGTTTAGTACAGATTATTAGACTTAATCCTGTGGTAGTGTGAAAAACGTAATGCACAATGCGTAAGTAAGTTTCTTTTTTATTCTGGGTGGGATCCACCTCGAATACAAGAGTTCACTTACCGCCACTTGTAGTGCAAATAATTATTGTAGGATAAGTTGGCTAATTTGAGGAATCGGGCCAAAAACACATATTGCCATTAATCCAGCTTGTGGGCACAGCTTGTACTGTGTCGTCATCAATAAATTTAACGATGGACCACGATGCTTCCATTTTAGCACAATATAATATCTTATTACTAATGAAAATTAAAATAAACTTGGACGAAATTGCAAATAAGCAATTACATTACAGATTTGATTATATTGTCATAATTACGTGGTACATACTACACATATGTAGCAACGGGAAAACCACATATTTTCGTCGATAATTTAACTTTACACATTTATAAAATTTTTACACACTTTCTAACTTAGAAATTTCCCGGTATTGCTAACTACATAAATACCTAGCTCAGATGAGTTGCAGGGGCTTGAATAAAACCGCTATCCAATTAACTTTAATCCTTCTGTACTTGTTGCAAAATTCTGGATACAAACGATACTATTGTCTTTTAAGCAGCAGAAATTATTTGTTTTGGTAATATATAAAATAAAATTTGAAAAGACATTTTGCAAATTGAGGATCAAAAGTTGAGTGCGCCAACGGACTTGAATTATGTTTACGGCCAGTCCTTGGAAATTGTTGTTTCAGTTTATTAATTATTATAGTTAAACTAGACGCATCTTCTTCTAGTTTTCTATGTATTATTTGCAAAAGTGGTTGGTATGGTGTTCTTGCCATTTTTTAAATGCTTGCATCTGATTTTCAAATGCAAATGCCTTATACTGGTCTAATACCACAAATCTTTCAGAATTTCTTTACAAACATTAAGTAAATGGTGAATATTAGGGAAGAATGGGGGAATTCCGGCTCTTTGAGCAATTGCGAGGGCCATGACTATATTTTTAAGGTTACAGAAATGGTAAGGATGGTAAATGGAGCATAAATTACATAGAGTAACAAGAAATTTTTATTGGAAACATAAACTCGTGTAGTTTTAAAATTATAATACTTTCTAAAACTTCACTATAAACCGGTATTACCCGCAATTATGGGGTAATTTTGGCAGGGCCTCAAGAGATAGTATGCTGGTGCACGCTTTATGGGCTCATCTAGCGTACACAATGCATTAGTACCAAGTTTCCCGATCTTTTCCGAATTCCCCACATACTGAACAAATGTCTTCATTAACCTCGTCCTTATCGGAAAGTTCTACGACGTCGTCTTTGTTGCGACAGTCAATACTTTGAGTTGCAACTATTTTTAATTTTTTTACGAGGAGCAAAACTGTCTTCGGTAACATTTACTTTTGTTGAGTTGCTACAATCGGAATATACTTACTTTTTTGTAAGTTTGGTTTTTAACGCCTTCTTCTGTTTATCATCATCTTTCTCTTCTAGAACATCTTTCATAGGTGTTGATGTGAAGATTAAGGAATGCTGTTTTCTAGAATTTTGTTTTGGCGCATTTGTTGTCGATTTAGAGCATCCAGGTATGTATTGGCAATATTTTCCTCATTTTGTAATTGAGCGGTCTTTATTGGTAAAATATTGTTTGTCCTGCAGAAATTGTAGACCTTGAACGAGGAGTGGCTGAAGTAGTTATCCAGTAATAATAGTATTGGATCGTTCTCAGTTGGTTTTACGAAATTTTGAAAGTGTTTTAACCATTTCAAAAACAACTCTTCTGTTATCCAGCCATTATTCGAACAAAAATAAACAGCGCCGGGTGGGCCATTTTTTGGAGATATGCGGTGCTATTCTCTTCTTAGCGTAAACAAACATTGGAGGGATGTACGTACCGGAGGCACTTACAACACATATTACGGTTGTAGTTTTGCCTCTTTCCCAACTTGTCAAGAAACCAACGCGTTTTTCTCCTTTTTTGGCAAATATTTTGCTGGGACGTTGCAGGATTGTGATACCCGTCTCGTCCACGTTAAAGATTTGCGTATTTATTAAAGGCTGTTACTCGATTAACACTCGTTCATTTTTTTTTCTGAAGGAAATTTTAGGATGCGTTTTATGAAACCTTCCAACTAGTCACGACCAGCCAACTTGCCTTGCGTGAAAAGGTTTCTTAAATTATTTATTTTAGCATAGTTGAATGCACATTCTTTTATTGTCTTTGGTGTCACACCCAAGAATATTTTTGAGAGAGTTACTATTTGCTCCATTATCTCATTTTCTTTGGCATGTGTAACGACTGGCTTACGTCCCAAGCGCGGTTCAGAACAATCATTGTTTTTACGTTAGTATCACGTTAGTATTAAACATTATATATGAATAAATCTATAAATATTCTTGAAACATGCTTATTCGTATTTTAACAGCGGATGCATACCTTTAAACTTGCTCAATTCTTATAACAAAACTGTAAATTTAACGAAAACTTTTACATCTACGGACATTTAGGACTTAATATGGACAGAAAAAGGACATCGCAAAAACATCCTATGCTATTTGGGAAGCAAGCTCTTTTAACAAGAGCAGCAATTTAGTTTAACAAGTTTTACTATAACATTTGCGCTGTAAGCCGTCATAACAATATCGGTTTTAAAATCAACACTAAAAATTGTCAAGCGTTCTTTTGACCCATCCGATGTCTTTGAAATGAATATTCAGGTTCAAAGATCGATTTTTTTTGGATAGTCCACTTATCTAAACTCAGTGAAAATCTTTGTCATTGTCTTAAGATGTTCTAATTCAATAATCATATTAGTTTTAACGTTATTTTTTAAACGTGTGGGTATAGATTTAATTCCATTAGTAGAATTTGGAAATTGAAACCCGTTCTTTAAAAATAAACATCTTAAATGTAAAGAAGCACAAAATTAACTAAAGCGGAAACCATCCTTGCAAAGCATTCTAAAAACTTTTATGAAATACTCGTCTAGTTTTATTTTTCTTTTTGGGTATTTTTTTTTTTAATACAATTGATGTAGATGAAAATGCTTATGATTTTTTTTGTGAAATAACTATAAACTTTTTCCATTTTTCTCAGTTAATGTGGTTTTGAAAAAAACATACTTGAACATTATTTGCAAAGTAGTTTCGTAGTCAGTTAAAAATCAAGAAGAAAATAGGTTAGGTTTTCTACTCAAATTAAAAAAAAACTTGTTATCAAATTGGAAGTAAGCGTATGATAAATACTTATCAATAAGAGGAACCAAACTCAAGGCTTTGCAATGTTAAGACAGAATCTGTTCGATGTTGAATAAAATGCTGAGAGTGGAGGATGTGAGAAGAGGATTTATCTGTAAATTCGCAAAGAATGTTGGACAAGAACTTGGTTAGCTTGTAGGTAGGAGATTGGATAGCACTGACGATAGGTCGAAAAGGAATGCTCTGTTTGTAAAATTTGGAAACTTTGTATAGACGAGGTAGTTTTGAATCTGAAGGGGTAAGTCGACGTTTTGTTTCTGAAGGTAGGTTGAAAGATTTGATTATTTGGCTGACCTCACGTTCAATCCTCAAAGTGAGATTACGAGTTAGAAGAGCGTATGTTTCCTCAGACAATAACACCGTTCAAACTCGGAAGACGTTCTTATCTTAGCATAGACTCCGGCCGTGGAAGCCTTCGCTATTAGATTAACATCAAAATTGTTTTTGCTTGTCGAATTTTTAACTTTTAACTATTACAATAATTCATAGTTTGCCAGAAAACCTTTCAACTAACATATTCTGAAACAATAAACAATACTGAAATCGTTTCTGTTTATTGTTATTTACCATGCACGCATAAAATAAATTGATCGAGAAAAACTAAATAATAAAAATTTAGCTATTTAAACAGTAGAAATACAATTCTGTTAGCATTCAAATACTAGTATTCAAGATTTTTATTATCAAACCAATTTTTAAATTTCTTTAAAACTGGAGATTTATTGTTGATTAAATTAAAATTATAATTATTATTAAGTAATTACTTTATTGAATAGGAAGCAAATCTTAAATTTGTGGTTATTGACGTTCCGCTTTCTTTGGCATTAGCTATAAGAAAATGTCATTTCTATTTTATATTTTACATCCGATTTTTTCTACTGAAAGCATTTTGAAATTAAATGTCAAGAATGCACTTACTGAAATTTTAGTAACTATTTGCTCGTTAAGTTGTAGATGTAATAAACCTATAAAGTAATACTTTAGCTTGATAATAAAATAAAATTATGAATTGAAAGCGTGTAGGGAAAGTTCTTGATGCTCCCGTAGTAAATACTTTTGAAATACTTTAATTTAATTCTAAGAACTGGTCTATTGTCATTGCTTGATATTGTCGCTTCTTCAGACGGTAGCGCTGAATAACACAAGACGGTTATTAAATTAATACATTGTAACTACAATTAACTTTGTAGAAAGCAAATATATGCACATCATTAAAACCAATTTATTATAGAAGCAACGTAGTAAAGCATATAATAAAATTTAAGTAAATATTAAATAATTTTTTTAAGACGACGCAGTAGTATTCAGGATAATAACTAAAAGCAAACGTTATAAAATTTCTGTTAATAAAATAAATGATTAAAGTTTACAATTGAAATTATGTAAACTGATATAGTTTTTAAATAATTTATTAACTTACATAAATGTAACTCGAAATTTCTGATAATTCCATCTAATTAACTACTTAATTCACATATTTAGTATATCAATATTTATGTTAATTGATACGTGAAGTACTTTTGGTTTTTATCCTAATTTCAACCATCAAGGCTTTTATCTACAAAATTGTATTTTCTAAAATAACTATAAGTGCAGATAACGTTTTTATAAATTTCTAACAAAGCTATCAACATACGTACGCATTTTTACCATTTCATCAGCAATTGGTGTTTTTTGCAGCTGCAAAAGCCAGATGCACGTTTTGTGATAAACTCATAGCACCTTGCGAATTGTTTTTCTGCAAAGAAATTGTTCAAATCCTTATAAAGCGCTTATTTATTTTACCTAACGTACATAATTAAAGTATATTAAAAAAATCTATTGTTACCGAATTTATAGATCCTAAAAAAGTACAGAAAACGATATGATTTATAGTGAAGAATTTTATGTATCAGGTTGTGCTGCTTTAGTACAATGACATAATTCAAATATTCAAAATGAAAGTTCATAATTTGCAAAATCCATGATTTCATAATTAGAAATAAAATATGTAAAGTTTTTATATCCTTTTCAGAAAATACAATACATTTTAAAACCTTACTCAATCCTTTGTATAATTTTTTTTCGCTTTGATTCGTAAATAGTAAAAACTTATTTATATTAACCGTTAACGCCATGTTAGTATTTATCATTTTTATTTACTTTATTTTATTGATGCTTCTAAAAGTTTTTTTTAATTAGAATTTTGATTTTTTTGTTTTTGTGGTTTAATTAGCATTTTTATGTTTTTGGTGTCATTGAATAAAAAATACATGTATAATTATTTGTATAGACTAAATTCAAGGTTTTCGAATTGTATCAATTTTCACATAGTACTTAACTACTTTTAAGAATGTCACATCTCTTTTTTTTTGTATATTAATTCTTTTGTTTAACGTTTATTTTATCGTTTCTTGTGTTTATATTTTTTAAGAAACTTATTTATATTTTATTCTCGAGTACTTTCTTTTTATAGATTCTGTGTTGTTAACTTGTTCTTTTACAAGCTTGATTTTATCAAAACTCTACATTTTTTACTGTTCAATTTTTTTCCCAATAGATTTGTAACCAACGATTTTAAGTAAAGTTTATATACAAAGACTAACGCAACCAAGTTATATATTTTTCGGATCAAATCAATTTAAACGTGAATGTTATTAATGTAGACAAGTGATAAATAGCAAGGAGAAGCAATAGAATAAAAAATATGACACGAAACGAAAAACAAGAGCAGTGCGGACTTAAGAGGTGACATGGCGGAAGCCAGAAAAATATTAACCCTAGAATACTAATACGACTTTTATGCGCGTTAATTTCATCGTATCGTAAACATTACGATTATACAACAAAAAAAAGATTTGGTCAAGTTTTATTTACAAAAAGACATAAAAATAATGCCTACTAAATACATGTTAACATAAAATAATTATAAAAAAATATGTTGTATTTGATTACTTTGAAGAGCTCAAAGTGTAACGGTTTCCGCGGCGTTCCACACAGATCGTGTGTTTTTAATGGTTGCAATAATTTGTAGTCAGTCTTCGAATACGATATGGACAATAAAAAGATTTGCCTTTTATTTCCAAAAGTTGAGGATTATCTTCGATTTTTTGAATATTCAAAATTTTACAAATATCTGTGCCAATGGTTCGTCGCAAACTTGGGATTGTATGGCGCATCCAGGGTTCGGTGAGACTTTTGTCAAGTCGTATCATAAAACTATGTCGAGAAATTAATTTAGAATTAACCCTCTATATATTTTAACAGTATATGACAAAAGAGTTGATATTGGCTATATTGGAAAATCAAAAAAAAAAACATAACGGCCACCTGCTTGTTTTTCCATAAATTTTGAGGACGAAGCACGTACCAGGAGCTCCGATATTTCCCTATTTGTATCACAAGGATCAGAATCTTTTCTTTTGACTCTGGTAGATTTTTTATCAAACCTGATGCAATTTAGTAAAAATGCAAATCTATTACAACTCTTTCAAGTTCGATGAAAATCTATAGACATGATGGGATTAAACATTTCTTTGCAGATTAGCTGGCTGTCTTTTTTCAAAACTGAAAATATAAAAATCGCTAAAAATTCTACCAGTTTATTTTTGTTTTTCAGTTTTGACACAGTTAATGAACCTGTTTCATAGTTTTTAAATTGTCTAATTTTTTTGTTTGTATGACTCAGAATATCTAGAATTATTGTATCCGAAAAAAAAATTAAAAAAATTATTTTTTAGTGATACACAGTCACGAGCGTTACCTTCACTCCTCAGTATAAAATGAATAATATTACGGGCAATTTTTACCTTTCAGGTTTATCTTATTTGGAGCAACAACATACTAGTGTTTACATGGTTTTTTTGGTAATGGTTTATTAGCATGAGATACACTATTATCAGATGCTTCTTTTATAGAAGTTTCTTCTACTTGAACAACCTCATCACCACAACTAGCGTTACCATCTATTTAAGAATTTTCTGTGTAAAATAGATTATCGTCACCACCATCTCCATCAGTATCATGTAAATTGATATTGTCTGTACCCTGTACCTTTAAGTTGTCCTCTTCGTAATCACTTCCACTGTCTTGGTATGGTTCTTCATCATTACTTACACCATTTATAATTTTTTCCATTTTTTGTGGTAGCTCTTGATCCGTTAGTGGCTTATTCTATTTTTTTAAAGGAGAAAGTACGAACTAAACTCTGTCATTGCATGAAAAAAAATGGGACAGGACATTTCCAGATGCTAATTTACACTGTTTGAGTTTGTATTTATTCGGCGTGTTGTATTATGTTTTTATACTTACCAAGGTGTCTATTACTTTCACTAAGTAGTTATTTATTGCTTATTTCATAATAACGCTGCAAAAATATATGCAATGGCAAAGTTTTTTTATTTATTTTAAAAACCGCAATTAAAATTTTCTATATTAAGAAAACAGGAAATGCATGTGCATCTATTTAAATTGTTCAACACCTTACAATAAAACAATAACATTTCGTAATTAAAATTTACTTGTAAGGTATTAGACTACATTATTTATAAATAAAATCTACGTCATGTAGCAAGATGTCATTAATTTTGAACAATAAAAGTATTGTCCGTCATCTATATAATAATAACATAAAACTATTATTAATAATAATTTACTAATGGGTGTATCCACGATCATTACTAATCGTTTCTTGTCAACAATTTAGTATCGATTAAATTTGTTTTTTAATTAGGTCATGTTGGATATTGTTCCAAGAGTGTTGAACCATCGTCATCAGTTCCTGGACGTCGGTTGGTTGAAAATGGTCATCCTTATAAATTGTTTTTGTAGCCCAAATGTGTTCAGTAACGTTTAAGTCAGGACTGTTTGGAAGTCATGTTAAAACACGAATATTATGTTGACCGAACTATTTGGTGACTACCCGTGCCTTGTCAGTTTGTGCATTATACTATACAATAATAAAAGCATACTTTAGAAACATTGTTTCATTATTAAATGTGTATTAACTACTTGTTGTAAAAATAAAACATTTTTTAGATACAATACATGTACAGTAGGATGGTCTTCAAGCTTGCAAAAAATTCCTGGACCTCTAGAGCTTATCCATTCTTAAATGTTAACTACCAATATTCCACTTTTCGTAATAGTTTGCAAGTATTGCGTTTCATACCTACAATTTCGAGGTCAGTATACTATTACAGGGTCATCATAATAATTTTCGAAGACCTACCCAGTTAGTTTGATTATTTTAGAATGTATAATAAATATTTATTATTATTTTCTCGTCTGAAAATATAACGTCAAAATTCCGGTAGCTCTTCAATATAGCGTCGAGCAAATTCTAACCTTCGTCACCGCTCTTCATTCGTAACAGTTGGTTATTGTGCAGATCTGTATTTTTGGATACTATTTTGAAGTAATCGATGCATTACTGTGTATCGGCAAGCCGAAAATCCGGTTTTCAAAATGGCATTTTGTATAGTAGGAAACGTATATCAATGGTCTTATGAAGCATTGTAAGCGTATACAGTTGCGCTGATGAACTAATTAAATAATGATTAATTTGAATATACTATAAATATGCTTTTCCCATTTAATACAGTCAACATTTTCAATAAATTGATAGTACGGTAAGCATATAAATATAACCAGAAAAGGATCTAATCCAAATTGAGGTTTTTTTATAAATACAAAAAAAGGAATCTTATGTAGCCAACAAACCATCCTATTAGCTATTTATGCACCAAAGGCGTTATTACGAAAATTCCGCTTGGATAGTAACGTGATACAGCTGGAGGGCTAAAAAAGAAATATAAAATTTGTTATAATCTAAATCTAGACTAAATTATGAAAAAAAAATGTAATTGTTTTTGAGGGCGTAATAAATCCATATCGCCTTATTATTATGCCCCGGTAGTTATAAATATCCTTACGCATCTCGTATCCTATGCATTATGAGTAAATTATATTAATATAAAATAAAAACAAAATTAATCAGTCAATAACATATTCTTTGCAAAAAAAGTTGAATTGTATTTTGTTTGTGAGGATAATAATCATTTGTGAACACTTTCAAATAATTTTTATTATTTTCAGCTTAATTGAAAGTGCGTACTATTTTAGTTTGACAAATTGCATCATACTTTTTCTTGATATTTTAATTTTTTATTCGTTGTTATATATGACTATATAAATATTGTATCTGCGTGTATACTCGCCATAAATTGCATTTACAATTTCAAAAACTATTTGAATTTATACAGAATTATCTGCAAAAAGCGATTTGAAATGACCCATTTATAAATTATTAATTGTATTTTTTTTTGTACTTTTTGAATTCTTTTTAATCCATAGTACATAACTAAAAAACAGTTTATAAAAACTTATTAGGTTCAAGTATAATGTCTGTTAATTCAAGTGACATTTCTTATAAAAAATATTATTAGAATATTAGGTATATAGCTTATACAAAAGTGAGAATGAAAGAATTTCTTAAATGGTAATTATTACACAAGGTTGCACTTTTTTCTTCAATATATTTTATGATCAGATGTTATTCGCTTACAACTTTAGAATATTTTGAGTCATTCGTTGCAAAAGGACCGTATTGGTTTTGATTTGACGATAACAGGAAAATTAGAAAAAATCAATTTTTTAAATGGAATACTCTGTATATTTTTTTGTTCATTAACTGCCTATTAAGTTTACTTTAATTTATCTTAAACTTGTCTTATACCGGAAGGTAATAGCTTTGAGGATAATTTCCTTAATTTGAATTATCTTGCTTTTTTACTTATTCCTAGCACCAAAATTAAAATAAATCACAAAAAACGCTATTTGCATCAAATATGTAACTATTATTTATTAAGTATAACATCAACTAATAAATCAACTCACATTAAAAATATTACAGACGTGATTGATTTAAAAGCTTCACGTATCCTATTTCTCATATAGTCAGCAGTTGTTGGTTGTTTTTTGTATACACATTTTTTCACATATCCCCATAGAAAGAAAAGTCGGGTTTGGATATATCAGGGAAACAATGTGGCTAGTTTATGGAGCCGTCTTCCAATCTATTGTTGAAGATTTTCCTGATTTAAAAAAATTGTTACTTTAATTCCATAGTAGACAGGAGCCCCGTCATGCTGGACCACATGCATTGAGTCACTATCAAAGGCTCTAAGTAAAATCGGCAAGTCATAGCTCATAAAAGTACGAAAAAACTTCTGAATTTAAGTACTTGTCGAAAAAAGAGACCCCACAACATATTGTCTAAGATTTTCACTCCACGTATTTAGTGACCACTTATGCTGACGGTCAACTTCTTTTGTCAGATATGGGTTCATATCGGAATAGTTGTGACTGTTTAAAAAAATTTTTTCATTACCCAATTTTTCATTAACCCAACGACAAAAACCTAAACGACTATCATTAGAAAGTTTCTGGTGCGTTTGATACCGGTATGGGTAAAAATGAACACTTTTAATTGTACGCCATACTGATGTCCTGCTAACTTCTAAAATTTCCCCAATTTGCTTAGCACTTCTTCTTGAATATTCAACGAAGGATGTCATTATTATTTCTTTATTGTATTCATCAGGACTGATCTATGCCGGAAAAGTTTAGAATATGCCACATTTCCTCTTGAGGATACGAATTTTGCAAGGAGATTTTCAAATGCAGTTACGTTCGGATGGTGTCTATGAAGATACCTCTCTTTGTAGACGTGCAAAGTCAATAACGAGTTCCTTTATTGAGAATAAACACGACATCAACCAAATCGTTATTTAGAAAACGTTTTTGATTAGATTTTAATCCTTTTGAACAAAGCGAAGACGATACTTTGTCACACACAAATAAATTGCAATGAAACTGACATATGTCGTATTGCAATTGTTATTGGTATGGCAACTATATTAAATGTAGTTAATTTAAGAAAACAGCAGACTCTTGGAATAACATTTTGATACCTAATCGCAATTTTTTCTTCATTTTTCTGGTTTATGGAGTAACAACATGTTACGGTAAGAATTATATGTAACTAAATTTAAAGGGAGCGATGGCCGCAGTAGCTCGGTTCTTGTATGCAAATTGGGGTGGGTAAGAAATTGTGAGGGGAATATTTGAATCAAAGATGTCGTGGTAAATAAAGTTAGTCAAATAGTGATTATAAACTTAGAAATGGGCGCCACACAATTTGTTTAGTTACGGTCCTGTTAAATAAATTGTAAAAGTTTAACAGGGCTCTAGTAGTAGCGAAGGGTTGCTGAAAGAGAAAGAAAAGAAAAAAACGGGGAAGGTTAAACAATAAATAGCAATCAGTAAATTTGATGTAAATATAATGAATTCAGAATAAATAGCAATTTACAAAATAATAATCAATAAACTATTCAATTTTGAATTATGCAAACAAGTTGAGTAAAATAAACGATAATGGGTTTTAAAAGTTACAAAATTACAGAATCTAAATTATCTTGTGTTAAAAAAAAGTAGTAAAACTAATTTAATTACGTTAGGTTCGCAAAACAAACAACACAAAAAAAAATTTAATTTGAGGCAGCGATCGTTATTCGACAAGACAATAATTTCAAATTTAAAATACAAAAAAATAAATCTTACTTTAGTACTTCGCTGACGGAACTCCGTGCACGGTATTCCAGTCGAAGTTCCTTAAATAAAATATTTAAAACAAACAATTTCAAGGTAAATCGGATAACAACTTCTTATAGAGACAAAGAGAAATTAAATTAAGTAAATCAAGCCAAAGTTTAAATAACAAAAGTGAATTTGAAATAGCAAAAAAAAGGAAATTGTAAAATTTTAAAGTATAAAGAAAAGTTTTTTTTTAATTTCTAAAGTTGATTACGCAAGTAGGGTTCTGATTAAAAGTTCACTGTAGAAAATAAATCTTTGAGATTTGCACAAATATAAATTGATTCACAATAGAACGAAAGTTAACGGTTGGCTTGTTTTTTTCACTTAGCGTCAGTTGGTGCAATTGAAGTTGACTTCTCAGCGTAGCGTTAGTAGTAAGTAGAGTTTACAGATGAACAAAGGAACTGTCACACGTGGAGTAAACAATCCGTTGGAGGAAACGTTCATATGAATTGGAACAATTTCGTCGGAAGAAAAACCCGCTATAAAAAGAAGGGAGAGAAGCGAAGTCAGATTAACTAAATAAAACAAAAAAAAATAAGTACTTTACCTGGGTATAATAATCCAGCGTTAAGAAAACTAAGTACATTTTTTTTTTTTAACGTAACTTATATCCGTAAATATACGATTTTAGTAATTTCAGGAAAGAAACAGGTTCCGTTAATGTACTAAAAGTTAGGAAGGTTTTAACGTAATATCCGGTAAAAAAACCGTTTTTCAGTAAACGTTAGTACTTCCAAGGTACAGTAAATTTTCAAAGTGATCTCAACAAGAGTTTGTCAGGAACTAATTAAAGAAGGAAACGAAAGAATCTAGGGTCGTAATGACGTCAAACGATAACAAAATAAATTTGTCAGCAAACTCGTGAGAAGGCCGAGTAATATGATATTTTAAGCAAAAATATTTATGAGGACTTGTAGAAAACAGCATATAATCACGTATTAAGAGAAACTAATACGCTCTTAATTACTCATAAGTTACAAATTTTCGACTTTAAAATGTAACATAATAACGCGTGAAATTAGTAAAAGCAGATTCCCACACGTCTAACTTAAATGAATCAGACAGTGCCGGATTTAGAAAAATTTGCTTAGGGCGTAACACCCCCCCAACAAAAGTTGAGCTAGGAAGCGGAAAAGAAAGGAAGCTGAGTAGCGAAACCAATAAGGAGTGATGAGTGAGTATACCAGGGATGAGCTAATGAAAATGTTCATGGTAGAAGCAGAGAAAGGGAGAAAACAAAGAATGAAGTCATGAATAGGGCTTGATGTTATAGCGAGGACAGCGCCTTAACGAAAGAAAGGGGTTGAGCACTGACCTACTAAGAATCCCCACAACGTCCTCATCCAATCACCCATAGGACGTTGGAAGAAAAGTAGAAAGTAGGAAAGGAAAAGGATAAGATAGGAAAGTTATAATTTTTGACGGGTATGTCGTTTTCGACGATTATGTCGTTTAAGAGAAATAGTATCGGTAGCTATCGTGGAGTGATCATCTGAATCAGATGCAGAAGAATGAGTAGTAGAATTTGAGTTATCGGAGTACGCAGGTTTTAGATCTTTTGCGTGGAAAATACCTATGGATCTACCTAAGGAATCAGCCAACTCGTACGTCCAGGTAGAAATAACCTCTTTAATTTTATAAGGGCCTAAGAATTTAGGAGCCAGTTTAGCGTTTAAGAATTTGGAAGCATCGGATAAAACAAAGTTTCTCTTCCAAACGGAATCACCTTTCTTATAAGTTACTGTTCGTTTGCGTAAATTGTAGCGATCTTGAGTGCGTTGTGTAGAACGTTTCATTTTAGCAAGAATCTCAGTACGTAAGTTTTCGTAAAATTCTTTAGTACGTGTAGTAATAGGTGGATTAGCATCTATAGAAGGGATCTCATCGTCTAGAGGAGTTTTAAAGAGATTGCCGAAAAGAATGTGTTCTCGACCACAGAAAGCAAAGTATGGAGTGTAGTTAGTTATTTCGTGTTTTGAAGTACGGATGGCACAGCCAATCTTAGATAAGTTAACATCCCATGTGCGTTGATTTTCTTTAATATAGGAAGCTATCATGGTTTTAAGAACTCTATTAACTCTTTCAGTAGGGTTAGATCTAGGGTGATATTTAGCAGTGTAGAGAATTTGGGTTTGATATTGGGTGCATAATTTTGAAAATTCCTTACTACGAAATTGGACACCATTATCAGCTATCAAGTATTGAGGAGTACCAAATAATAAGAATATTTGTTCTTCCATAATCTTACAAATTTTAGTAGCAGTAGCAGTACGAAGCGGAAAGAAACATGGAAATTTAGTAAAATAGTCAGCAACGACAAAGATATAGGAGTTACCTTTAGAAGAGCGAGGTAAAGGACCAACAATATCACAACTTAGCACCTGCCATGGGCGAGTGGGAGTTGCTCTGGGAGAAAATAAACCTGGTTGTGCTTTTTGTTCGACTTTGTGCGCACCACAGGTATGACAATTACGGATGTATCTAGCAATATCAGCACGAAGATTTGGCCAATAGAAAAACTTATTAATACGACTTAAGGTCTTTGTAACACCGCAGTGCCCGCAAGTGGGAGGATCGTGGTATTGACGAATAATTTCCGTACGCTGGTTTTTAGGGACAACTGCTCTCCAATTTCCTAATGAAATATCAGAGAGATCAGAAGAAGTAACATGTTTGTAAAGCAAATCATTTTCCATAGACCACAGAGAAAACTTTTGAGGATTTTCAGAGACATTTTTAGTCATTTTTAAGTACCAGGGTCAGTAATAGGAAGATTAATTGAAGGTATAGTATTCGTGACCTTAATTGCGCAAAGTCCAGGAGTAGACTCTTGTAAGTCGAGTACAGTTCTAGATAAAGCATCGGGAACAACGTGATTTTTCCCTTTACGATGAACAATAGAGAAATCATATTGTTGGAGTCGTAAGGCCCAACGAGCCAAACGTCCAGAAGGATTTTGAAGTTTATTTAGCCAAATGAGAGAATGGTGATCCGTGATAACAGTGAAATGAGCACCTTCGATATAGGCACGAAATTTCTCAATAGCCCACAAGACAGCTAAGCATTCTTTTTCAGTAGTAGAATATTTAGTTTCGGGTTTAGTTAACGAGCGACTAATGTAAGCGATGACTTTTTCTCCATCAGGGGTTTCCTGACTAAGAACAGCACCTAAGCCAAAATTAGAGGCGTCTGTTTGGATAAAAAAGGTAAAGAAAAATCAGGGCAAGAAAGTATTGGAGCAGAAATAAGTTGTTTCTTGAGGAAGGAGAAAGCTTCTTCGCATTCAGAAGACCAGACAAATGGAGTACTCTTACGAGTTAAGTGAGTTAAAGGAGCTAAAGCAGTAGAGAAATTGGGTATAAAGCGACGATACCAACTAGCCATACCAAGTAATCGACGAATTTCAGAAACTGAAGAAGGTTGAGGAATAGAAATGATTGCGTTAACTTTATCAGGATCTACAAGTAAACCATTTTTATTAACAACATAGCCAAGATATTTTAGTTCAGAAAGACAAAAATGACATTTACTTTTATTTAAAGTAAGTCCAGCATTGGATAAGCGAGAGAATATTTTAGTTAAAACTTCTAAGTGTTTGTCAAAGGAAGGGGTAGCAATGATAATATCATCCAAGTAAGCAAAGCAATAGGGTTCTAAATCAGCACCAAGAATTTGATCAATCAAGCGTTGAAATGTAGCAGGAGAATTATGCAAACCAAAAGGCATACGGTTAAACTGGTATAGACCTCTACCGGGTATAGTGAAAGCAGTTATGGGTTTAGAATCATTAGATAAAGGTATTTGCCAATAAGCAGAACGAATGTCAAGGGAAGAAAGGAATTGAGCATCACGAAGACGGTCCAAGATAGTATTGATGTATGGTAATGGGTTAGCATCTTTTTCAGTTACGGCGTTAACTTTTCGATAATCTATACAAAAACGGTACGAATTATCTTTTTTTCTAACGAGAACTATTGGACTAGACCATGGACTTGAAGAAGGTTCAACAATACCTAGTTTTATCATAGAATCAAGCTCATCATTAGCGATCTTAAGTAAAGCAGGAGAAAGTGGGTAGTAACGTTGTTTGATAGGCTCACTAGTTGTGCGTATATGGTGTTCTATTAAAGTAGTACATCCCAGTTCAGTAGAATTTAGTACAGGAGAGTCAAATAATAATTGCAGTGATTGTTCCTCAGCAGAATAGAGGTTAGATCGAGTAATTAGATGATCAGTAGTAGATAAAGAACAAATTTCTTCAGAATTTCCAAAAGTCCAAGTACCAGTTTGAAAGTTGGGAACAAAATCTATTGCTTTCCAAAAATCAATGCCTAAGATAATTGGTTGAGTAACTTCAGGAATGACTAAGACTTCAAGTGTGACTGTCTTGTCTTGTAAAGTGATGGGAAGGTTTACAGTACCAAGAATATAACAAGTTTCACCATTAGCGAGTAAACAAGTAGAAGTGGATTTAGGAGAAGAGCGACATTTCTGTAAAGAAAGACCTAAAGTACTTAAAAGGTTCCAGCCAGACTGACCTAAAATAGTTTTGGAAGATCCAGAATCTAATAGACTTTTAAAAGGGTAGCCAAAAATTGTTATGTTCAGATAAGGACGTTCATCCTTGCGGACATTAGCTAGTAAGAAATTCAAGACATATTTATGTTGATCAGGTAATGTAGCGAAAGGAGTTTCCGAGATTAATGAGAGAGAAGAGGGCTCGACTCGGTTCGAACACTCTGAAGTCAGTTTAAAGAAATGTTAGTGCAGTTTGAACAATTTGGTTTGATAACATCCGGTTTACCACAACCATAACAGTGACGAGTTTGAGGTTCAGGGCATTTAGGAGAAACATGACCTGGTTTTCGACAATTCCAACAAGTGACTGACGAAGGAGTGGAAGTAACTTTAGTTTTGTTTGATGGTTTCGAAGTAAATTTTGGTTTTGAGTCAGTTGAACTAGCAGTGACATTTGAGGTAACGGACTTAATATCCTTTCCTTTGGGAGTAGACATCACAGAAGCAGCAGAAAGTTTAGGAGTAGCAGAATTGCGTTTATAAGAATGAGTAGATACACTAGTATCAGTATCAGAAGAAGACGCAATACTTAAATAAGCGAGACTTGGTTCAAGTAAATGAGAGGATTTTCTGGAAGGTGGTGGTTTAAAGGTTTCTACAAAATATTGGTTCTGTTCAATTTGTTTGCCTAAGGCAGAAAGTTGAGCGATAGTAGAGATCGGTGTCAAAGTTAAAGCATTCTGGTAGAAAGGAGTTAAATTACGACGAATGTAGTATAACTGTTTAGTTTCAGATAAAGGAGTAGTTAAACGTTGAAAGAGATTATACATTACCGCAAGATAAGAACTCATATTTTCGGAAGGACCCATAGTTCGACTTTTAATTTCATCAAGCAATCTTTCGTCATAGTCAATAGGCAAGAATTCGGTTTTGAGCATAGATACAACTTCATCCCATTTAGTTAACATGAATTTCCGAGAACGGTATAGTAATAAAGCACGTCCAGCTAATAATTCAGGAACATGAGAAAATAGCATCTGTTTAGAGATACCCCGTGAGCAAGCCAATTCATCTAAGCGAGTAAGAAAATCTAGTAGAGATACTTTTCCATCACCAGAGAAGGTTAATCCAAGTTTAGAAATGTCGAGACGTTTCTCAAAAGAACGTGGTTCAGAAAGTGGAGCTACTCTAGGTAAAGGTTCACTTAAATCAAGTTCATCCTCACTAGAAGAAAGTAAAGGAGGAGTAGAAGGATTAGAATCGTGGTCAGTTGATTCAGCTACATTTGGTTCAGTAGAAATAGTAGGTTTAGGACTAGATGAAGGTAATTTATGAAATTCTGAAAAGGTAACACGATTAAGCTTTTTGAGTTTTTGTTGCAAATTAGATTTTAAAGTAGCAATAGTTACAATTAATGTGTTTCGTTGACCTATCTCGGTAGCATCGGTAGCATTCATCAAAGTACATCTGCGTTCGATATGAGGGACTAAGCTATTTACACGTAAAAAGTCTCTTGATTTAGGGTCATTTATAACGATCTCAGTTAAAGATTTGATTTCTTCTATGGATTGAGTAATTATAGTAAAGTCATCAGCAAAAGGAATAGCATGAGCAACGGGAGTTAAAGATTCCTCTAGTTCAAGTAAAATGGCATTACGAGCAAACTTTCTTAAGTTACTAACGGTAGTAGTAATTTCAATACCTCTAGAAATAATTTCATATTCGAGTTCGGTTTTGTGTAAACGATTGACATCTAATTTGAATGAAAACATGGTTAATGAACAGTAAGTAATCAAAGCAAATAAGTAAAAGTAAGTGAACGAGAATAGAAGGCCCCACACTTGGGCAGCCAAAGAAATTTGTTACGGTAAGAATTATATGTAACTAAATTTAAAGGGAGCGATGGCCGCAGTAGCTCGGTTCTTGTATGCAAATTGGGGTGGGTAAGAAATTGTGAGGGGAATATTTGAATCAAAGATGTCGTGGTAAATAAAGTTAGTCAAATAGTGATTATAAACTTAGAAATGGGCGCCACACAATTTGTTTAGTTACGGTCCTGTTAAATAAATTGTAAAAGTTTAACAGGGCTCTAGTAGTAGCGAAGGGTTGCTGAAAGAGAAAGAAAAGAAAAAAAAAACGGGGAAGGTTAAACAATAAATAGCAATCAGTAAATTTGATGTAAATATAATGAATTTAGAATAAATAGCAATTTACAAAATAATAATCAATAAACTATTCAATTTTGAATTATGCAAACAAGTTGAGTAAAATAAACGATAATGGGTTTTAAAAGTTACAAAATTACAGAATCTAAATTATCTTGTATAAAAAAAAGTAGTAAAACTAATTTAATTACGTTAGGTTCGCAAAACAAACAACACAAAAAAAATTTAATTTGAGGCAGCGATCGTTATTCGACAAGACAATAATTTCAAATTTAAAATACAAAAAAATAAATCTTACCTTAGTACTTCGCTGACGGAACTCCGTGCACGGTATTCCAGTCGAAGTTCCTTAAATAAAATATTTAAAACAAACAATTTCAAGGTAAATCGGATAACAACTTCTTATAGAGACAAAGAGAAATTAAATTAAGTAAATCAAGCCAAAGTTTAAATAACAAAAGTGAATTTGAAATAGCAAAAAAAAGGAAATTGTAAAATTTTAAAGTATAAAGAAAAGTTTTTTTTTAATTTCTAAAGTTGATTACGCAAGTAGGGTTCTGATTAAAAGTTCACTGTAGAAAATAAATCTTTGACATTTGCACAAATATAAATTGATTCACAATAGAACGAAAGTTAACGGTTGGTTTGTTTTTTTCACTTAGCGTCAGTTGGTGCAATTGAAGTTGACTTCTCAGCGTAGCGTTAGTAGTAAGTAGAGTTTACAGATGAACAAAGGAACTGTCACACGTGGAGTAAACAATCCGTTGGAGGAAACGTTCATATGAATTGGAACAATTTCGTCGGAAGAAAAACCCGCTATAAAAAGAAGGGAGAGAAGCGAAGTCAGATTAACTAAATAAAACAAAAAAAAATAAGTACTTTACCTGGGTATAATAATCCAGCGTTAAGAAAACTAAGTACACTTTTTTTTTTAACGTAACTTATATCCGTAAATATACGATTTTAGTAATTTCAGGAAAGAAACAGGTTCCGTTAATGTACTAAAAGTTAGGAAGGTTTTAACGTAATATCCGGTAAAAAAACCGTTTTTCAGTAAACGTTAGTACTTCCAAGGTACAGTAAATTTTCAAAGTGATCTCAACAAGAGTTTGTCAGGAACTAATTAAAGAAGGAAACGAAAGAATCTAGGGTCGTAATGACGTCAAACGATAACAAAATAAATTTGTCAGCAAACTCGTGAGAAGGCCGAGTAATATGATATTTTAAGCAAAAATATTTATGAGGACTTGTAGAAAACAGCATATAATCACGTATTAAGAGAAACTAATACGCTCTTAATTACTCATAAGTTACAAATTTTCGACTTTAAAATGTAACATAATAACGCGTGAAATTAGTAAAAGCAGATTCCCACACGTCTAACTTAAATGAATCAGACAGTGCCGGATTTAGAAAAATTTGCTCAGGGCGTAACAAACACATTTTAAAATACAATAACTAAATGTTTGAAGCAAATTGCGTTATCTGTTTTAAAATCAACATATCAGTAAATAAAATGTTCTTTTGTTTATGACAATCTCAAATTTCATCACTCTGCTGTTAACGATTCAATAGTTACGATTTTTTTAGTAAATATTAATTTTGGCAAGAATTTGTAAAAAATATTTTTGTTTTCTAAACCAGTAGAGTTAAGTAGGTAAAAGTCTTAACATATTTTATCTAAATTTGAGTATAGATTTCAAAAATTTAAAAATATATACGGTGTTCCATTTAAAAAGAACTGAGTGCGGTTTTGTACAGAGGAAATCAAGACCCCCGCGGAGCTCAATATATTCTAAAGTTGTAAACGAGGAACATCAGAACAAACAATTACCTTAATTTTTTTTCGTAAAATTATTGTTAAAGTTACTACGGGCAATTGGACAACTCTATATAAGTAAATGACAAAACTTTAATGTTCAAAATTAATACATTTTTGCATCGTAACGTTTGTAAAAGAATTGTGAATTGTATTTATAAATTATCCAATATTTTAAAAGTATTCTTATTATATTATTAAACTTTGATTAGTGAAAAATTGTTGTTTTTTTATAAGGTGTTTAACGATTCAAATAGTTGAATTTTTATTTTTGGTTTTTTTATTATAAGGAATCCTAATTGAAAAAATTTATAAAATTATTGCATAAATACAAACATAATCCAATTAAAAACAGTATTTTTTTAAACTTTACGTGATGTTTAAGAGAAAATTAGTATCGTTTATTTGTATATTAAATAATTTGCACCAAAACGTCTATATGTAAAAATAAAAAATCATTTACTTTTTTATTTATTAAAACTGTTACTGATTTATTTAAAATAGTTTTGAAGATTTTTATTGTTACTTTCTATAGAAATTCTTTAAATTATTTAGTTTACTCTCATAAACTACATGTGTCTGTATCAATAAGAAAACTCTATTTTTATCTATCAAAAGAAAGTGTGTATTCGAAAAGAAAAATGTTATAATTTGGAATGCTAATACAATTTTGGTGGTTTTATTTACACAAGCTGCACACGTGCGTTCTCTTAAAAATTACTGAGCTCACATGAACATTATTTGAAAGTAAACTATAATTAAATTAACATATAGATGAATTATTTATCATTGTGTCGGCTACGCAAGGATTTAAATTTTAAATGTGGAAAATTTTAAATGGACAATTGCGTAAATAAATACTTTTATAATATAATTTTGCAAAACCAAATTCTAGAAAATTTTAGGTTATATTTAAAATTAGACACTTAAGCAAGAAAAGCCCTTTAAATGTCTAATAGTTATGTAATATGATGAACTTTGACTGAGTTTCTAATAGTGGTATTCAAAAAATGTGTAGCAAACAACCGAAACATCAAAAGCTGCTCTCCATGTTATGATTAGGCCCGTGGCAATTTATTTTTCATTATAAACGCTTAATTATAGACCACGCAATAAAATTCGTTGATTGATTTACGTAAGCTCATAAAGAATCATATGTTAGAGATTTAATTATTGAAGGTTAATCATAAACGTTGATATCTGTAGTTATAATAAATTGTAACTGTAAAGTTTATAAGATTCTTCCAGCTAAACCAAGCGTTTTATTTTGTTTTTAATTATAAGTATGAGAAGTGGGTGAAAGGCGCTGATATGCTAAGGTTTTTACGGTACCGTTGTAAGTTTTGTTGTCTTAAACACTATAATAAGCTTAATATCGTACTTTGAATGTGTTTTTATAAAATTACTTACTATATAATTAATTTATTAAACCAGAATAAAATATACCGTTTGATAATGTAGTAATTACATAAAGCAAAAGCGCAATATATCTTTTTGGTTATAGACATTTATATATGATTTGGATTTTTGAAGTAATTGAATGTTAAATGTTTATTTGATTTATATTATACAACATTAAAAGCATTTTCTGTATGAAATATTAAATGTAATTTTTACAGTTTAATCATTTTTGATTACGTTTTTTACTCTGATATAATACAGTTAGTTAGAAAAACGTGGTTTAATAATTTTTTTTTGTAAATCATTAAATATATGAGAAATTACAAACCTGAATATTTCAACTAACTTTATTTTATTTATATTAAATTTTTTATCGTGTAACGTTTTCTAGTCTCAACAAAAACTAAATGATAATGTTTCTTATTTTCTGGTATTTCTAATTTCATTTATTTTTTATATTTTATATTATCTTACTAAAGAAAATCAATCTGATAAGATATTGACTACTGAGTTTTGCTCATTTTATAAATTAACTAATATTCAAATTAAATTCAATTTTAAATTTATTACCTACTGAGCATGTATCATTGAAGTTTTCAAATGTTAGAATTTAAATAAAAGTGACGATAAAAAGTTACAGCCGCTTTATTTAAACCTGAAGCTAACGCAGTTGAACTCTTTTACAGTTATTAAAAAAAACAGTCTAAAGTAGATGCTTTATTTTGACTTTAATAACACGTTTTATGTAGTAATGGAATTTAGAAATGAAATGTATTTTTAAAATGTACATATGTTTACATAAAATTTGAGAATATAAATTAGAAAGTGCCTGAAAAAAGTCTTAATTACGTATATAATGATTTTTTTAGTGTTTATACCTATACAAATATATGCAAGTTATCTTTTCTGTTAAGATGGCGTCAACACTGACCAACAAAACTAAATAAACCGCCGGTACAAAAATGCAAACTAAATTGTAGGCGACTCACTAAAACTGTTTAGTTTATGCCTTAAGCACGTATATAAAAAGTTTGAGTAAGGGGAAAGTGTTATACGCAAAGTATTTATAGATTATGTTAATCCATTGATTTAAAATATAAATAAATAAGTAAGTATGTTAGAACTCCAAGAAAAAATCGATTTGCAAGAAAATTAAATAATAAAGCACATAAAAGTAAAAAGATAAACGTCAATTGGTTGATAGCCAACAAAATATAACAGTAAAATTTAAATTTTCAAAATATTTTAAAACTTGAAAAAACAAAAACGACAAAGATAGAGTGCGTAATTACAAAAATAATGAAAATGCTATAAAACTAACAGTTGTTTTAGTTCACAATAAATATTTAAATTGATACTAAAATTTTAATTAATTGGTAAAATGTATTGCATTAATAATGAAATACTAATACCATAAAATGTTTTGATAGTGTAACTGTACACCACACGATAAAAAGTTTATAAAAAAAAAGGACAGGTACACATTAATTTTGATTTTTAATAGTTTAATCAGAATCCAGTAAAAATTGTTATGTTCAAGGAAGGTGATAATTGTTTATTGGATTCTTCAAATTTAATTATTATCATGCTTATTTTATATGAGGCTTTCACTATTTAAACGAATAAATTAGAGAGTTTTTTTTAAATTATTTTTTTACCTAAAATTTTACGTCTCCTGAAAAAAATACGACAAAAAGCAGCTTGTGCATTTTTTAATTTCCGATCTATTTAACAAGTTTTCGCGCACATTCACTTAGAATTTAAATGTAAATCATAACGAATTCATGTTTATAAAGGAAATCATATAAAAATAAATGTGAATTTTTTATTGGAACATAAATATAAGTGCAATAAAAAAATTTTGCCGCTTTTATTTGAACCGGAAGATTATTTTTATTGGTCCTTTAAAATATTCAACATACTTTTTCGGACAACTTACTTAGAGATAAAAATTTGAGTGTGTTAAATATGGTAAATAGAAGAGATATCTAATAGACTTTTAAGTTTTGTTATTGTCTCGTTCTCCGTATGACATTGAATATTAATTCTTTATGGTAATGACTGTCATACTTTATAATAATAGGTCAAGAAAATTCTCGCTTTTCTAAAGTGTTAAAATTGTTACGGTGAAAATTATTTAATCTCTATTTTTATATACATATCTACGTATATATGTTTACGTTTTTCTGGTACTCATTTTGCTATTATAGAACAGTGACATGTCATTATCTTGTTACACTTAATAGTTACAACGTTTTCAATTTGTTTAACTGCTGCTTAATACCTACATTAAGATGATGATAATCATCTGAGAACAAGTTATTATAACATTTAAAATCGTGGGAGATTTTAAATCAGAATAAAAAAAACTTGAGAAGTACTTAAGGCTGCGTTTTTTAGTACCCTGAATTTAAATTTGATTTATTCAGTTTTATCTACCCTTAAGAAAAGGAGTAATTACTAATTATAATAATTATTTTCATTAAGCGGTTGAAAGCTAAAGAACCCAATACAGATCGAGAGCGAAATTTTGATTCCACGTACTGTAATAGCTCACACTAAACTGAGAAAGATTGATCCATAACAATTTGAAAAAGTACGTATTCGTGAGTTGCTTTTTCAGATTATCGATTCTAAAAAATGAATATGATTCCCTCCTATTTACCTATTCCAATCCTATATCAAATTTGGTACTAAAAATTTGAGAATAATAAAGACGTCATGTTTATATAAAGTAAACAATTTATGTAAATCGACAAAAATATCAACTAGTATTCTGTTTTGGAAAATCTTTATTTTGGATACAATAACTATATTTTAAAACAGGTTTGTATTAATTAAGATTGAAAGTCTTTTAGGATAAAGGTATCTTAACAATGTGTTTACACATATGACTATAAAAGGAAAACATCATAATTACAATAAATTAAAGAATTCAAATTGCTCTTTAAATATAATTTAAAATTATCAAATATTAAACTATTCAAACATTTTAATATTCAACAGTTTGATTATTTAAATAAATTAAATTCAAATTTAAGGTTTCAACCAATTCATCTATAAATAACTCAACTAAATTTGAAATTAGTATTCGAATAGGAAGAATTGGAAAATTCGCAGAACTAACAATAACCAAACCTCGCGGAACTTAAAAACATAGTATTTACGCGTATAACAAAAGAACAAAAGAAAAATGATAAAAACTGTTCTCGATTCCTGAATTTGGAGCTTTATGGAAGTCATTAAGTAATCAAAAACCCTCACCGAGTCAAAGATCGTTAACTCCGAAAATAAAGATTTTGGCTTAACCCCCTCGCGTCAATTTTTTTTTGTCGCCCATATCAGGTTTCAAGGAATAAATTGAGTCAATATTAAGGGTCTTCAAAAGCTACTCATTTTTTTAAACTTATCTAAAATCAAATTTGATGCTGGGAAATTTTGTCTCTTATATGTCCCAACAGTTGCAAAAACTTTATTTACAAACTAATAAAATATTATGTATGAAACGAAGTGAAAAATATATATATAACGGTATATTGCACATAGTACACAATGTCTTCGTTAGAAATTCTTGTTTTTGCAGCAAACATCGATGGCATATTCTACGAGAACTCCTATCTACCGGCAGATGATCGGCGATATTTGGAAGGTATCTTTGCTGTAGCAGAAAGTCGTCCTAATCCCCTATTTCTAATAATAATGAACTTTATTGTATATTATGCAAACATTTATAATGGAAGTCATGAATAGACTGTAAAACACGTTACGCTATCATTTGTCTGAACTACGATCGAAATCTTATATAGTGGTAAGCTGATCAGACTTTCCCCTATAAATATGTCGCCATCTTTTAATTTAATTCTGAGGACTATTACTTCCCTTGTGTCCAAAAACAAGTCAATATTCTAGATCCAATACCAATAACTTTGCTATCTCTTTGGGCCAACTTTTCTTTATAATTTGACATTTTTTTTCCTATTTCACGTGCCAGTGCCATAGCTGCAAATTGCAGATTATAAAGCAACCTTACTGAGATCGAAGCAGACAAACACATCTTTATCACGCGGTATAAATCCCAGTAGTTTGTTCACTACCCGCTCTCCTACCGTAAATGCTTCAGTATTTGCAGTTTCCTTAGCAGTATATATATCAAAGAAAAATTCTGTTTTGGAATCACAAAGTTGCCAAATTTTTATTCTCCGTTTTATGGGTTTTCGTGGCAAGTATTATTTTAGCGATGAACGTCCTTTTGAACTTTATACTTATATGCGAGCACAAATTTCGGGCTGATTAAAACCTTTGCTCTAAGCACTCGAGATAGTACCTCTTGCTAAGATTTTCTGGTTTTTTGATATTAGCGTAGTACATTTTAGAAACCAGATATGTACAACGATCACGGCTTATCGCATTTTTAATACAATTATTTTTCATGTTCTTATTGGACCAATCGTCATAAAACGATGGGAGGGGATTGTAGCTTATCACTAGCATACACCCTGTTACTACCATAATATCTGACGCATCCGTTGCAGCACATTGTCTACAATTTTTTGCATTCTCAATGTTGATTTGTTTATTTGTATCTTTAGTAATGTACAAGAATAAACTTTTTGGAAATATTTGCAAAAAGCAATCAAGTTTACATTACCTCCTATTCAGCTTTGCTAATACAATAGCTTTCCTAACTTGAGGCACTGCTCTTCTGGGTTGAGAATTTGCGATTTTGTCGATATCATACCAGTGTACCACACCATCGTTATTCTCGTTATTTGGTTGAGGTTCTTCATCCGAATCGGAAGAGGAATTTGAAGAGCTATTTGATGAACCTTGATCTTCACCATGATCGCTTTTATTTTTTTGTCGTTTGGTTGGAATTTCTTTTTCAGAAGGCTCGAAAACTGAATTCGAAATATTACTACAATATAATGGATTTTCTCTTCTATTTGGGTAAGATATTTTTTAACAAAAACCTTAATAGACTTCTGCCCGCGTTGGAAACAAACACAACTTGCACACTGCACAAAACAAGAAGAAACAAAGGTAAATTATCATATGATAACCTGAGAACTCCCGAATATACACGACGACAACGTGAATACTGATAGAAGATTGATTTATTGTAGATCGGCAGACCCACCGAGATTCGCCAGAATTGTTTTAAATCTCAATAGGAGATATCGTACCAACAGGCGCGAAAGGGTTAAATGGGTGTTAATACCCGCATAGGTTCATCATCATCATCATCATCATCATCATCATCATCGTCACATAATTCTTTATCGAAATCGCCAAGAATGCGATTTTCTTTATACTGTAAATTAATAACTGATGGTTCACAATATCTACTACATGTTCATTTTTTCTATTTTTTCGAACGCTCTACAGAATTAGGCCTAACAGAGTGTGGTATATTCTCTATAGTTCATATGCAATGCTTAAAAAATCCTTTATTTAAAATATGGTGTTGACATTTGCTACTTTGTTTTTAACGTAACCCATCCCTATCAAAAAAGTTCCAAAAGTACAAGTTTTGACAATACTGTGAAACTTACATCACATTCTGGTAATAGCTTTTTTCCATGAACTTGTGAGATTACGACGTTTGAAATCCAACATTGCATGGTAAGGTGCCTGATCAAGAACAATTATGGACTTCGGTGAAATCATGGATAATACCAATCTGAACCGTTCGTGTTTTTTTATTTTGTCATAGTAATCAACACATCCTTTTTCACATGTAATATGATCACCCTTTGCTCTGCGCTAGATGGTCGTTTAATGCCATCTCTAAATCTAATTCTTGAATGGTGCTTCTATATTTATGAAAATTGGCACGGTTTCCCAGTGTGGCCGTTTTCGCCCAACCAAAGTTTTTTTGAATGATTAGCACCTCACTATGCTTGTCTCTATAAAACAATTTACAATATAGCAAAAAATATTTTGACGTTTTAGCAGCTATGTACATTACTGAGCTCCATAACAATCAGTTTGCTGGCCAGTTTTTGCAGTACGTATTGTGACTTCGTTGAGTGAGCGTATTTTTTTACTTTCAAAACATTTCAACATCATCGTTAAATTTGTTTTGTTTGGGATAAGATGTAATTTTATTTATTTACAATCACACCGTAGTGATTAAAATAATATAAATTATTCTTAACCAATGTCATTTACTAATACAATATAAACTTTTTAAGAATAATCGATACAATAAATGACGCGCTTTTCAATAAGCGATTCAAAAAAACTTGAATATCTACTTCAAAAATGGTTGTTTTAAAAGGTTGGTCATGATTTGACTTCAGTTTTGTCGTAGCATCTATTTGCAAAATTTTGAAAAATAAAAAAATTTGTCGCTTACTCATACTACGAATTTATTATTATGGAAATCGTTAGTTAATAAATAAATTAAATAATAATAGCAATTTATGCACTAAGGGACTTATTACATTATTTACGCCCGGAGAGCAACGTGATGCGGCCTAAGGGACGTATTTTGCTCGATAGGCGTAATTCATCCTGTAAGGCCAGTGGTCCATAGAAAATTTTATTTTTCATTTTATTTTAGCTAAACTTAAAAATGAACAGTTAGAACAATAAATTTTAATTGTTTACTTGTCAAATTTATTTTAAAGGCACAATGAATGTGCAGTAATTGCTCAAATATGTTGAAAAAATTTACAGAAAAATAGAAAACTTATTATCATCTAAATCTAAACAAAAATATGAAAAAAACTGCCAATTTTGAGTACGTAATTATAGGGTGTAATGAGAAAATCCATAATACTGTTTCATAACGCCCAGGTTGTTATATATGTTTACGTATCTTTGTATCCTAGGCACCATGAGTAAATCATAATTATAAGGAATAATAAACTAATTAATAAACAATAGTTAATAAAAATATAAATAACATAAAAGTACCCATGTTTGTGTTTTCATAGAAATCATGTTAATAGCTCAATTCGCTTTATGGATTTAACTATAGAAACGTTAAGAAACACAAAATTTGAAAATCTTTGTTTGAAATTTTTCCGCCTTCGGTCTTGCCTTATAGAAAAACGTTGTAAATCACCATTTATTTGTACAAGTGCTCACTCCAATAAATCGATAGAGTTTAATTGAGTTTCACGAAAATTTTTTTTTATACTTTTGCCGTATCTTTGACTAGGATATTTCTTAAATCTTAAAGTTCGAGTTTCGTTTATATACTTGCGAGATTTCGTTAAATGACTCATTTTATAAACTTGGTTTATTGTTGTGTGTTTTATTTTGAAATGTCATTGATTTATTTTTTGTGTTTTTTATTAGTTATTCAAATTATCAAACTTTTTGCTATTTTGACATTTCGTTTTTTAATTACTTAGTTTCTTTTACAAGAATACATACCAGTATAAATAACGTTTTTCAAAATATTTTACTGTTCACGAAAGATAATTTACTCTATCTTCGTATTAGTAACTTTTAGATCTGGTCATTTAATTGCAAAGTCGTGACTATTCCTCCTTTCCTTTCAATTACCCACTAAGTTTCTTACTTGACTACTCTCCACTTGAAATAAATTTATTTAATGTTCAATTAAACCTCAAACACGTTGAAAGCGGCTACCTTTAATTTAGTTACACTTTATATTGACTCAACTTAAAATTTATTTCATCCACTGCTTTACCTGCAAATTACCTCGAAAAAAAATAACAACCCAAGAAATTGTAATTAACAACTTTTTACTGTTATGCATTACTGTTTATGTACCTGCTGATACTTTCTAAGTTATATAACTACATAAAAAGTAAATACTATATAAACGCGTAGATTTTATAAAATGTCGTAATAGAATACAAGTCAACATCCAAACATACATATATTAAACGATTCTATTTATCCAATTATACGATGATTGGAATGTTACAATTTCGATCGTTAAGTTATGCAAATTTAGAACGCTGTTCAAAAACATCAGAAACTTTAATAGTCTATGAAACGAGAAAATTTATATTAAATTCAATTTTAACAGTACATTAACTTAATCTATTCAACTCCCTGCAGCAAATCTACGAAAAAATAAACCGTTATGTATAATCTCTACAGATTTAAATTTAGTGAATTGTAATTGTAAACTGTTGTTATTTAACAAGCATGACTGATAATAATTTGTAAGGATTTTTATTATTATTTCTTACAGTACTTTTGACCTTAATATACACTGATATTTTTTTTTCTACAAGTTATTTGCTAATTACATACTAATTAAGAATATACAGGTAGGTATTACGTAATTTTTATTGTTAAAAAGTGTGATTCGATAACATCCCACTACTTTGTAAGCAGCAATTATATTGTTTCAGTAATTTTTCATCATAAATGTTATAATCCGATAGATTGCATTTTTAGATTATGCAGATTTATCAAATACTCCATGGCATATTTAAATGATTATGTTTATAGAAATAAAACACTTTGAAAATTTTGTTAGAATGTTTTTTGAATCAGGCAGCGTTAATAATTCATTTTGAACTTAAGTTCCAATTTACTTTAGAGTTCGGTTTGTCTATTGACCATGCACAAACTTTTGTCTAAAAATGGAAATATGTAGTTATCCTATGATGAAATTTAATTTTTATTATTTTTTTTTAAAATTTTTATTGCAATTATTTTTTGCATTTTAAACAGTTAGACAACAATATCTTACGTAACATTTTGTTTTTATTAGTTACGCCACTATTAATGTACAGAAAATAATTGTTTATTCACGAATTTTTATATGATTGGAAAGTATTAACAATCTATGATCTATAGTTTAACGTTCACAGAGTGTCCGAATATCAATATATCAACAAAACTACAAACTTTTTATAAAATCTAAAGCTTTTGCGGAATTTTATGTGTATATATCAAAAATATCCGAACACAAAAAACTTTCTAGAAAAGAAAATATTTTATTATATCAATTTTATTCTGTGTTTAAGGACAATAATTTTTTATAAAACATTGATATTTTACATATATACTTCAATACTTATTTTTTTAAACAATACATTCTAAATGTATAGGTTTAAAAAATTAAATTTACATGTACATAGTGTTATTGTTAAAATTTACAAAATTATTAAAAAAAAATTGAAATATCAACAATTAAATTTAATTGTTTTTGTTTTATATACTTAAAAATAAACATTCTTACTGTTCATCGTACGATCATAATTATTTGTCTAGACACGATATGTCCATTTATGGTAACTTTCTTTCTTATATTAATTATGACTTCATCAACATGTTTTGGCATATTGGTTTTATTCGGCGTTTATGCTATAAAGTACATTCTTAAACCATTTTATGTTCTTTTGGACTAATAATTTCTTGTTAATTTAAGACAAGAGTAATTAAAAGTTTTTTTTTTACTGGTCTTCTTTTGTGTTCTATTTTTGACTTTATCTAAGTCATTTTAAAATTACTAATTGTGCTTTTTACTATACCTTTTATTTAGAACCATAATTTAAGGATAATACAATTTTCCATTCTGGATAAATCCCGTGTTGTCGTTATCACACAAGCTGAGCTTTTGTCACACGTCGCAGTGGATATCTTTAAAACCCGGAACAAACTGATTTATTGCGCTGTGAAGTCTTGCTTATATAAACCGGCCTCTGATCGATAAAACTGATTTTCAAGTTTTCGTTAAAGGAAAACTAGAATCTCGGTTAATATTAAACAGATTTTTAATTATTTGAATGGATGCCTTAATTTTTTGCTGATAGTAATTAAAAACATTTGCCAAAATTTTAATGTTTTCAAACATAATTTGATGATTCGTTTCTAACACGTGTTCCGCCACCGCTGACTTTAAAAATTGTTTAAGACGACTACACTTTTGATGCTCTTCAATACGAATTCCCACACTTCTACCGGTTTCTTCTATGCATGCACGACTACAAGAGCAAGGAATGCTATAAACGCCGTCAGATTGAAAAGGAATAAAGTCCTTTACTGGATTTAAGAGTTGACTCAATTTAGGAAGAGTAGAACACCGAGTAACAATTTTGTGTTTAGACATGTTACCGTGGAGGTTCGGGGAAGGCGTCGCAACGTCGGCGTCCATGTCTTCTGGCCTCAGTAAAGAGGAGGACGTTGGTTGTAAGTTGCGTTTGTTATGCAACGCGAAAGAAAGCAAATAAATAAAGTGTAATAACCACGATTTTATTCTACTTTATTTTACAACTAATATATTAATACATATAAAAACAAGCCGTATCGATATTAAAATATAACGCGCGCGACATACTTAGGCGTAAGCTGGTTGGCGATTCTACAGACTCAGAGGACCATTAAGCGCTAGAAGTCTTTCTGCGCCAACCAGTCGAACAACTGTTACTTTTGCCGGCCGGGAACGCTGTTTTTATCCATTTTCTGCGGGGTTGGGGGACCACCTCCATCGTAAACGTTGTGTGTTGATTGGTTGCGCCGGAAGGGCCTTGCGGCAAACGGATGGCCCTGGTGGGGACAATTTTTTTTCTATACGGTACGTGGTACCTTTGACATATGGTACATAAGCGATAGACACTGGTTGAGACATAGATTCCGCTATCCCTCTTGGTTTGGCAGGCGTAAACTTTGTAATAGATTGTTTAATGCTTTTTCTATTGTAATTGCTTGCGACTAACACTTTGGTTAGATGATTCAACTCTTTTTGAAGATTTTGGGGTTGACTTAAGGAAACTGCTCTATACACTAAAGAATTACTGATAATCTTTGAGAAGAGTGGTGATGGCACAATCTATCTAAATATCTTATCTGTATGGGTAGGTTTTTGATAAATTGAATGTGATAATAAACCATCTTCATTTAGATTAGCTAAATCGTCCCAAAATGGTAAAAAGGAGTTTCTTTCTAATTCTATAATAAAATGAATATTTTGATTAATTGAGTTTATATAACATAGAAATTCGTTAAGCGTAGAAGTGCCATGTTGCCAAATGACAAATGTGTCTACGTATCTGTAGCAGCGCTAGGGTATTATATAAAATGTGGATAAAGCGTTTTTCTTAAAATCATAAATATATTGGCAACAACCGGTGAAAACGGAAAACCCATTTTTCGATAACAGGTACTATGTTGCTTGAAATATTGTTCTCGTTGATGTATTCATTCGATTAGAAGAGAAATTGGTAGTGTTAATGAATCGTTATTTGACTTTCATCTAGAACTCGTCAGGATTCTTTCGCCTTCTGATAAGAGCATCATTGATTGAATTTTTCTTAAACAAGCTAAACGAGCCAAAGAGATGATTACAAGTAATAATGATAAGAAATTTAACAAATTAGTGCTTCCAAAACGTGTCGTCGACGCAGAAGCAAAACTAGAGACTTCGATTAATTTATTTTTACGTTCGTTGTTCTCTACAGAAGCAGCTATTTTGTCGAAAGGTTTGTATTTGCTCTAAAGCAGTTTCCTATAGAAGAAATTGTATCAACTGTAAAAGCTTCTATCCAAGCAGTTTCCAATTTTCTTGCAGAAGAAATTCGCTTTGAAACTATAAAAATATTTCGTAAAAATTCCCCAAAATAACATTCCAAAATCGGAATTTTTTGCATTAAAATCCGTTAAACAAGATAGATCTATAGTCATTTTAAAAACTGGCAAAGGGAACGCCACTGTTATTATGAATCGATCAGATTATGATAACAAGATTTACGATTTTCTCGCAGAAGGGTCGCACAAGGTAATTACCAAACATCATTCTTCATCTATTGAAAGAGCACTTTCCAAACTTATAAAAGAGTAGTCAATTAATGAAGCTGATCGAAAACTTACCTAAAGATTTTAAAATTTGTCGATTTTAGAATTACCTAAAATTCTAATATTTCTTTTCGGCTTATTGTCAGCGCTATAAACTCACCTACTTATAAAATCTTAAAATATCTTAGAAATTTATTAAAATCTTTAGAGGGAAGACTGATTAATTTCTATTCGATTCCACGAATTTTGTTCAAAAGTTGCATAATTTTTGTTTGCAACCGACTGACATTCTGGTTAGTTTTGATGTCGAGTCTTTGTTTACTAACGTGTCGGTACCTCATTTAATTAACATTATTAGATTTTTAAACTTAATTTATCAATATATTCCTTTTACTATAGAATTAGAAACGAACTTCTCTTTACCATTTTTGGACGTTTTAGTTAATCGAAATGAAGATGTTTCATTCAGTTTATCAAAAACCTATCCACAGATATAGATATTTATATAGATTGTCTCAACTACACTTTTCTCAGAAATTATCAGTAGTGAATTCTTTAGTGTACAGAGCTGTTTTTTTAAGTCATACCCAAAATCTTCAAAACAGTTGAATCATCTAACGAAGGTGTTAGCCGCAAACAATTATAATAGAAAAAGTATTAAACAATCTATTACACAGTTTACGTCTACCAGATCAGAGTAACAGTGGAATCTATGGTTCAACTAGTGTCCATCGCTTATCTACCATATGTGAAAAGAACCAAGGAGCGTATAAGAAAAATGTTGTCACACAACATTGTTATTCGGTTTTCTGCTTTTGCTAAATTGGGTCAACTCTTAAATCCGGTGAAGGACGTTATTCCTTTTTAATCTGACGGAGTTTATAGCATTTCTTGCTGTTGTAGTCGTGCATACATAGGACAAATGAGTGCAAACGTAGCAATTCGTATTAAGAAAGCATCAAAGGTGTATTCGTCTTAAAGAATCTTTAAAGTCAGCGGTGGCGAAACACGTGCTAGAAGCGGACCATCAAATTATGTTTGAAAACATTAAAATTTTGGCGAATGTTCTTAATTACTATCAGCGATAAATTTGGGAATTGATTGAAATAATTGAAAATCCTATTAATATTCTAGTTTTCCTTTACCGGAGATTTGGATACCAGTTTTATTGATCGAAGACCGGTCTATAAAAGCGAAACTTTACGGCGCAATCAATCAGTTTGTTACAGACTCTGAAGATGTCCATTGCGATGTGTGACGAAAGTTTAGCTTACGTGACACCCCAAATGTTAGCACTGTAACTGTAACAAAAATAAATTAATATTAAAGATAAGAATACGAAATCGACGTATTGCGCATCATATTATTCAAAGCAAAAATCGCGTCTACCCGCCTTTGCTTTGGTCCACAACAAGTTACGTATTGCAATAAAATAATTAATCTCTTTGTTCTCCGCCACTGCGGATTGGAGACCAACTCGGTTTGCCCAGCTCTATTTTGTATCCTCTATCTTTTATAATCTAAGTATGGTATACAGAAGTAAACACAAAAGTAGTGCTTTATTACATTAGATGTCGTTAGGATAAAAATATGAAAGTATTGGTACTTTCTAAACACGATGCTATTTACAAAATCACCTTAAAAAATATTTAACAATGACGTGCAATCCAGATTGTCTTAAAAATTGGCGTAGGTAAAAATTAAACATTAATAGTCAACATATCAAAAAAATAGAGTGTGGTTATATCTATAATAAGAATAAGTAATTCGATTGCGCGTGGTACCTGATGAAAGTCATTTTTCGAAATAACGTGGCTATCAGTGTTTTTTTAAAAAGTAAAGGACATATTAAAAAATTGGAGTTTTTCTTTAATACAAAAATAATTGAGTTTGTAGTGGACGGTGCTATAAATTTAAAAAATTTCAGAAAAAAATGGCTATACTCAACTCCAATATTCTTGTATAAACTAAATTTCCTAAAGTTAGACAAGGATGAAAAAAATATTAGTCGGTAAATTGTGCTAACATAAAAAATCTGTATATATATCACGTACAACAACAAAAGTAAGTAATTATTTAATCTTGCTACGTTTAAGTTGCTTTCATATAAGAAGAACATGCCCGAGAACTGCCGTTTATTTTGAATACAATATATACAATAAAACAGTTCAGTTTCTCAATTTTACACAAAACTACAACTACCGTAAGTGACAAAAGTCACAATATAAAAATATTATAATAATAAGAATTAAAATTATTTTTTTATAAGTAAAAAAAGGCGTTGATAAAGATAAATTTCTTATTACAGCTAAAACAGAAATAAACCACAGACGTTTTGGTTTATAAATTACGTCAGAAAGAAATAAAATTCTCTCGGACGTTTAAACACAACCGGTTGAACGCGACTGTTTGAACGCAATACCTTTGAACGCAAGACGTACGTAAAACATTTGAACGCAAGGACGTTTGACTGCAAAATATAAAAACAATAATTATTATCGTTGAAGTTTAGTTTAGAACAGAAATGATATATAAATACATAAGCAATCATTGTTTAACAATGTGAAATTGTTTTTTTCCAAACAGAAATGAAATTGTTTTTATTTAATATTTTTCTGTTTAATAAAGAACACATGTACATATCATACCTACTAATTATATTACAATAATGAATGTATTGCTTTGTATACTGATGTATTTTGATGTGTCATAAAATTTTCACTGAAAAATTTTAAAATCTTGTTTAGGAAATGAAATTAAAAGTCGAAAGTAGTAAAAGTTAGGGAAATGAGATTTTAGGTTCTCAATTTCCAAATATTGAGACACAATTGTCTGTAATGGACAATAAAAAATTGCCCGTGGTTACGCATGATTTTCGGATTACTACAAAATGAGACATACATATCAGATTTGTCCACGTACCTCATATAATCATTCTTTAATAATAGCTCGTGCAGCAGCTTAATAGTGGTAAAAAAATAGCAAAATGTATTCTGTCTTTCATCAACTAACACACGTGTGAAATCTATGATAATTCTAGGCCTCAAAACACGCTCAACGCCCTCGACTTGACCGGTGTAGATTTGAAATTGTAAAGTATGTATATCTGGATTTGTCAACTTTTTCTCAAATTTTACAGCCACTCTTTATAGGTTTGAGATGCCTATACTGGCGTAAAAAAAGACAAAAAAGGTTCAGTTGGAGACACTACAGCTTGTGAAATATTTGGGTTATAATTTTCGCTATATGACTTCGGTTGAACAGAATTCTGTCTAATGTAATATCATTTTCACTGTCAAAATTGCCGATGGATGCATAAGGTTGTTTAACCACTTGATCAAATTCTTTATCGCTAGTACTATTAATGTCGTCAATAAACTGTGGTACTTGTTGAAATTTCTTAACTTCATCATCGAACTCATCTGAAGCAATTGATTCAGTATGAAAAGGAATTTGATCCAAAAACTCGAATAATGCTTCTGATGAAAGTTTCGCCAACACTGAAATAAAACAAAAATGTGAGATAATAATGATTTTTCCTTGTCGCTATGGAACCACCATTTATTATGACGAATAAAACAAAAATCCTGTATTTACCAGTTGGAATCATAAACTTAGCTACGATTGCCAAATTAATAACTTCACTTCTTATTTGAAAACTATGATGCTGATTTGAGGTTAGATCTCTCGAGACAGGAGACCCAAAAAATTTCATGAATCGGTAAAAGTTGTAGATATCTACTAGCGCTTACACCACATAGCAAAAGAGGGCACAAGTACTCAACGGGTTAAAAAAAAAAACCTATGTATATATTTAATGTAACAAAAATCAAAGAAAAAAAAGAAATAAAGACGTGTTAAATAAAACCAATAATTATAAATTAATAAAGTATAAAATATTAAATAAAGAGACGTAAAGAAAACAGAAACGCCTTTATAGTTTGAATATTTTGATAATACATTGACGGCAATGTGGCGTACTAAATGAAATTAATTTTCCAAAATGAAGATGATAAGCAAAAACCATTATTTAAATTTATTTAAAAAAATAAAAAAAGTTAAATAAAAATATGTAATTTTTGTTTTTAGTGAAAAATTGAAATGGGGTTGAGCGATTAAATAAAATCAAACGTAAAAAATAATTGTAAAAAATAATTCTAATAAAAACTACAGAAAGAAGAAGAAAGGAAATAAATGAAAAAAAAACGAGAAAATAAAAACAGAATATTTCGAGTTTGAACCGTGTTAATGCTGTAGTCGAAGTTTCTAACTTTCGGTTACAACATTCTGACACATTTACATCATTTTTTCTTTTATTTTCGATACGTTACTTTTTAATTCATTTTTTTTAAATCAAAATCCTTTTGAAAGTAACGGTTCCTCATTTTTGTTCGTTTCTTTTTTTATTACAAAAAAATTAAGTTGAACAAAATTGCCCCTATTTTTCTTCACAATATTTTCATATTTCTGTTCTCTTCACATGTCTGTTTTCATTTGTTATTTATTTTATTTTTTCACTCTATACTATAGGTTCTATAAAATAAATTACAATCAATTTTTATAAAAACATAGTCGATTGTTTTTTACTTACAAATTTCTTTAGTCAATAAAACCAATTCTATATTTCCTTTTCTTTATTAATTTTTTGTATTTATGAAATTATCTTGAATATATTTATTAAGAAAACTTATAGTCAATAGCATTTCCGGTTTTTTCAATTGAGTTTCTTTACTTTTTTCTAAATTTCTTTACTTTTTCTTTTAACTTTAAACCTTGGCATTTATCTAGTAGTATCAAATTTAAATGTTAAAAATAACGAAGATATAAACAATAAAACGGATTCTTGCAAACTAAACACGACTTTTCTTACTTTGCATAGGTAAATAAAAATGCGGTTTACGTTTAATGTTCCTGCGTTTAAGCTTTCCTGCGTTTAAACGTTTCCGCGTTTAATCGTCTTCAGTTCAAAAGTCCTTGCGTTCGAAAGTATTGCGTTCAAACGGTCGCGTTTAAACAGAGCATTCCGAAAAAACCAGAACCAAAAATGAGAATTGAAAAACACAAAAACTTTTAAAAATAAAACCGTTGATACTTTTAGAATGGTTTAGTTTTTGAACACTGTGTTTAAAGGACCGTTTGTAGATATAGACGTCAACAAATCCTGTCAGGGACGTTTTGTCGCTCACTTTTTGACGCGGAACGTTTTAACGCAAGTAGTTTTTGACGCAGGGACGAAAACAGTTAACTGCCATTTATATCAAGTTATACATTTTTTTTTAGTATTGCATTTTGAAACACTTACTAAACACTATTAGAAATATTTGCATAACCTTATATTATTTCCTTAAAATTTTAAGCGAATATGTATGTAGAATGTAAAACTTCCTATAATAACACTTATGACTTTAATTAGTTAATGAAATATTTATTCAGATTATACTTATGCAACTCACGAATTACATGTACTTCATGTAATTACAAGAAAATGTACGGATAAATAGAATGAACAAGCCAAAATTCAAGATTATAAATTAGGTAATTAGGTTAATTTCCGATAAGATAATAAAAGAATATTTTATCTTGATACGAGTAGATTAAAAAAAATCAAGGTTTAAATTTGCTTTTTATTCTTTTATGTTCTATGACTGTGAATTGAAACTGCTTGCGCGAAAACTGTTTGCGCCAAAAAAGTCGCGCCAAACAGTATCTGCGTCAAATCATCTTGTCGTCAAAGTGTCCCGCGGCAAAAGATTCAAAAAGAGTACGACAAAACGTCCTAGGCCGCAATAAATCGATTGTCCTCAATACAATATTCTAAAATTAACTATACCAGTAAAAAGTACATTAAATTCTGAAATTAATGGTATATGTTTGTTCGCGTTTATTGACAATCAGTATAGTAAAATCCAAATTACTAACTCGATCTTTTTTTACCGTTACTATGCCAGCGGTCGGGAAATGACAGTTTTCACTTCCCACACGCAACCGAGAAGTGATTTTACATTCGTTTTTTTTATAAGCGTCCATACTGACAACTATTTTAAAAAATAGAAAAAAGTATAGAGTTATAAAAATACTAATAAGAAAAGCTAGATTTTTAATTCTAAAAGTGCATCAACACAATTATCATATTTATTAACAATAATTACAAAATAAAATTATTATATGCACAATCACTTTCTATTGTACAATATAAAATACTGTGTAACTTCTTCAAATTATGCCAAATTTAATGTCTTTATTAAATTAAACACAATGAACTCAATGATGCAGAACTTTAAATAAAGAATTACGTTCAATAGTAACAATTTATTAACTTGATTGAATTAAATATGAGAATTATGCTTGAATGTGTAGTACAAACTAAGATCGTTTCATATAACGACTACTCATTTGAGTATTCTATTTATAGTAACTAATTTTCAAACGTTACACATAGTCTTCGTAAATATGTATTTTCTCTATAACATCAAATATGTATATTGTCGTTTGTGCAACACGGTAAATAATGTAACTTAAAAATACATAGCATAAAATCATACATTTATGGCCAATAAAATTTTACCTGGTAGCTGTGTATGAAAATAAACGGCAATTGTACCTTCGATTCTTGCGCAAATTTATTATCTTCATTTATACTTATTACTAAACCGCTTGTTTATTGTTACGTTATATTTTGCATAATTTAAATTATTTTATATGCACGGAAGCACTAAATTTGGTCTTAGAGAAGCAATTGCCCTGGTATTTGAAATTAAGTTTAATTGAAGCATATCTAAAGAAATTCAAAAATACTTTACTTAATTTATATTTATTTTATGGCACTTTACTATTGTTGTCTTTACTCGTATGTAACCTTATCTGGGGTTAATCTTAATTGATTTTCTCTTAAAAAAAATTGAGCCTTGGTCTCCTCGGCATTTTTTTCGTGACGGTGGAAAACCTACATGAAGTTACATCAATTATACTTTTGATTACTCTTTCTCTTAAACTCAAAAATTTAACTTGTGAAATATCTTTTTATTTCTCTTCTGTTTAAGTAGCGTGTCACCAGTCACGTATTAAGAAATTAATTTTCAATTGTTTATGCAAACGTTCAGTTTTGTGATCCGTATAATAAAGCAGAAGTTGCACACTACCTTGTAAAATTTTTATGTTTCTTAATAGTTTCACGCATGTACCCAAATTTATTTAAGTAATTGTCAAAGTTTTCGTTTCTAATGTAAGTTTATAGCCTAGAAAATGAACTTAATAATATTGATTTTACTAGTTACTATACTACGGTACTACTTCTGCAATATAGTACCGTAGAAATACCGTGATACAAATAAAAAACTCAATTTTTTTATAATATAACTAAGTAATATTTACCTAAAACTGTAGTTAATTATTATTACTAAGCAAGATCTACTATTTTCAAAACTATAGAATCATTTTTATTATCATAGATTTTACAATAAAATTAATAGATGTTTTTAATATTGCAAACCTCGTTGCAAAACTAAAAGCAGGTTGCGTGATTTTAAATTTATGACAACATAATAAGCAACATCGGCAATAGTTACATTTACAGTTATTTATCTGCGATTCGTTTAAAATAACTTGAATTTGATGAAACACATCATAAACATTTGATAAACAAAGTAATCGATCAACAGATTTAACGCAGAGAACAATTTATTTTGGTTGTAACTAATAAGTAATTAATATTTGCAAAAATAAAGTAAATAGATTAATTTTTCAAGGTTTTAGTGTATTGATTAGTAATTGATTAGAGTAGATACTTTAAATTTAATTAAAATTGAAAAAAAGTTAAATAAATATACATAGTTTACTACTTTGCGTTTTATTTTTGAAAATTACTGTTCATAAAATTTTTCCCTTGGTGCAACGTAACCTAAAAATTTTTATTTTTAAATAAAATGATACATAAACGAGCACTGAAAATAATTCAAAAGTACATAATCAACTTTGAAAATTTCAGTCATTTTTCCACACACTTTAAAGAAAATGGACAATTGAGCTTTGGATTTCAAAAATTATGAATATTAGTTATTTAGCAAACAATATTGAAAGTTATTTACTAGTATAATCCAAGTATAGTATATTGTAAAACGAGTGTTACAATCACGACAATTGCAATGCGAGTAAGTTTACTTTAGTTAAGCAATATAAAAGCCTTACAAAAACGAACTGTAACGCATGTTTTTCATACTTCTTTCTCTATTTCGCATAAATTTCCATTATTGGTTGATAAAAATTGTAATATAGGCATAACAGCAATTTTCCATATATTATAACTGGTAACAGTGATCAGCATCTGCATACTTTCTAATTTTAAATTTTAAATAAAAATATTTGATATTTGTAACGCTTACTACCAACTTTATATATTAGACACATAAAAATCATTGCTTTCAATTGAATTAAGGTGCACACTTGCAACACTGTTTTTCAAAAACTCAGTTGCACAAAGTAGTCATTGTATAAATGAAATAAAAAAAACATATTTGAAAACCCAATTTTATGTACCTACTTTTCTTATAATTCAAAAATTAAAAAATGTTACAAAGTTGATAAACATGTAAGATTAAATGGGAGGCCTCTTCAAAATTTTAAATTTAAAGTCATTAATTCAAAAAATTACATAGCAATTAACATCCTTATAACATCTAGTATCGGAGTAAAACGTTCTGGTCCCTGAGTTTGAAGTCGAATAAACTCAAACGTACATACATATGAAAAATATATATATCAATTGATTAGTGATAAATACCATGTTCCAATTTTATACAATTTGACTACTTTGTACAGTCGTAAAATTAGTTTTAGCATCACTATAAAGCGGCATACATACATGCCACGACATTAAAAATAATATAACATTTATATATAAAGAAATTACAGAAAATATTTTTTACAGATTTTTTGTAACATTTGTAATTGTTTTGAGAAATATGTAATAATTTCTTAACGTGTTATAAACATACATCTGATTTATCGTTTCCATTAATTAGTTTCTCACTTACATAATTGTTATCGCTATTATCATCTTGTAAATGTATATAATTAAAGGCTCTACCACAATATTAAATTTTTTTTATCTCTGTACTTTTTTCTATATTCTTAACATGCTCCACACACTTGCGCCAAACGGTTTCGGGGATATTTTTAATTATTGATTTGCAAAGATCCAAGACGTCCTTTATTTTGAAAGTGGAGTACAATTTTGCTACTATATTTTTAACATAAAGCTATATCGGTAATATAGGATTAAGTTTACAGTGTGTCAACCAGAAGTCATAAAAATTCGACGTCATCTCCCTCCAAATCTTTTCTGATCTTTTGCAACAAGTATCTTTTTTCAAAATGATGTCGGGCTAGCTCCAAAAGTACGTTCTTGTTAATGAATTAAATTTGGCAACGCTTTCAAATAATGATATTTGTCTATTTTAAACCCACCGAATAGTGTCACCTTTCTCTATGAAGTCGCGGGATTGTGAAATAAGATATGGTACTTTGTCAATTACAATTATTGACTTACCAAGAATTAACGTTAATACAAATCTAATCCATTCCTCTTAGTGAATAGAGCATCTCATACGTCCTTCCATAAGTCAATATTTATTAGTAATATGTAATATGAACACTCGTTGCCCTGAACCTGAAGATCGTTTGATTCCACCTCTAAACCCATTTACTTCTTGAATAGTTCCTCTATATTTATCAAAATTGGCACAAATCTCTAGTGTAACTGTTTCCACTTAATCAAATTTTCTGGATTGGCATCAGACCATGTCTCGTCGGTATAAAATACTTTCCAACTCTCTTCTCGATATCTTTGTGCGGAGTACAAATATTTGATTTGTTATTAAAAATTTCTATTTATACAAGAACAGTAACCAACAAAAGGTTTTCGCGGTTTTTCGTTTTTAATATCTATTTTTATTAAAATATTGAAAAACTATTAATTTCAATTAAATAAACTGAAAAATATTTTTATCCTGTTTGGCGGTTGCTTATTTTACAAGTATAACGAAGTTATTATATTTTACTGTTATACTTAATAATCCAAACAATGTTTGAAATTTGAAATTTTGCCTATTATTTTAAGTATCTGCATAAAACAAACACACTATAAAGCCTATAATTTTAATATGTTATAAAAAATTAAATTCTTTATTTATCTATCCTTAGTATATAAACTTACAATAATTACTTTTTGAAATATAAGAATAAAAAGAAGTTCAGTCCTTTACTGGAATGAAAACAGTGAAAGAAAGTGCATGGTACAATTGGCTAATTAACGAGAGTAAGAGGAAATATTAAATGAAAGAGTTGAAGTGAAAAAGTGTAAAAAGTATCAAAGAAAGGAATAGAAGAAAATAAGGTAGGCTAAATAATAACCTAATTAATAGAAGAATAAATAAACGACGAGATCGGCGCGAGAGATCGAAAGCAGTTTCGGGGTCAACTGATGACGCGACAAACAAATTAATAACAAGCAAAATTTAATTCTGAATATACGAACAGCGATTCATAGTTAAACAACGAACAGAGACGGGCTTAAGAAAAGTTCAAATAAATTTAAATAAATAAAATAAATCGCGTATAAGGAATAGTATATGATACAACCATATATAGAACTAACAGTAAAGAAAAATTTAATAACATAACGCAACGCCGATAAGAAGGAACAATTTAAGAAGGATCGACCGGAAATAGACCTTTTTGTGCAGCGAAGAGGTGTTGGCTTAGAGATCATAGAAGAAAAATGGAGAAGATACTAGAAGGGATTAACAAAAACTAAATAAATTAAATGATCTAGACAAAAAAACGGAAGACATGAACTGAAAATTAGATAAAATAAACAACAAAATGAAACAATTAAAGATAAAAATGGAGAAATACAGATAGAAAATGAGAAACTCATTACAACACGCCAATTGAAATACTGGAAAAGAAGGGAAGAAAGAAGAAAATCATAATACAGGGAGTGGAAAATAAATTCAACGAATCAGAACTAGAATTAAAAGAATAAGTGAGAGTAATCCTCTGAGACCTGGAAGTTAAAATAGAAATGGAAAAATAAGTAAAAGAAATTACATTAGGAAGAAAAAAAGAGGGAAACATGAGAAATAAACCAATAATGGTAAAACTATTAAAATGGTACAAAAAGCAGAAAATAACTAACACCATAAAAACCCCTAAAACAAAAAAGAATTTGGATAAACGAAGACTGCCCAAAACAAATACAGGAGGAAAAAAAAGAATAATAAAACATATGAAGGAAGCCAGAAGCATGCGATATAATGCACAAATACGATATAACAGATTGCAGGTTAAAAACGAAATCTACACACTGCACCAATTAGAGAGGATGGAATCGGGAAAAAAAATTAATTGGAAAGAGAAAAGTAATAATGGAAAAAAAATTAATATGGGGAAAAAATCTGAAAACAAGAACGACTAGTGAAAGTTCTTCCAAAGAAGACGAGGATGACAAAAAAACAAAAAACAAATAAGCACAATAACATACACTGCACGACGTTCACACAATTAACAAAGGAAAAGATCAGAACAGTCAAAAAAATAAACGACCGCTATAAAAAAGAAACTAAAGAGAAAAAAGAACAAGAGGATAAAAAATAAGAAAGATGAAGAAAATATAAATCTGAAAATAGGAACATAGAATATAACATCACTAAAAAATAAAGAACATGAATTAGCACAAGAAATGAAAGAATTCAAAATTCAGCTGATAGGAATAAGTGAGACAAAGAAAGGAGGAAATAGAAAAATACAGTATACTTTACTCTGGAGTGGAGATGGTCAAAAAGCAAAAGGAGGAATAGGAAGAATGGTAACGCGTTTTTTCCTTCCCTTCTTTCTGCTATAAATGTGTATTTTTCTGATAATGGTTGTTGAGAGAAGGAATTACCTATCATTGAAACGTTGATTTGGCAGAATTTGATTATTTTTTCTTTATTTCTATTTTTTGTTCTGTCTCCAAATATGCCCATGCATTTGCAGCTTCATATACAAATTCTTCAATTACTCCTCTGTTTCTTCCATCGGCGCTATGTATCAAATTTCTTCCCTTTCTAGCTTCATGCACATTATTCTTGACATCGGTTCAAATTCAGTTATTATTGCCTACACCCCTTCCAATAGACTACATAGTATGATGCACAAGAGAAATGAAAAAGATATTAGGACGAATAATAGGAACACATCATAGGTTAGTAACTGCGAAACGAAAATGTAGAAAAGAGAACAGATAAGGATGGTGTCAACATCTAGGAGTGATGTTCGCAAACGGTGGAAAAATAGACCTCAGTAGAATTAATGCAGGAATCGATAGAAATAAAAATCAAGAAGAGAAAACTGAATTGGTATGCACTCATAATTAGAATGAAACAGACCAGGCTAGTAAGAAGATGGAGGAAAACCGAGGAAATCATGAATGGAACAGTTAGAAGAGATAGGGAAGGAGAAGTAAGACACTACAACTCGTGAAGAAGATGGTCGCAGACCGGAAGAAGTAGAAGAATTGCATAAATGAAGATTAAGGAATGCCACCTCCGACGCTCCAAAGAGGCATAAGGAGATAACGAGTAGAAATATAAGACTTTAAACTCCGACTCACGTCTACTTCACATTTTGAGATCTCTGTCACTACTGACATAGGAAATGAACCAATTAGTCATTAATTTTCCTGAAAGTTTTGGATTGTTCTGTGAATGTATTAGAAGACGATAGAAGTAAATATACATACAATAACAGGCTAGCCTCGTTATGGAAACACATACGAATTTATTATAGTTCAAAAATTCGATTTGTTTTACAATCTAAGTTAGTTTAATTAATTAAAATTAAATGCGACTATGTTAGAGTTGATCTAAAAATAAATTATAAAATTAAGTCTTAAATCTGGTAAGCGACGATGTTATCGAACAATTTTGAAAATCGTGCAATATATATAAATATTTTTTAATTATATGTACAGTTTTAGCACTAAATGAATGAGAATCGTTTTCATTTAGAAATTTTTTATAACCGTTACTGTGTCTAAATTTGTGATGATCGTCCATTTAGTTGACATTGATTACTTTTATTATTATTGCAATATGTAGATTTTCTGTCTTTCGTTATTCGAAAAATTTTGCGTTTCTTTTTTTTTATGTTTCCAATAAACATTTGCTTTGACAAGTTGCATGCCGGCAAAGAAATATTGCTTAAAAACGCATCTTAATTAAGATTATGAATATATTGGCACATTCGCCAATAAAATTAGTAATAACTAACGAGGTTTTCTTTTAGAAACCCATTATAATTTGAAAAAAACGCACTTTAAAATGTCTCATTGTAAAGTATTTTTTCAATTTTCTACTTTCTAATCTTCTCTTTACAACAAATAAACTTTTATAATGCCTAAATTAATTAATCTTGCTGATTTCACAAGTAGTATTAAAGCAATAATTAGATAAATTAGTAATTTGTGACATTGTTTGATTAAAGCGGTTGAAGATGGTGAATGCACTTGGTTGTTGTGTAAAGTGAGTGGGTTTGTGATCTAGAAGTTGAGATACAGGTTAAACAAGGCCATGGACGTTCGTTAACCTATTAGTAAGCCTCGGCTTATTTATCATCATTATTATTATGAATATTTTTAATACTTAAGGTTACAATATATGATACAATTATCAAGATACGCATTTACAAGATTATAAATGCAGATTATGTGTTCGAGATTTTTTAAAGGATGTAACGCAATGTAGATTTGTTGTAAGATAGTCGTGCCGGATTTTTGGCCAATAAACTTAGATCTGGGTTATTTGTTATGTGACTTTAAGGAAGTTTGATGTAATTTTATGCAGTTAATTGAATGCATTTCTGAAACAATGCATTATGATATTTCAATTTTAGAAATGTTAGACATTTTTTATTGATTTGATTACCTATACTATACTTTTTATGGACTGCTCAAGCTATATTATTTATTATTTGAGCTTGTTTTTTACCACCTACACGTTTGTTTCTGCATAAAAGATAATGGTAAATAATAGTAAATCCTAAACTAATTTTGCTCCATAATTTTTTTATCAGTTTACGTTTAAACTGCACCAAAACATATATTTGAGTTATATATAAAACTTGGACTGTTAATATTTTAATAACTGAAATTGATACTACTCAACAGTGTTTTATGAACAAAAAGCTTATCCATGTAATGTAAATTTTTATATAGAGTTATTTATATACACGTTTTACATAAATAAGTATCAAATATTACTGCTTCAACAATAAATACTAATATATAATAGAACGGTAGTAGTATGAACATATAAAATATGTAAATGGATATTTTTGATACAATCGCCGCGTTTGATCTTTATTACTAGAATTAACTTTGATAAGAATTGTAATTGTACAAGGTATAAAAAAATTCCAATAATTATTTTTACTTATTCTCTTTGTAATTAAAAAACTATTACATCAATGTAATTTAAATAACATTAAGATAAAAATATTTATAAAAATATCCAACGTTATAAAGCTTACTGTTACAATAATAAAATAATCCACGCTTTCTCGTAGAAACTATCGACAGATAATGAAATTTTTCTTATTTTCTAAAATCTAGAGAGTATATGATGCAGTTGATTGTTCAATCAGCGTAGTACAACCGCAAATACATTTCTTTATCACATTTCGATCGATTATAATAGCTAATGCATTTGTAATAGAATATTTAAGGTAATCTTGTCTTATTCAACAACAAATTATATCCACGAAATATTGTTAATAAATAATTTCTATTTTAGCTGCATGCTTAATTATGGAAAAAAACTTAAAAAAGATAAGAATTTAATTACAAATATGTATCTGTGTAATTATTCGTTAAAGCAAATAAGGAAAAAAAGAATAGTAAAAATGCGGAGCAAAATTTAATTAGTTAATAAAAGAGATATTGAAAATATCATTTAGACAAAATGTAAAAAAAAACCTAGAGTAATAGTAGTTTACGTAACAAGAGTCGAAAGTAAGAAATAGCATAACGAACGTTAATGCGACGCGAGGCCGCACGGCCGAGCGTTGCATGTGAGTGAGTTATGCTATGATTCTTTCGACGAGAGTAATGTACATAATTTTTTGTGTTGCCTTTTATAAAATCACATTTTTTTTTGAAAAAATAAAAAAAATTAACAGAAATACAATGTTGGTACTACATTTATTACTAAATCTGTCACATTTGACATTAACTTTAACATCGTTTTTTTTTCAATTTTAACTGAATTTCAAGATTTTTAAAATGATTTTTCCACCTGTCGCATACTCATTCTAATATATTAATTGGGTTTGAACACTAACTTTTATGTGGATTCCTAGTTTTCACTTTGCCACCCTAGAGCTTTTTTCGTTCATTACGTAACTACACTAACGAACGAATATTGACGTTTACAATGTTGGCAGCACAAAAATATAATTTTTGTTAACATTAAAACATCTTAAAAATATTGAAACGATAAGAAAACATACTTCACCTAGAAATAATTCTAAAGTAAGTATGAAATATAATAGTAGAACAAAAACATGACAGATAATATACAGAATGGAGAAACAAAGTAAAAATAAATGCTTAGGAGTAGCCAAAAAAGATCATAAAAAGGTAACTGCAAAGCTAGGGTAGATAAGAACAGATCGAAAAGAACAAGAGGAGCGTAAAAAAATGTAAGTAAAAAAAGATCTTTCTTTCTTCAGTTAATCCTTTATCTGGGTGTCTGATATTCCATTCCTTTCGGTTATTTGCCATTTTTCTCATTTCCGCCACTGTTTTGTGCCTATTTGTACCAATTTCTTCGATTCTTTGTGTCCAGCGATTTCTGGGTCTGACTTTCCTCTTTCGTTTTCCTGATGCCCCTTTTTTTGAGTAGCGATTGTTATTCTTTTCTTATTATATGTCCATAGCATTTTTTTTTTTTTATGAAGTCTAACATTTCTTCTTGTGTTAACGTTTGCGTTATTATTTCATCTGTCTCCCTGTTTTATTTTGTAACTCCCTCAATTGTTCTCAGGAACTACATTTCTGCTGCATTGATCTTACTTTTGTGCTTTTTCTTAATGGTCCATGCCTCGCTGTCGTAAGTTAATGTTGGTATTTCTATATTATTGTATACTTTCAGTTACACTTGCTTGTCTATTTCTTGTTTCTGTAGTAGTGTTTTGTTTATCTTTATAGCGTAGTATATGCTCGTCGTTTTCTTAATTCTTCTTGCAGTGCCAATTTTTATTCTTCCATGGCTGTAATTACTTGTATTGTGTTCCCATTTATTTCTATATTTCTTCATATCTCAGTTTTGTTATTGTTTATTAATCATCATTTTGTCTAACTCAGTTATGAATAGGAGTGGGCTAAAACTGTCTCTCTGTTTTAATCCTTTTGTCATATAAAACGTGTCAGATATTTTTCCGTTCCTGTACTCTTCCTTTGACTGTTTGGTAAATGTTCTTAATATTTCTTATAGATTTTTTTCCAAGGTATATCTCCATATGTTACTTCGTTTTATATTATCGAAGGCGATTTTCAGATCTATCGATGTAACAAAAGTTTCTATTGCTTTTTATATTATATTTCTTATTATGAGCCAGCTTATGTTCTATGTTGTATGTAAGTTTCTTTTGTAGAATCTTTGTATACATTTTATAAACTGCTGAAGACAGGCAAATTGTTCTATAATTATGACAATTTTCAATCTATTCGAATTTGCTCTTTTTTTCATGCTTTTCTCAATATTTCATGTAACCATATTTTTCCGTTCGTCCCATAAATTTTATCATTTCTGCCTCGACACCATCTGTTCCCCCTGGTTTTCCTAGCTTAAGTGGCCTAATTGCCTCATCCACCTCTGAGATTTTAATTTCGTTTTCTTGTGATTCTTCATCTGTTTCCTTATATTTGTCTTTATAGTATTCTTTCCAACCTTGTAGGATTTTATATATTTCCGTTATTAATTCATTGTTTTTGTTTCTTATTCCTCTTACTTCGCTTCCTTTATTTCCTCTTAATTTTTTTACGAATCCTTAAAAGTGCTTATTATTTTTTATATACAATGCATCTTTTTCCCGTTCAAAGTCTTTCCATCATTGAGACTTTGTTTTTCTTATTTCTATTTTAGCCTTGTTTTTTTCTCTATGTATGTATCAATGTTTTTTGAATATTGTTTATGTTTCTTCTACTGTTCTTTCAATTCTTTTTATTTCGAATTATTGTAGTTCGGCATCTATACTTTTCTTGTACTTTTCTGCTTTTTCTGTTACTTTTTGTTTGTAGATTGGTATTCTTTCATATTATAATTTCATTCTTTGTAATATTTATTACATTCATTACTGCTCTTATTAATCTGTGTTGTGTGGAGAGTTCAGCTTCTGCTATTGTCTTTAGTTTCTGTACTGTTTAAATTCTTTACTCTATACAGGATTCCATCATTCTTTGCTATTATTATTTTGTACCGTTTTGTCGAATTTTCCCAAACTGCCTAATCCTGTGTTTATATTGCTCCCTACTTTTGTATTCCAATCAAATATTGAAAATAAATAAATGAAATAAAAAATAATAGTATCCCTATTCAAGGTTTCTACAAGAAAATCGATGAGGATGAAAACAGTTACAATAAGAATCAAGAAACGGTGGGATTTTTTGTTAATAAAAAAGTGCAATAAGAAGATTTTTATCGCCAATATTACTTAATTCAGTTTTATAATATGCGATAAGGAAAATTCAGGGGAAAAATTTGGGATATGCGGAAAACAAATAATAATCTTGACAAAATAGTTCCTATAATAAAAAATAAAAACATAATAAAGAATATGCTAGAAGTTGGGTTCTCAAGAAACAAAAATAAAACTAAAATAATAAGATTTGGTGAACAAATGATTGGAGGAAAAATAAATATAAGAGAATATGAATATGACTGCAAAGAGAAAATTTACAGAAGAAAAAAGTCAAATAAAACGTTTCAAGCAAACAAAAAAATACTAAAATTTAAGGAACATAAGAAGATAATGAAAGAACATCGTACAATTCAATGTTAGAATCTCGGTTAGAATGAATGACCTACTAAAAAATTAACAACAAAAAAAACTGATCCAAATTTAATTAACTACACGAAGTAGATTATTTGTATAATCTAATCTAATCGTAAGGTTTCCATTACAACTTTTTGGGCATTTGCCCAGTACCTTCGCGTTGTCATCTATAATTTGCTTGTTTTGTTTTAACACATAGTTAACGTTACTTGAATTTGTCTCTTTTTTTTACTTGGCTTTCCATTTTACAACCCAGCAAACAAGTTTACGTCATTATCACGACAAAAATTTGTCATAGAGATTATACTTATTGCACCTAAAAGTTGACGTAAGGAAGGCGTATTAATGTCTCCGTAGTCATGTCAATGACGTTATTTAAGAACGGGTCCAGTTTTACCAAATGGTAGTGACAATAAAAAAAATTTATTCAAAATTTAAAAATTTTCAATGAACGCATTTGATTAGAATTCAAACTTAAAATGGGAGAAGTCATTTCTACTTGATTCTTTTCTAAATCAACGTATAAAAATTTTACTGTTTTAGCAACCCACCTTCAAATTGCGGCTTACCTATAAAGTCTTTTGTTTTACGTTTTGTTACAAACTTTTAACTGGTGTGGATCCCACTTGGACTATTTCACTTCGTTTAAACGTAGGCGTGAGTATAGATTTAAGTAATATTACTAAGTTGATAAGTGCAGCATATCCAATTATTCGCTAATAGAACAGTCTCGTCGAATAAGTGCGACAGAGCGAAGGAATTCACAACGATACGCGAAAGCAAATGAAAAACAGCAAGTTAACCAGAAAGATGAAACTACTTCAAAATAACGACCAATTGTAGATAGCAATATCACAGTAACGTTTAATAGAGTGTAAATGGGCAGTATAGGCAACACACTGTACCACGAGGTAACCTTAAAGCAAATAAAGTATGAGAATTTAATGTTAAACTTTATCAATAGGAAAACGTAATGATATGTGTGCCGCAGATTTAATCAAATTGCAATAAAATGATTGTGTCATAATAATTACACACCAAATTTGTTATTTGTGGTAACATGAACACCAGATGCACACTGGTCGTAAACAAACCGACAATAACGTAATGGTAAATTACAACGGTACTTACAGTCGATACTGGTCTATACTAGTTCTAAGAAGGCTGTTAAACACACATCCCTAAAAGCTGTAACAGAATTTAGTTGGACATATAACATAAATAAAATAATTTAAACACAAACATGTTCCTAAGATCAAATAAAATTATTATTATGATCGTTGAAGCAACATAGTAGGTAGTAGAAGGTATCTGAACCCAGCACTAATCAATCGAAAAATCCTTCCATGTGTAATACAACCCAACGCGCACATAAATCAAATTTAACCGAAAAACGTATAGGCATATCATACCTCAGCAAAACTTCTTATAATCATCGTTAAATTTCCCATTTAAATTGTGGCAGGAATCTACGGGATGACCATGGATATATTTCAATTCTTACGAAGTTCCGCTAAGCATTAGCTTGCCATGTATTCACTTCGCTGTTCATGTCAAAAATGTCAATGTCGTTAACGAGGAAGAAAAAGAAACTACTAGCCCAATGCAAAGCTGCCAACTGAAAATCGAGATGCAATATACAAAATATACCTAGTTAATGTTAATTTTCAGAATAACGGTTTACATGATAATACCTTTCTTAATCTTATAAAGACACATATATGTTTGGTTTTTTATTCTAGAAGGTGCATGATTTAACCATATTTTTATGTAATCTTTAACACACTTGCTTGTTGATGACGTTGTTCATTGAACGGCGCCTGAAAGACGAGATTTATTAAAATAAAACACAACTTGCCGTTAGTTACATTATTGATTGCCAAACCGTTAAAAGCTTTTTTATTCAAAATTTAAAATTCTCCAATAGATGATAAATGTGAACACTATTAAAAATTATGAAATATTGCATTTCAAAATAAGACAAACCTTGAACAGCAAATTGTCTGATTAATTATTAGTGAATGTTGTTATTGCTTTAAATGATTGTCTTGTTTATAAATATTTTTAATTGTAAGTTTTCTAATTGTTTTGTGCATATTTTTTTCAACGTATTTGAGCAATTCATTGTGATTGTAAAATCAATTTGACAAGTAAATAATTAAACGTCAAACTATTGCTCATGTTTAGTTTTTATTTTATACAAAAAGAAAAATAAAATCTTTTATGCTTCACTGGCGTTACTGGATGATTACGACCGTCGAGCAACATACTACCTTCGAGCTCTTCGGGCGTAATAATCGTGATAACGCCGTTGGTACATAAATAGTTATACTTTGCAATATATAGTAGTAAGTTAACCAAAATGCCTCCTTTCTCTTTGGGGTTACCCATGTTTTTGATACTAAATTAATGCTTCTACTATCACTATCCGTTGCCTCAAACGTCACATCGATGAATGCAATTCTTTAAACTTTGCTATGAATTAAAAAAATACGTATTTATTATTTATAGATTAAGTTAAAGGCATTTTGTTATACTATTATCCCGAAGCCAAATCACATCATAAATTACATAAAAATGCGTCGTTAAATACGTCGTTTTTTCAACAAATAACGTCACTGACAAAAGATTATCAAAACGTAACGAAAACTTTACATAACCTTCTTATGTAAAGTAAATCAAATAAATTTTAAATTAAACTGATCGATGTACATATGTGATAATAGTTTTAAAATAATTTTTTTTTTGAATAATTTAGTTTCATCTTATAGAATTTTTGGTTTTTAGAATGTAATTTCAGACAACAGTTATAATCACGATAATAATAATAATTCTTATTTTAATTCATAAGAAAGTAACCTTAGATGAAAGTGTACGTGTAAAAGTAGTTAATCTTTTACTGAGTACGTGCTCTACATAGACAATGATTTCAGTGATAAGAATTGTGAAAAAACTCTTAATCGAAATTGGATTAGTTAAAAACAACTGCTTACTTTCTAAAATAAATCGTATAAAAAGCGGCTCGAGAACGGTGTATTAAAAAAATCAATAAATACCTTAAAATGCAAATTGTACATCCTCCAATTATAAAAACAGAATGACTTGCGTACAATTTTTTTTAAAATAAATATTAATTTTAGAATTTTGGGATAGTAACAGAAAATAGTTAAGTATGACTTAGCATTTTTTTTTCTACTTGTTAATGACCACATGAAAATTTATCACAATTTTATTGTTTAGTCAATATTGTTTTTTTGTGGTTTTTGTTACAAGTAATAATCGAATATGCTTTTATTTTTGTGTAACAAGATTGGTTATGGTTTAAATGACAGTGAACGTTATAAGCGTGATTTTTTGACACCTTAAAACATTTTAGTTAGTAATTTTTTTAGTATTCGTACGTGGTTGCTAATTCTTCGACTATTATCCAGGTGAGAAAATAAAGAATTTATTTAGTCGCTACTAGCATAATAAAGTACTCGCAGTGAACTGGAAACTTGAATCAATTATTTATCTTTGCTTTCTGTCTACGCAGACTGAACATTAATTATTAATTTTAAAAACTGAAATCTTGCTTTAAAACCAAAAATCAAACTTTATAAACGGTGGAATAAATTGATTTTTGTATTTCCTATCTATAGCGACTAATTCATTTCTTTTCAAATGGAACAGATTTAATTCTAACGAAAGACAAAGCTGACAACAGAATATCGGAATCTAGTGTATAAAATAGACTGTATTGAGTGCTAAGTGTGTTATATTGGTCAAACAAAAGAAAAAGTCAAAAACGGTTAAATAACAATAAATATAACCGTACCACTATATATGTAGGTAAATCATATTAATGATTAATTTATTTTGATAATCCTACAATTTTAGATGTAGATAATAATTACAAAAAAGATCTGTTTTCGAATTTATATTTGCAAAAATTATATCAATTTTAATAGTGCAACAATGATTTAAGTAAAATTTATAACAATGTAATTTCCAAAGTTACAAGGTAGATTACGTATAGGCTGATTTTCGTGATTTTTCGTTTTTATATTATCGATTGATAACATTGTACCTTGACTTCAAAACTTATGATTAAAATGTCATATTGTTTGTAATTGTTGTTGTAATTATCAATTGTTTATAATTATTTTAATCCAGTGATTTTCTTTCCTGAATCATCTTATGTTAGTAATTAGTTAAATGTAAGTTCATATACGTTGGTTTAATTTACCGTGATTTGTTAAAATTTAAGTAATTGTTTTGGTTTCTTGATTAATACTTACTTTAATAAAAATCTGAGTAGTTTTTATGTCCCTTCTTGATTTAATTTAAATTAAATTAAGTCGATGACAACTTAAAGAAGAATTAAATAAATTTTACAATTGATAAAACTACTTCGTTCATCTGTGTCAAGATCTTTCCCAAATACTATAAATTATCCTAAAATACTGCGTACTATGCTTCATTTTCAGTTTTCAAATTTGGAGTCGGTTTCTCATTCCCTCATTTTTCGTAAAGGGCTTGATCACGCTCTGATGAAGCCCCTTACGAAAGTAGGCGAAACGTTGGCAACTTGGGCTACAACAATGACACGGTCCAAACCCGGAAGACGTTCTCGTCTTAGTATAGACTCCGGCCGTGGAAGCCTTATAATTTTTCTAAAATTATAATGTTTTTATGGTTTTATTAGAGCGATGTTGTTTTCTACTAACTAATTTTCCGTTGTATTGCAGTCCGGGCTATTGCAACAATATTTACGTCTTTAAGTTAGAGGCCGTTTATTATTTATAACAGATAAAAAATATTCCATTCGTACTTACATTTAAGCCTTTCTATCGATTTTCTAATAGTATATTAAAACACAACTTACACTATCCGCGCAGCGGCGAGCTTATGAAACTGTAGAGTGATTGAAACGTATTCTATTACGTGTGTTTTGTACTATTTTCTCTATTTTGATTCAATTTTAATATTTTTCGTATAATTTTTATTTTAAAACAACATTGGGAAACTTTTGGATTTTCTTGAATTGGGAACACTTACAATTCGACATATTAAAATTTACGTGTTAATCTAAAATCTCATACGGAATTACCTCTTTATACGTTTATGAATAAATAACTTTGAATTAATAAAACGTCTTTATTTTATCTTGGCATCAGCATTTGAATTTCAATTGTTAAGTTACAATAATTTTGATTTCTTTTTCATGTAACGTCAACTTACGTTTCAGAGATACCAAGTTTGAAAAAACTAACATTACTAAAATTCGTGTAAGAATTTGCTAATTCTTACACGGATTTTAGTGTAAAAATTGCTAATTCTTATGTCAAAATAGAGAATAGTATATTAAAACACAAGTTACAGAATGAACGTGCTTCAATCACGAGACCGGATTTCATACACGAGCCGCGCTGCGGCGAGTTTATGAAGCGATCGAGTGGTTGAAAAGTATTCTATGACGTGTGCTTTATACTATTTTCTCTATTTCGATACAATATTTAATTTTTATTGTATAATGTTAATATTAAAACAACATTGGGGAACTTTTATATTTTATTGAACTTACACTTTGACATATAGAAGTTTATGTGTTAACCTAAAATCTCATACAAAATTATCTCTTTATACCTTTATAAGTAAATAACTTCGAACTAATAGGATTTTTATTTTATCTTGGCATCAAAATTTGAATTTCAATTGTTAAGTTCCAATAATTTTGATTTCTTTTTCGTGTAACGTCAACTTACGATGCAAAGATATCAACTCTGAAAAAACGAACATTACTAAAATTCGTGTAAAAATTTGCTTATTCTTACACGGATTTTAGTGTAAGAATCGCTAATTCTCATGTCGAAATAGAGAATAGTATATTAAAACACAAGTTACAGAATGAACGGTTTTCAGTTACGAGTCGAGTGATTGAAACGTATTCTATGACGTGTGTTTTATAGTATTTTCTCTATTTTGATACAATATTTAATATTTATCGTATAATTTTAATTTTAAAATAACATAAGAAAACTTCTATATTTTATTGAATTGGCAACACTTACACTTTGACATATTGAAATTTGCGTGTTAACCTATAATCTCATACAAAATTATCTCTTTATACCTTTATAAGTAAATAACTTTAAATTAATAAGAAATTTTTATCTTATCTTAGCATCCAAATTTGAATTTCAATTATTAAGGTCCAATAATTATGATTTCTTTTTCATGTAACGTCAACTTACAATGCAGATACCAACTTTGAAAAAACTAACATTACTAAAATTCGTGTGAGAATTTGTTTATTCTTACACGGATTTTAGTGTAAGAATCGCTAAATCTCATGTCGAAATAGAGAATAAAATATTCTGACACTAACAACAGTATTTACTTACGGTAATCAACTTCTCAGGTTGGTATGCGATAACCAGACGCTGTCTTGGCGATAATATAAAAACTCATCATTATTACGCTACGTTAACAGACGTACAATTTGAAAGAAACTTAAAATTCCTCAATGGCTTTTCTTAAAATCGAAAATGAATGATATATTATTTTGAAAGTTTTTTTGATAAAGGATAATAAACTTTTCTTAGTAATTTTACTTAATCGAAGATGGCTTTAATGGTGTTATGTAATTTTTATTATACAAAAGGAGGGAAAATAAATATTTCGTTTACCCTACATAGAGAACATTACTCATTTAAGCGGTAAATTCAAAATCTTTGCGAATTACTACAACCACGTTTTGAATCCATATTCACAAACTATACCACTTGCAGGTTTAATTTTTATAATAACTAATTTTTCAATTAAGTTTAAACAATAAAACACAAAATAAAGTCATTAATGCAAATCATGTCAAATGTATATATGGCTTGTCAATAACCAATCATATCTAGTAGTAACGAGTATATTGAACAGTATTCAGAAAGTTAAAAACATTTGAATTGACTGGTTATTAATTATAAATCAAAGTACGTATAAGTAAATATAAAACTTTAGAGGTGCCTCATAAAGTATTATGTCTATTGAGTGTATATTTTACTTTATGTATATATGGAAACGCATAGAAGCACTGGAAGGGACAGAATATTCTCGAAGCAAATAACGTAAGAATATAAGAAGTACCTGAAGGAAGTAGAATTAATCTACTCAAAAGTCAGAAGTGTAAAGAATCGGTTTAAATAAATAGTGTTTAACACGCGTGGCCATTGAAAATAAATACCAGTTTAAGATAAACCAAAGTGCGACAGTAATAATCATATATAAATTACTTTTTTGATCTTTTTCTTAGATATTGTTACATTTTATTAGTTAGTTTAATTAAAAATTAGTTCTAAATTATGTGTAAATAATGAGTTTTAAATAAATTAATTTTAAAATCTGTTACAATATAAATCAAGAATATTTTATTGTTTTTTGTTATTTTTTAAGGACGTTTATTTCTGGTCTATGACTAGATAATTCTGTGGTGGCATCGCTGGTCCTTTAACCTCGGTACAGTTTGAAACAGTGCATTCTTTATCGGAGGCACGTATTTATTGCAAATTTTGTGGAATTTATTGTTATTACGCAGTAACTAAGTGTTAGGTATATAACAAAGTATTGAGATTATTTTGTTTATTGTTTTTCTTTAAAAATTTGAAGTTAATTATGAATACAATATCTTGTTTTTTTTTGTTTTTATAAAATAGGGTTTATTTTCAGATGAATAGTAAAAAACTACTGACCAAAAGTTAATTATAAGATCTTATACATAATTCAGATTCAAATGAAGCGTTTTCAGCTTCGGATAGTGATTCATATTGGTGAATCGTCAGAAAGAAACTCGGATTCTAATGAGGATTTTGAACGACGAAGGAGAAGAGTAACAGTTATAGATAATCGTGTACATATGATGATGGTAACACAAAAAACGCCCTCTTTCATCAAAATTAGAAGAAGAGAATGATTTTGTCAATAATGTTTCAACCGCAAAACCAAAGTTACTTGATAGAGAGGATTGGGTACCGATCATGACAAATTAAAGCCAATTCCAAATTTATTCACTGATTGCGAATACAAGCAGTCGCTGCGTTACTGGCAAATGTTAGTCCTCGAGAATTTTACAAAGCCATTTTTGATTATTTGATTATTTCCAGCATTGTGGATCAAAAAAATCATTATGCTACTTGTTTATTGCTTGAAAAATTTATAACTAAACCCCGACAAATAAGTCTGAAATAAAGCATTTCTTAGGACTTGTAACATGTATGTGATTAGTGAAAAGCCTCAATTAGCTGACTATTGGTCAACTGACACATTATTAAGCATAAATTTATCTCGTTCTGTAATGAGTTGAAATCGCTTCGTGATCTTACTGCCACGTGTTGCTTATAATGCAAACAAAGTGTCCGTAATCCCAGTAACGCCGGAAAATTCAGGCAATGCCTGCAAAGTGTACACCAAATGTCACTAGTCATTATGACGTCATCAATTTTATTTACATAAACATACATGGTTTAACAATGATACAGGTAACCGCGCTCTACTTTGCTAAATGTATATGAAAATTACAGTTACTATTGTTTGAAATAACCATACCAGAACTACCAGGAAAGTCTTTCGTTCACATTCTTATTTTCAATAGATTCTTCAATATAACTGGTAGCGACTGTATTGGATTTTCAGCTACCATGTATCTTCAGCGTCAAAATATCAGCTCCACTGTCGGTTAGTAGGGTTGCTGACGTTCTTCGGAAGCAGTGCCCAGTAAATATACGAGGGTTTGGAAATTTGAAGAACGTGGCGATCATTTTCGTACTTTTCGCAAAAGTATTTATGCCAACACGCTGACGATTACATTTGCTTAAACCATAAAATAGTAACAGTTTATTATGGTCAACCTTCTTAGGGCGCAGGGCAAGGTATTTTTTAAACAGCCCTATATAATTCACAACGCTACCTTTCGGAATGATCGTACATTTTCGACGTTTGTACGTCTTTGTTTCTTCAATATTCACTACTAAAATTGCGCTTTCTTCGGTAACATCTTCAACACACAGGTTGTACAGCTCTACTTTTCTGCATGCCCCATATATTCCAAAAATTGCAACAACCTGGGTACGAAAATATTATAATTATCAAAATTAAGACTTTTTAACTGAATAAAAATTAGAAAGTTACCCAATATAATACACCTACCTTTATTATGAGATATGTATTATCAACAACTTTTACTAAGAATTGATCAAGTTGAGCACGATTAAATACTGGCGATTTCTTAGGTTCGTACCTGACATTACTTCTTTACATAAACGCAGAGACGTTATGAAATTGGGATTTTTTTCCTTATCTTCAGCATGCATTTAAGTTTGGAAAACAAACACCATAGTGATGAAGCCTTCAATCGTTTGGACTATACAAAAATACCACAATTAAATTTTTTATTTGCTGTTTATAGCAATAACTACAAAACATACCTGCTCTGACATATACACTAATACCACTTCTTCTGTCAAAATATCCGAATTTTTGCTTCTTTTCCAGTCTACAAATTTGGAATACTCGTTTTCATAAATCTCGTGCGATATGTTTGGTTTCAACGACGATTCCACTCCTGAAGCTATTTATAGAATTTCTTCTGGAACGTTTTCCATGTCTAAAATCACGTAAGAATATAGGGACGTAAGTGAAACTGTTTCAAAAAACAAAACTTGTTTATTTACACCACGACACGTAGCAATCGTATCGAACGAAACGATATCATTACATTCAACATTCATGGTGCGCTCGCTCATACGCTAAACATTTCTTCGTGCAATTAACACCGAGATTATAAGCTTGATGTATAATATACTATTTTCAAGTCGAAACTTTTATATTATTTACAAATGTACATGGTTTATTCAATGACTAGTTGTCTCGATTAAATATTTTTTTAATGACGTTTTTGTATAATTTGTCAATTTGTCACCAAGGAAAGTAACTCATTTTAAAATATACGTACGATATTTATTTACAATTTCTAAGTTTGTAGTTCATTAAAATCATTAAAATATTTTTTTAATTTTTTTGTGCTTGAAAACCAATTCTATTGGTGCTTATTGGATTGTACAAGTAGTACGTACGTACAAGCATTGAGTAATGGTACAAGTAAACCGTTTTTGGTTACTATCGTAAATCAATATTGCAACTATAAAAGAATTGATAAAAAAATATTTTTAAATCCTTCTTTGCAATAAACATTATCTTATTAGCATTTTATTAAACTTTTTCTGATTCAATTTATCAAGTATATTAGGAACTGATATAATATCTTATATTTTCCTACTGGAATTTTTTCAGATAGGCATAGGAATTTTATTGAATTTGTGTCATGAACTTAAATACTTGATTGTTGATTTGCATTTTTGTGACAAAATATCTTAATAACGTTGGTAATTGTACTTATTCACGTTAATATTATAATATTTTTAATTTATATATCCAAACGTATGAAATACAAATCAAACTTTTCAATCGTTACATTAAAAAGCTCAAATTTTATAACTTGTTATAAAATTTGCAAACTTGGGATTTCAACATTTAAAAAAAAATTGGTTACAAAATTTCAACGAATGACAACTATCTTATTGCCTTATTTTCAATTAATTAAAACAAAATGTATTTTCTACCTTTAATAATTTCTATTTGAAGAGTATATTTTGGCATCTTATTGTCGATAACGAAACAGTAAATAAGTAAAGCCGTTGTTGATAAATACAATAGTAAAAGTCAATGGAATTTTATCGAAATTTCGTAATCGTTGAAATATGGGAAAAAATCAATTTTTTGTTGTAACATTTTAGCCAAGACTAAAACATAATATGCATTTGCATGTACTTAGTATGCCTCTTTCATATAATGGCAGCTACTTACAACGAACAAGTAATATTTTTTTATGGAAACGGATAGATCGTTTGCTTTTCTCTTATTTTCATTTCCACATCTTTTTATTTTGATCATAATCCTAAATGCACACAATTTCGTATAATTTAGAGTAACACTTGTCGCTTTTTGTAATTATTATGATCGTACACTACGTAATTACCTCATTACTCTAACTTACAATTGATAGAATACTTTAGATAATACTGTTGATACAAGACAAGTTATTGAACTGTATGATACAAAAATACATGTGCTCAATAAAACTACTTCATTGAAATGTTTAACGGTTGTGTTTGAATTACTTTCGTTAAAATTGTCGTGCACATAGTGCGCTAAGGTAAAATTATTTTACGATGAAAATCTATAATAATCATTAAAATAAGGAAAACGCTTTCTATAGATTAAAACGGTTATATCCGGTCTATTTCTTAACAGAAACGGATATTACAATTATAATTTGCTCATAATAGTTCATCAAAAATTGTCATTTAATATGTATTCTAATAATGATTATCTTTATAGGTGCGTATGCTGTTTTTTCGCAAAAAAATTGGTGAGTTCTTAATTTATACAAAATTAATCTTCACATGTCTAAATAAATTACGTTTTATAATTTTTGTGAATGACAAGAAAGGTTGCCGTAGTTATTGAAATGTAAAAAAAAATATAATCTTAAGTTACGTAAGCATAACTTACATTTGAACCTATTAAACGTACAAGGTAAACGGTGACATTAACGTCACCGTACAATATTACTTTCAAAAAATAGCAAAATTAAAATAAAATATTTAATTTGCATGATTTCGTGAATACTAAACAAGTATTTGAAAGTATAGTTTGGTTCAGTTTAATTAAATTTTTGTTAGAGAAAGTTTTTTTTTTTTTAAATTTTTGTTACATTTTTATAATTGCTACTTGTATTTTAAATTAGAAACGTACGGTTTTCTTTGTAAACATTTATTTATAGTACAAATCGATGTGAAATTTAAACAATGTGGTATAAAACATAGACAAACTGGATTTACGCCGAAATTACCAAACGAGATTAATTTATAACTTTTTTTAAATAAACATGGTTAAAAAATTTGATCTAATGTATAATTTTTTAAGTAACTTACTTTCAATTTTATCATATATTATATTAATTTTATACATAACTTTAATTATTCAAACAGCAGTCGTCGTAAAATGAAATCATAACATTTTACCACTAAATTAAAGTAGCGTTTATTTATGGTTTTTTATTATACTTTATTATTATTATTAATATTCATTTATTAATATACATATATTCATCTAAATATTTTTGTATGTAATCATTTCCATGAACAATTCAGTTAATCAGTAACTTAATTTTAGAAGAAAAATGTGTGAAATATTTTGTAGAAAGTTATATTTTAAAATGCAATATATTACATTTGTAACGCTTTTGTAAGATTTGTGTCTTCGCAAAGCGTTTCACAGTGCGTACATTTTCCAAAAGTGTAGTGTACCCTGGATAGAAGCGTTATATATTTATTGCTTTATTAAAGTGAGGTTTAGCTAATATCGGAAATCAAATCAAGAACAGAAAAAAACTTAAAAGCTACAGAAATCGATTTTTTGAAAAGAGCGACGGGAAAATGAAAAATGAAAAGAATTTATGATTACAACAGTATGAACGATATTAGAGACAAACAACTAACATAATTCGGATTCGGACATGTTGAAATGAATGCCTGAAACAACAATACCAAAACAGTTTCTACAATACAAGGAAGACGAGTATAAACGGACAAATAAGACAAATAAGATTAAAAGAGAATCTGTAGTAGTGATGGGAATTCTAGTTCTTTAGGACATTTAAGACAACACACCGAGGGTTGCAAAAAACAAAATTTGTAGTTCAGATCGATTTGCATTTAACTCTGGTATTTTGATCCGTATTTCAATTACGGTACCAACGCGCGATATATTGGTGTGCTAGCACCTAATAAATTAAAAACTGAAACGCCGTTTCAAATACACAATCTTGTTGAGAATTGGTGTAATCTTAATTAGCAAGTCTAGTTAAAAAGATTTAATTGAACGGAAACTACAAAACATGAGAAAAGAGTTATATGAACACTTACTTAGTAGTATCGATTACGCAATGTACAAACAAATTTAGATGGAATACAATAATCATCGTCATCAAAGTAACGAATATAAAAAACGTAATGATAATCAAGATTAATACTGTGGAAAAAGACCTTGTAGCCAATACAATCTAAAAGAAAATTTATTGACCTTATCAAAATTATGTGGTGACTAATACAAGAGTTGCAAGTAACAAATTTACTAGTACTAGTTCACTTTATAATAGAGAACTATAGTACATTTAGTTCATTGAAAAGACCAGTAGAATTGAAGTAATTCGTTCAGGAACTACAAATCACTAATCTGTAGAAGGATAAAGTAGAGTGACGAATGGAAATCGGAAGAGGTAGAGCGTGATAAACCGATTATTATATACAGTGCACGACGCTTAATAGAATCACACTGGAACTTGGTGTTATTGATAACAATAACGGAATGATAACAATATCCAAAATTCAGAAAAACAAACAAATAATTATTTATTGGTTAGAGAGCGGTAAACACATACAGTGTGTATTTGATTAACAGGTTAATTTAGAAGGTGCAATCATAGCATCAATACTAGCAAAAGAATGTTCATAAAACGTTTAAAAAAATTTAAAATTTTGAGTCAAATAAATCAAAAATTACAGATCTGTAGCATTAAATAGTTTGTCGACACCGTTAATAAAAGGAAATTTAAAACTAACATTATGTTTAATTCACTGTTCTAAGCACTACACTACAAATAAAAATAAATACAAAATAACGTTATTACATAAGACGTTTTTAAATGAAATTAAACCCACCTGCTTTCAAATTGGTTGAATAAATTAATAACACTGTAAAGATAAAGCTAAACATGCAAAACAACTATTTTTAGGGTACAATGATAAAATTTTTCACTCTAAACAAGCCTCTTGTGAGAATTTAACTAAAAAATGTATGCAAAATAGATTATTGTGTATGTATAGAAGCAAACCTGAAAAGAAAATTCATAACATAAACCGTAATTATGATTACTATAAACGGTGCTTAATCTATATAGTAGCATACATCTGGCCCGTTCTTTAATAAAGTGATAACATTACCCGACTGATAACTTTATCCGCACTTTCAATAGGCGGCGTGACTGTATATACAATTTTCAAGTATTTCTAAAATAAACGTTAAGGTGGTTTTGGAAGATTGATGATTGCCTATAAACAGTTGCTAATAGTACTGTTTTCTCAATGAATTTATTGACAATTATTAGCTGGGTTTTAAGTAATAACAATATATGAATGAATGGATAAACTTTGTAGTAAGTAGAAAACTAGACAGTAAAAAAATTTTTTTTAACTCTTAAATGCATATGATTGCAAATTCGCAACGACCACTTTTTTTCATCCAATTCACTGAAAGAAAGGAATATTGAATAAATGCACACCTTTGCAACATTCTGGTTGACCTATGAGTTACTGCTTTCCGTCGTAGATGGCAGTACGTGAATCATATCTTCTACGATGCTGCTTATCAGTTGTCACGAGTATTCAAAGTGTGTTCGTTCATGCCTTTTATTGGTAATAAATGAAATCTTGCAATCAATATGAAGTCAATTGGTCATAGAACGAAGACCGATTCGATTTTTCAGATACAGATAGTATCGCTGACCCAACTCTATACCGAACGAATCCAACTATAATGAGATTTCTAACTTTGACGACGTGAAAAGAAGAAGAAAATGACGAAAACAATGCAGAAAATGATAATCTTGATACAGAACATACTGAAGAAATTGCTAATAAGAGTAATTGAAAAAAGAGTTTGCTACAATGTGTTATGGACGTTTGAATAATCTACAATTACAATTTTGTGGTCAGAATAAATTACCAGCCAAAGTAATGTCTACATTACCAGCCAAAGTAATGTTTCAGGTTTTTCCTACCATTTTGAAGCGTATTCGGGTCAGAAATGCGTTTAAAAGAAACCATCTAATGAATTAGATATTGGTACCTCCGATAATATTGTTGTCCGCTTAGCTCGTATTATTCGGAATGCAAAAATAATAGACTGTACTTGAATTTTTACTATACGTCACTAGAGCTTATGCTATTTCTTGCTAAGAGAGGTGTATATTTTCTAGACCATCACGCGTAATTGAATTTCTGATCATAAGCAGCCTTCAGAAGAAAACCTTAAAAAAGAAAAACGTGGCATGCCAATTAAGTATGTCACCACAATTGGTGATGTTGATATATCATCTCTAGTTTTAGGAAAGATAATAAACGCTCGTCTCTCAGATGATGTTAAAACGTTTTTACAAAAAAGAAAAACATATGGTTGATATTGGATGCCCTAGTGTTGTGAAAGAATAAAATCGTCATATTAAAAAAGCGACTGACAAAACTGTAACAGACGTTCTCTGTCCCGGGGGTGTTAATGTAGGGGTCAAGTGAATTTTGTACGATTTAAACTTTTCTGCTTTTAATGTATTTTGAATTTGATCATATGTTTGCCTTACATTTGCACTTGCTTTTCTTATTGATAAATAACCGTTATCATTTATCTGTGAAAATGTAAAAATATATTTTGTAAATTCATCGACAGGTATAAAATATTTTCCTTATTCTCTGTTGACGCCTACTTCTATACTTCCTTCTGGGTTGCTCCGTATTGTCTAAAATTGGTGTCCAACATGGCAAAACATCGGACTGGCGGTTGTCTTCTCTCTGGATTTCTGTGTGATGAATAAAAAATACGCAGCGTGTTTTTCTTCGTTGGAAAACACCATTCTTGCAAATTGTCTTTTATTTTGACGTTTTTTTGTAGCTTTTCTTTCCATCAAAACAAGATTAAAAGCTGCATCTAGTAAGCAACTTGATTTTTACGCTTACCATAGACTTTTGCTTTTTGTAGCTTTTTCACTCAAAATAGTTTGAAATGTCACTGTGTCATACATTAACGGTTTCAGATAAGTAAATGCAATTCGGCAATGTGTTTATTTCATATCGCGCCCATATGTATAAGTTTTTTTCAAATTACGGATAAACCATTCAAGATAACCAATTTTTTTTAGGAAATAATGAATCAGCGTCCAATTTAGCAACGTTGCCTTCATTTAACCGAGTTTCTATCTCTTATAATAAGAGAGATCCCCATGTTGGAACTCGATCACCATGTATATCATAATAGAATTATAATTTTAAATAAATCGTGTTTTCGTTGCATAAATTACCACCAGACCAATTTTAATACTAGCCTTAACAAAATCATTGACCTGATTTTCTGAATTATTATTATTATGATAAATATTATTCTTTTGGCGTATATCAGCTTTAAATTGGTAGATTGCTGCATAGATTTTTTGTTGTACAGCGTATTTTTCTTATTAACGAGGCACGAATAGAACTTGCCATAAATGAAAATGATCGACACACAAAACACGTACTGAAAAATATAGATGACGTCAATTCATAAAATTGCAAATTCGCGCCTTATGCAGCTGATGTTTACGTGCAATTTATAATTTAACTCAAATTACAACGCGATTAATTTTGACGACGCTTTTATTCGCTTAGATGAATTATTGATTGTTTAATTTTATATCTTAACATTCATTTCGTATCATATTGAGCTTCCTGATAATATTCGATGCGCCTCGTTTTTCAATTTACTCTATTGAACGCTAGCTTACTTTTATTTTTTTCATACCACGAAGCCACCGACTACCACAAGAATCTTAACAATGCACGTTAACTGTTTGTAGGTCATTAAAGCTATTGGAAAATACTTAGTTAACATAAAACTTTCCATGATGCAACGATGCTTGGAGAAAAGTACCACATACTGGAATTTAGTACGCAAAAATTATCTTAGAAATGTAAGTAAGAAAAAACCAATACGTAATAGAAATATTCTTTTATATGTATAAAGACGTTTGCGATTACTACGTATAAAGGAATTTTAGTCAATTCTAGTATTAGATTTGTCGGTATTGCTGATTCATTAGTTTTTATTTAAAAAACACTAAAGTAATAAGTATTTTGCTTACTATTCTTGCATTGTAGAATGACCAATGACTGATTTAACAAAGCAAAACAAATTTATTAAAACTTCCAAAAATGACAGTAGATTAACTTAAGTACACCTAATCAAAGAAATTGTGTTAACTGTTATGTACTTTTCTATACAATTATTGTAGTTAAACGTATGTATTTCGAATACAACTTAGCATTCGATCTGCATTTATGTAAAACGTAAAAGTACTACTATTGTTTACTATGTTCGTTGCATTACTTTTCTTTTCTTTAAACATTTTACTACAACTTATCCGTATAAATATTTTAAGCATCAATGAACTTCGATTTCTTATTTAAAACGCGTCGTTTGGGAGTGAAAAAGTCGAATACTTATCACGTTTTGCTCATGTAAATACGAGATATTAAATTAAGATAAAAAAATGCATTTTATTAACGAATATTGGTGAAAGTTGATAAAATAACCAAACCCATATAAAATAATTACTAAAATTTAATTAATATTTAATTCGTTGCTTAAATTATTTCTATTTTTTCTTTCCAAACAATTTTCTTTAATTTGTTCTTTTGCCTAAGTTAAAGAGATCCAATTAAAATAATTGCTATTGATATAGTTTTTTATGCTGCCATTATTAGTTTAACGTTGTAATTTAATAATAGGAAACTGTAATACGTTTATTAAGCACTTTTTTATTTCGTACTTTTACTTTATTTTATGCTTCTTCACAAGCTATTATTGGTTAATTAGATTATTTCTATTGATGTATTTTTTTAGTAAACTATGAAGCGAATATGAGGATCTGGGTAAATCTAATTAAATATCGAATACTTTCAACCTTATCGATGTTTAAAATCATATTAGTGTTTATATTTTGTTTTATTTTTTTGATCAAAGCAGTTAAAACTCCACTGATTTAAATCATGAGTAGTGAAAACAAAAGATTAAGCAAATTATTAAATAAATATAACCTGATTAATGTTCTATTATCTAATCTTGTAGGATTGCTTATGTATTAGGTATCGGTGCTAATAAAAACGTTTAATCGTTTCAAACAAGGAAATGCCTTTCCTATTTTTTTATATATTTAACAAACGGTTATCTTAGTTTAAAACAAACACTTTCATTTTTAGATTAAGATTTAGACGGGGTAAACACCGAGAAATAAAAATTATGCTAGTGTACAGTCAAAGAATGTTTTCAAAATTAATAGCGGCGTGGTCACGTATTTGTTTCATGAGAATTTATCTAAATGATTTAGTTCAATAAACATGACCTGGTAAAATCATTTAATTCAAGTTAAATATATAAGAGGTAGATATTCTATATCAGTATATGTTTTTGCACAAAATATTTATTGTTATACTAATGACTGAAGAAAGCAGTGACGCAATTCTTTTTCTTCATATCGTTGGGAGTTAGCACTCAAAGACCATAAAGTTGACTAATGTCAAACACTTGTATATTTATATAAAAAGCCAATTTTAGTTATATTTTAGGAAAATGGATAAAAAAATAAACACAAAAAGTTGTTTTACTTGGTTTAACTTCTCTGGCAAATAGTTATGGATTTAACGTAAAAATCACAATTATTGTGTGATTTATTTGTTCAAAAATAATGTTTTGTGTATTTGTCGCAACATTCGTTCTTAAACTTTCTAATGAACCGTCTCGTTTTAAGCTAGTTACTAAATGTCCAAGTAATTTAGATTTGACTCGACTAGTAGATAATTGCTGATCAGTTAGTGTTTCTGAGTTCTGATGTACTTACACAAATTTTTAGTGCATGTTGTTTTATCTTTAAGCCTTTAACGCGCAAAATGATCTAAAACACTTTATTACAATCGATTGTAAGAGAGTATAATAATGCAAACATTTTCTTAATTTTTGTGTAATTTTACCAATATTTTACAAACACACTTGAAAAATTGTAAAATTGGTCAAAATATGATGCTGCGGTCGTGAGTTAGGGGGGAGGGGGCAATTGCATTGATGGGTTTTATGGGCATGTACCGGTTTAGGTTAGTCTGACTTTTAAAAGCAATCATGCTTTTATCTATTGAGTCATTTCGACTATGCCAAAACAATAATGCAAATATGTCAACCAAGGACGAATTTTGAATAATTGGTCATGATTTTTATGACCACGTGCCGGCATCTGCTTATTATCGTTTAGCTTTAGATGTATAAATTGCTAAATTTAAAAAAATCTTTTTACAGAAAATACGCCGATATTATAGTATCGTACACATTTAAAACAAAGAATCAGTATTTACGCAATTGCTACAAAAAGTTGAAACCCATTATAATTAAAATATCAATAAAGGCTCTCAATTTCTTGGTGGTCAGATCCAAAGAATGATAGGCTTGAGAAGCATATAAATTGGACTGATCTATCATTAATTGGATAAAATTGAAAGGAAAAAATACTTTAAAGAAATTCAGTGGTTCCTCTGAATCGATCTGTGAATATCGAAAGAGTCGAATAAAACAAAAGAAAATAAAACAAGCAGCAGTCTGTGAAGTTATAATTTCTGAACGTCGCAAGTTCGACCGCCAACTTATTCTAAAAAATAAAATTTTGGACATCTATTTCATTTTCTTCGTCACTATCACAATTCAGCAGTGGAAACCTTGGTTTATGTAATTCAAATTATTATCTACAACCTAATCGTCTGAATTGTAATCTTTGTCGTCATCATCTTGTTTTGATGACGATGGCAAGTGGGGATCGTTTTTTTTTTGTTTTTTTCTCTGAGTACTGTCTGGGTTGATACACGTAAAGTCAAAGGTGACGAAACATTTAAAAAAAAACGCAAATGAGGATGCAGATGACATTGTGCTAGGAGTAAATACATATTTCTCAATTTTATATTCTTCATCAGAATCTCCACTAATATTCAAACGTCCGGCTTGGTGTTTACTAATTTTTAGCATCTTGGCTAATTTGTCATTCGTAAAGAGTTTTTCCAGAACTATTTGTTACGAAATGAATCCATTACAACGATATTAAACAAAGCTCAAAATCATGTATACAATAGTTTTAGATTGAATTGTAAAAATGGCAAATTGTATCACCTAATACAGAGTTCACAGTAACTTAGATGCATTATTTTAATAGACTTACTTTTTGAAAGATGTAAATTGTCTCCTGAAAACAATAGATTTCACCACAACACAAGTTCCTGATAATCTCGGAGTGCACACTAGTAAAACAGGTATACGAGTCAAATTTCTAATTGTAATTAAAGTCCCGTCATCTAAAGTCCTTTTGTACAAATTCTACTAAAGCAGAAAGGAGTCATCTGTAAATTGTATTACTTGTTTTTGACTGCATCCAGTGAAATCTTCTTCAAAATTAACATCTGCAGCGGCGCAGCCTGCTGTAAGTTTAATACCAGAGAGTGTTAAAGCGTTAAAACTTAATATGCACTTAGTATGTCATTTTTATACCGTTCAACAAATATTTCTTGAAAACTAGAAAAAAGTGAAGAAATTTGAATAGTCAGAGAAGTTTCGCAAAAATCTTTAAATGTCGATACGTTGTCTTACTAGTCATGTTGTTGTTAATGCAAAATATAAAGGAAAGACATGTACCTATACTGAGTGTATTTCTAATAAATTCACGTTTCATTAATCCCATAATACAATTGTGGAGCTGTTTTCTTAATGTACTTTGCATATAACAACTTTTGTCTCTTTTTCAGTCAGACTTGTAAGCAAAAATATATTTTCTTTTGCAAACAAGGACTCGAATTCATGGCTATTTTTATAGTTTTCGGATACATTAAACCTCGCATTTAACACAATGTTTTGCCTTGCAAACGTTTTTAAATTGCATGTCGATGAATGAGTTATTATCGCGAGCGTTTGATCTTTGTGGTTTCCGCTTTATTGTTTCCGTGACATGCTGCCCTTTACTTAAGTTGATTGGTTATTTTAAAAAAAAATTGAAAATTTGAATGTCACTTTTACTTAACTTGATAGTAGTATCTCGTCTCTTTTTTCACCATTCCGGTAACAGTGGTTTTTAAACGTTATAAATTGTGTTTAATAATTAAAACCTGTGCGTCTGTCTTCCAGTACATCACTAATACACGAACATGCCGCTTATTGGAATTGGGTAATGTTATTTTATTAAAAAGCGGGTCGGACGTATCCTACTATATGAAAAAACTTCGTTTATAGTTATCATAATTTTAGTTTATATTCTCTCAGCTTTCTTTCTATATACGAACAATAACCTATTTTGCATTACTTTTTTAGCTGAGTTTCTACAATACGCATGTTTAGAGTGAAACATTTCATCGCATTCTTAAAAAAATACTATTTAAGTCAGAACGAATATTCAGTGTTTGCGAGATAGGAATACTAACAACTATTTTTGAACCAGTAAACATAATTTACACGAAAGTAAAAAAGTCTCTTAGCTTTTGCAAAACGTGGTGTAACGACCACGTTAAGTAAAACAAATACTGTAACATGACAATACGGGAATCTGGTAATTAAAAGTGTCAAGCAACAGTTTAAATCACCTAATCATCTACTAGTGTGTAATATATTTTGTAAGTTAATTTTTGATTTAATTTTTTTTAATAACTCAATCAGAAATAATGCCATATGTTAAGTAATAAATGCAGTGACGTACAGGGTGATGTATATAATAATAGAACTCAATAAAAAGATTAAAATGAAGATATAATATATATAATTCTAAGCACTAACATAAAGCGCGAAACAGAAGACATCGAAAAGTTCTATGAAGAACGAAACATGGCAGTAGAACAGAAGAAAACGGCTACTTCAATGCAAAAAAGCCAATATGGAATAGTAACACGTAACGAAAGGAACTCTATGTTAATAAAACTTTTACAAAGCAGTACCTGACAGAAAATGGACATGGACCAGTCTAAACGAACAAACACATGATGAAATAGATTTCATTTTCACAGGCCATAAAAATACCATTAAAGATGTAAACGTATTAAATAATTTCAACACGGGGAGTTACCACCGCGTAGTACAAATGACAATACAAATAAATAAAAAAATGGAGATATAAAAACAGATAATAAAAAATCAACAAAAGCTTGCTATGACAAAACTGGACTCCGAGAAATGCCAAAAAAGATTTAATTGTAGAATTCGAAAAAAGATAAAATAGAACAAAAAAAGAGATACATGAAATACGCAAAGAAGTAGTAAGGATAATAGTGGAAATAGCAAAAAGGCATGCAAAAGCACCAAAAGAATGAAACAAAAAAGCAATATAACCAAACAATTCTAACAACAAAGGAGAACATTAATAAAAGAAAATAAAAGACGTACATGACATAAGAGTATTTAGACAAGATAATACACAAAAAAAAGACTAACGAAAACTAAAAACAAGAATCGAAGTACAAGCAATGACAGAAATAATATTCTAGAAATAACACAAGAATTTTACCAAGAACTGTGCGATTCCCGTAAACAACAAGACATGCCAAAAAACCTTCAAAACGAAAATATTAAACGTGGGCTCGGATAACATACCACCACTTACTGAGAAAGAAGTAAAATATGCGTTATAAGGAACAAAACCTCAGAGGAAGATCAAACACTGCATGAAATGATAAAGGAAGCACAGTAAAACAATTAAGGAGACTATTTTACAAATGCCTAGAAAAAGTAGAAACATCAAATTAGTTTGAAATCGCGGTTGTTATAACGATATTTAAAAAAGGTGATACCTAGAAAATTACCGCCCTATAACTCTGTTATCACAAATATAGTAATTATTTACTAAAATACTATCAAACTGATTAAACAACAAATTCGAACACGAGGACACAGAAAAATCAGAATACACATAAGAGTACGATGAGGGGGTGTAATATCCCCAAAAATATTCCTAACAATGCTAGAACATATATTCAAAAGCCTAGAATGGGATAATAAGAGAATCCTAGTACAAGAAGAAAGAATAAATCACCTATGCTTTGCTGGCGATGTAGTAGTAATAACCAAAATAAAAGAAGAGCTACAAACAATGCTAATAGAACTACACAAAAAAGCAGGAAAAATAGGTCTGGGAACAAAAATATGCACAAATGACAAAACCAATGAAGCAGAAGTGACAATAGAATACGAAGTTATAGAAAAAATTAGAACAATACAAATATTTTGAACAAACAATAACAACTACAGGGGACAACTCAACAAATAAAATCGAAAAGACAATTGAACTATCCTGCGCTGCCTACGGAAAATTAAAAGACGTTATATCATTAAACATACCAATATATTTAAAATCTAAAATATACTATGAATGTATTCTACCAGTGGCCACATATGCAAGTGAAACGTGAATATTTACAAAAAAAAGGAATAGATCAACTGCGAGTACACCAAAATGCGATGAAGCGCAGAATCTTAAATACAACCCTGAAAGATCACAAAACCAACAGATGGATTAATCAAAAACAAAAGTAACCGACATTATTGAGACAATAACAAATGGCAGTGGGCAGGACATGCCATAAGAAAACAAGAATCAATAAAATAATACAATGGAGACCATCGGCAAAATACAGAAGCAGAAGAAGACTCTTTAAGAAATGGCCGAAGGACATAAAATTATAATCGGTACTAACATGGAATACAACTGCACAAGACTGCACCAGATGGAAAAATATGGCAGAGGCTTATACTCCTAAATAAGTACAAAAATGCTTATAGTGATGAATAACCCAAAAATTGCTTAAACGAGAATGTTGCTTTTTGTCGAAAGATCCTCATATAGATAATTTTTGTACACAATGTTCTGTGCTTTTAACTAATAATGAACTAAAATACTTTATTGTGTTACCTAAATATTTTTAATAAAACGAATCATCACTCGACTCTGTTTAACAACAAAGCAAAGAGTGTGCAGTTTAATAAAATTGCACACAGTTAATATAATTAAACGATTTAATAAACCATAAATTATCTTCATGTTATTTTTTGTCTATTTTGTTATTTCTGAGTTTTAGATTATCAATACCCGAAATTAGTATACATATGAATCCACTAGACGGCGTAATAGCAAAAGCTTCCATGGCCGGATTCTGTACTCAGATAAGAATGTCTTCCGGCTTTATACCGTGATGGTCTAAACCCGGAAGACATTCTTATCTTACCACTAGACGGCGCTAGCGACGTTATCACAAGTAATGTTCCCATATTGTGATATTACAGTATTTGGTTGAAGTTATAAATGCAATGGAAAATTCGTTACTGTAGTCTAGGTATTTCTTCGAATACACAACCCACCCTGTTTAGCCTTAATTTGAGCGGCAAAAAGGAATAGATGACACTACAGATGTTGCCGTACGCGTTGCCCGTTGGTACACTAAATGCAAAATTGCTAGGAAAATGTTACTCTTAATGCACAACCACAAAACTATTAAAGCTGTAACTTTTGTCAAAATAATCGTATCGTCAATTTATCATCAATCAATAATGACTCGATGACCACGATGTGAAAACAATATGAAAAACTTTAGAATCAGTTTTATACATCGTACTCGATAACTCCTCTATGTTTTTGTTTCTTTTCAAGATGGTAATATTTCTATACCTTATTAATTTTATTTATAAAACTGATAAAACATTTTTATGTTTAGTTCTCGATTCTCATATGATTATAATTATTATTGTTGAGTCTTCTAGTATTGTAATTTTATATATTTTGTATTTTTTTATCTTTACATATAACCAATTTTGTTATTATTGTTTGCAATTTTGGTAGAAATATATAGCATTAATAGTAATTTACGTAAAAAGTGACCAAAGTAAAGCATATCATAACGAACGTTGATGCTACGCGAGGCCAGCTTTGCAGGTGAGTGAGTTATGTTATGAAACCTTCGATGAGAGTAACGTACATTATATTTTGCGTTGCTTTTTGTAAAATTGTATTCTTTTTAAAAAAAAATAAAAAAATTACTAGAAATATGTTTGTAGGGAAGGGTGGGCAAAGGTGCCATTCTAAGGAAAAATATTTTTTTTATGAAAACATTTTGATAAAACAAATGAATTAGATAGTTCTGTTATTTAGCTATATTCCAAAAAATTAACTAGCCTCTACTTTGGTTACTAAAAAAACTAAACTTTAACGCAGTTCTACACTGGACTAAAAATCGATTTTGTTAGCTATTAACTTTTTATTTTCTTCACTGCGTCGATAGCTCGTTGTAAGGATCCTAGGTCCGCTGCTGACTTTTTTTTGACATTTGGTCGCCATAATTGCGTCTAAAATCAACATAAAATATGATAATCTTAAAAAATATTGTTAATACCAAAAGAAAGCTTTGATTCGCTTATTCAAATAAAACCACATTGTAAGGTTTGGAAACAACAGAATATATACCACCATGAAAGAAATATTTGTAGGTGTTTGTTATTATTCATCATATAAAATACAAAAGAATTATATGCCTTCAGCGCCATTACATAAAAACGACTATAAGAGTCAAACAACTAACCCAAACTCTTACTTTGGCACACACGTTTGTAGCTTAAATTGTATTATTTTAGAGGTTTACCGCAACTTCCACTGAAGTATAATCATTAATACAATAAGCTTACCTTACATCAGAATGTTAAAAAACATAAAAAACTTAAATAACTTTCGAACAACTGATCACAACACCATCTAACTTCGGTATGATGATGAGTGTAAACTATTTGTGTAAATGAGGCTTTGTAGCAGCACTACACGAGGAGAAAATTATCAGTGGTTCCTTTGCCCGCGCTGGTCACTTTGTCCCCCTTACTACATTTTTAATGATTTTGAACACTCAGTTTTATGTGGATTTTTAGTTTTCATTTTGCCATTCTAGAGCTTTATTCGCCCATTACGTAACTACACTAACGAACGAATATTGACGTTTACGATGTTGGCAGCACAAAAAATATGTTTTTTGATTTTGTTAGTTTGTTGTATTTATTTTTCTATATTATTTGGTAAGTTGTTTGCGTTGAACCTTCACATAAATAATTTTGATAATTTAGTCGAGTTGAACTAAAAATTCCATTTTAGATAGAGTTTTGTATTGTAATGTACGCTTTAAAAGCGTTGTTCATTAGTCATATTAAGAGTGTGTATTTATAACGTTAGTATGAAATACGACGAATCCTTTTTCCTGTTTCAACGTAAAAATTGTTACGTATCTTGTCTTCTGTTTCTATTCGTAATCGACGACAGCTGTTAACTCGGCTTATACTGCACACGAAGTTGCAGAACGATTATTTATGTGGTAATTACTCGGAAATTTAATAGTAAAAATTAGTTTGTGCAAATTGCGTTAAATGAAAATTAAATTAATAGAAATATTAAACTTTTTCAGAATTATTTTACTGGGATTACCTTATAACACAAGCTTCGTTAGACATTTTTTTTAAAGTTATAGTGGATACTTGTCAAGAATAACAAAATTAGTTTAACACTAATAATGACGTAAACTTGTGAACTACTTAAAACTTAAATGCACTTTTAATTACACCGTATGATGTAATTATTTTTAACTCCGTCTGCATTAAGTTAATGATTCCTAAGTAACTTTATCAATTTTAAACAAAATAAGTTTTCATTATGGTTTTAATTATATTTATGCATTAATTATAAAAAAATTGTTTTCCTTGGAAGAAGTGTACGAGTATACAAATTCGATAATCACTATAACGCCGTAACACAAATAGAAGTATGATACCTAGTTTACGATTCTCGATGGTCACCGAAGAGAATACCTACGGTTTCGCGGTCGCCAAGTTCTTCGATGCTCGTCATTAGTATCCGCGCTTTCAGGTGAGAATTACGGAATCTTATACTTAGCGATGTAGTTTAAGAACAGGTGCATGTGTGTGGCGCTCCGCGGAAAGTGATATCAGGAGATTTAGATTAGATAAGTGTAATCGTAATTGATAATAATTAAAGAATGTACTATTGTTAACTAGTTCCAACGCGAATTGAGGAGATTTGTGTTTTATACAATTTACGTTTTAACAAAATTGGATTTTTTTTACATTTTAATGAGGGTAAGTAATTTTTGATTTTTATTGTGAATGCAAATACAGGTGCATAAGATGAAAATAATTCGATAGCGATCGTGAAAGTTGTAGCGTACTTTCTAAATAAATAAATATATCTTCACAAGGTACTTGTTTGTTAATGGTTATAATTTCTTTCCAATCTTTTAAGAACGGGCTTGCCTCTGGTACGATCATCGAATGCTAATGCAGAATCCGAATCTTCAAAACATTTGTATTACAGTTACAGCTGTATTTGCCAGGTTGACCTTAAATTCCTGAAAAATATGTCAGGCATGTTTATGTTTAATTTTACCGTTAATTGATAATCGCATTATTTATAAATTTACTTAAGAAGAAATAAAACCACCCAAGTATGTCGGCTGTTTCATTAATTAACTATTTGGTGTAACTAGTAATTAAAAGTACGTAATGGTTTTATCTACGTGTATACTTTTTATACAATGATAATTTATATACTACTTAAGTTACATTATGGTTCTTAATTACACTTGGTGGATAATGTGTATCTTACTTTCGTTTTTTGATTAAATAATAGGGTTATCTCTTGGTAAAACTTAAGTAGTATTTAATTTTGTCCTGTGTACTCATTTATCGAAATTTATAGTTAATTACTAAGAAAATTACTAGGCGAGTTAATCATGCGTGAAACTTGCAGAGCGTTTGGTTAATTACAAATTTAATTACGATGATATATATTGAAAGTTAAATTATTCGAACACCAACAATGATATTTAAGGGTCTTATACCACAAAACTGCCATGTCATATCGTATCTGAATATAAAAAATATTATTTCTTTAATTATTTAACAACAAAAATTGTTGATGCTTTACGAGGTCAAATTATTGCTTACGTATTTATAATTGATATGAAATTATTATAATAACTAAAGTTGCGTAAGGTGTTTTTTTTAACAAAGTACAAAGTAAATATTTAGATAGTTCTGTTTTAAAAAAAAAAGGAATTCCGTTAGCATTCATTACTAGTACATATAATTTTCTACTAAAGAAGTTGTAGTTCTTTACGATTATTAATATTGTTCAACAACTTTCATATATAACGTGATGGTATAAAGAAAAGTGTTTTTTATTTTCTATATACTGAAGTTTTAAACGTTTCATAAGTTTTCATATAAGTAAGATCTACATTTAAGTCATGAGTTAGTGATTTAAGTATGCTATGTTGTATCTATGGTTGTTGCGATTTTTTCAATTGTGCATTTGCTGTTAAAGCTTGTATTTGCATTGCGTTAGTTTTGTCGAGAGTTCTACGAAATGTGTTTTTCTGATTATTGTCTATCAATGTCTTTTATCACACATCAAAAAAAAATATTACCTCCAAAACCTACTTTCCAGAGCTTTATTTCTAAATCTTTTACATAAATTACCCCAAAGATGTTTTTTGGCACTTCAACCGTACTCTAGGTCTTTCTTTACATAGTGTGGTTGCTCTGTGCATTTTTCGAATATAGTTTGTTCTGTGGCCAAATGCACTATCGTCGAGTTTTTGAAACCTAATGCACAACTCCACGAAAAATCACCCGAAAGTAAAGCAATTCTTACATAAAAATGTGAAATACTATATCAAATAGTGTAGATACATACATAGGTACAATTGCATAAGTTTGCCTTACAATATCAAGAAATCAGATTACCTGACGCCTCTTAGTGGTATGAGTTCATGATCTATGTATAAGAAGACATTCCGGTTAGTCGTAAATGAATTATAATAATTTTAGGGTTGACATTTTTAAACTTGTGAAAATCTCCCTTATCAACTGTGAATTGAGATGCTTAGTAATTCTTATTGGAAAAAAAAGCTTAAATCGCTTTTTGCAGTGTGCAATAATTTGTTTCAAAACGCATAGAATTTTCCACACTTGCAAGATTTTGATCTAGTAAGGCAGTTTTCAACGTTTGGTGTACAAACGTTGTTTTACCTATTTGAAATCCCTGAATGTCTGGTAACGAACGCCATATCGTGGTTGATAACTACTAAAAATAACTATTAAGGCGAAAATGGTTGACCAATTTTAAAACTATGGAAGTTATTTATAACAAGCGTCTAATTATATTCCAAGCTGTAATAAATGGAGTAGTATCATGTGTATAATTGTGAAAACCGACACCATAGACCAGTGAACAACAATTTCGTCCTTTTGGGATTTATCAGCACTGGAAATACTCCAATGTATTTTCACAACTATACCGTATGTCAGTATACTATAGCAATTGTTACAGTTAAAATTTAATACGGTATTTATTGACAACACTTTCAACACACTTTTTAAAAATATAAATCAAATTATGTATTTATTTTAAAATATACAGCAAGAAAGTGAATGTCACTTTGTTCTGTTTGTTAACAAATGTTTTATGTAGCAGCTTAGCTGTTAAAAATCTTTCCTGACAAGAATAATTGCTAAAAAAAGATGTGACAAAGTTTTCTGAACAATATGATAAAATATTTGCAAAATTAATTTAAATATAAAGAAACTACAAAGACACACCAATTTTATTGAAAATAACTGCAAAATATTTAAAAGGAAGATCTGTGGGGATGTCACAACCGCTGGCAACTTTTTCTTTCTTCTTTTTAATTATAGAGACTCTTGGCTCGGGCATTGCAGGATACGTTTAAATGGAGTTAGTATTAAGTCTTGCTTTGAAGTTGAAGGCTTTTTGATTAACTTGTGTGCTGATACATTCTTCTTTAAGAGTGTCGTTTGTTCCAAATCAGTGTCATTTTGTTTACTATCAGTTTTTTTCTTGTGGATCTAGAATTTGTAAAGATGTCAATCCCATTTTGTCTAAAACCTTCTTTTATTCTAGACGTATAGCATCATTCTCTTGAGCATTTGTTGTCACTACTCCTAATTCTATTATTGACTTTATTAGTAGTTCTTCTTCTTTCCTGATGTTTACTTCTTTCAGTATTGTTTCTTTTGCCTCCATAATTTCTGCAATTATTTTTGGTGCAAACAATGCTTCATAAAGGAAATCGATTTATCACATTTCTTATTACGCAAATAAAGTAATTTTATTACTTTCTTTTTCATTTTGTGAGGTAGCTTCTTTTAATTGCTTTCAAAGCTTGTATAAGGAATTATCCTCCGTAGGTCCGTTCCAGTTTCTTTCATTCTGATGGTATGTATTTAATTTCTCTTTGCCAATCTTTTTTTCGAGTGTGGATAGGAATATCTTGTCTTGTTGGATGTGTTTTATATATATACACTGTTTTACCCATTTCCTTGATTAAACTTTTCTTGGTTTTGGGTTAAAAAATAACTTATTGCAGACAGAAAAGAAACAATCACTACGCCCTGGTGCTTCATTTTCTCCAATTTTTAGTTTTAATTCTTTAGTCAACTTGCTTACACTGTTCTAAAATGTTTTCTTGCTCAGAGGAAAATTAGTTTTTGCCATGTGCCGTAACCTTCAATAAGATGCTCGTCCTATATGGACGAAGAACACTTGCAGCTTTCATTATCACTTTAATTGGCACCTTGGCTTTATGTTTGTCCATTAAAGTTACTTTTGGTACGCCGTGTTGCCGAGCGACAGTTTTGTACGGCATTCCTCTATTTACAACTTCAATTGCTGCATTAGAATAGTTACGCAGTCTTTTTGGTGGAATTTCTACAAAAGACTACTTAATGTTCCAATTGTCGACACTGGAATGTTCCAATTATGGAACTAGTAACGCCACAAGATATACTAAACGTTTTTCTACGAATAGATTTCATGTGATTAGCTTAGTCGACACCTCTGTCGAGTTAAGGAACACCATGATTAGCAATACCCAGAAGATGACACCCATACTACACTCGTATTTTAATTAAATAAAAACAAAAAGTATTGAAGTAATAGTCTACCTATCCTAAATCAATCTTTTTATCTGCGGAACGTCTACAATTAATAATAACCTTTAAAAAAACATTACCTACTACTAATGCTTACAAACGGAATAGCTCGTTTTCTAACGGTACACGAAGTGTCTCCGATAGTTGGCGAATATAGCTGAATGTTATTGCCAGAACGCGATTGTTTTAATATTTACTCTTTTCTGGTTTTTACAGTTTGAATTTGGACGTGTCAACAATTGGAACAGTGTCGATCATTGGTGCATTTACCTTACGTCTATTTGTTTTTCAATTATTTTTTTTTGTGACGTCTATTGGTCTATCTAAGATTTTTACTAATAAAAGCAATACTACAAGAACTATAAATTAGAGACAGTCTGAAGAACTGAAGACATTTTAAATTCTTGGATTCAGATTGATTTTTTTTTTCTATTTCAGGTAAGATTTTCGCTTTGCGCCAACTTAAAAATTAGAAATTTAAAAGAGTACCAAAATTTGTCGTTTAGTAGCCTTCATTCAATGAATACATTTTTCTTCTTTATCGTATTCTCAATTTTTCGCAATCGTTACGTGCATTTGTTTATGATGATTTTCTATTAATGCCGATATTAAACATCTCTGAGCAATTTTTGTAGTGGACATTGTACTAAGTTTTTTCTTGATTAAACGATTTGGTCGGTGCTGTTTTGCTTCTTTTATTGCCTTAACATTTTCAAGGTTTTTTAATGTCAGATAGTTGGCGTTTTTTAATTAAAACGTGAATATTTCTCGTACGTTGCTAAGAGAAAATAAAATTGCCGCACGTCTCCCTTTAGCAACTAACGTATTCAAGTTTAATCAAATTTATTTATAGAGCTGCAGAAGAAAACATTTTGAGTGTAGTTCAATTGTTAATGACCATTTTATTTTTGCTTTCAATTTATAAATGTCAGTTTCATTTTTTAGATTTTAAGATTTGATTTAAATAAATGTTGAATCTAACACTTTTCATGCAACACTTTTTCAACTATTTAAACTTGAATTTTATTGATTAGATATTTACTAAAATTAAGAAACTTTCTATTAAAAATATCAAAATATGAATGGATGTAAAAAGTAAATCAAGTTTTTTTGAACAATTTAACTTTTCAATATTTTCAAAAATAGAAACTGTAAACATAATATGTTAGTGGTTTAATGTGTTGATTTTATCAAGCTTAAAGATATAATTGCACAGCTAAGTCATTCAACATGGAGATATCTGCATCAAACACAAAATGTATGACGACATCTAAAATACTGATCAGATGCAAAGTAGTTGTGGACAAACAAGTAATAGAACAAGAAATAAAATTTAAATACCTAAGTATAGAAATCTCTGGATATGGTGTAAGAAGTAAAACAACGAGCGACGAAAGCAATAAGAAGAGCGGTTTGCCTAAATGACCAATAATGACGTACACTCCAGAAATCGGTGGGGACACGTCAAAACCAAAATATTAGAAACAGGAGAAATGAGGACGCTTTGAAGAATTGCTGAAAAGTCATTATTGAACAGAGAAAAGAGTGAAGATATACAAAGAACGTGTAAAATGGCAAACATTAATGGAACGAACACATTAATCGGATGGATGAGCAACAAATCGTCAAAGCAGCAAAAGACAAATCAGCAATAGGCCGAAGAAGTACAGGAAGACCGCGAATGTGATGGAATGATAATCTCAACGCAATCGAAAGAGAGGCATAGGTGACGAATAAAGAACAGACAAGATGCCCATATTAAAGACGGAAGAAGAATAAATTTGGCTGTCACTCCTTGGCTTTTTTAATTTATTTTAAAATTTTATCATTGGATAATTTCATTATAGGTAATATTTTGGTATAATTTTTTGAAAGATATTTTTGCACAGATATTTTGAAGTCTCTGATAATAACCATGTAGTACTTAAAAAAGAATGTTTTTTTTTGTATGTGGCTGCTACTATGTTACGTTACCACAAATTCTAAAAAAATTTTCAGTTTTGACACTATTCAATACATCATTGGATAATGTAGACATCATAAATGTACACATAAATGGGAATGTGAGTTTCTCTTAATAGTCTTGATACTATTGTTATTTGCTATTGTTGATACTCACGTACCTAATTAATTATGTTTTCTTCTGGGTGTTTCTACTTTTGTTGTTCTACTTTATTTAATTTAAAGGAATTTTACACGCTTATCTATACCAGTGGCGGCTTTTTAATGAGAGCAAGTGAGCAATTGCACCCCCTGGAATTTTAAACAAAACAAACAAAGCGACGGCTAACTGTGGAAGTGTTTAATCAAAGAATAAATACACTAAAGTATTTATTCTTTGGTTTAATTATTACGTATTCATGGTTTGCGGACCGCGCGTGACAGCAGTAACAACGTGCGATGGTCTACTGAAGAGTGAAGCGAATCGAGGAGCAAAACCTGACAGTTGCTCAATACAGCGTTTAAAATTACATTGGAGGTGGGGATACTTGTATTTTGCTCGTTTTCAATGCTGCAATATACATAGCGATTGAGCAAGTATTTAGTTTGCTCACGGTAGGTACTCGGAAGGCAAATACAATGAATTCTGTCGCTAGTTTAGTGGATAATGCGTTTTCGCGATTAACGTATGATGAAAAAATTGCAGTAAAAAATCTTAAACGGCCGATGCCTCAATTATGTTTAGAAAATAAACAATCTGTTAAAGGTAAAGACGTTATAAGAAAATTCAAATTGGATATTTATAAGAAAAATGTATTAGGTATACTTTTTAATTTTGAAATTATGCACCCCCAATGTGAACCACCCCGAGCCGCCACTGATCTATACCATAACTGTGTGTGATTTTGATAATGTTAGTAATACTATTATTACTTTTACTTTTTTCCGATTTCAAAGTTTTATATTACATATAATTCTATATTTCGCTATTTGTAATCGTTGGGTATTTAAAAATGTTTTTTTATACAATAAGATTTATAACAAGTAACGCAATTTTAACGTACAGTGCATTTTAAAATAACACCTTATACCGTAAGCGGTACTTTTCTTTAAAACCGATTCATTTGTTTAGTGTAACTGTAAGTTATTACAACACGTACGTTACAGGTAAAATACCGCTGCATTGGAAGTAAGAGTTTTTTACATCAACACCAAATGTATTGTCCGTTGTACGAATCTATGTAACGTTTAAAGTTATTAAATCACGTACCATTCTTGATCAGTATCTGTGTAAAAATACAAAAAGAAAATGTTTTGCACCATTAATGAAAATTATTAGTAAGAGAAAATTATGTGTTAAAATTGCTCGTCTCTAAACTCAGACAAAAATATCTATATGACATTTAATGGGTTATTAATATAGTAAGGAGGCAATAATATGTTTACCTCCATAAATAATGCACATAAGGAGTTTCGTGACTGTAGAAGCAAGTTGCTTATTATTTAATGGTGTCTTCGATTGCACAATTTGCCATTCATTCAATTTCTTTCATGTAATCACTTGCACAAATGCATTTCAACTATATAAATTCTTACGCAAACGCATGCATGATATAATTTACAATCTTTTCGAAAAGTAGAGCAAATGCTTAACGTTTTTACTAATCCTCTTAGGTATCCACTGGTTTTCGTATTGATTAAACACGAACTAATAAAAGTACGTGACCTCGGATTACACTCTGGTGGTTTCGTTGCGTTGATGTTGCTAATTGCATTACATTAGCTAAGACCACAAGCAATTGTAGTACCACAAAATACCGTTTATTTAAGAATGTATACAAAATGTGTTCAATGGCATGGATAAAATGTATTTGTCACATTCTAAAAACAATTGGTATCATCGCTCATATTGTTAAATTATTTAAATTCGCCGTTAAAAGGTAATTTCCAATTTTTGAAATTGCTATCTAAGACTGGTAAACTTTGTACGTAAGCAACACGAAACGTCGCCTTCAAAAAGCCTATGGTGTCCTTCCTCATTGATGAATCTGAGTTGTATTAATTCGTTAATGTACCAGTAAACTTGTATAGAAACTAGGATAAATGTCTATTTGTATTGTGGAAGTAAATCAATCAAAGATTCATATATCTATTGCTTACCATCGCTGAATAAAATTTTAAGTTTTTCCGGATATTGTTATTACTGTCGGAGTTGAACTCAAGTCATGTGTTGTTATAAGATTTATTTTGACGTAGTGTATCTTTACGAGTAAATAAAAATGTCTAGAGTTGATAATTAATAAACGTTTTTTATAACTAAGAAATCCTTATGAAACTTACTATAATGTATGATTTCATTTAATTTAGATTTCATTTATTTTACTGTATACTTAGAATACACATGATAATTTTCTTGTGCAGATGTAAATGAAACTAACGGATCTACCGTTTCTTCCGTTACAAATTTTCACATTAAATATTTAACCTAAATAATACTAACGATATGAAAATGGAAAATACTTTTTTATATTTTGAAACAACCTTGAAACGATCATACCAAAAAGCTACCGATGGAGCAACGTCGCCTACGCCAATAAATAATACAAATCGTTATGCTAAAACAACGATGGTTTAATAGCTTTTGCTTTTGATTTGCATTTAAGGTAATCAGGAAACGTGTATATCACGTACGCATTCAATTGTCACTTGTAAATGATACAATAATTGCTTTTCTTAAGCAATTGACATTTTTTTGCGTTAGATATCGTGTCAAGTTGTTACGGACATTCTTCAATCAGTTTCATAATAAATTAAAATGTTTGAAAGGCACTTTGTAAACGAAAGAAGATTTATTATTTTTGTAATTAATATTTAACAAAGAAAGTTTATTTTACTTGGCGATTTAAAATCTTCTTTCTTGTGAAACGTTTAACTAAGTATAAATTTATAATTAAATTCTCATTTACGTTAATTTATTCTCTATAAATTAGTTTGTTTTTAAAATTAAATTTCCCACGATGTTGCAAGTTTCGCCTACTCTAATTTTATATGTGCTACCGTTTCTGTTTATTTGCACTTTAAGGCTGCATGAATAGTTTAAAATTCGCTTTTTAGCATAAGAATTTGATTAACTGTTTTTAAAAACAAGTTTTAGTGTTACCAACTAGGCATCGTATTTGTACAGTACGATCAATAAACAGATGAGAAATTTTGCTTGCTCAACGACATGGAACAAACAAAATATTAACGGGACCAATCACATGTTCACCTGCAAGGGGTCAGTACTGACCTACAAGGACACAGTTAACTTTACGCTTTCTGCTTCTACCCACGTCTTTAATGAAATGAAATACTAAAGTACACACAGGTAATTGCATATCTACATTCATGTCAAACAATTTATTAAACAACTGAATACCACATAAATTCAATGAATTTTACTGAAAGTTCTGCAATTAGTTCACTTGGCGAATCATTGATCGCTTGCGAAAAAGTTTCATCGACCACGCTTACCCGGATTTGTTTAAAATCGCAACTTTTACTTTAATATTTGCCAATTATCGATCGCGCTTAACTACTTTAAGAATTCATGACCAATTTGGTACTGCTTTACTATTACAGGTATTTCCGACCTACTCTCCACATACAACAGGTCTCTGGTGTTCGTCTGGTCACGAGATAACATGTGCACAACCTAATTACAACTATAATTTGTAATTTTAAGAAATCAAAATGTCAAGATATTTTCCGGTTTCTTTAAGCTTTAATTTATATTTGCTTATATTGCGATAGTGTTGCAGGTAACTAACACTTCTTTTTATGTACCGAATCAAACGGTTACGTAAAGACTTGTTGTAGGACAATTCGCATCTTTCTTTTCGCTAAGGAGTGGCAAACGTCTTTTTTTAAATACATTTTAATTGCTGAATTACGTGACATTATACATCATATGTCTACAGTTAATTTGTAAAGATTTTAAATCTTTTTAATATTTATTTTCCTTTGTTTAAATAAAATTTTAAAATTATCAAACAACTTCCTGGATTTATACTGCTCCAGGAAGTTTTTTTACTATTTTAAAATCGTCGCCGTAAAGTGCAAGGCTTTTCAATAACGTGTGTATAATTATAAAGTTTATGTTCACGATCACACACTATTCCTTGCATATTTAGAATGTTTTGTTTGTTTACGTTTCGATATTTTTACTGTTTTCTTTTTCCGGTTTTTATGTTATTTAATAACTATGAAGCTTAGATTAGGTTGATACAATTTAGAAAGGAGGTCTAGTGTAAGTAATCTGCAAGGTAATGAACCAAAGGCGGAAGAGATGTTTTTATGAGCATTGATTTTTCAATTTTACTTTGCAGTTACGCAATAAATTGACAGTTAACTGCTATATAACACAAATTTAAAAAATATATGCTGTTAAAAATTATAGCAAATTATGTACCACTTGAAAAAAACTATAATATTAGAGAGTAAGTCCAAGTTAAGACGATTAATTTACGATTTCATATGTAATAAATTTTTATTTCAATTAAATTTCTAAATCCAAAGCGCGTTGACACGACGATAGTTCTTTTTGTTTACTTTTTTAGTAATAATTATAGCAATATGTACTTGTATTAGGAAATCAAAAGTAGCCACATGCTTGCGTAGTTTTTTTAATCGGTGTAAATTAAAACATTTTTACTTAGACCATGCAGAACTTTTTGTAAAAAATACATTTTTTTCGTAAAATTAATAATAAAAACGTTTCTCATATGTTACAAACTGAAGTGGACACACTGTATATAACGTATCTCTAATAGTACCAATTCCAAACAAAAATTCTATATTTTGCTTTTTTATAGTTAAATAATTGTGACGTTTAAAGAAAATATCTGTTCCATTACGCAGCTGAAAAATAAATTGATATCAGAAAATTACGACATATAATTTATAGCTTCATAGAAAAGGTAAAACTGGAATAACTTGCTTTAGTAATGATTTTCTGGTATTTCCAACTGGAAATTTATTTTTTCTTTAATTTTAATTGGCGTTTTAGATTTACTGTAACAATATTCACTTGTTCCGATATACGCAAGGAATTTGTGCCTAAAACTTAAAATTTAATTATAAAATAGTACACAATTGTAATTTTTAATAGCTTTCTTTGGATTGTTTTTAATTAATGCAGTAGATGAATGTAATACGCGGAAATAATATAGCTTATACTCATGGGAATTTAATATTACACGACGAACTTTTATGTTCGTACATTTCTTTTATTCGTCGTTATTACGCAATAGGTTAATTAAATATTTAGTGCAGATATTGACGCAGATTGTAACACATTCGTCAGTGAACAGATAATTATATAATTTTACAAAAGCAGTCAACAATCTGAAATGTTTCTCGTGAAACAAATAATTATGGCTTAGAGAAGGACGAAGAAGTCATCGCCCGTTACACAGCAATGCCTTCTACAAGATTTTATACCGAATATTTTTTGTTACATTAAGAACTCGTGTCTTGCAGTGTATTCATTAATTCATAAAGAGACATTAGAACGTATTTGAATTTGTAGTTTTTGCATTCGTATTCAACAAAGATATTGACTTTGGAAACTTCCTTCCTGTTAACTATTGTACTATTTGTTAGTTAGGTCAGGTACTAAAATCGTAAATGGTCTATTAATGCTCCTGTGTGTTGGGAATCGGTTAGTTGTCCTTTTAAGGTAATAAGGCGTTGGAAATTTGAGAATGACGATTCTAAACCAACGATTAATTTACTTGAAAGTTTGTACGATAAGTTTCTTTGCCATTTTTGACGTGTAAGTATTTTTAATACTTTCAAATCATCTGTTGTTACAAATTGTTTTGTGTTTATGGCTTGTTTTCACTTTGAATTGTTTTTACTCTTTTATTACCGCCATTAAAACTTTTGAACTTGGTTAAATTTATCGCCAAAAGTTTAACTTATTAAACTGCGAAATGTTAATTGAAAAATAACAATAATAATAATGATCCTTGTGTAATAATTCGCATTTAGTAACTCAGTAACACATACATGAATAAACAATTGTTTTTTTATGGTTACATACTAACTGCTAAAACTATAATAAATTTTAAAGATTATTCGAAAAAAAAATTAAAAAAGAAGAGACAAACAATATCGGTTGCAAGTGATTGATTATAAGAATTCAAAAAACTCTTTTTCAATGGTTCTTTTGGTAGATTATTGCTGACTGATTTTGTATCATTGATTGAAAGAAAATGTTAATAAAAAAGACTCAAAAATACTTTCTTGGTAGTAACAACATTTTGATTTTTTGTTTTTGTACAGTTTAGTTGAGAATGTCAATAACTGTAAGATATAAGAACATATGCGTGCACTGTAAAATAAGCTGAGACTTACGAACCATCACTTTAAAGAACAGTATTCGAAGATGAAATTATTATAAAAAATGTGATGGTCGATTAGATGATGAACTGAGACTGAGACATCGCTACCTTCTAGTGACTTGGGTAGTTACTGGTGTTACTTTATCTGACTTTTATCAATTTAGCTCATTTCAGAACTGTTTAAATGGAAATAACTTTGATGACTTCAAAAATAATGTAATTTGATTCAATTCAAATTTAGAATTGTCTAATAAGTTTAAAAATATTGACATTAACCGGAAGATTCTTTGTTATAATTTTTTTTAAACGTAAATACAGATTAAAACATTTTACAAGTAATTTTGTTAGTTTTACACAAGTAGTGAAACTGCAACAGATGCCAGTAATGGTCTTTACTATTACGAACAATTTTCACCTTAATTACAATGACAAATTACGCTGCATCAAACATGAAAACTGTATGTTTTTAGTTAATCATAGTATTTTGGTTAAATATTCTATTAATAATTTTTTTTTAATTTATTTTGATGAAATAACGCTTTTCAGTATGGTGCTGAACATATGCAGATTTAACAGGTTGTTTGTACGTTTTAATTGAACAAACGAGACAAACACTGTAACAACAAAGAAATTTGCGCAGGTGGAACATGAATAATCAACACAAATTATAGTTATTTAACTAAAGTGTATTGAATTGTTCGAAAATAACTTTCTTGTATGGTATAGAATATTAGCGTTAATACGAAAAGCGGTTGTTAATTTAATGAAATGATGACTGTGCATAATATTAATGTATTTTCAAGATGTCACCTAATTGTAAAAATAGGGATTGTGTTTAGTTAACATTGTAAGAAATAAAAGTTAAACATTGCACGTCATTTAGTTTTTTCTATTTCTATTGGTTGTAATATATATTTTTTTTTCTAAATGTCATTTTTCTGTGCTTTTCAAGCTCTAAGCTGTTTTTTCATATATATTGATTTGCAATTATTTCCCGTATTTACGATCTATCCGCAAGATGAGTGTCGCGTTTGCTTAATGCTGAACAAACACACGCTAGCATAAATACTTTTTTACTATCTCGAAACATAATCCAAGCAAATTTTTCCATTGATATATAACAAGAGATAAATCATCATTATAATCCAGAAACAAAAATACTTTGCTCCAAAGAAGGCAAAAAATGTGTTTTCAGGTGATAAGGTCATGGACAAAGTTTTTTTGAAATTCCTAATGGGTAATCTTTATAGATTATTTACAAAAGAAAAAAAGATAACAATTATACTGACTTCCTGACACGTTTAGATGCCAACCTTAAGAAAAAAAATCGTAATTGTTAAATAGAGAAGTGTTGTACCATCATTGCGTTAAGGTTTGTTCATATATCGTATTTGTCAGATCTGGCTCTCAGTAATTTGTTCTGGTTTCCAAACTTAAAAAATGTTCGTGGTACAAAAAGATTTTATAGAAATGAAGAATATTTGTTACAAATGCATATTTTAAAGCGGTTTTGGAGGATAATTTTTAAAGCGTTTTTAAAAATTCTTATTTGGATGGTTTGGAAAAATTAGAAAATTGTATGGCGAAGTGTGCAGGGTTAATTGGAGCTGCCATTATCTAAACTCTACTTGTATTTTTTAACAGGTGTGTTATTTCTTGAAAACATATCAATAACGATCAATAAACAAAAAAGAGCCAATGATGACATCACAATCATTTCAGTGGCGTAGATAAAATCGAGTTGGTATGATTACACATTTACAACAATTGGTACATTATTAAGAAATGTATATGTTATAGTCTATAGACCATGCCATTTAGATTTAGACATACGAAAAATAAAACAACCACGTACAGAAAGTTAAAACAAAAGTTTTAGATCGTTTTTATTTTGATGTAAAGTAAAAGTTTTTCATAAAATGATACAGAACTAAAAGTATCTACTGAAATTGTTATACCGACTTGAAAGGGAATGCAATTCTTCATCAGTACTGTGCGCAAATTTAAACTATAAGAATATACAGAATAAATAAGTTATTTGGGTTCGTCTTTTGACTTTTCTTAACTAAAAGATGTTTTGTTTACAATTTCAGAATCTTTTGTATTAGCAACAAATTGTAAACTATCCATAGTAATGTGTATAATTGGATATTTCGTCATATATTTTTGTTCCGTTTAGTTGACATGTGCACATACAGAAGACTAATCTGTTGCAGTAATTGATTGAAATTTTTTTCTGCTAAGGTCTTTACATTTTTTAAGCGAAATTTGACATTTCGTTGAGCAGCTCAGTTTTTAACCCGTCTTAGAACAAAAAATCCATGTTGGTACATTAGAGTATCTAAACCAAATGTTCGGTATTTTAGTGTGTGATATTTAAGAATGTCATATAACAAAGGTTTCGTCTGATTTGAATAATAGAAAATGTTTCGTGCAGTCAACCATGTCACCATCTCTGCTTTAGTTGATACAGATGTGGGATGTCTGTCATTTGTAATATTGTGATAATTTCTATCACTAAAGCTGCTTGCTTGGAAAGTTAGGAATAAGTGGTCGACGCCATCTCGTGGTTAACAAACCAACGTATAAAATTTAACCAATTGGTGCTATAAAGATCGTCGTAAGTTGGTAGTTGATTAATAACCGCGCAAATCAAATTGCGCGGTTATTAATCAACTACTAACTTACGACGATCTCTATAGCACCAATTGGTTAGGAATGAAATGCTTTTCCAGTCATTTTCCAATTTATTTCGTGACGATAGTCACTTGTTTTGCATCGTGAAATGATACTTAAGTAATAATTTCTTTATGGATACGGTATAGCACAAACCAGAAGTAAATATCTGTGGTGGGTAGCAAAAATGATATAAGTAAAAATTTAACATTTTGATAAGGAAAAAATAGAATTATACTATTTTGACTTAAAACAATGTTGACTTATACTGTTAGAAACACACGTTTAGCTAAGAAATAACGATCTTCTATAAACACATTTTATTCATAATGAGTACAGTATATTGATAATAATTTCAAATTTCGAGGGTGGCTGTTTTATTCTTATTGAACTCTTCTATATCTGGGTACGTATCTTCAATTTCAGCTGTTTTAAGGTTCTGATAGAAATCTCTAAATACTGGAGGTATAAGAGCCAAATGATTCAACAAATTGCTTTTTTTCTCTGCTAAAACGGGTAGTGTACTTGAATAACATTTTTTAACCGTTAATGTTAAGTTAGATCTTCAACGTCCAAAGAAATTGTTTTGAATGGTGCTTGTTCGTCAAGTGAATTTTTGAAGAAGATTTTATTAGGTTCAGAGGCATATCGAAACCGCTTAGCATCATGCCATTTAAAAGGTTGTTCTTCAAGGTTTTTTTTCTTAAGGCCAGTTTGTAAAGGTAAAAAAAAATTAGAAATTTATCATGTGTCTGTTCCTTTACAAATTTTCTTTTTTTCAATACTTCTAACCACCTGGTACCAGCCATGGAAGTGACATATTTGCGTAGATCTTTTTTTGCTTCTCTATAAAGACATGATCAACGTCACACTTCACTTGTGAGAGACCACTGGCCATAAATTTGTGGTCGATAACCTTTAAATGCTTCGTTTTCTGCAGTACATTAAGAATCTGAATAAAGAATCACCTTCTCTACTTCCGGAGGTAAATCAAGCAGTTCTTGAAAGATACATGTACCTATTTGATTTCCACCACGTCCCTTTTCAGCTTCATGTCACATGCGATTTTTTCAGAACTTGCATTATGAAACGTATGGTTAAACTTCCACGGTTGTCTTTTATAAAATGCTACCGAGGAATGAAGAAATGGAATAGGTAGACATTGCTGTCGGTCAAAAGTATACCATCTGGTATCGACGTTCTTTTTAGCACTTGTCCTGAGCTTTTTTTAAGTAAAGTAAAGTAAATATAACTCCGTTCGTAATCTGACTAACACTTTTGCTTCTGACTCTTATAAATTTCTAGTTTAGGTATGTATGTTTTCCGATGATGCTCGAAACGTTTGAAGAGAGTATAAGTGTACTTAAACGCTTTTTCTCACCAGAGATTTAATCGGTAGAAGTTGCACTATGTGCGCAGTCGTATTTATGATGTCATAAAGATACATTTGACTTAGTGCTAACTTTTAGTGCTACAAGAGTTGATTTTAAAACTGACTTGAATTGTATTGCGCGGATTCCCGAGTTTTTTTCTACTCACCACAACAAGTGCATTAGGAATTAATCCATTTTCATTTTCTGCATAAATCATAATTAATCGATTACCTTTAGTATGTAGCTCTCGTCAATAAAAAATATAGGTGTCCTTTCTTGTCGATTATTGGTCAACTGATTTAAGTAAGTGATATGCTTCAACCGTATATCTTGTGATTCTATTAAAAGATTTCTCTTTTTTTTATCTAAAACAATTAAACTAAACAGTAAATACAATAATCAAGGTAAAGTGAGGTCGTCAAATTTTCTTCAAAATCAAGTGTAGAATTCTTCAGTTTATTAAGAACACTTTTTAATGTTGGTGCTTACTTTTCGAAAATGTGATAATCACACACAATGGTACGAATTTTTTTGTAGTTGACGTCAACGATTTTTTTTGGTAATGAAAACTAAGACCATTTACCTGAACGTGTTTTTGCAGCTCCCTTTCGAATGGTTCTGCATGAAAATTCCGATATTTTTGTTGCTGACATTAATTTCTTTGAAATTGGCAAGGGGTTAGTTTGGGATTAAAGGTGTTTTATTCTCAACTTCTGGTTTCATAAACTTAAGAACGTTTACTACCTTTTATGAGTAGGACTATGATCTTTATCACCGACTTTAGGCATGTTTCAGATATCTAAAACAGCATAAAGGCGCTGTAAACATAAAAACCGCATAATTTATAAATAATTATAAACTAAATAAGTATTAATAGCACACCTAAATTCTAACCTCAAAATTAATTTTGCTTGTCTTTATGAAAATTATATATGCTAGTTACGGTACAAAATTCTGGTACGAATACTTCTTACAAGAACCGATGAAAATACTTGAATACGAATATCGAAATAAAACAACACAAAGTATACTGTAGGCGACTGTCCTGTCAGCTGTAGCGACCGGACACCTCTTGGCTGAGTAATGCAAAACACAAATTTGAATGCCCTAACTAAACTAATTTTCGTTTGTGCGCACAACGTCATCAATGTCAATTAGCAAAAGATTGATGGCAGAGCAATCTCATAGTGTAAGGTGCTATGTATGAACAATAACTGTAAATAGCTATAAAGGTGGTAAACGTTGTAAGTCGATTTTACACTCGCGTAATCCAAAATTGCTTTGAATAAACTGCGGGATAAAACCAAAACGTAAGGATTTGGGTTAAAGCAATGTCAATCCAATTCTTTAAATGTCACCAGAGTGAACTAGTGGACGGTCATACCCATGGTATAAGCTATAAGGTTTGTTGATGCAATTACATTAGAGTGTATCGTCTGCTGCCGATGAGCTCCAAAAGGGCCGTCAAGTAGTTCACTTTGGTGGCATTTCATTCTTTCTTTCATTGTCTTGACGTTGTAGTTTTATCCCGTAGTTTTATTAAAAGCAATTTTGAATTACGCGGATGTAAAATCGACTTACGACGTTTACCACTTTTATAGCTATTTACAGTCATCAATGACGTAGGTATGTAGTTCTTAGAATGCGCGATCTTTATATATGTCAGTATGTTACCCATTTTTATTGAACCACATTTTTTGTCTGCTAGTTAAGGATATAATTTAAATATATTGATCGAGGGATAGTAATATTGTGACATTGCAAAAAAAAAGAAAACTTTCATTAGAAAGAACCAAATAGTGAGCAAACTACGATTAATTTGAATTAGTTTTGAAATATTTTTTTACATGCCTGAATTATTTTATGAATTCTAATTTGCAATTGCAAAAAAGTACTTTTCATTTTATTTTAATTTTTGTTTTGATTCATACTCGGTTTGTAAACACCTTAATATTTTTAATTCTTTTCTTCATATCTACTGTGTTTTTTTATTGTAATAATATTTCAGTCGATTCAAGTCATTTTGAAACTGAACACTTATTCTTTAGAATATTGATAGTAGTAGTTTATTGGCAAGAGAAAAAAACAAACTGTAGTTGCTACATGTAGAAATTCATTACATGTGAGTTTTCAAAAAAGTAAAGAGTTTTATGGAACTGGAAAATGACAGACAGAGTAGTCAAATAAGACTCGTAGAGAAGTAAAGAAAAATGAAAGTCAAAATATGAAATTATTATTATTTCTTTATATTCTAGTTGTTTTAACAATTTTGGTCGAGAACAAAAAAAAGCTCTTGTCGGTGGTAATACTCGGTTATATGTTTCTCTTTATTAATCTGGCACTACAACAAATCATTGTCAATAAATAATATTTTGGCTGTTTCAGTATCAAATAGTTGTTTTAAAACGCAACTTAACATGGCTGCGATAAAATGTTTCTTGAGTTTTGTGTTACAAGTTTGTTTTGTTACTGTTATCTTGGTGAGATTAAAATTTATCTAAAAAGTTTTATTTCGTTACCGATAACATACGATTGCGCTGGAGGACACTTTTAGATTACAATTAAACAGCAAATTACTCTATATGCATATCAATTTTAATTACGTTCTAATTCGCTAATAATGCTCTGTTCGATATATCCATAATCGCATTTGTCGGAAAGAGTAAACGACTTTAATTGAAATTAAGTTATATAATTTCGAATATTATGCATTCCTTTGTATAAGTAGATTAATACCATTCTAATTATGCGTTGTCACAGCCTAAAATTTATGATTAAACATGACCGTTATTTGAAATTCTAAAGCTATTCAAAGCGAGCCTATTAACGTCTTTTTTCTGACTTTTATTACAGACAGTTATTACATTAAATACTTTTTTCTTAATAAATTTGACGTGAAAACTTTCTAAACTGCGTCAAATTAAGACCGCATATCTATTAATAAATTGCTATATTTATTTTGGATTAACTTGCAAAATATGTATAAATCATATTGTATATTAAGTAATTAAATCTAACTGTTGATGATTATTGATTTTAAATGCTGCATATGACAAGCACATTTGCAATTGGGAGTAGTGTTATCTACATTTCACAATTAAAACTGCATGTACACTTTACTTTCCAATAAATGTAAACCAAGGTTTGAATTAAAATGATAAGTTGTAACCTTTTGTGTTTTACTTGTTTATATTAGATTCACTATCTTCTTCATTTTAAAATTCAATCAATATCTTGTTCGTCCTTGGTGAATTTCAACAAATTGTAATGTCTTACCAACTTTTCTGTTTCGGTTTTAACTCTACTATCTTTTTTTATCTATGACGATTTTGTGTCAATAAAAATAAGCCGCAATTATATCTAATTAATGTTCAATGTCATGCGTGTTTGCAATAAGTGTTATCGCTTGAATATATTAAAGGTAAACATTATAGAATTTTTGCGGTTGATGTAATTGCGTCGTAATGTTTTAGTTCTATATTTTAATTGTATTTATTTTGAATTTAAAATTATTTACTTATCATTATTCAATTTTAGGTTTGTGGTCTTAATTTAGTAGTAGCCCGAATCGTACATTTAAGTCTAAGAAATCATTGTTAATAATTTTTTATAATAATGTTTGATATTAATTTATTAGAAAAGCGTTTTAAGTACATAATATAGTCTAATGTGTTAGATAGTAGTATTACTTAAACGTATACCTAAATAGTACTGTAACTTTAATTAATTTTTTTAAAAACAGTTTACTAGAAAAACGTTACATTTGAGCTATTGGTGACATTAGATAAAACGTTTTCTTTTAATCGCGATTTTACTTTTACGCAATTTATATACAAAAGCTTATCTAAAAGAACACTAATTTATGTCAATGCTTGTTTCAACAATTGTTATTATTTATAAAAACTTTTGATTCTGATGCTGCAACAATTTTTTTTTCTTTATTGTTAATTTGCGTTTTATTGTTTAAACAAATTCTGTGAAAAATTTTGAATTTTAACGAATTTGGAATGGCCCGTTTGAACGCGACCGTTTGGACGCAATACCTTTAAACGCGAGACATTTGAACGCAATGCGCATTTTTATTTTCCTATTCAAAGTAAGAGAGGTAGGTGTTGAGTTTATGAGAACAAGTTTTATTTTGTATCTTTGCCATTTTACATTTACATTTGACGTATAAAATAGATTCAAACGTTTAAATTTATAATTAAAAAAAACAAATAAAATCAAGAAAATTTAGTTTTAACAAGATTTTGATTGAAAATGGAATAAAACTAAACCACTAAGTAAATCATCAAAATAAAGGTAACAAGTTGAAAAGAGGGATGGACAATGTGGCTCAATGTTGCAACCAAAACTTAAAGACTTCGATTATATTGATACGGTTTTAAACCCGAAAGATACTTTGTTTCTATTTTCATGTTATATTTAAATGTTTTTTTTTTCTTTGATAATCACCTTTTTTGTAGTTTTTCTAACAATAAAACACGTTTTGTTCTTTCTTTCTGTACTGTCAATTGAAAACAAAAATTACATTTGTTTATTTTATCTTTTTTACACTTTTTCATTCATGTTTTTCTTAAATAAATTTAAATACATTTTACAAAAAAAATTATGACTTATTAGTTTTCTGTTTTCTGTAGTTCAACTGGTACTATTTACAGATTATTTTTATAACAAGAACTATAATTTTTGTAATTTAATTGGTAGTATTTATAATTAAATTGCAACGGATACAATTGGTTTTGTAAAATTCACCGGTACTATATCTACAGATAATTTCTATAAAAAAACAGAAGTTTTGTAATCCCACTGGTATCTAATTATTTCATAAAAAATGCGTTGTTTATTTTAATATTGATTTTTTAAAGTAATTTTAGAGAAGCCATCACCGATCAATTTACGTTTTCTACCTGTTCTGAAATGGGAAAAAAGTGATTAAAACATTTAAATTAGATAAATCATTTATTATGAAAATTTTAAAAAATAAAATAAAATTTAAAAATAAGAACCTTTTTTTATAAATATAGAAAAATAAATGCAAACAAATTTACGAATGTCCACCAATCTAGAGTTCATTTTTAATGACATGAAATAACAAACTAACACTTGTGTGAACTCCACCAGTGTCTGAATCTTCTATATTATAAAAATATTTATTAATAAGTTGCCACACAGCTTCACTTTCTTTCGGATATGAAAAATTAAAAATAAAAAAAATCATGAAACAAACGTCCAAGGCTCTTAAAATGTTATGAAACTTAAATTTGATATTATTCTAGTACACATAAATTTCTTTTGGATCTAAAATGTGCTCTCCAATTATTCCTATACAGGGTTGGATGCTCGATCGATGTTCATTTTGATGGGCAATATAAGAATCCCATGCGGTTACTGTAGGATGAATATTAATAATTGACAGCTGAGAATCTTTAGTTGTGAATCTTTTTATACGTTTAGTACCATCGCTAACTTTGACAACACTTCTTGTCGTTGGAGGTAAAATAATAGGTAACAGGTATAGCAGCCCTGCATTACGATCATCTAAGAGTTTTAATAAATTTAAAAACTATTGTTATTTATATCTGAAAACTATAAATTTACCTTCTGTTAAACTGTTTCTTTGTACATCTAATTCTGTAAAAAGCTTTATACTTTCTAAATCTGTAATTTTTTCTTTCAACACCGGTAATAACTTCTCAAAAAAGGTATCAAATTCTTTATATATCTTTGAATGGCATCCATATAAATAATTAAAATCGTTATAAATTAAAAAAAAAAGTGGTCTTAGTATAGAACCCTGAGGAACGCCGCAATTTATACTTTTAGTTTCACTTAAAATTGTTGATACTGAAACCTGGCGTTCTGACAAGGAACTTTCAAAAAATTCAGAACGATTCCTCTAAGGGCTGATAAGTCAAGCTTATCTACCTGGTGACAAACAGTGTCAAACGCTTTAACTAAATCAAAATCTAAACTAAACCGCAACTGATGGTAAAGCTTCGTCCAAGTTATCATAAATGCTTGATGTTAGTTCCGCCAACGCATCATTTCTACTTTTTTGTGTCCTAAATCCAAATTGGTACTGGCTTATTATGTTGTATTTTTCTAAATACTTAATAAGTTGGTTTTTAATTAGTTTTTCAAATATTTTAGATAAAATAGATGTTATTGCAATTGGCCGGTAGTTACTCACGCAGTTGACAGGAATTCCTTTGCGTAGTGGCTTCATTACAGTTTTTTTAATGCTGAAGGAAAACACCGAGCAACTAGAGACTTATTTTATAGTTTAATTAGAATGATTGGTGCCATAAATTTTATTATTTTGGGAGTTAGGCCATCGTTACCCGTTGATTTCTTTATTTTTAATAACATTATCTCTTTAAAAACATTTTCTGTTATCGGTGTCCATAAAAAAGATGATACTAAAGACTATAGGCATTTTATACTTTTTTCTTGTTTTAAATTGTTAGCCAGTTTTTCTCTTGTTTTTTTAGTTTCAAAAATTGGTTTAGGTTAACATGCGAACTTTTTTTTCTCTTTATTTCTTGTTACTTTAAATTTATAACTTTTTTTATTAATATTTTTGTTTGTTTTGCTTTTAATTTGAGCGTTTAGTTTTATTCAATACGTTAATTTTTTTGGTTTTGCTGCAATTTTTTTTTCCTTTCTATTCAATTTTTTTTCTTACATAGTTTTTGTAGTTGACCAAACTATTATAGTTTTCTTTTTTCTTTTTATTTTATTTTTTTTCAGTGTTTTTAAAAAAAAACTTTATATATTTACAGCTATTAAAAAAAACTATAATCAAAATTTCTTTTTTTAAGTTTTGGTTTCTTTACTATCGTTTTCAAATTTTGTTACCTTAACTTTAATACGTCTGCTTTTTCTAGTTTTTGTATAAAATTGTATTATTTTTTTAGTTTTAGGCAACTACTTAAACATACATAGCAATGCATTTTGTATGTAATATTAATATTAGATATTATATGTATATATTGTATTATTATTGTAATCTTTGTCCTTTTTTTTTCTTGAATGTGGCACATCGTACACACCGTTTTCCTGAAGTTCCTGGAATAGGCAAATGATCCCCAAGATTTTTCATAAATTTGGTTCCTTTTGAAGGCCTTCCTCTTGTCATTACTTTTTTTGCCTAGCTGAGATTTGCCGCTAGTTATCATAGTCTCTACCACTGAGATTAAAAAGTTTATAAATGGCATTTTTGACGTCTTGTTTCATTGTAAATTATATATGCGTTATATATAGAAGTCTATTTATAAAAAACATTTCTCCGCCTTTTCTATCTAACTCATACTGTGATATTATCTGGTCGGCATGATCGACGCCTCTCATTAATGAATTATAAAACATAATTGAATTTGAACAAGTAATTTTTTTTACTACCATTTTTCATTTTTCTTTCTATAGTACCGGTATCACAATTGCTTACTACCAAGAAATTTTTAGTATCTTGCCAACAAATTCAAATTATGCCTTCTTTGTATACCATTATTTCACTGTCTCCTCTCTGCAGTGTACCTTCAAATTTTGGAACATTTCTTCTATATATACAAGAGATGTATTGAGGTAAAGAATCTATCAAAACTTAGTACCTTGCATTGATTTAGTTAATTTCTTCACAACTCTTTCACCGAGTGTTCCTTCATGCATTGTTCACAACTTTGATTGGTTTTAGCGGAACATATTGTTTCATTGACGATTTTCTTTCGAATTTGGTCAATGTCTCGTCAATTGATTGATATGTACTATCATTTCTAGAAAATAGAGAAAAGTTTTTTCAGGCAAGATAATACTTCTTCTACATAATACATTTTGGAGGAATTTTTGAGTTTCTGGGGATTATTGAAGTATAGTTTTTAAAGAGGTAACTAGCATTAGCAATATAGCAGTTTTTATTTCATCATTACCTAAAGATCTTCTATTAGACGAGTACATGTGATATGTTTGTAAACGATTGTAACAAATAATGAGAGAACAATCATTATTTCTGCACTCGATCTTTTTGTTAGCATTTTTTTAGTATTTCTAATCGTTGTTTGGTACACTGAGCAATCCATATCTATAAACTTTTTGGAAATGGTTTGAATACAGCACCCATTACTGAAGATATATTAGTTATATTACACAATACAATTGTTTGTTTTTCTTGTCGAATATTACGTTTCGGTATAAAATTTTCAGTACTTCTACTCCAATCAAACGCAACTGCTAAATTATTATTCGGAACTTTGTTTTTATTTTTATTTTTGTCTTGACTTCTTCATCGTCAGTAGTAAATGCATCATCCATAATTTGTGTCAATGCGACATCTTCATTTTCACTTGAAGAATTATCATAGCTGGGCGGTTGTATGTAGTCTTTATCTTGGTCACTGTCGTCAAAGGGGTCTACGTCTGCTTTTTCTTCTTTTTCTTTAAAATCTATATTATCTATATATTATCTACAATATCTTGCAGCTCTTTCTCGGACAAAGGTTTATCATTCTAGGGTAAAAATTAAGATAGTAAGTTATTGAATACTGACAGGACATAATATCTCAATAATAAACACTGTTGGGACATATCAGTTCCATTGTTCATTTTTGTGATAATTATGTAACTGAATCTCATGCAAACAACTGCTGCAAAATAAGTAAAACAATGTTCTATATTACTTATTTGATAATTCTGAACACCTCACTTGCAGAAACACAGTTAATAATGTGGATAACGCGTGTACACTGATTGTAAGCAATGACAACACTGACAAAATTTTAAGAAGCAAGCAAAAATTCAAACAGGCATATACCTGTCTACGGACTTATGACTGCACAGTACTAAAATCCTAGATCCCAATGCGTTTGTAAACATTTAAATATTTTTAGTATATATCAGAATTTTCTTGGGACAATATATCCCTACAGGATTGAAAAGGTTCAAGTAGTACATAAGAACACTTTTGTTATTCTTTGAAAAAAAACGAGCTACATTAAAGTATTTCACATTGTTAAAAGAATGAATAATTATATATCTTAATATTATTGCAATTTATGTTGTAAACTAAACCTCAACGATATTAGTTAATTTCTTTACATTATGCGTGCAAACTTATCTGCGTTCAAGCGTCTCACCTCTAAACGTCTTGCGTTTAAACTTCCTTGCGTTTCAACGGCCGCGTTCAAACGTCCTAGATCGTAAGAAATTATAGTCACAACTAATTTTTTCTTGAATTTTATCTAACATAATACAACACCTTATTTTATTTTTTACGGATTCTCAATGTGTGCAGCTTTAAAGCTTTTAAAAACACTATATTTACTATACAGTAAGAACAAAATTGTTAAAACGCCTATCTATTATACACTACCACTACATGTGATATATTGACACATATAAATTTTGTCTTTTCAACATAAATAAATTATTACATTTAAAGAGGTCAGTATATCTTACATAATAAGATACAAATCTTCTTGAACTTATTGACTTCTAATTATTACAAAATATGCAAATTAATCGCTATTACTTATACTAATTGCAAAACAAATGTTAGAAAATACAATGTTTCTTCAAGTAATTTTAGCGTACCAGGTAGTTTCATTACGACAAACTGGGTAATATATTTTATTTTATTTTTTATATTACAGGTTTGTCACGTTTTACTAAAATTTTATGCATTATTTAATATACAAAATGGACTATTATTTTTACGAAACTTTCTTAAAACCGTGTAATTACTTTAATTTCTGTAAATAAAATATTTGTATTTTGTAAAAATACTGAAACATATTAGAAATATTTATATATATAAGCCATTATTTTTCTTATGCTATAGCATTTAACGTTTTAAGATTTATAAAAATGTCATAAATCACGTTCGTTTGCTGTTTTATTTATCAGTTATGCTTTTAGTTAGAAGTCAATTGCAAGGTTACGGTAATTAGTACACAGGTAATGTTTAAACAACGTTCGTTGATAAAGTATGTTAAACAGTATACATATTTTGAGTTTTTATAATGACCAATTTCTACTTTCTACAATTATTAAACGTATAACCAACGTTGTATGAAATTAAAATTGAATTTTCACAAACAAAAAGAGGCACCACGAAATCATGGACGTATAAAAATTTATTATTTGCCACGTATAGATTTTTACGAGTTGGAATTTTAATTTCCATAAATTATTGAAAACCTCGTATTTAAGCTTAGCTTTGGTTCAATCGATTAACAGGTCTAACGCACCTGAGTAAAAAAGAATATTTTATAGAAGTGCGTAATAATCGAAGAAGTTTGATCATATTGATGAGTATACTATATTGAATTATTCATTGGATGACCCATGTATGACCCACCCTCGCAAAATTCCTTTAAGTGTTTAAAGTACGTGGTAATATTCAGAAAATAATATGTTATTCAACACTGCGATTTATCAAGGTTGGAACTTAATTATTGCTGTTGTAATATTCTTAGGTAATATGCAGTTACGTAAGTAGAGTAAAAAAAATAAAACACGTACGACACGGTTATAATCCGACACTTGACTTAAAAAAGAGATGTCATTTTATCTGCTTCACTGACATCAAACAATACAATTACTCTTCATCAACACTTTAAGTATGTACATATATGTAAACGTTGTTATTAAATGCAAAATACTACAGTAAGAATGCTGGTTAAAACATTTCGGGACGCAGTTTTCTGATTTGATTCATTCACAGTGTTTTATTAATAACGTAAAACACGAATCTGTATTCCATTATCATCTTTAATTAATGCGTCAAGCAATAAACAATTCTCATTAGTTTGCAATGTTCGTGATGCGTTGGCTCACGTACATCCATCAAAGTTGTATGAAGTTTCTCTAACTTTAAGCATACTGATTTTTGTAGTATTTCTATCTCTATTATAAATCATATTTTGAATGCTTCGTATAGAGCTTTATTGCGATATCAAGGTAAAACAACAATTTTTCAGTAATTGTATGTAAGGAATTGCCTTGGTTAATAAACAATAGGCGTTAAAAAAATCGTTTCTATTATTATTAATATTTAATAATATAGTTGTGAGAAATTATATACACAGCAATAAACGATTTTTACTATTTAAAACCACATGATATATAAACTTACGATCGTTTTGCCATATAAATTTAAAAAAATTATTGTAAAATCCATCTAAAGCTGTTTACACAATTCTTAACAATTGATAAATTAATTTTATCGAAAATCTTGAATCTTGATTTGTAGTTGACATCTTTATATTTTTTCCTAGGTTAATTGTTGAATAATAGAACGATATTTAGAAGTAGCATTCGAATGAATTCTTATTTGTTTATTTTTCTTTTTTTTTCTTATTAGCTGTTTGACGTATTAATGTAGTTGTGAGTCATTTACAGTTATTTGACGTTACTTTTAGAACCTTTGACGGACCAGGAATGTGAATAAAATGCTTCTAAAATACACTTTCGTAGTTTGGGGTTTGTAGACTTCTTCTGCATATGCAGTAACACCAACTCCTTGGTCAAATCTTTCAGGAATAATCTCAGTTTATCAGTCATCCCTGGATTCTAGTTTGGATGTTAATTGGTTAAATAAAGGCATTCGGAACTGATACAATGACGATGACAAAAAATGCTAATGGTCAACGTCTAGTTTGCCTCTTGCAAGTATATCTTGCAACCATCTAATCCACTTCTACTTTACAATTTTTTGGTTATAATTTAAAATTGTATCTGGTTTCTTCTTGGCACTATCGCTGATAAAGGTGCCATGATGCATGCTGCTTAGCAAAATTATACGTTTATTTTTCTTAGGCGTGTAGCTTACCATAGTAACATTGCTTCTAAAACAAAACATCGAATAATAACTGCCATGTCCTTTTCTAACAAATAAATAGCTTATGGAACGCTTGTGAAAAAAGTATCCATTGTGAGGTTTAGCCCAAAATTATGAGCACTACGGACTAATGTCTGAACAACTTCAAGTCCTAAATTCTTATGTGGTGGTTTGAGAGATTGTCGTCTTACATAAACCTAGATTCACACATCTAAAATATCTTAAAACCATATTTTACAGGGTAACTGTATAAATCTACAGTGATCTCGATAATCAACAAGCTGCTCATTGATTTTTACGTTTTTATCAGGTATAATAAAGGTCTTACACTGTTCAATGAAAAGACCCTGATATAAGATTTCACCGCTAATTTGTCAGTTACCTGACGCGTTTTGCGAGTTCGCCTATCATCAAACCTTATATATCTTCTTATTTTTTCGTATCGGAAAACTGATATAGTTGCTTGATATATAGGATTGGCAAAATTCTTCGGTAAATAGTTTGCGTACAGAAACGTTCCAGCTTCGTTCTACTCTAGTTTGAATAAGTAAACCCAGCAAACCATGGATTCATGTTTCCATTCCTTTGAGTTGTCACAATATACTCGTTTACATTGTAAGTTCGTAGAGTTTTTGATTTTTTGTAAAATTGCATCAGTCAAACAACTATTGTAGGTTTTCTAGGTGTAGAACTCATTTGTCTTTTTATCAAGTCAGGAGGGCGACGAATAATATTCTGTTTTTGTACTTTGGTTGCTGCTGGCCGATTTGTATTCCAGTCTAAACCACTCGAAGCAATATAACATGATCTAGGAACTGCCGAATTGTCAGCTGCGGATATGCTAACAGGAATAATTATTATCACTTGCTTCTCAAAAATTTTCGTTGTCTGCATTATCTTCTGATTTAACTTCGCTTTCGCCAGATGGCCCTTAGTCTGAATATCCAAGTCGCAACTTGCAGATACCGGCTAATACGAAGCTACAGTTGAGTCGTTATAAATAAAGCGGGATAACTATAGAAAACATTTTTTTTAGTTAAGTCTGTCGGTAGAAAAAAATGTGTTAATATATTAATCTATCATGGATTTCTAAAACCACATTTACAAAATTATAACATATAAAAGGTATTGCCGGACCTGCCAGACATGTCGTGCATCCTAGAAACAGAGGCCTAATAAAACAAGCACAAAATCATATGAAACGTCGCTATAACTAAATAAAATGTCGTTTTAAATAAGTGAAGGCCGAAAGGCCAGATACGAAGACGGACTGATAAGCAAGTATTTAAATTTAAAGTACCGAATTATGATTCTACAACCAAACCAACAAGTCAATATGCCATATAATATGTACAGTAGCCAACCCTGGACAAACCAGCAGCTGCAACGATACCAGCTAAAATCTCAACATCAAATATCATCTCATAACTTCCCGACATTACTGACAAAAAACACAATGAATAGCAAACTGTAACTCATTGCAATAAAAAACGATTACATAGTTCAAAAACATTAGAAATAACAAATTCTGAAAACGCAAAATACTGGTTAAGTGATCCTGTTATAATAACTAATATATATTGTTGCGTATTTATTTATTATTAACTAATTTATTTAAAACGACTAAAAATTATGTTTACTTATTCTAGAAATATGTACACTTTTAAATTAACCGAACTAATAAAATCTAATAATATTTAATAAAAACACTTACACTATAATTTATATCACTTACAAGAAGATAAGATAACGTCCTCGGATAGCCTCACACTCGTTTACACTAATAATCACGTACACGATTATTCTCGGTATATTTATGTAGACACACGCGTGCTAACGATTTATTTCCACTTGATAATCTTCTTAACACTGCTGCATTCGCATTTCAGCAATAACTGACCTACGATTTCTTTCTTCGGTATTTATAGACATCGGCGAATCCTTCTCGAGCGTTCCCTACTTTTCGCTATATCTTCTAGAAAATTGATAACAGCTTCTAGAAGGCTCTTGCATTTGTAAATAATTTCTCGAATGTTTCAATATGAACAATTACACGAAGATGAGGGTATGGACGATAACCCTGCATCAACAACCAATAATGAGCCAACGGACTGAGATAACATGTGCAGGAAATTTTATACTTTCTCTAATTAAATAGGATTGATGTCATGCTAATATCAGAGGCACATATACCTAAAACCCATATCAAAATATTAAACTACTGCATCTATTAACTTTGCATTAACAAAAGGCATCAACATTAACCAAGGCAAGACCCAATCATCATCTTTCATAAGACCTCTCGGTCGTCCTAGTTACTATTTACTTCAGATTTTAACAGGAACAACGACAAGCAACACTGCACTCGAGGCATACCATTTGGGAACCGTTCAGAGCGCATCTAGAGGATTTAATCAATTTAAACATACAGCCCAACACTCAAAAAGACATCCAAGAAGCAGCCTGGAACGGTTCACTCTTATGAAGGAGAAACTTACAGAAAAACGAAAGTTACGCAAACGCTGGCAGATAACAAGATGGGCAAAGGATAAAAGGAAGTTTAATACAGCTGCGCGAAATCTCGAACACTTATTATTGGACATTAAAAATCAAAATATACAAGAATATCACAGTACACTCACAGCAACGGAAACCACCAGAAAACGCAAAAGAACAAAGCAAGCATTGTCACCTGTAAAAGATGAAACTGGAAGATGGACGCGAACTAACAAGGAAAAAGCAATTGCTTTCGTCAAAAAGTATTTACACCTTTTTCCTCCCAGCACAACACAGATGAGAAACGCGAAATCTATAGTTGACTAGATGCACTTTTTCAAATACAAGTAGCTATTACATCATTTACAATGATGGAAGTCGAAAAAACAGTACTAACAGAAATAAATCTAAAAAAGGTTCTAGTCTGGGATGTAAAAGTATTGTAATAAATATCACTAAACTGTCTTAAAGCATTAACATTTCTCTTCGACTAAAATATTACCCCAAACAGTGGAAAATAGCTGAAATAACATTAATCCCAAAACCAGGAAAAGATTTAACCAGCGTTGAGTCGTATCGGCTCACAAGCCTGCCGCTGCTGTCAAAAGTTTTCAAAAAGTTGCTATTAAAACGGCTGATACTGGAGGACATACGAATCATACCCAAACATCAATTTGGGTTTAGGCGCCACTACGACACGGCGGAACATCGGATCGTTCACATAATAACTACTGCTTTTTAATCTAAAAAGTATTGCTCTGCTGCGTTCATGGACATTAAATATAAACTGAAGTTGAAACTACCGTATCACTGCTACGAAATTCTCACCTCCTAACAGGAAGGCAGATGGTTCATGGTCAAACTTAATGAAGAACCAACGGACCTCTACCCCGTTGCGTTTGGCGTACCTTAAGGCAGCGTACTCGGACCAATTCTTGACACAATCTATACAGCTAATTTGCCAACAACGAACTACAGCCACTTATGCTGATGACACAGTCGTATTAGCTTTAGGCAGCAACCCAAGCTAACACCTCAAAGTCATTGCACCGGTAACATTTAACAACACCCTGATCTCTCTATCTGAAGAAGTTAAATAAATTACCTGGACCGGCGGCTGACCTGTCGTAAACACATATTTATGAAAAGACGACGATCCCAACTGAAACTAGAAAATAAACTCTTACTATATAAATCTATCCTCCGACCCATATGGAGATACGGTGTACAACTATGAGGTACTGCCAGTACCTTTAATATTGAAATTCTGCAACGATTTTAGAACAAACTGCTTCAGTGCATCGTTATTGCTCCCGGTACTTACCAATTCACATAATCCAAAATGATCTTAACATTAAGTCAGTGCGCGAAGTGATTAAAAACTACAGTGTTAAATACAGAACGCGGCTCATAATTCATCCTAATAAGCTAGCGACACCCATATGTTGTTAGTTAGTGTAAGTTAGTTAGGTTACACCAAAGTCATATGATTTACTTATTGTACACAAGCAACAGATTTTAAATTTGCTAAATACTTAAGAAAAAAGTCTTTTTGGTAAAAATAATTTCTGTAAATAATTGAAAACTTAAGTAGATAAAAATGTTATGTCACATTGAAAAATAAAAGTGGTCTATTAGAGCATTGTAAAAACAATTTCAAAAGTTCAAAAAAAATAAGAAAGAATTAATTTTTTGTATTTTGACTATTCTGGATTTTTCTCAACTTGCCGATTCTTGAAAAACCCATTCACTCTGACGGTTTATCGATTTATTTGTTTTTGATCATCAGATTAATTAAACATTTTAGTGTAGGATATTTCAGTGCTTAGAACAAATAAACCACGGAAACAAACGATTAATTTGTTTCAGTGAACGAAACGATTCTGGCTCGTTCTTATAAAATAACTGTTTTTTTATCATTATTTTGCATACGAAATTACAGTCCTGAAATATGTTTTAATATGGTTACTATTTGAAAACAGAGACACATATGAAAAATTAATACTCTAAAGGAAGGTTTTTTTTGCTTGTACATATTGTTAACGTATTTTAGATGTTGCAATATTTTGATGAAAGCGTTTACAAAAACTTTGTTTTTTAATTGTTTTAATGGTTTAAATTCAATTACACGTAAAAACGTGCGCTCAACTTATGTGCAAATACTTCATTTGATGAGTGAAAATTTTGCAAATCAAATGTTTTAAAAAAATTTCCATTGTTAAATATGAAGCGATTTCCAACTTTACACTAAAATTTAATGATAGCATCTAGTCCACTAAAGTCAACTGCAACATTTTAAAAGGTGTCAGTTCACATGAAGGCCAGGCAACAATTATTTGATGCGAATGTACCATGGAATGTAGAAAAAGTATGTGTAGTAAGATGTAGAGCAGATTTATGTTCGAATCAAACTATGTTGGTAAAACAAAGTATTCATGTGATTAATATTTTAGGCAAATAGTATTCCTTAGGTTAGTATAAGATAAATCAAAATCGTCGTATAATTTTGATCATTCACATATCTATACAGACGAAGGAAATTGTCTAATTGCCAATTCATAAAAAAAACTAACTATTGAACGAAGTTTATTTTTGCTATAGAACAGGTCCTTGCTAATAAGTTGATCGACGCAGATGTGAAGAGAACGAAGGGATCATCAGGGTTTAAAGTATAAACGTAGCATTAACATAACAGTGTGATATTACGAAAATTAAGTAATATCAAAACTATTCTGTTATTTAATACTTGTCTCGATGTAAACAAAACTTAACGAAACGTTTCCAGAAAGCTAGCAAAAGACAGTACTGTCAATATGTAATATTGTTAATTGTTTAGCATACAGGTCACAAGAAAAATAGACATTTACGAAAGAAGTATAAGTTTTTAAATAAAATTTTGCAAGAATATTTCACTTTTCTTGAGTTAGAATGTAAGTATTTTTTACACTGACGTTTAATTTGTATAATTTGTTACATAAAGGTTAATAACATATTGTAATTCAAAGAAAATACGCAATGATTTTAACTTGTTGTCTTTTTAAACATTAATATCAGTCATTTTTATGGTATATAGAAACGGCGGAACAACTTGGTCATGTTTTTCAAAAATTTGAGGTGATAAGATAAATGAAAAACTATACCTATACTATAAAGAAAGAGGGCTCCGCAAATATTTCGAGACGAGTTAACATTTCCTTATTACTCTTATGTAATTAACTCACTTTTGATATTTAAGACTTTAACGGAATGAAAATAGACGATTAATTATGTATTTTCGTCTTTTACCAAAAGGTGAACGATAAAAAGTAAAACAACTGCCGTGTCTCAGATACGAAAAAACCAAGTAAAGATAAGTAACTAAAAGTTCTGCATCATATACGATTGCATCTAATTCTCATTTAGTTTATTTCAAAAAGTCGTAATAACTTAACAGTTACTTAAGAAACGAATAACAAATTGTAAATTTGTGTAGGAAGTTAATTAGTTACGAACATGGAGACAGGTATAAGTTTAACCTGTATTAATAAGAATAATTGTCCTTTAGTTAAAGAGGAAACAGTGTTTGTTCTTACCCGTGCTATTGTTACGTGCAGTTATATTTGTTCTAACTTCTCATTAACATGTTATAATGCATCAATGGATGCTCCTTTTAAAAGCATGCGAACTTCAATTTGTTACGTAACATCTGATTTAAATTTAAATTGCGTGTTAAAGTACAGTTCACGTAATAGGCGTGGTAGTTTTCTAATTTACTATTACCCGTGCTTACTCTTACTGTTATACTTAATATTACGATCGTACTTCGCATTAATTATAAAAATAACACGTCCACGAACTTCCTGGTTAATTAAAGAATGCAAATACGTTGCTGCAAATTCCGAATCAATCTCATGGTACTTATTTTTTCTTTTGAATTTTTTATATAAAAGAATGCAGTTTTTAGGATTTACGCAAAATCGGTATACTATTTGTTTATTTACAATATCAATGTTAATAGCAAAGTCAATAAATAAAATTCAAGTCACGCCAACACTTGCGTTAAGTTTAACTCTGGAGGCCGCGTTCTTCGCAAGGCAATGTTACTTCAAGGATGTTGCCTCGATTGACCTAACCCATCTTCAATATAAATCATCTATGACTCACGTAAAACTAGTTTTTTTTAATAAACTACTCATTAAATATTTTACAATCAATAAACTTTTATATATTACTACAAAAACACTTAGATTATGCAGTGTTAATCATCATTCATTTGAACTATGATTATTCCGATTAACGATTTTTAGAATTGAACGCAAAATATGTTTATTTTAAAATAAATTGTATTGGCGCGACTCACCAGTTCTAAATACGATGTAATTTACTTTCAGATTGTGTTAAAGACAGTGTATGCTATAATTTTTTTTTTTTACATTTTATAATCGAGAACGAAAAAAATTCGACATTTTGTTTTATACTGGGAAAATTATAATAAACTAGGGAATTTCTCCTTCATCGCCAGTTTGATTGACTTGAATCTGTAAATAATTTGAATTAATATGACGCACGAGACAATCTGAAAAAATTTGGTCGTACTTGATCTTACCAGTTTTTGCTGTGCGTACGCATATCGTTATACAACTTGAATTTTTTTGATAAAATCTTACTATTAGTTATTAAAATCTAATCTCAACTATTTAGAATACTTACAAGCGTCAGTTTTCGGCTACTGGAAATTGATTTCTTACCTATGGATGAATGTGTTTCGGCGGATTGTGTACGCATTAAGAACGTCGTGTTGTACAACCAAAAACTTTTTACTTTCTCATAGGAATAAATTCGTAATTCTACGGCGGTTTTTTCTTCTGTCTGATAGAACACCTCCTGGATGGTGGACGTCTCTGAATCCTGGAAAAAGTTGCACAATTATCACAAACCGTAGTATGACTAATAAAAAAAAATTAAAATGTTGTGGGGAAGTGGCGCGTCGATACTTAGCGGGGCCCATGAAAATTATAGTTAAAAAAATTGTTTGGTATTGTTAAATAAAAAGTTAAGCAAAAAGAAACAAATATGTATGCAGATGACAATAATATAAGAAATATAAAAATGGTAAAATATACAAATCAAATACACTATACAAGGTATGTTAATACTGTAACGAATTTTGTTATTAAAACTAATTTATTTAAACTACGAAAAATATTTTTACTTATACTATAAATATGTACACTTTTAAATTAACCGAACTAATTAAATCTAATAATATTTAATAAAAACACTTACAGTATAATTTATATATTGCGCTATCACTGACACGAAGATAAGATAAAGTCACACACTTGTTTAGCACTTGTTTACGTTAAAGTCACGACGATTAATTTAAACTTGAATAATCTTCTTAACACTGCTGTTTTCGCATTACGGAAATAACTGACCTACGATTTGTTTGTTCCATATTTATGCACATTTTGGGAATCCTTCTGGAGTGTTCCATATCTTTCGGTATACGTTCTAGAAGATGGATAACAACTTTGAGAAGGCTCTTGAATTTGAGAACGTTTCAATACATATGTAACTGCAATGGTATAACTCTTAAAAATTACATGTAATTAAAACAAATTCTCCTTTACAAGCTACTTCTAACAAATAAATAATAAATTCTTACTGTCAGAATTGTCAGGTAGCCTACCTTATATTACAAAACAAAATAAAATCTATTTTTACAAATTAAAAAATCGACAATTTACAAAAATCCACTTCTCGAGCCTTCATGTCGGCAATTTTTTTAATGATATGGTGAGTATTTATTTTTTCTAATATAGATAATTCTATTGAGATGATAAATAAATTTGATAACTGTTTTTGACTCATGGTCCACCTTAAATAATTTTTTATTAGCTTTAATTTGGAGGATTTTTTTGCAGTGGCAACAATACTGGTAATGTGAGTAGAATTCATTGGAATAGCAACTGCTAAGCTTGGATATACTACAAATAAATCATTATAAAATATAAACTGTAAAATTTTAAATATATCATTTTTAAATCTTTTAACATAAGCTGGATTTGTAAAATTTCGTCGTATAAATCGTCTCCATCTATATCTTAATTATCGTTAAATCTCAGTTTTTGCACGAAAGTTTTAGTAGCGATTTTTCAGGAGTTTCGTCTAAATGGCACATAAATTGAAAGGCGTCTTTGTGATTTTCTAATTAGGAAAATCTTTCATTGACTGAAATTATTAATGCTTGATCGAAAATGCAATAAAAAAAGTTAATTTTGTATAATGTTTTAGGATCTGAAATTGGTTCATCTTTATGATCGTAGTCAAACTGTTTAGTTTTTTGTCGACGCCGTAAAGGGGTGGATAAACATCTACCCCTTTACGGCGTCAAAAATTAGGTTCCACATCTAACTTTTTTGCAGTTTATTTTGCTGCAGTAATAACGACATTAAGTTTCTAATTTGTACGGAAATCGAGCAAAAATTGGTTTAATTTTTGTAAAGCTTCCAGAGCCAATTTTATATTCATAGTTTCTGTTTGTACAATTTTACTAACAAAATTGACTTGCACTAAAACTTCATATCAGATGTGAACTGAACATATAATCGTAAATGTTGGTATTTTATCCCCTAAATACCTAGCTTGATATTTTGATTCCTGATCAAATCTATCTGAATTTGTTATGTCGTATGCGTCATATATTTCTGGTACATTTTTAAACAGTGGCTTCATTGCATCAATTCTGCTTGACCATCTCATATCAGAGAATGGTTTTAAAGCAAAATTAACTAAGTGTTGTCTGACGATATTCCAACGTTTAGTAGATGCAAAAAAATATTTGTATAATTCTTAAACTAAACTGAAAAACTCAACTGTTTTGTAATTAACTTTTGCTGCATCATCATTACCTATTAAATTAAATGCGTTAGTGGCACAGGGCATATAAAACGCTCGTAGACTCAGATCTAAAAGAATTTTCTGCAAACCGTAATTTTTGAATATGATCACTCATTATAGGATCAAATTTACTTACTATCTCAATACACTTCAAAAAATTTGCGTTATTATTTTGAAATAACATACTGTCTTGGCCTCGAAAAGCTAAATTTTGCCGAGCTAAAAATTGAATAACATATACTATTATTTTAATTATATTATACCATCGTTGTTTTTCGATTGCAAGAAGTTTTTGATTGGCACTATTATTTGTAGTTTAATTTTCTAATGCTTGACATAGTTCTGTCCATTTTTGATAGTTACTAAAGTGAGACGAATTTTTTTCTTATTTAACTGCAATCTATAATTTACTAACAAGCCTTGCAGACAGCATTCTTTTTATTGGACGTCTATAATTTATCTCATATCTCTAAGATGGTTTAAATACGCCTGCAATGTGCATTTGATTGAATAGAGATTATTAAATTTAATGGCGACTTTTCTATTAGGTCATTTGGTCAATCGCCCTCCAGAAAAATGAATAAGGAAGGTATTTTATTTAAATTAATTAAATAACCACGAGATGGCGTCGACCACAACACTTTTATATGTATTTTATTTACTTCAAAATTACGGAAAATTTTCGTTTAAATCAAATTTTGAGTTTGAATAAAGTTTGAATTTCATGCGCTTAAAATAAAAATTGAGATACGAAAACTTGCGAATCTACATTTACCTGTGCCCGCGTGCATACTATTGAAGCCGAGAATTGTAAATCAGACAGTTATAGTAGCAGTAGTGAGACACACGTAATACCATTTTATGCAAGTTAGAAAGGAAGATAAGTAAACGCTTAAATGCTTGCGGTCTTGAGCCCGGAGGTCATTCCGCCTACTCAGCGACAGTGCAATGCTTACGTGACTTACGTTCGACATTATCTTCGCAGCACGTGTGTATAACACAAATGTTAGAATGCAGATTTCTTATCACATATGACAAACTTACAGTCGATTTTCTTAGTTGATCTATAATATTCATTTGTAATAAACGACTTATCGTTTTTGTTTTATAATGATGGTAGTACAAGACGTTAAAAAATGAATAGCTAAAATTAGTTTAGAATTTAAATTTAATGCTCGTCCTCCGCCTTTACTTCTAATTTGTAAGATCAGTAAACATAAAAATAAAGAAGTCCATAGTAATTGTAAAGAATCTATGTATGATCCGTCAGATTGGATTTGTGAATTTAAAGTAATTAATAGAGTTTACTGTTTTGTAGGTTTACTGTTTTCACATGATTTATCATGATGTAAAAATAATGTTACCGATTTACAGCATTTAAAAGAAAAAATGAAAAAGCACTCGGTATCGGCGAATCACATGAAAAGTGAATGAATTAAGCTACTCCTGGTCGCGTTAATATTCGCTTATAATACAATTGGACAGCGCTTGCCGAAAGTCAATTAAAGACCAAAATTAAAATGTTGCATATATTAAATATAACAACTGATTCATTTTATCTGCGACTACCGTAGGAAGTGAGCGATGTTCCTCTACGTAAAAAAAAATTAAATCATTTCTTTGCAATTGGCAATACTATGGGACAAGAAAGTCGTGCGTATTTGTATGCCAAGCATTGAAAAATCTTCCATTAAAAACTGTAAATTTTTATCGATCATTTTGGTAATTGTAAAGATAGACGAATATCTTAAATCTTAATCTTAAATATAATTGATCTTAAATATAAATCGTGTTAATGTAAGAATGTTTTTTTAGACTTTGCGATAATTGTGTTTTTTTAAATGACCCTCTTGTATGATTGACCACCAGCCGCCACTGATTAAATTTCTAAATTATCATGGGAGATTTAGAATGATTGTCCAATTCTTTCGAGGCGCCTGTGTGCACACATGTAGGAACGAACGAGTTGTGCGGTAAAACAAGTTAAGAAAAAGAAACCACCGAGCATAAAAATTGAAAGAAAGAATCGGCAGCGACAGAAAAAGATGCATACAATTTTAAAACACATATTGTGAAAGAATATTGCTTGACATAGACATAAATTCAATAAGTTTTACAAGAACCAATATGTCTCTATTCTAGAATAAAACATGGCGAAAGATAATTTTTACCAACAAAAGTCGTTTTAATATTAATTTACAAAACAAAATCATTTTTCCTATTTCCATTCTTTTTTTTTAAATTTTGTTCAGTTCTATCCTTATCACATCTCGATGCCACTTTGTTTTTATTTTTATATAACATATTAGTTTTTGTTTTATTTAGATTTTAATCGTGTCTTGTTTAGTATATATAGCGTAAAATTACGTTGCAGTAACATATATAAAATTTTGGAAAGTTCTGGAAAATTTAACACACAAATGCAAAAAATGCATTTGAAGAAAGTTTATTTTCTTGTCTGCAATTTGTGGCCGACTAACTAACTGTTAATTGCAAAGAATAATTTTGACATTGAATTTACGATAAGAAAATAATAAAAAAATGTAATCTATTTTCTATTTTTACTTTGTTCAAGGTTTCTAATACCTTGAAAAATTTTCAGTGTTTTACATTTGATCTGGTGCGAATTAGATATTTTGTTAGTGTAGATGTAATATACAACTAAGTTTTATTGATTACTAACATTTGTATTCGGTGAAAGCATTTCATTAATAATTTAAAATAATATTCAAAAGCACAATTCATTACTAGGATTTTAATCATCAGAAAGTAGTCGTTTATTCCAATATAAAAAAAAATACTTTTCTCTCTTTCAAATTATAATTTTAGATAGAATCTTTAAATTCCAATTATATTAAATTAATCGGTAATTATTCTTTAATATTTTTTTGAATTTTATTAGAAAGTTTAGATTTTTGTTACACCATTTATATATTCCTCACGTTGCTATGGTTTTTATTTCAAAATTCTATAACGTTAGTTTCTGCATCCTTTAAATTTAAAACTTATTTTAAATAGACCATTATTGGCTGGAATTACCTAATTTTGTACAAACTTTCTAAAAAAATGTTTTTTTTTGTTACAGGGCAACTGGCAATAATACAACAATGATGCAAATCACGGAAGACACGCCACCCGACATGTTAGCGGGGGCGATGGACCTTACGATTCATTTGCCTAATGGAAGAGCAGTGAAAATGTCAGTTGAGAGAAGGTGATCCTTTAATAAATCTATTAATACGTTTTTTAATTTTTTTTATTTTAATAAAATAGTACGCCAATGATGGACTTGTTAGTGCAAATAACTACAGCTAATCAGCTACAACATTCTGGTCATATACTCCAAGCGTTAGAAATGGCTCCAACTTCAGGAAGAACGGATAAAGTTTTACCTTACAAACCAAATACACCAATCGGAGCATTAGACACACAACATGTCAAAGTCGTGCCTAAAAACAAGCCTATCCCAGCACCCCGACATCAACCAGTCGGTCATCAGCCTTTTGAAAGCACGTTTAGACTTCAAGTGCATTTGCCTAGAAACCAGTTGTACGTCATTCGCGTGAGCCAACACGTGCTTTTAGAAGACATCATGAAAAAAGTATGCAGCGAAAAAAATTTAGACTCGCGCAAATATGAATTTAGACATCCAGGTAATTTTTTACAATATATTCTTCAAAATCTCAGTTTTAAAAAAAATTATCATACCTATCTCATATTTATCATTGTCCTTTATTAGAAATGATGTAAAGATACTACAATAAAATCTTATCTCGACATTATTTAAAATTTGTTTGGATATTACGCGTTTAGTCTGCCGCCAGTTCATTCAATTAAATTAATTCGTGTAAGATTTGACACTGTGTAAGAAAATCTAAATAAAAATAGAACAACGGCTGTTTGTAAAATAGTGACGATAACTTCACCTTATCGTACGTGCACAGAGATAAATAAACGCTTATTCTATTTTCTACTGCAACGGTGAGAACTACGTTTATTTGTAAGCGAATAATATTTTTTGCGTTTATTTTATGTTTAAACTGTTATAGGTTTTGTTAATTTACAGGTAATTTGGATGAGGTACTGGATCCTAAATTAACTTTAAGTGATTATCAAATAACGGAAGTGTATATTGTATCAAAAGGCACAGTGGCAGTAACGCAAGCTTTTTCTTCCAATGATATAATGGCGTTAAAGAAAGAAGAAGAGCGAAAGCAATTGCAAGCACGAACAGGTGGCGGCGTTTTTAGTCTGATTTTTAAACGAGGAAAACCAGTAAGACAGTTTTGTAGATTAAAACTAATACAATTTTAATAAATACCTTTTTTAGAGTATGGGCTCCGGATCACTGTCAAGTGATAATCGCTCAATATCTCCTAGTCATAGTGATGATTCCCGTTCTGTCACGCCACCAGCAATACAACAACAGATACTTCCTGTTACTCAACAATCTTCTATTGTAGAAAAACCCAAACCACCACAACGAAAACGTCGACCTGCGCCAAAACCACCTCAGCAAGCGAATTTAAGAAAAGATTCTACAGAGAACCCTCCCAGTCAAATTAGCACCACATCAGATATGAATAATTCTGATTTACAATCAAAAAATGAGAATGGATTAACAATATGTCATTCGAGGAATAGTAGTGATAGTTCTGGCTATCACGAACCTTCAGTACTCAGTGACAACTGCAATTTATCACTTCCAAGGCGACCGAAATCTATTGTTATCAACGAAACAGTCAGTGAAGAAACTACTATTGTTGAGAATAATAAGTCAAATGGCAACTTAACAAAAATGGCGGTATTTTCTAAGTCATCTACTAGTATAACAAGTACGTAATGATTTTTTAATTTGACTGGCGTTTACAAAAATTTTTACAGATCGCAAGAAGAAAGCCGCTCCACCTCCTCCCATTATTTTAAGTTCTTCTGAAAGGATAGTACAAAATCCTGATAAAGCTAGTCCTGTAGTTGCTAGTCCCATTAGTGAAGCACAAGGTGAGTGTACAGCGATACACGCTAAAAACTACAGCAATTCCAAAATTAACCAATTACCTTTAGAAAATGTAGAAGAATTGAATTCACCCAGTGGTAGTGATATAACTAGGGCCACTCCAAATTCAATTGTATCAATAGAGGAATCACCAAATCCAGATGTAGAAACTAACATAAAAAGTAAGCTAAGTGCCAATTTCAAACCTTCGCAAAATAATTTAACAGTTGACAAACGTTCTCATTCAGATAACAATAACACACAATCTAACACTGATGATTGCACAGTAGAACCCAATAACGAAAATTATACAAACACCACTGGCGACAGTGCTCTCATTACATACATTAAACAAAATTTATTAACGGATACTGACAGTAAAATCAGCAAAAATGAACTTGAAACTCATCCAAGTATTCATGATACTGTAAAAGATATAAGCGATTGCGAATTGCAAACTAACGGCTTGCATGTTAAAGATAACCAAATTTTTAATAAGAGATTAAGCCTTTTCAACCCAAATTCGAGCATTTTAATTAGTAGACAAAATTCGAGCGACAGTTTTAACAGTTTCGTAGCCAATGTAGATTTGTTTTTCGGTTGCCAGTTAGGCGAATTTGTATAAATTTTGTATTGTAATTCTTAAAATTAAAATTTTATTTCACATTTTGAAAACAGTTTTATATAAACGTTTTCATTAAACACCGTTAGACATTGAGTGGAGATTTATGGAGATGTTCAGCCAAAATACGATAAGTAAATTTTTATTTGCGTATTTTACATTACACTCCAGCTTAACTTTGTTTTGCTGTTTTTATGCTGTTAGATTACTATTATTTGCATCCAGCAGTGTTTTTTTTTAATTTAATCTATTTAAATTTGCTTTTTATGTATTAACGCTGTGTAAATAGCATAACTAATAATACTAATATTTTGCATGCTAGCACCACCTCTCCCTCCCGCAAGGATTAAAAAGGAATTTAAGTTTCCGCAACCTAGTTTAAAACCCGTAGAATTAGACTGTCCCATTTCACAGGTGCATTATAATTCTACATCTTGTGAGGATGATAATCCAGATGGTGAAAGATGCAATGAAATAATGGAAAGTAACTTTAACGACGCTTTACTTAATAACAATAGTAACCAAGATAGCGAGCAAACCATATTTACAAATAATATTACGGATAATGTTAGCATAAGTTCATCCATCATCGACGTGGAGAATACAATGAGACCACAAATAGTCGGGGTTATTCCAAAGAAAAATGGTAGCAATACAAGCTTGTTGACTTTCAAAAATAAGTTTAATTCGGTTGGTTCTAAGCGCGGATTCAAAATTGGCTCATCTTTATTTTCGTTAAACGTAGAAAACGATAATGCACCACAAGGTCAAACTTCCGTAAATTCAAAAAGTGCAAGTCATATTCCTAGTCTTATGGATGACTACGAAATCGATAACTTTAATATAGGCATGTTTAATTGTGCCACAAGAAAGCCTAAATATTCAAAACCGATGCTACAGGAACGTCATGGAATTTTTTATTTGGATAAGAAAACCACTTTGCCAAACAGTTCGAGTGCACCAACAATGTTAAAAACTTCCAACATTCAAAGATGGAGTAATGCCAATGATTTGGACAATATTTCAATGCATTCCTTTAATCCTGATTTTGTTGGAAGTAACTGGGTGGTGGGTGATGATAGTGACTTAGGCACGTTTGTACTAATCTTATCATCTTTTGATGATAATCATTTTCTAACAATATTTATGCATGCAACGTAATTAATAAAAAACAAAAACGATTAATAATAGGAGTGGATTTTTTCCATCTTATTTTTTTAAGTGTAATTGCTAATTATGAAGGAATACTGCTTGTTTTCATTCTGTTTGATTTCAACTACATCAGTACAGCATTATAAAATAGTCAATGCACAAGACGTATTGAGGTTATACAGTGTAGTTTTCTTGTAGTGCATGAATTTAACCATTTTTTCTTGTACGCTATTTACTTACAAACGCATGACTTTGTTTCGAAATTGTCGTATAGACTTTTTTTAAATACAATATTGTTGGAAGTGATTATCCTAAAATTATGTTTTTGTTTTTTTATCACAATATAATAATATCTACCTTGCAATAAAATTCTTAAAAGATCTTCACATTTTAGATTCATTATCAACTGCACCTTCAAAGGAATCTCCTCGGGAAAGTGTAATACAATCAACTTCTGCAGAAACTTCTAGTACCACTCCTTCTCTACCAAGTACAATAGTAAAAGAAGATAAAGTCGATAGTTCATTAATAGATGAGAAAAACACTGTACGCGAAACCAAACATATTCCAAAGCCAAACGATTTAGAACCGATAATCGAAGTAAAGGCAGTTCCCGCTCCTTCAAACTTTAACGATAAAGCACTAAATCCTCTTAAAGAAGATAAACAAAACATTACCGAAGAGTTTCCCGAATTAGAAAGTGAGTGGCAGTATCAACTTCCGTCACCTCCAACAGCATTTCGAGATTTAAGTCCCACTAATTTAACCGAAATAACTAATTACGATACTATAACGCTTGAAGGTTTCAAAGAAGAATCGGTTATAACTAACCCAATGCTGTACGAAAAATTAGAACTTATAAAAGATTCAGAAACTGATACTATTAGTGATTTAGTGAGTAACATCAGCGAGGAAGAAAAACCTATGTTAAATAAACTCACTCTCGAAAATCTTGAGAAACGAAAGTCTTTGGTTTATAACCGAGAACTCAGTACTAGTCTTAAAGTCGCTAAAGACAATTCGGTTAACAATAAATTAGATGATACTGCAATTAAACGCTCCAACGTTATTCACGAAATAGAAGAAGTAATCCAACAACAAAACGGCGCAAACTTGTTATCAAGACACAATAGTTGCGCTACAGATTTATCACCTACTTTAGATAAGCCGATGCCTAACTTCAAAATTTCAACCTACGATAAACCGAAAACGAAAATCAACATTTTTGAAGACGACAGTATTAGAAGCAACGTTGAAATGGGTATTAAAGCGAACTCGGTATCAGAATCAGAAGCAGAACCAGAAGCTTTTTTACAAAATGTATCAGAAATGCCACAAAACAGTTCATATAGAAAACAAAGCATCGACAGTACTGCCAGCGATGACAGCTTTAAAAAACCACAAGAATTCAGCAAATACAAATTATTTTCTAAAAATAATTTTTACGTTAAACACCGATCAGAAATATCTAACAGTGTGACAAGATCAGAATCGTTTTCATCTAATTCTACTTATACCAATAACGTAAACATTTGGAAGCCTCAAAACCCCGTACAACGATCTAAATCACAAGTTGCACTTAACAACTATAAAGAGGAGAAGATTGTCGAACATGGAACCGATACGCTTTCTAAATCCAATAGTCTTTTCGATGTATCAGGACTTCAAAGTTTAGAGGTAATAAAATTAATTTATTTAAATTAGTGTTTTAACGTTTTCTTTTAGGTTATGAGAATGATTCAAACGAAATTGAATACTCCAAGTAATTCTACAGAGCAGCTCTTAAAAGAAGAAAAACCGATTGAAAACTTGAATATTTTAGAAGAAAAAGAACCAATATGTAACGAAACCAATAACGATAACCGTTCTGTAAAAACTTACAAATATCAAGGACCGCCTGCTATAAATTTAAGCACTTGGTCGGAACGGCCCAAAACGAAAGTAAGTTTAAAAGAAGACACAGACTACAGAAGTAATAAAATTAAAATTAACGGCGTTGCTTGGGTAAATCGCAATGAAAGTGATGCCAATAACGTGTCTATTAAAGTTAATGGCGTTGAGCATATGAAATCTCAAGAATCGGGTAATCTTGTTATTAAAGTTGGAGAAACTCAATCTAATTATACTTCGTTAACAAGATTTAGTAACAACACTTCAACGGTAAACTTTCGAAAACCTTTATCTAATATTAACAAAATAGACACTGGGACTAGACCACACTCCATAGCATTTTCTAACGACTTTGACATATCCAGAGTGCCTATTGTCCGTGCAGTCGAATTAAAAAAACCGTTTAAAGATAATGTTCAAATTAATCAGAAATCTATAACTTCAATTAACTCTTCTAATAATGAGTTGACACATAACTTCCGTAATAAATTTAAAGATCTACAAGTCAATGGAGATTCGGTTAAAGAAATAGATGGCTTAGGACAGGTTCAAAATTTAAGCGATAACGCAGATGCAGACTTAGCAAAACGAACTGTTCATAGAGTCAACAGTTTTGCGCAAAGTCGTTTTGGACCTACAGTTGTCGGTTTTCGTAGTGCAGAATTTGGAAACGACAATACTGCGAGAAGTCGAAAATCGTGGAACGTTCCGAATAACTACACCACGTTACCTCCAAAAATCGATTTGGACCCTACAACAAAGGCTACTACTTACATTCCTAATAATAATGTACCTTTCTCACAAGCCACTCTAAGGAGAGTTGAAGTCAATAAGCCTAGTAAAGAGGAGCATAGCACAAACAACCAGTTTGATAATGTAGTTTTACGAAATAATCATGTAGGAAATAAAGTATCTAGTTTAAATAGGTACTCTACTGGAAACATATTCTCAAACGAGTCTTGTAGAAAAAACTCAATTGAGACAGTTGTTCCTCCCCCTATGCCGAAAGTAATGAACATCAAGAAGAAACCCATAAAAACTTTTGAACCTGTAAAAGATCCTCGAGACGATTTATTAAACTCGATTAGAAATTTTGGTGGCATAAATGGACTTAAGAACGTTAAAGTATAAAATTAAAAGTTGGTAAAAATCAAATGTACTTTAAAACCTTCAGTAATGTTTGTAGATATAACGAATTATAATTAAAATTGTAAAAACTTAATCTGATTAAGAGATTATCTATTATTAGAAAGAAATCTAATTTATAATTGATTAACTTAGTTCTGTGAGATTAGAAAATGATAATTGTACTGAATATATTATACGTTAGTTATTGTTGTACATTATTTGTTTATATAAAGTAGCCTAAAAGTAATTTTAACTTTCTGTTTTGTAACAACTTAGTAATTTTTACTGAATAATGCTGCTGCAAACATTTTTATCTTACTGCAAAAGTCATACATTATTAAGATATTTCAGTATTACCTCAAGATGTTGCGTTATAAAGCAATATTTAATTTTTCCACAAAAGAATCCAAACTACAGTTTTTTTGAGATTGTGGTCATGCAATTATATTTATAAAAGAACTTATTATGGGACCAAAGGTATCAATGGAATAAAGTTATTTATTAGTGTAACCATAATTTACTCTTGTATATAATACATTGAATAAACTGTTATTATTAGTACTGTCTGTTTTGATTTCATATCAAATGGATTACTGGAAAAGTTGTTTTTTAAAAAGCATATATTGATATTTTCCATAAGCAAAAAACGAGTCGCATTATGAACAAAGGTTGTTATACAGTAAGAGGTTGTTTGCGGCGGATTTTAAATAGTTGAGATTGACTTCTAAAAGACAACAGTATGTGCTTTAAGGGCTGATTTAAGACTTTTTTCCATTTGCAGCAAGGTGACACGCTGTCGTTTTAATACGAGGAATTGTGTACATTCAAGTTGTCTACCTCTGTCAGTACTTATTCTCTTTGGAATGCCGAACTGATAATTCCATTGAAAATATTGTTTAAATGCTACGTTGTCTGCTGAAGTATTCTTGACAGGAATGGCTTCTCGTCAACGAATTAACGATTTGTAACAGTTTGATAATTGTGAGTGACACCAAACTTTCACTTTCCTACATGTACAAGCGCAAAGTATGCAATCTTTTTTTTATCAATTGCCATATATACTGCAGTTTGATCGAACTCCATCTGATAGTACTACTAACCTAATATTACAGAAGACTTTGAAAAAACTAAAGTACTTGCACAACTTGGGTCAAAACATGTGCATCGAATCATAGACTCGTCGAAAACTAGTCACTCAGTAATGTTTTCTGGCAGCGCCGCAGGAGATTTACTGTCTGTTTATATAGTATATAAGGCAGAGCATCTATATTCCACTTGGATAACAGGACTAAGTCCGGTTGGTTCAATGAAACATTGTTTGAAGATTGGATCTTAAACGTTGCATTAAAGTATTTTAAAAACTTTCCGGAGGAACAACCAAAGGCCCTCATTGTAGATAATCTTGCTAGCTACCTAAGCATAAATGTTATTCAGATCTGTCTACAATACAATATAAAATTCATTTTGCTTCCCCTGAATGCGACTCATGTTTGTAAACCTTTAGATGTCGCTTGTTTCAATCCACTTAAATCGACTTGGCGCAACTGTCTTTTAAAATGAAAGCTTAAGAACAGGAGAGCTGTCCCGAAGGATGTTTTTCTGAGGCTGATAAAGCAGTGTCTTCAAAAACTTGACATAAACGGTAAAACTATCTTAGGGTAAGTGGAATTTATCCGATTTACCGAAATATGTCTTGAAAAGACTTCCATCCGATTGGAACGTTGCACCTGCTCAACTAGACAATGTTATAATTAATAATGCCTTTGAAACATTTTTGAAGAATGTTCACAGCAAAGAAACTGAGTCGAAATTTCGAAAAGTCCCAAAACTTTAAGAAAAAGTTCAGGTCTTAAAAATATTTATGTTTTCCCAAAAATGCTTGATATAGAGGAAATATCTGAAAGAGAAATTATAACACGACTAAATCCACTCGCAATCACACGAGGCAGGCAAACATTTTCAGTCGAAATTTAATTTTTTTTGTTTATTAAATTTAGATTTAAGTTTTGTAGTTTTATACCCTCGACACACTGAAAACCTAATGATCATTAACATAAATGATCATTTAAATAAATCGTCATTATATTTCAAGAAGGACACACTAATTTCCATTGCTAATTTCCATTAACTTACTGAGTTTGCGCACTTTGCTTAATGTTTAATGTATATCAATGTATATTTTGACAACACGTAACCTCAAAGTTATATTTATATTTAAGTTCAATTATGAACGAAGATTTGGAAATAAATTTTATACACTTACACCAGTCATATTTAGCTTTAAAAAACGTGATTTTGATCAATTCGAAACAAATTGTATTAAGAAATAAATATGTAGATCTTTTAATAATAATCGTCTAGAATACTACGAATCAGCTGTAAAGTAACGGCCATGCTACCGCGCGAAACTCAAACACAGCGACGATAATAGCCGAAGTAAAGCGATTACGTTTTCAGAAATGCAATCGTAAGTAAATTACCATTAACTTTAAATGGCGTTATAAATGATCATTTTCAAAATGGTCAAGAGACATACTATGTAATAAATACGCAATCTATGCTTAATGATCATTAAGTTTTCAGTGTGTCGAGGGTATTACCTCCTGATAGCCAAACAACGCATTCCAAAGAAATGCCATGTTGTTCATTTTTTAAATACATATTTTTTGTATATTTTTGTATTTTTTGTCTACATGTTTAAAAAAATTTTTTTTACGTGTTTCAAGTCGCAATAACAGTTTGACACTTGAGTGGAGACCCTTAGAACACCGTTGTCTTAAGTCACCCGGAATGGAGGATGACTTCAGACAGTCAAAATTAAAAAAAAATCAAATATCTATCGAGGTCAGGAATCACATTTAATGTCATATCATAAGTCTACTCTATATGTCAAGACTCAAAACCTGATAGCAATAATTTACCCCGAATTGACGGTATTTTAAGGTAGAGTATATAAATCGTTAAAATGATTGTGCAGCATTTGTTAAACCAAATGATAGTTTTAAAAATTCAAATAATCCAAACGGTGTAATGACTTCCGTTTTCTCAATGCTACCTTTGCTACAAGAACACGGTGAAAAGCTCGGACGAGGTCGATTTTACTAAACACAGTTCTACTTGATAATTATGTGAATTAAAATCTTTGATATGCCAAAGTGGGTATTTGTCAGATTGTGTCACAGCATTCAAATTCTGATATACACCACAAACAGTGGCGGCTCGTTACCATTGCTGCAGGAAGGTCATTTCAATATTAAAACTTTAAAAACGCATTTTTACTTAACAAAAGATTTAGTTTTAAAGTCGTTTTGAGTGTATTTTTTTGGAGGGTCGTTGACCAAATGACCTAACGGAGAAGCAGCCACTTACCACAAGCTCTGCAGGAACTATATTTCTTTGGAAAAAAGTGAAAGGGACTGGCCCAACAACCTTTTGACGGTTAGCACATACGCAACTTTAGCATTTGCTGAAATTCAAGTTTCGCAGCTGCTAGTTTATTTGGAGGAAGTTCGACGTGCTTTACTGTAAACTGGTAGACCATCTGTGTTTATTGTATGTGAAACTTGGTGTCTTCTTTTTCCGACATGGCATTTTTCTGCTCTTATTGGTATGGTCACAGAAATTTCAGTTCTGGAATTAATTAAGAATTTCCTGTAAGTTTATCAGAGATAAAAAGTCAATTTTTATCACTTGCCGTATCTAGTAATAAGCCGTTACGTTTCTCGTTTCTAGTTGTTCTATGCATTTATGAGCTCCAGCCAGTGGCTACTTCTCTATTAGGTCATTTGGTCAATGGCCCATCAAAAAAAGTTATTTAATTAACTTGAAAATTACAAAGAATTTGCATTTAAATCAAATTATCAGCGTTTGAATTTCATGCGTTTAAATAATTGTCAATTTAAACGCAACAGATACGAAAGTTTGCGAATTTACCCGAGGCTGACACGTAAGGGTTCCCCAGAGAGGTGACCGCATGTATGCTATCTTAAAGCCGAATCGGAAATGATAGTTATTGTAGCCAAGAGTGAGACACACATAATACAATGTAATGCGAGTTAAAAAAGTAGATAAGTACATGTTGAAATGCTTTTATGCGGACTCCAGAGGGGGCCGCCTACTCAGTGCAATGTGCAGTGTAATGCTTACTTACGTGCCTTACGTCATTTACCATTATCCTGCGTAAAACAGATGTTGGAATGTATGTACACTTCCTATCACATTGACAAACATTACAGTAAATTTTCTTAGTTGATCGATAATATTTATTTGTATGAGACGACATATGGGTTTTGTTTCATAATGACGGTGGTACAAGAAATAAAAAAATTAATAGCTAATGCTAGTATACACGTTTAGAATTTAAATTTAATGCTCGTTCTCAGCCCCATTACTTCAAATTCGACAGATCAGTAAATATAAAAAGAATAGTAGTTTTAAAAAATCTATAAATGATTCGTTCAATTGAATTTGTGGATTTGAAATAAAGAATAGATTTTACTGTTGTGTATGTTTACTGTTTTCACATGATTCACTGATCATTATTGTGTAAAAATAACATTACGGATTTATAGCATTTAAAAAAAAAGTAAAAAGGACTGGTTACTGACAAATCACATGAAAAATTGTATGAGTTATGCTACTTTTAGTAGCGGCAATATTCGCCACTGGCTCCAGCATCCAATTTTAAATGGTATCAACATACATGTATGTCTCATCTCTGATGTTTTGTGTTTTTTCCTTTGGATATTGAGCGAAATCGTAGACGCATTTTAAAGTTTGAATTAGATTACAGTTTTTGGAGGCTGTTCGTGAGTTCGGCATTTATGGTTAGGCAATCTTTGTACGAATAGTTCGTTAGTAGTATTCATACCTGTTAAGTAACTAATTTCTCGGAGTAATGTTATTGACTTCTTGTCTCTCAATTCCAGCTTGGTGAGTAATTTTGAATTGAAATTGACTCTGAAACCTTGCTATCCAAGCTACTACTTACCCTAGTAGCAATAAAATATTGAACTATTATTAGCTAAAACCTATATCGAAATACATTTGGTCAATATTCATAAAAATGCAATTACTACCAAAGTAAAAGGTAATTTGGCCAACATTGCTTATAATAATAAATATTGCAATGTATCAAACGTCAAAATGACAAATACAAATTTTATTCGAATTTAGAAAAATTTCAAAATTTGTAAAAGCGAAGGCTTCCACGGGCGGAGTCATTACTAAGATAAGAACGTCTTCCGGGTTTGGACCGTGTCAATGTTGTAACCGAAGTTGCCAACGTTTCGTCCACTTTCGTAAGGGGCTTCATCAGGGCGTGAGAGAAATCGAAGAACGCAAACAAGGAACCGAAATCTAACTAAACACTTCTCAAAAGTTAGGTAATCAACTTATGAACCAAGCCAGATTCTAAACTCCATAGAAGTGACTTAAAAAGAAATAGTCTCCGTATATAAAGAAGAAGTATCTTCACGGCTGGATACGCTCTTTAAAAAAACAATTTAAACTGAACTCAATATTAAAACTAAACCTAACCGAACAAACTTAAAACTAAAACATTAACAATAACTTAAATTCTACTAAACTTTTATATTGTCCTCTTCTATATTTACAAAACCAATTCCAAATCATATTCTAAAATTCTTTATACATATTTTTCTTATTTATAAATCCAATTCCAAACTTATTTTCAAATTTCAAATTTTCTTATCTTCCTAACAAATTTTTCTGTTGCTTTATCAATTTATTTCAAAATTAATTTGCAACAGCGTTTAGCGGATTTATGTATTGTAGTGAATAACGAAAGATTAACGAAACATATTTAATTAACAATATACAATAACACTAACAAACAAATTACAGAATTGCCGAAGCAGCTGCGTGCTGTTGTGCTGTTAACCCGGACGACTTGAGTTGTAGTGGGCCGATCTGCGTTAGGGTTTCCCACACTTGCGCGTTGTCCGACCATTAGGGTATTTCCTAAGTACATGATAGAGGGCACTACACTACCCCCTTAATTCTTTAGTGTGAACGGCTAATTAATAATTACGTATTATACAACCTACGTAGCTAGAACTTAATTAATATGAAAAAAAAATGTTTAGTTTATTATAATCCTAAATTATAGTTGGTACCACGTTGTTAAATTTTTGGGAAAGCGAACTGTTCGCCTTGATTTTGTGGTTTTCGTGGGGTCGGCCGTAGAAGCAGCATCGCCGCCGCTGCTACTCGTACTCGAGGCACGCCCCTGGTAACTGTTATTTATTTGTTCCGGTTAGTTCGTGGTTAACCTCACTTGATATCTCTTCTTGTTCCACATATGCTGTTTTTAAACGATCTATAGGAATCTGTTGTCGTTTCCCTTTAATTAAAAGGGTAAAATGGTGGTTTTAGTGGTTTTTGTACCCCCCTCTGCACGAACAAACACAAATTCAGAATAGTGTAAATTTTTGGGTATGTAAGTGTAACGATTATTGCTATGGGCTGTTGTTCTTGAGTATTGAATTTTTTGCATATAGGTTTGCAGTTGTGTTGCAAAATTTGTGTCTGCGATACTTGTTTCAACAACCGATGACTGATCGACGAGATCGCTTGGAAGTTTTACAGTTGTTCCATACACTAGTTGTGTGGCGGTTGATCCGATGTCTGCTTTGATGTCACTTCTGATTCCAAGTAGGACTAACGGAAGTGCCTGTGTCCAAGACATGTCTTGGCATAGTACCTCCTTCAGCGTCTGTGAAATCTCTCAAACTAATCCATTAGAACTTGGGTGGAAGGCAGTTGTTTGGATTCCCTTAATTCCCAGTTAGGTTCCTTAGAGATGTGAACAAGGCTGATTCAAAATTGAGTTCCTCGATCGGTGGTAATCGTAACCTGGCACTCCAAATCTTGAAAGCCAATTATCGGCGAAAGCCCTGGCACAGGTCTCAGCTGTGATGTCTTTGATCGGGACTGCCTCTGGCCACGGGTAAATAGGTCTATCATCGTCAGCATGTAGTAGAAGCCGGAAGGTGGAAGTGGCCCCCCGATATCTGGGTGAATATCGTGAAGCGACCATCAGTGTCTTGGAAGGTACCCAGAGAAGCCTTAGTATGGCGGTGAGCCTTTGATTTCTGGCAGCTGATACATACTTTAAACCCATCTTGCAGTTTCTTTCTTCATATTTGGCCAAAAATATTTTTGGATAACTTGTTTTACTGTGTTTTTTACGCCTGGATGGGCTAAGTTGTGAACTAGTTCAAACACATTTCTTTGGAACTGTGGTGGTATGTAAAGCCTGCTTCCACTTGTAGTTTCGTACCATAACATGGTATCAGACAATGGGGCTGCTTGCTTGGAGAAGTTGTATTTATTTTCAAGCTTCAGTTGAACTAGCTGCTCGTCTGTTTCTTGTGCATCTGCCAGTGAGCGTACATCGAATTGGGCTGATGTTATAGATTCTATCTTTGAGACAATGCATCCGCTGGTGAGTTTTCATTCCCTGGGACAAATCGAATATCTGTACTGAATTGTGATATAAGATCAAGTTGTCGGATTTGTCTAGGGCTGCATTTATCGACTTTTTTGTGAAAGGCATATGATAAGGGCTTGTGGTCACAATATATTATGAAGTTCCTGCCTTCTAGGAAATGTCGGAAATGCACTATTGTTCTATAAATTGCCAACAGCTCACGATCATAGGTACTGTAGTTTTGTTCCGTTGGTCTTAACTTTTGGGAGCAGAATGCTATGGGTTTAACTGCACCATCCTCTACTTGCTGTAGAACCCCTCCGATAGCACTGTTTGAAGCGTCTGTGGCAATGCTCAGCTGTGCATATCTCTTTGGATATGTTAATGTTGTTGCTGTAACAAGGTCTTCTTTACATTTATTAAATGCTTGGAGTGCTTGCTCGTTCGGAGTGATTGGTACATTTGTTCTAGTGTGGCCATTTAACAGAGCATTGAGTGGTCTTTGCGTTTCTGCTGCTTTAGGTAACCATCGTCGATAGTAATTTACCATACCAAGAAATCGCTGCAATTCCTTTGAAGTTTTAGGAAAGTGTAGACCTTGTATCGTAGCTACCTTTTCGTTTAGTGGACTAATACCTTCTGAAGATACCCGAACTCCTAAGAAATCGATTTCTGCTGCTCCGAAAGTACACTCATTCAGATTTATTATAATGCCGTGTTGGTTTAACCGTGCCAACACCTGTTTTACATGTTCTGCCCATGATGTCGAAGCAATGAGAATGTCATCTAGGTATGCATATACGCTGTCTAATCCTTGCAATATTTGGTCCATAAAACGTTGAAACGTCTGTGCTGCGTGTCTTAATCCAAATGGAGTACGCAAAAACTCAAACAGACCAAATGGCGTGCACATAGCCGTTTTGGGACGGTCCGCTGGATTAACTGGTATCTGGTAGTATGCTTTAACTAAATCTATTGATGAGAATATTTTCTTGCCACTTAGGTTGTGTGTGAAGTCTTGAATATGTGGAATGGGGTATCGATCAGGGACTGTACATGCATTTAGTAACCTAAAATCACCGCAAGCTCTCCAAGTTCCACTCTTTTTTTGGACCAAATGCAAAGGGCTCGACCACTGGGAAGAAGATGGCTGTATTATTCCAGCTTCCATCATCTTGAATTCTTGCCGTGCTATCTGGTGTTTCTCCGGTGCTAGTCTCCGTGGCTTGTTGTACACTGGTGAACCTGTTGTTTCGATGAGTTGAACAACACTATGTTGAGGCTCCCGAAGTTTGTTGGTAGGCCTGATCAGGTCAGGGTATTTTCGCACCAAGTTTCGAAATGCTTCGTCGGTCTCAACTAAGGCATGAATACCAGTTTCTTTAGCTTGTTTCACGGGGCACCATACACTAAGACTTGTTTGAATGTCAATGAGCTTTCGGTTAGCTATGTCCACCAACAACTTGTAATAGTTTAAAAAGTCAGCACCAATAATAGCGTCTGTTACGTCTGCTATCACGAATATGTCTTTCTTAACTCTAAATCTAACTCTATTGTCTTTTCACCGTAAGTCTTAATTTGTACACCGCTAGCTGATTGTAACTGGAACCGATAAGTGTCACTAGAGTATTTATCGCGAAACTTAGATGGTAACACACTTAAATCTGCACCCGTGTCTATTAAATATTTAATTTTCGATTTCTTATCACTAATAAAAAGTCTATGGTGTGAGTTACTTGCAGAGGCTGCCACTACCCCTGTGTCGGTGTCACGTTTTTTGAACCGTATGAGCATGGTGGATCACATCTTCTAGCCTTGTGTTTGTATCGCCTATGATACCAGCAATACTCATCTCTATTTCTACTTTTGCTCCTGTGTTGGTTGTACTTACTTCTACTGAAGCTTCGTTGCCGATGCCGACTAATCTGTGTTTCTAATGTATCTATTCTTTTTATTAACTGACGAATAAGGTCGTTGGATGAATTGTCAGTAGGTAGCGCTGTTGACATGGCTGCTATTGCTGTATTGGCGCTTGTTGATGGCATTTCCGGACATGCGTTAATCGCTGCCATTGCAGATGGCGTCGTTTCGATAATTTTATCGGCGACTTCCGCAAGCTGATCCAACCCTAACGTTAATGGTACCAGAATTGGTTGTATAGCAACTGGCATCTGCTGCAGGAACAATTCTTTGAGGACCCTTTCATCTATTGCCTGTGGGCTACTTATTAAAGACCACATGTGCCGCAATAATTGCGATGGCTTACGGTTTGCTAGTTCCAACCCCGCTATTAATTGCTTTAATTTCTGGGTCTCCGTGAGGGATGTACGAGATATTATCGCGTTTTTTAGGTCGTTATACGGAGCGTCGCCCGTCGATTTCGTAATAATATCGGAAACTTCACTTGCAATTTCCGGTGGTAACACTGAAATAACGTGGTAAAATTTGGTATCCTCACGTGTTATCTTCGGGGAGCTTAAGTTGAATTTAGCTTCTGCCATCGAAAACCATAATTCGGCTTTGTTGCCCCAGAATGGAGGTAGTATTACTGTGGCTGCGGATACTTGGTTGGCTTGTGCTTCTTCCGCCATTTTGTATACTACAGATACTCGCCGCGTTTGTTTTAAAAAAAAATTTCTATATTCGCGTCGGAGTCACCAATTTTAGCGGATTTATGTATTGTAGTGAATAACGAAAGATTAACGAAACATATTTAATTAACAATATACAATAACACTAACAAACAAATTACAGAATTGCCGAAGCAGCTGCGTGCTGTTAACCCGGACGACTTGAGTTGTAGTGGGCCGATCTGCGTTAGGGTTTCCCACACTTGCGCGTTGTCCGATCATTAGGGTATTTCCTAAGTACATGATAGAGGGCACTACAAGCGCGTCGGGCTTTACGGGCGCCTTTCCCGTGAGAGATAGAAAAAAATGATTCGTACAAAAAGTTATTACTTTAAAAATCCTTATGGCGTAAAACTATTTTTCAACACACAGGTTGTTAAAACTTTGTTTAAAGATTCCAAAAATCTAAACCGCATACCAATCGAGTCAAAAACAAAGAAGTTATAGGCTATTTTTGTTGAAGACACAACTGTCAAATGTTTACGAAAAAAATTAATAACTCAAAAACTATTAGGAATTATTTGTGAAATTTAAAAATTAAACATATACAGGGTGTCCCATTAGAAAAAAACATCGTTTTCGTAATACCGCAGAATTGGAACTCTTATGTTTGAAAATAATTTTACGGCATAAAGATTTTTAAATCAATAACATTTTGTACAAATATTTTTTTTCTATCTCTCACGGGAAAGGCGTTAGGAAAGCCCAACGCACCGTTGCAGGACAGATAAAAATTTTTTATAGGTCCCATAATGGCTCAATGCAATATAGTTGTGCTAAGATTTCAACATTGGCTCAATGTCTAGCCGATCAATAATAGCCAATGTTCATTGCTACTTGGGTCCAAGATCAGAATGATATTTTGATTATTCTTTCGTCACTTCAACCGTTACAAACTAAAATTCTGCTTGGTAAACCAAATATTTACATTTTTTCTTTAAAAACTTACTGCTACTACTAGTGAAATATGTACTTCATCCTTAGCTATGGTACTACAATTCGACTTGGCCAAAATGTATTTTACTACTTCTTCTTTGATCACGTCGGGGGTAACTAATTTTGCGACAAAGGATTTTTTTAAGTAAAAATAAGACTTTTTTTAAAGATAAATTCAAAGACAACCATTTAAATATTTTAATTATATAAAACTGCGATACCATAACTAGCTGATCTACTACAGTTTCGCATTGAGAAGTATTTAATAAGAAATTGCACAGCAACATTGTGAAGCTTAATAGTTATTCATAGTTTTCTATTACAGAAAATATTTAATAGGTAATTGCAAATCAAATTGGAATAAGTAATTACTGATGAATATAATAACAATGTAATAGCGAAGGCTTCCACGGCCGGAATCTATAATAACATTAGAATCGCAACCATAACCCAATCAGAGTCGAGCTTAACCATCCGTGACAATCCTTTTAATTTAAATACGGAGACTATTTCTTCTTAAGTCACTTCTACGGAGTTTAGAATCTGGCTTGGTTTACAAGTTGATTACCTAACTCGGTAGTGGTTCTTTGTTAGATTTTCGTTTGCCTTTTCAAGTTATCGTTTTCTTTCTTACCTTTTCTGAGTTTAGATTATGGCTTGTTTCACAAGTGGATAACCTAACTTTTGAGAAGTTCTTAGTTAGATTTCGATTGCTTGTTTGAGTTTTGCGATTTATCTCACGCCCTGATGAAGTCCCTTACGAAAGTGGGCGAAACGTTGGCAGCTTCGGTTGCAACAACAATGACACGGTCCAAACCCGGAAGATATTCTAATGTTATAATAACAATGTAAATTTCAGTAGTTATTTATGGTTTTCTATTTTTTATGGCAGATGCTTGCACATATCATGTTTTTTCAGTATGAGCAAAAATGGTATAGGTAAAGGTCTTTCTCTGGTAAAAGTGTAAAAAAACTTTAATGTTATTTAGGTATAAAAAAGAGTCTCTTTTGATTATTTTCAACGTCGGAATGACAGGTACGTACATTTATTATCTTCGTGTTTTACTTATTCATAGCGTAACTATAACATTACAAACTTTCGTGAGGTTTTTTGAAGTTTTTTTTCAGTTAATTTTTATTCGGAAACTATTGCAGCTGTTACATTAATACTGAATACTGAATTATTTGGTTTCAAAAAATTTTGTTTTAATAAGCTAAGATTAAAAAAAACTGTTTACATAAATAAACATTACATTCCATTCTCGTAACTCCTGTGCAAATTTTTCACAAGGCGACCTTTTGTCGTGCGTTACTGTGTACGTTTTTAGAGCCTAAGATAAATTGATGTTCATGGCGACGTGCAACAAAAGCTGGAAAAATGCTCAGCACAAGAATTATCCAGAATAGAAAATTTTAATATTTAAATATCAGTGGCGCATTAAAGTCCTTTTAGTATGGTAGTTACTATGTATCTTTATACAAATTAAATGACAAATTTACAACAAATATAATATGGCTGCAGTTATGCTAAATAAATGTTTAATATCATTTAAATAAAATTTAAGCAGCTATTTATTTGGAAGACTGCATTTAAAGAAATGAAACAAATATTTTATTAATATACATTTATTTATAGCGTCTTCAAATAAATGCTAACGATTCAATTTTATTTTGTTTAACATCAACATAAAAGCTAAGATGAGAACGTCTTCCGGGTTTAGACCGTGTCATTGTTGTAACCGAGGTTGCCAACGTTTCGCCTACTTTTATACGGGGCTTCATCGGGGCGTGAGACAAATCGAAGAACTCAAACAATTAACCGATATTTAACTAAGATCTTCTCAAAAGTTATGTAATCAACTTGTCAACCAAGTCAGATTCTAAACTCTATAGAAGGCTATAACATCACATAATAACAACCATAAGGGACACTCAGTACTTTCCCGCGCAAAAAATTTGAGAGCGCATGTGCTAGTTTGCACACATAAGAATATGGCGGTCGTGAATCTACTGTTTCTGACAAATTAGGTTATATTTGGAATTGTTTTGTATTTACATCTTTTATGATAAATAAACGTCAAGGATTTACAAATGCAGTACTTGAGACTTGAGTGCAATACAAATAATTATGCTTATGATAAACAATTTCGTTTGTTGAAAATTATAGTGACAAAAATAACGTCATTACTCAATTTATATTTATGTTAGAATTCTTATTGTTAGCTGCACGGTGTAATCAGTTAAAAACATAAATAATACCAATAATACAGACTAGACTAAATACCACAGCATTCTTTTCCGATAAGAAAATTGTAGTTTATTAAGCATTTGTTAAATCGTCAGAATTTTTTTAAATGCATAACAAACAATAATTAAGATGATAAAGTCATTTGAATTACTTTGCAAATGTGGTCATTTTAAACAGATAACTAAACTATATTTCAATTATATATCTAAGTTAGTTAAAACAATCGATTTGTTGTCTAAAAAAAGGCATTCTACTAAAAGAAGTTAAATCTGGCGCTACAACACTATTTTCAAAATGGCCGAAGGTCACTCATTTTCCGGACTGCAATATCAAAGGTGCCGACAGAAGTGTCCCTTATGGTTGTTATTATGTGATAACATCAACTAAATGAACGTTTAGCACTACAAGAGTCATTGTTCTGTTTTGAGTAAGGTTTAAAATTTTCATTGGGATAATCAGAAGATTGTTCTACTTGGGTAGTTAGATTAGAAATAGATGATGAAGAAATCCTTCATTAAATAATGATTGTTGTCTTTTTTGAGCTTCTTTTGGTTGCTGTTTTCTTTATTCTGCGCTACTGACATAATGCATCTTCATATTGAACATTTTATTTTAATTTATCTTCACTTTTGTTTATAAATGTGTTGGACTATTACTGGTAAGCACTATTAACAAAAAGTTATTACTGATAATATCAACTAAAAAGAAACGTGTACTATAAAGACTAAACCGCGTGAACAGAAGACTATGAATGACAGCATCAAGCTGAAATACGCACCATCTATAATAAAAACTTTTACAAACAAAATACAAAGTTGAACAAAACACTGCCTCACCGCGCTCTATAGTTGCAGATTTTTTGTCTGCTTAATAAAAAAGCTGATGAATATATCAAACATTTTACAGGGTCCCCAGCAAGTTAATAAAATCAAATTTCCTGACTTTTCCCGGTTTTCCCTGACTAAATCTTTTATGTTTCCAGGTGTTTTACCAGTATCGTAGCTATGTAATATGGTAGTTTCAAAATAGTAATGGAAAACTTTTTATTATTAATTTTATTAAATGAACGTACAAAACAATAATAAACAATATAAATTAAATTAGATGCAAACTATCAAAGAGAAAAAAAGCATTTAGAAACTTTTGATTTTTCGACAATGAACTCTTAAAGTGGTTAAAAATAACTATAACTAAAAAGTTTCTACTCTAATCGTACTAGTTATCTTTGGTATTAGTGTCACAAACAAACGATCCGTAGTATTACACAAATTCAGCAACATTTGTGGACATATTTGCTTTGAAATGCATAAAAAAACATGCTTATAAGCAGAAAAATGAAACGTACACCAGTTATAAATTCCAATCCCGTCATAATCAAATTAATTTGAGATATAAATAAATACAGAAGTTGATTTCGACTAGCGATCTTCGCGAATGGGACTGTTTATGTGATAAGCAAAATAGAGATAAATATAATGGGGAAAGGAGTCACATAAAATTCGCAAGATTGAAAAACTTTCCTGACTTTGTAAAACGATTGCATGTTTTCCTTGACTTTTCTATGATTTCTCTGACTATTTCTGGTGTTCTAGGCCGCTGGGAACCTTGTTTTAAATTATAAAAAAATTTTAATGCATAAAAGAACAAAAGGTATTTCCCGTTATAATAAAAATTTACATTTAAAAAAAATCGATTAAACCGTGTAAAAGGTATTAATAAATTGAAAAAGAATACAGTGAACGCCGCATAGAAGGATCACATTGGGATTTGGGGTTTTTGATAATAATAACCGACTGATAACAATCTAATATGCAACAAAAAACCACATAAATGTTTACTTGTAAATACATACAGCGTGTTACTGATTAACAACTTGTTAATTTAGAAGATGTAATTATAGCATCAATTGAAAAACTATCAAAATAAAAGTTGTAATAAAACATTTAAAAAAAAACTAAACTTTGAACCAAATACCTAAATAAACAATTACTGACATGTTACATTAAATAAATTGTTGACACCATTAATAAAAGAAATCAAAAACGTTATCATGCTAATTCACTGTTCTAAGAACTACACATTTCTTCGCAGTAGGTAATTTGCTGACACAAAAAATAAAAATAAATGCAAAATAATGTTATCATATAAGACGTAGTTAAATTGTAGGTTAGTCATAATACTTGAATAAATAAATAACATTGCAAAAATAAAGCAAAACATGCATTATGTTTAGGGTACAATGATTACATTTTTTACTCACTTTACAAACGTATTGTCACAATCCAGCTAAAAGATTTATGCAGAATTGGTCATTGTTTATGTATCGAAACAAACCTGAGAAAAAAATTGATAACATAAACCTAAATTATGTTTACTATAAACGATTTTTTTTTCTATGTAGTAGCATATGTTCCTTTGAAAGAGTGATAACATTAACATTATCCGTGATTCCAATTAGCGGCATGCACTGTAAAACCAGGTCTATAAAACAAACGCACAAAAATTTTTGTCGGCAGCAATTCTAATTTCCTAGAAAATTGTGCTATCGCCTGCCATTCAACGGTATTAGTTTGAGTCCACGCTTTTGCGAAAAAACAATAGGTGCATTCAGACGACTCAACGGTTGTGCAAGAGTTGACCAAAATCAGTGTTGAGATGTACCTAGGTAAATGTACCTAGGTACAAGTACCTAGGTAATTTTTGTGTACCTAAGTACCTAGAAAGGTACTTTTTAATTTATGTACCTTTACCTGTACCTAGGTACTTTTTAGAAAGTACCTTTGTACCTAATTACCTAATAAAATAGGTACTTTTAAGCGTACATGTATTGTACACTTTATATATTTGTTTCGGACCTAATCACATTTGAAATTACTAAAACCTTCCAAAAATAGTACATGACCTACGCAACTTTTCCTTAATGATACCCGAAGGGTACCGTTAATGTGTATAAAACTTCCTTGTTAAAAGTGCAAATGTAGGCAGTGACTGCACACTTGAAGACAGCCCTCGGATGAATCATTTACAACAATGCAATCGAACTGTTAACATGAGTAGCCAGGGTATCAAACCGAATGCGATAAATTTCGAAACGTAATAATTTGTATAAAATAGAAGATGATTTTTGGAGAAAAGAGTTGTGGAGTTCTAGGAAAAAGCAAACAATTATAACTGATTATATAACACAATGACATTTTAATAAAATTTATTACGAATCGTATTTCTGCTTATATTAACAATACGTGCTTAATGACTTATTCTAAAAACGACATATTTGAGTTTGTATTATACTAAATTACATAAACATAGCCGAGACAGGTATAACCAACGGTATAACATAAATGGTGTAAGCACGACCTCAATGAAAATTAAGGTGTCGTGTACGTCGAATAGTAAGTCTTGTCGGATAAGTACAAAATGATCGGTCCCTTGAAGTACTTACTAACCGACGTCAACTGTATCACTAAACTGCCATGCATTACCCATCCCGTTCAGTATCTTATCATTTAGTCCCAAAACCTTAAGAAAAACATTTAAGAATAAGTAATCCTATTTTTATTATTAAATAATGCACTTCATACAATAAACAACAATAGCATTGCTCAATAAACTGCAATTACAAAAGTTGTATAAATTTTAATATCTTTACTGAGGTTCACACCAGCTATACTGTGTGTGTCATCAATAGTGATTAATATAGTAGCGTCGTTGATTGATTTCAATCATTTCATGTATTTTATAGCTGTAATGATTTCTATCGTTTTTCAATGAGATTGCAAAAATAAGAGTTGGTTTACTAAATTTGTATTTTTTATGATCATAAATAAGTACCTAAAAAGTACCTGAAATTCTAAGGTACATTTTTTTTGTACCTGTACCTGTACCTAGGTACGTTTGCCAAATCTGTACCTGCACCTGTACTTAGGTACTTTTAAATAAATGTACCTGTACCTGTACCTAGGTACCAAAAAATGAGTACCTGTCACAACACTGACCAAAATCCCACGGAATGCACATAATTCCGGCCGCTTACTCAGTTGCTTAGTAACCTAATGTGTTTCATTATCTTGTTGTTAACATTATTTACTAGATTTTTAATTTTGCTTACTAAATTTTACTGTTTCTCGGTTAGCATAAACAACTTCGACAGCTAACTTAGCGCAATTTCTATTTAGCTATTCACGTAGATAAAGTTATCTATTCCCCTTCAGTAAAACAAAACTTATCCGCTGAGAAACAAACGTTCTCAGCTGCTATCTCAACTGCTGAATCATCTGAATGCACCCAATTTTTATAAATAGCATATTTCATGGTGCTTGACGTAATCACGTAATTAAATTAAAAAACTATTCAAACTTTGTTTCATAACCCTGCTAAATCATCGCAAATAAACATTACCTTAAAAAAATGACAAATCAAATTTTTCGTTAAGTCTTTAGCAGCCGGGGGCCCCCAGGAATCGGGGCCCCTAGGCACGTGCTTAGTCTGCCTTATGGGCAATGCGGCACTATATATCATTACTCAGTACTGAAAATACATACGAAAATTTCGCTTTCTTTTCCTATGATTTTGTGTTATTATAATATTTCAAAAATAAACATTTAAATAAAAGAAAAAGGAAACAATATCTTTTCTTAAATAAAAAAAACAGTAAACACTTTTGACAGAATTTAATTAATTAATCATATACAATAAAAAGATAACTAAAAGATTCTATTGCGCATAAAAAAATTAACTTAATAAATTGCAAGCACAAATGCAAAGTTGATTTTACTGCGTACTTAGTGATAAGTAGGTTAAAGGCAAAATATTAATACAAAAATTTTAAAAAGTGGTGATTGAAGTAGTAAATAACAACACGGCCGAAATTTTTGTTTAATGAAGAAGACTGAAAACGTTTTTATCCAAGCTCTTAAAAGTAAAAAAAATATTTTTTATTTCTTGATTTTCTTTATCCAGAAAACTAAAAACTTTAGTCTAAAAGTTTCATTGCCAAATAAAGGAGTAATTTTGTTGTTATCTTTTGTAAATTTTTTAAAATAAAACATGGTTTGTTCGATAAGTTGAGGATGTTATCAATGAACAATACTTCCAAGAATGATTCAAATTGTATTCTTATCAGTTGTTTCATTTACAAATAAATTGTATAACATGTCACTCATCATTTTATAATTAAAATTAATTCAGTGTACTATTTGACACCATTTTCACCAGCAGCAGTCTGACACTGTTTTAAGTTAAAAAAAAAACTACATAAATGCGTAATAGCAATATTACAAATTTAACTTTGTCTTGAATGGTAAATGGTGACCTAAAAATAAAATATAAATAAAACATTTTGTTAAAAAGTATTTTTTGAAATATAACTTTTGTTTTCAAATACAAAAAAACTTTAATGACTTGGATGAACCTGATGAGATGTTATGAGTATTGTTATGTCCGGCTTAATGTTTGTGAGTAGCAATCGCAAATCTCCACGAGCAGTAATTTCTAATCGGTTTCTTTTTTTTGATGAGGCTTTTTAAGGCACTGAATCCACGTTCTACCAAATAGGAAGACAGAAAAGCAACCAACAGCTTCTGTACAATAACCCATAATGCTTTGTATAAAATTGGGATTTGCTTTTGTAATCATAAGTTGTCGTATCCTTGTTTAAACATTCGTTTCTGCTCCTTCTTTGTGGATAATTTAATAAGTTGCTTCTGTATTAATATATATTTATCTATTTTGTGCTCTGAGTTTGACTATTTGCAAAAGGATTCAACACCGAGTCGGGAATGTCCAAGTAAAACATGTCTTCAAATCTTTGGTTACGGTCAGAATGAAGCGCAGTTAATTGTTGACAATAAGCAAATAATTCCTCATTTCTATTTTGCAATTTAGAAAGATTTGGAAACTGAGAACATTCTCCTCTTCCCAAGTTTTGTTTGTACAGCACAAGTTTTGCAACAAACGCAAATATTACACTTTTAGCTGTGATTAAATTTAATGTGTCACCTTGTAGTTGCAAATTAGTCTTGTTAAATAAGTAATATAAGCAATATCATTTTTTGAGATAATCAAATTGTGCCACAAGATTTTTAACACTAAATCAAAAGGCGAATAGAAGCAATCCAAACATGCACTTTTAGATAACCAACGTACTTCTGTGTTAAGTAGTAAACGATTATAGTCATTACCATTTTCCTAACAAAATTAAACAAATAATCTCTCATTTAAAGCATTCCTTTCGATTTTATTATCTGCTCTAATGACATGTAGTGATTCATGCAAACATTTACTAAGGTTCTCAAATGATGTCGATGAATAACACAATGTACCGAAAATACATTTGGTATAGCTTGTTTTAAGTACGCCAGAAAGCCTCACTGTCGTCTTACCATTACACCGTCAGTAGCAACAGAATATAATAATACAATAATATAAGGTAATTCCAAACATTCGCGGAAATAACAAAATAAACATTAATGTTATTCAAATATACTTACGTAACAAAAGTATGTTGCGTAATAATACAAAAAATTATACACTTCTTTTTGTCCAAGACTAGGAGAATTTATTGTGTGCACTTCACATCACACATAACTAAATTGTTGATTAGATGCACGACTTTTTTTATAGATTATATTATACACTAGTTGGTGCGGGTTCTATTGCGTTGCTGTATAGACCGGTATAGATAGTAATGACTCACCGCGATGCTCGTTATTACTTGTATCTTAGTCACCTGTTTATATTTATTTTCTACTTACGACGTGAAAATCACTAATAATTTATTAATTGTTATTTATTTTAAGTTCTATATTAATAAAAATGTGTCACAATTTTCTAATTTTATATTAAACCTTGCTCCTTAATGCGGAGCTAAAACCAATCCAAAAGCAGATCCTAATTTTATAACCAGCATTATGGATTATTGTACAGAAGCTAGATACAAACACTGAACCGGAGTGTATTTAACACTCATAACATCATGCAAGTTATAATCGAAATTTAATATAGATAAGTTAGAAACTAGCACAAAGAGTGTTTATTCAACTCGTTGAAGGATAACTCTGATAAATGCTACGCTAAAGCACGCCGTAGTTGTGGAATACATCCACGCGTGTCCATGCTCGATTCACTATAATATTGACAGTAAGTAATAAATAGTTTACAATATGTAATGTTCTAACCCCAGATTCTACGCTAACTTCACATTACAGTTACAAAAATTCAAATCAGAGAGGGAAAACTTACAAATGGCTGCTAAAACCAACTTTCCCGCCAAAACAAACCCGCCCCAAATTTAGAAAACGCGGTAAAGTTTAAAATTATCCGGCAAACCCCACACAAACGTGATCGTCTAGTAAGGCCCTCTGTTGTCTTAAGGAGACACGAATACACTTGCAGAGAACTGTAATCGGAAGGGAAGATCAAAACACACAGTAAACAAAAAGATATTTATTTAAAAGCTTCCTAAAATTTTGTAATTATTAATTTATTAATTAGCAACACAAAAACCAAAACGGAGAATGGGCAGCTCAACGACGATTTGCGAGCAGAAAAGAACTCCCAAGAAAAACTACTCGCTTAAATACGCAAATCTGTTTAAAAATATGAACATTTAACATAAGACAAGAAAATTTGAACAGGACTTCGATCAATCTCAAAGCCTGTCGTTGAAAATACACATGTTTAAATGACAATACAAAAACTTACATAAACAAAGAAACCCAACCAACCCTGTACCCCTGATTTGATCAAATATTCAAAACACAAATAATTACACAAATGAAACAAGTCAAGTGATAAAATAGCAATTGACAACACAAATTAAATCCAAAACAGAGACATAAAATCACGAAATAGATACATAAAACATGTTGTACAGTTATGTTGTAAGCACAAAAAAAAGAACCACAAAGTTGCAAAGGTCGACACTTGCTACCTGCTTAGGCAAAAGGGATGGAAAATAACTGTCGATCATGCACCGTTATACTAAACCATAGGTCTGTCTATTTGGCCCGTAAAACCAAAGTAAGTAAATGAACACAAGGGTTGATATCTGGCATCTCTAGCAATTAACACACATTTAACATCTCGAAACATATAAAATTAAAACAGAAGTAGTATTAGTCTTAATACGGCCCCCCGCATAGGTACCAATAACACGCTCTTGTGCGAACGTGGGCTAGAGATGATTTGCTACCAGGCAATACGGACTTTAATTAAGTATATTTGGCTAGTTACCACCGTATTGAAAGGTAGTCTTCAAGGCGGGAAATGTTAGTACAAAACATAACAGGTCAGTTCACACTTTGTTCATTGTTAGAAATGCCGCATTCAATCCCCAATTTAAAATCAAAGCAAACCGCAAATCGACAGACCTACAGCAAATAAGTAACAATATTAACGCGGTCAAACAAAAGCAGGTAACAACTGTTACACCCTAGAAAGAAATTGCATGTACAACATATTTTAAAAATAAACAAATTAAGAATGAATTAAATAGTTAGCTAAATCAGATATGCATTAAAATAAAAACAGTACTACCTTGAAATAAAACACGTGGTGATATTACACACAAAGAGCAATAAAACAAGAATACTTAAAACAAAAATATAAGATGTGAACACTTCGAAGGTACGGACAAAGATGATCCTTTCCAGTCGAAAAGAATGCATCCCGCGCAAAAAAAAATGTCGCAAGAGCGATGTTGCCACTTGTTGCAGAATCGTGTGGTATGTTGCCAAAGCTTGCAAAACCTCGTAAACAGCCACTCTTTGGTTACCTCAAATATTATATTACGCAGAAAAGTATCCCTTGGAGTTAGCATCCCCCTTTTAATTAAGGATCGCACCGTTTTGCGTGTAGCTACGGTTGGATTATATGGACATTGGAGTAACAAACAAGAGCTAAAAGAAATAAGAAATTTGCGAATTGCAACTACGTGTGAAACAAGTAAGCGTCTAGCTTAGATGCGTCTTTCGAACAGGTAGCTCAAAAATTTTTTTTCGTACCTATTTAACCCCTTCTTTAACCGCTTAAACGCGATGCACAAAAGAAGATTCTCAATTTGTGTATTAGGCCCTCTTATAAACACCGCACCTGAGCAATTAATAATCAAGGTTCGCATTCGGCCAAAAGTCGAGCATAGGCTGTGGCGTCTTGCGACTAAAACTTAACTTACTCACGAAAAACTTATTTTCACGCGACTACGTTTTCTTAAAGGACAGTTAAAATGTAAAAAAACGACTTTTAAATCATTACAAATCGTACCAAAATACATGCAATACAAATAAAAACGTACAAATAAATAAAAAACTCAAAACAAATTTACTATTGAAAGGTTTTCACTTGTTCATCGGAAAGCGAAAAGAAATATTTTCTCCGCATTACCAATCCTAAACAGACCTTTCGCACAATCTGGTCCTTAAATATGATTAACTCATCTGCGGTATTAGAAAAAACGACAAAAGACAGATTTTTTTACGGATGTTTACGAGGTACGCTTACAACTATATTTCAGACTCTGATATTTTATTAATTTTATTTTAAAGTTATAAAATCGATCTCGTTTGTTTCACAGTTTGTAACGACAAAGTTTCTTGTACCCCAGACACAAGATGAATCAAGAATGTTGTTTGGTCCAGCCGTAGTTTGTCCATTATTATATTCATCTTCATTGGTAATTTGTTCTTGTAAGGCGTCATCCTTCGCTCTTCCTTATTTGTTTCTTTTGTCTTGGTTGGGTTGATTACAACTCACCTGATTCTCTTTTTCCAAATCTTTTGTGCCTATGCTTTTACCAGCTGCTATATTCAATTTTTTCCTCTCACCAGGACATCATTAGGCCCAGTCTTAAGCTGGTGTAGATAATCTACAAGCGTTGTGGTCATTGAAATTTCTGTCTGGATTTTTCTCTCCGTTCTAGACCCATATCGTTGTATCTGTTTAAAAACAAGATTGTTATCGCCAATACGCAGTTTCGTCCTATGTAACTTACGGAAATATGGAAGCGCCATAGTCACAAACAAATCGTCAAACAATTCTGAATGAAACCATCGTTCAGGAGATTGGATGTATATTGGTTCTGGGAATCCACGCTCCTTCCAGCTTTTATAAAGATGTTTAGTCTTATACAGCAGAACGCAATTGCCATCAGCAGCTATTGCAAACGAAATTTTTGTGCTGGTTTTGAAAGTATTAAGTGTTCTGTAAGCATGCATGCTTTCTTTCTTCATCGCAATTTTAACAACGCCGGGGTCATCGACGAAATTTGTTTCATCGTAATTTACAATATTTTGTAGTAGGATATCGGTTATTAGTTCCGCCATATTTTCAAAATACTCCTAAACAATCTCATATCTTATAGCGATTCTAACTCGCTTTGTATTTTCGGCAAGCTTTTTGGCCAACTGAGGATGTCTCTTCATTAGACCACCAAACCAAACTTTTTCTAACATATTATTGGTAAATCTTTTTTCTATAATGCCGCGTTTACTTGAATATTGTTGCGTGATGCGTCTAATCTCAGTGCGATTTAAAAGGAAACCCGCACAGCGCAAGTTTGTAAAGTAGTAGTCAGCAAATTTGCGACTGACTGTCAAGAGCAAGTTGGCTACCGTATGACAAATTTACTGTTGAATATGGCTTCCCAAACGTTTCTGATGCTTTTCGCATGCTGAATCGTCCACTCCGCACTGCGTTCAGCTCTAAATAAAACGAATCATAGTTGTAGTCATAAGCACCCTACTTCTTTAAGAACTTTTGAGATATCTAAAAATAAACAAGAATATAAATAAAAAATGACCACCCGCTTCTTCCTCATCGTGTCCTTTTCGGCTTTACTCATATGCTAGCCTATAAAGTTAATGTAAGAAAATCATTTAATCGGTTTAAAGACCTCAAAACCTAACAGAATAAGGTAAAAATCATGTGATCAATTTCACTCCGTAGTTTTGCGTTTTTACACAAAAAATATAACGGATACGATATGAAAAATAATTTAACATGTCTTATTCTGGATACCGTTTCTTGAATATGTTTTTTATAACCTAGAGGGATTACGACGTACTAATTTTCATAGATTCGGATGTTTAATTTCAAAAATTTTACAAATTAAAAAATTTTGTTTTTAATAATTAATTATTTTTGTAATACTCACTGTTCTCAAATACTCAGCGCCACTGGTACAACACGTGTTTGCCTGTTCAACACACGACTGCAAATAAATTTAAGTTGACTTATTATGCTTAAAAACTAGTAAAAAAACGGGCTGATTAACTTCACCCCAGTTGACATTACCGTGTCTTATTTGATAACAATAGTAGAAAAATCGCCGGAAGTTATTTTGTTTTGATAATTTTTTATGTTCCGTAGCGCAAGCGTGTGTGCTGCATGATCGCCATTTTTCTTTAAACTTGTTCCGTTTGTTTTAATCAGAAATCTTTGTCTGACAAATTTTTTTTCATAACAAAGAAGATGCGATGTTTACTTATCAGTTACTACTTCTTGCATTATCGCAGTAGTTAATATAAGTAATAGACATGACTCAAAGAAATTAATTTTGATTTATGTGAAAACCAGAAATGTAATAAACAAAATTATTGTAAATGCTCTAAAAAGTAGTATAAAATTGTATAAATACATGAGATTATCATTTACGTTAATTTGTGTCTGAGTTTTTGTTCTGGATGGTTATTTTTTTGGCAAAGAGTAATGCCCAAAAATCCAAACACTGACTAATTTATTATCAAAATTAAATAAAAATTTACCAATTTAGTAATGCAGAATGCACCTCAGTGGAATATTTAAATATGATTTCTAACTACATTAATTGTGGGCTGCAGGTTAACGCGAGGAATTATTTTCTGTAAAATAAATAGACAAACAAACACAATGTTTTTAGAAAAGTGTCAACAATGTGATACAACTTTTATTGCTATTAGGGTAGGTTTCATTATAACGTAAATAATTATATACATGTTAGAACAAAAACTAAATAAGTGTTAATCAACAGTTAATTTTCTAAACGATCCTTCTATACCAAACATATCAGAAGTTGTTTTCTGTTTACCAGCTCTAAGGTTTTCATTTGATTTATATTTAAAATCTTGCAAAAACCATTCTCTGTAACTTTCAATTTTCTCTTTCCAAACGTCTAAAACAAAAAGTTAAGAATAACAACGGTTTGTGTCTGATCGAAATACTTTTCAATTTTTTTAAAGAACCATTGTTTCCGCCATATTCTTCTGGTAGTAATCTTTGAGGAATAACTGAATGGAATTTGTTGTAGTCTTGGTACAAATGCATCTATAACAATACTTATATTTTTTCCAAATATTTTTTAAAAATGGACGCTAACCCGTTTTGTCACTTTTCCGTTACATAACGATTTTGAGAAGTAATAAACAAATTCTAGAAGTGGATGGCAATTAATTATATGTAAACCTTTCATTCTTAATGGAAGTCCTTTTTCTATTATTTCTAAATGTTTTTTAACAAAACTTGGGGAAAATTGTGTACCGTACTTTATGGGACAATTTTTTAAATCTATCCATATATTAAGTCCAAAAATTATGGCATTGTCATCTTCGTTTAGTAATATATCGCTAAGCATCGTGCATACTTTAACTAAAGTGACGTATGGCATTGTGTCAGGATTACATTCACTCATATTGCACAGCACAATTTTTGCACCATGATCATCTGCTTGAGGTAATACACACAAAAACCTGTAACAAATTATTTATAAGTTAAATTATATTTAAATTTTAGACATAAAACTTTCACCATAAAACATATTAAATTATTTTTAGGGTAAATGGTGTATTATTTATTTAGAAATATAATTGCTAGCTTTCAAACTTTGTCCAAGTTCTTCGTCAGGCAAAAATTAAATTAATTTGACAATTATAAAAAACTAAGGTAACTAAAAACAATAACTAAATAAATAACCAAAGACAAGACCTACTTTAACAGATGATTCAACTTTTAACCAAAACTTTGTAATTCTACCTTTTGTTTCCAACATAAGTGACAAAATTGGAAGAATACTAAGTAAACATAAGATAAAAGTAGCTTATAATACTACTACTAAGATTAAAAATTTATTGAATCTTATAAAAGACAAAATACCTTACAATACCTGTGGAGTGTACCAAGTCCCATTCACTTGTGGCAAGGTATATATTGGTGAAACGGGTAGAACTATAGATACGAGATTAAAAGAACATAAAAGACATCTTTGTTTAATACAACCTACTAAGTCTGCCATTGCCGAACATGCACTTGACACTCTTCATGATATAAACTTTGAGAAAACTAAAACAATTTCTAAAACAAAGAACTGGAAATCAAGAAAGATTAGAGAAGCTATTGAAATTATCAAACATCCTAACAATTTCAATAGATACAGTGGTTACGAACTTTCTGACACATGGTTACCTGTTATTTCTTAATCTTAATTTGTCTACCATTGACACTTAAGCTACGTCTAGAGTTTTTATGGTGGTTTTCCTTTAGACCTTAGAGCGAATGCTGTAACTAAATAACTTGCGCTTATTATCTAGTTCCCTTATAGTTATTGTTTTTAGTTACCTTAGTTTTTTATAATTGTCAAATTAATTTAATTTTTGCCTGACGAAGAACTTGGACAAAGTTCGAAAGCTAGCAATTATATTTCTAAATAAATAATACACCATTTACCCTAAAAATAATTTAATATATGTATTTAAATTCATACCCTGCGTTTAATATTGCTTGTATTTCAGGCAGCAATGGATCTCTTCCACCGTAAAATTCTGGGACAAATGTTTTTGAGGTATAAAAAAAATCTAACTTATTTTTCGTAATTTCCAGACTGTGTTTACACCCTCTTAAAAAACTTAATAAACTTTGGTCATCTAAAATTCATAGCTTTTGTCGTCGAAAAAAATTTGCTGCTACACTTACCATCGCGTACATATAAATGAGGTTGTTTCTTGAGCCACTCGCGTATAGTATTTATATCTTGTTGGATTCTTTCAGGAATCTCATTTAGTTTTTCGATAGCTTCAGTTTTTAACTCGGATGAAATTTCTCGAATCATTTTGTTGAACTAAATAAATCACGTTTGTTTTACATGAAAGAAAGTACACATTATAAAATAATTCTATTTATATAAAAATATCTTGACGTAGTGTAGAAAAATGAGATTATGTGGTGATGCGCTGTAAACACTAATGACTTGTAATTATACTAAAATTAAAATATTTTGACATTTTTATAAACTTATCAATTCTAAAAATAATATGTACAAAAGTACAAAATAAACTAATATTTGATCAATTTCTTCTATTCTTTATCAATACTGTTTGTACTCCGACATCTATATTTATTAATGTTGACATAACGTATCTTACGTATAATTGTTTTGTCTTTAAGTTTCAAGGCGTTATCCAGTAATTTTTTTAATTATTATTTTTGAAAAAAACTTAAGAATCAAAACATTGTTAATATTGTAACGATTATTAAAACTAATTGATTTGAACTAAAAATATGTACACGTTTATAACTAACCGAACTAATTAAATCTAAGGATATTTAATAAAAACACTTACACTTATTTATATAGCACTATTACTTACACGAAAGATAAAGTCCGCGGTTAAATTCAGTTTAACACTTATTGTTTACATTATAGTCACGTACGATTTTAATTCCTCGTATGTATCTCGACACGCGTTAATCACTTATTTATTTAAACTTGAAAAATCTTCTTTACACTGACGTTTTCGAAATACTGAAATTACTGACCTATGATTTATTTGTATCGCTTTTATATGTTATGGCCATCCTTCGCAAAGTTTCTATATCTTTCTGGAAATGGATAAAAACTTCGTAAAGGCTCTTAAACTTGAGAATAATTTCTCGAACGTTTCACTGTCCCTCTCTTAGGACTGTTCTGTTCCAGAACAGGAAACTGAATGCGACACCGGTAAAAAGAATCGTGGCGATAGTGGCAGCTTCCCTCATTTCGGCAATTTTCTTGACCATAAAAATAAAAGTCAATGGACTTTTCCTGACCCGATATTCTCCTTGGTTGGTAACTACAGACCAACACTTGAACGCCTGTTCTGGTTCTGCTAGTTATTACTCTGGTTCGGACTTAAACTTGCGTATTGCGGTTATCGCCAGCAAACGGGGATAGATGATTGACGTGGACTAATTTTGGTTTGCCTCTGGGTGGTTTTCGGATGCGATATATAAAGTCATTAATACGCTGCACGATTTTATAAGGGCCTTCCCCCCATTTCCTCTGCAACTTCAGCGACAAACCACGTTTCCTTTGGGAATTATACCACCATACCATGTTGCTAGGTTGAAACCCACCATTTTGCGCCTTAACGTCATATTTATTCTTCATTCTGGCTGGCAGTTTGTGTGTTTTTACGGACCTTTTCATGTACTAACCTCTTGGTCAGCTTGCTGACGTAGTTTTCTCCAGCAACATCTTTTTCTGGTTTTCGTCCAAATTGGAGGTCGCATGACAGTCGTATTTTGCGACCGAGGATTACACAGCATGGTATTAGGCCTGTGCTTTCGTGAACGTATGATCGGTATGTCATTAGGAAAAGGTGCAAATACTAATCCTATTCTGTTTGGTGTGTCCGACAATACTTTGGCCTAAGTATTTTCCGATTGTTTGATTCATCCGTTCAACCATGCCATCAGTTTGAGGATGGAGAGACGTCGTCTTAGTTTTCTTAATTTCCAACAGTCGGCAAACTTCTTGAAACAGCCCAGACTTAAAGTTGCGGCCTTGATCGGAGTGTAATTCTAACGGAACTCCAAACCGGCACCTCCGTCAATTTCGTGAAATAATCCATTGCCACCAGAAAGTATTCGTTTCCCAAATCAAATTTTGGTAACGGCCCTGCGATGTCAATTGCTACTCTTTCTAAAGAGTTTGCTACGTTGTATTGCTTCATGCGTGCTTTGCGCTTTCTCGCTGGACCATTTACTGATGCGCACCCAGTAGAATTTTTCTCGAACTTTCCTTAATGTGTTCTTCATGCCAAAGTGTCTTGTCCTTTCGGGTTACAAAACTGCAACAGCCATTTTAATGCGGCCTGGTTCGTTATCAGTAAAAATTTTTGTCCATACAAATATTTGTAGAAATTTTCTATGGACTTGGCGACTGCTAACAGTTCCATTCTAGTAACGCAATAATTCCTTTCTGACCTGGACAAAACCTTGCTAAAATACGCGATAACTTTTTCTTGTCCATCTTGAACCTGCAAAAGGACCGCACCTATAAACAGATTGCTTGCGTCGGTATCCAAAACAAATTTTCCATTTTCTCTTGGATAACTCAAAATCGGCGAAGTGGCTTCATTTCATCTAAATTCTGATTTTTCTTCGGTCAATCAAAGGTTTGGCAATATTGGCAAATCCGGGTACAAATCGTCTATAATAGATGCACAATCCAACAAAACTTTAGACTTGGTGTTTGTCGATTGGTCTTGGCCATGCTTGCACTGCTCGGCTTTTGTCTGACTCAGCCTTTGCTGCATCTCTAGATACGACATTGCCAACGTATCCTTCTTAAATACGTGACACTTCTTTGGGCTCAGTTTGAGATTTACCACACGTAGTCGCTGGAACACTTCTTTCAACTTGTTTAAGTGTTCTTCAAACGATCTTCCAACCACGATCACGTCGTCTAGATAAACCAAGCACGTCTTCCAAAACAGTCCGTGCAAGATATTTTCCATCAATCGTAAAAGCTGTTTTTTTCATAATCCTTGGGTTCCAATTCTACCTGATAGTAACCACTCTTTAAATCTAACTTGGAAAACGACTGGGATCCTGACAGGGTGTCTAACAAATCGTCAATTCTCGGTAAAAGATAGCTGTTTTTTTATCACGTCGTTTAGCTGCCTGTAGTCTACGCAAAACGTTGTTGATTCATCCTTCTTCTTTACGAGTACTACTGGGAATGCCCATGGTCTACTTGAAGGTTCAATCACACCTTCTTTCTCCATATCTGTAATTATTTGTTCGGCTTCTTCTCTTTTTGCCAAAGGAAGTCGGCGTGGATGTTGTCGTATCGGTCGAGCGTCTCCGGTATCAATTTTGTTTCATCACGTTAGTTCTTCCTTTCGAACCACTCTCCAGCGCTAACACATCTTGATACTCTTGGATCAACACTTTAACTTTAGCCAACTAGTCTTGGCTGCGGTTTTGGCATTTGAGGTAAGAATGTCCAACAGATGTTGTGGACAATTCTTTGGCGACGTATCTTTGTTAGATTTCACGCATCTCACAATTTGAGATACTGGCGTGGATTCGCCTACCACTGTCTACTTTTTCAACGTTACTGGATTTGAGTTGATATTTAAGATCCTTACTGGCATCATGTTTTTCACTCGTACTAAAGTTCTGGCAACAAGTAGTCCTTTTTTAACTAAGTCGCCCTCTATTGGTTCAATCGCGCATATGTAGCCTACCCGGAAATTTTGTTCCAGGCGTGTCATCACCACACTTTCAGTGCGTCACGTCTTCACTCAATAAGACTTGCACGGCTGCCTTTTCTGACGAATAATAAGGAATTTCTTCATTGCCGATCTTCAGGACATCGTTCTTCATATCCAAATAGAACCCATACTTCTTTATCACATCTATTCCCAGGATAACTTCTTCCGTGATATCGGTTACCAGTACTTAATGGTTGAGTACTCCATTTCGCAAACCAATAGTCACTTGTACTTGTCCGTGAGTAGGTATTTCTTCGCCCGTCGCCGTTTAAAATTGTACTGTTACTGGTGATGTATTCTCGTTTTCCAATAACATGTCAGGACGAATGATGATCTTCGTCGCTCCCGTGTCAACCAGTAACTGAACACTTTTTCAATTGATTTCGCCGTCGAGATAAATGCTATGCAATTGTTCCATCGACAATGCTATTTCAATTGTAATCTTCGGAACCTGATTAGATGAGATTAACTTTTGTCTCTTTTGGTCAACTCGTTCCAAATTTTTGAGCGCTCTTCTTGTTTTCTTGTTGGGTTTAGTACGATGCCGTCGTACATAACCTATTTCACCGCAGTTCAAAGTCGCCTCTCCTCTTTCCCGAAGTATTCGTCTCCTCAATGCTTTCCAATGTCTGCGCGGGTACTTCTGTTTTAAACTCCAAAGCGTGCACCAAAGCGTCATCCAATGTTTTTGGTCAAGCTAACCGGATAGTCTGCTGTAATATAAGCATGTCATTTTTTGAGATAATTAAATTGTGCCGCAAATCATTGTCTCGACTCCCCAGGAATTCCAACACTAAATCAAAGAGCGAATTGAAGCGATCCAAACATGCACGTTTAGATAACCAACGTACTTCTGTGTTAAGTAGTAAACGATTATAGTAATTACCATTTTCCAAACAAATTTGAGCAAATAATCTTTCATTTAAACCATTTCTTTTGATTTTGTTATCTGTTCTAATGACATAATGTAGTGATTCATGCAAACATTCAGTAAGGTTTTTTGCGACGAAATGATGTCGATGAATAACACAATGTACCCATAATAGATTCGGTACAGCTTGTTTTAAGTATGCCAGAAAGCCTCGGTGTCGTCCTACCATTGCCGGAGCACCGTCAGTAGCAACAGAATATAATAATACAATTATATACTGTAATTCTAAACATTCGCGGAAATAACAAAATAAACAAAAATATAAAACATTAAGCTATAACTTTTAGGGTGCATTACATTAAATTATAAAACTCAATATGTCTAGCTTCTTTTACAGAATTATTAATAATGTATTCTTTAGAAACACACGTGTTAGAAAAACTTACCTCTGCTGAAGTATTAAAAAAAAAAGAAATCCTCAATAAATGTTAAGGAATTACTGTACTGATAGTTGCAATATATAATTTTTTAATCAACTTAAACAATAGTATAACTTTGCTTAAATAAATTTAATATAAAAAGGGATATCAATATTATTCAAAAATACTTACGTAACGAAAGTATGCTATCTGCGTAACAATACAAAAAATTATACACTTCTTTTTGTTCAAGAGTAGGAAAATTTGTTGTATGCACTTTACATCACGCATAACACAGAACTTAATTGTTGATTAGATGCACGACTTTTTTATAGTTCATATTATAGACTAGTTGGTGCGGGTATCGGCTTGTTTGCAGGAACGCAACCTGTATAGATAGGCTTCATTTACCGCGATGCCCGTTATTACTTGTATCTTATGCAACTGTTTACAATTATATTTTGCTTACGTTGTAAAAATCACTAATAATTTATTAAGTGTTATTTATTTTAACTTCCATATTAATAAAAATGTGTCACAATTTTTTAGTTTTATATTAAACCTTGTTATGTTAAAAAGTTGGTAGATCAAAATGTCAAATTTTATAAACGGATATTTGATTCACTTCCTGTAAGAACTGGTGCAATACAGACGAGCTCTGTAAGCTCTGTATTTTTTACGGCCAACAAGGCTTTCACCATTAGATTATTTTACGTGAATATGCGAATTAATTTTGTGGTTACTTAGGGGAAGCTAAGTAGGGGTAAGCCGTTATATTTCTTTTTATTGGGGATTTAATTTGATTCTGTCTTAATTGTCTATAGCGGATTTCCATACGCATAACACGTTCACCGTTATCAGGAAGATAACGAACTGGTGGCATATTAACGTGCCGTTATTAAAACGTTACTATTCACACCGTCAAAGGGTTGGAAACCTTTAAAATTGTATTGTTACGTCCTTTATTTATTATTAACTAATTTATTTAAACGATTAAAACTACTTTTACTTATTCTAGAAATATGTACACATTTAAATTAACCGAACTTAATTAAATCTAATAATAAAAACACTTACACTCTAATTTATGTATAACCGTTGTATAACACGAGATAAGATAACGTCCTCGGATATCACACTGTGAGTCACGTTCACTCGATTTGGTGTACACTGTTATTTATTTAAAACTCTCGCACGTGCTAAACACTTATTTATCTTCAACTTGATAATCTTCTTAACACATTCGCATTCCAGCCATAACTGACCTACGATTTCCATCTTCGGCTTTTATAGACATCGGCGAATTCTTCTCGATCGTTCCTCACTTTTCGCTATATCTTCTAGAAACTAGATAACAGTTCTAGAAGGCTCTTGCATTTGCAAGTAATTTCTCGGACGTTTCACTGCCCCCTTCTTAGGACTGTTCTGTCCCAGAACAGGAGACGGGATGCGACACCGGTAAAAGGGATCGTGGCGATAGCGGCAGCTTCCTCCATTTCTAGATACGACGTGGCCAAGGTATTGGACTTCCTTCTTAAATACGTGGCACTTCTTTGGGCTCAGTTTGAGGTTAGCCCCACGTAATCGCTGGAACACTTCCTTCAAGTTGCTCAAGTGTTCTTCAAAGGACCTTCCAACCACGATCACGTCGTCCAGGTAAACCAAACACGTCTTCCAAGACAATCCGCGCAAGATGGTCTCCATCAAACGCTCGAACGTTGCAGGAGCGTTACACAGGCCGAAGGGCATTACAGTGAACTGCCACAAACCAGTTCCGATCGTAAAGCTGTTTTTCACGATCCAGGTTCTAATTCTACCTGCCAGTATCCACTCTTTAAATCTAACGTAGAAAACCACTGGGATCCTGACAGGGTGTCTAGCGTATCGTCAATTCTGGGTAAAGGGTAGCTGTCCTTTTTGGTCACGTCGTTTAGCTGCCTGTAGTCTACGCAAAACCTCGTTGATCCATCCTTCTTCTTCACGAGTACCACTGGGGATGCCCATGGACTACTTGAAGGTTCAATCACGCCTTCTCTTTCCATATCCGTAATTATTTGTTCGGCTTCTTCTCTTTTCGCCAAAGGAAGTCTGCGTGGATGTTGTCGTATCGGCCGAGCGTCTCCGGTATTAATTTTATGTTTCACCACGTTAGTTCTTCCTTTGCAGCCACTCTCCAGCGCGAACACATCTTGGTACTCTTGGATCAACACTTTAACTTTAGCCAGCTGGTCTTGGCTGAGGTTTTCGCATTTGGTGGTAAGAATGTCCAATAGATGTTGTGGACACTTTCGGCGACGTATCTTCGCTCGACTTCACGCATCTCACAATTTGTGATACTGGCGTGCATTGGCCTACCACGGTCTTCTTTTTCAACGTTACAGGATCTGAGTTGATGTTTAAGATCCTTACTGGCATCGTCTTCTTTACTCGTACTAAGGTTCTGGCAACGAGTAGTCCCTTTTTCAACTAAACCGCCTTCCATTGGTTCAATCGCGCGTATGTAGCCTTCCCGGAGATTTCCATCCAGGCGTGCCATCACCACACTTTCCGTCCTTGCAGGCAGAATCACGTCTTCACTCAACAAGACTCGCACGGCTGCCTTCTCTGACGAATGAAAAGGAATTTCTTCATTGTCGATCTTCAGGACATCGTTCTTCATATCCAAATGGAACCCATACTTCTTTATCACGTCCATTCCCAGGATAACTTCTTCCGTGATGTCGGCTACCATTGTACTTCATGGTCGAGTACTCCATTTCCCAAACCAATGGTTACTTTGACTTGTCCGTGAGTAGGTATTTCGTCGCCCGTCGCCGTTCGAAGTCGTACTGTTACTGGTGATGTCTTCTCGTTTTCCAATAAGATGTCAGGACGAATGATGGTCTTCGTCGCTCCCGTGTCAACCAGTAACTGGACGCTTCTCCCATTGATCTTGCCATCGAGATAAATGCTATGCAATTGCTCTCTAGGCGATGCCATTTGGATTGTAACCTCCTGAGTTTGACTAGATGAGATTACTTTTTGTTTCTTTCGCTCGCCTCGTTCCAAATTTTCGGGGGCTCTTCTAGTCCTCTTCTTAGGTTTGGTACGATGCCGTCGTACATAGCCTATTTCATCGCAGTTCAAAGCTGTCACTCCTCTTTCCCGAAGTATTCGTCGCGCTATCTCCTCGATACTTTCCAGTGTCTGCGCGGGTACTTCTGTAGCACAGCAGAGTCTATGACCATCTCGTTGCGATGCTTGTTTTGCTGCTTCAAACTCCAAAGCATGCACCAAAGCGTCATCCAATGTCTTCGGTCGAGCTAACCGGAGAGTCTGCTGCGTTTCGTTGTCTCGGAGGCCGTCTACAAACATTTGAATCGCCAACTGCTCCAAGAAGGTATCTGGTGCTGTAGGATACGCAAGCCGTATTAATCTAGCGATGTCAGCCTCAAACTCTTGAAGACTTTCGGCAGCTTTCTGAACCCGACTTTTAATTTGAGCTTGGTATACTTGTTGAAGATGAGCATCCCCATATCTCATTTCTAATCGTGATATTAAGAGTTCGTAATTTTCTTGCAGGTGGTCCGGAACAGTTTGTAAAATTCCCAGCGCTTCTCCACGTAAGGACACTATTAAAGACGTCGCTTTCTGCTTGTTGCTCCAACCATTAGCAGTAGCTGCGGCTTCAAACTGCTTGTAGTAGGTTGACCATGGAACTTTACCATCAAAATTTGGCGGTACAACCTTAAACTTGTGAGTGTTTTCTTCTCGATGGTCCATTATTAAATCTTCACTCGTTACGCTTCCTTCACCGTGACAATTCATTTGGTTCATTCTCTCTTCAAGCAGTTGTATTCTTTCTCTCAATTTTTTTTCTAGCTTTTGTTCTAATTTGTCTTCTACTTCTTCTATTTTGTCATTCACAGATTCGCAAATTTCTTCTTTTAAGTTTAACATGTCTGCTTGTGTTTCCTCTTGAACAGTTTTAATTTGATTTTCTATGTTCGTTTGTATTTCTTCTTTTAATCGTCTAGAATTTTCCATCAACTTTTCTTTAATTTTCTGAGAATTTTCTTCCATTCTCTGCGAATTTTCGTGAAACTTTTCTTCTAGTTTTGCTTCGATTTTCTGTGAATTTTCGCCCATTTTTCTATTCATCGATTCGAGAATTTCAAGTATCTTTGAATCCATTTTAACTGCTTGCAAACGCGTCACCGGCATAAATTTAAATATAACACGAATATAAAGTTTTTAAATACACTACTTTTTAAAATGCAGTTTTTGTATAACACAAAATTTTAATAACGATCCACTTGTTAATAATAAACTACGAATTTAATTAATAACGTGATCACGCACTTGTTAAAAGAAAAAGTTTAATAAACACTACTTTATAAACAAATACGCGTATCGTATCTCGAGCAATATTAAATTACTTAATGGTATTTACACTAATAAAAACGAACCCGACACCGACACCAAATGTTACGTCCTTTATTTATTATTAACTAATTTATTTAAACGATTAATACTACTTTTACTTATTCTAGAAATATGTACACATTTAAATTAACCGAACTTAATTAAATCTAATAATAAAAACACTTACACTCTAATTTATGTATAACCGTTGTATAACACGAGATAAGATAACGTTCTCGGATATCACACTGTGAGTCACGTTCACTCGATTTGGTGTACACTGTTATTTATTTAAAACTCTCGCACGTGCTAAACACTTATTTATCTTCAACTTGATAATCTTCTTAACACATTCGCATTCCAGCCATAACTGACCTACGATTTCCATCTTCGGCTTTTATAGACATCGGCGAATTCTTCTCGATCGTTCCTCACTTTTCGCTATATCTTCTAGAAACTAGATAACAGTTCTAGAAGGCTCTTGCATTTGCAAGTAATTTCTCGGACGTTTCAGTATTTTTTTTAGAGGAGCTGCTACCATAAATTATTACGTGAAGTCGAGGGGAAACGCTGCGCATTTGCGATCTCAAATGATTGTATGCTTTGAAAACTAAATTTACTTGTGCTAGCCGTATGTACGTTTTGTGTTAGATTTAATATAACGTTTTAGGTAATGCAAGTACGGAATTAGCTAATCCCCTACTGGATAAAACAATTACAATTACAATTTCAAATTTTACGATTAATCTTTCCGTGGTCATGTCGATTGTTGACCGTACGTGCATGTTAGGTTAACACAATTAATAATATCATTATGTGCTTCAGAATGTCGTATGCAGTATGCGTTGAGTCTCAAAGGTTTAATTTGTTTTGTTATATACTTTTGCGATTTTAAATTTGCGAATATAAATTCATTCCTTCTTTGTATGTAAAAGTTTAGATCCACAAGATCAGTTTATTGTACGGCGTGTTGCCCAGTATAGGGTGCAACTTATATTTGATTCGACCTATGTATTAACGTTTGGAAAAGTTATACTTATGTACCTTCGTCGTGCTTTTTGGAATTATTGCCTAATATAAAATAAATATATATTCTGTGTTATTATTTCTGTCGTGTTATTTGTTCTTTTCCAGCTACGGGTAAAGTTAGACAATATTTCTCTAATTTAATCTAATCAAAGATACAACTTCTGGTTACAAAAGCAGATCTCAAATTTATATCCAGCATTATGGGTTATTGTACAGAAGCTACTAACAAACATTGAGCCAGAGGTTTTTAATTCGTGTATTAAGCTCTCTTATAAACACCACACCTGAGCAATAAATAATGAAGGTTTGCATTCGGCCGAAAGTCGAGCATAGGCGGTGGCGTGTTACGACTAAAATTTGACTAACTCACGAAAAACTTATTTCCACGTGACTACGTTTGCCTAAGTTGCTTAAACAACAGTTAAAATGTAACAAAATGACATTCTAAATCGTTACAAATCGTACCGAAATACATAAAACACAGATAAAAACTTACAGATAAATAAAAAACTAACTCAAAACAAAATCACTATTAAAAGGTTTTCACTTGTTCATGAGCAAGCGAATAGAAATATTTTCCTCGCATTACCAATGTTAAACAGAGAATTCACACGATCTGCTCCTTAGATATGATCATCATTAGAAAAAACACAAAAGACAGATTTTTTTGACGGATGTTTACGGAGTGCGTTTACAACTATTTCAGTCTGATAGTTCAATCATTTTAACGTTATAAAATCAATCTCGTTTGTTTCATATTTTGTAACGACAAAGCTTTCTGTACCCCAGACACAAGATGAATCAATAATGTTGCTTGGTTCAGGCGTAGTTTGTCCAATTTCATATTTATCTTCGTTAGTAATTTGTTCTTGTAAGGCGTCATCCCTTTCGCTCTTGCTTGTTTGTATCTTTTGTCTTTTGGGTTGATTGCAACTAATTTGGTTCTCTTTTTCTAAATCTTTTGTGTCTATGCTTTTATCAGATACTACACCGGGACCGGGACATCATTAAGCCCAGTCTTAAGCTGGTGTAGATAATATCCAAGCGTTGTGGTAATTGAAAATTTTGTCTGGATTATTCCTTCGTTCTAGACCCTTTTCGTTTTATGTCGTTAAGAACAGGAATGTTGGATTACGCAGACGGTGATATGACTTTGCAAGTTATCGCCAATAAGCAGTTTTGTCTAATGTAATCAAACCATCTAAAAATCCACCCTCCTTCCAGCTTTCATAAAGATGTTTGGTCTTATACATCGTAGATGGCAGAACGCGTTTGCCATCAGCAGCTATAGACAATTCAATTTAAGATTCTAGCGCCTCTAGCGGCAATGAACGAACTACTGTTCCAATAAACGTTAGAATTGTCTTTATTACCATACTACCTCAATTTCTTGTTTTTGTGTTCTTACAAGCTGTTTCCAAAAGTCAAAGCATAATTTATGTACTTTAAAACTTCATAGTTTGGTAAGTTTTTTCAGCATTACATAATATTTACTAACATAATTTGTGATTAGTCTGTATATAGGTTAGAAATTGCATTTATTAGACGTTTTATATGTGTTAATAGTTTTGTGGTTTAGTTTTGTGTTATAAAACAACATGATGGTTACTTACAACTCAATTTACAACCAGCGCAGTTGGATTGAGCCCTTAATAGTACAATTAGTCACTGAAAAACATCAATATTACTTTGCTTTGTAAGTACGTTGTCTTCTCATCGCAAACTTCACCAGGCATCGGCCTTATTTAATTTTTTGTTGTTATAAAGTGATGGTCAGCACGTTTACTTCGAAGTGTTTGGTTTGCTATTTCAATTGTAGTTCTAATTGTGAGATGTTGTACGGAAGGCAAATGTAGCTTTGGAACCCCTATTTTACCTACCGGTCAGTTTCTAATTTTATTATTAGCGTTAATGTAAAATTATAATAGAAACTAAATATACATATATTTGCTTGATAAAAATAATCTTATATTTAAAAATGTTGCTTGATAAAAATAATCTTATATTTAAAAATGTTGCGAACAAATTTCCGTATTATTTTCTAACAGATTTTTTTTTAATGTCACCACCCGGACTGCATGTCGTTCGACAAGCCTCTCAGTTCCATAATTGTTAATTATGTGCATTTTTTTTCTGAAATATACTACTTAACACAGAAAAAATTCAAAACGAAACAGCAACAAATTGAGTACGCGTATTAACCTGTCATTACAACGTTAGTTCAAATGGTGGCCGCGAGTTGGCGTATCGCTTAGTTTGAATCGCCTATTGCAAACGTAATTTTTGTGCTGGAGGTATTAAGTGTTATGTAGGCGTGTATGCTTTCTTTCTTCATGGCAATTTTAACAACACCGGAATCATCAACGAATTTTCTTTCATCGTAATTCACAATATTTTGTAGGATTTGTAAGATTTAAAAATAAACCCACACAGCGGAAGTTTGTAAAGCAGTTGTCAGCAAATTTGCAACTGATTATCAAGAGCAAGTTGACCACCGTATGACAAATTTAGTGTTGAATATGGCATTCTAAACATTTTTGGTGCCTTTGGCATGCTGAATCGTCCACTGCGCACTGCGTACGAATCGTAGTTATTGTCATAAGCACCCTACTTCTTTACGAACTTTTGAGGTATCTAAAAATAAACAAAAATATAAATAAAATATGACCGACCTCCTCTCTTCTATCACGTCCTTTTCAGTACTACTCATATGCTAACGCATAAAGTTAATGTAAGAAAATCATCTAATCGGTTTAAAATCAAATACTCAGCGCCACTGGTATAACACGTCTTTGCACGACTCCAAATAAATTTCAGTTGACTTATTATGTTTAAAAATAACTAAAAAAAACAGGATGATTGCCTTCACTCCAGCTGACGGTACCGTGTCTTATTTCATAAGAATAGTAGAAAAATCGTCGAAAGTGATTTTGTTTTGATAATTTTTTATGTTGCGTAGCGCAAGGGAGTGTGCTGCATCATCGCCATTTTTCTTTAAACTTGTTCGGTTTGTTTAAATCAGAAATCTTTGTCTGACAAAAGTTTTTTCATAACAAAGAAGATGCGATGTTTACTTATCAGTTACTACTTCTTGCATTGTCGCAGTAATTAATATGAGTAATAGACATGACTCAAAGAAATGAATCTTGATTTATGTAAAAACAAGCAATGTAGTAAACAAAATTATTGTAAATGCTCTAAAAAGTAGTGTGAAATTGGATAAATACATGAGATTATCATTTGCATTAATTTGTGTGTGAGTACCTGTTTTGGTTGGCTATTTACTTTTTTTGGTGAAGAGTAATGCCCAAAAATCCAAATACTGACTAATTTATTATCATAATTAAATAAAAATTTACTAATTTAGTAATGCAGTATGCACGTCAGTGGAATATTTATATATGATTTCTAACTAAATTAATTGTGGGCTGCAGGTTAAAGCGAGGAATAATTTTTTGTAGAATAATTAGACTTTAAAACACAAGGTTTCTAGAAAACTGTCAACAATGTCATAAAACATTTATTGCTAATAAAGTAGATAATTATATACATGTTAGAACAAAAAGTACATACTATGTGTTAATCAACAGTTAATTTTCTAAACGATCCTTCTATACCAAACATATCAGACATTGTTTTTTGTTTACCAGGTCTAAGGTTTTCATTTGATTTATATTTAGAATCTTGCAAAAACCATTCTCTGTAACTTTCAATTTTCTCTTTCCAAACATCTGAAACAAAGCGTTAAGAATAACAACGGTTTGTTTCTGATCGAAATACTTTTCAAATTTTTTAAAGAACCATTGTTTCCGCCATATTCTTCTGGTAGCAATCTTTGAGGAATAACTGAATGGAATTTGTTGTAGTCTTGGTACAAATGCATCTATAACAATACTTATATTTTTTCCAAATATTTTTTGTAAATGGACGCTAACCCGTTTTGTTACTTTTCCGTTACATAACGATTTTGAGAAGTAGTAAGCAAATTCTAGAAGTGGATGGCAATTAGTTATATGTAAACCTTTAATTCTTAATGGAAGTCCTTTTTCTGTTATTTCTAAATGTTTTTTAACAAAACTTGGGGAAAATTGTGAACCGTACTTTATGGGACAATTTTTTAAATCTATCCATATATTAAGTCCAAAAATTATGGCATTGTCATCTTCGTTTAGCAATATATCGATAAGCATCGTACATACTTTAACTAAAGTGACGTATGGCATTGTATCAGGATTACATTCACTCATATTCCAAAGCAAAATTTTAGCACCATGATCATCTGCTTGAGGTAATACACACAAAAACCTGTAACAAATTATTTATTACTTAAATTATATTTAAATTCATACCCTGCGTTTAATATTGCTTGTATTTCAGGTAGGAATGGATCTCTACCACCATAAAATTCTGGGACAAGTGTTTTTGCAGTATAAAAAAAATCTAACTTATTTTTGGTAATTTGCAGACTGTGCTTACACCCTCTTAAAAAACTTAACAAACTTTGGTCATCTAAAATTCACAACTTTTGTCGTCGAAGAAAATTTTCGGGTACCTACACTTACCATCGCGTACACATAAATGAGGTTGCTTCTTGAGCCACTCGCGTATATTATTTATATCTTGTTGGATTCTCTCGGGAATCTCATTCAGTTTTTCGATAGCTTCAGCTTTTAATTCAGATGAAATTTCTCGAACCATTTTGTCGCACTAAATAATTCCCGTTTGTTTTACATAAAAGAAGGTATACATTTTACATTATAAAAGAATGCTATTTATATAAAATATCTTGACGTACTGTAGAAAAATAAGATTATGTGGTGATGCAGTGTAAACACTAATGACTTACAATTATACTTACAGCATTAGATAAAATTTAAATATTTAGACATTTTTATAAACTATTATCAATTCCAAAAATAGCATGTACAAAAGTACAAAATAAACTACTATTTGATCAATTTGTTCTATTCTTTATCAGTACTGTTTGTACTCAGGCAGCTATATTTATTAATGTTGACATAACGTATCTTGCGTATAATTGTTTTGTCTTTAAGCTATCAAGTCGTTTTCTAGTAATTTTTTAAATAAATATTTTTCAAAAGAACTTAAAAATCAAAACACAGTTGTTATAAATGAATTGTTTTAAGATAGTTTCGATCATACAATTTTCTAAGTTTATGATTACAAATGTTTTGCGATTATCCGGATAATAATATGTATTAAATTTAGTATTACTTTTTAAACTTTAAAAACAAAACTTTAGATACGATTCGTTTATTAGTAGCCTTTTAAATATATAAAAGTGACACTCATTAACCTAATTTATTATTAAGTGGCGTTTACAATATAATGCAACAATACAAGAACACACTTACTTATCTATTTTTATGATTAATTAATTACATTGTCTAAAATAATCTGTTATCGATTTCCGGGTTAATAAAATATCACCTCGTTGTTTTTTTCATAATTTAATTAATAAAACATTTCAAAAAAACTATATTGTACCAGTTAATACACGGCTCCCGATTTCTTCATTACTACCCCCAATCTCTTTTCTTTTTTACTCATGCGCATCACAAATGTCAATTTACATGATGACACATTAATTTCTAACACTTGGCTATCCTGACATTTTGGGCTCCTGACCAAAACATCCTAGAAAAAATCTAACTAAACGTACAAAAAAAATATATAACAAAACATTTTAAATAAGTAACATGAAATAATCGTACACATTAATTTTATCGTATTTTGTTTAACAGTCTTGCAGGTAGGCGTATTGTACGCCGCACTCTTGCTGACTGTACTGTTTTGGAGCCACGCTCGATGCTCTTCTATTCTGTCTCATCTTCAAATTTCACGTGTTTATCGTTGTGATTCGTAGAATGTTTAACATCTGATTCGTAGTTATTTTCCACTTCAAAATTTCGATAAATCTTCATAGTCAAAACGTGCACATTTGTGGTATATTTTCTACCGTGTTTTTCATTAAGTGAACTAAGTTTGTAGGTGTCGTTTCCAAGGTTACGTATAATGACGCATGGTCCCTTGTATTTCCTTTTTGTCTTAGTTGGCTAGCCGATGCCTAGAGGTGGCGCCTTTATGTAAATGATATCTTCCGCGTTAAATCCTTCACGTACACATCGCTTTTGATCGTATCGTCTTTTGTAAATTTCTTGTTCGTATTCGACCCTCTCACAAATTTCCGGTTGCATTTATTCTGGATTTTTATTCTTTTCTTCAACTTCTGCCATATTCCTCATTATTCTGTCCGTAAAACTAGATCTAAAACCTTTGTCTACGGAGCGGGTCCAATGAACCCGAATGAAACTTTATTGTGTCCTCATATCAATATTTCATGCTGTACCTGCTTGACTTTGTTTATTTACACGTCTTTTGTAAATTTTTGATGGAGTTAATTTATAACAATAATTTGTTTTGTATATATACATTTTCTATAGAGAACTACCGTTTGGGTTTAATGGACCCATAGTGTTAACCTTGTGGAATTTCCCAGTCCTTTGTGTAGAGGCAACAAATTAATACTCTATTCATTACTATGTTGACTTTTGTAAAGTGGATGGATGGATATACGAAGATCATTGAACCCCGAAGAACTGGAGGCAATCATAAATGAGATGAGTGATGTTGAATACGACAATGAATATGTTTCATCGATTGATAGTGGCAAAATAGATAATGAAGTTTCTATAAGTGAAGAAAATTCTTATATAAACAATTCTACTGATTCCGACTAAGATGAAATTGATAACGATGAAATAAACCCCATTAGCGAACCAAATTCTTTTATTTCCAAAAATCAACAAGTATGGCTTGAAAATCCTGTCAACCCTTCGCAAGGGCGACGTGGTCTATAATATTTTGCAACAAAAATCAGGACCTACACGATATGCTTCGCGAAAAGTTGATAGTATAGCTTCTGCGTTTTTGATTTATTTTAGAAGATCGTTTTTAGAAATCATTATTAAATGGACGAATGAAGAAAAGCATAATTTAAAAAATTTATTGGAGTACTGATACTTATTGTAGTTTACAAATCGAAAAACGAAGAGATATTCCAATTGTGGAGTAACAAAGATGGACGAAAAATTTTTAACGATATTATGTGAGCCGTACTAGGTTTCAAACTATACTTCGAGTAATGAGATTTGATCTACTGACAAACTACAACCGATTCGCGAGTGATTCGAAATGTGGAACGATTACCTACAAGACCGATTTATTCCAGTTTGGAGTGTGACCGTAGATGAACAATTGGTAACATATAGAGGAAGATGCCCATTTCGGAAATATATACCTTCGAAACCAGGACGATATGGTATTAAGTTTTAGGCAATTTGTGACAGCGTCACGTCATATGCTTGAAAATTAGAAATTTATATAGGAAAAACTGGAAACGAAAGAGAAAAAAATCAAGGCGAAAACGTGGCCAAGAGATTGGTAAAAGAAATCAAAATTTTCTTTACTTCAATTTCACTTGCAAATTATTCACTTTCCAAAAAACTGAGTATTATAGGAACAATCCGAAAAAATAAGTCAGACTTGCCAAGTTGTTTTACAAATCCTAAGAACCGTGAAATCCTTTCTACATTGTTTGGTTTTCAAAGTGATAAAATGATAATTTCATACTGCCCCAAAAAAGGGAAAATTGTGACATTACTTAGTACCTTACATAATGACCAGAAAATAGATAATGGATCCAAGAAGAGACTTGAAATAATTGTAGACTATAACAAAACTAAAGCTGGAGTTAACACTATGGACCAAATGAGTATTATAGGAACATATAGGAACAATCCGAAAAAATAAGTCAGACTTGCCAAGTTGTTTTACAAATCCTAAGAACCGTGAAATCCTTTCTACATTGTTTGGTTTTCAAAGTGATAAAATGATAATTTCATACTGCCCCAAAAAAGGGAAAATTGTGACATTACTTAGTACCTTACATAATGACCAGAAAATAGATAATGGATCCAAGAAGAGACTTGAAATAATTGTAGACTATAACAAAACTAAAGCTGGAGTTAACACTATGGACCAAATGACAAGAACATACAGTGTGAAAAGGAGAACAAGAAGATGGCATCTGACGGTTTTTTACAATATGATTGATATTAGTGTTATGAATGCATTCATAGTGTGGTCATGTCTCAATGGAAATTGTCACAAAAAGTTGCGTAAGAGAAGAAACTTTATTACAGAATTGGGAAAACAGCCAGCATAGTATAACGAAAATTTTGAAGAACCGGTACCAAGCACCAGCGCAGCATCCGAACCTCCAAAAAAGAAGAAACGTTGTGGCATATACAAAGCTAAACAAGATCGAAAAACTAAAACAACGTATTATAAATGTAATAAACATGTATGCGGAGAATATTCTGTACTTAACATTATGTAAAAAATGTAACTTGATTGTACATGGGTCCAATGGACCGGAGCGGTAGGTAACGAAAGTTTTTTTTTGAGGTAGACAAAGCGTTAAAAGGAGTTTTTGCTGTGGTTTTATTTATGACGTTATTCATATATCTCTCTGCACTTATTTTAAATGTTCTTTCCAATTTCTTTCTTTCTGTATTTTAATTAAAATTACTGGAGTAATAATACGGTTAGACTGTTCTAAAATTACATTTACATTTGGATGTCGTGTACTATTTAATACATGCTTTATTCCATTTTGCAAGCAGTGGGTTTTAAAATTTGCTCCGGTAAACCTTGTGCCTCTATCCATAACAAAAATTGTCGGTAACCCAAAATCTGTTACAAACTCACGTAAACATGTAATGATACACTACTTGTTGTACTTTTCATCGCATAAAGTCTTATAAATCTGGTAAAACTATCAATAAAAACTAGAAACACGAAAGGTCCTAAATGATCCGCGTGCACTCTGTAAAATGGTCTTTCGGTTAAGGATATCGGATGTAATTTTCCATGTTTCCACTCGGCACTTATATTATTAAACATTCAACACACAATATTATATGTCTTTTTGTGTAATGTCTTATTCCTGGAAACCAATACTTGTGAATAATTAGGTCAACCGTTTTATCTACACCGAAAGGTCCTGCAAGGTCATGAAACTTAATTAACGTGGTTTTCCTCATTGAATTTGGAATTACAAATAAACTTTTTATTTCACCATTCACTCGAATATCCCGTTTTAATCGTTTAATCTTTATTTTTTTGTAAATGCACGTTGTTGTTGATCACCCAACACAAAACTTGTTTCCTTTTGCGTTAAATCACTAATCGGTTTCACGATAGCTGCGTAACCATTCATAATACGTCTCAAAAATGATGTTAGTCCCAGAAATTTTCTTACCTCGCGCAAATTCTCATTTGCACTTACTTTATTTTTTCCTAGACTGAAGCTATCTTATGATAGTTGGAAACCCAAATATTCCATGTTAGGTACACCGAAATAACATTTTCTTAGTTTCATCGTCAAATTAGCATTCCGTAAAGCTCGAAATACTAAACGTAATTTCTGAAGCATGTCTTCCCAATCCCCCGCCGGTATTAGTGAATCGTCCAAAAATGCCATTTCCACTTTATTCCTCAACGGTCCCAAGACTTAGGACATTAAACGCGCAAAGAAGCTTGAACAGTTCGGTGATGCATATGATGATGTGGTTTCCACACTGCTTATATTCTTTAACTATCTTCGCAATTGTTTTTCTATCGCCTGCCGTTACTTTGTACGGTTTACTTTTCACTGGTACGCCACTGTCAACGATATCCATTTTCATTAACGTTGGGCATCCTAATTCGTGTAGATTAAATGCAAAACATTCGCAAAACGCATTTAATAATCGTTCTCTATTTTTTCCCAATACTTTTTTGTTAATATTTACTTGTTCGTCGACGATCGGTTCACGTTCTACATCGGTGGTTACGTGTTTTTCTTCAATGTATTCAATATCATTTATGCTCTGCATTTTAGCTATGCACTCTCCGGATCTTATCACTACCTCCTTCTTATTTTCATTTACTACTGATCTCAGGAACACATTATCGTCATATAACACTTTTACTAAATTTATACTGTTTAGTTTTAGAGTTATTTTATTCGCAGATGTTATCCGACCTGGAAGTTTGACACCTACGTACTTTTTTTGAAATGGTTCTTTATAACGCAATCCAAAACTTACATTATCGCCCACTTGCACGTACCTACGTCTGGGTGTTTTGTAAAGTTTTGTCCAAGTAAAATAGAAAAAAAATTGAATACGAGTCGGCACTACATGTAATTTTACGTCATCCATCTCGATGTCGTCTAATTTAACTTGCGCGTGTACGAAACCACTTGAGTTTACGCTATAGTTTTCGTAACACTTAACGATGCATCATGAGGTTGCACTGATAATTTTAATTGGCATACTGTCGCATCTGTTATCTTACTAACAGTTGCATCCATGTCGATAAAGCACTTTATCGGTTGTTTGTTCATTTCAACTTCTCTATGAAATTTAGTTAAAGTTTCCGTTTTATTTTCACAGATTAAGTTTATCTTCCGTTTAACGATCTTCCTTTCAAACTTGACTTTTGCACGTACGGGACAGTCCCTGCTAACATGGACCGGTTTTTTACACGCATAACAATGCAATCCTTTCGATTTATTACACTACCAACTTTGGTGTAAAATTTCTCCGTAGTTATAACAAAGTTTATCCGTTGACTGAAGAAATGTAGTTTATCTGATGTTACTTCCACCGGTTTCTTATTTTCACCGTTTTTGTAATCTTGAAGGTCATGTAATAACTCCACCGTATTAGCTTCATGTCTGCCCATTGTCACGTTTGATAGAGTGTGATCCCATGAACCGAATAAAATTTGTTTTTTTTGTATCTTCGAAATTTAATCCTACTTCTGTACATAATCTATTCTTTTCATGAAAGTATTTATTTAGAGATTCGCCTTTCTTCTGTACACGTTCGTTCATTCTTTTCCATTTACTTGCCGTATCTTCTCGACCCACAAACATTTTTTTAAATTCACTCACAAACTTTTGAAAAGTTTCTAATTTTGCCCTGTGTGTTTGATACCAATGCTATGCTTCATTCGTTAAATTTGATCGTGCCGTCTCTAATGCAAATTGTTCCATTTGTGCAAAACTCTCATACCTTGTAAACTTGTAATCCATTCGCGTTCATGTGTTTTTGACTCACCATCGTACCTTTCTATATTTTTTGTCAAGTGTGTTCTTCGGCTGTTACTTTACTTCTGCTCTGCTTTTGAAATCATCTCGTCTCTCTTTCTGTTTTCCTCCATCATTTGCAACATAAGAATAACCAAACAATTTGAGGAGTTTGTTCTGATCTTTAGAACTAGCTACACTTTTGGGATACTGCAATACTGGTTTATTGTGGGATTTTCTAATATGATCTAGGTTCCACAAGTTTAGTTTCAATTTTAGCTGGTTCCCAAGTTTTATCTTTTTTTAATACTACGTTTCCCACCTCTACAAATGATTTTTCATCAAAACTGCTGTGCCACACTTCTGTCATTTTGAGCTACGTTGTTCGTGTGATATCTTAGAAAGTGGATGAACGTCATTTGGCATAAGTGAAAACCACTTGATGACCTTGATGTCGTGGTTTCATTAACCAAAGCTAAGAACTCCGTGACAGTTGTTGGTAAAGCGTCATTTTGTTCGTTGGTTTTAATACTTTTTTTATTGGCCGTATCATTCTGCTCATGGACCGCATTATTTTCATAATTTATTTCTTTATTTTGTTCATCCATCACTTTCGCTTCCTTTACTCTTTGTATCCTACAGGATTTGGCAAAATGATTCAAAAATCTGCATCTGTTGTACTTCTTTCCATAGACTTCACATTCCCTAGAGCCATGGAACCCTGTAACATTAAATTTTTGTATCTTCTGAACATTGGTCTTCTTGTTTCTTTTTGTGAATTAACTTGTTAACTTCTTTTCTTTTTACTGTAAACACTTTTTGTTCTTGTACTTTTTCTAGTTAAGTTTTGTTATCTCCGCATTTGTGCACTCTCTGGTTTAACTTTATTTGTCCACCTGAGTGTTACAAAGTAATTCATGTTTCCCTATTTACGACTTTACCCCCACATTTTTCTTACATTTACATTACATTACATTCCCTTTTACGTTTCCTTTTTCCTTCTCTCCTCTTAGTTGTTTCCTCCTTGTTCATACTTTTTCCATCTACCCCGTTGCTTTTCCGTTTTCTTCTAAATTTTTTTCTACTTTCTTAACTTCTTCTCTTAACTCCCTGCATTCATTTCTCCTATGTTTGAGATTCTTCGTCTCTTCTCCACATAGTCTGTACATCTTTCCTTCCTCTTTTCTCCAGTATTTATTTCCTAACTTTTTATTCCCACATCTAACTATTGCTATAACTTTTTTTCTTTTTGTTGCTTTTATTCCCTTTTCTATTTAGATATTCTGGCACCCTCTCTCCCTCGATATTCTTATAATTCACATTATATGTGCCCTCTTTTATCTTTGTCTATCTTTCTTGTTTTTTTATGTCCCTATCTCTCTTTATTATTTCTTTTCTTATCCCTACTCTCTCTTCTCTTAATCTATCTACTTTTTCTTTTGCGTACCCGTCTCTTTTATAATATTATTTTCTGCCATCCTGTTCGTATTTCACTCTTTTTTACTTTATCTCTTTCCATCATTCTTGTAGTATTTTGCTTTCGGTTGGTTCCCTCAGTTCTTCCTCGTATTTTATAGCTTTTTTCCTGTCTCTACTCTTATTTTTTCTGCTTGCACTTCTTTTCTTACAATATAACTTGGTGTTTCTTTGTCTAGCCCTAACACTCATTTCCAGTACTTTTCTTGTATCCCTTCTACCTCTTTATACTCCTTCCACCCCAATATTTCCGCTTTTTATATCCCCACACTTTTTATTAGCTTATCAAACAGCAGCCTTCTTTTTTCTATGTCCACTCCAAACAACTTTTCCCCCACACACCACACTTGTCCTATTAATCTGTTTTTTTTCTTCACTCTTTTTTCTATGTGTTCTCCCTTCTTATTATCCTGCTTTATCGTGTAACTTAGATATGTGAATTCTTTTATTTGCTGCACTTCCTCCTCCTTCCATTTCCACTCTTCATTTCTTTCTTTTCTCCCTCCTTTTCTAAATACCTTTTTTTCTCCGTAGTTACTTCCATTTCTTTTTTTAATATATTTTTTAGCGTTTTCATCATCTCCTTCATTTGCTTTTCCTTCTTAGCCACCAACACTATGTTATCCGCATACGCCAACGACCACACCTTCACTTTCCCTACTACTATCCCTCCTATCTGTTGTTTTCTCATTGTGTTCTTCAAATCCTCCGTATATACTGCAAACAGGCTTAGGATCAGTAAACATCCCTGTCTTGTAACGAATTTCTTGCTCTCCTCTCTATCCACTTTTACCCTGTTCTTTGTTTCTTTGTAAATTTCCTCCATTCTTTCTATTAATCTTTCATTTATTTTTTTTCCATGCATTTCCACAACTTTTCCCCGTTCATTCTATCAAAAGTGCCTTTGAAATCTACGAACAGTGTCACCATTTTCCTCCTTTTTTTATCTAGCTCTGTATTCACCAAGAGTCTCAATATTGTGTATCACTCTTCTTCCGTTTCTGAATCCAGGTTTTCCTTCTGGTATCAAACTCTTTTTCTCTATTTCCTTCTGTAGTGTTCCTTGTAGTACTGTCGCATATAATTTGTATGCCGTGCTTAATAATGTAATGTTTCACTTTCGTTTCACTTCGCCCCCTTTCACTTTTTACTTTTTTGCCCTTTGGCTACCCATTTTTTCTACCCTTTCTCTGCTCAGCCCCCTGTCTCTGTTCATTATTTCTATTAGAGCTCTCCTTTCTTCCAATGTCAAATCATGATTTATATAAATTTTTGAGTTTCTAAATTTTGTCTTTTCCACCATCACCTTCTGCTTTTTCTCCCGTCCTCTCATTTCCGCCACCACCATCTCATTTTCTTTCTGTCTATTTATCACCGTTGCCTTTTTCGCTTCAACTTTCACATTTAATTTCTCTTCCAGCATTAATACTAAATCCTTTTGTGGTTCTTTACTTCTCCACCCCTTTATTGCAATACTATTCTTCCATTTTCCCTCACTCCTCATCTTCCGCTTTTTTCTCCAGTTTTTCTATACGAAATACAAAGCGCCTTTTAAAATTTTTTTATATATTTCTGTTATTTGTGTCGAGAATTTTCTACATCCTTCGGTTATTTAAAAAGAAAGATTTATTACATTGATTTGAAATTAAGGTTCGCGATACAACTTAGAATTCTAATTTGAATTCATAAACAGATTACTGTAAAATTAAAATAGATGTTCAACTTGACAAACGTAAACCGCGATCGCGACGTAAACTGCGACACCCCCACCCAAAGAACGCTACGATTTTTAATTAGAAACTATTCTGTAAAAAAAATGTCTAAAGGAAACATAAAAAAAGTGTTTCTGAAAGAAAAATGTGCTTTCGATAGATAGATTTTTAAAGGCACTTTCGTATATTAAAAAAAATTAAAATACAATATGAAAAATTCATTGTCTTTTAAAAATTTTCCTTGCTAAATAAAATTTTAATTTTTTATCTAATTTGTTATTTTAATTATTGTAGCGTAAAACGATTACTATAGCTCATACAAGACAATTAACGTATACAATTTCTATTTCACTTTATTTAATTCCACATTAACATCCTTGCTAATCAAAATTAATTAGAAATGCTCGACAAGGTCCCTACTAATAAATGCGTTTTAACGAGAACGAAGTAGAATTATATGCTAAGGGCTAATACGTTTATTGTAAAAACTGCAATTATTATGAATAAACTTATAACGTCAATTTGATTATTAGATATCAATTCACGTAATACTTAACATTTGAACTAAAAACGATAACGTCTCTTTTGTTGCGTAGTTCCCACTATTCAGATAGTATTATTTAGTTGAACCGGTACGACGATAAGAAAGTAAGAGCCTGTAGCTATGGAATAAAAACTTTCTTTGGTAATTTGTAAGTAGTAAAATTTTCACAAAATATTTTTAGGCTGGTCAAATACATAAACAAGCCCATATAAAGAATTTAAAGAGAAAGTAGAACTTTATAACATGCCCACATTTTAAAAAAAATTAAATGTTTATCGCTTTAATATTCGTTTTCAACTTATTCTTTTTCAATTTCGTACGATATTTTTCTAAGTGAAGTGAGACATGAGTGTGCATCGTTAAATAAATAAAAGTAAAGTAGGACAAAATACTATAGTTTGTGGCGTTTCTAATCTGTAACAATAATAAAAAATTCTTTAAAACTCTTTTATCAAGTCAGTAAGTAATAATAAAGGTATTACTCGGAACATGCTGATACACTACACGTTAATAGACCTTGAATGAGGTTAACAAAATTAATAAAATTGTTGCTTAACTAACGCCATTATTACCCCACGCTTCATTAAACTAATAAAAATCGTTATTTCTGGAATTATAACATTTTGCAGTATTCTTACTAATGTAGTATAAACTGTACACGTATAGAGAAAGCAAGTGATTAGACGTTACAGTTAAGTAAATAATTTACAAAATAAATAAGTTTAGTTAACGCCATGAACAGTCATTCCAAAGACACAAACAGGTAAATACATACTTTTAATATATCTAATAGTTATCTGTAAGCGCAAATTTTATACTGAACGAATTCGTCAGTTATCATTGTATCTTTGTTGTGTCTAAGATATTAAACAGTCGTTACAGGACAAAAACAATTGGTTTGTTTACTTTTGATTAATAAAACAATAAACAAAAATCTTGCTATGAAACTTTCGTCATAAACGGTAGTACACAACGTTTTAAATCCACCGTTTAAAAAAGCGTCTTCCTGTTTTTCATTCATTCATTAAGCTTCAGGCATATTTGTAATTCTACTTAATTTTATCGTTCATTATTTTTAGAATAATAGTGTGCTTTTACGACTCGTTTTAAATTAGAGTTATTGTTGTTTTCAGAATACCCAAATGGTTAAAAGAAAGAACCAATTCTGAAAAACATTATATGGTAATAGCTATAGTTTTAGGTATTTTGGCTTTAGGTTTATTAATAGCACTTTGTGTGGTACTACATAAAACTATTCAAGATGACACGGAGTAAGTTTCTTATCAATCAAAACTATACAATTTTCATTTACATAATTACAGTGATATCTGTATGTCACCGGGTTGTGTACAAGCAGCAGCCAAAACGTTATCGTACATGGACACCGAAGCTAATCCATGTGAAGACTTTTATCAATTTGCTTGTGGTGCTTTTGAAAAAAATACGTTGATACCAGAAGATAAAAACTCAATTAGTACTTTTCATAACATCGGAGACCAAGTAAGAGAACAACTAAAAGATATAATCTCTAATCTTAAACCAAACGATACAAAACCAAACAGACTCATAAAAAAATTTTACAACCTTTGTATGAATACAACTGCAATAGAAGAAGATGGATTAAAAACTGTTAAAACTGTGTTAAGAGATTTGGGAGGATGGCCACTTTTAGAAGGAGCAAATTGGAATGAAGCAACATTCGATTGGAAACGCACAGTATATAAGTGTAGAAAATTAGGTTTTAGTCACAGCTACTTTCTTTACGTTGGTATTGAAACCGATTACAAAAACTCTACTAAACGTACGATTTCGGTAAATGATACTATACATTAAGTCCAATAAATAAAAATTTATTATTTCAGGTTGGTGAAGGTGGCTTAGGACTTACTCGAGAGTATCTTATAAAAGGATTTGAAGATAAACTTGTAAAAGCGTATTATAAGTACATGGTTGACGTAGCTGTTATATTTGGTGCTAATAGAGGTTCTGCGGAAAAAGAGCTTAAGGAAACTTTAGAATTTCAAATGGAATTGGCCAAAGTAAAAATGTACTGAAGGTTACTCAAGATTAGCTAATGTAATACAATTACAGATCACTTTGCCTAAAGAAAAAAAACGAAATGCTACTGCGCTGTACAATCCAATGACTATTGATGATCTTCAAAACCAATTTCCTTATCTGAATTGGCTTGAATATATTCAACACGTGCTGGATATTCCCGATATTGACATAGGTTACGATGAAGTTGTAATTGTAAGTGTTCCCCAATATTTTTCCAGCTTAGAAGAATTACTTAGAAAGACCCCTAAAAGGTAAAAGTCTAACAACGCCATTATCAGCATTGTTCATTTGTTTTTTAGAGTGTTGTCTAATTTAATAATGATAAGGAGTGTCTTGGCGTCCATTAATTATTTAACCGAAGAACTAAGAAACAAACAAACTGAGTATATTAAAACTATCAGTGGAAAATCTGAAAGAGAACCAAGATGGAAAGAATGTACAGATTTTGCTTCTGGAGTGTTAGTTAAGCATAATTTAAAAATAAACTTTGTAATAAGATTACTCGTTATAGTTTTTATTTAGCATCTGGTGCACTATACGCAAAAAAGTATTTTAATATTGAAGCTAAACATCACGCGGAAGAAATGGTTAATAATATTTTAACAGAATTTAAAGAGATATTAAACAACGTAGATTGGATGGATGAAAAAACTAAGCAAAATGCGATTGAAAAAGCTAACACCATAGTAGCTTACATTGGCTATCCGGAGGAATTATTAGATGAAAAAAAAGTTGAAAAGTTTTATGACCCTGTTTGTACTTTACATTTGTTTAATAATTGCAATTCTACAATATTCTATTTTAGGTAGATGAATCAGCCAATCACTATTTACTTGGAATCAGAGATTTTTCTTTGTTTATGACGGATTATTATCATAAAAAGTTACGGCAACCGATAAATAAAACTGAATGGATAGAACATGCGTTTCCTACTATTGTAAATGCGTTTTATTCTTCGTCTGAAAATAGCATTCGTAAGATTTTTTGCAAATATAATTTGTTTGTAATTAATTAAAAATTTTAGAATTTCCGGCTGCCATTCTGCAAGGTGTCTTTTATTCTGACGATCGACCACGGTATATGAATTACGGAGCGATCGGTTACGTAATAGGTCACGAAATTACACACGGATTTGATGATCAAGGTAGACAATACGATAAAGACGGTAATCTAAATAACTGGTGGGATGAAGCAACTAAAGAAGCTTTTTTAAAGAAGGCACAGTGCATAATAGAACAATATGGAAATTATACAGTACCTGAAATCAATGCAAACGTATAGTATTGTGTCACTAAAATTCTAGTGTAACTAGCTTAACGTCGTTTACAGTTAAATGGAGTCAACACACAAGGTGAAAACATAGCAGATAATGGAGGGATCTTAGAAGCGTATAGAGCGTACAATAATTGGGTTAAACGCAATGGACCGGAACAGCAGTTGCCAGGTTTACCATATACACAACTACAAATGTTTTGGATTTCCGCAGCTCAAACATGGTGTGTAAAAACACGAAAGGAAGTTCTTGATCTACAAGTTACTACTGGTTATCACTCTCCGGGAAGATTTAGAGTCCTAGGACCGTTTGGAAACACCGAATCCTTTGGAAACGATTTTAATTGTCCGTTGGGCTCAAAAATGAATCCAGTTGATAAATGCAAAGTTTGGTGACAATAAACTATTATTACAGAAAGTGATATATTGAAGTACGATTTTTTAACAAGATGTTTCAATTTGTTTTAGTTTTTTTAAGTCCTGTTCTTTATTGATTTAAGATATTATTAATTTATTACATACCTACATAAAATGTTAAAACCTAAAAAAAGTATATTGATTATTTAAAAGTGAGCATCTTGTTTCAGAGAAAAATATGAAAACAAACACATTATTAATATTTACAAAAATAACAAACCAAAAGTTCAGCTTTAATTTTCAATTTCTAGACTTTTAGTAATAAATACAATTTTTAAAAAATCTTTTTTTTTTCGTTAAAGACTCAAAAGTCAATTCGAAAATGAACAAGCACCAGAATTTTTTTTGCAGTATTAAGTGTCTTTTATACTCTGTTTACTGTAAGTTCAGAAATTGTATGATTTGATGTTATAAAACTTGATAAGACAGTTCTCAAAATCTTAGAGATGTTGTAAATTAAATCGATTTTTCAAATTCCGCCTTTATCCGTGAGATTCACGCCGTAATTACACACCAAAATGAGTTGCTATGTTGAAGTGGAGGTTGCTCGGACAATTCTTTGGCGAACAGAAAAACTTGCCTTTTGTACCGATTTTTACTGAATCGGTTTTGTACAAGAATCATTTATATATGTTATATTTTAACGAGAAAAATAAAAATAGAAGAAAGAAGCGAATTCAAAAAAATTAAATTCACTAAAAAGTAAAAAATAATAATTAAATTTAGTTACAATTAAACGACAAAATTTTCATTAACACGTCTAACATGATACGTATGATGAAGAAATCACTTTTTGAAGTCGATGCTAACACATTTGATTTAAACCTATTTTAACTGCCAAAGCTAACAATGAAGCCTAATTCTACGTCAATGTCGTACATGGCATCGATTTCAAAAAGTAATTTTATGTAAATCAAAATTTTGAGATGTGTTCTTTAGTCATATGTATTGTATTAGCTGTGCAGTTGAATGATTGAATGAATTAATGAATAAGATAGGTATTTATTGACGTGTTGAATGAAAATTGTCGTTTAATTGTAACTAACACGAAAACGTTTGCACTATAAACAAAATTGTTTTTAGTTGAAACGTCTATTAGTATAGACTATAGACGTGACTATTAGTATAACAGTACTTAATGGTAGACAATATGGTATACAAATTTTGTTATGCGATAGGGCAGATTGTCAGATTCCCTTGTACCTTTGTCACTGTATATCTTTGTTAGAGTTCATCTTATATTACCAACGTAAATAGATGTATTTTTTTTCAGAATTTGATGCAATTAGAAAAGTTCGTTCTAAATATTTATTAAAATAATTATTATTAACCTTTAGAAAAAAATGTTTTTATGTATTATCTTATACATACCCTGTAAAAATGCGGATTTTACAGTAAGCGATGCAGCGCCTTGGTTGTTCTGCTGAATAGGTGTTATTAAAGATGGGCATGGGAATCGCAAATCCATTTTTTCAATCGATAATCTAAACAACTGTTTTTTCGATTTACTTTACTTTTTCAAAAGAATTGAAACATAGTTTGTAGTAGCTATCACATATGACAGCGTCCTTATATGAACTCTTCTAATATGTCTTTTACGTAAACCGATTAATCCTCTTCTTCTTCATTAAAGGACAGTAAAATCTAAAGAGCTTTCTAAAAAAATGTTTAATTCATTTTGGTAGTTATTCCTTTCTGAAATGATAATGTGTAACGATGAGTCATTTGTTCACCGTCGATTAAACGCCAGGAATATCATCGATGAAACTTTTGAACGCCACCGACTGATCTCAAAACGTTTGTGCCATTTTATTTTATTTATTCATGTTTTTGAGCAAATGAAAAATAAATATTTACTTTAAACACGTTGTAGTAAATGCCACATCTTAAAAATCAGATATGCATAATTAATTCAAGTTTTAAATTAGGTTCTACCTTTATAGCATTATAAATAAAGACATGAAAATTGAGAGTTGTTTATTCGGCAGAATGACATAACAAATTAGAATAAAAATATCATGCTTTTTTAACATTATCAAGCCCTCATAAACTATACACGCAACTCTGTTACATGCAAAAGCTGTTAAAACTAAAATTGCCCGAATAAAAGTAACACAAAAGATAATCGTGAGTCAAATTTAGAAACCTATGAATAATTTGGAATACTCAAAAATAGAAAAGCAAACATCAAAATTAAAAGGCGCCAAGAAGGTTTATAGTTCAAAAAGGATTCTAGAACTTGCCAACTGAAAAGCCTGCTTCTGTTGAATACACTCTGAATGAAACTTACTTTATTAGCGTGTATTACACTAAAATCTGTAGTTATTAAATTTGTACAACAGTGAAGGACGACGAAATAAAAGCTTTGTTACAGTTAAACTATTTAACATTTATCAAAAACTGACTAAAAAACAAAAAATAATATTAAAATATGTTAAATTTAATTCAAATAAGTAAGCATCACAAACATAAAAGTAAAATATCACAGTTATTACATGATAAAAACAAACCTAAAATAAAATTCGGAAGGCCTTGTTAGCAAAATTGTGATTATAAAACGAAAATAAAACGTTTTAAAACAAAAATATAACGATTCAAAACGATTATAAAACGAAAATAGAACGTTTATGAAACAATTATAAAACGAAAATAAAACGATTATAAAACGTAAATAAAACGTTTATAAAACTATTATGAAACAAAAATAAAACGATTCTAAACGATTATAAAATGGAAATATAACGAAAATAAAATGATTATAAAACGAAATAAAACGATTAAAAAACTATTAGAAAAATATTAAAAAAACGATTATGAAACAAAAATAACACGATTCAAGACGATTATAAAACGAAAATAAAAGGATTATAAAACGATTATAAAATAAATATAAAAAGGTTATAAAACAATTAGAAAACGATTAATAAACGATTTTAATACGTTTAATAAACGATTAAAAGACGATTATAAAAGAATTACAAAACGTGTATGAAACAAAAATAAGACGATTATAAAACGTTTATAAAACGAAAATAAAACGATTATAAACGATTAAAAAACGATTAATAAACGATTATAAAATGAAAATAAAACGAAAGTAAAACGTTTATAAAACGATTATGAAACAAAAATAAAACGATTCAAAACGATTATAAAATGAAAATAAAACAAAAATAAAACAAAAATCAAACAATTAAAAAATGATTTAAAGTTATAAAACAATTATAAAACGATTGAAACGTTTATAAAACGATTAAAAAACGATTATAAAATAAAAATAAAACGTTTATAAAACGATTCTAAAACGATTATAAATCAAAACTAAACCAATTTAAGACAATTATAAAACGAAAATAAAACAAAAATAAAACAATTACAAAACGATTAAGGACGTTTAGAAAACGATTATAAAATGATTAATGACGTACTTTTTTATCATGAAGAATTTACATATCGAAAATTTATCCGGTTAAAAAAAACTTAATTAATAATAATTTTTTTTTGTTACCTCCACTTAATGATTTCCAGTTATTTTATAAAAATTATAATTGGTGATAATTTGCAAGATAACTTGTACAGGTGTAAGTAGTGACAAACTAACAAAAACGGTGATAATAAGAATAGAATTTCTTAGATTACATGACACTCGGAAGCACACCGTTTCGGTATTAATGATTCTGATTCAAATGATGGCAATTTTTAGAATTTCAGTCTTTGTGCAAAAACCCTCACGCAATTGATAGCAAAAATGAGATATTTCAAACAATAAAGTAATTATTATTTCTTATGAGAGTATGTACAGTTTAGAAAAATGTAAAATCTTACTATAATCCGTTAGAAAAGAAAACTTCCAATTCTTGTAAAAAGTGTGGGCTTTTGGTAAAATTTCTTTTTAAAAGTATATCTAACTATATTGGTAACTTCAAAATCTATACCGCCGAAGCAAATTTCCAATAAATACAATTTCTTACACAGCACACAGATTTTTGCAACCAAATTATTTTTAATTCCAGTCGAGCCGAGATTCTGTCATTTGAAACTCTCAGTGATCAATAGACCGGTGTGAAAACACCGAGGTTCAAACAGTATGCTTTCGATAATAAGCGACTTTTGGCTTAGACCGCGTTGTACTTGAACACCTAGACTTTTTAGACTTAGTCCTGGTCTTTCCTTGAGATCCGAAACAAGAAGTAAGCTTTTGCCGTATTGTCCTTCGTGAACTCAAACAAACTGACGTTTCGCAACATTGCAGCTAGCATATTCGGAGGGTAAATGACACTGACTGTTTTTGAAGTCTTCTCAAAAAACTTACCACACGACAAAATCTGGGCTCATTTTTTTAGAACAAATGCTTCTGATGATTCTGTGAATTTAAGAAAAACAGTAGGTTTTGTTCTATCCATATCAAGCAATTATAGAAAGAATTTCCTACGTGATTGAATTTTTAGGTCGGCGAAATTTAGGTTTTTGTGGAAGTAGTAATAAGTTGTTTGAGAAGAACTTTTTAAAATGCATAGAATTGCACTTCCAAATTCGACCTGATTATGTCAAATAAAAGACCACAAAAACTATCTTGGGGATAAAATACAAAATGAAGTAATCAACTTGATCGGTGAAAACATCAAATCCAAAATTTTAGAACTAACTAAAAAGACAAGATATTATTAGACTGCACTCTTGACTCTAGTTACCAAGAACAAATTTCAGTTTATATAAGATTTGTTAATTTAAAGAGCGCGGGAATTAGTATAGAACATTTTTTATTATTTTGTCCTATAGATGATGTCGGGTGAAGGTTTGACAAATTTTTTTTTCGGCGTTAAAGAAAGAAGGCTTAAATATCAACGATTTGTGGGGTCGGGGTTACGACCATAGGACAAATATGCGTGTTATGCATAATGGACTACAAAAAAAATTGGATTTCAATCCGCGAGCTTTCTTGGTTCCTTGTTGAAATCATATCTTAAAATTAATCGTCAATGATGCCGCAAAATCGAATACTTTGAGCATCAATTTTTTTTCTTTAGTTCAAGAATTGTTTGTATTTTTTTCAGCTTCTACTAAACGCTGGTCAATTCTGAAATCTAATTTATCTAATGTAACAAATTTAACTTAAAAACCTTTATCGGATACTCGACGGTCTAGTAGAATAGATGCAATAACTCCTTTAAAGTATCAATTTGAGAAGGTTTATGATGCTCTGTTTGAAATAAGCAAAGGAAACTGAAAATAACGTAAAAAATTTGGCTGCATTCTTAGCCAAAAACTTGCAAAATTTTGAGTTGATTTGGATTCTTATATTGTGGTATAATATTTTAAGTAAAGTTAACATTGTTAGTAAAATTATTCAAAAACCGAACTTTGATGTTGCCCAGTGTTGCAATCATTTAAATAAATTGAATAATTTTTTGAAAGCTTATCGCTCCGATAAATGTTTTAATGATCTATTGATTGATGTTAAAGAAATAGCACCCAGCTTAAACATAGAACCGAAATTCAAAAAATAAAGAGGTCTAAGACCGCAAAAAATAAAAAAAAACATTTTGATTATGAATGTGACGTTGCACCGATCCACAACGAAACTTTAAAGTTCAAAGTTGATTGTTTTTTTAATGCTCTAGATGTAATCACAACATCAGCGGATGAGAGATTCCAATTACTTTGTTCTTACTCTAATAATTTTGCGTTTTTATGAAATATTGATAAATTTAAAAATTATTCTGAAAACGAACAATTAGGATCATGTCAAAAAGTTTAAAATTTATTAAACGACAAAACTCGCAATGAACGAGACATACTGCCGTGTAACTTGTTAAAGAATTGCAATATTTACTAAACTTTGACGAAAAAGTTATTACGTCTTCAGAAGAAACTTTAAATTATATAACAATTAACAACTTAGTGGATTCTTTTCCTAATACGAGCATAATACTTCGTATTTTATTAACAATGCCGATTTCTGTTGCTACCGCAGAACTATCTTTTTCAATACTCAAAATAATAAAAAATTATTTAAGATTGACCATGGGGCAAAACTGACTAAGTTCAATAGAAACGGACCAGCTAAAAGAAGATTTAATTAAACAATTTGCAAAAATTAAAGCACGGAAAGCTCAATTCATTTAGCTAAAATATTAATAATAATACTTAATATCTGGATATTAACCTTTAAAAGGTGACATGTTGCATTATTAAAATAATATATTGTTTTGTTTTTATTTGTCGATTAGTTTTGTCTTGTGATATATAATCGAGTTGTTTCAATGTTTTAAATATTTTTTTTATTTCTTGTGCTTTTGTATCATATATTACATTTGAAACTAAAATACAAAAAATTTGAGTTGTAATACTGTTAGAATATATTTCTATAAGTTTATAATTATGTTATGTACCTCAATGAAAAAATACTTGTATGGCTTATGGCTTGCACTTTTGTAAAATATAAAAATTTAAATAAATTTATGAAAATACTTTTTAAAATTATTTTGCAGTAGTGGATAATAATACCTAACTTAACCCGTGTGTGTACTCACATATGAACGTAATACAAATTTGGGGCGTTATTTTAAATTTGCACATGGGCGCTCAAATGCTAGGCGCGGGCCTGAGGAATGGTAGTGATTTCTAAGGAGTGTGACAGTTTAATTTATTGATATAAGTTGTACATGCACATTTCTTGCAAATTTTACAATATACTTTTTTCTACGATTACATTATCATCAAATTCTAATAAAAATAATTTGTAATTCCTTTATAGGTCATTGATATATACGGGAGTAGAATTAACCTGCACAGAAATGACAATACAACTAAAAATTAAAAAAAATTATGAATAAATTTTTATTTTTTTAAATGCAACTTACAATAACTATTTTATATTTCTTTTTATCTAAAAAATGCGATTTTTTTTATATTACAGAATATTATAGAATATCAAAATATAAGAATACAATAAAAGATGCAAGCTTTATTTAAAAAAAAGTTTTATGTTATTAATGTACGTACTTATCAATGCATTTATTTAGGACATACTTACTACTATAATAAGTAAGTATATTAAAACGTATGATATTCATGTTACATGCTTATTTAAACCTGATAATGTGATTGATTAATGATGATCTGACTTTTTTTATATATTATGACATGAATACCACGATAACTTGCTACCTGAGCTGATTTAAGAGTAGGTCTAGGCGTAAATCACATGAGCAACGAATAAAGATAACATAATGTAAACAAATTAGTTACATATGTATATTCGATGTTTTGGCAAATTTAATAAAAAGTATGTTTTATTAATCGTATTAGTTAATTAACGACATAGTACCTTGTCCTACTTTTAGCATGAACTAGTACATGTCACTTAAACGGTTTGAAAAGTGATGAATTCTTTCATTAAGCCACGGGATTATGTAAGTTGCAATTTAATTATAAAACACGTCAACACAATTAAAACATTCAGCAAATGACAATGATAGAAATTATTATGTTTTCGTTTGTTTTTACTAAATAATTAATAATGAATTATCTGAAAGTTATCAGAATTTAGTAAAAAAAAAAAGAAAAACGATTAAAAAATTAAACAAACAATAGCAGATAATAGTCAACAAATTGTCACAAACTTTAGCAGTACCTTTAATTTTTGCTGTGCATAATTAAGCAATTAGCTCGAAAATTATATGAATTAATTTTGCACTCCTTTTTTCGCTATGTCGTATTAGCTTTGAGTAGTGCTATGGGACAGTTGTAAACTTTGTTATCTTAAGCATCTAAAATGGATTATGATTCTTCAAATCACGTAGTAATGAAGTAAGTAACATTTTTTCTTTATTTGTCAGTTTTAACTCTTAATACTTTTTTTATCTATATTTGTTCATAAAAGTGGTTATAGAAACCCTCCTTGGTGGGAGAGGCGCACTAACCTGGAACGAAGGATTATGGTTTTATCGATTATTTTGTTCATTATAGCTATTGCTTTAATTATTGGCGTGACAATAATTTTATTATTAAACCAAGATAACGAATATTATCCGTAAGTATTTACTTTTTGTTAATGATTATATAGCAATTTTTCTGCTAGATACTCTTACGAAGGTGAAATAGAGTACATGAAAGAACGGCCAACAGTTTTAAGAGAAACAGATACTGTATGTTTAGCTCCCGGTTGCATCCACGCTGCTTCTACTATTTTAAAATATTTAGACCGCTCAATACATCCATGTGATGACTTCTATCACTTTGCTTGTGGTGGTTTTCTAAATGAAACTAATGTACCTGGAGGAGAATCTTCAGTTGATCCATTTACATTTGCAGACGATATGCTTCAAGAACAAATACGAACACTAATTGAAGAACCACCAAAGCATAGATCAGAAAAACCGTTTTCCTTGTTAAAAAGGCTTTACGACATTTGCATGGATACGACATCAGCTGAAACACATAGTTTGCATATAATTCAAAACATTTTACAAAACTTAGGCGGTTGGCCTGTGTTAGATCAAGAAAGCTGGAACGAGCAGTATTTTGATTGGAGAGATGCTATTTATAAATTTAGGCGTGTGGGTTTTGACGTCAACAGTTTTTTGACCGTAGAAGTAGTTAACGACTACACTAACACCTCACGACAAATTTTTATTGTAAGCATTTTAATACACCCTATTATGCATTTAAACATTTATTTTCAGATCGATCGTGCACAATTGGGAGCTGAAGAACAAATGCTTACTAAAGGAACTGAAAATGAACATGTAGATGCTTACTTTTCGTACATGGTTGATGTTGCATTACTTTTTGGTGCTAACATCACGTTAGCTGCGAGTGAATTAAAATCGGCTCTAGAATTTGAAATTGCACTTGCTAAAGTAAGTTTTAAACACAAAAATAATTCAAAACTAGTTTGAGTTTTAGATTTCAAATTCCGAAATTGTGGAGCCCGGATTGTATCAAACCATAAGTGTAGCGGAGCTACAGCGCAGATACTCTACCATAAATTGGATTGAATACATAAATGGAGTAGTAGATGCACCTGATTTCACTGTTTTATTTGACGACCAAGTAATAATACGTTCGTCTTTTTATCTTTCTGAACTTGAAAATTTATTACAATGGACTTCCAAACGGTGACTATTTTTATTCTAATAGTTTTAACTAAATATTGGTTTTAGAGTTTTAGCTAATTATATGATGTGGCGAGCAGTTAAATCTTCTGTGCAATTTTTGACTGAACAACTAAGAAATAGACGTTTTGATTACTTTCAAACTGCTTTTGGTATTACTGACAGGATACCAAGATGGAAAGAATGTGTAAATGTAGTCACTAAAGGGTATGTATTAAAAACATCTACAATACGTATAATACAATATTCACTTATATAGCATACCATTTGCCGTGGGAATAATGTATGTTCAAAAGTATGTACAAGAAGACACAAAAGAAATTGTTTTTGAAATGGTAGCATCCGTTAGAAATCAGTTTATGGAAATACTTAAATTAGTAGATTGGATGGATGATGTTACTAAAATGAATGCTTTAGATAAGGCGGACGCTTTAGCAGTGAGAACGGCGTATTCAGACGACTTTTTGTCAGTAAAAAGACTACAACAATATTATGCTGAGGTATACCTATTCTGCTTCTTAGATTATAGTATAAAAATTAATTGCAGCTTGAGTTTCCACGGGAAAATTACTTAGCGTGTATTTTAACATTAAACTTGTTCGAACGTGATAAATACTTTAGAAAATTACGTAGGCCTTTAGTGCACGGTGATAGAGATGAGGATATGTACACAACAACAGTGCATCCGTATTACGAACCATCCCGAAATATTTTAAGTATGTGGTTTAGTAATTGCTGAACTTTAAGTAATTAAACGTTTTTAGATATTCCCAGTGGAATACTACAAGGTCACTTTTTTGCCAGTGACAGACCTCAGTGTTTAAATTATGGTTCACTTGGATATTTATTAGGACACGAAATTGCGCACAGTATTGACAGTACTGGAAGACATTTTGATAAAGATGGCAATGTTGCAGATTGGTGGACTGAACATACCAAAAAAGCGTTTTTGCAAAAATCGCACTGTCTTAATGGAGGAAAGAAACCATACAACTTACCGGAACTTTTTTATTATGTAATTTTTTTTAACTAGTATTATTAAATAATTATTTTTGTTCAATAGCAAATAGATGAAGATGTTCGCGAATGCAACGTAGCTGATAACGCAGGTCTCAAAGCAGCTTATTTAGCTTATAATGTTTGGGTTGAACGTTTTGGACACGAATACCAAATACCAAGTTTAAATTTATACTCGCCTCTTCAATTGTTTTGGATATCAGCAGCTCAAACGCAGTGCACAAAATATCGACCGGAATATTTAAAAGACGAAGGCTACGTCCAACCACATACACCCGCTTACTTCAAAATTATAAATTCTTTTGCCAATAATGAATTTTTTGCAAGAGATTTTCGCTGTCCGTTAGGCAGTCCAATGAATCCTGCAAATAAATGCAAAATTTGGTAACTAAAATTTTTGTTGCGTAATAAATAAGTTTATGTTAAAACGAGTGTAATAATAGTATGCATAAATAACTATATGCGTGTAGTCACATATTATTAATTAATAAAACAATATATTTTTTAGATATTATACAATAGGTGTTATAATAAGTAAGATATTAGATTGCATTTTAAAAATCATTCAGTATAGTAGTATGCTGTTTTACTATTATTTCACTGCTAAAATTCACCAAGTAATCAATAATCGTGTAAGAGTTCAGCTAAGCAAAATTTGTTTTGATGCTTATTCTATGAACATTTGACTTGATAAATAGATTTGTATCTTTATGTTTATTTCAAAAAACTATTTTTGGTCTTGGAAGTAACTAAAAATCCGACATAAAAGTTTTAAAAAACGTTTCATCATGATCTTACTTTTTTAAACAAATTTATATTTCCGGTTTCAACATTTTCTTCGGTAATTATAATTTGTTATGTTCCGCTGCTGGTTAAGGATACTTTTTTGTTACCCGATCTCTGATTCAGATAGTTCCCTAAAAAAATTAAAACAAGTATTATAAATAGATGAATTTTGTAATTACATTTACAGAGAATTTTTTATTTCTAAGTTATTTTTTTCTGTATAAACAAAACTACGTCGGCGGACATTGTGATAGAAATTTGCAAAAGCTACAAAACAAATGATACGAAAATTATGTATCCCCGCTAACTACATAAAAATGGCATAGTTAATATGAAATTATTTTTTTATTTACATAAATGACGACAATGTAAATAATAAACATAGTTGAAAAATAAAAAAATATTAAAAAAAATTTAGCTTAAAGCCTGGAAATTACTTAGTCACAACTTACTAATAATACAGTGCACGCCGCTTAGCTTAGCAGAATTAAATTAGAACTTGAAATTTTTGATAACAATAACCGATTGATAACCAAATCCGATATTACAAAAAAAGCAAAATAACGTTTAATTGTTAGAAAGGATGTTACGGTAATACAACTGTAACCTGCAGTAAGTGGTAAGCTCAAAACTTCGGATAGTGAGTTGTAGGTGATCTTCGATGTGCTGTTTATAAAGTAAATAAAAGAGCGCCAAAACGGGAGAATCCTAAACTATAGATACCCATTTGCTTCTGACAAACACTAAAAATAAACGAGTCGAACAAACACAAGTACCTATAACAACGAATATATCTTTGTTGCAATGGCAACATAAAATAGAATAAAATTAACAAAGCAGTAATTACAGTACGAGATAAAAAAATATTAATAAAAAAACAAATAAGTCTAGGATTAGCAGAGTAGACAATATCTCACACACGGAAATATATGGTTTATTAATGTTAAAGTATGAAAAAATAATTTAATATTAATCAATGCAAATTGCGTGATTACACTAGCAATGGAATAATTTTAACTAGTAAGTACACAAACAAGTTTGCATAAAGTAATCGTGAGAACATGTATCTAGATCGTTCGTGTTTACGTTGGACACCAACACAAATTAATAGATAATAAAAAGAGCGTTTTGTTGTGACCAAACTTGACAGGAAGCTTTAACTACTTAGAGATGGTAAACAAAAACAGTGATGAACGTTATTTTTATTTAATAATATGTTAGTGGTCCTCTATTCACTTCACACTCCCTTACTCCTTGTGGCATCGATTCCAGCAGGTGATCAATTATCTCTTGAGTTGTTATATTCCAAGTAACTTGCAATTCATACCGGACAGCTTCCTGTTCCTATGGAGGATCCGCTAAATCTGTGCCCATTATGTTCCACACGTGTTCAATAGACGAATCGGTCCATAGAGTGTCTTGCTATGTGGGGACAAGCAATATTCTACTGGAAAAGCAGATTTTCCAACTGCTGAAGGAATAGAATCGAGATTTACTCTTATGGACTATAACACCCTCACAGTGTGGTGCATATGCCGCTCGGCAGAAAATTAAACGATGCGCTGTTTTTCACGTCTTCGTCTGACTGTCATACGGCATCATGCATCCCGAAACAGAATCGGGATTTATCACTGAAAACTACTCTATGCTATTCTAGATTCCAGTAAAGTCAAAACCTACATCACTCCAAACGTTGGTGTTAAGCCGTTAATAGTACACAAGATTTGGTCAATAGGATTGCAATCCAAAACTTTTGACTTGACGGTTCGAGGGGTTATAAGACGACTTTTATCACCTAACCATTGACCGGCGACGGATCTGGTACTGAAAAATCGGTTTCTTATTTTTATAAGTCCAAGATGGCGGTACTGCACTTTATTTGTTTACCTCCGTCTCCTAGTTCTTTGTCTACGACAATTTCTTTTCTTCTTTTTTCTTCACGGAAGCTAACAAATTGACCTCTGTTGATATCGCTTAATTTTCGGTAATTTTCACGCTGTCGCACTCTAAACATAATTATACTTTCAACACATCTAATACAGAAAAACCACAAAAGATAACAATATTAAAATTAATTAAGACTCGCACGAAATATACACGATACGGTAGTTGTAGAAACAAAAAAAGTCAGATATGCCATTACCCAAGTGGCAAAACGTCATTTTTTGTTCATTACGTTTTCCCTTTGCATTTTATTCAGGTTTAGAAGTGCGAGTACATTAATTTTATTGACATGTTTAAGATTTTTTTGTTTTTTTAAAGTCAATTTAGCGAATACTTATATAACTAATTTTTGTATAAATCTTTACATTTGTTCCTAACCCCTGCAGCTTTCTAATTTGGTATGTTTTTTTTAAGAATTTACCTAATTATCGTAAATCACTAATTCTAGATCAGTGTTTAATTGAATTTTTACACTAATTACACACAAAGGCAATTCTTTAACAGATTATGGACTATTAGTTCACATTGTGCTGTTAAACATGGAGTTGCAATACGTTGAAAGTGAAAAGAGTCATCGTCGACTGTTGTTAAATGGACATTTACAGGTAAAAGACAAAAAAATTGATAATAAGATACATTGGAAATGTGAGCTATATAAAAGGTTTAAGTGTTCTGTTAGAGTAATATCAGTGAATAATGATGTCGTTCGAGAAAGTGGTGAACATAACCATGCCGGTGATTCTGCAAGAATAGAAGCAGCTGAAGTTATGCAGAATATTAAAGAAAACGCACGCACCGCATTTTATCGTATCTCAACCATCTCAAGGAGTGTCACAAGCAGCATCGGCAAAACTTACAAACACTTCAAACATAAAACGAATCATCAGAAACGTACGAACACGACATGGTGCTGCTCCGGCAATCCTTGGACATCGGAGAGAGCTTGTTATTCCTGATAATTTCCATATTACGGAAAATGTAAAGAGTTTTTGCTGTACATTCTAGAGCAGATGACCATCGCATATTAATCTTTTCGACAATAAACAATATGCGATTATTGGCTCAATCCACGCATTGGCATGCAGATGGCAAATTAAAACTCTTTCTCATCTATTTTTCCAATTATACATGGTGCATGGCTTACATTACAACAATGCTATACCATTAGCATATGCGCTATTACCTAATAAGACTGAATCAACTTATATACGATTACTGGCAGCCATAAAAGATCTTGAACTTAAATTATACTTATAAATAAATTTTGAGTTTGCAATGATCAGTGCTGTACCAGACGCATTTCTAGAGAAAATAATTAGAGGGTGCTTTTTCCGTTTTTCCCAAAGTGTTTTCCGTTACATCTAAACAGAGGGACTTCAGCGTCGATATGAAATGGAACCTCAATTTGCACTAACAATGCAAATCCTTTTTGCTGTTGCATTTGTTCTTACGGTAAATGTGGTCAACGTCAGGGAGGAATTGTGTAAAGAAGATTTAGTTCTGCCAGAAGCACCAAGCGTGTTAGATTATTTTGTTGACACGTGAATTAGACGTCCCCAACGATGTCAACGTCGTCCTCTACGTTTTCCTCACGATATGTGGAATTGTTTTAATGGGGTGAATGAAAATTTGCCCAAAATCAACTCTGTCGAAAGATGGCATCAAGGTTTCGACCAACAAATCTCTTCAACACATCTGAACATTTGAAAGTTCATAGAAGCATTTCAAAGAGAACAAAGTTTTCATCAACTACAAATTGAGCAATAACAGTAGAGAAGAACTACCGAAAAACTGTAGAAAGTATAGAGATAGTGCTGCTAGAATAAAACGTCTTGTTGAACAATTTGACATTGCAGGAAACACCAACAATTGTCTACGCGGGATTGCCCATAATTTAAGTTTTTGATATTGCAAATGTAAATACGTAAAAGACAACTGGTGTGGTGATAGGTTTTATACTTGCATCAAATAAAAAAAAACATCGAGCATTAAAAAAAAATATTTAAACTATCTTGCATAATTAACTAAAATTTGAAAAAAAACAACAAAATATTTTAAATACGTAGCAAATACGTCCCAGACAAATAATAGCGTGAAGGGTTTTATACGTCAATTACAAAAAAAGAACAACAAAAAAACAAGAAAATCTTTTAAACACGCCAATAATTAATATATTGCCAGTCCTAAGCCTAGAGATAGTGTGAAGGGAAGATACAATAACCAAAAATGACGTTTTCATGAGGCGTATGAATGTTTTGCAAAAGTCTCTAGTCAAACTTTTTTCAATAAATTGTGATTTTGGCCAATTCTCGTTTCGATCAACTGATTTTCGGTTAATTGTGTTCAGTCAATTGATTTCGGTCAATTTATTTAGAACTGTATTTTCTTTGTGCACTGTTTTGTTGCAAAACTCCACTTATGGTATTATTAAAAGCATTTATCCTAAGCAAAAGTAGTGCTGTCTATGAAGGATGTGATGGCATCGTTGCATTTGCCAGAACATTTTTAATATTAATAAAACTGTTGGTTATATAATCTGCTGTTTTATTATTTGTTTTACTACTCAGAAATTTGTTTGATGTGTATTTTCTCATCAGCAGTCGAAGAATACCGTAATGTAATTCCCACAATTGTATCGACAACCTTATAGCTTATTTACAGTTACTTTTCTACATAGTGACTTATACTATGAGATGGTTCTGCCATCAAACGTTGTAATTGTAACAATAGTTTAACTTTCTTCTTTGCCAAAAAAAGTCGAGTGGGTGCTAACCTTCTAGGGCGATTGGTAACTGGTGAACCAGGAGTTGTCTTGATGCAGTGTATTAGTGGAATATATTACTGTGTTAGGAGTAGACGCACGTGTTTGTTAATCTCTTGTTTTTTATATCCACTAGCAATGATAAATCGCCCAAAAACAAACGATTTAATTTTAGATCAAGTTATAAAAGCAAACATATAAATTTTTGTGTTGTTGGCTACGAATAGAACAAACTGAGTTTTACTTAGAGATTGTTTCATAAATCTTTTAAGGTATGCACTCATATTTGTTCCGGTGTTGACAAGATATAGCAGTTTTGTTTTTCGCTCAATCACACACAAGGCGCTCGTAGTAAGAGAAGGAAGACTGGTAGCCGCTAATGCTGTTTTCTTGCTTAGTTGTAAGTGATACCAGCAGATTCATAATGTTTTGTGATGTTGATCCCGTGGTCGTGATGTAGATCTGTAGATTTGCTCCGATATCTCAAGTCGTGGATTTTGGTAAGTTTGGTAGAACTAGCATTTCGATCTTCGTTTGTTAATCTAAGCGTCCGAAGAAGATGATGAAATTGACGCATAACTTGGATGTTAGCTTGATTTGTGGCAGTCATTGTGTCTGATTTAATATTCGACGTATATTCTGTTCTTGCAAAATTGAAATTAGTGAAATAAATTCGCTTTTTAATTTCAAGTTTGTTTATCAGCATGTGCTAGAAAGATGTTTTTATTTTTTTTGAATATACGCGTTTTTGAGATTAGCGATGGTTTAATTAAATTTTGTATTATTGTTTCTAAATATTTAACAGCTGTATTCATAAAAATATTCAAAAATACTCTTTAAACTTGTTTTATTTAAAACTTGTTTTAAGGCTTACAGAACGTTTTAACTTTCGTTCATTCATAAACGGTTCGTAAACTCTCGGTACTCAAAATAGAGTTAAAATACCGATTTTAGTAAATTTAATGTGGTCGCCTTAGTAACGTCGAAACATTAGAACTATTTTTTGCGTTTATTAGTTACGTCTGTCAAGTAATAATTATGGTAGTAATTAATAATGACAGATAGTAAAAAAAACAAGAAGTGGAAATTAGCTTGTAGAAGATAAGGTTTGTATCAATTTGAATGTGTTCAAAATAAATTATTAAGTTTTTTTAACATGAATTTTAAGAATGGGTGCAAGGAAGCATCAGGATAATTGAAAACAAAAATACTGGCAAGCTAAAGAAATTGCTGACATAGTTTGTTGGGTAGATAATTTTGCAAGTCTGGTGTGATTTATTACCATTCGATTTTTGAATAACTGTTTAACAATATGAGTAGTAGTAATTATATTAAGTAAATTTGTAAATGTAAAAAAAAATAACGGACGATGCAGTAATAACGGCACTTTGGAGAAAATTTTGGTATTGCATAAAATACATCTTTCTTGAATGTAAACTGCTGATTTTTTTAAAATGCTAAATAAAAAATTATTTAAATCAATGAATTATATGAATTACATTTTATACCTAAAAGAAATCAGAACTTTCTTTCCGATCGTATGGCACAGACCAATGGGCAGTAAAAAATATCGCTTGACGTAATATTTGACTTAGGTATACATTTTGAGAAAAAAATAGGACAATACAAACAATAAACTTAATTATAAAAGAATTAGAATAAGTAAAACTATGAAGACATGTTGCCAAAAAGTACCAAGATTTGTAGCACCGCCAAGATGACAAAATTCACTTGAAAGCTCAGTCGAAGTCGCGAATTATATCAATTATATTATTTACAATATTAATAGATATTAATATCATCTATTGCATCCGTGTTAAATTAAATACAGAAACAGATTAAATTTCTTTCAAATAAATTTTTCCACTTCAAAAAATCTGATTATACACAATTTTTCAAGTTAAAATAGGTTTAAAGAAAGGTAGGTCCTATTTTAAATATTGCTAAGTTACAACACTATGACAAAAGGTTTGTTAAGCTAAAACGCGTTTATGAATAGTGTTTTTTGACATTTATGCTAAAATAGGTTTGAAGAGCTCTGTAACCCAATTGTAAATTTTTATGAATACAGCTGTAGTGTTTGTTTATATCTTTATCTAGTGTTTTAGTGAAAAATTCGTTCTTATTCAAGATATGTGTATTTGTAAACATTTTTTAAGTATAACCTTTGTAGCATAACCTCAACATCAGTCACTACTTTGTATTCATTACTCTAAAATCTGCATTTAATTCCAGTGTTAATTCTACAAACAATAACTAATTTTTTATGGAAGTATTTACTTTACTGACTTTCTGTATTGTATCAGCTGTTATTTACCAACATGGAATCTAAATCAAAGAAAACCGTTCATTTTGAAGCCAGAATTATTATTAAAAATGTTGTGAATAAAGCAGGGTACATTATTATGCATGCAGGTGCTTCATATGGATTTGTTAACAATGGCTTTTTAACCTTTGAATCTACAACTAAGTCCGGTGACTATCACGGCGACATGAACAATAGTAACTTTATGAAGTGGAGGGAAAAACAATTGATTTCAAATTTGGCTCTTAATGGTGTTGTCGTGGATAATGCACCGTACCACAGTGTACAAATTAATAAACCTCTAACACAAACAGAACATAAGGAAAGTATTTAAAAACAATAGAGTAACAACAAAAAATAAAACAAAAAAATAATTAACAATATTGAATTCTTCGTTCAAGGAGGGACATAAAAAACTAATCAGCAATAACTAATTACAGATGTAAATTAAGATGTAATTAGTTACTGTTAACTTATTTGATTAGCTAGTTGTGTACTTACAATAATACATTGAAGTGGCCCGAAGATGTACACATTTAGTGCACGAAACGTCGCCATAAAGAAAAACTGAGTAGCTTTTTATGCTCCTCCTTGAACGAAGAATTCAATATTGTTAATGAAAGTTAAATAAGGAGAATAAAGAAACCGTACGATCAAAAAAATAATGTTAGTAAAACAATTTAATTATACGAAAACATATTATGTAGACGAACTCTTCAAAAAAAACATGGTTATACAGTGTTACGTTTGCCATCTTAGCACTGCAACTTATATCTTAGTTGGCATAAGATCGCTATGAATAATGTTACATAGAGTGGGCTGGTGATAGAAGCCTTAGTAAAAAATGTATTTTTTGAGATTACTGCAACGGGCTAAGACAAACATTGTCAACATCTGAATTACTTGGCACAAAAAATGTGGCAACGTGAAGGACTGCTGGATGTAACTGTGGAAAACCTGTCGTTAATGGTGAACACTGGATCATCCGACGATGAAAGTTGTAATTGAAAACACGAAAGTGATTAATTTTTTATAATTGTGTTTTTTTTAAATAATCTCAAACAAGGTCTAATGATTATCTACACGGATAACCTATGAATGATTTGAGTTTCCCACCAAAATACTTTTTAATTTAAGTGTACCTATAGAATAGAAGTAACACCAGCCTTTTCAGGAACTTTGTTTACTCAGGTCAACTGTATAAAACCAAATTTTAGAATTGGTTGATTTAATACCAAATATGGATAATACTTGTTTTGCAAATTTCTTTTTATTTTTTACTTTATTAGACTTCAGAATTTTAAATAGAATTATATTTACACTTATATATTTGTGATGCGTTTTAATTATAACTTATTAAACCATGATGATTAGGTATAAAATTTAATATACTCAAATGCCATCAGCGAAAAAAAAATTGGAATGTAAAAAAACACGTTTACTAACGTCTAGACGTACACAGTAAACAAAATTGTTAATTATCTTTTTATTAATTTTTGTGTCTCCGTATTTAATATTGTCATACAGTAAAAACAACTTTTACGTGAATCATACTTTTATATTTAATTGTTGTTTCCTGTTTAACTCGGCAAATTAAATACAAAAATAACATCCCACTAGTCGCAAAATTGAAATTTATAGTAATAGCTTATTTGCCTTTTATTTTGTTCAAACGATTATAGGTAAATGATTTTCAATTGAAGTATATTTTCAACGTCACTTGAAAAAGATTGAAAAGCTCGGCGTATAAATGACAAATATAATTAAAGTATGTACTCTTCGAAACAATACCTCAACTTCGATATTTGTTACTGTTAAATTGTAAATTTAATAAGCCCGAGAGAAATTATATTTTGCGTTTACTATTTACTGACGCCACATGGCGATTTAGCAGTAAAATATAAATTCGAAATTGTTAATGATAAAGAATTTTATATACAAAATGACACATTATACGAAAATTTTATACAGTAAAAATGACTACATTAGTGATTATAAAAAACATAGCTTATCAAACTAAAGCAAAGAAATTATGAAAAGCTAAATAAACACCGCTATAATGTAAATTAAGAGAAACAAATAAGACTAAATCCTAAACAAGCTTTTATACATCACCTGTTTTGATAAACCTGCAAAGTTTATTTGAAATATTTTTGATTTTTTTCCTAATAATTATTAATAAGATTCGGATAGTTGTAGTTAGCACCTACGATAATACTTAATTTTTTCCGAAGTTTAGAGTGCGCTAAACTAAATGTTGAAAATGTTTTTTCAACGCCAACCGACGAAGCTATCCCTCCCAACAATTGATGCACAAATTCCATTTCACTTTCTGAAACACACTCTTTTATGTGCTTTAATGAAAGCCAACATTCAACGGGGCTTAATGCATTCATTTCAACTTTGAACATAGGTCCTGTTAATGGTTCGGCTCGTCTTTTTCTTGTGGAATTCGCTTGATATTTTCATTATTGAAAGTAAATCGTGGATCAAGCATAAATGACAAAAAATGAGTACATTTTTTTAACTGTTTTGAATTTATTCAAGACGAATACATCTTTAAGCTTTCTCAATATTACAATTGTTTTCTTGTACACGATCTGAAGCAATTGAAATTGGTTAACAAACTTGCAATAAATCTACTGCACTTTGCTTTAGACGAATATTGAAAATTAGGTTTTGTGTTTCTGTTCATTTATATCGGTCAGTTTTTAATTTAATTTGGAAAGCTTGGCACAGTGTTGCATCTTAATTCTTGTGGCAGAATTAAAAAACCGATGTTTAGCTTGTGCAGAACTTCGAACAAAAAATTTCTTTTCTGCAAAAGTTGAAAACTTATTTGTTATAACGAAAACATTTTATCATAAAAAAACATAATTCATTTAAAAAATTAAACATAATAATTCTTATGTAACAAAAACAAATATAGGTAATATTACAAATACATTTATAATTTTGAATTTAGAATTCTTCAGGATTTAGGCCAAATTTTTCTGCATCTTAATTACGTTTTTAAATTTTCGATTTATAATATAAAAGGGAACGTTTCGATTTTTAAGTTAGTTAGTCTAAAACTATTTTAGAACGTGTGTGGTGTTGTTTTATAGTTCAAATAAAATTTTAATATAGGATTAAATGTTTTAAAAAAATTAATTTAATTGGTATGATTATAATTTTAATAAAAATCGAAACGTCGCCTTTTATATTACACATGAAAAATTTGAAAACGTAATTAAAAACCAGAAAAATTTGACCTAAATCCTAAAGAATTTGAAATTCAAAATCATAATACAAATATCAAGGCTGTCGTAATATAAATAGCAAAATTACAAATACAGTTATAATTTACTCAACAAGATTAAGTGAATTATAAAACGTTTTTCAATGAAGGTTTCATGAGACACGTTTGGTATAGAAAAGAAAACGTTGTTCTAATGTTATTTTCAAAGAAAATAATGCGAAACGATAATTTTCTTCTACACATAATTTGCTTTTAATGAATTTTCTATAGGAACCCATAAAATCTTGGTTTCTCGGAAGTCATTTCTTTGTCCGAATGAGATGAGTCGGATTAAAAACATTTTTTATCAAATAAATTAAAATTATTCTGGACGGCTGCAAAACGAGCTAATGGCAAAGAGTCCGTCGGAATCGAAATCATCTAATGGGACGTTCTGGCGTTTTCTAAATGTATGTACCCTAGACGTAATTTTTCTGGTGGTTCGCTTTTGGCTTTAATCGTCAATTGCGCATTCATACATGCTTTTCTAAACATTGATTCTTTTGCGCCTGTTCGGTCTTGTTTGTATTTTGAAATGTCTGTTTTTTTAAGAAATTTGAGTAAGGGTCTATCTATTTCCCATCTTTTTTGGAATATCTTTAGTCATAAGCCTTTGAGACAAACGTTTTAAAATTTCACGTGAATTGCAAGACCAAATACCCGAGATGCAAATCCGGACAAATTTGTTTAAATTTGCATTTAACGATTTCCTAAAAGGTATTGGAAAGTATCTGTTATGAAATGTACTTTTGTGTTTGGATTTCTATTAAGTCAGAATTCTCCTCTATACTCTTTTAAAAATGCAAAAAAGTAAAATTTAAGGGCTGACAGAAATATGTAGAATTCGGTAGAAATAAAATAAAATGTATATTCTGACGTTCATATTCCTCAATTACTTCTATCGGTAAATGACTAGATAAGTTGTCACCATTTAAAATCTTAGCTAGCAAAACCACTCCAAAAAAGTTCTTGAATCAAACCATCCTGAACTGCGCAAACTGTAACCACATCCATTCGGTCTATCCTCTTCCCATTCTTAATAACGGTGTTTAATCTTACACACAACAAAAAGTTGAAGACGTTTGCCAAAGCCAACATCATTAAACTTAGTAGAATTTAGTAGAATCTATTATTCTATCGCAATGTTGGGATCCTCTTTTACAAATCACCTTGACATTACCCGGGTCATCACCAAAATTACTCTCCTCATAGTTAACTATAAGCATTGGATCAACATTCTCCAGAGATATTTGGAGCTCACTAAAATATTATGTAAAGTGTCTTCCCTTACTTGTGATCTAATATCTTTATCCATATTTTCAGCACTCTAGGCCTGAAGGCCTATGGCTAGTAGCTTTTTTCGCCATTCCTATTCCTTCCTATTTCTTGCACAGTCCACCCAGTTTTTGATTTTTAAACTTTTTAGATCTTCTTGGATATCTTCCCACCATGTCTTTTTGGGTCTTCCTTTTTTATTTTTTCCTCAGATCTGGTGGAAAAATATTTGCCTTGTTAGTTGTTGCTCTTCTAGCCTTGCGATGTGCCCCAGCCATCTTAGCCTGTTTCTTTTGACCATATTCATAATTCCTGGTTCTTGAAAAATTCCTTCTAACTCGGCATTATGTCTTCTCCTCCTCCGTATATACACGTTTTGCGTTCCCATACTTCTAACTTATTCTGATTTTTTTGTGTCAATACCCATAGTTCACTACCGAATAGAACTGTCGGCCTGATCACCGATTTGTACATACACACCTTAAGTTTCCGCAACACATTTTTTGATTGTAGCATTTTTTTATACATCCTCATACACTTATACCCGGCCTCAGTACGATTCACTATTTCCTCCGTATTGTTACCGTTATTTATTAATTGTATCCCCAAGTACTTTACACTGTTCACTTTTTTGAAATGGTACCTTTCGTAACCGCTTATAATGTTTAGATCTTCCCCTGGTTGGTTTTGTTTTTCCCCAATTTCATATACTGTGATTTTACTTCGTTTATCTTCATACGGAACTTTCTTGCACTCGCTTCTAAGTTTCTAAATAAATTTTTTAGCTCCTCTTTGGTTTTGGCAAGTAACACTACGTCATCCGCGTATGCTATACATTGATGTGAGTCTGTCAGCACGCAGTGGATAAAGGGTCCCTTTGCTTTAAACCCGTGTTGCTTTGAAATTCACCTGACAATTGCCCATTATATTTAATTGGGATGGTTGTTTTCTTTAACGTCATGCGGACTAAAAAGATTAGCTCATTTGGAACCTTAAGGTAAACCAGTGCCTTACAAATTTCTTACCTTAGGATTGTAAAGTAAGCCTTTTTAAAATCAATGAAGATGCCGTGTACAGTCTTTTCTTTGTTATCTAGTTTTTCTTGGATTGGCTTCACAACGAATAACTGATTTATGGTTGACTTTCTTCTCTTAAAGGCGGCCTAATAGTACCCTATTTTATTTTCTGTTTCCTCTTCCAATCTTGATTATACTTGTCAGCACTTTGTAAATTACTGGTAACAGGGATATAGGTCGGTAATTTTCGAGTAACTGTTTGTTGCCTTTTTTGTGGATTGGTGTCACTATTGCCATTTTCCATTTCTCGGGCATCATTTTTTCCTGCCATATTCTGATTATGAGCTCATAAACTTTTTGCCATATTCCAACTTCCACCATATTTAAAAAAAAATATTTGTAGCCCGTCGTTACCTGGACTTCTGTCATTTTTCATTTTATCGATAATAGTATTTGTTTCTTCTATTGAAGGCACTTTTAAAGCAGTGTTATTTTGACTTCTATATAGCCTATCTACTATTTATTCGTTACTTCGTTCCGTTTTTAGTATTTTCTTTAAATGATTTACCCACATGTCCCGATTTCTCTTTCCTCTGAAATTATTTCCCCATCTCCGTTTTTAAACCATATTGGTTTACTTTTACAACTTTCTTGAACCTCTTTTGGTCGCTTATAGAACTCCCTTATTTTGTGTGATACTTCTCGTTTTCGGTTCTCGTTGTTTAGCCTTTGGTTGATCATTTCCTCGTAGCACTCGCGCACTTTCTCTGATTTTAATGGTTCAACATTACATCTTTCCTCTTTCTCTTTTTTCTCCTTTGTCAAAATTGGGACTACTTGCTTTATTTTTGCTTTTATTAGAAAATGGTCTGAGCTGATTTCTGCTCCTCTGTACACACGGGCATCTTGGATACAGTTAGAGTGTTTCTTTTCTATTAATATGTGGTCTATTTGGTTGCTCACCTTACCATCAGCTCTTCTCTAAGTTACTTTGTAAATGTTTTTGTGTTTCAACTGGGTCGCTTTGATAACCATATTATTTCTTGCCGCAAACTCAATTAGTTTCTGCCCATTATCGTTCGTTAGCTTATGTAGACTTTTTTTACTGGCTATTGAAATGTTTTTTTCTTCCCTACCTATTTTCGCATTCATATCACCCAACAGAACATCAAAATTTGGAATGGCATTATACATTTCTTCTACTTTTTTATAGAATTCCAGTTTCTTTATTTCCTCCGATACCTCCGTTGGTGCATGAACCTGTTTTGATCCCCCCTCTATTTATTCATATGTAATTATCTAGTAGCATTACGTATTGTTCTTTGATATTACTCTCTTGGACCGCCAGGATGTCTAAATTATGTTTCTTAGCTACTGTAATCAATTGTTTAACTGATCTTTCCCTGTTTAAACATTGCACATTTGCTGTTGCTACTGTTACCTGCTCAAATTTATTTTTCCTTTTCCTCGCCGTCGTCTCCATCTGTCCATCTTTCTTTTTTCCCTTTAGTATTTTCCCTTCTCTCTTTTTTGACCAAATTCGCTTCTTAATGATCCCACTTCCATTCTTCTCCGTCCACTGTTATTTTGCCATATTGGTTTATAACTATCTTACCCAGTCCTTTTTCCTTTTTTGCTAATTTATTGATTAGTTTCTTTATAGTCCTTTCCTCGATTGTGAACTCATTATTAATATATATGTTTTCCTTTTCAATTTATTCTTATTCTTCATCACCAGGTTCTTGTCATTTGTCAAATTTCACCAGCATCATATCGTTTCCTATCACCTCATTGATCATAAAAGACGCAGTTGATCTCACTCTCGGTTCTTATCTCTTTTGCTCAAAATTTTTCCACTCCCTCTTTCTTCTCTCTTCGTTTAAATTCTTTACTCTTTATTATTGTTAGTTTTTCTATCCTTTCTTTCCATATATTCAATTTTTGTCGCTAACACTCCAATTTCTTTCTTAAGTTTTTTTTTCGTTTTCCACCTTTGTGATTTGTTTGATATACATTTGTTGTTCAATTTTTAACTCTTTTATTCCTCAATATCATTGTTTGTTTCCGTTGAGCTTTCTGGTTCTTTCCTAGGTTTTTTATATCAGCCATCATTTCTTTCATCATCCCTAACAATTCTTTACTTATTTCATTGTTTTCGTCTATTAAATTTCTTGGTGATAACCTTGTCTTCACTCTTACATTTTCCATACGCCCCTGTTCTTGATCCTCATCACTATTTTCCTTTTTTTATTCCATCCCGGTGACCTGGTTGTCCTTTTACTTCGTTGAAAAACTATTTTTTTCTCCTTTCTTTTTCTCTTGGCATCCTCGTTTAAAGATCCCTCTGTATCATAATTGTATCTCTCTATTTTCTGTTGTTCTTCAATTTGACTATTTAACACTTGAGTGTATTTTTGTTGCCTAAATTTTATAAACCAATTTATTTTTAGAAATGCAACTTTTATCAGCCTTATCAGTTCTGCAATATTTAAGGTTATAAACTGTGAACTTTTATTTTATTCTAAAAGATTGATTTCCGTAAGTGTTTTTATATTTTACTGCTTCTTCCCTTAATCCTCTTTCTTCCTCTTCACTTTTTTTTAGTGTTTTACAGTGGCTTGAGTACCAGAAACGCTCCAAAGACCGAGTTGAATTTTGTAGCACTGGTGCACCACCAATTTCACTTAAAACTCAAAATATCTTGATAGTTTGATAAAATCTTGTCGTAAGATTACGGTGTCTACTAAAAATGATTTCATACACTCTTTTTCTGTCAAGGTATTGTCTAACTATCACTAGAACATCGTACGGAGAAAGAATAAATTTTCTTTATGCCGCCAATTCAACGGCTACTACGAGCCCTCCTTCTTCTTCTGAAAATAATAACGTCTGATCCCTAACTGTTTAATGTTTTAAATTATGTCGTTAATAGTGGACTTCAGAACACCATAAAATTCTGCAACTTGCTGTATACTCCTCTTAGTGGTTCTCACATCAATAATGGAATTTTCCAATAACCTTTGTCAGTAATTTTAGTAGCTTTTACTACCCACTACTTTCCCCCTGAAAAAGGAAAAATCTGTTATCACTTTGTATAAGAAATGTCTGTAAATATAAACAATCAAACTATTTAAAAAAAATAAACTTACAATATATTCAATAACATCAATCAGCATTCCTAGTAGCAAAAACAAAAAATTGAAGTGACAATATTGGTATTTTCAACAGATCCACTGCTACTTTACATACAGGTCTATTATTTTACAAGATTATGATTTATGTAGATGCAATAAAAATTTTTGAAACTAGTAAGTTGAAACACGTTAGTTTAAACATAACAGCTACGAACTAAAATTTCATCGTAACATATTTATTCGAATACAAAAAACAAAATGGTTGTATTTAAAAAAAAACCATTCAATTAATCTATTGTATGCCAGGAATTAAATTCTCATGAGTCGATTATAAACAATCTGCTTTCTTGTCATCTGCGATAAGAAATAATACATTTTTTTACATATCTTTTGGATGGAGGTTTGAACTATAAATAATACAAAGTCAACTGAAATGTAATGGTTTTCCAAGATTCACTGTTCTTATTTGCATTCCATGAAAAGTTAAACGTAACCTTGCGGATGTTTCAATATTTGTTTTCAAATTTATTTTATTAAACTTTTTCTAAGACAATTAATTTTTGCTTTCAAACTTTATGCTGTATAATTGTTTGTTCTTATTTTGCAATTATTAATTTAGGACTAATAGAAAGGGTTTTTTTTGGTTTCGGAATTAATTTTCATTAATCACATAATAAATGTAGCTTTTTAATTTTTTTTGTTTATTCTTTTTTAATTTATAATTTTTTTAAACATTTTTAATTATTTTATTTTGTGTTTATAAACCTTACAAACTAAGTCCACAAGCTCTAACAAAACTGCTTATTAATTTTATATACAGTTTTATGTTATCTAAAGCTAGCAGATGCAAAAGATTACAAGGAAACTGCACTCCCTTTTAACATAACTCTTTTACAATTCTTACATATTCATAGTTCGTGCATGTAAACAACAGATGGTTCAAGTGGCCTGTATAATTGTTGTTGCATGTACCATTACCATTACTTAAACCGATACGGTGCAGGTGAGTAGAAAAGCGACCATGTCCTAAACGTAATCTGGTTATTATTGATAATTCATATTTTGGTAGTGAAAAACAAAAAACAGGACTTAGGTAAATTACGAATTAATATGCTGTAACAGCTTTGTGAGTTACTACGAACGTGTTGTAAGCAATGATTTTCCCAACTAGCGTTTGCTTTTATTTTCAACACTGATAATAAATCCGAGTAACTTATGACATTGGTGTATTTTGGTAGATTTAGAGATAATTTTGCGAACTTGTCGACTACTTTTCTATGATTCCTTGGTGCGCTTTGACCTATACTAATGTGACTGTTGCATTCAATTGATAAAGCTCAAAAAGTTGTGACATTATGTTTGTATGTAGATCATTTTCAAAGTACTTATTTGAAAATTAAGGTAATGCTGTTAGTACGGATTTAGAATCAGAAAAGATAACAACATTTGACATATTATTTTTTTTAATCCAATCCAAACTTTAATTAACAGCGTATGCTTCTGCAGTAAAAATTGAGCAGTTATTGTGAAGTCTGAATACGAATGTCTGTTTGGTACTGCAACTGTAAAAAGCGCAACCTGTTCTATTATGAAGCTTTGATCCATCTGTAGATATTACTGCTGGGTTATTAGATTTTGTAATTATATACTTTACTAAAAAGTTATTGTCTTGGAAATTATTATTAAAAACTGGAATAACGATTTTTGGTTTGAAAAAATTGATGTGGTACGATACAAGAAACATTGGGTAGGTCGTATTTTTTTTAGTTTGACAAAGGTTAATAGTATCTGCATATGCAGATACTAAAGGGGGGTCATTTTTCTGCCTCCAGTAAGTATTTGTCAGGCAATGAATATGTAAAGAGTGCATTTGTTAACTTATTATTAAATAATCGAACTTTTAGAGTTTTTTTGATTGACAGATATTTTCTCCTTAGGAATAGTGGTGGTTCTTGAGTTTCAACTAGAACAGCCTGACATGGAGATGGCGTCATAGCATCCACACAAATACGAAGAGATTTGTTTTGTATCTATCAAGTTTGGCTAAGTTACTTTTAGATGCTGAACCGTACAGAATGCTACCATAATTTAGTAACGATCTTGTATAGAAGAAGAAAGCTAATAGGATCCGCACCCCATTTGATTCTAGTTGTGCATTTTAAAATATCGATCCTTTTTGCACATTTTTTTTATATATAATCTATATACTTTGTCCACAGTAATTTGGTGTCTAATATGACCTCTAGATATTTGTAAAAGTAGACCGATGGAAAATTAAATCCACCCAGATCAATAGTGTTATTTATATTTAACCTATGTCTGGTAAAAACTTGGATTGCTGTTTTGGATGGTGACAGTTCAAAGCCATGTTCACTCATCCATTGCAATAATGTGCATATAGCGTGACTCAAATTTTCAATACGGGCATCATAAGATCTATTTGAGGCATCCGCGTATTGTAAACAAGTATAACGACGACCACTTTATAAGCTGTGTAAACTTGCTGTATAAATATTAAAAAGTAAAGAACTGAGTACCGAACCTTGCGGTATACCTTGGGAAACATATCTGGGACCATGATTTACTTCATTGTGATCTTGAATATATATTTTCCGGTTAACAAATAAGTTGACAATGCTAATTGCTACTTTGTTAGATAGATTAATAGTTTGGAGTTTGTTTTTAAGAATGCTTCGTATGCGCTTTTTAAGTCTACATACAAACCTGCTGAAATACGTTTTTTGATAATGTAATTTGTAAATCAGTCGCTAATTGTAATAAGGTGTCATGTGTACCACGACCTCGACGGAATCCAAATTGATTTGAAGGCAATATCGTATTGTGTTCTAATCTTGATTTTATCATGCTTTTAAATGTTTTTGTTAAACATGACCAGTGTTGTGCATAGATAACTAAATTTTTATCTAGATGAGATAATAGATAATTTCAATTTTTTTTATCTAGATAACGATTTAGATAAAAGTTGAAGAATTTATCTAGATAATAGATAAGATAATCTATAATTTACGTAGATAATACGATAGATGATTCTATCAAATAGGTACAAACATAGGTAATAATTAATTGTTACCATTTAATTATCATCATCATCAATACCAATTAATTGTTTATTAAATTAACTAATTAAAAAACTGAAAGACAGATCGAAAAAAAAAAATAAAAATCGAAAAAAAACATGACAGAAATTTTATTGATTTAATGACCTACTATTGTAAAATATAAAACAAATTTCTTGATACAATATAGTCCTTTCAAAATTTTTATTGCTAAGCAAAACTTACACTATCAGGAATTAGGACTATAAAGTCTTTCAATTAGCGCCGAAATTGATATGTTTAATCAATAACTTTTTCACAAATGGAGAAGTGTCTAGTATAAACTTAATTAGTTTTCCTTTGTAACAGTTAGGAAAAATCTGGCTTTGATATCGACATAAGTTTGAACCTAAAAAATTATAAAAATTATCGCTGATAGCCGTTAATCACACTCCCTGAATTTTCTTTTTAAATTTAAGTCATTATTTGTAGTTCGATATTTTAAACAAATTTTTCACAAAAAACCAACTAATCCTCAAAAATGTATTGTATTTTAAATTTTGAGCAGCTTACATCAGCGATCACTTAAAGAATTAGCTTTTATGTCTTTTAAAAAAACGCAAGCAGTTTTGTTTCTTCTAAAAAACTTGGGTTATTTTAAACAGTTTATGCTCTGCTCGGTACTTTTTGTAATTGTAAGTGCAACAAATCCAAATGCAAAAAAAGCATTTTTGCTTTGCAGTTTTGTTAATTATATTTGACAGGTTGTCAGTAATTGTACTCATATGATAATTTACATCATAGATTTATATAGGAGCGTTTTTATATTCTACGCGGTCTACATTAGGATCTTATTGCGACTTTAAGTTAACGTTAATATTACTTACTCAACAAGTTGATTTAAAGAGTAAGCTAAAAGCTCCATGACTTAAAAGGTCTTCTAAAAGAACTCTAAATCACGTGTATCGAGGTTTGTCACTTTCAACTGCTCAAAAAGTTGTGAATTTTCTCTTTTTCAATCAAGCATTTTTTTTATTTGGGCATAGTTTTGCTGTGTAGGCACTTCAGCTAATTAAATTTTCAAAACTACAGAATTAGTAGCTGTTAATCTCAATGTTTGAATCGTGCAAGATAATGTATTGAATAAATGTACATAAGTATATCAAAAAGCTTATTATTGTTTCTAAAGACGATAAGATACTTATCGCAAGCAATTGGTTCAGTTTCAAAAAGTAATTTGCTTTGTGTTTTTGTTTACATCTCGTATTGCATGTATTTACGTTCAAGGTCATGTGAGTCTAGTTTTTGTCAGCAGAAGAATCTACGGCAATTATTTATCAGGTTTTAGCCATCTGGACCGTATTACATTACCACAGACATTACAAACAATATTATGTTTGTAAATATAAAAATTACAAAACAACAAATCTAAACAAAAAATGTATGTTACTTTTAAAAAATCATCTAGATAATTTCATGATAGATAACCGAAAGATTATCTAAGATAATCATCTAGATAATGTTCAGTACTTTTATCTAGATAAGGAAAAAGATGATCAAAAATTATCTAGATGAATTATCTATATAATTTCATCTAGATAATGCACAACACTGAACATGGCATAAGAGAGATAGGTCTGTATGGACCTGTTAAATTAGCGTCTTTATTAGGTTTTTTTATAAATATAATGACAATATCTTTTAATTCAGAAATATATGTTCCGTTTAACCACCAATCATTGTAAACATCTAAAATTGTTTGCAAAGCCGTACAAGGAAGTTGTTTAATCATAGAGTAAGTGAGATTGTCTAACCTTAGAGCCGTGTTATGGTGTTGTTTTATTGCATAAGATAATTCAGAAAAAGTAAATTTGTCGCTTAAAAAAAAGTACAGGATCAAACGAACAGAACTAAAAAAAGCAATAACGAAAATTAAAGAACAAAACTGGTAAAACCTATTAATAGACCTTGAGAAGGATGTATGGGGAAATGGATACAAGATCGTGACAGGCAAGTTTGGTATAAAAATATAAATGAGTATGGAAGCAGAAGAAAGTGTGCGTCTGGCGAGTGAACTGTTTCCAATGCACGGTAAGATCTAATTGAGAAAGGTGCCGACCAACGAGTACCCATGGCAACGAGAGCTAAAAATGCCGTAAAAAGCATGATAAGTGGGAAAGCCTCCAGGCCTGATAGGATAACGGCAAAAATTTTACGCACGAACTGTCGAGTGATTGGGGAGGATGTGCTGTCACGTGTAAACAAATGTCTTAGAAACGGTTTCTTTCCCAGAGACTGAAAGATTTTGAGTTTGGCGCTGGTCCCAAAACCGACTTTACTTATCAACGAAGCTAGGGGATTTAAACCGATATGCCTTCTTCTAGTTTTAGGAAAATTGTTAGAAATAATAGTAGAAGAATAGCAGATAAAAAATAGAACTCACGGCGAGGGACCCGCAGAGGTCAGTTTTATGACTATTTCGATACAAACTCTACTACGACGGAGTACTAAAGCTGGCAATGCCGGATAAAACCGAAGTCAAACACAGACGAATGAAAAACGTTTCGATGAGAGTCGGGGGTTTTGACATCAAAAGTAGGAAGGCCTTGAGCTACTTGGGTGTGTAGATCGGAGAGAAAGGTAGAATGACTGAGTACGTAATACGTGTATGCGAGAAAGCGGAAAAATTCATGAAGAGTTTGGTTCAACTTCTGTTCAGCGTGGGAAGACCAATCTCCAATTGAAGAAGAATGTATGTAGGAGTGGTACGTTCCGTTCTCCTGTATGGGGTTCCTATTTAGGGACCCAGACTGGAGTCGAAGCATCATTTCGATATGTTAGAGAAGATGCAGAGAAGGGGCGTCTTGAGGATGACTGCTGCCTATAGGACAGTGTCGACGGAAGCCATTCTGTTGGTAGACAAGATACCGCTTATTAGGGAAAGTATAAGAATGAGAGTAAAGAATTTTAAACATCATCCATCTGCGAACAAAATGATGGGGGAGTGGCAAAAAGAAAAGGATAAGGCAAACGTTGGCAGGTAGACGTACATGCTAATTAGCAGTGGATGAGTGTTATAAAATGGGAAGCGACGGGGTTGAACCACTATGAAGTCAAATTTCTGACGGATCACCGTAGTTTTGAATTCAAAAGTGTTTGATGGTAGAGCCATCTCATAGTGTGATTTTACTATGTGTCTAAAGTTTACTGTAAATAGCTATAAACCGCGGTAACACGTAGTTTTGAATCTTATTTCATAATAGGAAAAAGAGGGATGTGTGTATTGCGATGTGAGATTGGATGATGCGAAACATGTCCTAGAGTGCCCAAGGTGGGAAGGTATTTTGAATAAAATGTAAATAGAATTGGGGGAAAGACTGAGAGCGAATAACATTGGGATGTTAGAAAAAGAAGGAAAATGGAAAACAATCGGCCGAAAGATTTCGGTAATTATGAAAAAGAAAGTAAAAGAGAGAAAGGGATAATAACAACAGGCTGAAAGACAAATAAACAAAGCCTTTCTCACCTGAAGTAATACCCAAAATGGTCTACCGTGTGAAAAGCAAATGCATAAGCTTAAAGAGGTGACTTTAGTAAGTACGCCCGTTTTTTAGGAAAATTTACTACCTCCTGTGTAAAAAAAAATGAAATTCGATAGTGAAAAATGTTTATTTGACGCATTGAGCATGGTTTGATTTTGCAACACTTCATTTATGTATTTTAGCTGCTGATAACTCTTATTTTTTAATAACACTTCTTCAATTCAACTGAAAATAAATTTAGAACAATTAGATCGTAATTCGCAGCAAAACCAACAATTTGATTTATATTCAATATCCACGTCTCAAATAAGTTCCGATTTTAAAGATATGGAATCGCTTTACTCTGAGGTAATTAAAAATACGACAAGATGCGTACCTGATAAAGTAGGCAAAATTTCACTTCGGAACTGTTCAAACCCAATTTTTCAAAAACCACGCAAAATTCCGTACGCGAAAAGAAACTTAAACGAAGCTAAGCTAAAATCACTCGAATCACAAAAAATAATTACGCCGCTTGTTAATGTATATAAACCAGACGGAACAGCAAGAGTGTGTGCCGACTATAAAGTGGGCATCAACCCACAATTGTAGAAAACACATTGTTTAATTCCCAAAATTGATGACATCCTTAACGAACTCAGAAAGTTACGATATTATTAAACTTTAGATCTGTATAAGACATATATCTATCTACCAGTAGACAAAGAATCTGCATAATACAAACCCTATCACCGCACTTAGGGACATATAAAGTCAATCGGGTAAGTTTCGGAATTAAAACAGCTCTCTTTGAATTTCACCGAGTAATGTCTCAGATTCTAAATGGTCTCGAAGGCACATTTAATTATTTTGATGACATAGTAATCCATCGTGGCGCTTACAAACAATGCAAAACTCGTTTGTTACGCTGATTTTTTGGTAATACAAAAGAAAGGACGGCTAACTCAGTTGTTCCCGGAGATAGAATCGCAGCCTCGTGATGATAGATTGTAAACTAAATCTAAAAGGGGGCCAAAATAATGAAAGATTACACCGTTTAAATATACCCGCAGCTTAAAAAGAACAAATGAAAAGCCAGAAGTGGTAACACAGAATATATATTTATTTTATCATAGACATAGACAGTATAGTATAGTTATAGTAACGTATAGTTATATAAGTTTTCTAAACACTAGTACATGGGTCGGACAAAACGCTCTCGGGTGGGCTTTGTACAGCAAAGTGACCTAGTCCGTCTAACTTTTACATTTAAAGAAGGAATGACTTTATATTTGTAAATTAAAAACACAAAAGTATAAAATAATGAAGACTTAGAGACTCAAAGCGCACTGCATAAGACATAGTGACGCACAAAATGATCCAATAATGAATTGTGTTAACAACCTAACATGTAGGTACGTCCCTTCTTACAATCGACATAACCAACGAAATACTAATCATAAAAATAGAAATTGTAATACTTACAGTTATGTTTTATCCAGTAGAGATCTAACTAGTTTAATACCAGTATTGCCTAAAACAAATGAAATAAAAATGAAATCTAACACAAAAACGTACATACGTCAAATATGCCATCTGCTTGTTAACTCCAACGACAAAGAAAACGTGTCGGAGTATGAAAACCCGCTATATACAATCATGAAAGAATCAAATTAAACCCTAATACAAAAAAATAACGCTTTACCCTAAATAAAGACGTTCGCTCAGATCGCCACAAATTTGATTGTATATTCACGTGGAATTGCGTGAAATTACTTAATGAGGAAAACTTTGTAGGGCGTAGACACCGCTAAACGGAGGTCTGTGTTGCAAAAACCTTACCGGAAAAAATAAAATGAAAAAAAAGTGACAACCACAAAAAGTGAGCGTTTCGAGAACAAATCTTATACTATAAAACTTTTAATATACCACATTTTTAACATAACACGATCATAAAATGTCTTGAAGGCTTTCTCAAATATAATTTACGTTTGAATCGACGCAAATGTTTATTTTTTAAGAATAATATCAGTCTCCAAATAAAATATCTGCAATAACTGAGTTTCCACGACTTAAATCTGCATCCGACGTGAAACATTTTTTAGGTATGATTACGTATTGTAATAGCGAAGGTTTCCACGGCCCGAATCTATACTAACATTAGAATGTCTTCCGGGTTTGGACCGTGTCATAGTTGCAACCGAAGCTGCCAACGTTTCGCCCACTTTCGTAAGGGGCTTCATCAGGGCGTAAGATAAATCGCAAAACTCAAACAAGCAATCGAAATCTAATTAAGAACTTCTCAAAAGTTAGGTTATCCACTTGTAAAACAAGCCATAACCTAAACTATGAAAAGGTAAGAAAGAAAACGATAACCTGAAAAAGCAAACGAAAATCTAACAAAGAACCACTACCGAGTTAGGTAATCAACTTGTGAACCAAGCCAGATTCTAAACTAGGTAGAAGTGACTTAAGAAGAAATAGTCTCCGTATTTAAAGGAACAGGATCGTCACGGATGATTAAGCTCGACCCTGATTGGGTTACGGTTGCTAGGGGGCGTGTTTTTGTTATATGACTAATAACCGGGAACCAAAGAAACATTATCAAATTGATATGTTTCGTTGATTGCCAAATCTCCATTCTTTTTCAACAGGAAATTCCGAGAAAGCATAGAAATCATCAAACACCCCAATAACTTCAATCGCGATCATGGTTTCGAACTATCCCCTCTTTGGTTCCCGGTTATTAGTCATTTAACAAAAACACGCCCCCTAGCAACCGTAACCCAATCAGGGTCGAGCTTAATCATCCGTGACGATCCTGTTCCTTTAAATACGGAGACTATTTCTTCTTAAGTCACTTCTACCTAGTTTAGAATCTGGCTTGGTTCACAAGTTGATTACCTAACTCGGTAGTGGTTCTTTGTTAGATTTTCGTTTGCTTTTTCAGGTTATCGTTTTCTTTCTTACCTTTTCATAGTTTAGGTTATGGCTTGTTTTACAAGTGGATAACCTAACTTTTGAAAAGTTCTTAGTTAGATTTCGATTGCTTGTTTGAGTTTTGCGATTTATCTCACGCCCTGATGAAGCCCCTTACGAAAGTGGGCGAAACGTTGGCAGCTTCGGTTGCAACTATGACACGGTCCAAACCCGGAAGACATTCTAATGTTAGTATGATTAAAATCCGAAATCGTAAGTGAGAGAGTTTTAACACCATTCCAGAGGTGATAAGCGCCGTACTGTCACACATGATTAATAATGGAAAGAAACCTATTGCGTTTGCCTCGCGTTCACTCACCGAGTCTGAACGTAACTAAAGTCAAATAGACAAAGAAGCTCTAGCCATATATTGGACATGCCACAAATACTTAATATATCTATTTGGTCAAAAATTTTTACTTGTAACGGATAACGCACCCCTTACAAGAATATTTTATCCTAAAAATAAAATTCCACTATATACGCCATCTTGTCGTAATGGATTTTAACTATTATATTCTCCAAAAAAGGAAAACGAAAAATGTCAACGTCGATTTTTTATCTTGTGCATCTTTGAAAGACACGGAATCAATTTACAAGGGTACAAGCAACATTTAAGATCAAAATTATAAGCGACTTTTGGCTTAGACAGCGTCGTAGTAAAACACTCAGACTAAGGCTTGTTCATAGTCTCTTCTTGAGAGTTAAAACAAGAAGTAGAACTTGGCCTTTGCCCTATTGTCGTTTGTGAACCCAAACAAACTGACGTTTCGCAAGACATTGCAGCTTGTCAGTGACATTTACCACTCTGAAGATGCAAGCTGCAATGTCTTGCGAAACGTCAGTTTGTTTGGGTTCACGAACGACAATACGGCAAAGGTCAAGTTCTACTTCTTGTTTTGACTCTCAAGAAGAGACTATGACCAAGCCTAAGTCTGGGTGTTTTACTACGACGCGGTCTAAGCCGAAAGTCGCTTATAATTTTAAACATAATAACCGCGAAAGCTTAAGATTTTATATTTAAGATCAAGTTGTTAATAACATTTCAACTACCATTTTAAATTACGAAACAACTTGATCAGAAACTGCGTTTGATAAATAAAAAATATATTGATTAAACGAGAAGATACAAAGTTAAATTTAAATTTTCATCGCGGAATAATATTTAAAAATGACCGTGTATACATTCCAGAGTCATTCCGATCCGAAGTTTTGACATCACACAAATCCTGGTATAAGCAAAAAAAAGCTCTTGCACGCCGGCACTGTTATTGACCATTAATAAAAACCAGAATAACCCACCTAAAATTTCGTTTCATGCATCGGAACCAACTAATAATAATTTTGATATAATCCATATCGATTTTGCAGAATTCTTTCAGGGTCATTATTTTCTCATATTAGTCAATTTTCTATCAGTGATCAAAAATAATGATTTTTAAAAACAGCCCCACGTCCACATCTACCGTTTATGCTCTTGAAGCAATATTTGCCACACATGGATATCTACAAATCCTAGTTTTCAATAATGCGTTAATTTTTCGATCTGAAAAGTTTTCTGAATACTAGCAAATAAACGACATACAGTGCAAATTTATTTTACCCGGACACCCGGCCATAAACGGCCAAGATTGACGAAAAGCTCACTCTAACAGAAAAGGTTCGTGAAATTCTTTTTAGATTTAGAGCAACTCAGGTAGAACCTCTTCTGAATTATATTCGAAAAAACAAATCCGTACAAAACTCGATGCATTAAAGCCTCCACTACTGAAAACATAGAATTTGCAAAACTCAGTTTCTCGTAGATTCAGTGTGGAAGAAAGAGTAGTTGCTCACTCTTATACATCATACAAAAAATGGAAACCAGATAAAATATCTCGTGTACTTGGAAAACTCCACTACTAGGAACTAGATGAAGAATATTACATCCAAAGACATTAATAACAACGATTTGAAATTCCGAAAAAGAAAGTTGTCACAACAAATTATTCGCAATACTCCGGCTTCAACAAATTCAAATTTGTTGCCTCAAACAAATCAAAATATGTTGCCTAATACCAATCAACATTTGTTGCCTCAAACTAATCAGACTATTTTGCCTCAAATGAATCAAAACAAGTTGGCTTGAATAATACATGGGACATAAAGTAGCAGACTTGCCAACACCACATAAATTGCGACGCTCAGAACAAATCTAAAACATACCACAATATTTAAAATAATATCGGTTAGTATGAATGAGATTTAATTGTTAGAGAATATAGTGTATATTAGCTTTATAAAAAAATGTAGACGCTACTTTAATAAGAATTAAAAAACGTTTTAACTATGTATGCGATGATGTAGGTTATTAGTAATATAAAATAAAGTGTTTTTACACGAAAATTGTTGTCTCGGTCATCTCTAAAAACCATAACAATACCTAACCCCACTTTTAATGCATTTAAATATTTAAATAATTTATTGTAGTACATCGTAACAACTTATACCATTACCATGTCGTAAGAAGTTAAAATCTAGCGTAACTAAGTAAAAATGTTAAATTTTTTTTGTGAAGTATCAATTTATTACCCCATCCCAAACGATTTCTATTATCGTTAAATCTTTAGGTGGCTTGTTTTCTAAACCGTTAAAGATGATTTAGCACTTTTGAAAATACTTTTTAATTTGATATCAACTTGTTTATAAGTAAACTGAACTATTTCTGCAACTTGCTATAAACCATGTGCTAAAAACGTAATATTATTACTTTTGTCCTTTTAGTATTACTTTTATTGTATTACTTTTAGTCTTCCTACATACTAGTAAAACGTTTCTACAAAATATACAAGGTGTAATTCAAAAAGGCAGCAATTATACTAAGGTTCACTTTATCTAATAATTTCATATATATATTAGATTCTTTACGGTTGTCACCGCCTTCTATCTCTCAATCTCAATCTCCATTCTTTTTTGTTGTTCCATTCTCCATCCCCAATGTTCCTTTTTTTCTACCTATGGCGCTCCAGTCCGTCACTCTATTTATCTATCTGCTGTTGCTACATCGTCTGACGTGTTCGTACAATTGAAGTGTTTTTTCTTCTATATATGTCTGATTGCATTATTGCTTATTCTGTCCAATCTCGTAACTCCACAGTACCTTCTCCAATATTCTATTTTTACTGCTGTTATTTTACTTCGATTTCTTTTGTTTATGATTTAATTCTCTGCTCCGTATATCATAAAGCTTTGTATCATGGTATTTATTGTATATCTGGATTTTTGTATTTCTTGTAATGTCCTTATCCCATATGATTGGGTGGAGTTGTCTTATACATTTTCGTGTCTGTCCCAACTTATTTTTTATCTCCTCTTCCGTCCTCGTATTTTTTTTCTTAGGTAATTAAACCTTTTTACTTCTTTTATTTTGGTGTTTTTGTCTACTATAAAGGCATCTTCTTTTTCTTGTGATGTTACCAGGTATTCTGTTTTCGTAAAATTTATTTCTAGTCCTGCTTCTGTATATTCTTCTTTTAACCTACGCAGCATAAAACCAAGATCCTCTTCATCTTGAGCGATCACCACCTGATCGTCTACGAAACTGAGTGTGTATAAGTGTTCAATAATTTCAAATTGAACAAATACAATTTTTCCTTTTTTCTTCATGAACTCATATAATTCAAAAACCAGAGTTGTTACGCTACTTTATTTATTACTTATTGTTTCATCCAGAGACACCAAAATTTAAAAAACACAACATAATTAATACAGGCATAAATACAACCAGGTAATTAGAACTGGTATTTATACTAATTTGAAATTGGAATTTTTTTTTTTAATTTTAGAATAACTAAAAAATAGTCGGACCAAAAAACATACTTACAAAAAATTAAAAACAAGTAGCAATGATTCTTCAAAAGCACAGTCAATTGTAAAAAATAATAAATAACGAAAAACATTAATTATGTAAGTGAATAAAAACAAACAAACAATAGTTACAGCAACTCACAAAGATCATAAAGACCAAAAACCAACTATTCAAAAATGCAAAAAAGTTAGTACCGAAAAGTAACGGAAGAAAACTCGAAGTCTTGACATTTTATTGATAAGATTATTGTATACAGTACTAAGGTTATTAGTATCTATTAAAATTCACATGATGAAAATCATCTCAGATATTAATATTTTATTGTATTGGGGTTTTAAAAAACACGCTAAGTAGTGTTTTTCCATCGCCCTCTCCCACTAGAAGGATTTAACACCGTTCCTGTCACACATCTTAGGAGGTTTATTATTTTTCATCAATCAATCCATTTATTTTTTAACTTTGCTAGCTGTACATAATTCTTTAGTAGTCTTTTGGGTCGGTTTTCGACAATGTCGTAATTAGAGCTTGACTTTTTCAAGCTTCATTATTCACGTGTTTTTCAATGTTCAAATGCAGACTTACTGGAGACTTTGCAAAATAACATGCTTCTATCCATTGTAAAATTATTGTAATCTTTGGTAAACTGGTTTAAAGCAACTGCTACTAAAAATTATGTAAATTAATATTGTAAAATGTCTAAAATATTTAAAACGTAATTATTAAATATCTTATCAAATAAACTTGATAACGTTAGTTGCATGCTTAAATATTTAAAAAGAATGTGTATAATAATTTCTGCAGTTAAATGAATTTTACTAAAATAACGCTCCGTGCGTGAAGTATAAATAACCATTAAGCAGCCGTGCCTTATCATTTTTACTGGTTTTCTAAAGTTGGTTTTTTGAGTTTAACACGCTATCCGAATAGTATACCTTGTTTACTACTACAATGAATATTAACATGCAAAGTATTTTTACTACTATTAGCTGGAGAAAAATTGAACAAAATTTAAAAATTGTTGTAAGTGTTTTAATTTTTATTAGTTTTATACTAGCGGTAGCGCTGCTGATTGTTAGTGTAATCAAAAACAGAGAATCAATAATGTAAGTAAATTTTTGTGATCAGAAAGAAAATCGATGACTTTTTTTTTAGAGTAGAAAACGATAAATTGGTTCGAAACAATGTGTGTTTGACTCCAGGGTGCATCGACTTATCGTCAAAAATTCTGCAAAGTATGGATATGAATGTAAACCCGTGCACAGATTTTTACAATTTTGCTTGTGGAAATTTTATGAAAAATACTTACTTACATGCAGATCAGTACCTAGCAAATTCGTTTCAAGACATACAAATAATTGTTTATCAACAAATAAAAAATATTTTAGAAAACTCATTAGACGCTGATGAACTGCAACCTTTTGCTATAGCCAAACAGTTTTATAAATTATGTATGAATACGCCAGCTATCGAACGAGATGGACTTGCTACTATCAACAGTATATTAAAAAGTTTAGATGGATGGCCGGTTATCGAAGATGTAAATTGGCATGACACAAAATACGATTGGAAACAAGTTATGTACTTACTGAGAAAAATTGGTTTTGAACCCAATTATTTTTTAACAGTGAAAATCGTAGTTGAATCATCAACACACGTTATTAGTGTACGTTAAAACGGCGTGTTTTTCATTATTTAAAAAAAAAACTTATTATTTGTAGTTAAACAAACCAGAATTTGGAATAGATGCTGAATCTTTGGCGAATGGTTTAAGTGACAATGCCACTCAAAATTATTTTAGATACATGGTAGATGTAGCAAGAATGTTCGGCGCAAACCAAACAAAGTCAATTGAAGAGTTGCAACCAAGTTTAGATCTTGAAATATCTTTAGCTAAGGTACTTAGATAGTTCGATTTATAAAGTGATAACGCTTATGCAATTCTAGATATGGTTATCATCAAAACAACGTTTAAATGATGTTTCTTCTCAAAACGTAATTAACATAGATAAATTGCAGCATAGATATCCCATTACTGATTGGAAAAAATATCTGAAATACTTATTGGATATACCCGATTTTCAAATAACAGATGATGAAATTGTCGTTTTGCAAAATCATGAGTACCTTGACGATTTAGAAACGTTGTTGAATTCGACTACAAAACGGTAGGTTGTTTTCTATATATTTAACATGCAGGTAATTAAATATTTTAATTTTACTATTGAGATTTGTCAAATTGATAGACCTTCGCAAGTCCTAGTTTTATCTTAGACTTTAAAAATCTGGATGATGTTTAAAGACGAGTCAACTGTAAACATTGAACGTTTAAGAAAAAGGTTTTATTGGTTTTTTAATGAGTAATTGAGAGAAACACCTAAATCATAAACTAGGCGCTAGTATAACATGTAATAAAACACGCATACTATGTTTACTGCATATTTTCCATTTCTCTAAAGTAACTACAAGTTTAGAAGTTATAAAAACTTGTCTGATTTGTCTTAAGTTTCTAGCATTCACAAAGTCTTAAGCACTCTTCAGTTTTGTCAAATTTGTGCTATAAGAGAAAAGTTCTTCTTCGTCTTCTTTTTCCTAAGCTTATAGCTTGTTCTTTCCCTCTGAAGATACCTACAGGCTATTTCTCCATCTTTTCCTCGGCCTTTCTATATTTCTTTTGCGTTGTGGTATTTTATCTCGGACTTGCTTTACCACGCGATCTTCATTCATCCTGCTGATGTGTTCGTCTCATTGATTTGTCTGTCTGTTATCCACTTTAATATGTTGGTTACTTTACATTTATTTCTGATATTTGTGTTGGGTACTCTGTCTAGTCGGGTTTTCCTTTGTATTTTCTGTAGAATTTTCATCTCCGTGACTTCGACTAACTGTTTCGTTTTTGCGGTGTCTTGTGTTTTCGCTGCGTACGGTATAATGGGTCTAATTGTACTTTTGTAGATCTTGGTTTTTGTTTTAGGTAGCATCAATTTATTGCACCATATTATATGATTTAAGCATCCCGCTATGCGATTTGCTTTCATAACTTGGTGTTTTATTTCTTTCTCTAAGCAACCATCACTAGTGAGCAGCACTCCTAAACATTTTGTTTCCATTATTTGCTCAATAATTTCCTCATCTACTTCTAACTTGCATCTCACTTGATATTTCTTCTCTTTTACTAGAGGATATTTTCATATTATAATTCTTAAAAAAAGTTTATTTTTCTTATTGTTTATTTATTTAAATCTGTCAAATATGTGTTTCCCTATTTCTGCTAATCCCTTGTCTTCTCCTGCTAAATATGCTTTTTCTGCTATTTTTATTATTGTAAATGTATTGCTATGTGCAGAAGTCATACATTTTTATTTTAATAATTTCTAAATATTAGTAGGTATTTGTTCCTAAAAACTTTATTTTACAATTTTTTTATTGTTTGTAATTTAGTGCATCTCTTTTTATTTTATGTTTTATATTGTTTGCAATAGTCTAATGTCGTTATTTAAAAGAACTGCATTAAAACGCGTTAAGCTTAGATAAATGACAACACGTGAGCAACTTATCATTCTACGATAGCTTCAATCACCACAACACCTGACAGGTTTAATATGAGACATTTACTTTTTAGAGCGTTACCAAAAAAAGGGTAAAATGTAGAATGTCAGAAATGTTCGGTAATTTTTAAATATTTTCTTTATTTTTATTGTAATTTTACTTCTAAAAGTGTCATTGTTGTTGTAACCGAAGTTGCCAACGTTTCGCCCACTTTCGTAAGAGGCTTCATCAGGGCGTAAGATAAATCGCAAAACTCAAACAAGCAACCGAAATCTAACTAAGAACTTCTCAAAAGTTAGGTTATCCACTTGCGAAACAAGCCATAATCTAAACTCTGAAAAGGTAAGAAAGAAAACGATAACTTGAAATAGCAAACGAAAAGTTAGGTAATCAACTTGTGAACCAAGCCAGATTCTAAACTCCGTAAAAGTGACTTAGGAAGAATAGTCTCCGTATATAAAGAAAAAAGATCGACGATTATGGATTATGACACCAGTTTCTTATTATCTTTCCCAGCAAAGGATTCTTTTTGAATTAGTTTTATCAAAATCATCTCACCATTATTCAACGCATTTGCGGACAAACTACAACTTCATCTTCTTGATTTAGTACGAAGCTTTGTCTAGGCCATTCCGCTTCACTAGCATATAGCCAATTGGGTCCCTCCTATCATTTCAGCCAGAAAAGATAATTCGGTGAACACCCGCGAGATAGTAGGTCAGCGGGATTCATCGCACCAGGGACGTACCTTCTATCGATGTCAACCTTCAAATCTCATGAACTCTATTCCAATTTTTTTCTTTATTTCTAATCCAGGTTAAAACCGTAGATAAGTCACTCCAAAAATATCTTTTCCAATTCTCGGAAAATCCACATCGAAGCAAATGATACAACCTTGCAGCGATTGTTGCTGCTAAAAGTTTTAGCCTAGGAACCGACAACTTCTTCAAAGGCGCTATACGAGACAGCTTGAATCAAGTTAATGTGGATGTTGTCTATTTCTACTCGTAAATAAATAACGCACGCATAAGCGTCTTTGCTGGCATCGTAAAAAACGTGTAAACTAACATCATTGGCGTCACCTGTACCACCCATTACCCATCTCAGGATTTCAATAAGGAAAAGTGTCGGTAGTTCAGTTTGGCATTTAACAAATGATTCTCTGCTTATATCATCTACCTTGTCGTCCCAGCCTAATCCATCTTTCCATAACTTCTGCAGGAGTAGTTTCGGCAATATTGTGACGGGACACGTAAATCCAAGTGGGTCAAAAATGCGTTGAGCCGTTGAAAGTATAACCCTCTTTGTGACGATTTATACTAGTTGAACTTTTGTGGTACTATTTTCTTTAAAAACGGGTCTGTGCGGCAAATAATGCGCCATATTTTCTTTTTCAACATCTGACACCACCTAGATAATGTCTTCTTTTAACCAGTCAGCAAAAATCTTACTATACTCCAAAAACTTATCATTATTTTTTAGCTTCTTTATGGTAGAATCAAGTCGTTTTTTGTCTAACATATAATTAGATGGTAATGGTGGATGTCTTCTTCTGCTTTAAAATATCCTGTTTTTCCTTTAAGGATAACTCATGTGCTCTAAAACAATTATCTTTATTATGTGGTCCGTCACAAAAAAACATTTTTGTGAAAAATTCAGGAAATTCATTAATCTAGAAAGAATCAGTTAAAGAATTAAAATCCGAGTACCTCTGCCAAACACGTAATATTTCTTCTGGTAGACACGATTCTACCAACAGATATAACATTGCAGCATAGGTTTGCGTGGTCACGCCTAATGTTTCTAGCGCACGTAGCTGCGACTCGATTTTGTCATACAGAGCTCAAACTGATAAACGCTTGCCATTAACAACGTTTGCTAAAACCAACTTTAATAATTCTCTGACGTAAAACTCAACCAATACTTCTTCTCTACTAATACGCGCCCTTAAACTATCGATCGTTTTTCCATAATTTTCGGCAGTAGGAGGAAAGCTGTCTACCAAATCACTGCTCTGGTTTTTGGCGTGATGATTTGTAATAAATACTGAAATTTGTCTTCCAAAACTATATCTTCGTCTTCGTGAATCTTTTTGAACTGGCTCCAGAATGGCAACCAATATTTTATTTCGCCGCCAAACTTTTGAAATTCTAATTTTGGTAATTTAAACTTACGGTTTGTTGCATACGATAGCGGACTTGCTGACATTTGACTTCTCCGCGACAATACATCTTCATCACCATGTGCATGCCTTAACTGGTTATATTGTACCCTCAATCTGTTAAATGTAGTTGCGTAATTATCACATGATTTAGTATCGTTGGCTAGCTCATCTTCATCCGCATCGTCATTCAACAATTGTTCATAAACTTAAATTCTTTATCGACAAGCAACATCCAATGTGCTTCGATTTCAGCAATATAAACGGCCGTGGCATTCAAAAGTTCTCGAACTTCGTTTGTCACTCGCTTAAACGCCGCCCGATGCGTCGTTCTTTTTCTTTTCAATGCTTCCAGTTTTACTCACTTAACGTCGCAATAATTGTTAATAAAAGCACTTTTCTTTGAATCGAATTCACAAGACGGCCAATTATCCTAAACCTTGTACCGAAGTATCACTACCTTTTCAGCACTGAAACACTTTAACAACACACAGTCCTGTCACGGTCGCCCATTTGTTTCGTAAAGAAATAAAATTACTGTGTGCGGTTTCAAAATGCTTTTAATGTAGAGACGTTGACTAAAACAGTAACCAAAGCCACATTTCAACGACGATTTTACAAATTATTTTTTTAAAAAACAGTCAAAAAAACAATTAAAAAATGTCCTCTTGTTATTTTTCTAAGTAACGAAAACTTGATAAAGCGATTTAAAAAATACGTACACGCAACATCAAAATTTTCATTAAACACACATATATTAAAAAAATTATATCTTCAAAGTTACCATAAGGAAACTATAAATTGTTATTGAAGACTCCCTCCAAAATTCCAACCCAAGAGTAAGTTGGCTGTCAGTTCGCTGATGGTGACAAGTATTTAATTTATTGTAGTTGCTGAGTTATTGTGAAACAAAATATTTAACGCTGCAGTGTTTATTGTTCCTTTTATTCATTACATTGCAAACATTATTTTAAAACTACACTATGCTTTTGTCCTAACCAGTTTTTTTAAATTTCAAATAACTGTAAATTGAAATTTTTGTTAAATTAACGATATGCAAATATTTTACTGATAGATTTTTTTTGGCGAAAATATAACCTTTGCGATAAGCAACTAAGGCATTTAAGTTATAGTAAGATTTTTTTTTAAATTATTGTCGAAAAAATATTATTGTTAAATCACCAGCGCTGATAAGTCCCAAAAGAAGGATTCAATACCTAGTTGTTACTGGTGGCGATTTCCGCAATTATACCAACAAATTTTTGCACTTTAGCATTACTGTTAGAAATATTATGCTGCGTTGTAATTCAAAACAAAAAGTTTAGTTTACCGTCCCGAAAATAGACAATCACAGTTTTCGCATGAGTGTATCAGATGAATGCAACTTACATAACAATTGCTATCTTTCGTAGTAACCTAAATCAAAATTGATATTATCATAGTAATTAATAATAATAATAAGTATAACCGTTTGCCTAACTTAATTAATGTAGATTGACACACAAGATGATAAGAGTTAACTTTGACTGCACGTTTTTTAAATAAATTGCGTTAATGAAAACGTAAAATTAGAGAATATGAGAAAAAGGTAATAAAAACAACTATTAAAATAATCCTTGTGTCGCCAGCTATAAAATAAGTTTTAATAAACGCGCTACACTTTGAAAATATCTAATAAACATTGAATAATACCTATCTAGCTAATCAATATGAATATGTAGTATCAATTGTTCATGATATGTTACACATGTCGCAATTAATTGTAGCTGAAACAGTTTATTGAATAAAGTATACCTATATATTACTTGACATTTAAAGTTGTTGACTTTTCTCTATTATTTACAATGTGTTTTTACACTGTAATTGTTATTTTAAATTTGTTAAAAATTACACAAATAAATGTTCGCGTTACTATAACTTCTGGTTGTTTAATGCGTTATAATTTTTTTAAATAAGATTTCTAGTGAAAATTTTTGAAAATATTTTATTTATATAGAAAGACTTATTTAGTATTTATCCATAAAGTTGTTACGAAAGACAAAAGCCAAAAAGCGTATGAACACGGTTAGCTAGAAACACTTGATATTGTGCTAGTACGAATATCGTATCCCATTTTTCTCTTAAGAGTAATTTGAAGTTCATTCATGCAAAAACTGCATTGCTGTTTGTATAATTTACCTAAGTGTATTTGAAATAATTATTCTATAATTTTATTAGTTACTGTTTGTGCGTTTGTGTTAAACATTTTCAAGAAAGAATGATATTTTAACGACTTTATAGTAAATCGTTGCATGACTTATACATTGCTAATAGTTCAATTAGATTTCTTTAAAATAACTTTCTACATTAATTGGGTTTTTTAATCATATCTGTTTATTTTGCTGTAGTTATTTCCCAATAATGGTTTAATTCTTTACTGTGTTTAAGCATTCAGTTCTAATCGCAAGCTTTTGATTAGATTATGGTTTGACGTTTTTAGTAAAACATCATCAATTGCGTATTATTAGCATTGATTAAGTTAGTTAATGGTATTACGTGGTATTAGTGACATTATCATTCCTCGAAAAATGTACGTTAGTAGTTACTAGTGACCCCTGCTAGATATTGTTTTGAACAGAAACTTAGTTTTGGTTTCTTTCTTAACTAAACAAAATTAGAAAACCTTTTTTTTACTATATATTATTTAATTACATAAATTACTTGAATTTTATTTACTATTTTAATCATTTTTTAGTCTCTGTCGAATAGCAAATTGTTAACTGTCTACATACTACCATTGAACTTAAACTGTTGAACGGGCGAGTATTGATCGCTAAATAGGTTATGGCGAAAATGTTTTATTTGATGTAAACATTATACCATTGTTTTTAAATGGTTATACGATAAAATACCTACAAAAATAACAAAGAAAGAAAATAAACTTGCATATTTATTCATTTCTACTATTAGTAAAGTCTAAAATAATGTAAGTAAGTTAATTCAAATGGTTTTTCCAACCTTTACACAATAATATTCCTGGTTAAAACAATTGTGACGCCTAATGCTTCTTAGATTCGTTTCTTTTAAAGCAGTTTTCAGCATCAACGGTTCGTTATTTTCTTTGCTAACTTTTATTTTCAAAGTTAATGTATATTGATGAATATAATATTATACGCGTAACAAATTGTTTTTATACTGAAACGTCCGAGAAATTACTTGCAAATGCAAGAGCCTTCTAGAAACTGTTATCTAGTTTCTAGAAGATATAGCGAAAAGGAAGGAACGCTCGAGAAGGTTTCGCCGATGTCTATAAATACGTAAGAAAGAAATCGTAGGTCAGTTATTGCTGGAATGTGAAAGCATGCAGTATTAAGAGGATTATCAAGTTGAAATAAATACGTATCGTTAGCACGCGCGGCGTTTTAAATAAATAACAGTGTACACCGAATCGAGTGAACGTGACTTATAGTGTAAACAAATCCGAGGACGTTATCTTATCTTATCTTAAGTGTTATACAACGGTTATACATAAATTATAGTGTGATTGTTTTTATTATTAGATTTAATTAGTAACAATAATTTAAAAGTATACATATTTCTATAATAAGTAAACGTAGTTTTAATCGTTTAAATAAATTAGTTTTTAAGTAATAAATTCGTTACAAATTGGTATCAGGTGTTCGGTTTTAAACCCGTGGAAAACGTGTAAATAGATAAAGCTGTTCGCGATTTTTATTAGTGTAAATACCATTAAGTAATCTAATATCGCTTCATAATAAAAACATTGATTGTGAAAATAACTCTTAAATTCGAGATACGCGTGTTTATTTATAAAGTGTAATCATAGTTAAATTCGTTAATATAGTGTTTATTAAACTTTTTCTATTAACAAGTGCGTGATCGCGATTTTAATTAAATTCGTTTCCGTACACTAGTGGTTTAATATTAATAAGTAGTGTATTTAAACTATATTCGTGTTATATTTAAATTTATGCCGGTGACGCGTTTGCAAGCAGTTAAAATGGATTCAAAAATATTTGAAATTCTCGAATCGATGAATAAGAATATGGAAGAAAATAATAGGAAAATGGGCGAAAATTCTCAGAAAATCGAAGCAAAACTGTCCGAAAATTCTAGAAAAATGGAAGAAAAACTCTCCGAACATTCTCAGAAAATGGAAGAAAATTCTAGAAAAATAGAAGAAAAGTTGTTGGAAAATTCTAGAAGTTTAAAAGAAGAAATACGATCGAGCATAGAAAATCAAATTAAAGTTGTTCAAGAGGAAACCCAAGCAGACATGTTAAACTTAAAAGAAGAAATTTGCGATTCTATGAATGACATAATAGAAGAAGTACAAGACAAACTAGAAGAGAAGTTAAAAGAAAATTCAAGAACCATAGAAGACAGAATGAAACTGCTCGAAGAAAGAATGAACCAAATGAATTACCATGGTGAAGGAAGTGTCACGAGTGAAGATTTAATAATGGACCGTCGGGAAGAAACCACCCACAAGTTCAAAGTTGTACCACCGAATTTTGATGGTAAAGTTCCATGGTCAACCTACCACAAGCAGTTTGAAGCCGCAGCTACAGCTAATGGTTGGAGCAACAAGCAGAAAGCGACGTCTTTAATAGTGTCCTTACGTGGAGAAGCGCTTGGAATTTTACAAACTGTTCCGGACCATCTGCAAGAAAATTACGAACTCTTAATATCACGATTAGAAATGAGATACGGAGATGCCCATCTTCAACAAGTCTATCAAGCTCAAATTAAAAGTCGGTTTCAGAAAGCTGCCGAAAGTCTTCAAGAGTTTGAGGCTGACATCGCTAGATTAACACGGCTTGCGTATCCTACAGCACCGGATACCTTCCTGGAGCAGTTAGCTATTCAAACTTTTGTAGACGGCCTCCGAGACAGCGAAACACAGCAGACTCTCCGGTTAGCTCGACCCAAGACATTGGATAACGCTTTGGTGCATGCTTTGGAGTTTGAAGCAGCAAAACAAGCATCGCAACGAGATGGTCATAGACTCTGCTGTGCTACAGAAGTACCCGCGCAGACACTGGAAAGCATCGAGGAGATAGCGCGACGAATACTTCGGGAAAGAGGAGTGACAGCTTTGAACTGCGATGAAATAGGCCATGTACGACGGCATCGTACCAAACCTAAGAAGAGGACTAGAAGAGCCCTCGAAAATTTGGAACGAGGCGAGCGAAAGAAACAAAAAGTAATCTCATCTAGTCAAACTCCGGAAGTTACAATCCAAATGGCATCGCCTAGAGAGCAATTGCAGAGCATTTATCTCGATGGAAAGATCAATGGGAGAAGCGTCCAGTTACTGGTTGACACGGGAGCGACGAAGACCATCATTCGTCCTGACATCTTATTGGAAAACGAGAAGACATCACCAGTAACAGTACGACTTCGAACAGCGACGGGCGACGAAATACCTACTCACGGACAAGTCAAAGTAACCATTGGTTTGGGAAATGGAGTACTCGACCATCAAGTACTGGTAGCCGACATCACGGAAGAAGTTATCCTGGGAATGGACGTGATAAAGAAGTATGGGTTCCATTTGGATATGAAGAACGATGTCCTGAAGATCGACAATGAAGAAATTCCTTTTCATTCGTCAGAGAAGGCAGCCGTGCGAGTCTTATTGAGTGAAGACGTGACTCTGCCTGCGAGGACTGAAAGTGTGGTGATGGCACGCCTGGATGGAAGTCTCCGGGAAGGCTACATACGCGCGATTGAACCAATGGAGAGTGGCTTAGTTGAAAAGGGACTACTCGTTGGCAGAACTTTAGTACGAGTAAAGAAGACGATGCCAGTAAGGATCTTAAACATCAACTCAGATCCTGTAACGCTGAAAAAGAAGACCGTGGTAGGCCAATGCACGCCAGTATCACAAATTGTGAGATGCGTGAAGTCGAACGAAGATACGTCGCTTAAGAAGTGTCCACAACATCTATTGGACATTCTTACCACCAAATGCGAAAACCTCAGCCAAGACCAGCTGGCTAAAGTTAAAGTGTTGATCCAAGAGTACCAAGATGTGTTCGCGCTGGAGAGTAGCTCCAAAGGAAGAACTATCGTGGTGAAACATAAAATTAATACCGGAGACGCTCGGCCGATACGACAACATCCACGCAGACTTCCTTTGGCGAAAAGAGAAGAAGCCGAATAAATAATTACGGATATGGAGAGAGAAGGCGTGATTGAACCTTCAAGTAGTCCATGGGCATCCCCAGTGGTACTCGTGAAGAAGAAAGATGGATCAACGAGGTTTTGCGTAGACTACAGGCAGCTAAACGACGTGACCAAAAAGGACAGCTACCCTTTACCCAGAATTGACGATACGCTAGACACCCTGTCAGGATCCCAGTGGTTTTCTACGTTAGATTTAAAGAGTGGATACTGGCAGGTAGAATTAGAACCCAAGGATCGTGAAAAAACAGCTTTTACGATCGGAACTGGTTTGTGGCAGTTCACTGTAATGCCCTTCGGCCTGTGTAACGCTCCTGCAACGTTCGAGCGTTTGATGGAGACCATCTTGCGCGGATTGTCTTGGAAGACGTGCTTGGTTTACCTGGACGACGTGATCGTGGTTGGAAGGTCGTTTGAAGAACACTTGAGCAACTTGAAGGAAGTGTTCCAGCGATTACGTGGGGCTAACCTCAAACTGAGCCCAAAGAAGTGCCACGTATTTAAGAAGAAAGTCCAATACCTTGGCCACGTCGTATCTAGAGATGGAGTGAGGGCTGACCCAGACAAAATCCGAGCAGTGCAAGCATGGCCAAGACCAATCGACAAACATCAGGTCCGAAGTTTCCTTGGGTTGTGCACTTATTATAGAAGATTTGTACCCGGATTTGCCAATATTGCCAAACCATTAACAAAATTAACTGAAGAAAAAGCAGAATTTAGATGGAATGAAGACTGCGAAAGTTCTTTTAATCAACTAAAAGAAGCCCTAGTCACTTCGCCGATTTTGAGTTATCCAAGAGAAGATGGAAAGTTTGTTTTGGATACCGACGCAAGCAATCTGGCCATAGGCGCGGTCCTTTCGCAGATTCAAGATGGACAAGAAAAGGTTATCGCGTATTTTAGCAAGGTTTTGTCCAGGCCAGAAAGGAATTATTGCGTCACTAGGAGGGAGCTGTTAGCAGTCGTGAAGTCCATCGAACATTTCTACAAGTATTTGTATGGACGAAAGTTTTTACTGAGAACAGACCACGCCGCTTTAAAATGGCTTCTGCAGTTCCGTAACCCAGAAGGACAAGTGGCAAGATGGATCGAGAGACTGCAAGAGTATGACTATGACACAGAACACCGTGCCGGAAGCAGTCATCGAAACGCTGATGCCTTGTCCAGAAGACCATGTCCGGCGGACTGCAGCCATTGTTCGCGACTGGAAGAAAAAGTCGAATGTCTCCGGAGAACTGCTATGGTTGATGATGAGTGGGAACCTGAGCAGTTACGTCGCGAACAAGAAGACGATCCTGAAATAAGACTACTCCTGGACTGGAAAGAAAGCGGCCGACGACCAACCTGGGAAGAAGTGAGTGCTTTGGGCAAAAATATCAAAGCGTACTGGGCGCAGTGGGACTCTTTGATAGTAGAAGACGGTCTTCTTAAGCGATCCCTAGAAAGTGCCGAGGGCACGGGAAACAGACTACAGCTGGTAGTGCCGAAGAGCAGGGTGACCGAAGTGTTGAAGCATCTCCACGATGGGACATCAGGAGGACACTTTGGCATTAAGAAGACGTTGGGTAAAGTGCGAGAACGATTCTACTGGATGAACTGCAAAGAGGACGTCATGAAATGGTGCCGTAAATGCATAGTCTGCGCTTCAGAAAATGGTCCAGCGAGAAAGCGCAAAGCACCCATGAAACAATACAACGTAGGAAGCCCTTTGGAAAGAGTAGCGATTGACATCGCAGGGCCGTTCCCAGAATCCGATTCGGGAAATAAATACATCTTGGTGGCGATGGATTATTTCACGAAATGGACGGAGGCTTACGCCATACCCAATCAGGAAGCAGCTACAGTCGCAGACGTATTAGTAAAGGAGTTTTTCTGCCGGTTTGGAGTTCCGTTGGAATTACACTCCGATCAAGCCCGCAATTTTGAGTCTGGGCTGTTTCAAGAAGTTTGCCGACTGTTAGGAATTAAAAAGACTAGGACAACGCCTTTCCATCCTCAGTCTGATGGCATGGTTGAACGGATGAATCGAACAATGGGCAAGTACTTAGCCAAGGTAGTGTCCGAACATCAAAGAGACTGGGATCAGTACTTGCACCTCTTCTTAATGGCGTACCGATCATCCGTTCACGAAAGCACAGGCCAAACACCATCCTGTGTCATGCTCGGTCGTGAGATAAGATTACCATGCGATCTTTAATTTGGACGAAGACCGGAAGAAGAAGTCGCTGGAGAAGATTACGTCAGCAAGCTGGCAAAGAGGCTAGACGAAGTACATGAAGAGGTTCGTAAAAACACACAAATTGCCAGCGACAGGATGAAAACAAGATATGACGTCAAGGCGCAAAATGGTGGGTTTCAACCTGGCGATATGGTTTGGTTGTATAACCCTCAAAGGAGACGTGGTTTGTCGCCGAAGCTGCAAAGGCAATGGGAGGGCCCCTATGAAGTCGTGCAGCGTATTAACGACGTTATATACCGCATCCGAAAACCGCCCAGAGGCAAGCCAAAAGTGGTCCACGTCGATCGTCTAGCCCCGTTTGCTGGCGATAACCACAATCCGCAAGTTCAGGTCCGAACCAGAGTAATAAATAGCAGAACCAGGAATCCAATCGAAGAAATGGAGTTCGAAAAGTTTATGAACTTATACGGAGGTTCTGGAAAAGCTAGGTTCGGAGTTACCACCGAGGAACAACAAGACCTGTTCCAGACACAAAAAGATTACGCCATCGCACATTGCGTGAGCGAGGAGCTTGACATGTCCAAAGGGGTTGCAGTCGTGTTTAAAAAGAAGTTTGGACAGCTAGATTAATTACGAAGACAGCAACCGGCAGTCGGAAAGGTTTTAGGACTACGTGGTGACGGACGCTTCGTTTTCTATCTGGTCACCAAGAAATACTCACGTGTCAAGCCGTTATACAAAGATCTGTGGCGAACATTATGGAGTCTCAAGAGACAAATGGAGTTCCATCATGTTAAGAAATTGGCAGTACCCAAGCTTGGTTGTGGCTTAGACCAACTGAATTGGAGGACAGTTCGAAACATGTTGGAGGTCGTCTTCCGAGGAACAGGCATTCAAGTGTTGGTCTGTAGTTACCAACCGAGGAGAGTATTGGGTCAGGAAAAGTCCATTGACTGTTACTTTTATGGTCAAGGAAGTTGCCGAAATGGAGGAAGCTGCCGCTATCGCCACGATCCCTTTTACCGGTGTCGCATCCAGTCTCCTGTTCTGGGACAGAACAGTCCTAAGAAGGGGGCAGTGAAACGTCCGAGAAATTACTTGCAAATGCAAGAGCCTTCTAGAAACTGTTATCTAGTTTCTAGAAGATATAGCGAAAAGGAAGGAACGCTCGAGAAGGTTTCGCCGATGTCTATAAATACGTAAGAAAGAAATCGTAGGTCAGTTATTGCTGGAATGTGAAAGCATGCAGTATTAAGAGGATTATCAAGTTGAAATAAATACGTATCGTTAGCACGCGCGGCGTTTTAAATAAATAACAGTGTACACCGAATCGAGTGAACGTGACTTATAGTGTAAACAAATCCGAGGACGTTATCTTATCTTATCTTAAGTGTTATACAACGGTTATACATAAATTATAGTGTGATTGTTTTTATTATTAGATTTAATTAGTAACAATAATTTAAAAGTATACATATTTCTATAATAAGTAAACGTAGTTTTAATCGTTTAAATAAATTAGTTTTTAAGTAATAAATTCGTTACAATACGAAATCATTTCTTCTATCTATCGATTATTTTGGCAATTCCTTTTAAATTGAAATTATTTTGAAGAAATCATTGAGGCTTTGTCATTGTACTAAGCGTAAGCAAGAAAAACTTCAGAGTGGTATCATTAGCAATTAGCGTAATTAACCGAACTTATCTTTTCGTTACCGCTTGACTGACTTTGTCATTACTCGGAGTAAGTGTTTGTGTTCTTTCCAAGAATGTTAATCTTTGTCTTAGAGAATGTAATACTCGTAGCTAAGATTTGCTGAGTCTTAAACCGTATTCTCAGTTCATATTACATGGATGTTTTTCTATTTTCACAGCTTCTCGGATTAGTCTGGGAAAGAAGAAAGGAGTTCTAGCTAGCACTTTAGTTTGGTCAAAGTTTTGCGGTGTTTGCAGTCAGCCATATGTTATTTTACTCTAACGTCAATAGAGCGTCCCGTCTGTTCTATATAACTTGATCCACAGGAAGTCATAAAGACAGTTTTAGTGTTGAAAACACTTATAGTATGCTTGATTCGTATAACGAAACGATGAAACGCTCAGATGAAACAAATCTGAAACTTGCGATGGTGCCCAATTTCACTTTATTTTTTGTATTTTTCGGATGCAGTGTTTATTATTAATAAACAAGATATTCCTTATAATTCGTTTTATGTTTTAAAAATAAAATAAGTCTTAATTTCACTCAACAGTAATGAAATTAAAGTAATTGCAGAATTATATCCGCGCGCTCTTCCGCCTTGTACGCTGCAAAAACGGTACAATGTAGATGAAAATTGCACATAAACAATTTATTGAACACAGAATTTACTACAAAAAAGTCCGCGGGAGTGTATAATTATATTTAATAGTTTAAGAATTTTAATGTAATTTTCGTGCAACTTTGCACACTTGTATCTTCTATACTATTGAACGTAATTGTACCCTTCCTCCAACTTTTTTATAGTACATTTTGTCCTCTATACAAATGTTTATGTGTAAATTTCTTCTATCTTGCACCATTTTAGGGTAATAGTTTACTGGTTATTTTAAGTTATTAAGCAAATTATTTCAATACAAAAATTGTGGCGGTTTTGATGCTGGTGTAATATTACGACACCGGCAAAGCTACCCTTAGCCGCAAAAAAAAGCCGCGGTGGTCACCAAAAGCAACGCGAACGAAACACACATGTTTTACTAAACCGATAATTTATGTTCAAATTTTAAAATGCGCAAACGAAATAATTTAATAAACCTGATTTATAAATTTTATAATAAAAAGCTATCAGTAATTATTAGTTTAAATCATAAATGACAACAACAGTCAAGCAATTGTAAAGATTATTAGCATTATAAATGTGTTAAGACTAGAGCAATGATTCATGTTAAAGTAAAGTTCATCTCTTTAATGCTTCTTTATAGACAGTACCGCGTTTGTTTAATATTAATAGGAGAAAAAATTGTAGAATCCGTAAAAAAATAGAATTTAATGAAAAGGGCTGTCGATTATTTCGCGTCGCGAAATGTTTTTATTGCGAGTCCAATCTGCTGTAAGTCTTCTTTAGATATGACAAGAAATCGCGAACGCGACAAACTTTTAAAAAAATTCAATTTTTAAACTGTGGATGCACGTTTACAAAGAAGAAATTTCTACTTTGCAACTACATAATCTTAGAAGCTGTAGAACTGTGAACCGCCATAAAACTCGGGTAAAATCCAGTAATCATTTATTCTTGTTGTTTTTTTAAAAATGCGCATCAACTAGCTAGAGTGTGGTGAAGCAATTGTCAGGAATCACGGGATATAAATAGTTTATTTAATTATTGAATGGTTTATGTAATTCAAGATTATTCAATCAAAGTTTGGCTAAATTTCTGAAAGTTCCACTTTGGCTCTAAAATTGATTGTGTCTAGAAAATATTTTGCATTTATCCGGGTGCTCTCAAACGTATTTAAGCCAGCAGAAAACGACAGTCAGTGGACGTGAATCTCAATGTTGCGACCTGTCTTCGCATAACATGCTTGTGAGCGTAATATTATTATTTGAGCTTTGTGAATGTGACTTTTTTCCTTGAAAATGTTTGTGTCAAATAAAGTTTGATGTTTTGGATTTTTGTTGCTTGCTTTGTGTTTCTTACCGTACATCACTTGGAAAAGAGAACCTAAGCGTTACCAACACAGCCCAAATACTCATTTTTGTGCTTCTCTAGAAAAATTGCAATCATTTCGCACTAAACTATTACATACTACTAAAGCTATGAATGGGAAAGAACAGCCGGGACTGTTTGCATTTAGAGTTTCTAATACTAATTCAATACCGAGCACAATTTCCGTTCGTCATGGAGAGATAAAGGGCAAACAAATTGAACTACAAAAATAGAAAAAATTAGTGACGCCGGCGCCGGCCTATTTACATGTCATGATGATTGTTCAAATGCATGGATTTAGGATAACGCGCTCGGGTTTCTGTTTAGATATGTCACTGGAAGCTATGCTTTATCAGCGCGCAGAAATTCTTGATAATGAACGGTCTCGCTCATAATTTGTTATCACAATTCTCTATAAGTCATTGGTGTTGCTGATTCATCATCCTCCAGCGATGAAAAGGTTATGGGAAACAATTCTCAGGCATTTCATGGACAAATGTTAAATACAAACAATTGGTGAATTATCATACGACTCATCTATTCTCGTTTAATATGTACCTAGAATACTAGTTATTTGTGTTTTTTTTATTATTATTTATGTATGCATTCTTTTTTTTTGAAAATTGTAATAAACCTTGTTCATTATATTACGTAGATAATATTGTGTTTGTTTTCAACACCTTCCGATAATTGCAAGTTTTTCGATATCTGTGAATTTTTATATTATGGTACTTTAGCACTCTGCTTATTTTGTCTGTTAAACCCATACAGTATGGTAAATAAGCAATGCTAGTAAGAGGTGATAAGTCTTTTTCGACTTTTGAATTTATTGCTTTTTCCCACGCGTTTTGGACCTCTTTAAACCCGTATCCATTTTGTTGTGGGGACTTCAACAGTGCTTCCTTTTCCTTTTGTAGATGTGCGTTTTATATCCATAAACGAAATGCTCTAATTTTCCGTTATTTTTCTTTATCACTAGTACATCAATACTAAAATGTCCTTATTCTCACATAACCGCTTAGTTGTTTCTTTCTCATGTCTGTTAACATTAGAGCGTGGCGGTGGTTTTTCTTACAATGTTGCAAACATCAAATAATTTCAGAAGTTTCCTTAGGCAGAGTGCGTATTGCAGTTTCTACGACTCATATTACATCTTCTATTGGTGTTGTCTTAGGCATAACGGTGTAATTAAAACCCTTCTTTAACAAGAATGTGGCCTGTTCATTCAAAATCGTGTCTGTTAGGTTGTAATTACTTTATGGTCGTCTAACGTTTTCTTAGGCTGTAAAGGATGTAGTCGCTCGAATTTCTTAGTTTGCTTCATTTTTGAGTGTTCGTAAATCTTGTTTGCTTGTATCGTAGTGGTAGTATCTATGTTTACCCATATGCAGTGTTCTAATTTGTTAGACCCTAATCGCTAATGATATAAATATCGTCACTTTTACCTTCAGTGACATTTATCACTCTGAAGATGCACGCTGCAATGTCTTGCGAAACGTCAAATTATTTGGGTTTACAAACGACAATACGGCAAAAGCCAAGTTTTACTTCTTGTTTTGGCTCTCAAGGAGAGACTAGGACAAAGCCTAAAAAATCTAGGTGTTTAACTACGACGCGGTCTACGCCGAAAGTCGCTTATAATCATAAACAAAATAACCGCAAAAGCTTAAGATTTTAAACCGTATTTCATTTTTTGCAACCTCCAGCAGTTTAGAGCTAAATAAAAAAATCTGTCTTAGTTTATAAATTAATTATCTAACTTTTTAGAGGTTATTTATTTGAGTTTTTCGATTTCTTTTACGCTCTAATAAAGCCCTTTACAAAAGTAGGCAAAACGTTGGCACTTTCGGTTACAAAATTGGTAGGATCCAAACCCGGAAGACGTTCTAATCTTAGTATAGACTGTAGCTTCCGCTGTTACGAGTCAGATGTTTTATTATGAATAACGTCTAAGATTTTAAAATTTGATGTCAAGTTTGTAATACCCGAAGTAAGTATTCGCTTAATTATTATTATTATAAATAGAATGTCTGTAAAATAAAGATAAACCAGAGACCACTGCAATAAATATGCAAAATGATGAAATGACGTAACTTTGTTGTAGCACTTTAAATGATGTCCAATGTATTAAGAATACTTGTGGGGTTACTGTTTTGATTTATAACAACAATTTTCAAGGCATTATATTTAGTCTGTTCTTAACTATACGGTTGTGGGTACTCGTCACAACCTTGGGAACAGCGTAAGCTTTAATTATTCTGTTAGTAATTTTGTATTCTGATTTTGGTATCTAGAGATTTTCAGTTTATACGCCTCTCAAGATTGAATGAAAGTAACTGGTGCAAAGCTGGTTAAAAAATCCTAATAATTTACTTACACTAAGATGAGAACGTATTCCGGGTTTGGACCGTGTCATTGTTGTAACCGAAGTTGCCAACGTTTCGCCCTCGCGTGAGAGAAATCGAAAAACTCAAACAAGCAATCGAAATCTAACTAAAAACTTCTCAAAAGTTAAGTAAATATTAAGAAAAAGTATCGTCACGGCTGGTTAAGCTTGACTCTGATTGGGTTACTGTTGAAAGGGAGCGTGTTTTCGATAAACAACTAATGACCGGGAACCAAAGAGGAGATAGCTCAAAACCATGATCACAACTGAAGTTATTGGGGTGTTTGATGATTTCTATGCTCTCTTGGAATTTCCTGTTAAAAAAGAATGGATATTTGGCAATCACCGAAAACACCTGTAGTAAAATGATGTTCAGCAACCGCAGACTTAGAAATATTCCTTTTCCTTATACAACGATCATGTTCTGAAATGCGAGTAATGACGGAACGACCGGTTTTAACAATGTAGACTAAACCACATGAACAAGGAATTTGGTATACACCTTGAGATGAAAGTGTAGGAAATTTGTCCTTGGGAAAAGAAATAATCTGAGAGATTTTGCCTGTCGAATTGAATATGGGTTTGATACCATTCTCACGAAGAAGTTTCCCTTTTTGATCTGTAACATTGTAAATGTAGGGTAAAAAAGACCAATTTCGGATTGGATTTGGGAGTAGAAATGTCCTTGGGTAATCGAGTACGTGGATGTAGACGGCGACTAATCATTCTCTGAATATCACGCTTCATATAGCCATTGTTCTCTAAGGTTCTAGTAAGATGACGGAGTTCCGAGTCTAGATTCTTAGGTTGGTAAATAGAAAAAGCACGATGAACCAAAGATTCAACAACACGTTTCTGTGCAGGATGATGATGAGACGAAGCATGAAGGTATCTGTCCGTATGGGCGGGTTTGCGATAAACAGAATGGCCTAGAAGTCCTTCGGGTTTACGAGTCACAAGAACCTCAAGAAATGGAAGAGAACCGATACTTTCGATTTTCATATTAAATTTGATATGTAAGTGTCAATTGTTAAAATGATCAAGAAACTTCAACAATTCGAGATGACCATGAGACCAAACAATAAACGTGTCGTCAACATACCTAAACCAAACTTTAGGTTTCAATATAGATGATTCCAAAGTAATCGTTTCAAAGGATTCCATAAAAATGTTAGCTACAACAGGTGATAGAGAAGAACCCATAGCAGCATCAGAAACCTGTTCGTAAAACTTGTTATCAAATTAGAAGTAAGTGGAGGATAGACATTTATCAATAAGAGGAACCAAACTCAAGTCCTTGCCATGTTGAGACAGAATCTGTTCGATGATAATAAGCGAATCCTTAATAGTAACTTTAGTAAAAAGTCAAGTGACGTAGAAATCCAATCGGTGCTATCTAAGGGTTTGAATTTTGCTGTTGCTCCCAAACGTATTCCCAGAGAAGATATTTTATGTGTCGAGTCTTCTATAAGACATTTTCCTCACCATATTTCAGATCCCATTCGTATTAACACTGGCAATATCCTTAAATCATCTAAAATTCCTAAATCTAACATTTATAAGTCGGAAGAGTTAGCCCTAAAAAGTCTTCGTAAGCACCCTGATATTATTGTTCTTCTAGCCGACAAAGGCAACGCTACTGTCGTTTTGACTCATATTGATTATGTTGCGAAAATCTATACTATTTTGTCTGAGGAAACGTACGCTCTTTTAACTCGTAATCCCACTTCGAGGATTGAACGTGAGGTCAGCCAAATCATCAAGTCTTCCAATTTCCTGAAACTAAACGTCGACTTACCCTATCAGATTCGAAACCACCTCGTCTATACAGACTTCCCAAAATTCACAAACAAAGTATTTCCTTTCGACCTATCGTTAGTACTATCCAATCTCCTACCTACAAGCCAGCCAAGTTCTTGTCCAACATTCTTTGCGAGTTTACAGGTAAAACTTCTTCTTACATCCACAACTCTCAGAATTTTATTCAACGTCTACAAACTATACAATTTGAATCACAAGATCTTTTTGTGAGTTTTGATGTCACTTTACTTTTTACTAAAGTATAGAAATCATCAAACCCCAATAACTTTAATCGTGATCATAATTTCGAGTTATCTCCTCTTTGGTTCCCGGTGATTAGTGGTTTATCAAAAACACGCCCCCTTTCTACCGTAACCCAATCAGAGTCGACCTTAACCAGCCGTGGCTTGGTTCACAAGTTGATTAACTAATTTGTGAGAAGTTTTTAGTTAGATTTCGGTTGTTTGTTTGAGTTTTTCGATTTTTTTCACGCCCTGATGAAGCCCCTTACGGAAGTGGGCAAAACTTTGGCAACTTCGGTTACAACAATGACACGTTGCAAACCCGGAATACGTTCTCATCTTAGTATAAACTCCGGCCGTGGAAGCTTTCGCTATTAAATTTACTTACAAATCAAAAAATTTCTTCCATATTTGAATATATTTTAAATTGTTTAAAACAATAGATAATAATGAACATATTCAAGATTCGTAAACTATACCCTTAGACAATTGAAAATAGCGCTACCAGTAAACGTTTTTCCATTTAAAAAATCAATAAACAGTTTCTTAAAAATAGACACACATCAAAATATATTTGAATTGTTAAATATTATCTCTAATATTTTTTGAACAGTTAAACGATAATAACTTTCACTAAAAGGTAGCAGTATATCAACATTTAGATCAATATGTAAATATTCGAAAACCAAAGGAAGAAGTCGATCGATAAAGCAAAACCTAATTTTTAAGAAATCACTTTTTTAATAAATATATGTTTACCTCCAGTTTCCTTAATATGTTCTTATATTTACAGAGAAACTGGATAACTTCAAAATCTTAGAAAACAGAAAATACAGATACAAAGCAATTTGTAGTTCTATAGTTCTCTTTATTAAAAAAAAAATTAATTAAAAATATTTTGTACTGTATAAGTAGTCAAAAACAAATGAATTGATGTATAATAATAAATATAACTTTTCGCTAAAGAGTACCAATAATTGATTTGTCTACTAAAATGTATTTTATCAAAATAACAATTTTATTCAATGATTAGTCAATGTTTGTGTTTTTTTAAATTTTTTAAGAATCAGTACCATATCCTTTTTTTACGCCCTATTCACTAGTAATTCCCTTACTGGTTAAATTATCATTCAAAAACAAGAGATTTAGTAAAATACGCTGGCATGACAGTTTATGTTAGAATAAGAAAATGAGAAGTATGCTGTTGTGAGTTTTCACATAGAGGTAAACTAAAACTATCTTGTATAAAAAAAAGAGAAATGATAATGATGCTAATAGAAAAACGTTATCTGTTTAACTAAGCATAATAATTTTGAAACATTTTGATAAAATGTACATGATCTAATGAAAAAATCTACAAAAAACATTTAGAAATATCGTCTTTAAAATATTTTGTTTTGCAGAAGTATGTAATTGAGTAAGTAACTTACATCATTTAGTTTGCAAAACAAGATGTAGTTTAACAACTAAGTATAAGTTTTGTCCAAAACCGATTGTACATTTTTTAATAACACTGCATTTAGAAGTAGCAACTTCTGTCTCTAAGGTCGTAAGCGAAGCATAGCATAACGAACATTAACGCAGCGCGAAACCGTAGGCTGAGCGCAGTATGAGAGTGAGTTATGCTATGAAACTCGACGATAGTTACATTATTTTTGTGCTGTTTTTCGCAAAATTAAACTTTTTTTTAAGGAAAACCTTAGCTTTGTTTACATCACTATACATATATATTACTATAAGCCTATACAGAATGCTGTCAAATTCTCCTACAGATGTCACTTTCTTTTCTAAACTAAACTGTAGTAATAAGGTAATTTAGCGCACTATCAGTTATGTCATAGAATTACTGTCAAATTTAATTGTATGTCAGAAACGTAATATCCACTGATTCACCTTATTACTAAGTTTTAGTTTAGGAAAAAATAAAATGGGTTGCGTAGTACTCTTTGACGGTAAACTGACACCATTCCGCATACGCAGCAACAAATACTACCAGGTGCAAAATATATAATAATTTAAATTTATAAAATTATTAAATATTTTTTTTCAATTTTAACAAAATATTAGAGATTTTAAATGTATTTTCTACCAGATACATACATCTAGTTAAATAATAACTGACTTTGAATACGTAGTTTTACTTAGATATTGATTTATCAGTTTGCGGTTCTAGAGTTTTTCTTTGACATTACGTATCTACAATAACGAGCGAATATTGATGTTTGCGATGAAGGCAGCACAAAGAAAATTGAATGAATCTGCATTTTCTGTATAAGAATGAAATTCATGAAATCTAATACTTAATATTCTCTAATTCTTTAAAAAATATTATTTCGCAATTACAAATAAATAAATGTGAAATGTGCTTATTTTGCTTTTACAATGCTTAATAGTATTACATTGGGATTTTAGATAATAACTGAATGATAAATAAATGTTTATTAGTTAGAAAGCAATAAATGCATACAGCGTGTATCTTTTTAACAGGTTGTTAATTGAGAAGGTAAAATCATAGCATCAATGCAAGCAAAAAATGACATAATAAAAATTCTCATAAAACGTCTAAGAAATCAAAATGTTGTGGCACATAAATTGAATATTACGAACCTGTAACATTAAATAGTTTGTTGATACCGTTAATAAAAAGCAATAAAAAACAATGTTATGTTGTTTGATTCACTGTTCTAAGATTCTTATAAAGCGCACAAACGTTTCAATGACGTAATGTTACGTAAGTTAGTCAAAATACTTGAATAGATAAATAACACTACAAAATTCTAAACAAGCGTTTTGTGAAAGTTCTGCCATAAAATGTATGAAAAATAGGTTATTATTCATGTATAGAAACTAACTTGAGAAGAAAATTTGTACCATATACCAAAATGTGATTACTATAAACGATGTTCTTTTTATGTAGTACCATAGTCCGGCTTGTACCCTAATAAAGTGAATACATTACTCGACTGATAACATTATCCACTATTCTAATAAGCAGTGTGCACTGTATATGATTAATATATTTAATTTATAATAAACAATAACTCAAACTTTTAATTACGTTTTTATTTTTAAAACCTGTTAACTAGTAAAACCAAATAATCGGTTTTAAAATGTTCTAATTTCACGTGGGTTTTGTATGGTTTTTGGTCGTAGTTGCAAAGCATGTCTACTGTGGTTTTACGGCCATCAATTTTACATTAAGCTGCGGCTCGGGGTGGTTCACATTGGGGGTGCATAATTTCAAAATTAAAAAGTATACCTAATACAAAAACCGACAAAAACGCGCACAGTTTGTTTTGAGGGAATAGTAAATACATATTACATTACACTACACAGTTTAATTACACCTGACGATAAACAAAGTCCATTTTACGTGTCTTTGACTTGCAGAATTGTTCTATCACTTTTTCATTAAAGTTTGGGATATCATTTATAAATTCTTTTTCACAAGATAACATAGTAAGGGCATTTAATCTGTCTTCTTTCATTGTATTTCTCAGAAAAGTTTTTATTCTCTTCAGTCGTGAAAACTGGCGTTCCGCTTCGGACGTTGTCATTGGGATTGTAATGACAATTTTTAAAAACTTAACAACCTCATTAAAGGTGTCGCTTAATCCATCCAGAGGAAGACCTAGTAGACCTACAGCACTGACTTCTATGTTTTGCCTAAATTCTTCTCTACAATATAGAACGGTTAATTCAGTTCGTAATCTGCTTTCATTGAGGCATGGATAAAATTTTACTGCTTCTTTAAGGCAATCTTCTGGAAATTCTTTTTCAAAAGAGGGGAACTGTTTAAAAGAAATTAAGTTTGCTAATATTAAGTGCCCTGTAAACCGAAATCTAGTTTTTATATCTAACAAAATAATATCGCACAATAGCTTCCCTCCTTCTTTGGCTACCATCAGTTATACTCTTCGCCGCTTTGATGGTCGAGGAGTCAGTTCTGTGTCATTGTGTTTAACCAACTGATTATCTGTGTCAGCAATTTCGGCTCGAATTTTTCCAATAACGCGTTCAAAATTATCTAAATTATGCTTGATTTTTAATGCATCTGTATTGACCTTTTGTAGTTGATTAAACAATATATCCACATGTGCCATAATTTTATGGAAGAAAGTCAACCAATACATAAAATTTTCCTCCTCTAAAATTCGCAAATTGGCACCAGCTTGTTGAATGGTAGTTTGTAATTTAGCCTCTCTCTCGATTTGTTCTAGAACTTCAATCATTTCTTCTCGGTGCTCATATATTGTATTCACTGCCCTAGAATTGAAATTCCATCTTATTTTTGAAGAGCGAGGTAAACTTTTTCTCTGAAGGAATTCTTCCAATCTTGCAGCTCGTTGGGGTGAAGTGGAGAAAAAAGTACATAATCCAGTCAGATTGGCAAAAAAAATTCTGCATTCACTATTGCTCGACGTAGCATGTGACATAATTAGATTTGTCTGATGTGCATAACAATGTACAAAATTAGCCCTTGGATACTGATCTTGAACATGTCTTTGCACGCCGTTAATAGCACCACTCATGACTGCTGCCCCATCATAGCTCTGTGCAATTAGTTTTTCTGGGTCATCAACAAGCAAACTAATTTCGTTAAGGATGGAGGCAGATAAAGAATTAGCATCATGTCCACTAGGCAGAAGAAATTTCCAAAATCTTTCTACCGGTCTCGCGTTCACAATATATCTTAAAACAACTACCAACTGAAACTGATTGGACACATCTGTGGTTTCATCAGCTATCACAGATATGTAGTCGCTTGCTTTAATTTCACTGGTAACTTGTTCATGATACACATTCAACATTGCATCAAGCAGCTCATTCTGTATCGTTTTTGATAATCCCTTAAAAACCGGAGCTGATTCGATGTGATCTCTGAGCGATTTATCCAATTCTGCCGTAAAATTGATCAATTCCCGAAAAATGCCCTTGTTCGACGTTTCGCGTTCATCATGGCCCCGAAGTGCCAATTCATACGCACCACAAAATCGAATGCAATTTATTATTAAATTTAACACATGCCTATTTTTTGTTACCTCTTCATTGTGTTTTTGAATTGCTTTTCTATAAGATGAATCTAAAACATTCTGAATGTTATTTTTTCCTAACATTCTTAGACTAAATATATTTTTCAAATGTCCTTCGGAATTTTCATGTTTAGTAATTTTAGCACTAAGATGAATTAAGTCTCTTATTCCGTTCTTTGACCAAGACGGTTCACCACCAAACAAAAGACAATGAAAACAAAACAAAGCATTTTTAATGTCACACCCACAAATCCAGTCATTTTTCTTATAAATATCCAATTTGAATTTTCTTATAACGTCTTTACCTTTAACAGATTGTTTATTTTTTAAACATAATTGAGGCATCGGCCGTTTAAGATTTTTTACTGCAATTTTTTCATCATACGTTAATCGCGAAAACGCATTATCCACTAAACTAGCGACAGAATTCATTGTATTTGCCTTCCGAGTGCCGTGAGCAAACTAAAACATTTGCTCAATCGCTATGTATATTGCAGCATTGAAAACGAGCAAAATACAAGTATCCTCACCTCCAATGTAATTTTAAACGCTGTATTGAGCAACTGTCAGGTTTTGCTCCTCGATTCGATCTTCACTTCACTTCACTCTTCAGTAGACCAGCGCACGTTGTTACTGTTGTTACGCGCGGTCCGCAAACCATGAATACGTAATAATTAAACCAAAGAATAAATACTTTAGTGTATTTATTCTTTGATTAAACACTTCCACAGTTAGCCGTTGCTTTGTTTGTTTTGTTTAAAATTCCAGGGGGTGCAATTGCTCACTTGCTCTCATTAAAAAACCGCCACTGGTGAAGCCACATTAGATTTGGGAAGTTTATTCAAATACATATAATCGGAAATAAGATGATTAGCTGAACATATCTATAGTGATGGCCTGTGGGCGCAACACTATTTCTATAAAAATAAATCAGATATGTACCTAAGCGAAAAAAATAAGTAAGTTTAAACGTTTGATGAACTACCAAAGAAACATTGTAAATAAAAATATTGATCGCACACGTTGCATTTCAGGGTAGTTTTAGAACATTTGTTTGACGCAACTTGTCTTTCAGATTCCACAGCAATTTTTTTGTAGCAACTCACAATTCGACATTTTTTTGGAACATTCTACATTCTACAGTTTATGCTACTCATTTACAACTTTTTGTATTCCTTCTTCTGATGTATCCGTTTGTAGTAAGCCATCAATTATCTGTTCTCTGAAATCAGTAACTGATAATTTATTTGTAAGCATTTACTAATGCACTTCCGGTCAATAATTCAACTGCTAATTTTTTGTACAATTTTAGAATATGTTGGAGGTAAGTATTGTAAGATTTCAACTGGTCGGATATAACAATATACTATGATTTGAATTTATTATACTATAATATATGTTTTATATTTCTTTGTCTGTTCACTTCACAGTAACTATGTCATTTGCATATCGTGTACTCAGGATCAGAACATCTCTCTGATCTTTCCATTTTCAGTTGAATCTTTGATTGGTTTCAATCAGATGTGTTTTAATCTGTATAAGAAAACTTGACAAACTTACGGAATTGTAATAACTAGCTGTGGATAAAGTACGGTCTTATCCAGTAGATTTTCTATCAGATCCATTACACACTAACGTTGATATCTCGCAATTTGCCACAATCTGCATAAAATCGGGTACGAAAACCAGAAGTTTGCTCACTGAATGGAATATCTTGTAAATATTCGCCAGTTGTTTCAAGCTACTCGAAATCTTCAGTTTGGTTTGCAATGATTATATCATCAAAGCTATGTTTCCCATATTCTTTATTACTTTTTGATTGTTTCTCCGATCAAATGAAGTTTATGGGTGTCATTGACACTAATACTCGATCCTGGCACATTAGAGGAAACTAAAGTTGATGGTATAGCTTCAACTACACTTTTTCTTTGCTTTTTGAGTGGATGTTGTTGAGTACTTTCACCCTCCAATTCGAAACTTTTTGACAAAGGATTATATTCTTCTGATGTTGCATTTTCAAATAGATCACATACCTCGTCAGACAGAAATTCTGCCGATAGCTTTTCCTATGTTTTTGACCTGCTTCGTAAGACACCTTTATATGGCACACTGTAAATTGCTACTAAAATCACATAAATGCACTTGTTGCAAGTGAATTTTCTGCAGTTTTAAACTTGCATTTATGTTGACGCATCGAATTAAAGAAACATTAATTATCACGGTAGGTAGCCACAGACCGCGTGAGACCAATATGTCACCGCGACAAAAAACTAACTTTTTTAACTTATATAATGCGTTTATAACATCATTTCCTGAAAAAGTAAAACAAAATTCAAAAGAATATATATTAAAAAATTATATTAAATCTGCATGCATAAAATGTCCGTTGTACGTTTTCCATTTCAAAGAACTATATAGTGTATATAGTTTTGTTGTAATCAATACCTAAAGTTTAGTTTTGGCACTGAATATTTATTTATATTATATGTATAAGCACAAACATTTTTGAAATCTTTATAAAATTTTTGCACATTGCTAAAACAAGAAAAACTAGTAGAAAGAATTTGACTTGTGAATACATTAAAAAATACCAGCAAAACCATAAAATTAAATAATATATACGATTCTTAGATAAGATTTGTTTTATAAAAACTTGTTCAATTATTGTTTTTATTTACAAATTGACAAGTTGTAATTAAAAAAAATATAACCAAAGCAACTGAAACAGATTAATTTTGTGTTTGTATAGTAATGTTAACAGAACCTAACCTGCACTAATATAAACTAAGGTCATCAATTCAGGAAAAGACGTAATCTGGCATTTTTATTCATTAAATAAATTGTACTGTTAATCATTGCATAATAATTATGCAATATTAATATAATAAAACGTAACGTAGGACAAAAACTATCTACTTCTAAGGTTATAGTACAGTATTCAGTTGTAAAATTTAAAAATAAAAAAACTGGTTTTTAAGATTACAGTTGTTTGGTTTACAGCAAGGAATTTAAATTAAATAAAATTTCTTTAAAGTTTTTTTTTAAAGTTAGCATTTTTTATGTTATTAATGCGATTTTTCTAGCACACACAAATTTGTACCATTTTAAATCAGATGTATTCAATTCCATTGTACTGCTATGACAACGTTTCGTAAAATACCAAATAGTAAATTATCAACTAAAAAAAAAACAACGTAACCTACAATTTATCAGCTACAGCTGAAGCTTTTTTTACGACGTCGGTTTCCTTTTACAAACTTCATAAAAAACTAAAAAAAATTGATTTCATATAGATGCTGTCGGAGCAGAGTACAAACGGTCGTAACATTGTGGTAAGTACAGTCGTTTTGCAGAAAATCGGAACAAACTTAACTTTTACTGGTGTGAACTTTCACATAAAATGCTTTTTACAAACCAAGTTATTTTTACAAAAAGACGGGCTTGTAAATATCCACAAAAATCATTATTACAAAAACTAATTAATCAATTCATGTTTTGTTTCGGACAGTCGTCATTAATGAAAGTTACTAAAATTGTATAGAAAATAAACCTTACGGGATAAGATCCTGTTTTTACGCAATAAAAAGTTTTGTTTCTTCGTTTGAACAGAATATCTAAGTTCAAGATATAGTAATTGCAAGATTTTTCTCTTGATTTATTCATATAAAAGAATCTAAATCCCATTGTTTACGCAACTCTAATCAATACTGTAGAGAAATTAGATAAATGCATTATCAGCATCCGCAAAATTAAAAAAAAAATACCCTAATGGACATTCTAAGCTTCCAACTGTTAGTTCTTCAGATTCATAATTTATAATGTATTCTCATCTATTCTTAAAAAGTTTGACAAGTTAAACTCTGTCACATTTAACAAATTCTTAAACAGTATTTAGAAAACTATAAATTGATACGGAAGGTAGAAACGTTGACAAGTAACGCTTTCAAAATGTCAACTACAGAATATATATAATTGTGCTTCGAGAGCATTTACAAAGCTACTATCCACGTCTAGAACGTACACGAAAGAATATAGAAGGTTCTCGACGGATGGCCAAATTATATAAAAGCGACACAAATGAATCATAGCTCAGTTATTTCAGTAATTCGAAGTCGGAAGTCTTACGAAGATTACTCAAATTTAAATAAATAAGTGATTAACGTGTGTTGAGATAAATATACGGAGTATAACATTGTACGTGACTTTACTGTAAACAAGTGTTACTGTGGTTCGCGATTCTAGAGTAAATAGCATTAAGTAATTTAATATTGCTCCCGCAATAAAAACATTGACGGGCATTATTATAATTTAGTGTTATTAAACTTTAGTTTTCTTATCATTCGTGTTAAAACTTATGCCGGTAACTGGTTATCAAACTAAAATGGATGCAAAAATATTTGAAATTCTCAAATCGATGAATACAAATATGGAAATAAATAATAGAAAATTGACGAAAAACTATCCGAAAATTCTCAGAAAATAGAAGGAAATTCTAAAAAAAATGCAAGAAAAACTATTCGAACATTTAGTTTAAAACAAGAAATACGAACAAGCATAGAAAACCAAATTAAAATTGTTCAAGAAGAAACCCAAACGGATATGTTAAATTTAAAAAAAGAAATTTGCGAATTTGTGAATGAAAAAATAGAAAAAGTAAAAAACAGGAATTAAAAGAAAATTTAAGAAACACAGTAGACGAACTAGAGAAATCAAGAAAATTGAGAGAAAGAACACAACTGCTTGAAGAAAGAATGACCCAAATTAATTGTCACGGAGAAGGAAGCGTCACGAGTGAAGATTTAATAATGGACCATCGGGAAGAAACTCACAAGTTTAAAGTTGTAGCTCCAAATTTTGATGGTAAAGTTCCATTGTCAATCTACTACAAGCAGTTTAAAGTCGCAGCTACAACCAATGGTTGAAGAAACAAGTAGAAAGCGACGTCTTTATTAGTGTCTTTACGTAGAAAAGCTTTTGGAATCTTGCAAACTGTTCCTAACCATCTACAAGAAAATTATAAACTTTTAATTTCACGTCTAGAAATGAGATATGGAGATGCTCATCTTCAACAAGTGTACCAAGCTCAAATTAAAAGTCGGGTTCAGAAAGCCGCTGAAAGTCTTCATGAGTTTGAGGCTGACATCGCTAGACTAACACGGCTTGCGTATCCTACAGCGCCAGATAGCTTCTTGGAGCAGTTGGCTATTCAAACCTTTGTAGACGGTTTTGGAGTTCGAAGCAGCAAAACAGGCGTCGCACCGAGGCAGCCATAAGCTCCGATGTGCTGCAGAAATACCCTTGCACACAAAAGAATGCATTAAAGAAATAGTGCGACGTGTATTTCGGGAACAAGTAGCTCGAGGAAAAGAAGTGACGTGCTGGAACTGCGGGGAAAGGAGCCACGTACGACGACGCTGTACTAAACCCAAGAAAAAGACAAAAAGAGCGTTTGAAAATGAAAAAGTGTTGAGTTACTAGTTGACACGAGAGCGACGAAGATCATCATTTGTCCTGACATGATATTAGAAAATGAGAAGACATCACCAGTAACAGTAAAACTTCGAACGGCGAGGGGCAAAGAGGTATCTACTCACGGACAAATGTAAGTGACCATGGTTTGGGAAACGGAATACTAGACTATCAAGTACTGGTAGCCGACATCACGGAAGAAATTATCCCCGGAATAGACGTGATAAAGAAGTATGAGTTCTATTTGGATATGAAGAACGATGTCCTGAAGATCGACAATGAAGAAATTGCTTTTCATTCGTCAGAGAAAGCAGCCGTACGAGTCTTATTGAGTGAAGACGTGACTCTGTCTGCAAGGACTGAAAGTGTGGTGATGGCACGCCTAGATGGAAATGTCCGGGAAGGCTGCATACGCGCGATTGAACTAATGGAGGGTGACTTAGTTGAAAACTTTAGTACGAGTGAAAAACGCAATGCCAGTAAGTAATCTTAAATATCAACTCAGATCTAGAAACGTGAAAAAGAAAACCGTGGTAGACCAATGTACGCCAGTATCTCAAATTGTGAGATGCGTGAAATCTAACAAAGATACGTCGCCAAAGAAGTGGCCACAACATCTATTGGACAGTCTTACCTCAAAATGTCAAAACCTCAACCAAGACCAGCTGGCTAAAGTTAAAATATTGATCCAGCAGTATCTAGATGTGTTTGCGCTGGAGAGTGTTTCTAAAGGAAGAAATAACGTGGTGAAGCATAAAATTAATACCGGAGATGCTCGGCCGATACGACAACATCCACGCAGACTTCCTTTGGCAAAAAGAGAAGAAGCCGAACAAATAATTACGGATATGGTGAGAGAAGGGGTAATTGAACCGTCAAGTAGCCCATGAGCATCCCCAGTGGTACTCGTAAAAAAAAAGGATGGATCAACGAGGTTTTGCGTAGACTACAGACAGCTAAACGACGTGACCAGGAAGGACAGCTACCCTTTATCGAGAATTGACGATACATTAGACACCCTGTCAGGGTCTCAATAGTTTTCCACGCTAGATTTAAAGAGTGGTTATTGGCAGGTAAAATTGGAACCCAAGAATTGCGAAAAACAGCTTTTACGATCGAAACTGGTTTCTGACAGTTCACTGTGATGCTCTTCGGCCTGTGTAATGCTCCTGCAACGTTCGAACGTTTGATAGAGAGCATCTTGCGCGGACTGTCTTGGAAGACGTTCTTAGTTTACCTGGAAGATCGATCGTGATTGGAGGGTCGTTTGAAGAACACTTGAACAACTTAAAGGAAGTGTTCCAGCGACTACGTGGGGCTAATCTCAAACTGAGCCCAAAGAACTGCCACGTATTTAAGAAGAAACTGCAGTACCTTCACCACGCCATACCCAATCAAAAAGCAGCTGCAGTCGCAGACGTATTAGTAAAAAAGTTTTTTTGCCGGTTTAGAGTTCCGTTGGAATTACACTCCGATCAAAGCCGCAACTTGGAGTTTGGGCTGTTTCAAGAAGTATGCCGACTGTTGGGGATTAAGAAAAGTAGGACGACGTCTCTTCATCTTCAATCTAATGGCATAATTGAGTGGATGAATCGAACAATGGGCAAGTACTTAGCCAAGGTAGTGTCCGAACACCAAAGAGACTGGGACCAGTACTTGCACCTTTGTTTAATGGCATACCGATCATCCGTTCACGAAAGCACAGGCCAAACACCATTCTGAGTGATGCTCGATCGCAAAATACGACTGCCATGCGACCTCCAATTTGGACGAAGGCCGAAAGAAGAAGTTGCTGGAGAAGATTACGCCAGGAAACTGACCAAGAAGTTAGAATAAGTACACGAGGAGGTCCGTAAAAACACACAAATTGCCAGCAACAGTATAAATACTAGATGTGACGTTAAGGCACAAAATGGTGGGTTTCAACCTGGCGACATGGTATGGTTGTATAATCCCTAAAGGAGGTGCTGTTTGTTGCCGAAGCGAAAGGCAATGTAGGGGGTCTTATGAAATCGTGTAGCGTATTAATGACGTTATATATCGCATTCGAAAACCACCTAGAGGCAAGCCAAAAGTGCTTCCAAACACAATAATATTACGCCATCGCACATTGCGTGAGTGAGGATCTTGACATGTTTAAAGAGGTTGTAGTTGTATTTAAAAAGAAGTTTAGGCAGCTAGATGAACTACGTAGACAGCAACCGGCAGTCGGAAAAGTTTTAAAACTACTTGGTGACAGACGCTTTGTTTTCTATCTGGTCACCAAGAAATACTCACGTACCAAGCCGTTATACAAAAGTCTGTGGTGAGCATTATAGAATCTCAAGAGAGAAATAGAGTTCCACAATATTAAGAAATTGGCAGTACCCAAGCTTGGTTGTAGCTTAGATCAACTGAATTGTAGGAGAGTTCAAAATATGTTGGAGGTCGTCTTCTGAGGAACATGCGTTTAAGTGTTGGTCTGTAGTTACCAACCAAGGAGAATATCGGGTCAAAAAAAATTCATTGATTGCTACTTTTATGGTCAAGGAAGTTGCCGAAATGGAGAGAGCTGCTGCTATTGCCCCGATCCATTCTACCGGTGTCACAGCCAGTTTCCTGTTCTGGGACAGAACAGTCTTAAGAAGAAGGCAGTGAAACGTTCAGCTTCAAGAGGATTTACGAAGCTACTATCTACGTTTAGAACGTTCACGAAAGAATATAGAAGGTTCTCGACAGATGGCCAAATTATATAAAAGCGACATAAATGAATCATAGTTCAGTTATTTCAGTAATTCGAAGTCGGAAATGTTACGAAGATTATTCAAGTTTAAATAAATAAGTGATTAACGCGTGTTGAGATAAATATACGGAGTATAACCTTGTACGTGACTTTAATGTAAACAAGTGTCAGTTTTTGTTAAATAGAAGTTATCTGCGGACTTTATCTTTTATGTAAGTGATAGTGCTATATAAATCAGTGTGTTTTTATTAAATATCCTTAGATTTAATTAGTTCGGTTAGTTATACATGTCTACAGATTTTTAGTTTAAATAAATAAGTAATAATAATCGTTACAGTACCAACACTGTTCCTAATTTATTTTATAGTTGGGATTTTTGACAGCGTTATAATTGCATTATCATTAAATCCAATGTCAACTTGTCTACCTTGTATGCCAATTTATAGTTTTCTATTTTACCGTATGTGTAATTTTTATCACATGATGGGGTTCTAAAAACATTTTAAATATATAGATTTTTTTTAATATTTGACTAATATCTCACCCAATACCCCTATTAATTTTGCTTTCAGGTAAAAACCACTTCTTGCTTTTAAAAACTTAAAAATAATATCTTACTTTTTATTCTAGAACTCAAGCAAATTATATAATATGGAGAGTAATCCATTCAGTCATGCCATATTTAAGTACAGATTTTAGAAACAGAAGGCTGGCGTTTCGTAAAGAAACTTATGGCGAACAACTTTTACTTCCACGATGGAAAGAATGTACATTAGAAACAATTACAAAGTAAGTAAATTATCATTAAATTATAAAGTATTCATACAGTGTTTAAAAACTAAAAAACTATGATTAATGGAAAAAAGAACAAATACTTTCATTATTCTAACAAATATTTATGATATACAAAACTAGCAGACCCAATAATAAAACAAGAAAAAAGCAAACAGTAAACCTTAAGTAACTCACTAGAGCAACGTCCGTACAAAAACTTTGACTTGTATAAGGGTAACACATATCAACCAATAGGGTTTTTGAAATAATAAAAAACTTTGTTAATAAATTTTGATAAAAATCAATTAATTGCTTATTTTACTTTTATCATATTCATCCAATAAATAAATTAAGTAACTGTTCTTGGACGATAAAACAAAACTTGCTTTTCAAATTCCTTATTCAAAATTAATTTTAGTAAACGTTGAAAAGTTGAAACATTATTGTCATTTATCTATTACCGATCTAATTAATTCTTACACTAATTTTTTAAGTTTCTGGGAATCAGTAACAAACGCATATCTAAGAACGCACTCTCACCAAAAAACTAAACAGACAATAACTGACATGTTTTCGGAAATGGGAAAAACGTTTTTAAAACTAATAGAAAAGTCAAACTGGATGGATAACAGTACTAAAGAAAACGCTTATGACAAAGCTAAAGGATTACCATATTATACAATATTTTCTGATGAAATGAACGACGACGCGTTACTAAACTTTTATTCGACAGTACGTACTTTCATCATCACTATTTATACCATTTTAATACGTTGCAGCTCAAATTTAATTCAGAAAATTATTTAAAATCTGTTTTGAGTATATGGTCATTCAAAAGTAATAACCTTTTTAAAAAAATTCGTGAACCGGTCACAAAAAAAGACAAAGAATGGGATGTCTCAATGGTTTATCAAATGGGTATACATTTTGGTTTATTATGAATTGCTATAAAGACGTTTTTATGCAATTTTAGGAGTGCCACAAGGATTATTTCAAGGCTTGTTTTTTAACCAAGATCGACCTAAATATGTAAATTATGGAGCGATTGGAAGTATCATTGGTCATTTGTTAACTCATGTGTTTGACGAATACGGTAGACAGTATGATAAAAACTTGGATTTATTTGACTGGTGGACTGATTCTACAAAAGACGCTTATAAGAATATATCACAGTGCGTTGCAGATCATTATAACAATTATACAGTGGCAGAAACGGGTCGAAAGGTAATTATTAATGCTGTTTTTGGTATGTATTAACGTATAGGTTAGTTGTACAGCAAACATACTATTCATGAAGATATTGCTGATATTACCGGATTAAAAGTTGCATATCTAACTTATAACAATTGGTCTGTACACAACAATTTAGAACCACAACTTCCTGGTATGAATTTTACTCAGAATCAAATGTTTTGGATATCAGCAGCTAACATGTGGTGCACAAAATATCGAACTGAATATCTTAAGTACATATTAATGTTAAAACCTTTTTCTCCTTCTAATTATAGAGTTATGGGAAGTCTTCGTAACTTGGCGCATTTTTCTAGGGATTTTAATTGTGCACAGAATTCATTTATGAATCCAGAAATCAAATGCAAAATTTGGTAACTGATAAACTTTTGTTTTATCATTAACTGTACGAAAATAGATAGATAGATTTTATCTAAATTAATTTATTCATCACACAGAATGTATCTTCTTTTGATTTGAATAAAAAAAAACGTTTTTTAAAGCAATTAGATTTTGCATATTAACTATTTCAATTAGCAAATATGGTCGTTAAGGTCGCTTTAGTGTAGACGTAATTGTCGCTTCCGTCTGGTAGCTTATAAAACCAAAACTATCTTGCGCAAAAAATCAAGAAGAAAAAATCTTCCAAAGGTGGTAAGCAAACATTCGTTATTTCTCAACAACTGAAATAAACCTAGAGTAACAAAGCAGATATGTATTTATTTTAGCTCATAGAAATACTATTACTTTGTGACCATAAAAATTCACGACACCATAACTTAAACAAGAATCAAATTGATAACTCACAAACATTTATATTGCAACTACAGAATACTCATTTAGAGTGGCTTGAGATTGTACTTAGTAGTGCTAAATCATTCCGTTTCGGTTCGTGTTCATAGCAATATTGCCACTAAGATAAGAATGTTTTCCGGGTTTGGACCGTGTCATGTTTGTAACCGAAGTTGCCAACGTTTCGCCCACTTTCGTAAGGGGCTTTATCAGGGCGTGAGATAAATAAACCGAAATCTAACTAAGAACTTCTAAAAGGTTAGGTAATCAACTTGTGAACCAAGCCAGATTCTAACCTCTGAAAAGTTAACAAAGAAAACGGTAAACTTGAAAAAGCAAACGAAAATCTGACAAAGAACCACTACAAAGTTAGGTAATCAACTTGTGAACCAAGCAAGATTCTACACTCCATAGAAGTGACGTAAGAAGAAATAGTCTCCGTATAATAAGAAGAAGGATCGTCACGGATGGTTACGCTCGATAAAGGACTAATGACCGGGAACCAAAGATAACTCGACTTAAGAAGAAATAAAACGTTGGCAACTTTGGTTACAACAATGACACGGTCCAAACTCGGAAGACATTTTTATCTTAGTATAGATTCCGACCGTGGAAGCCTTCGCTATTACATTATCTATCTCTACGGGGAGAATATTTCTTCTAATACCTCCGTATTTTCCGCACTTCGACACAAACTCGTCAAACCTTTGTGCAATTTAACCTTTCTTAGTCGCTGTTGTGACCACAACATCATTTCTGCATTCCGCAGAATCAAATTTCACATTCAGACACGTTCTTCTAAAAATATCCTACACCGTGCTAGTCTAGCGTTGATACTTGAACGAATTAAGAAAACTAGGCGAAAGTTAGATACTATTTCGAAACAACCCTTTTATCTTCATCTTGAGTTGGCCAACACTCTATCCCCGGATGATTGGAAACTCTTCGACAACATTACTTACCAGCAGTCTGATACCACTCTACGACTAACCACTAAAGACCATCTAAAAAAGTTTCAATTATTGGAATCCAAGAATCGTAAAGTTTCATCCACGGCTAACTCCTTAACCTTGCTGCGTCGTTTAATCCAACTGCACACACAAGCTGCTTGGGTCGAAAAAGACGCAAGAGCGCATAAAGTTATAATCTTGTTGTTGTTATTAACTAATCTTTCAATCTGGTTTGGCAAGACTATAACCATATTGATGCTACTTAGAAAAGACGATTCAGTATTGTAAAAAATTTTATATTTCAAAGTTATTTTTCATATAATATAAAAATACCAAAAATACATATATTTGTCTATTTCAAACAGTGTGTACAAATTTGTGCCAAATGTTTTTTACAGCAAAATTGTTGACATGTGTTACACAAATTTGAACTCTTGTTATCCGTTTTTTTACATAAATGGCATCTACCTCTTTTCTTAGATTGTGCTACGAATGACTGCTGTTCTTCTTGTACTGCACTTCGAACAGCTGATTCTATATTTTTTACAACGTCTCTTGCCGGCTTTGCTCTGGGAGCATGAGTTCTTCTTTCAATTTGTGGCTTGACCAGTGACATTCCCAGGTTTTCTAAAAATATTCTTCTTTTCCGCAGATTTTTATTTCTCCATGTTCCACTTATTTTTGTGTACAAAATATAAGCATTGTAAGCAGATATGTCAAGAATATTATAAAAAACTATCAAAAGCCAACGGTTTGTTTTTCTTTTTGTCGTGTAACAAGCAACTGCTTTATCCATAGTATCAACCGAACCTTTTGTTTTATTGTAGTCCAATATAATTGCTGGCTTTTTGGCTTCTCCATCAGAAACTTGTTTGTCAGAATGCAATGTACTCTGCAATATGACGTTTCTGTTCCTTTCGGGATGGTACGACACCAAGGTAGTATCAACGGTAATCAAAAGTAAAGGCAAATTTGGAGGTAAATTTGGGTACATTTTTGGTCTGTAACAATTCTAATGGAATAGATCCTTTATTTTTTCTAATAGTACCAATAATAGTTATCTTGCGTTTTAGCAACATTTGTCCCAGTTGATGCGACGTAAAGAAATTATCGCAAGTAAGATTATGTCCCTTTAGTCCATGGGATAAATCGAGAACAACTCTCATACCCTGATTTTGCTCTCTTGCTTCTCCAAGTGGCTTGCCAATATAAGGCTGAATATTCCATACATATGACGTCTCATTATCTCATAAAACCCAGAATTTTAGGCCATATCTTGCCGACTTATTCGGCATGTACTGCCTAAATGGGCATCTACCTCTGAATCCGACTAATTCTTCGTCAACTGTGACATTTTCATTTGGATTGAACAATGTTGGCAAAATTTCTACCCACTTATCCCAAAGTTCTCTAATCGCCGCAAATTTATCACGAGCTCTTCTTTCATTGCGCGTAGACTTATTATCAAATCTAAGAACCCTAGAAATTTTTTAAAAAAATTCTAAAGACATTGTTGCCCGAAAAATACTTCGTCTTTTCTCGGCATGCCACAAACTTTCCGTTGATTCGCCATGAGATTTAAAAACACCAGACAAAATTAGTAAACCTAGATATGCATCTAAGTCTTCCATATCTAAATCGTTCCACTTTTCTCCATAGGCACGACGAGCTTCTAGGTTTGTGTTTTCTAAAATTATGTTTCGAATTGATGGCGTCAAAAATAGAAAAAATGATGTAATTTCGTCTTCTATTCGAGAAATAGCATATCTAGTAGGTTCAGGCGTTAGATATATGACATTTTGTGTATGAAATCGACTACAAAGAATATGGCTATAGTCAAGGTTAAGAAAAGTTCATAATATTTCTTTCAAGACATTTAAAAAATATATTTCATTAATTTCACTCCCATCAAATATGTTCCTCTACTATCCATCGTTAACATGTGATTTGTAATTGCCATTCACATCGCAATCAATGCAATAGTATCTGTGAAGAATCTTTACCACGATGTTGCGTTTTAAACTGCTAGAACATGAAGTTGTACTAAGAGACTTAACGTGCTCTATTTCGTAATTTCGGTTTTGTGAAGTTCATGATTTAAAATTTTTTTGTGTTGAGGATAACTCGTATTGTTGCATAACTCAATTCCGCATTCTTCGGTTCAAAAAGAATTAAACCTATTAACTACCGGCTATCACTTGAAAGTTTCTTCCCCTCCAACTGCTTGTAACTGAAATAATCGGACTTTTCTTTGATGATTTTGTGACCTGTTTGTCTTTCAGGCACATTAAGTTCATATCGATTTCAACTATATTTTAATTTGAACAGGAATGTATTGATTTTATTTTACGAACACTACTATGCAACTTATTAGTTTATATTTTTATACTTAGTAGTTGATAATCAATTTTTTTTTCAATATACATATGTTTAGTTGATAATGTTGTCTAAATGTTAATATTATTAATGTCGTAATTACGAGAGGTGATTTACGACTCATACTTGACCAAATAGAAAATTAAAGTAATATAGTATAGTTATTTTACTTATCTTTTGCAGTTAAAGAAAGATAGCTAATCTTTAGAAACTCTTTAATTTTAATATCTATAACGTGGGTTATATATAACGCCAGCGTACGTCGATAATTTAATTAACGTTCTGTCAGTTTAAGTGTCAGTTTAATTGACATTGAATTAAATTAACTGGTAATCAAATATAAACTGTCAAAGGATCGTAATATTATCTGTTAAAATTGTTCATAACCATAAGTACATTTTAAATATTAAATTATTTTTTGTTAGTTTTATTTCGTAATACAAGTAGTAGTATAATTATCTTCATTTTAATTGTAGCTTTAGACTTAAAAAGTACACAAGATAGAACCGTAGTACATTAATTTCAGATCACCTATTTAATAGCCATGGTCTTTCATTGAGTCAAATCACATGTTTGTAGCCTACAAAATACATAAAAGTTGTAATATTTTGAATAAACCAATTATTGTTTTAAAATATCTTTTCTGTGCCATTCCTATGCTACAAATTCAAATTAATTTCTTTTTTTCGGTTATTTGTGTTGATAAGTTTTAACATGACATGTGCAATTACCGAAAAGAAAAATACAAATCATTATGACTATTAAGTTACCATGTACTACCCCTTCTTGAAACATATTTTGTTTCATCTTAAAACTTTTTTTTCTTTTGAATTATTCTTGCTACATAAGTTGACAGCTGTTTTCAAAATGTTAATATTTTATTTTATCGGTATTACAGGTATCACTTGGTGCATTTTATTTTTTATATAACCATTTATTTATTTTTGTATATCTTTAATTCTGAAAGGTAAGTTCAACGAGAATTGAAGCTACCGGGCAGGTTTTTGGTGAATAAAGTCCTAGAAGCTATTAAACGGCATGTCCTTATTGGGCGCTCTACTGATTTTTTCTTTATTTTTTGACATGTTACAATATTTATTGTGATCTAATGGGGAAAGGTGGAGAAAGAAACAAGGAATGAAGAACAGTATCACTTCAAAGTAATCAACCAGATGTTATCGCTTACCTTTTTGGCTAGCCTCGCCGCAGGTGGTCGTCGGGTTAAAGAAAATCCTAAGATACTTAATTAGTTCCGGTAAGCTGAATGCCCAAGTGCGCCACCTTCTCTCGAACTGTTATCCGCAGAAATTATGGTCTAGGGAAGAGAAAAGGAAAGCCTAGACCCGAAGTCTCCCCAAAAGAAAACATATGTAGTATTCACAATAATCATTTATTAAAAAATGATTCACTATCTCCTTCCAACGGAAGCAACACAACTGCGACGGTTACATGCCACTGGTAACTCCCTGACAATTATTTATATAACCCCACAGAGAAAAATTATTAAGCACAAATATCAATTACAAGTACACATAATAAGTAACAGTAAATAGAGTTTGGAAGCCACACAAGCTAAGATCGTTTACGTAGCTAATAATTACCGCGGCTACGGTAGCGATGATTTACTAATTAAACGCGTTCCCGCTAATTAATCGTACAGTCTGGGGGACAACTTGATCAAGCGTCATAAGACCGGTAAATAATAATCATCAATCTAAATATAGAGATACGGGTAACTCCCAAAATTCTACCTTTGATAAAATTTTAATAATTACTGTAAGTGATTGAGAAGTTATTATAAATAATTGTAATGACTTGACCATTACACAGTTAAAAATATTGAAAGAATTATTGTATAAAATAATTATGAACTATTATAAAGTTTGACGTTAGGTGATTTTAACATTTGAAAGAATTATTGTATAATAAGGTTATGAATTACAATAAAATTTGACGTTAGGTGATTTTAACATTTGAGAGAATTATTGTATATAAGAAGGTTATGAATTACAATAAAATTTTACGTTAGGGTGATATTAACTTAAATAAGAAAATAATTATACTCGACGTCGTCTCCCCACTTCCGCAATCATTTATATATATTTATACGAGGATCGATCTTAGTTGAAATAGGTGATAAAATGGCGACACGAACACGATCTTTGTTTCCTCATGCACGCAGCGCGGCCGCTGCTAAACGAAGGCTACAGCGTCCGGTCGAAATAAGGTCGACAGCGAGACTCCCGCGACTCCAATATAAAGGTGTCATAAATACCTCGAATATCGTAGTAGTTTTCCTTACTTTCCTGAACATCCGAACTGGTTTAGCGCGTTCTACCATTTCCATTAGATTACAGATAAAAGCACACGTAGATCTACCTCAGAACAACAGACGAAGACGTCCAAAGCGAAGATCGAGTATCCAGCATCCACTTTAATATCACCCGCAACGTAACAAGGACAGAAAAAGACCCAAAGAAAGAAGCTAAAAATTGTGAAGATTAGTTGGTTGGCCTCCATTACTAACACGTGTAAGAATACTAACCCACTTTATTTGTCTGGCCGTCTACAAGACATAGTGCCGATTTTATTTGCACCGGAGGTTCAATCGGATTTATTTCCAAAAGGCTAAAATAAACGTCGGTGTAGAAGATGTTACCAGATGAAAAGAAATTCGATTTACCTCACCTCTCCGATGTTCCCCTGTTGTAAACCGATCCACAAACAGCATAAAAATGAATATAATTCGTCGACGACTAACAACTTTCGCGCCTCCGTAGGCGTGATTTCGAACTACGGTTCGAGGACACCGATGTTACGGTTAGTTGCCTAACTCTCAGGCGGATTTTGACTCGCAGTAGAAATTTACACGTTACAAATTTCCTAGCAAGAAGTGAGACCCACGGTCGAAATCAAATCCGAACGCAGCCGTAAAGAACTTAGAGTGGAACTTGCCATGAAGTTCGTTACCAACTAAACGCACATTGAAAACCATAACCCAACCCAGGAACCAAAACCACAGAAACCCAACCTGATAGATGAAGGAACAGAACCTTTCGAAGTTCCCTAAGATCAATCAAACCTAACTTGGACTAGAGATGCATACAGCAAAATGATACTGCCTGAGTAACCAAACTTCAAAGAACTTAGAAGGCCAATATCACGAAACTAACGTGCTCGTTAAAGCCACCAAATAGTGATTCCGGGTATGAATAAAGAACGAGACGTTATTCCAAGTACGGAGCGACGATCCAAGACAACTAAGAGAAAAAAAAAAGAAGAGGAGAAAAAGACGGAAGTTTAGACTAGCGTCAAGGACCCAAAAGCCCTAAAATCCCAAAGAAATTCCAACCCCAATCATTAGCAAAACCTTGGAAGAAAATTCCAAAGAAAGTAATCTTTAAAGAAAAAAAGAAGAACCCCCCTAAGCAACCCCAAGGACAAAAGCCCAGTATTAGTAATCCTAAGAGAAGGAAAGAAAGAAGTAGAAATAAGAAAAAGTCCTGATTATCTGTTGCTAATCGAATCCTCGTAGATTATCAATCGCTGTGCCAGACTGTCACAATGAGACGTAGAAACCGATACACGGAATAGAGTACTCCCAGAAAAACCAAAGCATAAGTGGCAGAAGAGATACCCTAAGAATGACTACACACATCCAAAGAAACCGACCAAGCGGGCGTACATATAGTACAGAAAAGCGGAGTGATAGTCTGCCTCAAGTTTCAGACCTACTCAACAATCAAATAACCTATGAAACCCAATTCAACAGCAGAAAGAAGAACTTAGAAAGAAAGAAGAAGCATAGTTGCAGTGAACACTCAAGAGAAAAAGTTAGCAAAAGACAAGTAGTAAGTGTCCAAGCAACCCAAGAGAAAAAGAAAGTAAGAAAGAAGGACAGAAAGACAGAAAGAAAAAAGAGAGTACATGATGTTGTTGTACGGATCCAGCCTACTGCCAACCAAACCCGAAAGGCGAACCTTTAGGAGAAAGAAGAAAGAAGGAAGATATGGCAGGTAGGTGATAAGTAATCCAGAAGAAAAAAATGAAAAGTAGAAAAGATAAGAGATAGAGAAAGACGGAGAAAGATAAGGCTTGATATTAATGCCTGATTCATTCTTCACCCCGTAGAAGAATGAAAAGAGAGACCACCCTACGGTGCCCAACCAACCACCCGAAAGGCGTAAACCTTTAGGAGGAAGAAGAAGAAAGAAAGAGATGTGGCATGTAGGTGATCAACAAATCAAAAAGAAGAAAAAAAAATAAGAAGTAAGAAAAACAAGAAAGGCAGAAAAGAAATAGACGGAGAAAGCTAAGACAAGATATAAGTGTCTGATTCGTTCTTCTCTCCGTAGAAGAAACGAAAGGGAGTGACCAGCCCTTCATTGCCCAACCAACCGCCCAAACAAAGAGAGGAGAAAAGAAGAGAAAAGATATCGTAGTTAGTCATAACTGAATGTGTCCCAAATGCTGTCCCCAAAGTGAAAAGTTTATTTCCAGACTTTTATGCCGACAAGCGGAATAGGAAATCCCCAAAAAAAAAAAATCAAAATCTAACAGTAAAGCAGAGAATCCTATAAGTGACATACCAATCCAAAAAAATGCCGACGAAGCGGGTACAACTATATACAATACGGAAGGGTAGTCTGTCCCGAAATAAGATGGTAAAGAAAAAAACCAAAAGAAAATTGTGAAGCAACTTAATCCAAAGAACAGCAAATCAGTGGCAGCAAATTGGAAGAAGGCAAATGGATAGCATCCGAGTTACTATAACCAAAATACCAACAAGATAATTAAAAGAGTACAATCAAAAGTCCAAATACACAAGCCAAACTAATAGCTAAAGTCAACAATCCAGAGTCAACAAGCGTTGTTAGAATTTACGACGCTTGCGACGCCGATGAAAGAACAGCGAACGATCCAGAGAAAGAAACGTCGATGCATCAGCAGAAGAAACCAAAGAACTCGATGGAAAAGAGAAAGATGCAGCTTTTACCTCTTGAGCAGGTGTAGTATCTTCATGTCGATGGGTAGAAAACCTATTAGCAACCCTATTGTTAGAACGCTTCATAGTACTTGGCAATAAGCGAGAGTGTGATCCCATAGTATTGTTTTGTCGCGAGCTACAACAGCAAGACCGTATGTATTCAGCAACTTTAGACCTCATATGCGGCCAGTAGAAGTGCGAACGAAGACCGTCCAACGTACTTTTAACACTACGATGGTCACCCTTAGATGGAAGATGGTGATCAGAGATTAGCTGTTTGCGTTGATCTGATGGAACAACTAATTTCCATACACAAGGATCAGATCGAGAGATACGTACACGTTTGCATAACAGATTTTCCACAATACACCAACGAGAGTAACGTCGCGGAAAAGTAGAAGCTTTAGCAATTAGACCTAGATACCAAGGATCGGTAGTGGGACGAATAAACCTAGCAATCGAAGAAAAATTTGGTGGAAGCGAAGCTAAAGAACGAACATGTCGTAAAGCTTTCTCAGCTTTAGGACCACAGTGAACACAAATAGTAGTAAAAGAAGGAACCGACGAAGTTGGAAGAGAACCAGCGACAGCCTTAGTCGAAGATATAGAGGCAGCAGTTTTGTTCGTATAACCCAAAGGTGGTTCTAGAAGTCGATCATTTTCCTCAAATGTCGAAAAGTTAAAAGAATTATTTGAGCTAAGATTAGATTCCAAACGTTTGCCTAAGGATATCAATTGTGAAAAAGATGTAATATCGATGAGTGCGAAGTGAGACTGATAAAGCGAAGTCAGATTGCGACGTATGATTTTCAGTTGTGTCTTCTCCGAGACTGGTTCTAGCAATTGCATGAACAGATGCCGGATAGTAGCAACATACATTCCAATCGATTCGTTAGGTTGCATCCTACAGTTCTGGATAGTATATAGCAGGCGTTCATCATAGTCCAACGGTAGAAATTCCGTTTTCAAAAGAGTAGCAACATCCTTCCAAGACCGCAAAGAATAGCGTCGGGCTCTAAATACAAAAAGAGCTTTACCGGACAGTACCTCAGAAGCTGAAAGAAAAAGCTGGTGGTGCGAAACACCGCGAGACATACACAATTCGTCGACTCTAGTTAAAAAGTTCATCAGTTCAAAAGGATCTTCACCTGAGAAGTTTACATCCCAATCGGCCAAGTTTATTTCCGCTTCAGAATCCGATGAAGTAAGAAATTGAAGTTCGTCTTCTAAAGAATACATGGTTCACACGAGATAACACACTAAGATTTTAACACCAAATAATCCTATGAGTAATCGGTAAGAGTATAATTAAAATTGACAGCACAAGCGGCTCCCTTAAGCGAAACCTATAGCTAAACACAAAATCCCAAACTAAAATTAATTGCAGTAGTCCACAAAACGCGAACCCACGTAATAGTATTCGAAACTCTAGCAAAAAAGAAAAAAAAAAGATTTCACCCACTAGGTAGAAAAATATAAGCAAGCAACTAATGAGTAAAACTTTAGAAAGTATAACTTGAGCTTCTATACTACTAGAAAAAAATAATAACAAGCCAGAAGCAGTAATTAATAAGAAATTTGAGCAAGTAGACAGTAGCACTTATTCCCCGTCAGAATCCGTTCAAGAAGAAAATCGTCGAAAGTCCCACGTTGTAGGTGCCAGAAATATTTGTTACAATATTTATTGTGATCTAATGGGGAAAGGTGGAGAAAGAAACAAGGAATGAAGAACAGTATCACTTCAAAGTAATCAACCAGATGTTATCGCTTACCTTTTTGGCTAGCCTCGCCGCAGGTGGTCGTCGGGTTAAAGAAAATCCTAAGATACTTAATTAGTTCCGGTAAGCTGAATGCCCAAGTGCGCCACCTTCTCTCGAACTGTTATCCGCAGAAATTATGGGCTAGGGAAGAGAAAAGGAAAGCTCTAGACCCGAAGTCTCCTTGCAAAAGAAAACATATGTAGTATTCACAATAATCATTTATTAAAAAATGATTCACTATCTCCTTCCAACGGAAGCAACACAACTGCGACGGTTACGCCACTGGTAACTCCTGACAATTATTTATATAACCCCACAGAGAAAAATTATTAAGCACAAATATCAATTACAAGTACACATAATAAGTAACAGTAAATAGAGTTTGGAAGCCACACAAGCTAAGATCGTTTACGTAGCTAATAATTACCGCGGCTACGGTAGCGATGATTTACTAATTAAACGCGTTCCCGCTAATTAATCGTACAGTCTGGGGGACAACTTGATCAAGCGTCATAAGACCGGTAAATAATAATCATCAATCTAAATATAGAGATACGGGTAACTCCCAAAATTCTACCTTTGATAAAATTTAATAATTACTGTAAGTGATTGAGAAGTTATTATAAATAATTGTAATGACTTGACCATTACACAGTTAAAAATATTGAAAGAATTATTGTATAAATAATTATGAACTATTATAAAGTTTGACGTTAGGTGATTTTAACATTTGAAAGAATTATTGTATAATAAGGTTATGAATTACAATAAAATTTGACGTTAGGTGATTTTAACATTTGAGAGAATTATTGTATATAAGAAGGTTATGAATTACAATAAAATTTTACGTTAGGTGATATTAACTTAAATAAGAAAATAATTATACTCGACGTCGTCTCCCACTTCCGCAATCATTTATATATATTTATACGAGGATCGATCTTAGTTGAAATAGGTGATAAAATGGCGACACGAACACGATCTTTTGTTTCCTCATGCACGCAGCGCGGCCGCTGCTAAACGAAGGCTACAGCGTCCGGTCGAAATAAGGTCGACAGCGAGACTCCCGCGACTCCAATATAAAGGTGTCATAAATACCTCGAATATCGTAGTAGTTTTCCTTACTTTCCCGAACATCCGAACTGGTTTAGCGCGTTCACCATTTCCCTTAGATTACAGATAAAAGCACACGTAGATCTACCTCAGAACAACAGACGAAGACGTCCAAAGCGAAGATCGAGTATCCAGCATCCACTTTAATATCACCCGTAACGTAACAAGGACAGAAAAAGACCCAAAGAAAGAAGCTAAAAAATTGTGAAGATTAGTTGGTTGGCCTCCATTACTAACACGTGTAAGAATACTAACCCACTTTATGTGTCTGGCCGTCTACAAGACATAGTGCCGATTTTATTTGCACCGGAGGTTCAATCGGATTTATTTCCAAAAGGCTAAAATAAACGTCGGTGTAGAAGATGTTACCAGATGAAAAGAAATTCGGATTTACCTCACCTCCGATGTTCCCTGTTGTAAACCGATCCACAAACAGCATAAAAATGAATATAATTCGTCGACGACTAACAACTTTCGCGCCTCCGTAGGCGTGATTTCGAACTACGGTTCGAGGACACCGATGTTACGGTTAGTTGCCTAACTCTCAGGCGGATTTTGACTCGCAGTAGAAATTTACACGTTACAGACAGTTGCATTTAAAATGGAAAGGAACAAAATTGTTTTCCAAACTAACGCCCAATACTACCCTAAAATGTAAAAGTAAAATTTGTGTAGAAAAAGTTCACAGTTTGCTATTAAAAAGTTTAAAAGTCTAAGATTAATTCTCAAACAATAGCAAGATGTTCTTATTCCTATGAATTTTTGAACAAATTTTCCTTATTTCAACAACAGAATTTGAAACCAATAAATTAAAAAAAAAAGTTATTGAGGAATAGATAAGCATAAACTATGACGCCATAACCACTACATTTGTAAAATAAAACAAAATTATTTTGACAGTGGACATTTTAAAACACTTAAAATGATAATCACGCTGACAAAGAATATCATGAAACAAAGAGAGAAATATTGAGAATAATTACACAAAAAGCATATGATAACAACAAAAATATTCGACGTTTTTTACGACCTGTTAGTGTATTTCAAATTGTTTTGAATAGTTTTTCGGTATTACAAATTATAGTTTGTATTGGACACGAAAAGTTTTTAACTTTAATGTAATGTGTTTTATTAGTTTTTATATCTATGCATCTTTAGGATTATGTAGTTTTACGTATATAAAATGAACATTTAATGCCAATCCCAAAAAACTCCCAAAAAATTGTGTAATCACAAAACTCCTAAACAATTTTCACGACGATAAGCCAAAAGTTAATAAATCAGTAAATTTCAGGCCATCAACCAGCTCAAACTGCATTGTTTGGCAAACAGATAGCAGTGAAAATACGGAGCATTGCTTTATGTTTCTACTGGGTTGGTAAAAAATGTCGTTACCAAGGTCAAGGTGTCATTTGAGACAGAAATTATAAACCATCATTATTAACTTATATTTTTGTATAGTTTTGATGTGCCACTACAAATTAGCGTAATCAAAATTTGTCAGTTAATAATAATAAATAAATTGAACAAAGATTCTATGCACGAATTCTTGACTTTTGTAAATTGACATTCCAAAACATTTTTTAAAAAGTTATTTTTGAGTGTTTGTCTTGACTATCAACAATGCATCGTTCAAAATTTAATCTTTCGTCAAATCAATGTTTTTTCTATGCTTCAATCTTCGTGGAAGCCAAAAACACTTATCTCTACGTACATGACGTCAAAAATCGACAATCAATGTTGCCGTAGCTATCAAAATTAGTTTGTAAAAAATACTTCAACTAAATTTTAGTTTAGAAAAAAATATAATAAAAGGATGAAATTTTTAGATGTATTTAATGTATTTCGGCACCCTAGAAACAAATTTTGTCAGCAAGGGTTGTAATGTGCTGTATCTGAAGAAAATTTCTAATTGTGGTTGACCTATGTAGACTTTAAATGTAAAACAATCTTTCCTTGGTGACCAATTCAAACCCAAAGTCCTGAATGAATTAGTTGGTTCAAACTGATTCCTGATATAGTCTTAGCTGATGCATTAAATACAACTCTTAACTTTTGTCGTTTTGCTGTTTTATTGGTTTCATATGACCCAGAGATAAATATTCTTCTATGAAATTTTTGTATTCCTTATATAATCCATCGTTTTCGTTAAACTTCTTTTCCAAATCTTGCTATTGCTTTCTTTTTCTCCGAGTTTGTCAACATCATCTCTAAGGGTATTTTAACAGTATAGGTGTTCTTCAAATGAGTATTCTTAAAATCAGTTTTGGAGTCTTCATTTGCATCACTTTTTTTTCTGATTACCTCCACTTCCTCTAGTTCCCAAAACTTCGTTTCATTTGACCCAAAGTGTTGTATTAGTTTGCTAGCTTCTCCTCGTAAATGTGCTTTTAAGTATTGCATTTTCTCTGCGTTACTTATTCGATAGTCGTTGTGTATAAATATTTTAAATATGTCGTGGAAGGTTAAGCATGTGTCATATGTGCCTTCAAAAACTGGTATCTTTATTCTGGGTAGTACAACATGATCACTCGCTTCTTAAATTTTTCATATCAACGAGTACGTCTTCGTATAGACGCCTCACGTCGCTTCTCGCATCTGTAATGTCCTGTGTTGTAAATTCACAATAAACTTTGCTGGCTGTTGCTTTTAGTTGTTCGTGCACTTCGTACATGTATTTCTCTAGTAAATCTAGTTTGATCTTCAAACTTTTTAATAGAGATTCGTGGTCCGCATTTGACCCATTTGGTTATGTTTGTAATGTGGTTGGTGTAGCGTTTTGAGTAGATAACCTTTTTTCGTGTTTCAGTAGCAATGCTATCCTTGCGTCTTTCAGTTTATTTGTTTGTAGGTAAAAATTAGTCTTGTGGTAAGGATGCCTGTTGTCCACTTGTTTCATCAAAATGTTGTGTTCAAAGTCTTCCCATAGTTGCTGTAACGTTGTTCTTTTACTCACAATGTACTTGTTCGTCTTCCTACTTTGCGAATCTTTCTTCATGTTAACGATAAGCCTCTAGATGAACTCTGCTATATCTTGTTATGTTAAAAATGTTTTGGTGTGGTTTTCGTACCGTATAAGTTTTGCTTTTTGTTACAGTTAAAGTATCTGTTGTCAGTCTCATTTTTGACATATGCATATTATTAACAAATAGATTTCTGTTTTGACTACAAGAAAAACGATACATGTAATCTAACACTCGCGTCCAGTTAGACCTTTATTTTTAATTATTTGTCTTTATCCAAATTATTAGTGCGTGCATCGATTTTCCTGTATTTGTAGTACTTGTCTAGGGAAATAATTTTTAAATCCCAAACACATTCTTTTACCTAACTTGTATGAAAAGTTTACGAACTTTATTTTAGAATAAAAGTAGAAAATCAAGATAAGTCAATGGGTCTACACATATGTTGTTGAACTTGTGTAAAATTGTTAACAATGTGGTTAAGAAGTACAACACGTATCAATAGTGTAGAGAGAACCGAAATATTATGTTGCAGATTGTTACTTTTGCTGCACTACCATTTAAAGTATCAGACCGAAGTCCAAATATACTGTGCAGTATCCCAATTTACCTTCAGCTTTACGGCCTGTCAAACATAGTAAAAAACTTCTTATCTCAAAACCTCAAAAATTGTATCGTTTAAATGAACCTGCCGGTGATTTAACTGATGGCACGCAATACGAGAACATATCCGGTATAAAGATTATGAGTGGTAAAAGTAATAGTCCTGCTTCTTGGACTGTGCAACGTTTCTTTTTTTTTGATGTCCTACGTTTACTTTACTTTAACAATTTTATAGTTAATTTCTAACACATGAGATAAAAACTCTATGCTCAATCAGGGTATTCGTGGGGTTTGAATGTTCACCTTCTTTACACAAAAATATACATAAATCTCATACAACTTTATTACATATAGTACGATTACTGTAAAAGCCTTGGATCTTTGTAATTTTAAATAGAACTTTCTTTTGGAAACCGTCAGCCAGATCGAAATGGATGACCCGTTCTTTGTAACAATTGTTCATCGAACTACACCTTTTTATTTATATTGTTTTCATTTTCAGTTTTCTTTAATATTGGCTCAAAACTATTTGCACTTCGCACTACATTAGGCTTTGTACTTAGCCAATTTTTGCGTTAAATTTGTTTAGAATCGGTTCCAGTTGGCCAAAGCGCGTTTTAGTATCTACGGTACTTCTTGGACCGTGGCTTCAATCGAAGTTTCTCTTTCATTTACTTTTTCAAACTTATTGTTAACACTTGTGCGTAACATTTTATACACACACATAATGCACATAAACCATTGACATTTATTATTGTAGAATGCGCCACAAATAAAACTAAGTAACTACTAATACAGTTAATTTGAATATACGAATATAGAAAGTGTCATTACAACTGCAGTTGGAGTATACAAAATGCTGCTGTCAAACTGTGTGAATGGGACAATCGTGTACGAGATTGTCACTATGTACAGAAAAAATAGCCACTACGCTTATTTACTTCTACCACCACTGCATATTAAATTGGGAAAAAACCGTTAAATTGAGAAAAAAACGTTAAAACACGGAACGGTAGAGTGTTGTATCTAAAACTAAAAACTCCGAGAGTTAGTTAGACAAAAATTAATTAAAAAGAGCATGTTTGTAGGATCATAAATACGAGAAGTTATGAAAAATGGCAAATTTCACAACTTGCTGACTAAAGTTAAAGTAGGAGTATGGAGAGCTTTTAAAACAGTTATAACAAAAAAATGGGATGTAATATGTCATTAAATCATCAAACATAGAGAATGGTTCCACCAGAACGTTGCAGCCATAAAAAAATGATACCAAAGCAAATGGAGTCTTAGTCTGCTTGCTGATTACCGCCGAATATTAATCCGAAACGCCGCAGGGCCGAATACCGCCGTAAAACATCCGCAACAACATAGAGTTATTACTTATTGATATATGTTTCAATACAACATACAACACTTTGTAGCAAATAGTACATAGGTCTGAATCTAATGTAATTTTTTGCTTTTTAGTGTAATTTTACATTTCGGTTTACCAATGTATTTGTGTTGGCAGTCATAACAGTTTATGCAGTAAACGAGAAGATTTTTCTTAGTATTTAATAGAGTAACAGTGTAAAAGTATCTGTTGAATAATACTAGTAGATTAGTACAGTAACTTTAACGTGTACATATTTAACATTGAAAGTTATCAAGAACAACAATGAGAATATTTTTTGATTAAAGCTTTTGCGTAAGCACAATAAAAAAAGTAAATATGTTGTAATTAATATTATTTATATCATTGTTTACGCAATCGTACATATTAGTTATTATCTTTTGGTATACAATTACTTTTTTAATTAACATACAATTTCATTCATAATAGAATTCGAAATATCAAGAAATTGTTTTGAATCCTTAACAAATCAAGCTACGTTCTAATCGGTTCCTAATTTTACTCTTTCACTGCAAATACGCAGCACTATTTGTCATTTTGTCGACTTTTTTAATAACTATTTGTACTAATAAATTTACTAAATAAAATTAAATTCGAATATAAAATTAATTAAATTAAAGCATTTACTTTTAAAAAAATGGCAAAAATAATACGTTTTTTTAGATTATTTCATATATTTGAAGTCTTTGGAATCAAAAGATAAAGTTCGTACAATGACTCTCAAGTTTCGACCCTAAAAAGAAACCCTTTTTTAAACAAAATCTTAAAATTTTTAATAAGCAGCACACTTTTTTAAAGATAGAGGAAAGGAGTTTCTTTTAGACGCTTGTTTACCAAAATTTTTTTTAGATACTTTTAATGTCAAGTACAAACAAATCTGTAAATATAAACAATAATTTTTTTTGAAGTACACCTTCGAAGTTCTTAAATACTATCAATAAGTGTTGAGGTTTATTTATTTTAAACTATATTTAGCAATATTCTTTATATGAAAAAGATTAAACTAATCTTTATATATTACGTTTTAATTGATTTAATACCAATTTAATTAATCTCGTTTCCCAAAACGATTTACGTAATTTCTTTTTATTAGAAATTCAAAAAAGTGCGATTTGTTATTAAAATTGGTTTTATTTAAAATAGTATTTATAAAATTAACCGATAATGTTGTAAAATTAAATATTTTCACAAGATCATCAATTACTTCACATATTTATCACTTCTATTGACCTCATCACGAAAAAACTGGATTAAGTAAATCTATTTCAAAAACTACATGTGGTTGTGACTAGATTTGCAGCAGTAGCTATTAATTATTAGCATTTTCTACATAATTAGTTAGTGCATATCGCAGTTAAATAATGTTTATAAATCGGTAAGTACCAATCTGACTGCATTTGTAAAGCGGATAAAAGCATGGCGACTTATTTTGACCACTACATTTTTATGTATTTATATTTTTAGGAAATACAAGTTAAATTTTTGTATATCAATTATTTTTTTTGTTGAAGTTCTTTGTGTAAATAGTGAAAATGCAAGCAAACATAGTCGGTAAGTACTTATAATTAAAGATGGAAGTTTAATAAAAAACATTTATTTTTTTGCCTTGATTTTTGAATTGTATTTAGTAGTATTAAACGACTACTTTCATTGTATTTGTAAATTATGTTTGCTAAAACAAAGTCAACTAGTCATTTTCGCACATTTAAATATATCAATATTTTTAAAGAAATAAACGCAATACAATAGTTTTAGTTATTTCTTGATACTAGTATTAAAACGACTACTTAGTAAATGTTGCGGATAACATTTTGCACTCAGTAGTTCAAACACATTACTATACGCACTTGATGTTCCTGATTATGCAATGACAACAATTGCAAAACGTTGTCTACAGTATTCACAAATATCTGCTTCAATACATTTACTACATAGCACAATAATTCAACTGAAATCATTTACAAAAAATTATTGAAAACACTAGATTAATGCGTATTGTAATTAATTGCTTCCAGCTTCATTGAGTTATTGATCACAATATAAGTTTTTATATAAATATGCTTTTTAAAATATTATCTGTAGATTAAGAATATGTATGCTTTTCTATGACTGTCGTTTTTTTTGTTTCTTTGTGAAGTAAAACTTCTTCAGGTGTAATGTGAGAGTAACTCAGATTTTTTTTTCTAACGGAAGTAACGCTGACGTTACAGTTTGCGTGGTTTTCGCTATTTAAAAATAGTAACTACTGTGCTACCAAGCTTACAAAAACCCCGGGAAATATGCGAACTAATATAAAGGATAATTTGTGTCGACCAATCATGTATCGTGATTTGTTAAAGCACATTTATATTGTAAACATTTTGGTTTTGATTTACGTTGTTATTTTGCCTTTTCATATTACTTCTTGCTTTTGTAGTTGAATTTTTGTCATGTTTGTGTACAAATCTGTTCTTTTAGAACAAATAATGTATTTATTCTATTTATATAGTACAAAACCACCAGTAATCATCATTAATTAAAGTAACTTTTTGTATTACAGTTTTAATCCATGAACCCAAAAAATTGTTCATCGCGAAGTACGAAACATTATTCGTAATGTCAATGATTTTTTCGGTAAATAACCAGCAGTTTGTCAATAAATATATCCAATTAAAAGCGATATTGAAATTTTTACTGCTGCAACATGGAAATCCTTAAATTTTTCAAAACAGATTTCATTGCAAGAAATGTTGTAATACACTTAAGCTTAATCCAATTGAATCCCTATAGTCACGTGAAAAGAAAAGTTGCATTGAATCATATCGAACAACGAGGTATTGATATTAAAATGTTAGTTCAAAATGCATTTTCTGATTTAAAAAATGAGGATTGGGAAAACCATTGCAATCATGTGTTACATCTTTGTGAAGAAATCTGGGAAGCAGATAGTTTAGTTGATAAAGTTGTAGATCGTTTGACGTTTATAGTGAATAATGGCGTTTTAGATGTGGATTAGCTGGAAACTGAAGAAAGTTTATCTTTAGGTAACGATGATTAATCAATTATTCACCTCGGCTATACAGCATGTCGTTTAATAAATAAGAGATAAATACAATGAGTTGTATTTTGAACCAAAATTTTTACTTTTTTGCTATACACAGTTTTTAATAAAAGATTGTTAAAAAGCCGTACTAGTTGTGGTTATTATAATTGTGATTAATGATTTCATTAAAACGAGATATTCGTACAGTGATCAGGATTGTTTATACGTTATGCAAGAAAATTTTTTAATTACAGTTTATGCAACCTATTATACATCTGCGTATTAGTCATATGGGTTGCTGTACGTTTTCTAATTTAAAATGACAAAGGAAGATTTTAATCTTTAATCAATAAATAAAAATGAAAGAAAAATCAATAATCTGAAATGTCATTTATTTTAATTTAAGTTGAATCTTTTTAGTAATATCGTCACAAACGACAAAGAAGTTTTACTTCAACGGCGTGTAAAGATTACAGGCACTTAAATTTTTTTTTTAATAGAAAAGTACAATTATCTCTGTTAGTTTTTGCTAACTAACGTAGTGTAGTGTTTCAATATCTCTTTGTTCAATAATGTATTTTATTTAAATTTGTTCAGGCTCACACATTTTTGCTTAATTTTTGTAATTGTACCTACTTTTTTGTGTCACCGTGGCGTAGTAGTAAACATGTTTGTGAGCAAACAATTAAGCGGTACTCTGCCTAGTAGTACAAAAGCTACATTCATAGACAATAAAACTGCACATGTTCAGGTAGCAATTAACGGTTGCGGTCACAGTCTAAGAAAAAAAACCCATAATTTATTATTATAATGTTAGTATTATTTTTTATCTTTATATTTAAAGTACAAAAAAGTTATATCTACGACTTTTACTTACAATTTACATATTTGAAAATCAAAAATTATTTATTTTAATTAGTTTAAAGTATCTTTTTTGTAATGTATCACAAAATGTTTGATGAAAAAGCTAAATATATTTTGTTGTGTTTTACATAAAAACATTCAGTACTTCTTATAGCACTTGCACTTAAACTCTAAGCTTATTGTGCCCTATAGAGTTTCAACTCTAAGTTCTAGTTCCTCAAAACATTTTTATTATAAGACGCTATATACTTAGCCCCAAAGTCTATATTTCTAGCATCGGCAAGAGCTAGACATTCGCATAGTACGTAAAGAGGTATTTCCTCTTCTTTGCTATACATTATACGATTGCTTTCACTTTTACTCATAAGTAAAGATACTTCCGCAAAGAGCCCAACTCATCTTAGTCGGTTTTTCCGTTTAATTCTTTAACTCTCTTCTTAGATAGTCCCGTGATAAACATCCTTGACTGTTTTAGTCTAGCAGCTGCCAACCAGTGTGGTTTATGTTTTTCTTTTAATAAGTTTTTATGTCTCATTCTAAGATAGCTCTGTTGTGCTCGGTTAGACGCACTAGCGAGTTTCCACAGCCTCTAACTGTTCTAGAGCGTACTGTTACTGAGTCTAAAGTTGTTAATGATGCTTGGCTATTGGTTACGATTTGAATACTCTACTTTCAGAGTACTTCCTAATTGTTTCTTAAGTACTTACAAATTTTAGCATAATTTTTGCTTGGAATACGGTTGCTAGATAGCCTAGGTTTATGCTCAAGCGGTTTTTGCCAGCTCCAGTACTTTATGCAGTTGTGGAACCATCTGTATTCAATTTGCATCAGTATTTTTATTTTTTTATTTATTTATTTGCATAAATATTTAGTAAATAGGTTAGTTTGGACAAATGTATTGATAAATTGGTCAAACAGATGGTTCACTAGAAACACCAGAACGTTTAGCGGAAAATTTTGAAGCGATTAAAAGATTCGCACAAACTGTGGATCTTACAGTAAGTATTTATGTCGCTTATTATTAAATTTTATAAACATTGCACGAAACTTGTTTTAATTCGATTGTAAGTTTTTAAAAACAAATAAAGTACGCTGTTATTACAAAACGAATAACGTTATGGTAACGATTTTTAAAACTAAATTTAGTTACACGATTTAATTTTGTATGATAAATATAATTACTTTTAACTAACACTAATAAAATGCAACAGTATTTAAAAAAAACAACTTACAAGTATTTTATATACACTATTACTATAATAGGAATTTACTGTCCGCATTTATGTTTATCTACACTGGTATTTATTTTCGCTTGATGCAATGTTATTTATCTTAGCACACGCGTTAAACACTTTATTTATTTAAACTTCTTCTAAATATCGGTTATCAGTTTCTAAAACATTATATTTTTTTCGATCAACGTTCCGAAATTTCCAAATGCTTCGGGAACGCTTCTCTGACCTCTTCTTAGTACTGTTCTGTCTCAAAACAGAAAACTGGATGTAACACCGGTATAAAACGTCGTGGTGATAACGGCAGTTCTCAATTTCGACAACTTTTTTGAGCATACAAGTAGAAGTCAATGAACTTTTTCTGACCCGATGTTCTACTTGAATGGTAACTGCAGGCCAATACTTGAACATTTGTTTCTTAGAAAACAACCTCCAACATGTTTCTAATTATCTTTCAATCTTGTTGATCTAAGCCACAACCACGCTTGGGTACTGCCAATTTCCTAATGTTATAAAACTCAATTACTCTCTTCAAATTCGATAATGCTTGCCACAGGTTTTTGTATGACGGCTGTGAACATGAGCGCTTGTTGGTGACCAACCAAAAACAAAACGTCAGTCATCACGTAATTTTAAGATTTTGCCGACCGCCGGTTGCTGTCTTTGTAGTTTCTCTAGCCGTCTGAACTTCTTCTTTAACATCACTGCAACCTCTCTGGACATCTCAAAATCTTCGCTCACGCAACGTGTGATGGCGTAATCCTTTCGTGTTTGGGACAGATCCTGTTGCTCCTCGGTTGTAACTCTAAACCTAGCCTTTCCAGAACTCCCATGCACGTTCATAAACTTATCGAAGTCCATTCCATCGCCCTGATTCTTGGTTTTGCTTGTTATTACTCTGATTCGGATTTTGTTTAGGTAATGTTGTTATTGCCAGCACACCGGGCTACGCAATCGATATGGACCACTTTTGGATTGCCTCTGGGTGATTTGTGGATGAGATATATGACGCCATTAATACGCTGCACAACTTCATAAGAGCTCTCCCATTGTTTCTACAGCTTTTGCGACAAACCACATCTTCAAAGATTATACAACCATACTTTGTCGGCCAGTTAAAACCTACAGTTTTGTGCCTTGACGTCATATCTGGTCTTTATTCTGTCGCTGATAATGTGTGTGTTTTTACGAACTGGTTTATGTACTCTTCTTCAACTTGCTGACGTAGTCTTCTCCAGTAACTTCTTCTTCTAGTGTTCCCCCAAATTAACACAGGATGGTGTTTCGTCTCTGCTTTTCTTAACAGATGATCAGTATGCCATTAAGAAAAGGTGCAAGTACTGATCCCAACCCTCTTTGTGTTCAGACACTACTTTGGCTAAGTACTTTCCCATTGTTTAATTTATCCGTTCAACCATGATATTAGATTAGGTATGGAGAGGCATCGTCTTAGTTTTTCTAATTCCTAACGATCGCCAAACTTTTTAAAACAGCGGCGATTTCAAGTTGCGGTTTTGTTCAAAATGTAATTACAATGAAATTTCAAACCAGCAGAAAAACTATTTTACTAAAACATCTGCGATTGTAACTGTGTCTTGCTTAGGTATGGCGTAAGCCTCCGTTTATTTTGTGAAATAATCCATTGTTACCAGAACCTATTTGTTTTTCAAATCAAATTCTGGGAACGGCCCTGCGATGTCAATTGCTACTCTCTAAAGGGCTTCCCACGTTATACTGTCTCATTAGTGCTTTGCGATTTTCCGTAATAAAAATATTATTATATAAAATATTAATTATAAAGGTTAGATTTTAATTATGATTTTATTTCTTATAATTTAACATTGTTTTTTTAACCCAAGAATATATAATGTTGTGTTTTTCTTTTATAACGTTAGATGTTGTCTATTTTTAAAATTTTGGGTACTTGTTTAAAATTCTTTAGTGATAAGATAGAACCATTTTTGTTTTGATAAGCGGCACGCAAGCTTCCATCTTAAAGCAAAGTAAAAGTTTTAAGATTACGAGGCGATTGTGTCCACTGTCAAGTGATTTTAGGGATTTGATACCGGAAAGGTAATCCTTTAATCTTTTCACCAAATATAATTTTGTCGTGTCTCGTACTACCCTGTGTTTCTCGATCCGTTCGAATCTCTCATGTGACTGTCGCAAAATTCCTTTTTTGTTCTATGTAATCCTTTAAACTAAGTTTTTATTTTTATTACAGTGTACTTTGCCTTTGTCTACTGAAAACATTCCATTTAATAAAACATTCAGTTAAATCAAGTCTTGACTAATTGTCACATTTTTGGCGCCCAATGTGGAGTCGATACTATGATGGACACACTATCGAGACAGACAAGAGCTGTAAAGAAACAATACAATACTAAATCAACAACAAAGCATCAAATAAAAATACCAACTACAACAGCAGTCGAGCAGCTCTCCAGCCAAAATATGAAAGAAATATACTTATGACTACCAGCCAATCTGTCCGATGCAGCAAAAGGAATCAAGCCTGTACCTCTAACATCAAGTATTGAACCGCTCTGTGTTATTCCTACAACAAACCTAGAACTGACACATTATAAAGACATCGCAAACGTTTTGGATTTGCCGCAGTTAACTACGACACCTAATGTACAAAACGATAAACTAACATCAATCATATATACAAATGGAACAAATGTCTGTTATTCTCAACAAACAAATTTCAACACGATTATGATAACTTTAAATAACGAATTTAATTTAAAACTTAACTATAGTTTTAATAGTGGTGGTACTAACCTTAGTTACAAAGCAAATCAATTACAAACTAACATCATTCTTTAAACAAAACCCTAAAATGAATTACCACAATTTAACCTCAACATAATTAAAATATTGCTTATTTTTGACAATCGTCCTGACGGTTTACATCCTCTGGATTTTTTACGGAAACTAGACAACTATGACACTATATAATATACTTCTTAGCATTTACGTTATTAAAAGTAGGTTTAAAGACCGTGCTAAGTTTTGGTGTGATGCTTTTATTCGTACTTTTTCAGATTTTCAAACATTTAAAGCAACGTTTCTCAAACAATTCTTTAACAGTTACACACAGCTAAAAATTCGCCAATCACTCAAAACTGGTCAATACAATAGTAGTCAGGGATCATGCGGAGATTATTTCCTAAAAAGTATTGCACTATGGCGAGATTGGATTTCGATTTACTCTAAAAAAAACTACTTAAAAAAATTCAAAACTTCGCAATCATCGATGCAAGATAATAACAGTAAAGTACAGGTTTTCTCGCCGACTTTAAATCGTGTTATGCACAATTATCCTAAAACAAACGCGAAAGGTAACAAAAGAATTGGACAGTTAGAAGTTGTAATAGCGAAGGCTTCCACGGCCTGAATCTATACAAACATTAGAATGTCTTCCGGGTTTGGACCGTGTCATAGTTGCAACCGAAGCTGCCAACGTTTCGCCCACGTTGGCAGCTTCGGTTGCAACAATGACACGGTCCAAACCCGGAAGACATTCTAATGTTAGTTAGAAGTTGACTTAGAGAACCTTGAGCTTAAATCTGTTGGATTTTTGGAAAACTCCAATCTCTCTGTTGTGTAGGTTTAAATAACAGAGTATCATATTTAAGGACCTTTAATAACAATCCATTTTCTGATTTATCAACAGAAGGTGACCATAAACACGAATCATTACTTTTTCGTTCAGCTGTTGCTGTCTTGAGTATTTTAGGTTATAAATTTTTTGCATTAATTGACTTTTTGTAGTGACATCTGTGCGCTAAGTGAGGATGTTTGGGATTAGGTAAAAAATCCGGATATTTTTTGTTTTAATGTTTCAAGAACTAGACTTTCTGGAGATTTAAAGTACAACCACGACGCATCTCTTTCCAGTAATATTTCCTCTAGTTTGTTACGAATTCCATGTACGTTGCAAAATACATAATACAAAGTTTTGCATGTTTAAGGTTTTTAGCGGTACGTTTGTTTTACGAGTGTAGAGTTTCTAGCCTTACCACTCAACCTCCATCCTTAAAGAACCGGGCATCTCTCTTACTCAGGTTCGTTTAACCTGTCAGACTTAGGTGCCTGACTCTGTTTGGTAGCTACGCTACCGTCGGCATAGCTCTCAGGTTTATTAGAGCACCCAATCATTTTTGCCTTTGTCAAGGTGGAGATACTTTGGGGGAGAAAAATACTTCACTAAATAAAATAAATAATTGTTTAAGCATCATTCTTTTGTTAGTGTAGTGACGTATTGATAAAAGAACTCTAGAGCAAAAAAGTGATAAATTAAAATATACATGAAATTACGTTTTGCAAGTCAATATTTAAATAAAAGTGTGTGTATCTAATAAAAAATATATTTAAAAACTTCTGATGTTTACTCAAAATTAAAAAAAAAAACGCTTTAAAATTATATATTTAGAAGTTCATAATACGTAAAATATTTGAATTTATAACTTTACAGATTCAGTTATTTATAAATGAAGTATCAACATTATATTGGAATGTTTACCATGTGGATCTTGGCCTCGCGCCGCATTAAAGTTTGTTATGCTACGCTTCGTTTTTGACGCTTGTTACATAAATTACTATTGATCATCCAATATACAAATTATAAGTAAAAATCGTAGATATAACTTTTTTCTAAATAAAAGATTAAGAAAGTTGGTACTCTTAGACTGTGACGGTATCTCTCAATTACTACCTAAACACGTCTATATTTACTGCCTATGACATGAAGTATAAGTAAGTCTCATACATTTCTATAAAACTTTGTATGCGATGAAAATGTATGCGGAAAATCGCAAACACCCAAAATTAAATAAGACACTTAAAAAAAATAAATAAAAGCTTTGGTAGGGTTTGTATGATTTTTCTGCAAGGGTATTCAAAAGTTAAAATAGTACTAGTTACACTTAGATTACCTATTAGAACCTACAATTTAATAGAAACAAAGTTTAATGGCAAGTTGTCAGTTTGTTTTAGTAAACATAAACAAAAAATAACTGTGTTTTTAGTAATCAATATTTTTTAAACTACGTACAAGTTTAATAATTATAATAGTTAATCAAATTCAGTCGTGATATAAATTTATTTATTGCGTGTTTGTATGATATAACGCATTTCAGATGTATCCAAGAAAACAAACAAATTTGCACAACACCTAGTTGTGTATACAGTGCGGTAACTATAATGGATAGAATAGATGAAACAATAGAGCCTTGTGATGATTTCTACAAATTTGCCTGTGGAAATTTTGTTAAAAAAGCCGTTATTCCTGACGATGCCCCTATAGTTAGTTCGTTTACTATCATTCAAGAAAAAGTATTACAACAATTACGAATAGCCCTTGACGATCTTCTTGCAACACCTGAAGTTAAAACTTTTGCAACTGTTAAAAAGTTTTATCAAACGTGCTTAAACACCACTGCAATTGATACAAACAGTAATAACGTAACATTAAATATTTTAAACAAACTAGGCGGTTGGCCTGCTTTGTTAAAAGACGGTTGGAATGAAATCGATTTTGATTGGAAGAAAACTATGTACAATTTTAGAGAGATGGGTATACCAACGCACAGTTTAATAAATATATTTCCAGGTGTCCACACTTACAACTCGTCCCAATACATAATCAATGTATGTAAAAAAGTAATATGAATACTCTTTAAAACAAATGCTTTTAGTGTGATCAAGCTAGGTTAGGTTTAGATAGACAACACCTCATTAAAGGTTTTGAAGATGATTTTGTAACAGCTTATTATAAATACTTAGTAGATCTGGCGATAATATTAGGAGCAGATAAAGCGACGGCCGAAAAAGATTTAAAAGATTCGGTGAACTTTGAAATTTCTTTAGCAGAAGTAATGGATTTTCATTTTAAATTGTAAACTAATACCACTTTGTAGATAACTTTAGCTAGTGAAGACAGGCGCAATATGTCAACACTAACGAATATAATGACATTGTCTACGGTTCAAAAAAAATATCCTGTAATTCCTTGGATCGAATACTTACAAAACTTAGCAAACGATCCAAGTGTAATTATTACAGAAAATGAAGAAATTGATATTGGAGTCCCAAAATTTTTAACTGATCTGAATGTGTTGCTGCAAAAAACTCCTAAAAGGTATAGTTTATATTCGTTTATCGGCATACTGCATTAATTGATCCTAAAACAATTATTTCTTATTTTTTAGAGTGTTGTCGAACTATATAATGTCCCAATTCGTAATAACTATAGTACCATACTTAAGCACAAAAATCAGAACACGTAAGTTTGAGTTTTCTAAAGCCTTTCATGGAACTGCCGAAATGAAACCAAGATGGAAAGAATGCCTTGAACAAACTACGTCTGGGTAATAACTTTATTTTAATAGTTTAATTTTTAAATAAACAAATTTTAGATTAAAAGTAGCTACGGGTGCTTTATATGTACGCAACTATTTTGACGACAATGACAGGAAACACGCTACGGCTTTGGTAGATTCTTTAAGAGCAGAATTTTTACGAATATTAAAAAACGTCGAATGGATGGATGTCGATACAAAACAAAAAGCAATTAACAAAATGTTAAAAATGAACGCACGTGTTGGGTATCCATCAGAATTTTTAGACGATAGAAAAATCGAAAAGTATTACAGCAAAGTATGAACATTGAGTGGTCTTACAAATGCTTGTTAATTCAAAATATTTTAGCTAAATTTTAACTCCGACGAATTTCTCGAGTTGACACTCCAAATTAACAAATTCCATGTAGATAATTCTTACAAGCAACTTCGGAAAGTGTTGAACACGTCAGATTGGCGAAGGTTCAGTTCTGTAACAAACGTAAATGCTTACTACAATTTTGTAGATAACGGAATCCGTATGTATAATAAAATATATTGACTACATTTAATTCTATTATGATTGCAGAGTTGCCAGCTGGAATTTTACAAGGAGTGTTTTTCGAAAGCAATAGGCCAAATTATTTAAACTTTGGGTCAATGGGTTTTGCAATTGGTCACGAAATTACGCATGGATTTGACGACATGGGGCGTCAATACGACGAAGATGGATTTTTAAAAGATTGGTGGAAAGATAAAACTGCAAAAGCATTTTTATCACATGCTCAGTGTATTATCAACCAGTACAGCAACTATACTTATCCAGATCTACATTTAAAGGTATTATTTATTTATTTGAAAAAGTGAAATTTTAGTTTAGTTTTATGAGACATTTTTAAACATTTTTGTGTTTAAACATTTTATTTTATTTCAAAAACTGCAATAATTTGCACATAAAAAGACTAAATCAAAACAGAAATTATACAACTGTGAAGTATCTAGATGTATCTAGATTTTTAATATAAAATCTTAGTGATTTGATTGTTTAAAAAACATATAACAAATGTGTTATTTGAAACTTGTGAATTCGTTTGGATATGTTTATTCTGTTTCTGTATCATGAGACGAATTCTCAAATTAGACATTACGTGTAATTCTTTCTTTTTCTTTTTTTTTCTTCTTCTCCTTCTTCTTCTTCTTTTTCTTTATTAAGCTGCATTTATCTAATGTTGCTGTTCTTGTCCATGTTAAACCTGCTATTAATTTTAGTTGATCTCTTCATCTTGTCTGTGGGCGACCCGTACTTGTTTTTCCTGTCTATGGTCTCCATTCTTGAATTACTTTGTTTCATCGTTCGTCCTTTGGCCCATTTCCACTTCAGAAATGCTACATGTCTTTTGACGTCTATTAATTTTGTTTTTTTCCTTATGTTCTCGCTTCTTATTCTATCTTTCACCTTTATGTTTAGCATTTGTCTTTCTATTGCAATCTGGGCTTTGACGTGTTTTCTTATTAGCGTTTTGGTTAGTGTCCATGTTTGTGCTGCGTAAATAAATAATGGGAGCATCCATTGGTTATACACCGATTTTCTTAATTTTAGAGGGTTTTTTGGTTTTTTAATATCACATTTTGTTTCCCAAGGCTGCCCATGCTTGTCGAATGCGTCTATCAATTTCTAGGTTTTGATTGAATTTTATGCATGTTTATGTTTATGTTTATGTTGTCTTGTTGGCTAGTTATTATTTTAGCCCAACTTTTTCTGATTTTTCCTTGACCTCTTCGAGCATTTTCTGGAGATCAACTGCTAAGTTGGATATGATTATTAAGTCATCTACATATGCAAGGCGATTAAGTATTTAGCCGTTTATTTCTGCTTCTTTATTTTCATGGTTAAGTGATTTTATGACATCTTCTGGTGCTGTTATAAATAGTTTTGAACTCATCGAGTCTCATTGCTTTACTCTCCTGCCGACCTTCTCTCATTAATTTCAATTCTTGTTCTCAGTATCCTATGGTGCTTCCTGTGTTATTATTGTTTAATGGTGTTTAAATCTTTAACATGTCCACTTTCTATCGGGCTTCTTTTTAAAGAAGGTGATTACTATATATACATTTTCTTGTTCTGCAAAATTATGAGCATTTGTCCTCTTTCAATTCGTTTCCCTAATCCGTGTATTCCGATGTTATCTTCGTTTGGTTTTATTTTTTGTCCTATTTTACTGTTAAACTATCTTATTATGAGTGTATATTGCTAGTAATTGTTCTTTATTGCTTTTGATACTTCGTCGTAGAATGATTCTACCTTTTTGTCATAATAACTCGGAGTTGGAGCGTATACTTGTATAATTTTCATGTTGCAGAAAGTAGATATTTTTTATTTATTATAAAACCTACTCTTTCTACGTTGTTGATTTCTTCAGTTTTTGCACTTTTGCAGTATGGTATGTGACCTAATGTTAGGCAGTGTTCCTTTTTTATCTCAATTTTGACTAAGCCTACTATATCCCAGTTAATGTTCTTCATTAGATTAGTCTTATTTCTATTTTTGTATAAAGTTTTTGCAATTATAAAATTATTGTCTTTCCCAGAATTCTTGAAACAGGCTGATGTGTAATCGTCAGTGTGAGATTCTGGGCTAGTACCCCTACTTACCTTGCCTATAAATATTTTGGTTTTGTAACTTGACATCGTTGTTGTTAAGAGGGTGTGTGGTCTAATCTACCCGCGCTGGCCAGGGTTGGGAGATATAATTTCAGACGGTTCTAACCTCAGCCTTAGACGTTGTTGGAGTACCGCTCCTGTTAAAGAACCGTCGTGTCCTATGCTAATTTTGGTCCAGCCTTTATATTTCATTTCCTAGGTACCACTCATATCTGGGAGGCATTCCCCTATCCCCCACCTTGGAGGCGCCCGATAAGAGACTAGCAACCCCCTCACAAGGTGCAATTCTTTAGTACAAGTTGCATACATACTTTTTTTGATCAGTGCATAACCTAAGCATTTTTAATGACACGTTTAATTACTATATACACAAGATTGTTTAATATTTCAAATTTTATTTAATTGTTTATATAACACAGCTAAATGGTATAAATACGCAAGGAGAAAACATTGCTGACAACGGAGGTATAAAGCAAGCATACTTAGCTTATCAGAATTGGATAAAGAACAATGGTGAAGAGCCTCAGCTACCAGGTCTAAAATACACACCTCAACAATTATTCTGGATTTCTATGGCAAATTTGTGGTGTGTTAAAGAACGAAATGAATATTTGGCACAAGAAGTTTTGACCGACGATCATCCGCCTTCCGATTTTAGAGTGAAGGGTTTAATTAGTAATTCGAAATATTTTAGTAGGGATTTTAATTGCCCAGTTGGTTCGCCAATGAATCCAGCTCATAAATGTAGTGTATGGTAGTTAATAAAAATTGCTGGTCATTTTTTTTAAACAAATCACAGATTTTGTAATGCAGCGACTTTTACAAAAACCATGTATTTATATTTATATTTTTTTTAATAACATTGCAATCAACAATATTCACTGATTACTAAAAACAATAAACATTTTTATATAATGTTTTTAAATATGTTTATTTTACATTTAGTAATAACAATTCTTTTACTATTTACTTAGGGACTTTGCAAAATAACAAAATAGTATTACTTGCCTTGCCTCTTAAAGCAACACTAACATATGTCCACTTTTTTGCAAAAACGGTTTTTTGTAGCTTATGTGTTCTTTGATTAAGCCTGCATTTGGGTGCATAACTATTGTCAGTCACAAACAAAAACGTTCATCCAGAAGTAACTTATGTTCTTAGAATAGTTTGTTTTACTACGTTATGGAGATAAGCTACTTCTGACACAATAAATATTATAACGCGCATGTCACAATTGACGGAATCTAGACTTGGACTAATTCTGTTCTGTGAATAATAAGTTATTTGCATTTGTTTTTGAGGTTATAATAAACTTTTTTAATAAAAGAATGTTTAGTCGACAAACAATATATTTTTTCATCTTTATTAAAGCTCCCCACGAAGTTCCCACTTCAATGTTTTCAGAAAAGAAAAGCATTAGACTGTTTAATGGCTCCAGCAATTATGTTTCGACCGTAAATATAAAGGAGCCAACTAAAATCAATGTTGAATCTCGTGAATTCGATTTACTTTTTTTTGAAATTGAACAAGCTACAGAAAGAATATACAGACAACTGACGTTGATGGTTCTACATTATACGAAGGTTTGCCTTCACCTTTACCTAAAGATCGCTATGCACGGAACAACGGTATGAATGATCTCAATTACAGTCTTCACACTTCCAACAGTTAATTTTTTAGTGATATATAGAAGATAATAATATAGTGGCATCAGCTTTGGCAGAGGAAGGCTGTAGAGGAAAAAATAATCTAAACAATGCGAGGAAAAGAAAACCAAAGATACTGTCAAGAAAACAATATAACGGAAGTAGCTACTTAAAGTATGTATAGGGAAATTTTCAATTCAAAGTTTAACTTCTAATGCCAAACGACGCTCCAAGACGCTTACGATTGAAGTTAAGCACTTACAATTTTACTGTGTATTATTTAAGGAACCAAGATTGTTTTTCCTATATGTGGCAGAAGTGCGTAGCCAAACAAAGTTTGTCACAATTTGGGAGCTGTCTAATTGATTTAATACAGCACAATGTCGAGAAAAAAAACACTAAATTTTCTTTTTACTTCGACAATTGTAGTGGTGAGAATCAAAATAAGTATCTTTTTGAAGTGAAACTTCTTTATCGGCGTTGGAAAAAAATTTACCGTCACATTTTTTACCGTCACATTTTTCCGTTACGCGCCATCTTTTTTATTTCTGATATTTAAGGTTAACCTCAATTTCTGATTGAACGATGACAATGACAGTAATAATTCTATTTCAATTAATGAAATGCTGTAATAATCTTAGTAGCAAAAAGTTAAAGTGAAACACGGTTGGTTTTTTAAATTTAAGATATTTAAGGTTAACCTCAATTTCTGATTGAACGATGACAATGATAGTAATAATTCTATTTCAATTAATGAAATGCTGTAATAATCTTAGTAGCAAAAAGTTAAAGTGAAACACGGTTGGTTCAGACGAAGAGTACTTTCAGTTTCTCTAACGCAGTAGGGATAGCATGTCGCTTATTTCGTTACGCGTCACATTTTTAATTAATACGACTGCTAATTTAATGAACATCAATTAATTGGCATAGAGTATAAATTCTGAAATATGTTATTAATTTTTGTAAATCAATTAACTAATTTTTGTAGATTCAATTTCATATTTCAGTTACCATAAGCCATTAATTACAAAAATATATAATAACGATGACAATGATAGTAATAATTCTATTACAATTAATGAAATGCTGTAATAATCTTAGTAGCAAAAAGTTAAAGTGAAATAATTGTATTATTTGTATTCATGTCTATGATAAAAAATCCTTTTGTTTAAACTTTATCTAATTTAACTTTATTTAACCAATTTCTGAAAAGTTGCATGTAGATCATTTTGCGAAAAATAAGGCCATAAAGAAGTTTCACTTCTTACATGTGTACACTAGTACACGCCCATGTTTTTTTTTTAATGTACAATTATGTGGTATAAAAACATGGTATAACAATAGGGCACATGTATTTTGAACGGGGTTGCACTCAAATGAAGGCGATTCTGTTCACAGTACTATTGAGAACGCTGATAAACAATTACCAATTTTTTCACCCGATCAGTGAAGACTGTCATAAAAAGCAGCCTTACTTTGTAAAAAAGCTGTGCCAGGATAATATTTTTTATTTAAAAACACTACAACAGGAAACTACGATCGATTTTAAAAAAGATGAAAAAGAGAAAGTAAATTGGCTGAAAATAAAAATTGTTGAATTTAATTCAAACTCATGTTTTTAAATATAAATACGACAGTGATGAACATTTATAAAAAATTAATTTGATGCAAAAAGGCAAAAGACAAATACGTTAAGTCGATTACGCTAACAAACAAAAAATGATCATTTACAATCTTTGTGTAAAATGCTTGTCATCGGCCCGCAATATCATCAGTATTTTAGAAAACTGCTTTTTACAAAATGGAGAACCTTTTCCTCCTTGAGTTTGTAGTCGTATTTCAGATACACTCTGTATATGGTTCAATTACATTTGCCACGATGAGACATATTTTATATGAAGGCAACCGAGTATAATATTTAGTTTTACGGTCATCAATTTCTTGCCCAAAATATGATTTTTCTGGTAATGTTTTGATTCAACTTCATTACCGTATTTAACTGCAGTTGTTGCATATTTGTTGTGTTTTGCGTAGTCATTTTTGTTGGTGTTGCTTTACAACTTCTTAAAATGTTTAGATCATCCACTGCATCCTCTACGTCACTTACTAAATGTAAGTCACTCTTTGATGTAGATGGTTCGTTTGTGACCTATTTGTACATAATAGCTATAATAAATACAAATATTAACATTAATTGATGTTATTCATCATTATCGTTTGAAAAGTACTTTTGTTCATTATTGTTTTTGCAAACATCCTTAAAATAATTGTTATTAACAAATCGTTTGTTTTGCCTTCTAACTTCTTTTATATACTAATTTGGTGAAAAATGTTTTCCTCTTTGACTTTTGATTATATCGTGAACGGAACATAGTATACATCGAGTACCTTTTATGTCCGTCTCACCTTTACATTTTGGGAGCAGTTGGAAATCTTTTTAACCGTGTAAGTAAATTATTGTATTTATATATTTATCAAAACATGTTAAAATTTCTCACAAAGTTTATTACTCACGTTGTTTAATTACTTTTTTTTATTTGATTTGATGAGCTTTATATTGATTTCATATACTGTTTTAATATAAATTTATTTTAGATGCAAAATCAAACTAATATAATAATAATATAATTTATCAATGTATGGTCACACTTATAATTGTACAATGAAAAAAGCATAATTATTTTAAACATTTATTTTATTTTTACATTTTTTAAATTCTTACTAATTTCATACATTTTAATTTTAGTTGAGAATTTTTCTAAACTTTCCAAATATAATTTTAACTTTAGTTTATAAATTTTTCTCATGTGCGCACTTTTTTGATTCATTTTTCACTCTGAAACAAACTCATGTTTGTTGTTTTACCAACAGCTCCTCGGCTCACGACATAATTGTTTTTTCCCGAACGAATCACGCTATTAACTTGGTTTATGTCTTCAATCGAAAATTTGTTAATAAATCTTTGTGGTAGAGGTATTTAAAATCTTGGCATTCAACAATCACTTGCTCCTCAAGTTTGCCATCCATTTTACTAAAACATTTAATTTTATACTGCTCATTTATTGATAGACTTCTTGCACTCACATAGGGAACCAAATGAAAGGTTTCGTTCAAGTTTGCAAAAAATGATTTCATCTTAATTGCCTTCTTAAGTTTATTAAAACGAATAAGACTTATTAAAATACTAATATTAAATCTTCACAAACCTTATCGTTATATACACACAATAGCATCCCCACCGTCACTACGAACTTCCCTGACTGACCTAGATCCAAGCTTACCCAAAACGAAACAACTCCTATGATGTTTTACGATTACCCCACCACCAATACGATTTATCCCGACTTACCAAATACGAATGCAACTCGAGCACACCCGAAACGAAACGATAGCAAGGAAATTTCACGATCTTCTACCGATCTTACCCGAATGATCCAGAACCGGCCTTACTATACTACGACTGCTTCATTACCTGATTTGAAACTACGGACAAGAGTAGATGGCGCTTGCCATAAAATGCAAAAAACAATATGAATAAGCACAATCACATTTGGTGCTTATATATAAAATAAATAGCCTTGACAAACTCTTCAGTTTTTTTTTCTTACTGCTTACTTACTTCCAAAGAAATACGGCTTTGCTTAAACCGTGCTAAAGCAGCAGAAACAATTTCTTGGCTTTTATAACTCATGTTTAAAGTGGGAATCCAATCAAGGTTTAGAGTGTCTTTCAAATCAGCTGGTTTACCTGATCAACGCTCATTTATTATTATTTATATTATTTCTCACACATTTTGCTTTTTTTACTTGAAATAAAATGTTTGGAGCACAATAGCGAATATTTTAGTTTAGTGTCAGTTAAATCGTCACGTTCATAGTATATATAGTAGTATATATATAGTAATAAGCCTTGTACGTGAAAGATGATTTATTTCAGTTTTATTAACTAAACTCTTATAAACGCATATACAAACGTACATTTTGGTTGTACTGCAGGAGCCATTTTTAAAAGACCTGACAGCTGTCATACAATAATAAAATGTCAATTAAACAAATTCAGAAAATAGTTATTTACATGAAAGTCAGGAAAATCTCACATTACTGAAGAGGAGCTAAATTGAAACAAGAAGCACTTTGTTTCAAGTATTTTAAAGCTGTGAGTCAAATAAGAGATTTTACTGACGTGTTTTGTATTGATTTTTTCCGGAAATCGTAAAAAAGATAAAACTTACGAATTTAAAATTTTGTGCATGTGTTGTGAAGACAGTGTTAATTCTTAAAATAATGATGACAGAAGACGAAAATCATTGCGAAGCCATTCTCTTTGATGTGAGTGAAGTTGCGGCTGCTGTTACTAACGATTTATTACCGGGTAAATTAAAAGAGCAGTATGAAAGGCCATTCCAAATTTTCGAAGATTGACGTCGAGAAAAAAAAGTTACTTCACTTACCGAAGAAGTAAACATAACAAGTTCCACAAGTAATATTAATATTACTAATTAATAGTTTTGAATAAATTGTCCTTTTTTAAAGTATCTTTTTTATTTTGCGTCTTGTAAAGTCTTAACAGTACTAGTCCGGAAAATTCAATTTTCCTGCGCGTTAATAAACTGGAAAATGTTTTCAAGACGACTTCCGGAAAACATTTTTTCTAGTAGTAATACTTTCCATTAATGAAAATAAAACGTAATTTTTTATTTAAACACCATAAAACCTCAATTATATCATGTTAGACCACATTTTGTATGAGGTTAGATTATGAAAATGTAGTAAAGACACGTGTTTTACAACCCACAACCGCCTAGAAATCGAATTAGTGTCAACTAGATTATAGTCTATAATTTACAGAAAAATTATACAATCAATTTAAATAAACCATTTTATGCAAATTAAAATAGTAAGTTCATTTTTTGTTACATTTTAATATGTGTATCAAATGTTTTGGTTTTATTATTTGCAGACATTATAACCTAATTTCAAAATTATGATTATGAAAACTGGGTCAAGGCCTGACTAATTTATGTTCTATATTTTTTCGTTAGAATTAGTTTTAAAATTTTAAGACTATTTCATTCAATGATGACTATCAATCAAAATAATCTGATTATACTATTTTTATTATTATTATTACAGATTGTAAAAACTAATTTGAAGGTCGTTCATCGATTTTAACAGAAATAGCAATTTTTTATTTATCTGAAAAACAGTGAATTAAAATTTTAATAATGCTGGTATCTAAGCGTACAGAGATTAAAGAAGAAGTATCTAGAGTTTTGCATTTCTTAGTATACATATATGGTCAATAAATCTTAGGAGCTGTTGCAAAAACTGGTACCGTGAAATTCTAAATACCGAACGCACAAATATAATCTTGATTAAAGTTGTTAAATTTCTATTTTTTAAATTGCTCAGCACTGTAATCTAACGAGAATTATTTACTAATGATTTAAGTTTGGAATTTTGTGAAAAAATAACTAATTCATTTGAAAGTTCTGATTGAACGGTACAATTAACACACAAATTTTAGCATAAAAGAAATGCAGAAGTTTAAGTTTAGAACCATATTTATTCGAAAGAACTGGGAGTAGATGTTATGTCAACTACTTTAGTTAGTTTCTAGTTTGAATGTTTTTTTTCCAAACGATGTAGAATCAGATAAATCACAAAAGTCATAATAGAATATTATTGCAGCAAGATGAGGCGACTCTTACTAATGGAGTTTAGGCACGTTCGTTAAACACATAATATCATTGTGTAAGAATCAATTTTAAATTTTTCGCTAGTTCTGCCGTTGAACAGACAAAACCCACTTCCAGTAAGAAGTTTTGTGAACTAGGATTACTTTTTTGTACATTTGATCACTTTTTGTGTGTAGAAATTAAATATATATTTTCAATCTTATTTGGTATCATACCGTTCTTTAGCGGCCATCCCTGCAGTTCAGAAGCGGGATATATAAAAAAAACAGATACATTTCATTGGAATCCATATCTCGAAAAAACAAGATTGAAACAATGGAGGCTGAAAAACCAACTTACGTTAGCGCAACGAAAGCATTGAACCAACCGTATTTTCAATATTGAGCTTTCAAAAACAAAAAGGTGACGCGTCGATAAATGAATCTTTTAGTAATAAAAAAAATTCCAAGTTAATGCTTGAGTTTAATAATAATTCGGAAGAGATGGACGTTAGAACATAGGTTGAAAGAGTTGATGTAGTTAAGAATTTGTAAATTGACGCATTCGTTAGCAGTAGAGAAATTTCAAGTACTACTAAGTTTTTGTACCATTCTAAAGTACGCCATGTTTCCGTTAGCTAAGATAAATTACAGTTAGAATATAAGTTTTATAGCAGAACCGATCGCGTCATGCTACAGAAACAGAAATCCGGAAGGAATAAAACATTTTCTACGTATTATCATGACATGATTCTTTTAGGAAATCGATTAGAGTTAACCGAACTTGACATGATTCGATAAGTGATAAATAATTTTGACAATAGAAATTTGCAATTCCAGGCCAGGATGCAGAATTTTCAAAGTTTACCCCGGCTGTTAAAAGCAATTAATTCAGTAATGAAAACGGAGATTAAACCATGTGACCCATTTACCGAAAAAGACTTCTTTAGGTAGCGGAGGTTCATTGTTAAACCCTTTATTGTCTACAAGACTAGTCGAAACAAAGAAACAAAGTGTGTCAATTGCGGCATGCTTGGACATCTACAAGCAGAGTGCAGAAAACTAAGGCAAGAAAGGGGTAGCCGTTTTAAGTGTGCTGAACGTGGCCACAAAGCACTACAATGTAAGACCACCCACCACCACCAATATCATCGAGACTCTTGGGTTGTCAAAACCGTATGTTGTTACCTTTAAGCTTAATCTAATTACTGATAGGAATAAGAATGTTTGCAAATCTACCCTAGAAGCCATAGTAGACATTGGCAGTCCCATTAGTTTGTCAAGTAATAAATAAATTTGGTTAAATTCCATAGAGAAGATTGATAGTGGCCACGTATGTAAAGGTATTAATAGTTCTAAGGGAAAAAAATGTCATTCCAATCAGACGATATACAGATTGAAAAAAATAGTTATTATACTCATTTGTTTTTAGAGCAATTGATAAACATTGAAGTAGACCATGCTGATGCAGACCTAAGTTTGAATCCAAATCTATGACAGTCAACTAAAACACAGGTTTGTGAATTGTACTCTGATTATGATAAGAGGTGACCACGACCTAGCGATCACGATTTCACTATCCAGATTAGTATAATTACGTTTGGACCTCGTAGGATTTCTTATTCTAATAAAAGTAAACTACAGATAATTCTAAACACTTTAATTAATGATGACATAATCAGACTAAGCAACTCATCGTATGCAAGTCCCATGTGTTTAGCAGAAGAAAAACGGTGATATTAGGTAGTGCGTCGTTTGTAGGGCTTTGAGGGCTTTGAATAAAATTAATATTAAAAACAATTACCGAATCCCGTTGATCTACGACCTTTTGGATAGGCTTCGTAATAAAATACACTCAGATTCTATTAAATTTACGTCTTTCATAACACCAAGTCATTTCGAGTATCTTCGAAGCCCGTTTGGTCTAACAAACGCTCTACGTGTTTTTGAATGTTTTATACATTCGGTTTTCAAAGACCTTTTGAATCACGATATAATTCTTATATATTTAGACGATATTTTTATTGCGACGTAAACTTTGAAGGATCATTTGGAGATATTAAAAGAAATATTGAGTGTTAAAAATCATTTGGTTTTGCAGTTAGATAAATGCAAGTTTTTCATTAATAATATTTCATATTTAGGATATTGCTTAGCAATGAAGGGACCAGACCCAGTTTAGACAACGTAAAAGCAATCATAAACTGACCAATTTCAAAAAACAGTATAGAAATTCACCAATTCATCGGCTTCGTCGGTTATTTGAAGGTTTATACCATAATTTTCTTTAATTGCTAAACTTCTACACGATTTGATAAAAAATGTGTCTTTCCGTTTTGGGGCACAGGAATTGAAAGCTTTCGAAGATTTGAAGTGAGAATCGATATCGCCTCGATATTGGCTGTATATTCACCAAGTTTGAAAACAAAATTGCATTGTGATTTTAGTGCCGTTAGTTATGGTGCAATTTTACTCCAGAAGCAAGAATGCGGAAGGTTCAGACTTGTTTTTTATTACAGCAAACGCACAACGCCGAGAAAAGGCTAATATCATAGAATTAGAATGTCTAGCGGCAGTGGTAATCAAGAGAAGTTTTTACATCTTTTAGTTAAGGGCAAGTTACCTTTTGATACACTACAAATGGATCATTATGGTCCGTTGGAGAAAACTAGCAAAGCTAGATGTCTTAAAGGCATTCCTCGAGCCCAATCAGGAAAGTTACAAAGATTTAGTTCAATTTGGAGAAGACGCGTCAGACAATACACAAAAAATTCAACACGATAATAAATCGTCTTTTGATAAATTAAAGAAATCAGCATATTTATATGCAGTGGGTGATTATGTCCTCATTAAAAATATTGACACTACTCCTGGCAATAACAAAAAATTGATTCCAAAATATAGAAGTCCGTACGAGATTAAAAAGTCACTTAGCAATAATTGTTAAGTTGTTGAACACATAGATGAATTTTTATTATACTATATTAAAACGTTCAAGAAGTTATTCTTAACTTCGAGAGCCTTTGCGAGGTTTTTTGTACATTTCTAGAACGTATATCGAATGATATGGAACATTCGAGAAGGATTTCCAAAATGTATAAATGCGGCACAAACAAATCAGAGATCAGTTATTACCGTAATGCGAAGACAGCAGTGTTAAGAAGATTTATCAAGTGTAAATAAATAAGTGATTAACGCGTGTGAGATAAATATACGAAATATAACCTTATACGTGACTTTAGTGTAAACAAACAATAAGTGTTAAACAAGTGTGTGAAGTTATCGTGTAAATGATAGTGCGATATAAATTAGTGTCAGTGTTTTTATTAAATACCCTTGGATCAATTAGTTCGGTTAGTTTTAACGTGTACATATTTGTAGTATAAATAAATAAATTAGTTTTAATAATAAACGTTACAATATACTTATGTAATATTATTAAATAAGTTAGTTGTACTGTATTGGAGTGCTAGAGAGGTCGATTATTAGTCACGCTGGCCGAATGTGGGAATACATTTGGAATTTCCCGCCAGTTCTGCCGTTGAACTGACAAGAGCCACTTCCAGTAAGAAATGAACGCGCACATTTTTGTAAATTTGGTCACTTTTTGTGTGTAGAAATTAAATATAAACTTTCAATATTATTTGTTACCATACCGCCCTTTAGTCGCCATCCCTAAAATTGCGAATGCTCTCTATAGATATAAAAATCGTGTTTATTATTGGTGTAAATAGTTCGCAGTTTAAAAACTTATTGTTGCTTTCGCTAGGAGTGGTGCCCGGTTTTTCTTTTTTGAGCCACGCCCACATCTTACCTAATTGTGGTGTCATGATTGTTACCAGTAGGTTGATTGGTAACAAAAATCGAATAGTATCGAAATAATGAATGCTTTTAATGGTGATAAATTTTCTGAAGAAGTTGATACGACGGTACTCGTACTTTGTTTTTCTTCTATGTCTATGTCAACTTACTGTGGTTCTGATGCAGTACTTACTGCCAATTGCTTGATAGTGACGTAGTTGTCTAATTGCCCCAAGTCCAAATAGGAATGTAAAAAACGCATCTTTATCTACATATTATATCGCATTTTACGGTAAACTGTCAATATGTCATCGACAAGATGTTTTCTACTTTGTTGTTGCCCAAGAAGCGGATTACTACAAATGTGATACAATTCGTTTATCTTGGTTTTGCTATATTTAAAAAAAATGTTTTTTATGTATAAAGAGATTTTTTCCGTTAAGCTACCTTTTATAGAATTCTTCGAATCTTTACTTATATAACAAACTAGTTAAGTTAAAGTCTGTCTAGTATAATGTGACTCAATGAGGAATAAATTCTGCATCAACGATAGAAGCAATATCATCAGTTTTTTTTGTCATCTGATTATTTAATGTTTCTGGTATCGTAGGGACGAAAAAATCATCAAAATGCTTTTTTTTATTGCACGACGCAGTTTTGTTAATGTGTCTATCATGGAATTTATTGTCACTTTCGTATTTTACAATCAATGTGATTTTCTATTGTCCGAGGCATTTCAAACAGCAACAAACAAACGTACAGACGAATGCTTCTGTACTCGTGTCTGTAAGTAGTGATGGGCATATCCGGATTAAAAAGAACCCAATATTCGGATTAACCCAGATGAATACAGTAAACGGGTTAGGAATGACACGAGCAATACGATTCGGCTACTTAAACCAAACCGATTAATTATGCGGTGTACTAGAGGGACGGAAAAGGTGTACGATATGCATAAGTTACGATTACTGTCAGAAATAAGTTGATTCGGATACCCGTATAATGTATGCGTATACAAATTACGAGTTATGTTTTGAGCTGACGATTGCATGGCCCAAATGTGGATTCGAACGGACACGGATTCGTTTTGGTGGGTATAGAAATAATTCATCAATATGTTACTAAAAGAACCATTTGGCAAAGATTTTTCCAATTTGTAATATTACTTAAAAAAAAATAAAATGTGCATTCTAGAAACAACCCGTAAACATAAACTATTCTAGTAGTGAGATGGTCCCAGTACCTGTAATTTTTACGAAATTAGTAATTTGAGAAATTACGCGAGGAGTTTCAGCTTTGTAAACTTACCCCATCAGCTGCTCAAAGACACGCCCTCTTTATGGGCACTGAACCAAAGCATCGATGGGTATTTAAGTGGGTCTTACATTTATCCAACTCCTACTCAAATTTGAGGTTCCGTTATTCCTGCAACCAAATTAATCTTAGCCCTAGATATTCCTACTGACTACCCATACCAAATGTTGTTTTGTAATTTTAACCCGACCTGTTTGCGATTTTAATTGACCGATTTATTTCATATGACTGCCGGTCATTAACTTTAATTAATTAATTAAACTCGACTATTAAATTCCAAAAACAACGTCTCGTTTTTGCTAACCGTTTTCCGTTGAACCAATTAAAAGTCTGGCAAAGTCACTTCCGTAAACTCATTTTATCTATACTCATCGTCAATTACTCCTGGGTACCACTCCTGTCACTAATTGCCGAGTTTAAAACCCGAAACGTGCAATTCTTTTCTACCACAGCTATTTAACGTTACTAAGCAGCCTCCTTTTTGTACCCAGGGATGGCCTACATTCTTCAAAAAATGAATAAATAAATCATGTCTTTAAAGCTTGAGTTAAGAAATACTGTTATGTCATTTTTTAAAAAAGATAGCCGATTCTTTCTGCTGCATGTTAGTAATTCGATTTTGCTAAAGACCTTTTTGATCGGTAAATATTTGTACACAAGGTCGCATAATCTTGGTATTAACGCTTTGTATTTCAACAACAAAAAATCGTTCGTCCTGACGAAAAGCGGCAAATCCAAATACTAGCGTATCATCATCACTGCACTTGTCAAACGTGTCTAAATGTTCTGGTCAAAATGTTCCCAAATATCTGGAGCTAAATGGCTGTACGCCTAACTGTTTCGTTTCTTCCAACCTCTCGGTCTCTCCAGCTCTTTATAAGTCACAAGTTGCACAAGTTCTTTAGTCGCTCACTTCTCAGCTTCTTCTGCATTACTCTCAGTTTCAAACGCGTAATTTTTGAATCGGGATTGAGTAATCTGAATTTAGTAACCCTTTTGTTCTTTTTAAATCCTCCTAGCCTATTGGTTACAGTTTCTAGTAATTTGTTCTTTAAATTGTTTGCTGTACCATCTACCAGAAAGTATAGTATAGTCATTCATTTGCATTTCGAATCGATAGAAGACGGTTTATTAGTGACGGTTTACAGATGATTCGGTACCCAAATGTAATCCGGATACCAAGATCATCCGAATCAGATAAATCGGTTATCGCGCAGGCGAGTAATGGCGACAGCAGCGCGGTAGCGGTCACATTTAACGGTGTTTACTTAAAAAACAGACCTGATATTTAAAAATTTCTTGTCTATGAACAATTCGGTTATATCAAACACCAATACAAAATTTTTCCTATTAACAATGTATAGTTTACTCAATGAATAAAAAAAAGTTAGTAAACGCAATAACTACTATAACAAAACTTATTACATATACGATACGTTTAGTACATACCATATTGTTTTGATTTAGTAGAAAATGAATGAAAGTTTAGTAGAATCTAAAGCAGACTATATTTAGTACAAATTCAAATAGAACGATATAATGTAAAATCTAAAAAATACATAGAAAATGTATGATGAAAATTTAGATTAAGATAATTAGTTGACCTTTATAGGGTATCAGCAATTTAATTTTGCTTTTAATACGTGAACTAAAAGTTAATAAACTATTGATCATTTAGTATTAAAGAGTTAAGATTTAGCTTCATTATGATAGACAAAAACAGTAATGTTTTGTTTATAGTGGCAATTATAATATCAACAGCAATTGCTGCAAGTATAAATGATTTTCAATCAAAAAAGTAAGTAAGCATTCACTATGCAATAGTGTAATAATAAAATAAAAGTATCTTTAGATGCACAGATGCTTTAAAGTGCAATTCCGAAGTGTGTAATCGCGTTTCACAAGAAGTATTAGAAAATTTAGATGAGACGGTAAACCCTTGTGACAATTTCTATCAATTTGCCTGTGGCGGTTATATAAAATCAAGGAAAATACCCGACGACCAAACTATAATAAGTACATTAAGCGAGATTAATACTTTAGTTATAAATCAATTGAATTCAATTGTGAAGGAACCGATAAATGCAACAGAACCTGCTACGTTTAAACTGGCAAAGCAGTTTTATAATGTCTGTATGAACACAAACGCTACAGAAGAAAATAACCTAAAAACTGCTAAAAACTTGTTAAAAAAATTAGGCGGCTGGCCAATAATAGAAGGTGCTTCTTGGAACGAAGATGATTTTGATTGGAAAAAACAAATGTACAAATTTAGAAGATATGGGTTTGATGTCAATACATTTTTGGACACTACGATAGGAGTAAACGTTGAAAATTCATCTCAACGCATAGTGTCTGTAAGAAACACACCAAATCTAAAAAAAAATGTTAATTACCTTTCTATTTAGTTTGACCAAGCAGATCTTCCAGTAAACCGACTGAATCTTGTGATGGGTTTAGCAAACCCTATTGTAAAATCGTATTACAATTACTTAATTGATTTAGCTGTAATTTTTGGCGCTGATAGAGACGAAGCTACATTGCAAGTCAAAGAAGTAATGGAGTTTATGTTTAAACTTGCAAAAGTAAGAATAGTAACTAAATATATTTTTTATTTAAACTTAGCGAATAGATTACATTACCACCAGAAGATCGTCGAAATTTTACTGCCCTGACTAATATAATGAGTATTGCTGAGTTAAAGCAAAGGTTTCCATATATGGATTGGATTGATTTTATAAACAATATTATTGCAATACCAAGTATACAGTTTAACGAAACCGATAATGTTGACGTAGGTATACCAAAATTTATAGACGACTTAGAAGTACTGCTAAGCAAAACACCCAAAAGGTATACAAACACATAAATTTGAATTTTGTTAATTTAGTAACTATTTACAGAACACAAGCTAATTACGCCATGAGCATAGCTGTCGCATCTATAGCTTATGCATTAAATAAAAATGTTAGAGATCGGGAATTTCAGCTAATGCAGGAAGTAACAGGTACAAAAACAGTTGTACCTAAGTGGAACGAATGTCTAAACCGTGTAGCTATGCGGTAAGTACTACCTACTTGTGATTCGAATCTAATACTTTCTTTTTAGATTAAAAGTTGCAATAGGATCCTTATATGCGCGTACATTTTTTAATCAAAACTCAAAAGCTACTGTAGAGTTGTTAGTGTCAAGTCTACATTTAAAACTATTAAAAATGTTAAATGAAGTTGATTGGATGGACGAAGAAACAAAAACCAAAGCTTTAGCCAAAGCAGCATCAGTAGAATCGTATGTGGGTTATCCTCCTGAACTAATGGACGATAAAATAATCGACGAGTTTTATGCCACGGTATAACTTTAACTGAATTAACAAGTTCAATCTACATACTATTTTAGATAAAACCATCTGATGATTATCTCGAGTTTGTTGTAAATATTCAAACGTTTGAGAGTGACAGAAAGTTTAAAAGCATTAGAGAAAAAGTTCAAAAAGCATATTGGGTGGACAACAGTGATACACACAATGTAAACGCATTTTATAATTTAGTGGAAAATATCATAAGTGAGTTATCTTTCGCATTGTAATGACATAATTTCAATCCATTATTTAGTTTTACCTGCTGGAATCCTTCAAGGAATGATGTTTGACGTAGATAGGCCAAAAGCTATGAATTTTGGCGCAATTGGATTTATCATCGGGCATGAATTAACCCATGGGTATGATGACATGGGAAAACAAATTAATAAAGACGGTCAGTTACAAAATTGGTGGTCTGATACTACATCCGTTGAGTATATGAAAAAAACAGAATGCATTGTAAAACAATACAACAATTACACGATCGACAGGCTAAAACTAAAAGTACATTTTTAATATTTAAAAGCTTCTTTTTTAAAAATAGATTTTAGTTAAATGGTATAATAACGCAAGGTGAAAACATAGCGGATAATGGTGGAGCTAAATTAGCTTATGAAACTTATCAGTCTTGGTTAAAACATAACGGAAATGATAAATGTTTACCTAATTTGAACTATACACAAAACCAATTATTTTGGATAGCTTTTGCAAATGCATGGTGTACTTCACAAAGAGACGAACAATTTCGAACCGAAATGCTGGCATCAGCGCATCCTCCAGCTTACTTCAGAGTACTAGGAATCATCAGCAATTCAAAATACTTTGCACGCGATTTTGAATGTCCTTTAGGATCTCCTATGAATCCTGGTAATAAATGCACGTTCTGGTAAACCAATTAATAAATTTTTTAATATTTTAAACAATACCTTACTATATCTTTAAATAAATACACGTAAAACTTTCTAAAATTTTGAGTTTTTTTAGTTGTTTTAATAAAAAGTTTTTGAAATAACAAATATAACGTTGATAGAACCGTAAAGTTTTTCTAAATTGTAGTTATTGCAAACAGCTAGTAATTTGGTAATTTGCAATTTGTTTTTATGCATCATTTAACTGTCATCATAGATATATGATTTGACACTTTTTGTAATCTTGTAAATTTAAAGTTTATAACGGAAAAAGATTGAAGCTCTTAGGTGGAGGCACTACTCAAAATGCTGCTGAGGGAGTAAAAACTCTAATTATTGTACTGAGACGTTTAGCATATACAAATCGTAAATTTTAACCACCAACATTATTTTAGAAAATAAAAGTGTACTATTAAAAAACTTAAACAATCTACAATAATTAAATAATAAGAAATTGATGCAACATGCAAGTTGTGTTTATATAAAGAAAACAAAAATAATAAACTGCTACGGATTGATAGACTAATTTGTCAGCTTCCATTGGAACAAAAACAATATTGTTCTAAGCACAAAAAACATCATTGCAGTAAATGCTAATCAATCCTATATCTTAGAAAACTATTTAAAGGCATTTGACTTAGTAGAAAACATGACTGGCATGTTCAAATACTCAAATTTATACCAAGAACTCAACGATACTCATTTTTAAAATGAAAACTTCGTTTTATATACAGACACAGCACATAGTGTAGGAAAGAAAATTTTGAGAGTAGGTGTACAGTAGATATTTTAAAGGGTAACAAGTCGTCTTTATAGAATGTAAGAAGAACCAGAAGCTGTTATAGCAAAAAGTTGAAGAAATGCATAAAACTGTTGTTTTGCTAATCAAACATGTTTACACAGAAGTGGCACTGCACAAGAGTTTGATACACAGCCTCCGAATTCAGAGGAGTTCTTAGATTAAAAAAAATAAATTAAAATATAACCTTAGTTGTTAACATAGACAACATCGAATCTTAAAAATTAATTATCAGATCTATACTACATTTCCTATATTCCCTATTGTGTAATTTAGATGACCATTAGAGGTAGTAAGACTAAATAGTTTATTTTATTTAAAGTCACTTGTGTAACTCGGACTTAATTTTTCAATCAGAACAGTAGTCAACAATATTTTTTCTTCTTTCCTTTGCTAACTTTTTCCAAATATAGTTTACTTTAAGCCAAAAGTAGTTTCCACGTTTTTCTTGTTGAAGCAAATATTTTGGACCCACTTTTTGTCTTATTAGTTGTTTCTGATGATGGTTTGCCTTTATTAGAACGGGCATTTGTAATTACACATGAATCAGCATTTATTGGTAAATTTTAAATTACCTTGATCTTGATTACAATTTATTCACCCTATCTCATTTATCTCAATAATAGAATTAACGCATCAACATTTTCAAGTAAATTGAACTAAAACAAATTAACTAATGATTAGTTATGCAGATTGTATCTGATTAATGGGTTGACATTTTAGCAGGTGAAGTCAGAGCATAAATACAAGCAAAAAATGTCAAAATAAAAGTTTCATTAAAAAATTTAAAAAAACCAAAATTTTTAGCAAAATAAATCGTAAATTACGGACATGTAGTCTTCTAAAGTTGTTGACACCACGAATAAAAAAAAATAATTCTAAGAAGTACATACTTCTTCTGAGCAATTTGCTGACACCAAAAATAAAATTAAATACAAAATAATGTTATCGGATAGCGCGTAGTTTAATTACTGTAGTTAAATGAAGTTGTCTCAACATTCATTTAAGTACATTAGATGATACCTCATCCATTGGATAAAACACAAACGTTTAACCGTCGCCAAAAATTGTTTCTTACTTGCGTAAATAATTGTACATTCTGTCTAACTGCATTTGCAGCTGAAAAAAATTCATTTTTCAGCTCTTGTCTATTATTTACGGAAATTTTGTATACTTCACACTTCACATAGCTCCAAAAAACAATTTAAAGGGCCTACGAGCTGGCCAGAGTTTAGTACCGTTTCTTCCAATCCAACGACGAGTAAAAATTATATTTAGGAAATCGCAAGCAGGGTGATTTACATGCGAAGGATCTTTATCGTCAAATTCTAACGCAAAAGTTTCTTGTAAATTTCCTGTAAGTCTTTCTAAATAAACAGTCTCATTAAACTATTTATTAAAATACCCGCCCAAACCTTAATAGAAAACCGCTACTGAAAGTTATTTTCTTAAATTTCGTAAAGGTTTTTTTATTGCAAACATTCAGCACAAAATTTCGTGTAAAACAACATTCATCTGAAATACTGGTACTAAAATCAGAGTCAAAAGCTTCTTGTCGTTGCAATCACTCACAAAGTCGCGGTTTAAAATCAACGTCGGCTAACTGTTAGACTCATTGAATATAGTAAGGGTACAAAGAATAATTCATAACACAAGGAAGCGTACTATGAGACACGTTAACTGCGCGGCCTCTTTCTCTAGTGCTACTTTGTGTCCGAAATTACACAATTTACGATATCTGCATATATACATTGAAGAAAAACCAATATTTAAGTTTTGATCTTATTGAAAAGATTTATTCTTCTTTCGTTGCTAATACATGCACACACGCCAAAATAAAGTTTATTGAAGGCAAATGTCTTACTAGGATATTGCTCAACCCACAATCTACGTGCGATGTGGAGGTTATAATTACCCTCACCGTACATTAAAACAGTATCACTGTTGTACATACTAAAGAAAATTTAATTTAAATATTATGAATTCTGCATTTAATTATCTAAAGTCTTGTTTTGATTACAACCAAAGATAAACGTGATCGTGTAAATAAAGTACATTTTTGTTAAGCTAGGTCAATAATAATGCTAAGAAGTAAAAATTACTATCTGTTTTAATTATTTTATTAACAATTGATTTTGTCGATGATGGAAAATTAAAGAAAATAATAATTAACACAATACATCAATGCGTTTCACGGATTTTACAGCGTTTACGCCCATCACTTACCGCATAATTAGAATCAATAAACAATTTTCATTTGTTTAGATAGTCAGGACAGGCCTGAAAACTTTCATTGCAAATATCTAAAAAAATTTTTATTTAACGCCACAAGAAAACTACTTCTTGAGTTTGTAGTAGTATTTCAGATACATCCTATATAAAGTTATCACCAATGATTTAGAGAAAACAACGATTTCCTAATTTTATTTCTTTATCTATTCAGATATTATGGTGTACCAAATTACTACATAATTTAATCAAAAGGTGATAATTATTATTTAATAACTATTTACTTTAATATTTTTTTTGTATTTAATGGTTTGTTTTGTATTGCATAATATTAAATGTTACTGATAGATACGGTAGGATTACTTAACTAACCGTAATTTTAATTAAACATTCTGAGACATCCTGGTTTCCATTTATTGTACATGATCCATTTATTTAGTATAGTAGCCATTTATGCAAATTTGTTTAAATTTTATTACTTATTTATTTGTAAAATAGAAACATTTGAAGTAAGTACTAAACTTACTAATCTGTTTTGAATCACTCTTGGTTTTTTATAATAACGAGTTTGGAAAAACAACGCTCGTCTCTACTAGTGGTGACCACTACACTGGAAAATAAAGTTACCATGACACTATTACTTTAAATAGTTTTCAATTTCAAAAAGTAACTTTTATCATAAAAAATCTCATAGAATTTTTCATTAAGATTGCAGATCCATGGAATACAAAAAAATACGTTAAAAAATGTTTTTGTTACAGAAAAAGTACACATCTGTTAGTTCTCAGTTACATACAACAAAAAGGTAATAACGTCACAATAACACCCTGAAAACGCAACAATATATACAAAAAAAATTAAAATTACAAAATAAAAAACAAATATGTATTAATATATAAGCTGAAGGCTTCGTTTACAATATGTCTCTAAATATATATTAAAACAGTAATAATTATACTGAATTTATTTTGTATTTTGTATTTCAAATGCATTTTTTTTCAGTAATTTGCAACCCTTTTACTTTTTTTTTGTTGCGTTTATTGTTAATTATGTCATGGTATCATTGATATGCTTGACACATGACAATCGGTGACAACGCAAATGCGAGGCAACTACATGATCCGTGTCGTGTGGTTTGAGATTATTTGTAGTGGTAATGGCAAAGTGTAAGCTCGGTGCTTAATTTGCAAATCAGAATTTGGTAAAAAATAAAAACAGTGATTAGTAGATCCGTCAGAGCAACAACTAACTTCAAAGTTTACATAAAAGCGAGCTACGTTCTGCAATTTAGTATAGTACCTATAATGCATTACACGCCGCTTATTGGAATCACGAATAATCACGGAGTATTATCACTTTATTAAAAAACGGGCTGGACGTATACTGCTATATAGAAAAAATATCGTTTATAGTAATCTTAATTTTGGTTTATGTTATCCACTTGCTTATTAGGCATCTTATGTCTCTATAGGTGTTATCGTACCTTTTTCTCAGTAAATTTATATTGTCTGAAGTTTCATTATCTGACTCACTAACCTATCTTAGTAGTTGATTGAATGAGTTTTGTTTTGCACTTTGGAATGGCTAACGCAATAAAAAGACGTGATCTTAGTCTAAAATAAAAAAGTTAACATTTTATATTTTTTGTTGCCGAAGATACACCAGCACAATTAAAAATTAAATGTACCAATAATTAAAATAATTAAAAACAGTTTTCCATAGTTAGCTTTAATTTTGCAGTGTATTTATTTATTCAAATATTTATTTTGACCGACCTACCTCATTTAAACATCTGTAAATATGTTATTTTTGAGTTACTTTGTAATTTTTTAGTGTAATTTGAAATAATGTGCAGTTTTTATAATTCTTAGTAGCAACTTAGTTTAACTGCGTCATATATAAATGATAACATTATTTTGTATTTATTTTTATTTTTGGTGTCAGCAAATTACTAAGAAGGAATGTGTAGCTCTTAGAACTAAATTAAACCTAATAACATTGTTTTTGATTTTCATAATTTTCGATTTCTTTAGTTCATAATTTTGGTTTTTGCCCCACTGCAAGAGTTTTGTAATAGCGAAGGCTTCCACGGCCGGAGTCTATACTAAGATAAGAACGTCTTCCGGGTTTGGACCGTGTCAATGTTGTAACCGAAGTTGCCAACGTTTCGCCCACTTTCGTAAGAGGCTTCATCAGAGCGTGAGAGAACTCAAACAAGCAACCGAAATCTAACTAAAAACTTCTCAAAAGTTAGGTAATCAACTTGTGAACCAAGCCAGATTCTAAACTTTGAAAAGGTAAGAAAGAAAAAGATAAACTTTTTTTCGTTTGCTTTTTCAAGTTTGTCCTTTTCTTTCTTACCTTTTCAAAGTTTAGAATCTGGCTTGGTTCATAAGTTGATTACCTAACTTTTGAGAAGTTTTTAGTTAGATTTCGGTTGCTTGTTTGAGTTCTTCGATTTCACTCAGGTTCTGATGAAACCCCTTACGAAAGTGGGCGAAACGTTGGCAACTTCGGTTGCAACATTGACACGGTCCAAACCCGGAAGACGTTCTTATCTTTGCAAGAGTTTTGTTTGATTTGGTCTATACTTAGGCTCATCTTGATTAGCTGATGTTCCAAAATTTTCTTTAACTTACACATATGTTTTAGTGTATAAAAGAAGTTTCACGTGTCGTCAAACCGTGATATACCAAAATTTTACTAAGAAGTTATTTTCACATTCACAATTTTTTTTAGCAAAATATTATCAACAGATTTATTTTTGGAATATGATCTTCTAATAAATGGTGTTTAGAGTAATGTTTTAAATCTAAGATAACTACGTTAAGCAACTCTAATTAATAGGTAGCATGAGATAAAAATCAGTCTATAAATATGTTTCCTTTTTACACTACACAATATGCAAAAAATTATTGGTTATATACAAAGGAGCAAGATTTTAATGTATTTTACTTAATTTTACAAATAATTTTGTGTAGATCCATCTATATTTTTTGACAAAAACTGATCACAACTGGTAACATCAAATCTTAAGCTTTCAGTGACATTTACCACTCTGAAGATGTAAGCTGCAATGTCTTGTGAAACGTCAGTTTGTTTGGGTTCACGAACGACAATACGACAAAGGCCAAGTTCTACTTCTTGTTTTGGCTCTCAAGAAGAGACTAGGATCAAGCCTAAGTCTGGGTGTTTAACTACAACGCGGTCTAAGCCGAAAGTCGCTTATAATCATAAACACCTGGTAATGTTTTACAATATATTATATTTAATTGTTAAAAAAGGCAATAAATTGTTTCTTACCCCATTTTTGAATTTTGTTAAAACAAGCTATGAAAACTACACCTTGATATATTCTGGCAGACCCAAACGCACAACAGCACATTCAGGAGTAAGAATATTACTTCATAACAAAAACATAAATTCAATTAAAAATATCGAGTATGTAAATGACAGAATACTGAAAGTAAGTCTCAAACTAAACAGGAGAGTTCTACATCTAATCTGTGTAGTTCTGGAACGGGGGTGGTCTTGCTGACATCGTCATGACACTCGGCATTATCGACGCTAGAGGAAATTGATGTAGTCGGCTCTGGAGCATCAGGAACAAGCGCTTCAGTCTCGGTTTCCGTTGTTTGCTGATACGGATAATTCTTCCGCAGCTGATCAACATGTCGGCGCTGTAGATAACTGCTGTTTGGTATGACAAGGACCAATAGTACAAAATCAAGAGTACGTAAACGTCGTATTATTAAATATTATGCCGGGCTAACTTTTGTAGTAAAGGATGGCGTTGTTTGTTCACTTAGTAAAAATCTTGCCAGTTTCAGCTTCCAATTCCTCTCCACCATTTTAGATTTTTTTTTCTCTTTCTCTTGGACCATTCGTTATGCCTGACCATTACTGTTTGGATGGTAAGGAGCAACGCGTGCACAGTGATGGACGTGTAAAGATTGTACAGGAAACAATTATATTGTTTACATGTAAAGAATCTAATTGTTTACATAAACTGAATTTTAGTAAAATGTAAAGAATGTAAAGAAATATTGATGTAGGCAATAGCATTAAAATGTCGACCGTTTGCAGCACTTCTTATTTATTTTTGTATTTACACAGAACAGCCAGGAATGTGGTAGCTTACGAAATAATAAAGATTTGCACTAATTTACAATAATTCTTACAATATGTCATTACTTTTACAAAGCAGGTGTGAGTAAAGTTTACTGAGTTACAAAATTATGTAATACTTTGATATTTATAAATCTGAACTGTCGCTGTATTAACCTAGTGTTCGATTCACATTTTGAAGAACGACAAATGATAATGCAATGGCTCAAGTTGTGACAGTTACTGATAGATTAATATTACTTAATTTAGGAAGCTTTCACTACACATCATAATTAATAATTTTTTAAGGTCAATGGTGTAGAATTTATTTAACCCCTTAACGTGCACGCTCGAGTTAACTCGAGCGCGCTAAACCGGTCAAAATGTACACGTTCAATAAAGGCGGTTATTTCTATTAGGTTTATTTCATCTTGGCATAGTTTATGACACCCTTTATTGAGAGTTTTATGACACTTATTACTTAAGTTTTTATACAATCCGTTGCATTTAAAATTCGTATTTACATAAATTTTAGAGTATTACGTAGTATTACCTACTTTTGGTCCAATCGTAAAATAAAGAAAACGTTCTTTTCGAAAATTATAAATACAATAATTATATATTATTTTTTATAATTATTATTGATTTAGTGGCGATAGACTTTTTTGTGGTATAGTATGTAAGAGCGTTGGTAATAGTTATAAAACTGCAAAAATAAGTGTTCATAGAGACTTATTTTGTGTTTTGTTATTACTTTTGGCCAAAATAAAGTTCAAAAATGTATTTTCTTAAATAAAAAAAATTGATTTTTTTGGACGGTTTTTAAAAAAAAAGTGTGCGTTAAGGGCTTAATAATTTACAAGCAAGCTTTCGAACTTGATCTAAGTTCTTCGTCAGGCTGTATAAATTAAACTGGCAATTATAAAACTCTAAAAACAATAAATCGTAAGAGAACTAGATAACTAACGCAACCCACAAAACCATAAGTTCCATGTAGATTCGATTAGCATTCCCAAATATTCATTTCTAAAGCATTCCAATAGTAGTTTGTGTATGGACTTCTAATAACACGCTTAATTTATAACGTATTCTATAAGAATGCCTATATAAGAAGAATAAAGTACTCTAAAAGATTCTTTTAAAAACACACCTATAGGAATACTATTTTTAATATAAAAAAGAAGTGCTTATAGCAGCCTTAGATTTGGCAGTTGTTTGGAATCACTAGAGTATTAGAAATGTAGCATCCTAATGGGGTTCCCATATTGATTCTATAACAATGCATATAGAAGGAGAATAAAGTATCCTACAAGATCACTCCTATAGTCCTTCTATATTGATATAAAAAATAAACTGTTTATAGCAGCCTTGACAATGTATTGAAATTCAAGTATTACGACCAACATGATAACATTCTTTTAGTGTTTTAGCACCTCTAAAATCGGTTTAATCGTTCTTCTTTATTTGAGATAAAGAAATATAATTTTTAGCATCATAAAAAAGCGTTTGCACAAGTTGCTAATTTGTAATACCTAGTACGTAAACAAAAATAACTTCCTGTAGAGATTAAACGCTCACATTTCAATTTTGTTGATAAAGATATGTATGCAATAAAAAAACTTATGCATTTGCCTTTGATAATGTAAATAAATTATTTTGATTTCTGAGAATTGTGACGAGATATGTACCGAGTTTGATTCACCAGAAACGCTTCTAAGTAAGCACTTATACGATTACGGGTATATCCAGTTTTACGTTTACGAAATGAAGACGGCTTAATATATATTTGTAAATGTGTTCTTTTTTGTGCTGAATTAAAGAAGAAAAAGCTATTAGATGTTCTGCTGATTTAAGTAAAAGTAAGTACAAAAAGACACAATTGAAAACCTATATCTATTTTTGTACGATCAGCTTATCCACGTTTTAGCGCTTTATTGTTATTGTTTATTTTTTACTTGGCATCCAGTTATTTTTCTAGAGCAGGGGTGGCCAACCTGCGGACTTTAACTTAAAAAGCATTACAATAAAAGTTTTATTTTATTCATAAAAAGAAACATATTTTTGATATAAATCTACTGAAAATGCATGCGCCTGATAATAATAAATAATAAAAAATAATTAACCGCATAATTTTGTAATAGAGTTAACCCAAAGTCGATTCAAAGGAGTTCCTACAGATGTTATTAATGAGAAGGTGTTCCAATGGCTACGTCATGGCAAAGCGAGATTAAAAAATGAAATAATTCGAATGATGCAGCAAACTACAAATCCATAAACCATTGATTAAAAATTGTTATAGTTTAGACAAAGATACTGTACAAATCTCTTAATAAAAAATGACTTAAAACTAATCATTTCATGCTTTTTTAGTTTTTTATGGTATGCTATTAAAACCCCGTAAAAGCATGCAAATCAATTACCTTTTAGTCGCTAACTTTGTCATGCTATTCTACAACATAAGAAAGTACTATATTGGCACTATTTTAAAGCATTTTAATGGAACGTGAAAACTTCTACCTTTGGCCTGCTTTTGTACAACGTCTAATAGGACTCTATAAGCACTAACTGTACAGCATTCTACTGGAGTGTCAAAACCTATCTCTAAACATAAACCATTCTACTGCTACAGGAAGGCTTTCAGTAATATCAATACTGCCTCTATGCTTCTAAAAGCATTATTATGGAACCTATTTGGTTTTATGGGAAGTTATTTAGCTACAGCATTTGCTCGAAGGTCTGATGGAAAACAACCATAAAAAACTCTAGACGTAGCTTAAGTGTAATAAAAACATTTAACAACATAACCTACAACTTTTATTTTACATTGTTGACGTTTTTTGCATTGTTTACGTTTTTTACATTGTTGACATGTCTTTACATGTAAAATGTAAAATTAATTCTTTACTTTAAAACGCCCATCACTGCGCGTGCATGCATTATTGCATTCTTCTTTATAAATTTAATAAACTCAGCAGATATGAAAGATGTAGCGTTGTCACTGACAACGACTTGGTAGACCGTGTGTAGCAAAAATTTGACGTAGTACTTCCATGGTAATACTTGATGAAGATGAAACGGTGGGAACTTTTAACCATTTAGAATGCGCGTCTACCACGAAAAAAAACAGTATTTTATTGAGAGGTCCAGCATGGTCGATATGTAAGCTTTCCCAGGGTTCGGCTGACCACTCCCAAGGATGTAGCGGAGCCTTTGGTGGTAGATTATGATTCACCTGGCATGTAGTACACTGTATAACGGTACTTTCTATCTGTTCATTTATGTTTGACACCACATGTAATTGCGAGCCAATGACTTCATCTTTACTATTCCCGGATGAGTAGAGTGAAGCATCGTCAGGGCTAGATTTGTAGCAGCCTCAAAATGATTACTTGACTTTCCAAAAGTATACACTTTCTGTAAATGGATAACTCAAGCTTTTTATTGTAATACGTTATGAACTGTAATACGGTTTTTTCGGTCAACCTTTTAATATAAAGTCACGAACACGCGATAAAATCGGGTCTTTTAATGTAAGTTTTGCAATCACTTTCGCTTTGGCAGAGTTTTCCGGTGTAAGCTCTGTCATTAAAACGTTTGACACTTGTTTTTCACAATTTTCCGGCCACGGAATACGACTCATCGTATCTGCATGCGCAATGAGCTTTCCCAGTTTGTAGACAAGTTTGTAATTGTAGTTAAAATAAAAGTGACCATCTCATCAGCTTAGGAAAAACCAATTCTGGAGTAGCCGTGTTTTCCTTGTACTATACACAATAATGGTTTATGATCCGTGTATATAATAAATTCAAATCCGTACAAATAACTGTAAAATTTTTTTACAATGAGTATTATTGCAAGATTTTTTTCTGTCAAGCTGTGAATCCTTGCGTTCAGATTTGTAATAGTAGGCCACCGATAATTTTGCACCATCCCGAATGTGGCTAAGAACACTTCCTGCCGCAAAAGATAAAGCGACTGACGATATCACTAGAGGTTTAGTTCTATTGTAATGCACTAATAAAGAATTTAAAGTTAACAGCTGTTTCCTTTCTCCAGTTCTCCAACCCCATTAGACGTTGTTATTCAGTAATCGGTGTAGAGGTTCAGCAATTGTAGCTTTATCCTTTAGGAAAACATTATAGAAATTAAGTAATCTTAGAAATTTTTGCAATTCCCTCTTATTCGTAGGTTCTGAGGCGTCGGGGATAACTTGAGCCTTGTTCTTATTTGGGCGTACCCCATCAGCATCAATTGTAAATTTTAGAATGCTTATGGATCTTGTAATTTTTTTTCTTATGCAGTTTAAGTCCATTCTTCCAAAAAAATTGTAGTATTTTTCGTAAATGCGAGTGTACTTCTCCCATTGTAGCTCCATAAATAAATATGTCATCATAGTAAGGAAGAACTTCCGTGATCTCACGTAATGTATTGTTAATACAACAAAAACTATGGATGTAGTTCACCGTGTATGTTGAATAGATTCTAAAATACATTGAGTACTGAAGCTCAAGCTCAGCTTCTATTTTTGGACGTAGGGTAAATGGTACGTTTCTTGTTCCAAGTGAAATTGGTGTACAACCTTTCTAGATGATCCTTTAAATTGACCCATTTTCTCAAAAACACGTCTGCAAATTCCTGCATAAGTACATCTGCATCTGTATTCCTAACTTATCAAACCAATTGCGACCCAACAAATTTGTTGCGCCTCCGTGCGCAAGCGCAACAATTAAAGACAATTTGTCAAATTTATCTTTTAATTTAATCGTAGCATTAAATACACCTGCAGTTTTAATCGAATTTTGTTGAAAGTTTTTGAATGTATTTACGCATTCTTGCAGTGGTGGTTCATTACCGATTCTTAACTCTTTAAAGCACTTATATGAAATAATCGAGTGGCTCGCACCTAAATCAATTTCCATGGCACAATTTTTATTGTCAATTCCAACAGTAACTACGTAAAGATTTATAGAAATTACATTATTACAGGAAAATATCGCTTCGTCACTTGTTGGTTTGGTTAGTGTATCACTATCCGTATTTTGTATTAAGTTTGTGTTTGTTCTATTGTTTGTCGCACGTGGATTATGCAGAACAATGAGTTAATTAACTTTGCAGTTTATGTTAGCTGTAGTCACCCAATTGTGTATTTCCTTAACATTTTTTGCAGCCAGTTTTGGGAGCTATTGCTTAACCCGTAAATTTTCTAACGTCAGATTCTCTTCCGAAAGTAAACGTCTTTGTACTCCGATGTCTTTAACTCCACATACCAATTGGTCTCGTAGCATGTCATCTAATTGATTGCATGTCTCGGCAATCTTTTTTAATGAAGCAATGTAGGTAGCACTGTCCTCCCCCTCAAGTTGATCTCGTTTATGATAAAAAAATTGTTGTACAGTTTCTGAAGTTTTCGGCGTAAAATGCTTAGTTAGTGGTGCGATAATATCTTCGTATGATTTTTAGTTAGGCTTCTTAGGTACACACAATGATCTAACAATTTTGTAGGTAGCACTACCGCAAACAGCAAGTAAAGTAGCTCGTTTCTTATTTCTTTCCGCAATTCTACTAGTTTCTAAGTAAAATTCTAGTCGCTTTGAATAAATTGTCCATTGCTGTGGTTTTCAAGGATTAAACTTATCACTAACGGTAAAAGTAGCAGCCCCGGTATAAAAAAGCAGGATAATTAAGCACACGCTGTAACAATTTTAATTTATATCCCGGAAATATTTCGAAAATAGATTTTTAAGTTTTGGGAAATTTTCTAAATGAGATTTGTCGTCCCCACCTTTCCTGGGAGGTTTTTCAAAAAGAAGGCCATTTTGGGTTTTTTAAAAGAAGGAGGGCACCTGCTGCGTGACCACCGAAAACAGAAGGTGCATAAATTACATCCACGCGGTATTAATAATTACAAACCTGCGATTATACAGGTGAATTTATTAACGAAGCACCAATGTATTAAATCTCCACGTATTAGTAACTTTATATAGTTTTCCTCATTGCATTTCGTATGGTGAATCTTTGGTCAATTTCATCCACCGTTACCTCTGAGCCCGCACACCATCTAAAGGCTCGTTTCTGTGAGCACCATCGAAATTGCTTGACAGTTGACTAGGCTGAGACCCTAGATTGGAAGCCCTGGTCGGTTCACAAGGCAGTCCCTGCATCAGTAGCATCCTGTGTTGTGGGTAAGCTGAGACAACTATACTCAGGTACCATCTAAGTTAGTTGTTAGGGTTCCTGTGTTGTTTTGGTACGCGGCTATAATGAAGCGTATTAATAGCTTGTGCGTGACGGTAATTAGTGAAAATAGTAAGTTTATTTTAATAAGAATTACGCACATTTTGGCCAAAATATACGCAAGTTTGTTGTTTGTCTTTTAGGTTAAGTCGCGAAGCCGGTGTTTACAACCGCGTGTGTTTTATGACGCGTTGGCTGTGGCTCCACGCGCACATTCGGTCTGATTTTTGGGTTCGTAAACATATACATTATACACAGTGAGTCGGCTTTTAATATTAGTATTCAATACACACAAAATTTGTTGGAAATTTGTGATTTTTTTACGACCTCGCCCCGATAAATTCGTTTTGTGTTATCTTACACGGCCTGAAGAATCCCAATCCCTTCTTCAGGCTTAGTGTGGTCATAACGCAAATTCGACTTTCTCGTCGCCAGAAAAACGTAGAGTACCTGTGTTAACCGTAATGAGATTCAGTTATAACGTTTATTACTTACAACACAAGTAAACAAAATACAGAAAAATACAACAACGTATAAGGAACCATTACTTTACATATATTCTGTCACCGTGCAAGTCTCGCGTAACTCGCTTGTACACCGTTGCCACACATTGCAAAATGTCTAATGCATAACAATTATTGAAGTCAGTAATCAAACAACTAAAGATATACCAATACCAGGCGGAATTAGACAAGAGGACAGTCTTAGCCCATTTCTGTTTAACTTTTAATGGATACAATAATAAACGAAGTAAACCCTTTAAACTTGGGATATAAGCTGCAAGACAAAGGCTTTAGTATAATTTGTTACGCGGATGATGTAACGATCATGTTAGAAACGGAAGACGACCTTCAGAGACAAGTTTTCCGTTTCTTTCAAATACCACAAAAATATATAAAAATTAAAAAATAAAGCTAAAACTATGACCTACTCCAAAGACCCTGTAAGATGCAAAATTGAAATTCAAGGAAGCAGTATAGAATAAGGCACGAATTTTAAATACCTTGTGCAAGCATTAAAACATCAAATAAATAGGGCCACCGTTATATCTGGATGCTTAAAAAATGTTGTGTGGAATAACAAATATATGCAATCGGATAGCAAAGTAAAGATATATAAAGCAGGTGTGAGACCTGTACTAACTTACAGATAATTAAGAATGATGAAATAAGAAGGACGTGCGCAGTGGATGACGTAGTAAGTATGACAAAAAAAAGAATGGACGAATAAAGAATGGCTCGTACGGTTCTGGAGAGTATACCAGGAGAACGGAGACCAAAGGAAAGGCACCCAAACCGGCGGAGAGATAGCTGGCAGTCTATACCCCAAGAATACCAAAATGTCTGACTTCGAAGGAAAATAGACCAACGGTCTTCGAAAAGAAGAAGATTTTTAAAAACAGTTATGCTTTGAAACTTGCACAATATTACAATACTATATTTTCAGCGACAAAAGTATTTTAAATATTTTGGTAATTCAAATACGTTGTGATTAGAGTATTTTTTATTTTGTAGTTCAAATACAATTATATGATCAAGGTAATTTGTATTTTGTATTTAAAATACTTTATACCAATTATTTGCCCAGCCCTGACTTTTATGATATTGCATTGCAATAAAAGTTTAACGTTTAGTAGATAACAAACTAAACAGCTCATAAATCTTGTCACACTAATTATAACTAATTGCCCCTAATTTTATCTTACTAAAGACCTCTACTTCAAAAAGTGATTCCAATTAATTTGTTTTTTTAAGAAATACCGAAATGTACCCTGATAATAATTTTTTTAGTCCTATATACTCAGTTATGTATTTTTTTAAAATACTATAATAACAAAACAACCTGTTTTCATACAGTATATTATATAAAAATAACACAGCTTATAATTACCAATATTAAAGCAAAACTGATTAACATAATCTTGTTTCTAATTGAGAGACAACGTGAAACATGTAATACTAAAAGTAAGATAATTAGTTGACCTTTACAGGATATCGATACAAATTTTGCTTTTAATGCATGTATTAAAAAATAAAAAATCACTGTAAGTTAGTTCTTCGCCCAAATACACTGCCATTGAAATATGATGGATAAAAGTAATCAGATTTTGGTTACACTAACATTATTAATATCTGTTACAACGTCTGCAACTATAAATGATTTTGGATCAAAGAAGTAAGTACACATACTGGGTTAAAAAAAAAATCTAAGTTTCTTTAGATGCTTGGAAACCTCTACGTGCAATTCTGAAACATGTCAACAAGTTTCCCAGAAATTATTAGAAAATCTAGATCAGACGGAAAACCCCTGTGATGATTTTTATCAATTTGCGTGTGGCGGTTATATGAAATCGAAAAAAATACCTGACGATAAACCGGAAATAAGTACATTAAGCGAGATGAATGTATACGTGATTAATCAACTGTACAGTATCTTCAAGAAACCGATAGATGCAAACGAACCAGCAACCTTTAAACTTGCAAAACACTTTTACAACGTCTGCATGAACACACACGCCACGGAAGAAAATAATTTAAAAACAGCACGAAAATTGTTAAAAGAATTTGGTGGATGGCCAGTAATTGAAGGTGCTTCTTGGAAAGAGAATGAGTTTGATTGGAAGAAACTAACGTATAAATTTAGAGAATATGGATTTGCTGTTAATAGGTTTTTAGGTATTGGTGTAGCACCAAACGTTAAAAATTCATCACAAAACATAGTGATTGTAAGGAACAAATTCAATTATATTGTAGGTAATATACTTGAAATATTTTCACAGTTTGACGATGCGGACCTTCCATTAAACAGACAGAATCTTGAAGGTGATTTCAGCGATCCTATTGTAAAGTTGTATTACAATTATTTAGTTGACTTAGCTGTACTTTTTGGAGCGAATAAAGAAACAGCTTTGTCACAAATGAAAGATGTTATAGAGTTTCTGTTAGAGCTTGGAAAGGTAAAAATATTGATTAAAAGGAGTTTTTAATCCAAATTTTGTCTATAGATTACGACATCACCCGAAGATCGCAGAAACGTTACTGCTACTACAAATATAATGACAGTTGCAGAGCTGCAACAAAGATTTCCTTATATGAATTGGCTCAATTTTATAAACAACGTTATCGCTATACCAGGTATACAGATTAACGAAAATGATATTGTTGATGTAGGTTCGCCAAAGTTTATCAATAACATAGAAACGTTGCTTAATAAAACACCCAAGAAGTAAATATAAGTTAAACTACATTATCTTTTACTTAACACTAACTTCTTTATAGAACTCAAGCCAATTATCTTATAAGTGTCGCAGTTGCATCAATAGCTTATACATTAAATGAAAAAGCTAGAAATCGAGAATTTCAACTTAACCAAGAAGCATCAGGTATAAAAGTAGAAGAACCCAGATGGAACGTATGTTTAAACCTTGCAACGTTAAAGTACAACAACAAAAAAGATTTCTACGTAAGTCTAAGCATTCTGTTTTAGACTAAAAACTGCAATCGGAGCGTTATACGCACGTACATTTTTCAAGCAAAATTCAAAATCGGGTGTACAATTAATGGTATCAAACTTACATTTGAAACTAATGAAAATGCTAAATGAAGCAGATTGGATGGACGAAGAAACGAGAAAGAAAGCATTAGAGAAAGCATCTTTCGTAGAATCGCACGTAGGCTATCCCCCCGAATTAATGGATGATAAAATTATTGATGAATATTATGCACAGGTACACTTTAGATTTTATTTTAAAATGATACTATAAATTATTTTAGCTAAAACCATCTGACGACTATCTAGAATTTGTTATAAATATTCAAAAATTTGATAGCGATAATAAATTTAAACGTGTAAGAGAAAAAGTTCAAAAAGGTTACTGGGTGGACATCAGTGGAACAAATGAAATAAATGCTTTCTATAATAGAGGAGAAAACTCAATAAGTAAGAAAAATGTCTTTAACTTGAATTAAAATTTTCTAATGACCGTTAAGTTTTGCCGGCTGGAATCTTACAAGGTATGATTTTTGGCATCGAAAGACCGCAAGCGATGAATTTTGGAGCAATTGGATTTATTATCGGTCACGAATTAACTCACGGATTTGATGATGTCGGAAAACAAGCTAACAAAGACGGCCAACTGGAAAACTGGTGGTCTGAAAGTACGTCCGTTAACTACGCTCAAAAAGCAGAATGCTTAATAAAACAATATAGCAGTTACAAATCAACAAAGTTGAACCTAACAGTAAATAGCAAAACCATTACAATAAAATATTTTGAAACTATGTTTTTTAGTTAAATGGTGTTATAACACAAGGAGAAAACATTGCTGATAATGGAGGAGCTAAGCTAGCTTACGATACATATCAGTCCTGGTTAAAGCATTACGGGGATGATAAGTGTTTACCTAATATCAACTACACTCAAAATCAATTATTCTGGATAGCTTTAGCAAATGCATGGTGTACTTCGACAAGAGATGAAAAACTTAAAAATGACATTCTTGTATCAGATCACCCACCGGCCTATTTTAGAGTTATGGGAGTTACCACCAATTCTAAACATTTTGCTAACGATTTTGATTGTCCCCTAGGATCTCGAATGAACCCAGTTCACAAATGTACTTTTTGGTAAAGTTAAAGCAACACAAAAGTTTTTCTAAATAAAAATAATATTTCTGACTATGATGTTAAATTATTTTATTATATAACCAGTGATGTTGATGCATTACTTTTAAGAATATGAAAATGAGTAGGTACTCTGTATCTACAAAATACAATTTAATGAAATGTAGGCAAAAATTACTGCATTAGATTAACAAAAATTATAAAATACTTGAATGAAGAAATACAATTAAAAAAAACACGTATGTTTGTATCGACGATTAGTTTGGTTTAACTAAAGCAACATCAACATCAATAATAACAAATAAGTTAAACAATGACATAAGCATTAACAAAAAATTCGAATAAATTAACAGAGTTGCAAATAGAAAAATTATTCATTATCCATGAACACACGTTTTTCCAATGGTGATGAGTCGAAAATGACAAATCATCTGTCTATATATTTTAAACAATTATCAATCATCCGGATCAATGCAATCACCAGATTAAACTTACTACAGTATTTTTTTTTAATTATCTATAAGATGTAATTTTTATTTACTATTTCAAAGCAACGGTGCATTAATAAATGCGGTAGAAAATGTACGTAAATAAACAAAAAAGTGACATTATGTAAAACTGTATACACTCTTAATAAAACGTGATTGAAGTGCTTTAATATGTTTCTAAAATATTTTAAAGAAATATATCCTCACTTGTCTATTACATAAAGAAATGATTCTTTTGATTTAAGATTTGCTTTTAAAAAACAAAACGTTAATTTCATTACGTTTATTCAAATTGCTTGTTTTTTTTTCTAAGAATAATTTTGACAACACATATTATGTAATAGCGTTTTATCTTGTATTTACATAGTTTTTATGCCTTGCCTTAGTACCAAAATTAACATACACGATAATATTAATAATTATAATTAAGAATTACGATGTATAATGCAATGTTTTTTTCTTGTATTTTTTTTAGGCACGTACAATGACAGGAATTTATTTATTTCTTTTTTAGCAAAACATGCTGTGCTACTAGGGTATTCGTATTGTTGTATTTATAGAAAAACAATTTTTTTAAAATTTATCTTCCAAAAAAGTGTAAATTTATTTTATACATTTTACGTATTTTATATTTATTTAGAAATTGCCATAAAAGTAATCTTCTTAATACTTCCGACTGAATTAGGAAACTGCTTTTTTTATATTCTTCCGTTATCTGTTTTCAGAACGTTTTTCCATCATTGTTTCGACGTTTCCAATTACTTCTAGACATCTCAAAATCCTCGCTTACGCAATGTGCGATGGCGCAATCTTTTCGTGTTTGGAACTCCAAACCTAGCCTTCCCCGTACATACTCATAAACTTATCAAAGCTTATTCCATCGACTTCATTCTTGTTGTTACCCTGGTTTAGACCTGGTATTGCGTAACGTTGTTATAGCAAGCAAACTAGGCTAGACCATCTATGTTGGCCACTTTTGGCTTGCTTCTGGGTGGTTTTTGGATGCAATATATGATGTCATTAATACGTTTCATAACTTCATAAGGGTCCTCCATTGCCTCTCCAGTCTCGGCGATAAACCAAGTCCTCTTTAGGGATTATACAAGCACACCATTGTCGCCAGGTTAAAACACACTGTTTTGTGTATTGACGTCATTTTTGGTCTACATTCTGTAGCTGGCAATTTATGTGTTTTTACGAACCGCCTCATATACTTCATCTAGCCTCTTTATCAACCTGCTGACGTAGTCCTCCAACAACATCTTTTTATAGTCTTTGTCCAAATTGGAGGTCGCATGGCAGTTGTATTTCGCGACCAAGCATAACACAGAATGATGTTTGGCCTGTGCTTCATCAAGAGATGATCGATATGCCATTACGAAAAAGTGCAAGTACTGATTCTAATCTCTTTGGTATTCGGACACTATTTTTGCTAAATGCTTTCCTATAGTTCGATTCATCCGTTTAACTACGCTATCAGATTGAGGATAGAAAGGTGTCGTCCTAGTTTTCTTAATTCCCAATAGACGGCAAATTTTTTAAAATAGCGCAAACTCAAAGTTACGGCCTTGGCGTAAGCCTCCGTCTATTTCGTAAAATAATCCATTGCCACTAAAACGTATTTGTTTTCTGAATCAGATTCTGGGAAGGCCCTGCAATGTCAATCGCTACTCTGTCTAAATGAGTTTCCAGGTTATACTGCTTCATTGGTGCTTTGCGCTTTTTTGCTGGAGCATTTGCTGGTGCGCAGATCGTATACTTAAAACACCATTCTATGACGTCATATTTGCAGTTTACCCAGTAGAATCTTTCTCGAACTTTCCTTAATGCCTTCTCCACGCCAAAATGTCTTGCTGATGTACCATCGTGCAAATGCTGCAACACCTCTGATACGTGGTTTTTTGGCACTACCAACTGCAGTCTGTTGTTCTTGCCTTCAACACTCTCTAGAAATTGTTTTCTGTCTTTTACTCTCAAAGAACTGCGCCCAGTATGCTTTAATTTTCTGTTCAAAACACTCATTTCTTCCTAGGTTGATATTCGGTTATTTGCTTTCTAGTTCAGGAATACTTTGGGATTGTTTTTTTGTTTGCGACGCAACTACTTAGGTCCCCACTTGTCATCAACCATAGCACTTTTCTGTGTAGACATTCGATCTTTTCTTCAAGTTGCGAACAATGGCTGCAGTCTGCCGGATATGGTCTTTTAGACAAGGCATCACCGTTCCAATGACTGCTTCCGGGACGGTGTTCTGTGTCGTAGTCATACTCTTGAAGTCTCTCGATCCATCTTGCTACGTGTCCTTTTTTAATCTTTTCTTGGATAACTTAAAAAACCGCAAAGTTACTAGGGCCTATTTTAGTTGGTGGAAAGAGTTTTTGTAGTGTTTATTTCATCTAAATTCTGCTCTTTCTTTAGTCAATTTTGTCAAAAGTTTGTCAATATTGGCAAATCCGGGTAAAAATCATCTATAATAGATGCACAGCCCAATAAAATTTTGAATCCGCTGTTGATCGATTGGTCTTAGTCATACTTCCACTGCTCAAACTTTGCCTGGGTCAGATTTTACTCCATCTCTAGATACGACGTGGACAAGGTACTGCACTTTCTTCTTAAATACGTGGCACTTTTTTAGGCTCAGTTTTAGATTTTCCCCACGCAGTCGTTGGAACACTTCTTTCAAATGTTCTTCAAACAACCTTCCAACTACGATTATGTCGTTTAGATAAATTAAACACGTTTTCTAAGACGGCTTGCATAAGATGGTCTCCATCAAACGTTTAAACGTTGTATGAGCGTTACACAGGCTGAAGAGCATCTCAGTAAACTGTCACAAACCAGTTCTAATCGTAAAAACCGTCTTTTCACGGTAAAAGGGAACTTTCCTTTTTGGTTACGTCGTTTAGCTGTCTGTACTCTACGCAAAACCTTGTTGATCCGTATTTCTTCTTCACTAGCACTACTGGAGATGCCCATTGACTATTTTAAACTTTAATCACATCTACTCTCTCCATATCCGTAATTATCTGTTCATTTTCTTCTCGTTTGACCAATGGAAATGTTGTCGTACCGGCCGAGCGTCTCCGGTATTAATTTCATGCTTCTACACTTTAGTTCTTCCTTTGAAACTACTCTCCAGCGCAGAAACATCTTAATACTGCTGGATCAGCACTTTAACTTTATCCAGCTGGTTTTGGCTGAGGTTTTAGCACTTAAGGATAAGAATACCTAATAGATGTTGCTGACAATTTTGTGGCAAAGTAGTTTAATTAGAATTTACGCATCTCACAATATGAGATACTGGCGTCTTCTTGTTCAACCTTACTGATTCTGAGTTAACACTTGAAATCCTTACTAGCACCATGTTTTTTGCTCGTTCTAATATTTTGTCAACAAGTAGTCTTCTTTCAAACAAGTCGCCTTCCATTAGTTTAATAGCGCAAATGTAGTCTTCCATGCAGGCCTGCATCCCCATACTTTAAGTCCTTCTAGGTAAAGTCACATCTTCACTTAATAAAACTCGTACGGTTGCCTTCTGTGACAAATGAAAAGGAATTTCTTCACTGTCGATCTTCAGGACATTGTTCTTCATATACAAATGGAACCCATTCTTTTTGATAACATTTATTTCCAGAATAACTTCTTCCGTGATGTCGGTTACCAGTACTTGGTGGTTGAGTACTCTATTTCCCAAACCAATAGTGACTTTTGCTTGCCCGTGAGTAAGTATTGCTTTGCTTGTCACCGTTTGCAGTCATACTGTTACTGGTGACGTCTTCTTATTTTCCAGTAATTTCCTTGAAGGTAGTCAGAAATTAATGCAAAATTCCATACGCTTCTCTACGTAAGGCTGCTATTAAGAACGTCGCTTTCTACTCGTTGCTACAACCATTAGTTGTAGCTACGGCTTTAAACTGCTCGTAATATGTTGACCAAGAAACATTTACATCAAAATTTGAAGGTACAATTTCAAACTTGTGAATGATTTCTTTTTGATGTTTTAGTAGTAACTCTTCAAGCAGATTTATTTTTTCGCCTAATTCGTTTTCAAATTTATCGCAAATTTTTTCAGTTAAATTAAATACGTGCTTTCGTTTCTTCGTAAACAGCCTTAAACTGGTTTTTAACAACCTGTAATTCTTCTTGGATAGTATTCATTCTATTCTCAATAATTGATTATTTATTAATTCGAGAAATTTAAATAATTTTGCAGTCATGTTAACTTTTTGCAAATACAATCAGTTTTAAAATTCAATGTTCGTATAACACTTAATTTTAAGAGTTACTGAATATTTTTATTATTAAGGAATATACGTATTGAAAAAAAAAGTTTATGTTCTAGAACTATCACTACCGTTTACAAACACACGTGATGCATGTATTAATTACTTGTTTACACAATATCAAATTACCGAGCGTAAAATTGTCCTACGCCTAATACCACTTGTAACGATTTTTGATCTAAATTTATTTTAGACGTATTTATTTACACAATTAATATAATTACTTTTAACTAGCACTAATAAAATGTAACGATATTTACAAATACTATCCGTGATAAGTTTCATTTTAGGTTTATCTACACTGAAATTTAGTTTTACTTAACACACTTTTATTTATCTTAACACGCGCTTTAAACGTTTTATTTATTTAAACCGACAAAGTAATTTTCTTAATACTTCCGACTGAATTCAAAAACTGGCTCCAGCTCTTTTCACGACGTGATAAACATATTAAAACCAAAAAAATGCTAATTAAAATGGTAAATATAATACAAATCTGAACACAGGAATCACTATAAGAATACAGGTGAACAATAAAACTTACGAAGAACATACTAATACCAAAAGACATTAGACAAGAAGACAACCCTATACTTTTTAATTTTATAATGAACAAAAAAATTGAAGAAGTAAAAAATGTAGACTGGACAAGCACGCAATTAAGATATGCTAACAACACCGTAGTCATGGTAGAAACAGAAAATAAGAAAAGTGCACAAAACTATAATATGCAAATCAATATAGAGAAAAAAATCAATCAAAACAGCCAAGGAAATGCGTAAAAAACGTTGATAAAATTCTAATAAGACTAGGAATCGAATCAGTACGGTACTACTTTTTAGCTTTCTTCCCTTTCAATTTTTGTCTTTTTTTTCTTCTTTAGTTTGTTTCTCAGCTTTATAATTTTCTAAGAGATTCTTAACAGGAGTTTTAGTTATTTACAATAACGGTAGCTTCTTCTTTAGTACTGTCCTTTGGAAAAAGCAGAAAGAAAAGAAGTTAAGCAAATAGTTTTTCATAACATGGTCTAGTTGCGACACTATCCAGTGTAGCTGAGAGATTGAAATGTTCTAGCCACCTCAGTGTCAATATTTGCTAAATGAGCATCGGCGATAATGTGATATCATAGATGGTTCTGTTGTTTTTCTATTTACGTTTGTCGAATCTTCTCTATAATAATAATATAATGATAATGGTAATAGCTTGTCCTAGATGTTTCAACAAATAGTCATTGCATGTACGCCTACAAGCAGTTTTAAATAATACGTAAAGAACAACGTACAGCGGATTGCATGCAATGACTTGTGTGGAGAAGAAAACCCAAAACAATATAGTGTTTTTGACATCAATTCTCTTCTAGAGTAACGTGCGACAAATAGTTCTCCATAAAAAGAAAACCTTAAAAAACCTACATTTTTTATAAAATGTTGTAACCATTCCAGAAAAACCTCAGCGGTGATCCACCCTGACTCATTACACACGGTGGTGAATTGTTCAAGAAATGCTGTTGCCATCTGACTTTCGGAAAAAGGAAGAACGAAAAAACGTAATGGTTAACAGCACTAAAACAGCACGCCACACTAATGTATGTCCCGTTTTTAGTAAAAAATACTTTTATGACTCGACAGGTTTCTGTTAGACTTATCATTTTCGAAGTCTTATTTTGCAAAGTAGAACAGCCAGTCTTATCTACAATAAAGTTTTGATGAGCATAATTTTTTTGACTAAAATTTCTTCATATAGAATAAAACATAGTTTTAAATTTGTTTTGTTAGAAACTGCAAACTTGGCCGCCAAAGTAACTTCTAATTTTCTCAATAAAAATTTACATCTTGTCATAAAACTTAATATCAAATAAAATCTTTTCTCGCCTTTTGCTTTCATTATTTAAGCGGTAAAAAACATTTTGGCGTAATCATGAACTGTTCTTGAGTTACATCAAATTCCCTTTTATTTAGGTTCTCAAGATATTTTTATAGATTTTCCAGTTGCTCATCGGTAAATGTAAAACTGAATATTCCGGCACTAATCGACCGACCTATTCAAAGACGCCTAACCTTTCATCTTGTTACATGCAAAAGCTGTTAAAACAAAAATTGCCTGTATGAAAGTAAAATAAATAAGGTATTTGCGGGTGCTCAGTGAAGATGGACGTAGATTATACTCAAACCTCCGTAACTGTTTGGAAAACTCAAAAGAAAACAATAATCGTACATATGCTTAAAAATCGGCAGGGCGCCAAACCGAGTAAAACGTCACACTAACCTCCGACCCCTGTTAACCGAAAGGAACGTTATCGGTTGAATACAATTTAAGCAACTTACCTTGAAAGTGTACTAGTCTAAATCTGTAATTTCATTTTAAAAAAACGCGATGGAAATGCAGAACAAAAGCTTTGTTACAATTTAAATTCAAAAATGTAATATTCATTAAATTGAATAAAACCAACAAAAATGTAAACAAGAAACCTAACAAAAATAAAATTAGATCACTGACTCAAATAAAACACAAATAATAATATTTAAAATAAAATCTAACCGTACTTGATCATGAATAAAACAAAGCTAAAAAAATAAATAAACGTAAAGTTTAATTAAAACACGCAACATAATTAAGATTTTAATTCTTAATTAAGTTAACAAACCTTGTGCGCAAAATAACATAACGTAATTTTAATTACAATAAGTTCGTATCTTAACTGAAAGCGCTTAAATAATAAACGGGCGGTAATTAATCACTTAATAAATTTAGTTTCAACGCAAATAACACTGGCATAGAAAACAATATTTTTACATTGGGTTACTTGAAGATACACATATATGATAAATATAAATCGTAACACTCAAGAAATTGCATTCTCTTGGTGAACTCGAAACATTCAAACTATGATTTTGCAAACTGTTGTAATATACGAACTGACCAGATAACATGCCTCAATATCGTAATCATGCCGGGAAGTAGCTTTCGGTTGTAAAAGTTTGGAGGGTCCAAATATACTATGCTATACGATATTAATAATCCGCCAAAGGCGATGTTAAATTACGTATTTAAAGAATAAACTAAACACAATTCCACTAAAAACGTAAACTAATTTTTCGGTAAATTTTATAAACCGCTACATTAGCGAAGATTAAAGCAAAGTTTTTAACTTAAACTTTAACTAATTTTACCGGTAACAAAAAGAAATCTCTCTATGATGAAAGTGCAACCAACAGAGTTAAAAAATTAAAACGAAACGTGAGTTTACGTAAGTTTAGGACGTAGCTTTCCATATCGTACTTGCAAATCTCAAAAATCAAATGTCATATAGCAATCTAATTTTTATTAACACAAAAAGAATGTTCAATCGTCGTAAACACAGCACACACATGTTTAAGCACGTAAAATCATAAATTAATTGAAAACAAAATTTCTTAAAAATAGTTAACTTTTACATCCGCAGTTATAATTTGAATTGATTAATTATATTTTTTATTACTTTTAATTAAATAAAAACAGACAAAAATAGATATGTATTTTAGGAAACTTCTATAAGCTATGGACATTCAATAATAATATTTTAAGAAAAATATTAACTGCGGAAAAAGCAATATTTTATCGTCTCTTACAAGCACACAAGGTCAAAACATAAATTTTGTCATCACACGACAAAACCATAGCAGATTGTACTGTTTATACATTGAAAAATAAAAAGCATTAAGATATATCAGACGCGGCGCTATTATTAACTTTCGAATTAGTACAAAGAAATACGATTGCTATTATTATAAACAAACGTAAAAAATTATATTTCTTAACAAAAAGGTTAAACATATTTGAGAAAATTGTTAGAAAGTTTTTAAATGTTCTTTATATTCATCATATAAAGTTTACAAATTGAATAGTTGACGAAAACTTGTTATGTTAACTATAAGCATACTATGAGTATGTTTAAACTGTATGATAAGAAATATAATCTTTTTTATTTTTGTATACAGCCTTCACTACACGTCATTATTGATGGGTCGAGGTTTTGGGGTAAACACGGTTGGATGTTAACGTGATATTACGAAACACTGTCGGTTTTTTAATGACTAAACGATTTTAACGACAGAGATTTTAAGTCACGGATGTATAAAAGTAACAAAACAAACCGCCAACGCAACCCGAAGACAACCTCAATATCTAAATACTTAAAGGACAGAAGTGAAAATATACTAAGCAAGTCTAAGACCTATCATGACGTACGCTGTCGAAATTAGAACTAACACGTCAAATATAAAACAACTGATACGTATCAACAATTAGGTAAACGCCATCTCGTGGAATCGGAGCTACTTACGAATACTATCCACATGTAAAAAACTAGAAAGTTGTTAGTTGATAGTACATATTCCACCCGCAAATAGTTTACACTATGCCAATTTGTTTTATACAGTAAAAATCTCATTAGAGTATTTCAGTGCCAAAGACTCCAAATAGAACGAAACAGTTGTTCGCTAGTATCTAATGATGATTTTGGCAATTATATAAACAAATTTTAGATATTGCGTAGTACAGTTAGGAATGTTATGTCGTGTTTTATTCAAATACATTTTTTGACATGTGAAAATGAGGATTCTCAGGGCAGTATTGGAGAAAACCCCATATGATCTAAAACATCAAAATTCAAAAAACCTGCAACACAGAAGATATAGTAAGATAGTAACAAATCCGAAGTAGACATGGCTAGAACATTTAGAACAAATGAAAGGTCAAGCATATATGTGCATGACCCAGAAAACCACACGAAAGGAAACCGAAGCGTTACCGAAACTGTTGGACATTATCCGCATAAGAAGTTTAATCAGTAAACTAATCAAAGAAGAAGGAGAAGAGAACGAAAAAAGAAAAAGGAAAAGAGGGTCACTTATTATTACAAAAAAAAGTATATAGGTTTAAAAGCATTTTAGTGACAAATTTGACAACATTTAAATTATAACATTAATGTATTTTTTGTTCTAGTGAAAATTATACAATATTTAAATCTATATCTACATTGATATTGCATAATCTATGTTTTTTTTTATAAAACATAGAAATAAAATATTGAAACTAACATTAAGTTATCTATTTTGTTTTTAAGTAAGTTATCCAAAAATTGTAAATAAGATAATTAATTAACCTTTACGGGGCACTGATAATTAAGTTTTGCTATCAAATCGCCCCATTCTAAAATAATTAATTTTATGTTCACACAAATTTATTTTCAATTTAATGAAAAATAAGATGAACGAAACAAACAAAGTATTACAAATACTATTATTAATTATACCTATAGTAATTGGTGCAAGTATAAGTGATTCTGCAACCAAAATGTAAGTAAAAATGTACCGGTCTAACAATACACTTACATTTACTTTAGATGTCCAGAAACTCAAGCATGCAACTCAAAAGAGTGTAATCAGATTTCAAAACAATTATTAGAAAGTTTAGATCAAGAGACGAATCCTTGTGATAATTTTTATCAGTTTGCATGTGGCGGTTATATGAAATCGAAAAATATACCTGATGACAAAACGGAAATAAGCACGTTTAACGATATTAATAATTTAGTAATTAATAAACTGCATGACATTATAAAGGAACCAGTCAAGGAAGATCAACCGCTTATTTTTAAACTTACTAAACAACTGTATAATGTGTGTATGAATACAACCGCTGTGGAAACAAATAACTTAACCACGGCAAAGAATATGTTAAAAAAATTAGGTGGGTGGCCAGTCATAGAAGGTGATTCTTGGAATGAAGACGAATTTGATTGGAAAAAACAAATGTATAAATTTAGAGAATACGGGTTTGATGCTGATAGAATATTAGGAATTAGTGTGGAAAGCAACGTTCAAAATTCGACGCAACGTATTGTGATTGTAAGTGACCAATAGAATCTAAAACCGTTCTAAATCAATTTCCTTTCCAGCTTGATCAACCCGAACTTTCAGTAGACCGAATAATTCTCATGGACGGTTTAGACAACCAAATTGTCAAAGCGTATTACGACTATATAGTTGACTTAGCTGTTTTATTTGGGGCAAACAAAGATGTAGCTTCGATACAAATAAAAGAATCTATGGAGTTCTTATATAATCTTGGAAAGGTAAATTCATAAGATTAGAAACTTTTTTAAACGACACATATTAAATAGATTTCGTTACCACTCGAAGAGCGTCGAAATATTAGCGCTTTGACAAATATAATGACAATTGCAGAATTAAGCCAAAAGTTCCCACACATGAATTGGATTGACTTCATAAATAATGTAATTGCAATACCAGGTATACGAGTTTACGAAAATGATACTGTTCACGTAAGCTCACCAACATTTATAAACAACTTAGAACTGTTATTACAAAAAACTTCTAAAAGGTATATTTTTTCTGAAACTGATGTAGTCGATTGTAATTATTTTTAGAACACAAGCCAATTACCTTATGAGCGTAGTAGTTGCATCGGTTGCTAATACTTTAACTGAAAATATTAGAAATCGGGGTTTTCAGCTTATGCAGATGATGACAGGAACAAAAGCAATTCCACCTAGATGGAACGAATGTTTAGACCTTGTAACATCCAAGTAATTATTGCTTTTCTCGTTAGGTTATTAGCTAACAATTCTATTTAAGGTTAAAACTGGCAACCGGGGCGATATACGCACGTATGTTTTTTAAAGCAAGTACAAAATTAGATGTAGAATCATTGGTATCAGACTTGCGTATAAAACTACAAAAAATGTTAAAAGAAGTAGAATGGATGGATGAAGAAACAAAAAAAGAAGCCTTAGAGAAAGCGTATTTAGTAGAACCAAACGTGGGTTATCCTCTAGAATTAATGAACGACACAAGTATTAATAAATTTTATGCCCCGGTATACGACCTCAACCCTCTTTAAAAAATAATACTGTTTTGTTTTAGTTAAAATTGTCTGACGATTATTTAGATTTTGTAGTTAATATTCAAAAATTTGAAACTGATAGGAAATTTAAGCGTTTAAGAGAACCAGTTGAAAGAAATTATTGGGTAGATAATAGTGGAACACATGAAGTTAATGCTTTTTATAATATAGCAGAAAATACCATTAGTAAGTTATAACTTGTAAAATAGAAACTTAGATTCTAACGACCAGTTTAGTTCTCCCAGCTGCAATCTTACAGAGTATACTATTTAATAGTGAAAGACCTCAGGCTATGAATTATGGAGCAATTGGATCTATAATCGGGCATGAATTAACTCATGGGTTTGATGACATAGGAAAACAAATTAATAAATATGGCCAATTACAAAACTGGTGGTCTGAAAATACCGCTATTGAGTATGTTAACAAAGCTAAATGTATTATAAATCAATACAGTAGTTTCACATCAGCAAAACTAAATCTAACTGTACAGTTTTAATTATTTAAGAAAACAGTCTTTAAAAACACATTTTTAGTTGAATGGTATTATTACTCAAGGTGAAAATATTGCCGACAATGGAGGAGTCAAAATAGCGTATGAAACGTATCAGTCTTGGCTAAAACAGTACGGCAATGATAAATGCTTGCCTACTGTAAATTACACTTCCAATCAATTATTCTGGATCGCTTTAGCTAACACGTGGTGTAGCTCAGAAAGAGAAGAACAGTTGATGATTGAGATGCTAACTTCAGATCATCCACCTTCTTATTTTAGAGTATTAGGAATACTTAGTAACTCAAAATATTTTAGTGAAGATTTTAAATGTCCTTTAGGATCACCTATGAATCCTATTAACAAATGTACGTTCTGGTGAATCGCTTGTTTGCATTTGAAAAATGTTGATTAGTTGTATTTTTTCAAACAATAAAATTATCATTTTATTCAAACCATTAGTTCTTAATATATAAAAAATTTTAACATATGAACAAATAATGTACTTATTTAAACAGATTCTCTTAAATCAGTGTATATAGACAATGGTAAAAAACGCAAACAACAGTCTGCTTATTATGTTTCACGTGTTTTAAAAAAATTTAAAACTGGCGTCTTTCATTAATTCTATTGCAATTACAGAAACAAATATGCTTTACACAAAAATTGATATTGATGAGATAGGAAACAGTTTAGCAACTTTAGAAATATTCTGTTGCAAAATCCACCGTTGTGAGGTACTATTAGTGTTGCACAACGGTGGTATTCCCCATCTGAAAACATTTTTTTCCTGAAATTTTCAAGCTGCGCAGATATAGGCTGGATATATAATATTAATATTTCAAGTTTGATTTTTCAATTTTAATTATAATAAGAGTAAACTAACTCGTTTTGCTGGCAATATAACAATATTATAGTAATTTATCAAAAGAAAGAGGAACTGGGAGCTAAAAATAAATCAAAATAAAACAAAAGTGATGACAAACACGGAAAAAAATTTAAAAACTTTAAATTGGGAATATATTATAACAAAAATATCAAAAATGATAAAAATCCGTTTTGACAATATGGAGGGAAAACCAAATTGACATGGTTAGTGACACACCCCCAGCTACCCTTTTACCTCCGGCTACCCCAACTTCAAAAATGCAAATTTTAACTCCCCTCCCACTTATGATACATTAAAAAGGTTTTTAAAATTGCTATTTAGAGATACCTAAAATCTTGACAGTTTTCAAATAATCAGCAAATAAATAAATTTTGGGAGATGCTGTTAACATTAGGCGATTGCAATGGCCACTCGGTTGCTCCTCGAAGATTAATCAATTTTCCAAAATAATGTTCATCCACTGTCTAGTTTGCACGGCATAATGCGGTGCAGCACGATTCAGTCGAAGGTAAAGCAGATTTGCATCTAATCGCAACTCGCCATCTATTTGATCTTCCAACGTTTGAACAATTAACGGTTCTATTGTATTTTTAAACAAACTCTCACAAATCTCACCGGTAAGGTTTCCATTTAGAAAAAATCCAAGGGGTGGACACGTTTACTAAAAAGTGTACCTACATCCTCTTTTCTAAGTAAATCATGTAATTTTGTCTCCAATCAATAAAACTCCGTGTAAATCCTACTACATTCTAATAAATCCCGGACATCCTAGTAAATCCCGGTACATCCTAATAAATCCCGGTACATCCTAATCAATCCCATCTTAGTAAATCCATCTACTTTTCAGTAATTTCTCGTAAATCCCTGTACTACATACAACATCTCTTATATGTTTTTATTATGTACTTACTCACATTTTATAATGTTTACATTTTAAATAAACTTGTAAGTACTTAAAAATTGCATTCACCTTTCTACAAAAATAAAAAATATAGAATACAAAACATATTGAAACATTCAAGAAATATCTTGCAAATGCAAGAGCCTTCTAGAAGCTGTCTAGAAGATATAGCGAAAAGTAGGGAACGTTCGAGAAGGATTCGAGAAGGATTCGCCGATGTCTATAAATGCCGAACATGGAAATCGTAGGTCAGTTATTGCTGGAATGTGAATGCATGCAGTATTAAGAAGATTAATGAAGTGAAGATAAATAAGTGATTAGCACGCGCGTGTGTCTACATAAATAAATCGAGAATAATCGTGAACGTGATAAATAGTGTAAACAAACAAGTGTGAGGCTATCCGAGGACGTTATCTTATCTCGTGTTAGTGATAGTATTATACAACGGTTATACATAAATTATAGTGTAAGTGTTTTTATTAAATATTATTAGATTTCATTAGTTCGGTTAATTTAAAAGTTTATAAAGTATAAAATAGTGTTTATTAAACTTTTTCTTTTAACAAGTGCGTGATCACGTTATTAATTAAATTCGTGGTTTATTATTAATAAGTGGATCGTTATTAAAATTTTGTGTTATACAAAAACTGCATTTTAAAAAGTAGTGTATTTAAACTTTATATTCGTGTTATATTTAAATTTATGCCGGTGACGCGTTTGCAAAAAGAGAAAATGGATTCAAAACTATTTGAATTTCTTGAATCGATAAAAAAATGGTCAAGAATCGATGAATAGAAAAATGGAAGAAAAGTTTCACGAAAATTCGCAGAAAATGGAAGAAAATTCTCAGAAAATGGAAGAAAATTCAAGAAAAATGGAAGAAAAGTTTTACGAAAATTCTCAGAAAATTGAAGAAAAATTATTTGAAAATACCCAGAAGATAGAAGAAAAATTGATGCAAAATTCTAGACGTTTAAAAGAAGAAATACAAACGAACATAGATCAAATCAAATAAAAATTGTTCAAGAGGAAACCCAAACAAATATGTTAAATTTAAAAGAAGAAATTTGCGAATCTATGAATGACAAAATAGAAGCAGTAGGGGATAGAATGAAACTGCTTGAAGAAAGAATCAACCAAATGAATTGTGACGGGGAAGGAAGCGTCACGAGTGAAGATTTAATAATGGACCATCGAGAAGAAAACACTCATAAATTCAAAGTTGTACCTCCGAATTTTGATGGTAAAGTTCCATGGTCAACCTACTACAAGCAGTTTGAAGCCGCAGCTACTGCTAATGGTTGGAGCAACAAGCAGAAAGCGACGTCTTTAATAGTGTCCTTACGTGGAGAAGCGCTGGGAATTTTACAAACTGTTCCGGACCATCTGCAAGAAAATTACGAACTCTTAATATCACGATTAGAAATGAGATATGGAGATGCCCATCTTCAACAAGTCTATCAAGCTCAAATTAAAAGTCGGGTTCAGAAAGCTGCCGAAAGTCTTCAAGAGTTTGAGGCTGACATCGCCAGATTAACACGGCTTGCGTATCCTACAGCACCAGATACCTTCCTGGAGCAGTTGGCTATTCAAACCTTCGTAGACGGCCTCCGAGACAACGAAACTCGGCAGACTCTACGGTTAGCACGACCGAAGACGTTGGATGACGCTTTAACCCATGCTTTGGAGTTCGAGGCGGCAAAACAAGCGTCGCACCGAAGCAGCCATAAGCTCCGTTGTGCTACAGAAATACCCTCGAACTCAGAAGAAAGCATTGAAGACATAGTGCGACGTGTATTTCGGGAACAAGTAGCTCGAGTAAGAGAAGTGACGTGCTGGAACTGCGGGGAAGTGGGCCACGTACGACGACGCTGTACTAAGCCCAAAAGAAGACCAGAAGAGCGTCCGGAAAACTAGAACAGGTCGACCGAATGGGGCGAAAGTCGACCTCAACGAGCCATGCCCCGGAGATTACCATCCAAATGGCATCGCCTAGGGAGCAATTGCATAGCATTTATCTCGATGGCAAGATCAATGGGAGAAGCGTCCAGTTACTGGTTGACACGGGAGCGACGAAGACCATCATTCGTCCTGACATGTTATTGGAAAACGAGAAGACATCACCAGTAACAGCACGACTTCGAACAGCGACGGGCGACGAAATACCTACTCATGGACAAGTCAAAGTATCCATTGGTTTGGGAAATGGAGTACTCGACCATCAAGTACTGGTAGCCGACATCACGGAAGAAGTTATCCTGGGAATGGACGTGATAAAGAAGTATGGGTTCCATTTGGATATGAAGAACGATGACCTGAAGATCGACAATGAAGAAATTCCTTTTCATTCGTCAGAAAAGGCAGCCGTGCGAGTCTTATTGAGTGAAGACGTGACTCTGCCTGCAAGGACTGAAAGTGTGGTGATGGCACGCCTGGATGGAAGTCTCCGGGAAGGCTACATACGCGCGATTGAACCAATGGAGGGCGGCTTAGTTGAAAAGGGACTACTCGTTGGCAGAACTTTAGTACGAGTAAAGAAGACGATGCCAGTAAGGATCTTAAACATCAACTCAGATCCTGTAACGCTGAAAAAGAAGTCCGTGGTAGGCCAATGCACGCCAATATCACAAATTGTGAGATGCGTGAAGTCGAACGAAGATACGTCGCCGAAGAAGTGTCCACAACATCTATTGGACATTCTTACCACCAAATGCGAAAACCTCAGCCAAGGCCAGCTGGCTAAAGTTAAAGTGTTGATCCAAGAGTACCAAGATGTGTTCGCGCTGGAGAGTGGCTCCAAAAGAAGAACTAACGTGGTGAAACATAAAATTAATACCGGAGACGCTCGGCCGATACGACAACATCCACACAGACTTCCTTTGGCGAAAAGAGAAGAAGCCGAACAAATAATTACGGAAATGGAGAGAGAAGGCGTGATTGAACCTTCAAGTAGTCCATGGGCATCCCCAGTGGTACTCGTGAAGAAAAAGGATGGATCAACGAGGTTTTGCGTAGACTACAGGCAGCTAAACGACGTGACCAAAAAGGACAACTACCCTTTACCCAGAATTGACGATACGCTAGACACCCTGTCAGGATCCTAGTGGTTTTCTACGTTAGATTTAAAGAGTGGATACTGGCAGGTAGAATTAGAACCCAAGGATCGTGAAAAACAGCTTTTACGATCGGGACTGGTTTGTGGCAGTTCACTGTAATGCCCTTCGGCCTGTGTAACGCTCCTGCAACGTTCGAGCGTTTGATGGAGACCATCTTGCGCGGATTGTCTTGGAAGACGTGCTTGGTTTACCTGGACGACGTGATCGTGGTTGGAAGGTCGTTTGAAGAGCACTTGAACAACTTGAAGGAAGTGTTCCAGAGATTACGTGGGGCTAACCTCAAACTGAGTCCAAAGAAGTGCCACGTATTTAAGAAGGAAGTCCAATACCTTGGCCACGTCGTATCTAGAGATGGAGCAAGGGCTGACCCAGACAAAATCCGAGCAGTGCAAGCATGGTCAAGACCGATCGACAAACATCAGGTCCGAAGTTTCCTTGGGTTGTGCACTTATTATAGAAGATTTGTCCCCGGATTTGCCAATATTGCCAAACCATTGACAAAACTAACCGAAGAAAAAGCAGAATTTAGATGGAATGAAGACTGCGAAAATTCTTTTAATCAACTAAAACAGGCCCTAGTCACTTCGCCAATTTTGAGTTATCCACGAGAAGATGGAAAGTTTGTTTTGGATACCGACGCAAGCAATATGGCCATAGGCGCGGTCCTTTCGCAGGTTCAAGATGGGCAAGAAAAGGTTATCGCGTACTTTAGCAAGGTTTTGTCTAGGCCAGAAAGGAATTATTGCGTGACTAGGAGGGAGCTGTTAGCAGTCGTTAAGTCCATCGAACATTTCTACAAGTATTTGTATAGACGAAAATTCTTACTGAGAACAGACCACGCCGCTTTAAAATGGCTACTGCAGTTCCGTAACCCAGAAGGTCAAGTGGCAAGATGGATCGAGAGACTGCAAGAGTATGACTACGACACAGAACACCGTGCCGGAAGCAGTCATCGGAACGCTGATGCCTTGTCTAGAAGACCATGTCCGGCGGACTGCAGCCATTGTTCGCGACTGGAAGAAAAAGTCGAATGCCTCCGGAGAACTGCTATAGTTGATGATGAGTGGGAACCTGAGCAGTTACGTCGCGAACAAGAAGACAATCCTGAAATAAGACTACTCCTGGACTGGAAAGAAAGCGGCCGACGACCAACCTGGGAAGAAGTGAGTGCTTTGGGCAGAAATATCAAAGCGTACTGGGCGCAGTGGGACTCCTTGATAGTAGAAGACGGTCTTCTTAAGCGATCCCTAGAAAGTGCCGAGGGCACGGGAAACAGACTACAGCTGGTAGTGCCGAAGAGCAGGGTGACAGAAGTGTTGAAGCATCTCCACGATGGGACATCGGGAGGACACTTTGGCATTAAGAAGACGTTGGGTAAAGTGCGAGAACGATTCTACTGGATGAACTGCAAAAAGGACGTCATGAAATGGTGCCGTAAATGCACAGTCTGCGCATCAGGAAATGGTCCAGCGAGAAAGCGCAAAGCACCCATGAAACAATACAACGTAGGAAGCCCTTTGGAAAAAGTTGCGATTGACATCGCAGGGCCGTTCCCAGAATCCGATTCGGGAAATAAATACATCCTGGTGGCGATGGATTATTTCACGAAATGGACGGAGGCTTACGCCATACCCAACCAGGAAGCAGCTACAGTCGCAGACGTATTGGTAAAAGAATTTTTCTGCCGGTTTGGAGTTCCTTTGGAATTACACTCCGATCAAGGCCGCAATTTTGAGTCTGGGCTGTTTCAAGAAGTTTGCCGACTGTTAGGAATTAAGAAGACTAGGACAACGCCTCTCCATCCTCAATCTGACGGCATGGTTGAACGGATGAATCGAACAATGGGCAAGTACTTAGCCAAGGTAGTGTCCGAACACCAAAGAGACTGGGATCAGTACTTGCATCTTTTCCTAATGGCATACCGATCATCCGTTCACGAAAGCACAGGCCAAACACCATCCTGTGTCATGCTCGGTCGTGAGATAAGATTACCATGCGATCTTCAATTTGGGCGAAGACCGGAAGAAGAAGTTGCTGGAGAAGATTACGTCAGCAAGCTGGCCAAGAGGTTAGACGAAGTACATGAAGAGGTCCGTAAAAACACACAAATTGCCAGCGACAGGATGAAAACAAGATATGACGTCAAGGCACAAAATGGTGGGTTTCAACCTGGCGATATAGTCTGGTTGTATAACCCTCAAAGGAGACGTGGTTTGTCGCCGAAGCTGCAAAGGCAATGGGAAGGCCCCTATGAAGTCGTGCAGCGTATTAACGACGTTATATACCGCATCCGAAAACCGCCCAGAGGCAAGCCAAAAGTGGTCCACGTCGATCGTCTAGCCCCGTTTGCTGTCGATAACCAAAATGCGCAAGTTCAGGTCCGAACCAGAGTAATAAGTAGCAGAACCAGGAATCCAATCGAAGAAATGGAGTTCGAGAAGTTTATGAACTTATACGGAGGTTCTGGAAAAGCTAGGTTCGGAGTTACCACCGAGAAACAACAAAACCTGTTCCAGACACAAAAAGATTACGCCATCGCACATTGCGTGAGCGAGGACCTTGACATCTCCAAAGGGGTTGCAGTCGTGTTTAAAAAGAAGTTTGGGAAGCTAGATGAATTACGAAGACAGCAACCGGCAGTCGGAAAAGTTTTAGGACTACGTGGTGACGGACGCTTCGTTTTCTATTTGGTCACCAAGAAATACTCACGTGTCAAGCCGTTATACAAAGATCTGTGGCGAACATTATAGACTCTCAAGAGAGAAATGGAGATCCATCATGTTAAGAAATTGGCAGTACCCAAGCTTGGTTGTGGCTTAGATCAACTGAATTGGAGGACAGTTCGAAACATGTTGGAGGTCGTCTTCCGAGGAACAGGCATTCAAGTGTTGGTCTGTAGTTACCAACCAAGGAGAATATTGGGTCAGGAAAAGTCCATTGACTGTTACTTTTATGGTCAAGGAAGTTGCCGAAATGGAGGAAGCTGCCGCTATCGCCACGATCCCTTTTACCGGTGTCACATCCAGTCTCCTGTTCTGGGACAGAACAGTCCTAAGAAGGGGGCAGTGAAACATTCAAGAAATATATTGCAAATGCAAGAGCCTTCTAGAAGCTGTCTAGAAGATATAGCGAAAAGTAGGGAACGTTCGAGAAGGATTCGAGAAGGATTCGCCGATGTCGATAAATGCCGAACATGGAAATCGTAGGTCAGTTATTGCTGGAATGTGAATGCATGCAGTATTAAGAAGATTAATCAAGTGAAGATAAATAAGTGATTAGCACGCGCGTGTGTCTACATAAATAAATCGAGAATAATCGTGAACGTGATAAATAGTGTAAACAAACAAGTGTGAGGCTATCCGAGGACGTTATCTTATCTCGTGTTAGTGATAGTATTATACAACGGTTATACATAAATTATAGTGTAAGTGTTTTTATTAAATATTATTAGATTTCATTAGTTCGGTTAATTTAAAAGTGTACATATTTCTAGAATAAGTAAACATATTTTTAGTCGTTTAAGTAAATTAGTTTTTAATAAATAAATACGTAACAATATTTTAGTCAAAAAAATGCATATTCAATGTAAAAGCAAAATAAAAATGTAAGAAAAAAAATTGTTTGTGCCAATATGGCAAACGCCAATATTCGTTCGTTAGTGTAGTTACGTAATGAGCGAAAAAAGCTCTAAAGCGGCAAAATGAAATGTAGAAATACACATAAAACTAAGTGTTTAAAGTCAGTGATTATATCAGAACGAGTATGTGACTGTGAAAAAATCATTTTAAAAATGTTAAAATCCAGTTAAAATTTATAAAGAAACGATATTAAAGTCAATGACAGATTTAGTAATAAAGTAGTATCAACATTATATTCCTGGTGATTTTATGTTTTTTTTAAATTTTTTTCAAAAAAAATTTATACGATATGTAACAAAAATATAAAACACTAAACATCTGTGAAATTAAATATTTAAATTTGTTCTGTTATAAGCGATAGATATAAATTCGTTAAATTTGTACTAATTTTATGATATTTAAAATTTTTCTAAAGAGGCGAGCGAGAAAGCGACGTAAAACCTTTGAGACCCGTAAAAATGTACGATTTTTGTCTTTGACGTTATCATCTTTTGTTGTTGTTAGCAGACGGTTTGCAATGACCGTTTTTTTGGCATCTTCTAATAACCAACATAAAGATCATGTTTTATAACACTTAGGAAAGGTTTCAGTACCCGATAAGCCTTAAATATACCTTCACAAAGAATCTTTAATTTTTTTTCTATTTCTGTGTAGAAAATGTCATAAAGATCTATACTTAAGCTAGTTTCTGTATTATTCAAATCGTTTTCTCTGGTTTTCTTATTTATTAATTTTATTGGCAGAACACAAGATGTTATCATGGATCTCAGTTTTCAGATTTCGTAAATATGTTACAGCATCTATAAAAGCATTTGACACTGCATTTGTTATGTAGATTTCAAAAAATTCATGCTTATCAAAAGATAAGGATGTACCCTTTTCTTGTGCTTCTGCTTTTGTTTTTATCATCGGGAAAACTATAACTGCTTTAAGATCGTTAAAAATATTGTATACTGCTTTAATTTTGTCTACTTGGTGTAAATGATCTAATTGGCCATTATTGAAAACGTCAAAATAATTGATCTTGTGACTGCAAAAATTTTGTCAGATATTGTATATGCAAAATTTTATTTTAAGTCATGTCCATATTTATCTGCTGCTAGAAAGTTTATTTCGTTTTCAACTTTTAAATCTGACATTGTTAATAAATGTTTGTATATTGAAAAATCTTTAGTTAAACGCATAAAGTGGTAATAATACTAGTAGATAATAAAATGTAATGACTCAGGAATCTTGTTTGTAACTTTGTGGTTATGTAATTTACTACACTTGCAACAAGCACACAAAGCAAAACACAAAACGTTGCGTACTTTCAACTACATTTCCAGTTGTTCGTTGGTTCTTCGAAATCGTTAGTAAATCTATAGTACATACTTAGTAAATCTTAGTACACTCTCAAAATTTTAAAGAAATGCGCTTACATCCTTATAAATTCCTAAAAAAATCCTAATAAATTCTCGTAAGTGTGCACCATAAATCCCCATGTGTTTGTCCTTCGGGTAAATCCAACAGTCATATCTCTTAAAATGCCAACCCAAACATTTAGTTTCTGAGGATATTGGATATTGATCCCAATGACGACATTTTATTGGTTGATCTACCTGTTTAAGAAGAATGTGTATTCATCAGAAAAATAAACGTTTCTTAAAATGTTTCACAAAACTGAATTCGTCTATTAGGATCATCCTCCTGTAGTTCTTAAAAAACGAGCATTTTGTACTTATGTGCATCTCCCGTTAATTCTGCAAGTTTGCGAAGCGAAGTTGTAGAACACATGGTAACTTGACCCAAAATTTCAATTTGCACCCTTTTATCTAGAATTCTTGAAAGCTTTACCTTAATATATGCTACATCACAAATTGCTTTAAATTTCTTCAGGAGAAGTTGTAGGTAAACATCACTAACATTTTTATTTATATGTTCTGCATTGAACGCAGTAGCTGCATGTGAAGCACATAGACTTTTACTTGCGTAAAGAAAAATTATTTCACCTCGTTCAGAAACCGAGTATACCATTTTTGAAAATTCTTTTCCAAAAAACTAGTTGGTATAAAATTTAACAATGACACGCTGAAGTAACAATAAATGCTAAAAACTTGGAAACAATTAATTAAAGGCCAAAACAAATACCTTTGATAAAACTAAACTACAAAAAACTTGCATCTGCTTCTCTTGACTGTCATTATTAAGATAATGGAACTCGTATTGTACGAGAGTATCACACCCAATATCCCCAAAATTATTGCGCTGGATATTCTAAGAGATACATGTGATAACTATCCCAAAAATCAAAAATTTTCGTCACAAAACAGTGTAATTTTAAGGGTCGACAGCATCTCCCCAAACGTCATTATTAAACTTAAAAACTCAATTTTCGATTCTGTATAATTCCCGTGTTGTCGTTATCATACAAGCTGAACTTTTGTTACACGTCGCAGTGGACATCTACAGAGCCCGTAACACGACAAAACGAGAATTATAAGCAATGGAAAATTCTACCATTTCAAAGCTGTCAAGTGGAATGTCACTTTTTTTTGGTATTTTTAAATAGCATTTTTAAAGAAATTTTCAACGATGTATCATAAGTGGGGGTTGCATTTTACATGTCAATTTGGTTCCATCTCCGTGTTGTCGAAATGGGTTTCTTAATATTATTTTGATTGTAAATATATTCCCAATCCAAAGTTTTCAAATTGATACACAGTATATTTACGACAACAGATCAAAATGGTGAGTCGGATATAGAGGAATAGCAAAAGCCTTTGTCGACTACTAAGATGAAAACGGCTAGCAAAGAATACCTAAAAGTTTTCTCAACAATTAAAAAATGTAATTTTATAATAAACAACCGATTTTAGAGTATGGGTCATAGTTTTAAAGTTCCTAAAAACGTTTCTTTGAGTAAAAACCTTAAAATGTCTTTCTTATATGGGTGTTATATAAACGTTATTGTATTTGTATACACCTCGGATACTGTAAAAAATGTTTTCTCGCTGAGACGTAAAACGATCGTAGTCAATTTGGTTGCAGCAAACGCAACTCGCTCACATCTGCGTCCAATCGGTCACTAATATTTCTAGCTTTTATTGTTTAGCGCAAGTTATCTTATTTTATTTTTATTATTTTGCAGGCGTAAAATCGTGCGTAAAATATAATTTGTGTAGTTTTGTTTAGTATATATCTCAACTTTTTACTTACCAAATCGTGTTCCATTTTTAAAACACGTAGTCTTTTGTAATGTATTGTAATGAATTTGTTTTTAAAAACATTCTAGTTTAACAATTTTTATAATAGTAAAAATATCTTAAAAGCTAGACCTTGACGAATAAGATTATAAGAGAGAAGCCAAAGAATTTAAAGATAAGTTAAGTGTTAACAAAGAAAAATAATTTGAAATAGAATTAATAACTAAAATAATGGTATAACTACTAACTAAAGTGACAATGAGCTTTAATATTTATATTTCCTTACCAAGAAAATTGATATGGTAATTTATATTGCATATTTTTGTGGTAGTATTTACATTAAAAGTGATGTCCGTTGTGACGCATTTTCATTCATGCAAAATATTTACTATACCTACGTATACTTTACAATACCGTTACGGAGTTACAATACACAATATTAAAAAACTGTAAATACGTATATATTTCAGTTAGATGTAAAACCTGATTAAGTTTAATCGTGTTTAATGTTATTGGATTTTGATAAAACAACAATCACTTAACTTATCTCTCGTCAAATGCAACGTCCTTAAAGTCGCCCAAGGGAATAAACTCGGTCATATTATACCGCAGGCAAGGTTAAAAAATGTTAAGATTTACACTCCTTGATATCATGGAATGTTAAATAACGTATAATACGCCAGCTAGTTATCTATATGCGTTTATATGAACTTACGCAACTACATATAAATATTTAAACTGCATATTGCAATGTTAGCTGAATTAATAAAAAGATTCACAAGAGAAAAGTAAGCAAAGATACATTCTACTTAACCTAATGTATTAGTAAATGCGATTAAATACTTGGCGAATAGTTGTAACTTCAAAGATAATTCAAATTTTTAATTGTTTTACCAGTTAGAGTATATCAAATCTAAAAACGAAAATTGAAAATTATAAATATAACGGTTTTTTATTAAAGATCGTAATAAAGTCGTTTCTTTAGTTTTAGATAATTTAATTGCAAACAGTATTGTATTTATAATTGCGTACTTGTAATTTAACTTGTCGAAAACGGTAAAGAAATTTTTTTTTGTAAATTTTGTTTAAGTTTACATTTATAAATATTATTATTTACGAAACGACCAAGACAAGAAAGTGCCAATGCTAAATCGACTACTGTAGGTACCGCGGGATTTTTCGTTTCATCATTGGGTCCACTTTTTATTTATTACTTTTACTGTTAAGGTATGGCCACCAAACCAATGTACGCAATCTCGACTTCTTAGGAACGTGGATAAACCTTTTCGTAATTATATTTGTTTTTCTTATTGTCTGTTTAAAATTATTATCCAGCAATTTTACTGAAACCCGGATTTGGAATAACCCAAGTTTTTTGAGAGTTTACATTACGTTGTTGATTCATACATCAAACTTGTTGAAATAAGTAACTTTTTAGCAAACGACTCAAAATGTTTATATTTTTAAAGTACAAACTGGTTTTTAATTTGCAACATAAACATAATTGATATTGATGATACTGTTCGTTAGTGCTATCGACAATTATCAAATGTATTTTGACGTGTTTCTACAAAAAAGTAAAATGTTCTATAATGAGATACCAAATTATTTTAAATTAAAACAATCTTGTTTAATTTACACACAATCAAAATTTAGAAGAAACATTAAATAAATTAAAAATTTCTTTTATAAACAACAATAGTATTTTGTATAATGTGTAAGGAATGGTCGTCATTGCCAACGAGTATGAAAATTTGCAACCGAGCCGAAGGCGAGGTTACCAATTCGTACGAGTTGGCAATACACATTCCTTACGAATTATACACTATACTTTTTCTAAGACTCTACATTTAATTTATAATCAAAGTTAAACAGAACTTTACGAAAAGAAATAACGCAGAAAATAGATAAACTAATTTAAAAATTTGTATTGGTAATACCTAAATTGACAATTAAAAAATTATGTCAAAACTTGTATTTATTTTATGTCAACTTGACAGCGTTTATACTATTGGTTATATGTTATTATTACTATTTAACTCTTGTTGTTTACTCATCTCTAGTTAAAGAAATGGTGTGTATAATTTACTTGTTTTAAATACATGTAATTTTAGTTAACTTCAATTCATTTAGTATTTGAATTTTTTTAATACATTGATTTCAAGCATAACCTAATATGAATGAGTTGCATTAGTTTAATAAGTACTAATAATTCAATAACAAGATTTTGGTTTTGCAGTCAGTAAATAAAAGAAATCTATTCATGGCGAAGCCTGAATCGTTAACAATGTTGTCAATTTCCGACCAATGTTGATATGTGATAGTTTTTCCTAGAAGCTTCAACCGAATAACATGTGGATGTGAGCAAATACGGTGAATTTGTAAATGTTTAAAGATAATTTGTAATTAATAGGTGTTATTTTTAGGAATGAAGGTTTACGAACTAAGAAGATAATAAGAACATTGCAGTTAAAAAATTGAAAAAAATGCCTTTTAGAAAATGCAAGAAAGTTAATTATCCTAATGGATCTAATGTGCTGCAATAATCTTTACTGCGAAATTAGTTTAAATATGAGAAATGAATTGTTAACAAAACACATTGTAGAAGGAAACAAGTGATTAAGTGCTTTTGCTTATAATTACATCTAAATATCAAATTTTTTCAATGTATAAACCAGTGGTTTGCATTAGCCTTGTAACAATTAATTGTATCTATGTTTATCTTGTGTTATTTATTATAACGTAAGTCCAAAGTGTTTTTGATTAAATTTTTAACAAGGTAGAGATAATAATAAGAAATAGATTATTTTTATAAGATTAAAATATAATATGTGGTAAACGTATACATAAATACTTATGAAAACTGCATTAATATAAGGATAAATAATAAACAGATATAAAGTATGTGCGAAAGAAACATTTTGGTATCGTGCAACTATTGATGAACACCAAAAGATAATTGGTTACTTCTGAATTGTCATGCAGTTCAAAAAACTGATAGATTTTCTAATAAATACTAACTTCTTTAAGTTAATTTGAGCATGTTATTATAAAATGAGTAATTTTATTTCAAGCATTGCATTACTGAATCTGTTTTATAACACTGCAAAAGCAAAAGTCCGATAAATTAATATTAACATTTCCTTCCCATCAAAAGAAAACTTTGCAAGAAAACAAGTAGCTAGGTTGCAAATTAGAAGTTTTTACTTATTCTAATTACCTTGAACTTCTAAAATATATTCATTACAAGAAAGTCACCACTAAATGTCAACGTTTACGAATATAACCTAAAATATGTAATTTATAAATCACTCTTTTTACGCTATAGGTAAAAGTAATGCAATACTCATTGATTTTGTTTTCCAATTTTATAATTTGTGATAAATGGAATATTTGTTAAAGTCTTCTAAATTATGTTCTTATAATTCATTATCCTGTACGTTAATGGGTTTGACCTGTACGGAAATGACTATGACCTGTACGGAAATGAAATTAGACAATCACATTGCACAACGTTGTCTAATCGCAATTAAACATACAATGTATGTAATTATCTATTAGTCGTAGAAAAAACGTTTTTTATAATAGTTACTTATGTATTAAGAGTGAAAAGTTCGACTTTTTTGATCGGAGTGGAAAGTTTACTGCTCGACGCAAAGCGGAGTACGGCAATCACTCGAGGACGATGACAATACCAAATAGTAAACAACTAGGTATTACAAAGTAATATAATGTGTTGTAAAATACTCGATAGAATATCAAAAATTATTTATTATTTGCAATATTAAAGTTAAAAATGCAGTTTTGTGTATTTAGATAACTGTAAGTTTGAAGGTCCTGGCAAAATTTTATTTACTGTTTGATTTTTTTCATTATTGCTATCATTATGCTGCAACCAACAAAATTATTCAACTTTCATGACTCTTTTCCGTTAACTAACAAAGTAGCTGACGATAGTCTAAAGCAGTGTATGAATCACAGTCAGATAAATTAAAGTATTTAGCTATTTCTCTTGGGCTTTTTGCATTTCTACCGATTCATTAAAACACCTGCATTGATTATATTTTAAAAATAATCTCGACGGTGTATTATCTCTTTTAGAACTTAGTCTAATATACTTTTTGTAGAACATTTAATAATTACTATAGTTTCCTTGATTGTTATTTGTTACCATAATTGTTGTAACGGTCGTTTAATTTTGTGCGTAATCTTTTGTGAAAGAACCGGAATTTAAGTTTGTCTTATTTATTTCGTCTTTTTTAAGATCATTTAAATAATTTGGCATTATTTCATTAAAGTTATTTCACATGTTCAAATTCATCTTAATTGTAAAATGTAAGTTATCAAGTACGTATTGAGTGCGTATGCACTTAAATTATTTAGCTCGATTTCATTGTCGTACCCTTCAAGTACATATTATAATTTATTGGTTCCAACAATTCTGATTTAGTTTTTGAAATACGAGTAATTTGATATTTTTAAGAAGCTATTTGTGTTAACACCATTAAGAATTGTATGATCTGGAAAACTTCGTCAAACTTACGTGAAATTACGTTTTGTTTTAATTTTCATCTCAATTAACCTGTTTGTGAGTCAATTTTATTTGTTTGTTTTGAAATTTAATGACTTCACACTATAAAAATAGGTTCTAATAGCGTGTACAACACCGGACGTGTTCTTTGGTTGGCAAGGTCCAGAAGCCCTTTTGAACTATAAATCTTCTTTTGTTTTATGTCCTACGTTATATTTTTGATACGTTGACTCGCCAATGTAACAAAGTTAATTAGTGCAATAGACCTTATAATCCAAGAAAATCTACTAAAATTTAGTATAAATACAGTAACGTTACTATAAAATGAAATTGTTAACAGAATAAGTTGGTTCCCTACTTATATAAAAATAACTAATTAAATCCTTCTGCTTACAACATAGAGTTTACACTTACTTATAACATGATGCCTTAACAATTTATTGCTTTTATAACATGGATTATGACGTAATGTACAAATTATTTATGATTAATTTCTGAATATAAATTTTTTTAAATATACCTAAGCTTCACCAACTTCTGACAAGTAAATGAAACTGTGAATTGATTGCTTTTATAAGATTATAATGTAATACATAGTAAAAGTATATACAAATAATTATGAAAAATGCATTAACATAAGCATCAATCATAACATACAGATATCAGGCATGTTCAGAAGAAGCATCCTGGTGACGTGCAACTATCGATAAATGCCAACAAATCCTTTGTCTTTTCTGAAATGTCACTCAATTAAAAAAAACTGATCGATGTTAATACATACTAACTTCTTTAAGTTAATTTAATCATGCTGTTATTGTAAATTGAGTTATTTCGTTATTTGATTTATTCGATTACTTAACCTGTCGAATATGCAAATTTTAGTAATTATGGTAAAGTTTTTAAACAGCCGATTAAAAATCCTTCATAACACTGCAAAATCCGATAAATTATTGTATATATAAAAACAAAACCCAACGTCAAACCAATAAGTAATTAATAACTTATAACTTTATAAGTTATTAATTACATATTACATTGCATTAAAATTGTCACGTTTTTAGTATCACTCTTTTTAAATAAAAAATATATATTTATATATATTGAACTTCGCAGAAATAGCTCATTTTTATGTAGCGCGGAATCTACTGCTTCGCGCCGCACTAACGTTTGTTGTGCTATACTTCACTTTTGACACTAGTGACATAAATTACTATTAAAAGTATTACATTTAGTAGTAGTCGTAGAGGATGGCATTATCATGTGTAAAAAGGTTGAAAATAATAAAAATTGAATGCGAGCGCGAGCGTTTGCAAACGTGAGGAACCACGAAGGTACATCTGAAAACAATTAGATTTTCAGAAAATATCAAACAATAATATTATTGTGCAAGCATTGAAATTCTGTAAAAACTGTATTATTATTAACTGTAAATAGCTATAAACGACGGTAAACACGTTGAATTAGTTTAACACCCGCGAAATTCAAAATCAGCTTTGAATAATTCGTCGGGATAAAACCACAACGTAAAAGGACATTGGGGGTAAGCAATGTCAATGCAATTGTGCAAACGCCACCAAAGTGAACTACTGGACGGCCGTTTCGCCCTTTTAGTGCTCCTCAGCAGTAGGAGATACACTCTAATGTAGTTCCCACAATTGCATTGACGCCCCTTATAGCTTATATTTAAGTTTGACGAAGTTACAATTCAAAAGCGTTTGATGGCAGAGCCATCTCATAGTTTAATTTTACTATGTGTCTAAAGTTAACTGTAAATAGCTATAAACGACGGTGAACACGTTGAATTAGTTTAACACCCGCGAAATTCAAAATCAGCTTTGAGTAATTTGTCGGGATAAAACCACAACATAAAAAGACTTTGTGGGTAAGCAATGTCAATGCAATTGTGGAAACGCCACCAGAGTCCCAAATGCCATCAAATGCTTTTGAATTGTATTTTTATTGTAAATACGTTAATTAGAATTTTTGATTAAATTTTCACAAATTTTATGTAAAATTCAAAAAGACAAATCTAAACTTACAAAAAGTTTTACATGGTACATGATTTATTTGTCTTTATTCATTATATATGTCTAATATCAAGTTGGTTATTTCTGAAATAAAGAATTTTAGAAATATTATTATGTCCATTGTGTGATGACAAAGTCGAATAACATTTTATGAAACGCCAATATAAAACTGTCATATTTTAGAAACGTTAAGAATTTTATGTGGTTTTATTCTGTGAATTATTTTCTCAAAACTTAAATGTACCTTGTTAGGCTGTTAAATAAATAAATATGGAAATTATCTAATTTTTTAATGTTGCCTTTTTATATTTTTTTGTTTATATGAAAGCGTAAAAGAAAAAGAAAAATTTAGTTTAAAAAGATCTTTTTCGAGTGCGCTCAACGTCTCTTCGTATATAGAATTTCACTGTACCCATTGTTCTCCATTTACCTCTACACTAACAGGCTACTTTTACTTTAGCTACTTCATTTTTCGATTTATTAGCCCTGTACCAAAAAGTATATAAATCATATATCATTATTTATTTGTTTAGGCAGTTTTAGTCTCATTGCTAACATTACTTTTCGTTAATGTATGAAATTATATTGTACCAACTAGAATGTATTGTCTGATAAAACAAACTCGTACGCAGTTATTCAAAGAATTTTACGAAAAATTCATTTGCGCCAAACTTTAAAAATAAAAAATATTATCATTTGATTGATACCAGCTCTATTTCATTGATTATATGCCTATGTACGTATGTATATAGAATATTTATATTAAAGCGTATGCACATATACTGGGTCTTAAACGGTAGCGGCTAAAAATTAATTTCGTAGAAAATCAATGTTATTTTTAGTACATTATACGAAACAATATGTTCATTATTGATTCCTTAATTAGTTAACAGAGTGATTTCAGCTCAATTGTAAATAGAAAGCCTTCAGTATAATTACATAGATGATCATCAATTTATATTGCGCCTATTAAGTTAACTAAGACTTAAATAGATTTTTAATCTTGGCTTGAACCTGACTTACGTGACTACATAACCAAATCTTGTGTTTTATTACATTCAAATTTTTAACAATAATTTATGCTAATTACCGTAAAAAAAATTTGTAAATTTTGATTATCTACAAATAAATAAATACGCATAATTTATAATGAACGATGTTTAATTATTATTATTTAAATTGCAAATTTAATCACAAGTTATAGAAGAGATAAAATTAGTAATTGCTTGTTTTGTAACAGAGTTAAAAATTACAAAGATATTTAAAATAAATAAAATAAATGGATTGCTTTCTCACCGTTTTCTATAAGAATTATTTTTTTATTGTTGTGTCATTTTGTTCTAAAATAATGTATATATGTAGTTTAGAAATAATAATAATGCATTTTGCAACATTTAATATTGCAATGCTAAAACACATGCTTGTTTATAAAACCACTTGTTTGAATTGCATTAAATAATACATTGAATAAATGAAACAAAAAATTTAAAAAAACAGTTTTCATTGTTTATCGCTTAACTAAATGCTACAGTTTTTTTTTGTTTGATAATGCATACCTACCATACTAATAAAAGTAAATCGAATCTGCATGAAAAAAAAATTATAAACAAAAGTTCAATATTCTCTCTTACGTTGTATTAAGTTCGTTATACTCTACTTACTCTTGATATGTGGGAGAGTTGTAGTAGGTTAAATCATTGAATAATAAATATAAGAAGAAATGCAACTTAATGGGCCATATCGTATCGACTGATTGGATCGAGATGTAGAGGTCGCCACGTTTGTATTGGATCGAGATTTTTCAGTTCTTGCGTGTCTGTCGACTTGTAAACTTCGGTATTGAATTGAAAGTTTTTCTTGGGTTAACATTGCGATATGATTTTTAAAATTCTGGTAGTAGTAATGTTTGTTTGAACTTTTGTTTAGTTTAAGTGTAAATATATTTTTGATTTATTTTTAAAATGGGAAAAGTTACAAATCACGGTTGTGTTTATATTAATTGTGAAAATAATAATACCGAAAACAAAGGTACTAGTTTTCTTAAGTTTTTTATTAGTGATAAAGTGCGTGCTAAAGAATGTTAGAAAAACTGTGAAAATATAAACATTGCCACAATGGACTTGGAAGATTTAAAACAAAAGAAGATTTGTGAGAAGCATCTTCGGAGATAATGTATAACCACAAAAGGAAATTTTAAACACACTGCAGTTCTTGTTCTACACCTTCAAACAAGTAAATATTTAAAAATTTTTTTTCTACCAAACGTTTAAAAATGGTTTAAATTAGCATCGGAGAATCTCCTTGTCCGGATTCTTCTTCTTGTTGTTGCACTTAATTGTACAATAACTTAAAATAATTACTGTAAATCAGTGGCTGAGATCGCTATTACTTTCCACGATCAACAATCGCAATCATGGTATTTAGAATTAATTAGTAATCGACTGTTGCTAGAAAGTCGCTCGTGTAAAGTTAGTCATAAATCTAGCCATAAACATTCGATTTTCGTTTTCCGGGATACAATAACGTTTGGAGTATTGAAAATCAACAGACCTAAGTGTTTTTTTAATATTGTTTCTAAACAATAAATTAATTAAAATTTGTTCATATTTAGATTTAAAAAAAAATATTTACAAAAATCCACAGAAAATAGATACTACTGTGATGTTTTTTTTCGACATGACGTGCAATTTGAATTCTGATGCAAACTTACGAACAAATAGTTTAAAGCATTACTAAACAACATATTAAAAAATAAGTGTCGTTCTTTCGTAAATTAAATGTTTTTATTTGAAATTAACCCTAAAAAGATTGTTGAGTAATTAGTCATAACTCGTGTTGATATTTGTCTCAAACATAAGAATTATATATTAAAAATAAATTTGCAATTCTTTTCAAATACGTATTATCATTTGTAGTTACTGCTTATTGTTTTTAACTTCCTGTGTTTTTATAATTTACCTTGGTGTTTATATAAAGCTAGGTTTTTCCGAAAATGCTGAATGTGTGACACAAATTTTACAAACGTTCTTTCCTAGAAGAGTTTTCTAATTCTCTTTGAAAAGAATGCATTGTTAAATTTCTGTAAACAAAAAAAATATAATTCAATGTTTAAATCCATGTATTTACTTTTTATTAAAAATCTGTATGTGGTTTAAAATTCTTACGAGGAAAAGAGCAAAAGGGTTATTTACCTACTTACACAAAATTTTACGATTTTCCAGAACTACCTGCATACTAAAGTTTATTATACATTTATTAAAGTAAATATTATAGGTAAAATCGTGTTATATTAGTCTTATTTGTTTATGCGATAATTAAAAGTATTAATTTTTTTTCCACAACCGCAATTGTTATTTTATAAGCGATCAATGATTGCGATCGTTATTGTACAGACCCTCGATATTGCGATCATTATTTTGCATAATGATCGATTAATCGTAATTACATAATCGTTCTGGCCATTGCTTTAAATGTTTTTTGTTGATGTTGCCATATGTCGAATAAAAATATCGTTTTTGTAAATGTTAGGGCCGCATTTCTTTAGCACCTTGTCTAATAAATACTTAGTTTTTAAAAAAATAAAAAAAATTATAAACAAAATTCTTTTATGTTTATTTTAGCATGCTGAAAGCACTTCAATACAAATCTAACAATACATAAAATATTTTTACAATTAAAAATCGCAAAAATTTTGAAAATACTAATACTAATTGCATTTTCAAAACTTTATTTTTAAAATACTAACAACTTAATTTTTTGTTTACTTTTTGGGCTGATTTAGTATAATTTTTTACAGAAGCTGTAATTGTTGATATGAACATCAACCTAAGATACTCAAATGTAGTAGTTTCTCAAACATATGGAAGAAAACGTCGATTGTTATTTATTGATGACGATCGTGAAGACGAATAAATTTATTCTTTCTACAGCTCCAGTTCACTAAACGAAGGTATAAGTAGACAAGCAATAATAAGTATTTTTTTTTTAGTATATGTTTTATAGTTGAAGATACGTTCTATAATATTTTGAAGATATTGGAACGACCACAGTGTGTTCTCAAATTCGTCAAGCCGTTAAGTTTTGACTAAACTACGCAACATAGTGATACAAATGGATTCTCCGTCAAAAATCCTTTTAAAGGATGAATTGGTCAATTATTCTTTCAGGAATTTAACATTAATTTTAATTTAAAATTATTTAAATTACCAGTCCACTAATAACAAATTCGTTTACATATGTTTCGAGCTTTAAAATAATAATGCTCATCTTCAGAAAAGTCTACAAAAAATATTTACAACTTTTTTAAATACAAAAAATGTCATCAACATATCTTCTCCATAATATTATATTTTGTAAGAAAATTTGGTGTTCAGAAATATATTTACTTTCTAAATTGTTTAAGAAGATTTCAGTAAAAATAAGTGATAAATTTGATAATCAGTTTTTAAACAAAATCTAGGTCTTTCAATGGGTTCTCCTTTATCACTTTTCTCAATTTTTTTAAGAAATTAAGTAAAGGTAACAATTTCAAGATTTCTTTTTCTAATGAAATATTTATTTAATTTTTAAGCTACTTAAAGGTAGTAAAAATAAAGCTATTTAAGCTGTATAGTTGTTTCTGAAAGGTGGTTTACAGTTCCTTTAGAGCTTCTTTAAAGTTTTGCTAGTACCACAAAGAGCTGTATAAGCCCGATTTTAATGCATTAAAGGAACTATCTAACAGCAACATAAATGCGGAATTTTTAGCTACTTAAACGCTTCAGGAGGTTTCAGTTTTTTCACAAACCACTTAAAAGTGTTCTAAAGAGTAACTTTAAAAGCTAAAGTAGTTATAAAAAAGCCGATTTTAGCTGCAATTTGCTCACTGGGAAATTCTTGAATTACTAGAGTTCATTTATATTAAAATAACAAATACAAATTTTTTGTTGAACTAGCAAACCAATTTCAATTACGATTTTAAACTTAAATTTGTTTCTAAATTGCACCATCTTTCTTTTTTAAAATAATTAACATTTAACATTTTGTAAAACTTACATTTTTTTAATTATCTAGTTACAAATTTTCAGATTTGAGATTGTTCGAAAAAATGTAAGTTAAAAAACTTTTTGTAATCTTAACTTTTTATAAGTTTTATAAGTTTTATAATTTATTATTGGTGGACTGGTAATTTGAATAATTTTAAAAATTGACGAATAATAACAATAAATCCCCATAACAATTTTCTTTTAATTTAATTTCCATTGTTTTAGTTATTTCTATGTTTTCGATTTATATTTTACAAAAATAAATAAATATTTGAATATACATATTTTTTTGTTTTCTTAAATATAAAGCATGATATTGTTTAAGTTTATTTGACATTGACTTGTGTCGTAACAATACAAGCTATTGTTTATGATATTAACCTGTTTTGAACAGGTAAACGGTAAACGGTAAGAAAAGGTTGTAACTTGTACTTCATAATCATAACAAATAAGTAAGTTCGCAAAATAAAAACCACGATTTTGCAGATGGCAGCAGATCTTAGTCTATTAGTTTATGGAAAGAGGGGGTACAGACGGGTAAAAAAAAGAGAAACAAGAGAGATAAAAATACAGTACGATTTTTAACACACTATTTGCGCCTCTTCTTAAATTATTACTCAATGGTTAAATAAAACACACAGCAAATAATCAATAAACATCGGAAAATTAGGAAATTCCAAATTTAAATTAATTAAACGCACAATTATGATTTCAGGTTTAAATTACAACACGTGCAGAAACCTAATATTAAACAGTAGAATTACTTAATTGACGGCCTGCCAGTGCGTGCTGGCGTCCTAGTTACAGAAGCAACCCAGCTAAAGTTGAAGTGTCGGTACAAACAAACGTTTGCCAAAAATACACATATCATCCACACATCATAATATATCAAACAAATGTTATAAAATGTAGAGTTCATTATCATAGAAGCAACCTACCGCAACTTTAATACATACAAACAGGCACTTGTCTTTATCATAGACTAAAGATACCCTACTTCAAATAAAAGTACAAGAGTCTCATAGTATGAGAAGTATCTGCGACCACACGTTGTTTGTCCATTACGGTAAGTAAAATATTAGGTTACATTTTACAAGACAATGCATACCTATTAGAATCACCATCAATAGTTAAATGTTACGATTGAAAAGAAGTCTTAACTTTGACTAACTTTTATATCATCAAATCATAAACGCACCAAAAACAACAAATTTATTATACATAATTTAGAAGTCATTGATAAGTTGCCGAGAAAATAATTGAATAGATTAACGCAAATTGATTCTAAAAGATGTCAAAGGTGTAAAAATTAATGACAAAACAAATAGACAAAGAAATTTATGTAGCGTTTGTACAAACAAAGAAACATCTACGTCACGCCTCTTGCAATTTTAATAATCTTTAAGTTTAAGTATAAAATGGTTAATTATTACAGTTGAATTCACGACGCTTAACGTTGTATCCAAAACTACACGGAAATGAAATGATGAAATAAAGAAGATACGACGAATTTAAATTACATTTTAAGTATTCCTTTAATACACGTCGATTTAGTAATTTTAAGTTTTAATTAATAATTTTTAAAAAACATTGTTTAATAATTCTACATAAATTAATTTTTAAATGCATCATACATATAAAACAATTGAATCGACAAAATTGATATGGCCATCAATGCATTCGTTTTACCAAACATAGAAAACGTGGTATTTCTATAATGCTGGAATTTTATTACAAAGTTTTAACAAATTTTAGTTAATTTTATCACTCTTTAGGTTAGCTAAACTAATGCCTTTAAGTTACATTCCCATAAAATTTCACAAAACTGGAAAGAAATCAACATTACACTAATTTTATATTATCAATGCTAATTGTACCATAGGTCGGCACCCTTCTGCTTCGACGTTTAACCCCTATTTAACACCTATCGTGCGCATGCTCATTTTCGTAGTTATCGTTCTTTCCGCCAGATGACGATTCTTACGTAATTTCGAACGTTTTTAATTAAATTTAAAACTAAACTGGATCATCGCAATATTAAAAACGATTTTTATTAACATATGTAATAAGAATGTAAATTCTTTCAATAATACCTATTATATCGTGTTTACAAACCTAATTTTTAAATAAAAATTAAGTATTAGTTATCTAGAAATCTATGTTGTTTGTCTCGTGGTCGTGAAGTTATACTAAACGTATTTAGTAAAATTAATTTATAATTTTGTGTTATAAGTACTTGAATTAAAAATGATTTCGATTGCAATATTTTTCAATTTTCTTAGACTAAATAACAAAAGTTTATCAGAATTGTCTATCGGATAATTTATTTGTAGCGTTTAGAAGTTGCTAAAGTTAAACTAAAGTATGTTATAAAGTTTCCTAAGTACCTATTACATAAGCGAATGTTTACAGATTATATTTTACTTTAATGTGAATAAATGTAAATTTAATTATACAGTTATTCCATACCATTCATATAATTCGTCTTGTAATTTTTATGAAAGAGTATGTGAGAAAGTAATAGTACCGATTGCTTACGCGTTAGTACGACAAATAAAAATTATAAACATTTTTTGTAACTGCATATACGTGAAGCTTGCGGAACCTGTCTAAAACAAAACGTGCATAACACGAATTTTTTAACCAGCGCGAGTATCAGTACTCTTTTATCTTTCATAACGCGATAACGAAAAGTAAATTGCAATTCTAAACAACGAATTATCATAAATTGAAACTTGCAATTGCGGAACAAAATCAGTTTATGGCAATTAACAAAAAAATTATATATTATAGTTATTAGCGTTTTATAAGAAAAAAATATGCGACAAGTAGTATCATAACAATAATCTTAATTTCTAGACAGTTTAACGGGGTCTTTAGCGGTAAGTACGTATGATTTAATAATACATTGCTTATCAGAAAAAGCACGTTTACTTGAAACATGTTTTTGCGTACAATAGTAATCCTGTCGTTATTATCATAAGAATTTGTCAAGCTATAATTATCTATTTTTTAAGTAAATTACACATTTAAAAAATGCATAACGTATTGTTTTTTTCACTATTTATCTACCTCAAGAATCTTTTATTTAGGTATTATTTAAAATAAAATAACAATCCTGACAAAGCGAAACCTTGTCTCGCCAATTTTCGTTTTAGCAGATTTTACGTGTTTTTTTAAACCTGAATTTATTTGTTTTGTTCCATTAACGATTTTATGTGTTATAGGTTTTTAAAACATTTAACAAAACACAGACATCTATTAATAAACATAGGTTTTCAAATAATAAATTTATTTTGTTAAATAGTATACGCGAGGTCTTTTTTTCTTCGTGTTGTTCTTGAAAAAGTGATCTTGAATAATTGGGAATTCACCTATCTGAAAAAACGTGAATTCCGCTGACTACTGCACGTACTAAATACCAGAGGCTAAATGAACCGGAAACTACATTGTTATGCATGTCATGTCTGTGCAATGTAAGCATACCAAAACTACAACTATGTATGTATACATTTATATAAAACGTGATTATAAAGAACGACAAAGAAAAATCTGTTAAAAATTTACTCAATCTTTAAACTGCAATTGTGACAAAAATTTGCAATTTAAAATCTCTAATGATGATTTATTATACATAAAAAGAAAGTTTAACTTCATAATCATCTTATAAACTTTTATAAAAATATGTTAAATATAATACTCAATTCAATCATCGTCAGATGTAGAAGTAACAAATTAGAAAATTAACTGAGTAATCACCTAACAATTTGAAGCATGGCAAACAAATTCAAGATATTAGATTGTGAACTATACAAGTAATAGTAACAGTTTTCCATTTTAAATAGGAATCTTTTGATCGCAAGAAAACTAAACCATATTAATATTAGATCAATCGTCCACATAAGAAAATTTCCGTTTCAAATAGCAGCTGATTTTAAATCTACTTTCTTATAGAAATTATTATTTCAAATCTTAACTATAACCATAAAGATAATTTTTAAGTTTTTCTTTTAAATTATGGTTGTATACTTAAAATGAATACATTTACACGATTATTTATATAACTAAAACACAAGAAACTAAGCAAATTATAACTAACTAATTAAGAAGAACGATAACACACATACATACATATAAATATACACCGTTTGTTGTGATAACTCCACTCACATTTATTTATACATTACGCGCGTAATAGTTATTCGTATCACTAGTCTAGGAAGTGCTATTTGGCGAGTATGAGCATATTTGCAAGCCGAGGTGAAGCCGAGGCCTACAAAATGCAAATACTCGCAAAATACTTTTAGGACGTGTGATACACAAAATTTTTTGTATTAACCTTCATAGTGTAAATTTGTTAAAAACAGTTATTTAAGTATTGATTTTAAATAAAATTTAATAACATATATGTTGATAAAACTGAAACCTGTAATGACGAAATTCAACTGTTTTTGAAATTAATTTGACAATTACATAATTTCATTACAATTTAATTTATATGAAAATAAAACTATTATCTTTTCACAGATGACGTTTAATTAATTAATGATTATTAGTGCCAACTTCTAGTAACAAAATTTTACTATACTTTACCGGATTAGGATGGAAAAGTAAATTCTCCAGCCGATTATAATGCCTGTAAAATACATCAAAACGAACGGAAGCACAAAAAAATATTTTAAAAACTGAATATTATGCTTGAAAAAAGTCAACTCAAAAAACTAAACGTTTTTATTCTTACAATAAAAGGTGTTTTTAATTTTAATGTAGTTTTTATTCTGAATCTTGCGCTACGATTTATTTATGTTTAACTTATGCGTTTATAACTTGATATAAAACTTTAATCAAACTTTAAACAACTTTAGAAGGTTTTTCACGTTCTGAATATTTAGTGGATGGTTATCATAACAAGTTTCATAACGTGTATAAAAGCTTTTGTGTACATTGTCTTGTGTAATGTAAATATAATATTTTTTTACCATGATTAGATAACAACGAATGGCTGCAGGTCACATTTGTATTTATTTTAGTTGCGGCAGGCTGTTTCTATGGTATAAGACCTTTAATTGCTTTTTACAATTTTACAATTTTACAATTATGTTATATTTTATGTTTTTATATTTATATATTTGTTGGTATTACTTGTTTTAACTTTAGCTGAATTAGCTTATGGCTAGGTCTTTATTTCTACCAGCGCGGGTGTCAGTTTATAATACTTTTTTAGTTTACTATGATAACGTTTGTGTATGTGGATTTAAAGTTGTTTTCATATCTTTTTATTTGCTTTAATTTTTTTAATTTTGGATTTAATTTTCTGTTTGTTGATGTAGTAAGAGTTTTAAGTAGAGGTTCACAGACTTGGCTTGGTTCTCAAAAGCTTAATTTGAAATCAAGCCAAGTTTAAGATTAGACAAGGCACGCTTTAACCGATCAAGCTTTTAAGCTTTTACCAAGCTTACAAGTTTTTGAAAATAATATTATCTTAATGCAAATTTATACCACTAAACTAAATTTATCGAAGGCAATTTTTGTAAATCACTTCAGCCAACAGCCTCAATTAAATAAAACAAGGTGTCGATTGAATTCTAAGAAAACCTAATTTAGAATCTTAACTTGACCTTACAACGTTTTTTGTTTATTTAGCTGAAGTCTTGTTTTGGTTACAATCGCATATAAACGTAATCGACTACACAAAGCACATTTTGTTAAATTAGGTCAGCGTCAATACGAAGAAATAAAAATTGGTTTCTGCTGTAAATATTTTACAAACAATTTATTTTGTACATAGAATTGATGCAATGCGTGAAGAGGTTTTAAAATACGACAGAACCGGGCTGAAAGATTATTGCAAATATCTTGAAATGGGGCACTTTAAATCAAACGTTTATAGAGAAAATTTTTATTTGACGCCAAAACGTTTTCTTAAGTTTGCAGTTTACAACCCGTGAATAAATTTAGTATTGTTATAACCATAAAATGTTAGTTTGTGTTTTTTATTAGCAAATTAATAATTAGATAATTAAGTAAATTATGAATTTGGGTTTATTTATTATTCTTTTTATTACTCCCACGTACAGACGCGTTGTTCTTTCACTTGAGTTATGAGGTAACCTATGCTAGCAGTTGGGTAATTATTTATATTGTGGCAGTGAGCTGAAATACTTGTGATTTAAGTGTTTTAAGGCCATAGACTGCTGTTGTGAAAGGAAAAGTTTAAAAACCAAGCCAGGCCTGTATCTACAAACAACAAGCCAAGTAAGAGTTTTATTTTTAAAAAGATTAACTTTCAAGTCCAAGCCAAACTTTTACTTTTTAAGCCAAGCTACTTGACTTGTAGATCTTTACTTCTGAGAAACCAGAGAAGTCGACTAAACCGAAATAAAACTGAAAACCGGACCGAAACCGATATTTTTAATTGGACCGAAGCCGGAAACGAAATTTGTCCAAGTTAAATGTTACGAGAATTTTTTTGTAATTTAACTGTTAGCGACTATCTCAGTATGGCTTGGCTAGCGGATTGCAAATCTTGATGTGCTAAAAATAAAGTAGGATTAAGAAGGCACTAAAACAGTTGGAAAGTAGAATGGAAAACACCCTTCAAATCTATCCAAGGCTGAAAAAAAACAAATAACAACACATAAGTTGTAACATAAATATATTTTTATATTATCACTGAAAGATAGGATAGAAAAAAAGAAGTAAGGTAGACAAATAATAATTGTTGATACAAGTTGGGCTACAGGTTGTACATAAAATTAAACTTGTCGACCTAACTTTTAAATTTCAAAAGCACAAATTAAATTAGTAAATATAATACAAATATACAATGTGTCAGTAATTAAGAGAACCAGAACGCATCCTTTAATACTATATTACACACAAATAAAGTTTTATAGTTAATTGTGACAACATCCCGATACGTACGTACAGTATACAAAATTTACAATTTTTTTTGCGGCTAGCTAGCGGTTCCAAAATTTTCTAAAATTTGCTAAAATAAATAAACTTGTACATATGCCGTTATCACAAATAAGTTCCTTTTGGTTCATACGATCTATGAGAAAAAACCAGATGCGCCAAGTTTCCCCCAGATGAATATTGATATTTTGGTACGTGTGCGTTTCAATACAGTTGTAATTGTAGTAATTAATTGAATGTTTCGATATCTTTAATAAACATAGGCGCAATACCCTTTTCACTACATCGCGGATTGTGACGTTATCTAGAAATTTTACCAATATGACGTAACAGGTGGTAATATCTCCGCATTAATGGAATACGTGTGGATATCCAAAATTGCAAAAAAATCAAACTGAATCATAAAAATAGAATCAATTTTTACTCTAGAAAGACTTTCACATAAGCAGCAAAAGTACTACACCCATATATAAAGTGAATGCGTGTAAATATTTAGAGATGAAAACCACACTTTAGATGATTACTGTACCACAGGCACCGGAAAAATAACTTTTCTCCCATAGATAATTCATTTTGTCAAATAAACTCAATTGACAGCCAACATTCTCGATGTAGCGAAACGGGGGTGTTTCCGGATGAAACTTTATACGGTACTAAAATCAAACCGAAACACTTAACATAACATAAACTTATTGAATCAGACCAAAACCGTTATTTATTTTTCGGTTCTTTTCGGTTTTATGTTCAAACTTGTAAAGATATTGTTAAGCGTAACACACAAAAACTTTTGAATCAACTGAGTTTTAAGAAAGCTCAATTTGGAATTTATATTTTTGACATTGCACATTTTTTGTTTATGTAGACGAATTCCTGTTTAGCTGCAACCAAATAATCGTAATCGACTACACAAAGTACATTTTGTTATGTTAGACTAGTGTCCGAAAGAAGATTTATAATTATTTCTTTATTGTAATTAAACTCCTGGAGAAAATTAACACACCACTAACATGTTTTTTAAATAGATAATGCTAACTTTTAATCTGCAAACTCCTTTGACATTTCCAGCTTTGCTGTTTGTTTTAAAACAATAATTTTCAATTAAACTCATGTTTGTCCAAAATTAATTGAAAATCTTCTGAGAAACTTCTGATTAAGACAAGGTACTACTTAATTATTTTATGTTGCATACGTGTCATAAAGTGTTTTAAAGTAGAAACATAAGTCACCAAAGAAATTTATCGATGGAGAAAGCCGTAAGGGCAATAACTCCGCTGGACGAGGGATACTCGATGCGTTATGTTGTTAACGTGTTAGAAAGATGTCATTCTAGCATAAGTGGCATTGTAAGACGATTTCACGAAACAAGATCTCACAATCGAAGGCAAGACCAAGAGCGAAAATGTTTTATCAATTAAAGGGATGGCCATTTTCTTAGACTATGCGCTCTTAGAAACCGTAGAACCACCAGTATTGTTTTAAAAAATGAGTTATCTATTCTTAATGTTATAGTATTGCCTCAAACAATCAGAACCGTTTAAATTAAGCTGGATTAAGCAGCAGGAAACCGGAAAAATACCATTGCTTACCAGAGAGCACGAAGTTCAAAGATTGTGTCTGGCCAGAAATCATCAACATTAGTCTGTTAATAATTGGGAGATAGTTTTATTCTTTGACAAAGTCATAGTTAGCTTAAAATCTTCCGATGGACGTGAGTGTGTCTGGCGAAGGCAATGAGAAAGATTTGCAAGTTTCAATATTTTTCCAAGCGTCCCCTTTTGGTAATGGCTCTGTAATGTTTTGGGGCGGAATCTGCGAGGTCTATGAATACTGGTTATTATATTGTACTTGAACATGTAATGCTGTTTGCTCTCTTTGTAGGTCCTCATTTTCTGTTCATGCAAGATAATGCGCGGCCTCGCGTGGCTGTTATACACCCTTACTGTATTGCCACCTACTAGTCTCAACATCAACCCATTTGAGCAGTTATAAGGTTATCTTAAAAAAAGGGTTCAAAGTCGTGGTCTTGCACTTACCAACCACAATCAACTGGTCAATGCAGTAATTGAATATTAGGAGAATATTTTGCAGATCATAGATTTGATTACTAGCATGCAAAGGCGAGTAAACACACTAATTAAGAATAGGGGCGGACCCACAAAGTAGTAATGTCACATTGGCTTGTGTAATTTAATTTTTTAAATGTTTTTCATTTTCTATATATATTTATTTATATCATATTTAACCTTTAACGGCTACGGAGGGGTCTCTCAAACTCCGCGAAACTTTCTCTTGAGCATATTTTGCATGTCCTTGAAAATCGAGTGGTGGGGACTTATGTACTATTAGGTCTATACACCCTCGACAGCTCCGTGGTATAAAAACGTTCGTACATGTTGTTAGTGTTGAATTATTACGTCATAAACAGTTATCGTAGTCTAGTAGACCTCAACGTAGTAATTGCGTAAGTATAAATTTTGATGTTATTTTGAGATAATTATTTCTAAGTTTGTAATTTTCAAAAATTAGCATGGCGAACGCCCCAGTTCTTTCCCGAATGAGGTCAGATGATCCAAAATTTGAAGAATGGGCCCTACAGGCTTCTAATGAGATAAATATTGAAGACAATCTAGAGAGCGAAGATGAGATAATCGATTTAGACAATTTTATCGAAAGTAATCACGATACACAAAGCGAGGAAAGTGCCTCAGAAAATGAAGAAGAAATCATTGATGAAGAAAAAGAAGGTTATTACTTAGGAAACAATAATGTCACATGGTAATTTGTAACATAACTACCTTTGAAGACCGTTTTCGCTTTATCTTTTTTTTCAATTGTAGGTCTAAAAACAAACCTCCTGCTAACATGCGAACAAGACAGCACAATATTATTATAAAACTACCAGTGCTTAAACTTAGTGCAATGAAGCTTGGAAACAGTCCAGATCTTGAAGAAGTATTTTCACCAGAAATTATCACCAAATTTATTTTTCATACAAATTAGAAAATAACATCTTTGAAAAAACATTACAAAGATCAGTCACACCCCACACTTCAGCATGTCGACCAAATTGAAATAAGAGCATTTTTTTAGATTTCTGGTTAACACTGCGGTTTTTAAGTCCGGCAACGAAAATATAAATTGTCTTTTTGCCACTGATGGAACAGGCAGGGATGTGTTTCGTTGTACAATGTCTCAAAACAACGTTTCGAATTTTTACTTGCCTGTCTCAAATTTGATAATGCTGAAACTAGGGATGAGAGAAAAGCCCTAGATCGGGCAGCACCTATCTCTAATGTCTTACAGAATCTTATCAAAAATTTTCAAAGATGTTTTAGTGTAGGACCCAACGTAACGGTTGATGAAATGCATATACCATTTCGAGGAAGATGCAAGTTTAAAATATATTTGCCAAACAAGCCGGCGAAATATGGCATCAAGGTGCAATGCCTAACAGATGCTAGAAACAATTATCTTTACAACGCATATATTTATAGGGGCAAGAATTCCGATGGCCAAACACTTTCTCCAGAAGAAAAAAGGCTAAGTGTTCCTACACAGTCAGTAATTTGTCTTTGTAAAGGACTAGAAAAGTCGCATCGTAATGTAACAGGAAACAATTGGTTCGGCTCTATACAGCTGGTCCAAGAGTTACAAAAGAGAGGGCTTACCTATGTAGGAACGCTAAAAAAATAAGGCTGAGGTTCCACCACAGTTCTTTCCACACAAATCTAGAAAAGTATGTGCATCTTTATATGGAAATCTAAAGCAGTCCTACTTGTTTCCTCGATGCACCACAGCAGCTCAAAAAACTGATAACGGAAAAACCGAAATCATAGAGTATTATATCATGACAAAAGGTGGTGTTGACACCCTGAATAAAAATTGTGCTGGTTATAGTTCTAATAGAAGGACTAATCGATGGCTGTTAAGCACGGTGGTGTTCCGTACTTAATAGTTGGACCTACCCAGGTAATCAGTATCTAAACGTTACCAGATTCTCGGACAAGTGTCAGTGATCAAACAACTTAACGTTGAATGATCATTTTATTAATCACAGTCGAGTTTTTATGCAATATTTACAAGCGTTGTAAAATACAAAGTTAGCATTTTATGTGATTACAATTTCAAATGTGTGTTACTATAATGTAACATATTCTTAGCAATTTGCTGATATAGCGGAAATCTAAATATAGCGTAACAACTTACGTTTGCAAATGGATTGTTTTACAATGTGGAGTAATTATTAGTATGTTTACAAATTATTAAATTTTTAAATAAATGTTTTAACACAGATTAATTTTGAATATTATTGTTTATGTTTGAACAATGGCCTATAGCTGTATTTTTTTATATGCTAGATGTATCTACGGTAAATGCATATCTTATCAACCAAAGTTATAAAAATGTTCGCAAAATGGAACGTCATGAGTTTCTAAAACAGTTAGCCAAATCTTTAACATTTCCGCTGATGGAAAGGAGGTTACAAAGTAAAAGAATACCGAGAGAACTGAAACTCACTTTGGAGCGAATGTTAAATAAATCCAGCACACCAAACGAGAATGCAGATGAGAAACAGACTGGAAACACGACGTGCTTGTTATATTTGTCCTCCAAAATTGAAAAGAAAAACACAGTACCTCTGTATTATTACCTGTAGAGGACCAATATGCCTGCAGTTTTTAAAAAAAAATTGTTTAGTATGCAGTAGGAACAAAAACTTCTGAAACATTATGCTTTAAAAGGTGTTTTCAAATATTTCTTTGAATAAAATTTGATTTTTGAATTCCAATGTATTTTTGTTCATTTTTGTAATTTGCTTTAGTCATATTTTAATACATAATTAAACGAAACAACTGAATAAATAAAAATGATGAGGTGAAATTACTTCAGGCCTGTGGGACTTCACTGTAGCGGATGAGCGAAATTTATTGACCGTAGCCGTTAAGGGTTAAGAGAAGTTGCGTTTAATGGCTTACAATATAGTCATGTTTTACTGATTTCTTTCTCAAATGATTGAATATACCTAATCAGAATTTTTTAATTATAATTTAGTGTCAATTTATTTTCGTTATTGTAGTTAGTTTAATATAGCGGTGCGTTAATTTTGTCTAGGAGTTTATTTTAAAAACGATTTATTAAATAATAAATAATCTACACAATACGTTTTAAAATACAGATCTCACAAAATTTATCGCATAGTTAAAATCAACAGTCAATATCCACTTATTTAAATAGTCAGGACCGGCCTGAAAACTTTAATTGCAGATATATCTCAAAAATCGACAGTTTAGACTAAATCTTAAAGCAAAATGTTATTAAACGTTACAAAAAACCACTCCTAGAGTTTGTAGTCGTTTATCAGGAACAAACGTAGAATGATTTATATTTCTTTTCATACAGTCAAAGCAGAATAGACAAAATGACGATAACATAGAGTGATGACTGCATATAAGAAACTAGGATTTTGAACGAATGAATTTTGAGTTTACAATGTTATATAATGAGTTTATAGAACACGCTTATAAAATGTCTATAATTTAGTTATCACTTTGGTAAGGAATGACTATGGCACTAACATTTTCCTAACTTCTGTACTCTTCTGTTGAGTTGTATAAACAAGCTTTGAGTTATTTATTTAATTAGTTGAATTACTAGAACCGAAAAAACTGAAAAATATCGAAAAAACAAAAACCGGACCGTTTCTGTCTATATAAACTTTTTTTTTAAAATTTAACTTAAGAGATGGTTCGTCTAGCACCTCTACACTGCAATCTTCTTGGTCCTTTGGTACACCTTTGATTTAATCCTTCTTCTGCAGTTCTGTTTTGTCAATGGAGTTCCAAGAGGCCGTTTTTAACTCATCATCGGTTAGTTTTGGTTTGCCAAGAATCGTTGTGCGTTCATTTTATATGCTCCGCGTTTACACAGCAGATGCTGCCGAGTCTCGTTGTCCTCCAAGCATCCGGGGCATCGAGAGCTACTTTGCAGTCTTATTTTATGCATATGTTTGTTAAAGCCACACTGTTATTAGTCCCGTGAGTTTCCTTAACTTTTGTCTACTTATGCTTGATAGTGCAGTTTGAGTGTTTGATTATGGTTCTGTAAAAAACAATTTTGTGTGCCTCATCCTTGAAGAGTTTTTCCATAGTTTTTTACGCTCCGTTGCAATTTTTCTGCAAATTGTTTCTTTTCCGGTCTCGTAAGCGATTCCAAAAACGGGTTCAAGTCTGATATATATCCTTGTTGTGCCCTTTTAACCTAGTACGTCCGCTATTAGGTTTTTTTTTTACATTATGGTGTTTTGGTATCTAGATAAATTTCACTGATTGGCGAGTTGTCAATATTTCTAGGCTGTGTATGCATGCCATAATCAGTTTGGATTTTATTACATTTGCTTATGATTTCAAGTTGATAATGTTCTTAACACACCAGTCAATAGCAGCAACTTTAGCGTGAAAACGGATGCATTTTAGTTAATGTCAGCGAAAATTGCTTACGATGGTGCCTGCCTCCATATGCTCCTGCTCCGGTACCGTGGCATTTTTTGGCTTCATTTGTATATCAGATAGTTTCCTTAACACGCCCGGGTACATGTTTTTTGTCCACTCGTCTCGTGACAGTATTATCACTTTAAATTTCTTTAAGATGTGATAATTTTTTGTGAAGTTGTATCTTATAGTAAAGATTGTTTCTTCACGCAACGCGTTGTATATACCCGATTTGTTTTTTCCGGTTATTGATGTATGTTCATTAATCTGCAGTCTGTATGCTGCTTGTCTTGCTTCTATCACTACAACGAGGTGTAATGGTAAAAGTGAAAATAATGCTTCTATTGCTGCTGTAGGCGTAGTTCTCATCACTCCTGTTATCAGCAGACATGACATTCTTTGTAATCTGCTTAACTTCGCAGCTGTGCTTTTAAGATTCGTTCTCTCGCTCTATACAAGCGCACCGTATGTGATGATAGGTCCTGTTACCACAATATATATCCATACGGTCATTTTGGGTTTCAATCCTCATGTGTGCCCGACCATCCGTTTGGTTGTATTAAGAACTCCGATGGCTTTTGTTGTGATTTTTTCTAGATAAGCGTTGAAGGTCAGTCTAGTATCAAGAGTAAGTCCCAGATATTTGCCTTTTTTGTCATGGAGAGCGTGACACTGTACATCGTAGGTAGTTTTATGTCATCCGTTTTCCGTCGTTTGGTAAACAGAACGATTCTCGTCTTGGTTGGGTTCATTAATGGTTTCTCTTTTTTGCACAATTTTTCGACGGTATTTAGTGCACTATGCATTATGTTCGATACAGTTGCCCCAAAATTCCCGTTTGTAATAATTGAGAGATCGTCAGCGTATCCTAGAGCAATTAACCCTTTGTCTTCTAGTGCTTGTAGTAGACCGTCTATGACGAGGCACCGCCGTAGGAGTGACAGTACCCTGCATTGTAAGCATCCGCCAGCCACTTTCGCTCATACAGTGCTTCCGTACAAAGTAGCTGTATCTGATTCCTGAGTATTAAGTTGGCCTTATTTTGAACTAAAGGTACGATCCCTTTTTTCTCCATTACCATTGCAATTGAAGTAAAGGTAGCGTTGTCAAATACTCCTTCAATATCTAGAAAAGCACCCAATGGAATATAATTGTATTGGATTGCATTTTTGCATCTGTTTACTACTTTGTGAATTGCTAGCTTGCAAGATTTTCGGCATTGGTAAGCATACTGGTTTCGGTGCAATGGCGAAGTCTTTAGTGCTCCGTCCCGTATACACCTGTCGACTTTTTCAAGTAGTTTTAAGATGACGCAAATCAAGCTGATCGGTCTGTAAGATTTTGCCTGGGTTTACATAGATTTCTCTAGTTTGGTATAAATACTACCTTGGCATTTTGCCAGCTGTTTAGTATATGCACAAGTGCTAAGCTGGTTATGAGAATTTTGCATACTGCGTTTCGAAGAGCTTCAAACCCCTTTTGCCGCATAATGGGATAAATTCCATTTGCTTCTGGAGACTGAAAAAATTTAAACGTACTGATTCTTCAAGATACTAGGTTTTCAGGATTCATTATTTTTCTTACTAAATCCCAGCTCTTTTTTAGTTCCTCTTTTGTTTGGTACCTCTAGGACCTGGTGCTTAGGAACTTCAGTTAACGATGAACCAGTGTTTTTGCAGTAGTTTTTGCAGTAGTTTTTGCAGAGTACCTTTAAGCGAGTCTGTAAACTTTCCGTTTTCAGACAGCAAAGAACCGGTGTTTCTAATGCGGTCTTTGCTCAGACCTTTTTGAAGTCGAGGTCTTGTAAGTTAGTTTTCTACGTCTCTACAGTACCTTTTTCATTGGTCTCTCTTTTCTTTTAATGGCATTGTTGTATGTTTTGAGGCTGGTTCTGTATTTATTTCAGATTTTCGTGGCTGTGTTTAATAGCCCTCTGGTGCGTGTCCTTGCTTTGTCAACTCAGTGTTTCACCAAATTATCCTGTTGGGGGTTCGTTTGATAGTTTTTGAGCAGCTTGTTTCAAATACGAATTTTAATAAATTAACGATACTGTCCGTCACTAGTTCTAGCTTGTGCGTTGACTTGCAACTGTGGGACAGTTCTTGATTTGACCCGTTAAAGTTTCGTTAAACAAATCCCAGTCGGTTTTCTTTGGGTTTCTGTATTCTATTACGAGTTTCTCGTCGGATTCAATGTTAAATCGAATGTATCTATAATCAGATAAAGAAGGTTCATCTGATACATGCCACATTTCTATCACTTTGCTCGCCTTTACACTAGCAAGCGTAAGGTCAATAATTTCACTGCGTGACACGATTATAAATGTAGGCGTATCTTCGTTTTTTATTATGTATAAATTGCGATTTGAAATAAATTTTAAAAGTTTTTTACCTCTTGGAGTTGTGTCTGTGCTCCCTCATAAGATGTGCAATCAGCGGTTTGTTGGTCCCACTGTTAATCAGCCTGTAGGTTTTCTCCGACAGCAGTCTGGTCGTAGAGAACGGGAACAGTTAAAGAATATTTAAGTTAAACCAGAACCTTACCTAAACAGTTATTACGTTTCAATTCAGGTTCTTGTAAGAAACTATTATGTATTTATGGTTTGTGTTTTCTTCAACCTACTACAGTCCTCCGATATATATATCGCTGCATAAATTTTGTTAATGGATTTTAGTTTTTCAAATGTGACTTGGTTATATCACAAGATTTATTCAATAGAAGAGAATGCATGATAAAGTTGTAACATTGTATATGATTATACATAACGTTATCTAGACGGAGAGAAAAAGATTACGTAGTAAGCGGTCAGATGCCTATTTAAAAATATTTTATAGTTTATGTTTTAATTCAGATTCTATATAATTAATCTAGTTGTAAATACTAGAATAAATAACAAAAGTCTAATCATAAGTATACTATTTGTACATAATGTAGATTACATATTTATACATTCAAACAATTCAAAGTTTATGTAAATTTACGTTCAAAATTAAGAATATATATAAAATTTCATACCGTTATTCAAACGAAGAAATATTTCCATAATTTCAGTAATCTATTAAAGACTAATAACAAATTTAAAAAAAAAGAACAAAAGTGTAGTCTATAGAAAAAAACTTAATGTATAATAAATATGAATAAACTAAATCGATATATGTACTTTAAAAGCACATAGCACTTAAAAATAAAGAATCGATAAAACAAAGAATAAATAAATTCATAATATAGAAAGCACTAAAGTACTATAAAATAATAAAAACCTAAAAGCATATAAACAAATAATTTATAATTTTTTTATAAACAAGAATAATCAGTATTGTAGACGGGCCTGATGTTATATAATATATGGCGTGTAAGCGACATTATACGTAAACATCTAAATTATAAAGTAGATTAATTATAAATTTAAAAAATTTGCAAAAAAATAGTTTCAGAAAGACATATTAGTATAAGAAAAGAAATGAAAAGGTACATACTATATTAATATATTTCAATACTCTGCTTTAAACATGACAAAAACATAAGCTAGAACTTAATGCAACAACACGTTAAATGCAAAAAAATAATAATCCGAAAATGTGGAAACAGTATCCAACTCGACATGTGTTGCTACAACAATTATAATATTGGCAAAACCCAAACTCTACCTTTGGCTTTTTGTGCACTTGCGGCTTAGATTTTTTCGCGTGATCAAAATACGTTTTAGTTCAGGTAAAGAACAAAAAGAATCCCGGAGGAAGTGGTATAAAATCCTTCAATTGGATGTAACTACGATAAATTTTTTTTATCTAATAATTGTTTAAGAAATAGAAACGTGAAAATTATTAAATGTTTTACAATTTTTTTTAAAGAATAACAAGATTAACTGTTATATCGCTTAATTCTATTTCAATCGCTAACGAGCCCGATTTTGAGCTACTCGTGTAGCTATAAAAAATTATGTTATTTTTGAATCCATTTTGTTTCGACTTAATAAATGATTGTTTTTGTAAATGTAGTCAGCTTAATTCGTTTTAAAATTTTTAAAATTAGAGTTTTTGTACTTTTTTATAAATTAAGTAGTTAGGTGTACTATTTTAGTATTCCTGATAACCTTCGCATAATAAAAGTTATGTAAACGTTAACCTAAATTGTGGTCGTCCTTCCGTTGTGTGCAATATTTACATTATGGAACAATTTATCTTGTAATTTCAAAAGATCTAAACGAAATTCTATAACTGTGTAGAGTTTGTTATGTACATACATATAATGATTTTCCCGTGCAAAAAGGTCGTTATAGATTTTTGAAAAATTAATTAAAAGCACTTCACGGAAACGCACGGGAATGCCGGAAACTCTAGGTGGGAAATTTATATAAAACGTAAGAGTAACGGCGCGTTTTTCATTTCTAAAATACTTTTATGCATGAATGATTTTGTTTCAACATTTGTTTTTCTTAATTTCAACTAAAGATGGAACATAATGAAGATATGGATTTTAGGTATTGTACAATTATTTAAATGTTATTAATATATAGTGGAAAGCCTTGATTTTTAATATATACAAAAGTAAGCAAACGGAATAACTTTAAATTGTTTGTTTACAGAATCGAAAACCAATCGTGTTGGAAGCAGCGTAGCAAAATGGAACGTAGAGGAATAATATGCTTAGTTTTTAGTGTATGCGTTGTAATTGCAATAATAGTTGTGTTAGCAATTGTGTTACCTCAGAAAGATGAAAACGAGATTCAAACGTAAGTATTTTTTCAAATTTAATACTAGAATTACGAGGCACTCTGAAAATTACTATAAACCGATTGTTAAAACTAACTTATCAATGCTTCAAACGTTAAATAAATAAATATTTAGTTTTAACTTTGCTACTAAAAATTTAAAAAGTATAATTAGCGTTTGATTAATAAACATTACTAAAAGCAATTTTATTTGAAGTGAAATATTTTAAAACTGATTGAAGGTTTTGCTAATATTAATGTTACACTATGATCAACAACGAGTTATTCGTGTAATGTAAATGGAATTGAATAAATAGTCGTAAATTAGAATTGCTTATGACATACAGTCTATCTTTAACAATTAATTGTTGAATTTGTATTAATTGTGCAGTTTATTCATAAACAGAATCAAAAGAAAATGCAGTTCTCTTTTTTTCAATAATATTTTATATTTTTTGTTTTTGTTTTTAAATCAGAGAAATTGAAAATGTTGCCCGAATTTAGAAGAAATGTCAATTTTCTTTATATAAAAAAATAATGCTTAACTTATTGTGACTAATAATTATGGTTTTTCAAAGGTTATCTTAATCTTCACGTGTAATATAAAATTATTAATTAAGTGCAAAACGTAGTAGTATACAATTTTTTGGAATTTTGCTTCTCAGGTTTTTATAATAATCGTTGTATGAAATATTATGTATTAAAGCTTTTAAAATGTGCAATGATTCATTCTATTCATATTTTTTCTACAAATGTCGTTTAGTTGTTTTATTATTTAAAGAAAAAACAAAAAAACTTTTGAAAGAGTTACCAAAACTGACTTAGCATACGATGTCTGATAAGTGGAGAAAATGTATAATCACACGTTAAAATAAACAGATAAAACAAAAATAAACTACAGAGGCATAAATTATAACTGATAAAATAAACCCAACAATTGCATTGTTTGATAAACAACATAATTTTAGCTCGAGCAAATATTATTACTATGTTTTGACAAATAAAATCTCAGTTTTTAAAATACAATAAACTTATTTTTTGCAATTTTATTGATCTAAAACAACAAAAGTATTAAATCATTACGTCATAAACAAATAGTAATAGATTTCATGAATACTAAAACTACTTTATTAAAAGTGCGCCACGATTAGACACTACTAAAAACAAAAAAATATTTTTAGAAGCAATTATTTTAATAGAAACATAATTCATTCTTCTTATTTATGTGTAAAATTAAACTATTTGATTGCACCAAGATTAATTTGGTTAAATTTTGGAAATCTTTCGGTTTTTGTTACGTTTTTTCCTATTACTTCAATTAAATAGCACAGTGGTTCCCAAACTATTTTGGCCCACGGACCTCTTCTCATAGTCAAAACTTGTCAACGGATCCTTGAGTGAAAAAACTACATAAATGCATAATAGAATAATTACACTTTAACTTTAATGTCTTGAATGATAAATGCTGACGTAAAAATAAAATATGAATAAAATATTTTGTTAACGATGTATTTATTGAAAACTAGCTGTACCCTGCCACGCTTTGCAGTGGCACATTGTGATTGAATGGTTGACATTTAATGTAATTATATTTATATACATTAAAAGTGAGGTTAATCCAAAATAAATAATATAATTACTAAATAATATAATTACGTCCACGTGTTAGATGTAATAAAAAAGATATAACCACTCACTTCTGTTAGAAATTCACTTGAATTATAATAAGTCCTTTTATTTTGCCTGTCAGTTAATAATATTTTTACTGTCCATCTTTGATATAAAATATAACCTCTACTTACGATTTGGTGAAAGGCGCATTTCTATCACAACACTATCACACCAAAAATTCTTTATTTAAGTGAATATTTAACTCAGATTGTATAATAATCAGAATCAGATGCAAATTTTTTTGTAAATAAACAATGTAATTGGGAACGAAATTGTTTCTCATGTGACTGCGTCGTTACTATTTTGGTTACTATCGTTACTATTGCGGTTGTCAGCGAGTGTTTTCCTCGCTTATGGCAGATGGCGCGGTCACTGGTACACAGCTGATCGTTAAAAAAACTCTTTTCTCGCGGTCGCAGATATATGACTGATGCAAAAAATAGATAAAAACAATCCTTGATGCGGATTTTATATCATGTTAAAATTTCAACTCAATCGGTGCAGAACTTTTTGAGTTTTTGAAGCGTACACAAACCAACATAACATTTTTATATATATAGATTATAACTTTTGTTTTAAACTACTAAAAAAAATTTTTAATGGCTTGTATGAACCTGATGGAATGTTCGATTACTAATTTCTAGTCGGTTTTTTTGTGATGAGGCTCATAACCGCACTAAGTCCACATTCTACCAAATAGGAAGACGAATAAGCAATCAACAGCTTCTCTACAATAACCCATATTGTTGGATATAAAATTGGAATTTTGCTTTTATAACTAGAAGTTGTCGTATCCTTGTTTAAACATTGATTTCAGCTCTTCCTTTGTAGATAATTCAATTTGAGTTTGACCACTTGCAAAAGAGTTCAACACCCAGTCAGGAATATACCAGTGAAGAATGTCTTCAAATCTTTGGTTACGGTCCGAATGACGTGCTGCTAAGTGTTGACAATAAGCAAACAAATCTTTATCTCTATTTAGCGATTTTAAAAGGTTTAGAAACATTCTTCTCTTCCCAAATTTTGTTTGTACAGCAAAAGTTTTGCAACAAATGCAGATAGTACACTTTTAGCTTTGATTAAATTTAATGTGTCACTTTGTAGTCTTAAATTAATCTCGTTAAATCTGGCAAATAAATCAGTCATATAAACGATGTCATTTTTTGAGATAACTGAATTGTGTCAAAAATCATTGTCTTTACTCTCCAGAAATTCTAACACTGAATCAAAAAGCAAATAGAAGTGATCCAAATATGCACTTTTAGATAATCAACGTACTTTTGCGTTAAGTAGTAACGATTATAGTCATCATTTTCCAAACAAAGTTGAGCAAATAATTTCTCATTTAAGGCATTCTTTTAGATTTTATTAACTACTTTTATAACACGATGTAGTGAATCATGCAAACGTTTACTAAGGTTTTTTGCAACCAATGATGTCAATGAATGACAAAATACACCGATAATAGATTTGGTATAGCTTGTTTTAGGTATGCCAGAAAGCCTCGGTGTCGTACTACCATCGCCATAGTAGCCAAGAGCATAGTTTTTACATCAAAAAATCTTTTTAATGTAGTAAATAACGTTTTACTTTTTGTATCTGTTTCCAAACATTTAGCAAAAACAATTGTTTGGAAAATTTTTCTTCTTTTACAAATCTTACATAAGTTAAAAGTAAAGCTTCGTTTCCTGGTAATGTTGACTCGTCAAGTTGTATAGATAATTTAGATGTTTTTAAGTAGTCACATCAAAAGTTTTCTACACACTGAGCCATTTTGTCGATCCTTTTTCGTACAGTATTATTACTCAGTGAAACTCTTTTTATAATATTGAAAACTGGTTTGTGCAACACTTACAATTAGTAAAATAAGTTCTTCACCAAAAGTAAACATTTTCCGGACTTCGCAATCAATAAAGAAATATTATAAGAAGCACATAGTCCATCGTCATCTCTCTTAGATGTTCTTCCGATGAGTTCTTGCAATGTCGTGTTTTCAAATATTTTTCTTTAATTGCTTGAAAAAACGTTAAATCCTTATTTTTTTAGTTATTATGAATTTTTATTAAACGTTCTTTAACCTTAGAATATTTTATTGAATCGTTTGACATCATTTTATTATATAGACACACATAGGTAAAGTACTATTTCCTGGTGACGGAATAAAGATATAATATTTCATATATTCAACACTGTATTGTCTGCATGTTTTTCAGCTTACTGATACTGTTATCTAAAAAATAAGCTCAAAAAGGCATAGGAAAAAATATATAAATATCAAAATTTTTATTTGCAACAAACCATTGGTAGTTATATTTTTTTTAAATAAAATGCTGCAATGTAACGCTCTCTTGAATTATGTTACATATTGTTAATTTTTCAAGAAAAATAAATAATTGAAAAATTAATTAACAACAGAATATAATAATATAGTATTATACAGTAATTCCAAGCATTCACGGATTTGGTTATTCGCTGAAGTAAACAAAATAAACAAAAATATAAAATAGTAAGCTGTAACTTTTAAGGGTGCATTACATTAAATTATAACACCCAATATGTCTAACCTATTTAAGGAATGATTAATAATTAGAAAAACTTACAATCCATTCTTAAGTTTTTAATAAAAAATAAATCTTTAATGAATGTTAAAGGCATTACTGTGATCACTGTGATATATAATTTTGTTAATCAACTTAAACAAAAACATAACTTTGCTTAAATAAATTTAAATTAAAAGAAGTAGTAAATTTTATTGTAATATGCTTACGTAACAAACGTACGCTATCTGGGTAACAATACAAACAATTATACTTCTTTTTGTCCAAGACTAGAAAAATTTGTTGTATGCCCTTCACATCACGCATAACACAGAACTAAATAGTTGATTAGACGCACGACTCTTTTATAGTTCATATTATAGACTAGTTGGTGCAGGTATCGGTTATATTGCGTTCCTATATAAACTTGTATACGAGTAGATAGCCCTGACTCACCATATGTCTGTTATTAGTTGTATTTTATGCACATGTCTAGATTTATATTTTACTTAGGACGTAAAAATCATTAATAATTCATTCATTGTTATTTTTTTTAAATTTCCATATTAATAAAATTGTGTCACAATTTTTAAATTTCATATTAAACGTTGTGCAGGCCCTTTGACGTTGTTCAGGGACCACTTTGGGAACCACTGATCTAGCATATAAACCTCTCTAAACAACTAGAACGTTAAAATTTACAATAGAATTAAATAATTTATGCAAATACAGAAAACGTTGACGTCTTCTAAATTAATATTTATTTAAAGTTGTTTCCAACTGTAAAGAAACTAATAATAAAAATTCCGTTAACTGTATCACGAATTAAATAAAATAGTTATATTTTGTATTTAATTTGACCATGAAAAATGTTGAACTGCCAATATGTCACTGCTAGGTTTACTTGGCATTATTAACGCGCCGCTAAAGTTTCAATTAAGTTTATTTATTGAAAAAGTTGGCACTCACATAAAGCTATTATTATATACATCAAAGTAAAATAATAAAATATATTTACTATTATAATAAAATAACAGATTAATTGTCAACTTACTGTTTTACGATTACTTTTTTTTTAATTTTTATTTTTTTTTAATTGCTTTTCAAGGTATAGTAAAAGCAAATTAAATGTTTCACATGTTTTAATCCAGTGCAAAGTATATGCGTGAGAACATAGATACGATATGTAGATGAGTCAGACTATATAATTTGCTGAAACCCGATTATTGTGAACTAGTTTAATTTCAAGTTCAAACGTGACAAAAGCATTTTTCACTTGCACCTAAAATTTTAGTTCGCCATTCATAGTTTTTTTCTTCTTGTAACTGATATTCTGTGTGTATTTTGGTACTTATAAATAAGTATATACAGGATGGGCAAATATTGTGTCAAAGTAAAATATCTGTTATTATAAGTACAACTATTAAAAAGACATATTTATAAAAGTCGTAGGGTCCTTAAAGTTTTACATTATAAAATTATTTTAACTAATCAGGGTATTCCATAATATCAGGAGAACACAATTATCCGGGAGGGTCAGGACCGCAACTTCCACAGATAAGTAAAATGTACGGATAATTGAAGTTTTCTTTCACCAATAAAAATTATTTGCAATGTGAAATGCATATAATTAATTATTACACACTACAAAAATTTAAAATTCATTCTGTTTACACTATTCTGCCACAAAAAAGTCTGTTAACTTTGTTTGCTTTTTACTGCTAAACTGAACATTTTTTAATCAGATGTTTGATGTTTTGAACATTCAAACTGTAGATAGAATCATTTCCCACATTTTCGTTTCCTCCATCACTATCACTTATAATTTTTCCTGTTTTCAAATGTAGTACCTTACATGTACCGGGTTGATTTTCGTGCTCTTCTACAATTTCATTTTCTGCCGGTCTTTGGTAACCTAGCTCATTACGGTCACACTGAAGCCATTTATCAATAGCAAATTCTTCCGTTTCCTTTAACGGGTCGATTTGTTGTGCTAGGACAGCAAGAATTTAAATTGAAACTGCAAATTCTTTTTCTTCCAGAGTACATTTGTAAAACGTGTTTTTAATGGTTTGAAGTTTTACATTTCTCCATGCGTCTTCAATATTAAATGATTTCCAAAAGGCGATATATACTTTATCATTACGAGTCGTCTGTAGTGTCTTTTAAGATTTTCGATAATTTCTTGCCCCATCGGCTGGGCCGCTGCAGTTACGTTAGGTGGTAAGAATAAAACAAATATGTTTTCATCCTTCGATTTCAATAGTGTTTCATTTAGATGGGTGCGAGCATTGTCCAATATTTATATTTAGCAGATTGGTTATTTTCAGTAAGAAAAGTTCGCACCTGTGAAATAAATTGTTTTGAAAACCAATGTTCCAATGTTCAAAGATATAACAGTTCATGGAAGTTGAATTTTGACTGTAATAATTAATAAGAAGCAACTGCTTATTAAACTTCTTAAAAACCCAAGAATTATTTGATTTCCCTATGACAACAAGTTAAAATTAATCCGCGTCCGAAGTATTGGCACAACACATAACAGTTAATCAGTACTTACTTTTTTGAATCCAAAAAAACTAGTTTCATCGGCATGTATTAATGTTTTAGATAGCATTATTTTTCAGTAATCCTGTCTCATCAGCATTATATATCTGATCTGGTTTTAAATCATGTTCTTGAGTAATTAATTTAAGCTGGGTAAAAAATTTACTTTCCTAATTTTTTGAATCGATGCAACCAACCGCTAGAAGTGCTTTTTTTAAATGAAATCGTTTAGCCTGAGTAGTACGCATAGGACCAGAAATTAGCATTCCTTGTGCTTTTTTCTCAAAATACCATTTCAACATTGCATTAACCAATGTTTTAAGCTTGAAACATTTTGAAGATATCTTTGTGCGCTGGACCTTTCAGTTTTAGAAACAAATTCTGTTATCTTTCTTTTATTTTTCACAATATCTCACACGGTTTGCAGTCCCACATTACACTGTCTTACCAATGAGCTTACGCGTCTCGTTTTTTAAAAATTGCAATATTTTCTTTAATTAATCAATGAAGTGAGTTGTCAAATTACTGTCTGAGTTTATTTATGTTATTTTGGTACATTAGCTTTTAAAATTTCTTTTAATGATAAGGAAATTACTTTACCTTATAGAATTTGAATAAACAAGGATATGTGCTCCAAAGCGCTATTTGTGCATAGTTTTAGGTTTTAAATACAAAATAAGCTTTGACATAAATAAGAGTCTAAAAAAACAATTAATGAAATAAAATTTTATACCATTATTTAATTGTTAGTAAGCTGCTTGTAATAAATATTGAAAACTATGTAAATTAATGGACATTTGTAGTACGCATAATAATAATCGAAAAACGACAAATCGAAGTTGAACATGAGCACAAATAATCCGCAGCCCAGTTAAACCGCACCTGGATAATTGAGGTTTTATTGTATCAATACATTTTGATGATGATGAGATTTTGTTATATTATTTCCATACTAGTGACGAAATAACCTTTTTAACAGTTTTCAAAAAAAAAAAAAAATATAATTATCATTGAAGTAGTTTAATTTGTTTGATTGTGTTTCTAATCTTTATGTTTGATATGCTGACAAAGTAAATATGTAATTTGATGATAAATTGATTTTAAGCCTAATTTAACTACAAACTTTGTTCACGCAGCTAGACGTACAAGCACAAATTACCACGTCAAAATATTTAAAATGTTAATCAATTCCCACTGTTTTCTTCTTATGTTAATTTGTTGAAAGTAAACGAGTTTATATTTATTAATTATTTATTATCTAAGACAATTTTCATTGTCGTTATAATAAATCCGTCAGTTGACGCCTCAGCTTATGGGAGAAGCAAACGTGACTTATCACTACTTAAGCTATCACACATTAAAGTGATGTGGTTGGTCATGGTTTTAGATGTCAACTAATTTCAAACAGTACCAATTTATAAAAATATAAACACACCATAAACAAAACTAAAAAAATTATAAGCAGTTTTAAAATTTGAGTGATATGCTTTTGAAAAACAAAATCTTGTATTGAAACGTTTTTTTTTTGGTTTAACACTATTTGAAGTATACCTAAATACTTTGAACATGTAATTGTGTATAACAGGGTGTTTTGTATTAAAAGTCAAAGATGCAAAACTTCAAAGAGTTAAAACTCAATTTTTTTAAATAGAACGACCTAATTTGGAATTTAGTATCTTACAGAAAATTAAATTCTCTATCGAACTTATGTATATAGCATATAACTATCTCAAAGGCAATGATTTTAAGGATATCTTACTTTATTGACAAAAGTACACTTTTTGACTGCTATTAATATTAAATTTTTTGTTAGTAATCTATTGGGCATACATTTTTTTATTAAAGAAATAATCGATATGATTTATGTGCTTGGAGTAAGTGACAAAAACTGTCTGTTGGCCAAAAAAATGTACCAAGAACGGTTTCCCAAAAGAAGCCAACCATCTAGAAAGTTTTTCGAAAATGTAATAGAACGGGAAATGTGGCGTACGAAAATAACGTTAGAATAAAACGGTCTTTAAAGGAAGAACTTTTGGCTATAACTGAAAATCCCTATGTAAGTGGTAAAAACTTATCGCAATAATTAGATATTAGTCGATCTACTACACGAAGGATTCTTAACAAAAACAAAATGCATCAATATCATGTTCAGCTATTGTAAGAGTTGAGTCAAAATGATTAACAAAATCATTGGCATTTTGTAATTGGGCTCAACAAATGCATTAAAAATAATATCAACAAATGATTAATGTAGATGTTGGTTTTTTTGACTTTGTTTTGTTTGTAGATGAAGTCTGAAGTCACATTTTAGAAAAATTGTTGTGTTCACCGCCGTAACTTCTAGTATTATTCTTATCAAAAACCACATTTTATACAGTCAAGTTAGGTGGTATTATTCGAGATTATGTAATAAGACTCCACTTTTTTTATAGTATTGTCAATGACAATTTATATATTTAGAGTTTTTGCGAATTTACTTACCCCCCCATTACTTAATATTATTCAACCGAATATTTTAGAGATAAAGTGGTATTGGTTTCTCACGAACACTAAAAGAATAAGTGGTCTCTGAAGCCGTATGAACCCAATAAAGTTTTTGCTATTATTTCATGTTGAGACTTGTTTTATACAAACATTCAGAATTTATATGTATCGAGTCTCATTTGAAGTTGTGTTGTTGTGGTGTTAGTTGTGCGAGACAAAGATATATGTTGAACACATCTGTTGCGAAATGGCTTATTCTTATCAAGCAAAACAAAAGTAACTTCAACTTCAAAATAGAGTCTAAAGAAATATTTGGCTTGTATTTCATGTATTTTTGTAATATTTTTTTATGTTTGTGTTTTTAGAGGGTCTCTTAGTTATCAGATAAATGTAACTAGATGCCTAATTTATTATTTTAAGTTTTTAGAGTTCAATATCTAAATAATAATTGAGAAATGCAAATCGATTACATAGATGTATCAATTCTGGTGGGGACCACTTTGAAAATGGTTATTAGTTCAAAAATTATTTAATTCTGCTGCTGTATTAGAATTATTGTTTATTCCCTGTTAATTGTTTCGTACCATGTAATTATTTTACTTGTTTATTATTTTTTGTTGCTTGTACTAAATGTACATTTATTTATTTTTCGAAAGTTATTTAATTTATTTGTTTGTCAGAATTTGCAATTGTTTTCATAGCATATCTAGTATACTAGATTCTCTACTTCTTATGTGGCCATATTATTTTAGTTTTTCTTAAATGTTGTTTATTGCGGTCTTTTTAATGTTCATATTATTTGAAGAACTCGGGAGAAAATAGTAATAAGCCACATTTTCTTGAAAATTGTTAAAACAAAAAATACATTTAAACATAAACGTAACACGCCACAGGAAACATAAGCATAGCTATTCGACAATAGGTAACGCCACCTTAACGTAGTTACCTTCTTGGCAACTACCAAAATGTTTTCATATTTTTAGCAAAAATGTAACAAGCCTCATAAATTTCAACATGGCGGGTGTACACAGTACGGCAATACTCATAGCGATAGCGGTGATAGTGACATTCCAAGTGAAGTAGACGACAGTGATAAAGACAAGGATTATTTTTATCTAAGTGAAAGTGATAAAAACAGCAGTGTTTGAGAAACAGACGTATATAAAATTTTATGTGGCTTATTACCTTTTAAACTTATTTTTTCTGCAAAAATTATTGCCTTTAAAAAATATAGATTTTGCTGTTTGCAGTGTAATATAATGAAGCAATACATTTGATTTTGGAAGGATGTCAATAAACCATATTAGGAGTTTTACAAAAAAAAATCATAGCTAACCTAATAAAAACAAATGTTTTGTAGCTTGTTACTGTTTTCACTTAAAATTTCTTTGTTGAATATTGTTGCAAAAAATTTTTTCTTTGCTTTAAGACGAGGGCATTAATAGAGGTCACGTGCCAACACCGTCAAAAAAAAACCATCAAGAAAAAGACAAACTAATATTGAGTGCAAAAAGAGGGTCAAAGCAAAACAAAGAAGAAATTTAGGGTTTGGATATACCACTCCCAACGTTGTAAAACAGGACCTCAAAATTTTAGGCCCACTTTGTACTTGTAAGAAAAAGTGCGGAGATGCACTGGGATGAGAAGAAAAAAATATATTTAATTCGTTTTGGGATTAAAAAGTCTTTGATAAACAAAATGCATACTTATTCGGAATTATTAAGAGTATTCGGAAGAAACGTTTGTATCCTAAAAAAACAAAAAAACAGGAGTCGTCTAAATCCACAACTTTTCAGTACTTTGTCAAAGCACAAGGCAGAGACCAAGAAGTTTGTAAAGAAGAGTTCCTATCAATCCATGGCTTGCAAAAGAATAGAAGACGAGTTTATAACATATGCAAGCAGATACGCGATGGGCTAAATACTTCAAAATGCGATGGTCGTGGTAGACATAAGAATAGAAAAAACAAATTACCAAAGGAAATGGTACAATCAGTTCACGATCATATTACGTCTATATCTAAATATTGTAGCCATTATAGTCGCAAAAAAATCCTTATCAAAGTTACATTGACCACGATATGTCAATATCATCACTATATACAAAGTATTACATTCCATAGTGCCGTGAACGTTTAAGCTTCTCAGAAGCGATACATGTTCAACCTGCGACAAATAACGCGTTTCTGTTGATTCTAACAAAGAAAATCAAAATAAAGTAAAAGAACTAGAAACACTGTTGGAACTACATCAGAGGAGAACCGAGGCTATGCAAACTAATTTAAAGATGGAAATGCAGCGATCAAAAGAAAAGTTCGATCTGCTTGATTTTATATCTTTTGATTTACAGTAGGCGCTACCAATACCACACCATTGCCACCACGGTTGGTAAAGCCTTTTATTTGCGTAAAGCCTGGATGTTTAATTTAGGAATCTACGAGGGTAATACTGGCAATGGCTATATGTATATGTGAACTGAGAATGTTGCAAAAAGAGGAAGTGACGAAATTGCCAGTTGTGTTTTAAAATATATTAAGGACCACCCCCAAAGCCTAGAAAACATCTAATAGTTTTTACAGACAACTGCGGGGGCCAAAATAAAAATTGGACAACAATGTCGCTGTGGCTCTATTTGGTAAGAAATAACATATACAAATCTATAGAACATCGCTTTTTTGTTGCCGGGCATACGCACGTACCTTCCGATCGCGATTTTGCAACTATAGAAAAACACAAAAAATATGTCGGTCAAGTTTACTCACTGGGATGTTGGATTCAAGCAGTCAAAGAATCAAGAACAAAGAATCCGTTTAACGTTTATGAAATGGATCAAAGCGACTTTTTCAGTTTTAATAAGCTAAGTGGCTCCGTGAATAGAAAAAAATTGACAGAAGACAAACAAAATGTAGATTCTTCACAAGTGCGTTGCTTTAAGTTTGAAACGGAACATCCTACAAAAACATTTATTAAACAATTTCTGAATGAAAAGTTTAAGTCTGTAAATTTTGGTAAAAGAGAGCAAAAAATTCATCAGATAGTAGATTTCAACACTATAGAAAAGAAATACAACGATCCAATTAAAGTAAATGAAAAAAACTACAGAACTTTTTTTTTCTTCCCATATATTCCGTTGGCACATCATGACTTTTATGTCGGTATTGGGGTAACAAGTGCAGCTGCCAGTGATGTATGTGATGACGAGATAGAAAACATAGATGATGACGGTGTAAATTCCCAAACACTGGAATAAAAAATTCTTTTCTTGTAACGTTTTTTAATAAAAAATTACTACAACCGTTTTTGGATCGTTTCTCAGTTAAATATTGACATGAAAGAAAATTTACATTTTTTAATTAAAAAAAAGTAATAAGCCACAATTTTTTTGAATTTATCAATTTTCTTGAAAAACCGTATTTACTATTGTTGCTAACTTACTAAATATTTGAAGTAAGGAATACATTTGTTTGAGCAACAAAAAATGAAATAAACATTTTTTTAACCCTGATTTCAGGATTTGATTAAAACCTTTAGGTGGAATTTTCTTAAAACTATGGTTATGTGGCTTATTATTATTTGCCCCCGAGGGCTTCATTTATTATTTATTTTTAAGTTATTTGGTCTATTCGCGTTACTCTGCAACATCTTCTCTAACACTTGACGCGTTGGTTTTAAATTTATGTATTTCTTTCATTTATTCTCCATGTTTTTGCACTGTATATCATGATGCTTTCTAATATAATATTGTATTTTTTACTTTATTTCTGTTTGTAATTTATTTATCCCACATAATCAATCCTTTATTTTCAATTATACCTACTTAGTAATTGTATTTGTTTTCATTTTTACTTTTTTATGAGGAAGGTATGTATTGCGATCGCAATTTTTTTTCATAATTTTACGTTTCAAATGTCTCCTAAATCAGAAAAATGTATTTTTGACAAAAAAATTTGGGTGTCTGTGTGTGTGTGTATTATTTTTTAGAATTTTTATGATTTTTTCTCTTCTTCATAGCTTATAATATTTTTCCGATTCTGTTCTTCTTCAGTGTTTCGTTTTTGTAAATCTTGTCTATCTTTCTGTTTTTGTAGTTAGTAATTTTTGTATTTTTTTTTTATAACTTATCTCGTTTTTTGTTTGTTTTTTTATTGTCTTTCTTACTTAGTTGTTTGATGCATTATTTTATGTAGCCATATTTTTGTTGTAGTTTTTCATAGTGGAATAACTAGTTTTTGGTCTAATCTTATTTTATAGACATCTTTTATTGTTTTGTATTTTACTTCTTTGTTTGATTGTTTTGATTGTTTTTTATTATCATTCTTATCCTCTATAAATTGGTTCTTGGGTCCAAGTGTATTTATGAGTTTTTTGTGTTTGTAGAATCCGTTTTTTTTAAATTTGAGCCCGTTTAGTTTACATGGTTTTTATATTTGCGTAGTCACTGGTGGTCTCTTCAAATGATCTTAGGGTGTTGTTTTTTGTTTTTCTTCTTGTTCTTTCAATCAAACTTTCCGTTATTATTCTAGTTTGTTTTCTTTTTCTTTATATAAATTACTACGAAAATGTCTATGATCATCTTCTTAAATAGTACTTCTGTTTTTTTTCATCTTTGTATATTCTAGGCACCAAGGACCGCTAGTCTGTTACAGGATTTCTTCTTTTGGCTAAGCTTTAAGCTTGGATTTATTATTTGCTTTAAAATAAAATTGTATGTGTTTTTTTTGTTACTCCAAGGATTTTTAAGTATATGTAGAAGCATTTTTTATATTGATTTAAAATCTATGTTGTATATCATCAAATACAAATTTTGTTTTCGATTGTTAAAATATCTAATATTATGTTTCTTTCTGAATAAATCTATGTGCACGGCTGCTTGTAACTCAACTTTTTGTCACTCGTCGCTGTGAATATTTTTAGAGCTTGGAATAAACTGATTGATTACGTATTGAGAGCTTATTTTTGTAAACCGACATTCGACTGATTCTTTATTTTTTTTATGAGAAATTTGATTACTATTAGTTGTACTCGCGACATTTATCCAGAACAAAAAATTATAAAAATTAATAATACAAAAGTAGCTTGTGGAAACTTGAATTTTATTAAAAGATCTAATGTTTTGCGTGATCATATGTAGTAATTCTTTTCTTTTAAATCGTTGTCTTTATTTTTGCGCCTATAATCATAATTAAATCAAACGTGTTTCAAAGCACATTGGGTATTACTCAATATTCCTTGAGACGTAGTACTAAACTGATTTAAGATTTTTTTTAAATTCAAGCTTGCAACCGTACGTAGCCGTGAATTACTGAATCCATGCAGTGACACATAGGCAGTGTTTAATTTAGTACATTAGATCATAATGCTTTACCTCACATGTGCGGAAAATACACTTTTCCTAATGATAGTTAAAACAATTATTTCACACGTTTGTTATTTTTATAAAAATTAAACTGCAAGTTTTATAAAAATTACTGCATACTTATTTATAAATAAGTTTAATTTTGGATTATTTCTGGCTTACAATATTTATATTGTTTTTTTTTCACTCAAATTAAAGCAAATCTAAATAAACATGTCAATGGTACGTTTAGTATACAGAAGAGTTTTAATAAATTGTTTGTCATCGAAAATGTTTGCTCTTATGTTGTTTTAGTTGTTTTTTATCAATGGTTTTCTCGTTATGTTGCTCGGTTTCAGTTCTATTTTTTCCTACTCATTAATAAGTCAGTTATAGCAAAGTTTGTAATTATATAGACCTAGTTTATTAATGTTATGTAATTAAATTACGGAATCTAAATATACAATAATATTTTGAACAATTAAGCTGTCGTCAATTTATTGTATTTTTAACTGTTTTGCCAAATCAGTAAAACTTGCAAAGGTAGTTTGAAATAATATTTTGTGGCAGTCCCATTAATCTGCAATTATAATTAGATTTAAGAAATCACTATCTCATAAATGAAACTAAAAGTCAAAACTAATTTAAAATAACCATTTTATCGTAAAATGCCCACGAATAACTAACCTTGTGACCATTAATAAGCTATCTAGTGTAGGAGTGGTGTCCCAGACGGTTATTTTATAAAAATATTGCGACTTTAAATATTACTTAAAATCAATTAAACCATAAAAGGAATTTATAATTAATTTGTAATAAATAAATAAACACAAGCATACAATTTTTTTGCAGAAACTTTGTGAGTCGTTTTGTCATTGTAAGTGTATTAGACGATCTAAAAAAATGCTAGTTTACTATTATTTGATTTTCTATTCTTCTACATTAATAAACTTATTCTTACATGCATTTAATTTTGAACGTTGGTAAAGAGTGGTTGTAAGCTAAGTTAAATTTATTCGATTGGTAACTGTTTCTACTGAATTTTAAATACTCATTTACATATAATAGATCCTAAAATTGTACGTGTATTCCATTCTCACGGTAGCCTCGCGAATCTTTGCAAGGTTTGTTTAGACTTATACCTAGTACAGAATAAATGATAGAAAAATGTTATTCTTTGATAAACATAAATTATGAGGACAAGTGAACGTTACAATGTCTACTGAACTAACTTACATTGATGTCAATATCGTGGTACTGGCATTAATCAAATAGGTTCTTTTCCATAAACACCATTTATAAAAATAAAATTCGTAATTAACTTAGAAATCACTTTGGATTTGTTGCAAATTTTTAGAGAGTTGTTTAATATGATTTGTGTTATGTCATGTCATTTTATTACAAAAATGATTAGTGATTGTATTATCAAGGCTGAATTTTATTTAAGTCATACAGTAGTACATTTTTTATTGAATTTGTGCATATTGAAAATTAATTATAAAATATTTCTAAAAAATTATTATACTTTTAGTGTTTTTTATGTTTACACACATGATTAAAAATAAACAAATTAAACTATAAACGTTGCAACAAACTAAGTTAACAAATAGATCATTTTTTATAACCTAGCACAGATGACACTTTTTTTGACTGTGGTTCAAAATTCACCAGCATTGGCATTAGTGAATAACTAAAAAAAATTTACTGAGAAAATAATTTTTTTCTTAAAACAAATATAAATGATATGTTCTAGTTTATTAACAATTGTAAGTTAATAGTACCGATAGTTCGACAAATACAAAAAATAAGTTATCTGTCTGAAAATATTTGGTCATATTTTTATCACAGTAATATCATAAGAAAATCTTCTGTATTTTTAAACCTCATCGGAACATCTCGAACATCTTGAATTTGTTTGTTCCAAACATTAAATTTAAAATCATTCATTCATTTCTGAAGTTAAATTGTGGGTTTTGCAAGTACTAGAAATATAAAACATTTGTTCTTCAAGCGACATTAAAGTAGCACATTTTTGAACAATTAGCAGACTTTAAAAAGACTTTTTCACTTCTGGAGATTAAAAATCAGCAGTTCTTTTTCTTCACTTAGAACGTAACTGTTGGTACCTCTGTTAACTGTCACGTGAATATTTTGAATGTAGCGTCAATGTTTTTAAATACGAACGACGTCATACAATTGATACCACCAGAATTAGCGGCAATTGCCAATAAAACTGTTGCTAATTTAATATCGACGAAGTCGCGGGCAGTATACGAAAATGCATATAAAAAGTTATTAGAGGTAGCCGAAACTCACAACGCAGCAACCTTTTTTGAAAATGTAATGTTGGCCTATTTTACACATTTATCGCTTAAGTTAAAAAGCGCTACCTTATGGTCGAGATATTCTATGTTAAAATGTAATTTCAATTTAAATACAACATTAATTTGGAATCGTACAAAAAGCTAATAGTTTTTCTTAAGAAAAAAAGAGGATATACCCCTAAAAAATCAAAGGTTCTAACAAAAGAACAATTTTATAACTTAAAAAAAAATGAACCAATAATGGTAAAGTAGTTTATCCTCCTGTTATTCAAGTTGTAGATAGTTCTGGATTTTTGTCTTTTTTAGGAGGGGCAATAAAAACCACTCTAAACTGTTTATATGGCTACGTTTCGTGCCTCGAGTGTGCACTTCTTCAGGCCACTGAAAATTTATTTACGGTAAGTGAACAACATTACACAACGTATATAACAACTGCTGAATTTGTTAACAGGTACAGCATACAACAAAAAACTTACAAGAAAAGGTTACGAGTGGTGGTAGTCCACTGGCATACCGTCTAATAACTTACTTATTCTAGTTAACATGAAATGGAGTCAATGATTAAAAGAATTTAAATATATATACAAAGAAAACAACGGACATTAAAGTTAAACAAACAATATACACTGAATGCAAATTCAAAAATAATTGTAAATGTAAATACGATAAGGCTAATAGATAGAAATGACCATGAGATCGCATACAACTATAAAGCTTATCTTGCAATTTTTGAAATTAAATTATTGTAAATATTACTTAAATTGTTGGTGTCGTTATTGAAATTAATGTTGTTTTTATATATGTTGATGTATATCATTTCAGAGACTAACCTTTTTTTGAAATTATTTTCAACATCTAAAATTGTAGGATTGTTGAAATCGAAGGTATGTCCAGTGTTAATGTGATGGACTGCTAATGCTGTGTCTGCTTTTTTTGTTTTGCAATCGTAACGATGGTTATTAATCCGATTTTTTACTTTTTGTTTGGTTTGGCCGATATAACATACATTGCAATTGGTACAGTCTAGTTTGTATATTACATCGTGCTTTTCTATTGTGTTTGTTTTGTCTTTAATTTTACTGTACAGTGTATTATAGATGGTGTTATTATTGTATATTGCTATTTTGATGTTATTTGTTTTTAAAATCGGAATGATTCTATTTGTTAAATTTGGGACATTAATTATTTTCATATAAGTGATGTTAGTATTAAGGTTAGTGGTAGGATTGGTGTTAGGGGTCGTATTAAGAATAGTTGTAGGTAGGTTATTTGGTGGCGGGATCACGATAGTTATGTTAGTATTAGAAAGTATTTCTAATACTAACATAACTATCTAACTAACCTATCGTGATCCCGCCACCAACTAACCTACCTACAACTATTCTTGTAAGTTTTTTGTTGTATGCTGTACCTGTTAACAAATTCAGCAGTTGTTATATACGTTGTGTAATGTTGTTCACTTACCGTAAATAAATTTTCAGTGGCCTGAAGAAGTGCACACTCGAGGCACGAAACGTAGCCATATAAACAGTGTAGAGTGGTTTTTATTGAACCAATAATGTTTATTTGGCCACCAAGGTATTGCATATTTACATTTAATAATCCACATAGTTTAGCATTGCAACTTCTAGGTGCTTTTAATTTTTGGGGTGACAGGAGATTTTCGTGGAAACCAAAGACTGCTCGTTCATTTACTATAATCGGAGACTATTAGCTAAATTTTTCCCGACAGTATTTAGCAATACCTCTACCTACTTTTGACTATCAAAAATTGTTTATTAAATATTAAAATGGAAAATGCCATCGATCTGTAATTGGTATATATGAAATATCATTAATTGGAAGAGATGTTGCAACATACTTACATTTACCAAAGCCAGCAGAATAAACTGGACACTGTTTACAAACGACATCTGCAACGCTAATGAAAGATGGTGGTGCAGATATTACATTCTTAAAACGGCATGGGGAATGGAAATCTACAAGTGATACGTCGATGAATCAAATAAAGAGCAAACAGCAATTACAATTTTAGCTTTTCTAGACTATAGAGAATTAGAACGTAGTACATCTGTTTACGTTTATTAATAGTCCATCAATTTTCAATCCACTACAAATGCCAAATACATTGACCGGTATGATCTAACAACAAATAACATTATTACCGAATCCATAGCATATTACACTAGGACCACTTACATTTCCAATAACTCAAGATATAATAATTTGTGTAATGTGCAGAAAAATATGTCGCTAGGTACTACTACCGCCTATAGCTTAAATTACTAAAATTGTTTTCTTTATAATTGCACTTTTAATATTGTACAAAATATGTACAAAAAAATTTAGAAAAATTTGATTCTTCAATATTCAATATGATTCAACAACCAAGATTAAAAACTCAAAAAATGTTGAAAATAAATAATTAATGTTGAAGGCATTTTTTTGAGCGCTACTACACGGAGAGAAAAGTTTACTGTAATAAAGCAAAAACAGCTATATTTCATGCAAATAGGCTGTTGGTTTTGAGTCATGCCGATGTACGCTTAAATAAAGCTTTCATTTTATTACAACAAATATTTTGAAAAAGAATTGTATAGATTTTATAATATATCAATTTAAGAAAACATTGTTTTCTTTTATCATTCAAAAGTTGCTTAATGTGATCGTAGAGAAGAACCATAGTTATGACAAGTACTGCTTTTTCTTATCTCTGTTGATTGTTGTGTTTTATCATAAATAGGTTTAATAGTAATAACACTTCGTATTAATTTAAGCACGCAGTGTCATAATGTTTGCTTTTGTGCAGCTTCAGGGTATGAATGATTTCAGTAAATATACACATAGTTTAAACGTATTTATTTGCTAAATTCAAAATAAATGTGCTATATTTTTATCATCACTACAGTTTATAGTTTAATCCTAGTTTACATTAAAATTTATAATTATTGGTAGATAATATTACCGATCCAAATGATACTGTTCTTGACACCAAAATGTACACGCATCAGCATTAATAGTATGTAACACTTATAATATTAGTCGAATCTACACCATCCGAGTTAAATCATCTTCTTGTAACTTTTGGAAAGTTACTTTTTTCTGTCAAAGGGTTCTCCAACTACTAAACTTTACAATCAACCCAAATTCACCTTCCTTCAATATGTCCAAATTATTTTCTGTTAGGCACACAAGGGATGTAACATCAATTTCTTGTTCTAAAAGAAAAGCAAATGCACGATAATTTCATTTCATTGCAAAAAACTAAGTCATACATGCCAAAATCTGCAAGCTTTGCGACATAATTCTAACATATAACGGCAGTGAACAATATTCAAAATCAGAGTCAATACTTACTTGTAAGTTTTTGATAGTTTCCAATAATTCACTAATTGATGTAGCGAGTTATAGATTATATGCTGCAAGCAACTTGTTATAAAATGATGGATCCATGTCGTATAGTTCCAAACAAAAAACTGTCGGAGTCACGGTACACGTATATTATCTTTGCCACAGCTTTAGCAAAAAGTTTAGTACATATTGCAAACCTTAACGTAAATTAAATTGCTGATACCTTATTTTAGACCAGCGTGGAACAAATAGTGATAACATAAATGCTTACTTGAAATTCCTACTTGTGGTTTCTTAGTAATTTATTACGTACTTTAATCGCTGATATGATTTCTTATAATAATTAGTTGAATTTGATCAATTTGTAGTCTTAATTTTAACAAAAATTTTTTACTTGTATCATTATAATTATGAATGATTTAATAAAAACATGTTTGGATTGCAATAAGAAATTTAATTTAAGTTTTAGAACATGTAGGTTTAATTTTATTTGAATGTGAATCAATTAGAAAAAAAGCAAATGCTTTAAATATGAAATTGTAATGATTAAATTCAGCATAATATTTCTCTCCGTGTATAAATGTAAACACTTTGCTAAGTTTTCAAAACTTTAAATACAATATTTGAACATATTTAGATCGCTATCATGTTTTTAAAGTAAAACTTTGTTAGCGAGGGTAAATCTGATATTTTGGTAAATTGTACTGTAACGAAAAAAGAACAGTACAGTCGCAGCAAACTATATTTTTACTTTCCTATATTGAAAGTATAGCAATAGCAATTTTTTTTGCAAAAATTTTTCTTTTGCATAATTTTACGTTTGTAAAATGTATTTTGCCAAAAAAATTTGGGTGTCTGTGTGTGTGTAACGATGTAGCTACGCTAACTCCCGAGCCAAAAGTCCTAGTAAATTGAAATTAGGTATGGAGCTGGCTTTTCATATTCTCTCAATTCGATCAAAAGATGGGTCTGAAAAAAAAACGGAATTGGGCGTATCCGCCATTTTTAGTAGTTTTTCTTATATAATTTTTTACGTATGTAAATTATTTGAATTATTTTTACAGTTTCTTATAGAGATAATTCTTCCTAACAATTTATTCAAATAAAAAAATTCTAAGATTAACAGTTTATTAGATATTTTATTTATAATTTAAAATGGATTCACAAATATAATCTAGGTTCGAATCCTGCCTGTCCCGATTTAAAAAAAAAATCCATATCTTGAAGGGAAAGCAATATTCGTTAAAAATAATCATTTTTACTGATTTGCTAAAGAAGAAAGCAACATCGAAGCGCACATATATATGGGTTAGTCAATATAACAATATAAGCTTAACTTGCCATATTTCAGTTATATATTTAATGAAATTGAGGAGAAAAATTTCAAAAAAATTATAGCATGCTAGGAAGTCAATACAAACGTGTACATATCACTTTAAAGTGGTTTTGTGACAACATAACCTTAAAAAAATATGTAGACGTTTCGTTATCATTCTTTAAAGGAAAGTCGTGTAGTGACCACACCAGTTTTTTATTTACATTTCTGGCGTTTATATTGACATGAGGTACTCTAACCTTTAATTTGGTTATAATGATCGTGATTATGAAGCGTTGTTTTGAATTGTTTCTTTAATTTTCAAATATTATTTAATGGTACTTGAAAGTAAGAAAGTATCAGTGTCTTTGGTAGTGTCATTAATTAAAGCAATAACGCATAGTTCTTTGAAATAAACTATTTACTGGTGCAAATTGCCAGTTAGTTATTTTATCAACATGTATGAAATCATGAAGTTTTTAGTTAAATAGTATATATTACAACCACGAATTTAAAAAAAATGTATTTAAATTATACGCAGCATAATATTCCTAACTGTACTACGCAATTGCAAAAATTTGTTTAAATAATTGCAGAAAACATAATTAGAGACCAGTGGATAGCTGTTTTGTCCTATTTGGACTCATCAGCACTGGTATACTCTAATGCAATTCCCACAATCATATAAGACAAATTGCCATAGTTTTATCCTATTTGGGTGTTAAATTCATTAACAAATCTGAAACTAAACGCCATCTCGTAGGGATAGAGCTACGCTCGAGTTAATCCACATGTAGGAAACTACGAAGTTGTTAGTTAGTAAGTATATATTACAATCGCGAATTTCAAAAAATGTATTTGAATTATATGCCGCATAATGCTCCTAACTGTAGTACGCAAATGCAAAAACTTTTTACCGTCTTTTAAAGTTGAACGCTTGGAACAGGTTTTCCTCTTCTCAAGCTTGTCGTTTTGAACTTTATCTTCTTCAGCAGCAGCATTTTTTGCGTCCGGCAAGAGTGGGAATAAATTAAAATGTAAAGTACAAAACTGTTGACACAGCTTATGATCGCTTGGTTCTTCTGTTGGATTAGTACAGAGGACACTTGAAGATCAGAAGGTTAACGCGATTTTTTGTCAGATGTTATGATAACAGACGATTTCTGGTTCTTCTTGTTCGGATCCGTTTCAATGGTGGGGTGCATAAATTATATTAGTACGACTACTCGATTATTTTTGGGATCAACAGACAGGAGTGTTGCAAAAATATTGTTAGCAAATCTATAGAAAGCTGGCTTTACTGGTCTGGGTTTATCAGAATTGAACTCTGGTGGTATAATAGCATTATTTTTTTGTTTTGTTGTTTTTTTTTCAGTAAGTCCAATTCTATCACTGTATGAACTACGTGAGTAAACCATGCACTGAATTTTGATGTCGTATTTTGCAGGTTTTTTGGGATATAGATTCTAAAGTCGCATTTTCATCTAAAAACAACCAGCATTTCATTCACAGTCACATTTTCAGAAAGCATTTACATCTCTCGAACGTTGGAATCGAATATTAGAGAGATTGCAGCAGCACGGTCAGTTGTTTCTTTTCTTGCTAGTTGAGAAATTATCAAATCTTATACAGTTTATTAATATTCAGAAACGCTTCTCGGACATAGTTGCTCACAATATGGGCCTACCTGTTACGTATTTTAAAAAACGTGAGAGAATATTCTTGTGACTAGATTTAAAAACTGATGTGTCTATTAGTAAACTGATCAAGGCATATAGTATATCTCGACTGACTCTGTATTTTGGTAGATTGACGAATTTGTTCTTGGCGTTGAGTTTGGTTTTAACCGGAGATTTGCGTTTGTGTACAAGACAATGTCATCGATTGTTTTTTGTCGAACCAACATATCTAATTCTTTTTCATGATTGGGTTTGCAAGGTAATTTACGAATTATGTTATGACTTGGCGCACTTTTGTTCCTGGGTGGCTTTTGATTTTGTCATAAAGTCTTTTTTTTTACACAGCATACTGGGGGGTTGCTTCTTCATCGTGAGAATTGTCCACAGCGATTTTTTTTTCATCTTTTAAAAGATCGTCATGATTGTCATCATCACTATTATCGTTTGATAAGCCATTTCCATTGTTTTTTTTAATTCCTTCTTTCTGTACATCAGGAATTGGTATCTGAGTTATTAATTTTTTTTTCAACTTTTACATAGTAATGTACCACCTGATTACGTAAAGTTACAAGATGATAACCGAATCGTCAAAAAACCGAATTTATCAGCGACACGGTAATTAGATCGTAAACAAAACTTCAAGTTTGGCTGTCTTGACTAACTTGTTATCTTTCATTCTACTTATATTCTTATTACATTCCTTGGTTCTAATCAACGGCAATTCTTCGCAATGTTTTCATCTCTGCTGTCAGCAGTTTTTGAGTCTGGACTGTGTCAGGTCTTATATCTGCCGCATAGATTAGTCTTATGATAGCTTCATATATTCTTGATTAATTTTCTGTTCTCATGGATTTATTTATCCAAATTGTGTTATTGAAGCATCCAGTACTTTAATAGCATTTTTGTATTTGTTCCTTAACTTCAGCCTTAAGCTCTCCCTAACTTGATATTTATGAATTACTAATGTCGATAACATTATGTTGTATTTATTTTTATTTGTGGTGTCACCAAATAGCTGAGAAGAAATTTGCACTTTTTAGGACATTTTATTTTATTTTGCTAAAAACTTAGATTTTTTTTAAATGTTTCAATGGAACTTTTATTTTGACATTTTTTGCTTATATTTATGCTTTAATTTCACCTGCTAAAATAACAACCCGTTAATCAGATACACTCTGTATATGTATCAAACATGCTTTGTCTTATACTTTCTTCTTAGTTTCTTGCATACCACTTATATCTATTTTTCTGTTTGTATATTCTTTATTATCAACTATTCCTCTTGTTTTTAGATAATTATAAGTTTTTTTCATGTGCTGATTCTAGATATATTTTTTGATTTCTATAAATGCGTTGTCTTATATCTTGGTGTGGTCCACATTGGTAAATAAATGCGCCCTATTCATACAAGGCATATTTTGATCTCTGTGTGCTAGTATGTGTTTTAGTTTTTAAGTAGGGTGTTAGTCTGATTCAAGAATTCCCTCTCTTTCCAAGCTTGACATCGAACCGTAGCTAAAGGAAGTGTATATCAATTTATTATTACTACTAAATTTTTGTCATTTTGGTAAGCACATAAATTACCAAACCACACAAACTTATGCAGTTAAAACTCACAGCGGATTGGGATAAATGACAAGTGTTTTTGTGATGGTACTCTGAAACCGTCTTGCAGTGCAACAAATATTTTGATGTTATAAGTCTCTTTACTTTACAGTTATCTTTATCTTTATATAACTTTTTTGTAAAATAAATTGTAAAATTAAAATAATATATCTATTATTTTTTTAACTTACAGATTTTCTGCGCCACTAGCTAGAGCGCAATGCAATTCCACCGGTTGTCGACAGGCAGCTCACAACATAACCAGCTACATGGATTTATCTATAGACCCGTGCGATGATTTTTATTTATTTACTTGCGGAAAATTTCTCAAAGAAACTGTAGTACCTGAAGATAGAAAACGCATTTCTACATTTACCGTGATGGACGATAACCTACAAAATCAATTAAAAACGCTAATCGAAGAACCAATAACAGCCAACGAATTAAAATCGTTTACGTTAATTAAAAACTTGTATAAAGTTTGTATGAATACGACAGCTGTAGAGAAAAACTCTATGAGTACCGTACACGACATCCTAAACGATTTAGGAGGATGGCCCGTGTTAGACGGTAAAAAATGGAAAGAAGATAAATTCGATTGGAAGTGGTCAATATTTAAATTTAGAAAACACGGTCTTGATACAGACAATTTTTTGTCGTTCAATTTATATTCTGATTTTAAAAATTCTTCTCGACGTTTAATTAACGTGAGCAATTTTTTTAACATCAAGTGGCAACTATTAAATATTTTATTTGTTGCAGATAGATCAAGTCGAGTTAGAATTGGATAGAGAAAATTGGTTAAAAGGAATTGACGATGATATTATTCAAGCTTATTATCAGAATATGGTGGATTTAGCTGTTCTATTTGGCGCTGATAGAAAATTTGCTGAATATGAAGTACAAACTATGATCACATTTAGAGGACAGCTAGCTAATGTAAAAGATCACAATTTTGTAGACATAATTTAAGTTAACTGTTTTTAGATTACACTTCCACCAGAAGAACGGCGAAACGAAACTGCACTTTACAATCCAATGACAGTAAATGAAGCACAAGATCGGTTTCCAACTATAAATTGGTTAGAATTGTTAAACAGCGTGTTGGCTTTTAAAGACAGAATTATTACTGGAGAGGACACAATTGTTATCAATGTGCCTAAGTACGTTTCCCATTTAGAGAAATTAATGCTGAAAACTTCAAAAAGGTATAATTTATTTTAAAAAAAACAAACAAACTATTTGATAATTATATTTAAATTTAGAGTACAAGCAAATCACGCCATGTTCCAAGCTGTTCGATCTCTACAAAATTATCTACCAGAAAAAGTAAGACGGTTGCAGCAAACGTTTGAATCGGTACTTTATGGAACTGTTACTAGAAAACCAAGGTGGAAGGAATGCATGAGCATTTCTACAGACATGTATGTTGTGTAACTTGATTCAAACCAATTTTAATAAAATAATACAGGTTAGGCATTGCGGCTGGTTCAATGTTTACTCGAAAGTTCTTTTCGGGCGATTCTCGAAAAAATGCTATTGAGATGGTTGATAATATCCGTAAAGAATTAGTACAAATATTGAAAAATGTTACGTGGATGGATGACGAAACAAGAAATACTGCTATCGATAAAGCACTTGCAATAACTGCCGATATAGGATATGCTGACGAGTTACTAGACGATAAGAAAATTGAGCAGTACCATGAACCTGTAAGATTGAAGTCTTAAAATAAAATTGTTATAGGTAATATTTTAGCTTCTGAATTATAACACCGACAATTACATTTATTTTATTGGAAACATAACAATGTTTAAAACCGATCGAACTGTGGAAAAGGTCTGGGAGCCTGTAAATAAGACGGAATGGTTAACGAGACCAACGCCCATAACGGCTAATGCTTTTTATGACCCAAGCGAAAACAGCATTCGTAGGTAGAATTCCTATACTAGCAATTTTCAATTAAAAATTGTTAAGTATATGATAAACAATAATTATAAAAACGCAATAGAAATGTTGACATATCTTAACTTAACTTAACCTAACCGGTTTGCTTTCGATGATTCACCATTTAAAGCAAAACATTCTACACTATTTATAAAAAGATTTAAAACAAAAATCAACGTTAACGGACATTATTTAACTAATCTCTGTTATAAGGTAAACGTAAAAATATAACGCGTGCTTTGTCAAGGTATTAAAGTTCTAGAATTAAACTTTTTTTGAATTACACAATTAGTAGTCTTCATCATTTACATTTTTTTTTAAATGGCGTACTTATATAAGTTTAGAACACGTTGCTGCACTTATCTATTATTGAATTGTTTTTTAGAGCTTCCGGCAGCTATTCTTCAAGGAGTATTTTTTGATATTGATCGTCCCCAAGCCATGAACTATGGAGGAATTGGCCAAATTATTGGGCATGAGTTAACTCATGGATTTGATGACGAAGGGAAACAATTCGACAAAAATGGCAACGTGCGAGATTGGTGGGAAGGAGAAACTGATAAGGCTTATGCCGAAAAAGCAAAATGTTTTATCGACCAATACGGCACGATTAAAGTTCCAGAAGTAAACGCAACTGTAAGTGCACATAATTCCAATATTTATATAATTATAATAAAATTGTAGTTAAACGGTATAAACACCCAAGGAGAAAATATAGCTGATAATGGCGGTCTAAAAGAAGCGTACTTAGCATATCAATCGTGGATTGCAAGAAATGGAGATGAACCAATGTTGCCCGGTCTTAACTACACTTCAAGTCAGTTATTTTGGATTTCTGTTGGTCACGTATGGTGTTCGTTGTACAGAAATGAATCTTTAAAACGAGATATCTTAACCGATAGTCATTCTCCCCCACATTACAGAGTCATAATACCTTTACGTAACTCAGAATATTTTTCAAAAGATTTTGGATGTAAGGAAGGCTCGAATATGAATCCAAAACATAAATGTCATATTTGGTAACATGTGATTTTAGTTAAATTTATTAAGTACAAAAATTAATTGTTTTTATTTAATAAATTATTTTTAAATTAAAGAAAAGAGCTGTGTTAAATTTAATGTGGTTTTACATTTAAAAGAAAACCACAAAAGGGACTAATTAAATCGACGATTTGTAGTGCTATCTAACAATGAACACAAGCAAAACTAAAAAAAGGGAATTAAGTCAAAACTCACAGCAGTTGCATTTCAGAAAGTGAAAACTGTTTTTTGAACAAACATATATAGAGAAATTATGCATTATTCTTTCCTATTAAAATGTATGACTTAGAGCGCAATGTAAAATACTAATAATATTTAAAAGAATTGTAAAGATTCAAGTTGGCGAACAATCTGTTGTACTAATTAGCAAAAAGCGGCAGTAATTAAAATATACGAAAAATATTTATTTTAGAAATATGTTTCGAATTGAGATACTTTAGATAATATTTATGATTTTACCCGACAGTCAATATGTTTTTCATATAGAAAAAAGATAAATAAACAACATAAATATTGCAGTAACATTTGTTCAAACAATTACTTTTGAGCAACGCCTCGTACGAAAAAGTCTCCTAAACGTTTTTTTCCACTACTATCCATCATTTGTTTATGTCCGATCGTATTCATTTTTTTGAGCCTGACTGTGGCTGATTTTTTTGAAGAGGCCAATTTTTTGGCAGCCGACTGTTTTGCTTTTTTCAGTTTGATAGCTTTCGGTTTCTTCATCGGTATTTTCTTAGTTTTTTTATGGTTTTGACGCGACTATGGTTGCTATTTTGAGACTACGTCGGTCGCCTGTTGTTTTGTGTCAACGGCGGTCTTTCCTCACTTGGCGGCAAAACCTTTGTTTTCTTATTGGTCGCCGGCTTTCAATGCAAATTTTAAAGAATTTTTTTTGCTGGATAACGAACCACCTGCTACTATCTTGACCTATTGTTTAGGCGTGCGCGTAAGCGTCACGGGACCACTCTTACTAACAAAACTACTGAATGGAAGAGCTTTCATCTTGACCTTCACTAGTCTTATCCAAACTGCGGAATACAACAACACTAAAGAGATAACACACGTAACCAAAAGTGTAAATTATCCAGCCGAGATCAGATAAAGAAAAACAAAGCGCTAGAAGAAAATAGCAGCAGTCGAGGAACGCCACTGACAAAATCATACTTAATAACAAGACTCATTTTCCTGAAATATTCACTTCCAATAAAAAGCAGATAATTTACACTATGAATAAGCAACTTAAGGTCTAAGGTCCCAAAGAGAATTAGTTAAAGAGATAAGAATGAACCTCAATCCAATGAAAGCACCAAGGTTTGATCCTATTACTGGAAATTTTAAATTTTAAAACACCGGCTTGCATTATAATGTTCACATATCTGTTCAACGCAGTTTCTAGACTGAAACATATCCCTACCTTCTAAAAAGTTGCGGAAGTGATCATGGTACCAAAGCGAGGTAAACAACCTAATAATGTCAAATTCTATACACCGATATTATTACTGCCGATAACTTCAAAACTCTTTGAGAAACTGTTACTTAAGAGGCTACAGCCAATAATAGACAGTAATTGCCTAATCCGACATTATCAAGTTGGATTCAAGCAAAAGTACTCGACAATAGACAATAGACCAGGTGCATACAATAACTGACATCGTCGAACAAACTTAAGAAGAAAAGCATGTCTCTTAGACAACTTCAACAAAGTTTGGCGTAAAAGCTTAATACATAAACTAAACAAAATGCTGCCAAACCAATTTGTAGAAATACTAGCGTCATACACCACAAATAGACTCTTCAAAATTAAACAAGAAGAAGAATATTCAGATTTAAAAGAGATAAAAACGGGAGTGCTTCAAGGTAGTGTACTGGGTCCTATCCTCTATTTGTTATACCAGACCTAAAGGGAACTACAGTGGCTACCTTTGCAAATTACTTCGCAATACTAACAGTAAAGAAATACTAAAAATTATCCAATAGGAAACTACAAACAGCCAGCAATGCAAAATTTGACTAGACTAACCAAAGAAAGATAAAGCTAAACGAGTTGAAATCTACATATATCAACTTTAAATAGAAATGGCACTTCTTCGCCTAAGCATGACTTTGGACCTCAAACTTAGGTGGAAGAATCATGTTTAAAAAGAAAGGAGCGGAATTGGGACTAAAATACAGACAGTATTATTGGCTGTAACTCCAAACTTTCAGTTTCCAATAAATTACTGATTCATAATCAGATTTTGAAACTAGCATAGCTGTAATCCAGCTATGGAGCTGGGCTAGTAATTCCAACATTAACTAAATTCAAACATTTTAAAATAAACTGTTACGGTCCATGGTATGTCCAAATATTGAAGAGGAGAAAACCATGTGATCTCGTGTAGTATGTTGTGTATAAAAACAGAGCACAGTGCGCGAGTAAAGTGCAAACAGCTTTGAAAAATCTAGGAGCCGATAAGTACATAATATTAAGAATCGAGATGAAAACTAATGCTTAGTTTTTAAAGACTACTTTTACTTTTAGGAGAGGTCTGTCCAAACATTTAAAAAATTATTACCAAAGTCAATGTTTTTTAACGTCTTAACGATTGTTTCTTATATTATAAGTTTACACTTTCGTTAGTAACATAAGGACTTTGTTTAGTTTTACCCATACTCTTTTACCATTAATATTATTTTTTATTGTACTATAAACGACGAACAGATGGAAATAAGTTTCTCTCACAAATATTTTTGGAATTGGTTAATTCAAAGTATGCGGTAAAATAACATTGAAAGTCTGATTCAATTCCCGATATTATTTTCAAATAATCTTTTGAAAGACCATCTGATATTGTTCACATCAAAGTAAGAAATAATTTCTTTTAAAATACCTACCTACTTACAAAACAAAATGTTTATAGGTTATATAATATATTATTGTAGATCTTTCGTTAATAAAAAAACGTTAATAAAAAATTGTATCAGTATATGATAAAAAAAAACTATTCTAAATATCTATAAAAGTTGCAAATAAAATCAACCAAGTAGTTCGAAAACAGATCATAATAAATTTACAACTACAGCAGCAGGTAACATGATCAGTTATTTTATTTACGTTTTTTATATATTTACATGTGAAGTTTTATTCTTATTACGTAATGAACTACCAACAGTACAGGAAATTATAGCTTGTATTACCAAAAATGAAAATTTGCTAAACTTTGAAGCAACTATGTATGTTACAAACATTATTGGTTTGGGTTTAGGTTAGTTAAACAAACAAAAGTGTATTGCGTTTGTAATATGCATTATGTTATAGGTACAGAAAAAGAAATTGCAACAGTATGGCTACTTGAAAAAAAATGATATCATACCGCGGAGAAGACGATTTCTTCAGAAAATAAAAAAGTATATGTTTTATGATGCTTCCAGGTTATTTTTAAAATTCGCAATACCTATTAACCATATTTAATTTATTTAACATACTACAAACCATCTACAAACTTATTGCATGACACCATTACATGATGCTAAGATAACAATGTATGCGTGTGTGGTTATTTTAACTGTTGTTGGTAACGCACTGTTGCCAACTCTATTTTAACTACTCTATATACAACAGTATAAAGAAGAGTTCAAGAAAAAATATTATTTGGGTTAACGTTGGTCATCTTACTACAATAATTTGGACAAATATAACAATTGAAACAGCACGGAAAGTGCTACATATAGCATCAGATACATAATTAGTTGAAAATGGTTTACTTATTTTCGAATTGACTACTATAAAAAAAAATAAAAAAAAATTTGAAAATATTTTTTTATGTTACGTGTCTTTATTAATAATTTTTTTCATTTAGTTATCTAATGAAAATTCGTAGTACGCGAGCGCGATCCTGGTGGTGTTATTTTATGCGAGATCATTTCGCCTTTGACACTCGCTGCAAGACAATTATGTTGTAGGGACGCTTATCGTGATTTACAGATACATATTTTCTTTTTATACAATTTCACGTTATCGTTTTAGTACTACGCTTTTACCGATTGGGATGGTTATTGCATAAAAATTCTTTTTACTAAAGTATTGGTCTATTTTGGTAATTTAAAGTTATTTTAGCAAGTTGATGTAGGTTCGAAGTTGTCCTTACTGCGACAGGAAGTTAAATCATTGTTCCTTTAAGGTGTTATTTAAGAATTATTGAACCAACTAAATTTCGGTATAATAAGAGTTAAGTTGATGATCTCGGGGGTTACGTTCGAGAGGAAAATTTTCGTCTTTATTCATCTTTTAATAGCTGCATAGTTCTATATGTTATTTACGTATCTTACGCTTTCACCTTTGTTAATTGCTTTATATGAAATCTTTTTTTGTTAGTTGTATTAAGCATTCAGTTTTGTTAATTGTTTATCTACATTTCGTTATATTAAGCCTTCAGCTAATTTTATGTGTTTACTATCGTTATTAATGTTTTGCTCGAGTATAATTAACTAGCCTTCAGCTTATATCGTAATTAAGCATAAAATGTTTACGTTCATGACTTGAACTAAACCGAGTAACCTTAGTAATCGTTTACTAAGTATCTAAGGTCGGTAGTGACTATTTACGTCAGCGAATGCAAGCTTGCACATTTCGTAATTGTCGGCAGTATTATACAAAAGTATAACTATAATAGTATTTCCTGCTAAACTAAAGGACTCCAAACCTAAGAGGTAAGTAATATGTTATTTTTATTACATTTTTCAAAGAACAAGTTTTGTTATCGAGAATTTTATTGAATCCGATTATTTCGAATGTGTGTATATTTTAATTCTTAGATTGATTTTGTCTTTGCTTTACTAAAACTTGTCTAACAAAAAAAATACAACTTGTTTGTTACGTTCTTTTGTTTTCAAGTGGTTTGCTTTTTCTCCTTTATCTTCTCCACAGTAAGTTCATATGCACTTTTGGTGTTTTCGAAAACAAAAGTTGATAAAAATATTTAGAAAAAATTAGGTATTGCCAATCATACGATTTAGTCGTGTTCAAAAAAGCAAGCCTGTAAAAAGACGTTTCTACCGTTTTTGTAAAAAAAAAAACTTAAAATTTCACGTTTTCGTTGAACCATTGTACAAATGATTGCTTATTGATGTTCTTTATGCACAATTGCAAGCACCAGATATAATTCTTGTAACATTAACACTTATGTACATCTAGAAAATTACATATATACATTTTTTTAACAACTCTGATTTTCCATACTTGTTCTTACATACTCCTCTTCCTATTCAACGATGTTTGCTGACACTTATTAAGTCTACATTAATAAGTTTTATTTTCTGGATCAGATTGTTCAGCTTACCACCTTGGTACAACGTTCTAACGCTCTACGTGCATATTCTTGTTACAGATTTCACTACAGATTCTTCGCACCCCGTGTCTATTGAAAGTCTGCCCGGGACTGGGGGTTATCACTTTGTTTTCTCGTCATAATGAATTCAAGGGAAAAGTATTAATAGGGTGGTTTTCCGTTGCCTTCCCTGATTCAGTATAACTTAGATAATTTTAATTTTAAGAATATTGTAACTGTTTTTGTTAGCTCTGGTTCACCTATAAGTTTAATTAAGAACTAGTTTGTACCCTCTTGTTTGACTATTAATAGTTGTAATTCTTCTGAGGCATATTTGAGAATTAATGGGTCAAAGTTAAATGTATTAAGGTATTGTGAAGTCATTATTACTATTAATTATATATTCGTTTGTTAATGATATATTAGCAAGTATAAAGTTCCATGCAGTCCCTGACGGCACCATGGCTTACCCCGCTTTACTGCTGCGTGATTTTATATCAAACAAACACAAACAAAATTCTAGATTAGTTTACAGAAATAAAATTTTGCACATAAATTGTGTCAATGAGAATGGTGTAAATTATAATTTTGAGGTTTTCCAATTGAATATTAATTCTAACTTGAGTTTTGAGGTGAAGGAAAAATTATTTGATAGTTTTACAAATGATTATGTAAACAGATTTGATTCATTTGTGGAATCAACTCACTGTTTTGAAATGTGGATTCAACTGAAACACGACCAACCAATATTCTTTCGACCACGTAGGCTTTATATTATGAAAAAAAATTACACCTTATATAATTTATTAATGCAAGACATTATTCAAGAAAATAATTCTCCATATGCTTCGCCTATTGTTTTCACAAAAAAGAAAAATAATCAATTAAGATGGAGTTGTGATTACCGGAAACTGAACAAATGTACAGTAAGAGTTAACTACGCGACTCCTTTAATTGATGATCGTCTAGACTCTTTAAAAGACAACACTTGTTTGGATCTTCAGAATGTTTTCCACCATGTGAAAATGGCTCTTCAGCAGTACCCCTTATTCCCTTTGTGATTCCTTTGGGCCAATTTGACTGATTGTACATGCTCTTTGAATTAACCAATGCTCTTACAATTTTTCAAAAATTTATTAACTCGATTTTCTTTGAATTAATTAAGATCGGTAAAATAATTATTTATCTAGACGACATTTTGATAGCCATCAAATCGATGGCTGAGTATTTTGAAATACTGCTATCTGTGTTCAAGTTATCCAGTACAAAACAAACTTATTTTTAAGTTAGATGGATGTTTTTTTTCTGTGTGATCAAATATTCTACTTAGGATACACTGTAACTTGCAATGGTATTAGACCTGGTTCTGATAACGTTTAAAGTGTTTTTGATTATCCTTTTTCACAAAACAAACAGGAGGTTCACCATTTTCTTGGACTTTGTAGTTATTTTCGACGTTTTGATAATTAGTTTCTCCTGATAGCAAAATCTTCATACGATGAAAAAGAATTTCGAACTAGATGTATAAACTTTGTAATGCTAGTTCTTCTGGTTCTGATTTCATTTCATTACAAAAGCGAAGTGATGGTAGCTTTAGGCCAGTTTTGTTTTTCAGCAAGAGAACTACCGCCACATAATCTAAATACCACAGCTTTAAACTTGATGCTTAAATGTAATTTACTCAACTTAACGGTTTTATTCTCATTTATATCGTCTGAAGTTTAAGATTACAACAGACTGTGACAACTTTTGTTTGACGTTAAGTAAGCAAGAAATTAACTATTAGATTGCCAGATGGGCAATGTTTCTTCAGCAGAATGATTTTGAGATTCAACATCGTCCTGGGCGACAAATTTCTCAAGTCAATGCCTTAAGTAGATACCATGGCATTCTAGTGTTGGAAGCTAACACTTTTGAGCAAAAGCTTTCTATTCGTTAAAACTTCGATGCTTTGATTTGTTACAATATTTATTGTGATCTAATGGGGAAAGGTGGAGAAAGGAACACAGAATTGAAGAATAGTCTCACTTCACGTAATTAACCAGATGTTATCGCTTACCTTTTTGGCTAGCCTCGCCGCAGATGGTCGTCGGGTTAAAGAAAATCGTAAGATACTCAATTAGTTCCGGTAAGCTAAAGGCCCAAGTGCGCCACCTTCTCTCGAACTGTTATCCGCAGAAATTATGGTCTAGGGAGGAGAAAAGGAAAGCCTAGACCCGAAGTCTCCCCAAAAGAAAACATATATAGTATTCACAATACCCATTTATTAAAAAAAAATGATTCACCATCTTCTTCCGAACGGAAGAAACACAAACTGCGACGGTTACGCCACTGGTAAACTCCTAACAATTATTTATATAACCCCACAGAGAAAAAGATTATTAAGCACAAATATCAATTACATATAAATACATAAGTCACAACAATAGAGTTTGGAAGCCACAGAAGCTAAGACCGCTTACGTAGCTAATAATTACCGCGGCTACGGTAGCGATGAATAATAGATAAACGCGTTCCCGCTAATTAAAGGTACCGTCAGGGGACAGCTTGATCAAGCGTCGTAGGACCGGTAATAATAATAATCAATTTAATATAGAGAGACGGGTAACTCCCAAAATTCTACCTTTGATAAAATTTATAATTACTGTAAGTGAATGAGAAGTTATCATAAATAATTGTAATGACTCGACCATTACACAGTTAAAGTATTGAATGAATTATTATACAGAAAAATTATGAATTACAATAAAGTTTGACGTTAGGTGATATTAACATTACTCCGACAAGTTATAAAGACACGTGCACCGTAAGCTGATAAGATAGTTTTATACAATTTTAATTTTTCTTCACGCCGGTAATTAACTTAAATAATAAAACAATTACATTCGACGTCGTCTCCCACTTCCGCAATCATTTATATATATATCTACAAGAATCAATCTTAATTTACATACATTATAAAATGGCGACACGAACACGATCTTGCGTTTCCTTATGCACGCATCGCGGCCGCTGCCAAACGAAGGCTACAGCGTCCGGTCGAAATAAGGTCGACAGCGAGCCTCCCGCGACTCCAATATAAAGGTGTCATAAATACCTCGAGTACCGCAGTAGTTCTCCTTATTTTGTCACACCTCCGAACTGGTTTAGCGCGTTCACCATTTCCTCAGATTATAGATATAAGTACACGCAGATATACCTCAGAACGACAGACGAAGACGCCAGAAGCGAAGATCGAGCATTCAGGATACACATCAAAATCACCCGCAACGTAACAAGGACAGAAAAGGACCCAAAGAAAGAAGCTAAAAATTGTGAAGATTAGTTGGTTGGCCTCCATTACTAACACGTGTGAGGATACTAACCCGCTTTATGTGTTTGGCCGTCCACAAGACATCGTGCTGATTTTATTTGCACCGGAGGTTCAATCGGATTTATTTTCAAAATGCTAAAATAAACGTCGGTGTAGAAGATGTTACCAGATGAAAAGAATTCCATTTATCTCACCTCTCCGATGTTTCCCCGTTGTAAACCGATTCACAGACAGCATAGAAATGAATTAATTTCGTCGACGACTAACAACTTTCGCGCCCCCGTAGGCGTGATTTCGAACTACGGCTCGAGGCCAAAGATGTTATTGTAAGTTGCCTAACTCTCAGGCGGATTTTGACTCGCAGTTGAAATTTACACGTTACAGATTTCCAAACTTCGGAACAATCTAGAACTTCAGAAAAATGCGTGCTTTGAAAATTTTGTCTATAAACAAAACAAGGGTAAACTCTTTGTTTTACGTTTCTTCTTCCATGGAATCCGCGGTTATTAGATCCAAACATGATGCTTTGGGACATTTAGGTTTTAACAAGGTAGCTGAACAAATTCGACTAATTTACTGGTTTCCCAAAATGACGGGAAATATTAAATTGCACATTGATAAATGTCTAAAATATATTGAATTTTCTCCAATTAAAAGTAAATCCGAAGGTTTTCTGCATAGCATAACTAAAGGAAAGCTTCCGTTCCATTGTACTCATATTGATCACTTTGGGTTTTTGACAAAAACTAATAGGGTTTATAGACATGTTCTAAGTGTTATTGACGCTTTCACAAATTTTTGTTATAGTAGACCTAACATAATGATATCTAATTGAGGAACTTGCTTTACTTCTACCAATTTTAAAGATTTTTTGAATTCTCGGTTAATCGAGCATATTTTAGTTGCGGTCGGAACCCTTCAATCGATAGTTCCAAATGGGATCAAGTTTTAGGGTTAGTCAAATTTTTAATTAAAAACGCTATTTATGGTTCTACTAAAAGTACTTTCTCCATATTATTATTCGGAATTAATCAGACTGGAGAGGTTAGAGATTCTATAAGAGAAATCTTAGTTAATTTTAGTAAAGATGACAAAAATTTAGTCGATATACGCGAACAAATTTAAATGACTTTTTACTCGTCAACAGCTCCTACCTAATCAGATGAAACCCTGGTCACTTAGTGAATACTAGTTTTCTCTATTTTTTAACAATTGCAATCTTGTTAGGTTAAGAATTATGTATTTGGTTTATGTACATCTTATCCCTGCCATATTGTCTCAGGATAACTTGTATATATTTTTTTGTAGTTTAAATTCGTGTTAGTCCGAGGACGGACTACCAGTCGAGATCATCGAGTTTTAGTATTTAAATTTAAATGTGCCGCCATTTTTGTTATGATGGGACGTGAAATACCGTTTAGGCAGAAAAAAGAGAACTGTCAAAAAAAATTTTTTTTGGAGTTAAAAGGACGTTTTACCTATTTTTGTATAACAAAGTAACATTTAAAATTTCACGTTTCCGTTAAGCCATTCTGCAAATGATTGCTTTTTGATGTTCTTTGCGTACAATTGCGAGTACTAGATATAATTCTTGTAACGTTAACACATATGTACATATAGAAAATTACATATACATTTTAAAAACAAACAAAAGTGCTCAAGGTATAAAATTGTTATACTAAATATTTTGCTAAGAAAATCCTCCCAATTCTCTTACATTACATTTTTCAATATTATAAAGTTTAAGACAAAGATCTAATTCATTCTTTGATTCATTTAAACACTTTTCGGCAAAATCTTTTGTTTCGGGAAAAACTCTTATAAATTCTTTTAATTTGAAGCTGCCATCTGGATTTACGAAGTTGGCAGAGACATATAAACATTTAACAAAACAGTGTAAGCAAGCATTATATGGGTAATATATACTGTACATATATTTTGCTTGGATTGCTATATCTACACCAGTAGCACAAGCACATGTGTTCTCAAATTCTACCATTACGTCTAACCAATGTTGAAATATAACAGGATCTAAATCCTAAAAATTAAAGAAATACATTAAGAAATACACTTTATTTATACTTACCGCTATGCTGCATGATGTCAATACTAACAAAAGCAATAATTTAATTTTTTGCATTTTAGAAAACTTTTGATGCAAAAGCAACTTCAATGCTTAATAAAGTTTGTAACTATGATTACTCGTAATATTTTCTTGTCATAGAAAACAATTTGCCACAAAAAGCAAATAACAGTTACAAAAAACAACTTTTATTTACAATTAACAATTGTATAAAAACAACGTTTAGATTTGTATTTTATTACTCCTTATGCAGACTATTTGATGATTTAATTTACTTTATAGTTTTAAAAACTTTAGTAGATGTAAATAATAATGCATGTTAATGCGTCCTAGCTATTTTAGTGGCAAGACCGCTTACAATAGTATTATTTGTATATACGTTTTTTTATAATCTTTGATTTATGGTATTGTAAGCTTGTCACTTAGTATTATTTAAAATTCGAAATTAAGGAAATTTTGTATTATTACTAATGCACCCATTGTGTTTCTAAGCTGGGTTTTTACGTACCTAATGTAATAAACTTACGTGCTATTGTACTGTTGCGTATCTATTTATTAAAAACTAATTTATTTAAACGACTAAAAATACTGTTTACTTATTCTAGAAATATGTACACTTTTAAATTAACCGAACTAATTAAATTTAAATATCTAAGGATAAAAACTTACATAAATTTATATAAAACAATAATATGCTATCACTTACGCGACGATAAGATAACGTCCGCGGGTAGCTTCACAATTGTTTACACTATAAGTCACGTTCACTCGATTCGGTGTACACTGTTATTTATTTAAAACTTCGCACGTGCTAATCACTTATTTATCTTCACTTGAATAATCTTCTTAATACAGCTGCATTCGCGTTACGACAATAACTGACCTACGATCTGTCTCGTCGCTCATACGGAAATCCTTCTCGATCGTTCCCTACTTTTCGCTATAACTTCTAGAAAATAGATAACAGCTTCTAGAAGGCTCTTGCATTTGCAAGTAATTTCTCGAACGTTTCAGTACGTTTAATCTTAAGCACTGACATTGTTCAGCGCATTTGTAAGTAAATCCCAATTTTTATAACCTGCTTCTTATTGGATAAGTTTTGTAAAATAAGCGTAACATCTAGTATTCCAAGGTTTCATGCAGCAAAACTACGGTTTTGCTAGTTAGTTGATTTCTCATTATAAATACATTATCTTATTTCGAAACAACGTTATTTTATTTTGCATCGATTCGAAAAAAATAAGTATGCATCTGCACAAACCGCGTTAGTTTAACCAACGCAAAAACAGTACACATTATACTGATTAAGATAAGAAAAGTATTCTATGTAAATGATAAGATGTCTCTTTTGTACCATTTTTGCAATATGTAGCTTTCGGGTTAAGTACCGTACATTTACTTTCGTTTAGATCCTGGTAAGTACGCTTTAACCGCCGTTAATTAAGCAGTTTTAACTTTGTTATAGTCATTAAGCTTAGGTTTGAACATTGGTTTTATTTTGAAATTGTTAAAATTACACATTCTTTCTAAGCACACTAAAAGTACAAATAAAGTAATGTTATGTAGGTCAGTCAAAATACTTGAAAAAGTAAATAAAACAAGTATTTTTAAGGTACCATGATTAAATTTATTACTCTAAACAAACATATTGTTAAAATTCAGATAAAAGTTTTATGCAAAATAGGTTATTGTTCTTGTATAGAAACAAACCTGAGACGATAACTGATACCATACATCCGTCCCGTAAAGTGATAACATTATCCGACTTACAACATTATCTGTGATGCCAATAAGCGGTGTGCACTGTACAAAGTTATCACACGTGCACAAGTTAAAACTACTTCGTACAAACTACGTTGACGACAAACACATACCTGTTTAGAAACAGACTATGCCTCAAAGACCTATGTTTTATAAAGACGAGATAACTGCTACAAGGTATTTCTAAAACCACAATTTCTGGAATAAAGGAATTACAAAATTATATGGTATAAAAGGAATCCCGGGCCTGCCAAACCTATGTTGTGCATCCTAAGGTTAAAGCAACTTTAAATCTAACAAAAAACTACTACAGAATTATATTTATAGCTCACGGACCTCTTTATTCCCACGGGGTATAATTAAACGTCAAACAACGATATCATATGTACCTAATAAACTAAATAATTACAAAATGAAAAGTTTTCATTAGAAATCAAAAATTGTACTTTTTATTGAAAATTCATTGTGGGTAATTTATACTACTAAAATTACCTATCAAATTGAAATTATTGCTAGTTGCTACGTAATCAAAGATCTTGGTAGCTTCTAATTCAGTATTATTAGAAGATAAATTGTCCTTTCCAATCAATGCTTTTTCAGCTAACCTAATATTGTTTAATACAGAATCTTCTATATACTGTTCTGCAACTGACGTTGACTTCCAGCCTCTTAGTTGTTTTATACCAATCATTTCTTCCCCAGCGTTTGCTAACAACGTCACTGATGAGTGCTCAGTATATAATTTAGGATTTAGAAATTTTTGATAAACAGCTATTTTTTTCGGAATTCCACAAAAAAACATTTTTTCCGGCTACTTGCCTGATGCTTTTTCCATTCCTGTACGCCAAAAATAAGCGACAAGTATCCATATCTATTGAACGTAGAGCAGCATACTTTTTAGAAGTTTCTACAAAACTTGATATTCTATGGTTATTAACTACACTAAGCAATCGATTTATTTTGGTATTAGTATTTCAAATAGTAATCAGTACTGAGGATTGCAGATCATGAATATAATCAACTTCTAACTAAACAAGCTCTTGTATACGGCATGCTCCAGCTATACCAAATATTAAAGCTACCTGTTTTTAGAAATCGTTAAACATTTCTAAACTACAATAAATTCTGTTCATTTAATGTATTTCATCTGGAGCTTGGTACATAAAAGCTTCTATGTCTTCCATGGTCAAAACTTTTGACTTTTTGGGTATAAATCCACTTGATTTTCTATTTAAAAACCTAAATAAGCTTGAGTAACTGCTTATACCTAGGTTGTGGTTGGCTTTGATTATGGTTCTAAGCATTGAATAATAAGACCACATCAAAGAAGAGTTTCTTTCTTTTGATAAATACCAAAAATAAGCTAGAAGATTTTTTTTACAATAACAGTTTGTAATGGAATTCTTTCGTATGTCGCACTATTTAAGATATTCCTTATATGTTTTTCTATACGATTTTTTAGATTTTTTGGAAACTAAGCTAATGTTTCTTGCTTTTTCTGCAGCATCATCAACTTCGTTTATTTTCCACCTGCTAAAGACCGCACAATAACCGGACACAAAATGTCACCATACGTTTTAAAACTCAAATGCAATCAAAGACACCATTAAATTTGTGTCAAAAATTTTATTTATTTGAGAAATATTTTTGAATTAAAAAATTTCATCCGTGCATAAAGTTGTGTATGTACTATAAAGCTTAAATAGTAACAAAATAATGCTTAAAGCTGTAGCATTTCTTCTTGACATCAAAACTATTAATGAAATAGCGTTTGCACCGAGTCTGCTTCATACTTACCCGATGTTGAAGACATGCCGCTTGAATCACCTCCCAAATAGTTATGCCATTCACCTTATTCTTAACCTGGACTTTTTCTAAATAAACAGCAACTATTTTTTTATTATTGTTTTGTCCTTTGTCAGAGAATAATCTATTTTTGTATCTAGAATCTAACGTTATAACCAGCATGTAAAGGTCATTATGTTTTATAAAACTGAAACGATTTTTTAGTCTACACAGCATCTCTTTTACTAATGTTTTTACCTCTTTTTCTTCAGCATAGTACTTTAATCGAGACTTTAATACTGTCTCTATACTTTTAACTAATGGTTCTTCTAAATCTTCTAAATCTTCAACATCTTTAGTTTTCATTGGCAGTTTATTGCATATAATAGCTTGAAACTGATAATTTGCTTGTTAGTAGGAGCAATATTTAAAATTTTTTTTAATAATTTAATTATTAAATTCGTTATATTAAGTAAGTATTAGGATTTGTTTATTTTAAGACAACGAATTTAGTGAATTAGCATTATTTTAATGTTATTTATAGAATTAAATTACAATTTTTTTATCAAAACTTGAGTAAACCCAAATTAAAAACTGCAAACATGGCAAATTATATAATTAAAAATGATATTTAATGTCATAATAAAAAATTTGTTTACGTTAAATCCAAGTACCTGCTGCAAACAACTCAGTGGCATAAAGAAAAGTGCGTATTAAGGTGGGTCCGTATTTGATGCGTACGCGTTTTGCATACTACATGCGCATACGCGTGCTTAAAACGAACAATCCGAATTTACTGCGTTTTTACGCTGCGTTTTGGTATTCTGTCAAACAAAGATACTGTCAGAGAATATATACATTTGACATATTAAAGTTATTCTTGTGCATATTTCAAAATGAGCGCGATTACACAGGATGCTCTAAGTATGTACATGAATCGAATCCAAATAAGAAAGTTGTGTGCCTTATATTTATATAAAAAATGTAAAAAACGGAAGAATTTAGTACAGGAATACATTTTTACACTTATTTCCACTCTTTAAATTATAATTTAATTTACAGAACAACTTAATTTAATTTAATTTTATGCGTTATTCAAAATTAAAGGTTATAGCTAAAAAAGATGTACATAAATGAGTAAAATTGTAGTACGCTGAAAGTTTAAGTTAAACCAACTTCTGGCGCACTGACCTTGAAACGCGTGCGTTCGAAAATAAACGAATACTATTGGCTGTCGGTAAAACGCTTTACGCGTACGCGTCAAATACGGACCCACCTTTAGACAAAGGGTACAAAAATAATACAATGAAACTATTTACAAGGAGAAAAAGTGCGAACGAAAGATGTCAACCTTGAGCAAACAATGTATAAACACTTACTTAGAAGTAGTAAAATACAATTTTAAAAACTTTTTTGTATATTTCTATTATATTTGTTTTAGATAATGAGTATTTCTTCTCAAATTATGCATTATGGCCTCTCGTGGAGTTCTGATTATTATGTTAATTAATTTAATCCGAAGGTAACAAGGAAAACTAACTAGAGATTTTTTTTTATTAACTTATATATATACGTTGTGTCCCGCGCTAGGGGTACCACATGGGATTTAACATGGGAAAATTTAAATTATTTTTTTCCTGCTTCCCAAATTAAAAAATCGCAAAATATTTTGACGCAGCTTAAAAGTGGCACTTAAAACGTTTCTAAAAATAATTTTTTGATTATAATTTGATAATGAATAAATTAATTACAGGCATTTGAAATTCGAAATTTTGAAGGTTTTTCGCGCATGCGATTCAGATCGGCAATCTTCGGTTTTTAAAGTAATATGGATGCTAAAATTAAATTGTAGCCCGTCAAATCAACATTATGCAACTTTATTTTTGAGGAAATGGAAATTTGAAGAACAAAGATTAGAAAAATTACCTTTGAAAATTTTCTGTAGGCTAAAAAAACCAAATTGCGCTCGCATTTTCGTGCTAATAAACTAGCTTATGATTCCAAAATTAAATAAACTTAAATTATGTTTAAGTAAATAGGTATTAAAAATCAAGTTGGCATTGATTTGTTATAAAACATTTGAAGTGTTGACAGTCTTGATAGAATTGTTTTACAAGCTTCGAAAATGAATGTAGAAGAAAAAATTCTTGTGGTAAAAAAATTAGTTTGAGCAGAATGTTTACAGATTACTATTTAATATTCTACAATATCTTTAATTGTCTTACATTCGATGTTTCTAGACGCTGCATTTATGGAATTATTTAATCTTTACTTAGAGACAAATCCTTATCGTTATAAACAGGTAAACTTTCGTAAACCTTTGTAAAAATAGATTTATTCAAAAATGTACCATTGACAAGTTGTAAGTATGCACAAAGTTTTAAGTTTTTAAAATAACAAAAAAGTTATGGCTCCAAAAGTATTTAAAATGCTTCAAGTAATAAATTAAACAGTATTTATCTAAAAAATATTTTTTTATTAATTTAAGCAATATAATTAACAATGTACATAAGTAATAGCGAAGGTTTCCACGGCCGGAATCTATACTATGATAAGAATGTCTTCCGGGTTTGGACCGTGTCATTGTTGTTGTAAACGAAGTTGCCAACATTTCGCCCATTTTCGTAAGGGGCTTCATCAGGGCGTGAGATAAATCGCAAAACTCAAACAAGCAACCGAAATCTAACTAAGAACTTCTCAAAAGTTAGGTTATCAACTTGTGAAACAAACCATTATCCAAACTAAAAAATAAGATAAGTCAAAAAGCAAACGAAAATCTAACAAAGAACCACTACAGAGTTAGATAATCAACTTGTGAACCAAGCCAGAACCAAAGAAGTAATAGCTCGAAACCATGATCGCGATTGAAGTTATTGGGGTGTTTAATAATTTCTATGCTTTTTCAGAATTTCCTGTTGAAAAAAAATGGAGATTTGGCTATCAACGAAACATTATCAAAATCTATCTTGTGACCTGTAGTGAAATGATGTTCAGCAACCGCAGACTCGGAAATATACCTTTTCCTTATATAACGATCATGTTCTGAAATGCGAGTAATGACGGAACGACCGGTTTCACCAATGTAGACTAAACCACATGAACAAGGAATTTGGTATACACCTTGAGATGAAAGTGTAGGAAATTTGTCTTTGGGAGAAGGTAAAATCTGAGAGATTTTGCCTGTCGAGTTGAATATAGGTTTAATACCATTCTTACGAAGAAATTTCCCTATTTGATCTGTAACCTTGTGAATGTAGGGTAAAAAGGGTAGTTTGGGATTGGATTCGGGAGTAGAAATGTCCTTAGGTAATCGAGTACGTGGATGTAGACAACGATTAATAACTTTATGAATATCTCGCTTTACATAACCATTGTTGACTAAGGTGACTAGTAAGATGACGGAGTTCCGAGTCTAGATTCTCAGGTTGGCAAATAGAAAAGGCACGATGAACCAAAGATTCAATAACAGAACGTTTCTGTGCAAAATGATGATGAGACGTAGCATGAAGGTATGGGTGGGTTTGCAATAAACAGAATGGTCCAGAAGTCTGTCGGGCTTACGAGTCACAAGAACGACAAGAAATAGGAAAAAACCATAACTTTTGATTTCCATAGTAAATTTGATATCTAAGTATTGATTGTTAAGATGATCAAGAAACTTAGACAATTTGGGATGACCATGGGGCCAATCAATAAACGTGTCGTCAACATACCTAAACCAAACTTTAGGTTTTAATATCGATGATTGCAAAGTAACCGTTTCAAAGGATTCCATAAAAATGTTAGCTACAACAGGTTATAGAAGAGAACCTATAGCAGCACCTGAAACCTGTTCGTAAAACTTGTCAAATTAGAAGTAAGTAGAGGATAGACATATATTAATAAGAAGAACCAAACTCAAGTTCTTGCCATGTTGAGACAGAATCTGTTTGATGATAATAAGCGAATCCTTAATAGGAACTTTAGTAATAAGTGAAGTAACATCAAATCCACTAGAAGATCATCTCGTATATTTCCAAGTCTGCGGTTGCTGAACATCATTTCACTACAGGTCACAAGATAGATTTTGATAATGTTTCGTTGATTGCCAAACCTCCATTCCTTTTGAACAAAAAATTTCGAGAGAGCATAGAAATCATCAAACACCCCAATAACTTCAATCACAATCATGGTTTTGAGCTATCCCCTTTTAGTTCCCAGTCATTTACTATTTATCGATAACACGCCCCTTAGCAACTGTAACCCAATTAGAGTCGAGCTTAACCATCCGTGACGATCCTTCTCCTTTATATAAGGAGACTATTTCTTCTTAAGTCACTTCTACGGAGTTTAGAATCTGGCTTGGTTTGCAAGTTGATTACTTAACTCTGTAGTGGTTTTTTGTTAGCTTTTTGTTTGCTTTTTCAAGTTATCGTTTTCTTTCTTACTTTTTCAGAGTTTCGATTATGGCTTGTCTCACAAGTTAATAACCTAACTTTTGAAAAGTTCTTAGTTAGATTTCGGTTGCTTGATTGAGTTTTGCGATTTATCTCACGCTCTGATGAAGCCCCTTACCAAAGTGAGCGAAACATTCGCAACTTCGATTACAACAACAATGACACGGTCCAAACCCGGAAGACATTCTTATCATAGTATAATGTACATAAGTATAATTGATGCGACCCTTTTAAACACCAAATATTCAAAATTAGCTAAATTCAACACATTAACGATATTGACTAAAGATTGGATCTAATAATAGTCATTAATAACTGCGTATAGTATGTAGTACAGTATTTAAGTTTTTTTAACAATATAAGACAATAATAGTTTGCAAATATTTTATTAAGATTGGTTTCACACACACAATCCATATTACTACCTAAATAAATTTAATGTAAGTTCTATGTTGCTTTACAATATTTAAAAATGATAGGTTTTCAATACAAACACAATACAAATTCAACATCTATTTTACATGGTTTTATTACATTGGATAATAATAGGCTGCCAATATTGTACCAAGATGGGTTTTAAATTTCCAATATTGGACAATATTCAAATATCGTTGGAGAAGGAAAAGGTATCGTTTCCCAATTTTGAACTATATTATGCTTGTTCAAGTTACATAAAACCTAGTAATTTTTTGGGACTCGGAAATTTAGCAATGCGAGTAAGTGGGAAGAGGCTATAAAATTGGAATCAAATTTGTTAAATTTTAATAACACATGGATTTTAGTAGATAAATCTTTTGATAGAAATGTGGTAAAAAACCGATGGGTTTTTACAGTTAAGATTGATAGCGATAAAAACGTTAGATTTAAGGCTAGGTTAGTTGCTAAAGGATTTACACGAAAATATTGACTAGATTATAAGGAGACTTTTTCTTCTGTTATTAGACTTAGCGCTTTAAGATTATTGCTTGCTTTAGCTGTAAGATACAAAATGAAAGTAGATCATTTAAATGTTGAGTCTGCTTTCTTGCATGAGAGTCTGAATGAAAGTATTTTTATGGAATTGCCAAAAAAATGTTACGAAGGACTTAATAAAGTATGTTTGTTTAAGAAAGCGTTTTATGGTTTGAAGCAATCGTCAAGAGTGTGGTACAAGGAGTTAACAATTCACATTTAATAGTAGCTATTTATGTGGATGATTTTTTTGTTATTTCAAATAATAAAAATGAAAAAGAAAAAATGAAGTGTTTGATGGCTAAGAAATTTAGAATTTTAAAGATCTAGGATCAATAAAAATTTTTTTAGGCATTTCAATAAATGTTTGTGATTTAAAAATACAAATATGTAAAACGAAGTATATTGACCGATTGCTGAAAAAATTTTGGATATCTGATGGAAAGGGTTGCATCGACTTCTTTAATTAAAGGACGTAGAATGGAGAAGAATAAAATGGTTAGTGATGTTTCTTATCAAAATTTGATCGGATCGTTGATCTACCTAACTGTGTGTACACGTCCTGACTTTATGTATGCCGTCAGCTATTTAAGTCAGTTTAGCACATGTTTTAGTGTGTTACATGCCAAAGTTAAAACAATGACACTGCCTGAAATGAGGTAACATAAACGGTATTGTGCCACTAGCTCAATGGAGAAGGGGTGGGTTGTATTTAAAATTCCGTGAAAAATTGGAAACGCGATCGACGAAAAATTGAACTAAAACGGTAAAATAGTCAAAAATCGGTAAGGGCGCCAATCAAGGTCAAGATGAGGGTAGCTTCCGAACCCCTGATTATCCGAAAGCTCATCTGGTTGGTTACAACCCCGGAACTTACCTTGAGTTGTAACTATTCTGAAATACACTTAAAAACAAAAATTTACGTATGCGGCGGCTAAACGAATAAAAGCTCTTTACATTTGACAATTTAACATTTATTGATTGAATAAGTAATAAAATAATTAAAAAAAAATACTAATTAATATCAAACAAATTTGAATAAAAGAAACGGGTAACTGAAATAATCATAAGTAAGTAAAACAAATGAACAATCTAAACACAAAAATTAAAACGTATAAACAGAAAATACTACTATCAAAGCGTTAACTCTACTTTCTTTCAAATAAAATATAACACAACTAAATTTCAAGGCCTTGACCGCATAGATATAACAAACAATTCAAATAACTAAAAAGACAATACAGGTTATAAAATATATGTCCGAACTTGTTTCGAACAAAACGTATAAACAAATTAAACTTTACAATTCGTTACATTATCCTTTATATGGTATACGAATTATTTTTACATACGCACCAAAACAAAGCTAATTGATTTTAACTTCGCGCAAACACTTTAAGCGTTCATTGAAATAAACAAATTTAACGTTAGTCGTAATTCAAACGGCTCAAATTCAAAGCTTTTACTGCATTTCAATCGCGGGTCACTACACGATAATAACCAAATTCGATAAATACCTTTACTTAATTGTAGAAACCAGGTAAACTGCGGATCACAGTGGTTTTCAAAAGCTACAACCTCAGATGGACTTCGGCTGCTCCCAAACGTACCGTAGTCGAATGCGGGATCAATGGAACCCCCAAACAATAGGACACCAGCGGAAGATTTATTTCACAATTTAAACCGCACAACAGCGAAGAAAAGGGATTTTTCTACTTAAAACATCGAAACTAAATCCCTCAAGCGTGATTGTTTATTTTTGGATACCGTGACGTCTATATAAACCGTACATTACGAAATTTGAAAAATTAACATTTTCACTACCACACTAAATTTTCACGGTACCAATTAACTTCCGCGGTAAGGCATAACGATAGGGCAAAGTACCCTGCTTACTCTACTACATCTCACGATCCCCAGTATTTCTCTAATTATCTTTTCGATCGAATCCTCCTCCATATATCAACTTTTTTCGATTAGCCTTTCCACAAAGGCTGTGTTCGAAATTTCAAGAACGAAAATACTCTCATTACGAAGTGCGATAAAGAGGTAATCAGTCCCCATTACGTCATATTTATAGCATTTGGACACGGCATTTCGCTTGTTCGTGAAAGTGTCAAATTGACAAAATATTATATTACAAGAATTTAAACTGCCCAATAAATTAAGATAATGACTTAATTTTTCCACGTAATCTAAACGATTGACACAAAGAATTCAAAGTACGACTGTACTGAGAATGCACTTGAACAAAGAACTTTTGAACCAACTTAAAACAAACTGTACTGATACGTACTGGTTCAGGTTACTGGTTGGGTAGCTCAGCTAAGGTAGAGAATTAATTTAAGAGTTAATTAATTTACAAAGTTGACAATTGTATTTATTTGCGGTATACACTGTATGTAGTATAGTAAAAGTATTGTATGTATTTTATTTAACCGCTCCTGTAATTCCCAAGTAGTGGTAACACTGCGATCGACTTCCGTTTGTATCTGAAAGTTGTAATTTTTTAGTACTGATAAATACAATAAAGAACGTGGTGAGTTAATCGGATAATTACGGGAAAGGATTACTGTGCAAATTAACTGGATTTACAATATTTATTTCGGATCAGGTTGACAATAATACGGGAAGTTTGTGTGATTGCTTGTTGAGGTTAACAACACGTGTTTTGTGCTAATTGCAGGTAAGTATTAAACGAAAATAATAAACTACAGGCTTAATTGCAAACGGTATTTCTACAGGTAATTAATTCTGAATACCAGGGTGATTCGAGAAGTTAATACAATTTACTTCGACCAGGAAAACGTATTGAACATACTACGATTGATACTTGAATTCAGGTGATTGTTGTTTTAATATGCTCGTAGATTTAGCTCTTGTGAATCTATACGTTGCAGGTGGATAAACCAACGAGTTATAACAAATCTACGCTACGGTTCCCCAATGCACTATTTTTGTTAAACTCGAGAATTTACCTTACGCTAGGTGGTTAAACGATTACAAACGTACCGAGTTAACTGTAGTCTGTAACAGAGTCTGTCGAGGGTAAGTTAACAATCGTAGCTAAGCAGTTGTAGCGAGTACCCCGATACAAAAGGCTTAGTTACTTTGTACACTTAAACTCCTACTATTCTAGCACTGCGATGCTACTGGTTTCGGTACAAGGCTGGACTGGAAATTACTTAACGGTGAACTTACTAACAGGTCAACAATCGTGAATGAATAAATACAAGAAATCTGGTCAGTACGAGGATTTATCGAAACACAAAACAAGCGAGAGAATGAGCCAGGTGAATCGCGTTTGGTCAGGTTAATCGGTGCAATTACTAAAGAATTCATGAAGGGACGGTGCGAGGTTCGGTGTTAACAGGAATATCAATTTTTAACAGGTTAGTTCGGTGTAACAGGTTCTGGTAACAGGAATAATTAGTCGGTTTCAGGAGAGAAGGCCAAGACGTAGCGGTTGTTATTGAATAAACGGATTAGAGAATTAGCAAGGTGAATAGCGGACGGTCTGGTTAATTAGTAAACGGATAGAATTATCAAGAGACGGTGCGAGGTTGTCGTTACTGGATTTCGGCAGGTTAATTCGGTTTACAGGTAAGTAGAGCACAGGTAAACAGGATTAAGGCTAAGTAAGGCTAAGTGAAGTTTGTTTCAGGGGATCTCCTTTTATAGCGGGTCACGTATGAGGACACATGAGTGGGGTATGGCGCGCGCTTCGTCGGTCAGGAAGGGGTTTAGATGCGTAGGGTTCTAAGTTCACGCGTAATTTGATTGAAATTATAAAAATTTTTGACTACAAATATGCGGCGGACTTTCGATTTATTACAAAACAAACGACGAAAATATATTTAATTACGATTATATCTCAGAAGGGAAACATAAATTACAACTGGAATTCTCAACAAACCAAGTGAAATACTCAATAAACAAAATCGCGAAGTCACGGCGTAACAAAATACAAAACTTACTCAGCAATATAAACTGTAACTTTGAATTCAAAATCGTAAAATAACTTATTAAACTCAATTTAAAATTCTATTAAAACAAATCCAAATATATTAAAGGAAAAATCGTCAATCCCAATACTGTGTCCGTTACCAAAAATTACTCAAACCACCATTCGTTTTTTTTTTTAAAACGATGGTTACGCCGAGCTAATAAATCGAGAAGAAAAAAAAAACGCAAATTCAGCCAGCTGAATCCATTTATGGGGTCTGTCATAAAAAGAAACTGCTGCAAATCCCAAACGCAGGTCACAAGTGATGAGCATTGGATCATGGCAAAGCGTGTGTTAAGATACCTAAAGGGTAGACGTCGCTTAGGAGTAAGTTATATAGCTGGTTCTGAAAACATTATAGGTTACGCTGACGCTGACTGGGAGAAGATAGAAAATCTTATTCAAGATATATATTTAAATTCAATAACTCGACCATATCCTGGGAAAGCAGAAAACAAAACTCCATTGCTTTACCAATAACAGAGGCGGAATACCTATATAGCTGTAACAGAAGCAGGGAAGGAAGCTATATTTCTGAAAGGGCTTTTAAATAAAATAATAACTATAAGTGGTAAATAAATTTTGCTTTATACACTTCTGTAATGCGCAGCCGCATGACTAAGGGTGTTTTTGAGCGCATAAGCGACATTGTTGTCACGATACTTGTAAGTAATGCATTATGTATTTCAACTTCTAAGTTAATATAAAACTTAATAATTTCACTTAAACATTTTTGAGTTTAAGTTTGTAATGTACGTATTTACATTACCTTGATTATATTGCGAGTGTAAATAAAGTTATAGCATTGAGTAATAATTTAAGAAGAGGCGCAAATAGTGTGTTAAAAAATCGTACTGTAGTTTTATCTCTCTTGTTTCTCTTTCTTTGACCCCCTCTATGCATAAACTAATAGATTAAGACCTGCTGCCATCTGCAAAATCGTGGTTTTTATTTTGCGAACTTACTTATTTGTTATGAAGTACGAACCTTTTCTTATATTTGTGTTTACTTTACCGTTTACCTGTTCAAAACAGGTTAATATCATAAACAATAGCTTGTATTGTTAGGACACAACTCAATGTCAAATAAACTTAAACAATATCATGCTTTATATTTAGGAAAACAAAAAAATATGTATATTCAAATATTTATTTATTTTTGTAAAATATAAATCGAAAACAGATATAACTAAAAAAGAAAATTGTTATGGGAATTTATTGTTATTATTCGTCAATTTTTAAAATTATTCAAATTACCAGTCCACCAATAATAAATTCGTTAACTTTCAAAATGTATTTTTTACATATGTTTCTAGCTTTAAAATAATGAAGCTCATCTTCAGAAAAGTAAAAATATTTACAACTTATAAAAAGTTAAGATTACAAAAAGTTTTTTAACTTACATTTTTTCGAAGAATCTCAAATCTGAAAATTTGTAACTAGATAATTAAAAAAATGTAAGTTTTACAAAATGTTAAATGTTAATTATTTTAAAAAAGGAAGATGATGCAATTTAGAAACAAATCTAAAAAAATTTAAGTTTAAAATCATAATTGAAATTGGTTTGCTCGTTCAACAAAAAAATTGTATTTGATATTTTAATATAAATGAACTCTAGTAATTCAAGAATTTCCCAGTGAGCAAATTGCAGCTAAAACCGGCTTTTTTATAACTATTTTAGCTTTTAAAGTTACTCTTTAGAACACTTTTAAGTGGCTTATGAAAAAAACTGAAGCCTCCATGAAGCGTTTAAGTAGCTAAAAATTCCGCAGTTATGTTGCTGTTAGGTAGCTCCTTTAATGCATTAAAATCGGGCTTATACAGCTCTTTGTGGTACTAGCAAAGCTTTAAAGAAGCTCTAAAGGAACCGTAAACCACCTTTTAGAAACAACTATACAGCTTAAATAGCTTTATTTTTACTACCTTTCAGTAGCTTAAAAATTAAATAAATATTTCATTTGAAAAAGAAATCTTGAAATCGTTACCTTTACTTAATTTCTTATAAAAATTGAGAAAAGTGATAAAGGAGAACCCATTGAAAGATCTAGATTTTGTTTAAAAAATTGATTATCAAATTTATCACTTGTTTTTACTGAAATCTTTTTAAACAATTTAGAAAGTAAATATATTTCTGAACACCAAATTTTCTTACAAAAAATAATATTTTGGAAAAGATATGTTGATGACATTTTTTGTATTTAAAAAGTTGTAAATATTTGTTGTAGACTTTTCTGAAGATGAACATCATTATTTTAAAGCTCGAAACATATGTAAACGAATTTGTTATTAGTGGACTGGTAATTTAAATAATTTTAAATTAAAATTAATGTTAAATTTCTATAAGAATAATTGACCAATTCATCCTTTAAAAGGATTTTTGACGGAGAATCCATTTGTATCACTATGTTGCGTAGTTTAGTCAAAACTTAACGGCTTGACGAATTTGAGAACACACTGTGGTCGTTCCAGTACCTTCAAAATATTATAGGACGTATCTTCAACTATAAAACATATATTAAAAAAATTACTTATTATTGCTTGTCTACTTACACCTTCGTTTAGTGAACTGGAGCTGTAGAAAGAATAAATTTATTCATCTTCACGATCGTCATCGATAAATAACAATCGACGTTTTCTTCCATGTTTGAGAAACTACTACATTTGAGTACCTTAGGTGGATGTTCATATCAACAATTGCAGCTTCTGTAAAAAATTATACTAAATAAGCCCAAAAAGTAAAAAAAAATTAAGTTGTTAGTATTTTAAAGATAAAGTTTTGAAAATGCAATTAGTATTAGTATTTTCAAAATTTTTGCGATTTTTTTTTAAACAATTGTAAAAATATTTTTTGTATTGTTGGATTTGTATTGAAGTGCTTTCAGCATGCTAAAATAAACATAAAAGAATTTTTTTTATAATTTTTTTTATTTTTTAAAAAACTAAGTATTTATTAGACAAGGTGCTAAAGAAATGCGTCCCTAACATTAACAGAAACGATATTTTTATTCGACATATGCCAACATCAACAAAAAACATTTAAAGCAATGACCAGAACGATTATGCAATTACGATGAATCGATCATTATGCAAAATAATGATCGCGATATCGAGCGTCTGTACAATAACGATCGCAATCATTGATCGCTTATAAAATAACAATTGCGGTTGTGGAAAAGAAATTAATACTTTTAATTATCGCATAAACAAATAAGACTAATATAACACGATTTTACCTATAATATTTACTTTAATAAATGTATAATAAACTTTAAGTATGCAGGTAGTTCACGGAAAATCGTAAAATTTTGTCTAAGCAGGTAAATTAACCCCTTTGCTCTTTTCCTCGTAAGAATTTTCACACATTCAGCATTTTGGGAAAAACCTAGCTTTATATAAACACCAAGGTAAATCATAAAAACACAGGAAGTTAAAAACAATAAGCATTAACTACAAATGACAATACGTATTTGAAAAGAATTGCAAATTTATTTTTAATACATAAATCTTATGTTTGAGACAAATATCAACATGAGTTATGATTAATTACTCAACAATCTTTTCAGGATCAATTTCAAATAGAAACATTTCATTTACGAAAAAACGACACTTATTTTTTAATATTTTGTTTATTAATGCTTTAAACTGTTTGTTTGTAAGTTTGCATCAGAATTCAGAATTCAAATAGCACGTCATGTCGAAAAAAAAACATCACAGTAGTATCTATTTTCTGTGAATTTTTGTAAATATTTTTTTTAAATCTATAAATGAACAAATTTTAATTAAGTTATTGTTTAGAAAAAATATTAAAAAATACTTAGATATGTTGATTTTCAATACTCCAAACGTTATTGTATCCCGGAAAACGAAAATTGAATGTTTATGGCTAGATTTATGACTAACTTTACACGAGCGACTTTTTAGCAACAGTCGATTACTAATTAATTCTAAATACCATGATTGCGATCATTGATCGTGGAAAATAATAGCGATCTCAGCCACTGCTTTACAGTAATTATTTTAAGTTATTGTTCAATTAAGTGTAACAAGAAGAAGCAGAAAAATCCGACCAAGGAGATTCTCTGATGCTAATTTAAACCATTTTTAAACGTTTGGTAAAAAAAAATTTTTTTTTAATATTTACCTGATTGAAGGTGTAGAACAAGAACTGCAGTGTGTTTAAAATTTCCTTTTGTTGTTATACATTATCTCCGAAGATGCTTCTCACAAATCTTCTTTTGTTTTAAATCTTCCAAGTCCATTGTGGCAATGTTTATATTTCCACAGTTTTTCTAACATTCTTTAGCACGCACTTTATCACTAATAAAAAACTTCAGAAAACTAGTACCTTTGTTTTCGGTATTATTATTTTCACAATTAATATAAACACAACCGTGATTTGTAACTTTTCCCATTTTAAAAATAAATCAAAAATATATTTACACTTAAACTAAACAAAAGTTCAAACAAACATTACTACTACCAGAATTTTAAAAATCGTATCGCAATGTTAACCCACGAAAAACTTTCAATTCAATACCGAAGTTTACAAGTCGACAGACACGCAAGAACTGAAAAATCTCGATCCAATACAAACGTGGCGACCTCTACATCTCGATCCAAACAGTCGATACGATATCGCCCCTTAAGTTGCATTTCTTCTTACATTTATTATTCAATGGTTATAGTAAACTACATCTGCTTATAAATGATCAACAAAAATTACGAAGAATAATACCCGTATCTACCGCCATTCAAAACCAATAAGTGAAGCATTACTTTTGTATAATGTCAATCAGGGCGATATAAAACTAGTAGAAAATCCCGTCTTTCACAAAAGAACAAAGCACATCGACATAAAGTTTCATTTTATAAGGGAATGTATTAGCAAAGAAGATATTATATTAAATTATATGCTTACTGAGGAAATTCCAACAGATGTTCTTACGAAAACTTTAAAGGCTAACAAGCATAAGAACTGATGTATTAGTTTAGGTCTTAGTTAATAAGCTGTGTCATATTGTTTATAAAAATAAGAGAAGGTATTGGAGTATTATTTTTATACAAATTGGCAACGTTGTTTTTTCTTTTTGCACCCTAATTTTGTAACCAACTGTAACTTCCTGTTGTATGTTTATGCTTGTATGTTGTGTTTGTAACACTGGCACTTAATCAAAGAACAGAGCTAATTATTTCGTTGGTTTCGCGTTTATTATTGAGACCAAGTATTCGCATAACTTTAATAATTATGTAACAAATTTTATTATTAAAACTAATTAATTTATTTATACTACTAAAAATATGTACACGTTTAAACTAACCGCACTAATTAAATCTAATAATATTTAATAAAAACACTTACAGTATAATTTATATATAGCACTATCACTGACACGAAGATATAATAAAGTCACACACTTGTTTACGTTAAAGTCACGTACCAGATTATTCACCGTAGACTTATCTCACACGCGTTAACGAGATATTTATTTAGAGTTGAATAATTTTCTTAACACTGCAGTCTTCGCATTACGGAAATAACTGACCTACGATTTGTTTGTTCAGTATTTATACAATGTGGCAAAACGTTCTCGTATGTTCTGTTTCCTTCGGTGAACGTTTTAGAAAACCGCGCGAAGGCTCTTGAAGTTGCGAATAACTTCTCGAACGTTTCAATACTGAATTAGGAGCCACCAAGATCTTTGATCACCTAGCAACTAGCAATCATTCTAATTTGATGGTCAATTCTAGTAGCGTGGGTGGATGTCTAAATATTAATATGGTTAATTGTTTTAATTGTATTGTTAACATAAATTTCCCACAAGAAATTTTCAATCAAAAGTACAGTTTTCAATTTCTAATGAAAACTTTTCATTTTGTTTAGTTTATTAGGTACCTATGATATTGTTGTTTGACGTTTCATTATAGCCCATGGGAATAAAAAGGTTCGTAGGCTATAAATAGTAGTTTACGTAACAAGAGTCGAAAGTAAGAAATAGCATAACGAACGTTAATGCGACGCGAGGCCGCACGGCCGAGCGTTGCATGTGAGTGAGTTATGCTATGATTCTTTCGACGAGAGTAATGTACATTATTTTTTGTGTTGCCTTTCATAAAATTACATTCTTTTTTGAAAAAATAAAAAAAAAATCAACAGAAATATAATATGTTGGTACTACATTTACTACTAAATCTGTCAGATTTGACATTAACTTTAACATCGTTTTTCTTCAATTTTAACTGAATTTCAAGATTTTTAAAATGATTTTTCCACCTGTCGCATACTCATTCTAATATATTAATTGACTTTGAACACTTACTTTTATGTGGATTCCTAGTTTTCATTTCGCCACCCTACAGCTTTTTTCGTTCATTACGTAACTACACTAACGAACGAATATTGACGTTTACAATGTTGGCAGCACAAAATAGTAGTTTACGTAACAAGAGTCGAAAGTAAGAAATAGCATAAGGAACGTTAATGCGACGCGAGGCCGCACGGCCGAGCGTTGCATGTGAGTGAGTTATGCTATGATTCTTTCGACGAGAGTAATGTACATTATTTTTTGTGTTGCCTTTCATAAAATTACATTCTTTTTTGAAAAAATAAAAAAAAATCAACAGAAATATAATATGTTGGTACTACATTTATTACTAAATCTGTCAGATTTGACATTAACTTTAACATCGTTTTTCTTCAATTTTAACTGAATTTCAAGATTTTTAAAATGATTTTTCCACCTGTCGCATACTCATTCTAATATATTAATTGACTTTGAACACTTACTTTTATGTGGATTCCTAGTTTTCATTTTGCCACCCTAGAGCTTTTTTCGTTCATTACGTAACTACACTAACGAACGAATATTGACGTTTACAATGTTGGCAGCACAAAATAGTAGTTTACGTAACAAGAGTCGAAAGTAAGAAATAGCATAACGAACGTTAATGCGACGCGAGGCCGCACGGCCGAGCGTTGCATGTGAGTGAGTTATGCTATGATTCTTTCGACAAGAGTAATGTAAATTATTTTTTGTGTTGCCTTTCATAAAATTACATTCTTTTTTGAAATATAAAAAAAAACAACAGAAATATAATATGTTGGTACTACTTTTATTACTAAATCTGTCAGATTTGACATTAACTTTAACATCGTTTTTCTTCAATTTTAACTGAATTTCAAAATTTTTAAAATGATTTTTCCACCTGTGGCATACTCACTCTAATATGTTAATTGACTTTGAACACTTACTTTTATGTGGATTCCTAGTTTTCATTTTGCCACCCTAGAGCTTTTTTTGTTCATTACGTAACTACACTAACGAACGAATATTGACGTTTGCAATGTTGGCAGCACAAAAAAAACGTTTATGACTTATACATTTGTCTATAATTGTTAATTTATGATACATCCGTACATCAATAGCCATTATGTTAGCATTTATTCTTTGAATACGTACAACTTATTACTTATTTCTATAGCAATAAAAAATACATATTATGTTAGATGATAACAAAGCTGCAGTAGAACAAAATATTGTTTATAACTCAGACTAAATAATAACTGTCGTTTTTGCACAGATAACCATTCTGTTTTCTTTTACTTCTTTCCGATTACTAAATGCATATTCTATTTATTTGCCGTAGCATCAACGACTTTTTTAATTTATTTTATTGAACTGTAGTTAGTCAAATTATGTTACAAAAACAGTTTATTTATTGTCTTAAAAATGTTATGCTTCTTCTAACTTATTTTAAACACTTATGAATTCCGAGCATTCAGAAATTGCTAATCTATTGTCCTATTGTTACGTCAGAATATAAATTTTTTAGTCTAACGAATGTCGTTGATCGGACACACCTTATGTTGGGACTACGAAATTTGTTAACCGAAAAATCACAAAAGAAACAGGATTTCATATAAAACTATAAATTATTTTTATAAAAACCAAATTTTTGTTGTCACTTTTGCAAGAAGAATCGTTATAAGTTAGTACAGAATTCTGTTGTATAAAAGACATAGTTGCTAAGAGGTATCCAGTTTATATATTTAAAACACATAATATGTAAATGTATTCTACATTTAAGAATTGCATTTGAACTTACCGGCTTTTTCTTATGCTACTTTCATGTTTATTTAATTGTAGAATTACAAAAGGTAACTTCCTTTTAAGAGGTGGCGCTTGTCTTCTTAAGCATATTAATGTTTAGGGTATTAAAATTTGCTCACGTTTAGTGAAACAATAGTAAAGCATACCATTGACATTTTGGAAATTGAACGTATGCAACTAAAAATCAAATTTGGTATTCCAGTCCTATATAAACATCTCATGTAAATATAAATTAGTGTTTTAATAATGATCTTAATCGTTGGTTCAGTTGGATGGTATGCATTGCAAAACCTTGAATTGTTTTTATAGCAACATCGCTGACGTAATAAGTCAGTGTCATTAATTTGAGCGTCCTTGTTTTTACAAAAGAGTTGATTTTTGTATACTAGAGCGCATCGCCATTCAACATTTAACAACGTTATCGGGTTGTACACAAACTGGACGTATAAGCACAATTGATAGTTATTGTCTCGAAAAAACAACCAAATTTTGCATTTCTCGTTTTATAAATTTGTGTATAACGTAAAGAAAGTCTAGTGGTGGCAACTTCTCCAAGTTGGCCCGTTAAAAATAGACTTAAAATTATGTCAGCCATAAATTTAGAAATCCAAAAACCAATTCGATTACTATTCGATGTTGAGAATTGATTAACAAATCTTGCCACAGTCAATGATTAGCAATCATTATTAATCGTAAGATAAAATATTGTTATTAGCGCATAAGTGTTTCTTCGGTCGCAGAGTCAAGTGCGCTTCGAGTCGCAGTTCATAAATGAAACTGAGTTCTTAAAACGCTAATTAATGAAACACAAGCTACTAAAAGTTCAATTACAATCTTAAAATAAGCTGGAATTATTGTGTGAAGTGGGGAAATTAATTACACGCTGAGTTACGTAACATCACATTGTTGATGAAATAATCTGTGAAATAACAGAAATATTCGGTTTTGTTAAATAAAATGCAATTTTGAGTTAATTTAAATAGTATTGTGAAAATGGCTCAGGATTCGAATGATACCGCTAGAAGGTATGTATTTTTGAATAATTTAAATTTAAAAAAAAATCAATTTAACTCGTAAAATAGTTAAACTTTTTTCCGGAAGTGCTAATTTTAAAAGTTATTTGATTATTGTAAATTTAATTAAAGTTAACAAAAACGTTTTAAAATTATTTCTGACTAATACTTAAAATTTGGTTAATAAATGTTTAATTTTTTGTATAGTTAACGTGTCTATAGTAACTTATTTAAAAAAAGCTTTTTAACCAAAATTTAGGATTCAGGTTTGATTAATAACCGGTTTATTGTTACACATATGACGTCATTCAACAACAATGATCTTTTAGTGATTGTTTAAAGTTGTGGCATTTCTTTAACCTTTAACATTAAGTAATACATATACATACATGTTTACGGTAATATATGTAGGTACACGTAAGTACAAATAAATTCTAAATAATTGTGCCAATACTGGTAAAGTCATTAATGTCTTAAAATGCAGTATTTAAATTAAAAATATGTTTTGTCGAGAAAACTTAAACAATATTAAAATATTAATTGTGCTACTACATTTTGAAAACTGTTTGTAATAATTATTTTAATTAAACTATGAGTAAGCCTGTTATGAGTAATCTATTAAAGTTAATTATTCTGTATCACAAAATTGTAGTGGTCAGTAATTACTGGCTTGAGTGTTTTTATTTATTTGAAGAATAAATGAAATTAATTGGTTTAGTGAAGACCGCTTTTATCTTTAACTGAGCATTAGAAATTAATTTGATTTACTGTAATTAATGACTACGTTTCATTATCAAAATAGCAACAAAACTTTTATTAGAACTGAAACAAGTCAGCTGCTTGTGAGTTTGTAAAAAACGTTAATAATATACAAACTAATACATGCGAAAAACACACAATGCTATGATTTTTACTAATATCAATATAAGGTAACTCTTAATCAGCATTGGTATCAATTTATTGACATCCGAGTGTCACTTTAATGAAATTATTTTGATACAAAATTATTGGTACCATTTTCATAGCTAATAGATAGCTTGGTAGTTTGTATACGCTATCACTGTCAATGCATCATTCTGTTATAAATTCAACGCAAAAATTTAAACGCTGAAAACATCAATTTTGTTCATACAAAATTCATGCAAGCGTTATACATACTTTTTCATATTGGTCATTTTGCAAACGTTGCATAATATTTTTCTCGGCAATTACTGAAGATGGCAATGTATTTACTACTAGAACAGGAATCGAATATGTGTAGTTATCCATTTAATTTATTGTGTATTTTACACAAAAGACATTTTGTAAAATAGGAAAATTATTTTAGATATAATAATAAAAGAATTAAATAATAATTCAACGTCGTGGAATAATAATAATTATTAAAGGTAAATAGATATAATTTTAGACATAAAGGTTTCACCATAGAACATATTTATAATTTTTTACGGTAAATGGTGTACATAAAAAAAATTATTAAGATATAATTTCATTTTATTTTGGCGGTATTATAAACTAATCAACACAATTTGCCGCATTCTCCTACGCACCGAAGCTTTACGAAAAATGTCGGTTTTTGTCCAATGATGTATAACGTGGTATAATCTCAGTTTTTTTATTACTTTAAATGCTTGTGAAAAAAATGTCTACTACCATATAAAAATTTAAAATATTGTATTCTAATATGTAAATTGTAACTAGAGTGTTTTTTTATAAGTTGAGATATTTTCACTAAATGTAATAAAGTTAAAAGATATAATCATTTTTATACTGTGCATATTTGTATTAATCAACATGGGAGCATATAATTTAATTAATACAAATTTGATAACACAATGATGAAATAATATGATTTTGGCATCAAAGTGACATTTAGCTTTCTTATACATGGTATCATTTTGATGTCTTAAAAATGATTGTCACAGTTTATAGATACCGATTTCATGCGGTTTGTATGAAAAAAGTGGCCAAACTGATGTCTAATTGATACCCGAGAAATGGTGTTAAAAAGATATCTTTTTACGAGAGTTTTGTTATTTGGGCTGTACTACCTCATATGGCCTAGCTAAGCTTTAAAAGTTTTTTTAGAGATATTAACTGTTATTTGCATTTAATTTTAATTAGAACATAAAAATGATATTTTAGATGTATACTGCTTGTGTGTTTTCTAAATAATAAAAAAGCAAAATACAAAATGCTCTGAACTGGAATAGTTATTTAAGTTTCTGTGTAAACGAGTAAGAATGTTTAAACACAAGTGAAACGAGGGTTGTAACAGTACGCAAAGAAACAAACGCCCAATTTAGACAGAAACGAGTTAAATACATCATTTTATTGCTCGAACAGACACTACGAATCACCCAAAGTCTCCAAATCTCTCAAAAATAGTTTTTATAGACGTTTATGTTGACAGTGCGCAAAAACTGCCGGTTTACAAAATTAAAAAATTATTATTTATGACATTTAAGAACAATAAAACATATTTATTTGTTGAAAGGATATAATGTATTAACAGTTAAGGGACACAAATACGTCTTTATTGTTTTTGGTTAGACTTACACACATATGCACATTAGGCTGGGCCGCAAAAATAAAAGTCAAAATTTTTAAATCCAATAGGTCGCAAAATGTGCATATACGTAGGGTTAGATCCCAGAACAAAAACAATAAATATCTATTGCCCTCTACAAGGCGATAAATTTTTGGTTTTTTAGAAAATTCGATATTTTTTTTATCATATTATATCATTACATATCATATAACATACCTCAAAATACTAGCAATCCAATATTTTGCAACAAAATGAGTATTTTTATATTTTTTATCACTAATAAGTTCTGAAGTATTTAAACGCCACATAATTTCGTTTCCCTCTCTATTAATAGGAGGAAATACCGCCTGTAGTGGCGCATGTTGTATTCCGTTCGTTAGTAGGAAGGCATCTTTGCATCGCTACGGTCGGTATATTGAGTGATTAACTGATTGTGATTGTGATTTGTTATTTTAAAGTAACGGGTGAAACTGAGTGCTAAAATGACAAAACCTACAAGAGCTACAATGAACTGCCCTATTTTTGTACCTTCTAGTGACCTAAGTTACATGGTGATCAGTTAGAAGAATGGCTATCAGAAGTTTTGATGTTGCAGAAAGTGCATAAATAAAAAATCTGGAAGAAAAAAAGTGTAAGAACAAGGAACGGAACAATAAGAATTTGATTAATATAGATCATGCATCTAATAATAATTTACCAATAACCAGCAGCATCCAACATTATTTCCGATGCAAATGTTACGACTAAGAACACATTAGAAACAGCAGGAACCTCAAGTTATATTTAAAAATAAGCAAATATGTCGTAACATGCTACAGCTTCCAACACTTGAGTCTGTGACCAGATTGGTATTTCAGACAGATCGGCTGCCGCAATCGCGTCTGCAGTCTTACAAAATGTTGGAATTACAACAAGAGAAGATTTATCAAAGATAATTGACAAAAATAAACTAAGGAGAGCTCGCAAGAAGAACAGAAATGCCCTCCGGAACACATCTGCAGCTACTCTTGGACCAATAGAAAGTATTTTCTTTGATGGACGGACGGATAATACATTATACCAAGAAAAAATAGATAATCGTTTTCATCGCAGAACCATAAATAAAGAACATATATCTCTTGTTGAGGAACCGGGCTCGATATATATAGGTTATGTTACTCTTCTGGTACTGGAAAATCGATCGCTCAAAACATTTACGATTTTTGTATTACAAGTGGTATAGTGTTAGATCAACTTAATGTTATTGGTTGCGATGGGACTGTTGTCAATATTGGCACCAAGAATGGTGCAATTAGGTACTTTGAAGCACTACTAAAACGACTTTTACAGTGGTGTATTTGCTAACTACATGCAAATGAACTGTCCTTAAGACACTTGTTTCAGTATCTTAACGGAGGTACTGCAGGTCCCAAAGAATATTCTGGACCAATTGGCAAATGTCTTGAAAATTGTGAACAATTGGCAATTGTTAATTTTGAGCCTATACAAGAAAATTCCTTAGAAGTCGATCCAAAAGATCTCAGCAATGATCAACAATATTTGTATGAGGCATGTCAAGCAGTTACCTCTGGCCATTGTCCCCCGAATTTGGCAAATCGCAATCCAGGAAAATTATCCCACGCCAGGTGGGTTACGAAGGCTAACCGGTTGTTGCGGCTGTATCTTGCTACAGAGAATCCATCGGCCAATTTAAAGGTTCTCGTTGAATTTGTTGTAAGAGTCTATGCGCAGATGTGGTTTTCGATAAAAGGTCATTCTTTTTGTAGAAACAGTGCTCTGCATGTATTTAAGACAATTGAACTTTTGCGCTACTTAAATGATGAATTGAAGTGTGTTATCGATCCAGTAATTCAGCGAAACGCTTATTTTTGTGAGTATGTTGAATGACGACCTTCATTTTAAGACGAATTCTCAAGTCAAGAAATCACCAATCGGTTGAGGATACATCAATAAGACAATTCGTAATACCCAAAATAAATTTCTCCGCAACGGACTACACTGACTTAATTGATTGGGTTGATCTTAAAGTAACTCCACTCCCAATATTGCATAGTATAACTAATGATACCCTTCAAAGGTTTATAAATAATCCTACTACACCAGTAGTAGACTTTGCACGCTTTCCATGTCACACACAGGCTGTTGAAAGGTATGTGAAATTAGTGACAGAAGCATCGAGATCTATCAGTGGTCAAGAGTCCAGAGACGGATTTATTTGTGCACGAATAAAGTCCAGACGTTGCCTTCCATCTTTTGAAAACAAAAGTGAATATAATATTGTTTAATTTTTCGAATACATTTATTTTCTATTGTTATTATACACTACAGTACTTTAACTTTTGCAATTAAATTAATAAGCACGAAAAAACCATTTTTATACACAAACAATATGTTATTTTAAAAAATCCTAATATTAAAGGGCTTGTAGAGGGCAAAAAGTTTAAACTTTTTTGTCGTTCTTTTTTAAAAACTCTTAAATGTTGCAAAATACTTTGGTACCTATTGCATAGCTGGATTTAAATGAGTTACATGTATGTATGAGAATGTAAGTGGGTATTTTTTAAAATGTTTTTGTAAGGGCTTGTAGAGAGCAAAAGATTTTCACTTTTTTCGCCGTTTTTTTTTTAAAAAGTCTTATAGAGTACAAAAGGCATCTTTTGCTACCTATTGTATAGCTTATTTAAAAAAAAATAAAATTTGCCAACTATAAGAACGGCCTACACTAATGCACATACATCCCACAAAAAGCACATAGGCGCATGTCTTTCACTACATTTTCATCACAAAAATCTTTTTCAGATAATTTTTTGATAAGTTTAGGATGGTTTACTTTACTTTACTTTTTATTCTATTCTATATTTTATTAAAGATGACTGAGGCTCGTGTTTTGCTGACAGTGAGGTTGTAGGACAATTCCTTAATAGTTGAGTGCAGGTTTTTTATTTACAACGTGAGAATTTTTTTTCTTATAAGTAGGCAACATGTCAGAGAATGAACTTGTGATAGTATTGTCCTCGTCCTGTAACACAATTATAATAATAATTAGAAAATATAAATCAATGTAATTCTTGTCGGCTGCTTTAACAATTTTGTAATCTAGGTGGCTTTTGGAATCGTCAAAAAGAAGAACTCACCGTCTAACAGGTTTGTGAGCAATCCAATGCACAAATGTCTTAATTGTCATCCATCTTTTTGAAATTATACTGCAAAATGGATCCTGTTAGTAAGTCATCCACATATTCCCGTTTCATCTGTAGACTCTTAAATAAAACCATCGGAGGAAGAACTTGGCTTGTGGCACTTCCACACGCGGCAATGGTTATATTTTTTCCATGTTCATGTTACGTAACTTAATTGCTGGCAACTAGTAGTACAATATGGCAGTATAAGTTAATAGATATTCAAAAAATTAAAATTTGATGTAATGCAAAGCTAGTGAATTTGCAACCAGAAGCAAATCGTACTTATAATAAATTCAAACCGTAATTATACAAATAAAATTGCGTTCGTTAGTCGTAATAATATTTGTACCTACCTGGCACCTAGTTTATGCTTGACAAATAATTAATAGAAATTAGAGAAATTGTACTTACGATTTTCCAATCATGTTAATAGTTATCGAGAATTATGTCAAGAAAAAGTAATTAGATATAAAATGATATCGCAAATAAGTTGTTTCTAAATCAACCAATAAATCGTTGTAACCGAATGCATCAAGCTTCCGACTGACTTTCACTATTCCTATAGCAAATATGTCTCTAAATTTAGTAAATCATCACACGAAGTCGCATGAAGCAAAATGATACTTCAAAGAAATAAAAACTTTAACCAACAGTAACTAAGTATCAGAAAAAGTATTTATTGAAAGTTATCAGTCGTTACGCTATAAAAGCAAGAAAGCAACGCAATCTCAAAAACATCACTAAAAAACAATTTTAAGCAAACCAAGAAAAAAAAGAAAGTATCGGAAAGAAAAAAGTTGAGACCACGGTCAAGGACAACGCTCTAAAATCCCATAAAATCCTAGTCTACCGATACAAATCCAACCTCAAATATTATCCCCAAAACTAACTAAACTCGAGAAGTAAAAAGAAGAAAGTCAAGCAAAATATTTATCAGATTTTAAATAGTGATATGCGGATTTAGAAAGTAAAACTAAGACAGCTGTGCCCAAAAAGTCGTTAACCGATGGTAGCAGACTTCCACAAAAAAACAAACAGACCCTAAAAATCCCAGAAAATGAAACCAAACAAAAAAATCTCAAGCAAAAAGGATTCTATATAAAAGCCGCCAAAAGTTAAACTACCTAAAAAACAAAAAAAATTAATAATCCAAAAGTCACAACTTCAAAGCTACACATGAGCAAAAGCAAAATCCAACATACAAAACGAAACAAAAAAAAAGAAAGAAAAAAAGTATAGGTAAATAAAAAAGAATAAGAAATCTTATTTTCTAATCGAACCTTTTCAGTTGTTATTTGTCGTGTTAGTTTGTCACGATGAAACTCAAAAGCCGAAGAACGGGTTAAAATATTCAATTACCATTAGAAACTCTAAGAAAAGAAATATCCGAACAGTGACTGACAACATCAAAAATGCCGACTAAGCGGAAATATGTAGAGTACAAGAAACAACATTGCAGTACGTCCCAAGTTCCAAACCAAGCACAATATAACCAAAACCCACTAAACCCGATAAAACAAGAGAAGTAACTGAGAAAGAAAAGGTAAAAACATAGTTGCAATAACCACTAAGGAGAAAAGTTACTAAAAAGACAAGAGAGTGTTCAAGCAACTAACAAAAATTTAGAAAAAAAACAGACAATTGCTCTAAAGGCGAACCTGAGAAATTAGAAGTAGGAGTAGATACAGAAGAAGACAAAGGAGCATTAAGATAGCAAGTAACAAAATTAAGAGAAAAAACGGAAGTAGAAGTCTTACCAGCAATAACTACAGATTATTCTTGAACTTTGTCACTAGTCTCTGATGAATACTTAAAATAATTACAAGAGAAATTGAAAAAAGGCGTTGAATTTCAGCGAATGATCTTGAATTGTTTTTGCTTCGAGACCGGTTCCGATAGCTAAAGAAAGAGGTATCATATTGTGGTAACGTACGTACCGATGCAGTCGCTAGCTCCCATCGTACGACTGCGAATAGTATTCATTAAAAGCTTGTCGTAATCTAAAGGAAAAAACTCCGACTTTAACAGAGCAGCAACATCGTTCCAAGAACGTAAAAAATTTTAAATTTAAAAATCTTTTTTTAGCAAATCTTACAATATGAAAACACAATTCCAGTTTGTGACCTTGATAAATCAAAGTTTTGTCCTAATTGTGCTTCATGTTCCTTTCGAATAGCACATATCTCCGTAGGGTTTTTCTTGGAATGCTATACTCCTTTGCGGCTTTATAATCGGCTATTTCTTTATTGGCGACGGCATTTAGATATTTTTCAAAGTTTTTTTGACTAGAGCAACTCCTTTTTTTGTTTGTAGAAAACATAGCTGTACACAACAAATTCGAAAAAACAAAGTAAACTCGGATATAAAATCCAATATGTCCTAAGCAACAAAGGTTTAAAGAAAATCTAAGCAGAAACTTACCAGCTGATTTTTATAACCAAATGTTCGCACACTATTACGTGTCACAATAAGAACCAGTACTCATACACCACTCACTACCACATAATATTCCATTATCAAATGGCATCAGATAAATACTAAGAAAGCCATCTAGTAGTTTTGTAACACATTAATAGTAGAAATTGTTATTAGGCCATATAGGGTACAGTTACCTTACATAGACAGTAGATGAACATAATAAAAAAGATGGTGTTGCTTGCAGTTAAATTCATTTTTTGTAGTGCAACAATTTAAATTTCCCTCTCTGGCTTATTTATAGCCGCATTTTGTAGCTTCTTTGGATTCATTAATTCTAACTCTAAACAGATATTTTTCCAACTGCAACTACTATTTTAAATAAATTGTTGGTTTTTATACCAGCAGTCGTCTTTACTCTCTACTTGTAAATGTAAATCTACTAGAACTTATTTCTGTTGTTTCAAAAATTGTTTTTAATATTCTTATCGCTATTATTATCTAATCTTTTTTTGTCATTATTTTACTTGATAACGTTTTGCTAGTTATTAATTTTGTGTCAAAATGTACAGTTCTATTTACTGTTAGTACTTTATTTTCAATTTTTTGTATTCTTTCTCTAACTTTTGTTGTTACTACTTTTAGATGTGCAAACTATTTTTTGTAACTCATACACGTAATCTGATTGTTCTATTAAATGATTTACGTCTAAGGCAGCTATGGAAGCGTTACATTCACTTCCACTATTACACCTCGTTGAAATGATAGAAGCAAGACAAACAGCATACAAACTACAGGTAAATAAACACACGTCAACTATCGGGACTTAAAGACCTGGTATATATGTACAACGTGCTACGTGAAGAAACAATCTTAAATATACGATCTGATTTTACAAAAGATTATCGCATCCAAACTGATAATGGCATGCTTAAATCTGGAAGCATTGGTAACTCACTAACAAGTTCAGTTAGTCTGAATACCAAAAAATCAAGTTTTAAAGAGGACGCACTAGCTAAAAAAACACAACAAAGATATTTATCGGACCTAAACTCGCTTATGGAATCTCGTACGATATCGGAAAAAAAATTACCCGTAGCAAACTATCCGCGGAACATAGCAAACTATAAATAAACTTTGCAAAGATAAGACACGCAAAACGTTTACTCTTACAAATCTCAAACTACAGTATCAAACATGAGTCGAAGAAGATTAAGAAAACTCACATGACTTCTAACAGGGCACTCTTAGTCTTTACAAACATATGCATAAAATGGGATTGCAAAGTAGCTCTTGGAATAAGCTTCTGGATTTCATAGACAAAACAGAACTGCTGAGGAAGTAAACAACAGAGATGTACAAAAGAACATGGAAGACTGTAGTATAGAGACGCTATATGAATCATTTTTTGAAAAAAATGGTTTGCTTTGAACTCATAATTTTTGCACATTACCTTACTTAAATTTCTCATTTTTTGCGCCTTGCATTTATAGTTGTCTTATACATAGTAATCGTAATGAATCTTCTAAGTTTTGATGTCACCTATATAACCTTTTGGCATTTTGGAATATTTTTGCTTTAAGCTAAAAATGCGTTTTGAGGTAAAATGCCAAGGGGTAATAGCATATTTTAGTGATCGTAATATTTATTTAAAAATTTATGAGGCTTTGGCGGCGTAAGCCTGAGTGCTGTAATACGATACTTTTGGGAACGCGGGAAGCAAAAATAGAAACGAACAACGAAATGTATCGCGGAGGTGATAAGCAGAAGAAAGCAGGTACGGAATAAGGAGACTTAAGGGTAGGTGGAAAAGGAAGAGCGGTGACGGCGCGGAAGTTAAAAACGCGTATTCGGGAATAAAAAAAGAAATAAATAAGTTAATAAGAGTTGAATTTTAAGATTGAGGAGGAGTAAAACTAAGAACGGGAATAGTGCGGGTGCGCGGAGAGGTGTTGTTAAAAAAAAACAAAGAATAATTAAAATTAGACGAAGCAAACACTATACTGATAAAAAAGTAGAGTTTTTTTGGTTTTTTTTATATATATTGTTAGTTTCACTTGTTTTCTTTAATAGTTGTATAAATTCCTATCGTAAAAACTAACTTAATTTTGATTTGATTCAATAAATATATCAATTACAATATTATTGAAAAAATAACGTTTGTTTTCCTCTAGAGCTAGACACAAAAACCCATGCTATTTACATATAATCGACTGAGGTTTTGTTAACTTTGTCCAAAAGTTAGCTGGTGGCAGCGCTACATTTAAGAGCGTAGTTCTTGTAATTACTACAGAATTAGGCGTAGTACAAGAACTGCGATTTGCTGCCCATTACATACTTATGTTGGCTTTGCAATTCTTTGTATTGTCTTTTTAATGCTTTTGTTTTTATTGTCAAATTTTTGGTACAATTCGAAGGTTGTAAATATTACATTCAACTTAAGACAATTCTTTGTTTGTTAAAAATTAAAACCAGTGGTCAAAACGATGGCAACCTTGGTTACAACATTGACACGGTTCCAACCTGAAAGACGTTCTTATCTTAGTATAGATTCCGGCTGTGGAAGTCTTCGCTATTACAAAAAACTGTGTTGTAAAACATGCTTTACTGTCAAACCAAAAAATAAAATTCAAACGTTTTCAACTTAAGAATCGGTTAAACCAAAACATAATATGCTAATTAGAAAAATGACTATACCTTCAAGCAATTTGTATAAAAACGAATTATGTGGTTTGGAGGTGACTACTTAGGACTACCTTTAAAAAAATATCTAAGAAACCAACGCCACATAAGAAGGCCCAAATACCATTTTTAAGAAAATTTAGAATACACGAAATTTAGTCAACATCAAAGTGAAAGGAACGATGGATTAAGTACTGTTGTTATTAGAAATAGACCTACGTATCTTACACTGGGTTGCCCTGAAATGTCACTTCCAATTTTTGTTTTTAATAACTTTTTTTTAATAGATTTATTTATATTGATTAGATATTTTAAGAAATACAAAAAAAATTATTTTAATTATGTAACATATGTACACTGCCTCAAAAATGTTCTTTGACACTTTTTAGCGCGACGGCTACTTAAATTTGGCAACATTGGCATTGTAGACATTGCTTGCAACGATATTGCGAGGTTACTAACCATTCTTCATAAGCACCGCCTCAAGCGTTGGAGGAACATGTTTCTTACAAGTTAATATGTATCTAAATTGTACCCTAAAGTTTAAAATTTATGTATTTATGTGTTCTCTGCTTAAATTTTAAATGAATGCTATAGCCCTTAATTAAAAAAATTATAATTATTATTTATAATTAAATAAGTTTCATTAATAGCTATAATAAATTTAAACTGCATGCCAAAATATGAAATTGCTGTTTTAATTAACCTAAAATTTTTAATATATCCGGATTAAATTAAACATTCCGATTTTCTTTGTAAAGATAGTATTATCATCATTAGAACGTAATTAGTGGTTGAATAATTGTAATCTTAATTTCCATTACAAATTCTCAACATTTATTCGTAGTTTGCATTTTTTGGGCTTTGTTTTACATTGCTTGTTATTTTTTTTTTGAATATAAGAAAAATGACATTTGAAAAAAGGAACACTTGTTTTTAAACATTCGTATTTGTTTTTTTGAACACTAAACCATTCTGTGATCATCTTTCTCCCGAACCGAGAACGGATTTATGAACCGCACACAAGTAACATAATTTTTTTATATTTTTGCATTTTGAACTATTTTTTAATTTTTTTCTTAAATTTTTATTTATAATTATACCCCATGTAAACTACGCAATGGCAAACAAAAATTATTGGGTCAATAGAAAAGTATAAATTTTTTTACTTTAAGAATATTCAATAAAAATTTAAAAACATGCTAAAAAATGCCAAAATTTTATTCTTTTTTTCATACTATTTAAGAGAAAATTGTGTCGCAATAGTTGTCCTATTAAATTTCGAGGTAATGCAGAAATTCTAAGTAGACGGGGCGATTCCAGGCACGGGCGGGCCCCCCGCTTTAAAGAAACATCGTGTAAAAATAGGATGAGAAAATGCAAATAGCCCAAAATAAAGAAATAACATTGCATCTTGCTTTAAACAATTAATAATAATAAAACAAGTACAATAACTCATCAATAAAATATAATAATACAAAAAAGTATAACTTTTTCACCAAATAATCACAAAATATTAACAATTTATAGCATTTAAACTGTTTTTAAATTTATATTATTATATACTTTTTCTATTACTTTTATTCATTATTTTGCTTTTTTGGCAATGTTAATAAATCTACATATGGTGCAAAACATTACATTTGGCAAACGTAATGAATTTTGTAATCATTTGGATTTGGTTCATTACATCTCAATTATTTTGGAAAACCTAGTATTGTTGATTATAAAACTAGTATAATTACCTATTAAACAAAAATTTACAAATGGTTTACTACTTTTATTACTAGTACTTATCGTATTAAAACCAAAATCAAAGATTGAATTGAAATTTGAGAAAAAAGAATACAAAATTTTTTATGAAAATTACCCTTAAAACAGTGTTTCCAAAAGCCCGGACCCCCCGTTCTCCTGGGGCGTATTCCATACCCCAGTAATGCTCTTTTCTGCTCAAGGCTCCGTAAAGGTTAGGACTGCCATTGTATAGGGTAGGGTATATAAGGGGTTACTTAAAATTCATTTTGTAATGTATAATATTTAGTGTTGTTTTGTGTGTCTATTTTGTGCAAAATGCCACGTTTTCCTGGATAAGCAGAGTTATCACTAAAACAAAAGGGAAGGTTATTGGTTTACGAAAATGTGGATTTTCTATCATATCTGCTTCTATCGCTAAGATAATTTTTTATTTTGCGTTTGATAATATTCTTTAATATTAGCAGTCTTTTCAATTTTAAGCATAGATATATACCTATTTTATAGTTATGCTAATGTAGTTTAATGTATGATATGCTGTATAATTCATGTTGCACAATTATTCGCTTACATCACAGGAACTTGTTTATAATGAAATTATAAAAGTTTCTGTTCAGATACCAATTGGGTATCAAGTTTTTCACGTCCCTCAAGTAAGCAGTAGAAAGTTAGTAAAATCAAATAAAATATAATTAGGAATTTCTTACTAATTTTTTGCAAAAGAAACTACTTGTACCTTTCTTACTTTTTTAATTATGCGTTTAACTTAAGGCAAGTTAGTAGTATACTATTCTAAGCAGTGTTTTTTAATGAATCAGTATTCGGTTTAAAAAGTGTGTTAAATTTGTGGCTAAATTGTTGTTAACTAATTGCAACAGAAAAAAGCTGATAGCTTTATTATTATTCTACACACATTTTAAACAAGAAATAGATTTATTAAAGCACTTGCAGGCCGTTCATAAAAGTGGAAGGTCATCTCTCTTATCCAGAGTTGAAAAAGACAACATGCTTGTTTGACTCCATTCACAACTTCCGCCACCATTTGCGAAAGACTACAGCTACGATGCAGTTTGCAAACAATAAAGAATACTTTGAAAGCTGAAGGAATAAGCTGCTATTGACCTGTACAGAAACCTGTAATAACTGAAAAAAATACCTACCAGAGATTGCAGTTTTTAGAAAAACATTATATTTAGATTGGAAAGGTGTTGTTTTTTCAGATAAAAAAAGCTTCTACACTTCACAAGATAGTAAAGTTCTTTGAAGGTCACGTACTTCTAGAGTCAAAACATGTGCAATTCAACAAAAGATGTGGAATTAGTGCTGCTTATGGGGGATGGATGAGTGATGCTAGCCCAGAAGAATTAACATGTGTCGATAGACGCTTAACTGCTCAAATTTACCTGACGATTTTGGAAGATGTTATGTTGTCCGTACGAACAGTTTATCTCGAAAGACCGATTCGGTTTGTTCAGAACAATTTTTTTATACATACGGTACCGGTAGTTTAACAATGGTTCTTACAACATCCAGAAGTAGAAAGAATCTGTTGCTTACCTAAGTCACCGGATTTAAACTTGCAACGCCATATTAATACCGTGTGGAAAAGATTTCGATTAGTTAATGTATATGCCAATTTAACCAATTCGGTGCCAAACCGTCTACGGAAATGTATAATCAATAATGGATATTACACGCATTATCAGCATGTAAAATACAAATGTTTAAATAAAATATTAAATAGTTTTTTAATCATGTTTCTTATTAGTATTTTCTGTATCTAGTTTTGTTCTTGTAATTAGAGTTTAAATATAATTTTTAATAAAATCTAAGGTATTATTTTTATCAAAATCTAGTAGGTACTATAGTAATGTAAAACATAAAAATTGCAAACTACGAAATTGCAAATTTCAGTTCATTACTATTAAATTTATATAATTTCGAAATAGGTAATACTTAAATTAAATGTTACGAGGAGAGAGCAAAAAATGCGTTTTGCACGTTTCTAATTTTGCGATTTTTTAATTTACAGCATTTTCAAATTTTATTTGGAATTTTTTTAGCGTTCTGTCTAAGAAATTACACTTAATTTATGTATCTTTTAATTTTTCATACGAATAACTTAAAGGGAGATAGGAATTTACTGCAATTGTTCGACGATTAATTACGCTTTAATGGTGATAATATTTCCTTTGCAGCTTGGAATGTTGACTTTAATTTAATCCGGATATATTTAGACTTTTAGGCTAATTAGTACAGTAGTTTTACATTTGGACATACAGTTTATCATTATTCTAGCTATGGATGGAACTTATTTTATTATAAATAATAATTTAAATTTTTTTAATTTACTTAAGCAGAGAAATAAATAATAATTAATACATAAATAAATAGAAACCTCGGCGAAGAAGAATTTAAAACTTAAAGGTACAATTTAGATACATATTTGCAGGTAAGAAACACGTTCTTTGAACGTTAGAGGCGGTGCTTATGAAGAATGGTTAGTAACCTTGTAATATTGCTGCAAATAATCTTTATAATGCCAATGTTGTCAAATTTAACTGTCCGTTTTGTTATAATGCAACTTTGGTTGCCTACCTTGTAGGCCGCGCTTAAAAGTGTCCAAAAGCTTTTTGAGGCAGTGTACATAGGATAGAATTATAAATTAGACAATAATTACAGTGTTATTAGTATTAGTAAGTAATTAAATTAAACTAAAACTTGCTCATACTATTTTTTATAAAACAACAATAAATACAGTAACTGAATTGCTTATTCTTTTGCAAAAGTTTGCTAAAAACAATTTTTCACCCAACTTCTTAAGAAAAAGTTCAAAGAGGAAGACAAAAACATGGTGGCAAGCGTACTAAGTTTGTTTTAGTTTAAAAGATTTAAAATTTGTAAATTAATTACTGTCAAACTATTTTGACTAATTGAGAAAGTACGCCATCTATTTTGCTTTTAACAATGTTTTGAAGAAATGTATTTATTTTTTCTATACCATATTTCTCTGTTTGTGGGTACGGTTTCAAAATATAATATGTCTAAACAAGAATTAGTCGTTCAAGAAACCAGCTACAAAACTGTACTCTTCTGTAATCGTCAACTAAGGGCAGAGTTTGTGACGGCCTAAAACTAGAACCATAAAATTTCTATTTTTTTTGCAAAATTTTTTGAACATCACATTCCGCAATAATTTTCTGATAGAGCTTTTTGAAATTACTTTGATTTAATATGTATTCTATTTTTGGTTCTCATTAGCATTAGCATTTTTTGTTTTCCAACGTGAAATAATAATTTAAATATTAGCTCCCTTTATTATCACAAAATAAAATAAAAATAAGTTAGTAGACAGTATTTAAGTTTTGCAAAGGATAAACAGTAATCAACTAGGTTAATATATAGTTAAATGTCATTAGTTTTACGGTAAGTTGTATATTATCTTCCTCCTTAATTGGACTTGACACGATTTTTTTAAGGTTCTTCTATGAGGAGGGGCATCAAAACACTTTACGTGTCTATATAAGGCGAAGTTTGGTGCAGCTAAGTGCGCACTTTTTCTTAGAACATGTTCTCAGTCCACGTTTCTTACTGTTATGTTGTATTTGTTCTTGTGTTCAATTAATTTATTTTCAATGTTAGTTTATGTGATTAATTCTCTTCACAGTGCAGGTCAAGACTCCATTTTTGAATTCTGTAAATAGGCCTGAAGAAGTGCGCACTTAGCTGCACGAAACGTCGCCTTATATAGACACGTAAAGTGTTTTGATGGCCCTCCTCATAGAAAAACCGTAAAGAAATCGTGTCAAGTCAGCAGTTTTGTTTATTGTTGGTTCGCGACGTTTTTGCGTTATTACAAAGTTAAAAAAGAGACGTGTGTCTATAGACGTTACGTTAAAATACAGAGACAAATACAGTTATTAATATTATTGTATTAAATATAATAAGAACTACTTCAAAAATCTAAATTTGAAGTTTCTGAAAACAACAATATTTTTTGCATCGTCTTGCAATTACGTTTTTTCATGAATTAAATATTTTTTATCCGAAAAAAATGTGATTGGTACTTCTTCGAATAAGTTTAATTATAGTCTCATCTATTTTAATAAATGAATATTCAAAGTACACACTTTAAATAATTAGAACCTATTGGCAAAAATTTGTTATCAAAATTAAAGATAAACTATTTCGTAAAGTAAACGCTTAAAATATATTCTTCTGGACAAATTACACAAATATTTATTATTAAAACAGGTACAATGTTTACAATTAATTCTGCTCTAGTTACTTTTATAGGTCACATTTTAATGCAGTAATTTCATGGCACTAGTGATTTTGTTGCAAACCGTAATATTTAATATAATTAAGCGTTGTAAAGTTTTATAGCTGTTGGCTCCAAAACACTAAAAATGTTACTGTAATCAGTTTTCAAATAGCTGTTTCAAAACGTTAACGTCTTGATACTTGCATGTCAAACAATTCATTTAATACTTTGTCGATTCTAAGTTTGTAACATTATTTACGTTTTAACTCAGTATTTTCTACTGATTTGCGTACAATCATTTTTTGGTTTTTATTTATGCGTGTACTATTCTCAAAAAAAAACATGCGGTGAATGTATTTTTTTTAACAAAAATACTCGTATATAGCAATTCTTTAAAAACTTATCTTAAAGGGTTTTATCATTTCGTTTTAATTATCTAAACTTCAAAACTAAACTGAATTCAGGGAACATTCTGGTACTATACGAAAAATCTCAAACATCTGAAAGGTTTGATATTCTTTTTAAATCTAGCAAGATTTAAATTATGTTTAAGAACATAATAAATTGTTAAATAAAAATGTAAAAACATGTAAACAAAATTGGAAATTAAAGAAAAATAAGTAAGTAATAACCGAAATAATTTAACAACTTAAAAGTAGTAGCTTAAGTAAACTTGTAGTTTATTAACAGAAATTGCGTATAAAGATTTTCTCTAGTAATTTAGTTTTTCTGTACGCATCTCACTCACATTACATATTTTAGCCAGAGTTCTCGTTTTTTCCTTAGATTGTCTGCAAGTAATGTAAAATTTATTGGTAGCTTCAATATCTAAGTTTTCTTTTTCTTTACATTTTTGACTTTTTTTGTTATATTTTCCGTAGTATGCTCGTACTACATAACGTATACCATTTTTTTAGTTTTTATATTTGTATGCTTTTTTTCTTTTTGCATAAAAACTTTTTTTTTGGAATGGAGTTCTAGAACGTTTATGTATTAATATCAGTTTTTCCGGCTGGTCTCTTTTGTTTTAAAGTTTTTTTAGCGTTTTTATTGACACCTGTGTAATGATGTATCGTGCTTAGTAAAAGTGTGAATTTGCTTTATTTTCAGGTGCGTAACTTACTATGCTTACGTTTGTTACGAGGATTTTCTCGTAACTTAAATAGTGACGACTAACTAACTAAGTTAATTTGAAGATTGAATCGTGAGTTTCGTGGTGCTTAAATAAATTTAAAAAAGAGCCAAAACGATGAAAAATTACGTTGGGTGACACCGTTTAAATCTACTCAAAGCTGTAATACAACAAATGACAAGGCAGAAGTTGTAACAACGCGCATGTTTATTTTATCACTTACAGAAATTCAACGATAAGAGAAGATACATACATATTTTATATAAGTGAGATTTAACGTTAGCACGTAGGTCGGTATCACAGACCAAATATAAAATAAGCCTTCGATTGGACCAGATCTTTTATTACTTACAAAACAAAACAACCGAACATGTGCGTACAGTCAAATGTACAACTGATTTTCAACGTGAGAAGAAATTAAGTAGAAAATAGATTACACACAGTTTAGTTTTCCTTCAAAGTCTACTGCTAGCTAGAAGCATCTTTTTAGTATTTCCTAAAATTTGCTAAAATATTAATACACATACATATGCTGTTATCACAAGTAAATCTCATACAACATACGTTTACTAAAAACAATCAAATGCGTCAAGTTTCCCCTAAATTAAATATAGTATTTTGGTAATTGTTTTCTTCAATACGGTGACAATTGCATTGAATTACTCAAAGATGTAGATAGCGTTAACTACGGTGACGTGACGTCATCATAGAAATTTTTCCAATCACAGTATCCGCTTATTATCTCCGTAGTAACAAGTGTGGAAGTATGGAAACGCGCTAAACACAATTACGAAAGAATTAAATTGAACCACAAAAATAAGAAACAAATATTTACTTCAATAGAGACTTTCACTAAAGTTGCAATAATATTGTGTTCCATACTCGCATGGATGCGCGTCAATAATTAGCAATGAAAGTCTCGTTGAGCGCACACAACGCTACATGATGTCCGCGTTATTTTGAGCCGGATCTAGTTTTGAAACTAGAAATTGCATGGGTACAGAGTAATTACAGTCTATACAAAGTCATTGGTGGTTTGTCACAGTTAATCTAATCGTTTGAATAGAAATATTTTTCGAATATCAAGATTTGGAATTTTGGAATCAAGAGTATTATAAAGCCGTGACATGCTGGTTGATGTCAAAATAATCGGAGCATTAAGATCAGTAGTGGCGCGCAAAGAACCTTTTTGCAAACAAGGATTTGTTAGTTGAATCGCTGTTAACTACCAACATAAGATACGCACCTTTTTTGTTTGTTTCGGCTTATTAATATAGTAGTTGGTATAGCATAGCAAAGTGTTAGTTTTTTATTAATTTATTGTTCATTATCATGATTTATCAATTATAATCATTAATATGTCCAACCCGTTATTAAAACGCTCCTTGGGCAGTTTAACCTGTTTCAAAAATTTTGTGAGCGGAAAGAAAGAGCAGCTAGAACAAGATAGACAACTTTCTGAATTGTTACAAAAAGAGATTAAGGTCAAACTAGCACGAATAATAGCAAGTTTTCAAGAGATTGAAAAGTTGTGTGCAGGTATTCTCTCCGAGCAATTAGAAAGCGAGGAAGAAGTGAAACATCAAAGTCAGATATTAAACATGTTAATTGTATGCACGATGGATCGGTACGTTCAGACAAGCATTCGAATAACAGCCTTGAAAACCCTTGTTTAAGAGTTCATTGCTTACACTACTTTCTGTTAGTATACCTGAGTTTAATGGTCGACTTGAAAATTGGTTACATTTTAAGGAACTATTGATTAGTCTAGTGCATGAAAATGATGCTCTGTCTGACTCAATAAAATTACATTATTTAAATAATGCTATATCTGGACAAGTTTTAGAAATTATAAAAAATCTTAATTTACCTGGTGATAATTATGTAATTGCTTGGAAAACTTTATGTGAAAGATATGACAATAAAAAATTATTAGCTTTTCACTTTTTGAATTTTATGTTCCAAAATAGAACCTTGCAGTAAAGAGTCTGTCATTAAGTTGCGTAAGTTGTTAGATCACAGTCGTACATATATTAGAGCATTGGATAAACTAGTCGATCCAGCAAAGCAGAACGATCTTTTCGTCATTCATTCTTTGTGATCTAAATTAGAATTTATTACGGCACGAGATTTTGAAACAGAGTCGTGTGATTTTCCTATGGTCGATGAATTATTTCAGTTTTTAAAAAGACGTACTTCAATGATAGAAACAATTGAAAATCGTACATGTAAACCTGTTTTTGAAAATCCTAATAATCGTGTTGTAAGCAATTAACAGTTAGAGACAGAATTTCTAAAGCAAAAGGGTATAAATTATGTTTAAATTGTTTATAAAAAGGTTACCATTTATTGAGCTGTAGTTGTCGTTTTTGTCGCAAAAAGCATTACAGTCTTTTGCATTTGGAAGTTTTGGTTAAGTCATCAGATAATAAATATAATTTAGTTGTATTCCTAGGTAATAATGAAGCTCAAGTTCGAATGTCAGAGTCTTATTTTGAGAATTTGTCTGCAGGTATATCTCGTCAGGATGTTTCATTGTCGTCTTCAGGTTTACGGGTAGATCGTTTTGCTATGATATCTCGGCCATAGTAAAATTCTGCAAGCTATGTTCTAAGTACTTTATTTGCTAATTTGTCTCGTACTTCTATGGTTGAAAAACAGCTATTTTTTACCTACGGCTATGGTGGAAGTCTCAGGTACGCCATATAATCGTCGTACAGTCAAAACATTGTTGGATTCTGATATACTGTTAATATTATAATAAAGTCTCTTTGTGAAACATTGAAATTGGTTACAAAACTTACAAACCAGCCTCTTTTGGGAGTAGGTAATCAAAGTTTGTTTGTTAATGTTGTAATAAAAAATACAACACTGGATGAAGAACGTTTAAAATACATTAATTAAAAGTAAAAATAATATAACCATGGCAAGCAATCGTTAGCACAGACCTCAAGGTGATGGGTTGAATGATAATAACTACAAAGACGTGAACTCCGTTAATTTATTAATTATAACTTAATCTACTATTTACATCAGAGAACAATGAACAATATTTGAATTGAACATATTAGAATAAAACAGTATTTAAAATAAAATATTTGGACGCCAACCACATTAAGTGATGAATAAAAAGCGTAAAATCTTACACCTAATAAGTAATTAATATTAAATGCAAATGTCGTAAACGTTTGATTTCTTATCGAGTGAAAAGTTTTAATAACACTACTCAACTATTTGAAAATAAAATGCAGTATCTTAATTTTAGTTGACTCACCAAGTTTAATATAACGTTATCGGATATCTTCTATTTTTAGCACATACTTTCTTCTTGTGATAAAATTCTTCAACAGGAATGTAGATTTCAAAACACACCAGCCAGCATGAATTATCAATGTATAATAAACTTCATTAACGAAAAATCCAGTAATTAATCGACAAAACCAAAATAAAGGATCCAGAATAAAAATCCAATAAACGAAAAGATCCAGAATAAAAAGAAAGATCCAATAAAATAAAAGTCCAATGAAAAGAAAAAGACCCTAAATACAAATAATTAGAACGGTTTTTTAAATGACATCATGTACTTACGTCACACCTTCAATGTAACGGTCTTCGAAATAAATCTTCCTTGTCTAATGATTGCGCAATATTGCGAAAGCACTAAAAATGTTGAATTCAATAGAAAAATTATATCAAAATAAAGGTAAACTCACCAATAATTAGATGGAATGAATAAAAATTAAATTGCATAGGTTTTTACGCCATAATAAAGAAAATTTTGTCTCCCTCGCATCACATACGTGAACTACGCGAGATCGTTCAAACGGAAGTGGAACAAAGATGAAGTTGAAGCGAATACTAAAGTACAGTTAAAACAACGCGACGTTGCCAAACTGAATAAATTCTACGTGCAATATTAGTTGCAAAAAATAAATGAATGTAAAATTGAATTTAAATTGTAATGAATTCAAACGGGACGTTACAATGTTATTTGTGATTTTTACATTAATTCATTCTTTAGTGATTACAAAAAAAACTGCTGGTTTTGTTTTGGATGAGATCACTTCAGAGATTCCTTCAGTAGAAGTTGATTCTTCAAATATGTCACTTCCAGTAAAATTTAATTTAGCTTGTTACCTCATATATCAAACGTAATTTTAAGGATATGTATGTAGATTACTGATGAGCGATATTTCACAAACTGTAATTTTTTCGCTGAAAGCAACAAATCACGAAGAACGACTGTTAGCAATCTATAAAAGTATCAGTGCTTTTACAAAGTCGTTACTTTCCACATTTGGTCATGTTATTGTGAAATCGTTATTTTGTGTTTGTTGTAAAATCGTAATTTCGTGAGGAATGATATTTGATCTGCACTGTTTACTGGTTAGTGGTTGCAAAGTTTTTATTTTCGGTAATGATATGAATATTGAAGCGGCGATCAGATCCTGCGCGATGTCGCTACATTTATTGGGCACCGTTCCATTATTAACTTGAATTTCGCTATTTGAGAACACCATACGAAAGTCGTGATGACGTCACGCTTTAAAATCACTGATATCAAAAAATTGCAGTAACAATTCACAATGTTATTGAAAAATCACGATATCGCTCATCACTAACGTGGATGATATTATTACTGGTGCGTGTTCTATCGTGGAAGCGCAAGAATTATTTAAGAATTTATCAAATGTTTTTGGTCAAGAACAGTTTGAACTTTGTAAATGGCTTTCAAATAAGTCAGCAACTTTAAAGGATGTTGGGTCATCTTTGGTGCATCCCTGTATGTACGATCTAAGCAGGGAAAAAAAGATAAAGTTGTTGAGACTTTCTTGGAATCTTTCTGTCGGTTTATTTACATCTTCAGTTTACCTCTTTCTGTTTAAAAATTGTTCATTTAACATACGTCAAATTCGTTTAGTTGAATATAAGTGTTTTAGTCTATTAGGATTTATTTCTACTTCAAATATATTGGCAAAAATATTTGTTCAAGCACTTTGGTTTCTCAAAATTTCTTGGGACGAGCCAGTTCCAGAATGCGTTGCAAAAAACTGGTTGCAACTTTAATCAGAGTTGTCTTATTTAAAATTTATTACGATTTCTCACCACGTAGTTTCTTGTTCGTATGCTTCGCTTCATAGGTTTGCGAACGCAAATAAGGCATTTTATGTGCTTTGTGTCTATATGTGCAGTGTTGGTTTGGATTATAGTTGCACTTGTTGTGTGCGAAAACTAAGGTATCGCTGTTGAAATCATGTTTTATTGCTCGTTTGGAGCTTTTAGCAACTTATCTTTTTTCTCGTTTATTGCCGCAAGTAATTTCTCATCTTGATATGTCGTTTTCACGTGTTGTTTGTTGGATTGATTTATCTATAGTTTTAGGTTGGTTGAAGATGCCCCATCACAAGTTAAAAACCTTTGTAGCAAATAGATTAGTTTTAATTCAAAAATTGACTTGAAATTATGAATTGAGGCATGTACCATCAAATCAACATCTTGTCAAATTTCTGTTTTGATTTCTTCAGTTGACTTAATCTATGAAAGCTTGGATTGGCTTATATTGAACTTGGCTTAAGCTTAGCTTGATTTCAAGCTTTTCAAAAACAAGCCAAACCTCTGAATTCGTAGTAATAACAAGCTGATACTTCATCAACTACTGACATTTCTAAATAGTGTTTGACAGATAGTAATTTGTCCTTATTACTTATTTTAAGTTAGAAGAATTGCCGATTTTGCTTCACATTATTTTTGTTTTCTTATTTATTACTTCTGTGGTTTTATTTGGAAATTTATGTCTACAGTATTTTGGTAAAAATAATATTTTTTTACATTGTTTCTGCTTTGTATAAGGTTAAATTTTCCAAACGTTTATTTTGAGTTTTTATGCAATTAAAACATTGCTGATAAACGTACTATACACAAGATTTTTGCAATTAATTCTCTAAATAGTTTTTTAAATAAACGAATTATTTAATATTTAATATATACATTAAGTACATGTGTAATTAATGAATAAATTAATTAAATGTTTCACTACAGACATCTCAATGACTCAATTTAAGAAGGCCTTAAGACTTAAATGCATTTATAAACGATGACATAATTTAAGAAATATTAATTGCAGGTTTTCACACGTTAGACTGTTTACTAGAGATGTTACAAATAACAACTAATCAATTCGTTCTTGAAAGATATTTTGTTGGTCGATCAAATAAACTAATTTTCCGTTAAATTGTTACAATTTTTAGCATTTATTTGTAGAAGTTTCAAATCTACCGCAGCATTTTAATTGCGTCACGTTATAACTTAACATCAAAACGTTTATTTTAGGAGACACGACTAATTTTTCTTTCAATTTTTTCAGGAACCGAAATAACTCCTGGTGGAAACGAAGAACTAATTTAGAGCGAAAAGGCGTCATTCTATTCATTATTGCTTTGATTGTAATCATAGCTCTTATAATAGCTCTAGCAATAATTGCAATCCAAAAATCAAAAAGGTAAGTTTGTGTCTATATTTACCAAGTTCTAAAAAAAGATTCTGGTAATTATGCCGTGTGTTGTTTGCAAAATTTGATTATAATTAATCGTAATGCGTTATCTATTTATAGCTTCGTCTCAATACTTTATACAAGAAACTCCACGTATCACGGTCTATAAGCCTGTTTGCACAAAATTGTGTAAAGATTAAGAATACTTTTTCGTCATGTTTTTATTTATTTTAAGTTTTAATGTTTTGACAAGTAACAGCGCCAGAAGACCCCTATTATATAAACTGAAATTTTTATTTCATTCAGAATGGCTCTTTTTCTATTCATAACTATATAGATGAAGTTCTACTACTCGTATGCAACGACAGTAAGAAAACAATTTATTTTTATCATTTGTAGTGCTTGTCTACATTTACCAGACATCGAATATGAATAATCTAACAGAGTAGGAATAGATGTAGACCTTGTATAAGCGTTAAAATTACCCAAAGACAAAGAATATGTTTTGATGTAAAAAAATGTCACAGGAGAAATACAATTTGTAGCAGTTATTTTAACTGCTTGTTTTTATTACTGTCGGTGTAGTTGTTACTTTTGAAAGTGAACGTTAACTCCCTAGTATTGTGTTGTAATTTACATTATACACATATTTTCTTAGCGTGTTAATGTCTGTTTTAAATGTTACTAAATAACAAAATCGTACAGTAATCCGACAACAAAATGTTTTTTGTATCTTTGTAAAAGCAACAAGTGAACATTTTACATATGATCAGCATGTGTTATAAATAAGAAATTTTTAGGGTGTTAAGTTACAGAATGCGGTTGTTATGTAACAATTTGCCTTGCGGTTAAAATACGTGTGTAAAATTTTATAAGCGTATAGACTAAATATTATACAATTACAAGACATTAATTACGAATGCATGTTATTTAAATAAAATGCCAAATAAATTCGTATCTATTTCTAAACGAAAAACGATGATTATTGCCAAATTTCTATCATCCAGATGATTCACGGTACCCATGTTTAGAATACGTAAACGATACCTAGAGGCCCAATCAGTACAATAATCGAAACTAAGGATTTAATCGTTTGTTATTATATTATATATTGTACTACTGTTTCTGTTTTTGAAATTCCTAATCCTTTCTTGTTTAGTGTAAAACTATTTGTTTAAAAGTAAAAATAATAACAATAGTTCTTTTGTGATTCTAAATAATGTTATGCTTTTTTAGAAACAAACACAAATAATAAATAAATATTGGTAAGTTAAAAAAAATCTGCAGATTCACTGCTTTACTATGTCTATTTTTAGGCAACTGTACTGCTAAGTCATATATTAAAAAACCAATTAAGTTGTCGCAATCATTTTTAAAATAAAAACGGAGACTTTTATTAGTAGAAAATTAGTAATTAAAATCACAACACTGGTCTGCATGAAAATCGGCCCTGATACCATTCTTGACGATTCTTATGTAAAATGACCTCCTGAATCCAAAAATGAGTTCCGTTTTTACCCATCACCCACCTATTTTGGGGGGACCCCACTTTTATTTTGTTTTTTGCATTTTTCTTTAGAATTTTAGCTTATAGCCGTTAAACATCTCAAAGCAGGTAATAAAATTTATACTAAAGTATATGGCAAAAGTTTTGCTATAAAATGTAAATAGAAACAACAATAAAATACAAATATATAAGAACAGTAAAAAACTATCAATAAACAGTTAGGAAGATTCACTGCACGACGCTGGCGATCTCAATACCACATGCAGGTTTGAACAGGAATTTTCGACAGGCTTGAACTTGCATTACTCTTCTCATTATAGTATATTACATTGTTTGCTTAACTGCTTCGATCAGTACATCTATAGCTGTTGCAGAGTTAACTTGTCGACGTTTTAAACGTGCTGGATTTTGTGTTCATTTTTGTTCATTTGTGTAAAACAGTAAAACTACTTTTACTCCGGATTTTTTCAAGTGACTAAGTGCGATTTGTGGTTAATGTCGGGCGTTGAATTACTGTTTAATTATGCCACGCGAGTGTAAAAATCATCCCGATAGCTTTTGCTATGTCTGCGGGGAATTAACTTTAAAAGCGCAACGAAAACCCCTTTCTCCGCTTGTTAAAACAGCTTATAAATAGTACTTTGATTGTCAAGTTGGCGACCAGGACAAGACTTGGGCTCCATCAGGTTGCTGTACGACTTGTTACAGTAGTTTGACCAAATAGCTCAAAGGTACCCGTAAATCAATGCCATTTGCTGTGCCCATGGTTTGGCGTGAACCTCGCTGTCATCTTACAGATTATTACTTTTGTATGACTTCCACCATCGGGTTTTCGAGCAAAAGTAAGGATACAATTCAGTATCCCAATATTCCGTTAGCTCTAAGACCTGTTCCTCATAACGATACTTTGCCAATCCCAGAACCCCCAAACACTTATACTCTAGAGCCGAAAATTGATTTAAAAGACTCTGAGCCACAACCTGGGGCTTCGAATGATACGTTCAATAATGATGAAGAGTATTCCGCAGATTTAGTTTCTCGGCAACCTCACCTTCTCACTCAATCGGAATTAAATGATCTTGTCAGGGATTTGCAGTTACCCAAGACTAAATCTCAGCTCCTAGGATCGCGACTTCAACAATGGAATCTCTTAGAAAAGGGAGTAAAAATATCTTCTTACAGGACCAGACAAGCAACCTTGAAATGTCTATTCTCAGAAGATAAAGGTTTAGTGTTCTGCCCTAATGCAAATTTATTGATGACAGAGCTACAGATGCCATGTGACCCAGAAAAATGGAGACTGTTTATAGACTCATCAAAAACAAGCTTACAAGTTGTCCTGTTGGCAAATGGGAATGACTTCTCATCAGTTCCAGTTGCATACTCTGTTGATATGAAGGAAACGTACGAAAACAACTTCAAAATCCTTGATAAAATTAGTTATTATGATTATAAGTGGAAACTTTGCGCTGACTTAAAATTTGTTGCTCTACTCACGGGCCAGCAATCAGGATTCACAAAATATTGCTGCTTCCTTTGTGAATGGGATAGCCGAGCCCGAGATGAACATTACATCGTACGGGACTGGCCTCTCGAGAAAATGTTATTCCTGGTCAGAAAAATGTCTCCCACAATCCTTTGGTTTCGAAGGAAAATATTTACTTACCACTTTTACAAATCAAACTTAGATTGATCAAGCAGTTTGTAAAAGCAGTGGACAAGACAGGTGGCTCATTTCAATTTTTGAAAACTAAATTACCTTGTCTTAGTGAAGCTAAAATCAAAGAAGGCGTTTTTGTTGGTCCCCAGATTAGACAACTCTTCCAAGATTCGACGTTTATTGAACACCTAAATCGAAAAGAATAACGATCTTGGCTTGCATTTCAAAACCTTTTTAAGAATTTCCTGGGTAACCACAAAAGTGAAGATTATGTCGCTTACGTCGAGGAACTGCTTTTAGCGTACAAGGACATAGGATGTAGCATGTCTCTTAAAGTTCACTTCCTTCACTCGCATCTGGACTTTTTCGCTGAAAATTTAAGAGCAGTCTCGGATGAACACGGAGAACGGTTCCATCAAGACATCGCTAAGCTGGAGAAGAGATTTTCAGAGAAGTGGAATGCAAGCATGTTGGCGGGTATAAAAGGAAAGTAATCACCAAGTAACGATGAATATCTTTTTATTTATTACTGTTTATAGCATTTAAATTAAATTCATGTCCATATATTTATTATTATAATAATTATTATAATTATTATTATCGTTCGATAAATAAATTATAATTAATTTATCGAAAAATGGTAAAATTAGAGATTTGGAGCTCTCTCGAAAATGGTGGGTGATGGAAGAAAACATATTTGGATTCAGGACGTCATTTTACATAAGAATCACCAGGAATAGTGTCAGGGCTCGATAAAAAATATTTTTTTGCAGACCACTGTAATTCAGCTCAATATACACTTATCTTCTTCTTTAGCTTATATTGATAGCCATTTCTTCTTTTTGGTTTTTGGTCGCTATTGTAATATTTTAAGCGTCTACTTCAATGGATCTTGTTTTGTAATATAGCTTGTCAATCTCCATTTTTGAGCGGCTCCTTCGGTGATTTTGATGACATTTATTACGATCCTAGTTTTAGTTTATTCTTTTCTTTATTTCGGCAGTTTCCTTTTCTAGTTTGATGTTATGACTTGTAAGACTCAAAGGTCAATCAGGATGTCAAACAATCAAAACAATAAAATAAGTTCGGAAATTTGCAAAATTTTATTAAAATTTAATATAAAATAGATTAAAGTATACTAATTAATTAAAAAAATATGCCGATAAAAGTAAAGAAAATATGGTAATAACGAAATGAATAAATTGGTTTTTGCGTTTGGGTGAGTAGGCGTATCTAGGTGAGGATGATCCTTGAACGGTTACGTAGAATACAAAAAAAAACCCTCTTTGTCAACACAACTTCTAGGTGATCACCTCTAATGGAAAAGCTTGCTCACTGAAACTCACCTTAATTTTCTAATATAGGGAAATTATAAATTCAAACAAACAGCACAACACAAAAATTACTTCCACATAAGAATTCAACAATAATTCGAAATATCAAATCTTAGGGTAACTTTTTGTTATTAACAAAGTTTAGGGGGGCGTTTTTGTATTTTAACATCGACAGACTAATAAATCTTTAAGAAAAAAAATATTTATTTCTAAGTTAAGCATTCTTACATTTGGCCATCCTGCATTCACCGCGCCTCGCGGTGACTAACGTCTGGTTCATCGGGATCGGAAAGTACAACTCCTTCATCATCACTACTATCCTCTGATCTTCTGATGATACACCTCTAACTGGCATCCAAGGGCGCATACGATCAACTGTAACAACTTTCTCGTAAGCGGACTTTCTAATAAAGCGATGTAACCCAGCTATGTCGTTTACAATGTACCGGTCGTTGGGCAATACTGTTTTCACAGCCATTGGACCACTATATGGTGACGCTAGTTTACGACTTGATCCTGTCGAAGGCTGATTTTTTAATATTAGTATTAAATCTCCAATTTTGTACTGTTTTGGTTTTTTACGTTTACGGCCATAGAAATGTTTTTGCTTTTGTTGAGCAGCTACGTTTTTTTCCGCAGCTTTACTTCTTACGTCTGACAAGTTTTGGATAATGGTAGGTGTTTGTTTGACTTCATCTGTCAATACACTATCACTGCCACTACTTGGCGAGTACCCTAACAGGAGTTGGTTTGGAGTTTTTCCTGTTGATTTGTGGACTACATTATTTATTGCAAATTGGACGGTTCGTACATTTTTGTCCCAAAGTTCTTCTTCAAGTGTAGAAGAAAAAACAGCACTCAGCAACTTTTGGTTTAGACGTTCAACCTGTTTGTTGGCTTGATGTGTTGCAACAGCGTTAAGAACAAATTTGATGTTATTTTGAGAACAAAACCGTTTAAAATTTTTGGAGGTAAAACAGTTTCCTTGGCCAGTGATAATGGTCTGTGGGGTTCCATAAGTGACACAAACGTCTTTAGCATATTCACAAACATGTTTTGTGTTATTCGACTTTACAGCTTTTAAGAAAGCAAATTTAATGAATGCGTCAATTCCTATGATTAGATGCGAAGTAATAACATTCTGTTGAACTTTCATTGTTTATTATTTTGAAATGAATATACACAACGTTTCGATTGCTGTGGTATCTGCAATCGTCATCAGGTGAATACTAACAAACTTAGAAACTACTGGAGCTTATATACTAAAAAACATGTTCGATGAAGCATTCAACCGTACAAAATCAATTTAGCGTAACAGATTAATTAACAAAATTACTTAGTAAAGTTTAAGTTGTTTTAGAGGTTCGATAAGTGGTTTCGATATGTTGCTTATCTCGACACTTGGCTGGCTAAAAATTTCTTTGTTGTTGTTGATGAATGCCGCTTCTTTAAATTTCCGTTTGTACCAATGTTCCTCCCTGTGTATGATTTTTGCTTCCGACCATTTCATTCGATGTTGGTTATCCCACGAATGTTGCGCGATGCCGGACTTAGAAGTCTCTCCTCTCTGTGTGTGCGTCTGATGTTCTTTCAGTCTGATGTCAAGTGGTCTTTTGGTTTCCCCCACGTATGATTTGCCACATTCACATGGAACTTGGTAAATACAGTTTTGGGAATCTCGACTTGTTTGTGGCTTTGTGTTGGAAATTATACTCCTAATGGTGGTCGATGATTTGAACACTGTATTTATGTTGTAGCTTTTCCCTATACGTTTTATTGATTCTGATAAACCTTTGACATATGGGATGCTATGAATGATATTTTAGTTCACTTCCAATTGTTTGTCGACTTTAGTAAGCTACTGAATGAAAACGCTGGTCTGAAGTCAGTTTTTATAACTGCTTAATCTATGTCAGACGTTGCTGCAAGTTATGGTAAATGACAATAATTCTTTTTTTTTAATGCATAATTATTTTTGAACTTGGTGTAGTGCACTTGATTATATTCTCAAAAAGGTAATGTGTTCCCATGATCATTTAATTTTAAGCTAAAGAAGGGCACTCATCGCCCATAAAACCTTCAAAACTAGCTTCAAATTAAAAATCCTTTGCACCATTTCATGGAGATACGAAACTATTCTCTTACGTTCTGCTTATTATTTCTACCACATTCTTCACTATCAAACGTCATTGAATGTTATCGTTATTATTTTGAATAAGAAATAATTGCATTTTTACTTTGACTTCCATGTAGCTTTATGTTGAATTTTAAGTATTTTAATAATTTATGATTACTAAACATAGTAATTAAAATATGTAAACATCTTACAAATTTCCATATTCAGACAATAAATATGATTTTTAGTCAGCAAAATGAATATATTAATTTACGATGAAGTAATAAATTTGCATTAAGTGTCTAAGCAATCTTGATTCATAATAAAATTACAGCCTACAAGTTTTCCCAAAAAACTATTTTGTAAAGTTGGCGATAATAAACAAAAAACTAATTAGTAAATTATTATATAAGAGGATTAATCGTTACTCATCATGTCATTATTGTGTGTAACTGTTGAATAAACCTTACCCAACGTTTAAAACGGAAATGTTTTAATTTAAATAAGTTTGTAATAAATTAAAAATTGAATTAATTGCAATTTTATCAAATACCGTTAACAAATGTAAATTGCTAAAATGATTTAGTTATTAAAATTTTTATTATTATTCAGTCATAAATAAGCAACAATAATATTTTATGCATACGAGTAACTATGTCAATATATTTAAAAATAATTTACCTTATTTACTACGTGCGTTGAATTACAAGGAAAGTACATTCATATTTTCAAAAGTTATGCAATAATGTGTAGTATAATTTATAAGAATATTGTTTTTAATAATTGCACATAATGTATACGTTATTTTAGATATGTTCCAATAGTATATTTTGCACTACTGTATCGGAATGCTATCAGTGTCATTTTGTTTGCAAAAAAAATTCAGTTTATTGCTTACAGAAATGCGAAAAATTGTCTAACTGAAAGCATTTACATAAATATTATAACTCTCAGTTGAGTCAATAAAACATTTATTTAATTACCGTTTTCAATTATTAATAATATTAACATAGATTATTAATTTAATTAACTTCGTGAATTATATTAAATGTTTTGTTAATAAATAAAATAATTTTGATCATTGATTGGCTCTTACGTATCCGATTGGAGACTTAATCTTCTTTTCTTTAACATGATTGTCACTAATAATGCAATTAGTTTTTTCGCGCATTAGTCCCAGTTAATTATTTATTTATTCCTTTAGTAATGCCACATTAAAACCTGTAATAATTAGAAAGTCACAAATAATTAAAAAAATTAAGGTAATACATTTAAATACCAATAGAAATCCTAATGAATTTTTATAAAAAAGCAATTTTTCAAAAATTGTTGATGTAATCATTAAATTTCGTATATCACTAAGGCGATATTAGACACATGACTTCCTCGTACAATTAATTTCTTCTAAGGTCTATTTCACAATCTTACATGAGCTTAAGAATCATTGTCGGGCACTAAAAATTCATGCACAACTTGTATATTTTACTTTCGATCTCCGATCGAAAATACACTTCAAATTATTGTCGAATGCGATTTAACTGCGTGTACGTGTGTAATCTATAGAAACTATTTTTTTCTCTGTATTTGGCAACAATAAAAAAATTTGTATTTTTACAAAATATTAATTGGTTTTTGGATTTTCAAAACACGTAATTTGTAAACCTAAGCAAAAATGAAGTAACAGAAAAAAATAACGAAAAGATGTACTATGTGTTACTTACATTCCCGACATGTTAATAGATATTAAAATTTTAAATAATATTTACATTATTTATTGGTTATATGTATGTGGTATGTAATTATTACAAAAGTATTTAATAAACTGTTAGTTCATGTTCATTCGTTACTGAAATGATTACAATGGCTTTTAGTAATATTTATTAAGAATTTTGTTCAACTTTAAAACACAACTACACCTTAATGTTTAATTGTTTACTAGTTTAAAATACTGAAACATTCTCAAACTTTAAGAATATTCGAGGCCTAGAAGTTATAGAAGTGTAAACGTTTACAAGTGAATTTTATACCCGCGCAATTCAAATAGTTTTTGAGTATACTGCGGGTAAAAACTACAACGTATAGCATTGTTAGATAAACAATGCCAAGGCAAATGTAAAAATGCTACCAGAGTGATCTGCTGGACGGCATTAGAATATATACCTTTTGCAATAAAAATTTAGTGCTATAAAAAATAATAAGTGAACCATCAATGGTGATTCTTAAATTGTGTTACAACGACTTCGCAAAGAACTGGAACAATATGTTATAAATCTTTATTCGTATATACGCGGATTTTCTTGTAATTTAAATGCTGGCTACTAACTCAGTTGAATGGGCAAGCGGATTGCAAGTCTCGATGAGTTAATTATAACGTAAGATTAAAAAGGCGCCAAAACGTTAAAATTTAAAATGGTAGACACCGTTTAAATCTATTCAAGACTGAAAGAGAACAAAATGACAACACGCAAGCTGTAACACGAATATATTTTTATTTTATCACAAAGAGGTTAGAAAATATAAACGTAGTAGATTTACATAAATGCGATTAATTGCTAGTAGGTAGGTATAAATCACAGACAATAATTGTATAGAATGAAAATTACAATACTTACAACACATACATACACTTTCTCTAGAATATTCTAAAATTCGCTGATATAAGCAGTAACATACATATGGCGTTATCCTTTTCCTTCGGTTCATACAATCTATAAAAAAAAACAGAAATGCCAAGTTTCGTCCAGGTTAATATGGATATTTTAGTAAGTAGACCTTCCAATACGGTTACAATAATTGTAGTAGTCAATGGGTACAAATCGATATCCTTAATCCACGTAGATGTAACACCCTTTTTATTACATCGAAGGTTGTGACCGCATCATAGCTTTTTTTCCCATTCCAATTAACAGTAGTTAATGTTTCCGCATTAATGGAATGCGTGTGGGTATTCAAAATTTGCTAACGACAATTACGGAAAAATTAAATTAAATCTCAAAAATAAAATTAGTTATCACCACAGAAAGACTTTCACGTAAGCAGCAAAAGTACTACACCCATTTATAACGTAGACGCGTGTGAATATTTAGAAATGAAAGTGTCGCCGGGAGTGTATGTTAGATCATTACTGTACTACAGACAGCGGAAAATGGTTTTACTCCAGTTCACAGCCACCACTTTCAATGTAGCAAAAAGTATGCGTTTTGGGACGAAACTTATACGGTACGAAAATCACACCGAAGCACTTTTAACATAATACGTATTTGTGTAAATTTTTAGAAATAACGGATTTTGATAGGCGCATTAAACAAATGGATAAAAAAAATTGTCAAAAATTCTGACAATAAAAAAAATCTAGACATTTAAGACTAACATTGAAAATCAAATAAAAAATTATAGAAGAACAAATACAGGTTAGTTTTGAAAACCAGATTAAGACTGTACAAGAAAAAACTCAAGCACGTATTTCAAATTTTCAGCTTAAGAGAAAAAATGTGCGATAAATTTGGAAACAGATTTAAAAAAATAATTAAGCTGCTTAAAAAACTACTAATAAAGCATTGGTAAAAAAACACAAGTTTAAAGTAAATTTTGATGTAAAAGTCTCTTGGTTACCATACTTTAAGCAGTTTAAAGTCGCAGTTACAACAAATGGTTGAAACAACTAGCAGAAAGTGACGTCCCTAATAGTTGCTTTACGTGGAAAGTACTTATCACTTTCAAGAAATTTACGAATTATTAATTTTGCGTCTGGAAAAGAGATATGAAAATGCTCATGTTAAGTTGAAATAAAAAACCGCGCTTAGAAATGTATAGAACGCTTTCAGGATTTTGAAGAACATGGTTAGATTGACACGGATTGCTTATCCAACGGCACCAGATAGTTTTCTGGAACAATTGGCTATACACGTTTTTGTAGACAAACTCTAAGATAACGAAACGTAGGTGGTTTTACTGTTATATCGACCTTAGACGTTAAATAAGACGTTAAATAAAATTTTAGAGTTTAAATCAGTAAAACAGGCGTTGCTGAGAAACCCAAAGAGACATAAAAAGTATTGAAGAAATAACACTTGTGCTTTGTAAAAGAAGAGTGACGACTTCAAACTGTGGTAGAGTAGGTCACGTACGATACCTTATTAAGCCTAAAAAGACAAGAAAAGCATTTGAAAGTCTAGAACAGATTAATCAAAAAAGATGAAAGTGAATCTCATCTAGTCATGCATCGGAAGCCACTATTCGTATTGCATTGCCAACGAAACTTCTACACAACATTTACCTTAATGGAATAAATGAATTGTTTAGTTAATAGTCAACACGAGAGTAACAAAAATCGTCATTTGTTTCGACATGTTACTAAAAACGAAATATCACCGGCGATAACAGTACGACTTTGAACGGCGACTGACAAATAAATATATTTCCACATAGACACGTTACAGTAACTATTGGTTTCAGAAACATAGTACTCTACTATGAGATACTGTTAGCCCACATCACAGAAGAAGTTATCTAAGAAATGACCGTAATGAAAAAGTGTGGGTTAGATATGAAAAATAATGTCTTTAAGATTGACGATTAAATAATTCTTTTCTATTTGTCAGAAAAGGCAACTGTACAAGTTTTATTAAATAAAGACGCTATAAGCGCTAATAATGTGGTCATAGCATGCTTAGATAAAAAATCTCTTTGAGATAGCCAAATTTGCTCTATTAAACTAATGGAAGACAAGTTGGCAGAAAAAGTAAATTGGCAAAATATTAGTACGACTGGAAAACATGGTACCCGTAAGGATTTTGAATATCAACTCAGATTCTATAACATTAAAAACGAAAGGGGTTAGTATACGCTCAAAACGAAGAAAATCTAGATACGTATCAGCGGCGAAAGCTTAATTTTAAAAATGTAGCCCCAGCATTCTATCTCCTACTAAAGCTGACTAAACGGTAACCTTTTGTAATTACTAGGTGTGACCTTTTTTAAATTCTGTGTTCAGTAGCATCGCAAATTTTGTCTGTTCGCGGTACAATTTAAATAAAATGTCAAAACTGATTTCTCTTGTCGACATCATCTTCATTCAGTTCGTGTACCAGGTGTTTTTTACATGGTTGAAATGTTTCACGTTTCAATGTTCTTCATGCTGTCATATGACTAACATTACTATTTTGAGCTATTTTTCTGGTATAATTCCTAGGGCCATCAATCAACCAGATCGTCTTAAATGCGTCTCTTACTTACCATTGCCCAAGCCACGTCGCCAAAGATATGTCTACAACAGAAATTAGATATACCCATTTTAGAGTCCCAAAACTCAGTCATGACCAGCTGTCTAAAGTTAAAGTGTCGATCTAGCAGTATCAAGATGTGTTTGCCTTGGAATATAGTTCCAAAAAGACTGACGTAGTGAAATACAAAATCAATACCAAAAACACTCGACCGATACGACAACACTTACGCGGATTTCTTTGGCAAAACGAGAACAAAGTAAAAAACAGTTGCAGGAATGCAAGCTGTGATTAAACTTTTATGAGCGTTTACGCCGCTACTAATAAAGAAAGATGAACCAATGAGGTATTGCGTAGATTACAAGCGGTTTAACGATTCCTGTTTACCTAGAATAGATACTTTGATTTTAGTGGTTTTCTACATTGAATTAGAAGAGTGGTGTTTGTCAAAAGAAGTTGAAATCCAAAGGTTGTGAAAAGACAGTTTTCACGATCGAAAGTGGCAGTTTACCGTAATGCTCTTTGATCTGTGTAACGCTTCTGCAACGTTCAAGCGTTTGATGAAAACCATCTTGTGAAGACTGTCTTAGAAGACGTGCCTTGTTTATTAGGATGGCGTAATTTTGGTTAGAAAGTTGTTTGAAAAACATTTGAACTTGAAAGAAGTGCTCTAACTACTTTGTAGGGCAAATTTAAGCTCAAAGAAGTGAAGAAGTGCAACACTTTAGATACGTCGTATCCAGAGATGGAATGAACGTTGACTCAGACAAGATTGGAGCAGTGCAAGAGACACTACTCGACAAACATCAGATTCAAAGACTTTTTGTGTTGTGCACCTACTATTAAATTTTATATAGAATGAAGTTTCATCGACTAAAACAGTACCCTGGTAACTGGTAACCGATTTTAAGTTATTCAAGAGAAGAGGAAACTTGTGTGTTGTATATTCACCCCAGTAATCGGGTCTTAGGTGCAGCCTTTTCATAGGTGCAAGATATCCAAACCAGAAAAAATTCTGGAAAGTCTTTACTATTACTTTTGCGATCTAGTGCTTTAACAAAGATTTTTATAAACGTACAGTTGACAAAACCTAAATGTGAACGTCAAAATTTAATAGTGTAGTTTAGACTTTGCATCATAGTTGATCGTCGCATTCAAATTTGACAGTTTTTTAAAACTATTGTCAAATAATTTTTTAACACTATTGGCCGACGCCAAACTTACAGAATAAAATTTTAGTAAAAAATCTTATGACAATCATATAGCGTTCACCTTAAGAATGTGCCGACTGCACATAAAGAAGTGACCTTATAATTTTTTTCAATTACATTTTTAATGACACAAAGTGATGGCGTATGTAAGCAAACAGATTTCAAGATTGACAATAAATAATATTTAAGAATTAAGATTATAGTGTATTCCCACAGGCTTCAAATGTTATTGTACATTGTTGACAATAGTGTAGAAATGGTTAAAAGCCACTCTCGGCTTAGACCGCGTCGTAGTTAAACACCCCGACTTAGGCTTGGTCCTAGTCTCTTCTTGAGAGCCAAAACAAGAAATAGAACTTGGCCTTTGCCATATTGTCGTTCGTGAAACTAAAGAAACTGACGTTTTGCAAGACATTGCAGCTTGAATCTTTAGAGTGGTAAATGTCACTGAGACACCTGTATAAAAAATGTAAGATACGAAGAGGTACCCAAAACGTGCAGGTCATTGCCAATTCAGTGCCGCCTATTTTGTCGACCTAACGTTCTGTTCATCAACTGCCCAATTTGGCGAAAATGTTGAAAAAGCTTAAGAGCGTGTGCTCACAGACCGTCGACAGACAATTGATCAATTGTCAGAGATTAGTGGGCTATCTTGAAGCTCGGTTCAGCAAATTTTAACCAAATATTTGAGAACGAAAAGGATTGCTGTCAAGATTGTTCCTCGAGTTATGATTGACAATAAAAAAAAAGTTGAGTCAAAACAAGTCGTGCTTTAAAGCAACAGTTTAAACTGATGCAACTTTTCTGTCGTTACTAATGATGAGTCATGGTGCTATGGTTACGACTTAGAAGCAAAGCAACAGTCAAGCCAATCAAAGACGTCGTTATCACTCCGTTCAAAAAAATGTCAAATTAAATATTAAAACAATGGTGATTTGCTTTTTTAATGCCAAGGGCATTCGTTTAGAGTTTATTCTCCCCAAAGTAAACAGTCAATCAAATCTTTTATGTGAAAGTTTTAGTCATTGAAGCATTGTTTTCGTTTATTAAACGTTGTTTTAATTAATTTATATAAAAAAAATTAAATTATATTGTCGCTGCAAATTCAATTCATGTCTGTAAATCGTGTTGCATAACCAACAGGTTCGACAAACTACGTCATTGCAATATATACAAACATTCATTTTTATATATATATAAATCACAGTTATAATATCGATGTAAGCATTTTCGTTCAAGCCAGCCACTATACAGTATACAACTAATTATATTAAATTGCTAACAAACGTTTTAAGTGAATGATTTTAATTTAAATATAAATATTACTTGATCAAACTACCTCGTCTACTATGCAGTCGCAAAATAAATTGACAATCGACAACAGTAATAATGAATTGCAAAACAAAGTAAAATATGAGCACAAAAACTTACCCAACCAAAAATTCTTTTTAGTGACTTACACTACTCCCTTTTATATGTTATATTTTCTTTGGCTATGACTGCGTTTAGATAATCAAAGAAACTTAAGGGATGTTACAGCAACGTACTCAACGACAATACTTAAGGCTACAGATAATCTAACGTTATAATTACATAAAGTAAGTTATATGCTAAAAGCTGGCGGCTAGTCAATACAAGTGAAACAAATTACAAAAACAAAATTATACGTTACTAACAAGTAGTAAATACAATGCTGACATAATTAAAGTAATAAATACAAATGCAAGTATAAACAGTGCAGCCGTTAATTTTAATTTAGAATAAATATTTTTGAAAAATTCAAATTAACGACGTATAACAATTTTGGAAAACAAAAAAAATTACTATAAAACCGCAACTGAAGTAATAAGTTTGTTATAATGTCTGTTAGATTACGAAATATGCAAGTAAGTATTTTTTCTTTTTCGTATTTCTATAAAGTTTCTAATTAATATTTTGCTAACTCGCTCTATAATTGCAAATTTCTTTGATTATTTACCGAAACCGTAAAGAAACAATTTTTCCAAGAACTTTTGTAACTTTTTTTTGCAAATTTTTAATTTTACCAACATTACAAAATCTTAAGCTTTCGCGGTTATTTTGTTTATGATTATGGCATTCACTCTGAAGATGCAAGCTGCAATGTCTTGCGAAACGTCACGTTTACAAACAATACGGCACAGGCCAATTTCTACTTCTTGTTTAGGCTCTCAAAAAGAGACTAGCACCAAGCCTAAAAAATCTGGATGTTTAACTACGACGCGTTCTAAGCCAAAAGTCGCTTATCATCATTGACCAACATTGTCATATGATAAGCTAAATTAACTGTATCAGTAGGATTCTTAAGAGTTCTTAGAATTTTTGACACCATCGGCACCCTTCGAAACGAAACTGTCAATTGCTTTTTTAACGGCTTAAAAATGATTGTTGTAAAACACTGACACTTGTAGCTACGTTACTCATCTTATTAAGATAGGTGCAGATAAAAAACATATTTCTGCATAAAAGTTTCATGACTTTGTTTTGGAAAAAAAATACTAATGTTGCGTACAGTTTCTGACGTTAAATTCAGAGCATAGGCAAGACATGTGCACTGTATAATATTTGTATCAAGCATTTGCAGAGTCTTTTTAGTTTTTAACATATTTGCAGCATCTTACTTATTTAGAAGTAGCGATTCGCTATTTCGAGTTTCTTGAAAGACACGTTACGCAATAACAAATACACACAGATTGCAATATCATTAGTGTAATGTCTTTTTATAAGCAGAATTTGTTGTAGATATTATTTTATGACATTTTTTACGGTACTAATATTTATTTTTTTATACACTGGATTTCTGATTTTACGTCGCTAAAGATGATGGTTCAGCTATATAATCAAGAACCTATTTGATTCATAGTAATTGGTGTTATTGTTTAAAATGAAAATGTGTTATGGAAGTCGTTGTAATGTTACTCAGAAATTATATACGTTACAATATTTTATGTTTCTAGTGATGACTGTAAAAAACGCTGGTTTATTCAATTTGTTGAAAACTGTAGTTTAACTACACTACATTACAATAATTATTAGTAAAGCAACACATTATATACAAATATACAATATACAAATACCAGTTTTAGGTCAAAAGTAATAAAACTTCCATTTTGTTTTAGCGAAGAAATCTGCTATACCCCAGGATGCATAAAATCGGCTGCTAAAATTATAAAAAATATAAACTCGAAAATAGACCCATGCACCGACTTCTACGAATTTGCTTGTGGTGGTTTCGTACGCGACACTATAATAGCGGACGATGAAATGGAAGTCAGCTCTTTCACCGAAGCCGGAGATATACTTCACCAACAGTTAAGAGATCTATATGAAACGCCAAAAACCGAAGACGAAATCAGACCTTTCAAACTAGTAAAAGATTTTTACAAATCTTGTATGAATACTTCGGCTATAGAACAAGAAGGGCTAGCACCAATAAAAGACTTTATTAAAAAATTAGGAGGTTTTCCCATAGTAGAAAACGTAAACTGGAACGAGAACAGTTTTGATTGGAAACAATCCGTTTATAGATTCCGCCGTAGCGGTTTAAACCCCAACACTTTTATAAAATTTGATACACTACCGGATCAGAGAAATTCATCTAAGATTATTTTATATGTAAGATGGTCTTAAGTTTATGCATAATGCATTCTTAATTTTTGTAGATAGATCAACCGGATTTAGATATTAATCGCGACAATCTTTTAGAAGGATTCGATGATATGATTGTAGATTCTTACTATCAATATTTAGTTGATCTGGCTGTAATATTTGGAGCGGATAGATCATTTGCAAAATACGAAATAAAAAATTTAATAGATTTTCTAATAGAACTTGCAAATGTAAATAAATGTTTAAATACTAAAATACCTATTAAAGTTTTAATCGTTTTAGGTCAGTCAATCAGATGAAGAACGAAGAGACAGACCGTCACTTTATAACCCAATGACTGTTAGTGAACTACAGACTAAATATCCTACCATTTATTGGTTAGAGTTTATTAACAATGTACTGGTTCTTCCCGAATCTCAAATTACTAGTAATACTACTGTCAGTATGCATTCCCCAAAATACATAGCAGCAATTGGCGACATTCTTAGGCGTACATCTAAAAGGTAAACGTTGACTTTTCCATGTTTTAAAATTAATTTAACTATTTTTAGAACTCAAGCAAATTATGTAATTTTTGAAGCTATAAGGTCTTTAGAAATGTTTTTGCCCGAGATCGTAAGAAACAGAGAATCTCAATATGATAGCGTCGTCACAGGAACCGAACAGAGATCACCTAGATGGCAAGAATGTGTAACTACAACAACGTCAAAGTAAAAATACTTCTTAGTCGTTTTTACATACTACGAATTTATTTTAGATTTGATCTCGCGACTTCTTCTTTATATGTTAGAAAACACTTTGACCCAGAGTCAAAAAAATCTGCCGAAACTATGGTAACTGACATACGCACCGAATTACTAAAAATTTTGGAAAATACCGATTGGATGGATGAAAAGACTAAAAAAATTGCGATTGATAAAGCAAAGAAGGTAAAGTGTCATATAGGGTACGCTGATGAATTACTAGACGATAACAAATTACTTCAGCATTACGAATCTGTAAGTGCAACTACAATGTGCTGTTATTATAATATTGTACATGGATAAAACTTGCAGCTTACATTAGGACCGGGAAGTTGTTTAGATCAATTGAGAAACATTTCTATATTTGATAAAAACTTAGAGATATCGTTGCTATCTAAGAAATTTGACACTAGCGACTGGAGAACTCGATTACCCGCTACTGATATTAATGCTGTTTATTCTGGTTATGAAAACAGTATTCGTAAGTATTTTTTTTAGTTTATTAAGTTACAGCATCTTTTATTTATAGAAATACCCGCTTCAATTTTGCAAAATGTTTTTTACTCTAAAGATCGTCCTCAAGCTATGAATTACGGTGGAATAGGTTACTTTATAGGTCACGAACTTACGCATGGGTTTGATGATCAAGGAAAACAGCTAAACAGTGACGGTAACTTAGAAAACTGGTGGGCTGAAGAAACAAATACAGCGTTTTTGAGAAAAGCAAAGTGTATTATTGATCAATATTCAAATTACACCCTTCCTGAAATTGGTGTTAATGTATAACTATTTTAACAAAATGACTAAAACTGCAACTTTTTTTGTTTAAGATCAATGGAGGTTTAACTCAAGGTGAGAATATTGCTGACAACGGAGGTATAAAAGAAGCGTACTTTGCCTATAAAGCTTGGTTAAAACGCAATGGAGATGAACAAAAACTACCCGGATTAGATTATACGTCAAAACAGCTATTTTGGATTTCCGTAGCAAATTGCTGGTGTTCTAAAGAACGAAAAGAAACCCTTGAACAAGCTTTAGTGGGAGACGAACATTCCCCATCTAGATTTAGAGTTATAGGGCCACTAAGTAACTTTGAAGATTTTGCTACAGATTTTAAGTGTCCTTTGGGCAGTAAAATGAATCCTAAACAAAAGTGTAAAGTATGGTAATAAAAATCTAGATGAAAAACTGTAAATCATAACATCTATTTTGTTGGTTTTTACGTTGCTTTATTTAAGTACTATTCAAACTAAAATCACTGCCACAAATGCCAAATTAAAGATGTTTTCAACAAATATGTCCCAGATGTTTAAAAACGTACTTTTATGTCACAGTACTAACATTTTCTACAATACGCCAAAAATGCATTTATTTAGATAGCTGTTATTATAGAACCAAGTGTAAATTTAAATGTAAATGGTAAATACTAGGAAATTGTATTTATCAACAAGAAATGCTTAAATCAAGCTTGTTTGTTGTATTTTTTATGGTTATATTAAAAATGTTTGTACTTAACAGATACCATTTTTTATTAATACATAATAAAATATATACTTTTTTGATAACTGATTTATTTTAGTGATTAACATATATTACGACTACTACACCACAGTCTTTTTAGATTTAAAAAAAATCACTACAAGTTTTTAATTTAAACGTGTTGTTAAGCACCAATTTATATACGAATAAGTCAAAGTAAGTTTATAAATTAGTAATTTTTTAATAACCTTCACTTATGACAACTATTGTTAAAATGTCATTAAAAAACCACTAACTATAGTACGTCATAAACAGTGAAAATGGGCATGTACAGGTAGAAATTAAAGGACGTGTTCACAATCTAAGAAATAAACCTAACTTATAAGCGTGCAATAAACACTTTTCACGTAAATAAATAAAGTACAATACATTTTCTTGTTACACCTTATTTACTTTTTACGCACTGAATACAAAATTCCTTTATTTCAGTTACATAAGTATATCGATTTTGTAATAGGTAAATATCATTTATTACTGTCTCCATATGTGATTAAAAAACCGATAAAAAATTATAGAAACAACACCACATTGAAATTCTTGGAATTAATTACAAAACAACGAAATGACAACAGTAAGAATTTATTTTCGGCTTTGTTTAGAATTAGATATATAAGAAACTCTTATATTGTTACCGAGGGGTCGTTCGATCACAATCGCGTTCGCGCACAACACGCTTCCACGGCACTCGCGTCGAGAACTTAACCGTAATAGTCAAAATAATAAAAAAAAGGGAACGGGTGATAAACAATTTATTACTTCCACTCTAAACAATGGTTAAAAGCGATAAAAGAAACTACCACTATAACGGATGAACAACTTAGAATTAAATACATGTACATAGGTTCTTGTAACTTAAGCTAAATCGATGGGTAAATGTTTATAAGTTCTAATACACGCACTACCACTAGCACTATTACGGGAAACGGAAGCGCACGGGCCGGTGGCGTCAATTATGGCGACGAAGTGCAAGCGTAGTAATGTCTTTAGTAAGCCGGACACCCAGTCTCAGGTGCCCATTAGGCAAAGGTAGACTTATTGCAGCTAAACAAACGACGGTGGTCGCGCTAACGTCGCATCCAGCGAATATTTAGAACTTAAACCGGACACCCAGTCTCAGGTGCCCTTTAAGCAAAGGTACACTTGTGCAGCTCAAGTTTTCTCGACTAGTCAGTGAGGTGACTTGATTCTGCTTCAAGAGAGAGTCATTTCTTTAGCTCGGGAGTTTTCTTTTAAACCCTCTAATTGCTCTGGAGTGCTGTAGAGGTGGTAGCGGTAATAGGGCGACGGTTTTGATTGGCTAAAGTAAGCTTAGGTAGTGGTGGAATCGTCTGGAGAAATGGCAACGGTAACAATTCTCCCCGCTTTGGAGACGATTCCATCATTTCGTTGGTTTTGAGGATGATGTTGGCTCTTGATTCAGGTGGAATATGATTGTGGTTGGGCGCCACTGGAAAAGTTTCCCAGTCCGGCGTCGTGGATGGCGAAGCTGGCAGACGGAGATAAAGTCGTGGGCTTGTAGCGCGTTGCTCCATGATGAACTCCACGTTGTACGCCAATTCCTGCCGGGAGAGAACGAGTTGGCTTGCGCTAAACTGCGGGGCCGTAGGTGATGAAGATGATTATTGGGGAAATGGTAGAGGCGTTTCATTATGTCGTGAACTGTGACCTCGAGTCGAAAATCGGAATTAATAAACTAAAAGTCAAAAATTTGACAAGTCTATCTGAATTCTAAAAACGTTAGTCTATTTAAAAGGTACTCACGTCAATAAAAATTAAAAATAATCAGATAATTATTTATTTATTAAAAATTAATTTACTTATAATACTACCTAAAGACCTATTAACAACAAATACAACGATAAAAGCAAAGATAGGTTAGAAAAAAAGTACCGGCGAATGTTTGTAGGACGGATAATAACAATATTTTGACATATACAGACTACAGCGCCACAGTTTACGAGATCCTGAAAGACGTCTAATATATTACAGTGAACTATGTACAATAAATAAACTAAAGCTAATTATACAATATAAATGTCGTATCTAACGTGGTCACTGTCACTACACCCGGTGTTGAGCGATAAGCCACGAACAACGGCAGGCAGCGGTGGCATCGTAACGGGACCATGGCGGGTGGCGTGGCGCGGCCGCTCGTAGGCTTGTATCTGCGGCAAAGGAGGGCGATAGTTGACGGCTTCAACGCGTGCTGCGACGGCAGCGGCGGCCTCAGGTGCGAACACGGCTGTAGGCGGCGTGTGACGCGCACAGCGGCTCTCGGGCGGACTACTGCTATGCAGGACAGACTAACGGCGGCGCGAATGGTGGTTACAGACCAATACGTAGACCTGGTTGCGAGCGGCAATGCGATCGTTGTGTGTTGACGTAGTAACAGCGGTGACTGGCTAGTCGAGGAGACGTGAGCCGCAAAAGTCTCCATTGCTCTACACCGTAGACTGGGTGTCCAGCTCACGTTTCCCTCGCCTGCTCCGCGATTAAAGTAATTCAGTAACGTAACTAGGATTTAGAAAAAGGGGGAGAGAGGTTCGAAAAAATACAAGTCAAAGTATGCAGTGGAAACAAAGTTTATAATCAACTATATATACATATATGCAGAAGTAAGGGGGTTCTAACTCTTTAAACCCCTCTTTTGAATACGCCACTAAAGTAATTACAAAAAATATCTACATTAATACTGTTGCAAATTTATTTATTAAAAACTAATTTATTTAAACGACTAAAAATGCGTTTACTTATTCTAGAACTATGTTTATTTGTAAATTAACCGAACTACTGAAATCTAATAATATTTAATAAAAACACTTACACGAATTTATGTATAACCGTTGTATAACACTATCACTAACACGAGATAAGAGAACGTCCGCGGGTAGCTTCACACTTGTTTACACTAAAAATCACGTACATGATTATTCTCGGTATATTTATCTAGACAGACGCGTGCTAACGACTTATTTATCTCAACTTGAATAATCTTCTTAATACTGCTGCATTTGCTTTACGGCAATAACTGACCTACGATTTCTCTCTTCGGTAACGGATTGACACGTAAGTATTTCTTGGTGACCAGATAGAAAACGAAGCCGTTCGTCACCACGTAGTACTAAAACTTTTCCGACTGCCGGTTGCTGTCCTTGTAATTCATCTAGCTGCCCAAACTTCTTTTTAAACACGACTGCAACCCCTCTGGACATGTCAAGATCCTCGCTCACGCAATGTGCGATGGCGTAATTTTTTTGGATCTGGAACAGGTCTTGTTGTTCCTCAGTGGTAACTCCGAACCTAGCTTTTCCAGAACCTCCGTATAAGTTCATAAACTCCTCGAACTCCATTTCGTCGATTGCATTCCGGGTTCTGCTACTTATTACTCTGGTTCGGACCTGGATTTGCGTATTGTGGTTATCGCGAGCAAACAGGGCTAGACGATCGACGTGGACCACTTTTGGCTTGCCTCTGGGCGGTTTTCGGATGCCTCCCATTGCCTTTGCAGCTTCGGCGACAAACCACGTCTCCTTTGAAGGTTATACAACCAGACCATATCGCCAGGTTGAAACCCACCATTTTGTGCCTTGACGTCATATCTTGATTTCATCCTGTCGCTGGCAATTTGTGTGTTTTTACGGACCTTTTCATGTACTTCGTCTAGCCTCTTGGCCAGCTTGCTGACGTAATCTTCTCCAGCGACTTCCTCTTCCGGTCTTCGTCCAAATTGAAAGTCGCATGGCAATCGTATTTCACGACCGAGCATTACACAGGATGGTGTTTGGCCTATGCTTTCGTAAACGGATGATCGGTATGCCATTAAGAAAAGGTGCAAGTACTGGTGTTCGGACACTACCTTGGCTAAGTACTTGCTTATTGTTCGATTCATCCGTTCAACCATGCCATCAGATTGAGGATGGAGAAGCGTTGTCCTAGTTTTCTTAATTCCTAACAGTCGGCAAACTTCTTGAAACAGCCCAGACTCAAAATTGCGGCTTTGATCGGAGTGTAATTCCAACGGAACTCCAAACCGGCAGAAAAACTCCTTTACTAATACGTCTGCGACTGTAGCTGCTTCCTGATTGGGTATGGCGTAAGCCTCCGTCCATTTCGTGAAATAATCCATCGCCACCAGGATGTATTTATTTCCCGAATCGAATTCTGGGAACGGCCCTGCGATGTCAATCGCTACTCTTTCCAAAGGGCTTCCTACGTTGTATTGCTTCATGGGTGCTTTGCGCTTTCTCGCTGGACCATTTCCTGATGCGCAGACTGTGCATTTACGGCACCATTTCATGACGTCCTCTTTGCAGTTCATCTAGTAGAATCGTTCTCGCACTTTACCCAACGTCTTCTTAATGCCAAAGTGTCTTCCTGATGTCCCATCGTTGAGATGCTTCAACACTTCTGACACCCTGCTCTTCGGCACTACCAACTGTAGTCTATTTCCCGTGCCCTCGGCACTTTCTAGGGATCGCTTAAGAAGACCGTCTTCTACTATCAAAGAGTCCCACTGCGCCCAGTACGCTTTGATGTTTCTGCCCAAAGCACTCACTTCTTCCTAGATTGGTCGTCGCCCGCTTTCTTTCCAGTTCAGGAGTAGTCTTATTTTAGGATCGTCTTCTTGTTCGCGACGTAACTGCTCAGGTTCCCACTCATCATCAACCATAGCAGTTCTCCGGACGCATTCGACTTTTTCTTCCAGTCGCCGCAGTCCGCCGGACATGGTCTTCTGGACAAGGCATCAGCGTTCCGATGACTGCTTCCGGCACAGTGTTCTGTGTCATACTCATACTCTTGCAGTCTCTCGATCCATCTTGCCACTTGTCCTTCTGGGTTACGGAACTGCAGTAGCCATTTTAAAGCGGCGTAGTCTGTTTTCAGTAAAAATTTTCGTCCACACAAATACTTGTAGAAATGTTCGATGGACTTAACGACTGCTAACAGCTCCCTCCTAGTCACGCAATAATTCTTTTCTGGCCTGGAAAAAACCTTGCTAAAATACGCGATAACTTTTTCTTGTCCATCTTGAACCTGCGAAAGGACCCTCTTCTCTTGGATAACTCAAAATCGGCGAAGTGACTAGGGCTTGTTTTAATTGATTAAAAGAATTTTCGCAGTCTTCATTCCATCTAAATTCTGATTTTCTTCGTTTAATTCTGTCAACGGTTTGGCGATATTGGCAAATCCGGGTACAAATCTTCTATAATAAGTGCACAACCCAAGAAAACTTCGGACCTGATGTTTGTCGATTGGTCTTGGCCATGCTTGCACTGCTCGGATTTTGTCTGAGTCAGCCCTTACTCCATCTCTAGATACGACGTGGCCAAGGCATTGGACTTCCTTCTTAAATACGTGGCACTTCTTTGGGCTCAGTTTGAGGTTAGCCCCACGTAATCGCTGGAACACTTCCTTCAAGTTGTTCAAGTGTTCTTCAAACGACCTTCCAACCACGATCATGTCGTCTAAGTAAACCAAGCACGTCTTCCAAGACAATCCACGCAAGATGGTCTCCATCAAACGCTCGAACGTTGCAGGAGCGTTACACAGGCCGAAGGGCATTACAGTGGACTGCCACAAACCAGTTCCGATCGTAAAAGCTGTTTTTTCACGATCCTTGGGTTCTAGTTCTACCTGCCAGTATACACTCTTTAAATCTAACGTAGAAAACCACTGGGATCCTTACAGGGTGTCTAGCGTATCGTCAATTCTGGGTAAAGGGTAGCTGTCCTTTTTGGTCACGCCGTTTAGCTGCCTGTAGTCTACGCAAAACCTCGTTGATCCATCGTTCTTCTTTACGAGTACCACTAGGGATGCCCATGGGCTACTTGAAGGTTCAATCACGCCTTCTCTCTCCATATCCGTAATTATTTGTTCGGCTTGTTCTCTTTTCGCCAAAGGAAGTTTGCGTAGATGTTGTCGTATCGGCCGAGCGTCTCCGGTATTAATTTTATATTTTACCACGTTAGTTCTTCCTTTGGATCCACTCTCCAGCGCGAACACATCTTGGTACTCTTGGATCAACACTTTAACTTTAGCCAGCTGGTCTTGGCTGAGGTTTTGGCATTTGGTGGTAAGAATGTCCAATAGATGTTGTGGACACTTCTTCGGCGACATATCTTCGTTCGACTTCACGCATCTCACAATTTGTGATACTGGCGTGCATTGGCCTACCACGGTCTTCTTTTTCAACGTTACAGGATCTGAGTTGATGTTTAAGATCCTTACTGGCATCGTGTTCTTTACTCGTACTAAAGTTCTGCCAACGAGTAGTCCCTTTTCAACTTAGTCGCCCTCCATTGGTTCAATCGCGCGTATGTAGCCTTCCCGGAGATTTCCATCCAGGCGTGCCATTACTACACTTTCCGTCTTTGCAAGCAGAATCACGTCTTCACTCAATAAGATTCGCACGGCTGCCTTCTCTGACGAATGAAAAGGAATTTCTTCATTGTCGATCTTCAGGACATCGTTCTTCATATCCAAATGGAACCCATACTTTTTTATCACGTTCATTCTCAGGATAACTTCTTCCGTGATGTCGGCTACCAGTACTTGATGGTCGAGCACTCCATTTCCCAAACCAATGGTTACTTTGACATGTCCGTGAGTAGGTATTTCTTCGCCCGTCGCCGTTCGAAGTCGTACTGTTACTGGTGATGTCTTCTTGCTTTCCAATAAGATGTCAGGACGAATGATGGTCTTCGTCGCTCCCGTGTCAACCAGTAACTGGACGCTTCTTCCATTGATCTTGCCATCGAGATAAATGCTATGCAATTGCTCCCTAGGCGACGCCATTTGAATGGTAATTTCCGAGGCATGGCTCGTTGAGGTCGACTTTCGCCCCATTCGGTCGACCTGTTCTGGTTTTCCGGACGCAGTACAGCGTCGTCATACGTGGCCCACTTCCCCGCAGTTTCAGCACGTCAGTTCTCTTCCTCGAGCTACTCGTTCCCGAAATACCCGTCGCACTATGTCTTCAATGCTTTCTTCTGTGTGCGAGGATACTTCTGCAGCACAACGGAGCTTATGGCTGCCTCGGTGCGACGCTTGTTTCGCCGCCTCGAACTCCAAAGCATGGGTTAATGCGTCATTTAACGTTTTCGGTCGAGCTAACCGGAGAGTCTGCTGTGTTTCGCTGTCTCGGAGGCCGTCTACAAAGGTTTGATTAGCCAACTGCACTAAGAAGGTATGTGCTGTAGGATACGCAAGCCGTGTTAATCTAGCGATGTCAGCCTTAAACTCTTAAAGACTTTCGGCAGCTTTCTGAACCCGATTTTTAATTTGAGTTTGATAGACTTGTTGAAGATGGGCATCTCCATATCTCATTTCTAATCGTGATATTAAGAGTTCGTTTCTTGCAGGTGGTCCGGAACAGTTTGTAAAATTCCAAGCGCTTCTCCACGTAAGGACACTATTAAAGACGTCGCTTTCTGCTTGTTGCTCCAACCATTAGCAGTAGCTGCGGCTTTAAACTGCTTGTAGTAGGTTGACCATGGAACTTTACCATCAAAATTCGCAGGTACAACTTTGAATTTATGAGTGGTTTCTTCCCGATGGTCCATTATTAAATCTTCGCTCGTGACGCTTCCTTCGCCATGGCAAATCATTTGGTTCATTCTTTCTTCAAGCAGTTTATACACATCTGCAAATCCTTTTCGAGTGTTCCCTATTTTTTGGTATATCTTCTAGAAGATGGATAACAGCTTCTAGAAGGCTCTTGCATTTGCAAATAATTTCTCGAACGTTTCAATACCTATTATGTATTGCTGGTTTGTTTGGATATTTAGTGGCTGCATAGAAAACATTAAATTTACTTACACAACAATATAGTTGTACAGACAATTTCCGGGAAAGCACTAATTTTAAATTATTTATTATTATGAAATACTTTTCAAATAATCTTTTTTTAATATTACTTTTGAATAAATTAATGATTATAAAAAGTATTAAAAACGAAATAATACAAATATGAACTTCATTTAGCAATGTTAATTAGTCCACCAGTCAAACATAATACTTTTAATTTTTTAAAAGTAACATTGGAATGTAACTATTCTAAATATCCTGATTTAATTGAAAATGTAAAAATATTAATTGAAAGAAAAATTAAAGGTTGGTTGAATTTGATTTTTAAATAAAAACTTATAAAACTAGGAAACTACTTTCTTTATATTTAATAAAGAAGCTACTACTTTAACATTTAATATTTTCTATAATATCTATTACTATCGATATAAGTTAATAACCTTTGCTGCTTACTAGTTTCTCCGTAATTTGAGTGTTTCTTAAATAATTCTACGCTTTTGTTAAGTGTTGCGCTAATTCCATTTCTTTCTATCACTCTACCCGCGTTAAAACCTTCCCATTCTTTTATAAAAACGGCATACAAATTTTTAATGGTATTGAAGTCCGTGACTTTGCAAGTCATGGTAAAACTTCCACTTTAAAGTAACGTATTTTTTTATCATGGTGTCGACGCATTATCGTTCTTCTACTACACGGTAACTGCAAATTCTCTTTAATTTGAAGTGTTGATACAAAACGTTGATTATGAGTCAGCTCCATGGTGGCATTATTTTAAGCCAGCGTTGTAACATTGCGGCGGATCCAACGGCTTACGGTTTGTCTTTAAACTAAAAAGAAATGCTTTATTTTAATGGCAAGGTACAATCAAAAAACCTAAGAAAATTTCAACTTAAAAATGAATGCGACTTATATATTGCTTACTAAACAAGTTTAATGCGTAAGTTCTGAGTTATGTTGATAGACCAACCTTTTGACTTATTCGTTTGAACTGAACCCTTATTTAACTATTAGGAGATTTTAACCAAAATGATTAGTTTTACCCATACATTAGCATATATTAAATTATATGAATTTTCCAAATACCCCCTTCCAAAAACGAAGCAATGTAAAATAAAATACGTGTTTTAAATGTAATCCGGCAATTATGAAAACTCATAATTAATGCAAGAGGTACAATCACTAACCTGTTTATCAGAATCGCATTTTAAGTATTCGTTCAAAAAAATTCATCGGCCAACTAACAAAAACTATTTATCAAATGACATGCTAATGTTAAGTATTATGTATGACTAGTGGACTAATTAACATTATTAAATAAAGTTATTCTTATTCGTATGATTCAGTTTTTGATACTATTTATAATCGTATATTTATTAAAAACCAATATTCTTAAAAGAAACGTGAAACAAGAAATTAAAATAATTTTTTATTGGAAAAATATTACTTGAATGATAATAATTCATTCAAAATTGACACTTTCCGGAAATTGCCCGTTTACTATTTTGCGTAAATACATTTATTGTTTTTTATGCGGCCACTAAATATCTAAATTATCCAGCAAAAGCTACGTATTAATTAGAAACTTTTGAATTGCTTTAATACAGTGCGGATACAAGATTTTGTTTAGAGAGAGGCTTGGTTGGTGTTGCTGTTAAACTAGTCAATTGATTATAACTGCAATAAATATCTAAGTTGCATGAATGTTAAATGACAACAAAGTAGTACCATTATGTTTGGTTTTTTCTTGAATAATGCATAGCCACAAGATAACTGTCCATTTATTTTGCAACAATTGTTAAAATATAGTCTGGTCAATTTGAGCATTGTGAGCAATTGCAGCTAAAAATTTCATGTAATTATTGCACAGCAGACAGATTTTAGTTTGCAAAACGTCGCCAGTAACAATATCCAAAGCAAATTAATTTGTTGGGATTAAAACAATTACTACTTAAAAAAACACAAGGAGGAAAATAATAAATGAATTAAGAAATATTTGTATATTACAAAATATTACGTTGCATAATGTAGTAGGTTATGATTTCTGTAATGCTCAACTACATTACGAATCAAAACCCAATTCTGAAAAAAATGTTGTAGATAGATGTACTTATCTGATCAGTCAAAATTTGAATATAGGAAGACCTTCTAAATTAGAAAAGAAAAATATAAATTACAAGATCGTTTTTTCAAGAAAAAACTTAAAACTCTAACAAAACTTATTTAACTGCCAGAAGTAAACAAATGCAAAGTAAGGATTAAATGCAACTGTAACTGCCCCGAGAAATGACATGAAAAATTCGAAAAAAAGAACGTCGGCAAGAACAAGTTTTGCAAACCCGCATACTGTACAGCCCAATATCCATACATCACATTTTGCATAAAAGAACAGTTAAGTTAATGTATGTAAGTGAAAGTAAGTCCAGCAGTTAATTCACTAGAGAATATTATATTAAAAAGACTAAAGTATGTAAATTTATGTTTCAACAACATTTAGGGGATTCAACAAAACGTATCATTACTGCTCTGGTTAAATTTTGTACAAATTCTTTTGTTAATAAAAGAGGAAACTATAGAAATTATCAGAAAATAGGCGATAGAGCTTACAATTCTATTATTGAACAGATTGGAAAGTTACCTAAATATAAATCCCATTATTGTAGGAAATCAACTGCTTGAAAAAGAATATCTATCGTCAGCATCAAATTTATAGAAAATTTACAAACTATGTAGATCTGAAAACTCCAATTATAAAGTCTTTTTATCACAGTATAAAATAGTTTTTACGATCACTTTAATCTGTACTTTAAGCCACTTATAACAAATAGTGCATGCAACTTCTGTGATAATATCAATGCTAAATTGCAAAACAAAAATTTTAGATGGTAAGATAATGGAACTGAAAAAACTCCAGGAACATCAAAACCTAGTAAGTTTGCCTAGATCAAAAATGAAAACTGACATAGAAAATGCAAAAAAGCAAAAAATATCAAAGCATTGACTTTTGATTTAGAGAATTTCCCATCCCAAAGCTAATTAAAAAATAATTGTTTTAATTTTAAACAACTTTGGGTTTATAACCTTAGTATACACTTAGGAATAAAAATAAAGAGAACTGTATGATTTCGGTTAAAGAAGTAACAGGACGTAGAGCACAAGAAGTAGAATCCTGATTAAAAAAGTATATTTCAATAAAAATAGATGCAGAAATTGAACAAGTTTCGTTCTGGTCAGATTTCTCTGGGAGTCAAAATTGAATTATAAAATTAGTAATAACTTTCCAACATTTTTTCAGGTTTTTATGTTGCGACACATTCTGAGCATCCATCCGTCAGTAAAAAAAATTACATTAAAATTTCTTTTGAGCGGCCACCACTGCAACATCCATCTTGCTAATTTTTTGTGTTTTCAAACTCGTATTGCTCTTTTGAAAATTATAATAAATCCCAGGACTGTGCGGTGCAATAACTCTCGCTAAATTGACGTCGCAAGTTGTTAAAGCTTTGAACGTTGTATGGGGCAATATATTCTTGTGGAAAGACTCCACTATTGTGTTAAAATAGTTGCACACTGTTGTCAATTGTCTCAAAACTTTTGTAGACAATGGTTTATTTAATATTTTAGAACTCGCACCACAAGCAACATGGAAACATCTTGAAACAGAAAATCACGCCGATTTACTATCACGTAGTATTTTACCGATGCACTTTAAAGTTTGAGCCTTTGCTACTTTATTATTGAAAGGTACTGATTATTTGCGGAAATAAACAAAGCCGTACATACGGTGTTATCACGAATAAATTTCCCTTGGTTGATACGATTAATAAAAAAAATTAATGCTCCGGGTTTTGTACAAATTAATTATATTATTTCGTTAAGTAGGCCTTCTACTACAGTTAGAATTTTATCTAAGATTTGAAGATATCGATACCTTCAACGAAAGTGACGTGACGTCATCATGGAAATTTTTCCAAGAAATAAACCAGTTTTACTATCTCCACATTGATAGAACACGTGTGAATGTCCAAAAACCGCAAATGATAATTACGGAAAAATTAAAGTACATCACAAAAAGAGGAAACGATGCTTATCCCAATAAAGGCTTTCACGAAAGTAGTAAAAGCACTACGCCTAATACTCGCATGGATGCGTGTGAATAATTAGAAGTAAATGTTAGAAGATGTCCGACATATTACACCGTCATCCAATGTATGATTTTTTTCCATTGAGTTTCGATCTCAAACCTTTTCGAACTGACAGTAATCGCCTCCCAATTTATACGGTACACTTTTAACAACAAAAGACAAAAGATTCTGACTAGAGTTGACACAAGTCGGACTATCTGAAAGACAGAGAAAAAAATCAGTAATCCAAAAATCACAACTACAAAGTTTTAAAAACCAAACACTCCATGAGTGCACCAATCCAAGCAAAATCCAAATTACATAACATCAAATACAACCAAATAAAAGAAAGAAAAAGTAAGAGTAAATATAAAAGAATAAGAAACTCCATTTGTCAACCAAACATCGTCAGTCCTTGCTCGTTGTGTTAAAATATCACACTGGAACCTAAATGCCAAAGAACGGATTAAAATATTTTAAGAGCAAAATAAACCCAAAGAAAAGAAATACCTTAACAATGACTAACAACGTAAGAAATGCCGATTAAGTGGAAGTACGTAGAATCCAAGAAACAACGTTGAAATCTGTCTTAAGTTTCAACCCAAAACACAACAATCATCCACAAAACCCAATAAAGCAAAAAAGTAACTGAAAAAGAAAAGAAGAAACTAACCAAGAAAAAAAACAAAACATATAACTGCTTAAGGACAAACCTTAAAAAGCAAAAGAGAAGAGAAAAAGAACAGGAAAAACAAGAAAGAAAAAAGAGACAGACGGAGAAAGATAGAACAAGATGTAAGTATTTGATTTGTTTTTCTCTTTGTAGAAGGTAACAGAAGAGAGTGACCAACCCTCTAATGCCTAACAAACCGCCCTAAATATTTAGAAAAAAATGAAGAAAGAGAAAAGACCAATGCGTACTAATTGCTGTTCCAAATCGAAAAATTTACTACAAGATTTTTATGCCGACAAGCGGAATAAGAAACTCAAGAAAAAGAAAAACTAAATTTAAACGCAGAAAGAGAATCTTATACATGAAGTACCATTTCAAAAAAACCGATTAAACGGTTGTAACTATATATAGTCAAGAAGGTAGTCTATCCTGAATTAAGAAAGATAAGCAAGAAACCAAAAAAAATTTAGCCAAAACTTAACCAAAGAAAAAAATATTGGTGACACTAAAACCAAAAAACGTAAACACCTACAACGCCGATGATATAGAAGAGAAGGATTAGAAGAAGTAGACAGCAAAGCACAGTTAGAAGCGAATGAAGAAGTAGATGTAAAAGTAATAGTAGAGGCTTTTATATTTGGAGAAAGCGTATCTTTATGTAGACACGTAGGCTTTGTAGCGACACAAGTCTACGAAAGGTTTTATTGTACCTGGCAAAGCGTGACATGATCTAATAGAATTACTCTGTTGTTGAGTTTGAACAATAACAGTGACGTATGAACTCAGCAACCTTAGTTTTCATATGAAGTCAGTAGAAATGACACCAAAGAGCTTCCGACGTATTCCTAACACTGCGGTTCTCACGTTCAGATGTAAGGTGGTGATCATAAATTAGTTGTTTGCGTTGGTTTAAAAAAACAACTAATTTCCACACGCAAAGACAGACAAACAAACACGTTTACGTTTACATAAAAAACCTTTTTTAATACACTAACAACAAAAACAAGGAAAAGCAGAAACTTTAGAAACCAGACCTAAATACCACGGATCGGTAGTAGGCCGAGTAACTCTAGAAACTGAAGAAAAATTTAGAGTAACATTAGAATGTCTTCCGGGTTTGGACCGTGTCATATTTGGAACCGAAGCTGCCAACGTTGCAAATATGACACGGTCCAAACCCGGAAGACATTCTAATGTTAGTATAGATTCCGGCCGTGGAAGCCTTCGCTATTACAAAACTTTAGAGGAAAAAAAGTTAAACAACAAACAGGATGTAAAAGTTTTTCAGCTTTAACACCACAGTGCACACAAGTATTTGACTCAGGAGTAGTTGCAGAAGAAGGAAGTGAAGAATTATCAAGAGAACTATTAACCGCATTAACAAAAGCTGCTTCAGTAGCAGTCTTATTTATAAAAGTCAAATATGGTTCTAACAGTATGCCACTCACCTCGGATGCTAAAATTAAATAAATTAAATTAAAATAATTACTACAGTTAATCTTGAGCTCCAAATGTTTTCCTAACGAGACCGATTGAGAAAAGAATGTAATAACCACCAATGCAAACTGAAATTGGTAAAACAAAGTCAAATTGCGGCAAACGATTTTGAACTGTGTCTGCTCTGAGACCAGTTCTAACAATTGCATAAAAAGATATCGCATTATAATCCTACACACGGAATCAAGCAGTAGACATTTAGGCGTCAAATTTTGTTACAAGAATTAACTCGTAACTTGAATGGGAGCGACTAACTCAGTTTGATTCGGTAATTGGGTCGTAAGTTTTGAGGTGCTAAATTATAAAGGTAAGAAAGCTCCATAACAGTGGAAGATTACGATGACAGATACCGTTTAAATCTATTCAAAGCTGAAAGAGGACAAATGACAAAAACACAAGTTCTAACAACGAGTATATTTATTTTATCACAGAAAGAGAGGATAGAAAAGAGAAACGAGTTAACTTTACATAAATCAAATTAAACGCTAGAACGTAGTTCAATATCACAGACAATATTTGTTAAAACAAGCCCCCTTTAGTTGGGCAACACGAATTTAATTTGTCGGACTAACTTTTACATTCCAAAAGCAATTAAATTTTAGATTTGTAAATTATAACACGAAAATATAAATCTCGATAATTCGGAGAACTAAAGCGCATAGTCTAATAATATATTAAACACAAAAAAGGTTTTATGGTTAATTGTGACAACCTAATAGGTACGTACAATCGTGCGTGCAAACGACTGATATCGTAAATAACAAAAATTAAAAAGGTTTCGATATCTTCAACGAAAGTGACATGACGTCATCATAGAAATTTTCCCAATAAATAAACCAGTTTTACTCTCCACATTGATGGAACACATGTTGATGTTCAGAAACCGCTAATGATAATCACGAAAGAATTAAATTACATCACAAAAATAAAAAACACTGCCCAATACTCGTTAGGCGCATATAACGTTAGATGAGGTCCGACCTATTTCACTGGATAGATGATTTTTCTTCCATCAAACTTCAATGTCAAATCTTTGGGAATTGACAGTAACCTTCTTTCCCCACCCCAATGTAACGGAAAGTGGGCGTGCCGGGAATAAATCTTATACGGTACAAACATGATACCGACATTTTTAACATAACAGAGATTAAAAATTAAAAATGTAGTTTTTAATCACATAAAATATAACTGAGTAAAATTAAGTCAGCTTGAAAATTTAATAACTGCATTGGCATTGATACAATTATAAAATATAATAACAACGTGCATTACACAAAACCGTTAATTGGTTTAATAAGTGTAATACGGCGGAAATCCGCAATAATTAAACAGTTCATTCCAAAATACTGTATTAGAATCATTGTACGTGTGCTGCAAAGTCAAGTTTTTCCCTATATCTAAAAATGTGTTTTTCGAACAATAAGTTGGCCACGTAATATTTTGCAACAGATCTTCTTTATATGGAGTGGGATTTCTAAAAATGATTGTTGCTTTTGTCTGTTAAATAAGTGATACTAATCTTACCCGTAATAAGCAAAATTAACCCATAATCTGATAAGACGTTTGCGGCTTAACGTGTCTTCTGTTTTTTCTTCTGTCGAATTCCAGTGTGGGTGTCGAGGATACAATAGATACTGAACTTCGGCATAGTGAGCGGCGCCTCCTATAGATTTTAATAAGAATCAGTTACTAATTATTTTTGCCATCACCTGTGTAAGTAACAGTTTTGCCTTGGTATGAAAAATGATAGAAATAAATTGGCATCGACGTTTGTTCACATATCATTTCTGTTGACTTTAAAATACCTCGAACAAAATAATCTTGGCTTATATACTGCAAATTTCGTACAGATATGTTTTCTTAAACAGAACTTTTACTTACATTTATCCAATTTGTTTTTTCGCTAAATAAAGTGTTATTAAAATAAAAATTTTTAATTTGTTGTAAAGTGTAAGTATTACAAGGTGAGTTTTTAGGAATGTTCATTGATGTAGGAATTAACATATTTGGATTCTTGTCATAAATTTTTAAATCGACTACATTAGCATCGACATCTAAAATGATATGTTATTACATTTACATGTTAATATACATACTTGCATTCATAAGGAAAAGAACCTTCTTCCGTATTATATCCAACTATATATGGTATTGAAGTTATCTTTCCCTTTTTTAATAATTTATACGCTCTACTTGTTAAAAACGCTGATTCGCTATGCGACTCAATGCTTACACTAAATGGAGGTGCATTGTATACTAAAGATGGACCCTATATTTAAAACAAAAGCAAAAATAATTATATTAACAAAAAGGTCAAGTTACCATAACATTTTTATTAACGATCATTTTAAGTAGTTGATCATAAGGAATTTTTTGTAATTCTTTAACTATTACTTTATTATCTGTACTGTTAATTCCAAATCCACTAGCAAGTCTTCTAGTCATTTCTAACGGATTTCTTTGAAAACTCCACGGATTTAAAGGAGTTCCGCTTTGGCTAATGGCTCTATGAAATAAACCTAAAATAATAATGTAATATACTCAGACGCGAATCCAAGAACGGGAGCAATGGGGGCAATTGTTCTCTCTCCTGACTCACGGACGAAGCACTTTATTTTGACTATTTTAAAAAAATTCTGAAGTATAGGTAAAATCACACAAAAATCAACCCCCTTCTTAAAGAATAAAGATACAATTACACAAAAATTGCCCCCCGCTCCTTAAACAAAATCACGTATCCGCGCCTGAATATACAATAACAATCACGTTGAATTAAAATACCTCGACTCTTAGGCGATAACATATGAAGCTGTACAGAAACACTTCCAGCGCTACAACCAAAAATTGTAACTTTATTCGGGTCGCCGCCAAAATTTTCTATATTTTTTTGTATCCACTTAAACGCCATTACTTGATCTTTTAAACCAGCATTACCATTTGCATTTTCATCAAGAGTACTTAAAAAACCAAAAACATTAAGTCGATAATCAACCGCTACCAAAATAATTGATTCTTCCATTAAGTAATCAGGTCCAGTGTCATTTACACCCGAAAAAATAAAAGTACCTCCATGTAACCAGACCAACACTGGCAACTTCTTAGTGACATTAATATTTTTCTAAATGTTCTAATATGAATAATACTTTTAGAAACTAAAAATACTTAACTTACTGAAAACGGAACCGAAACTTCCAGGTATAAACAATCTTCACTTCCCATTGCATTTGAGCCTGCAAACGTATGATCAAGTTGAGCACATGTGTTTCGATGTGCAGTAGTGTTTAAGACTCCATTCCATGAAACAGGTGGTTGAGGATCCTGCATTTTAAAGATTTAAATAGAAAAATTAAATTATTAACTTGTATTACATTACAATCGGCGCCGGCGTCAGAAATTATAGGTTTAATTAACAAATTCGACAAATTTAGTTGGCAAAAAAAGTAACTAAAAGAACATTAAGATTGCGGTTTGAAAAAAAGAATTACAACATTGAAAGCTTAAAATTACTAATTCTAAGACTTATTTGAAGAGTTGTATTAAAATAGAGAACCATTATTTGCTTGAATTAGATACCCAAGAATACTTATAAATTAGAAAACTTTTCTGCAAAAAGTTTTTGAATAATGGAATAGCACGTGTACAACATTCTAGAATAATAGATAAAGTCGTAATCGCAAAAAGTGTCTTATGACTCAGTGGTAGGCAACATAAGATTTAATATTTTTAAAACTTATGTCCTTATTTATTAGCACGGGCAGAATAAGTGACACCTGTAATACCGATAAAATAAAATATTGAGATTTTAAAAACCGCTGTCAACTTGTGTATTAAGTTCAGTGAACCAGAAGCAAAGTAAAAAAAAATGTTTTAAGCAAAGGTGGTACATAGTTACTTAATAGTCATAACGATTTGTATTTTTATAATTGATTTAATAAAAATAACTTTTATATATTTTGTAGATTACAAGTATGTGATTAGAATAAAAAAACCATGGCTATTAAATTAATAATATGAAATTAATGTACTGCGGTCCTATCATGAATAGGTACTTTTTAAATCAAAAGCTAGGATTGAAATGTAGATAATTATACTACTATTTGTATTAGAGAATAAAACTATATAAATAATTTAATATTTAAAATATACTTATAGTTATGAACAAATATAACACATAATATTACGATTTTATTACTTAAAAACCGTTTATGTTTGATTAACAGTTAATTTAATTCAGATTCTCTAAAGATTAGCTATCTTTATTTAATTGCAAAAAATAAGCGAAATAAGTATACTACATTATTTTAATTTTCTATTCGGTCAAGTATGAGTCAAAAAACACCTCTCGTAATTACGACTATATAAACTGGTACAAAAATAATTATTAATAGATTTAAAAATGATGTTAAGCTGGCAAAAAGACTATATATGGCAGAGCAAATGAGTTTGAACAAATAGCTTACGCACATATGGAATATACATTACTAGAATTACAAGAGGAAATAAGCAAAATGTTTCATGTTTAAGAAGATTGCACTAAATTATTGAAAATTAATTGAAAGCGGAAAAGTGGAAAAAAGGTGAGAAGTTTAATTCGTATTTTAAAGAAAAAGTAACGATTAGAATATTGAACCTGAACTGGTATTCTATTTAGTTAATGGGCAACTTGCATACTATGGCTAAAACAAAAAAACTCAAGTCATTAAACCAACTAAATCGGTATTCAAGAATATTACAAAGGCAGAGGGGTAGGCGTATCTCAAACGCAATTTCATTGATCAGGTGAAATAAGAAGAATGAATGCTGTTCCACAAGATGGTGAGACATCAAGTAGAAAGTTTATGAAAAAGCCTTTGCCCAAGGGCTTTAACTCCATTGTCTGACAACATGGTTTCTAAATGTACAAAATCAAAAAAGCGTTATTTAATTACACGGTGTCCTAGACAAAGTTGTTCAAGTCAACGTCATAGTAGAAATAGCACAACCCATTAAGATAATGGTGATATCAGATACTACAACAAATCTGATAGAAAAAAAAATTTACTAACATTTCACATTTTCGTAATTTTATAAAATTATTACTACGACACTGGTACGCGGACCCCACTAGTGGGATAACTCGGATTTATTCGATATTTACGGGAGGGGGTTGCGGCGGTGGTCATTTGTGATTTTTCTGTCTTGAGTCGCTGTGAGTTGTTCGATTTTGACAGAAGCCTGTCCGCTGTATCGTAAGTAATTTGTTTTTCTATTAATAATTCATGATTCATCGTCGGTTATTTTAATTACGCTTTTAGCGATTTTACTGAAATCAATATTGTTTATTACGGAATTAAGGCAACTCTCGATTTAGTTGGCCCTCTTAGGTAAATGGCAACGACAGCCATTTTGTTTTTGGTAGTTTAAACTTCTTATAGCGCGTCTAGTAGATTTATGGTATTCTTGTTCAAACCCGTTATTAAGAGTGAAAAAATTAATTTCCCTGAAACAATGTCGCACAATCAATAGACCGATCTAGTTAATATAATTGATGTGTGATTCATGACTTTAGGGATTTGTTTTACTTGATTTAAATTTTGCACAGCTGTGGATACCGCAAAGTTTGTTGTAACAGATGACTTGCACCTCGTTATAACATATATTTGCGATTATCTTGTTATAACTGTATTACGTAATTGTATCTAATTTTCTATTAACTAATAAACCTTAAGCATCATTAGTTTTATTATGCATTACTACTTGTATTAGCCTTCAGCTAACATGAGTTTATTGGAAGATTGTAATTATTAATTTACTTTCAGTCGAAGTTATAAATCCTCCTTCAGCTATATTTCATAAAACTGTTGTATTGTATTTGAATCGAGTATCTTAAATTGTTTTAAACGTAATCAAGTCCAGATTTTGGCAAACACACGTGGTTGCATGTAAGTTTACATGCTTTGCAAGTTTCGAGAATAACATTTCGGATGTAGCTGAAATAAGCTACATGTTTTAAAAAACTTCGGTGGGGTAAGTTTTCCAATTTGTACTTATTTATATTATATAACATATATGCAATCATTGGTTCCATGATTTCTTTGAACGTCCTCTCTCCATTTGATGATTCCAATACATTTTTAACGGTTATATCGTTTCTCATTCTTGTTATGTATCCAAACTATCGCAGTTGTTGTTCTTCAATTATTGTCTGGCTGGGTGCCTTTGCTTCTAATTTGTGTCTGATTGTATCATTTTTAATTTTGTCTGTTATTGATACTCCTTTCACTCTTCTTAGATACCTCGTAATCATCGCTTCCAATTAGTGCTGATTAGCTTGTGTAAACACCCAAATTTTACAACAAGTATATAAAGACTGGACAAATAAATTTTTGTAAACGGTCATTTTTGTTTTTTTGTTTACTTTTTTTTTGGGATGAAAGAGTTGTTTAGTGCATGGTATATTTTTGCTGCGTTGCTTATTCATTCTTTTATCTCTTGTTCTATTACTCCGTTTCTTTGTATTTGCACCCTCAAGTATTCATACAAGTTTATTTGTTCTAATTTCTTTATTAGTCAATGTTATATTTTTTTTTCTCTCGCCTTATATGCATAACTTTAGTTTTAGACTTGTTTATCTTCATATTCTTCTTATTTAACTCTTCCTCCCACATATTTAAAATATTCTACAGTTTTTTTCACCTTCCGCACATATCATTAAATCGTCTGCAAAGGCACATCCCAACACTATAACCGGTTTTAAATTACAGTGTCCTATGTGTACTTGATGCCCTTTATTTTTTAACGTTTTTAAAATTCCATCTAACACAAATATGCATAATGTTGAACTTGAACACTCCCCCTTGTTTTAAACTCTCTTTACTATGAATAGCTGTGATCTCATATTATTTGTTTTGGGGTAGTTTTTTGATGTCTTTATTTAGTTTTTTCTTTCTATTTTTTCTCAATTTTTGTCTATTGTTTTTGTTCTTTAAAATTGTATCAATTTTTCTTTTTTTGACACTCTATCAAACGATTTTTTAAAACGACCTGCTACTTCCTTATTTTTTTGAATTTTGGCTATTATTTGGTTTATTGAAAATATATGATCATGTGTACTCTTTCCTTTCCTGAATCCACTTTGCTCTTCTTCTAACTGATGTTTTACTATTTTTTTAACTTGACCTACATTATTATTTCATATATTTTTTGTACTCTGTTTAGTTACGTTATCCCTCGATAATTGTCGCATTCTCTCGCATTGCCTTTTTTGTACACTGATACCATTGCTCCGATTTCCCAATTTTCTCGTATTTTTTCACCATTATCTTCTGTTTCTTTTATCTTCATTTCAATTCGTTTTTTATATATGTTAGATGTTTTTGCTCTAAATTAATATGGGTAACAAAACGTTAGTACTTTTGGATGCAAACGCAAAATTGACATATCTGGCGCTACTTTTTTTAAATATTATAGATATCTAAGTTACAAATCAATATATTTCCTTATAGTAATCTATAAAGATATAGTTTCATAAATTTGGAAACGACATACGTTCTTTTTATTACATGTAAAATAACCTTGAAAGAAAAGCATATCTTTGCACGGTAACACATATGTTATAAAATTCGGTCTATGTAAAGAACGGGTATTCTAAGAAGCAATCATTTCTCTAATAGAAGACAATTTTATAATTAAACGTACAGTTTCTAATTTGTGTATATCTTTTTATAGTATTCGAGCCATCAAAACAATAAAATAAATGACCAAACTTACAAAATTTCTATTCAAATTTGATATAAAATAGATTAAATTAACTAATTAATAAATACACATAAAAGATATATTAAAGTCTAGCTGAGGATGGTTCTTTTTAAGAAGTACAATCTTTCTGTTTATTGACATAATAAAAACACATCAGTGGTCTAGAGTATATTGTAGGCAATGCTGGTATCATTTCTGGCCGAATGCCTTCGTTTTTAATTATACAGTGTACGTCGCTTAATATAATCACTTGAGGTTTTTGATAACAATAACCGAATGATAACAATATCTAAAATTCAAAAAAAATTATTGTTTATTTGTTAGAAAGTAATAAATACAAACAGCGTGTATGTGATTTACAGGGGTTGTTAATTCAGAAGATAAAATCAAACCATCAATACAACCAAAAAATTTCAAAATAAACATTTTTCTAAAACTCGGAAAAAAACAAAATTTTTAGCCAACGGACCTGTAGTATTAAATAGTTTGTTGACACCGTTAATAAAAAGAAATCAAAACAACTTTATGATGTTTAATTCACTGTTCTACACTACACACTACACAACTTGTCAGAAATTTTCTGACACTAAAAACAAATACAAATAATAACGTTATCACATAAGACGTGGTTAATTTAAGTTGTTATTGTAAGAACACACATGCTTTCCAAAAGCTAATTGTTGAAGATAACGTATTTACAGATATTTAAATAATGTAACGTCTCATCGCAGCAAACACAGTAGTTTTAGATTTTAATGAATGCACATATGCTGATAACACAATATATAAAACGAACCATGCGAACGTGATCTAAGAATAAATAAAAACATACTTCAATTCATAATATGGAAAAATTATCTTGAGATGTTTTATGTCTGCACTATTTATTTGTTTGCTGGAATACATCAATCAAAATATTTAAATAAATAAATAAATCAGTAAAAATAAGATCAATATGCAATAGAACTATTTTTAGGGTACAATGATAAAATTTTTCACTCTATACAAGCGTATTGTGAAAATTCAGCTAAAAAATGCATACAAAATAAATTATTGATCATGTATAGAAACAAATCTGAGAAGAAAATTGGTAACATAAACCAAAATTATGATTACTATAAGCGGCGTTTTTTTTATGTAGTAGTATACGTCTGGCTTGTTACTTTAGTAAAGTGATAACATTGCCCGATTGAAAACATTATCCGTGATTCCAATAAGCGGCGAGCGCTGTAATAGTAATTCATACCGAAATTTAAATTAATAATTTGGTTCTAAAGTCCGAATCTTTGAAGCATCGCTCTCTGTTTAGTGCTAAAGATACATCTAAAATGCTAATAAGCTTGTGTATTTATATTTTATGTGCCTTTTGAGTAGTATTAAAAATTAAAAAAAAATGAATTAACACCTTCGGTGGTTTCCGACTTCAAAAGAAGATTAAACAAAGTAAATAAAAGATACCACTCAACTGATTATAATTTTATAGAAACGTTTGCAGGATTTTATTTATTATATACATTTTGTTTATAAACGGAAAGTAAAGTGTACAAATTATTTTTGTAAACTCAGAGTTTTAAGAATCAAAGCAAGTTAACTGGTAAAACATTGCTTTGCACGTATGTAGGAACTAATAGCGTGTATAAGTAGCGTACTTCTGCCGTCAAAGTTTGCAATCTTTTAATAACCAAAAACAGTTTGAGGCTTTGCATTTAATTATTTTGTTTGTACTATCGCCAATTAACATGAATAAAAAATCTGTTTCCATATAAAGCTATCTCATTGTCTAACTAATACATATGTATATAAACTAGGCTATTAGTTTCGCTGCGTGACAGAGACGTGTTCGCGTTACTCGTGTCGTCCCAATCGCTATTATTTCTATGTAAGCATTAATACTTGGTCATTTTTGCTTTATTGGTTTACGGTGATACCAATTATTACCTACCGGTGATTCAACTTTTGAATTGTCGTGTTGAAAATTATTGACTAAGTTAGCTTATGTATCGGTAGTATTTTTTTCTGTATCGCTTGTTATTATTTCCTGTAAAGTACTATTATATTATCGTTTGTAATGGTACAAGATCATGGCAAGAATTATTGTTTGAAATAATTATAGAACGCGTGTATGCATTGACAAAAAACCTACACGCTGCGACATTTGTCGTTCAATTCAATTTAAAACTGAAAATCCTAATGTTAAATTATTGTATTATGCTTTGTATGTCTTCAGGAATCACTTAAAGGAAACATAAATTTGGCAGCACTGTAAACGACTCTAATACCCGCCGTTGCTATTTTCTTTATTTCAATCTCCAAAAACATTTTACTCGTTATGGGTTACACGTTTTAAATTCTATACATTACGCAAGATATAATTTGCTCTTCAATTTATTGTCAGAATAATACCTAGGTGCATACTATTAATTAATTGATGTTGTTAGCATGTATTTAGGATTTTTTTCAATTTTATCTGATAGTAACTAAATGACACTAACCCTTACAAAATTGTTCGAATTGAAACCCATTTGTTTTTACCCATAGTTGCAACCTTGGAGTTATCGTCTGGATTACTCGTTCGAAAGTTTCTTGAATAATTTCTAATACCGTTGCGTTAATTCTTTCTGTATTTCTATAAGCTCTCTCTTTAATGAAACCCCAAACAAAAAAGTCTAGAGGAATAATATCTGGAGATCTCGCACGCTATAAGATGAGACCACCGCATCTAATCCATCTATTCGGGAAGTCTTCGTCCAACCACTTTCTAACATTACGAGCAAGGTGAGCAGGAATTTTATCGTGCATGTAAATTACGTTATGGCGTATGTTTAAAGGCGTCTCGTCAATAACTTGTTCCAATATATTGAGGTACCCATTGGCATTGGTAGGTAAACTGGCCCAACGATCTTGTGATTTATTATTCTCAGCCAAATTTTAAAACCTTCTTTAGGGACCATATTCTATAAATTCGGATGCGGATTTTCACCTGCCCAACGGTGAAAACTGTGAGTATTAAACACTATCTCTCGTAAACATAGATTCATCGTTTCACAGAATACTAGGGGAAAAATTGCTATCTTCTTGAATCAAATTTAAAATTGTGTTACAAAAATTTAATCGTAATATGTTGTCGTTCTTATAGAGAACCTGAAACGTAATATGGATGAAACAGGTTTTCTTTTAGAACCAAGTGAATGGTTTTGTTACTGGGGATATTTAATGTTGAAGCTAATTGTCGGATGCTAAGCGGAGAATATTTGTGTACAGCGTCTAAAATTTGTTCCTCTAGTTGTATTGCACGACTTTATTTGGATCGACCAACGTTAGCGTATCTCATTATAAACAAACTGGTTTCTCAAAGTCCTTGATCCAGTCTTTGAAGTATATTTTTTCTAGTTTGTCTTCTGTTTGGAAAACGTATGCCATACTGGTTTGCGGCCAAGTTAGCATTTCCATTACAAAAAACGTACATCAGATACATATCGCCGTATTCATTAAATATAAAAGCTATTATAATTAAACAAAACAATAACAAAAAACGCAAAAAACACAAAATTACAAGAACTAATCAACAGTACATAAAAATCACTAAAAAAGCAAAGGTTATACAAAAGTGAAACAAAAAAGTGGAACTGAATACATACATGTCAAAATTTACATTGCCAAATGCGTTTTTTGTAAAAAGACGTTAATAAAGGAATGTTAAAAACAAACGTTCAAGTCAAAAAAGAAATTGTTAACGAAACAAAAGTATCAAACTATCTTTTTTATTTTTTATCGCAGTTGTTGTTGCCAACAGATATCAAAACTAATACTTATTTATAGACCAAAAATCCGAACTTCGAGAACCTTATGAAGACGTATGACATAATGTTTTAGCATTGAAAAAATTGAACGAAGAATGTCGCAGCGTGTAGCTTTTTCGTCTACTTATACACACAGTGTATACGCTTGTTACTTTTTCTAGTCGACTGTTTTTTTTCCTCGTGCTAATTTTTTTCATAGTGCGTCCAGACGCACCCTTAGTATCTCCTACCTAAAGATCTTGCCAGTAAAAGGAGTAGTGTCTATTTTTTGTCTATTGTAGAATTCTCAAACACGCCAATTGACCGACATCTCAGCTAACCGTGTTAACATGGTTGTTATCAACAAGACCAACTATAGCAAAACGTTGGTAACAATGTTGAATTAGATTTTGACAATTCGATATATTATCATATTAAGAATAAGATTACAAGTTTGTTTATAAATAAATATGCGACCAAAAATTCCTATAACATATTTTGAACTAAACATCAGAACGTGTCCTAATCATGTTTCATTTCTTTATTGACCAACTTGATTATTTTACTCTGTAAAGATACACCAAAAAGCAACTATTGTTTATTATTATTGTGGCGTACTTGCAGCACCCTAAAGTGTCCAGTGGTTCATTTTACTGGCATTTCCACATTTGCATTGACATCGTTCACCTTCCAATGTTTATACGTTGCGGTTTTAGTCCGCGACCTATTCAAAACTCATTTGAATTACGTGGGTATAAAATCAGTTTTCAACGTTTTCATTTGTATAGCCATTTACATACTATTATTCATCATAGTAAATTTATACTATGAGATGCCTCTGCCATCAAATTTCACTCATGATTCTAGTTTTTCTTTACCGGAGATTTAAAAACCAGTTTTATCGATCGGAGGCGCAATCAATTAGGTTATGCCAGGCTCTGAAGATGTCCACTGCGGCGTGCGACTAAAGCTCAGCTTGTGTGATAACGACAATATGAGAATTATCCATAATGAAAAATTGGAATAATATTTTGTTAATTTTATAATTGTAAGATTAAAAAAAATTAAACCCACATGGCAACGGTTAATTTAGTTTGTTTTCCACAGTGAAGAAGCCTAGTTGCTACCAAAATATGAGTTAAAAGTTATATTTTTGGAAGAATTAGTCAATAAGCAACAAAACATAATCTTATTAATGTGAAGGTTAAATACAACAATGTAATCTGAATTTATTAAATAACTTTGTAATTTCACGAATGCCAAAATAATAAAATTAACTGACCTGAAACCGTAGAGAACCAATAGGTGGTCGAGCATATGGTACTCCAGCAAAATAATAATATTCTGTCATAGAATCTGCTGCTCTACTTTTTCTAACTTCACCTCGAATTAATCCATATTCTGTTTGTCTAACCACATCTTCCTATATTCATAAATGTTTGATTAACGTAACTAAAAGTTACTTAATGCATGATACTTACAGAATTCCCTAAATGAAGAAGTAAAAGAAAAACGCTTATATACAACACGCACATTCTTTCGCTTTAAATAATTTTTTTACAATTGTTTTTAGAAATTAAATAATGAACACAAGTTGTCTGTGTACATTTAATTATAAATGAATTATAGTAAGTAACATTTGATAGTTTTTTACTTATCATACGTGTTCAGTTTATAACATATTTACTACATTACATTAAACAAATAATAATGATTAATTATAGATTAAGTTGTATATTTCAACTTTGCCCTTTGGTTGGAAAAAAATGTAACAATTTAGTTTTTTTTAAATTGGATCTACTGTTATGTTATTCCTATTCCTTATTAATTTTGTTTATTACGAAAATTAATATTTTTTACTGAATTTATTAGTTTTAGCATACAGATCACAGTATAAATGATTATGGCAAATACGTGCGACTATATCAGTAAATTTTTTGACTTTTAACAAAAATGTGAAATTTCTTATAAATTTGCAAATATGAATGAAACCATTCGCATAACATGTTGTTCCTTTAAATCTTTTACTGATTTGTTCATAACCAATGATTTTTTTTACGGTAGAATTAAATTAGTACTTTCTATTTTAAGCATATTGTAACGAATTTTATTATTAAAACTAATTTATTTAAACTGCGAAAAATATTTTTACTTATACTATAAATATGTACACTTTTAAATTAACCGAACTAATTAAATCTAATAATATTTAATAAAAACACTTACAGTATAATTTATATATAGCGCTGTCACTGACACGAAGATAAGATAAAGTCACACACTTGTTTAGCACTTGTTTAAGTTAAAGTCACGTACCAGGTTATTCACCGTAGGTTTATCTCACACGCGTTAACGACTTAATTATTTAGATTTGAATAATCTTCTTAACACTGCTGTCTTCGCATTACGGAAATAACTGACCTACGATTTGATTGTTCCGTATTTATACACAGTTTGGAAATCTTTCTCGAGTGTTCCATATCTTTCGGTATACGTTCTAGAAGATGAATAACAATTTCGAGAAGGCTCTTGAGTTTGAGAACGTTTCAATATTGTCTAATGCTATTTAAATAACAATAAAATAATGATTGTAATTTTTTTATTCACGAGTAAAAATATTTGAATTTAAAAATACAGTTATACAAAAGTTACACTTTGAACGTTTTTTTTTTGTAGAGGCGTACAACATAAGTCTGTTTTGCAATAAATTTTGGTTTTACAGAATTCTAAGAGTGTTCAAGGGTCGTACAAAGACAAAAAACGTGTATGGGTCGTACGAAGTCGGTTGTACAAAGTGTTGTAAATAAGAGCTATTGGCAATAAGATGGTATAACTATATAAATAATATTCACTTATACTTCCGTCATTGCTCGTATAGAGTTATTGTATCACAGATTAATAACTTCATTAATTTTTGTGTATCGATTACTACATAAGGGTCATACAGTAACCGTTTTGAAATAAAAATTAGCACAGAAAGAGTGTTTTGCAGCTTGTTAACACTGCATATGACATTAATTAAATGAAGCAAATGTTAAAACTGAATTTACAAAAATATAAATTTTATAAGACCATTTATAAACACTCGTTTCTCACGTAGCATATATGTTAAGAAAACAACATTGCTTAGATTAGTATGAAGTAAAACAAAAACTACTAAATGGGAGATTGGATTTGCGACTTCTAAATTAATATAACGTTCTGTTAAGTTTTCAGGCCGGTTTTGTCTATTTAAATAAGTGAAGATTGACTTTTGATTTTAAACACGTGGTAAATGCTGTAAGATCCGTATTTTAAATCGTCTTCATCTATTACTTTAATTATGATTATTACAAAATAAATGGTTAGTAAAATAATTACAGCAAATACCAGTCTTCTTTTCTTCGTATTTACACCTAACTTAACAAAATTTACTTTGTGTATTCGATTATGTTTTTCTGCGGTTGTAACTAAAACAAACCTTAAATAAACAGAAAACGTTGCAATGTAAGAAGTATAAATTATAAATTTAGCTTTTTCAAATCAGTTCGACAACATGTTTAATTTCGAGTTTTTATTTCTTGTTTGCTAGTGATTGTGTAAGTTGGTTTCGATAAACTTTATTTTGGGGTATAATTTATACATCAAGATAATATTGTTTTCAAGAGCTTGAAAGCTCGGTTAAAGTTTAAACGCTTGACCTGTAAAAACTTGGCTTGGCTAATATTGAACTTGGCTTGATTACCATATTTAAAAACGTGGAATGATTTTTCGAAAGCTTGCTTTGATTTCACTCTCTAGTTTACAAGATTAGGACAGAATATTAAACTGATTATCTTTCTCCTTAACATTTCAATCCATACACTAACTTTCAGCAATTCAGTAATAGTAGATTTTTAGTTGCAAAAGTATGATAATTTTGAGTTTTTACATATCCATTTAGTTATAAATTAAAAATTGAATTTAGAATGGGTTTATACCTGTTGCTGCAGATAATTTTGTTACCAATTTATAAAGACTGCTCCATGCAATTTCACAACAAGTCCAGTGAGCAGGATAAGTCTTCTTGTCTACTTTGCTTTGAAAATGCAATTTTTATTTAAAAAAAAAACGATGAATTAAAACTTATGTTGTCTAGAAGCATCGTAATTAAATATAATTTATAGGAAATGTTTGATCAATTGATCGATGCAACTTCAAAAATTACAGTGTCTTGTTCAAAAGTAAACATTGTACAATGTTATTAATATAAATTTACAAAAATTAGATAACTTTCAAGTTAGTATAAAAATGAAAATAGAGAATAAAGAAAATGACAAAAAATATGACACCCGATCTAAGCAAAACGTTAGAATTATTTTTGAGAATGTTACTAAATGTCAACGCTACCATTCTAAAAAAATGTTGCTAAAAGTGTCATAAGGCACGTGAGAAACGGGTTTTAATGAAGTTCCTGTGTTTAAAAATGTTAATTTTAAAATAAGTTATATTTAAGTGACGAGTTGTTGAGTGACTAGATGTACACGGTATATTACAGGGAAAAGTGATGAACAATTGTTGTATTGATAATAAAAATATTTTTGCCGTAAGAAATAATTTGCACTAGATTTTTGTACAGCAAATCATTGTTGTTGCTGATAAGGTACTTTGTTGCTGGTATCGTACTTAATAATAAGTTTGTTTTAATCATTGTTTTTATTCACCTTTTATTGTTTTTGTTTTTAGTGTTGTAATTCTTGTTCTGTTTGAATCCTGATTTTTGTCTTGGTTTTAAATGTTTGAATTTTGATCTTTGATCTTGGTGTTTTAATTTCTGTCCTAGTTCTTGTTAAAATTGATATTGTTTTTGTTATTGTAATTCTTTTTACTATCTAATGACAGACTACATCGTTTGTTTTTTACTTTAAAAAATAATAAATAATTTATTTTGTATTGTATTTTCTCTAACGTTATTATTTTTCTAAAAAACTTTGTATTAATGCAGAGGGATTATTATTTGCATAGCCCCAATCGAACAAATAGAATCATTCCGATTCCGATTCCGAAAACAATATTAAGATAGCAATATACAACAAAAATACCATTTATTATATATATACAATATAAAACAAACATAGTAGAAAATAAACGTATACAAAGTAGACTGTACCTATTAATTACGGTGTATCTTATGTTGACCAAACAAAACAAAGAGTAAAAAATCGGATTAACAACCATAAATACGACTGCAATACAAAAAAACTCGTGTGGTCACCACACGACTTTGAAGAAATGTCTACATATTTTTTTAAAGTTATGTTGTCATAAAACCATTTTGAAGTGATATTACACGTTTGTATTGACTTCTTAGCATGCTATAATTTTTTTGAAAATTTTTTACCCGATTTCATTCAGATATAACCGAAATATGGCAAATTGAGCTATGTTTTCATATCGAGTAACCCTTATATTTGTGCGCCTCGATATTACTTACCCCTTTAGTAAAACAGTAAAAAAAATCGTCGCAGGGAGGATTCGAACCTAGATTATATTTGTAAATTCATTTTAAATTATAAATTAAATATCGTATAAACTGTTAATGTTAGAAAAATTTTTATTTGAATAAATTGCTGGGAAGAATTATCATTCGAATAATTTACATACGTACAAAATTATATAAGAAAAACTGTTAAAAATGGCGGATACACCCACTTCTGGTTTCTTTATCAGACCCATCTTTTAATAAAATTGAGAGAATATGAAAAGTCAGCACTATACCAAATTTCAAGTTACTAGAACTTTTGGTTCGAGAGTGATCGTCATCGTAAGATAATTTAAATAAGATGCCGCACTCCATATTTAAACAAGTCAAAAAGCAGACATAGCATTAGCAGTCCATCACATAAACACTGGAAATACTTTCGATTTCAACAATTCTACGATTTTAAATGTTGACAAATATTTTTTAAAAAAAGTTAGTTTCATACACATACACAAAAACAATATTAATTTCAAGAAAAAACAATAATTTGAGTAGTATTTATAATAATTTAATTTCAAACATTGCAAGATAACTTTTATAGATGGTCAATTTTTATCTTTTTAGCCTTAGCCCTTGTTTTTCTTTGTATATATATTTAAACTCATTGTACAAACTAGAACAAGTAATGTTATTAATTGCGGTATGCTTGTTAGACCAGTAGATTGTCTCCACCCAATAACCTTTTCTTGTAAGTTTCTTGTTTATAAGTGTTTCTGTTAAAAAAAATTCTTAGTTGTTATGTAATTGTGTTATGTTGTACACTTACCGTTAATAAATTTTCAGTGGCCTGAAGAAGTTCACACTTGAGGCACAAAACATAGCTATAAAAAAGTTTAAAGTGGTTTTATATTGTTTTAGCACAAAACAAAAAAACATGCGTTCTGTAAACTCTAAAGTGTTGCAAAATACATTTTTAATGATTACATAAATATATCAAAAAAAAACGTTAATTTGGTTTAAATTATCACTATTCAAAGAACTGTTAAAAAAATAACGTTGCGCTACTGCTAAAAATAGAAAAACCGAAAAAGAAAATCATTTTTTTGCTTAAACTTTACAAAATATGAAACTTTTGGAGTACAGTGCTGGTTGATGTGTTGACATTTGACCACAGATTTATGAATGCTGTTTTATCATGACTGATTAGATTATCTCTTTTTATTAGTTTATATTTAATTTATTACTAGTTGTTGAAAACAATTTTCTTTTGTTATGTGCTACAAATTAAAAAATATTTCTACTTTGTAGTATTATCACATTCGTACACACATAACAATCGCACATTGCTATGTATACAAGTGTGAAGTCGATTTTTTAACATTTTTTATTATTTTAAAAAATAAAGATTCCACGTTGGGAGTCAAATTTGATACACTATTTTAGCCAGTTCGATTGTCTTTGTATAGTGAGTGTGAGCTAAAAAAATTTTTTAAAAACCGCCAATTTATCTAGAAATACTGTTTACTTGAGTAGCACTAAAAACGTGAAACCCTATAATTAAAAACCCCAAAAGCAAAACAAAATTTTAAATAATTAAAATTTGAATACAAACGTGACTATTATAATAATTAATTAATAAATAATATTTGATGATACTGCATTTTTGGTAATGTGCATATAGCTTGTTTTTTATAACATCAAAAAGCTAAATACCTAATCAGTTACTTTTTTTCACTAGCACAAATTCAAAAATCAAGATTAAGACTAAAAGTTTTGAATCATCTATGTACCAGGTAATTACTACATGCTATTTTCTTAGTTGTATATCTTCCTTTTTTGTCGGTATGGTTTTTTCTAACTTATCTGCAAATAAGTGAATTTTTAATTTTTTTGCTTTTGTTTTTTTTTATTGAATGTTTAGAAACCGTCTGTATCCGAAGTGAGCTAGTTAATAAGAACAACAAAAACGCTAACCTTAGTTCTTTTAGTTTAAATTGTGTTTTCACAATTCTCCAAAAAACATCATTAAAAGAACGACGAAGATACAGAGAATAAAAGTACGTGAAATGCGCGTGTTGGTAACGACTTTAGGTCAACAGCTTAATACACATGATGTTGAATAAAAAATTTTGTTATGCTAAAAGTATTCAAATATAAATTTCAAACTGTATAAACTTCGTCCTTGCTACATTCAGAGTGTTGGCTGTCATTTTGTTGTTTTTCTTGACGGATGGAATTATTCAAAGGAAAAAAATGTTTACGGTGACTTCAAGACGGATTGTACATGGTCATCTAACGTGCGCGCCGAGTGAGGCTTTCAGTTCTAAATATTCGCATTAATCCACGTTATGAATAGGTGTATTAGGTATGCTTCATATGTAAAGGTTTTTTTTTGTGCGATAAGCAGCTATATTAGACCAGGGTTGATAATTTTTGAAACCGAAAAAAATAATAGTAGGATGAAACCTATTGGAAAAGGAAGAGAATATAATCAAAATAAAAGGAAAAATAATTTACGGGCAATCTGAGGTCGGGAAGTGGAGGGGGTGAGTTTTTAAGGGTAAAAAACGGTTTATCTCGATTTCCGGCAAAACTACAAGTCTTATAAAAAAAAAGTTAAAAAGCAAAGGTGTAGGTAATAAAAAGATCTACAACTTTTGTATTCGCACTTTTTTAATCTCAAAATTTAAGTGAAAAATGCAAATGACCAAGTTTTTGGTTTTTTATCTATTACAACATTTTTTTTTAACGAAATTTGGTGAAAATTTACCTTTTTATGTCACAAACACTTTGTAATTTTTTTGATTTAAAATATTTATTTTTTCACCTTATTTTGACTTAATATCGAAAAAGCACCCTTAGTTTCAATCGAGAATTCTCGCGTCAAAATATATGTTTTTTTAAAAAAGTTAGTGAGCTTTTTGTTCGTTGAAATCTTTACTTTCTGATGGTGTAAAAAAATACATTACTATGGTAAATGTTCTCAAAAAATGCAATAAAACGAAAAAAACTCGAATCCGGATTTTTTTTTAATCATTAAGTTCAATTTTAAACTATTTATTAAAATTTATACTTTAATTACTCGAAACACGTTAGATTCCATGTTACATTTATAAACAAAAAAATTACAAATCCATAAAACATCAAGATTGCAAAAAACAAGCGAAAATAGTTGTTCTAAATATAATTAAAGGTAGAATTTAAAGGGGATTTCATCTAAAAAATGTGACTGCTGCTATTTTTTTCAGTAAAAAAGTTGTATTAATAAATTCTAATTACATTTATGTCATAAATGTAAATTACATTTTTGTTATTTCTAAATACACATTTTAAATGTAATTTTCAATTACCTGCACGTTCAGCCCGTATGAAATCTTTAACTAACGAGACCATTTGCCAGTACTGCATCCAAAGTTTTGCGGTAGAACTTCTTTTTTGTATTGATTTTAGATGCTCGATAAATTTGTCCTTTATGATCTTAAAATCTTTGTGATGCAAATTGTCCTCAAAATTTTCTGTTCCTAAATCCACCAAAAATGTATCAACTCCATCGATGAAAAAATTAGTTCAGACAAGGCGAGCTGTACTAGAAAATGTCCTCTGATAGCTAGTGCATATGCCTGCCGGGAAAGAGCTATATTGGACAAATTTTCGGCATATATTTCACAAAAAGCTTCCTTAAGTCCACTACCATCCATGATGAATCCAATCGCTCCGAGGAACGACAACAATAAATGGAATTCCCCAGGTCTTACTTGGACTGACGACAAATTGTAGGGATCATTATCTAAATCAATACTGGCTAAGATTTCACGAGATTTATGGTATAGCGGTTGATCAAACGTTAGGAACACAATATTTGCTCTTGTTTTTGGCATTGTTTAGCCGCTTCTACCAACGACGTAAAAATGCTATCATAATCAATCGGTAGATTTTTAATAAACAGCACAGAAATAATTTTTGAAGTATGATAAGTCGAATTAGGATGTAACTTCTCCATGAACCCATTCCAACCATTGGATTTGTTGTTTGAAAATTCTGAATAAGACCATGTAAAATCTGCCAAAGAAATTTCATACTTGTCCGTAACATCTAAAATATCTTCTTTCTGAACTGTTTTCAATCTATCAAAATTTTTGTTTTCAAAACGTTTCAATTTCACAAATCCAATTTTGCCTATCTCTTCAGAAGATGGAATCTGTTTTAATCTAGAGATGATTTTCTTTGAAGTAACACTAGACGCCGGAGTAACAACCATTATTCCACCTATTGCCATCACCCGTGGATGTATTATGATCCGCATTGTCATAAATAAATTGAACGTATGAATCCGGAGAAAACGTATGATTAACCGGGTCTTTGATAATTGATGCTTCAAAGCGCAAAGTTTCTTTATATGAGAAACACAAACCCAAATTAGATAATGAGTCGATCAATCTTTTAGAAGTATATTTTTTGTGAATCATCGACGACAAAACAAGTAAAATTGGAGATCAAAAAGAACGTCTTACGAACATTACTTGTACTCTTTTTTTTATTACTTTTACAAACAATATTTAAAAAAACTTGTAAAGTTTCAAGAACATCCTTAAAAAGATTGCCTCTGTTAAAATCTGGAATTTTGTAGTAATTCAGATCGTATACTTTAGAACGTATACATACGTATCTTCTAAAACAATTTCAGCAGCCATTTGAACAATTCTAGTTTGTTCGCCCTCTTCACTTTTTAATCTTTTTTCTTTGCAGAGTTTCTTACTTGCAGTACCATTTTGTATACAATTAACATATCTCTTTTAATCAAATGACACTCGATATCGTTCTGAAATTGCTTTCAATTTTTTCTTAATAGTTGTGTAGTCTAGAAGATCTCCGTAAAATCCCTTTTTTATTTCATTGACAGAAAATTGACATTCTGTTTCGTTGTCAACAATACAATTAATAAGATAACTAATAAAATTTTTAGTGTTTTCACATGGTGAGCGACCCCTTTTCAGTCTTTCAGTTCTTTTCTTATAAAAAGTAGACATACAAGCAGTGTGATAATGCGCTTTTGCTGCGACTAAATCAAGCACATTTCTCAAACGAGCTGAAATGTTTTTATCAAAATCATTTCATGTGTTGTGTTTTTGAATATACTGTAATATATTATCTCTTGTATCGTCAATTTGAACTGATGAATTTTTTTCTTTTGAAATATATCCGAAAAACTCACCGAAGAGAAAGCAATGAGAAAATTAAACTTTGACAAGTTCGAAAGCTGATGTCAAAGTCTCAAATTTTTTGTATTTATTGTGGATTCTTTTCTTGCTCGACCCCACTAAACGATTCAAAGCTGCTTTTTCTATTTCATACACTTGCTTAACGTTAGCCTTATTGCAGATTATGCAAACAAATTCATCCATACTGATAATCTGAAAAGACAAAATTGAATTGTACTAAAATATCATTCGATTTTAATTTTTTAGGTTATGTTGCATTAAACATACTATTTATGAAAGAAAATATTACTATTTTTACTTTAGAGCTTAATTATACAGGTTAAAATACAGGTAGTATTTACCTTGCTATGTAGATTCCAAAAATTAAAAAAAAAAGTAAATTTGTCACATTCTCTTAAAATAACTCAGCCTGCACGTGTATTTTCATGAACAATGTTGTTCATTGCTCTGTGTCTCGAATACTGGCTAACGGTTTCTGCTGCTGCTACAAAATAACAGGTAGTAAGGCCTAGACCATCCTAGCCCCTTCCCCACTTCTCTATTGAATTCTTTTAGATGGGCTAAAATTTTCCGAACGACACTCAGGTAGATAAGTTTTCTTAAAATCAGTTTTTTTTTTTCATAAGAGTATTGCCGGAAATCGAGATAAACCGTTTTTTACCCTTTAAATTGCACCCCCTTCTACTTCCCGACTTCAAATCGCCCGTAAATTAGTTTTCCTTTTATTTTTGTTATATTCTCTTTTTTTCCAATGGGTTTCATCCTACTATTATTTTTTTTTCACTTTTTACCATTTTCAAAGGCTTATACTCTGGTCTATATTCTATATAGCTCATTGAAAGATGTGGTGCCAGTAACACGACATACTTATATAAAAATATTGGCTAATGCTTTGATTACACCACTTTTAAAAGAAAGATCCCAATTCACCCATTTGCCGGCAGCAATAAAAGTTAAAATTTCCGACATTTTAAAAATACCATTCCCGAATAATACCAATTTTGAAGCAACTGAAGAGACATTGACTGTTAGAAAATATTGGAAGTTATGTCCACCAAGAATTAATAAGAAGATTTATTTATGTACTAATTGTAAAAAACCCAAAAAATTATGTCAAGAATGTGTTCAGGAATGACAGAAATAATCAAAGCAGTCATTTATTTGTAATTACTTATATTTTTGTGTTTTCTTTACTTAAATAACAAAATTACTTGTTTTTTTTTTTAAATTTGGCTATTTGTTTTAATTGATTTAGTATACTTAATTAAAATTAAAAACCATTTAATCAAAACGTGGTTAAACCTCGTAGTGTCTCAGACTTCAGGTGTCATTTAACGTAACAAAATGTAGATGTGTCAGGTTAAGAGTTAAAGTTGATAATACGAGCATTTGTAAAAATGTACAATTTTAATAAAATTTAATTTTTATTTTGAGTTCGATTAATTAAATCCAGTTCTCGTATATTTCACGTGATAGATACGATCTACCTATGTACGTACTTTGTTTGTTTACAGAATTTTGTATTAATTACGTCTACGTATTAACGTCTTTGAACTGTGTTTTTTACGTCTATAAAGCGTCCTTTAGCAGTGTTTTTGACCTCATCTTTTACTAAATATTGACCAAAAAAACGTCATTTTGTTGCTTGAGTTATGCTCGCCTCATTTATTTAAAGTAATCAATAATTTAATATTAAAAGTAGTCCATTGTAACATAATAATGTTAGTGTAACTTATAATAATTTTACATTGATTTAGTAAGTGTAATATGGTGGATATCCGCACTCACTAATCAAATCCTCCCAAAAAGCTACATCTATACTGTTTACCGCTTTTAATAAAGTAAAGTTGTTTCCTATATCTAAATAAGTGTTTTCATAACAGTAAGTTGGCCAAATAACGTTTTCTAACAAACTTTCTTCTGACGGTGTAGGGTTTCTAAAAATATACCTTTAGGAATAGTTTAGTTTTTAAACATGTTTTTTATATTACCCAAAGTGGGCAAAATTAACCCACAAACGAATTAATTTTTTACGAGTTAATTTGTCAGCTTCATTTTCTGTTGGATTAAAAATATGAGAGTACAGTAGATATTGTACTTCAGCATAGTGAGTAGCGCCGCCTGCAAGCTTCAATTAAAGCACTATTTACTTATTATACAGCGTTACCTGTATTTGTCACAATTTTACTTCCTACATATGAATACTGGTAGTAATAAATTGGTATAGATGTTCGCTGACAGATTATTTCTACTGATTTTAAACTACCTCGAATAAAAGCATCTACGCCCTGAAACTATAACCAAGTGTACAGACATCTAATAAATGTATAACGTACATATATCCAGTTTGTTTTGTCGCTAAATAAAGAATTGTTAAAATAAAAACTTTTGATTTTTTGTAAGGTATAGTCGTTACAAGGTGAATCTTTAGGAATATTCATTGATACTGGAATTAATAAGCTAGGGTTTTTGTCAAATATTTGTAAATCGATTACATTAGCATTCACATCTAAAACAATGCAGATAATTAAATATCAAAGTTAAAATATCTGTATTTACATGAGTAAGGAAAAGAGCCTTCTTCTGTGTTGTGTCCCATTATATATGGAACCGAGTATATCTCACCACTTTCTAATAATCTATATGCCCTTTCTGTTAAAAAAGCAGAATCGCTATCTGTTTCGATACTCACAGTAAAAGGTGGTGCATTGTATAAAAAAGAAGAACCCTGTAAGAAGCAAAACGTATGTTTTTATAGAATTTACAGAAAACGTTTATGCTACCATAACAGTTTGATTAGCAACCATTTTAATCAATTTATCAAATGGAATTTTCTGTAATTCTTTTACTAATACTTTGTTATTAGTATTTGTAATACCAAAACCACTAGCCAGTCTTCTTGCCATGTGCAATGGATTGCTTTGAAAACTCCAAGGATTTAGTGGAGTTCCACTTTCACTAATAGCTCTATGAAACAACCCTAAAATAATAAGAGTACAAATTTAAAACTATTTTAAACTGTTATATACACCTTTGCTTTTAGGTGATAGCATATGAAGTTGTACCGAAGCACCACCAGCACTAGAACCAAAAATTGTAACCTTATTAGGATCTCCATCAAAATATTCAATATTATTTTGTATCCACTTTAGTGCTAATAGTTGATCTTTCAAACCGGCATTACCTCTTGCATTATCATCAAGAGTGTTTAAGAAACCAAAAACATTAAGACGGTAGTCCACGGCTACCAAGACAACTGGTTCTTCCATAAAATAATCTGGTCCGGTATCGTTCACACCGGCAAATATAAACGTGCCTCCGTGGATCCAAACCATAACTGGTAATTTTTGAGTATCATTCATTTGTTTCTAAAAATTAAAGCGTCAAAGATAATTTTAAAAACTATAAGGTAACTAACTTACTAAGACAGGTACTGAGATTTCCAGGTAAAGACAATCTTCGTTGCCAACGACATTGGGTCCTATAGATGTATTTTCTAACTGTGTACATGCGTGGTTATGTATAGACGTGTTTAAAATTTTATTCCATGGTATAGGAGGTAAAGGATCCTAGATATTAATAGTTTTAATAGAAACATTTGTTGCTATTCTCTGTATGGCAAAAAGATAGAGTTAAATCCATCTCATCATACAACAAACACCAGTATTTAATGACGTACTTGGGGTATATTGTGAGAAAGGAGGTACAGGTAGCAAAAATACGAGTAGAGACAGGAAAAAGGGTCATAAAATACGAGGAAGAACTGAGGGAAAAAACAGAATGCAAAATACTGCAAGAATGTTGGAAAGAGATAAAGGGAAGAAAAGTGAAGTAAGAGCAGGAGGGCAGAGAAGAGTATTACAAAAGAAACGGGTACGCAAGAGAAGAAGTGGAGAGATTAAAAGAAGAGAGAGTAGAGGTAAGGGAAGAAATAATGAGAGATTGGGACATCGAAAAACAAGAAAAATGGACAAGGATAAAAGAGAACAGGTATAATAGGAATTATAAAGATATCAAAGGTGAAGGGGTGCCAGAATATTTAAAGGATATAAGGAATAAAAGCAACAAAAAGAAACAAATAATAGCACGATTCAGATGTGGGAACGAGAAGTTAGGTAACAAATACTGGAATAAAGAAAAAAAAGATGTGCAGACTATGTGGAGAAGAGACGAAGGACCTTAACCACATGAGAGATAAATGCATAGAATTAAGAGAAGAAGTTATGAAAATAGAGGAAATTTTAGACGAAAACGGAAATGGAGCGGAGTGGATGGAAGAAGTATAGAGAAGGAGGAAAAAGTTAAGAGGAGAAGAGGGATAATAAAACGTATTTTAAAAAAATGTAAAAAATGTAAATAGAATGTAATGTAGTAGTTGTAAATAGGGTAAGCAACAAATAAAGTTAAAATTATATATAATGACATACTTCAGTTTGACCTGAGTTTAACGTTCAACATTTTGGTTAATTTATTCGCAGTTTTAAGTTTTTGTTATTTTTATTCATTTGACGAAATAGTATTTTTCAATACTTTGGAAGACATTTGAGTATATTCGTGTGTAGGATGACTTCTTTATTTGAATTATCGTAAATGTTTTTTTTTTATACAGAATGTTATTTAAACTCCCATAAAATATGTCATAATTTTAGTTTGTCAAATTTGTTTGTATGTAAAAATTTAATAAAGCGCTTGTGTATACGCTTTTTAACTGTTTAGTTGTTCCCTCCAAGTGTTATTTGCATTTTTTTTTTAAATAAATCGTGCAACTAAATTAATAAATAAAGTTGTAAACGTATTTATTTGTTATAAGTAGAAAGTTTTGATTTTGTACATTTATTAAAAATTATACGTTTTCCTATGTACTGTAATCTTTAATGCCTATATTATAATTTACATAATTTTTGAATTTTTGCGCTTTTTACTAATTTGAGCCGTGTCTCTTCATACATTGGTTTAAATTATCATACAAAATTGAAGGAGGGGTTTAACTCTATATTTTTGCCATACAGGGAATAGTACAACAAACGCATTATGTATTTTTGATTATTATTAAGATATTACTATTATTTTATTTTATTATTATAATACGAGATTGTGATATTTTACATAATGTTTTTGGTTCTTCTTGATTTTTAAATTTATCTTCGTATTAATAAAATTACAAATCGTTTAATTATTTATTTTATTAAAGTTTGCGGTGTCTTTTGATCCAACCTTTTGTCTTCGAGAAACTATCAATTTAATTTTTTTATAAGAAAACAAAACTGTTAGTTTTAGTGATAGGGTAATTTTAGGAGAGTTGGCGCATTAGGTGAGACGACACAGTGTGGATTTCTCTACCAATTATGCTTTTCTAGTAAATCTGGCAACACTATTCTCTACTTATTGAAACATGGAACCGTTGATATTAGCGCCAGTTTGTTTAACATACCACTACGGTCACGTTTCAACAATTTAATTTTGCCAAAAGTTTTTGATTTGCCTAAAATCGTGCACTATTCAGGCATGTAGAACCTCATTTTTATTATATTTTCGATAGTATCAGCATCTATGACTAATGTTTAAAGGTGTATAACCTCACTTTATCACGTTTCTGCAAAGCAGTTAATTATAATTTCATACGCCGTCTCTGCGTATAAAGTAAGGTGAGACGACGCACTCTTTTATAAAGAGAGTTGACGCCATTTTAGAAAATTGATTTCTTAAAGTAATTTAGTTTTTGTGTTATTTTATAGATATGCCGACTGAATACAAGAAGAAAGGAAATGTTAGAAGAGGTGAATGGACTATCGATCAATTATCTGCAGCAATTAGTGCTATTGACAAAGGCGAGATCTCTGTCCGCGAAGCAAGTTGTCGGTTTGGTATTCCAGAAGAAATTTTACGTCGTCGAAGAAAGAAAAGGGATTTCAAAACTAAATGTTAAGGGCCTTCTTCAACATTAGGACCTCAAAATGAAGCCAAAATAGTGGCACATATCAAAAAATTACAAAAACATGGATTTGCACCCACAAGATTTTTTTGTGCAATCCATAGCTTTTCAATTAGCTGAAAATTTAAAGGTGAAACACAGGTTTAACAGAAATTCTGGAAAGGCCGGTTTTCCATGGCTCGAATCATTTTTAAGAAGAAACAAAGATCTTATCATACAACAAAAATCTGAAAGTGTTTTGACCGCACGTGCGTTAGCAGTTACCAAAGAAAATGTAGCGTCATATTTTTCTCTTCTTGAAAAACTTTATCCGAAAATGAGTTGATGAACGAACCTGGTCAAATCTACAATATTGACGAAACAGGTTTACAACTAAATAACCGACCTGAACATTGCTATTGCTACAAAACGTTTTAAGAATGTTGTACCAGTTACGTCAGCTGGAAAAGGAGAAACTATTTTGGTAATTGCGTGCTGCAATGCCCAAGGATTTTGCATTTCACTAACCTGTCTTTTCAAAGGAAAGAATAAGAAGCATGAATTCGAAGACAGAATGCCTCCGTGGTCCATAGTTTACATGTCACAAAAATTGGCATATGTTAATAATAAAATATTTTTTAATTGGCTAAAAGAACAGTTTGTACCACGAAAACCAGCAGGAAAAGTGATGTTGCTGTTGGACGGACACTCTACCCATTGCAATAATGTAAAAATGCTTGAATATGTGGCTGCAAACAACATCATCATATTTTGTTTGCCAAGTCATTGCACTCAGTTTTACAAACCATGGGATAGAGGATTTTTTAAATCATTGAAATCATTTTACTATGAAAGTTGCAATTTATTTTTAAGGGCTAATCCCGTACGATGTATTACCAGGCTACAGTTTGGAAAACTACTTGCCACTGCTTGGGAAAAATTTGCAACAATAAAAAACGTCGTCGTCATTTAGATCAACGTGCATAATTCCGTTCATCAATTATTCCCGACTGTGCCTATTTGACTGAGGAGGAACCACAGCCTAGTTTACAGGATTCTGATGACCATCCACAATTCACAGATGATACCTCAGATAATATCGAAGACATAACTCCACATAAGTCAATTTCATAACCAAAGCCCGGTTGTTCCAGTTGGGTTGATCAAAAACCTACACCTGGTAAAATCTTTGGTATCAATTACGCGTGCTGTAAAAAGTATCAGAAAACGTAGCAAGAAACTTGCGTCTGTACTTTCAAGCAACAAAAATATTTCTGATAAGAAAAAAAAAGGCAAAAAAAACAAAAACAAAAACAAAAAACTCGAAAACATCAAATATTTATCCTAATACGAATTCAAACTTGGAAAAGTGAAATATAAACAGAACAAAAATATCTTTACAACAAAGAAACACTTCTCAATCAACAGATGAAGAAGATGAACATGAAATCGTCTACTACGATTCTTCAAGTTGTGAAGATGAGTCGAATATGTGTGTAGGATGTAGAGAAGAGTACAGTCATACAAAAAAGGCTGAAGACTAGATTCAGTGCATAAATTGCAGTCGATGGTTACATGAAAACTGCACCAAATTCTCAAATTACTGCGACTTATGTGGTAAAAAAGCAGCTAAAAAACTTTTGGTTTGTATGTTTTGAAGTTGTATTAGTTCTGTGTGACCTACATTTATTGCTCAAATGTTATTGATTAAAGTTATGTTTATGTTGTTTATGTTAATAGTTCAGAAAGTTCTGTGAAATAACATTTCATTTACTTTTGTTTTTATATTGTTTTTCACTTCAGAATTAAAATTTTGTTTATTTTTTATGTTTTGTTTAATAACGTTTTTTAGACTACATTAAACAATGTATACCTACGAATTTTTTTTTAAGAAGTCTTGTCATAAAAATTATGTCATCTCTTGTGATGTGGTGCGCTAGGGTGAGATGACGCAGCGGTACGAAAACAGAAATATTTTTTTAGCAAAATAAAGCATGTATTTGTCACTTTAAAACCCAATATTTTATCTTATTATAATACTTAATTACACCTTAAATTACAAAGTAAAAAAAATTAAACCGTATATTTTTTATTGGGATTTAAAAAAATGTGCGCCATCTCTACTGGAATTACTTTAGTATTTGGTTTTACAAATTTAACAATGTGTTAGGAAAAGATAGTCTGAGGTAGCAATAATAATTAAAAACTAAAACATTTGTTAAATAAATAACAAAAATATACATAAATAAGAGTAAGATGTGTATATGATTCTTAAAAACATATAGATTATAAACATAATTAGACAGCAGTCACAAATTACGATATTTGCTAACCAGGAAACCATCAGCTTTTGCAAGGTTAAAGCATTGACAGACATAACTTCTTTGTTTTTAGAATATTCTAATTCTTCATTTTCATTCTCAAAAAATGATTATTCATTACCGCATTTTGGATAAAACGTACACATTTTTTTAAAAACTGCTGTTTCTTAACGAGTTACTTCAGGTTTCAGTTTTGCAATGTCCGGCGTAAAGATTAAAACTTTTAATTTTGCTATTTCACGGTTTAATCTCTTTGTTGTTGGTGGTAAGAAAATATTGGATATGCTCAAATTGTGTACAATATCGATAAATAAAAATTGTTAAAGTTGTTTTCAAACGTTTTTTAAATTGGTTTAACTCAAAAGCATTTTTTCAGAGATTTGAGAAATCGCAATTAAACAAATACGTCGGAATAAAATGCCACATCAAATTTTTCTAATCCTGGCTAAAATATTGCAGTAGAGCCAAAACCACTTCTGCCGTTTTTACGGTAGCAGCTTACGGTTCTACCAGGATAGCTTTTTACCAAAATATTTATTTCTGAATTGTAAATGGTGTTCAAAGCCTCAAAAAATGTGGCATGTTTTACAAACCATTGCAATGGTTGAGCGTCTCGTTGATGTTTTTTAACCTTGCACTGAATGCTCCTTCCTTTTGCCGCACATACACTCTAATTTGTATATACCCTTGGTGTGTAGTCTCGAAAGTTGATCTTTGTTAGGTGGCATGAGCTGATCTATTTTCTTCATTGTGTTATAAGGTGTAGTGATGTTGGTCTTTTCTAGAACTCTCTTTAGTCTGTCAGTGACTCCGGTAACGTAGGGCAAGGAAGCATATGTTTCTGACGGTGTCTCCGCAGCAACCTCAGTTTGCTTCTTCTGTGGTCTTATTAATTTTTTGTTATAGCCATTATTTATAAGAGTGTCCTTGATATGTTTGATTTCCTCCAGTTTGTGTTCTTCATCACTAATTTTCTCTGCTCTTCTTAGAAGTGTGTTGATGAAGGATCTCTTCTGTTGTGGATGGTGATGAAAAGATGCGTATAGATACCGGTCTGTAGCAGCGTTTTGTTCTTTTCGATCTCCATAGTAAATTTGATACTGTTGTGGTGTCCATTAGTGTGTTGAAGAAAACTTTGTAATTATTTCCGTCTGTGAGGCGATACAAAAGTGTCGTCTACGTATCTGTACCAGCATTTCGGTTTCCTGTCGCTTGAGTTGATAGCCTCTTGTTCGAAAGCTTCTATGAAGATGTTGGTTATTTCATTAATTACATAGTTGTTGAAAATATACTGTTTATAATAATTAAGACTTGTGTTTGACTTAAGTTATATGCAGTTAACATTAGGTCAGCAATACAAAAGTTGAAATGTAAAAATGTAACTTAACTTTTGATTTAAAAATGAAGGTAAAAATATTTCATATAAATTAATTAATTATGGGTTTCATACAGCGCTTTTACATTATTGTTATGTTTAAATATGTAACAGACAACAAACGAAATCGTGACAATTATCTAGCGTTTATTTTACTGCGAAAAATAGTACTTATATAATCGAGATAAAAAAAAGTAAAAATGGAACGTAAACACCTATGGAATTTCTATGAAATGATACAAAAGCAATTCATATATTGTTGGTTGCCTTACAGAGCGTCATTATTTTTGTCACTGATTGTACATATCAGGTTGTTGTCTCAATTAATTATAAAACTTTTTTTTTGCTGTCTGTTTCTAAAGAATGTCCCGTATACCAAAGACAATTATCAATTAAAAAACAAATGGCCATCACTAACAGGTCATTCGCAGAAATAAACAAATCACTAGACTCGTCTTACGCTAGTATGGCTATGGCTAAATAACTTTAATCTTCTAAATGGCTTAGAAGAAGAACAATTCCCTACACTAAATCAATCACAAATTATAGGTAGACGCGTTGAAACAAGCAAAAAACTTCATCCCAGTTATATCTCTAATAACTAACCTAACAAAAAAAGAAAAGTTTATTCTCCTCCTGCTAGAGGAATACAAAACAAACCTATGTTTCCATTTAGTATTGGTCCATCTGCACCTATAATCAACAATAATCAAGAAAAAAAAATCTATCTAAAACTATATACATTTTTTGCTTGAACTTTGGATAAAAATAGAAACTATAATGTAGCTGCTTCAAACTTTGTCGAAACTAATTTGAAAAACAGTTTAATAAAAATTTTTGATAATTTACAAAAAAATTCCCATTATGGCTTGCCAAATCAAAAAAAAATTAAGATTATACAATGGAATGCTCGTTCTACAAATGCTAACAAAAACAGTTTGACATATTTTTATGCAGTAATAATATCGACATAGCTATGATTAGCGAAACTTGGTTTAAACCAGATCAACATGTGATATACAAAAACTATAATATTCTTCGGAAAGACCGCATAGATGGTAAAGCCACGCCGGCTATCCCTTATTCAGAAATACAATTCTCTAATAATTTTGATTCTAATATTATGGTTGCGGGCATAAGCAATATCAGTTTGCAACAAAAACTATTCAATTGCGTCGATTTATAAGCCGCCAAACGTTCACTCCAAAAAATTAGATTGGAGCCATATTTTTAATAATGTGGTAAGCCATGGAATCATAGGAGGAGATTTAAATGCTCAACATAATGCTTGGGGGTCAGAAATTACCAACTCATCAGCATTACAAGTTGCAAAGATTGCAGATGAAATAGGATTAGTAATTTTAAATAACGGTAAGCCAACTAGAATAACCTCTCTACAAACACATGTCTCAACTCCTGACGTTACAATAAGTACTCCAGATATAGCCCCAAATATCAATTGGACCATTGAGTCTGATTCCCTAGGATCTAATCATTTTCCAATCTTAATAGAATTAAATTCAAACTGTTTATTGAACGACATGATTTATCCAAAACGCAAATGGAAAATAAAAAACGCAAATTGGCAATTATTTGAAGATATATGTAACGACTTCTTTTGCGAAAATTTGTCGGATTTTGATTGTACTGAAGATAAATACAATTTTTTTATAAAAAAGGTAGAAGAAGCGGCTAAAATGTCTATTCCAGTTAATAAACCATTTAAACCCAAAAATCGCCCAAACCCTCCTTGGTGGGATGAAGAATGCGAGCTGTTCCTAAAAAACGGAAAAATGCTATTAAGTTGTACAAAGAGAACAGTAGTTTAGAAAACTATATCAAATGTAAACGTAGTTTTGCTGAAGCTAAGAGATTGTTTAAAGCTAAAGTACCACATAGTTGGAAATTGTGGTGTAATAAATTAAATAAGAACACTTCCATCAAGAGCTTCTGGAATCAAGTAAAAAAATTCAAACGAGTTCCGTTAAAAACACAGAAAAGCGACAATTTTGAATGAACCAAATCGTTTTTCGACAATATTTCCCCTTCGTCATCATGTTTACCTTTAGTTGATACTTCAAACCGTCTAATAGAAACAGAATCGCCTCTTTTTAATCAATCTTTTACGCTAACAAAACTCAGTTGGGCAATGAAAACTTCAAACTCTGCTCCAGATCTCGATGAAATTAATTACTCAATGCTTGCATATTTATCTACTAATGCAAAATTAAATTTATTAGACATTTATAACGATGTTTGGATACACGGCAAAGACATCCAATAGTGGAAACAAATATTAATAATACCAGTACTCAAACCTAATAAAAATCCAAATTACGCTGACTCTTACAGACCTATTTCTCTACTTTCATGCGTGTTGAAAATCTTTGAAAAATTAATTAAATGCAGACTAAAATGGTTTAAAAAAAAAGAAGTTACTTAGCTCCTAATAAGTTTGGTTTTAGGCGAGATTTTGGTGCTATCGATGCATGTGTCTCAATAGTAACAGACATCCAAAAGTGTGACCTAAGGGTCCATACTAAGCCCAATGTTGTTTAATATTAACACCTTAGAACTGCATTCTTTAGAAGGCCGTCATTCAAGCTTTATACAATTTGCTGATGATTTTTGCATATATTCCATACAACGACGCGACGATTCGACGACTGTAACGTTAATCTCAACTCTGCTTTAACATTATACAATTCTTAGTTTGACAACAATAATTTTACAATTTCTGAAAAAAAATCAACAGTAATCTTTTTTTCTAGACATAGAATTCCTGTCACAAATTATGTAAAGCTAGCAAACTTAAAATTTCCAGTTTTGCCTACTGTTAAGTACCTAGGAATATTCCTAGATACAAAACTTACATGGAAACCACACATAGATTATGTAACAACAAAATGCGAAAAAGGAATTAATTTTCTTAGAATGGTAGCATTGATCGTTGGTATAATAATCTTCTTAAACTTGCCTTGAATGCTCCTTATGTTTGTGAAATGGTCTGTTAATGTGTTTTATCGTCGTGTCGTCACTTCTTTCTTTAGTGATTCTTCTGATGACTTGAAAATAGTGGTTGCTACAGAACAACGTACGACAATAATTCGTAACCATTACGATCCTCCTGTCGCTAGACACTGTGGTGTTTCGAAAACTACGGCTAGGATTGTGCAACGTTATTATTGGCCCTGTTTACATGCAGATGTCGCTTGTTGTATTCGGCATTGTCGTGCGTGTTTGCTGCCCATAAGGTGGAACAACATGCAACGCCTGATATATTTGCTGCTTGTGCTAAGCCATTACACCCTTAGCAAGTTTTTTGCTGTGATATTGTGGTTCCGTTGCCTTAATTTTCGAAAGGCCATCATTAGGTACTGGTGACTATTTTGCTAAGTTTCCTCTGTTCTTTTGGTTACGTTTAGCTCTTGCTACCTTTATTTATATAATCATCGAAAAACACATCTTTCTTTTTTTTGGTGCTCCGCAATATCTTCTTACAGACAATAGTGTTCAGTTTTGCAGTAAACAATTTGTTAAACTTTGCGCCACTTATGGCTAATTATCATCTTGGCGATAATCTCACCGAACAAATTAATCTTGTCTTAAAAACCGTGATTTCTTCATATGTCAAAGAAAATCTTTGGCATTGGATGTAAATCTCTCAAAGATTCGTACTGCGAAACACAAGGTCATTGACTGTATTCTTTTCTTTGCACTTTTCGGACGTAAACACGTTCTTTCAAGGAATTTCTTCGGTCGATCTTCTGATGTTCTTATATCGGAACCTAAAATTACTCGTTTAGTTTCTCACTATAAAGCTATTTGTACGCATATTTTGAAATAACTTTCTAAAGGGTACACAAAAAAAATTTAATCTTCGCCTTTGACATTTGCGATATACAGCTGGAGATTCGGTATGGCTACGTAACTATACGCTTTTTGACGCTACCAGGCATTTTAATGCCAAGTTAGCACTTAAGTTCCTGGGACTTTCTATTGTAAAAGCGTTTGGATTCGAATGAGACTCTACACCAGGTAAACCGTCGGTCTGTCAACGTGTCGCTATTGTATCCCGTCGGCATAAACAACGTAAACTACGTTCTAAATCATTTGTGGCTCATTTAGACAAACAAATTTTGTTTTCGATTTAGGTTATTTCTTTTCGGTTCTTTTAGTTTTTGCGATTAAAGTTTAGGCAAATTTAATGTCCGTTTTTGTTAGTGTCAATTAGGTTTCAGTAAATCTATAGTGGAAACTTTGCTCAGTTAGAATGATATGTCTTTTGTCGACTATCATCAGATTCCTTATTATTGATATCCTTTTGTTGGTTTTAGTTTTGGTGCTTAGTGGTCTTGTTTAAACCTCGTATGCTTTTGATTTATTTTTTCTGAATTTGGTATGTTTTGAGTTTTTTAGTTAGTTTGCTTAAAAGGGCCCCCGTCGTGGGTTATTATTATTATTTTTGTTTTGGTTCTATTTTTGGGAAAAATATCATACCGTCTTTAGACGACTATACAGCACTATATCTTTATCCAAGTCTAGTGTGAAAGGGTTCTCTCCACTATGTATTGACGTTGCATTCTTTTGTGTTTTTTACTGCATTTTGAGCGGTTTGTTGTGCAGTAGGGTAGGTTACTCAAGGTCGGCTATCTAGGGAGAAGTAGTCGAGCCATACAACAACATTGTACTCTATTTTCTCCCTATGTCTTCATGTCTTTCTTAATTTTGTTTCGATCTGTCAGCATGAGTGGGGATGCGCTTATTGTGGGAACTTTACGGTTATTCTTTCAGAAAGGTTAGTTGTTTTCGACCCGACATTTAGGGGCGGACTTGATGAAGCTTGACGGAGGTGACCAATTTTGCTTAACTAGTGCATACTATGATGTGGTGGCACAGGAGACACCGCTTTCGCTACATTCGAGCAATTGCATGATGTAGTACATTTTATTTTGGATTTTAGGACAAAATTTTGGGATGCTCCTTTTCTTTTTCCTCTTACTTTTAGAGTGGGGAGATTTTCTGGCATTTAGTCCTTCTGGTCGCAGATCAGATTTCTCCTGTCAGTGGGAGGACAATTATGGTGAGCGAATACTGTTACGGTGACGTGTGTTTGTGAGGGGTAGCGTTGTTAAGCCCAACGCGACGCGTCTTTCCATAACTTAAGGCTGCAATAGAATTGTTGGGTTGTTTTTTAGTCTAGTGGGTGTGGGTGCCATTTTTTTTCTATTTTCTTATAATACCTTTGTCCTTTTCCTGATGAATTTCTTGGGATTTATATTTAGAGTGGTGGTGATCAAAAAACATGTTTATTATTTTACAGAAGTTTTGTGCGCGCTATATTAGATTATGGCTGCGTGCTTTATAGCAATGCAAACAAAACGTTATTAGCTCGCATAGACAAAATTCAAAATAAATGCCTAAAAAGAAGCTTAGGGGCTATGAGCTCAACTCCTATAGAACTTTTAAGAGTGGAATCTTTAGAAATTCCATTACAATTACGACGAGAGTTTTTATCAGAAAAATTTACTTTAAAATCTGTAACAAAAAATTTTAAATTAGTAAAAGAAATTTGCAAATTAAACGTCTTCTCTTCTCTGCAACAAATATTGGGAGAAACGAAAATCTATTCCTCTTTGTGCAGCATTTAGAAAGTGCAACAATCTCTTAACTGGTCTTGAAGAATTATATCCAAAAATACCATCGTACGAATTCTATCATCTTTCATTTATCCCAGAAGTTACCATACCTAACTACAGCAATACTCCCAGTATTTGCAAAAGCGTATTTATGGAAGAAGTAACAAAATTACACTTTGATATCTGTATTTTTACGGACGCGTCAAAGTCTCAAGAAGGTACTGGAGCCGCCTTCTTAGTCAAAAATTCGTACGTTACAAGAAAGTATCAACTACCACCAGAGACATCCGTTTTTTCTGCTGAAGCATTTGCTATTCTTCAATCCATAGAATACATAAGTAAAATGAAATTTCAAAATGGTTTAATAATAACAGATTCTCTGTCAGCACTCTCTTCCATCAAAACCAGCTACAACCCAAATGAAAAAATAAACCCCATAGTCTTGCAAATAAAAAAAAACACTTCATCAACTGTATTTAACTGGAATTAGTATAAAACTTATGTGGGTCAAAGCCCATAATGGAGTTTTTTAAACGAAGAAGTGGATAAATTAGCAAAAAAAAGCGCTATCAATGGCAGAACAGTGCCGTTATACCTAAACCTAAAAGAGTGCATAAATTTAAGAAAATCCGCAACAAGAAAGAATTGCGAAGATTATTACAAACGTTACTGTATGGAACATACTACGCAGTATACTTTAATACAATCAAAAATACCTATTAATAATTGGCATAATTTTACTAATATCTCTAGAAAATATACAACGATAATCAACAGATTGAAGTTTGGACACGGCTGTTTTCCATCTCATTTAGCACGATTAAAAATTATTCCATCTAGTCTATGTGAACACTGCAAAGTGGAAGGAGATTTAAATCATTTATCGTTTAACTGCAAAAAAATATAATAGCATGTGATCGACTGTACCAGAATCTAATAAAAGTTGAAGGTGTTTATGCCCCAATAAACTTAAAATATGTGTTAAGTGTTAACAACAAGAAGATTTACAAGTGTATAATTTATTTTATATCAGAAACTAACTTTAAAATATGAAAACAAGTGAAAAAGTGTAGTGTAGTGGTGTAATACCAAAAGTCAAAAAAAAAATGAAGTTACGAGAAAATTCTCTTAACATATTTCTTTCTCTGTTTATTTTAACGACTATTCTCTCTTGTGTGAAACAAATATATTGTTGTTAGAAGTTGTGTTTTGTCAATTTGTTTTTTTCAGTGATCGACAGATTACACAAGGTCTGTATTACGTGATATTTACTTGTTTTGGCACCTTTATAATTTAGTGTAGGATTAGAACACTGGTACTTACGATCTGCTTAATTGAACTGATTTAGTTGCCTGCCATTAAGTTGCGAGAAAATTCTCGTAACAGTTTCTGCGAAGAACATATAAACATACTCTAATTTTTTTTCTATTTTTTTGTAATTGAACCACATTTACCTAACTCTTGTCGATTTCAAGATTTGCGTTTTGTGTACTTTGGATACGGTGCATAAAAACTTGATTTGACAAAATTTTTGTACGTAATTTTTTTAATTGTTAAGGGAATTTATAATAATTGTTTTTTTTGTTGCACTTTTAAAATCTTATTATATGAAAGTGGTCAAAACATTGAAAATCTTTAAAAAATAATTATACTACGTTATACGGTTAAAAAAAACGGCTTACTTTACAACATAATTTTAAAAATTAATTTTTGTTGAAATTGAGAAATTAATCAACTCTCAAACGTTAAGAAAACGACTAATAGAAACGAATGGTAAATTACAAAAATATCGTTTTCAGATAAAAATACAAGAAATATTGCGTATTTAAAATCTATCTTATGGTTGAGAAATAAGTGTTTAATTTAGTACGATTTGTAACATTGCATTTAATACCTACTAATTATTTCTAAAATGTTTAACTATTTATTATTTTATTATATTTTTACCTTTTTGGAACATTTTGTAAAAACTACGTGAAGTGTTTAGTTACAAATAATATAAATCGAAGTACGACGGTTTCCATTGTAAATTTTAATGTGCAAATACATACTTAGAACAAATAATTTTAAAAATATTTAGATTTAAGTAAATTAAAGTGAACCATACCTATATCTGGAATTAGAAAAACGATAATAATGTATAGTTTGTGTTGATTATACGTAATAGGTGCTTTCGTTTAACACTTAAGTGAGACCGAATCTAAAGTGAGCCAAGTCTTACATAATGACATCAGTATTCAGATAGTAAATGAAACGTGAAAGTGAGAAAAAAAATATGACATGGATATGACAGTTGACAGTCTTCTTACAGTTAGCCCTGCGATAACCTCAAAGAATAGTAATTTTTTGTTCTGCTTTTTGCATTTGATTTTGATTTTTAACTCTTTCAATTTCAAAAGTTATTATAGACGTAACATATTAAAACCCTATCTATTTTAGTGTTCTATTACTTATCAGATATTTCATTAATGTTTGGTATTTACTGAATTAATTGGCAAAAAACTAACCCAAAAATTAACGAACTAAAAATGACTATGAACGGACCATAACCTCACTATTAGCAAATGAGCAACGGAAACTAATAAAAGCACAAGATACAAACCATGTGCAGATTCTATATATGTATATTTTAAATTTCAGTTTCACATTGCAAAAAGAGCGTGTACTCAACTGAGTAATGAAGTCACAACTGATAATTATCTGTTTCTATGTAAATGGAAATGGTTTAATAAGGTATAAGAATGAAATTGAGTTGTTTTTTTAGATATAACAATACATTTTACACTATCGTCTCTTAACTACTTGAAATCTTATTCAAATTGATCAAAAATACTTTTTTATTTGGCAAGAAAACAGACATATTACATTACCTGAAATCTTAAAGGACCAATAGGTGGCCGAGCGTATGGTACTCCACCAAAATAATAATACTCAGCAACAGAACCTTCAGCTCTACTTTTTCTAATTTCGCCTTGAACGAATCCATATTGGGTTTGTCGAATTACTGCTTCCTTTATAGACATGATATTAACAAAACTGTTTCGATTATTTTATGTATGTATACATACGGTGGTACTTGCAAACGTAGGGACTACTAATAAAATACCCAGATAATACAAGAACATTTTCACTCACTGGCTGCATTCGTTTGTGTGTCCAATTGTTGCTAAATGGTTTAAATAATAAAAAATAATCACTGCTAGTGATAAGATTATTAAAAAAAATACTTGTATTATCTTGCAAAGTAGCTGTTTGAATAATCGCACTCGATCAACTAATGAGAGTTTTTCATAATGATTTAGTAGCTAGATTATTTTATATCATTTAATGTTGTCTAATGTTAAATTTTGATAATAATGTTTCGTCAGTTAAAGGGAAAATGTTTTTTTTAATCGTTAAGTAAATCAGATCTTAAAATTCAAAAAAATAAAAGCTTACGGTAGTCTACATTTTTTAAAATGTTTTTAGATATTATTATGGCATTATGTAGGTAACTACCAAAATGTTTAAACATTTTATCGGCTCCATCGGAATAAAACAATAAATATGGTAAACAAAATTATTATTGTATTACACCCATATACACACTTATTTTAAAAACCTACTTCAAAATTAGGAAGCAGTTCTCAATTCGTAAGAATTTTTATAATGTATGCTATATTTAGCGATCATGGTGCGGTAACATTCGACGTAGATTTTACAAACGTAAGAGAGAAATACAAGTGTAGAAGTTGGAGAAGATAGTTAGTGAAGGTACTGGTGTTAATAGTGGTAGTAAGAGGGAAGCAGGAGAGAAAAAGGGTGGGTAAAGGAGGAAGGGTGTAAAATAATAAATAAATTAAGTGAAGAATAGAAACCGTGGTGGAAAATTATAAAACTGACGAACAAGTGAGATTAAGGTGAATAAGCAGGGTAATCGAAAAGGTCAGCGACAAAAGATAACCTCCTACATTAATAGAAATTATTACATTTAAAGCGAAATTAAAGCGAAATAGCTACAAGGGTGACGTTTTAAAACACGAAAAATAAGAAAAGAAGGTAAGGAGGAATTAAGAAAAAAAAATAAATAATAATAATATAAAAAAATTAATAAAAATAAATAAACAAATAAATAAAGAAAAAAAAATTAATAAATAAGAAATAAAAAAAAGGGGAAAGGGATGAATAAAAGAGAGAGAGAGAGGAAGAAGAAAAAGAAAGGCATCAAATATTTAAAAGAAAAAAGAAAACAATAAGATCACCAGATATTAAAAAGATATCGGAGGAAAGCGAAGGAAAAACCTCAAGAACAGAAGGAGGAAGGAAAGAAATGGAGGAGTTAAAAGAATTAAAGAAAGATAAAACAGATGGATGAAAATATGCAAGGAATAAGACAAGAAATCAAAGAAATGAAAAAAAAAATAGGAGAAAGAGAAAAAAAGTGGGAGAAAGAAAAAGAGAAACTGGTGGAGATAATAGAAAAACTGGGGAAAAAGCGGAAAACGAGGAAAGATGGAAAAGGAAGAATGATATTGTGATAAGGGGGTGGAGAAGTGAAGAACCACAAAATCATTTAGCAGTGACGTTGGAAGAAAAATTAAATGTAAAAGTACAAGTGAAAAAAGTGACAGTAATAAACAAAGAGAAGAAAAATGAGATGGTGGTGGCGGAAATCGGAGGATGGGAGGAAAAACAGAAAGTAATGGCGGAGAAGAAGAAATTAAAGAATACAAGAATATATATAAATCACGATTTGACATGGAAGGAAAGAAGAGTGCAAAGAGAAATAATGAACATAGCAGTGGAAAAAAGAGCGGAAGGAAAAAGAGTATGGGTAGGATACAGAAAAATGGAGATAGACGGAGACAGATATATATGAAACGACAAGGATAGGGGACTGAGCAGAGAAAGAGGAGAGAAAATGGGGAACCAAAGGCAAAAAACTAAAGGGCAAGGGGGCGATAAAGGAGAGAAAGTTGACGAAATGGCAAAGAAAAGAAATAATGAGAGATGGAAATGGAAAAGAAAAAAAAGGGGAAAAAAATGCAAGAAAGAAGCACAGGGAGAGGTGAGTGAGCTGAGAGTATTGTTTTGGAACGTAGCGGGAATAAAAAACAAGGAACAGGATTTCTGGAAGTACATCAAGGAACAGGATGAAGTGGGATTACAGGACACATGGATGGAAGAAAAAGAATAGGAGTGGTGGGAAAAAGAATTGCCGGAGGAATTTGAGTGGGTAGTGCAACATGTAGAAAGTGAGAAGAAAAAAGGGAGAACAAAGGGGGGTATAATAACGAGAATAAGAAAAAAATGGTTGAGCCATGAAAAGAAAGAAAAAATGCAGCAGAGAAGAGGAGTTGTAGAAAGGACATACAGTGGGGGAAAACAAAAATAAAAGTAGTGACAGTTTATAGCAGTAGAATAAAAGAGACAAGGAAAAACATAAAAGAGATGACAGAAGAGAGGGAAAAGGGATTGATAATAGTAGGAGGGGACTTCAACGCAAGAATAGGGGAGGAGGGAGACAAAGTGATAAATAAAGAGGGAGAAGAACTGCTGAAATTGTGCAACGAAAAAGGGTGGGAAATAATGAACGGAAACAGAGAAAAAGATGGAAAGGGGTAATTTACGTACATAGGAGGAAGGGGAGAATCAATAATAGATTTTGTAATGACAAATGAAGAGGCTGCAAAAAAAGCAAAAACATTTAAAGCGGGAGAAAGAGTAGAGTCAGACCATCAACCACTGGAATTGACAATGGAAGGGAGAGAAAGAGAAGAGAGAGAGGAAGAGGAGAATTACATAACTAAAAAAAAATGTACAGAAGAGGGTATAAAAAGATATAAAGAGAGAATAGGCAAAACGGTATGGATAGGGAAAGAATTACAAGAAAGTGTAGAGGAAATGAGAGAGATCATGGAGAAAGCAACAGAGAGAGTCAAATTTATAAAGTGGAATGAGGAGAAAACAGGATGGAAAAAATGGTGGAATAGGGAATGAAAGGAAGCAAAGAAAAATGCAAGAAAAGCATTAAGACAGTGGAAAAAAGAGAGGAAAGAAAAAGAAGAATACAAAGAAGCAGTAAAAATATATAAAAAAACAAGCGACAGAAAGAAGGAAGAAAACAAAAAAAAAAACAAGAAGAGCAGATCAAAGGAATAAAAACAGAAGAAGATGTATTGAAGTACCTAAAGAAAGAGAGGAAAAAACATGACGACAAAGGGAATACAAATTAAAAAATGGGCGATATATTTTCGGAACCTGTTGGGAGGGGAAAAACAAAAGCAGAAAAAAGAAAAAAGAAAAGACGCGGTAGTAAGACAGGAAGAAGGAGATAGGAATAGAATAAATGAAGAAAAAGTAATAGAGGTAATAAAGAAGATAAAAAAAGGAAAAGCGGCAGGAGAAGATGGGATACAAGGAGAAAAGGGGATATACGGGTGAGAAAGTGTAGCAAAAACGATGACGGAAATACTAAACAAAATATGGAAAGGGGAAGGATTTGCGGAGAGATAGAGAGAGGGAATAATATGCCCAATCCATAAAAAAGGTGAAAAAAACAAAGTCAAGAATTATAGAGGGGTAACATTATTGAGCACGGCATACAAATTATATGCGACAGTACTACAAGGAAGACTACAGAAGGAAATAGACGAAAGAGGTTTGGTACCAAACGGACAAGCGGGATTCAGAAAAGGAAGAAGAGCGATAGACAACATATATATACTGAAACACTTAGCAAATAAAGAACTAGACAAAAAAGAGGGAAAATGGTGGCACTATTCGTAGATCTAAAAGCTGCTTTTGACAAAGTGAATAGGGAATAGCTGTGGGAATACACGAAGAGAAAAAAAATCAATAAAAGATTAATACAAAGAATAGAGGAAATCTACGAAGAAACGAGCAGCAGGGTTAAAGTGAATGGGGAAGAGAGCGAAAAATTCATCACAAAGAGAGGGTTGAGACAAGGATGTCCATTGAGCCCAAGCCTGTTCTCAGTATATACGGTGGATCTGGAAGAGACAATGAGAGGACAACAGACAGGAGGGATAGTGGTAGGGAAAGCGAAGGTATGGTCGTTGGCGTATGCGGATGACATAGTGTTGAGGGCTAAGGAAGAAAAGGAAATGAAAGACATGAAGAAAACGCTGGAAAAATACATGAAAAAAAAGAAATGGAAGTAAACACGGAGAAAAAAAATGATATTTAGGAAAGGAGGGGGAAAAAGAAAACGAGAGGAGAGGAAATGGAGGGAGGAGGAAGGGAAACAAGTGAAGGAATTTACATACCTGGGCTACACGATGAAACAGAATAATAAAGAGGGAGAACACATAAAAGAAAGGGTGAAGAAAGGAAACAGGTTAATAGGATAAGTGTGGGGTGTAGGGGAAAGAGTATTCGAGATAGATATAGAAAAAAGAAAATTGTTGTTTGAAAATTTAATAAAGGGGGTGGTAATGTATGGAGCGGAAATATGGGGCTGGAAGGAGTGGAGGGAGGTAGAGGGGCTACAGGAAAAATACTGGAGATGGATTTTAAGACTGGACAGAGATACACCGGGGTATATTGTGAGAGAAGAGGTACAGATAGCAAAAATAAGAGTAGAGACAGGAAAAAGAGCCATAAAATACGGGGAAGAACTGAGGGAAAGAACAGATTGCAAAATACTGCAAGAATGTTGGAAAGAGATAAAGGAAGGGAAAGTGAAGTACAGGCAGGAGGGTAGAAAAGAGTATTACAAAAGAAACGGGTACGCGAGAGAAGAAGTGGAGAAGTTAAGAAAAGAGGGAGTAGGGGAAAGGGAAGAAATAATAAGGAGAGATAGAGACATCGAAAAACAAGAAAGATGGACAAAGATAAAAGAGGGCAGATATAATGGGAATTATAAATATATCAAGGGTGAAGGAGTGCCAGAATATTTAAAAGATAGAGAGAGTAAAAGCATCAAAAAGAAAAAAATGATAGCAAGGTTCAGATGTGGCAACGAGGAGTTAGGGAATAAATATTGGAAAGAAGAACCAGAAAAGATGTGCAGGCTATGTGGAGAAGAGACGGAGGACCTTAACCACATGAGACAGAAATGCAGGGAACTAAGAGAAGAGGTGATGAAAATAGAGGAAATGTTAGATGAAAACGAAAAAGGAGCGGAGTGGATGGAAGAAGTATAGAGAAGGAGGAAAAAGTTAAGGGGAGAGGAGGGATAAGAAAATGTATTTTTAAAAAAAAGTAAATAGAATGTAAATGTAAGTATAGAATGTAGGTTGTAAATGTAGTATCGCACGAACTAATTTGTAAGCCAAAGGCAACAAATAAAGTTAAACTTATATATATTTAGCGATCATTCTTTACGACGTTGATGGATTTTGACCATTCTTTTTTTTTATCAGGAAGAAGGTAACTTAGTAGTGGTTTCATTTTAATTTAGTCAAATTTTGATGAAATCCATGATAAAATAATCGAACTCTTAAATTTAAATCGGTATTCTTTTAAACGATGTGCACGTTTAAGGTTTTCAGTGGCTATAACCACTATTATTAACATCACTAAAAACAGAAACAAAACGAAATGTTATGTACATAAAACTACTTTTTGAAGTTGATGACAAACACGTTCGAGTGAAATCTATGACAACTGCTAAAGGTAACGATACAAATTAAGCCTAATTCTACGTCAATGCCATACATGCATCGAAAGTTATTTTATCTAAATAAGAATTTTGTCGTTTAACTGTAACTAATTTTTTTTACTATTTAGTAGTAGCTTACTAAAATTACGTTTTGCAGTTTTATTTGCTTGATTTAGTTCTAAATTTGAAGAGATTTTATTTCAAACTTTTTTTCTAACGATAGTCTTATGAATTTATTTTTAAAAATATACCGTTTTACTTAGAATACGTCGTACACGTTTTACCGATCAATCACTACGGAACCGCGGGCTATAACAGCGCGAACCCTTTTGCACGTTCAATCTGCATATACACATTTTCTAGTGGGGGTTGCAACGTCACGTTACAATGCTTTACTACATATTAGACATGGACCCAAATATTACAAAATAGTTGTAGCGCAAACATAAAGAAATACCTATTTAATTAACGTTGCTTTAAACGACGATTATATGAAATTAATGTTTTAGAGTAATCAAAATTAGATAATACCTACCCATATAGTACACAGATGCACTATGTATGTATACTGCCTCAAAAAGTAATTGGACACTTGTAAGCGCGACCTGCAAGGTAGGCAACCAAACTTACGTTATAACAGAACGGCTAGTTAAATTTGACAACATTGGCATTGTAGACATTACTTGCAGCGATATTACAAGGTTACTAACCATTTTTTATAAGCACCACCTCAAGCGTCCAAAGAACATGTTTTTCTGCTGCAAATATGTATCTAGATTGTTGATTTAAATTTTTTTTGCCAAATTTTCTATTTATGTATTTATTTTCTCTGCTCAAGTTTTAGATGAATGCTATAGCCCTTAATTAAAAAAGCTCTAAGTTATTTATAATTTGATTTATAATTAAAATAAATTAAAAAGAGTTCCATTAATAGCTCGGATAAATTTAAACTGCATGCCCAATATGAAATTGCTGTTTTAATTAGTTTAAATTTTTAATATTTCCAGATTAAATTAAAGTCAACATTCCGGTTTCTTTTGTAAGAAAAGCATTATCATCATTTGAACGTAATTAGTGGTTGAACAATTGTAATCTTAATACCCTTTACAAATTTTCATAACATTTATTCGTAGTTTGCATTTTTTCATAGAAAATATAGAAATTTGATGTTCAATCGTTTTCTTGATTACACTGTCGGAAAAAAATCTTCAACTTTGCTAATTTGACCCAATTTATAGATGATATCAAACCTACTAGTTTGGGTATTAGACAGAAGGTATGCGTAACTCAAATTTACTTATCTGTGCCTGCAGAGTTTTATGTTCAGGCGGCTTTCGTGAAATCTTATTTATATCATAACAAAAAGAACGAGAGGCGAGTAAACTAATATTCTTTTAAAAAGATATTATCTTTAGTTAGATGTAACTCAACTGGAAATCAAAACTAATATGAGTTTCGTTACCTATAAATCAAAACAGAATTATTGCAGAGTTTTGCTAAAACTAGGTAATGGAAATAAATCACCAAACATTGGAAAAATCAGTCTTTTTTGTTCAAAATTATCAACAACGTTTATTTCTAAATTAATAATCTAAACACTACGTATAGCCAATGAATTAAAAATTAGTGCACCACCAGGAGCTGTTGTGACTGTATCTGACACAGGATACATTAACGCAGATATTATTTAAAAGTGGCTGAAACGATTTACTTGCAACGTAAAATGCTCTCATTAAAATAAAGTTTTGTTGTTGTTGGATAGCTATACGACTCACTACAATTGCCTGAACACACATTGTTCTTAACCATTAAACGTAAGTTTAAGTAAGCAAAACTTAAATTAATCTACAAGTGCTGCTTCTATAAAAAATAAACCAGGAGGTCTTGAAACTACCACATCAAAATCAGAAGAACGAATCTTAAACGATAAAGTGGAGGTCTCTATTAAATTGAAGACCACTCCTTCAAAATTTTCAAACCCATGGCATAAAAGTATCGATGTAATAAATGATGTTAGACTACAGTTGAACCCAGCTAAAAAGCCTTGCTTCATTTATAAAGAACCGTGATTGAAAATCGGTTGCGATGCTTTAGCTGTTAGGCCCACAAAATTTGTCCGGAACAAGTTCTGGGAAAATCGCTCGCCAGCGACAAATACCGGCACAACTCAAAATTGATATCGCAGTTTTAGCAGTTTTTATTTTCATGTTGTAAACGTGACTTTGTTTTAATCCAGTACATCTTTACATCTCTTTTTAGGTCCATGCGGTGATCTTCTACCCCTTGGTGAAAGATCTTAAACTTTCTTCACCATTCTAGTGTCGTCCATCCTTGATATGGGGCTATGCCATTCTGATTTTTATTTAACCCATTCATCTATTTTTTGTATTTCGCAGATGTGTCTAATATCCTCGCTTCGTATGTAGTCTCTTTTTGTTGCACCCATTATTTTCCGTAGCGTTTTTATTTCGGTTGTTTCCAATAGTTGTTTTTTGTCTTTACTGTATCCAATCTTGTCTCAGCAACATACGTCATGATCAGTCTTATATCTGACTTATATAACCTGACTAGATTCTTTTATAATATGTTTGTTGTGCTTAACGACTCTTTATAAGCACCGCCTCAAACGTTCAAAGAAAATGTTTTTTTGCTGTATATATGCATCTAAATTGTACCATAAAGATTCAAAATTTTTTTGCTGAATTTTCTATTTATGTATTTATGTTCTCTGCTCAAATTTTAAATGAATGCTATAGCCCTTAATTAAAAAAGTTATGTCATTTATAATTTAATTTATGATTAAAATAAATTTAAAAAACTTCCATTATTAGCTCGAATAAATTTAAACTCCATGCCCAAGTATAAAATTGCTGTTTTAGTTAGCCTAAAATTTAATATTTTCGGATTAAATTAAAGTCGACATTCCGATATTCTTTGTAAAAGAAGTATTATCATCATTTGAACGTAATTAGTGGTTGAACAATTGTAATATTAATACCCTTTACAAATTCTCATAACACTTATTCGTAGTTTGCATTTTGTCATAGAAAATGGATTTTTATGAATAAAGGTAAAATCCGATGTTTAATTATTTTTTTGATTACACTGTCGTAATACACAGAAAAATGCTTCAACTTTGCTGATTTAACCTAATTTATGGACAGAAGGTATGCGTAACTCAAATTTTTGTTAAATCTTATTTATATTATAACAAAAAGAACAAGTGACGTTTTGTTACCTATAAATCAAAACAGAATTCTTGCAGGTTTTTGCTAAAACTAAGTAATGGAAATATATCACCAAACATTGAAAATGATCAACAACGTTTATTTTTAAATTAATAATATAAACACTAAGTCTCAACCTTAGTTTAAAGAGAAAACAATTTTTTTTAAATTCGAAAAGTTGATAATTATAAGTAACGATTAATTTAACTGACTGAACTGATCGACAAGATCTAAGCTACTCTGATCAGATCTGGCAACATAAGAAGTGTTTTTTTGAATTTAAGATAACTACGCCACAACTGATACCTTCGCCTCAAACGCCAAGTATTTTAAGTATAGCTTAATATTACCTAAAATTGGTTGTTTATACGGTTTATACAAAATACACAATACAGCTGTTTTTTGAAACGCCCATGTTCGTTAAGAATCAGATCAGTTCAAATGTAGTTAAAGTTTGATTCAGATAAGTTGAGCGTTGAAAATAACACGAGTATTAACTAAACTAAACACCATTGCTAAACACACACAAAAACCAAATCGTGGTTATACTAAGGTTATATAAACTAGTAAGATCAACTTTGCCGCTATAACAAAATTTTACGCACCAACTTACATGGAAAAAAGTATTGATTTTTTAGGTTAACGCACTTTTTGCACTAACTTCGAACAAAACGAATTTTAAAACTGCATAGACCAAGTATGTTTATCTGTAAGAAAAATTAAGATTTTGGAACCATTTCGAAGGTTATTTTTGCATACAACGACTGCGCCAGGTTTTCTAAAATGGGTGGGCACAATGTTTTTGGGGTGGGCAGTCTTTTAAATAAAATTTTATATTACTAACTTTAAATAATTTAATTCATAATTATTGTACCGTTTTTCTGGGAGTCTTTCGCTCTCGAGCCGCCACTGGTAATGAATTTTGTTTTGCAAATACACGTAACTGATTTAGTTTAGATTTAACTTTAATTGAAATTCTTAGGCATTTTTTTTAATTAATAGAACTAAGCATGAAAAATAAATAAACTAAACGATTGTTACGAGAAACTCGGGTTTCTAGAGTTGAACTGTCAAAAATAAAATGTCCCACCGGTCTTTTCATAACCAAACAAAGCAACGGCTAGCACAGCTTCTTCGGAAAGGGATCGCAGGCTTTGTTATGTGTGATTATAACCTCAAGCTAAAAAAGGCGCCAAGACGATGAAAAATTAAAGTCGAGGGATACCGTCTAACTCTCCCCGTAGTAAGAAAAGAATAAATAACACTACAAAAGTAATAACCGAAGTTGAACTAGGCATAGAAATGTAGATTCGTGACAAAATTTATACGTAGGCTGATTAAATTAGGAGCTGCGCCGAGTGGCGAGCAACACACCGTATAACAAACTGCCCTTGTCTGACTAAATAATTACGTACACATAGCGTCTGAATTTATAAGAACATATATTAAAATTGTAGACAAACCAAACAAATTAAGCCTTCGCGATTCGATAGGCACAACTGATAAATTCGCAAAGCACAAAAATACAATTAATTGTGCTAAGTTAACGTGCACGTACGGTCCTAAACGACCTAATCCCCAAAACACAAATAAAAAAATTGAAAGTAGTAATACTTACAGGTAGGTTTTACTTCAGTCGAAAGTTAGCTAACCTCCGTACTTGATGTACCTGAAAAATAATATTAAACCCAGATCGGAACAAGCATATACGTTTAACACAAATAAAAAAGGTTTGTTTAGCATCCAATTATTACAAACGTAAGTGCGCAGCGTTTCCCTGTGACTTAATCAATTAAATTTTCCATGTTTGTCTTCGCAAAAGAAAGGATTGTCTTGGCGGTTCTCAACCTTTGACGGTGGATATGATAAGGACGTATCAATACTTCGGCGTCATGGAATATTCCGAATAAGACCACCTGTTAGTTATCTTGGATGATAACGCAGAACAATTAGTGGCTACTAAAATCCGCTATAGAAAATTAGTAGGTGTCAATTTAAACCCTCAATAAAGAAAATTGAATACCACTTACCCCGTTTCAACCTTCCACAAATAATCGCATATTAAATTAGCAGCGTGACACAATCTACGGTGAAGGTTAGCCCGGGCGTACAAGTAACAAACTCGCCAAATGATCTAATGCAAAATGAATTGCGAGCATGCTGTCAAAAATGTGACAGTCTGGCGCAAGAGCAGAAAGGTCCTGACAAATTTCATACTAACGAGAAATTTTCCATACTCGCGAATTGAACTACTAATTTCTTTTTTTAACGTTACACGATTATTGAATAACTAGCATTTTTCAAAGTTGATTAACCAACAAGATTGATAATGAGGGCTATTCATAATCAAAACGCATAGAGCAAAAGCGTTAATATTTTCGAGATTACTAATCGCCTATTATCAAACGAGTTGGTTTCTATTTTTTTCCGTCAATCGTATATTAATAATTTTTGCATTTTCTTATAATTTTTCAATTATCTTTTTATTTAAAAACGTCAACTAACAATTGATATAACTTTAATTCGCTTTGACGATTTTATTGGTTACAAAAATCATGCAGTAATAGAAATTCATTGATTTCATTGGTTCAAAGTATACCGGTAAAAGGGGTTATTATCAGTCTATTTTTGTTACATTATTATAAGTTAATATAAGTGTTAAGAAACGATCGACGGTAAATAATAATTTAACCGCATAAAAATAGTCTTATACAAACAATTGGTTCATCAATTAATTGGTTTACTAAATAACTGGTTACATTTTTATGTAAATTTGTGCCACTGAACTTTTTTTTAACATTATATATTCAACATAATTAGAAAATTTTAATTCATCTTGTAAAAACGAATTTTATTTTTATTTTATTAGATTTGTTTTTTTGTTCTATTTTCACATTGTACTAAAAAAAAATTATTTAAGAGATTTTGAATAGTATATTAAATAAAACACAAGTTACAGAATGAACGCGCTTCAATCACGAGACCGAGTTTCATACACGAGCCGCGCAGCGGCGAGTTTATGAAGCGGTAGAGTGATTAAAACGTATTCTATGACGTGTGTTTTATACTATTTTCTCTATTTTGATTCAATAATTAATATTTTTCGTATAATTTTAATTTTATAACAACATTGGGAAACTTTAATATTTTATTGAATTGTAACACTTACACTTTGACATATTGAAATTTATGTGTTAACCTAAAATCTCATACGAAATTATCTCTTTATACCTTTATAAGTAAATAACTTTTAATTAATAAAACGTCTTTATTTTATCTTGTCATCAAAGTTTGAATTTCAATTGTTAAATTCTAATAATTTTGATATCTTTTTCATGTAACCTCAACTTACGATGCAGAGATACCAACTTTGAAAAAACTAACATTACTAAAATTTGTGTAAGAATTTTCTTATTCTTACAAGGATTTTAGTGTAAGAATCGCTAATTCTCATGTCGAAATAGAGAATAGTATATTAAAACACAAGTTACAGAATGAACGCACTTCAATCACGAGACCGCATTCCATACACGAGCCGCGCAGCGGTGAGTTTATGAAGCGGTCGAGTGATTGAAACGTATTCTATGACGTGTGCTTTATACGATTTTCTCTATTTCGATACAATATTTAATATTTTTCGTATAATTTTAATTTTTAAAACAACATTGGGAAATTTATATTTTACTGAATTGGCAGCACTTACACTTTGACATATTGAAATTTATGTGTTAACCTAAAATCTCATACAAAATTTTCTCTTTATACCTTTATAAGTAAATAACTGTGAATTAATAGGACGTTTTTATTTTATCTTGGCATCAAAATTTGAATTTCAATTGGTAACTTCCAATAATTTTGATTTCTTTTTCATGTAACGTCAACTTACGATGCAGAGATACTAACTTTGAAAAAACTAACATTACTAAAATTCGTGTAAGAATTGGCTTATTCTTACACGGATTTTAGTGTAAGAATCGCTTATTCTGATGTCGAAATAGAGAAAATACATTATTATATGCATAGTAATTTTGGTAACTGTTATGTTCTTTAGTAACCGATTATATTTGCTCCCTCTACTTCTTGCACTTGTCAACCACGAAAGCTTGAAACTGAAACTAGCGAACAACAAGATTTCACAATATCGGACCAAAAACCGAGCTTTGTGACAGCTCTTTGTTGGTCGATATGTTCGCAGAGTAACTGATCGATTTATTTCAGAAATAACTTTGAATAATGCTGGTAATGGAAGAAAATGACACTTACTGAAAGATTAGAGAAACCGCGGATCATGCTACTTGGATATGTTCAAGATCGATCATTGAAAAGATTTGTTACATTCTTGTTGTACGAAAATACAGTTTCATGCTTCTAGATAGATTTTTTGCCGTTTTTTGGCCGATATCTTTTCTTAAAACACTACAGTTTGGCAAAATAGAAAAGATGGTTTAAAAAAAATTATATGAGTCTGTCGCAGTGTATGAGACCAAACTTTTTTTCAAAATAACAGAGCAGAATATTCTGATTTACAAAAAAGAAACAAAGCAGTCTCAGTTAAACACACTTATAAGGAAGCTGACTGCTCGCATGTTGTTCTAAAAATAATAATTATTATGCAAAATGTGTTTACAAATGTGAAACTATTCTAATGCATTGATAGTATTGTAACGATTTTTATTAAAACTAATTATTTTATTTATACTAAAAAATATGTACACGTATAAACTAACTGAACTAATTAAATCAAACTATCTAAGAATAAAAACTTACGGTAATTTATATAAAACAATAATACGCTGTCACTAATAGGTCTACAGTTGTTTACTTTAAAAGTCACGTTCACTTTCACTCGATGTACACTTCTATTTATTTAAAACTTTGCACGTGCTAATCACTTATTTATCTTCACCGTAACAACACCCTAACTTCATTCAGTAACTGCCGATACAGAAAAACCGATTTTCCGCGTGCTCGAACACTTCTTATACATTCATATTATCTCGGTCTAGAACATTCACAACCTTTCTGCAGTTATTTTTTGCTATCTGCAATTTGGCTTTATCGAATCGTAGATTCGACGATATTCGCGAATGTTCCAGTATAAACAAATAATTATAAAAATTACATTAATAGAAACATAAACAAGAATATAGGCGTTAGGTATGTTGGATGCAAAAAAAAACAAATGACTTCTTTTTAATTGTCATGCAGTTAAAAAACTGATCGATGTTACTTTGCACTTTTGATTATTTTAAATTCAGTAATTTTATTATTTGACTGATTTGATTATTTAATCGGCCAAACATACAAATTAGAGTAATAATAGCTAAGTTTAGAAACAGCCGATAAATAATCCTTTATAATCATAGCTCCTTTATAACAATGCACAAGTCCGATAAATTGCTATTGCCGTTTCTTTTGCATAAAAATCTCTACAAAGACTTAAAATTTCTATAATTTCGATTGTAGCAACAAGTAAAAAGACAAATTTTTTATGTTTACTGTATTATTTTGAATAAAATTTTAATCAATTATTATCTTTCACTAGTTAAAAATTTCTGGCTTTTTGGTGTTGCATTTTTTATATTATATATACATAAATATTAAATAATTATTATAAATTAAAACAGATTTTCGGATTTCTTCACGAGAAGAAATCCGAAAATCTGTTTTAATTTATAATAATAATTTTACTCGTGAAAACATCAAACATAATTTAAATATTAAATAAATATATATATTCACATGGTATATTTATGTATAACTTATCGTGTATCTTACGTTAAAATCTAATCCTATTGTCATTTATTGTACATAACATACAAAACCACTATCAAATTATACTTCTATAAATATCACAGAATACTTCAAAAATATGAATAGTTTTTTTTACACTTCAGTAATTTCTAAATTAATTGTAAACGAAGTAAATTGTAACATCATTTTATTATTATATTAAAAATATTAATATAAAATAAATGATACAGACTAATTTAATAAGTATAAAACGGTGGATATCCACACTTACTAAACAAATCTTTCCAAAAAACTACATCAATAATATTTACCGCTTTTAACAAGGTAAAGTTTCTGCCAATATCTAAACATGTGTTTGTATAACAGTAAGTTGGCCAAATAACGTTTTCTAACAAGCTTTCCTTAGATGGAGTAGGATTTCTAAAAGCGCATACTAAGAAAATTTTAGTTCTCAAACATGTTTTCTACGCTACCCAAAGTAAGCAAAATTAACCCACAAACGAATTAATTTTTGTCGTGTTAATTTGTCTGCTGCATTTTCTTTTGCATTAAAACTGCTGCTTAAAGGATACAGTAAATACTGCACTTCAGAGTAGTGAATAGCTCCGCCTGCAAACTTTAATTAAAGCAGCAGTTACTTATTAAACAGTGTTACCTGTATAAGAAGATGTTTTATTTCCTACATACGAATACTGGTAGTAATAAATTGGTACAGATGTTTGTTGACAAATCATTTCTACTGATTTTAAAATACCTCGAATGAAAGCGTCTGAGCTCTGAAACTGCAACGAAGTGTATGTGCAAATTTAACATATATTTAATAAATGTATAACGTACATTTATCCAATTTATTTTGTCGCTAAATGAAGAATTGTTAAAATAAAAGTTTTTAATTTTTTGTAAAGTATAGTCATTACAAGATGAATCTTTCGGAATATTCATTGATACTGGAATTAATAAAGAAGGATTCTTATCAAATATATCTAAATGAATTACATTATTATTTACATCTAAAATAAAAAAGATAATTAAGTATAAATGTTAAAATGTCTACTAACAGTCATAAGGAAAAGAGCCTTCTTCTGTAGTGTGTCCTAGCATATATGGAACTGAGTTTATCTTGCCACTCTCTAGCAATCCATACGTTTTCTCTGTTAAAAAAGCAGAATCACTATCTGCTTCAATACTTACAGTAAACGGTGGTGCATTATATAAAAAAGAAAACCCCTATAATGCATGTACATACATACACAACTTATATTAAAATTTTTAATTACCATAACATTTTGGTTAGCAACCATTTTAAGCAATTTGTCATATGGAATTTTTTGTAATTGTTCAACTAATATTTTGTTATTAGTGTTAATAATACCAAAACCACTGGCAAGTTTTTTTGCCATTTCCAATGGATGCCTTTGAAAACTCCAAGGATTTAGTGGAGTTCCACTTTCACTAATGGCTCTATGAAACAATCCTAAAATAAATATGACACTTATTTAAAATTAGTTTATACTAATATATACACCTTGACTTTTAGGAGATAGCATATGAAGTTGCACAGAAGCACCACCGGCACTACAACCAAAAATTGTAACTTTATTAGGATCTCCACCAAAATATTTAATATTATTTTTTATCCACTTTAGTGCTAATAGTTGATCTTTTAAGCCGGCATTACCTCTTGCATTATCGTCAAGAGTGTTTAAGAAACCAAAAACATTAAGTCGATAGTCAATAGCTACTAAAACAACTGGTTCTTCCATAAAGTAATCTGGTCCAGTATCGTTTATACCGGAAAAAATAAAAGTACCTCCGTGAATCCAAACCATAACTGGTAGGTTTTGAAAATCATTTACTTGCTTCTAAAGATTGTAACGTTAAATATCATTTTAAAAAATTGAAAAGTAGCTAACTTACTAAAATAGGTACTGAGATTTCAAGATAAAGACAGTCTTCATTTCCAATTACATTTGGTCCTATAGATATATGATCAAGTTGCGTACATGTGTGGTTATATGTGGAGGTATTTAAAATTCCTTTCCATGGAATAGGAGGTAATGGATCCTATAATATGATAAAAACTTAATATTAATATAACAAATTTAGGAATCAGAAATGTGGAGAGTAACAAGCACTTTGCAGTCATAGGTTAAACGTTTTATACCAAATTAACTGGTTTATTTTAACCCGACAGAAAAGAATAAAAACTAAATTCTAATCAAATTTAAATTGTCTACCGGTTGCAAAAATGGATGCTAAATAAGACACTAACATACCATAACGAGTGTTACTGCGACGCTAAGCCGTATGGAATTTTTTCAAAAAATAAAAAAGTTGTAAAATTACTAGAAATATAATGTTGGTACTACTCTTATTACTAAATGTGTCAAATTTACCCTGACTTTAACAATTATTCAATTTTAACTGAATTTCAGGATTTTTAAATGACTTTTCTACCTGTCGCATATTTCTTCTAATATAATAATTGTCTTTAGATACTTAGTTTTATGCGGATTTCTACTTTTTATTTTGTCGCTCTAGAGATTTTTTTGTCCAATATGTAACTATAAAGTTTAATATAAAATAAAAAAACATTTTTATCAATATGGAAATTAAAAGAATAACAAGGAAAGAATTATTTGCGATTTTTATGTCTTAACTAAAATATAAATATAGACAGGTGAATAAAATATCAGTAATAACAAACATCGCGGTGAGTCAGGGCTATCTATACAGGCAATAGAACCGATATCTGCACCAATTAGTGTATAATATAAACTACAAAAAAATGCGTCAAATCAACAATTTAGTTCTGTGTTATGCGTGATGTGAAGTGCATACCACAAATTTTCCTAGTCTTGGACAAAAAGTAAATTTTTTTTTGTATTAAGCAGATAAGTTTCGTTACGTAAGTATATTTGAAGAAAATTGATATCTCTATTTAATTTAAATTTAATTAAGCAAAGTTATACTGTTGCTTAAGTTGATTGAAAAAGTTATATATATAACAGTTATCAGTACAGTAATCTCTTAACATTCAATAAAGACTGCTTATTTGTATATATTATAATTACATACATTAAAGTATAATTGTGCATCAAAACAGTAAAATATGTTTTCGTATACATAAACACACGTGAGTAATTATAATTAAATTTTACAGTTCTAACCAATTTTAGTTGCTCGATATAATACGACAAAAATAAATAATAAACATAATTACAATCAAGTAAAAGGCCAATAACTGACCAATTACAGTAATCTCTTATAAGGAAATTGTTATCGTCGTCTCAACTTACAATAGACTTAGAGGCTGATAAACGGATTAGAATACTAGCAACAATAAAAAAAATAGTAACCAAAAATAACTATCCAAATCAGTACGCACCACTGACTTAACCACTTTCATAAAAGCCGACTAACGGGAATAATCTACCAAAACAAAAAGTAAGTCTGCCCAATGGACGAACAGAAAAGCGGCAACAACACTAATGAAAGACCTAAATGACGTACATATCAGCAAACCACATCAGAAATCAAAATGTTAAAACTCAGTAAAATCACGTTTAGAGGATTTCTTCCTCAAGTAGTCTGACACCGATGGGAAATTGTGCAGTCCCCCAGAACAGGGCCAAATGACAGTCAAAATTGGGTAATCTAAACCGAGATTGTCGCAGAAAAGATCCGAATTTACAAACTAATTATTAGGTGGCAGTTTACGTCGTTTCCAATGACGATGGTAATGTAATGAATGATCGTTGATGGAAAGTGTCTTATTTTCAAAGTTCAAAAAAGTGAAATAATCTCTAGTATAATGTTTTTTTAGGTCTTTAACATGCCAAATACATAACGATTCATCTTGAAAATTACACACTTTGTAGGTTCAAGGAGAAGCTACGGTCTTTATACGAAACGAGCTTAATGATTGGAAGCAAGTTTAGCGTTAAAATGTTTGGACGCATCAGATAACGTAAAGTTTCTACTCTAAACAGATTTCCCAAGCTGATACTTGACTCGACGCCGACATAGATTAAAACGACGATGGGTTTGGTCATGAGTTTTTGATAGTTTCTCTAATAATTTTATAGTTTGTATCGCCTAATAAAAAAGGACTTTCGGGATTTTAGACTTTGACAGTAGGTTTGGGAGTAGGACCAAATAAATCACCTAAAAGAATGGGTTCCATACCACAAAAGGCAAAATAAAAAATACAAGCAATAACGTCATGCCTCGTGGTCCGAATAGTACAATCGATTTTGGATAAACTAAAATCTCAAGTACGTTGATTGTTTTTAATCTATGAGGCAATAATCGTTGTCATAATTTAACAAATTCTCAGCTACAAAATTGTACACCGTTATCAGGAATAATGTACTAAAGAGTACCAAACAATGGGAAAATCCGTTTTTTTACAATCTTAGTAACTGTCAAAGCCGTTGCGATTTCCATTGGAAAGAAACAAAAATGTCGTAAAATTATCTACGCACACAAGATCGTAACAGTGACCTTTAGAAGAACGAGGTAAAAGTCTCACAATGTCGATACACATAATTCGCTATGGCCGAGAAAGTTTGGCCCTAGGAGCGTATAAACCAGAAGGACCAGTTTGTTCTACTTTGTGTGCAGCGCAGACAGAGCAACGACGAACATATTCTTTAATTGGATGGATCTCATATGAAGCCACTGATAACGTTTGCGTTCGCTAGTTTTCGAAACTCCACAATGGCTTGCAGTAGGTGGATCGTAAAAATTTTGGATGAGTTGTGTCCTTTGTTTCTTAGAAAGTACCAGTTTCCATTCATCAAAAGAATCAGAAACTAACAATGTTCGAATACGCTTATGGATAAGATTATCAGCAACTGACCAACGAGAAAACTTCTTAGACGAAGCCGATATTTGAGCACACAAATCTAAATACCAAAGATCGTCAATAGGTAAAGTAATACCCCGAAACAAAAAAGGAGTTATTTTTTAGGTGTTAAGACCTGTTCCTACCGACCGAGAAAAAACGTTGGGTACTACATGCTCTTTATCTTTTAGGTGTACGATGGTAAAATCGTATTATTGTATATGAATAGCTCAACGACCTAAGCGACCTGAAGGATTTTGCATTTGATTTAACCAAATAAGATAATAATGGCTGGTAACTACGGTGAAATTTGTACTTTTTAAATAAAGACGGAACTTTTTGATTACCCAAAGTACAGTTCTTTTTCAGTTATTGAATAGAGGCGTTTGGCCTTGATCAAAGAAAGGCTAATGTAGTGGATAACTTTTTCCTCATCACAAGAATTTTGACTAAGTACCGCTCTTAAACCAAAACCACATGCATCTATTTGCACTACAAAAGGTAACGAAAACTCTGGACAAGATAAGATAAGAGAAGAAACTAAATTCTCTTTAAGTTAAAGAAACTATGAGGCTAAACAAAAGGAACCGTTTTTTTTTGTAAGAGCATTAAGAGGTGTGGTCAAACTAACAAAACTAGAAATAAATTGCTTGGACTAACTAGCCATTTCAATAAGCCGTCAAATTTCACTGAACAAAGTAGGAGGTGGAATGTTTAAAATAACAGAAACTTTTTTGAAACCCACCGATATAGTATGACGATTCACTGCATACCCTAAATATTTCAATTCGTGTCTACAAAAAGAACTGTTACGTGCATACATTTTTGTTTTTTTAGCGAGTTTTTCTAGAGAGTTTCGTTTTTACTTCACTTCCTGTCAAGACGTTAAACCGTCCATTACTTAAAATTGTGCTTGCAATGTTTAAATTAATTTTCTAACATCATCAGCGTGTCTTAAAGCGATGATATAAAACAACGCGTTTCTATTAGTTTATTTATTACAGAATAAGCTTTTATTATTATTTTTTAGAATTCATTTGTAATTTCCTTGTTAATTTGTTAGCACGGCCCGACACGTGTTAATCTACATGTATTTTCCACCAATGAAAGGTTAATATCGACCAAATACCTTAATGGAAATATTATAATTTAGAAGGCCTAATTTAAATCTAAAAAAGACGGCTCGAGCAGGAAGTTTTGTCTGATGTACAGTTCCTTACAAATCAATAGACTGCAATATCACCTTTAATTTAATCTGTACAACAGCATTCGATACTCGGCTCTTGTTTCTAATTTCTTTTAGCATTACTTAATAGTGCTATAGATTTTTGCTTTCGTGAGTCTTTGTACTGAAGGCCAAGTACTAAATTGTAGGTAAAGTCCTATTTAATTGCATTTGCGTGATCATTAAGGTCTCTCACAAAAATTTTTCTTTTTATTTAAAATACGTAATTACATCAATTGTTTCAATATCATGTAAGTATTTTCATTAGTTATTTTGTGTGTCGCATACTGTTAACCATAGACTACTTGTCATTATCAATTTATTTTTTTTCTATATACACCTTATGTGTAATTTAAGTCTATGTATTGTGTGGTGCCGTCACTTCCGGCGTTTATATAATCATCGTTGAGTAATCTACGATATTACATTACAGTTGTTATACATACTTATCTTCCTTTTTTTTATCCGTTAAGAATTACGAAGCTGATTTTGTTGCAAGCTTGGACTATCTGCCTTGATCGAAACAGAAGTTTTTACATAGTAGAATCTGGCGTCCATTAAATTGTATTTACTTGAACCCCTCTTATCTCCAACTAGTGCGAGTTAGCCGAGCAGAGTTTGTAACACCTATAAGCTTGTAGCAGAACATTTGTCATACCGAAAAGTTAAACCAGCCGTCGTAAGTTTTTCTAGTACTTGGTCTAACATTTCTAAATGTTTCTCAAACGTGGGAGTTACAATAATTATGTCGTCTAAATATGCAAACTAATAGGGCCCTAATGAAGGCCTTAAAATCCTATCACTTAAGCGTTGAAATGTTGCCGTTGAATTATGCAACTCAAACGGCATACGAGTAAATTAAAATAAACCTCGATGAGAAACAGTAAAAACAGTAATCGGTTTTGAGTTAGGTGACAAAGAGATTTGCGAATAAGCAGATCGTATGTCTACGGTGATAAGAAATTGTGCGTCTTGAAGACCATCAAGCACAGCGGAGACGTAAGGTAACGAGTACGCGTTTTTCCGTGCTTTTATTGACTTTTCTAAAATTTGCACAAAACCGATACGAATTATCTTTTATTTACCTACACGACTGGGTTAGACCAAGGACTATTAGATGGTTCTACGACACCTAACCCAAGCATTGCGCTTAACTTTTTGTTTATGACCGACATCATTGTTGGTGATGATAGGTAGTACTTTGCATAATGAGTTCAGAATATGTTCACATATAATGTTCCACTAACGTCGTACAACCCAGGCTAGCAGGTTGTCTAGCAAAATGACGTTCGATAACACTAGTCAACCTTTCCGATTGATCTAGTTAAATTAGAAGTCAAAGGCATGGAGTTTCAATGATCTTAATTTCTAATCGATCAAATAGTTTTAGATGTTGATTTCATTGAATGCATAATGGTACCTATTGTTTTAGATTTTCATTGACTGTTTACATCCAAATTTTCTCAACAGTGACACATAATTATCTAGTTAATTATTTAAAAAAAGATTTTTTGTTCAATTTTTTTTAAATAATTTTCTTGAAAGCAATTTTTTTAATTTTGAAATAATAATAAACGTTAGAGATAAACATATATAGAATAATACCCATGTCAAATTATTTTATTCATGAAATGCATGTCAGCATTGTTAAGGTGTTTCGCCTTCAATTAACATTGTTCAAGAGCATAAAAAAGCGAGAGAAGTAGCGAAACAAAAGAGGAACAAAGCTTAAATACAAAATAATTAGTGATACAACCAACATTATATATGAATCAAAAAAGAACATTGCGTGAGCTGTCTGTATACTGTATCATCTGTGCTTTAACATTGTTTTTTTTTATTTTAGCTAAATTTCAAGAAATTTTAAATGGTTTTTCTACCAGTCGCATATTTGTTTCAATATAATAATTGACGTTCAACACTTTTATGTAGATTTCTACTTTTCATTTTTTCGCCCATTACGTAACTACACTAACAAACAAATATTAACGTTTGCAACGTTGGCAGCACACAAAAGCAATTTATTGTGTTTGAATATTGAAAAAAGTAATGTAAACCTGTAAATTTATGAAAAAATGATGACTGGGATTAAAAGTATATACTTGGTAAGACGTAGTAATTTTCTATAAATATTAAATGACACTTTGTTGTCGATATTAAAAAAAATGAGATTATCTAAGATGTTTATTTTATATTTTTGTTAAATTTGTCATAGTGGTTTTTTTAAGTCATTTTAAAAACTCTTCTAAATTCTTTAGTAATTTTTATCTTTGCATTCAAACCTGATAAATATTTTTCAGTATTCCAAACACGAATTATCTGAACGTATTATTTTTGAACTTTTGTTTGTGTAATTTTTTGTCCACTTATGCCTATAAACTAAAATACCTACTTTTAAGTGCATTGTATTGCTGAATGAATTTATTTTAAGACAACATTTCTGATAATATTAGGTTTGACAGGTCTACATTGCTTAAATCATTTTTAGCTGATAATGATCTAACAACTACTTGTTTGCTTTGAAATTTTTGTTTTGCGTTAGATATTTAACAATTATCACTTCAGCCCGAAACTGACATGTTAATCCTTCAAAAAGTTATAAAAAATTTTGTTTGCAAAGATATTTTCTTAGTCAGTTTACGCTTTAATGTGAGTTACGGTTAAATAATGTCGAAAATTAGTGTGTAAGAGTGGACTAACGTTTTTAACAAATCAGTTCTTGTATCTATAAAGTTTTTTAAAGCAAAATGTAAAATCAGTATACATGTGATTAACTTAAAAAAAGCAAAACCTTGAAGTCAACTACTATTGACGAACTCAAATTTTTAAAATATACTTGAGCTAAAATTTGCGTGAAACATTAGTGACCGCACGATACATTAAGTTTTAATTCTGGTTACGAGTTGTGTCATAAAATTTGTGTAGTTTTGAATACAAATTTAGAAAATACGCTCGCAAAAATCAAACCAAAAATAATTTTGCATCTTAAGGTTGCGTTTGTAACATTAGAGATTTTCCGCAGACTTTCCGATAAACTGTAATGCTATTTTTTCCACTACTAGTTGTATAGGCTTTCATTATTACGTATAATAGTAGGTTGTAAAGTTGTATTTTTTTAAGCGCAGATATATAATATTTCATTATTACCCAGTGGTAATAATAAACATATTTGCATTTTCTTCTATAACAGTTTTAAAGAAAAAAAGTTTACAAAACTGTTTACTATGGCCAAAAGATTTTATTTAATGTTATTTGTTACGAAAATTCATAATGTAATACGCTGTATATTCATTACCTTAAAGTTTGATTTCTATTTTTGACCCCCTCTAGGGAGTTTAGTTTTACTGCATTTCTTGAAAAACGTCAAACCGTCAACTACTTAAAATCGTGCTTGTGATGGTATAACTTTTTAATCTTATAACATCGGCGTTAATGGAAATCAAAATATAATTTGAAAACGCATTTCTAGTAGTTCATTCATCACAGAGAAAGGTTTTCCTACTAGCTTTTAGAATTATTTGGTAATTTTCTTCTTAATTTGATAGCACGTTTAGTCACGTGTTGGCGGCATGTTTCGATGTATTATCGATCGATGAGGGGTTAATATCGACCAATACCTTCATGGAACGATTATAATTCTGGAAAGCCTACGTTCAAACTGAAAACAAAGTCTCGACAAAAAATTTTCTCCGAGATACTACTCTTTATGCGTCAGTTTTGCCTTCGTGAGTCTTTGTGTTGACACGATTTGCTATTCATAAATATTCCAGATCGACTCAACGAGAACATTTTCTTCGGGCAAGTACTGAATTGTGGGTAAGTCTTATTTAATTACTTTGTTGCTGTCAGAAAGGTCTCTCACGAAATTTTGCTTGTTACAACTTACGCAATTACAATAATGGTTTCAATACCATTTAGGTATTTTCATTAATTATTTTGTGTATCGCATGCTGTGAACCTTAGATATTTGTCATGTAATTTGTATTGTGTGTTGCCGATACTTCCGGCATTTATGGATTGAATAATGTACTACAAAATTTCTGGTGCTCGTTGTTAATATATAAGTTTAACTTTATTTGTTGCATAAGCTTACAAATTGGTTCGTGCTTCCCCTATTTACAATTACTACATTACATTCTATTTACATTTGTTTGCATTTTTTTTAAATTCATTTCATTATCCCTCCTCTCCTCTTAACTTTTTCCTCCTTCTCAATACTTCTTCCATCCACTCCGTTCCATTTCCGTTTTCGTCTAAGATTTCCTCTATTTTCATATTTTCATTTTCATTTTCATTTTCATGCTCGTTGTTATACATTTTTTTTTTGGTTACTGGAAAACCAGTGTAACAAGGATTACGAACTTGATTTCGTTACAAGCTTGGACTTTTTGTCTTGATCGAAACAAAAGTTTTACTTAGGAAGATTTGGCGCCCTTTAAATTCTATTTTTTTTAACCTCCCCTATCTCCGACTAATGTGAGTTGGTCGTGCAAGGTTTGTAAGACCTTATAGCCTGTAACATATTTTAAGAATTTATATCGTTTATTAATTAAATTAATTTGATTTTAAAAATGTAAGTTATTTGAAGTTCGCGCTTGGTTAAATGTAAATATTATTGAATTAAATATATTTTAGATAATTCAATTAATAATCAAAATTAATTCTATTAATTTAATGACAACTGTCATAATCACCTACTTGATTTTTAATTTGAAATTAACATCTTACATTTTAAATTTGATTTAGTAACAGGTAAAAAGGTTTTAATAATTCTAGTAGTGGAAAAAATTGTATATAGACCACGCTTGAGAAGATGATTATAACCTGCGCGACTTATAGCCCTTGACGCTTCGCGTCTCGCGATCTAATCTGTCGCTTAGGTTATAACCATACACTTCTCAACCTTGGTAAATAATATACTATTTCTACTACTATGCAAGCACACAAATTATTGTAACGCTAAATAATTACCGGCATACGCTAAATTCACTAAAATAGCAGTCCAAATATCATAAACGGTATTTGTGTGTAAACCTTTGATTTGTAAACATAATTTATAATGACATTGGCATTACATGCTATGAAAGAACAAAAACCTGTTAAAATTTGAAGCGTTTTTAAGCTTATGTTTTTTAGCGTTATTTTGCAAACAACCGCTAATCGTCACGTGATTTTAAAGTATCGTAAGTTCATCGTAGTATTTGCAAAAACTTTCTAATGTGTTACGTGAAACATTTTGACAATTTATACGTAACCTTTTTTTATACAAGTCTAAACTTTTCTGATTAAAATATACAGCAGTTTTTACGATTTGGTAAAAGTAGATAATGTTCGTAGAGCACTTCTAGTTTATTTTTACTTTTTAACGATCTCGTAATTTTTGATAACGAAATGTTATCTTAATTGCTTAATAGTTTAAATATTAAATTGCTTTTATATACAGGGTTCGCCACTTCAGCAGCCTCGGTTTCAAATGCCTTTGTATAAATGTTAGCATAAATGGTTTAGTACTGTAATCATTTCTATTGAAAAGCTGCATGTTTTAAAATATTTTTGTTTATACAGGGTCTTTAGTTTTTGCTGGGCAGTATAAAATTACACTTTTACTAAACTAATGGTTTTTGAAATTTGCTTTTGTAAATTCGTTGATGAAAGTCAGAAGTAGTTAAATAATTAAAAAAAATGTTTAATTCTTCAAGTTGTTGAAACTCACATTTTTTAAATGGCACTCTCAATTTCTTTTAACTGTGTCTAATGTAGTTTTTAATTATCTACCAATTTGCGCTAGTGCTTTGTTCTCTTAACATCTACAGTTATGGATGTGTTTATAAATTTTTAATTAAATCACAACAAGCATAATTTTTTAATCAAGCAAATTTATTGTAGTAGGCTTTGTTTCTATTAAACAAAAAACAAATAGCCAGTGAAAGTTATTTATTGTATTTAGTTGTCACATTATTACCTATTACTATTTTCTACTTCATTAACTTTTGTATAAAATGAATTTTCCACAGAACGAATTAGTGGACATGATGTTTATTTTAGGTGAATATGAAAAAATTGTTTCTTGACTTCTCGCGTTTATAAACAAATATATCCTGATTGCCGTGCTCCAAGTATCCGTGCATTACAAAAATTATTGGTTTGATTTGAACAAACAGGATCGGTAAACTACAAGGCACCTGTTCAAAGAAAAACCGTCAGAACAGAAGAGACAGAATTTATGGTATTCCAAATGCTAGCACCAAACAAATTAGTAAAGAATTTGGAAAAATTAGTGCTACTTCAGTGAGAAGAGTGCGAAAAAGCCATAAATATCATCTTTATCACATTGAACTGCATTAAAAGTTGACTATAGAGAATTTCAACTAGAGAAAAACTTTCTGTGTGTGGATGTTAAATATACCTAATGAGGTGCCAGGCTTTATATTCACCGACAAAGCTACCTTTCATAGTAGTGGCCAAGTAAATCGTCGTAATTTTCATTACTATGATAATGTAAATCTTCATATAATAATTATTTTATTATAAGTTCCTACTTCTTTGATGGCCATTTAATGCCAACAGATATTTAAACTTTTTGAATAATTCTTTGCCAGAGTTAATAGAAAATGTTCCGGAAAACACAAAAAGGGCCATGTAGTATCAGCGTGATGGTGCGCCTTGTCATTGTGCTAGAAATGTGCCTAATTATTTAAACGAACAATATCGTAATCGATGGATCGGCCGAGGAGGTTCTGTCCCATGGCCGGCAAGATCTTATTTTCATGCATTTTTTTATGGGAGTATGTAAAAAATTACGTATTTCAAGAAGATCCTACTACAGAAAGGACAATAAAAAACAAAATGTGACTGAATCCTTACGGCAAAGGCTTGAGACGTGCTTACAACAATATGGGCAAAATTTTGAACACTTGTTAAATTATTTTTTTAAATTTTTGTTGATTTTTTAATTATCTCCCTTTTTGTGTTTTTTGGTTAATAGAAGCAAAGCTTACTAGAATAAACCTGTTTGATTAAAGTAATGCTTGCTGTGATTGGAGTACAACCGGTAGAAAAAAAAGTATCGATACAACCAATGAAATTAAGAAAAAAGTTGATGCCGTAAAATTAGCTGTAGGAATCGAAAATACAAAATCTCTAAGAAATGGAGGAATCATAATAAGCTGTAATGACAAAAACTATAAAGAAAAAATAAAAAATGAGTTGGAAAATGAATTAGAGCTGAAATATAAAGTAGAATATTTTAAAATAGAAGTACCAAAAATCATATTAATAAATGCAGAAAAGGAGTACTTAAAAAATCTGACGAGGATACAATCAGAGATTTAATATATCAAAACGATTTAAATAAAACCCTAAAACCTCAAAATATGTGGAAAATTATTAAACATTTAATCAATGGACGAAAGAATGAACCAAAAAGTATAATATTTGACAAAGTAGAAATTAGTAACTTAGAGAAAATATCAAATAAATTTAACAAATATTTTGTAAGCAGCATTATGCACATAAATAATAGTAGAAACCAGCCCCCAGCAAACTTCAAAGAGACTCCAATATTAAAACCAATCTTTAATTTCAAATTTAAGCAATTTATTTTATCAGATCTGAAGAAAATCTTAAGTAATATTAAGCGAAAAGGAAGAACGGATCACATTACAAAACAAGTTATTACAATGCAAATCTTTAATAAGTGGAAAATTTCCTAATTATTGGAAGCGATCAAAAATTATACCAACGCCTAAAGTTAAAAATACAAAAAAATGCGAAGAATTTCGATCTATCAATATATTACCAGTGTACAAACAAATACTAGAATCAGTTGTTAAGGAACAATTACAGTGCTTTCTGGAACTAAATAATATAGTTAGTGAAAATCAATCGGGTTTTCGAAATAAACACTCGTGCGAAACAGGATTAAATCTCGTGCTGACAAAATGGCAATCCGAAATCGACGTGGGTATTAGTGTAGTAGCAGTGTTTTTAGACTATAAAAGAGCCTTTGAAACTATCGATAGAGAAAGGCTTATAAATAAAATTCACCAATATGGAATAAGAAAGACCGAACTTCAATAATTCAAAACTTACTTGGAATATCGCACTTAGACCACTACGTACCAAAATTATTAATCTATTCCAATTCAGAATAATTTAGGTGTAACTCAAGAATCAGTTTTAGGGCCATTGCTTTTCTTAATTTATATTAATGATTTAGAACTTAATCTTAAGTGCTGTAATAATAATTTCTTAGCAGACGATACTCTTGTATCAATTACTGATAAAAATGTACATTCAGTTTGTTACATGCAAAAGTTGAAACAATGTCACTGCCTGAAATAAGGTAACATAAACGATGTTATGCCGCTGCTCAGTGAAGACGGAGTGGGTTCTATTCAGAATTTCGTGATTGATTTGGAAAACTTGACGAAAACACAAAATCGAAAAGTAATAAAGTCAAAATAAAAGTGCGCCAGGAAGGAGTATAGCTTAATGGACTTCTGGCCCTTGCCAACCACAAGCCCGCTCCTGAAGGATACACTCTAAATGGACTTACCTTAATAGAGTGTATCTCACTAAAATCTGAAATAATCTAATAAAATTTTACGTAACGCGGAGGCCGACGGAATTAAAAGCTTGTTTACAATTTAACTATTTAACATTTATTTGAACACAAAAAAAATAAAATAAAACAATAGTATTGAAATTAACAAAACAAAAAAAATATTATTTTATAGTATTTCCAGTAACTATTATTTTGTAACAGTTATTAATACGGAACAATATCAACTTGTTACCGACGTTGTAAAATAACAGTTATTTAATATCAACTTTACAAAAAGCGTTCTTGGTCTTCTTTAGCATTTTGTTCTTACATTACGTCTGCTACATACTACCATTCCTACCTAACCTAGTACGTACTGTTGAAAAACAAGTGATAACCCAGAAGATTTATGGTCTATGGGATTAAAACAAAGTACTCGCAAAATAGTTATTTTTATTTATGTATTTATATTTACTTTTGTGTCAACTTAAAACTTAAATGTATATGTATACAACAAATGTTTTGAAAACCATTACATTCTGTTTTATAATTTATTACTTCATCCTAAATTGCGTTTTACCAATGATTTTACTAAGAAAACCGCACGTAACTTATGGTTTTACCAATTTTACAATGCATTAATCAAGTTTTTTATAAACAAAATAGCACGTATTACTCGAATGTTAGGTTAATAGGTATTTAAATTTAAACGCATTCTTTTTCTAATAAGACAGCTCCCACAGGTGAAACAACCACCAAACAAACGAAGGGCAGATTCCTTGTGTAAGTAATTGCAACATACGTAACATGAATAAAATACTATGGAAAAAATGTAAATAAGATTGAAACAAGAATAATTTTTTAAATAGTAATTAATGACTAACACATGGATATTGGGTAGGATAGGTATGTCTGTACCAGTCTGTACCTACATCTACATATACTCAAATCATACGAATTACGCAATAACAACTGTTATTTAGAACTGTTACTCCATAGTAATAATAACAACTTGTTACTGTAACTGAAAAAAGTAACAGTTCACCATCCCTAGTAAAATGAACGTTTAATACACAAAAGAAAAAAAAATAAAAGTTAACTGAATAAATGCACAAAAACAAAAAAAACATACAAAATTTAAAAAAATACAACAAAAACCAATTGGTAAATCTTAATTACCTAAAAATCACGGCCGTGAGCGAATTACATAAAAAAACTTACTTAAATACAAAACGAAATAATTCGTTATTATTAACTTAAGAAGAAAATTTTTAATCGTAAATTTTTTACGACTAACGTCCAATAAAAACTTTACTTCAACCATTGAATAATAAGTGTAAGAAGAAATGCAACTTAAGGGACGATATCGTATCGACTGCTTGAATCGAGATATAGAGGTCGCAACGTTCGTATTGGATCGAGATTTTTCAGTTCTTGCGTGTCTGTCGACTTGTAAACTTCGGGATTGAATTGAAAGTTTTTCTTGGGTTAACATTGCGATACGATTTTTGAAATTCTGGTAGTATAGTCTGTAAAATTTAACATTTTCAGTTTCGGATTAGCGCTTTATTTAACACCGACATATATACACTATTGCCGTTTCCTTCTTACATGTAGGATTTCATCAAGTAAAGCGAGCACGTACATTAGTTATCTGAATTAAGAATTACACTACACGTTTGAAAGTATTCGTCATAACAACCATTAGGTTAGAAAGAAATTGAATGAATAATCCCATTCAAAACTTGTTTGTAAAATTTTTAAATGTGTTTAAGAAAGCGCATGGTTGCTTTATTTGGTATTTCTTTCTAACCTAATGGTTGTTATGACGAATACTTTCAAACGTGTAGTGTAATTCTTAATTCAGATAACTAATGTACGTGCTCGCTTTACTTGATGAAATCCTACATGTAAGAAGGAAACGGCAATAGTGTATATATGTCGGTGTTAAATAAAGCGCTAATCCGAAACTGAAAATGTTAAATTTTACAGACTATAGTAATGTTTGTTTGAACTTTAATTTAGTTTAAGTGTAAATATATTATTGATTTATTTTTAAAATGGGAAAAGTTACAAATCACGGTTGTGTTTATATTAATTGTGAAAATAATAATACCGAAAACAAAGGTACTAGTTTTTTTTAAGTTTTTTATTAGTGATACAGTGCGTGCTAAAGAATGTCAGAAAAACTGTGAAAATATAAACATTGCTACAATGAACTTGGAAAATTTAAAACAAAAGAAGATTTGTGGGAAGTACCTTCGGAGATAATTTATAACAACAAAAGGAAATTTTAAACACACTGCAGTTCTTGTTCTACACCTTCTATCAGGTAATATTTTTTATTTTGTTTTCTACCAAACGTTTAAAAATGGTTTAAATTAGCATCGGAGAATCTCCTTGTCCGGATTCTTTTTCTTCTTCTTGTTGCACAATTGTACAATAACTTAAAATAATTACTTTAAAGCAGTGGCTGGGAACGCTATTATTTTCCACGATCAATGATCGCAATCAAAGTATTCAGAATTAAGTAGTAATCGACTGTTGCTCAAAAATCGCTCGTGTAAAGTTAGTCATAAATTTAGCCATTAACATTCGATTTTCGTTTTTCGGGATACAATAACGTTTAGAGTATTGAAAATCAACATACCTAAGTATTTTTTAATATTTTTTCTAAACAATAAATTAATTAAAATTTGTTCATATTTAGATTTAAAAAAAATATTTACAAAAATCCACAGAAGATAGAGACTACTGTTATGTTTTTTTTCGACATGACGTGGTATCTAAATTTTGATGCAAACTTACGAACAAATAGTTTAAAGCATTAATAAACAACATATTAAAAAATAAAAGTGTCGTTCTTTCGTAAATTAAATTTTTTCATTTTAAATTGACCCTGAAAAGATTATTGAGTAATTAGTCATAACTCGTATTGATATTTGTCTCAAACATAAGATTTATGTATTAGAAATATATTTGCAATTCTTTTCAAATACGTATTGTCATTTGTAGTTAATGTTTATTGTTTTTAACTTCCTGTGTTTTTATGATTTACCTTGATGTTTATATAAAGCTAGATATTTTCCCAAAATGCTGAATGTGTGACACAAATTTTACAAACGTTTTTTCCTAGAAGAGTTTTCCAATTCTTTTTGAAGAGAATGCATTGTTAAACTTCTGTAAACAAAAAAAAATAAAATTCAATGCTTAAATGCATGTTACTTTTTTATTAAAAAATCTGTATGTGGTTTAAAATTCTCACGAAGAAAAGAGCAAAGGGGTTTTTTACCTACTTACACAAAATTTTACGATTTTCCGTGAACTACCTGCATACTCAAAGTTTATTATACATTTATTAAAGTAAATATTATAGGTAAAATCGTGTTATATCAGTCTTATTTGTTTTGATCAAGTTTATGCGATAATTAAAAGTATGATTTCTTTTCCACAACCGCAATTGTTATTTTATAAGCGATCAATGATTGCGATCGTTATTGTATAGACGCTCGATGATCGCGATCATTATTTTGCATAATGATCGATTCATCGTGATTAAAATAATCGTTCTGGCCATTTCTTTAAATGTTTTTTGATGATGTTGGCATATGTCGAATAAAAATATTGTTTTTGTAAATGTTATGGATCCATTTTTTTAGCACCTTATCTAAGAAATACTTACTTTTTCAAAAATAAAAAAAATTATAAACAGAATTTTTTTATGTTTATTTTACCATGCTAAAAGCACTTCAATACAAATCCAACAATACATAAAATATTTTTACAATTGTTGAAAAAAATTCGCAAAAATATTTTAAAAATACTAATACTAATTGCATTTTCAAAACTTAATTTTTAAGATACTAACAACTTAATTTTTTTTTACTTTTTAGGCTTATTTTTTACAGAAGCTGTAGTTGATATGAACATCAACCTAAGATACTCAAATGTAGTAGTTTCTCAAACATACGATAGAAAACGTCCATTGTTATTTATTGATGATGATCGTGATGACGAATAAATTTATTCTTTCTACAGCTCCAGTTCACTAAACGAAGGTATAAGTAGACAAGCAATAATCAGTAATTGTTTTAATATATATGTTTTATAGTTGAAGATACGTCCTATAATATTTTGAAGATACTGGAACGACCACAGTGTGTGCTCAAATTCGGAATCTTTTTTCTTCTAATATTCACAATAATAATAATTTAAATAAAAGTGGAGTTTACAAATTAATTTGTTCTTGTAAAAAAAATTATATTGGTATGACACAAAGATCTTTTTAAACTAGACTTAATGAACATCTTAGATATTTAAAAAATAGTTCAAAATACATTAATAACGCAAATTCAGTAAAATCTACATTTGCACAACATGTTTTGGATAATCGTCATACTCTTTTTTCTTACAAATTATTTCATCATTTTAATATCAATAATAAACAAATTCTTGAATTACTAGAGTTCATTTATATTAAAATATCAAATACATTTTTTTTGTTGAACGATCCAACCAATTTCAATTATGATTTTAAACTTAAATTTTCTTAGATTTGTTTCTAAATTGCACCATCTTTCCTTTTTAAAAATATTAAACATTTAACATTTTGTAAAACTTACATTTTTTAATTAAGTTAAAAAACTTTTTATACATTGTAAATATTTTTTGTAGACTTTTCTAAAGATGGGCTTGATTATTTTAAAGCTCGAAACATATGTAAAATATACATTTTGAAACTTAACGAATTTATTATTGGTGGACTGGTAATTTGAATAATTAAAAAAATTGAACAATAACAATGAATGCGCCTCTTCTTAAATTATTACTCAATGGTAGTATCTAATAAGTTAGGTTCAAATGTAAAGTTATTTAGTATAAAGAAAAACCAAGTTCGTTGATGAAGCAAAGTTTTTAATCGACCAAATGAGTGTAGATAGATATATGTAACTCACGCATATGGATCCAATTTCACGTGCAATGCAAAGCTAATGTTGGCGGATAACCTTGGGAAATTTCCTTTCAGGAATCGATGACAAAGGTATTTTCTTTAAAAAAATCAATTTGAATCATTGGCATTTATGTGTTATTCATATACTAAATTCACTCAAATTATAAAGATAATGATAATTTCATTAAAGGTATAATCGGTACATAAAAAAAGTATGTATTAATAACACAGACTTTTTAAATAAAGATATTGTAGATATAATATATAATGAATAAATGAATAAAATGAATTTCAAGGCTGACCTCGCCCTAAAAAGTAGCGACTCCACAAAAATAAAAATAAAGAAAGGTTTACACGCAACATTTAATTAAATTAATACAGATAATTTAAAATCAAATAATTACAGTAACGAAAACGTTACACAATCTTTAAAGACCATTTCTCTGAATTTAAATGACTGTTCTGCATTCTAATTTATTTCCGGTGACAAGTTTTCAGACAATCCAACTATTTATATTCTTCGCAACTATTTCTTTGGTAATTGTATTTTGTAGGATTCTCCCGTTTTAGTTTCCGCGTTCTCTTTTAATTTACATACATCATCCTTATTTTTACATTCTATAAGTGTACCACCATTACTTACCGGTCGTATTCCGGTTATATTCATATCCGTAGGGTCAATACATTTCTTAACGTCATTTTGGTATCCACACTTTTGTGTTCTACGTTTTTAGGTTTTATGATTAAAGCTGGTTCATGTTCTTTTAATTTTAATTTATCCGCATGTGTTGGTTGTGATCGTTCTTCAATTATTTCAGTTATATCACTTTTTAATTTATCTTGATTTACTATGATTTGTTGATTAACATTATCAATCTTTGCATTCTGCTTATGAACACCATCTTTCAGTTGTTTTAATGCTGTCATACCATCCAAAATAATTGTCATGAAACTTTTTCTATCTACACAGTGTTCACAAAACCAACCAAAATTACATTTAGTCATCAATAGACCGTATTTGTCGGTAGTACCTAATGTTACCACATTTGTAATGATACATCACAAACCCTTGCACAACAAACAATTTTATCACTTTTAACTAGGTCAGTATTACAATTTGCACAACTTGCTGCTTAAGACATTTTTATAGTTAACTCTAGTAATGTTAGGGTTTTACCAGTTTCAATTAATTTTTCAACTTAATTTAATCACTACTTTCAGAGCACACATAAACACGTCCGCACTCCGCGCGCGATTCACGCATTCGGTGTGTTGAAAAACTGAGCAGTTTCAATTGGTATGTTGACAAGTTTAAAGATCTGAAACGAGTTTTGAGCGCTTATTGCTTTAGTTAATTTAGCTATTTAGCACAACTAAATTAAAATGAGATTTTCCACATGTATTAAAAATTACTCGTCAGCGGTGTTTCAATGATTTTATTGCAATATAGAAAGTGAAACACGGCAGACGTACTGATTTGTAAGGGCGTACCTTGTTTTTTAACGGTTATGGAAAGTCGAAATTAGACTGGTTTCAAACAAAAAGATAGAAAATTTGAGTTTCACTCAGTTTTAATAGCAAAAATAGAAATCGCCGCCATGTAGTTTACCTTCTGATTACGGTTTGCAGTTTTTCTCTGCTATCGACTTTTAATCAAAATCGAATTATTTTGTGGGTACATGTATTCTGAGCAACAGAAAATGTGTCGATATAAAAAGACCGTAGAAGACCGAAGAACTCTAAAAAACATCAAACGAACTACTATTTTAATCGAAAACAATAAAGCGTTCTTAGAATTTCAAAATCTTTTATTCAACTGATCGTGCATGTGACTTGTTAGTTAAAATATGTTTGCCGCGTTGCTTTCAAACGTTATTGTTTTTTGTTGTTGTTACCTGTTTATGATTTAGAACTTTTTCTTGTTTCCATTAAAAGAAATAAAATTTAAAAACGTGCAGTTTTAGCAAAATGTATTTAGAGCCCACACAGCAAACGTATCATGACTATTTTAATCAAAAAATGTTCCGGTCGCTTTATCTCGCTAATACTGACTTCCAGATTTGTATGATTTAACCTCGTATCAATTTTTTTCTGTGGAGTTACTTAAAATCTCTTTTTAATTATTGTTGTAGAATTTGTGAAACCTTAAAAACGGCATTTAGACTCAAATCCTCAAAATTCTGCAATGTTTAAAAAGTGCACCTGAACTTTACAAAACGGCTTTGGCAGTGTTTGGACAATAATGGTCGCGATTTGGCTGATACGTTATTTAAAACCATCTAAACTCAAATTTTCAATGTTGTGAAATTTTCTTATTTTAAACAACACACAACAAATTGATGTGAAACATAGTTTTATTATTACAATTTTAAACTTTTCAAAACGTATTGTATAACTAAATTAGAGAAACGATAATAATGTACTAGTTATTAAAGTACGTTTTACACGATCGTTTCATTAATGTTAACGTTACACTGTTCATTTCAAAGTTTAGTTGAATTTATCAAGCTAATTTTTAATTTGGCTAAAAAGTAAATTCTTTAAATTACCTGAAAACGTAGAGAACCAATCGGCGGCCGAGCATATGGTACTCCTCCAAAATAATAATACTCAGCAACAGAGCCTTCCGCTCTACTTTTTCTAATTTCTCCTTGTACTAATCCATATTGTGTTTGTCGAATTACATCTTCCTTTATAGATATGTTAGCAAAAATTTTTGTTATTTTATATACATATGTATACATACGGTACTTCCAAACCTTAGAACTAGAAGTAACACTCCTGTATAATAAACATACATCTTGACACAGAAAACGTTTTCGCACGTATGTGTAGTTTTTGGAGATTGTTTAAATAATAAAGATAATCACTGTCAATAATAGAATTATTTTCATAAAGATTGTAGCACTTACTGAAGAATTAAATCAGAAATGGTATTTATTATTAATGGTTTGAACGCCATATTTTCATCTTAAATGAATTAAATAGCTATTATGTTTAATCTATCTGATAATATAATAATACAGGGTGTTAATACTAAGTTGTAACACCCGGACACTTATTAAAACAAACAACTTTTCTTAGTTCAAACTTTTGATTTGGAGTCCCAGTTGATAGTTATTGGCGGTTTTTGTTTAGAATTATTGTTTACTTTATCAAATAACGAAATGACGACCAATTAAAATTAATTGCCTTCAACTGTTATCTAACAATTTTGTTTTTTTATGTTAATTTTTGTATTGTTACTATATTATCTTTTGTTACACTAAAAACTGTTAAAATTGAATAAATAATTTTTTTATACTTTGCGTCTATAATAAAAGTTATTATAGCATCCATTTGGGTGCTATAATATAACTTTCATTTTTTTTTCATTATAGCACCCAAACTTTAATTACTCAAGGTTGGTCACATCGTTAAAATTGATATATATGTATGTCAAAAATTGAACAAAATTTATTTAATTTTTTCATTGCAATTTCCATAGTTCATTTTCATTAAATTAGTAAGATTAGTAAATTCTACACATATTTTTATAAATTATATTTTAAGAATTTGTTTTGAATTTCAATTTTGCGCGCAATGTTAGAGGTCAGATGACGTTCATGATCATGCGTGATTATAAATTATAAATTATAACCTCTGATTATGACGGCGTTTGCATGTTTGTTGCCGTTCTTATATGCTTTATTTTATGTAAAATTCGTTATTAAGTACTATACAATATATAACGTTATTACTGAGTATTGGTGTTGTTTATTTCATATTTATGGTACAGTTGTTATATACATTGTAATTAATAACCACATTTGAGGAGTCCTTTGAATTAATTGTTAAACCAGGGTAAGCATTATTACCATTTGTTACATTAATATTATGTTCATTAATATTAGTTTTAGTAGCACTAGTCATATTGGAATCTATTGAACATCCTGGTAAATTTATATTATTAATGTTGGAGTTTTTTGAACATCCAGGTAAGTCGATATTTTCTTGCGGAACAAACATTTTTGCAACATCAATTTTATTTTTCAGTGAAGCATCTACATAGCCTTCTGCAACTGTTGAAGACTTCCACCCACCATGCCTTTTCAATGTTAACAAATCTCCGCCACGATTTGCCAAATGTGTAGCACTCGATCTTCGGAAACAATGACCCGTAAACAGTTCCGGATTAGGCAATTTTAAATAAACTGCAATGTTTTTTGATACTTTTTCTATTGTGTTGATACCAATAGGGCTGTTAATGCAGCGACCATTTCTGTATGTTATAAAAAATCTTTTGTGATTAGTTTTGGTAGGTCTAAGTTTTGCATATTGCTTAATCAATTCAATCCAATTTGTATCAGTGATTGCGAACGTGTAAATAGTATATTACACTACGAGGGCCGAAAGTTGAATTTTCGGCCCTGCGCGTCATGATGCCCCGAGGCGAAGCCGAGGGCATCATGACGCGCAGGACCGAGATTTCAACTTTTGGCCCGCGTAGTGTATACGATTTTTCTTCATAGCCGGTCGAAAGTACGTTATTAATTCTACTTTTTTTAACTTTAAATGTTGATAACCATGTTTTTGATGGGGGCAGGCATCAAATACATTCGAAGAGTCAAGTCGTCATATTTTTTTAAATTAAATTAATTCCATTTTATCAAAAATTTGTTTATTTTCATTAGCTTAACAAATTATATTATTTATTATAAAATAAAACGATTTGTTGTAGCAACAGAATAAATAGTCCCTAGTTACCTGTATTAATACGCATGAGAAATTCTTTCCTCCCGGCGTTATAGAGGGCGCGCGTGTACTTCTCAAAGGGAGTAAATGTTCAACCTTCGTCCCTGCTATTAGGGACAAAAATACGTACTTTCGACCGAGGTATGAAGAAAATATTATTTTTTGTTTTAGGAAGTGATATCATAATTGAATCTTGTTTGAATTCAATGCCATTTGTAGACAAATTGAGTAATTTATCTCTCCTACAGGCACCATTAAAACCAATAATCAGGATGACCTAAAGTTCATATCGTAACACAAGAAGTATACTCATTGTTGTATTAATTATAAAAATACTTACTTTCATAGCTAAATATAATTCATTATCAGCTTCATATATAAATTTATTAATATTGTCTTTTTCTAAAATTTTTGATTTTTTGGGCACATAACCAACCGATGCCTGTTTCAGTAAAGCGTGTAATTTATTAAACTTTGATATATCTACGTTTTGATGTAAATTTAAACTACACCGTGACATTGAATACATTGACCACAAAGTTGATGATTTGTAATTATGTCGCTGTAGTTCAAAGTAAGCTAATAATGCATTTTCTGTTATTTTTGTTACTTTTTTTTCATGGCACCATTTTTCAAATTTGATGTACTGTTTATCATATACATGTTTTGATTTAGTAGGAATTAAATTACTTATAGTATTTTGCGCAATTTCTCGAATTTCTGGTGGAGTACAAGATAATTCTTCGTCCATCTTTTTTAATTAATTTAAAACAAATGCATAACTACTAATAAACAAATTCAAATTTTAAGTTTTGATGTCAGTGTAGCCAATTGTTAAAAATTTAGAATACATTATAATTACAAATTTTTATTTAAGAATTGTATTAAAGTCGCAAAATATAAAAAATAGTATAAAAAACTCGTTCATAAGTCATTTTATCGCACTTCACCATTAAACTTGGTCGCGTGCGATAAAATTCGATTTATGAAACTTGTTGTTTAATATACTATTATGACAAACGTCAAAAATAATTAAAGAAATTTTGGCGTCACAGCCTACTAATTACCTTAATACGTCTGAAACATTGTATTGAAACGTTCGAGAAGTTATTCTCAAGTTCGAGAGCCTTTACGAAGTTTTTATCCATTGCCAGAACGTTCACCGAAAGATATAGAAAATTCTCGAACGTTTGGCCAAAATATATAAATCCGGTACAAACAAATCATAGGTCAGTTGTTTCAGTAATTCGAAGTCCGCCGTGTTAAGAAGATTATTTAAGTATAAATAAATAGTAATTAAACGTGTACATATTTTTAGTATAAATAAAGTAGTTTTAATAATCGTTACAGTATTTTATATAAAATTGCATTAAATTAAATTCTGCATTGTTTAGCGTAAAGAAAGTATGGATGTTACATTTGTTAAAAAAAGTTATTACTCTTAAAACATTTTGAAGTTTAATACTTTATTTCTTTTTTTGTAGAACAGTTGCGCGAATCAAAAACGATTGCATGTATAAAGCGGACTTTCTGTCACAAATTCGGTTTTGTTTATGTCTTTGTGTCAAACGGTTGTCAACTTATCAATTTATAAAATACACTCTACAAGACGTCATTCCTTTGCAAACAGTTGAATATCTCAGTAACCATGGCAAACAGATTATACAAAATTACAGCAAATTAAGTAATGAATCTAAAACCTCTAAAAAAAAACTATAGTTGTATTTAAAATAACAAAGTTACTAATCACTTTCAGCATACCGGAAGTCGTCACCTTGCTAAAAATATTTTATAGAAGTAGATAAAAAAAAGACCATAAAAGTGTGCAATAATTCAAATGACTGACGTTTACCAAAGCTGCGAAACATCTAATGCACCAATTAAAAAAATCCCCCTGTATTTTAACAACCCAGTTTTAAAATCACTTTTGATCATCTAATTATATTATTCTATAACGCTTTAATAGCTAGATTATTTTAACGCGTAGTACGTAATAGATAATAAAATTTTTTATAATTAAAAAAATTTTATCTTTGAGTCGGATTTTAGGTCATAAAATCATATAACAATGTAATCGCAAAGAGTTTCAAGGCCGAAGTCTTTATTAAGATTACAACGTCTTCCAGCAATTTTCGCAAAGGGCTTCATCAGGGCGTAAAAGAAATCGAAAACTCAATGTAAACAATAATCTAATAAAGAATCACTACAAAGTTCGGTAGTCAAAGTGTAAACCAAGCCAGATTCAAAACTTTATAGAAATTACTTAAGAAGAAGTTGTCTTCGTATTTATAGATGGAGTATTGTTGCCGTGAGATGTGCTCGACTCTGATTGGGTTACGTTCGAAAAGAAGCGTGTCTGCTAAGAACCAAAGAGGACATAATTCAAAACCGTTGTCACGATTAAAGTTATTGGGGTGTTCGTTGATTTCTATACTTTCTCGGACTTTTCTATTAGAGACGAATAAAAATTTTGCAATAACCGATGCCTTATCAAAATCTATATTCTAGCTTGTAGTAAAATCATGTTTAGCAACAGCAGACTTAAGAATACGTCTTTTCTTTATAGAACGGTGTTCTGAAGTACATGTACATGTGATGACGATATAAACTAAACCACGTAAACTAGACAAGGAATAGAATATACATCTTGAGATGATAGTGTAGTGTAGGGAATTTGTTCTTGGTTTAATACCATTCTTACAAAAAAGTTTCCCGATTAGGTCTATGCCTTTATAAATGTCAGGTGAAATTGCCAATTTTGGATTGGAATCGGAAGCTAAAATATCCTTAGGTAATCGAGTACGGAGATGTAAACAATGATTTATTACTCCTTGAATATTCCGCTTGAAATAACCATTGTTCACTAAAGCTTTAGTAAGTTGACGGAATTTTTCTGTGCCGAGTGATGATGAAACAAAACATGCAGATATCTGTCCGTACGTGTTTGCAATTAACAAAATGGCCTAAAATTCCGTCGGGTTTACGTGTCACAAGAACGTCGAAAAATGGAAGAGGATCTTTCTTTTTAATTTCTATGGTAAATTTGATATCATGGTGTTGGTTGTTTAGATGATCAAGAAATCTAGATAATTTAAGACGATCATGAGACCAAACAATAAATTTGTTATCAACATACCTAAACCAAACTTTGTTTCAAAGGATTCCATAGAAATGTTAGCTACAACAGAATATAATGAAGAATCCATAACTGCGTTCAAAATTTGTTTTTAAAACTTATATAATCTAAAGCAAGTGGATGATAAACACTTATCAATAAGAAGAAGTGAAGAGACATCAATACTCACAAGAAGATTCTGGGATTATAGCTTTATATATTTGAATCACTAAATGAAATGTGGAGAGTTGAGAATATGAGAAAAAGTTTTATGTGTAAATTAGGAATTAGGACAGAATGTTAGACAAAAACTCGGTTAGCTTGTAAGTAGGAGATTGGATGAGTCTTAAAGGTGAACCTTGTTTACGAACTTTAAAAAATCCGTATAGACAAGGTGGTTTAAAAGCTGAGGGGGTAAGTTGACGTTTTTGTTTCAGGAAGTAGATTAGAAAATCTAATGATTTTGGTGACCTCGCGTTTAATTTTTGTAGTGGGATTACGAGTTAAAAGAGCATATGTATCATCTGACAGAATGGAATGTATTTTCTCAACGTAATCTGTTTGGTTCAAAATGTCATCAACGTTGTCTTTGTCTTTTCAAAGCTAACTCTTCCGACTTACAAATGTTGTATTTGAAATTATTCAAGAAATTTCCAAGTTTGAATTCGAATGTAATCGGAGATGTGGCCGGGAAAAGTCTTATAAAAGACTCAACGCCACATAAAATGTTTTTCTTTAGGAATGCGTTTGGGAGCAACAACAAAATTCAAACTCTTGGATAGCACACTCTGGTTTCTCTTCAATTTGCAAATAAATCTTTCACTTTTAGCTAAACTTAGGTAATTGATATTTTCTACATTGTTAGCAAACTGCGATTTCTGAGATAAAGGCCAGTATATATTTATTTATTTAATAATTTAATTATTATATTGCGATCTCTTATAAGTGTGAGTTCTTTACCACGGAAAGCTTTAGAACCCTACCTCCTCGACGTTAAAGGTGGACAATAATAATAAATAATCTCCGGTTGCACGGCTAAGAGGGTTAAGTCGGCAGTAGTCACTGGTCGTAATCAAGCAGCGCTGTCTTCTACTCTTTCAACCTTTATTATGGCGTTTCTCCAAACGTCGTACGGCGATAATTCGAATTCTGACAATTCTCATCTAATTACTTTAAAAGAATACTTTGAAACAGAGGTTATGGTTATGTCTAAGTTAATATCTACCGGTAAAGAATCTGTTGCCAGACGTATAGAAATAATGGATGTACTCTCTCAATTCCAATCCGTATTTCAAACATCCACTTTGGCTAAAAAAATGTCTACGCAACATTCGGACATCTCTGATGCTCTTCGGAACAGCCCTTCAGTCCGAAACTGCCAAGTTGTCAGCACACACAAGCATTCTTTATTCTATCACAGCGCCGTTATTAATTTTATTGGTGCCTAAGGCACTTTAAATTATTGCACCACCTCTTCTATTATTTTCAAAGCACCCCCTTTATCAGTTCCTACTATGACAGTTTTAGTTTATTTGTTTCTGCTTTGTGGGAAGTTTTTTCATTATTCACTACCTATTAACCCGCCGTGTCCTGAAATGGCAACCGGCAACCGTAAAAAAAAGATAGTGACATGGTTTGGCCACTCTTGTTCATTTCTTGCCTTACGGCAGCACAGACCACCTACCCAACCTTTTATAAATTAGTACAGTTAATTAATGAAATTGTTTGCAATTACAGTATAGTGTATAGATTATTGTATAAACTGATTTCAACTTGTTAATTTTCATTTTTTCAATCGCTTATCTTGTACAACCAATTTTTTTTGAGCTTTGATCATTTCAAAATCATTAATAACAGTATTACAATCAATTTCCAATGTAATATCATTTTTAATGCATAGCACCAAACTGTTAAACCTTTTGCACAAACTGTTCTTCATCAATTTCTGAATATCTGGAATCTTGTGTTGAAAGCTTTTTTTGTTTAATTGTGTTACAAGCTTGTAAATAATTGGTAAGAAAACTCCAGCTGAAAATTTTTCTCTTGGAATCATTCTCTCAAAATCTGGGTCTTTTTGATCTGAAATTTTTTTTTATAGCCGAGCTTAGGCACGTTAACTAGTTCCAATGCTCGTACCTCGTAATCATCAAAATTTCATCTTTTTTTAGATAAAAACAAAGATAACGTATTAACTTTTTAGTAGCGCCAAGAAGATCAAGCTCTTCGTCCTGTAGTATCTTACTGGTTTTGTCCACCCTTTGTCATTGTTAACAAAGTAGTCTGAAAACTGTCTAGTGTTTTGCGAAATTCTTCAGCGTGTCAGATGTCTTAGTATTGTTTTCAATAAAATTTTTAAAAACGTTTCTGTCTTTTTTATGACTTGTAACTTGTGTTTTGAGAACTTGTCTTAATATATTCAGCATATGACTAGATGACGAAAACAACTGTAAGACCTTTGTACAAAAAAAAATTCCAGTAGCTTCAGTGCAGGTTGTTTCTACAGTAAAACAACCAGTTTGGTTTAAAAAATGGTCTGTGCATAGTACAAACTCAGCATTCTCGACTAAAAACCTAAGCTAAAAACTCGTTATAAAGTCAGACGATAAGATGTACTGCCGTTATCTTTGCTGTCATATTTTGTCAGACGTTGGGCAAGAAACGGATCAAACTCACTTATGAGTTTAAGGCATCTTAAGAAAAGCCAGTTGATTTGAATAGAATACCACTCTAATCAGGAGATCTTGCCAATATTTCACTTCTTTGTCATATTGACTTAAAATTGTATTCTGGATTGAAATAATCTTTTTTCTTAACATAAGCGTCAACACATTTCCCCTTAGTCATTTGACCTCTCATACTGCAAAGCATATGCAAAAAAGTTCTTCCAATCGTTACAACCAGTTGCTAAAGTTTTTTGTTTCTGGTTAAGCTAGAAGAGAATACAATAGAAACAAATTATCTGGTTCTTTAATTTTGAATAGTGGAATCAGTCTTTTTTAAACGTTTCTCCACTCGGTAGCTCACCAAAAAATAACTTTGTTGAAAGTTTGCGTTTAATTTTGACGCCTTCGTAACAATATTCAGAATTAGAAAAATCTACTTTTGACATTTGATTTAAGTATTTTGAATACCTGTACATGGTCTTTTATATTCCATGGACACGGGTTTTTCAGACAAAGCCTGTGTCAAGAAAAGTGTAAAGTGTTATAGATTTAGTAATGTCAGAGTCTGAACAGGCTGATGTTACGTGCTAAAAGATGTTATTGTAAACTTGCCTACAAAACGTAAAATAAAGGTGTTTGCTTGGCTTGCAGAATCAGATGAGCGTTGGTAATACGATAATTAAAACTCGTGAATTTTTGAATGTCATTAAAAAAGACGTAAAAGAAAATCAAATAAAGCCTAAATCGGTAGGGCGTCTAATAAATTCATGGCGTTTACCAGCTTTTAGGTTCTTATTCACCAAAAAAGTCGCCCGTTAGTTTTAATTCTCATGGGACTTGACTTTGAGAATTATTGACATGACATAACTCGACAGGCAAAATCTCTCAGATTCTTCCTTCTCCCAAGGACAAATTTCCTACACTTTTTTCTCAAGGTGTATACCAAATTTCTTGTTCATGTGGTTTAGTCTACATTGGTGAAACCGGTCGTTCCGTCATTACTCCCATTTCAGAACATGATCGTTGTATAAGGAAAAAGCATATTTTTAAGTCTGAGGGTGCTGAACATCATTTTACTACAGGTCACAAGATAGATTTTGATAACGTTTCGGTGATTTCAAAATCTTGATTCTTTTTCAACAGGAAATTCCGAGAGAGCATAGAAATCATCAAACATCCCAATAACTTTAATCGTGATCATGGTTTCTAGTTATCCCCTTTTTGGTTCCCGGTTGTTACTCTTTTCAAAGTCGAGCTTAAACATTATATGCGGAGACTATTTTTTCTTGTCACTTCTATAGAGTTTAGAATCTGGCTTGGTTTACAAGTTGATTATCTAACTCTCTAATGATTATTTGTACGATTATCGTTTTCTTTCTTACTTTTTCAGAGTTTAGAATGCGGCTTGGTTCAGAAGTTGATTACCTAACTTTTCAGAAGTTTTTAGTTAGATTTCAGTTGCTTGTTTGAGTTCTTCGATTTCTCTCACGCCCTGATGAAGCTTTTTACGAAAGTGGGCGAAGCGTTGGCAACTTCGGTTACAACAATGACACTGTTCAAACTCTTAGTATATCACAAACTGTTCAATTAACGCACAAGATTTATTTTTATATTTATTAAACATTTAATCAAACCACAACAATTATTATGAGCGGAAATTTTAGCATCACAAGATGTATTACAAAAAATTACGTTTTTAGTTAATTTTTAACAATCTTTAGTTTATTATTATTAATCAACAGTCGGTGTCGAAATAAATGATTTCATATAAGACGATTTGGTGATTTGCTATATGGTAATTCAGTTAACTAAAGATGAATAAGCGCAGTTGTGTGAATAACCCGGGCTGCTTTTGTTACATTTGTGGTAAGTATACAACGTTCGACCAAGAACATAACTAAAAAGCCGCATATATCTTACAAACATTGTTTCGGATCTGAAATCGAAAACCAAACAATCCGAGCTCTTCACATATTGATCTGTCTGTTATTCCGGCTTAACCCACGAGTTAAACGATAAACGAAATCGAATGCTTTCTACTGTTCCCATGATTTCACGGGAACCAAAAGTTAAAAATTATGTATTCGGATTATCTATCTGCTCAGCATCAATTCCATCTTCATCCAATGCAATAAACAACACAACAGTGATAGAAAAGATAATGACGGTGACGCTGAAGCTATGGAATACACGTATGATCCCAATAGTGACATTAAACAGCTACATGTGGTCAACCAAACAGAATTGAACGACTTTGGTTTGCGATTTGTTTCTGTCGAAAGAAAAATCTGAACTGTTCGCTTTCATACTGAACAAATGAAACTTTTTCCAGATAAATTCCACAACTGCGCATTTTTGTGTTTACCACATAAAATCTGCAGCATACTAAATTGTTGAAGATGGTGTCTGCTACTGCCATGACGTGACAGAATTCATAAAAGAACTAGATAGCAGCTAGTCAGTAAAAAAATGGAGACTTTTTGTTGACTTTAGCTCAAGGATTCTCAAAGCTGCACTAGTAAACAATAGCAACTAGAAACCATCACTTCCTATTGCATATGCCTTAGGATTGAAGGAAACCTACAAAACAGTAAACACTGATTAAGTACTAAAAGCATAATTAGAATATTTGCGGTGATCTGAAAGTTATAGCATTTCTGCTAAAAATTCAGACTAGGTACACAAAGCACATGTGTTTTCTTTGCCTGTGAAATAGTCGCGATGATAAAAATCACTACACAGCAAAAAATTGCCTGCCCAAAAATTTAATTGTGGTCGGACAGCACAACGTTTAACATGTGCTTCTTGTGGATCATAATAAGATTTACCTACCTATACTTTATATCAAAATGGGTTTTATGAAAGTTTGTTGCATCGATGAATCAAACAAATTGTGATTTTCAGTACAGTACAGTAACTGACTAGAAATACAAAATCAAAAAAGATTCATTGTTTACATTGCAACTCACGAAACAAGAACAAGCAGATTGACACGCAGTTGTGATTGTTATGCACAGCTTTATCAGGATTTATAAAGCAGACATCTATGTCAAACTTGCTAACAGCCTAACAGCACCTCGGTTGCTAAATGTCACTAAAAATGCATTTGCAGCTTACCTTCTCTCCGTCAAATATAAGAGCCGTGATTGAAGAACACTGTAAAAAGTTCCACCAGGAGATGTCCAGTATGGAAGCAAGATATCAAGAGGAAAACCAAGAAGCTCTACCCACTTTTAAAGTAAGCCATTGTCAATTTTAGTGTAGCCAAAGACCCTAACTCATTTCATAAGGAAATAAACATTTATAATTCACTTATTTAGTGTTTTCATCCCAAGGTATGCACAAAAATTTCTCACAATAGCAGTTCGACGTGGTTGATTTTTTTGTAAATACTTAAAATCTGTAGCAGACAAATAAAAATCATTTAAAATAATTTACAAAACTCTTTACAATTAAGTTTTGAACATTAATAATTTTTCGACACGATTGATTTCTGGAGTATACTTTGACACATTTATCAATTTTATAATGAGAATCCATTAAACTCTCTTTAAATAAGCACATCTAACCAAAATTTGCTGTTTCTAATTTAACATGTAGGTAATTTTTATAATCACATTTTTATCTTTGTAATTAAAGACTTAAGTGTAAATTATTTAAAACCTTGTATTTACACCTTATTTAGACACCAATTTAAGAAAGTAGTTTTATGATGTAATATTGTATTTTAATTTAATTTAAAAAAAAAAGATTTTTCAAATAAGATTAAATACCAATTGTAAACAAATTAAGCTAAGATTGATAATACATTTTAATTAATTTTATACCAATTCCATTAGCGTTTATCTAAAAATCAACAGAACAATATTGTTATACTAATTGTAAAATAATTACGAACGCTTTAGTTATAAAACAACAGATAAAAAAATATATTTGTCACTGCTCAAATTCATTCGAGTAAACATGTAAAAGATTTAGATATAACTTACAACACTTGTTTTTATTTTACGCATAGATTACAAAGTTTTTGTTTTAATTTTCAACAAGGTAACGTTTTACGTTATGTTTTATACCTTATAGAAACTATAGCAATGACATAACATATTTCTTGAATTAGAGAACTGACTACTTTTTACCATTTTAATTTAATTTATTGTGCATAAGTTCTAAACTTTGCAAATTGTTTAATTAACATGTGCATGTATATACATATTTGCACTATTTTACTAAATTAACTTTTTTTATTACTAGTCGTATAGGTTTTTAGTTTTATATCATAGAATATAAAATGTAAAATTTAATGAGTAAATATTTTATTATCTACTACTAATTCTATAAAGCTTTTATAGAAAATATAGAAATTTAGACCAACCGGTTTTATTTATTACTATTTAAAGGTACTAAAATCCTTAATTAAACAAAGATTCTGGTTACTGCTCTATAAATGTAAAATATAATAAGATTATTACTAGTTTACAGTTTACACCATACTTGTTTTAGAATTAGTTTGTCGAGTTTTCACTAGATGTCACACTTGATGCTGATAATATAAATAGTATTGAATCTATAGCATAATTAATTATACAATATAATTCTAATAGAATAAGTATATTTTCTTATAATAAAAATGATCTACTGGTTTCAGAATAAACAATGCTATGTACATTACTGCATATTTAAAATACGTAAATTACTATCAGCATATGCTAATTGAATTTGAAATAATAATTTAAAAACATTATTAACAAATATGATTATATTAATCATTTGAGTGCAAAAATGCATTAATTTTAAAAATCAATAGACAGTAATTTTACAAAAATATTATGTAAAATATATTTTTTATTGTAATTGCAGCAACTAACCGAACGCATAAACATTTTTTTTTAATTTCTATTGCTGCTAGCTTTGGTGAAAATGTTTTGTTTATGTTTTATTTGAATCTAAATTTCTAAAATAAATTATTTATAACTGTTTAAAACCGTGTAAAATTGTTATTGGCATCTTTTTCTATTTATATCACAATTGTATGCAGCTGACATTTTCCTAAAAAAACTAACAAGTATTGTCATGTTACATTTATATTTATTTTTTGTATTCTTTTAATATTAGTAGAGTTTATGGCAGCACATTTTATCTTTTCAATGTTTTACAAAAGATATATTTACGTTTTTAATTACATTCCAAAAACGTCTTCAACGTCAGAATTACGTTGCAAAATCAATATTTAAAAAAAATTCTAAAAATGTTTAAAAAATATTATTTATAATCTTATTTATATATATTTATATTTTACAGATGTTACATTAATGTATAAAAAAATTTATAATCAGCTTTTTTTTTTAATATTGCAATATGATTAAGCCCCGATTCTATAATTATAGTATAAACGTAAGTTTAGTTATACACTTACTTTAATTTTAAAATACTGGGATACTGTAGAGATTGCCATTTATACCATGATTATAAAACTAGCCCTAAAATGCTTACAAAAGATAGACAATACAATCTTGTGTATTCAAAATACTTCAATTTAATGTAGCTTCAAACGTATTTGGTACTGTATAATAAAAAATAATACACACATTAATATAAGCAAAACAAACATTATATAGGTATATATACCTCTGTGTAGAAACAAAAACGAGAACAACTAACAATCCAAGATTTTAAAATTTAGTGCACACAATATAATGGTGTATCCATCTCAGAAAAAAATTACATACCAGGATTAACTGGTTATTGTGTAGCTTCAAATTTTCCATTTGGCTAACCGTATCAATTTGATAACCATAAAACATCTCAAACAATGGAAACCATGAAATACATCAAATAAATGTATAAGTGTACCACTGTAACAAATTATAATTTTAAATTACAATTGTTCAGAATTTAAGCCAAATTTTTTGATTCTTAATTACGTTTTTAAATTTTCATTTACTATATAAAAGTCGACGTTTCGAGTTTTATTAAAATCATAATCATGCCTACAATACATGTTTAAATTAGATTATACATATAAAAAAAGTGTTTCAAGATTAACTGTTACTTAAATTGTTAAGTTTTAACATTATTATGTATGGTTAATATATAAAGCACTTACCAATTAAATTAATTTTTTTTAACAACCTTTAAATTTATATTAAAATTTTAACTATAAAATAACACCGCACACGTTTTAAAATACTTTTAGACTAACAGGTTCACACACAAAAATTATTACTAACAGTATATCAACATTATATCTATTATACAATGTGTTTACATACTGTATGTAACAAATTACATAGAACAAAGGCATAATCTTTTTTCTGATGAATCCACTTATATACAACAAAAATCTATTATCCAAAATCTGTACTAAAAGGTAAATAAAGTGGTAAATAAAATGTATAATTTAGAAATTATAGACAAAAAATATAAAGTTAAATTAATGGCTCATAATGTTGTTCTTCCTAAACCTTATGGACTAATTAAGGCTCACCAAAAAGGATACCCGACAAGACCTATCGTTGCATCTATATATTCTCACACGTATAAACTTTCAAAATTTATACAACCAGTTCTAAAAACTCTTACAGATAACAATATCAATGTTAAAAATTCGTATGTTTTTAAAAGTGAACCAAAGTTGTTATTCCTAAAGGTTATATAATGATATCTTTGGATGTAAAATCATTATTTACTAACATACCCACAAACACAATTATTGACATTATAAAAAATAGATGGGAAGAATTATCAACAAAAACAAGTATACCATATAAACTTTTTTTTTTAATTATAAAATTATGTTGTGAAGAAGCATATTTTCAGTTTGATGATAAATTCTATAAACAAATTTATGGTGTAGCAATGGGATCTTGTTTGGGTCTTATTTTGGAGGAAATTCTATTAGATCACATATTAAAACAAGTCATACCACAACTAATAAGAAAATTAGTTTTAAATTAAATAAATGTTTAAAACAATTATACACAAAAATTAAAGACAAAGGTAAAAAAGAACATATCACAGAAGTAGTATATAATATCAAATGTAATGATTGTAAAAAATCGTATACGGGTAGTACAAAAACATTTATAAATACTCGGATTAAAAACCATAAAAGTAACATAAATGCTGCAAAAAATAAAAAACATAACTGCAACATTACAAAATTAACAAAACATATCATTTAAAAAAACCATAAAATGAATATAGAAAATCTAATGATATTATGTAAAGAGAATAATTATAAAAAAAGGATGATGAGAAAATGTTATATATAAAATTAACTGAAAATACGTTAAACGCCAGCGAAGATACAGATAAACTAAGTAACATTTATTCAAATTTAATTAAACTAAATCCGTGTTGTAGTAAATAAGTATGTATGTATGTAAACACATTGTATTATAGACATAATGTTGATATACTGTTAGTAGTAATTTTTGTGTGTAAACCTGTTAGTCTAAAACTATTTTAGAACGTGTGCGGTGTTAATGTAATAGCGAAGGCTTCCACGGCCGGAATCTATACTAACATTAGAATGTCTTCCGGGTTTGGACCGTGTCATAGTTGCAACCGAAGCTGCCAACGTTTCGTCCACTTTCGTAAGGGGCTTCATCAGGGCGTGAGATAAATCGCAAAACTCAAACAAGCAATCCAAATCTAACTAAGAACTTCTCAAAAGTTAGGTTATCCACTTGTAAAACAAGCCATAACCTAAACTATGAAAAGGTAAGAAAGAAAACGATAACCTGAAAAAGCAAACGAAAATCTAACAAAGAACCACTACCGAGTTAGGTAATCAACTTGTAAACCAAGCCAGATTCTAAACTCCGTAGAAGTGACTTAAGAAGAAATAGTCTCCGTCTCTGATGAAGCCCCTTACGAAAGTGGGCGAAACGTTGGCAGCTTCGGTTGCAACTATGACACGGTCCAAACCCGGAAGACATTCTAATGTTAGTGTGCGGTGTTATTTTAAAGTTTAAATCAAATTTTAATATAGGATTAAATGTTTTTAAAAAAATTACTTTAATTGGTAATTGCTTTATAAATTAACCATATACATAATAATGTTAAAACTTAACAAGTTAAATAACAGTTAATTGTGAAAACATTTTTTTTATATGTATAATCTAATTTAAACATGTATTGTAGGTATGATTATGATTTTAATAAATATCGAAAGGTAGCCTTTTATATAGTAGATGAAAATTTGAAACCGTAATTAAAAATCAAAAAATTTGGCCTAAATCCTGAAGAATTTTATGACAGACAGTTAAAGTAATGAATAATCAATCACAACATCTCTTGTGTCCCTGGCACGTTGTAAAAAGGTGGATTATTCATGGAAGGGCAAAGTATAAAAAGGTACTATTAAAAGGTAATACAAATTAAGAAATAAGAAAAATTTTATGTAAAACTGATAAAGAAAAACTCGAAGAGCTGTGTTTAAATTACTTTAAAAAATCGACAAATTATGATAAAACTGAGTTTTTTAGTAAAATATTATTTTCAGAACAAAAGACGAATGCAAATGTGGCCACATTGCTACAGAAAAAAATGCATGAATTAATACAAATATGGCAATGGCATGAGAGCTAATAAAAAACTATGAAGACGTGATATTAATTTGAATTTTGCCGCCAATTATTTCAGCTGTGTAACGTTAATCTTAAGGTCATGCGTGTGTGCGAATTAACGTAGCCGAATAAAACACAACACAAATAAATCATGGTTTTTACTTAAGTATAATGCTTTAACGTTAATTCAAAAAGTTTCTCTGTTTGGTCAAACTTTTAGCAGGAGAGGAAGAACAGACAAAAAACAATCCGGTTCTTTAACTGAATGTAAATACAAAATAAATAAACTACATAATTTAGATTTACAAAAAACAACTGCTTAAAAGAATCAGTTAATTCAGTTTACTAGCATGTGTAAAAAATACTATTTTTTCAAGTACTTTGTGGCAATGCGGCTAAGCTGGTGAAAAGTTGAAAACAAAGCGAGTAAATCGTAAGTTTAAAAATAAGGTTAGTAAGTAACGTTTTGACAGATTATTATTATAGAAGTTTTGTTAGTAGACTAAATTCTTTTGCAAAATTTATGTAGCAAGATGTACAATAAATAGGAGTGACTTACAAATTAATAAAAGCCCACCTCAATAATGCTTTGTTTAGTTCTGCAACACAGAATACCATTAGGATTAAAAAGCAACAAATTTAATTGTAACCTTTCTCAGATAAATAAAATTCCAAAAATGTTGGTCTAGAAGTTAGAATCTCGAAAGTTTAAATAAGAGGTTTTGATAAGCAGGTACAATAACAGGCTCAAATCCCAACGCATAAACACATGCACTGATCTCATCGTATTAAATTAAAAAAGAGTTAGGTAACTGACGTATTACCAGTACGTACTGAGGTCCTGATTACGGAAACAACTCAGCTATTAGTTGAATACTCGGGACAAACAAACAATGGCCTTTGTACATACCGATTATTATACCCACGGTAATTTTCCGACATTAACTTGTGAATATCATAAAATAAAACAATTTAAACTTCTAGCGATTTGAGAATAGTAATTTTGTATTGTGGTTTGTGTAGAAGACATGTATTATGTTTTATGAAAAAGTGTTTTTGTTGTATTTTAGTTTGTGTGGTTGTATTTAATTGCTGATTTGTGCTTTGGCATTTTCTTTAATAATATATTTTTTGGAGCATTAAATCTCGTCAATTTAGTCTTAAAGCTACAATAAAATTATTTTAACTTATTCTTCTTCACACATGTTTTAATTTTTAATTTATCTTATAAACATGTTTCAACATTTTCAAATGTCATCATCAGTATTACTACAAAATAGTTATAAATTATTAAAATAACATACCAAGTATTAAAAATTCAATTGACAAGAGTCAAAAATAGTTATGTGGAGTAACTGGTAAATTTTAATTTGTTTAATTAAGCGGATAATTTACTTTCTAATTTTACTGGTAAACTAAGTAAAAGTACAAAAAATGGATATTTTTGTTAATCTGCTTGAGTTATACTTCCCATATGTATTAAAATGATACAACATACATATTTTGGCAAAACTATATTTTGGAAAATATCTGACTTTAAGGATGAGGATAAACCTAACCTAATTGTTATTGTCAACAGTCAACTTTTCATAGTTACAATAAAAAAAAAAGATCATACAACAAATACAAAATAAAATTAATACTTATTCTAGTAACGAGCAAGTTAGTGAATTAACTACTAAATAAGAAATATGTAAGATAATGGATAAACTTATGAATATGTATAATTGTATATAGTATATTACAGTTACTGTTAGTGGCTATTAGTCTATGGTTTTGTGTCAGTAATGTATATTACATTCGTCTTTAATACTTTTTTTTCGTCTAGAAGGTTGTCCAATGCTACATTTCCAAATTCTTCATCTTTGTTATCGTTACTTCAAAAAAACAATTTTCTGTTTCATTAATAGTGTCAGTATTGGTATCGTATGAACTAACATATAGTTCATTTTCACTGTTATCCATTGCACTTTTGACTATTTCAACTTCAACATTCTTATTGGTGCAACCGGTTGTTCCGTTTTTCATCAGTGGTATCATGCTTCAACAATTGTAGATTATGCTTAATAGCCACCAATTTATTTGTTTTTTTCAATCAGCAGCCTGTTTTGTTTTTTGTACTAAGTATTTACTACAAAAACGACTGCAGTTTATTTTTTATCTATTTTTCTTTTTATTTGCAGTTTAATTTACAAATAAAATATCAGAATTCACCAGCTAATTAAGTTAATTAACCGGTGTATTTCTCGGTAAATTTAAAACTCACAACACTAGTCAAAAATAACAAATTGAAACTATCAATAAACACACTGCCAGAAGTGATAAAACAAATAAAGAAATAAACAAAGGTAAAATTTAAGATCAAGAAGAGGAGACGTGTTTAAATCAAGAAGATTAGGAGAAAAAGAATGATTAGTAGATAAGATGTGATTTGCAAAAGCAGAACAGCTATTAAAGATGCCGGTATTTAAATTTCTATTAAAAAAATAAATATGTTTTTCTAATATAACTTTGAACTTTCTTTCAGTTTGACATTTATCTTATTAAGCAAAATTTTAAATACCGGCATCTGAACAGACAGGAAACTAATAAACAGTAGTCAAAGGCTATCGTTGGTTTTTTTTAATGATTTTTTTTTAAGGTTTTGTAATATTTTTTTTAAGATGTCTGACTTATTTGTCTGTCAGATACTCAATTCTGTGTCATTCTACTTTCCTTAAGATGTTCATAGAATATTGGTTGGCTTGAAATTGACACCCCTCGTATATTTACATGTATAGTATGAGATATCAGTTAGACATCATCAAGTGTGCTGTGTGGGTAAGAATGCTTAACAAAAGACTATATTATTTCTAAGACTATAAATTGAGAACACCACTATAACGATAGAACAACTGGTCTTCTGCATCACAAAAACAACAACAATAATATTGGAAAAAACAAACTTGCAATCTATTAAAAAAAAGACTATAACAATCAAGATGTTAATTGAAAAAGAAGAATCATCTAAGGATATAGAACATCGCAATCATTACCTGCAAAAATAATAAGGGATGACCATAGGTAGATTCAATAAAAAGCATAAGTAGAATTTTTTCTCAGACATATGAAAAGCAATCATGGAAACCGACCGAGATATTGTAGTGAAGCAACCGCTTCTTATTTTGTCATTGAACCCCATGCATTATTATTTAATACGTAAATCTTGAAAAACATTATTTGTCTACCGATTTAACCATAAAACAAAGCTTTTGTTCACAAGTATTTTGTAAACGTACCAAATGAAATGCATTGACGCGTACTTCACATTTCTACGTTTCGTTGGTAATTTCGCATTACTGATTACGAGAAAACTGCAAAAAAACAGAAAAAGAACTTTACTTTAGAAAATCAGAGACATTTTATACCAAAAAACGTACGTATAAAATGCAGGCTGTAGTAGAAGAAATAACATGTCTAAGTTTTGATTATATGCAGAACTTAGTATTGCCGCACATACCGTTAAATACAGATTTCTTTTTGCGACATAGTTTTGGTATTAGTATTTGGCATTCACGACGTAGGCTCAAAAGAAGCAAAGATATTACACCAAAGACCACAAAAAGAAAATTGCAAATGATGTATCAATGTTATTTAATTATTGAAACAATCATGGCGTTGTCAAAAATTTAGTATTTATCAGAATGAGTGTCTTGTCGAACAAGAATTTCACAATGTTATATTTCTTTTATGTACCCTAAAAATACGAAATCCTGAAAAACAATTCTTAAGAAATTGATTTAAAAAAATTTAAAATTGCGCGTGGACTTTCACCCATATCGTAGATCCCACCAGTTCTAGGACGATGAGCACGTTGACAAAAGCGGCTCCTCCAGCTCTGGAGTCATACTGTTTTATCCCGAAATGTATTTTGAAAACCTTTTTTTTTGTAAATCAAACCTAATCTATAGATTTCTTTAATTGGCGACTATGTTACCTGGACTACTTAAACTACCTGGAGATGGAGTTTCACGACTAGGCTGATATTCACTTAGACCTGCTTTATTAGTTTATCGTCAATTCATTAAAAACGTTATCATCTCAATACTTGTCCGGCTAGGCAAACTCTTGACCCAAGTGTTGGCTACGGTTATTTAGAGTTCTTAGTGATTATATACCGGCCCTTGGTCAGAGCTGCAAAGTAATTGTCTAACGCCACAGATCTTTGTGTGGTTGCGTAACCCCAGTTTAAGAGTGTGTAGTTATTCAATTACATTTTCGTATGCTAAATAAGAACTAAACTGAGTTACCGTAAAGTTTTAATTGGTTACAGTGCCGCATCATCGTTAAAATTACTTGAGTAATTTATTCTTACTGTTTAATTGTATTATTCCGTAACGACTTTAGAGAAAGTTTCATTAATTCCTTGTGCTTGCATTTCTACAAAGAAACCATTTTACTCAATTAAAAGTTGTCAACAACAACTGCAAGCAACGATTTACAAAAGAATTATTAGTTTTATTCTTCCGTGTTAAATTAAGAAACAGAAAATTCATTATTTGTCGAAACTGCTTGAAGGTCTTTTAGATAGCACGACAAAGACTGTCTCCAGCGCCATTAGGGTTGATTCAAAAAAAAAAAATATATACCCACCGTCAAATCTTATTTTCTTAATTTAACTACATTGATTTGTTTTAATTTAAAAAAATTTTTATGTAATAGTTTCGAATGTAAATAGAAGTGTACAATATTTAGCTTTTAAGTGACTTTTAATTTAAAACCGAACAGTCAGTGACGTAGCTAGAGTAGGGGTCTTAAACGCCTAACTCTCCTTCTAAAATATTTATTAAAACTGCCGAATAAAAATATACTTTATTGAGCTACCTAGAGACAAGGCACCGTAAGTAACCCTAAGTTGCAACCGCTACCAAAAGGTGCTTTACAGTTGTAGTTTATGCATTTAATCTATTTGCCACTATTACCTATCTATCTTTGCAACAAGCCACTCATATTTGCTTAATAATGAAGATTTTTCCGCTACTAAGTTGAGATTCTAGAACACGAGACAATACTAGAAGCTAAAGTTAAGTCGTACCCTATCCTTTTGTTCAAGTTACTTGTTTTATCATAAAGATCTATGATATAAAAACAAGCACAGAAATATACTTTCGAAAAAATCCTATGTCTGCGATCAATATTAAAATGGTTCTAATGATTCGCATAGAAGAAATAAGTTTGAGCCTATAGCGTTCATCTATGATACCAAGTAAAATATGCTTTAGGAAGGATATATCTTTAAAAAAAACTGTATTACGGTCGGGTGCCTATTCATAAAGCAAAACTTGAGAATGTATAGAGTTTTCTGAGTTTCTTACACGACCGTAAAAACAAAAAGTTTTATGAAGACCTAATAATAATCAAAAGCTTTGTAATTCAAATAAGAACAACCCAACAAACAATGACGACAACAACAGCGGTTGTGAGGATAGTGTCGTTAGTGCGAAATGTTGGTTTTAGTTATTATTTGTATTTTCCTTTTAACCAAAACCTTAGTAAAGTTTGATGTTGATCATAAATGTTTAACTGAAAGAACTTTTTTACTCAGGAATCAGTGGCGTACTTATTCTAACGTCATGTAGGGAGATCAACCATAATCAAAGTAAAACCAAAACAAATGTTGTTCAAATTTTGTTTTATTTTTTAAATAAAACCGCTTTAAAAGACATTTTAAAGTGTTTTGACACCAAATAAATGTAACCATACGTAGATAAGCAGTTAAAAAAACTATGAAAAACTGTAATCTTGTAACAAAAATATATTACATACTACATTAAACCTTATAAGTATTTTAATAATATTTACAACATTTAGGTATCAATAGTTATTTGTTATACAATACGATAAAATGAAATTTTATTGACGTGTGGAAGTTTTTAATTCAGGAGCAACGAAGAGGCGAGTCAATTAATTTTCAAAAGTCGATAATTATATTTTATTGTCGTATATAATATTCTATTTTTTGCTAAAGCAGATTAAAAAAAAGAGTAAAAAAATTGATTGAATCAGTCACGTTCTAAAGTCTCAGTAGTATGGGTTGCTAGGGTTGGTACTGAATACAACAAAATTTTGTTTATCAGAATTTGTGGTTTGTGTGTGCTTTTCTGGACATAGTGCATGACGAAATGTGTGAAAATAATTGGGAAATCGATTTTGAAGAAGAAAAACTTCCCTCAGATGTAGAAGAAGAGGCGTCGAGATTGATGTATCAACAAGAATATATGTGTTTTCAAAAGTGGAAAAGAGTAAAAAATATTAGTAGTGTCAATGAAAAGATACTTCTGGCATACTTTTCGGAAAAGTAAAAAAAAGTGATGCCATTAACATTGTGGTAACTGTAATTTCTGTAACCCTACGTCTGTACATTTGTCACATGAAACAAGTTGTCTTCCAAAAATCGATGTTTCTGTAAATGTAAATTGCAAGGTTAAAGTTGTTATTAATACAAATACAAATAAAAAATAGTTGAATATATGTATAAAATAAAAATTAAAAAAATTAAAATACTTAATCTACCCTTGCTGTTAAATTACTACTTTATCTACCCTTTTATTTTAATTAAAAAATAAAACCATTTTTTATAATGACTTGTTATTTTTGTTTTTGTTCGCGTTATCTTTAAATTCATTTTTAGATATAGGTTTTTTTTCAACGTTTATGGTTTTGCGTTAGTTGAATCCAGTCGTTTTCTTGAATTCATCATACTAGCGCATGGGTGGCCTTCCTCTTTAATTTTATGTTCATATGGTCTGTAATCTACCATCTTGAGATTCCATCTATTAGCCTCAAGTCTAGTCTAGTAATTCTCTAGTCACATGGCTCTATCTATTGCTTTTTGAAGTATTCGAATCTTTTCTATGTTGTGTACATTATTTTAGTTTTGTTTAACTTTATTCTTAATCTAACTTTTTTCGATTCTTTGTTTACGTCTTCTAACACGTTTTTAGGTTTTTCATGATTGTGTTGTCAGCATATCTTGGGTTGGTTAATCGTTTTCTATTAATATTACTGTGAACTTAAAACTTTAATTTGTTTGAACTATTTTACACGATTATAAATATAACAAATTTTACACAATGCACTAAAAAAATATAATTAACAAATTTAATAAAATAATCACTATAATTTATATATTACTAGGTATAATTGTAGATTTAAATAAATACTGTGTGCGATAAGATTACAACACGCGCGTTAAATCAGTGAATATGCACTTATATATCTATTTAACACTACCGCATCTTTCTTAATGCTTACTAACATCGATTTTTTGAGTTTATTTTGTATACTTTTGCTTTATCTTCGACTAGGATATGCTAATGACTTCTTAAATCTTTTCAAAGATTCTCAAATGTTAATGTGTGTATTAATATTTATTTCTTTCTCAATCGAGTTTGTTTTCTTAAATATGTTTTCGGTTGCTAATGTAAAAACTTTTAGCAAAATTGTAACTTTTTGTTTTGCAGGCAGGTTTTTTCTCATGTACGTTTTTGATAATTCTTTAAAAAAAATTTCAATAAACAGTTCTCTATGAATTGTGAAAAAAGTCCAACTATTTAAGTTTGTCTGAAATGAGGTTTTTTGTGACTAACTATTGTCAATTTCAAATAGCCAAGTGATGAACGTTTAACTAATAAGGCAAGTAATCTCAAATTTTACCTTTTTAAGCACAGAAAAATACGCTGTAGTGTTGCAGTCAATACAAAACGAGTACCTGCATAAAAATTTAATTAATTCGTAAATATTGAGAAATGCAATCTGATCTCAACATTCTAAAGCTGCCAATGTTTGAATCTTAATCTTATTTTATTTAATGTAAACAAATACTTTTATGTAGTTTAGTAATTAGAGCTTGCTTTGGTACTTGTGGCCAAAAAAAGTTTTAAAAATGTATTTAACCTATCGATGTTCTTGTCTTGAGGGGATGGGGATCTATCCTCTTCACCCCATCCATCTTCTTCGTGGGTACACCACTGTGAGGAATTGAGCACTACTATTTTTTCCACGTCTGTTTAAAAACTTGATTGTATAACCAAATCTTAAAAACAATTTAATTAAAGGAGTATATCTGTTACACTTATTGCGAATAAATAATTATTTCGCCATTGCGTATAATTGCGTATTAGTGAATTTTTGATGCTCCAATAGAATAGTACAAGCATTCGACTAGAAAAATTGTAACATTTATTTATAGTGCAAACTTTTAAGTTTAGTAATTTAATGCAGATTACATTTTTTCTCAAATTTTATAAATAAAAATAGAATATACTCTTAACTTAAGTTGAATGAAAAAAACTATGTGAAAATAGTGATTATAAATTCTTATACTATTATCTATCTTAACTATACATAAAATACTTAAAAAACAATATTTTTTTAATTAAGAGTTAAGAATTATTATAAATAATCTTAGGTTTTTAACAGGTCTAAACGTGAGACGTTACATTTATTCAGTCTGAATGTATTCTAAGCTTGAAAGTACAAGTTCATGATTATTTGAAAGAATTTGTTGCAGCATCATTTTACGTCACTATTCTTTAGAATCAACAACACAATTTTACGAGTATTTGTTAAAATTTACATAAATTAAAATCATTTAAATTTAATCAATGCTAATAGAAAAGATTCCTACTTAAACTAAAACAGATAATTGTTAAAAGTATTTTTGAAAGTAAAAACTTTTTTTTAATTTATTTTTTGCTGCAAATGCATGTCTATGCACTTTGGCAAAGTCCAAGTTAAATACTATACGCTTGTCATGTGTTACGTGCTTGTTATAATATTCTAGATGCATTTTTTCTTAGAATAAACTAGAAAACAATTTGTTTTCAAATATTTTTTTTCTAAATAACGATAACGAAATCTGCAGTTACATTTGATAAACGCATCTTTTTTGCATTTATTTGAATTGCTGATTAAAATACGCCACCCAAAAACCGCAAATCACAGTTTACCGCGCCTGAAGTAATGAAGTGTCCTGATATAAGAAATTTAATGACTAAGGTTGGGATCGTCATTACCATTAAATTTCCAGAGGTTACTGTTCTCAAACCGTAACCTTGGACATTTTAAATCAAGATCTTCATCATGCATGTCAATGTGTCAATAGGAAAGCCCCTATCAGATTAATGAATAACTAATTCAATTACCAATTTTTTTCATTTTCGTGAGCAATACATATCCATATTAAATCGTATTTAGTAGTTTCAGATTTAATAAATCTCTTTTAATTAAAAACTATAATTTTGAGTTGTTTGCGTAATGACTTTTGAAATTATTAAATAAAGTGGTTTTTATTATTATTTCTGTATCAATATAATTGATTAACTACGTCAATATGACGTTAATGCTTTTATCTTGTCTGAATACAATATCTTGTCTACTAAATCGCAAAGGAAAAACATGTGTAGGTAATTGATTTTTAAGAATACATTTTTTAAATTGTATAAATTCAAAAAACATATATATGAGAATCAAAATTAATATTTTTTACATTAAGCTTAAAATTGTTACGTCAAACGTTCTTATGTAAAATAAGAGACGAATATTCTTAATAAATTATATCGTAAACAAACAAAATTAAGAAAGCTGCAAATTAATTGTTAATAACAAAAATAATAAGTTTGTAATTTAATTTAACGACTACATAGGATAACTTGGGGTAAGATGACGACGTTAAGCAAGATAGCCATTTTTTGTTCAGACCTATTTACTTAAATTATCCATAATACATACATTGGTAAGTCAGTGTGTTACCTTTGATATGACAGTGATTATATTATCACAACAAAACAAATCTATTATAATACATCGAGTATGATGGCAAACCTATTGGGGTAAAATAACAAATGGTAATGTAATTACTAAATACTAGATAAACTTTATTTATACAAATAGCTGGTATAAATGCAGATGTAGGTACATGATTAACGCACATCACACTTAAAGACATTACGACCTTCGTAGCAGGTACACGCTTTGTGTCAATAAGCACATTGTGTTCAAGTTTCGATCACCAAATCTTTAAAACTTTCGTTTCAACCTGGACAAAAATAAGTATTCTTTATAATCTATTTTACTCTTTTGTGTCTTTTCATTATCGTTACTTGTTGGCTTACCCGCTTTCTTCTCTTTTCTTAATGCCTTGTTCTTCTTCTTCTCGTCAATAGCTTTCTGCTTCTCTTGTAATTGTCGTTTCACAAGTGTGCTAGTAATTATAGACGCGGACATCTTCTTACGATAACTAGTCGCAACAGATTGGTCACTCTTATGCAAGGGACGAATATGACAAGGCAGAACACTAAAACAAACTAATTCTCCTTGTGTACGATTTAATCCAGCTTCTCCATTACGTGTAGTAACTGTTTTTATATAACCTAACCCGTTTGATACTGCTTTTGTCAAGTTTGGTCTAGCTTTGCTGAGCTTGGTCAAGGTTTTCCAGAACTGGGTCCAGGGTTTTCCATTTGGTCCAGGTTTTGCAGAGCTTGATCCAACTTTTACCAAACTCGGTCCAGCGTTTGTTGCTGTATGACATATTTTTCGTTTCACAACATTAATTGCGCTTTCGGAAATGTTGTTTTGCACATTATCATTACCGGGTGGTTTAGCAAATTCTTTATTAAGTTTCTAAATGAATTGGACAAGAATTTATCATCTTCGCTATCTGATGCTTCAATTTGCTTCATTTATCGTGTTTTCGTTGGATTGATGACGTTTCGTGGTAGCTGCCGGCGCAAAATCACTATCGTTAAAAACCAAAGAGTTAAAGGGTTCTATACCGCAACTTTTGAATCATTTCACAGCATTATTCACAATAACAGTTTTGCAATAAGCACTGCTAAATATTATTCTAATATCTTTGTCTGTAATGGCACGTTCAAAATGATTTACTAGATTTGCATCGCACATTTGGTTGTAGCATGCCTTTAGTGGGCCAAAGAACGCCACATCTAATGGCTGAAGCCGATATGTTGTATGCGGCGGAAATCCCACAAAAATGATTTTGATTTGTCTACAGAAGTTTATTCAAGGCAATGATATATGTAAACTGTAATTATCCAGTAACAATAATACTGGATTATTTTGTGACGGTTAAGTATACTTCGCAAAATGCTTTAAATATTTTGCAAAGCTATCCGCTATCATTTTAACTGTTGGTTGAGCAGTACCATACGATCCAAACGGACATCCATTTAACAATTTAGGTGTCATTCTATGGCCAACGAAAATAAAAAATGGGGAAACATATGACCGAACGGCGTTAATGACACATACTATGGATGTATTTCGACCTTACTCTGATAATACTATTTTTGCCGTTCTCCTTTGTCCTTTTGGGGTTACCACTTAAGGCAACCTTGAGGGTACTTTAGAGAGGCTAAATTCATCGCAGTTGAATATAAATTGTGGTGGTGCTCAATTTCACTTCATTTATTCTGATGTAGTATTTCTTATTATTATACAAGATATTTTTTATGATTCGTTTTATGTTTTAAAAATATAATAAGTATTAATAAAGGCGATGGTCCGACAGTGTGAAAACTCGATAAAAAGCAGCAAAAGTAAACACATGTGTCTGAAAAAGAAACATTCTTATTAGTAACGCTAGACGAAGGTTACAGGTTAATCTACTAGCACAAAATTACCATAGTTTGCAGGTATCCAGCTAGTACATTCATTTGTTCTGCCGCCGTGAGAATAAGGCTAAGAAAATTAAGCAAATCGTTCCAATACAAGAATTGGGACGGTTTCGATGCAGGCATGGTTTACAAGAAAAGCAATTTTAGATACTCGATGTAATACTACCCTTAGCCGCAAAAAAGTTGCGGTAGTCACCAAAAGCAACTTGACCAAAACACACATGTTTGACTAAACCGATAATCTATGTTCAACTTTTAAAATGCGTAAACCAAATAATAACTTAATAAATCTGATTTATAAAGTTTTGTAATAAAAACTATTACTAATTACTAGTTTAAGCTATATCAACATAGGACGAAGGTATGTAAAATAAAATTTGATTAAATTGTACGAACAGTCAGGCAATTGTAAAGATTATTAGCGTTATAAATCTGTTAAGATTAGAGAAAGGTAAAGTTCATCTCTTTTTTTATAGTCAGTAGCGCATTTGTTTAATATTAGTAAGAAAAAAATGGTAGATTCGGTAAATTTTTATTCCATTTGAAAAACGCAGCGCCGTCTAGTAACAAAACGTTGTAACATCTTAAAAGTAGAAAAGGGCATAACGCCCGCCGCCTTCAACAAATTGAGTAAAAAAAAAGCAAGTTGGCAAATTTGGTACTAAGAGGGATCGTGAACTTAACCAATCAGAAAGAAACGTTTTAGGAAATAAGTCAAAATTGCATACAAATAAGAAGAAGAGTTTTAAACGAAGGTATTAAAAACCCTGACGCGGTGCAAAAACCAAGAAAGTTGCATACGGGAGTTCTTCTTTTGACTTACTCGCGAAAAAGAAGTTACTGTCAGACTGTTTTTTTTCCATGTACTTGTGAAAGGGAGTTAATTTACGCGCTGGTTTTTTTTTTCACTTACCCGAAGAAAAGTTGCTGACGCGTGGTGTCTTTTTTTCGTATTTGCGAGAGTTACTGGCGGGCTGGTTTCTTTTACGTATCTTTATTATTATTATTTTTCTTTGACTGTACGTTTTGTATACAGTTATTAGTTAGTGACAAATTGTTACGTGGTTGCCAACTTGTGTCCAGTCAAGATCCAACAAACCGCAATACGTGATCTTCAATTTAAAGGTTAGACGCTATAGAAAAAGGTCAGAAATTAGTTAAATTTATTTGAATACGCGTTTGTAATTTTTTCATTTGATTATTGTACGAGAGATGCGATGAATTGAGATACTGTCTAACGCGATAAAATTGAGAATTAATATTTAAATTTAACCATATCCTTTTTATTTGTTTTTGTTTGTTGTAAATCGAGAGAGCAAACTTAGTATTTTATTTTCTTTGTTTTTGACAATTGACGTGCCGTTTATAAGATTTGTTTTACTTCTTTTGCGCCGAAAGATCACGCCTAGAGAATTTATTAAAAAGGTATGTCGGTTATTTCGCGTAGCAAAATGTTTTTATTGCGACTCCAGTCTGCTGTAAGTCTTCTTTAGACATGACAGGGAATTACAAAAGCGACAAACTGTTGATGCATATTTACAAAGGTAAAATCTCCAGTTTAAAACTTTTACATCTGAAAGGATGTGGCAATGTAGCTCGAACCGTGTCATAATCTTAGAGGCTGTTTAAGTGTGAACTTCTATAATACTCGGGTAAAATTTAGGAATCAATTTGTTTTGTTGTTTTTTTTTAATGCGCGTCAACTAATCAGAGTGCTAGGGATCACGCGATATAAATTGTTTACTTAATTATTGAATGATTTATTTAATTCGACCGTATTCAATCAAAATCTGGCTAAATTTCTGAAAGTTCCAGTTTGGCTCGAAAATTGATGGTGTTTAGAAAAAAATTTACATTTATCCGAATGCTCTAAACTAGCAAAAAATTACAGTCACTGGACGCAAATCTCAATTTTTTGATTTTTCCTCACATACCATGCTTGTGAGCACAATATTATTATTTTAGATTTACGAACGTGACATTTTACCTTAAAAATATTTTATTGTGTCAAATAAAATTCGATGTTTTGAGATTTTGTTGCTTGCTTTGTGTTTCTTACTGTACATCGCTTCAAAAAAAAAACCTAAGCGTTACAAACCCAAACCAAATATTTCATAATACTGGTTGCTTAAACAAAGTTTTAGATTTGAGAAAGTAAATAAGTACGGTCATTAACAACATTATAGCTTTACAATCAAAACATCATGTTTCAATGTTGGTGGACTACTAGTGGAATAAAGAAAGTCGCGAACTTATGACACAGTGTATTGAGCATTTTATTAACGATTTGAAAACATTAGCCTAAAATATTCATTTTTGTTCGTCTCTACAAATTTTTTTTATGAAAGATGTACTCTCCAGTTTCCAATCATTTCGGACTAAACTATTACATAGTACTAAAACTATAAATGAGAAACAACAGCCGGGAGTGTTTTGGTTTAGAGTTTTTAATACTAATGCAATGCCAAGCTCAATTTCCGTTCTTCTTGGAGAGATTAAAGGCAAACAAATTGAACTACAAAAATGGAAAAAATTAGTGACGCGGACCCGTTTAATGCCATGGTGTTTGTTCAAGTGCATGGCTTTAGGATAGCGTGATCAGGTTTCTCCTTAAATATGTCATTGAAAGCTATGTTACATCAGCGCGCAGCAATTCTTTATAATGAAAGGTCTCGCTCATCATTTGTTATCACAAAAAATCTCCATATGTCATTGGTGTTGCTGATTCATTATCTTCCAGTGATAAAGAAGTTATTGGAAACAATTCGCAGGCATTCCATAGACAAATGTTAAATACAAACAATTGGTGAATTATCATACGACTTTATTCTCGTTTAATATGTACCTAGAATATTAGGTATTCGTGTTTTTTTTTATTTTTTCATGATTTATGTATACATTTTTATTTTTAAAAATCGTAATAAACTTTAATCATTATATTACGTAGGTAATATTGTGTTTGTTTTCAACACTTTCTAATAGTTGCAAGATTTGCGATATCTAAATTTTTTTTTACGATTTCTAACTTTTTTAAAACAACGTTTAATAAAAGTTTAATAGTCTGTCGGCCGTGTCATGTTTTTCACATTTTGCTCTAATTAATTTTAGGTGCTTAATGGGGTATCCTTTACTGTTATGGGAGTTCAGACTATACGGGGTGGTCACTTTTGAAATGCACACTATTTGGATATCCTAAATCAGTAGAGACACATACTTGGTTAAATTACAAAAAAATTGTTCATTTTCATTCTCATTAAGGATATGAAAGAAATTTGAGATATCTCGGTTGGTTCTTGAAATATCTTAAAATAAAAGGAGACACTAATTATGTCATTGATTTCGTGATCAACTTGTAGAAGATCCTGAGTTTTCTGGTAAAATATTATGGTCTGACAAAGAATATAGAAGAAATAAACACTAATAATCTGTTCTGCGCATTATGATCAGTGTACGGCTGTACCAGCCACGCTGTGACGACTGCTCGGCGAAAGCGGGCTGCATGCTGACTGCAGACGCCCGTTCTGACTGCGACAGCGAATGCCCGTGTGTGCCGTGTCAAGAACCACAGTTCTTAGAGACGCGGCTGCATTTTTGTGATCGGACGTACTTCAAAAGTTAGTTCGTGTACGGCTGCTCTAAATTTTTGTATCAGTTTTGCATAACTTTATACTTACAAACGATAATGGAGGAAAAGAATTTGAGCTTGAAGAAAAACTTACAAAAAAGACAACTAAGGTAATAAAAAAAGGGCACTTAAACATAGAAACATTGACCTTGTAACACGTGAAAATACTGTTCAGTGGTTAAGACGTTAAAAGAATTTTTTTTACAAAACATGATTTTTAACTGTTTCCTCTCATATTTAGTGACCGGTAATTAATTTACTAAAATATATTTACACGTTAATGCTTATTTTAAGGGTCACTAATTGGCTGATACAGTTTTTTAGTACTACGCTGAATAGGTTATACAACCCCTCACAAAACGTTTGTCAAATATGAACGCCTCTAAACAACCCTCCGTAAGTTGTATTTTCTTGCACCAAAAGGAATCACAAAAGTGTAACTTACCAATATGAACCAAATCATTGACAGAATAAGATGAAACGGCGGATAATGAGATTAACAATGTTGGAGTTAAACGTATTGTCTCGGTGAAAAAATCAAAGTGAATGGACGAGTTGGTGCTTGCAGTCGTATGAAATAAATCGGTCATGAAAATTACCAACAGGTCAGGTTAAAATCGCAAAACAAAATTTGGTCAGGTAGTCAGTAGAAATAGCTAGAGTCGGTTAATAAGATAAGTTCGGTTTTAGAAAAAGTTCAGGAATGACGGAATTTCGGATTCGAGTCGGTGTAAGAGTTCGATGCTTCAGTTGAGTACTCAGAAAGAGGGGATCGTCTTAAGCGTCTTCGAGCAGCTGGTGGGGTAAGTTTGCAAAACTTATAGTCTTTGCGTAATTTCATTAATTGTCAACTAATTTTGTTAAAATTACAGGAACGGGACCGTCTTACTACAAGTATAATAAAACAAAGCTTTATCCTGCATGAATCGCATAGTTTTCCTTCAATTATGTGTCAATTACTCTAGATCGTCAAAATTTGTAGCTTGTAGAAGATTTAAATACAAGTATAATCATTTAAATTTGCTGGTAGTTTATAAAGACTCAACAAACTAACTTTAAATATACCGCCCCATACATTAATCCTTTTATGTTGAAAAAGTGTGTTATTGAAATTGTTCTTTTATTTAGATTATAATAAAATGGTTCTTTTAAGAACTATAATTTGTATTTATTATTAATTTGTATTAAAATTTCATTTGCGTAATAAATGCAATTTTATGGATCAAAAACATCGAAATAACTAATACACATTAAAATCAAACTAACTGCGCAGCCTTATGTACTTTAAATATCTCGAAAAATACTGTATTATTATGTATACTTTTACTCCGTATTACATTATAATCTTAGAAAAACAATCTTATGCATAGTGTTGTTACTTTGTTACATTTAATAACTAACGTTATAATAGATAGCACAAGATAAATATTACAAAAACAATCAATTGTTACAAGACTATTGCAAAGCACTGGTATATACATTGAAAAAATTACATATTTGAAAGTAGTTATAAGCAAAAACACTTAATCATCGTTATCTTCACTTCTATAATAGACTTTTTGTTTTCTTCTACAGCATTATTTTCTTAAGTAGCAAGATTGCTAACAATACATTTGTTTTGTTAAAAACTTTTTTTTATTGGAATATTTCTTATATTTAAACAAATTTTACAGTTGTACCCAGTAAACACAAAATTGATAATGTTTAGTAACAGTTTCAAAACAAAAAATTTATGATTCACTCTTGTTTCAAACATAAAAGAAACCTAACTGCAATAAAATAGCTATAAGTCCATCGCTGTTTCACTTATTTGAATCAGTATAGTTTCGGTATTTTAAATTCAAATCTGTTTCAAACTAAATGTTCCATTCGGTTTACGTTTTAAAAGCTTCGTTCTTGAACTGATACTAAATAATCGATACATGTATGATTTTTTTGTTTCAATAATGAACTAAAACAATTCTTTCAATAATATAATAATACATTTTCGAATGCACGTTTCAAATTTTATTGCACAATAAATATTTTTAAATACAATATCACATTGAGTTTTTTACATATTGCAACTTTCCTGGATGTGGTCTTTTCACGGAAGCCTCGAAAACTGCATCACTTACTGTTGGGTAGCAACTTTTAACCGCATCTGTAACATAGAAATAAATATTTCATTTATATACATACATAATCATAGAGTTACACAAAATTAATTACATTTTTTTAATCAAAAACAACACAAACTTAATATAAATATCACTTTAGCAATCATTAGAAAGTTATAAAAACACTGTGAATACGTTTAGCTGTACATAATCGTATAGAAAACTTGAAGAATTGAACTGTAATTATAAATCCTAAGGTATCATCAGATTTACGCAATAATCTACCTTAACGCAACCATGTGTGTTAATTTACATTTTTTTAATACAAATTAAAACATGATACATAAAGAACAGAAATGATAATAGTATCGATTACATTTATGGAATTTATGGATTATAATAAAATGTTTCGGCTTACCGTTTATTGTTCCATTTCGTAATTGTACACACAGCATCACTTATCAAACTGCAACCGAACAAGTGAAAAGATATCAATTTGCAGCGCAAGCGTTGACGACAGTAATCAAAAGTATAGCAACGACTAATGCTGACTAATCACAAAGTATTCGTTCTTCCTAGAACGATTCTACTGTTTTGAAAATAATTCAATCTTATTTAATCTATCTTTAAACAATTCTAGTTATTCAAAAAATATTCGGTTTTAATAAATCAGTTTTTAGACGGTTGCTGATTATGGGATAAAAATTGCAAGTACTGAAACGGTTTAAAACTGATTGTGAAAAATTGGAACTCTTTCAATTTATTCACTGTCAGTTACATGTAAATGATATAAAAATGGAACTAACACGAAACAACGTAATGAAACAATTGTTTTAATTTTGTGACTGTACCAGTTTCAATCCGTGTTTACTGGGTATATAGTATAGTATTAAACTCACTAATTCATTAACTGCAATTTTATTATTACTTTTATATTTCGTAAAGTTCCATTCTTAATAATAACACCCATTTATTACAAATTATTTTTAAACATTTACAAATTTACCTTATTTGCTTTGTGAGTCATATTTATATGTCATTCTGTTGCAGCTTGTAAGAAAATGAATTGCACATACCAACATGGTACTTGTCGGAAGAGCTTAAAGGCATTGTTAACGATTGAGGCCTAGTAGCACACAAAGTTGTGGTTCCGATCTGTTTCCGATATTTGAATATTGTTCAATATTGGCCATTTAAAACCAATCTTGTTACAATATTGGCAGCCTATTATTATCCAATGTAGTAAAACCATGTAAAATAGACGTTGAATTTATATAGAATAACCAATATTGAATGACTACGTAAAATTAAATTAGATATAATATTGACAACCTATCATTTTTAAATATTGTTAGCAACATAGAACCTACATAAATTTATTTAGGTGGGGTAATATGAATTGTGTGTGTGTAAAACCAATCTAAATAAAATATTTGCAAGCTGTTATTGTCTTATATTGTTAAAAAAACTTGAATACTGTACTATATAGAGTTATTAATTACTATTATTAAATCCAATCTTTAGTCAATATGTTTAATGTGTTGAATTTAACTTATTTTGAATATTTGGTGTTTAAAAGGGTCGCATCAACTATACTTATGTACATTGTTAATTATATTGCTTAAATTAATAAAAAACTATTTTTTTGATAAATACTGTTTAAAGGTGGTTCATCATCATCATAATAGTTAAACGATTAATTATTTGTTGAAGCATTTTAAATACTTTTAAAACCAAAACGTTTTTGTTATTTTAAGAACGTAAAACTTTGTGCATACTTAGAACTTGTTAATGGTACATTTTTAAATAAATCTATTTTTACAAAGGTTTACGAAAATTTACCTGCTGATAACGGTAAGGATTTGTCTCTAAGTAAATAAAGATTAAATAATTGCACAAATGAAACATGTAGAAACATCAAATGTAAGACAATTAAATATTGTAGAATATTAAATAGTAATCTGTAAACATTCTGCTTAAATTAACTTATTATTTTGGTAGATGTGAAAAGATCAGTCTCAAACTCAAAGTATATACATATGACATAGCCAACAAAATTTTACAATAAAAGTTTAACACGTTATATAATTATAATTTATAATGCAATCAAACAAAAGTAAATGTTTACATAGTTGTATTTTGTTGATTAACTACTTAAAACAGTTATTTGCGTATTACTTTTGAATTTTTACGTTTACGAAAAATGTGATTTTAATCCTTTTAATAATTAAATTTATGTAAATAGTAATCCCGCTAAATAGTGTTTTTAGAAACATTTGGTACGTGTACCTGCAGCAAACATTTGTAAGACAAACCTTTACCTATTTTTTTCTAACAGTTATATTTGTCTAATTCTGAACCACGTTTTTGTTTAATTTTTTAAAGTTATATCTGACAAGTAATTATTAATCGATTAACTACTTTCTTGTTTTAATTACAGTTATAAAAACATATACAAAAGTTATTAAAAAAAATCTATGAAAGATGGCTAGTTAGTTGTTCTTCTAGGTAGGTACCTAGGTACCTTCTGATTACACTAATTAATATAATAATGAGTAACTCCACGACAAGTCACACAATTTCAGAAGAAATACTCATTATCTAAAAAATATATAATAAAAATATGCAAGAAAGTTTTTGACATTGTAGTTTACTACTTCCAAGTAACTATTTATACATTGTTTGCTCAAGGTCGACAATTTTCGTTCGTAGTTTTACTACCCCTAGTAAATATTTGCATTGTATTTTTGTACCCTTTGTCTAATACGCACTTTTCTTTATGCCACTAAGTTGTTTGCAGCAGATACTTAGATTTAACGTAAGTAAATTTTTTTATTATAACATTAAATCTCATTTTTAATTGTATAATTTGCCATGTTTGCAGTTCTTAATTTGGGTTTATTCAGGTTTTGATAAAAACAGTTTTTGGCTTGAAATAGTAATTTAATTCTATAAATAACATTATAATAATGCTAATCCATTAAATTCGTTGTCTTAAAATAAACAAATTCTAATACCTACTTAATATATCAAATTTAATAATTAAATTATTACAGAAATTTTAAATATTGCTCCTACTAACGAGCAAATTATCAGTTTCAAGCTATTGTATGCAATAAACTGCCGATGAAAACTAAAGATGTTGAAGATTTAGAAGAACCGAAAAAAATTAAACATTGGTAAGTTGCAATTACTGATTTTAGAAAGATGTTTTGTTTTATTTTTATAGTTATACAAAAAAACTTAAAGCAATAGTTTTATACTCAAATTTTAGAAAAAAGAATAAATTATCATTTTGTAGTACAATAAAAATTTACCAAGTTATTTTGGGTAAGCTGTAAATATACTTTAAAATTAATATATTTAGTATTCATTTTTGTTAAAGTTGCAGTTGATCGATCGATTCCAATAAAGGCAAGACACAAATTTTTAAAAATCTTATCACTGATGTTCATGGCAACCGCTGCGCTGAAGAAAAATAATTATAACTTTTTAGTTAGTTTTATGTATTATTGTTTTTGTATGATAATTAATGATTTATTTTTAATTTAATTAGCTATAATTTTTGTTTCTTATTTTTATCTAATTCATTGCTGAAAATAATAATTTTAATACATGTAAAAAATGTGTAAATATTTTTGTAGACAATAAAGAATGTATACGTTACTAAATTATTATAATATTTATTACTAACAACTAATCTATTTGATATAAAATAAAGATTGGTTTTGAATCTAAAACAAATGTTGGTTATCAATGTACAATAGTTGTCAATTTTCTATTTAAAATACATGTTGTTTTACAATATGTAATCTAGATAGGTCACCAACATAGAAAACACATCGGTCACCAAGCTAGGACAAATATTAGTTGCTAATTTAGAATACAGATTGTTGCTATATATACTATATAGTAAAGTGCTAAATTTTAATTTTGCGCCAATGTTGATAGCCTATCTCGATCCAATCTGGCTGTGCTACTAGGAGGATTACGTATAAATAGATTTATTTTATTTACTGGCTGTAAAAGCAAAATGTATATAATTACTATTTTTTAAATTGATTAAGTTCATTCATATTAACTTTTGCTTACATCAGTGTATTAAAAAAACTAAAATATTAAATGATTTGAGGTGGTACTAAAATTGCATGTATTTAAAGCACGTAAATTATTATTATTATTATTACAATTTTTTTAAATAGAAGTTGATAACTAAAAGTAATAGTTACACTTATAACTTGTAGGACAAACGCTAACAAAACAACATAAAATAAATACAAAGTTTTGACATATAATTTTTTGTCATGTTAGGTAGTACCAACAAAAATCTTTAAATTTAAGTTATTTGTTTTTTGTGCTATTTGTTGTCATAAAAAGTAATTTAACTTTGATTAATTAGAAAAAGTATAGTGTTTAATTGGTAAGGAATGTTCGTTACACATTATACAGTATAATAACTTCTTGCGAATACACTTTTCATAATTAATTATGTTTAAACATATAGGTACATTTTGTAATCAATGTACTCTGAATATTAGTCTAAAATCACATATTGATAAGTAAATACTAAAATATCAACATTGTTTGATTATGTTACCTAATTTCTTACTTTGTAAATAATGTCTAAGATATCACTAAATTAGACGATTAATTAACAAATTTAATAAAATGCAAATTTTTTTAAAAATTAAGTGATACGAAACAGAAAAATTGGAAAAGTTGTATGGACTTGGATAAATTACGTAGTACATCAACAATACTCCTACTCGAAGATAATCGACATTTATTTTTAAAAAAAGTTAATTAAACCAATGTTGTTTTACTTTTTACTACAACGCTTTATTGTGCTATAAATAGGAATTAATTTTTTTCTTGTCTGGGTAAAACAAATTTTTCTTATCATTAACTACAATGCTAGCATAAAAATTTTTTAAAAAAATAATTTATTTTTCTATAATTAAGTATATTTTAAAAAAATATTTAACCTATTTTAAAAATTATCTAAAGAATAAATTAAAAATTAGTTTTGAACTGTTAGACATGTGTAATTGTGGACTATAATATTTTTAGAATCACAACAATACTTCTTCTACTTTTATAAAATGATATTTCTATTAATTATCTTGTAAATTTACGCCTGTCATTTGTCTAAAATTATCACTGCTATCAATTTGTTCATAAAATAAGTGTTAATATCACTCTAATATCTTATATTTTGTTTAACTTATAATTATATATAAAAAATTAATTTTATACAGAGTGAGCAAATAGTGTGTCAAAGTGAAATATCTTCCAAATTATACAAAATATTAAAAAAAGATTTATAAAAGTTGTAAAGTCCTTAGGCTTTTACATTTTAAACATATTTTCAACTATACAGGGATCAGTGGCGGCTCGTGGTAAAAATCTTAGGGTGTGCTGCATTGGTGCATCCAAATCAAAGTAAAGAAAGGAAACAAAGAAAGGGTCAATAAAATTATTTTTTATGATATAAAGAGGTTTATTGAAGTTTTTTTATTATTAAAGGAGGTTGAGTCAATCGTCGTTCAAACGAACATTATGCAACCGACCCTTAATGTACTCATTTAAATTTGGCAGCACTATCTAATAGTTATATTCACTAACAATTTGCATATTAAATTTTTATAATAAGTGAAAAGTTATCTAGATTTAAAATAAATACGTACATTAAAAACATGCACATTTTTTTAAATTTACTTACTCTGTACGTAAAAGACGAGTTTCATACAATTTAATTTGAAAGAATAAATTATATAAAAAACCAACAAAGGTAATATCTACACATTTATGCAAGTACCTACATTAAAAAAATTATTTATATTTTAAAAAGTGCAAAGACGAAGTAGATTATAGAAGTGCGTGTTTTCATGCGAAGTTTTTAAGTAATGCGTTCGGAAAGATTTGGATTTTCAAAAAACGTTATTTAAATAATCAAAAGATTTGCTGTTTACGGCAAATACTAATTTATAATTACGCTCAAATGTCATACCATAAGTTTATATTTCATAGATGAAAAACAACGCTGTTCAAAAAAATTGTTTCAAGTTAATAATCCCTTCTTTTATTATCTTTGAACACGCCTACAATGAACTGCAGAGTTTGCAGCTATTTTCTAACGTTACAAGATTTACAACACGTATCTCCGGACATATCCGATGATAGGCGGCGGTTGTCGAACAGCTTGTCTTGAGTCTGCCAGAACATCCAAGTAAGACAGCGATTTCATCATGATTTTATGGATCACTCTAGCGGACCTGCCACAATATTTATTTGACTAACTACCATATGAGTAAGATTTACTTTACACGTACGCTATCTCATTCCTTTATATTATCGATATTATCTGTGTCTGTGAAGTTAGCACGACATTCTATAAATACAAAAAAAATAATAAGAGTTCCAATAGCACTTTTCATAGTTCTACAGTTCCTGATAAAAATTAAAAAAAGTTCCGCATTTCTTACCTTGAAAAACGAAATTGTAAAAATGTCGTGCTAACTTCGCAAATCTAGCACGACACCCTCCTCTCTAAAGTACTAAAACGCGTTGAAAATTACTATTTTTGACAAGAGTTCTAAATAGTTCCGGTCCAGTTAAGTATATATGTGTAATTTTAGATTGCTATTTTAACAATTAATAATTTAGAATAAATTTATAATATTCACGCTCAGCACGACATTTTGTAAAAATTTTTTTTTCTTTAAATTAATAAGAGTTCTAATAGCACTTTTCATAGTTCTACAGCTCCTGATAAAAATTAAAAAAATTTTCGCATTTCTTACCTTAAAAAAACCAAATTGTAAAAATGTCGTGCTAACTTCGCAAACCTAGCACGACACCCTCCTCTCTAAAGTACTAAAACGCGTTGAAAATTACTATTTTTGACAAGAGACGTGATAGAAACCACTAATACAAGTAAAACGATAGATGTCGTTTTTTATAATAATAACAGCAACAACATCAAAGATAAAAATAGTACAATAATTGATTCCATCGTTATCGATAATGAACGCTAATTAAGCTGTAACATTCATGAAAATTGGAGAAGCCTTACTCTCGAATCATCACCGGATGACCATATTTCTACTATAAAAAACAACATAAGCAATCATCTTACTTAGAAAAGTATCCAGAATGGAAACTAGCGAGAGATCAAAATATACTACTCATACGGAATGGTAATATAGGTAAAGGCGTAACTACCGATGGAAAAATCGTAACTATTTGTCAAACTTTTGAGTTCGATGCGGTACTGCATCTAGTGGCAAGCGGTAATGCAAGTATAAAGTTTTCATTTTTACAAAATGTCGTGCCAGACGTAATTTTTGAAAATTGTTTAAAAAATAGTAATCAGTTGAAACTTTTCTTTAAAATGCTTCTAATGCATAGAACTCTTATAGAACTGTGTTAAATTACTATTAAAACTGCGGAAAATCATCAGCACGACACATTTTCACAAAATGCGTGCCAGACATAATTTTTGAAAATTCTTTAAAAAATAGTAATCAGTTGGGACTTTTTGTTAAAATGTCTCTAAAGCATAAAACTCTTATAGAACTATGTTAAATTACTATTAAAACTGCGGAAAATCATCAGCACGGCACATTTTCAGAAAATGTCGTGCTAGACATAATTTTTGAAAATTGTTTAAATAATAGTAATCAGTTAGAACTTTTTGTTAAAATGTATCTAAAGCATAGAACTTTTATAGAAATGTGTTAAATTACTATTAAAACTGCGGAAAATCATCAGCACGAAACATTTTTATAAAATGTCGTACTGTGCCTGAATATTATAAATTAATTCAAAATTGTTAATTGTTAAAACAGTGATCTAAAATTACACATATATACTTAACTTGACCGGAACTATTCAGAACTCTTGTCAAAAATAGTAATTTTCAACTCGTTTTAGTACTTTAGAGAGAAGGGCGTCGTGCTAGATTTGCGAAGTTAGCACGACATTTTTACAATTTGGTTTTTTTAAGGTAAGAAATGTAAAATTTTTTAAAATTTTTATCAGGAACTGTAGAACTATGAAAAGTGCTATTAGAACTCTTATTAATTTAAAGAAAAAAAATTTTTACAAAATGTCGTGCTGAGCGTGAATATTATAAATTTATTCTAAACTATTAATTGTTAAAATAGCAATCTAAAATTACACATATATACTTAACTGGACCGGAACTATTTAGAACTCTTGTCAAAAATAGTAATTTTCAACGCGTTTTAGTACTTTAGAGAGGAGGGTGTCGTGCTAGATTTGCGAAGTTAGCACGACATTTTTACAATTTCGTTTTTTAAGCTAAGAAATGCGGAACTTTTTTTAATTTTTATCAGGAACTGTAGAACTATGAAAAGTGCTATTGGAACTCTTATTATTTTTTTTGTATTGATAGAATGTCGTGCTAACTTCACAGACACATATTATCTTGAATCTAATTACAAAAGTGCGTGAACTGACAACATAATAATCTATAAAAATCAATATTTCTAATTTTTGTGGTGGTTCTGCAGCTCTGCAGCACTTACAGACAAGCCGCCACTGACAGGGATACTGTAATATCAGGACAACATAAACTTACCTCCTACGCTTTAAATGACCAATACTCGATTTTTATAAGTAGAACAACTCAATCTAGAATTCAACATCTCACAGAGAGTTACATTCCCTATCAAAATGATAATTTTTCAGTGATTTACTATGTTATGAAAACAATTGCTCATTCTGACAAATAAATATTAAATACTCTATTGTAAAAAGTGGTAAAAGTGTTTTTATAATTCTGCATTAAAATGATATTTTCTACTGAAAAAATAGTCGATATAATTGATATGCTTAGAGCAATTGAGAAAAACTACCTGTTGGCCAAAAGAGTGTACCTAAAGTAGTTTCCCGAAAAAAGCAACCATCTAGAAATGTTTTAAAAAACCTAATAAGACGCAATAGCGAACGCTTCCACGGTCGGAGTCTATACTAACATAATTTCAGGTTTGGACCGTATCATTGTTTTTATGGAATCTTTTGAAACGATTGCTTTGGAATCATCAATATAAAACCTAAAGTTTGATTTAGGTATGTTGACAATACGTTTATAGTTTGGCCTAATGGTCATCTCAAATTGACTAAGTTTTTTGATCATCTTAACAATCAACACTTAGATATCAAATTTAGTACGGAAATCAAAAGTAATGGTCCTCTCCTATTTCTTGACGTTCTTGTGACTTGTAAGCCCGACGGACTTATGGGCTATTCTGTTTATCGCAAACCCACTCATACGGACAGATACATTCATGCTTCGTCTCATCATCATTCGTCTCATCATCATTCTGCGCAGAAACGCTCTGTTATTGAATATTGGTACATCGTGCTTTTTCTGTTTGCCAACCTAAGAATCTAGACCCAGAACTCAATCATCTTACTAGAACCGTAGTGAACAATGGTTATATGACGCGAGATATTCATAGAGTTATTAATCGTCGTCTACATCTATGTACTCGATTACCCAAGGACATTTCTACTCCCGAATCCAATCCGAAATTGACTTTTTTACTATACATTTACAAGGTTACAGATCAAATAAGGAAACTTTTTTGTAAGAATAGTATCAAACCCATTTTCAACTCGACAGGCAAAATCTCTCAGATTCTTCCTTCTTCCAAGAACAAATTTCTCACACTTTCATCTCAAGGTGTATACCAAATTCCTTGTTCATGTGGTTTAGTCTACATTGGTGAGACCGGTCGTTCCGTTAGTACTCGCATTTCAGAGCATGATCGTTGTATACGGAAAAGGCATATTTCTAAGTCTGCGGTTGCGGTTGCTTTGGTGATTGCCAAATGTCTATTCTTTTTTAACAGAAAATTTTGTGCATAGAAATCATCAAACACCTCAATAACTTCAATCGTTCCCGATCATTAATCCTTTATAAAAAATACGCCCCCTTTCAACCCTAACCAAATCAGAGTCGAACTTAACCAGCCGTGACGATACTTCTTCTTTATATTATTATTTTGGTCTTTATTGACATAAATTAAATACATAAAAATTGGTATAAAGAAAAGAAAGAAAAATAAACATATTATGCCACAGGCGGAGTTCAGATAACAGGGTACTGCCATCTGTTCTTCCACTCGACCCAGGATATTTCGCAAAATAAAACAGAAAATGCAGAATAACTATAGCATTAACTAATGAAAAACAACTAAACAAAATCTAATAATTACATGTAAAAAATAAAGACACACATATAATCATATATATATACATATGTCACGCCGCGCACTGCAGTTTAAGCAGGTTTATATACAATTGGTTGCTGAAGGAAGCGCATGGCAGATCTTTAATATAATTTGGTAATGAGTTGTATACTTTAGCAGCATAATAAGAAAATAATCGTTTAAATACAGCAGTTTTATATTTTGGAACTGTTAAAAGACCTTTATTTCTTATATTGGTGTTGTGTAAATCGGTACGATAGCTAAACCTACTACTAAGATATGATGGAGTTTTTGTTAACAAGGTTTTGTGAACTAAGTAAGCGAAATGTAGTAATCTACGATTTTTCATATTTAACCATTTATATACTATTTCCTTTTAAGTCACTTCTATGGAGTTTAGAATCTGGCTTGGTTTACAAATTGATTACCTAACTCTGTAGTGGTTCTTTGTTAGATTTTCGTTTGCTTTTTCAAGTTTATCGTTTTCTTTCTTGCCTTTTCAGAGTTTAGAATCTGGCTTGGTTCATAAATTGATTACCTAACTTTTGAAAAGTTTTTAGTTAGATTTCGGTTGCTTGTTTGAGTTCTTCGATTTCTCTCACGTCCTGATAAAGACCCTTACGAAAGTGGGCGAAATTTTGATAATTTTGGTTACAACAATGACACGGTCCAAACCCGGAAGACGGTCTTATCTTAATATCTAATAAAACGTTTTAAAGAAACGTGAAATGTTACGTATAAGAGAAACGTTTAAACAAATCGATTTTTAAATTTAAAAAAATGAATTAAATGTATTTGTGACTGACTGAAAATGCTAATGTATGTGTTAGAAACTCATCGCAACAATTAAATATTAGTAGAACACAAAGGATTCTTAAGAAAAATAAAATGCACCCACATCATATTCAGCTATTGCAAAAGTTAAGTAAACATGAAACAAAAAAGATTGGCATGTTGTATTTGGGGTTCAACAAATAATAAGTGTAGATGCTGGTTTTTTTTACTTTGTTCTGTTTTTGAATGCAGCCAAATTTCACAAAAATGGTTTTAATAGACGCTATAATTTCTTGTGTTATACTTATCAAAAACCACATTTTATACAAACCAAAAGTCAAGTTAGGTGGTATTAGGTGGAGTTTATGTTAAAAAAACCTCACTTTTCTATGGTACTGTGAATGGTCAAATTGATTTGAAGTTTTTTACAAATTTGCTTGCTTTGATTACTTAAAATTATTCCATGTAATATTCTAGAAAGGATGTGATATTTGCGTGATGGTGTTTCTGTTCACAACACTAGCCCTATCTATCAGAGAAGCGGTCCAATTAAATTGTTTCTACGATCACCTAACTTATTCAAAATTGAGTTTTTTTAAGTGGTTGCGTTAAAGATGTAGTTTATTCAACACCACCCACTACAAGAAATGATTGGAAAATAGAATTACACAAATTTTTCAAAATATTTAACTCGACACATTGAAAAATGTTAGTATTTCTCTTAATGATCGATTACAAAGATGTATCAATTCTGCTGAAAATGGTTATTTTTTTTTATTGCTTGTACTAAATGCGCATTGATTTGTTTTTAGAAAGATACCTAATGTATTTGTTTGTCAGAATTTGTAATTGTTTTCATGGACTACTAAAAAATAATCTAAAAGTAGTCAAAAAGTGTACTTTTGTCAATAAAATATATCTTTAAAATCGAGTGTTAAACTTCACACCAAAATATCATGTTCATACAAGATTTTGTTACTCAAAAGCATGTCATTCTTTGAAGAAATAAATTTGGAAGAGCAATTTCAAAACTGCTTATAATTTTGTACGCCAATTTAAAGTAGATACAACCTTATATTATTGTAAAGTAAACTTCAATAAGAAAATTTTAAAAACGTATTAATACAGTTTTATTTAAAGAAATTAAGTGTTTTGCTCTTTTGATATTATGGAAAGTAATTTTAATATGTAAAACCTAAAAGACCCTACAATTTTTGTATTATTTTGTTTCATATTTTGTATAATAGTAAAATCAAAATTTTTCTAAATAAAAAATTAAATAATTATATTCTCAGATTATAGGTACATATTGTCTTTCAAATAATTTTTTTGTCTGAAAAATATCACCAACGTGAGTAATAATTTTTATACGCTTGTTAAATAATATACTTGTATTACTATGAAAATCCTGTGAATAATTTGACTTCTTACTTTGCTAATTTATATCAAAAAACTTGTACATTTGTAAAGATTCTGCATGGAATTTAAATCTGTGTATAATTCCAAAATTCTTATTTAAATTAGGTCAAAATGGTTAACATATTTAACAAAATGTATAAAGAAAAATTTTCAAGTATTCTTTGATATGAACACTGAAAAACACAGAAAATATTTAGAATACAAAAACCTAGAAAATAAAAACAAGAAAAAATTTAATAACTGGGAATTAATCACTAACTAAAGAAAAAACCACAATAGATAAAACTTACCTTTAGAGATGGACCGTTACTTTTCTGTAAAACTTTAATTTGACGGTATCCAAAAAACTTAAAAAGTTTAAATTAATTTTTGATAGAACGTATACAATTTGTGATTAATGGAAATTTTGAAAATAAGCAAATGTGCGAATCGACAAATTTAGAGGAAAATTTTAATAACAAAAATGATGACTTTAACATTGAACATAGTAGTGAGGAAAAATACAATAATGAAGAAGATGGGGAATCTGAAATTGATGATGAGTTAACTTACGAAGAAATTGACAATAAATTAGTTACTTTGAACTTGGCACTTGACGCAATAGAATCGAAAAGAGAAATGGTTCACCTGGAGTCGCTTGAATTGTTGAAATTCAATCAAGATGTTCGTAAAGAGATTCAAGATGAACAGCAAATGAAGGTTGACGTTAATGATACCCAATTGGAAACTAAATAATTGTATTTGTTATTAAATTTGCATTAAAAGTTATTTTAAATGTATATAGTTTTATAGTTGGGCAACCGAAATTGGTCTAGCATTTATTTTATTGTTAATAAAGTGTACTGTTGTATTAGTATCTGTAAAGTTTGTAGATATTCTTAATTTTGCGGTTTTTTAAAATTTCCACTAATTACAAATTAAAAAGTTTTGTTACATTATTTATAACAAATACATTTATTGATTACATTAATTAAAACAATAAAATAAATGTGTACTTGTCTACTCGCTTGTTTGGCTAGCTTAAGATGGAGCTGGTTGTAGATCGGGTTGTTAGTACCTAACTTCGTCTAGTCGGTGCCCTGCGCCATCTTTCCTTGCGATCAGAAAAAACCAAAATAAAAAAAAGTCTGACTCATGGAAACGATGCCCAAACCCAAGGATACTAAATGAATAGGATTGCTCGATCGCTCGATTTATTCTGCCGAGATCATGTGACGCGCTGACGTCACGCGGAGACCTCGCTCTCTATACTTCTATTACAATCTGTATTAAGATGCATCTTAAAAGGCTTCTAAATATTTTATTTGAGTAAATTTGACAACTTTTGATTTAACAAGTAATGGCAATAACGTTCATAATCGAAATATTTTTTTTTATTAATTAGTTTTGCTGTTTTTTTTTATAATTTTTTAAGGTAAAAAATTACATTTAAACATAATTAAGTTAAAATTAATCTGCTGTTTAAATTATTTCCACTTAAACGGAAAGAAACTTTCACAAAAAATTAATAGCATTTCCTGTTTGATGCATTCACTTTGAACATTTCCACGGTGATTCTTAAAAAAAACACAAGTTGTAAAAAAATTAAATATTAAAATTAAGAAAAAAGAAAACATTATCAGAATGAACTATAAAAATATAAAGCTGAGTGAAAAAAGACGTGGATGCATTCATTTTTAAATTGAACTATAGAAAAATTGCTATTCATTTTATAATTTATGGACAAAATAAAGTGTACTAATTATGGTTAAATAAATTTATTCAAATTGAAAGTTGACAAAAATAAAAAATAACATAACACACTACAAGTTTATTTTGAAATTTTATTTAATTTTCTTCGTTTTATTCTTTCTTCATCGGTTTCTTGAGCTGTTGTATTCGATCTTTTCTTTTCACGTCTTTTTTCACTAAGTTTTATATTTGCTGATAATGGTCCTTAATTTGCAAAACGCCATAATAATGTCCAGAGAAATGTTTTCTTTTTTCTTAATTTTAATATTTAATTTTTAATTTAACTTGTAGGCTTTTTTTTAAAGAATCATCGTGGAAATGTTCAAAGTGAATGCATCAAACAGCAAACGCTATTTATTTTTTGTGAAAGTTTCTTTTCGTTTAAGTGAAAATAATTTAAACAGCAGATTAATTTAAACTTAATTATGTTTAAACGTAATTTTTTACCTTAAAGTTTACTAAATTTATATTAATCAATTTTATTTAAAAAACCTAATAATTCATTTTGTAAATCTCGTTCATAACTCTCTTCTGTAAAATGAGTAGAACAAATTACGCTAGTATTAGGGTTCATGTTATCAGCCCTTTTACAACGCCTAATCCATTCATTTTTAATTGTAATGGACACTAAATCGGTGCCTTTTGGCAACTTGTGGTATATAATCTTAAGATTTTTATTTTTGGTTGCAATCCGGTTGTTATCGCAACCACATACAGCGCACCTTGTTCCTGGCATTGTATAATTACATCTCAGTATCTAATATAATGTAAATAAGTTTAAATTTTAAATTAAACCTGATAATAATTCGAAATTCTTACAAGCAACTTGTAGGCACGTATTTGAACGAGTAAAACACCAAGAAATGTAATAACTACTATTAAAAAAATCGCAAAACCGTTGGATTTAAGGTGTAATTAAGCACTATTTATAATCAGCGAGCCGATATGTGGTCTCCGGCTGACGTCACGCGTCAAGATTTACGGGAGTGGGGCGGCTTACGTTGCGAGAATACGAATCGAGCAATCCTATTCATTTAGTATCCTTGGCCCAAACCCGCAATCCCAATTGTGCTTTGAGAATAAAACAACAGAAGTTTATAACAAAATTATTACTGTTTATTTAATACTAGTACTGCATCACAGTAGATAACGAAAAAGATAAAATATCACAGCAAAGTCTAGGGCTAAATATCTAGTCATCGATACACCCCTAATCATCATTACATAAGTTATTTACAATATAATAGCCACGCATTTGATAACAATGCAGTATCATACAGATTGAATTAAAGTTACAATTAGTTTTATAGCATAACTCGATATAAGCATCATAAAACCAAAAATGAAGATGGACTTAAGGGTTGTATTTAGTTAGGACGTCTTGCACCGTAGAATAGTGAAACGCTAATCAAGATATCTCACTTTGTAGCAGTATGATTAAAAAAGTAATTTAAGTATTATTTAAAACAATCTTTTCTCCAACGGGCTAAATCGCGAAAAGTTTTTTTTTTTTAATAAATATGAATAGTATCACGTTACAAATAAAACATAAGTTTTAATTAATACTGCCAACGCAATTTATTTTTATAAGTTTTTATTCTTTTACCCCGTTACATACATGTATTTTACTGACCTACATGCATCGATGTATCTTTACATTCTACATGGTGACGAATTAATTGAGTTAGCGATTAAAAAATGTTCTATTAATTTTGTTAAAATTTCGTACAAATATAGGCAACCCATTAACCAGGGACCTGTGCCGGCGACCACCCGTTGTTAAACAATCGGATTACTAACAAAAGGATTATAACTGTTTGTAAACTGCAGGTAGAAACCTACTTAATTTGCTAACGCATTTATTTATTAAAATCAATCTAATAATACACCAAGTACGTAATCAATTTGATTAGAATATTGAAATTCATTCATAACGAATAAAAATAAAATTGCCTAAAGATATTTATTTACGACATATTAGCTAACAGTGTTAATAGTGACGAGAAAAATTTAAAACAATAAATACATCAGTCCAAAATAGGTACCAACATACTGTTGTCAACGCATAAATAAACAATCTTACAAATAAACATAACTAATAATAATCAACTATGTATAAATAATAATAAGTCAGCCTGTATATTATTTTGTATGCATATAAATTAATTTAAAAAAGGGGAAAAAGTAACAACTTTACAGATGTACATCCTTGACATTGAATTTCAGAAGATACAGTTTTTTCCACATACATTAATTTAAAAATGTCTCTCTAATAGGTGATTGTCTTGAACCAAAATTTCGGGTAACAATACTATATAATAAAATTGTTCAAGCTTCGAAAGCATTTTTTTTCTCCCAAAACAAAGTATCGATTTTAATCTTTTCTACAGAAATACCAGTAGGAATCCAAACAACAAAATAGCAAATGTCTTTTCTTACGATATTTAATTGCCCTTGGATTTGGTACATGTAGCTGTCATTTTGTTTTAATTTTAATTCGATTTCCTCTACTCGACAAAATTTGATTTTATTCTTTATAACGGTTTCCATCGGAGTGTACATTTTTGCACCGTATGGGCATTTGATTTCTACAATCGCATTTTCATCTACTACTTTGTCTGGAGATGCTGCCAAACATGGGTGAATTTCATCCACAAATAAACCCCAAGGATTAACCTTTATATTCGTGACCTCTTGAAAATCGTCTATGGCTCAATGCTCATTTTTTCCCATATCTTTTAGCAGCACTTTCTGTAAACTGTTGGTATAATACATTTTTTATTACATTTGCATACGAAGTTGCTCTGCACAATTTACAAATGCGGTCAAAATTTGACGCTGTCAATATTTTCCACCGCTCTTCGTACCACCGACTGCTTCGGTGTTGACCAATAGTTTTATTCAAAATTTCTTCTCGCTTCAAAAACAATTTCTGCGCTGCTTCGTTTAATTATTTCTCTAGCATATCCGGCGTTGGTTCAGCTGCATCCGGTTTATAATCAGCATCTGCGATTACAGAGTACTTAGTACGGTAACGTATTGCTTTTTGATTGCAAATCAATTTTACGCTTTTGTTTTTTGCAAAATAACTACTACTTACGTACGTACTATTGGCTGTAGTTTTCACGATTTCGTGGAGTGTACCTAATTCATTATGCGCTACAGCAGTTTTACTCCTAATTTGATAGCTACGGTGAAAAGCAAAATTCACACGTTTACCACCAACAAATTTCGCAACGTGGGAATTATAAAGTGCTGCGGAACTGTTGGTAACATCATGTATCAAACTCGTGGAATCGTAAAATACACGACATACTGCAGTCATTATTTCCTTAAATAAACCGCTTTTTTCAAAATCTGGAATAATATAGTTTTTGGTTTTAGCACCGGTACAAAAATAACCCCGTATGATCATAAAAAAATATGTTTCGGTGCATTTAAAACATCAAGTTCTAGTTCTTTAATTTTTATATCTGTAGTCACATCTTGGATTTTTCTAAATTGAATGACTTTAGTAACTTTACTACGAAGCCTGAGAATATTTTCTGAGATAATGTCTTTTAATTCGTTTTTGGTTTTTTGACTTCTCGTAGTTTATTTATGTAATTACGCAAAATACGGTTTTTGCATTCATTTTTTTGTATTACAGCAGAAGTACCATAGGGCATCGACTCCACAAGTTTTCGATGCACGCTGCTATCGCCGTCACCCACTAATTTTAAATATTTCATACATCTCTATTGTTTTTTGGAAATCCTTTACTAAAATGACTGCCTCCATTCCAGTTGATGGACCGGTCTAATTTCCATAAGAGGTGTGCTCTGGACATTGATTATTTTTGTACAAATCCTTTCGTGCACACACCAAACAAAACTTATTTTTAACGGCCATATAGAGCACCTTCTTTGTCCGTAGTCCAACTATACACGCAACACCTCACAAGGCGTTATAATTAGTGCGATACGACTATTTGCTCCACGCTCCGTCTGTTACAACTGCAATGTTTGGACACCCTTGGTCGTCTAATTCTATTAGTTCTAATGCTAGTTTCGTTTCTTCTTTGGCGGCTTTATTCATCGCGTCAATTGCTGCTCGATTATAAATTTGACAAACTTCACCTTGGTAAACGTTGTAAGTAGCACTTGATGGACTAGGAATATCTAAAACCGCAGAAAAGTTAGTTGGGTTTTCATTAAAATTTTTGGAACCATTGAAATTTTGAAAATAATATTCATTTTCAGATGAAAATATTTCTTCCTCAACGTAAAAGTTTATGTCGTTATCCATTAAATTTTCTTCAGTAGAAGAAAATGGTCGATTTCACTTCATTTTCTTCATCGCGATACACATGGTGCACTAACTGTGCGCACCCTTTCTTTTGCTGCACGCATTTGTTCTTTCATACTACGTCTTGTTTTAGTCAACCGCAAGTATTTCGAATTTGCAAACTCTGTACGACAGATTCTCGAAAACTAAGAATGAACAACTAAACACAGATAATATCACTTCGTATTATGTTTGGTAATTACTGTTTAAATGAGATGTATAAGATAATTTGTAGAATAAATTTGTTATTTATATTAGACTGGAATGTATCTATAATTAGATTCAACCAATAAATAGGATTTAAATAATCAAAAATTTAATCTTAAAAAAATAATAATCAGATGTTACGTTTACAATAATTGCAGGACGTTTTTAATAACAATTTATAAATAAACTTACATTGGTTCATTGTTTCAAAGGATTGACAATATTGCAAATGTTAGATGTTTATCAAGTAGCTAAGTTACATGCACCTCTGTAGCTCTATGATAATTACCAGAAATGTATTTAATCATCAATATCTCAAAACGACAATAAAGAAATTAAAAGAATAAGAATACCTTTTATTGTTGTTCAACATCCTATTAGTATTAGCTCTAACTTTGTAAAATATCCATTAAATGATTAATTATAATTTGTTAATCTAATCTATATTTCGTATAAAACAAAAACAAAACAATTAATGATAAAATACATAAACATTTTTTTTTAATTTTTTTAAATATAATTTTGCCTGACGAAGAACTTGACCAAGTTCGAAAGCTTGCATTTAAATGGTTCTAAATAAATACAACTTATTACTCTAAAAATATCTTTAATACTTAAACATTATTGGTAACTAATTTAAAAATATATTGTTTGTTTCTTCCAAAAACATTTTTTCCGTGTAAACAATCACAGCAATTTAATATTAATAGAATTATTAATCAATGACTTATGTTAAAAAAAAATTGTAGCATTTTGAATCAGAATAAGTAAATAAACTTAAGTTTGGTTTGTTTAAGAAAGGGATTTAGTTGTCTATCATATTACAAATGGTAATTGCTGGTTTATGGTTTACATGCACCCCTGCAGTGAGCCAGGTAGTTGGTGTCATGAGGTTTGCAGATACTACAAGCGTTTACTAAATTTCAAAACTAAGATTTTATTTGACTAAATACAACCCTTAACATGTATATTGAACTGAGTCTTGAATAATGTACTGTAATTGTAAATAGCATTGTTTTAATTTGTTTTGGTTAATGTTTATGTAAATTTACTTTTTAGGTTATTTACTTGGAAATAGGACGAGGAATATTAAGTTCTTATCTATGCTATATTTTTTTTGTAATTTTGGTGTTTGTGTTTATCTTTACATTGCATATAATGATAGCTGTGTACAGCTACAATGGCTTGCATAAGTTCATTCGCATTTTAGATATAAAATCTTACAATTTTTACCTATCTAATGTTAATTTTATTAGATATTCTGTAATGTTAATCTTTGCTATGGTACTTTTTTTGCCATCAATATGTAACGTGCTTCTTCTTTTTGTGTGTTTCACAACAAGCTTAGATCACTATTTCTGTTTATATTAATTTCACGCTTCTCGACTCCGTTTTAAAAAGGAACCATTTAACTTTCTGTCATTGACCATTTTTAAGTACTATTAATCAGTTAATATGTAATTTTGCTACTACTGTAAATTATGTTACTATAAGTTATTTCACATAATGCAGTATTGCGACCATGGTTAATTTAATACGGCACATCTGAATGTGCGGTCATTGCTGTAATCATTTGATTTATTCTCTGATTATATCTGCAGATTGGAGAATGACATTGTTGCTATATCTGAGACTTGGTTCACTGCAGAAGTATTAGATGATGTGGTATATGTCCCTTGGGTATCGTTTCATCTGATTGGATTGTCTTACACGGGCAGCTAGTGTTGCGTTCTATATAAAAAGATCATTTAAAATTAGCAATTGTAGGTTTATTCGAGATTTCACAGAATTCCTTTCTATTACTATTCACTTAAGTAACACCAAACTTGCCGTGTGTGTCTTATATAGACTGCCTTCAACTAATGTGAAACCATCTCCTTGAGTTTATAGATCTCCAGATATTATCTTATCACATAACAATTTAGTGTATCTTAGAGAGGTTAATATTTTAAGCCAATCTTCTTATGTTATATTTTTATTTAAGATGGGATGGGGTTGAGGTAACTCATTGACAAGCCCATATGTGTAACCAGATCCTCTTCTACTTTCATCGATCATGCCGTTTTGGTTGCATATTCTCCCGTTATTGAGTCTGGAGTGATTGATACCTATGGTTTGTCTAGCCATTCTCTGGCGTTTGTAACACTGAATTAAAACAAAGTTTATGCGGCTTCCAAGAATTTAGGCATTTTAATGGTATGCAAACAGAATTATTTTAGAATGAATTAATGATTTTTATCGCATGAATGACATCGACGAAAAAGTATTTTTTAATTTTGCTGTATTCGAATTTTTTAATATACACGTTTCTCTAAAGTTATACAAACTCTTTAATCATTCTAGTCCTTGGCTCACTGATAACGTTAAATTAATAATAAAACTGCGAAATAGAGCTTTGCGCCGATTTAAGCGTGATCGTGTCTCTGCAAACGGGGTTTATTACAAATCGTTAAAAAAACTTGTTAACGCATCTGTACGCAGGGAAAAGAAACCTTATTTTGAATAAATTGTTTTTTGTAACAAGGGCAACACTTCTAACCTCTGGAAGACAATTACATAGATCCTGATACATATAACAGTTTTTGCTGCTTACTAGAATAGTTCGATTACTGTTTCTGATGACTTAATATCATACTATATTAACAATGTGGAGTTACAAAAATGTTCTCATTTACTATTGTCTTTCAGTAAGAAGTTGAAAAGATATTATGTGGCATCAAGTCTAATGCGGTGGAGCCTGACGAATATGATACAACTTTGTTGTTCTTCCATTTTACCAGTTGTCACGCATATTATAAACTCATGTTTACTTCAGTCTACTTTCTCTCTTTAATGAAAAGTTGCACGTGTTTTACCAATACCTAAAACAAAAAAAAAGTGATGAATTAAATGATCTTCGTCCAATAAGCATTATTTCAGCTTTATCAAAAATTTAAAAAAAAATTGTCACAAAGCAAATGAATGCTAATCTTATCAAATTCAATATTCTCCTATTAATGCAATCTAGTTTTAGACCAGGGTATAGTTGTGCGTTAGCTTCAGCTTCTGTCACTGATGATATAATTGCGGCTTTAGATTCTGGTTATAATACTGCTTTGATCTTGTTGATTTCTCGAAAGCGTTTGATACTATCAATCATAGTCTATTACTTTCTATCGTGCATTTTATAGATTTGGCGCTTTTTTTTAAAATTTTGTTAAACAATTCTTAGGTAATAAGGTTTATGATAAGTTGTCCAAATCTACTTCAGTTTCATGTGGCGTCCCACATGATGACTCACAATTCTCCTTTTTGTTTAAAACATGTGACTATTTAAGAGCCTATCAGTGCATGAACACTGATTTTTCAAACTGTTTACGAATGATTTATGACCACTGCGTACTTGTTTTCTTAATTAATGTATCCGTATCGACAATCTCTCTCTTTGTATGCTCCTAAACTTTTTTGTGATAGGCTAGTTTTAAGCTATTCTAACTATAGCGATGTTATTTATGTTCCCTGTTTAGGTTGGCGTGAGGCTAATAGAATCTAAAAAGTCCAAATTCCTGTTTACGTTGGCTAAAAAATGAGTCAAAGAAAGTCCTTACATTTCATTATTTTTGCTCATAGAATACTATTGTACAAAAGCCCGCCTTATATACCTATATGAAAAAATAGTATTCCGCATAGACATCCATAACTTAATCTTCGGCACCAAAGCTTAATATCCGTTCCACGACATAGTAAGACTTTATTTAGACGGCCATTTTTGTATAATATCGTTTTGATTTATAATAATATAAATAAGGATTAGAGGTTAATGCCTGAGACGCTAAACAAGCATCTGAAACATATGCTAATGAACAGTGGCAGTAAGATTTTTTGTTATTTTCTCACTTCGTTGCAGTTACTACTTTGTCTAATAATTAAGAAACTCTTTCTTTTTTTTTCTTTTATATAAGTATATACTTACTTTATTCTTATGAAATTAAAAAGCACACACACACACTCATAGGAAAGTAAAAATGTATATTGCTGCTACTGTGCTGTCCCCTTTTTCGTTACGATGCAACTTACCAAAATTTCAGATTTACCCTCGTTAAAGAAGTTTCACTTCGAAAACCTAAAGAATGCAACCAAATGAAAGGAAACCAAGAAAAGTTCTTAATAAAACAGAATACAAACGTTTTATTACATGTAAGTAATGTCTAAATAAAAATGAAAAAACAGTTTTATACAATTGTACTATCGAAAAAATAAAAAGACGTTTTAATTATTGGCGTTTTCTTAAAGTGATTTTATGTAAAACTATTACATAATTTGACAATTTGACTGAGTAAACAATTAGAAAGATTATGAGACATACAAAATTTATTTAATTGTTTTTTTTATATATATTTTTTATTTATTTATTTCGCTTTAATGCAAATTTTATTACTACAAAATAATATTGGTTTTGTTCAAATATTTGCATAACATTTTAATAAACAACTCTTAAGCTTTTCTTTGTTTAATTTGGCTGAAATACATAAAAATTGTTTCATTTCGAAATATTTCAGATTTTATGTTGGCTGTCCATGAACTCGTAATCCCAGTTTCGTAGCAACACTACTTGCCACCTACATTAAAATGCTTTACTCTTTATGCTTTCTTTACATAGCACACTTATTTCAACTGTGTCGTCTCATGGTGCACTATAGCAATTTCTATGCAAATTAGTTTTTTCGTTCAATAAATGCGATGAAGAGTTGTCGAAAAAAATAAAATTAATTGATACAATAGAAGCGTATACAAAAAAATCTAAATTTAATGTAGAATTAATAAATAATCACCGATATAAAATTTTAATTAACAATAAGACATATCTACGTTTTTTTTGACAATTGTATGTAAATGACATTAGATTTTTTTGCATACTAGAAAGATAATGTAAATTCGATGAGCCGTATATTGACACTGGTTCACAAACTAATGACGCAAAAGTCAAATCATAAAAAGGACCTTGACCCGGTCACCTTCTGCAGAATTCTATTAATTAAGTATACCACCTTTCGAATTGTATTCATTACTTGGTCTACTTTGTCTTAATGCATAATGTATACAAATACAATCGTAAATTTTCTTGATAACACCGACAAACACGAGTCAAAATAAAATTTATGCAATACATTTGCAAATGTTTTATATTCCGGCTTTGCTTACGTTTTCTCTGTTTCGTTGTAAATTACGTATGTGCGTATAAGATAATTATAAAATTATATTTGAAAAAACACTTTTGGTTTTTTAACATAAATAAAGTTTTTTTTGTAAAATTGCATTGCTATGTTTACAAAAGATTCTTTGAATGTATGAATCTTGAGTTAGCCCAAAGTTTTGAATAAAGTCGCCAAAAAGTCGGCACCAAATGGATTTTTTTAAAAAGATTATTACGGCAATAATTTGTGCTTGTCTGAAAACCTATTTAGCCCCTATCAGATACACTTAGTGATATTCACGTAGCTAAAAAATGGCGTTTTTCGGAATTGTCTAAATTCAAAAATTACTATTTTTCGTAAATTAAGCAAGATTTTAATGAGATTTTTTCATCGTATGTAAGGACGATAGAAAAAGTGTTAGATTTTATTAACAAAAAGGAAGGTGAGCTAGGTAATATTGTTTTGGTATTAAATGGATACTATTTCGTTTCAATTTCTATTTTTTATTACAATGTCTTTTCAGGTACATTTTAATGGCTATCAGGTCAAGTGCTGTCCTAACAAGGTCTTTAAAGAGGATACTTATCAGTGAGTATAGTTTTGCAGAGTAATTCAGATGTAAAATTGTATTAAATTGTAGATGATGAGCCAAGAAATTTTGAGAGTGAAACATCTCCTAGTGCTGAAGTAATTTCTAGCAAGTAAAGAAATATGTCAGGTATGAGGTCAACTCAATATGCAGTGGGTGTTATAAGTTTAACTTTATTTGTTGCTTACGCTTACAAATTGGTTCGTGCTTCCCCTATTTACAATTACAACATTACATACTATATTTTTACATTTTTTTATTTTTTTTTATACATTTCATTATAACTCTTCTCCTCTTAACCTTTTCCTCCTTCTCCATATTTCTTCCATCCACTCCGCTTCATTTCTGTTTTCGTCTAAGATTTCCTCTATTTTCATAACCTTTTCTCTTAATTCTCTGCATTTATCTCTTATGTGGTTAAGGTCCTCCGTCTCTTCTCCACATAGTCTGCACATTTTTTCTTCTTATTTTTTTCCAGTATTTGTTACCTAACTCGTCGTTCTTACATCTGAATCGTGCTATATTTTTTTCTTTTTGTTGCTTTTATTCCCTACATCCTTTAAAAATTCTGGCTTTTTTTATCCTTGTTCATCTTTCTTGTTTTTCGATGTCACTATCTCACCTTATTATTTCTTCCCTTACCCCTACTTCCTCTTCTTTTAATCTCTCCACTTCTTCTCTCGCGTACCCGTTCCTTTTTGTAATACTCTTCTCTGTCCTCCTGTTCGTACTTCACTTTTCCTCCCTTTATCTCTTCCCAACATTTTAGCACTATTTTGCATTCTGTTTTTTCCCTCAGTTCTTCCTCGTATTTTATGGTCATTTTTCCTGTCTCTACTCTTATTTTTGCTACCTGTACCTCCTCTCTCACATAATATACTCCGGTGTATCTCTGTCCAGTCCCAGTCCCAAAACCCATCTTCAGTATTTTTTCTGTAGCCTCTTTATTTCCCTCCACTTTTTCCAGCTCCATATTTCCGCCCCATACATCACCACGTCCTTTATTAACTTTTCAAACAACAACTATATTTTTTCTATATCCATCTCGAATATCCTTTCCCCCACTTTTTCGTTTATGTGTTCTCCACTTGCTGCACTTCCTCATCCTTCCATTTTCACTTCTCCTTTTTTTTATGTATTTTTCCAACGTTTTTATCATCTCTTTCATTTCCTTTTTCTCCTTGGCCACCAACACTATGTCATCCGCATACGCCAACGACCATACCTTTGCTTTCTCTACCACTATCCCTCCTGTTTGTTGTCCTCTCATTGTCTCCTCCAGATCCCCCGCATATACTGTAAACAGGCTTGGGCTTAGTGGGCATCCCTGTCTCAACCCTCTCTTTGTAATGAATTCTTTGCTCTCTTTCCCATTCACTTTGACCCTGCTTCTCGTTTCTTCGTAGATTCTATTCTTTCTATTAATCTTTTATTGATTTTTTTTCTCTTCATGTATTCCCACAGTTTTTCCCTGTTCACTCTTTCAAAAGCGTCTTTTAGATCTACGAATAGTGCCACCATTTTCCCTCTTTTTTTTAGCTTTCTATTCGTCAAGTGCTTCAGCTCTTCTTTCTATTCTGAATCCCGCTTGTCCGTCTGTTATCAAACTTTTTTCCTCTATTTCCTTCTGTACTCTTCCTTGTAGTACTGTCGCACATAATTTGTATGCCGTGCTTAATAATGTTACCCCTCTGTAATTCTTGACTTTATTTCTTTCGTTTTTTTATGGATCGGGCATATTATTCCCTCTTACCATCTCTCCGGAAATCCTTCCCCTTTCCGTATTTTATTTATTTATTTCATCATCTTTTTTGCTACATTTTCTTCCCCGGATACCTACTCTTCGCCTTGTATCCCATCTTCTCCTGCCGCTTTTTTCTTTTTATGTTTTTGTTGCCTCTAATCCTTCTTCTTTATTTATTCTATCCCTATCTCCTACTTCCCGTCTTACTACTGCGTCTTTTTCTTTTTTGATTTTGTTCTTCTCCTTCTAGCAGGTTCCTAAAATGTATCTCCCATTCTTTAATTTGTATTTCCTTTGTCGTCATGTTTTTTTTCTTTCTTTCTTTAGGTACTTTCATACATTTTCTTCTGTTTTTATTCCTTTGATCTGCTTCTCTTGTTTGTTTTTGTTTTTTTCCTTCTTTTTCTCGCGTGGTTTCTTGTATATTTTTCCTGCTTCTTTGCATTCTTCTTTTTCTTTCCTCCCTTTTTTTCACTGCCTTAATGCTCTCCTTGCATTTTTCATTGCTTCCTTGCATTCTCTATCCCACAATTTCTTCCATCCTGTTTTCTCCCCCTTCCACTTTCTAAATCTGACTCTCTCTGTTGCGTTCTCCATCATCTCTCTCATTTCTTCCACACTCTCTTGTAATGTCTTCTATACCCATACCGTTTTCCCTATTCTCTTTTTATATCTTTTTATACCCTCTTCTGTCCCCTTTTTTTTGTTATGTACTCCTAATCTTCTCTCTCTTCCCTTTCTCTTCCTTCCATTGTCAATTCCAGTGGTTAGTGATCTTACTCTACCCTTTCTCCTACTTTAAATGTCTTCACCTTTTCTCCGGCCTCTTTATTTGTCATTACAAAATCTATTATTGATTCTCCCCTTCCTCCTATGTACGTATATTCCCCCATTTCTTCTTCTTCTCTGTTCCCATTCATTATTTCCCATCCTTTTTTGTTGCACATTTCCACCAATTCTTCTCTCTCTTTATTTATCACTTTGTCCTTTGTTTGTCTCTTTTCCGTCTTATTTCTTTCTTGTATTCCCCCCTCTTCCCCTATTCTTTCGTTAAAGTCCCCTCCTACTATTATCAATCCCTCCTCCCTTTCTTCTATCATCTCTTTTATGGTTTTCCTTGTCTGCTATAAACCGTCACTACTTTTATTTTTGTTTTTAACCACTGTCTGTTCTTCTCTACAACTCCTCTTCTCTGTTGCACTTTCTCTTTCTTTTCCTGACTCAACCATTTTTTTCTTATTCCCGTTATTTTAGCCCCCTTTGCTCTTTCTTTATTCTTCTCCCTCTGCATGTTGCACCACTCACTCAAATTCCTCCGGCAACTCTTTTTCCCACCACTCCCATTTTTTTCTTCTATTTATGTCCTGTGATCCCACTACATCCTGTTCCTTGATTTACTTTCAAAAATCTTGTTTCTTGTTTTTTATTTTTGCTACGTTCCAAAACAATACTCTCAGCACACTCACCTCTTCCTGTGCTTCTTCCTTACTTTCTTTTTTTCCTCCTGCCTTTTCTTTTCTTTTTCTATTACTCATTATTCCTTTTCTTTGCCATTTCGTCAACTTTCTTTCTTTTATGCCTCCCCTTCAACGTTTAGTTTTTTGCCTTTTGGTTACCTATTTTCTCTCCCCTTTCTCTTATATTCTTGTATTCCTTAATTTCTTCTTCTCCGCCATCACCTTCTGTCTTTCCTCCCCTCCTCCCAATTCCGCCACAACCATCTCATTTTTTTTCTCTTTGTTTATTACTGTCATCTCTTTCACTTCTACTTTTACATTTAATTTTTCTTCCAGCATCAATGCTAAATCTTTTTATGGTTCTTCACTTCTCCACCGTTTTATCACAATATTATTCTTATTTTTCCATCTTTCCTCATCTTCCGTTTTTTTTCAGTTTTTCTATTCTCTCCACTAGTTCATCTTTTTCTTTTTCCGCTTCTTTTCCCTTTTTCCTATTTCTTTTTTTAATTTCTTTGATTTTTGCCTTATCTTTCTTCTATCTGTTTCATCGTTTCTGTCATTAATTCTTTTAACTCTTCCACTTCATTCCTTCCTCCTTCTGTTCTTAAAGTTTTTCCTTCGATTTCGTGCGTTATCTCTTTAATGTCTGGTGATTTTATTGTTTTCTTTCCTTTTTCAAATATTTGCTGTTTTTCCTTTTCCTCTCTTTCTCTTTTATTCACTTTTTCTTTCATTTTTTATTCCTCTTTTCCTTCTTTTCTTACTTTTTTGTGTTTTAAAACGTCTCACTTGTAGTGATTTTGCTTTAATTTCGATTTAAATGCAATAATTTTTATTAATATTTTTTATCGCTAACCTTCTCGATTATACTGTTTATTCACCTTAATCTCACTTGTTCGTCACAGTTTTATACTTTTCCATCACGGTTTTTATTTTTTACTTAATTTATTTATTATTTTACACCCTTCCTCCTTTACCCACTAATTTTTTCTCCTTCTTTCCTCTTACTACCACTACTAACTCCAGTTCCTTCACTCACTATCTTCTTCAACTTCTACACTTGTATTTCACTTTTACGTTTCCTTAAATGTAAATACGACCTTCTACATTGAAAGGTACCGCACGAATCCATGCAGTGAGTATTATAATATTAAATAATAGTCCAAATCAGTTGTTCCGAGGAGGTAGCAGAAATAAATGAATCAGAATTTATTGATTCATATGTTACAAATGAACAGTTTTAAAAACTTCAGAATAAATTAAAAGCTGCCAAAATGCTTAATGCTTAGCAAACTCATGTAGAAACTCTCGAGACACAGTGCAAAAACTGAGGATCAAGTACACATGTTGAAGTATGGTAATCACAGGGGACTTCAATGGTCTGATAGAATTGTACAGAAATCGCTTAAGTTGTATATGCTGTATGGTACAAAGAATTATAAAGAAATACTCAGTCAAAAATTACCATATCCCAGTATACGAACACTTCAAAACAGAGTTCAAAATTTTAAATTTTGAGCAGGTGTGCTCGAAGATATATTGCAACTACTCCATCTAAGAGTAACTATGTCCTATTCTTTTTTTCTATTTCTCTTTTTATTTCATAGTCTTCCATTTTTTGTGGAAAATTCATACAGCAAGTAAAGAAATAAAGTAAAGTAAATTATAAGTTAAAACCAAACTAAAACTAGCTGAGTTTATACAGAAAGGGAGAAGTAAAAAAGGACCGATTAATACTAAAGGAAAAAATTAAAGTAAAAAGATAAATTTCTAACGTTACTTTACTATTTAGTGGTTACTTTTCTGTCTAGCATACTAGTTATTTATCTATTCTTACTTTACTTTACTTTTAAACTTTATTAATTTGAGAAATCTGAGGCTAAACGCCATCTTGTAAGAACGGAGTTACATACGAGTTAATCCACATGTAGAAAACTACAAAATTGTTAGTTAGATACTGTTGTAAATTCTTCTGAGCAATTTTCATAATTTCATAATTTTTTTCTATTGCCATATTATTTACAGGTGAATAGCTTCAGCGTCTATGACATGCACGCCTCATTACCGTTTGATGAAATGGCAACAAAACTTAGGCTTTAATGCGACAATTTCACAAAAACTATGATTGGAAAACCAATAGTGGTGTTGTCGTGAAGCAGAGGTGCTGCCAACAGTTTAGCAAGGAATGCATTGGTGTTCATGTTAGCTGGTTTAAGTACTCGATGAAAACAAACTATTAGATACAAATTTACTGCATCTTTGTATAGCGCAGATGAAGTAATAGAAAAACTCTTCTATATAATTCAACGATCAAACGATATTGAAATCACAGTCAGGACTATTAATTCCGATATGGGAATTGTAAATTAGACATTTTAGCGTATACTTGGCAATACTGCTAATCGGCACGAAAAAATGTTCGCATCCTTTGGATTGTAATGCAAAATTGTATGTCATGCTTGATCCTGTACATGTTTTAAAAAATGTAACTACTAGTTTAGGGAATCATAAAGTATTTAAAATATGACTGGAAACCCAGAACAAGTACACTTTATCTAGTGATTCCATTGATATATCAGCTATAAGAAATCTGCATACACTTGAAGGAAACAAAGAGGTAAAAGTTGCACACCGGCTAAAAGAATACATGTTTCAACCCGGACACTTTGATAAAATGGATGTGAAGAGCATATCCACTTTTACATCATGATACTGCTGCTGTTATTATATATTATAGTTCAAGGAGAAAAGTTAATATACTACAATAAACTACAAAACAACTGCACAGTAAATTAGGGCTATCTAAATACAAGTTGGGGAAGAATCACGAAACTATTGCATTCATAAAAGAATGTATGAACATTATTTATCATCTGAAAGTTGATAATTTAGACTGGAAATCTTTGCAGCACGGTATGCTATTATCAACTCAAACGGCACTAGATCTACAAGAAGAAAAATATGACTTCAACTTTATTTTGCTAAGATGGCTTACGCTAAATGTCCTTGAAAACTTATTTTCTGTCATTCGCAGCAGAAATGCAGTACCAGGACCACAAAATGTGCGTATAGTAACGTTATTCCAGTATGAGTGTCAAATTATGCATAGAAATTATTTTATGAACAGCTTGGTTCAGTACTGCAACCACATCGATGCAGACAACACTGGATTGCGGGGATATCATACTGTCCGGTAGTTTTAATGTGTTTTTTTACAATTATACCGATTCTATTTCTAACCTATTTTATATTTGGAATTTTGGCTGCATTGTTAATAGATCATTGACTTTCGCTGTAGTTAAATCCAAATGACAGTACAATTTTTCAGTTTATGCCAAACCTCAAAGCAACTTATCGTTTTTTGACTGCTGATGTGTGATTGTTTTGTTTAAACAAAGCTATTTATGTAACCAAAATCAACAAAGTTTATATAAAAAAAACAGGTAAGTTTGTAAATATTTGAGTCTCACATTAAGAAAAAGTGAATGAAACACATTAACATTGTAGCTTGGCGATGTTGTTATTTAAGAAAGTTGTAAAAAAATTATGTTTTAGAAAAAATTTATTGTTTTTATAACAAAATTATTTTTTTATTTATTAAAATAAAATGCCTAAATGTCTTATTAACATTGTTACCTTAAAATATGTAATGTAAGTATAACGGAGAAAACCATATATTTATGTCTGGATAATTATAACATATTGTTTGGTTTTTCAATAACATTTAAGTCCTGTTGTTTATTATAATGCAATACATAATTGTTTTACAATTATTGTCTAAAGCTTAAATTTGTAATTTTTTTAAGTACAACGAAGAAAATTGCTCTAGTTTGTAGTACTGTGTTTCGAATTGACTATTTTTATATTACAACATAATGAATATGAAAAAAAAATAAAAATCCTTAAGAAACCTTTATGTACTAAATAAAATGTTTGCTTTAAATTTTGTAACGATTGATTGATTGAAATTAGTAAAGAAACTTAAAAATGGCGCGTAGACTTTCATCCACATCGCAGCTTCCTGGAAGTTAAAAAAAAATGCACACCTTCATCCCCGCCACGAAGTTAACTAAGCGAAACCAAAAAGGAGCATAAGAGCGGTCACACGAGCTCTGGAGAAACACGCTCTTATTCTGAGATTTATTTTCTCTGCTTTACTGTAAGCCGGCCTGTCACATGGACCACTTAGATTTAGAGATTTGTTGAGGATTACGCTGGTATTCACTTAGAGGGGCTTTACTTATTCACCGTCAATCCATTAAATTATAATTGTCTCGCACATCATATTCAGTAAGTGTTGAATTTGTGAAATCGTGTCTTTGTTTATTATTTAGTAGTTGTATGACAGCCGCAACACTGGTGCGGCTAAGCAAACTCCTGGTTCAAGTGTTCAGAACGGTTATTCAGACTTCCTGGTGATTACATAACAACCTTTAGTTAAAGCTAAACATTAGTTGTCTAATGCCACAGATCATTGTGTGGTTGGGTAACCCCGATGCAAGACTTTGTGTAGTTATTCAATTCTATTTTCGTATGCCAAACAAGAACTACGACTACCGTAAAGCTTCAATTTGCTACCGTGACGCGTATTTTCACCAGATCGCTATCAATCACTCGTTAAAATCACCTGTGCAATTATCTGATTTATTTTCGCCGTTTCGTTCTATTATGCCGTATCGTTCTTGAAGAAAGTTTCATTAATTATGTATATTTGCATTGCTACTTGGAAATCATTAAATTCAATTAAAAATCGTTCACAATATTTAGAAACAAAAGTCTACGAAAGCATTAATAGTATCTTTACTCGTATTAAATTACCAAAAATTTTTTTATTCGTCGAAATAGCGTAGGGGTCATAAGTCGAGATTGAATTAAACTACTTACCAGTAACAACATCCATTTGAAATTCTTCTACCTGTTACATTAAACATACCCGTTTCAACTATTGATTAACCTCTGTTGAAAGCCCGGTTTTAACCAGAACATAAAACTCCATTAGTAACTTTGTTTTAATTTAGAATTTTCTTTAGTTGTTAGTTTTAAATGTAGATAACCAAGAATGGTCGCCAGCCATATCTCCGAATCGTCACACAGGTTTAGAAGCCTTTGTCTATCGATAGCATTTGATAGATATTATCTTTGAATAATAGTGAAACCTCTATAGCACTTTATCTAAAATTTAAACAAATATCATAATTTTTCTTTAAAAAATTAAATTAAATAAATCGATATGTTTTTACACAGTGAAGTAGAGGATTAAAAGCTTAAGCTTTCAATAAAAACCGCAAATAGATAGCTTTTTTCTAACAGATATTATTAGAAAGCAAAGTTGAAATTATAAATGTTCTCATCTTGGCAACGAAATTTGCTAAGTGGCAAGTCACATATGAAAATGCAAGATCAACATAGTATGTCAAAAATGTTGAATTTGTCATTGCTGCTATTGTGTTTAGTACCTACTACTGTTTTAGTCGAATTGGTTTTTTAGTTTCTACGTTAACTGTTAAAAGTATTTTTTTGTAATAGTTTTTTTAAATGTAGAAGCATTTGACATGTTAGCGGTTTACTTCAAATGCACGAGAAATGCAACAGTTGCTAGCAGATTGTTGGTATGCAGTGCTATTTTATCATATTAGAGAAGTTTTTCTTTGATTGGAACATCGTTTACGTACGTCTGAAAATGTGCATACCAAAGAAAATGTTATAAATGTATTAGCATTTATGTAGGATTTAATCGTCAGTTAAGTACTAGAGTAATCTTCAGAAACTTGGGAAGTATCATTAGAAATGAGATCACAGGCATACAAGTGTATCTCATTATATAGTGCATTTTAATAATGAGAAATATAATAAAAGTCGGTATGTACTACACAAAAATAAATGTTACTTATAACAAAGAAAAAAAATTATTTTTAATGAGTTCAAAATGGGTGTTAATGTAACTCGAGTAATATATTCGTTTAATTTTAACTATCATCTATATCACATAGTCCTGCATCCAAGTTTAAATGCTATTGATTTTGATCAACGATTAAATGTTGCAAATGATAAAAGAAAATGTTGGATTACTTTCGCGAATTTTGTGATCAGATGAGGCTACATTAAATAGTGATAGTAATATAAATTGTCATAATATATATTATTGCTCTAAAACAAATTCTCATTAGATGTGGGAGGTTTAACATCGAGGTCGTTGGTCTGTGAATGTTTGGTGCGGAATTCTATGTGGAAAAATAATTGGGCCTTTTATTTTTAGCAAACCTCTAAACTACAATGAAATGAATTTCCACTTGTTTTAAAAGACGTATCTCTTGCAATTCACCGTGAAATTTTTAGCCAGCATTTTGGATGTCCGGCGCATTTTTCTGTAAACATTGTAGAGTAGTTAGACCGAACATATCCTAATAGATGGAAAGGATGTGGAAACATATTTCATTGGCTAGCCAGGTCCCCAGACCTAATTTGTCTAGATATTTATTTGTGAAGTCGAGTAAATGACCTTGTTTTTATCAACAGATCAACTACAAGGGACAACATGATCGAGAGGATAAGAAATGCTATCCAAAACGTTTCAATGGCAACATTTGAGGCTTTTATTCAACCCACTCGTCAGAGAATGGTTTCTTGTATAGAAAATAATAAAGCACATTTTGAGCATCTGAGGCGACAGACTACAGATATATAGCTTTAACTCTTAGTTTTACTTTTCTAATTTCTAATTTATAAAGAATTATGATTTTTGTTTTTTAACAACTACTGTTAGACAAAACCTATCTAATTGCGATTTTTAATGAAACCTTAAGTTTTAATAATAATTAAAATATAGAAGCTAAAAAACCAATTTGACTAAAAAAGTAAGCCGTAAAACAATAAAATGCTATCGATAGACAAAAAAAAACGCTTTTTAACGAGGCCAAGTTCGTTAAATTCCATTAAAAATAACCGAAGTAATTGACATTTAAAGAAAATATATTTTGATGGCTCTACACTACTTAATTTTTAAAAGTACAGCAAAAAATTTTTAATAAAAAAGTTTCAAAATTATTTGAGGATTATATCTCATGTATTTTAAATACCCCCTAAATAAGTCCATTACGGAAAAATTTCTACTTTCTGTTTAAGCATGACTACTACACTCTTTGGCGGTAACCTTAAGACCTCAAAAATATTTTTTAACTATTTTTTAAGACCATTTTCCTAATAAAACTTTCTTTCCTAAACTTGTGTGAACATTGGTTCCTGAGATAGAGCCGGCGGCCGTTTTTAGTTCCCCACCAGGTATTTAAAAATATAAGTTATTTAACTTTTAAGTAACGTAATTTAAATCCAAACAGTATATGTGTATATGTATATTATTTCTTTTTTTATTGAGCTACATAGGGACAAAACACCGTAAGTAACTCCAAGTTGGAGCCGCTACCGGAAGATGCGTTATAGTTTGTCGTTAAAAATTATTTTTTTAATATTTTGGTATATTGTTATCAATAAATTTCCAATTATGTCTCCATATTCATCATAAGTAATCTGACCAAGTATGTTTAATCTTTGCAGTCTAATTTAAAAGTTTTGTCACTCTAAGTGGTTATTTTACCAATCGGTTTTGCAAACTTAGTAGGATGACTGCAAATTCGAGTAATCAATGTAAAAAAGTAATTTAAAATTTTTGTCGTAATGTTTGTAAAAAAATACAAAACTTAAAATTAATTGTGTGTTTTGAAATTAGTGAATAGTAATATTATTTGAACAGAAAATATATATTATATATTGCAACTTACATAACAAAAAAATACTGAAATTTACTACCGAAATATTTTTTACTTACCATCAAAATAAAAACGTCTTCAGTCACCCCCTTTTGCATCACCTGTTTGGTTATGCATACTTTTTGTTGAGTGTTTTTATTTTACTATTAAAAATTTTAAACTATGTTTCTCTATTGCGCATAAACAATGACTACATTTTTCAACTGCTTAAAAAAACAGTGTTACAAAGTGCAACTTAGTACAATCGAAAGTAATGATTTTTGTCTGTGTAATATATAAGATAGTAAGCACTAACTTTAGTTCATACTAAAATCAACAGAATAATAATACAAATATCGAATACTTGTTTGCAAATTAGAAAATGTGCAGATACTGTTCACTGTTACCAACTATAATTAATTGAAAATTGCTGCTATACATAAAGGGTGAGTAAAAATGATCGAGAAAACTTAAATTTCTCGCTACAAAACTTATTAAATTTTTTTTATTTTAAATTGGTACCAGTCTATTTAAGAGTAAATAAATAAATTATTAAGGGTTATGAATACCTTTTGGGAAACATTTAGTTTAACACTAATGACTTTTAAAGTGTTATTAAGAATACTTGTTATTATATTACATAATTTAACTTGTTATTTAAGTATGGAAACGTATTACAGAATCACATAAGGGAGCAATAATATTACATACATTAAATAAATTTGACAGTAAATAGCTAAGAAAGAACCGATTGTATTGAAGACTCTAATGTGGTATTGTGAAAAATACCATAATCTATATGAAGATGTAGTTAGTTACAACAAAAACAAACATCTTCGTCTACTATCACTGTAAGCATAAACAGTGCATTGAACATATAAAATCATTACATTTTCAAATACATGTTTTGAAAGTTTGACGTAAAGATTTTTATGTATTCTTGCAGTTAATTAACAAAAATAATTGCGTAGGATTAAATTCCTAGTAATTATTTTTTTATGTAAAGTAGATGGAAAAGCGATTACAATCATTGGTAGGTAAAATACCACACAGGTCATTTAAAAGGATAAAAATAAATGACAGAATAAGTGTTTTTACCAATAACAAATAGAAGTAATAACAAATGTAAGTTATTCTATTTACTTAGCATTTTTGTTGATCATATGTATATTAATGCAAATGTTAACCATTGGATGGTTAAACACGTGCCACTATTTTCTAATATTCTATTACATACTTTATTTCAACCAAATTCGAGCTATTAAAATAACAATCATTTTTCAATCAGTTCATTTAAATATATAAAAAAAAACAGCGTGTATGCTATTAAACTTACAAAAATACCTACACTTGTTATTCTTTAGAATTTGTTTTTTAGCAACATTTAAAATAATCTAGATCAATAAACTTTATAATCGTTTATGCAAATTTTTGTGATTCATTTATTTGCAACTCCTTTCTTATTTACGTTTTATTCTATTTACATGCACTAAAATGCGTTTTATCATTCCTTGGTGATATGCGACACGATTTAATTGTAGATATTAATGTAGTCCAACAAATAATGATGAAATAGTATATTATTATTGCTTGTGTCAAAAATACATAATTACTTACAGTAGTTAATTCACTATATTGATTTATACGTTTTACCAATTAATAACATACGTTTTTTTAATAAACACAACAAAAGATATCGCAGCTTAGGCTTATTAGCGTTGTAACTTAAATGCAAAATCACATCAATGATTAAGCTATGCAGTAGAGATTGTTTGCGTAAGTTTAGTTTTTTTTAACTATTTCAATTTTTTAAGTCAAACTTTTTTGGCGAGGGTAAATCTGAAATTTTGGTAAGTTGCACAAACGGAAAAGGAAGCAGCACAGACGCAGCAATCTATGAATTTTTATTTATATTTCTCTATTGGCATAAGCTATTCTAACCTTTAATTTCGTTCTGACTATCCACGTGTTTATGAACCGCTGTTATAATTTTTTTTTTAATTTTTATATAACTTAATTGATGACTGAAATATTTTACCTTTTCATCAATAAGTAAAAAATAACAATTAATTTACTTATTCCGTGAGCTTATGTGGATAAGGTTCACTTGTTTTTGTAAAAAATATTAATCATCTATAAAAATGATCCTTTTATTTTTAGACAAAAACATTTTGAAGAATTTTAAACTATAGTGAATTAATGGTTAGTCAAATTTACAAGAAAAACCGCTAATAAGTAAAAATTTTGTGTCTAAGCGTTTTTACCAAAAATCACTTTTCAAGAAACATCATTCAACGTAATACTTGTTCTTTGAAGCAATCGACTTTTGTTTCAGACTCCTCGCAATGTCATCAGCTGGTAACGATGATGTAAGTACTAACAACAAAATTTGTTTAATTGCAACAACTAATTTTTGTTTTATTACACTTACAAGCCTACAATATGGCATTTCAATAAAATGTTTTTTTTTTACTTTTTTATAAGAAAAGTATAGCGGGCACAAATTTTTTGCAAAAAATTGTTTGCGGAATTTTACCTTTTAAAGTCTTCTGGTTAAAAAAAATGTATTTTTGACAAAAAAATTTTGGGTGTCTGTATGTGTGTAACGATGTGCCCACGATAACTCTCAAACCAAAAGTTCCAGCAACTTGATATTTTATATGATTATAGTGTGTGTTTTTACCATTTTTAACAGCTTTTCTTGTATAATTTTGTAAGTATCTAAACAATTTATTCGAATAAAAAAAATTTGTAACATTAACAGTTTATTTGATATTTTATTTATAATTTAAAATGAATTCACAAATATAATCTAAGTTCTAATCCTGCTTGCGATGATTTTTTTTAGAAAAAAATTCTATATCTTGAAGGGAAAGCAAGACACCTTAAAAAGATTAATTTTTACTGATTTACTAAAGAGAAAAGAAATATTCAGGCGCACAAATATAAGAGTTAGCCGTAATGACAACATTATATATCTTAATGAAATCGAGGAAAAGAGATTTTAAAAAAATTATAGCATGCTACGAAGTCAATACAAACGTGTACATATCACTTCAAAATGGTTTTATGACAACATAACTTTAAAAAAATATGTAAACATTTTTTCATCATTCTTTATAAGAAAGTCGTTTGGTGACCACACCAGTTTTTTATTAGAACATATTCAACTAAGAGTTGCCGTTGATTTCCTTAATAATAATGAGAATGCTTTAACCGCAATTTCTAATACTATCAAACAACGTGATGAACAACCTAAAAACATAGAGACTGAAAACAAAGTTTTAAGCAACTTTATAGTCAATAGATTAGATAGAATAATAAATAATGAAATTTGACAAGAGACTGAAGAGAAAATTATACAAATCTTGAAAATTTGCAGTAGCAAGAAAAATATGTAGTAGTACACATGTAAGCATAATTAAATTTAAATTTGTGTCTACTTATTTGAGTACCATCGGATTATAACGTCGTTCTTCACTGTAAATATTACTTTCCGAAAATTCCATTCATTTCTAAAGTTTCTACATTACTTCCTAATTTTGGAATTCTGTATTTTATCCCTAATCAAAAGTAATTAACATTCTACATTTTTATTACAGTTTATCTATATTTAAAAACTCATTAGTATACGTTGTTATTTTTTAAGCCATTAGTTATAACTGCGTTATCATACCTACATATAGTTCATTATTTCAATTATTATATTTTCGTCGAATTGTAATTGATGATGGAACTGCATGCAATAACAACTAGTACGTTTTATGACCGACGAAATAAAAAATTACGTTTAGCAAAAGAAAATTAAGAAGATAAGAATAGACAAATAGACCTAGCTATTATTCCGTCAAGCCATGATTACAAAACCAATTTAGACGACAGCGACAAAAACCAGCCAATTATCAACGCAGGTGGTGACTGGGCACAATATCAATACTATTGTATTTTTGCTCAAATAGACTACAATGAATCTATATAGTTTCAACTGTTATTAAATACATTTTTCTACAAATTAACCCGTACACGCTCTATTAAACTGACTGTAACCTAGGTACATTGTTTCAAGAGTGCAGTAGAACACCATGTCATTAGTACTAGCAGTTTTGATAATTTTCAATTCGTAAATCTTCTAAAAATGGATATAAAACTCAAATTTTGGTTTATTTTCAAAGTTAAAACAATTATATTACAAACATTCTTGTAGTTTTGCCACAATGATGACAGGGAACATTGTTACTTCTAAAAATTTTGAAAATAATTTACCGCAGTTACTATTTTACAGATAAATTACAAATTTTGTTAGAGAATTAGTGATTTTAAACGAAAGTCGCAGGTAAATTTTATCTTCATATTGTGGTTATAAATAAATTCAAGAAAAAAGCAAGTACCTACTTAAAATCGTTAATCGTTAAAGTAACAAATTACTATTAATATTGGTGTATTTTCTACTGAAAATGTGAAAATATTTTTACTAACGAGTTTTTGAAAATTTACCTTTATTTAGTACTGAATAAGTTATTTATTTGATAAATATAATAATAATAAAATTTGTTTAATTGTAACTCCTTTTGATTTTTTTTTTTTGAGAATTTGAATCGGGTTATGGTTAAGGTCATAGTTTTTGTTTTCAAATAAATGTTTGAGCATTTTCTCTAACTATTAGAGGTGTTACCTGCTTAAAAATATTATCGTAAAATTGCTTGCAAAACGCTATATAAAGGTGTTTGCTCGGCTTGCTCAGTGAGATGTGTGTGGGTGGTACACTAATTAAATTTGTAAATTTTTGGATATCAAAGAAAAAAGCGTAAAAGAAAATCAAATAAAGACTAAATCGGTAGGGCGCCAATTAAGGTCACGGCGTTTAACTGCTTCTAGGTTATTATCCACCAAGATACTCGTCCGGTAGTTTTAATTTTCATTACACTTCCCCTTTAGAATTAACGACATTAATCTAAAAATAAAACTTAAACAAAACAAAAGAAAAATACAACGCGAACGGGTGTAAAAGAAAAACTTCACTTACAAGTTAAATAACAAACATTTATTAAAAAACAAACAGAATCTAACGTGAGTGAAATAAATAAAATACAACAAAAAAATAGCAATAGCAATAAAAAAAATCAAATAAAATCAGTTTTTTTCATCGGTTGAATAAAACCGGCAATCATATTATCAAAATTTAAACATCAACTAATTATACTAAACGAGAAGAAAAAAATAAAAGATCGAGTTAATACACCAAAAAAATTAATAAAAAAATTGGGAAAGCTTTGTATAGCGCAAATTACAATTAATTATAATTAAATTGTAAACTACAAGCTTATATAATTTTTATTTCCATTTGAATTAAACCTAATGCGTTTCAAAGCTATTATAGTGAATCGGTTAATTCTTTGAATTTCATAAAAAAATTGAAAAACTATATTACAACATAAATTGGTTTCTTCAAGCCTTTTGGTCACATACAGTTAACGATAAATTAGAAATACCTCGATATAATTCGAGACGCTTGGTGATGGACTTGGAAGACGACGTTAATATAGCAGGCGGTAAAGGTTGCAGGTTGCAGAAGGAGAAAAAAGTAATAGTTGTTGACCGGTGGTTACAACGTTAATTTTTTTTATTTAAATCGCAAGAATGCAAAATTAAGTTTGTATCGTTGTTAATTGTTTTCTATATGTTATAAACATTTTAAAAATGTACCACGTGGCAGCAGTCTTACAAATGCATTCGAACGAAAAAGGTCGCGAATGACACGCCTAGCATACATTGTTCCTCTTCGTTAAAAATTAAACTGTTGTGTAGCGCCAATGCTAAGGTAAAGTGGTTCATCTTAATCATTTGCCTTATCCTTTAATTCTTCTCCATCCCGCTTTACGAGCCAGCAAGTGGTGAGTTTTTTTTTTTAAGTTTATATATTTTTTTAATTTTCTATTTCTTATCAAAAGAAAAACAACAATCGTTGCACACATTTACTGCTTTGATCTTGATATCGTCTTGATTGATTGCAAACTATTATTCAACCGAACCGAACCGTACATACCTGCAGACTTTGAAGAATCCGCATATAGTTTTTCAATAGACTGCCGACGTATTTTTTTTTTAATCTGTAAGTAGTACATATAATTTTTGCACTGCACGCGCACTACACCATCTTCTCCAGGATGAAGATCAACGATTCGTCCCAGCTTCCAACAGCATGGAGGCGTGTTTTCATTTACTAATACTACCATAGTACTTAGTTTAATGATGTCATTAGGTGATGTTCACCATTTTGAACGTTGTTGGAGATTCATTAAATAATCGCTTGACCAGCGTTTCTAAATACTTTTTGTATTGTTTGATATTGATTTAAGCGATTTTGTGGTATATCAGTAAGATCTGTTTGTGGCAAAGAAGTTAGAGCATTACCAACAAGAAAATGTCCCGGAGTTAAGACTTCAGCATCATCGAGATCTTTGGTTAAAGGTATAAGAGGTCGCGAATTCAAAATTGCTTCAACCCGTGTAAGTACTGTAGCCAATTGTTCGTAAGTTAATTAAAAAGTATTTGCGTGTTAATAGTTATTTAACCAACAAGGTTGGTAATGAAGGCAATTAATAATCGAGACATTTTCACGCGCGAGATATTAATTGCATTTTATCAAACAAGTTGGTTTTTAAATTTTTCCGTCGATCGTATATTATTAATTTTTGCATTTATGTACATATGATTTTTTCCACTATTAGTTGTATACGCTTGCATTATTACGTATAATAGTAGGTCGTGAAGTTGTACTTTTTTAACCGCGGGTAAATAATATTTCATTATTAACTAGTAGTTAATAATGAACATATTTACATTTTCTGATAATACTACAACAGTTTCAAAGAAAAAAAGTTTACGAAACTGGGTACCAAGAGCAAGAGATTTTATTTAATGCTAATTTAACTTTTCAAATCGCTCAATTAATAAATTAATTTGATTTTAAAAAGTAAGTTATTTGAAGTTCGCGCTTAATTAAATGTGAATATTATTGAATTAAATATGTTTTAGATATAATCAATGCTTAAAATAATAATGTTTTTAAACAATTTAAACAACTTTAGCAATAAAAACTTACGTTATCTGTTTATTTTTGTGTTTTAAATCACAATTAAGAATTATGTCAAAATTAATTCTATTAAACTAATGACAACTGTCAGAATCACTGACTTGATTTTTAATTTAAAATTAATATCTTAAATTTTAAATTTGATTTAGTAACAGGTAGAAAGGTTTTAATAATTCTAGTAGTGGAAAAAATTGTATATATAACACGGTTGAGAAGTTCATTATAACCTAAGCGATTTATATCCCTCGACGCTTCGCGTCTCGCGATATAATCTATCGCTTAGGTTATAATGATGCACTTCTCAACCTTGATATATAATATACTATTATAATTTTATCTACTGAACAATTTTTTTATTTTTGTATCAACGGTAGTGAGATTTTTAAGTCATATTAATGCTATATAACCCCAACGCGTCAATTAAATTTTAATCGGATTGATTATAATTAGTTTTGAAAATATCAATGATTGCTAACATTTTTTAGTTTTATGTGATTAACAGTATGTTAGGAAATCGAAGAAAATTACATCTCGAAACATCAAAAAAGTTCTCTTTTATCAGCCGAAAGGTAATCGTGAGATTGTTTTATTTGTACACAGAAGCTGAACTTGCTGTAAAAAGCAAATCAAAATTATTTATAAAGCAAATAAAGTGTTTATACATTTAAAAATGGTTCATAAATGACGAATATTGTTATTAGTACAGAGCGGAATATATGCAAAGTGCATATAGATGCATATATTGCATATTTTTGCTTATTTTAAACAACATTGCATATTTAACCTAAACACGATTTATTTTGCATATTCTAAAACAAAATTAATATGAAATTTAAAAATTTTACTGTCTTACAATAAATTAGGTCGAATTTTATAAGTTGAAACGATATGAACGAACTCTGGACTTTCCCGTTTCTACCTGAATAACAATGCGACAAAAGATTGCATTACAATGTCATTGAATTTGTTTCTGAAATTGAGGGGTTTTTCAAGAAAAAGATTATTAGCTTAGTATTCAAAATACGTATTGTTAAATTTCTAAAAATAAAGTAGGTACCTACCTGCTTTAAAGAGGCTAATATTTTTTCCGTTTTCCGAAAACATTTGTTTAAAGTAAACGTAATATCGTGATAGTGTTTTTTAAAGTGTTTTGTATATTTTAAATTAAAATATGTCTACTATTCAAAAAAGTGCTTCGATGAAGTGTTTTCCCGAGTTAAAGTTAAGTGGAGAGAATGTATTTTGCAAGGCCTGTTGTCAAATCGCAAGTTACATTCATTTTGACATGTCATTATCTTAAAATTTAGGTAGGTATCAAAATTTCATATAATATGCTTCTTCGCATCAGAGCAATTTCAGAAATAAAGTTCAATTCTGTCACATTTTTTCACGTTTTTTAAAAATATAATATCTGCCTGTGTGGACTTCAAAAATTCCTGTTTAGTTTAGTAAATTCGTCAAATTGTAGCTTTTGTTTATATGAAAATTGAGGTGTTCGGAATAAAAAGTCGTGGAAAAAAAAGTTGGGGTATAAAAAGCCAATACAAAAAAGCCCCGGAAAAAAAATCCGGAGGAAAAAAAAGCCGACGGAAAAATAGTCCGGTGGAGTAAAAGTCAACAAAAACTGTACACATCTATGCCCATAAAAATGTATATGAACGTATTTAAAAAAGCATTTTATACTTTTAGTTAAACTTTGTAAATAATTTTGTTTTTAGAAAGTGCATTTTTAAATCTAAAATTAAAATACTTGTAACATTCTTATTAGACTGATAGTATTAAGAATGCTAATCCTTATTCATTCAAAACTAAATTTGAAATGCGTTAAACAATTGTCTGGGTCGTCCCTAATTAATATTGTTTGTAAGATTCTCATGAAGCTAATGGGGTAGAGAAATATAAATAAGGTAAGTATACTTGTAAATAAATTCATTTCTTAAGTTTTCTTATCATGGAAATTATATAGTCAAATAAAGGCGGTAATAAACTTTGCTATAGGGGTTATATGTACGTGTTACATAGAGAGTGCAAATTTTTTTTACGCTGGAGATGTTCCAAAGCTAGTTCATTCAAGGTAAGAATTTATTATCATTCAACGTCCATTATCATTGTTACACCGTACATTTTAAAAACATGTTGATATACCTTTTCAGTGTAACGCTTCTCTAACAACAACGTTAAACAAGGAAGAACCTAGCATTACACGAGATCATAACCATCCTGCGGACGAAGAATCGATAAAAGTGGCAAAAGCAATAGGCGGCATGAAAATCAGGGCAAAAGACACACTAAGTAAACCCGCACAAGTGTTTGCTGAAGCTGTGCTGCAGTTAGAAAACACGACTAAGGCGCGTCTGCCTTTAGAAGATTCAGTAAAACGAACTCTCAGAAAGCAAAAATAAAAAAATCTACCCCAAGTTCCGGCAACGCTACAGGATCTTCTCATAGACGGTATGCAAACTGTGTTTTTAATCACAATAAGGAATTTCAGGTTTTAACGAAAGTTTTCCATCCATCAGTAAATAATTGACATATACATTGGCAACTCTTTTAATATAATAATATGTTTATTACAAAAATTAAATTACTATACTTGTTGTATGCACACTTTTTGCGAAATAAATACCAAAACTTTAAAAATTTATAGGTAATGCCGGTTTAGATTTAGAAATTACTTCATTGTTAAATATTTTCACAAAATCGATATATTTAGGTTTAGATTTTCTTTATGTTTAGGTGACTGGGCTACCACTGGCGGTATTGCTCCCGAGAGATTTCTTCTCAATGATAATGGACCTAATGCAGCACAACGTGTTGTTATTTTTTCAACTGATGCTGCTTTGAATTTACTTGCTACTACGGAAGAATGGTATCTAGATGGAAACTTTTCTTTAGCACCGCCACTATTTTCTCAGTTGTACGTAATTAGAATACGTTCTAACAATTTGTTCACTACTGCGGTTTTTTGTTTATTGCAAAACAAAACCCAGCAAACGTATGAATATCTGCTTAGGACAGTACTTCAGAAATGCGAGGAAAGGGGGTTATACTGCGATCCCCAAGTTGTACATCTAGATTTTGAAAGACCGGCCATACAAGCTGTAAAAAATGTGTTAGGAGAAGATATATCAGTCCGAGGATGCTTCTACCATCTTACCCAAAGTACCTTCCGTAAAATTCAAGAATTAGGTTTTGTCAATCTTTATAAAGAAAACGAAGCATTCAATAGTTTCTGTGGAATGATAGACGGATTAGCGTTTCTGTCACCAAGAGTTGTTTGAAGAGGAATGTTACATTTAAGAGAGGTGGCACCTGCAGAAGCAGAAGATCTGCTAAACTATTTCGACGCTACATATGTGTCCGGCACTTTTAGAAGAGTTGGAAATAATAATGATGGTGCTCTGAGAATGAGAAACATTTCACCAATGTTTCCAGTTGACTTATGGAATGTCCACCAAGCTACTCTACAAGGACAAGATCGTACCAATAACCAGACGGAAGGTTGGAATAATAGGTTTTCCAATTTGGTTGGTGAAAACCATCCCACTGTTTGGAAATTAATATCAAAAATGAGACAAGAAGTCGCTGCAGACTTAACCAAAATAGAACAGAATAACTTAGGTGTCATAGCAAAGAAAAAAAAGAATGTGTATGAAGATATGCAGAGGAGGTTAAATAATTTGTGCAGGCAATATGAAGGTGACGTCGGGCGTTTTCTCTTGGCAGTAGGACACACTATTAGATTTCGTACCAATAATTAGATTAGAATAAGTAATAATTGTCTTTATAATTACTCGTAGTATTCGTAATAAAAAGTAGTAAAATGTTTAGTAATTACGATCTGATTTTCCACTGTTAGGAGAAAATCGCTATTATTTTAATTGTAATCTGGAGAAATATGTATAATATTTTATTGGTCTTCTGACATACAATAAAGTTATTTTAGTATTAAAAAAAAATAAATTGCTTATTTTTTTAGTACTTCTATACTTTTGTAGTAGTAAATCAAATCAATGTCGTCTTCGTTTAAAGTATTTATGTATTAAATATGTTAAATATGTATACTATTGGCTTTTTTTTCCGCCGGCTTTCTTTTCCGTCGGATTTTTTTTCCGTCGCTTTTTCGTCTCAGCTTTTTATACTCCAGCTTTTTTTTCCACGGCTTGAAAATTGATATCTCTTTGGTGCATGAACATTTTTTCTTCTACAGATTTTCTGTTAGAAGAAATTTCAAGTCGACCAACATTTAAAAACAGTGAATCATAAGTTGAAGCTAAAAGATAGCATATGTATTAAACATAAATGTGTCTATTTAAGATTTTGTTTTATTTATGAGGATTTTTAATAAATATGAATTTGCATATTTAGGAAAATTTAGAAAAAATAGCTGCATGTTTTTAGCAAAAGTAATGCATATATATGCGCATATTTTGGTAATGCTTTGTTGCATATATTCCGCTCTTTAGTTATTAGGAATAAAACTATAGGCTAACCAGGAAACATTAAAAATCTATGGTAAAAACAATGGTAATTTTGATACATATTTACTTCTGTAGATAAGAAAGTTTTAACAATAAACATTCTATTTTGGAAAATGTAAGTGAAAGTTAATTACAACGGTGAACCAGATGTTATAAACAAATTCTTACGACAGATTCTGTTTGAGTACAAAAAATGCCACGAATTATAGTTTAGGGTTGTCGCTAATGAATGATGGCTTTAGAGAAAAGCAACTAGTTCACTTACTTATAGATTAAATATATATTTTCTATCATATTGTTGTGTTACTTTTGTTTATAACAATATTTATGTAATGGCAATTTAAAGAAAAGAATCTGGTATGTACAGACGAGAAATTCATAATCGTTTATTGGTATTATAGATTTGTGATATTAACCATAACATAATGTGCTACATTGTAGTTTTTAAATGAACAGCATGCAAAAAGCTGATTCTTAGTAACACAATTGTTTAGTAAAACTTTTTAGTTTATGATTTACTAAAAAAAATGCTATTCACTAACTTATCGATACAATTTGAATCTGATAAAAGTTCATATGTAGTTTAGCAAAGCATAATGAGCAATGTTGTACAAATTAGTGCAGATGTCATAGAAGTAATTGCTTAGATTAGATGAAGAAGGTAATGTCCATGAAAGTAACGATAACTAAATGGTCTTTGTCTTATTTTTATAAATACGTAATGTTTTCGATATGTATGCAAAAGAAGTACATGAGTATCTTGCACGAGTATCGCTACAATACAGTTATGATAAGTATTGGTTTGTATAAAATATATGTTATTCATGTAATAAACTAAAATCTGCTTATAATTATTTTTATATATCATTTTATATAACATACAAACATCACAACTTTGATATTAGGGATGCTCCGCAAAAGCAAGTGAAAATCATCGATAAAAACCAATTGACAATTTGTGTGCTCATAAAATAGTCAGATGATGTAGACCACAATTATTGTTAATAAGGACTTTATTTATCAGCTTCGTTTAGCAACTTGGTAACTCCAAAGTATATAATTTTTTTCATTTTAGTGATCAGGTTACTTAACCTACAATTATTGGAAATGTTTAATTATAATAATGCAGAGGTGAATTTTTTAATTTATTTTTTATTTAAAAACGTTAACTAATACAATATACACAACCTCATAAAAATCTTAATTCGCTTCTACGATTTGATTGGTTAAAAAAAATCGAGCGTTAATAGAAATTCGTTGATTTCATTGGTTCAAAAGTAGTGCGGTAATAGGGGCTATTACCGCACTACTTTTGATACATTATTATACGTTAATATAAGTATTAATGAACGATCGACGGAAAATGATATTTAGCACGTTTAACCGCCGCTTCCCACAGTCGTCCATGACGAGGCGATTGTGATGGGATGAATTTCCATTCAATCCGATTTTTCAGAAAAAAGTGTAATCACTCTGTTTAACGAACGTATTTAAGGAATCTTAAACACGTTTAATTTCATTGTTAGCGCTTATAAAGTTGGTTCCATTACCAGAATAAATTAATTGGGTTATACCTCTACGCGCTATAAATTGTTTCAAGGCATTAAGAAATGCTAAACTGCTTAGATGGCTGACAGTTTCAATATGTACAGCCTTCGTAGAAAAGCATATGAATATGCACATATAAGCATTGACAATTTTTCGGTTTTGCAGCTTTCCGTCTTTGATAGAGTAAGGACCCGCAAAATCAACACCGCTTACAAGAAATGCTCGATTTTGAGTTACACTATCGATTGGCAAGTCACCCATTTTGCTTATTAACTTAATTGGATTTACTCTAAAACATGCATTTACGCAAAATATTTCGAATAGTTGATCGAGCATTTAAAATCAAATAGTTTTGTCTTAATGATGCCGAAAGTGTTTGACAGCTAACATGCAACTGTCTTTGATGTTCGGCACGAATGATAAGTTCAGTGAGTAGATGATTTGAGGCTAATATTATTTGATGTTTTGTATCGTAGGATATGTTTGCCAGTTTGCCTAGATAATCGTCCACCTACTCGTAAAAGATTGTTCGAATCAAAAAACGGATTTAATGATAATAATCTTGAATGTTTAGATATCAATTTATGGTATTCAAGAGCGGTAATTTTGTAAATGAATGATGTTTATTGAGCTAATTTAATTATTGACGTTAGGGCTGCGTTAATTTCCGTTGTTGTTACCGGACCCTTGATTCTATCTTATTCTTGAAGTTTATTGTTAAAAATCTACGACATATTGCTGTTACTCTTAATAGTCGATATAAAAAAGAGTAACGTTTAAATAAATTAAAATCAGAGATGTTGTTTGTTAAAGTTACCTTAGACGAATTTTTTTCTGGAACATTTTGATTAACGTCTTGCTGGTTGGAACAAGGATACTCTGTCTGATGTAACGACAACTAGTTTGGTTCTTGCTACCAAAGACTACAGTTTTTTAACTTGTTGAGAGATGCTACCAGATAAGATATCCGCTGGGTTATCCTGAGTAGGAACGTGACACCAATATTCGATTTTTGTGTTATTTTGTATATCAGAAACGCGATTGGTGACAAACACCTTCCAAGTGTTAGGTGATAACGTTATCCAGGACAGAAATATGCTACTATCTGTTTATAGATATACTTGGTCAACGTCAATTTTACTTGAATCGCAAAATTTCTTATACAATTCTGACAATAGCAACGCACCACAAAGTTCTAATCGTGGTAGTGTTATGACTTTTAAAGGTGCTACTCTTGTTTTTGAATAGCAAAGACGTATACATACTTTTCTGTTTGATGCGATAGATTTTACGTAGATACAAGTACCGTAAGCAACTTGCACAAAATCCGTGAACTTAAGTATAGATATTATTTACTGTAATAATGTGTCTAGGTACTCGTATTTCGTTTATATAGTGTAGTTCATTAACGTATTTAATCTATAAATTAACAATGTCAGACGGAAGAGTATCATCTGAATCTACACAACATTGCCATATTTTTTAAAGAAGGATTTTTGCATTAACAACAATAAAAGATAACAAACCCAATAGATCAAACATTTTTAAAATAGACGATAAAATGGTTCGTTTTGTTACACTGCTTTTCTCAAATTTGTCGTCGTATTGATATTTTAAAACATCTGATTTTGCAATCCATTTAAGATCTAAAGTATTAATTGTATTCTCTTCAGTTATATCATAATCGTCGTTGTGATTAAAAGCATTCTTTCCGATTATAGTTATATCGTTTGAGACTAATTTTCTTAAGTTAAATCCGTATTGAGATGCTGTCGATGAGGTACCATAAGTATATGTTTTAATACGATAATGCCGAATAGGTTGGTTGGTATCTGATCGCCATATTATAAGTTGAAGATCACGTTGCTCTTCAGTTACGTACACCTGTCTATACATTTTTTCAATGTCTTTCGTTATGACGTAATTATGAGTGCAAAATCGAATTAAAATTGATACTAAGTCGTCTTGAATAGTCGGCCCAACCTTAAGAATGTCATTAAGAGCTATGCCGTTAGATGACTTACATGAAGCGTCAAATACGACTCGTCATTTGGTAGCCGTATTTGTTTCTTTGATGACTCCGTGGCGTGGCAAATAAAATATGAGTTTTAAATTTATAAAATTATCGTTTTTCTTAATTAGGGTCATGTGATTCAGCGATTTGTATTCGTTCATAAAATCTACATAATTGCGTTGGAACTCACAATTTCATTCAAATTTACGTTCAATAGATAAAAAACGTTTCTTTGCAATGTGCAAAGAATCACCAAGCGTTGGTGATTCTTGATTTATTGGTAATTGAACGATATAATGTCTATTGCAATCACATTTGGTTCTTCTTGTTCTGTAATTGTGTGTTTACGAAATGTACAATCTACGATTTTCCCAAAAAGTTCTATATTTTTTTATCGATTCTGTTAATTGATTCTACGTTTAAATTGCAGCTAAGCGGTTTCATGTTGTCAATTTTCAATATTGGCATCGGACCAAAGGTTATCCAACCGAAAGACATTTCCTGTAATATAGGAAGATCGTAGTCTAATCTAATTTTTTTTTCGTTTCGAGTATTGCCGCATACACGGATGCGCCTAGTAGTATATCAACTTTTTTCAATTCATTACATTCAGGATCAACAAGTACTATGTTATGTGGGAGGTTAAGTGTAGGCATGTTGAATAAAGAAATTGAAAGATGTTCAGTAATTTGATTGTTTACCATGAGGAATGTTAGTTCTGCGGAAAATGCGCTGCTTCGCAATTTTATCTTAGCCATTACATTATTGTTGATGATGGTTGATGTTCGACCTACTCCTACTATTGGTTACAGGCGGGGTGAAAAGTTTGTAGGCTGACACATATACGGCGCTACTAGTACTAAATCCATATGATTTTTAGTTAACCCTAACTTTCAAAAGACACGTGTATCAATTTGACAGCTGTCGGACTATTAGATTGTGAGTTTTGAGTGAAGCAACTTTTGTTAGTTTGTAAATAATGGATAAAAAGGGATTTTGTGTGTTAATAAAGCATTGCTTTTTAGCAAAAAAAAATACTGTTGAAGCCAAGGCTTGGTTTGATAAACATTACTCGGACTCTGCAGTAGGAAAATCAACCGTTGAGAAGTGGTTTGCTAAGTTTAAACGAGGCGAAATGAGCACCGAGAACGATGCACGCAGTGAACGCCCTACAGGACCTGTTACCGACGAAAACATAAAAAAAGTTTAAAAAATAATACGTGATGAACCAACTCCAAAGCGTGGAAAGACGCAACAGTCAGCTCGGCAAGGTTGTAGCATCAGTATTTTGGGATGCGCATGGTGTAATATTCATCGGCTACTTTGAAAAGGGAAAAACCATCAATAGTGACTATTACATAGCGTTATTGGAGCACTTGAAGGACCAAATCGCTGAAAAACGGACCCATTTGAAGAAAAAAAAAGTGCTTTTTCATCAAGACAATGCACCGTGTCACAAGTCAATGAAAACAATGGCAAAATTGTATGAATTAGGCTTCGAATTGCTTCCGCATCCACCGTATTCACCAGATCTGGCTCTCAGCGACTTTTTCCTGTTCTCAGACCTCAGAAGAATGCTCGCTAGAAAGAAATTCAGAGCCGATAAAGAAGTAATCGCCGAAACTGAGGCTTATTTTCAAGCTAAAGATAAATCCTACTATAAAAGTGGAATCAAAAAATTGTATGACCGCTATAATTGTTGTATCGCCCTTGAAGGCAACTATATTGCATAATAGACCGCAAAACGTTGAGTTATAAAGTTAGGCATTGAACCATTATCGATTAGAGCTCTGAAGCGTAACCAAGTCTCCGTCCTTGAAGATATTAGAATAGATGCAGTTGCTAATAAAATGTGTTGATTACTTGTGCAAAAACCAAACACTATCGCCGGCCCTTGTTCGTGTTTAACTTCAGGCACGTTTATTTGATCATCTAAGTGCAGAAGGGTATTGCGTCTTCGATTACACTTTTTGCAGCTTTGTGACGTACAACTGTTTACTGAATGGTTGTTACGTAAACAATGTGTGCATAGTTTTAAATTGCTTATTTCATTTAAACGAGATTCGACTGGTAACGCCTTTAATTTATCGCATAATCGTTTTTACAAAAGTAGCACGTTATTGAATTTTTTGCTTTGGATATCACTACATTCGAAAAACTCTTTTCATTTATGATTATAAGCGTCATTTACACTTTTTCTTTCAGTGACATTTACCACTCTGAAGATGTAAGCTGCAATGTCTTGCGAAACGCCAGTTTGTTTGGGTTTACGAACAACAATACGGCAAAGGCCAAGTTCTACTTTTTGCCTAAGTCTGGGTGTTCAATTACTACGTAGTCTAAGCCGAAAGTCGCTTATAATCATAAACATAACAACCGCGAAAGCTTAAGATTTCATATAATTCTTTTCATTGTTATGTTTGTGAAAATATTTTGTCGGATATGTTAGTGAAGTAAGTTTTCTGTTCAAAATATGCTCTTCCCATTCGCGTTCGTATTTGAAATCTAGTTTTCGCGTTATTAAAAATATTAGTAATGTATTTCAGCTATCTACCGGTTTTCCAAGTACTTTGAGTGCTTCTGTACTTCGTCATTAAGTTTGCGCAGTAAAGAATCTCTTGAAACGCTCGGAGAGTCCACTTCTGCTTTGATATGATTTTTGATAGCAATTTGATTATTTTTTTATCTAGATTTTAGTAATTCTCATGCGTTTAAACAGTTGTCGTTTGTAACTTCGATTGATTCTAAAACCCTTGAGTCATCTGCTTTATAGGTTCGGTGCTAAGTTCGTTGTTGAATTGTTTTGTTTTATGTTCGTGTAACAATTTTCTAGTTCGTTTTATTTGTTTGTAATATTCGTCTTTAAATGCTTCGTCTGATGGCTCTTAGTCATCATGTGTTTGAATTTTGCATTGAACGGAATTGTATTTTTTAAGCGACGCACAGTGTGGTATTCGGTCCCAAAACCTGGCCAAAAATATTTTTTGCATCTAGCAGCTACTGATGTACAATTCCATTCACTAAGAAAGCATACTCATTTTCTTTATTACATTACATGCCCTCTTCTTTGATAAGTCATTGAACTCTGATGAAGTGGCATCACATATGTAGCACCTCATTGTGGATTTGGTATGCGTTGCGGCATTACATACCTTCCCGACGACCATGGTAAATAACATTTTATGCTTTATGGACAGGTCTTTAATTTTGGTACTGGAAAGAGCTAATTTGTCTCCTTAACAAATCTTAGTTTTATAGGTCGACAGTAACGAGGTGATGAAGGTGTTGGATTTTGCCACAATATTTTTTTGTCGGTCCCATAAACTAATTGAAGTGGAACTACAAAGCTTTGAAAAACATTAGCATCAGTATCAACTTCATTTTCAAACTTCATTTTATACTGCTTCTGTTGTGACCCATCACAACCCCACTTACTTACTAAAATTAAAGTCAGATTTTCTTCTTCATTCAAAGATTTTATAGCTTTTTCAAAGTGCAAAATCAGTTGTGTTGCCGTGTGATCCATCAATTTTTGTACTTGTACTTCGGCACATGTCTCGGTTACTTGATAAATTTCCGGATAACATTCTTTTTTTGCTTTTTGGAGGATGGAATAGCAAAGAAAAAAACTTTTATTAGTTTCTCGTATTATCTCGTATTGGGTTTTAGTAAGACCTGCTTCTGTAAACATAGACAGAGCAGACAATGGTGATGATTGGAGAGGTTGCTCTTGGTAATCACTACTTTTTTTCATAGCTCTCACATATTTTTTTGCTTGTCGGGGACTTTTCGTCAGATCTTTTACGACTTTTGAAGCATCAATTTTACCTAACTTTCGTAACTTCATTTGTGTGTCAACTCATCAACATCGTCTTGTAAAAATAACAAGTAATATATATGTATATGGTCTTTGCAATACACACAAAAAGCACAAAAAATGTAGAATAATAAATAGACAAGAAAAAGTTAGCATCTATTGTATTTAACGTGCCTGCACTAGGTAGCAAATAATGCCGTTTAGCCATTCCGCATTGTGTTTCTCAAATCTTGTTTTTGTTTTGCGAGCAGCTAACCATTTTTTTTTAAATTGGTGTTTAATAGCAAAGAACTTTTGCTTTACGTTAATGATGGCTGTGTCTTCTTCAGAATAATGACTAAAACATTCTTATTCCATAAATTGAAGCTTTTCGTCAAATGTAGACTCATTTGAACGTTGCATAATAGTATACAACTAATTTCGAGTCATAGACTTTAATCCAGATGGTCCTGTTAACAAATAAACCAAAAACTAAATACTAGTAATTTTCATTAAAAAAAGTATGGAACTAACAAAACAATCGATTAAAAAAAAGAGGGCGGATTTGGGCGGCTGTTTTTTTTTATAACTGTGATATATACGAAATACTTAATGTTTTACAATAATTTTTATCCCTTAGAAATGTTTAGAAATATATCAAAACCTTTATTCAATATTTGAATATGTTATTTGTGAAACAGTTAATTACACTTTAGTTGACGACCATATTAAAAAAAAACCGCTGAATTTTTATTAGCAAAACGTAGTGTTAACTGAAGTACATGCCTGGATTAGCGTAATCCATCACAAAACCAATGACAAAATTATTTATGCACAAAATTACAAGAGTTTTTTATTACAATAGAATTTAAGCACAGCAAAAAGTGACACGATCACTTTAGGCAAACGATGACTTCCGACTGATAGCAAAGTGCTCTGTGTCGCGCTAGCGTCTTACGTGTTTCGCCGTTTGGTGCAGAAACTATCTAGCTTTTTGAGTAACAATAATAAAACAAAGAAAACCGAATTTAGGAAAAACGTTTTTGGCCACGTTTTCGGTCCATATACCATACTGTGCGACGGCCCTATAATTTCTAGTCGCGTTTACTGTTGAACAATTTGATCGTTTTCGTATGAATCAAGAAAAGCAGAAATTTTTGATAAAGCACATTTTATGTCTAAACGTTCTAGTTTGGCTTTTTTTAATATTATTCGAAATTCTTCTTTAGGCGGCATTTTAATATTTTTGAAAATAAACGCTAAATTCAAAGTTTAAATGCTGTCAACATCCAAAATGCGTAATACTAATAATTTATTCGCGCATCATTTAAACTAGTAATTTGATAAGTTTATATTTGCACAAGCGATTGTTGAATTGTTTAATATGCATAAAAGGAACGGACTGACATCGATTACGTTATCCTATTCATCCGGCTCGAAGTGGATCAAAATATGTATCGTTGCACATATTTACTGCTTTGATCTTGCTATCGTCTTGATTGATTGCTAACTATTTTTTCAGTAAAACACTTTTTTATATATGACATTTTTCTACTTTTTTGTTTTGCTGACTTGATATATTTATAAATATTCAAATTATTTAACCAAACCGTACGAAGGTTATGCAATGTCATAAGAATATCAGGACTTTCGCAAAAATAAACCGACAAATTTAATACAATGATGATGAGAGCTTTAACTAACAATATATTTTGATTGTCAAAGTGTGTAATATAAATTAAAAAATTATGTAAGAATGTTTAAAAAAAATCAATATGGAATGGTTATTTTACTAATAATATTTACAAAACAAAATAATTGCGTTTAAAATAAATATTTAGAACAGCTAACAATTTAAATTTTGTTTCCTTCCCGGAAGATAACAATCGTCTATTTATTATAATATTCGTATAGCTACCAGCTATTTACGTGTTAGGCACGTGTCACTGGTTTCCACTATAAGTAACATAGATGCTTAAAAGCAAGCTCGGAAAATTACAATAGTCGCCATTTTGCAAATGATTAATTCAAATAAAGTATGTTTAAATAAACAGTATTAAAAGATTTTTTCTAGAAAAAAAAACGATTCAAATACATCGATATTCTCGTTTAAAAATTTTTAGTAATTTAGAGTAATTTTAATTTTTTGTATTTATTTGTAAATTTGTAAATTCTTATTTACGTTTTTATATCATATACATTAAAACACGTTTCAATATTTACCTATGGTTAACATGCGACACTATAATGTAGTTCAATAACAAATAGTGATGTAATCGAGTATTATTATTGCTTGTGTCAAAAATACATAATTACACTAATTGTTATTCAAAGTTTAAAATAAATTATCTAGAACATCATTTACGTAATTAGCAATATCGAATTTTACATATTTAAAAAAACTTAATTTTTAGATATGGAACCAATTAAGCTTTTAATACAAAATTTGTATTACTTTATTTTTAATAATAATATTTGCATTTGTATCTTGAATGTTGTACTAAATTATGTTTTGAAACAAGAGAAACACACACTATTTGAACAAATCATTGTTTTATACATTTGTAGAATTTATTTTTATTACTAAATGTTGAAGTTGCATTATATTTATATTTATTCAATATGTCAGTATCATCGTTCTATATTTAAATCTTGTTTAAACGTTTAAAAGAATTCGTTTTTGTAGTACATGTTTTAAAAAAAAAATCAGATAAATTGATGAATTCGTTTGTGTTTACGTAATAGACAGTTCAACAGAATAAAACAGTAATTATTTCGCGTTAAACCTTGCACAATTCATATTAATAACAATGAATTCAATAGTGTCTATGATTACATTACTAAGTAACTAAACGTCTTAACACAAGAATTTGGTTTTAATTTGTTGTATGGGTATTAGATAATTCTCTAAAACAAATTGAAAGCAAGCATATAAAATCATTATAAAGTTTATTAAAAAAATAACAAATACATAAAAAAATCAAAATAGACAATTAAAAATTAAATTCTTAAATTATATTATACTAAGGTATGAAATCATATGAAATTTCAGGATTCCTTATTTTCGTTTTGCTTTTGTCATTTCATGACGTATAGAATTCATTAGTGCAATCAAAATTTTGCAATTTCATATAAAAACGTTATATTTATATTACATATTTTTGATAAAAGATGATTTAAGAATTATCATGCGTTACTGCTTATGTTGATATAACTATATTAACTGTTTTCAAACTTTGGTTTGTGTTAGGTACCTAACAGTTCCATGATTTGGTTGATAAAAATATTTTCTGTTAGTTTATAGCTTAAGGCAAATTTCGATTAAACAATTTAAAACATTTTTTCAACCGTTTGTAACAACGCAGCATACACCATAACTTAAAAAAGGCAATATTTCAAAGTCAAGTGTTGTTGACAAATTTAACTTTTTCACATATAATATAGCTTAAAACTTTTTTGAAAAAATATACGACAATAAGCACATTCTTAGAAAGCTTACCATGAGAAAAACATATCACACAATTGCGAGATGTGTACAGAACAGTACGAAATCACACACTGGTCATGACAAAAATACTCAACCCATAATAGTAGAAAAAGAATGCAGTACATATACCAAGATTAAAATATGCCGAATCAAAAATTAAGAGTTAAAGTAGCAATACGCAGAAAATGGAGGAATAATACCAACTTAAGCTTAAAAAAAAGAAAATTTTTAAAGAAATTAAACTTCATACGGCAACGAAGATATGCGCAATTAAAAAAACTTGAAATTGAGATAAACAAACTAGATAATGGGCTGAAGAAATGAATATAGTTAAACAGAAGAAAATAGCATGGAATAGATATCAAAAAACGAAAACAAATGAATACAAAGAAGAATATGACGAACTAAATAAACTAGCGAAATAAGAAGTAAAGCAAACCAAGAAGAAAAGTATTTGGAGAAAAACTAAACGAGGAATTTAGAAACAATAACAAAAAGTTCTGAAACAAGATTAAGGTTATGAGGAGCATAAGAAAGAACAAGCTGAGTAGAGTAACGAACAAAGACAACACGCTAACAATAAAAGCAGAAGACATAACAGGTAGATGAAGTTTTTCGTTGTAAAATTTGACAAAGAAAAATAACAAGGTGCAATAAGAAAAGAAGAAAAAGAACAAGGAATATATGAAGAAGAAATAGAAATGTATAATATAAATAGACAGGATGTAATAGAAACAATAGAAAAAATCAAAATAGGGAAAGCATGTGGAGAGGACAATGTAGAGTCGGAGATAATTAAATGTCTGACTGAAATAGGAATATATTGGATAACTAACAAAATATTTGAAGAATAGACCAATAATCTACTAATCTATAAAAAAGGAGACAAAAACATTTTCGAAAACAAAGAAATAAGTAGGAAGATTAAATTAACGATACATAATACCATAATGAACCCTATAATGCCATATTCCAGTGAAACTTGGATCATCCATCATAAACACAAATCCAAAATAACAGCTATAGAAATGAGGGTGTAAAGGAAAATAGTCAACAAAGCTAGAACGGATTGGATAAAAAAGAAGATATCAAAACCCAGCTAAATCAGGAACCAGTATAAAGAAAAATAGAGAATAGACAAATGGAATGGTTTGGCCATCTTATATACGAATGCAACTAGACAGATTGTCTAAGAAAATAATAGAGGCTAAACAATGTAGATAGAAGAAGAGAGGAAAACCAAGAATGACATTGCTAAATCAAATTATCAATTTTGGACAATCTAGAAAGAAAACGGCAAAAAATAAGAGAATATGACATGAACCCGAAGAAATAGACTTTAGAAACAGCTGAACACAGCCCGATACCCGACTAGAGTACGAGAGCGAGGAAGAACAAGAAGAAAATTTTTATTTGATAATTCTTAGTTTGGTGATTCCATGTTTGTGTATGTATCTATCATCCATAGAATTTTATCTCCATTCGTTTATAGACATAATATGAACATTTTGTGGATGATTATATATGTACGTCTTATGGATTACCGTTAGGTTACATCCGGTGAACGTCCTTTATACGTCCACATACAACATGCTTGTTAATAATATAACTATCGTTTGTTATGTAGATATAACATGCGTAAATTACACTTTAAGTTCTCTATGTTTTTAAAACACTTTATACAGGATATCAAAACGCGGTGTTCAGCAGATGTCTATTTTTGTGACAAAAGAGCGTCCTATGGACAACCATAGTATGTTACAGGTCCAGTAATGAACGTTCAGCGGATGAACTAAGTAAGGTTAGGGTACATCCTGTGAAATGTGCTTGTGCTATGTGGGTATATTACGCACATTCGTTTAATGTTATCTTATTGTTCTTTGTGCGAACATATTCTTCTATATTCTTCTATGTCTTTTTATCTTTCTCAGTTGTTTTTAAATCTTGAAACTGGTTTAGATGATATAGAGAAATCAAGAAGTATTATCGCTTCAATCGAGATAATGGCATCGACCTAGCACCAATATAAAAGAACATGTTTCAGGAAACAATTGATGAACCGAGACCGTTACAAACCGATGACCCGGAACAGCGCCTTCCAGAATCCAATGTGTTAAGTTTCACTTTTCTGAAGAAAACAACATGACTGTTAAAACGTCATGTTTAATTAATTTTACAAGCTTGTAAATTTTGCTAATATAGAACGCGGTTGAAAACCTACTTTATTTGTTACATGTTACAAGAGTTACATTTATTTATAAATAATATACTAAGCGAATTAAAGAAGAATAATACATTTTTGTATTGTTTATTGTAGACCGAGGCGTTTGTGATGTCATTAATTTTTTTATATTGTTGCTATTGGTAGTGTTTAGCTTAATTAATAACAACAAACTTTAGATTTTTTTGATTTGTCTGTTTTTTTTGGGTAAACAATTAACATAAAAAGCGTCATACTTTTCATCATTTGATTTTAAAATAGATGATGTAACATTTTAACATGGTATACATATTACTAAGAATACTAAGTATCATATTTTTAGTAAATGTTGACAACATAACAAAAGATAAATTAAAACTTGTAAATAGTGGTAATTATCTAACAATTTTATAAAAACAATTCTTGATTTCGGTGACATGCAATATGAACAAGACAATACCGCATGCCATAATGGTAATGTCACTATAAACTATAATTTATCTTTGTCTTTGAATTATTCTGTGTTTGCTTCAATCAATTAGCTTTGCAGACACAACGACACGACTACATAGTACATGCACTTGATAACTTAAAATTTAGTTTAGAATTAAGAAATTAAAACTGATTTATTTGAAAAATTTATCAAAAAAGTAATCAAAGTAACTTTTGTACATAGATTCGAGGTAACCATTTAATTGAACAGAACATAATATAAAATGTTATTTGTGCTTCAAAATAAATTTTAAAATATTGTATCTTAATATGTGTTTGTTTTGTTTCATTAAAAAACACATTTTGTTCTTATGGAAAATGTGGTTTTATCACATATTGAGATATTGCAAATAAATTTATTAATGCTAAACATATTTCTTTATACAGTTGCGAGATAAGCTTGCATTAGAGCTTTGACAAATTTTTAAAATTACAGTTTTGTGAAATTTTGTTTGAAAAAAGCAAATATGCCAGTTGTAAAGAAATAAGTAAAGTACAACTTGTGTTTTGAGAACTTACGTTCTCGTCGAAGATGTGTTCTGATTTAATAAAGGTAGAAAATACACCGTCTATGTAGTTGCTGCACAACTACACGCACTTTCTCGTAAACGTATTCGTACGCATTACATTAATAATACCAGGTTTAATGTAAAAATTATTTTTGCAAACACCACTAATACTATATATATGTTTTTTAATTATTTTTCTAAGTAACTATCTCAGACCGCGAGTTGCAAGTTGTTATTACATTGGAAACAAAAATAGAACTGATAATTTTAAATTAAAATATTTTTAAGTTGCATTCAACCTTCCTATTCTCTTAATTACAGGAGCGACTCTTATTGATTGATAATAACAAAAAAAAGGAAAGTGTCCGTTATAAATGAAACAGATTAAACAAAGAAGCTTTAACAAAAAAAACAAGTCTTGCGGCGGTGAGAATATTATTGCTTCCGCCAAAATTATCTATTATACCATTCTTTTTACAAGGATTATTCTTAAGAAAAAACAAGCATATTAAAGTTTGTATTTATCCTTAAGCACTATTAGTATTTTTAAGCGACAGAATACAAAGTCTTAATGCAGGTCGACGCACTTCACTATCACTTGCAGTTTTTACAGTTGCTGCTCGCACCACACCATCAGCATCAAGATGCGTGGCGTACACTCGCGTAATTTTCCACTGAAGCGACGAGGCATTGTCTTGTCGAAAAATAACCATTTGACCAAATTGTAATTGAGAGCCCTTGGTAACCTTCCATTTACCCCTTTGATAGAACTGCGGTAGATATTCCGTAAACGAGCGATGCGAAAAATGTTGCGTCACCTGTTGGATCCTTTGCCAACCATCTAAGCGATTGATAACCAGGTTTTGATAATCAGGCTCATTCAGTGCCAACAATAAGCCGCCAATCAAGAAATAAGCAGGAGTCAGAAATGCAAGGTCATTGGGATCATCGCTTATAGGAGTGAGTGGTCTGGACTTCAAAATAGCCGCAATTTGGCACATTAATGTACACATTTCTTCGAAAGTCAGTGAAACTGTACCTGCTACTCGTTTTAAATGACGGCAGCCTCTCAAATACCACAAAAATGAAGCGAGTTGAAGAGAATGAATTGCCAATCAATGGGACACTCTAAACTTTCTGCAATTGAGTTATAGTTAAGTTCGTTCGGTTGTCCGAGTACAAATCTGCAATTTTCCCCCTTCGCGCAATAAAACGCTTAAGCGAAGCAATGAAAGCATTACTTGTTAAGTCAGATGATACAACTTCTATATGCACGGCACGTGTAGAAAAACAGACAAAGATTGCGTCGTACGCCTTACACGTTTTTTTGCTTGGCTTCCGTTATTACAAATGGGTCGCAATAGTCGATACCACTGATTAAGAATGGCTGTAAAGAAGTGACACGTACTGAAAGGAGACCACCCATTAGCGGATATGGAAACTTTAGGACTGGCGCAAAAACATTCATTTATGATTTTTCTTACATTGTTTCGAGCGTTTAAAGGCTAATAATTCGTTCGCACGCAAGCTAAAGTAGTGCTGTTACCAGCATAAAAATTATTTAACGTCGTAACGAGCGTCGTAAATAATTCCTATTGCGTTTTTTAATATACCCCCGACTCAAAGAAGTTCGTTTTGATCTAAAAATGGACTTAAAGATAACAGACGACTGAACTTGCTGATTGGCTTGCACGCCTTTAGTGCCTGAATTTTAGTAAGAAATTGTGAATTTTGAATAATCTTGATATGTTTTCTAACGGATGTAAGTTTCGATTTACTTAATAGGTCATTTCGCCGATCCTGTTCATTTTTAATCTTTGTATTCTCACAAAACCAAAGGCAGTAGGCAACTATTCTCACCAATTTGTTCAAAGACGAATATTTTGCACATAAATATTCAAAATCATTGACTATAACTGTAGTGGTAAAAGAGGCTACGGTTCTTTTTGAATCGGGCAATTCTTTTGGCATGCTTGTTACATTAAACGTTGGTCGGTATATTTGTCTGATCTCAAGCATTTTGGGTCATTCCTACAAAAACTGTTATTAGTCATGTCTAAAGGTTTGATTTCCCAAAAGACTAAATCCGCAGGATTATCTTGCGTAGGCACGTGATGCCACTCGCGGTTAAAATTCGTATGCTGCTGTATGTGACTTATACAATTTGCAACAAACACATTAAAATTTCGAGACTCAGAATTTAGCCACGCTACAACAATAGTCGAGTCTGTCCAATAAAAGGTTTTATACTTAATTAATTTTAACGACTATAGAGAATTTAACATCAAATCGACTAAGAACACTGCGTCGCAAAGTTCTAACCGCGGTATGCTAATTGACTTTAAAGGAGTCACTCGCGATTTTGAACAAATTAAGTTTGATTGTATAGGTGCGTTTTTGTCCTCGCTGCGTATATAAATGCAAGCATCCTAAGCATTTTCGCTTGCATCACAAAATCCTTGAATTTCAACTGAATTAAGCTTATGCAGGTATGATACACTTGTTAATGGTTAGTTGATTAAAGGCTTCAATGGACCTACGATAATTGCACCAGGAAGAATAGAGATCAATAGGTAAAGATTTGTCCCAATTTATTTTAATTTTCATAGCTCTTATAACATAATTTTTGCTGTTATAGTGACCGGAGTTAAAAATCCTAAAGGGTCAAAAATCTTAGCTATGTCTGACAATATAGAACGTTTTGATTTTTTTGATCTACATTTTTAAGTACTCGTCTCTGTAGAAGTCTAGAACGAGATTTTCTTCACCCTGTACACAGAGAGAAATCTTTGTATATTTTATCTACAATTGTTAATCAAAAGTGCACAAATTGGGTCTGAAAAAGTGACAAGACCAATTTGTGCAGTTTTATTGCATTCATTTGTGTAGAATAAATTGTACAGCTTTTTTAACAATTTGCAGTAAAGTTTTGCACAATGTTGTGATACCTTTTTAAAACTATGCTTGAAGTATTTTTACCCAATGGTATGTTAAATGTCTAACAGCGTTACGTTATCTAGACCCATATTCTCTTTGGTTAATTTTGCACAATATTGTGCAAATTATTATTATTTCGTTTAGCTTCTTATTGTACAACTTTATGCATCTTGGTTAAATGTTATTTACTTAAAAATAACATATATTGGGTAAATTGTCAATAAAACATTACAAATCTTAAAAGCATTATTTATTTACATTTAAATGGTATACTTATTTTATATACTTATTCTTTTCGTCGAGGGATATCTTAAAATTCCATTACTTGTTGTTATCGATTCACACAGATTTTTTATAAATGTGGTTGATTTGCCCGCTACAGCTACAGCAGTTAGCAGTCACATTTTTAATAATGTTTTTGCTTCGAAATGATGGTTTTCTTCAATTTCGATTTCATGTTGATAAATAACAGCTGAAACAATACAGAAAGTAAGTAATGTAAAAATCTCCAGCAAAAATTAGCTGTTGTTCGTAGAATTAAGTTAACACTAGAATTAAATACAGATTTTAAAGCGATGAATGAGGTTATGCAAAGGTTATACTTAAAAATGTTATAAATACACTTACCTGGTTCAAATAACAGCGTTTAAAAGTCTTGACAGAAACTGACTGAATAACTACGAATTTTTCAGAAAACAGGAGGTAAAGATGTAAACAAACCCAACGCAATCAAGGAATTTTGATTGTAGACATTTTTTCAAGCGGATATACTTGCTAATTGTGATTGGTTGAAACATTTATCTCTTCAAATTTTTAAAGTTAGTTCACATATTTTCCGAGAACTTTGTTTACTTCGACGCTCTGCATGCGGTCTGTAAGTGTCAACATAAAACGCGTTATCGCTTATCGTTATCGTTCAATTTTTTTCTTTGTTCCGAGTTTAAAAGAATTGCATAATCTTATTGTAATTATCAAAGCTGTACGAGAAACTAAAACAAAATTGTGCAAAATACTAGCACATTGTTGTCGAATACAAAACATACTAAAGTTTATAATATTTTTCAAACAATTTGTCAAATAAAACTTCATAACCTATTTATCCAAACGTATTAAATAAAAGCGTGCAAGCCTATGGTATAAATATAAACAATTGTAGTAATATCATCAACAATACAGTTATGCACAATGTTGTGCAAAATTGTGATACAGCATTTCTCTCTGTGTATGCATTTTACAACATCCGCATTGTTCGATGACCATTTTCGCAAGTGGAAAGCCGTAGTACTTAAGATGCTGACAATTTATTTCCTGATTTTATTCACATTATCAACTGTGTCAGCGCCTGTCAGTAAATCATCAACGTTAAAATCCTGCATGATTATACGCGAACCTAAAGAGTACCTTTTGATGTTGTCTATAGCAGCTTGTTGAAGGCACCTATTAGCTAAAAATAAAGCCGGTCCTGTACCATATGTCACTCTAGATAACTCATAAGTTTTAGTTTTATCTGATGGTAAAAACCGCCACAGTGTGTCTTCAGAATTTACTAAGACTTGCCTATACATTTTGGTAATGTCGGCATACATATTTATGAGTTCTAAATCGCGTTAATATAGAAACAAGTGACTCTTGTATAGTTGGCCTTACCATTAAAATTAACGATTTACCACTAGTTGACTTAGCGGAACTATCAAACACTAATCGCAGCTTTGTAGTCAGACTTTCGTTTGTTATAACACAATGATGTGGCAAAGAAAATTTTTTAATATTTTCCAAGTCCTTGCAGTTAGAAATTTCATTCATGTGACCTAACTCGGAATACTTTCTAATAAGCTTATCATATTCATGCTTTACGTTAGGTGTGCTAGCTAATTTTTTCTCTAGATTTAAAAAACGTTTTACTGCTATATCTCTAGAAATAGCCAGCTGACATGGCTCTGATTTGAATTGTAGTCTTACGAGTAACTATTCATCGCTTGCGCGTGAGTAATTATCTAAAAAATGTTTTTCACACCGTCGCTCTTCGTTAGAGTATTTGTCGTTTATCCGAATATTGTCTATTTGCCAAAATCTTTCTAACTTCTGGTCTAAGCTATTAGCAATAAAGTTGCAACTAACACCAGATTGAACATTTCCGATCACAATCTTGCCTCCAATAACGCATCCTAATTTGGTTTTTTGAAAACCTGGTTCATATTTCCGACCTTGAATTTGTTCAATACACAACATATGCCAGAACAATTTTTTGCCTAGAAGTATATCAATTTCCCCAGGAACGTAAAAGTTTGGGTCTGCAAGAGTAATATTTTTAGCGATGTATAAATATTCTGCCTTGATTGGCAATAACGGTATTTGTTCAGTGATTCTGTTTAAAACAGCTTGTGTTCTCGCGATAGCCATTTAAACGAGAACCTATAACTACGTTAACTTCATGGTCGACAACATTATTAGGATTAGCTACACTCGTCACAAAAAGCCGCGTATATTTGATTAGAAGCACTAATTTATTTGCTAACGCTTGAGTGATAAAGTTCGTTTGAGATCCCGAATCAAGAAGAGTCCTGCAAGGATGCGAGTTTCTCTTGTAATCTAATATGTTAATTACTGTTGTCGATAAAAGCACCTGATCACAAATACTGGTATAGAGACACTGAGAAATACTTGTTAAATTTGCAGATAAGGTACAGGCACTGAATTAGAAGTTACTTGCTTAGAACTAGTATCTTGAGCAGACGACGCTGAAGATAGAAATACTTCACACGTACGCACAATTGACAACTATTACTTAAATGATCTAAGGTGGAATGATTCTTGTCAGGAACCGTTATCTCCCATTCCTTTAATGTGGTTACATCTAATTTACTACATAACAAGTGAACTAAAAAACCATCCCAATACTCTGTTGGACGCTTTAATGCCTTTAATGCCCGTAAGTGTCTTTGAACCGTGTCAATAATAGACCGTATGCATGTTTGAGATTCTTTGGTAATTTGTGGAATGTCAAACATAGACTAAATGTGCTTTTGAATGAATAGACTTTTATTGTCATACCGATTTTTAACATGTCCCATGCAACGAGATAATTTACCGCGGACATTTGTAAAGATTGTAACAAGTTCGCAGCCTTGCCCTTTAAAGAGGATTTCAGATTACAGTGTAATTTTTTTAAATTACTTATGGTTTCGTTATTATGGAACAGAACTTGAAATGTATCAAAAAACGACATCCACTCGTCAAAATTACCGGAAAAAACAAGTAAATTTAATCTTGATTGATTGCCTATCTTAATTAATTATTATATTTACCGCTAACACTGTTGCGTATACTATATTCACCCGTGTTGAATTAATCATACTCAATTAATTTCTTAGCTCTAGACAAAAGATTATAATAAAAGTTTTCAAATAATTGGCGCTTATTCTGGCCCACTTCATCGTCATTAACTGACAATAATTCAAGTTATGATTGAACGTCATTAAATTTATCGTTTAATCTGATTAAATCGTCTATTCTAAGCTTTACTTGTACTTTATCAACATTATTAGTACTTAATGAATCTAAATAATTTTGAAAACGAGTAACAGATCTTTTAATTTGCCCGCGTTTTGTTGTAAGCGTTTTAACTTCTGTTGAGACTATTTTGACGCAATAGAATAAAAACAACGGATAAAAATGATTGGCGATTTACCAAACTTGGTTAAGGAGAATTCTTCTGCCTTAAACTCTTCAACTGGATTGGAGATTGTAGGATACAGATGATCACAATCGATGCAATCCGGCTCGAAGGACCATGTTTTGAAAACTTACGTTCTCGTCGAAGATGTGTTCTGATTTAATAAATGCAGAAAATACACCGTCTATGTAGCTGCTGCACAACTACACGCACTTTCTCGTAAACGTATTCGTACGCGTTGCATTAATAATACGGGGTTTACTATAAAAATTATATTTGTAAACACCACTAATACTACATACATTTTTTAAATTATTATTTTAAGTAACCGTCCGTCCGACCGGGAGTTGCAAGTTGCTATTACATTGAAAGCAAAAATAGAACTGATAATTTTAAATTAAAATATTTTTAGGTTGCATTCCCTTCCATTTCCCTTAATTACAGGGGCGATTCTTATTGGTCGATAATAACAAAAAAAAACGAAAGCGTTTGTTATATATAAAACAGATTAAACAAAGAAGCTTTAACAAAAAGCCGCCTTGAGGCGGTGGGAATATTATTGGTACCGACAAAATTATCTATTATACCATTCTTTATACAAGGATTACTCTTAAGAGAAAACAAATGTACAATAGACAAACATCCTAATTAACTAATAACTAATACTATAATAAAAATTCTAACTACAGTAATTTCTTTGAGGCACGAACAACTTGATTTTATGAATAAACAAATAAAAGTAAGTAACTATTCTATAAACAAACTGTTAAAAAAAAGATAAAAATTTACACAATCTTTAACGTTAACGCAGCACATACTTTTATATTGTAATAAATTGTTCAAGAGGAAATATAGACTAAACATACAAAAGCATTTACATATACTGGTTTTACAAAATAAACCATCGCAAATTTTTAGTTATAGTGTAGTAATCAGTAATAGAACCGTTGAGAAACAGAAAAGTTTTCGTTTATACAAATAATTTAAATATTTTTGCTTCTCAGAATAAACTCGTTTTTTACATAATGTAATTTTTTATGATATACTGTAGCAATTGAAGTGGAAATGCGCGCGTCTTTACGTATAGTCGTAAATAAAAATTTATTGAAAGTTGGCGCAACAAATAGAAAAACACATTTATCATAATCAAGAAAAACAGTAAAACGTAGCGTAGTATAGTAAAAACATATAAAAACTAAAACGTAAAAATTAATTTTTTATTACGCAATTTTATATTCACAGACTACCGACAGAAAAAAAGTATTTCATCTGTAAATGTACATAAATAGTACAGTGGATTATTACTGCAAACGCTTTAACTGATACTACGATCTGAGTAAAGCAATTGCAATATAGTATATTACATGGTATCTTACTTGCAAAACATCCTGAGATACGGTAAATAACCGTTAATGGTCGATAAAGTTCAACGTCTTCTGAAACAATTTCTTTAATATACGAATTCATTTTTAAAGATGTCATTAAAACAGTTATTTAATTATATTTTTTTCCGAGTTGAAAAGTTATTTTTTATTAAAAACAACTCAATTTGCATTTGAAATACTTTTAAAATTTGCAAATGGCTGATCTTGTTATCCGCTATTGTGTTCTTTTGTAATCAAATCTTTTAAATTTGAAAAAGTTTGTCAATAGTCGGTCGTTGTCGTTGTTTAAATTACTTCATTCTTTTTTATTAATTTGCGAACAGTAATTACGTTTAACTGTTTTTCGAATTTATATAAAAATGTTTCTGTTTACATGCAGTTTTCGTAATATTTTTTTGTTGAACGTCAAATAAAAAATATTTATTTTAATTTTAGTAATGACAAAATTTATAGAAAATATAATTTATTTTTAAAATGTTATTATTTTTTCTTTATTTTTTGTGACTGTAACAGTACTAAATCTGACCTGATTATTTTTGTTAAAAAAAAACTTTTATGTTGTTATATTATATATTATATTATTATTTATAATACTCTAGTTTTTGGAAACAAATGTGAACTTTTAAAAACAGTATTAAAGTAACGCTATTGAAATTGAAATCTAATTATATTTGAGTGTCTACACTCAATTGATCAAGTAATGATAAAAAAAAATTAAAACCTTGGGACGTGGATAATGCTTTATTTTTTACATAAAATATGAAGTCATGCTATTTTAGATGTTTTCGAAGCTTAGGTCTTAGTTCAATAAGGTCCTCAAATCTATACTTCTCTACAGTTTTAATCAATTTTTAATTTCTACATGATTTTTGTAAAATTTCTTTGTTACCGGAGAACCAAACAGATTATGCAGTGGAGGCCAAGAGAGAACAAAAGAAGTCAAGGAAGACCACCGACTAGATAGACTAATAACCTGAAAAGAGTAAGAGGAAGTTAGGGAGGAAGCCTTTGTAAAACATTAGACGCAATTGGCTGCGTAATGATGATGACAAGCTTTTTGTGCTTGCTTGGTGACAGTGGCAAATCTGATGTCTCAACTTAAGTTTAATATTTTTTTTTCGTAAGAAAATATTTTCAGAAGTTTTCGAAAATAAATAAGAAAACACAAATATTAAATATGACAAAGCTGTTGTAAGATTTAAATATTATTAATCGAGAAAAAAAAACAATCTGAAGTTATCAAAAAAGCTTCTGGTAATCCTTTGAAATAATTTAGTAGCAATTACTATGTTTTGCATTCGAAATCGTTAGAATACAGTGTTATTGTAGATTTGGCATGTTGTTTTATGTGTAAACATTTTCCATTGTCGAAAAGTAATGTTTGTGGAAATTGAGTTGGTTTAACTGACCGTTATGTTCTCTGAACTTGCGGCAAGGATACATTATTTGTGTCCGAATGTACTAACCTCACAAACAAACTTATGAAAGATTTATTAATGGTGTTTATTGACTTCACAAACGACAACTAGTGATGCATATACAACTAGAAATGGAGGTACAAACAAAGAACATTCTTACGAAAAGCAAGCACACATTTAAAAGATATTTCTGATAAGTAAACATGTGTGTATTTACAAATTGAAAACTACATTTGCGTGCTATTGAAAGCGCGTTGAATATACAAAATACAAATATAAAATCTTAAGCTTTCGCAGTTGTTATGTTTATGATTATAAGCGACTTTCGGCTTAGACCGCGTCGTAGTAAAACACCCAGACTTAGGCTTGATTCTAGTTTCTTCTTGACAGCCAAAACAAGAAGTAGAACTTGGCCTTTGCTGTATTGTCGTTCGTGAACCCAAACAAACTGACGTTTCGCAAGACATTGCAGCTTGCATCTTCAGAGTAGTAAATGTCACTGGTGACATTTACCATTTACCAGTGACATTTACCACTCTGAAGATGCAAGCTGCAATGTCTTGCGAAACGTCAGTTTGTTTGGGTTCACGAACAATACGGCAAAGGCCAAGTTCTACTTCTTGTTTTGGCTCTCAAGAAGAGACTAAGACCAAGTCTAAGTCTGGGTGTTTATAATTATAAAGGAAGCGAATGCTAGAAATATTTGCAAAAAGCGTGATGATGAAGAAAAAGAAATGAAATTCATTAGAGTCTTATTAAAAAAGCATACAGACTATCGTTTTTTATTTATAATATTACGTTGTTCAAAAAAATGTGACTTAAGTTTATGTAATACACCAAAAAGTATAGCCAAATTTGTGTTAATACTTTATGTTTATAGTAAATTTTGTGTAATATTATTTCGTTTTAGCGTTCTTAAACGAAGCTGGTCCCTATCACTACATTCTTCTACATATTTTATTTCGTCGTTTTCTACACACATATTTTGGATCTCCCGCTCAACAGAACGTAAATAACAACAATGAAGTAAGATTCATGCAATTGTAACAATTTCTATGACTACTAATTGAGCATCTACGAATAAAAAATAATCTTCTCTATATTTCTTTTAAAAGATTAAATGCATGTTCTATGCGTATTCTGCTAGAACTTAAACATCTATTATAATGTCTTTGAACTCTTGACTTAGTTTTTCTATATAAAATCATAAGCTATGTTTGTAAGGAAAAACCGCTGTATCCAATAAACAGTTCATGTTTTTGCATTTTAAGTGTAAATAATAAATTGGAAAACATTTGAAATGAAATGAATGAAAAACGCCAAAAAAGATTGAATTTTACCTTTAGTCATGCGTCAGTCAGGATATTATTATATTAATACTAATGTAAAAAATGATTTTATAATTTAACAAAATTGATGGGCATAATTTTTTATATTTAAAAAACTAACAAAAGTTAACGACAAAATTTTAAACTTACCACTGAGTCAAAAAAAATAAACTATGATAATTAAATAACATAATAAGAAGTTATTTTTAAACACTTAAGGAAACGACATGACACTAGAAACAACAAATTACGATTTTTGGTAATGGAATTCGCATTCAGTAAAAATTGTTTTTGATAAAAAACTAAACACGTATTTGTTTGGTAGAGGTAGATAAGACTAGCATAAAAATATTATAACCAAAGGCACTAATTAATATGTAGACATTCCTTCATTATTCCTTATAGGAAAGTCGTGTGGTGACCATACCAGTTTTTTTACTTTCCTATAAGGAAAATATAGCAACCGCAATTTTTATTAAAAAAAAATTATTTTCCTGAATCAGAAAAATGTATTTTTGACAAAAAAATGTGGATGCCTGTGTGTGTGTGTGTGTGTGTAACGATGTACTTACGAGAACTCTCGAACCAAAACTCCTAGTAGCTTGAAATTTGGTATAGAGCTGCTTTTCATATTCTGTCGGTTTCATCAATGGGGTCTGATCAAGAAACCGGAAGTGGGTGTATCCGCCACCGCCAAACAGTTTTTTATATATAATTTTGTATGTATGTAAATTATTCGAGTTATTTTTACAGTTTCTTATAGAGATAAGTCTTTTTAACAATCTATTTAAATAAAAACAATTTCTAACAATTTATAAGATATTTGATTTATAATTTAAAATAAATTCCATAATCGATGAGTGTGGTAAAAAAACGGAAGTGGGTGTATCCGCGATTTTTAACAGTTTTTCTTATATAATTTTGTACGTATGTAAATTATTCAAATTATTTTTAAAATTTCTTATAGGGATAATTCTTTCTAACAATTGATTTAATTAAAAAAATTTCTAACATTAACAGTTTATTAGATATTTTAGTAATAATTTAAAATGATTTTACAAATATAATCTAGGTTCGAATCCTACCTGCGACAATTTTTTTTTGAAAAAAAAATCCATATTTTGAAGGGAAAGCAAAATACGTTAAAGATAATCATTCTTACTGATTTACTAAAACGGAAAGTAATATTGAGACGCACAAATATCGAAAAGAAAAATTTCAAAAAAATTTTAGTATTTTTTTTAAATATCCAATACTTCGAAAACTTAGTAGTTATAAGTAACGATTAACAGAAAAGTCACATCGTGGGATATACATAGGCTGCACTCATGCAAAGCTGAGACAAATAGCTAGTATTTAACACGTTTAGCTCCGCGGCTAAACTTTCGTCACAGCAAAGTTTATTTTAAACCTTCTTCACAGCTCATGGGACCGCATTTAATTGTGCTTTACAATTGTATTTGAGCGTCATGTATCCTTAAAGCTTTTCTTATTTTTTCTTTTTTTTTCAAGTAATTCAAATTAATATTGATTAAGTATAATGTTAAATGGGTGCTCTATTTACATTGCTTGTTATTTTTTTAATTTGAATATAAGAAAAATGACAAAAATTAAAAAAATGAAACTTTTATTAAATATAATACGAGTAAGGTTTTACATATTGCAAAGAATGTTTTTAAACATTGTTATCTGTTTTCTTGAACATTAAACCATTTTATGATCATTTTCCTCTTGAACCGAGAACAGGTTTTTTGGACCCTACACAAGTAACATCACTTTTTTACATTTTTGCGTTTTGAAAAATTTTTTTATTACTTTTTCTTAAATTTTTCTTTATATTTATACACCATGTAAAATACGCAATAGTAAACAAAAATTATTACGCTAATGGAAAGTATAAAAATTTTTACTTGGGGTTAAAAATAAATAAAAAAATAACAATTTTAAAACAGACTAAAAAAATGCCAAAATTTTAAGCGTTGTTCCATACTATTAGAAACAAATTTATGTGTTGCAATAGTTGCCCCACCAAGTTTCGACGTAATGCAGAAATTCTAAGTAGACGGGGCGGTTCCAGGCGCGGGCGGAGCCTTCGATTTAACGAAACATCGTGTAAAAATAAGATAAGAAAATGCAATTATCCACAAATAAAGAAATAATGTTTAATCTTGCTATAAGTAATAAATTATAAAATAAAGAAGTACAATAACATCAACAAAATATAATAATACAAAAAAGTAAAACTTTTTAACAAAATAATTACAAAACAATAATTTATACATTTTAAACTCTTTTTAAATTTATATTATTATATCCTTTTTTCTTTGCTTTTACTTATTATTTTGCTTTTTATGACAATGTTAATAAATCTATATAAGGTGGAAAACATTACATTTGGCAAACGTGATGAATTTTGCAATCATTGGGATTTGATTCATTACATCTCAATTATTTTTGAAAATTTAGGATGTTGATTATAAAAGTAGTATAATTACTTACTAAACAAAAATTTACAAATGTTTTTCTACTTTTATTACTAGTACTTACCGTATTGAAACCAAAATCAAAGATTGAATTAAAATTTGAAAAGAACGAATACAAAAATTCTTATCAAAATTAGGCTTAAAGCAGTGTTTCCAGAGACCCGAAACCCTGTTCTTTTGGGCGGTATTCTATACCCTCAGTAATGCTCCCTTCTGCCCAAGGCTCCACCATTACTAAGTAAAGTATATAAGGGGTTACTTAAAATTCATTTGGTAATGTATAATATTTAGTGTTGTTTTGTGTGTCAATTTTGTGCAAAATGCCACGTCTTCCTCTTCTTTTTAGTTATCACTAGAAACTAGAGGAAAGATTATTGCTTTACGAGAATATAGATTTTCTATCCGAGTAATTGCTGCACGTATGGGTTTATCGGTAAGATAATTTTTTATTTTGTTTTTAATAATATCCTGTAATTTTAGCAGTCTTTTCAATTTTAAACATGGGTATATACCTATTTTATAGGTATTATATGATGTATAATTCAGATTGCACAATTATTCACCTACATCACAGGAAATTGTTTATATTGAAATTATAAAAGTTTTAGTCACATAGCAATTGGGTATCAAATTTTTCACGTTCCTTAAGTTAGCAATACAACGTTAGCAAAATCAAATAAAATATTATTAAGAATTTGTCACTAATTTCTTGCTAAAAAAAAACTTCGGTTTAAAATGTGTGTAGAATTTGTTGCTAAATTGTTGTGAATTAATCGTAAAAGAAAAAAGCTGATAACTTTATTATTATTCTAGACACATTTTTAACAAGAAATAAATTTATTGAAGCACTTTTTAGAATGGTGTACTGCTAACTTGTTTCAAGTTGGCCGATAAACGCATAACTAAAAAAGTAAAAAAAATTTTTTTCTTTTGCAACAAATTCTTAACTACATTTTTTTTGATTCTGGTAACCTTGTACTGCTAACTTGAAAAACATAACTTTTTCACTTAAATTATTACTTTATCGGTGCCTTTCAGTAAACGTAAACCTTTTTGCGCAGTTTTAATTAACTATCATTTATTTTATTAAAAAAGTGCGGTCCATTATTGGGTTTAACCCAAAGAACAAGGCTCGGAAAATGATCGTCCTTTGCAGACCGCCCATAGAAGTGGAAGGCGATCTCTCTTATCCAGAGTTAAAAAAGACAACATTATCCAAGATGCTCGTTTGACTCCATTCAGAACTTCCACCAGCATTCGCAAAAGACTACAGCTACAATGCAGTTTGCAAACAATAAGGAACACTTTGAAAGCTAAAGGATTAAGCTTTTATCGACCTATACAGAAACCTGTAATAACTGAAGAAAATGCCTACCGAAGATTGCAGTTTTCAGAAAAACATTTAAATTTTGATTGGAAAAGTGTTGTTTTTTCAGATGAAAAAACTCTTGCATTTTCCAAGATAGTAAAAAAGTTTTTTGAAGGTCACGTAATTCTAGATATGAATCAAAATATGTGCAATCCAACAGAAGAAGTGGGAGAATTAGTGCTGCGTACTAAAGATGGTTGAGTGATGCTGGCCCAGGGTAATTAACACGTGTCGATGGACGCTTAATTACTTAAACTTACCTAACGATTTTGGAAGACGTTATGCTGCCCTCCGTACGAGCAGTTTATCCCGAAGGACCAATTTAGTTTGTTCAGGACTATAGAGAATTTGTGAGCGGCGGCCGTGCATGGGTGGAACGACAAATTGAACAATAACATATAAATACGAAATACAAACAGCTTGCATCGCCTTATTAATACCGTGTAGGAAAGATTTCGAAGAGCTATTGTATGTGTCAATTTAATCAATTCGATGCCAAACCATCTACGGGAATGTATAACCAATAATGGATTATTACACCCATTACTAGCATGTAAAATACAAAAATTTAAATAAACCAATAAACTTTGTAATCATGTTTTTTATTAGGATTTTTTGTATCTAGTTTTGTTCTTGTAATATAAATAGTGTTTATGTATAATTTATAATAAAATATAAAGTATTATTTTTATTAAAATGTAGTAGTACTATAATAATCTAAAACTACGAAATTGCAAATATTAGTTCATTACTATTAAATTTATATTCCCTCAAAATAGGTAATACTTAAATTGAATGTGACGAAGAGAAAGCGAAAAAATGCATTCCGCATTTTTCTAATTTTGTGATTTTTAGATTTACAGCATAAGTACGTTTTAATGGTGATAATGCTTTCTTTGTAAAAAAAAGTCGGAATGTTGACTTTAATTTAATCCAGATATATTAAGACTTTTATGCTAATTAGTACAGTAGTTTCATATTTGAGCATACAGTTTATTATTGTTGGAGCTATAGATGAAACTTCTTTAATCATAAATAACAATTAAAATTTTTTAATTACTTAAGCAGAAAACATAAATAGTAAATAAACTTTAGGGTACAATTTAGATAAATATTTGCAGGTAAGAAACATGTTCTTGGAACGTTTGAGGCAGTGCTTATGAAGAATGGTTAGTAACCTCGTAATATCGCTGCAAGTAATGTCTACAATGCCAATGTTGTCAAAATTAACTAGGCGTTTTGTTATAACGTAGGTTTGGTTGCCTACCTTGCAGGTCGCGCTTAAAAGTGTCAAATTATTTTTTTGAGGCAGTGTACATTATTGAGTAGTTATCAATATCATAACACAGTGTGTTAATATAAATTTTTGAAATGTCTGAAACATAGAAATATTAAAATTAGTGTACCAAAATTTTTCTACCATATACTGTTTTTATATATACAGTTTAGTACACATAAACCACATAATATATAGGAACCGCATTGTGTAAACACATGTTATACATATTAAAGAAAAATTTATGAATGGTACAGTTCATCATGCAAAAAAAATAGTAGTACACTTTTATCTAAGTTTTTTTTTTATGATTTGGAAGAATAATAAAAAAAAACAAATCATATTTAAATGTATGCAAAGACATTACCTTACATTCTACGCTGACAAGGTAAAAACCATAATCAGCTTCATCTTAATTTAAAGAGAAAAAAGTAATACAATAGAATTCAACCTCAGATCAAACCATTATTCGGTTAATGACTAATATTTGCGTTTGGATTAAAAATTCTTAAGCTGTTTTTGCATTTATTGTTGTCACGATTCTACAATCATCTTCAATGAATAATAATAAGAAAATAGGAAATAAAACAGATTTCGTAGCTTCCTTGACCATCATTCTTAACTTTTGCGTAAACTACGCGTCTATTGCATTATTAATGCCAGCACTTAATCGTTACATTCCAAGAAGAAGTATTGTTTTAAGTTAGATTTGACAAATACACCGATTTGCTTAATTGGCTTATTGAAATACCTGCTATATTTAAAAAATTCCACAATAATTATTTAATCTAACGAAATTAATTATTTCTTTGCATCAGAAAGTGTGATTTTATATATAGATTTTTAAACGCGTAATTTTTCGTATCTAGTTCTAGGTAAAATTACTAAATAATTACATATACAATATAATTGTAATTCTCTTGCTAAACGTCGCTATTATTCTAATTAGAAAATACCAAATGGTATTGTTCTAGTTCTCTATTTTATAAAAAAAAATTAATAGTGATTCTAGATTAATCCGGTTTTGTCACCTGAATGACTCACTTAAAACTAGTACATTGATAAACGTAGTACGGAAACTATATTTACTATTAAGCTAAACTAGTTTACTATAGGTAAATGCTCTTATTTTGTCAAATAAAGCAATCGAATTAATTGATTGTATCAACAAAGGATAATTAAATATCCGGAAATAGTTTATATTCACGTGCACATAAATTATAATGTAACATCTACATTAGTATGCGTGAGACATTTTTCCTTGTTCGCTAAATTCAAAGATACTTCGTCTAAGAATTGAATAACTTTAAACACGTTAGATTAAAGCGAACAAAAAATATAGAAAATATTATTTTGGCATTGAATTTTACTTCTTTGTTGTATTTGCTATTTATATTGTCATAAATAATAGTAATAATAAGAACAAAATCAGTTTCAATTTAGTCGCAATTGACGATATGTGCCTATATTTTTGATTACTACGAATTTGGGTAAAGATTTGTTTAAATAATTATAGCAGATTAACACAAAATATAAGTAATTTGTTTAACATTCAAGGAGTGTAACATAAAATACGTAATTTTTATTCAAACTCAACGATTACTTAATAAGCGGATAGTATGCTTTTTAGCCGTATTAAAATAATTGTTTAATTCAAACAAAATGTTAAATTTAAATGCAATTTTTGTATATAATACAAATAATAGAAAAACAACGTACATACGTGCATATTGACAAAGTTTTTATAGCTTTTTCATAATTATTAATTTATTAACTCAATTCACCTGTTTTTGATTACGTTCTAGTTATGTTGTTTAATTTTTCTAATAAACGCAGTCACCTGAAAAAGTTCCACGAAACGTCGCTCATAAAACACACTAAGTCTCGCGTTTCTAGAACGATTTACCACCTTTCTTGATGTACATGTACATACTTTTACAAATTTGATTTTTGTAATGGTTATCAGTAAAGAGCGGATAGTAAGGCAAGAAAAAATACCAAAAAAGGCGGCATAAAAGGCATATTAAACCAGCCAAAAGGGCAATAAAAAAGGCACAAATATCTATTAACATTTACAGTATATTTTTTTGTTTTCAATGTTTATTAAGTGCTATTATTTTCCCCAGCACAAATCAAATATTTTTCAATATTTTGATCAAGAAGGTATTGCCTTTTATCATTTAAAATATTTTTATAGAAGGAAAAAGTTCTTTCGACATCACAAGATGTTAGTGGACCAAATTTTAATGCCGATGTTTCTGTTATTGTTAAAGATATTTTCTGTTGATGCTTCATGACCTCCCTTTTTTGAATTTCAGTCAGTTGTTTAAAGAGGTCAAAGAAAGGGTTTTTTGATGTGACGGAATTCAATTTTTAATTAATTTTTCTTCCTATAGTTCCTGGACATGCTCTTATAATTGCTCTAATTCTTTCGAATGTAGCGAAAGATTCGGTCATTGCGGTTTCGCTTTTTTCTAGCTTCTTTAATTCGGCAGGAATGTTAGAAAAGTGTGTTTTTATAAAAACTAGTTCTCTCTTAACAGCTTCGTCATTAAAAGCTTTTTGAGATTTAGCAATTGCTGCAGAGGTCGTTTCGTCAAATAATTCAACCACCTGAAATAAGACAATTCAAGTAATGTATAAGACAATGTCAAATTATAGTATGAACTGTACCTCTTTAATTTTTTTCAAAGCTTGTTTACTATTGCAAACTCGTCTCTAATAAATTCACACACCCTATGTATTCCATGTGCTAGACTAGTTAAATTTTTTAAATTCAGATAAAATATTTCTATTGCCTGAGCGGATTTGATCATATAAGGTCCTGCATCGGTTACGAATAAGAGAACTTTTTCTTTTTTTTCGCCATTGGGATACAGAAGTCTTACAAACATAAAATTATATAATTGTAAATAATATATTGGATTATATCAAACAATCATTACAAAAAAAACTTGCGTAAACAATCATCAAAAAAATTTGCAACTGTTTTGTGATTGGTCTGTGAAATTTCTTTGAATGCTAGCAAATCAGCGTTTTCTGGTTCTAGTTCAGACAATTTACCAACTACAAAGTTTGCTATATATCGACCTCTGCAATCGGTTGTTTCATCAACCGAAGTCCTAATGTAATGGTCCCCAATGTCATTCCTTATTGTCTGTATTTTCTATAAAAGGTGAACCAGCATTTTGAAAACTATTAATACTTTAATTAAACTGCTTACCGATTTTTAACATATGTCTAAATAAGTTGATTCATCTGGAACAACTTGTTCTGTGTATTTTTCTAGGAAATTGCGAAAATTGATATTATCAAGTTTTTTAAGAGGAATTTGAGCCGACGCTAATGCTTCGCACAAATCTAGAGCAAAAGTTGTTTTTGATAGGACAGGTTTATTCTGTTGATCTTCTATAACGTTTTTTAACAATGGTTGTTTCATAGTTTTTTTAATATTTTTTAAATGTAAACCACTACCCAAGTGTTATTTTACATGGTACTTTTTAGTAGCACCGATCTAAAATAATACATATACCAGTAATTAAAAGCATTTAAATTAAGATAATACAAACTTACTGATTTTGAACAAACTTGACAAAAAAAGTTTTCCCCGTCGGTTGTTAAATTATTGTCTAATTTACTCCACTTGTAATAATTTTCAAATTTTCGATTATTTATTAGGTGGCATTTTTTAAAACTTACTCACAGCACAACAGCAATAGACTATCACAGTGTGACAATATCACAAAAATTTATAACAAACAAAGAATATTTTAGTCATGTGTTTCAGTCATTAAAGGAATTCCACCGGACAGAATTAAAATTATCTATATTTGTTTGCTTTACTTAGGTACTGAATAGACCTATAAAATATGGTTCATTCCGAAATCTTTCCGGTTTTGTAATTAGTGTTCTGTTAAACCTGTCATTGTACATAATGCTAGTATAAATTCTTATAATGCGTTCTGGAAACCATTGTTTAACAAAACATGGAAATCCCTGTTGTGATTTATAGGTTCGTGGCAAAAAATTTTGATTATATTATTATACGTAATTTAAGTAAAATTTTGTATAGCGTTATTGTCATCTACCTATTAAAACACTGTTTGCGCAAACTTTTCAAAATTTATATACAAAAAAGCAATATAAAATATTACTCTTTAAAAAGGCAAAAAAGACAAAAAGCTACACAAAAAGGCAAAATAGGCAGGCTCCAGGCATTAGCTTGACTGTCCGGTTTTTAGTTATCAGGGAATCATAATCATAAAAGGTGACAGCTCTTAGCTTTAATCGAGTGGTTGTATTCGTCAGTTGTTAGTAATTATTAAATTTATTTTTAGCTCTCTTTATTGTCTCTGTTGTCGAATTACTGAAGGTTTTTGGTTTAGCTAAATTTGTTTTTGTTTTTTTAGCAGCAGCAAGTGCTTAAACGATTTGCCGGTTTCATGGTTCTCGTAATAGATAGCAACAAGTTGAATTTTTGGTTTCTCTATTTTTTTGTTGTTCTTATATCTATTATTATCTATTTAATCAATATAATGTGGAAATTTGAGGTCCATCGTCTACTTTACCGCACCAACTAGCGGTTCGAGCTTTTGCCAAAAAACCTTAACAGTGTTTTACAACTTGAATTAAATAAGTCTATAGAAAATCTTGCTCGTAACATTCCCTTCAAATACTATCAAGACGCCATTACTTAAAGTCTTGAAAAATTATGATTATAAGCGACTTTTGGTTTAGACCACGTCGTAGTTAAACACCCAGACTTAGGCTTGGTCCTAATCTTTCCATGAGAGCCAAAACAAGAAGTAAAACACCCAGACTTAGGCTTGGTCCTAGTTTCTTCTTAAGAGCCAAAACAAGAAGTAAAACTTGGCCTTTGCCGTATTGTCGTTCGTGAACCCAAACAAACTGACGTTTTGCAAGACATTGCAGCTTGCATCCTCAGAGTGGTAAATGTCACTGTCAGTGACATTTACCACTTGTCGATTATAATAATAAACCAAACAACCGCGAAAGCTTAAGATTTTATATCTCAAAAAATTGTTAGTCTTTTTTTCAATTATTCAGAGCGATACTTCGGCTTATGCTATATGTTGTATTTCTACTATTGAGTGCATCAAACGAATAAATAGCAAAAACAAGAAGGAAATAAACGGAAAATCATTACTCTCGTTCTGCTAGTGTTTCTATGCATATCTCAACCTACTCCACCTGTTAATAGTACGAACGCTGTTGATTTTCTTGCTAGCAGTAAATTAGATGACAAAGTCACAACTTCTATTTTTCCTATTGCTACTAATTCTTTCTCTACTCAATACGTTCCTGTCGACAAATAGAATTTAAAATTTTCTGGGTAAAGTTCTAGTTTGTTTACTGAATTTATTATCAGATCTCAAGAACTATGCACTTCTAAAAAGGTGACGACACAACAACTGTTTGCTGTAGCTTCAAATAAACTACCAGTTCAGTTTTTCTTTTGTTCCAAGCTAGAAAGTCTAAATTGCACTCTTAAACAGCTTTGACCTTTTTGCTCAAATCGGAATTTTTACCATTGTAGTACGGAGAACTACTCGATGAAATGAAAGCACAAACTATAAAAACTTCTGAAACTATAGGACTATACGTTATTATCACGCAGACTCTATTTGCTCGTCTCTCAAAAACTGTACCAGAACAAGAGCAACTGAACTTAATACGTAGAAATTTAACTGAGCTTTATCAAACTTATCAGACTTATGCGTGTTGCTACGTTTGAACGATTGGTATCTATTAGCAAAGAACTAGAACAAAAACAATTATCAGTAAAAACTTGGTTTATGTAAATGACTCTTTTACTTCTTCTTTGCATAGTAATTTCAGGATCCGAGTTCTAATTACTGAGTTATGTTTAAACTAGAATATTGCCATTTAAAATTATTTTTGTTAGTGTCGAACAAAATGATATGAATGGTGCTTTCCGAACTACATTTGAAACCACGAGATGGCAATCGTTAAAACCTTTGGGAATTTCTCTGCAACTTTCTTCTATTGCTACGTGTCGCTTGGCCCATGGTGTTTATTGCTCTATGATGGAAACTGCATACCTACTGTTATGTCTTAAAAGCAAGGTCAGTATGATTAAGGTATTGATTCTACGTGAAATTTCTCAATCGTTGATATAAAGCATTAATTTTTGCCAAGTTATACATTTTGTTTCGAATTTTCAAACAGGTCACTGAAGCTTTGTTACGGATGTTTCTTTATTTTTTGTCAATGTCAACTCGCAGTCTCTTTGTTTTAGTACAGACACCTTTCGTGGACCACGATTTCAATGGAACACCTTAGTAGATAAACCTTTAGCAAACAAACCATCAAAATTAAAATGTACTAGGCTTGTGTAACATCGTTCTTCTACGCTGCAAGATATTGTTTACAAGAAATTTGATTCTATGCTTTAACTTTGAGTGGTAGAAATGTCTACCAACGCTTAGTGTAGTCTTATTGTTTTGGTTAAAAAAAGGATGAGCCTCACCAACTCCGCATAGATTTTAGAAAAACGATGTCCCAAAAAAAGACGCATAATCCTTACCTTATATCTAGTTTATCTTAAACCGACTACGCGATGCACGTTATCTTTCCTCATTAGATATTTGTTTTGCTTACTAACAATTTTTCTTACTTTTGAGTCTAAACTGCTTTTATTTCATAATATTCCAGTTACTTTCAATAGGGTGATAGACAGTGCCATTAGTGCTGATTCAGAAGCTAATTGCTTTGTTTATTTTGACAATGTTATTATCGCTTTGTTTACTTTTGAGGAACATATGAGCATACTACAGCAAGTCGTTTACTGCTGGTCTCTGGATTTTTCGTCGGGAGAAACGTTTCTTTTTTGCTTACCTGACTTAAAATACTTGGGTTATGTAGTAAATCGTAACGGACTATTGGTAGATCCTGATAAGGTTGACCCTATCATGAACTTTGCTGCTCTTAAAAATGTTACTGAAGTTAGTCGACTCATTGCTACCAAAGATTCATACCTAATTCTTTTACTTTTTCTCTTTTCTCTCAAACTAGTAAGAAAACATCTTTTATTTGGACACCGGAGTGTAATACTGCTTTTCTGTTTTTGCGAAATCAATTGGTACCTATTCTTTTGTATCTTTATTTTCACTTCTACTTTTTATTAATCAGACAGATGCTTCTGATTTTGTACTAGGTGCCATGTTGAGCCAAGAAACTTTTAAAGGCAAGAAAGTGATCACCTATATTACTTGATACGCTGATAAAGGACAAAAGAATTATTTTACCACTGAAAGAGTGCTTATCAGTGCTGTGGGCTATCGTGTTTACATCAAAGGAACATATTTAACCGTCATCACTGATTATCACTCTCTTCTCTGGTGGTACCGGATACAAAATCCTACCGGTAGGTTGATAAGATGAGCAATTAAACTACAACAATACAACCTCACTATTCTCCATAGGAAAAGTACGTTCCAAGTGGTGCTTGATGCTCTTTCTCCTTCAGTTCCTCTCATCGATGGTGTTTCATTGGACTTTCTTAAAATGACATGTGGCATAATAATTAATGTAGTCGAATTCTGACCGCTGCGCATAAATTCTCTGCGGGATCCGTACAGAATGTTGTTCTGTACCGTCAAGGTACGTCTTCATTTTTTTCGGTCGATATCTGGAAATGAGTAGTTTCTACTGTACAACGTTGGAAAATTATTCGTGAACATGATCTTTTCATTGCTGGCCACTGTCTACCGCATTACTATTGGCCACAAACCAGTTTAGATGTTTCTCGTTATATCCATCGATCTTCAATTTGTTCTGCTCATAAAGTGCTTCAATCTACTCATCCCGTTCTTTTTTGTCCGCGTGCTAGACCGTCTTCTACAGGTCATTGTTGTATCTTGGTAGTAACTGCTTTTTCAAATTTTTTTTGTTCTTTCTTTTGCTTACTGCAATTGTTTTATCCATTTTTTATTACGTATCATTTTTTGTATTTAATTATATGGAATTTTATAACTGTGTGTGTTAATCCAAACTGATGAGAAAGTATTTTGGTGACGCCGTTGGTATCCAATTCTTTATTTTAATTGCAAGAAGGTTGTTTTTGGCTACATTCTTGTTTTGTTGTAGACAATACCTTACCGTTAAGTTTATTCTTCTTGTGAATTGGAAGTGAATAGTATAAAGCTAGAAATAAAATGATGGCATTACCTTAAATGTACCATTAGCTAACTAGATATTAAATCTGGATAGACCATTCAAAAGTATTCTATCCCTAAGGATAAAAAGACTATCATTTCTATATCCAAGAAGAGAAAACTATCGAATTCAGCACTGTGGGAGCTAAACTCTTCATAACCGCTTCAGAAGATGTTTCTGTTGGATTTATTTTAAAAGATTTACTAAAGTACTGCACGATTGCATTTGTAATTGCAAAGGTAGGAGCTTTTATACAAAACTGTGTGTGTTACAATCTTATATTAGTCATATTACTTAGTTCTAGTAAAAACCATTACTGATCAAAAATGAATATTTTTAGTGGTTTTCTTATGTTTGTATAGACTTTCTTGTATTAAGCCCCCAGTGTAATCTCCCATCATATTTTCGTTGTACTGTTTTTGGTAACGTCGTTCAAAGTCCATCACACCTTGATCAAAACGCTCTCCTTGTTCGTCTTAGTATAGGCACCCATGTTATCTTTAAATTGGTTTAGGTGACCATGTAGCATATGAAGTTTATGCGACATTCTGCAACCCATAATTCTTAAGCTTTGAAGCATAGTATTAATCAATTCTTGATAATTGTCAGTCCTGTTGTTTCCGAAAAAATCATTAACTACTACTTTAAGACTTTCCCAGGCTTGCTTTTTATTAGCGTTAGGTAATTGTGTAAATTCGTCACTGTTCATTATTTTTTTTATTTGCGGTCCGATAAAAATACTCGCTTTAACTTTAGCTTTAGGTAATTTGGGAAAGAATCTCTTTAAATAATTAAAAGCTTTAGAATTGGTATCCAGAATTCTAGTTTTATATCTAATGGCGTCATCAATATATTCTTAGGCTCTACAATTAATTCCCACTTGATATTATGTTTTCCTATCTAAAATTCGACTTGAGCAGACCACATACGCTGTTGGTAATGTACTGAATCTGTTTTACTATGCCTTGGATTCCCATAAGAAAACCAGCCGTTTTCACACTGCTGTAATTATGCTTAAGCATTATAGAATATATCACTGGAAGACTAGAAAATTAGTTTGCGTTGTGAAGAAGAACGGCTTTTAAGGTTTTTTAAGAACTATTGATGAAAAGCCGCTAGTCCGAAAATATGCATGGTATTCTAATTTCTTCAAACAAATCAGCCACGTTATTGCAATAACAAAATTCGTCTTCTTTCGTGAAAAAACATTAAAATATTTTATGACGCTTTCTTTGATCAGTTATTTTCACATCATCTTCAAGCAAATTCCACTGTTTTAATCGCGAACCTAGAATCTCTGCTTTATTCTTAGGCAGACTTAGGTCTCATATTAAATCATTGAAGTCTGTCGAGCTAATGAGATGTGGTTTGTGCGATTTTATCATGAATTTTGTTGAATTTTGTGACGATTGATTGATTTGTTCTGAACGAGATGGAACTGGAAAAATTTCAGTATGAGGTTGAAGGAAGATTACGGTAAAAAGTACTTTTGGCATTTTTACGAGATCGACGCTTACTTAGATTAACGATACAAAAATAACTTGCACATGATCACTAGGTTCTCTCCAAAGCCTTGGCACACTTCATGTGTCGTTTTTCTCCTCGATATCAAGCTGGAAATAAGAAAAACAACTAGTGTAATTTAAATTTTATTCATAAAAATGTAACATAAATACTGTGCCTTTCACAGGTAATATGCAATTTACGGTTGTTGCTAAAAAACTAAACTTTAAAACTTACTTATTGACGTAAAACAAACAAAAGCATACTTTTAAAGCTAAAGATGGATTTTTTGGTGTTTTTTTATGCTTACTATTAAAATTCATGCATTAAAACACAAACCCAAAAAAAAAGTTTTTGGTCGATTTTTGTTGTTTTTTTTGTACTAAACATTACTAATCTAAAACACTGTTAAAAAGAGTTGAAAACTCTCAAAATTGCGTTAAATGAATAAAGTTAATAATTAAAAATAAACACAATACCGTAAAATCAAATACAATTTTTATGTTTCGTTAAGCACATTTGTATGGTTTTAATGAAACATATAGTAAACATTAAAAATAATTTTTTTTATCAACCACATTATTTTGTTCACTTTTTACTACATATACATATATAATTTAACATAAACAAGTAATTATATTTTTAAACAGATTTTTATTAACATTTGTAGTACTTTTAAGTAAATATTGTTAATTACTCTTACGTTCCGATTTTTTATTTTAAATTTGTATTATGTTATTTGTAACCACACATTTAACGTTTTACAAAAACAACAATTTCAAATTTTCGGTTTAATGACTTTTTCAAGCAACATATTAATCAATATTTTATTAAATTAAATTAAAGCATAAATGCAAAATTAATTTAAAAAGGCACTACACAAAAGATACTGGCAATAAAATAATGATAAAAAACCCAAGAATGACCTTAAGATTTGATACATAAAACGCAGAAAAAGATAAATGTTACAGTTAAGCAAGCATCGCAATAATAAATAAATAAAATAAAATAATAGTATCACTTATAAATAATTAATTTTAAAAAAACATTTAGAGAACAAAATCATCGAGAAAATTGAATTTATGTAAGAAAAGTACCACAAATATAAGAGTTTACAGGCTTCTAGATTGATTTAATAATCATAAAAAAACTTACATAAATCGTATAACATTAGTTTCATTTATACAGACGAGTGTACATTAAACAAGAAACTCAATACACTACTATCCACTTATCGATTTTGAACTCTACATGGTAGGCGAATGATTTTTATGTAAATTTCTACAGCTATTGATGTTATAAAAAACTGAATGATGCATCCTGGTTTTTTCTTTTGAAAAAAAGTATTAATTTCAAAAATTGAGTTTCAACAATATTTATAAATGTTAAGTTCCTAGTAATAATATAAAATTGTGTTTTTTAAATAGAATAGAAGCCATGCTTGAATGTGCTATTTCATTAAAAAAAGTAATAAAACTAAAATAAAAACAAAAAAACAAGGTTTTGGACCCGTTATTAATTTGAGAAACAAAAAAGCCAGGGTAATTCAATTTCCAAAGTTTAATGTCGACGTCAAACAAATTCCATTTTACATTTCACAAAAAAGATGTTTTTATACTATTATAGTTATAATTATACTTAATTTATGAAAACTATAATTGTTAATATTTATTGTTCTGTATTTATACATTTAAAAAAAATCTAATGTTTTTTAAAGTTTGTAACTTAATGTTTTTTGACAGACGACTTTGTCAAACGTGATTATGAAATAAATAACCATAAAATTTGGAACAGCTTTGTAAAAATAATCAAGCACAATTACTAAAAAGAAATGTTTATAAATAGTATACATTCATTTAAGGTTCTAGAAAACAGTAACATCAAAATATTTTTAGATGGAAACTTCATAGGAAAAAGAATAAAGTACACAGCAACACATACATGTCAAAAATAGTAACAAAAAAAAGAAAAGTTAAAGAAAACTTGTCAAGCAGAATTAAAAGTCGAATTTTGAATTTAATTAAAGTGGGCTAAGAACATATGACGACATATGGTTAGCAACTTTTAGAGAGTCATAAAAACAGGCGAGGAACACAATATATGAAAGATGTGAATATTAGATACAATTAGAGCAATAGAAACAAAAAAAAACAGTGATATATCTAATAAAAATACAATCAAATTACAAAAAAAAGAAAAAGATTGCATGAAGATTGCACTATCTTGACCAAGACTAACAAGCAAACATATGCTAAAGCGATCAATTAGTGGCAAACATAACAAATAAAGTACAGGAAACAGGAGATTAGAATACAAATAAAAACGAATGCAATAGCTATTTACGCCAAGAAAATAAATCTAGTCGTAGAAGCAATGGGTTACAAAATACGATAGAACGAAAAATAAGAATATACAAACGATAAAAAAATGATAATTAGAAATATGCTGTAAAATAAAACGCTACGTGGTCAAGTAGTAAAGACATTTATTATTTAAAAAAATAGTAAATATGCAAAATTAAAAAAAAATTATGCAAATTAAAATGTTAGAAAGTGAAGCCAGTTAGAAATAATTGCAAAGGATCAAACAAAAACATGCTTTTTCATAAATGTACCAGAGAAAGTCTCTATGCTAGTAAATGTAAAGAAGAACTAACACTAAAAACTAAAAAGAAAGTCTCAAAACAGGTGCAAGAATAAGCAACTACTTAACAAGCAAGAGTCAAGTATAAACATAAAAAACAAAATATAACAATACAGTAGAGAAACATTAAAAAACCAATAAACAAAAATGTCAATAGTATTGTTTACAGAAAAATAAACAAAAAATAATTGTTTAATTAAAAAACTGAAGAAATATTAGAAAAGAAAAAACCGCTATGTTAAATGCTACTAAACAAAGAATTAGGAAGATTGCTCAAAATTAATACATAAAATCAAAAATGCACAAAAAGGGTGTTAGAAGAATAACCAATTGCATTTTTCTTTGTTCACTGTATTACGACTACGTTATAATACTATATTTTTTTATATTGTTTTTTTATTTTTCTTATTGTTATATATATACTCAGCGACATTAAAAGTGTTACACCTAAAAGAAATAATTTTCTCCAATCAAAAATGAGACAACATTTGCAAGAAACTGTTAACATTATGTAATCCGAAAAAAAATAATAATGTATTTAGCGATCCCGATGCTGACTACAGTCCTGTATACGCCAAGACATCAACAAAATGAGATGATCAATGTCTGCTTGTGGTATCTCGTTTCAAGCAGCTTAAGCTTTGTAGATTAACTGTGCCAGAGTATGTGAAGGATAGTGCAAAGTAGACAGTCTCCTCGCCGTCACAGCTCACACATGTTTGATAAGATTTAAATCTGCTGAACGAAATGCCCATGGCAAAACGTTAACACTTGCTTCTAGAAGGAAGTCTATAGTTTGACAAGCAATATGGGGACGTGCGTTGTTTTGTTTTTGCAAAAAAAAATTATCAAAGATTAAATAGTTGACATAGTTATTGTAGCATGCTTTAAATATAATGATTCTGTTGCTAAAAAAACTAAGTTGAAACACTTTTAAGGTCGCTGAACTTGTTTTATCTATTTAAAAAATCTTGTTATTTATTATTACACTTTAGTGTAGACTATAGCGTGATCCAACAATCAATAAAATTTAAATACCTGCGAGTGAAACTAACATCATATAGAGGATGTAACCATTAGATAAATTTAAAAATAAATCAAGCAAGAGCAACGTTTAAACGATTGAAAAAATGCTGTGGAACTCGTAATTAACAAAACGTAATAAGCTTAAAAATTTAGAAAAACAAATATTGAGGCCATTGGGACATGGAGCAGAACTGTGGAAGATCAATAAGATAAATGATTGAAAACTTAAAGCGATGAAGAAAATTATTTAAATAAATGCTGCACACAAGAGTGAACCGAGTGAGAAATCAAAATAAATGAGGAGAAATGGGAATATGAATAAATAACAAAGCTAAACAATTAAAATAGTGTAGACACCTGAAGAGAATGTTAGGTTTATGGCTAATAAGAATTTAAGAGTAAACTCCACCAACTAGAGAAAAATTAGAAAGAACACGAAATTTGAGTATAGACTTTGAGGAAGCAATGGATGCATGATGTCTATATAATTCAGACTGCGTCGACAAGAAGAGATAGAAACTAAAATACGAGAGACGGCGACAGCTGTAATAGAAACTCAAATATAAATAACAGAATTTAATGCTTTCTAAGGTTCCTCTGTTTTTATTACTCTACAAAATGTTATACTTTATATTTTTCAGTTATCTAGTATTCTAGTTTCATCTTTTTTTGCAATTTTTCTAATTGTGACTTGAGTCACAAGTTACAATTTTCTAAATATTTCGTTGTCTACAAGTTAATTTTTTTTAAATATATTGATTTTGATTTTTTGTATGCTTTGTCAATTGTTCCTTTTACTTCTATTTTACATTTTATACATTCATTTATCTTTTGCTTAATCTACATGTAGTAAACTCTAAAGTTGTTAGTTAGATAGTAAATATTACAACCTCGAATTTCAAAAAATGTATTTGAATTATATATATAGTTGTGGAAACTGCATTAACTTTTAATTAAACTGCATTTTGATAATTATATATATTTTATTTTCTATGTGATTTCTTTTGTACAAAATTTTTCTTTAATCTGTTTTTTCCTAATTTTTTTAATACTTTTGTTTTTTACATGTTTTTTAATTGTTTAGTTAATTGTAAATTGCCGTTTTTGTACCTTTTGTATCTGCTTTAATTGTTTTGTATATAAGCACTTTAACTTTGGTTTTTCTGTTTCTTTTTTTTAATGTACTAGAATTTTGAGTTTTTTTACGTTTTATAAAATCTGACAAAAAACTTTAAAGCGGCAAAGTGATAAATTGAAATTTACTACATAAAACTATGTTTTTCAAGTCAATTTTTATTTAAGTAAGAGTGTCTAAAATTTTAATTAAAAATTTTTGAAATTAACTTAAAATTAAAAAACGTTTTAAAAATGTATAAATATAAGAGTATTATATATTTCAAAGTTGGTACCATGTAAAACATTTGAATTTTGAATTTAGATTCAGTTAGTTGCAAATATTGTACCAACATTATGTTTGTAATGTTTTTAAAGGTTGTTTTTTCTAAAAAGAATTATAAAAGCAATGACAAAAAATAATATATGTTACTTCCGTCTCATAGCATAACTCACTTTCGACGCTTGTTACATAAATTCGTAAATAGACTTCAATGTGTTTTACTGTTTATAAATAGTGTTTAAATAAAAATAAGTTATAAAATGATTGTAGAACACCAAAATTTTTACTGCGGTTATTACAATTATTACGTGTTTATTTATTTAAATATTGCAAAGATTCTTTTGTTACAGTTTTACCAAACTTTGATAGATGTACATAATACTTAAATAAAATTTGAAAGAAAACTATTAATTAATATATTTAAAAAATGTGTAGCAATAGTACATTGTATAATGAGTAAGAAATGGTTGGCAATACACATTTCTTAGGAGTTGTACACTATACTTTTTCTACGACTATATGTTTAATTATTAATCAAAGTCAAATTAAACTGTTTACGAGAACAAATAACGCAAAATATAAATAATCTAAATTTCAAAATTTTTGTTGATATACCTGTAGTAATACCTAAAATGACAATTTTAAAATTGTGTCAAAACTTTGTATTTATTTTATGTCAATTTGCCAGCGCTTATTCTACGTTATAAATGTAACTATTATTTGAATTTTAGCTATTCACCTCTATTTAGAAAAATTGTGAGTATAATTTACATACTTTAAATACATGCAATTTTAGTTAACCTTAAATCATTTACTATTTAAATTTTTTTATACATTGATTTCAAGCGAAAGTTAATATAAACAAGCTGGATCAGTAAAATATTAATTGTTTACAACATTTACAGTCAGTATATAAAAGGAATCTAGTTTTGCGACAAATACCATGTTGGTAAGTGAACGTTATTTTCTTAGAAGCTGTAACATAATAACATGTGAATATAACTTGCAAAACAAATAAGGAAAATTTATAAATGTTTAAAGATAATTTATAATTAATAGTTAGGAATGGAGCTTTACGAATTAAGAAAGTAATAAGAAAATTGCAGTTAAAAAATTAGTGGTTTTATTGATACCATTGTTTGGAATAAAAACTATTTTAATTTTTTTCTAACAAACATTTACGTTTAGAAAATGCAGATAAAGTTAATTGCTTGAATGGATCTAATATACTACAACAGTCTACTGTAAAATTTGTTTAAATATAAGAAATATAAAAAACCAGAAGTCAATTATGTACATAAGTGAAGATAACGGTAATTAAGTGTTTTTGCATATAATTACTTTTAAATTTGTAATTTTTTTATTACATGTTTGTGTTTTGCCTTATTTTTAAGGACAAAAATAACTGACAACAATATATGTTTATTTATTAACAAAAATATTTTAATACAAGACTGCAATTTAAAACGACTTCAAAATAAAAAATACTCAATATGTACTTACAAAATTAAGTGCTGAAGTTAATAGTAAAGAGTTAAGTTTAATGCAAAAAAAATTGAGTCAAATAATAATTATTTTTGTATTTAGGCGTAAAGAAGCTTTTATGTGCATACACAACTTTATGCACAAATAAAAAAATTTTAATTTAAAAATATTTTTTAAATAATTTGGTAGCAAGTAAACAATGGTAACCAAATTGTCTAATTTTTTTTAAATTTTGTGTACAATTATTATAGTTTTTAAAAGATGGAAAATGAACTCTGCAGAAAGATCAAAAAAACAATAGCTTAGTTCCCGAAAAATCTAAAGAAGTGTATAGAGAAACATATAATAAATATCTTAAATAGTGCGACATACAAAAGGATTCCATCGAAAACTGTTGTTGTGAAAAGAATTTTTTGGCTTATTTTTGGTATTTTTTAAAAGAAAGAAACCTCTCTTATTATTCAATGCTTAAGGCCATTACCAAAACCAATCACAATACAGATATAAGCAGTTTACTCAAGCTTATTTGAGGTTTTAAAGAGAAAATCAGATCCATTCAAGCCCAAAAAGTCAAAAGTTTTGACCATGGAAGAGATAGAAGCTTTTATATACGAAGCTCTAGATGATATATATTTATTATAATAGGCTAATAAGTTTATTACAATTTAAAAATGTTTAACGATTTTTAAGAACAAGTTTATTATTCGAGATAGTTGGAGCATGCCGTAAACAAGAGCTTGTTCAGTCATAAATTGATAATATTCAGGATCTGCAATCCAATTCGAGATACTAAAACTAGAAAAAAATTAATGTTTAGTGTAGTTGACAACTTTAGATTATCAAGTTTGGTAAACATTTTTAAAAAGTATGCTGCTTTACGTTCGATAAATATAGACACTTGCCGTTTCTTCTTTGCTTACAGAAATAAGAGATGCATCCGGCAAGTTGTAGAAAAATATGTTTTTGGTGCAATTTAAAAAAAAATAGCTGTTTATCTAAAATGTCCAAATCCGAAATTATATACTGGGCACTCATCTTGTCGCTCATCAGCAACGTTGCTGGCAAACGCTGGGAAAGGAATGATTAGTATAAAACAACTAGAAAACTGGAAGTGAACGTCGGTTGCAGAACAGTATATAAAACATTCTATATCAAACAAAAATAAGTTATCTGCAAAGGTATTGATTATAGAAAAACAATCTTTATTATAATCAAATTTTTGATCTTGGTGTAATAAAAAATTGTATATGTTACACTGGAGAGTAGTTAGACATTGCCACCCAGACTTTTAGCTTCAAGATTTTAGTGGCAATGTCTTATTTCACTCCTTAGTAACGTAATATACTATTTTCAATGTATAACCCAGTGATTTATACTAGTGTTGTAACAGTTTATTGCTTCTGTAATATTTATCTGGTGCTATTGATTATAACGTAAGTATTATGTTATGAGAATTTTCTCGTAACTTTAACTCAATTTGGTTTGGTGAGTGGATCGTAGCTTTTGATGTGCTACCGTTAAAGCAATTTGAGAGAAATGCCGTTTAAATCTATCCAAAACTGACAGAAAACAAATGACAAAACACAGATTCTAACAACGAGTATATTTATTTTATCACAGAAACAGAAGATAGAAAAGAGAAGAAGACAACTTTACATAGGTGCAATCAAATGCTAGAACGTAGGTCAATATCACAGACAATAGTTGTTAAAGTACGCCCCCGGTTGGGCAACACGTCGTGAAAAAATGAAATTCCTGGACCTAGCTTGTACATTCCAAAAGAATAAATTTACATTTGGAAATTATAACACGAATTTACAAATCTCGATAATATGTTACATACAAAAAAATTAAAGTAGTAAATATAATACTTACAATTTAGTTTTTCTTCGAAGAATGCAACTAGCTATTTGGTTCATACGATTAATGACAAAATGCGCCAAGTTTCCTCCAAACCAATCGCTATTTCTGTAAGTGGACCTCATAATACCGTTAAAATTACATTAATTTAACGATGGTTTCAATATCTTCAATCAACGTGGCGTGATGTCATGATAAAAATTTTCACAATAAATGAAACGGGTTTTATATCTCTACGTTAATGGAATAACGTGCGGGTATCCAAAAATCGCTAATGACAATACGAGAAAATTAAAGTAAATCACAAAAATAAAAAGCAATGCTTGCCCCAGGTATATTTTTAACAGCCAAAATACTACATACATTTATACTATGGATGAGTGTGAATAATTAGAAGTGAAAAGTTGGCTGGGCACTTACGTTAGAACATGTACAAAGCGTATCACAAAAACCGGAAAAAGTATGTTTTCTCCTATCGATATATCAATGTCAAACATTAACGATTTGGCAGCAAATACAATACAAACATCATACCAAAACACTTTTAACATAACAATTATTATAAAATTAACAAAGTAGCGACACTGTGCGAATAAATTGTTTTTATGAAATTATAATGTATAACGGAGTAAAAGTATACATAAATACTTATAAAAACTGCATTAACATAGACATAAATAATAAGGTACAGATATCACATGTGTCTGGAAGAAACATCTTGCTATCTTGCAACTATTGATGGATGCCAAAGAATAATTAGTCTTTTCTGAATTTTTATGCTGATCGATGTTGATAAATACTTCTTTAAATTAATTTGGAAAAAAAATTATAACTATTGTAAAGTTTCTAAACAGCGAATCTTCACAACTGTTTTATAGTAGAGAACTTGCAAATTAGGTGTTTTTACTGTAATAAAAAGGTAAAAATACATTTAATAAAAGTAAAAATAATATAACCACGGCAAGCAATCGTTAGCACGGACCCTCAAGGTGATGGGTTGAATCGAAATAATTACAAAGACGTGAACTCCGTTAATTTATTAACTATACTTAACTAACTATTACATTAGAGAACAATGAACAATAATTGAATTAAACATATTTAAAATAAAACAGTATTTAAAATAAAATATTTGGACGCCAACCACATTACGTGATGAATAAAAAGCGTAAAATCTTACATCTAATTGTTAATTATTGATATTAAATCGTTGATTAAATGCAAATGTCGTGAACGTTTGATTTGTTATCGAGTGAACAGTTTTAATAAAGCAACTCAACTATTTGAAGATAAAATGCAGTGTCTTAATTTTAGTTGACTCACCAGGTGTAGTATAACGTTATCGGATATCTTCTATTTTTAGCACATACTTTGTTCTTGTGATAAAATTCTTCAACAGGAATAAATACCAATGTATAATAAACTTCAATAACTCATCCAGTAATTAAACGACAAAACCAAAATAAAGGATCCAGAATAAAAACCCAATAAACGAAAAGATCCAAATAAAAACAAAAGATCCAAAAGAAAAAGAAAAGACCCTAAATACAAATAATTAGAATAGTTTTTTAAATGACATCATGTACTTACGTCACACCTTCAATGTAACGGTCTTTAAAACACATTCCTTTGTCTAACAATTGCGCAATATTGCGAAGTCACTAAAAATGTTGAATTCAATAGAAAAATTATATCAAAATAAAGGTAAACTCACCAATAATTAGATGGAATGAATAGAAATTAAATTACATGCGTTTTTACGCCATAATCAAGAAAATTTTGTCTCCCTCGCATCACACACGTGAACCACGCGGGATCGCTCAAACGGAAGTGGAACAAAGATGAAGTTGAAGCGAATACCAAAGTACAGTTAAAACAACGCGACGTTGTCAAACTGAATTAAATTTACGTGCAATATTAGTTGCAAAAAATAAATGAATGTAAAATTGAATTTTAATGTAATGAATTCAAACGGGACGTTACACACCCCCTCCATAAAATTTGAAATCGGAAGGTTTCAAACTTCGAAGTGCAGAACAAAACAAACAAACGCAAAAATCAACAACAAACGCAAAATAAACAACAACAAACGCAAAAAGCAAGTCTCGCAACATCGTTGCACAAGAGTCAAATTCCAAAACTTATTTCTTAAACAAAATAACTTAATCTAATGAAATCCTAATCTAAACCTTAAATTAGAAGTCAAAATCGGTAAAGGTAGTAAAACCTAATAAGTCACAATCGAGGATAGCGGATTACACTTTAGGAATACCGTCCAACCTACCATTTTCCCAAAGCGGAAGATGAAACTAGAATTACAAGTTCGACAGTACTATGTAACGAAGGATATAGATAAAAGAGGGACGTCGCGCGAATCCGCGTCATCGTTTGACGTATATTCCACAAATACCAAAACCACTCGAAACAATTTCCACCTTACTAAATAACTCAAAAGAGAAGAGATTGAAAATAGAATTGAAGAAGAAATACTAAACAAAAGTTCCTAAGGTTAGTCGGCTCTTACGACAAGCAACAGGTATTGCTGTGAGAAAATTCTGCTCCCGTCCTCACACAGGGCAAATGAATAAATAACAAGATTAAATACAAAACTTTAAAATAAAAATGAAAATCATCACCAATACTTCAAACAAGGAAAATAGGTATTAATGCTCTAAAACGAGTTTTAAAGTTACACATATAATTATATGCTCAAAGGTAAACTCAAAATGATCGTCTTAACAATTGCACGCAAGCAATTAAAAAACTCAAATAAGAGAAGACGAGTTCCAGAGAAGAAATTCTCAGAATCGGCAATAAAATGTAATCAAATACATCAAAATAACGCAGTAAAATAACTGCAAATAAAATAAAAGTCTTTGGTCAGCGCATTAACCAAAGAATTCATATACCCACTCTGTGGTATACAATAAACATTGAGATTTCCTCAACATAAAATAAAATATAAAATATGAGGCATCCAATCACTTAGATTGTAATGACCCCAAAGGGTGAGCATCAATAAAATTTAATTAAAAATGTTAAATCCCATCCGAAGCTTGAAGTAAAGAAGAATCAATAAATCTAATGAGGTTTCAAATCTTTAACATGAAAAATTCCTAACGGCTTATTATCAGGTGAAGATAATCTATAAGTCGTTGGACCCATAACTTCAACAACTTTCGCTTCAATAAATTTTGGAGCTAATTTAGAACTAAAATGCTTTGATGCATCCGAAAGAACAAAATTTTTCTTCCAAACCAAATCTCCAAGTTTAAGTTTTAAAGGTCTACGCCTTAAATTATAAGAATGAGAATTACGCTCGTAAGCTAAATGAAGATTACGTTTAACCTCTTTAAAAATAGGTGACAATTCATTAATATCTTGAACTAACTGTTCGCGAGTATTCAAAGTCAACTCCTCCTCCCTAAAATCTTTAAACTTACCATAAAAATCTCCAGAAATTGGAACAGTACAACCAAAGGCCAAAAAAGAAGGTGTAAATTTAGTGGACTCGTGCACAGCATTGCGTAACGCGTGACCAATTTTATGAATTTCAACATCCCAATCTTTATGACTGTCAAAAATATAACTACGAATAGCAGTACCAATCACTTTGTTAACTCTTTCTACGAAATTAACCTGTGGGTGATAACTAGCATTAAACCAAACAGAAGAAATTTTATACGACTGCATCAATTTATTAAACAATACACTTTTAAATTGAGGACCATTGTCCACCATACAAATCTGAGGAACACCATAAACCAAAAATACGTAATTTTCCAAATATTCACAAATACATTTTGCAGAAGCATTGCGCATCGGATGAATCAAAGTAAATTTAGTGAACCAATCACAAACAACTAATAAAACTGTATTGCCTTGTTTCGAACGAGGAAACGGACCTACTAAATCAATTGAAAGACATTGAAAAGGGAATGAAACTTCTTTTTCTTTGCCCATAAATCCAAAATGATTAAACTGAGAAGATTTACTCTTACAACAAACAGAACAACGACGAATATACTTAGCAACATCTGACTTTAATTTAGGCCAATAATATAATTCTTTAATTTTTGAAAAGGTCTTGGTAACACCTAAATGCGAAGAAGAAGGGTCATCATGACACTGAAGTAAAATTGATTTCCGTAAACTTTTAGGAACCACTAACTTCCACTCAACTAAATTTGAATTAATTTCTAAATTATTTGAAACGAATTTATAAAGTTTTCCATCATCTATTCTCCAATCAGGGTACAAATCTGGTTGATTAGTAATATTATCAATCATCTTTAAATACCAAGGATCAAAATCAGTAATAGAAAATTCCAATGAACTAATTTCCAAAGGAGCACGAGAAAGAGCGTCAGGAACAACATTAAGTTTTCCCTTACGGTGAATGACTTCAAAATCAAATTGTTGAAGCTTTACGCTCCATCGAGCTAAACGACCTGAAGGATCTTTTAAATTATTAAGCCAAATCAAAGAATGATGATCAGTAACAACTTTAAAATGAGTACCTTCAATATAAGGATGAAATTTATGAATTGCAAAAATAACAGCTAAAAGTTCACGTTCGGTAATTGAATAATTACGTTCGGCTTTATTCAAAGTACGAGACGCATAAGCAATGACTTTTTCATTTGTTTCTTCCCCTTGGGTAAGAACACAACCTACTCCATAATTGGAAGCATCACATTGTAAATAAAATGGTTTAGTAAAATCTGGACTAGCTAAAATAGGTGCTTCTACTAAGCGTGATTTAATTATATCAAATGAATCTAAAGCTTCTTCAGTCCAAACAACAGTATCTTTCTTCTTCTTTCCTTTCAACAAATTATTAATAGGAGCCAAAATAGTTGAAAAATCTGAAATGAATCTACGATACCAACTACACATACCAGTAAAACGTTTGATTTCCGTGGCTGTCTTAGGTAACGGAAAATTAACAATTGCATCAATTTTTGAAGGATCGGTTTGAAGACCATTCTTATTAACAAGATAACCTAGATATGACAATTCAGGTTTACAAAATTCACATTTAGCCAAATTAATAGTAAAATTTGCCTCCTTTAAACGTTGATAAACTTTTTCTACAATTTCTAAATGTTCTTTAAAAGTACTGGAAATGATAATTATATCATCAAGATATACAAAAACAAATTGAGATAAAGACTCGTCAAATAAGGTGTCCATTAAACGTTGAAGAGTGCTAGGAGCATTGGTTAAACCCATAGGCATAACTCTATATTCAAATAAACCCCTACGAGGTACAGTAAAAGCAGTTTTTTCCTTACTTGCATCATCAAGAGGAATTTGCCAAAAAGCTTTCTTTAAATCAATAGATGTCAAATATCGGGCATCTCTAAATCTATCTAAAATATCGTTTAAATAAGGAAGTGGATATGCATCCTTCTTAGTCAAAGAATTTAATTTTCTAGCATCAAAGCAAACTCTATAGTCGCCTGACTTCTTCTTAACCAATACCATTGGAGAACTCCAAGGGCTTGTACTAGGCTGTATAATACCTTGTTCTAACATATCATTAATCTCTTTATTTGCATGCTGAAGCATTGCAGGAGAAAAAGGATAATAACGCTGTTTCACTGGAACTGCATCACCTGTATCAATTGAGTGAGTAACTCTACTAGTTAAACCTAATTGAGGTCTGTCTAAAGACTCAAATAATTTAATAATTTTCGACAAATCGGATTTTTGTTCATCACTTAAGTCACTTAAAGATTTAATCATCTGAAAATTTGAAGTTTCTGCAGAATGTGCAAAGAATTCATTATTAATAAAATCTACAGTTAAACCAAAGGTTTGACAAAAATCAATCCCTAACGTTAAAGCAGTTTCGATTGTGTCAGACACAATGACATTTAATGAACGGGTAATTCCATTAATAACAAAAGGCAAATTAATAGTACCTAAAATTCTTTGAAAAGAACCATCGGCTGTAGTTAATGAAGGAAATTCATGATTTCTATTTAATTTCAAATCATATTTATCAATTAAGTAAAGTCCTGGCTTACCTAATATTGAAATATTAGCACCGGAATCCAAAAGAGAAAGAAAATTTTCATTAAAGATTGTAACATTCAAATGAGGTCTAGAATCCCTAGCCTTTTGAGAAAATTTTGAAGAAACCTTAAACGATTTGTAAAAATGTTTGACTTTTAATAGCCAATTATTCCAATCAGTTTTGTCAGTCCTATGAATAGGAACTGAGAAACATTGACTGACACGATGCTTCTCAAAACTTAGTTTTTTGAAGTACATTTGGGACAGTCTCTAACTGTAACACCAGAATATCCACAAAAATAACAGAACTTTCTTCGACTCTGCAAGCAAGTATGAAATGAATGACCTGTTCCACTACAATTATAACAAACCGTAGTTGATTTAGCAGTATTAACTAAAATAGGTTTCAAAGTTGACTTATTTTTAATAGTCAAATTTTTAGAATTGGTTGAATTAACCTTAGGTTTTTGAAAAAATGTTGATTTGGGTTTTACACCAGAATCCTTAGAATTTACTTTGGAATCAATTGTCAAAGTCGGGTTAATTTGAGAATCTGTTGGCTTAACAGCTTCCAAAACCTTACATAAAGAAATTAATTGAGGAATAGAAGTAATTGTCTTCAAAGCAAGTTGAGACGCATAATAAAATTGCAAATTTCTTTTAATAATTTTAATCTGTTCAGTTTCAGGTACTGAAATGTCCAATTGTGAAAATTGATTCACCATTTGAGATATAAAAACAGTCGGAGACTCTTTAACTAATTGCTTTCGAGATTTTATCTCAGCTAACAAATTTTCATTGTAATCTTCGGGTAAGAAATCTTGTTTTAATTTAAGAACTAATTCATCTCAAGAATTAACAGTAGGGCGAATAGCACGATACCATGATAAACCAGAATCAGCAATAGATCAATTGCACCATCAAATAATTCCTGAGAACTAACTTTACGCGCAACTCTAAGTTCATTACAACGTTGAACAAAAGACAAAACTGAAATATCTTTAGGATTTCCAGTAAACTTTAACTGCCATTTATAAATTGGTAAACGACTACTCGACGATTGAAAAGTATGCAATAAATTTGAAAAATCGTTACTTGAAAATGTAACTGAAGGAATAGACGTATTCATATTAGTCGTAGTTGGAATTGAATTTGAATTAACATTAATGTCAACAGAAGAAGTAACTTGAACAGAAGTAGATTCGTGCTCAATAGCTTCAACAAAATAATTAAAATCAGAAGATAAACCTTGTGTTGCATCAACACTCTCAAGCAAAGCTAATGAATCAGTAACTATACGTATTAAATTATTAGAAATATCAAGAAATTCATCACTAAAAGTTATGTAATTTAACCTACGCAAAACATGAGTAAAGCGTGTGCTTAATCGAAGATATTCACTCTTTTTCGGTTTAATCTTATAAATATTCAATAATGCATTTAATTCATTTACTTTATCATTCAAAATATTCAACTCGTCTTGTTGGTCAATGTCAACTTTAACATAATTTGGAAAAATCGTTAAATCAAATTTCTCAAGAGATAATTTAGCTCGTAACAACTTTCGTCTACTATCGACATTTTCATTACTAGCATCAACACCTCGCAAAAACAATTCATGACATAGCTCGTCACTTCTGAGAGCTTCGACAAAATACATGATAACAATAAAATCAAATTCAAAAATAAGTCTTAACCTAAAATACACAACATAAATAAAATACAAAGTACAAAAGTATTCAAAATTTAAAATATAGGAAATTCACAGTAATTACTTCATTCAAAATCAGCCCCAAGTTGGTAGCGACAGTGTAATAAAAAGGTAAAAATACATTTAATAAAAGTAAAAATAATATAACCACGGCAAGCAATCGTTAGCACGGACCCTCAAGGTGATGGGTTGAATCGAAATAATTACAAAGACGTGAACTCCGTTAATTTATTAACTATACTTAACTAACTATTACATTAGAGAACAATGAACAATAATTGAATTAAACATATTTAAAATAAAACAGTATTTAAAATAAAATATTTGGACGCCAACCACATTACGTGATGAATAAAAAGCGTAAAATCTTACATCTAATTGTTAATTATTGATATTAAGGGGTTATACTACTCTGTAAAAATATTTTTTTCGAAAAATTTTTGTTTGGCTTAAATGATGTAGAAACTATCCAAGAATAATAACCAAAAGCAATTTTGAATGAAAAGTGAATAAAAACAATTTGTTTAGCCCGTTTTCGTAAGTGCTTTAAAGCGGACGAAAACGTTCGAAACGGCCGCGCGGCATTATTGCTCTGTTATCGTCGATATTGCAACGGACATCGCTGTGATAACATATAATAATGGTTTTCAAGGACTATTAGATGTTATGAACATAATTCAATTGAAGATCAACACGCGATTAAATGAATATGTCATAGAAGTGGATGAACGTCGAGTGAAAGCCGCCAACCGTTCAGCATCGAGCAGTCGTAAAAAAGCTCGAAAAGACATTGCATCCTTTAGAAAAGAGACTCAAGAGCAACGTGAATCTAGAGAAGGACAGTTATATGGTGCTGGGATAGCCGAGTAAAGGTAAAAAAATTTTCAAGTCAATAGATTGAATATTTCATACATAAATGCGTCATAAAACTTTAAACGTGTTTTTCTCGAAACTGGGTTTTTCGAACTGGCGTTGCCTGGAACTCAACCAATTTTCATCGGATTCACTTCAAACTTCAAATGTTGCTTCTCAAATAGGTAATTTTTGGAAGTACACGGGGTTTTTTCGATTGACAAAAAATTACGTTTGTTATGAACAATGAAAGGTCTATTAGTACCCCAAAAATCGATTAAAAAAATTAAAATTAATGCCAATTTGCGAATTTTCAAAAAAAACAAAATATCCCGTGTACTTCCAAAGAAGAAGTAATATATTTTTAAAAAAATATTTGCTTTTTGATCTAGGTGCTATAGGAGTTCTGAAACCGACTACGCCGTTTGCCACTTCTGAAAAAACATAGTTTTAACTAATAAAATTCCACGGCGCCATTTTAAATAAAAAATTGACAAAATAATTTGTGCGTATGCCTAAATATATGTCAAATTATGTTTCAAAATTTCCTTTCAATCCATTCATTAGTAACCGAGAAAAAAATTCCCAAAGAAAGGTCCATTTTTCAGCGCGCCAGAGTAGTATAACCCCTTAAATCGTTGATTAAATGCAAATGTCGTGAACGTTTGATTTGTTATCGAGTGAACAGTTTTAATAAAACAACTCAACTATTTGAAGATAAAATGCAGTGTCTTAATTTTAGTTGACTCACCAGGTGTAATATAACGTTATCGGATATCTTCTATTTTTAGCACATACTTTGTTCTTGTGATAAAATTCTTCAACAGGAATAAATACCAATGTATAATAAACTTCAATAACTCATCCAGTAATTAAACGACAAAACCAAAATAAAGGATCCAGAATAAAAACCCAATAAACAAAAAAATCCAAATAAAAACAAAAGATCCAAAAGAAAAAGAAAAGACCCTAAATACAAATAATTAGAATAGTTTTTTAAATGACATCATGTACTTACGTCACACCTTCAATGTAACGGTCTTTAAAACACATTCCTTTGTCTAACAATTGCGCAATATTGCGAAGTCACTAAAAATGTTGAATTCAATAGAAAAATTATATCAAAATAAAGGTAAACTCACCAATAATTAGATGGAATGAATAGAAATTAAATTACATGCGTTTTTACGCCATAATCAAGAAAATTTTGTCTCCCTCGCATCACACACGTGAACCACGCGGGATCGCTCAAACGGAAGTGGAACAAAGATGAAGTTGAAGCGAATACCAAAGTACAGTTAAAACAACGCGACGTTGTCAAACTGAATTAAATTTACGTGCAATATTAGTTGCAAAAAATAAATGAATGTAAAATTGAATTTTAATGTAATGAATTCAAACGGGACGTTACATTACTTATTCTAATTACTTTTAACTTAGCTTTTTTTTTAATATTTTACATTTTAATTACAAGAAAGTCACCACTAAATACCAACGTTTGCAAACATAAAGTAATATATTTAATTTACCAACCAAACTCTTTTTACTCTATATGTACCGTTGAAACTAATGCAATAGCATCTACACAATCCAAAATTATTTTGTTTTTAAGTTTTATAATTGTGGCGCACGGAATATTCGTGCAAGTCTTTTAAGTTATGCTTTGATAAATCATTAAGGCTATTACCGTACAGGTAATAGCCTTGACCTATACGGAAGTGATTGACTTGTACGGCAATAAAATAGGTCAAACACAATGCACAATGTTGCCTAATCGCAAATAAACATACATTGTATCGTATTAGTCGTAGAAAAAAAAACTATATATCAGAACGCAATTTGTGTTAGTTAAGATAAGCTGTTTCTTATAATACAAAACATTTACAGAATATACGTTTATATGACTTACAAATTGAACTATTGATTAAATAGTAAATAAAATAGAGAATAACTGAAAATTGACATTTTAATAGCATTTTTTCACACAACATAAAAATTAAAAAAATATTCATTTTAAGCATGTAAAACATTATTTCAAGTCTTTCTGCAATGCAAGGTTTGTTAAGTTTTCTTTTTTTAGTGTATTTAAAAAGATTTAAAATTATTATTTAGTAGCTTATTAAACGTTTACTAGCTGGCAATTTTATAGTTTTGACATTACATTGTTTTTTTCTGATTTAAATATGACAGGGTGCTCGAGTAGTTTTGGGAAATATGGTAGCATCAAGGTTAAAAAATGTGAGTTTTTATACTAACAACCAAAATTATTGAACGTTTACAGATAAATAAATTGCTTAGTACAAAAAACTGCCAAACTAATGACAGCACCTTTTTATTATTTATTTATTGTTTTAGCTATGTAATATGAGCCAAAATTAGATTTTTATTTATTTATAGTTTTTTAGTTTTTTAATAAAATTGTATTGTTGTGGTTTAATAATAATATTTTTATTTTTTAAATTTTAACTACAAAAACGTAATATAGACAATTATTTTTATTACATTATACAACATTCTATATATATAATTAAAAGATATAAAAATGTTGGACATACCAAACCTTGAAAACCACTCTTAAATTTATTGTTAGCATTAAAAATTACTTAATGATGTAAAAAACACATGTGAAAGTATTGTAAGACATACGTTTGACCGTAGCGTAAACTTTGAAGAATTCGTTTACTTCGGCGAAAGAAAGTTTTATCTATCAGTATTACCATTACATAATTTTAGATCCTGTTTTAAAAATAAATTGTTAAATGTTAACCAAACCTTATTAATATATTTTGTAAACAAAATTGTGACAAAACAGTTAAAAACATAACAAAACACTTCGTATTGTTTTATTCAATAAATGTTTTCAGGTTACATTTTAAGTATGTTTACTAATTTGTTTCTTACATCACAATTTTTTTAAAAAAGTTGACAATATTAACTTCTAAGTAGATTCTTTATATTTTAGAAACTTTGATTTGTATTTTTTTAAATACAACAAATAAAAAGTTTACGTATTTTAATATAATAAATAAAAAACGTATTTGTGTAAGAGTAGCCATTAACCATTGTGTCAAAAAGACAAAAAAATTAAAAAAATCAAAAAAATCATTAAACTAAATTAAGACAAGTATATGCGAGTTCTATTTGTTTATTTACAACAAAAATATTTTGAAAAATGTATAAAAAACATTAAAAAAATACTACTGCTTTAACATATTTTTTTTAATTGCAAAACTAATATTCAATTCTCTTAAATGACAAACTAAAGTTTTAAGTTTAAAATATACGTAAACTGCCACTTAACATCGACAAATTGTTTTTTCTACAAAATAACAAATATAAAAGAAAAACTTGTTTCTTAAGTTGTAATCGTAATTTTTGATCATTCCAGAATATGAATTTTGTTTTGAATAAAAGATGCTTAAAATAAAAAAATATATTATTGATTACCATATTTAACAAGTAAAAAATATTTAATTTAATAAGAATTTATACACATTTATAAATCAATCGTAAATCAGTATTTTAACGTTCAAAGAGGATCAGCAAACGTTATAGTAATCCCTTTTTTGTCATATACAATTTAATACGACGCGACGATTTGTAAAATATTATGTAAAAACGCACAAAGCATTGTATATATGATCAAAAAAACAAATTTACGAAAAAATCTGCGTATAAATAACAGGAATAAAAATATGCAATACCTAGTGCAGACAATAGGATTACGTTCACAAACTCAAAAATTATAGCCACATAGTAACGCTTAAAAAGATTATTTATGCGGCATTGTTAATTCGCCACCGCTGAACAAAACGATAACTTTAGCAAAACGTAACGAAAAAATATTAGACATTTTTATTAATAATAAATATCTTTTTAATTTATTTTATCAAAAAAAAAAAATTAAAAATGAAAATTAAGTGACATTCAAAAATTTTTAAATTGATTTTAAGGTTACCGGATATTCACTAAAGTTACACACATTAAATACAATATTATGTTTAACAAACCAACCATACAACAGAAAATGTTTATAATTAATTTTTTTGCTAGTCGTTGTTGTAGAACAGAATAAACACAACAAAAAAAATAAAATTTTTTAACGTAATGATCGACTTACGTAAATAAGAAAAAAATTATAAATGTAACCAAATAAAAACTACCGCATCTAATGTTGCAAAATTAGAAATAATGCTGGGAATATGCTTAAACTACGTATAAACCGACAAATAAAACATAATCTAATTTTTAAAGTACATTTTATACTGTTACGTAATATTTACTGTATAAAAAAATATGAAATTTGGAGACTTATTTCCACATTCAGATTATAGTAAAGAATTTGTTGAAAAAGTAATTAAAATCCACTTCAAATTAATAAATCATATTTTAAAAAACGTTAACTGCATTTTAAAAATATAAATATATAAAATTGCCATTACAAAGTGGATTAATAAACTGAATTCCAGAAAGGGTATAATACCTTTATAATAATTGCAAAATATTTTGTGTCAAAACGTATTATTATTTAACAAATTATTTAGCGCCATATTGGCATAGAATTCAAGGATGTAGTAGCAGCGCCAAGTTTAAGATTACTTAAAAACTTTAAGTTTCGTGGATTTACGATTTTGAAAATAAATTTTATTACAAAATTATAAGGTTTAGTTTATTAAACATCAAATCAATTAAATTCAAAATGTATTTATTTTATAACATTGTATTAATTTAATTAATCAACTTTTCAACTCCTTTTTTATTCTGAAATAAATATGTTTTCTGATCTGGATTTGTTATCTTCTCCGTAGAATATTTTTGTTTTTTTTTTATTTTTGCTTTTTATTAGTTTTTTCTGTATTCTCTGTAGCGACATTGCACTTTTTTCACGGTTCTTATTCTGCAAACATCAAATCGATTGAATTCAAAATGTGTTTATTTTGTAACATTTTATTAATCTAATTAATCAACTTTTCAACCACTTTTTTCATTCTGAAAAAATATGTTTTCTGGTCTAGATTTATCTTCTCCGTAGGATTTTTTGGGGTTTCTTTTTATTTCTGTTTTTATTACTGTTTTCTGCAGTGTTTGTAGCGACATTGCACTTTATACAAAGTTCTTCTTTGCCAACGCCAGTAATAAGTATTTAAAAAAAAAATTTAAGGCTACTAATACTACTAATAATTATTAAAGCATCGGCAGAAGTTGTAGCAATTGTTACCACAATATTGATTGTTTTGTCAGTAATTGAAAATGTTTTTATGCCATTGATTATAGAAATACAATTTGCTGTTGATGAAGAGGGCTTAGACATTGTCTCTAACTTTAGAAAGAGCTGAAGTAGCGATGATTTTTTTAAATGCTTCTGTTAAATGAGTAGATCGTAGATTTATAAAATCCTGATTTTACATTTTCTAAACGGCTTTAGTACATAACTCAAAAAACCAGTAAATTGATAACGTTAGACGTTACAGTTCCAAAGTTGCACCTTATTAAATGTGTAAGAGAAAAGTGTGTAAATTATATGTATTTTTATTGTCTTTTGGAAAACTGACTATTTCAACAATAAAGTGAGACTTATAATTATCTATAAGCAAACGCACTTAATCTTTTTTACTGCATCTTAACTGCCCATAAACAATTTTTAACCGGAAATGACATTTTTTGCTGTCGTCGAGCAAATTTTTGTAAAGGAAATATTGTAGTCGCACCCTTTTTATTTAAATTAAGAATATGGTGAGTATCTAATTTAAATCTATCTAGGACATCTTTTAACGTATAAAATTAGCTATGTTCACATATTCCTTAAGTAATTTTTTGTTATTTATAATTATTTTCAATATTATCAGTACACAAACAAATACTTTAGCTTTCGTTTAAATCAGTGATTCTCAAACTCTTAAGACTCACGGACCCATTTTCATAGATAAAACTTGCCCACGAATCCCTGAGTAAAAATCTACATAAATCCATAATAGAAAAATTACGAATTTAACTTTAATGTCTTGAATGGTAAATGGTGACGTAAGAATAAAAAATAAAAAAGTATTTAATGAAATTATAACTTTTGTTTTAAAATATAAAAGAAATTTTTAATGACTTAGATGAACCTGATAGGATATCATGAATGTATTTATGTCCGGCTCAATGTTTGTGAGTAGCAACCGCAAATCCTCATGCTCATAATGGCAATGAATCCACCAAATAGAAAGAAGGAAAAGCAATCAACAGGTTTTGTACAATAACAAACAAATCCTCATTTCTATTTTGCAATTTTAAAAAATTTGTTTTTTTTTGTTTGTTGCAAAAATTTTGCAACAAACGCAGATATTACACTTTTAGCGTTAATTAAATTTGTCGTTTTAAATTAGTCTCGTTAAATATGGCAAATATCTTAATCATATAAGCGATGTCATTTTTTGAGATAATTAAATTGTACCGCAAATCATTGTTTTTACTTTCCAGAAATTCCAACACTGAATCTAACAGCGAATAGAAACGATCCAAACATGCACTTTTAGATAACCAACGTACTTCTGTGTTAAGTAGTAAACGATTATAGTCATCATCATTTTCTATACGAGGTTGAGCAAATAATCTATCATTTAAGGCATTCCTTTTAATTTTATTAACTGCTCTAATGACATAATGTAGTGATTCATGCAAACGTTTACTAAGGTTTGTTGAGACGAAATGATGTCGATCATTGTTTTAAGTATGCCAAAAAGCCTCGGTGTCATTCTACCATTGCCGGAGCACCGTTAGTAGCAACAAAAATAATATTATTCAAGGGTATATAACTTTTACATCAATTTTTTTTAATTCAGTAAATAACGTTTCACTTTTCGTATCAGTTTCCAAACATTTAGCAAATAACAATTCTTTGGAATTTTTTTCTTCTTTTACAAATCTCACATATGCTAAAAGTAAAGCTTTGTTTTCTGGCAATGTTGACTCGTCAAGCTGTATAGAGATTTCAGATGTTTTTAAATAGTACCAAGAAAGAGTTTTTTACACATTGAGCCATTGCGTCGACCCTTCTTCGTACAGTGTTACTCAATGGAATTCTTTTTATAATATCGAAAACTCGTTGTGCAACACGATGCGTATTAGTTTACTTACAACTGCTACAATAAGTTTTTTACCAATAGTGTGCGGTTTTCCGGATTTCGCAATCATCAAAAAAATGTTATAAGAGACACCCAGTACATATTCATCTCTCGTGGATGTTGTCCCAATGAATTCTTAAAATGTCGGTTCTCAAATATTTTTTTGACTGTTTGAAAAAACGTTAAATCCTTATCTTCTTTGTCAGTATGGATTTTTATTACATGTTGTTTAAGCTTAGAAGATTTCATTGAATCTTTTGACATCGTTTTATTGCATAGAAGGCACATAGGTAAAGTACTATTTTCTGCTAACGGAATGACACTATATTTAGTATATTCAACACTGTATTGTCTGTGTCTTTTCTTCATACTGTGTATAATAATTTTTTTTAAATGGAATGCTGCAATGTAACGCTCTCTTCAATTAATTATTGGAGATTGTGTACCAATTAAATTTTTTTAAGAAAAATAAATAATTTAAGAATTAATTAACAACAGAATATAATAATACAGTAATATACAGTAATTCCAAACACTTACGGATTTGGTCATTCGCGAAAGTAAACATAGAAATATAAAATAGCGAGCTATAACTTTTAAAGTGCATTATATTAAACTATTTATATCATAAATATATTCTTTAGAAACACATCTGTGTTAGAAAAACTTAAATCTTTTCTTAAATTTTTAATAAAAAAGAAATCCTTAATGAATGTTAAGGGATTACTGTAATAATACCGGTGATAGAATTTTTTAATTAACTTAAACAGTATAACTTTGCTTAAATAAATTTAAATTAGAAAGAAATATCAATTTTATTCAAATATACTTACGTAACGAAGGTACGCTATCTGCGTAAGAATACAAACAAATAAAACATGAAAATTAGGTTATATTTAGACAAAATTCAAATTATTTAAAAAACCTTTATTTTGATCGGAAAATCCAAAAATGTAATAATATACAGAGGGTTTTATTTAAAAAACACAACTTTGATAGTTTTATGTTCTTTGCAACATCCTCTATAATATAAAAATAATTTTAAAAGTAACTATAATAGACCCCCATATATCCCCCCATATATCTTAAAAGTAATTTTTTTTAAAGTCACGTATTTTGGCCACAATATACCGAACCATATAGCGTGAATAACCTTGTATCCTAAGATCAATTTTTTATTATTGAATGTTAGTTGTTTTGTAAAAAGTTATCCATAAATGAGTTGAGTTTACGACCAATTGGCGAGATCGTCGTTAATTTTTTGTTTTGATTCTTCATGTTTTTTGCTTTTATACATCAGTATTAGATATTTATCTCCAATATCATTAAAAACCTAATTTATGCGTTTATGTTTTCCAAATGTAAATTTGTACATACGTACGCCTGATATAATGTTTGTATTTGTACTTATCTTTATTCTTTAATTTGTTTGTTTACAAATAGTTGTTTGTATCGTAAACTACACTTGTCTGCAATCAAGATAAAATATACAGGGTGATTTTTTTAACTTGAAACACTTAAATATCTTGACAAAAACCCATTCGACCAAAAAATATCTCTAATAAAAGGTCTATAGTTTGGAGTTTCTAGTAGAATCTGAATATATAATAAAAAACAGGAGTTCCTATTTAAAATTTCAAAGTTGCCTCCCGTTTCAGCTCTTAGAGGGGCGAGCGGGAAATTTTTAATAGTAAAAATGAATTTCCTCCTCCAAACTATGGACCTTTTATTAGAGACATTTTTTGTCGGATGGGTTCTTGTCAAATATTTAAGAGTTTTAAGTTAAAAAAATCACCCGGTATATTTGTAATATTTTTAAATAACTATCGTACAAAATTACATCCAATCTAATAATTTTTTTAAATTTTAATAATCATGAGCAACAAACTTTAACAGTCTGTTTTTTGCAAAACCGAGACACATCACATTCACTTTTAATTTTGTTGTTTTTTTTTGCTTACAGTAATTTTAAATTTACCATATTCAAACGTTTTTTTTTATGTTCAGGTTTAAAAACTTCTATTGTATATTCTTTTCGTGAAAATTTTATATAAGAAATAGATACTAATAAAATGTCGCTATGTGTTTTGTGTCTAAATTGACGAATCATGTTACCATTATAGCGATAATGGCTCAAGGGAATGTCATAATGGAAAACAGATTGAATGCAATTAACTACGAAGATATCAATAAACACTGCAAACAGTAAAAAAATGCACATGGAACGCCTTTATAAATTTTTGCAGTTTACGGAAATACATTTTAGACGGAAATATAGCGATTCAAGAACTAGCGCTAATTTTGAAAAATTGGGCAGAGAACAAGAAAAGACAAAATATTTATAAAGAAGCGATCATCGAGACGATTAGAAATATAGCAACTAACATATTACAGGAAAAATGTTTCAATAACTATTATGTTATAATAACTCTATTTAAAAGTATCGAGTTTAAAAAAGTCACGTGACGCTCGAAATGCAATACGGAAGAAATCTAGTTCTTTACCTTTAGAACAAAATGAAGTTTTACAAATTCTTAATTTATGCCATCAGAATAAATCAGAGGGACTTGAAAGAAAACTTTATCAAATAGCAGCTATTGAATTAGCATGAAGGAGATGTAACATGCTTTACAAAATTTTTCAATTTTAAAACCAATAATGATGGTTCGTACACTAGTCGCGTTGAATATAACTCGATTTTTACAAAAAAAAACTGCCAGAAACATTTTAAGAGCTATTCAAGAAGCAAATAGTTAACTCCAAATCTGAATGAAAATACATGTCCATCAAGGTTAATAAAAAATAACCAATAAACTTTTTTTGTTCTAATCGCCCTTGAAAAAATAAAAGTGACAATTGGTACGACTATATACTGGTGGGAAAAAATATTATAAATTTGTGGACAAATCCACCGAAGCAATAGGTTTAGATATAAAAACCGAAAAGATTTCAAATCATTTCAATAGGTCTACAGCAGTGAGTCAATTGGCTACAAGTAGAGCTCCAAAGCAACATGAATTGATAAAATTACAGCACATAACAACTCTAATTTCATCAAATCCTACCTAAATGTTGACTAGGAATACCACAGTAAAATTATTAATAATATGCGTGAAAATCCAAACAAATACATTCAGAAATACTAACTTACATTTTAATAATTGTACATTTACTAATTGCATTTTTAATAAATAACTGTTTTTGTTTGAAACACGAAATTTTCTAAACGAATGCCTCTCGGTCAATGATAAATACTTATAGGTTTATTGCAATTTTGTATATTGGGACATTACTACTGAAAATTATCGAAGGAAACCCAATAAGAGTTATTTTTTTAAAGCAAGTTAAAATTTATCAGTTTGACCAACCCGAAAATGGTAAATCTGAAATTTAAAAAACGAATGTTATAAATTCATATGACGTCATCTAAATACAGGGTGCTGCATTGAAAGAAAACAAAGCAATCTAAAAGCATTTTTTGTTTTAATTTTAATGCAAAAAACAGCTAAACACGTGAAGCTTGTTTGTTTTGTCTATAAAGAAACAATCTAGTGGCACTAAGTCTGTAAGGGCTAGAGAGCGCGAGTCCCCCAGACGTTCATTAAAACAGAAGAACGGTAGAAAATTATTATAAATTAAAATATTTAAACATATTTATAGGATATAAGTATAATCTACTTTTTATAACTCTAAAACGCGAATTTCATATGGTCGTCGTTCAAAGCAACGTAAATTAAATAAGTATTCCTTTATGTTTAGGGTAAAATTATTGGAGGTATATTTTCCGTACCTAATTTTTGAAAAATGCAAAAATAGTGTAAAATATATTTTTTTAAATGAATTCATAAGACTGTCGTTATAAGAAAAGGTTGAAATAAAATCTCTTACATGCTTACTACAAATTTGAAACTAAATCAAGCAGATAAAACTGTGTATGTTTAGTGCAGTTTATAATAACAAAGGATTTAACAAGAAAACCGACTTCTACTAAACTAAAAAGTAAAATATTATTTATTTTATTTGTAATTAAACGTCGAAATTTTTATTTACATAAAATTACTTTTTGAAGTCGATACTATCTATGGCATTGACGTAGGATTGCGCTTTGTTCTTAACATTACTTTTGGCAGTTGCAATAGGTTTAACTCGAATGTGTTTGACATTGACTTCAAAAAATAAACTAAGATAGTAAACGCTTCTATACATTTTTTTTCTTATTTCGACGTTATTTTGTTTTTTTTTGTAGTGTAACCATGTATCAATAATTTGATAGTGATTCTATTTTTTACAAAAGCTTTTCAATTGTAGGCGCAATTTTGCATGCAATTTTCAACAATATTTTGAAAATCAGACAACGGTTAAAAAAGACTCTAATAACCTTTCAAATAAGGTACCATTTAACTCCTCTTCCTATTTAAGATTTGAAGAGTGCGTGGAGTTTCAACTAGAAGATTGGAAAATATTTACAGATTATTTCATCTTTAAAAACAAATTCTACGTGTTTGCTCGTTTTTTGTTTTTAAAACAAGAAATACCTTTAAATTGCTTTGTTTCGTTTTTTGCTGAGACACTATTACACATTAATCATAAGACAATACCAAAAATTATCGTAATTTAAAAACAGCTAGTTATTTATAAACGTGCTAATATTTCAACAACGCATTAATTAAAAGAATTATCTGATTTAGTAATACGTCAACGGCACTTAAACACAAAATGACGTAATAATACGTTGACGGATCTGTGTGTTAATTTGTTAATAACATAGTTTAGATAACCGTTTTATGTTGTTTCAAAGAATACCTGTCCTGCATATGAACTTTACAAATGATTGAGCATTTTGTTCTTTTTTTTAAATTTTCACAGAAAGGTTTTTATATGTTTTACTACGTGCTAAACTGTCAACTACGACACTTTTAATAAAATCTTAGATTTTAATCTACACAATTTTAAATGCTAGTTTTTAAATTACGATTTATACTTTTACAAATGTACCACTGTAATTATTTAAATAAAAAACCTTATACTTAATGACAATTGTAAATTTGTAGGATCAACTTTTGCGTTTTTTTAGTATAACTCTCACTTGGTATGTCAAATTGAAGTATAAAAAATTAAACGTATTTGTTCTCGTCTTCCTATTAGACTGAAAAAATCATTTAAGTTAAAAAAATAAAACAAGAGTTTTGAAAAATTATTTACAACAAAAAATACAATCATGTTTCTTATGTAGATTGTTTTCGTTATGTTTCATTAAGAAATAGAAAAAATTAAAAACTAATGTAACCCATTTACAAGATTCTTTTTAAATAAAAAACTTAAAAAAAATATGTTTTTTATATTTATTAGTGCATATCACTTCAAATCATTCAAGGCGTCCGTGGAAAATTAAAATTAATTTGGGGAACCCTGAACAACGTCAGGGGGTCCGCGCAAGTTTTAATCTAAATTAAAAAAATTCTGACACATTTTTATTAATATGGAAGTTAAATTAAATAACAATAAATACATTGTTAACGATTTTTAGGTTTTAAGTAAACTATAAATATAGATAGGTGCATCAAATACAAGTAATAACAACCATCATGGTGAGTCAGGCCTATCTGTACAAGTTTATACCAAGAACACAATAGAACCGATACCTGCACCAACTAGTCTATGATATGAACTATAAAAGAATTGTGTATCTAATCAAAAATTTAGAAAAGTACGTAAGCGATAACGTATCGTGCAAGTCGTAATTCGAACGAACAATACCGAACGAGTACAAACGGAATACGTGTGATTTCTAAAGTGTAATGTTAATTCAGGCTCTATAATGATGGGTTTATATTGAATTATTTAACATTTAATTTAAGAAAAAAAGTAAGTGTTTATATTCCGCTTATGTTAAATTATTATGCGTGCCCAACTGCGTTAAGAAAGTAGTTTGTGTTTACAAACTTTTGTTGTATGTACGTTTATTTTAATGATTTTGTTTACTATATTAGTAGTTGTCATTGTTATTGATCCAAATTAGCTGTAGTAGTTATGCTTATAAACATAAAATTTGCCAAACTGTAAGTCATATTTTTTGTGAGCATGCGCATTTTGAGATAATATTAAATTAAATGTAAACTTTCAAATTAAATAGGTTCAACGATTAGGTTAGGCTAAAATTAAAATCAAAGCTGTAAGTTATACAGACTTACAATATGAGACATAGTCTCATTTTAAATTTCAACGATGTCTTAAAAGACTAACATACTGAAATAAATTAAGAGTGGAAAAATGCAATAAAAGCAGCCGCGATGAGCAGGCCCAAAGAAATTACAATATGTAACCGCTTCCACGTGTTACAAGTCATTGAAGAAATGGAGAACTCAACCGTCTACCAGCAGAGTAAATCAAGTAAGTGCACCAAACACATTCATGACCAGGGCACCTAAACAAACCTTCACCCATCTTCATGATCAAGGATTTGCAAATCTTAAAGCATTTTACAACGAAATTAAAAACGTAGTGGAGAAACCGCGAGTGCAATACGGACCCAAAAAAATTAAAATATTAACCGAATACAATAAATTAAAAAATAGCTTTAATCACAAGGATATAGAATATTATAAGTATACCCCAAAACAAAACCCAATAAAATCGTATTAAAAGCTGCACAATCTTTAACAAAAGACCAGATTAATACATACTTAATGAAAAATAACATAGCAGTAGCCAGCTAGAATAAATCCGAGCAGTTACTACGGTGTCCAGCTCGTTTCTGATAGTTTTGGACAAGAAAACTCCTATATCTACAATTACAAAAATTGGAGACCTGGATAGAAATAAAATCAAGTGGGAAGCGTACAACAAAAATTAACAAAAAAGTCAATGCCACCAATGTGAACGTTACGGCCATGAGTCCAGTGACTGTACTTCAAACCCAGATGCGTAAAGTGCACGAAAAATTTTTGCAGCGAGTGCAGTGCTGCAACTGTCATGGGTTGCATACGGCAAATTACAGTGCTTGCGTACCTCTAGAAAATGTTGCCAAAAGTGACTGCTTCTACCCACCCTACCACCAACTTTACGTTAAATAATAAACAATTTCCACCAACCAAGACACAACCCATCAGAACCAACACAACCACTTACGACTTACAGCTAGGCACTAACGCAACTAAAAACTAATAACATGGAATACCCAAGGGCTTCTACAAAAAACAAATAAACCGATAATAGTACTCCAGAACTATAAAATAAACATAATTTTTATCCAAAAAACTAAACTTGACATCAGACCTGCACCAAAAATTTCATACCAGCGGCAGGACTAGTCATCTATATCAAAACCGACTTAAACTACCACAAAATCCATACGCAAACAGTACACTCAGAAACTCAAGCTATAAAAATCGACAACATCATGATAATAAATTAGTACAACAAGTATCAAACACCATTAGACATAAACGAACTGGAACACTTATCAAGTAGAGCAAGCATAATAGCTGGAGATTATAACGCCAACCACAACTATTGTATTGCAAATCAACTGACAGAAACGACAAACTATTATAGGACTACTGTGCAAACTATAATGGCAAAAAACCATCAACAATAAACCTGGCCATTACAAAAAACGCCACAGTGACAGACATCGAAGTCTAAGAAGATCTAAATTCCGATTATTGTCCCGTACTTATTACAGTATATTACACAAAAAAAAACTGGAACGAGTACAAAAAAACAATAAACGAAAACATGGTAATAAACAACAACATTACAAGTACGGAAAGAATAGACAACGAAATTAAAAAAAAATCAAAACAGTATGTATCCCCCACTCACCCCGGAACTGCGCAATACGATGAAACCGAAAAACAGGCTACAAAAACCATACCAAAAGACTAGGACGCAACAAAAAAACTAAAATTAGAAATAAAGGCTTTGACAAAATTACACCCCAAGACTAAACAACCCTATGAAAAATAGCAAGATGATTGAAAAACAAAACTTAAACCAAAATCCCTCCATTACACATGTACCGAGATGGACTAGTATATACAGAGCAGCTAAAGCCAACGGCATTGCGGACGCCTACTTAAAACAACAAGAACTGACACTGCACTACACTACCGCAGAAACAAAAAAAAACAAATTAATGAAACAATAAACAACATCATTAATACTGACGCACTTACGCCGGATCAAGATCTAACCAGCCTAAAAGAAATTAAACAAATAATCAAAAAATCCAAGAGAAAATAACAAAGCAAATGCTAAAAAACATCCCGAGAAAGGCCATCATGCAGTTATACAACATATTAAACTAGAATTTAAAACTACAGTACTTTTCAAATGAATGAAAAAACGCACACCTTCTATCCTTCTTAAAACCGGAAAATGATCCCAAGCTCGATGTTAACTATAGACCAATCAGAAAACTACCCACAATAGGAAAATTATTGGAAAAACTAATCTAAACAGGATACAAGCACATGAAAAACAATTATTATTCAATAACAGTTTGGGTTCAGAAAACACAGAAACACAACACTACAACTTGCAAAAATTCTAGAACGTAATGGCAAATTTAATCAGACAAGTCCACGTCACTGATGACGCTAGACATAGAAAAAGTGTTTGACACAGTGTGGCACAACGGCCTGATCTACAAATTAATTGTTCTTACAACATAGAACTTTTTAACAAACCAATAATACGCTTTCCAACAAGAAACACATACCAGCAGAAGTTTCCCATAAAGCGATGTTATCACCAAACGCTCCACATCATATCCCCACGCATCAGAACACCAACCTGGCGCTGTTAGCCGATGATACGGCCATCTTGGCTAGTTCATGAACGAAAAAACAAGCCAATAAGTATATCCAAAAGCACCGCAACGCCGCTCTGGAACAATTCTACTAAACATGAAAAATAATATCAACCCGACCCAAGACCCAAATTACACTTCAACGGGCAACAAATAACGACCACGAAAACTTCCAAATACCTAACCCTAGATGAAAAACTAACCCTCAAAGACCACATCACGCAGACCACAGAAAAAGCAACCAAAGCGATACAAGCACTGTACTCGCTACTGAATCATAAAAACAAAACTTAAAAATCCAAGCGTACAAGGCCTTAATAAGACCGATACTACTATATGCTAGTCCAGCATGAAGCAGCATCAGCAAAACGCATTACAACCGACTACAGAAAATCTAAAACAAAATATCACTAATATTGAAAATTATCCAAAAACAAACGAAAAATTTTTCACACTCACCACTAAACGACTACAATACACGAGCACCATAGGGAAAACACATACGCACAATTGAAGCATAAACCCATCTACGACGTTCTAAGACGAAATATCGAATAAATCAATAACACATCGCCGACAAGTACACTGGGATTTATCACTCATTTTCCCAAACATATCCAAGTTACAAAAATAAGTTAATTATATGTAAAGTATGATATTATTATATAAGTATAATTTAATATATATATATCAAGTTATGGAATAAATTAAATATTTAGACTAAGAAAATCAGTTGCAAAGCAATGTAAATTTTGTATATATTGGTCAATAAAAAGTTGTTTTATCGTATCAACACCAGAAGACAAAACTTACGAGGAAATAGTAAAACTACTCGACACTCATTACAATCCGGCACTCTTAGAAATTGCCGAGGTGTTTCGATTTCAATGCCGTAAGCAACACCAAGGCAAACGTGTTCAAAATTTCCTACATGCCCTGCAAAAATTAGCAATTAATTGCAAGTTTGGTATCTTTCAAAGTACCGCTTTGAGAAACCAATATATATGGACTCTACTCTAAACGCATACAAAGCAGGCTACTGGAGGTCAAGGACCTTACTCTTGACAAAGCTTTAGAAATTGCTGCTAGCATGAAACTTTCAGAACAAGATTCATACCAACTTCAATGCAAAACTACAATTAAGGCAGTACACAAACTAAAAACAAGAAAAGAAATGTAGGTGAAAAAAGAAAAGAGAAAAAGGAGGATAGAAGAAACACTACAGCTACTAAAATTCCTACCTTTACAAAATCTTCAAAAATTACATTTTGCTACGGGTGTGGAAACCCAGCTCATCTAGCCAACAAGTGTCCATTTATTAATTGAGTGTGCAGATTTTGCAATATATCTGGACATCTATAAAAAGTTTGCAGTAAGTTCAAGAATTCAAACGCACACCAGGTTGAAATTCAAGAAGATATCCTGCAGCTTGATAGATTTTGTGAGAAATTTTTAATTGATATAAATGTTAATGGTAAAATCATAAATTTTGAAATTGATAGTGGTGCGGCTGTTTCAATTATGCCAAAATCAGAATTCTTAAGTAAGTTTGGTAATTTCAAAATTTATGAAACTGATATAAATTTACTAAGTTATTGTAAAACTCCTTTAAACGTCTGTGGACAAGTTTCTGTTAGCTTGAACCTTAATAATGTTACAAAACAGTTCAATTTATATTTGGTTGAGTCAACTAACAGAAAACCATTATAGCACGTGAGTGGATAAGAAAGTTGAGAATTATTTTGCACAATAATGATGGTAGTATATTGCAGGTACAACCTACCTTTACCCTTAAATCTATCCTGGATAAATACAAGCCAATCATTGACAAATCAATTGGAGCTATTAAGGATCTACAAGTGAGTCTCAAGGTGAAGAAAAATGCAGCACCTATTTTCATCAAGGCAAGGCCGGTACCCTTTGCGTTGATTCCTAAAGTTGATGCTGAGAAAACAAGATATTCTTACTAAGGTAGAGCATGCAGAAACGGCTAGGCCCATTGTACCGGTTATGAAAAGCAACGGAAATTTTCGTCTTTGTGGAGACTTTAAAATAACGTTGAATCCCAATTTAATTGTGGATGAGCACCCACTACCTGCTGTTGACGAATTATTCGCGTCTATGGACGGCGGTGAAAAATTTACTGTGTTGCACAAACCAGCTTTCGATATTATAAAAAGAATTCAACTGAGTAATAATACACTACGAAGAAGAATCGACAAAATAAGTGTGTAGAAAACTTTTTATGTGACTTTTGAAAAACATCTCCGTTGCTACTGACTGTGCTCTGGCAATAGTAGGGCGACACCGAGATTTTCTGGCATACTTAAAACAAGCTATACCAAGTGTAATATCGGTACATTGTGTCATTCATTGACATCCTTTGGTCGCAAAAAACCTTAGTGAACGTTTGCATGAATCACTACATTATGTCATTAGAGCAGTTAATAAAATTAAAAAAATGCTTTAAGTAAGAGATTATTTGCTCAACTGTGCTTGGAAAAAGATGATGACTATAATCGTTTACTACTATGTTGGTTATCTAAAAGTGCATGTTTGGATCGCTTCTATGTGCTCTTTCATTCTGTGTTAGAATTGCTAGAGAGTAAAGACAATTATTATATATTTGTCAGATTTAACAAGACTAACTTGAAACTACAGGTGGCACATTAAATTTAATCAAAGCTAAAAGTGTAATATGTACGTTTGTTGCAAAACTTTTGCTGTACAATTAAAACTTGAGAAGAGAAGAATGGTCTCAGTTTCCAAATCTTTCAAAATTGCAAAATAGAGATGAAGATTTGTTTGCTTATCGTCAACATTTAACGGCGCTTCATTCGGATCTTAACCAAATATTTGAAGACAGTTTTCACTTGGATATCCCCGACTGGGTGTTAAACTCTTTTACAAATACAGATAAATACATACTAATACAGGATGAATTTATTGAATTATCCACAAATGAGGAGCCATTCAAGACATCCAAGTTAAATTTTTGTATTATGCATTTATGTAGTTTTTTCACTTAGGGGTCCGCGAGTAAGTTTTGACTAAGAAAAGGGATCCGTGGGTAAGTTTTCTGTGGGCCAACAGCGTTTAAGTATAACTGGTGTAGATCTAGCAATCTTTTTTCAACATTTCTTAGAGTTAAAATTATTACCCTGTTGATACTTCTCCTCTAGAATATACTTATTCTGAATGATCAATAGCTTCTACTGTGACAGACAATTTTTATTGCAATTTTATATTTTAGAAAACAAAACTTAAATTATTTTGCTAATTTTTTCAATTACTAAAAATATTGAAAGTAATAAATTGGTGTCATTTTTATTTTTGTTTTAAATTGTAAATTTCAAAACAATTAATTAAAAATAATAATGTTTACAATATTAACAAAATTTTTGTGTTGAATCTTTAATGTAATTATTTAAAAGAAAACAAATTTCAATTTCTGGTACTTAAATGTAATGATCAAAAGCTACAACAACAATATTTCAAAAAAATATATTACTATATTTCCTGCAACTCTTAAGACTAAATTAATCAGATCGATGTGTGAAAAAAAAATAGGTTTTTAAAGCTAAAGTAAAAAATTTGTAAGTAAATTTTCTAGTTACCTATACACTATATGGTAAAAATAATAGCAACTAAAATGGAATTAATAAATAAAGAAATATACGCTATCTTATGGTGAACCTGGGTCTGTTTTCCACAAAATGACGTATGTCATAACATTTACGTACAAATCTTACATTATAATGATTTATAATGTTCAATTTTCGTATGATTGTAAAAACCACATCAAAGTATCCCAGTGCTGATGAGTTCCAAAAAAACCAATGCAGCTTGTTTACTAGTTTTTACTAGTGATTTTTGCAACTATACAAACAAATTTTCGCACTTTAACATTAGAGTTGGCAATTTTATGCTTTGTTTAAAAGATATCAATAATCATTTTCACTTATATCAGTAGTAAATAAGGGATATTGGCTTTATACATTTTATGTAAATTGTAAAACCGAGGAAATCTGAAATAATTTTCTTTAATCAACCAATAAACGACATGTACATGTCGATACTCTACATTTTAAATAAAAATAATAATCTACGATATTGTTATTTGTGTATTTTGCTGTGTCTTAATTTTCTATCGCTTCATTAACGTTAATTGTTGTTTCAAAAAAAAAACAACAGAAAAAGTTTCTCTTAAGTGAATTTATTTGTTTTTTCAGTTTTTAAAATTCTTTTAGTAACAAAACTATCTTTCGCTAGTGGAATAAATTACTAAATTTTTCTTAGTAAAAAATTGATAAACCGATAAATTAAATTATAGTTTGTTTAATTATAATAATAAAATTTTTAATATATTAAAAAGGCTTCAATTTCATATTTTTACGTAAACATGATAATTCTAAAACTATTTATTGTCTATTATATGTTCGTGTTTATGTAATTATGTACCGTAGTTTCAATAACTTTGTTAATTTTGTATTAGTGCACACAGTCTAATTAAGTTTCAGCATTGTTGCACTTTGCTTTGTAAGTAACTTCATAGTTACCTATTGTTGGCTAGGTGAATTAGGTAAACTTTAAATTAATTAAATCATTATTTATTTTTATAACATGATTTAATACATATATGCAAATTCAACTAATTAAAGTAAAGATTTAATATTTGTTTTGTTGTTCTAACAACTTTTTTGAAACACTATATAATTAACAAAGCAAATCAACGTAACGAGCATTTCTTACCAAATAAATTAAATGATTTTTTAATGACGCAAATAAAAATTTAAAAAATTTAATTAAATGTTGACGTTTCATCGCACAGTGGTTTTTAATTATCACTTGCAAATATTATACTATCTTTTTTTAAAAAACTTCTAACGACAATAATTTCATATAAAATAGTCGATTAGCAACTGTTTTGTAACAATTGTAACAATAAAAACATGGAAATACGTTTTTGTTGAAATTTTGATTTAGACAATATTCAAATTAGTGACTTCATCGCTTAGAAATAGAACAATTAATTGTTTTTATCACTACGACGTAACCGGAAGTGGTTACACGAAGTCCACCTTATTGTACCTATTTAGATTATCTAACATGTTTCCAAGTTTGGTCAAGATCTAGTGCACTAACGCGAAAATACCCAGAAGATGATATATCCATTGTTAATTTTTGGAAATAACTATTCGTAATAGTAAAATAAGAATTGCTGTGCAACGAATTTAAATTTCTATTTGGGTTACCAACACCAAAACCATGTTACTTTTACATTTGTGAAAAAAGCACATAATTTTTTAAAAGAGTTACAAAACATTATTGATTAAAAGAATTAAGTGTCCCTATTCATTTTATTCAAAGATTATAATAAGTAAATATAAGTACGTAAGCACAAGAATTACATTCTGTAGCAAATTTATAGTTATAATCTTGATTTAATTTAGTTCTTGATGACAAAATAGAAGCAGTACAATTTAATGTTACAGTAATATTATTTACTACATTATATGCAACTTTAGACTATACTTCATCAAAAAAATGGCAGTATGAAAGTAGCTCATATAAATTTTCTATTTAGAATTACAGTTTAACAATAGTAAAAATGGATTTTTGACAGGGGTTATTTTATTTGAATCTGTTTTTATATGAACGAGTCATTCCATATAAAATCGTCTGAAAATAAAAAAAATGTTGCCGACCTAGTTTAGATTTTTGCGTAACTTTGAGAAACTCTTCCCTAGGGTCCCAAAAAACAAAATTTGCACGAGTTTGATTTTTACAAGCGCTTGTTTCCGTCTATTTAAATATAAACTTCACAAAATCGATATTTTTAAGCTTTCTCAACTTTTGCTTTAAAATTTTTCTGTTTGAAGATATCTATATGATCAAAGCGGAATTCTTAAGAGGAAAGATAGTAGTCTAAGTGTAAGTAACGATAATTGGCTCAATCACTACCTTCGAATAATCGCATCGTGCTAAAAATGAGTGTTTTTTACTAATTTTTCGTGAATTTCAATCGACTTGAGCGTCTTAACTGTTTGAGAATTAAAAACTTATACTTCGCGGGAATTAAGTACACATATCATAGATAAAATACACCCACGAGTTCACCTAAGCAGCCCACTCTTAATAGAAGAAAACTTTGCTCGAAATTTTGAAATTTAAAAAAATTCCATCATTCAGGTTATAAAACGAACGTGTTGACTGCAAGATAAAAATCTAAAACTCACAGAATCTACTGTTCTCCAACAACTTTGAAGGACTACATCATTTGTTTTGTTATTTTTATGTTTATTGCATGAACGAGGCGTTCAAAGATGACTTGAAATTACAATTGACAATTTGTAACAACGAGCCGTAGTGTCGCAGCGACGCGACACACTTTAGTTAGAGAGGGCGGCCTCGCGTAACAAAAGACTACATTTTTGACATTAGTTTAATTTTATGATTTTCGTCAATTAAAGTGTTAATTCATTTTGAATGTATCCGTTAACTAAATAAAACTGTGTGTTACGTGTATTAGTGGCTAACAATACTATAACTATCGAAACGAGGGTAATATAACCCACACCTGCCCGCCACAAACTTTAAAATCTCATCATTTTATTTCAAAAAAACAATCTGAGTACTTGAGAAACCTGAAAGAAAATTTAAAAAACAACTCAAAGTGTACAGCATTAGTTGATTTCTCAGAAAATTATTCATTCATGGTACAAGATGAAGTACAATATTTTCATTGAACAAGTAATCAAGCTACTCTACATCCGTTTGTAATTTATTTTAAAGAAGACGGTTTACTTAAGGTGAAAACTTTATGTGTGATTAGTGATTATCTTACTCACAATACAGTATCGTTTTTTGTGTTAGAGAACTTTCTCGGAATTCTGTGTTGCATACATACCACAGTTTTTGTTATGTTTGACACTTTCAACTTTTCTGTGGTGAAGATCTAATTCAGTCTTGCTTTGTGTTATAGTATCCACATCTGCCAATTTTTTTATTAAGTTTTTTAGACGGCGCGTATTAGAATTTTGAATTAAATTCTAGTTAGCAAATATGTCGGTAATACGATTCTTTTATTGAAAATTTCCTTATAAAGGCAGAACATTTTTTTAATATTTAAGTCCGCTGCAAAGTACTTCATTTTTAACATCAGTGCGAATTTTGTTAGTAGTATGAAATCCTTTTTTGTCAGTTTCAGTACTTTACTTTCTTTTTGGCAAACAATACGAAGTCTCCTGTTACTAATGTCAAAATTTTTAAGGAAAAACTCTTCACAAACTCTAAAATTCATTAAGCGTAAAATTGTAGTAAAATCTTTTTGAGAAACTGCCTAATTTTGATGTTGCTTTACTGTAGTCAAGTGCTTCATTTGCAAAGCATATGTTTCTATTTTGTAAAACTTTGTAAACATGACTTTTCTTTGTTCTTTACTTATTTTGTCACAATCATAATTGTAGCGCTGTTTATATAATTTTTCTTATCGTTTTTTTAGCGGTCTTAAATTCCTTGCTACTTATCCTAGCACGATGTCTTTTCTGTTAGTTTTTTTCAGCTACTTGCGTCATTTTTTTTCTAGTTCTATTTAGAGTAACTAAAAAAATACTTGATTTTAAATATACTTTGGATTATATAACAACGTACCGTGAATTCCGCTAATTGGAAGTACAGAAATTTTCTCTTTTTTATAAGGATTAAGTAATTCCATATCAGCTAGAGAAGAATCACTAGCAATACATTTACTATCCGTATCAGTTTTGTAAGAATCATGTTCGCACCTATTAGAATCCATAGCGTATCTTACATTTCTTAAAATAATTTTGGTTCAGTTGTAATTTTTAGGAAAACAATGATATGAAATTTAATTTAAACATTTTATTTATTTACAATAATAATTATTACCTGAAATAGCTTGTTACAAAAATTTTCTCGTAACTTAAAAGCAAGCGACTAATTCAGTTAAATCGGCAAGCGGGTTGCAAGTCTTGGTGTGCTAATCCTACATTAAATTAAAAAAGCGCCAAAACAAGTAAACAATATCACCAAATACTGACTTTGTTTAAATCTGTTAATCACTGAAAGACACAAATTGGCAAAACACAAATTCTAACAACAATATATTTATTTCTGACAATAGAAGATAGGCGTTAAATTAACAGAGAAAAAGTATACTAATAACAAATTAAATAACAATAGATTCGTTAATTAACAGCAAAGTTATAAAATCGATGAAAGCGCTATCATTCAAGCAATACACCATACAACTAATTCTATTCAATTGCTAACAAATTCTAAATGATTAATTTTAATCAAGGTTAACCAATATTCAAACAATCAATTCTTCTACCCTACAGCCGCAAAATGAGTCGATAATTCACAATTATGATACTGAGTTGTAAAACAAGATAAAATAGCAAAAACTTACACAACCAAAAAATTTTTCGTCACTAGTAGTAATGTTTGCAACTTTTGTTTTTATTAGATTTACGAAGAAAATATGCGTGGCATATAAGCTTATGTACCACGTTAATATTTCATGTTCAGATTTGGTCTTGACTGTGTTCAAATGATTCGAAGAACTTAGACGGATGTCACGTCAATGTACTCATACGACAATACATAAAGTTGAAGATGATGCAAATTTGCAAGTCGGTGTAATCTACGTTCAGATTACATATAATAACTGTTTTGCTTAAGACTAACGGTTAACTGATAGGATTGATACAATTTTTAAAAAAATAACATTATACGATGCTATTAAGCAGCACGTATAAAGCTCTCATAATTAATTAACAAATACACCACAACCACAAAATACACCATGATAAGGAAGATGCATAAAACTGATTAACAAATTATAGAAGTAATTAAAAGTGTAGGATCCTAAGATTTCAAACCAAGGTGTGAGTCATATTTCGTCACTTTGGATTTATTAAAGAAGGTGACTTTACAAGTTACCTCGCTACGACAACCGTGTATTGGGATAAAGTAACAGTCTCTCGGAAGTCGCTAAAAAGGTAAAAGATAACGTGACGACGTCATTTTGATTACCTTTATACCTGGGACGTCAACCAATCAACTATATCGCTTATTTGCTCAATATTTAAATTAAGTCTTTCCGAGCAGATCTGCTAAAAGCGTACTCAAATTAACTAATGAGAAAAATTCTGCAAAAAGAAAAACTACTTATAGTTCGCGGACTAACCCTAATACGACGTTCAACAGCAAATTGCGCTTTGACCGTCAGTAGCGGCGTATAAGCAGTGCAGTTGTTAATTTTAATTTAGAATAAATATTTTTAAAAAATACAAAATAACATGTAACAATCTTTTTATGATGTACTCATGGTTTAAGAATTAGTTTTTGTTATTGTTATTAATACAAAACACCTCTTAAGTTAGTGACAACATATGTGCGCGCAACGGTCTAAGTAATCAATACAAATGAAATACTTTTCGTCATTTCGTGACAAAACAAATATTAGATCCGTTAGCCTCTAACCGAAAACATAGTTCTATATGTCTAAATCTCTCCTGGATCTTTGTGCCACAGAATAATTTTTATTTTTAGATACGCTTCTGTTTACTTAAGTTATTTTTACCAAAATTGTCATTTAGGTCTATTTGGTTTTTACTCCTTTATTTATTTTTTCCTAATATCTGTTCTTCATTCTGGCAAATATTAAATAATCATTTGTCATAATATGGAGCAGAAGAATAAAAATATAAAACTACTGTAAATACTTTTAATTATTTCAAATATTGGATTGGCAATGCTATACAATTAAATTTTTACTTTCCTATAAAAAAAGTATAGCAATCGCATTTTTTTTGCAAAAAATTTTTTGCAGAATTTTACGTTTCAAAGTCTTCTGATGTAACGAAGACTGGGGGTAAAATTTCCCGTTAAACCCATAAAGGCAAATCCGTTACGTAGACATGCGTAGATTTAAAAAATAAAAAAAAATGCGATTCGCAATGCTGCTTAATTAAATAAAGAATAAAACCTGTACAGGTAATAAACATAAGTTAGAGGCAGCTACGTCTTCCATTCCAGCCACTTTATATTTCACCAGGCGCCGGGTCCGGGCGCGACGACCACCGAGCGTACGCAGGGTACCTACTGCAGAGGCTCACTAAGAGGATCGCCGGAAATATGGATTCGTAGAATGGACCTTCTTGTCGTGAAATAAATGAATGGCTCTCGTAATAAAGTTTATTCATAGAATTTTTCTGGAGATTATAACGATTTGCAATGCTGCGTCTTATAACAATAACTTCAAACTAGTCTAACAAAATACAATAATACATAAACTAACAAGTTTTACAACACTTGCGTTGCGCTTTGATAACAATTATCCACAAATACAAATACAAAGGTAATATGTACAGGGTAAACCGTAACACTGAATCAGAAAAATGTAATTTTGACAAACTGGGTAGGATGAAAACATTTTTAAATAAAAATTGTCTAATGTGTAATACTTAGTACTTTTACTATTATTTCTTTTAAGCAAATAAAATTCAAAACCTAAGTTTTTTGAATTCTCTATATTCTTTTGACTTGAATGTTTTTCTTTAATTTGAAAAAAAAATATGTAAGGAGTCCTTATAGGAAAGTCGTGTGGTGACCACACCAGTTTTTTTGTAATTATCAATCTTTATTACTTGATGGAATTACGTGTTGGGTTATTTGCCAAGAAGTAGCTGGCTAATTCTCAAAAAAAATCGAAATTGACGTCTTTGATGATTCCTGCAAAACGGAATCGAAAGTTAAAATTAAAAATATTCTCTTATAAAACTACATCACTAGACATACCAAATTATGAACCAATACAACGATTTATAATAACATTCAGCACTAATATTTTGATTTTCTGTTACATTTAGTTTGCAAAAACGATTTATAAAAAATCTTGAAGTTGAGTTGAGTTTTCAACTGTTTTAGTCAATTTGCTTACTTGATTACGAAGTGCTTTGAAACCGTTGGTAAAACCGTCTTGTCAACCTTGTTTATAATTATTTGGTTTATTCCACAGATAGATAAAGTCCTCGCAATGTAACTTTCGATGCACGTCATTAATGACGTAAAATTCATACCAATAGTAAAAATTAAATAAATACCAAATTGTCTGATAGAATTTTTTTTGTCAAGTTGTTGGTGTGCTTACTACAGTTGCAGCGTTGTTGGCATCTGTCAAAATTAGTTTGTGTTTTTTACGTCAAAGTGCTAATTGTTTTTTATAATTGTTTTTGATACAAAACTGTACTATTTTAAGCTTGAACGACATAATCGTGGTCTATTGATATCAGTAAATGATGAGCGAGAGGTGCCCTTTTACATAATATTAAAATTGTGGTAATACATAGAGCGGTTGCTAACAACGTGGTTCTTAGATCTCCTCATAATGTAAGCGTAGTACACCTGTTATGAATGTAGAAACTTTTATTGAAAACGTAATTCGCAATGTAATATACAGAATGTACGAAAACAGTAAGTTTACATGATAATACCGACAACATAGTTGAATAACTACGTCACTGACGTTAATGACGTGCATCGAAAGTTAAATTGCGAGGACTATAGCGCAGTAATGGAAAAAAAATTGTTTTGATGAGGTCATTATCAGTGTTCACTATTAGGTCTATTTAAACTTGAAGTTTTTCTTGTAACTCAAGGATTTGAAAGAAGTTGTCTGGGATCTGTTTCGCCGCAATTTTTTCTTATATCTATTAAAATAAATGATGACTTACTATTACCAAGTCCTATAAACAGACGTTTATTTTTTTCTTTCAATTTTTGAAAATCTACTATAAAGCTTTTAAAAATTTATTATTTATTGGTTGCTTGTAGTGCTTCTACAACACTACTTAATGGTGAATGTCTACATGTAATTCAGCTACAACCGCAAAATATTACTACTGATTTAATTTGCCGCGTTTTGAATTAAGCTTAATAAGAAAAAACGTAGTAACAGAGTGGTAATTGAAATGACTAAAATTAAAGTTATAGACCATATTACTGCCAATCCCACTAACTCTTTGCGCTAGACTGCCGAAGTTACTGGGCTTTCATATTCATCAGTTCGTAAAGTGACAAAAATTCATAAAATCTTTTGTGATAAAATAACAATTGTCCAAAAGTTTGATGAAAATGATTACGACAGACAAATAGAGTTTTGTGCCTTAAACGTTTATAATTGGTTTAACAACCGATTGCCAAAACATTGGTACAATTGAGTGGCCAGCACGATCACCAGACAAGTTTAGGTTTTTTTCTCTGAGCCGTTTGAAGTCAGCGATATACAAAACACAACCGGTTAATTTAGAGGACTTACGACAACAAATTGTTTATGAATGCAAGCAAATTCCGCAAAAAAACAATTGAAAAAATGAGAGAAGAATTTAAAAATCGGATCTACTAATGCTTGGAACAAAACGGTGTTCATTTCGAGCATTTCTACTAAAATTTTACTATTTTAAACAATAGGATTTGTATTTTTGAACACATTACTTTTTTTTCATCATTTATGAACTTGACGCTAAACTCTAAACAGTGGTTCAAACATTAGTTTAATCAAAACACGCACTTCTTTGATAGTTAACATTCGCACGCGTTGATTTTACTAACAATAGGCGTTTAACAATCATGTGAATGTGGGCTGTGCTGCAAAACGAGCAATTTTTTCAAAAACTAATCATACAAGTAAAAAACTACTATATAGCCAAGAAGAGGTTGTATCTAAACTAGACCTTAGGGTTAGAATTGAAGATAACTTATCAAACAGGAACTCAGAATTACAACTTAATCGCTAATAAGAGTAGGAACTAATACCAAACAAAACGAACAAAAGTTTTATAGTTTTTAAAGTTGTATAAAATAGTGGAGTGAAATATATAAGAAGTTTTACTTGTAAATTCAAAATTTTAGTTTGCTTGTAAGTGCAAAATTAAATCAAGAATTATTGACTTTAAAACAAATTTATTATAAACTCTCATAAATAAGACATAAACTATTTAAAAAAAAATTATAATCATTACATAAATTTTTTACAAATTACCGTTCGGTTTGTAAAATTTTAATTCCAAAATTAATTATACTTGCAAAAAAGTGTTTACCTTGAACTTCAGTCCTATTTTTTACACTTGCGTTTGTATTTACTCGTACATTATATCTGCCTACGAACAAATGTTTTTTTAACTTGTGAATTACTTTACATTTGAGTTAACAACTTCACTATTATTAATCAATCATTTAACGTGTTTTCATATAATTAAAGTGACGGTTTATTCACGTGGATACCAATATTTACCGATGTTCTTTCGAAGTTGGACAAATTCACATAAAAAATTTAATGTGTACTTAATAATATTAAATGTACGCATCATACTTTATTTTGACCGAATTTGTAATAGAAATCATTTCACTTGTGGTCTGAAAAAAGCTTAAGCCGCACCTAACTTTAATATAATACATTGAACCACATACCTTATTGTTGTACGAAGATCCTCATAAATATTAAACACGTCAAGAATCACAAATCGCATGTCATTATCACAGTAAAACAGGTGCTAAGATTGTAAAAAATCAGTATTAGAAACTCTTTGTACATAAACTTAAGCGATTAATGCTTTAACAAGGTTTTTTGTAGTATTTTTTTATTTATATTGCGTTAGTCATTTATACCAGACACAACAAATTTGACTAAAATGTACACCTTTATGCTTTTAGTGTAGAAGCAGCGCTCAATAAAATATTTGATACTTTTATAAAGAACTTATAGTTGTAGTACTTTTTTTAGGTTACTATATATAGTTTGACATTGTATTCATTTGCAACTACTACAAGACATGCATTTCAATATTACAGTGCACTCTCAAAACAATATTACTTAGAAAAATGGCGTATCTTTTGACCCAGTGCCGCGCCGATACTTAGTGGCGCCTGTGTGCAAAAATTTTAATGGCGCTTATGAAAATTATAGTTAAAAAAATTGTTTTGTATTTTTAAATAAAAAGTTAAGTAAAAACAAACAAATATCTATTCAGAAGACAACAATACAATAAATATAAAAATGGTAAAATATACAAATCAAATACACTATACAAGGTATGTTAATACATATGTAAATGCAATGGTATAACTCTTATAAATAACAAAAAATTTTCCAACGTGTAATTAAAAAAAATTCTCGTTTACGCACTACTTCTAATAAATAGGTAGACCTACCTAACATTACAAAACAAAATAAAGTATATTTTCACAAATTAAAAAATCGGCAAATCACAAAAAATTTTGAGCCTTCATGTCGGCAATTTCTTTTATATAGTGAACATCTATTTCATCTAATATATATAATTCTATTGAAACGATAGATAAATTTGATAACCGTTCTTGACTCATAGTCGACCTTAAATATTTTTTTATTAGCTTTAATTTGGAAAAGGATCTTTTTCCAGTGGCGACAGACACTGGTAAAGTGCGTAGAATTCGTTTGGATATACTGTAATTAAATCATTATAAATGATAAACTGTAAAATTTTAAATATAGCGTTTTTTAAATATTTTAACATAGGCTGGATTTGTACAATTTTGTATCTATATCTAAATTATCGTTAAATCTCAGTTTTTCCTGCAACTTTTTGAACGAAAGTCTTAAATCAAATTTTTCAGAAGTTTTGTCTAAATGGTATAGAAATTGAAAGGCGTTTATGTGATTTTCTAATACGTAAAATCTTTCATTGCTGAAATTAATGATTGATCAAAAATGCAGTAAAAAAGGTTAATTTGTATAATGTTTTCGGATCTGAAATTGGTTTATCTTTATGTTTGTAGTCAAACTGTTTAGTTTTTTGTCGACGCCGTAAAGAGTTGGCTGTTTGAAAATTGAGTTCTACCTCTAACTTTTTTGCAGTTTCTTTTGCTGCAGTAATAACACCATTAAGTTTCTTATCTGTTCAGAATTTGAGAAAAATTTCTTTTAATTTTAGTAAAGCTTCCAGAGACAATTGTATATTCATAGTTTCTGATTGTAAAATTTTACTGACAAAATTGACTTGCACTAAAACTTTATACCAGATGTAAACTGAACATATAAACGTAAATGTTGATATTTTATCCCCTAAACAGCGAGTTTGATATTTTGATTCCTGATCAAATCTATCTGAATTTGTTATGTCGTATAATTCGTCATATATTTTTGGTAAATTTTTAAACAGTGGCTTTATTGCATCAATTCTGCTTAAACATCTCGTGTGAAATAATGGTTTTAAGGTGTAATTAACTAAGTGTTGTCTGACGATATTGCAACGTTTAGTAGACGCAGAAAAAAATGCAGTTGTATAATTCTTGAACTAAACTGAAAAAACCAACTGTTAAGTGATTAACTATTGAAGCATCATTCACTATTAAATTTAATGTGTTAGTGGCACAAGGCATATAAAACGCTCGTAGATTCAGATCTAAAAGAATTTTTTTCAAACCGCAATTTTTACCACGCATATTGGAACCGTTATCATAGCTTTATCCCCTCACATTATTTATATCTAAATCAAATTACTTTAACTCTTTTATTATAAAAGACCTGAAATCAATGCCAGTTGTATAAAAAATAGGACAAAAAATTAAAAAAAAAACAGAAAACCATGTTTTTAGATATCGAATAAAGTAACCAAATTATATGATAATTTTTTCCGTTTTTTTAAACAGCGCTTGCTGAAAGTCAATTAAAGACCACAATAAAAATGTTTGTAAAAATAAATACATATATTAAATGAAATAATTGATTGATTTTACTTTAAAAACTGTAAATGTTTATCAATCATTTTGGTAATTGTAATGATGTAAATATTTATTTAATATAATTATTATTATTATAATATAATTTTCGAATTTGAGCTGAGTTCTTTATTAGGCAGTATAAATTAAATTAAAGTGACAATTATAAAACTAACGTAACTAAAAACAATAATTCGTAAAAAAATCAGACATTTGACACAAGTTTTTTTGCTTTAGTGTAATTGGTGGACAAATTGAGATTAGGAAATAATAAGCAACCAGGTGTCAGATAGTTCGTAACCACTCTGTTGAAATTCTTACATAAAACTACTTAAAAATCCCAATAACAATTCAAATTATTACCTACAAAACTATTGAAAGAAAATAATATATCAACTGAGACTATTAAGAAACTAACACCAAAATATTCTCTTATTCCAAGGTTCTATGGATTACCTAAAATACACAAGCCAAATGCATTGAATAATAGTTAGCTGTATTGGATCGACAACTATGTAAATATTTAAATTCTATACTAAAACCTTATATTGGCTTGAGTTATTCATGAAGAACACACAACATTTTATTAAAGTAATTAGTAAACATAAAGTATCTTCAAATGATTTACTGGTTAGTATTGATGGTTCCTCGTTGTTTACTAAAGTACCACAAGTTGATACTTTATGTTTTTTGATACGACAGCTTACTAATAATCAAGTTATTTGAAAATTGACAACTGGTGTAGCAATGGGATCGCCAATTTCTCCATCTGTTGCTAATTATTTTATGGAACATTTTGAAGAATAAGCTTTAAAATCTGTATCTAAAAAAACGAAACTATGGATTAAATATGTTGATGATATTTTTACGATTTGGTCTCATGGTAAAGGTGAACTACAATTTTTTTGCAATATTTTAACAATCAACGTTCAATCATAAAATTTAGTATTGAATCCATGGTACCTTACTCTTTTTTTATGTAAAGATATAAAAAAATACATTCAGTTTATCAAAAACCAACAGAACACAAAAAACATCTTTGTTTACTCCACTTGACACTCTTCATAATATAAGCTTTGAGAAAACCAATACAATTTCTAAAACAAAGAACTGGGAATCAAGAAAAATTAGAAAAGCAATTGAAGTTATTATTATTATTTCAACAGAGACAGTGTTTACGAACTATCTGACACCTGGTTATTTCTTAATTTTAATTTGTCCACACTTAAGTTACGTCTAGAGTTTTTACGGTGTTTTTTTTTAAACCTTTGAGCAAATGCTGTAGCTAAATAAACTTAAGTCAATTATCAAATTCTCTTACAATTGATGTGTTTCTAGTTACCTTAGTTTTATAATTGTCACCGAATTATAGTGAGTTGCTCACTTACGAAAAAATTCTCGTAACAAAATTTGACGCCTAATGTGAGGATCGATTTTGTGTGTGCAGTTACAATACTTTATATTTTTATTGATTATATTACCTCTTTATTGTTATTAGTGGGTTCGACATACTCAAAGTTTTGTTGTGCTTCTTTTGGTGTTGTTGCAATATCTGACTTTGTAGTTCACTTACTTTTTACGTCGACATTCTTATTAGATTATTTATTAGTGCTAGTGACTGTGATACGATACCATTGCTACTACTTGTACTTACTGTTATTTTGATTGGTTTTTAGTCGTACAGTTTTGCTTCACGGTTAGTTTAGTTTTCTTTAAGATTTTGTCGTATCTTTGAAAAACATGATCAGAACTGTGATTTTTTCTTTTTTTGTCTCTGTTGAGTTTTTTAGGAAATCTTGTCACTAAGATGGTTACTTGGTGTTTGGAAGTGAATCGGCGTTAGAAGCAGGAGCTTCAATACCAATTGATCCTTTGTGGATTCGATCCTATCGTGGTTGTTTTTACATTACGGGGTGCGGTGCGTAGTGCTTTACTGTTAGAGAAAAAGGCATCTAAACTAAAAAGACTTTGTGTTTATTTAAGGTAAATCGAGAATTTTTGCGTTCTTGGCTAGGCGTAGTTCCGTTATTAAAATCAGAGTTTGTGCCACCACGACTATGAGATGAAATTTGGAATCAAAAGATAAGGTCTCAAGAATCTATCGTCATATATATGGCTATTATGTGAAGTCTCTTTCAACAATGATCTTTGCTCGCTTCTGAGAAAACTCAACTAAAGACAATCTACCTTGGCGCAGTTGATTAATTACGGCAAGCAGTTGGTATTAACTAAACTTTCAATGGACAACTATAAACCACCTCCTTTGCGGCGAACCACTCGACTGTTGAAACCTGCATTGAAGGTATGTTAGTGGCGCATCGGTTTCTTGTCTTGCTTCTACTTCTAAGAACCGTTCGGCACGGTTCGAAAAAATCGCTTTTACTTCTACCCCTTGTGTTTGTAATTTGTCGAGGTTTTCTTGGCTCTTCCTTTCGCGTTAATTGTTGGAATTGTCGTCAGATTGGACATATATCTCTGAATTGCGACAAGCCTTCGACTCTTCACTGTTTTGGCTGTGGAATTTTGAAGTTTAGAATTTTAAGAACTTTGGAAGGGAAGATTATACAGCAAAGCTTCTATTTTCGACCATTTTTTAAATATGTTCACTTCTCATAACAGCCAGTCTTGAAATTTACAAAACCAACTATACAAAAAAATCAGTAAAAATAACCCTCCGTATAACAGTGGCACTTCGACTAAAATTTTATTAAAAAAATGCACGCAATTTTATTCCTTAATACCGGTTAAGTTTAGTTTAGTTTTTTTACCTATTAATGTTTTAAATGCTAAATCTAAATTTCTTTGCGATTTTATTTGGAAAATATAAATATTATATGCATTTTGTACATATTTCTAACGAAAGTATTTTACATACATTTATAAACAAATCTTATTGGTGAGACAAGTAACATTAACAAACATGATAAAAAAAAGCAACATTTAGACAGTCCTCATTTTTAAACATGAGTAATTGTGTATTGGCTTATATGTGTACGAAAACAAAAAAATTCTAAAAAAAGTTTCTTGTATTTATAAAGTTGAATAACCATCTAAAACAAAACTTATTTTAGTTAAGATTTTTTTTACAAGTTGAGTTTGAAGTTTAACAAACTTGTATGACATTATAATAGATGCAGTAGATGTTGAAAACCCCGTTTCAAATGGTGAGCGCTATCGTCTAATTTTTTCAAATCTGTTCGACTTTAGATGTTTTTGACTTTTTCTCTTGTAGTTATCACAACGGGTAGTTTGTATTCTCAGTTGGACTGATAATCCTTAAAGTCTTTGATTTTTCAGGTCTTTAATTCAGCACATGCTTTATACTGTAACTCGTTTTTTAAGTATTTGGTGTTTTTTCAAGTTTTTTTAGACTTACTTTTTTTGCAATAATTTTTTGATTGTCAGTAGACAGTATGTCTTCTGCTAGCTTTAAATGTTGCTTTCCATGCGCGTTTTTAAATTATTTTAGTGAGATTCTATACTGTTGATTATGTCTTTAGTAGTTTGTTGTGCATTAGGATTCTAAAACGACATCAGTTTGTTTGATTATCAAATAATATTATAATATTATAATGATTATTGCGTTTAATCTAGCAATAACTGGTGTATGATCTGAGGTAAGATTCCAGCAGAACGTGATCTCTTAATAGTCTGAAGCAATACCCTTAGCCACAAAAAAGTCTAACAAGTCAGGCACTTAATTCGTATCAGTGAACGAGTACCTAAAGCACGTATGCTGATAAGTTATTTAAGTGTAACTCATTACCAACATGGTACAGACTATTTCTTACTCTTGCGGAGATATACAAAAATCCTCACAACGTCAATAAGTTATGACGTTTTTTAATTTTGTTGATAGTTGCTTGTAGTTGTATACTGGAACATATGTAACTTCTGGTCTGATTTATATAGATGTACTTCCTTATTGCGTAACGTTTAACATTTGGGTGCTTGAAGTATATACAATTTGTGAGCTTATTGGCATTTCAATTTTCAATTTTGTATAAAAAAGTAATTTTGAAGTAAAGTTTCTTTAGCGAGGGTAAATGTGAAATTTTGGTAACGAAAAAGGAGGCATCACAGTTGCAGCCAACTAAGCATATTTTTTTATTTATATTTCAGACGTTTATATTGACATATTCGACGCTATTCTAACCGTTAATTTCGTTATTGCTATCCACGTGTTTATAAAGCGTTTAAACTGTTTTTTTTTTTAATTTTTAATAAATCGATGAGTAAAAATTCTTTCAAAAATGGGTATAATATAAACGAATGTTATATAGAATATAAAACATTATTAATATAAAATAAAACAATGTTTATGTAATGTAGGACTGTTTTTCGCGTGTTGCCACGTCACAAATTTTTCATGCGAAGTAATAACATTCTGCTGAACTTTCATTGTTTATTATTTTGAAATGAATATACACAACGTTTCGATTCTTGTGGTATCTGCAATCGAAACGTTGTGTATATTCATTTCAAAATAATAAACAATGAAAGTTCAGCAGAATGTTATTACTTCGCATCAAACAACATTGTTTAATACATTCAAACAAATTTTTCACTTAACGTTTCGCTGATCATGCTATCAGCTTCTTCTAATATGTTCAATTAATTTAAAACGTCAGTGTGCCAGAAACATTTTTCTTTTTCGTCGATAAATAAAAATTAAAAAAATTAATTAACAAAGAAATATCACTTCTTCTGTAAACTTATGTGGGTAAGGCTTTTTTCTCTCACGTTTGATTTGTTTTGTCGGTTAGTTTATAGTTTGTTGTACTACTCTTCTAATGCCATATCCTCTAGCCATGTAGTAGATGTAAAGTCCGTTGAAAGAAATTGGGAAACTGGACGTCAAATATTGAAACCAACATGTATTGTAGATTACAAATATGCTCCTTTCTTCAGTCGAATGCATCCGTAAGAGCAAAAATGGTACAAGAAAGTTTATTTTTATCTTTTGGATATGGCGGTTCTAAACAGTTATCAAATGTTCAAAACCACTACTTCCAGCTATGTATCTATTGAAAAGTTCTACTTACAACTAGTGAAAGAATTATTAACAAATACCACACTCCTTTTTCGTGTACTGGTGGTGGCAAGCCAATAGCAAAAGACAATAGCGAATTGCGTCTAACTGAGAGATATTTTGCATCATATATTCCAGCTAAACAAAACAAAATGAAACCAACAAAAAGGTGTGTTGTTTGCAGCAAACAAACAAAAGAAGGAATCGCGCTTTATGTGTTCTACATGTAACGTGGCACTCTGTGTAGTACCATGTTTTGAAGATTACCATACCAAAAAAAAAAATTAGTTTACATTAGTTTTGAGTTTTTTCAGAAATAAATGTTTTAGTTCTCTAGTGTACTACGTATACCAAACAATTTTTTTACTTTGTATAAGTTACGAATTTTCAAAAATAAAAGTGTTATTGTGACAAAATATGCGTTTTTTAGTACTGGTAAAAAAATCGTTATTAAATGTATTCAATTTTATTGTAAAAAAAGATATATTACAAAAAAACTTTGAAAAAGAAATACCACTTTGGACAAAACTGCTCTAGGCGAGTATACTCGCTAGCCGCAGAATAATTGCGCACAGCGCCAGCTGCAGCACTTCGGCGCAGTGAAAAGGTTACGCATAAGAAAGTTAATATTTTTGTTTTTCTGCGTTTTGTGTGAAATTTGTTTTAGTAATTAGATAGAAACTGGTTTTGAATTTGGTTTTGTTGAGGTTATTTTTTTTATTGCTGTTTACTTTAATTTCACTGAAAAAAAATTACCGGTTGGTTACATTCATAATATTTACCACTTCATGACTTTTTTTTTTGAAGTTTACTACCTTATTTAAAATTAGTCAAGCTGCAACAACTAATAATATGCCATTTTATAATTGCAGTTTGCTTTTTTTGTTCTAAAATACATCTCAAACGCTTAGTGTGAAAACTGCTTTAGACTTCGCGTCTTGTTAATAACTAACTTAATTATGTAGTTGCCCAATTTGTTAATCTACTGAAACACAGTAAAATCAGTTTATAATGTTTGGTGCACTGCAATCGTACAAAACAAAATTGTCTTACATTATTGAATAATAAATGTTTATTACTAACTGCACACTCAAAATTATCAAAATTTTATTTTCTAATTTTATGTTAATAAATCTAATATTACGTTTTTTTTTGTAGAAAATAATCTGTCTAGTGTTTAAAGTTTGCTGACGTCGAGAGTAAAATTAAGTCCAAGATAACGTTATCACGTTATTGTATATTGAGTCATAGCGTCATAGTGTTTTTAATTTAGGCCAGTATACTAATAATTATAAATGGCCTTATAAAAAATTGATAAACATACACGAGTTTTTGCAACAAGAAGTTTTTGTTGTTTATTTGAAAAACACGTATGTACACTCATGTTTACAAAAATCGGGACAGAGTAACAGAAGGATTCATCTTAACGTAAACAAGTTCAATAAGTCTACCTACTTTAATGTTTTGGCAAACAAGCCACATTGCATATTTAAATATTATTACTTTTTTCAAAAAAAAAATTTTTTTTTATTTTCTTGATTGAATAATGTATTATTATCGGAAATGAAATTATAAAATTTTGATGTTATTAATAAATAGGTTAACAACTGATTACAAGTTTAATAAAATTTGTTTAAAGTAATTTTTAGTTGTTGTAATGACGTTGAATTTTATTACCATCCGCACTTGTCCCTTGTAATCATTTATCTTGTAATTAACATAAAATGAAAATAAGCTACAAAGTATAAGTAAAGTGTTTTAATTTTTAAAAAATTTAAACATGCATTAAAAATATGCATTCAAGGTACAGTAATTATTATCAAAACAGAATCTTTAATAATTCTAATATAAATATGGTATTTCAATTAAACATAATAACTGCTCTAAAACATTTTTTGATGTAATCATTCACGGTGTTGTTAAATGACAAATGCCAATGTTATAAAAAGAATAACAATTATGAAAATCAGTTAGAAACCTATTTAAAAAAATTTTGTAATGCCCCATTTAACGTTGGATATACGTCTTCAAGCCATAGATTCGTTAAAATAGAAACAAAAAGTCACTATAAATCGCCGAGAAGATACTGGTAGAAAAAAGTCTCACAATAGGTTCGCGCAGTAATGCAATAAGACGAGGAGACGTGTAGAATTTTGTCAACGCCACATCCAAGAATCTCCACAGTTTTGGTAAAACATTATCTTGTCTGACAAAAAGGAAATAATTAGCAGTTAGTGTCCTAATGATATTACTAATAAATGTAGTTTGACTTAAATTTAAATTGAGTTATAATCTGTAAATATTTTTATTCTAGATAATTCCCGTGTAGTCGATTTTCCACAAATAAAGTTTTTCGTTGCAAGTCGCAGTGGACATTCTATAAACTGACCTGCAATCAATACTACTGGTTTCCAAATATCCTGCAAAAGAAAAACAAAATCTCAATTAATATATAAAAGATTTTTAAATATTTTAATAGATTCCCTAATTTGTTTCTTATAGTAATTAGAAACATTACTTAAAACCTTAGTATTTTTAAACAAAATTTGATAATTTGTTTCTAGCATCTGCTCCGCTACTGCTGACTTAAAAAATTGTTTAAGACGACTACATTTTTAATGTGTTTTAATACGAATACTTACGTTTTTGCCGATTTCTCAATATATGTTCAACCATAAGATCAAAGAATGCTATAAACGTCGTCAGACTAAAAAGGGATAAAGTCTTTCACAGAGTTTAAAAAGTGACTCAATTTAGAAAGAATAGGAAACTGAGTAATAATGTTGTGTTTTGACAAAACTTTTCCGAGACGATTCGTAGTATCTTTGACATAAGATTGATAAACTAAAAACAACAGATAACACTTAGATTCCCGTGATATTTTTGGTTTCGCTGAAAATGGCGACGAATAATTTCTTTCTAATTCTATAGTAAAATGAATACTTTAATGAATAGAGTTTAAGTGAGATAAAAAATCGTTAAGCGCAGTAACACTAGGTTCCTAAATAACAAAAGTGTCTTCAACGTATTTGTACCAACATTTGAGTTTTATTTGAAATTTGGATAAAACTTTATTCTTAAAATCTCGCATTAGTATATTAACATCAGGTGAAAGCGGAAAACTTATAGCGGTTCCTAATCTTTGTGAGTAAAATTACTCTTGAAAAAATTCGTATTTTATACGAACCACCTGAAAGACAATTGTAGATTTTGTTATTATAACCTGATGGTTTCATAATAACGGTGATCTTACGTTTGTCAACTTAAAAAATACTAAGATGAAAACGTCTTCCGAGTTTGGACCGTGTGATTGTTGTAACCGAAGTTGCCACTTTCCTAAGGTGCTTCTTCAAGGCGTAAGAAAAGTCGAAGAACTCAAACAAGCAACCAAATCACAAAGAAACACTACGGAGTTAAGTTAATCAACATGTAAACCAAACCGGATTCTAAACTCCATAGAAAAACATAGAAGAATAACTCTGTAGCGGTTCTTTTTTGGATTGTCGTTTGCTTTTTCAAGTGTATCGTTTTCTTTCTTACCTTTTAGAGTTTAAAATCTGACTTGGTTTACAAGTTGATTACCTAACTTTTGATAGGTTCTTAGTTAGATTTCGGTTGCTTGTTTGACTTCTTTGATTTCTCTCACGCCCTGATGAACCACCTTACAAAAGTTGGAAAAACGCTTCCACCTTTGGTTACAATTATGACACGGTCCAAACCCGGAAGACGTTCTCATTTGAATATACACTCCGGCCATAGAACTTTCGCTAATACATTAACAATCTCTACGGGTAGAATATGTCTTCTAAAATTTCCGTATTTTCCAAACTTCGCCACAAACTCGTCAAACTTTTGTGCTCTTTAACTTTTCTTAGTCGCTGTCGTGACCACAACATCATTCCTGCATTTCTCAAAATCAAATATCACATTCAGACAGGTTTTTATAAAAACATTCTGCACCGTGCTAGTCTAGCGTTAATACGCGAACGGATTAAGCAAACCAGACAATAGTTAGACATAATTTCGAAACAGCTCTTTTATCTTCATCTTGAATTGGCCAACGCTCTATCCCCGAATGTTTGGTTTCTCTTTGACAACAGGTTTTACCAGCAGTCTGATACCACTAAACGACTAACCACTGAAAGTGATCTCAAAAAGTTTCAATTAATGGAATCCCAAGAATCATAAAGTTCTATCAAATACTAACTCTTCGAACACGGTCGTCAATTTATCTAATTTGACTCTCACTTCAAAACATGAATCGGTGCTACCTAAGAGTGTGAATTTTGCTGTTGTTTCCAAACGTATTTCTAAAGAAGATATTTTATGTTCTGTCAAGTCTTCTATAAGACATCTTCCTCGCCACATTTCAGATTCCATTTGTATTCACACTACCAAAATCCCTTGAATTATTTACTGTTTCTAAATCTAAAATTTCTAAGTCGGATGAGTTAGCCTTAAAAAGTCTTCGTAGGAAGCCCAATATTATTGTTTTTCCAGCCGACAAAAGCAATAATACTATCGTTTTGAACTAAACCGATTACGCTACAAAAATCTATTCTATTTTGTCTGAGGAAACGTACGTTCTTCTAGCAACAATCCTACCTCGACGATAGAACGAGAGGTCACCCAATCTACCTCCAGAAACTAAACGTCTACTTATTTTTTCAGATTCCAAACCACCTCGTTTATACGAACTTCTTAAATTTCACAAACAATGTATACCCTTTCAACCTATTGTCAGTGCCATCCAATCTCCTACCTACAAGCCAGCCAAGTTCTTGTCCAACATTCTTTGCGAATTTACAAGTAAAAACCGTTACTCGCATCCCCAACTCTCAGCATTTTAATCAACGTTTAGAAACTATAAAACTATAAAACTTGAATATTAAAGATTTACTTATTATCACTAAAAATTATTCTGTCTCAAGGACTTGAGTTTGATTCCTCTTATTGATAAAAAATTATCATTCGCTTACTTCCAGTTTGATAACATGTTTTACAAACAGGTTTCTGGTGCTGCTATAGATTCTCCTCTATTACTTGTTCTAGCTAACATGTTTATGGAATTTTTTGAAACGATTGCATTGAATTTATGAATATTAAAAGCTAAAGTATAGTCTAGGTATGTTGACGCGTTTATTGTTTTTTTCTCATGGTTATGTCGAATTGTTTAAGTTTCTTGATTATCTAAACCATTAACACCTAGATATCAAATTTACTATTGAAATCTACTACTACCAATGGTTCTCTCCCATTTCTCGACGTTCTTATGACTTATAAACCCGACAAACTTCTTTACCATGTTGTTTATCGCAAAATTACCCATACGGACAGACACCTTCATGCTTCGTCTTATCATCATCCTGCACAGAAACGTTGTGTTATTGAATCTTTGGTTTAGTGTGCTTTTTTTATTTGCCAATCTGAGAATCTAGACTTGGCACTACGTCATCTTACTAAAATCTTGATGAACAATGGTTATATAAAACAAAATATTCAAACTGTTATTAATCGTCGTCTACATCCACATGTTCGACTACTTAAGGACATTTCTTCCATTTCTTCTTCCAAATCCAATTCAAAATTGGCATTTTTACCTTACATTCACAAGGTTACACATCAAATAAAGAAACTTCTTCGTAAGAACGGTATTAAACCTATATTCAAGTCGTTTCTTGTTTATCTAGTTTAGTCTACATTGGTGAAACCGGTCGTTCCGTCATTATACATATTTCCGAACATGATCGTTGTATAAAGAAAAAGCATATTTTTGCGGTTGCTGAGCATTATTTTACTACAGATCACAATATATATTTTGATAACGGTTGGGTGATTCCAAATGTTCGTTCTCCTTCCATAGGAAAATCCGAGAAAGCATATAATTCATCAAACACTCTAATAACTTTAATCGTTATCATGGTTTCGAGCTATACCCTTTTTGACCGTAACCCAATCAGAGTTTAGCCTAACCAACTGTAACGATACTTCTTTTTTATATAAGGAAACTACTTCTTCTTAAGTCATTTCTATGAAGTTTGGAATTTGGCTTGGTTCACAATATGATTACCAAACTCTGTAGTGGTTCTTTGTTAGATTGTCGTTTGCTTTTTGAAGTTTTTTGTTTTGTTTTACCTTTTTAGAATTTAGAATCTGACTTGGTTCACAAGTTGATTACCTAACTTTTGAGAGGTTCTTAGTTAGATTTCGTTCGCTTGTTTGAGTTTTTTGATTCTTCTACAAAAATGGGCAAAACGTTAACAGCTTAGGCTACAACAATGGCACGGTTCAAAACCAAAACGTTTTTATCTTAGTATAGACTCGAGCCGTAGAAGCCTTTGCTATTACAGCGTTAAAAATAACTAGATTGATCTAGCTTAAGCGATTTTAATGCAAAAAATTTATATTTTGGAATGTTATTTTGAAGAATTTTTTAATTATAAAGAATGTATTTCTTCATGTAGTAAATGTATGCTATGAGATGACTTTGCTATCGTAATTCATTTATTATTAAGCATGTTTGGGCAATACTAACATGATAAATTTATGACAAAAATCGCTTTAGATTGACAAATATATAAGACTGACTTGCAGCTGTTGAAAAGTTTAGGAAAATATAACTTCCACATACATTCTTGCATTTGTTGCATTTACTGCGTAAAGTATAAGTATAATCCTGTAAATAAATTTGTTGATGCAATGTTGGTTTATGTTTAAAATGTTACTTTTGAAATTGATATACACCATACCAATGGTAGCTGGTGGCCAATGCTACAGAAGGATGATTTCAACACTAAAATTTTAAAAACGCATGCTTATTTAATAAAATATTTATATTCAAAGTCAATTTATCCATCTTTGAAATAGAAAAAATAATTACTATCGTTTATAATGTTTTCAATATATAGTAACATAATTTTTAATTTTGACCTAAAGAAAAAACCGCCATTAAGATATTTCAACATTTTTTAATTAGTATATCATTAAGTACAAGTGTTCCATATCACTTAAATAATAGTGAGGTTTAAATTTAATTTCTTTATTGTATAATGTATTTTTTTTAAATTTTAATTAACCCGAGTATACATATTTTGTGTTTCTTCAGTAAGAATGTGATACACCAATGGTAAAACTTCGTTGCGAACTAAACTATGTATACCAAAAACTTGTTTGTAAAATGGAGAGACAACGCTAAATTTGCTATAACATCCATAAAACAATAGACAGTTGTCTTAGGTTTAGAATTGTTGCAAGTACTGAACAATCTTTACCTTCAATGGCAAGTTAATTTTCATCATTAACTGCCCGTCGTAATTTTTCGGAAATGATAACCTCATTTAAACTTTTTGATAATGCAAGGTAAATTGACACTTGTGCTCGATATAATGCCCTATCGGCAAAATAAGAGTTAAGGAAATATAGCGCCTATTGCTCAATTACCTGCAATTGAAAGTGCCGTTTTCTGATAGTTCGTTGATACTGCTTCATTTCCTTTTTGACGCCATTTTTCATTACTTAGTGATTCATTTTCAAGATTTTCTACGTAGATATTTATTTTCGTTATTGAGGTAAACGTTTTCGAGATTTGTCACTTTAGCTGCGCGGTATCAAAACCGTCAAAACTACAAGCTTTGTTTCTTTTAGTTTTAAAGAAATACTATCTATGGTATGACGATTAAAACGATAAATTGTGACGAACTTCTTCTCTGCGCATTTAGCGATTAATGCTATTTAGTTACTAGAACTCATCTCACGTAAAATTGAGAACGGCAATAATTTTTCGCGCAGCTAATGCAGTGTCGCGTTGCACCGGCGCTCAGTTGTGCAGTTGGCGGGCGTGAGTCAATTTAACAAAAAAAGTTTGTCAAATAAAAAATTAATTTTAATTACTATACATATAGAATAAAAATGATTACATTGACTTTTAACATATTAATTCCTAATATTAATAACAAAAATATTAATTTGCTCTAGCATAAAAAAATAAAAAACTTAACAAAAACTAAGGGCGCCACAAATTTTCCGCAGTTATAGTCCTTGTAACCCGTTGGCGAAAATTTGAAAATCAACAAGTTAACTCTTATTTCTTAATCACAAACTTGTAATTATTGCAGATCGGTATATTTGCATTTATATATATAAATAGGTTTCAAACAAAACGTAATAAAATTTATATCAAAAAGTCACTTATCTGAACTGCTTGAACCTTATGCCTGGCCATAGAAGATATCTTGCATTTCATGTAATTTAGGTCACATCCAATTGTAATGATTTTCCATCCCAAAAAACTACACAAAAGTATTTTGTCGAAGATTTCTTTTGCCTTAATTATAGTTCTTGCTGGGAAGTTGTGTTTCGTTAACTTAATCTTTCTTTTAATCACAACACAACCAAATGTTATCACCACGTTTTTATATTTATAAATTCGTAGGTTGAGCGTCACTATAAAATTACTTAAGTCCAATTGAAACATGAACTAATATTTTCGCGCTAATTAAAATCCGTAAAATTACGTTTATTAGCACTCCAAAATTTGAGACCGTGTCCCCAAAAAATTAACAACGTCCTTTCTCTTTGACGTTTACGCGCTCTTCCCCCTTTTCCAAAAATTCCTTTAATATCATTTGCTATCGCGCCTTATCGACCACGGCCTTTTACAAATCTTCTAAAGTGCATTTTAACATTTATATTTAATATATAGGAGGGAGTACAAGAAAGTTAATTTGGAACGTTACACTGCCCCCTTCCCCAGATAAAAAATAGCATGAACATGATCATTTTTTTTTTAGGAAGCCGCAACCAACATAAAAACATTGGAGACACACATACATCAATTCGTTGCCACATTCATCAACATTCATCAATCTATCATTCGCTCAGGTTTGCTTCTCCAAAATAAGGTTTCAAATCTTTTACATGCCATATTCCTACGTCTTGTTTATCTTGGTTTACTAATTTGTAACACAGGGTAGAACATACTTTTGTCACAGTACACAATATGTATTTTGGCGCCAGTTTTGCTGCAAATTTATCTGCTGCAGATGATAACACAAAGTTTCTTTTCCAAACTAAGTCCCCCACTTGAAAACGTAAGTTACTTTTTCTAAGATTATATCGCCGGGCATTAGTCTCATAGGCTTTACTGAGTTTTAGGCGTATGCTTTGAAATAGTTCGTTAAGATCTGAAAATTTTTCTACATATTTTGTGCGCTCATTAGGAGTCAATTTTAAGACTTCATTTCCGAGATTTCCATAAAAATCTCCTACAATCGGTATCTCTCTTCCAAAAACTATCTGATTAGGAGTTGCTGATGTGACTTCATGAACCGCTGAGCGAATCGCATAGCCGATCTTGTATATGTTAAGATCCCATGTACGATGATCTGATTGATCTAAGTAACATCTTATTGCAGTTCCTATAACTCTGTTAGTTCGTTCTGTAAAATTTACTTGCGGGTGATAAAGTGCATTATACCAAATCTTTTGTATATGGTATTCTCGAAACAAGTTCGTAATAGCCTTAGACTTAAATTGCGTACCATTGTCTATCATTATGATCTGTGGAACTCCAAATACCAAAAACACATCATTTTCCAAAAATTTGCAAATTTCGATAGCGCTTGCTTTCCTCATAGGTTTTAAAAGAACAAATTTGCTAAACCAGTCTGTTAAAACAAGTAACCAACGATTACCAGATTTTGACCTAGGTAAGGGTCCTATTAGATCCGTTGAAACAATTTCAAATGGGAACTCCACTTTCTTCTCTTTGCCCATCAAACCACACCTAGATGTGTTAGAAGCTTTTTGAGAATTACAGACTTCACAATGTTTTACATACCGCAGAATATCAGCCTTCATTTTAGGCCAATAAAATTGAGTTACTGTTCGTTTCCACGTTTTAAAGAAACCAAAATGTCCTGATGTAACGCAATCATGACAATCTTGTAGCACATTTTTTCGTAAGGGTTTTGGTACTACTATCTTCCATTGCGAGACATTTAATGGTTTATGCCGTACAAGTAACAGTTTCATAAGACGACCTTGATCGTCTACTGTCCAATCCGGAAATTTAGCAGCGTCTTTAAGAACTTTACTTCGTTGCTTTACGTACCAATTATCTAATTCATCTTTTACTATCTTTAACTCTTCAACTTTAGAGATTCGTGACAATGCGTCCGCAACCACCATATTTTTTCCTTTGCGATGAAGTAAACTAAAATCGTACTGAGAAAGTTTTAACGCCCATCGCGCAACTCTTCCGGTTTGATCTTTTACTCGTTGCAACCACAACAAACTGTAGTGATCTGTAATGACAGTAAAATGAACACCTTCAATAAAGGGTCGAAACTTCTCTATTGCAAAAATTACAGCAAGACACTCTCTTTCTGTTACTGTATAATTTTTTTCTGCGCTGCTGAGAGACCTGCTTGCAAAAGCAATTGCATGCTCTCCATCCTCAAATTCCTGGGTTAGGACTGCACCTAATCCAACATTGCTTGCATCGCTTTGAATAACGAACGGTCTATTAAAGTCTGGAGATACTAAGGTAGGCGCTTCAACTAAAGCTTTCTTAATAGATTTAAAAGCCAATTCCGCTTCTGTGTTCCAATCAACAACTTGCTTCTTTCGTCGGCCTTTTAGTAAGGCATTGATCGGCGCCATTAAAGTAGCAAAATTATGAATAAAACGTCTGTACCAAGAGCAGAGACCAATAAAACGTTTAATTTCAGTTGCAGTATGAGGAATAGGAAAATTAACCATCGACAACACCTTGTCAGGGTCGGTTTTAATACCAGTAGAATCTACAACAAATCCCAAATATTTCAACTCTGGTTTGCAAAACTCACATTTATTGACGTTCACTGTTAGACCAGCACTGCTTAATTTATTATAGACTACCTCAAGTTTATGTATATGTTCTTCAAACGTTTTACTAATGACCACTATATCGTCAAGATAGACAAAAACATACGGTTCCATGTCCGGTCCGAAAATTTTATCCATAAGTCGCTGTTGGGTTTGAGCCGCGTTATGCAACCCAAAAGGTAAAACTTTAAAATGAAATAAACCTCTTCCTAAAACTGCAAATGCCGTTTTTTCTTTAGACTCTTCTGTTAAAGGGATTTGCCAAAAACTGCTTTTTAAATCTATGCTACTTATAAATTTAGCATCCCGTAATTTAGATAATATAGTATCTAATCTAGGTAGAGGATACGAGTCTCTCTTTGTCACTGAATTGAGAGCACGCCCATCAAAACAAAATCTTACTTCTCCAGATTTTTTCTTAACCAGCAGCACTGGAGAACACCATGCACTTTCTGAAGGTTCTATGACCCCTAACTCTAACATCTTATCGAGTTCCTTGTTCATGATAGTTTGCATATACGGCGAAAAATTGTATGGCCTTTGACGAATAGGATCGGCACTTCCTGTTTCTATATTATGTACATACAGATGAGTTTTTCCAAGTCTTTTGTTACCTAGATTTGTAAACATTTCTTTGATTTTACTTAAACAATAATTTTGTTCTTCTGTAAAGCATTTTTGTTGATCAACTTTGTCAGTTACTATCTCATTTAAAACAAAACGATTACTAGCAAAATTTATTTCCATTTTCGCTAACCTTAAAAAATCAATCCCTAGAATTAAATTTTTCTTAAGACCAGGAACTACTAAAAATTTATTCCTAATTTCTTTATTGTTTACCACTATTGGCAGCCAAACTACACCAGTGACATCCTGCGTAGTTCCATCTGCAATTTTGACAAACTTAGTACCAGAAGAATAAAAAGTTAAACCGCAATCAGAAAATAGCTTAATGCCTGAACCACCAAGAATCGAACAGTTTGCACCAGTATCAATCAAAACCTTCATGTGATGCTCAAAAATAGAAATTTCTAAATAAGGGCGATCATCAGCTCCACTAACTGCTAACATTGGACTAACATTATTACCACACATAAAATTTCGGACATGAGACAACCACAAATTCCAATCTAAATTGTTATAGTAGTTACACTTTCTAGTCTGAATATTTACAACGGAATGACGTCGACTAGCAGAAGTATTCCAAAAAACTAGTTTTTTGAACGACAAGAACATGTTGAAGAAATTTGTCCCTTTCGGCCACACCTAAAGCAAAATTTACCGCTTTTCTTAGTAGAACAATAGGCAAACTTATGACCGGAATTGCCGCAATTCCAGCAGATGCCCGGAAAAGAAGAAAGATTGTATTTTTTAAGTTCTGGTTCTTCCAACTTTTCTAACATAGTGTCGTTTTTCTCTATAACACACAATCTCGACTGCCTATAATCACTAGAACTTACTTCTAATTTCCTGCATAAAGCAGATAAGTGTTCAACTGAATTTATTTCAGTTAACGCTAAATGAGCTACGTAGTGAGGTAACAGATTCTTTTTAATATTTCGTACACGTACTCCTTCATCAGGAATTGATGACAATTTCTGAAAAAGATTGATCATTGAAGTAATGTATATTCCTACTTTTTCGTTTTTCTTCTGGTGTCTTGTACGAATTTCTTCCCACACTACATCATCCATGTCAGGGGGCAAAAATTCTTCTTTTAAGGTTTTTACTAAACAATCCCAATTTTTAAACCTTCTCTTTTAGCTCTAAACCAACCTAACGCGGGTCCTGTAAAAGGTCTACTGCAGAAAGAAATAAATCCTCTTTTCTTACTCCACGAGCTAGACGCAACTCTTCAAGTCTCATCAAAAATTCATACAACTCATTTGGTGAAGAATCACCTTTAAAAGTAACACCCCATTTGCAAACAGGTAATGTGCGAAAAGTTTTAGAACTTGAAGGACAATTGGCTTCTGTCGAATGTAAAGGACCAGTTCTTATCGGAGAACCCAACTCTTCGCCTATATCGTCTTCTTGACTCCCTTCGCTGTCAGAACTATCGTTATGTTGTGTGAAAAGATCTCTTCTTGTACTTTCATGAGTTAAAGAAAATGACATCGCTTTTAATAATCTTTTTACAGTTTGTTCCATTTTTACTTCAAGTTTAAGACATTGATTACCGTACTTTGTTTTGATTTCTTTTTCAAGTTGCTCGCTTTCTGTTTTATTCTCTTTTGTAATAGAAATTCTATCGATTCTTCCCCTTAAATGTGCCACCCTTGTTCTCATACGTGTTTCTGATATTTTGGAATTTTTTCCAGGATATTGGTTGATATTTTCTGCAAGTTCGTTTAACGACTCTTTTATTTCGACTCCATCTGAATCGTCTGTATATTCATCCTTACTTAAACAAAGTGGTTTCTTTTCTAGCAGCATTTTTCTTAAAATTATCCTAAGTTCCGTGACAGACAAATCATCTACATCTACAAACCCTCTCAACCGCAACTCATACAACACTTCAAACCTTTTAAGTAAACTAGGATTAAACTTGTCCATTATAGCTTCCTAATTATGCGATTGAAGAATTAAAATTTTTTTTTTTTTTTGAACAGTAGAACAAATAAAAATGAAATTATATCTAAACCACCACCGCAATTTATTATAAAGCCTTAAAATGCACTCTAGAACGAATTCTTCAATTCAAATATAATTAAATAAATAATTAATCAAATCATGATACCCAACTTAAAAATTTACCAAACTGCAAAAAAATTAAACTCTATTAAACAATAATCGAATTTTTAACAAAAAAGATTACTTCGAATCATAACTTCCATTATAGAAACATACGTTGATAAATTCAAATCGCGTTGTGCAGTTCTAAGATATGGTGTATTTAAATGATAATTTTAAAATGCACTATACTATTAATGGCATAACTAAAATTATAATTTTTTTTTTTTAATAAACGGAAACCTGTGTATATATATAAAAATATATCTGTATTTTTCATTAAATATAAAAAGTAATTAGTATTACATATGCCGCACGTTGGGCGCGATTTTCTTGTCGCGTTGCACCGGCGCTCAGTTGTGCAGTTGGCGGGCGTGAGTCAATTTAACAAAAAAAGTTTGTCAAATAAAAAATTAATTTTAATTACTATACATATAGAATAAAAATGATTACATTGACTTTTAACATATTAATTCCTAATATTAATAACAAAAATATTAATTTGCTCTAGCATAAAAAATAAAAAACTTAACAAAAACTAAGGGCGCCACAAATTTTCCGCAGTTATAGTCCTTGTAACCCGTTGGCGAAAATTTGAAAATCAACAAGTTAACTCTTATTTCTTAATCACAAACTTGTAATTATTGCAGATCGGTATATTTGCATTTATATATATAAATAGGTTTCAAACAAAACGTAATAAAATTTATATCAAAAGTCACTTATCTGAACTGCTTGAACCTTATGCCTGGCCATAGAAGATATCTTGCATTTCATGTAATTTAGGTCACATCCAATTGTAATGATTTTCCATCCCAAAAAACTACACAAAAGTATTTTGTCGAAGATTTCTTTTGCCTTAATTATAGTTCTTGCTGGGAAGTTGTGTTTCGTTAACTTAATCTTTCTTTTAATCACAACACAACCAAATGTTATCACCACGTTTTTATATTTATAAATTCGTAGGTTGAGCGTCACTATAAAATTACTTAAGTCCAATTGAAACATGAACTAATATTTTCGCGCTAATTAAAATCCGTAAAATTACGTTTATTAGCACTCCAAAATTTGAGACCGTGTCCCCAAAAAATTAACAACGTCCTTTCTCTTTGACGTTTACGCGCTCTTCCCCCTTTTCCAAAAATTCCTTTAATATCATTTGCTATCGCGCCTTATCGACCACGGCCTTTTACAAATCTTCTAAAGTGCATTTTAACATTTATATTTAATATATAGGAGGGAGTACAAGAAAGTTAATTTGGAACGTTACAGCAGTAGCAACATTTTTGTTAGCGATGTACTTATATGTATATGTACTGATAATCATACGTTTGATAATCATAATGAACCGCATTGTAATGAGAGTATTAAATCTTGTGCAGTATTTTAGCTGGTTGTAGTTGGTTAACTTTTATCTCCAAAAGAAATTACTTATGAATAGGTTGCAACTTAGAATCCAGTGGCGTGTATCATAATTCCAAGACATTTAAACTTTTAATGACAAATTTTTTGTAACATAAACATGTTTGTTGTTATTGTTGTTGTTATCTACTATATATGCGATATTTTTGAAAAAGGTGCAAGTGACGATTTAAGTGAAAAGATGTTTTGAACAAATCTGTTTACAAATTATCTAAGAATGTACTTTCACTGCAAATGCATTACTTTTCAAGAATACCTACTTATATTTTTAAATTAATAATCGCACATTAAAAAAGTAGCGTTAAGAAACTAAAACGTATAATCGTATGTAGTCTAATAGCGGCCCAAGAGACGGGATTTTACATAAATGTTTTTTGCGTCAATTCTTTTTTTATTTGCTTATAATTATAGTATAAATATAATATATACGTTTCTTATAATGGTTATGTAATAGCTATTTAAAATGCTTAGTACTAAATAAGTTTACGTTTTATTTCCAATATAAACAAACACTAAGAAAATAAAAATCATTATTTCTTAAACACGTAAAATCGACAGTCAAAACGACTTATTTATGACACACAGTTAAAACTTGTTTACAATTTATATATTGGGAGTCGAAAACTATTTTAATCAATGAAATAAACCAGCTTAAGTCGTATATTTTATTAACGGCATCAGTTATAAATGGTAAAAAATTAAATGCATTTTACAGTTATAGTTTACAGATTCTGAAGAATTATGTCGTTATTTTTATGAGAAAACAAGACAACTATCTGGTTAGTATATACTGGAATTTTTGCTGCATTAACTACATTGCTTAGAATAATTAACATATGTTTTTTAAATTTTAATAGAAAAACTGAGCACATCGATTCTAATATTAAATCAAAAACAATTCCGTGTTTGAATTAGTATTTGCAAATTTAAATACATTTGAAAATACTTACTTGTGGTGTTTTGATTACTACAGTAATTGTTAATTTATATTATAATTAAGAAAGGAAAGGTGCAACGTTCTTACCGACATAAAAACTTAAAAGTTTGTTAATTGTTAGAATAAATTTTAAATGATCGATTTTCAAAAACTAGAAACGTAGTTATAATACTTAAGTGAAAGTCAAACAATAATTAATACTCTTCGGAATACATTTAAGTTACTGACAAAGTAGTACACGATAAAATATGAAGCAGTGAAAACAATACTGAAGACAGAAATTAAAATTCTTTTCTGAAAACTTCTTTAAACTAAAACTTTTTTGCTTTAATTCTGATGATCAATGACAAGAACACAAGTAACAATGCATCTGTAAAAACAAGTTCGAACTAGGTATGGAAGTAAGGATAAAAATATGTTGGATGATAACTATTCTCAGAACCACATTTACAACACTGATGAAACAATTGTAACTAACGATTAAGAATTTCATATAAAAAAATGGGCAATGGAATAGTGAACATGATTTGTTCATAAATGTGCTCGTCAGTAATAAGAACTTCATACAAAGCAATTCCAAAAAGTAGAGTTGTTTTAATGTATCTGATGACAATTTACTTTTTAAAGGTGTACAAGAAAATGGTACGCCCATATATATTTTTTTATTGTTCTTTAATAAACTGAAAATCGTTTACTTCTTAACCAAAGTTAGTTAATAAGCGTATTGTTAAAAACCACAAAATTTCGATTTAGAATTTTAATTATATATTACATATACATATGTAAAAAAATTTATATACTCTGTGACACTGAAATTGCAACAACAAGAAGGAATTAAAATTTTGTAGCCAAACATGGACGGAAAGTTTAGCTACTGAGAGATAGTAAATGATTGAAATTTTATTGAAGTGGATGAAGTGATAATGTCATATTTGACGTTTTTTTTATTTTTACTACTTTGTGTGTGTAACGCCAAGTAACGTTAACTTTTTGACTAATTATTGCACTATATTTAAATTCTCTTTATTGTTATAATTACAATTACATTAACTGACAACTAACTATCTCACTATTAACTATTTAACTAACTCCTCTTGTTAACACATTAATTTTTATTTATATTTCAGGAAATCGCCGACGCTGCTAACTCATCACTATTACACAAAACTGTTCGTTGCACCCGTGTTGGCACTGCTATCACTTAAGAATCGTTCCTTAATAGGTCGAGTGCAATCATTTTTCAAGCTGCATTTTTTTCTTCTTTGCCACACCTCTTTAAAAAGTGGATCAGCTACTCTTAAAGTTGTTGTGATTCGCTTAAATTTGAGTTGTTAACAATAAATGCATGTTACAAGTTAAAAAAAAACAATTGAATTAAATGATGATTTTACATTAAAATATCTTATATGAGAAAAAAATATTGCAAAACTAACAGAAAGGTATTAATAGCGAAAACATATAAAAGTTAAAAAAAACTATTATTCTATTAGCATTGTCAGTAATGCACTTTACTTTGTGTTTAGTTTCACATTTTACTTATTGTTTCTCACTTACAATTTTTAGCTCACTTTACTAAAAGTTTATTAATTTATATTGTTTGTAAAATATGGTAATATTCTATTTTAAAAATATCTTAACTGGATTCTTATTCACAATTTGTGTTTTATTTGTTTTTTTGTCTTTTATTATACAGTTAGCTTCTTTTGTATTTATTTCGTACGAACCTTTATAAAATGGTACACATTTTCTCTTTGTGATTTTATATATAATATAAATGATGTCATATTCTGATAGTGCTACACGAATTCTTGTTAGTTTTGATGTTGAATCTTTCAGTGAATATAAATATACCCGTGCTTGATGATCGGTCTTATCAATTTGTATAAACAGTAGTTCTTTTTCAATTGTTGATTTCCTTTTTTCTGTCTGGTTGAATGCTTTTGATGCGAATGCTATATGATGACTTCCCATCTTCGTGAATTTGTGAAAAAATCGCCCCACATCCCACGTCACTAGCATCAGTTGTGAGTAGAGATTCTTGATCAAAACATGGATATTGTAGACTCAAATTTTTCTAGACAAAGGAACACTGTATTTTTGCGTTTTAAGGGATTAAGTGGTGCTGTTATGTGCAAAGTTGATGACAAAACGCCTATAAAAAATTTGTGAAAGCCACAAAACGCCGTACTTCATCAGCTGTAGGTTTCGGTTATTTTGTATAACGTTTTTCAGTTATTTGGTGTCTTAAGAAACTTAGCGAATATTTAAAAAACTGACATTTGTGAAAGCCGTTGTGAAGACTTAATTTTAAGTTAAATTTCCCGCAAGTTTCAAAAACGTTTTTGAAGTTGTTGAGATAATTTTTTATGCTGCAACCCGTAATGATGATGTCATTTATGTATAAAAGTGCTCGATTATCATAGATTTCTAAAAATGCTATGTTCATCATTCTTTGAAATCTACTTGGTGCTGTTTTTAAATTAAATGGGCTTCATTTATTCGTACCTGTTGAATTTTATTAATTTTTGTAGTTTTAATTAAGCTGAGGTCGACACCTGTATCGATTAAAGATGATAATGTGTAAGGATTAGTCATAGTTGTGTGCTGTTATAAAATTTGAAAACGTCATTACAAAATTATAATTTTTTTATTCAATTTTGTGTTGCTCAAGGACATCTCCCGGACGACAGCTTGGTCGTTTTTCTAATTGCTTTGTTGTATTGCGTTAGTTTGTACGTCTAGATTTTTTTCGAAAAGGATCGACTTTGAATCTTCTTTAGTTAGGTAAGGCATTGTTGTGACTTTGGTTTTGATAACTACCCTACTAATAATTATTGTTATTATTATAACGGAGTTTGTAAAAATATAAAGGAATATTTGTGTAGTTGGCGTTGCGTTGTTTACAAATTTTTCTTGAAGTCATCGAGTATTTATATAGTTATTTATAATTAATTTTGCTTCCAGGTTGTTGCAGTTTTTAATGATTGATTTTATTGCGCAGTTGGTTGTACAGTCAAGAAATAAATAAACGGGACACCTCGGTACGTTTTAAAAAAGTTTTTATATTGTATTACGGACTTCGTTCCATGGCCCAGAGATTTAACCGCAGGTAGTTGGTCCTTCTCAGCAGGGTTTTTACCCATGAATGATGATATTTAAATTACAAATTTGATCATTGAACTTTAATGGTTTATTAAAAAATATATCATTGAGCAATAAAATTAAAAAAAAAAGAATTACTACATTACTTATTCACAAAAAAAACATATAAGTGTTTTTGTATATAGTTTATTAAACTAATAGTGAGTGTGTCCCCCCTGATTGTTAATACATTCTTGAATTCGATTCCCCATTGATGCTATCAAAGAATTTATATAATTAACATCAATGGTCTCCCACGCGTTCTCTACGGTAGCAATTAGTTGGGCTCGATTAACCGGAATAAAATTTGGGCCGTGTTGTTCCCGGATGGTACGGACAGTTCGACCCCAAACATTTTCTATAATGTTTTCTGCGATCCAGCTTCGCACCACTCGCGAGGTGTGAATAGGGGCGTTGTCCTATCATTAAAAAGAAAACGTTATAGTCATTATTATTTCCGAAAACACAGTAGTTACTTCACATTAAACAAATGCATAGTTTAACACTATGTGGTACTTGTTTATTTCTATTATCCTAATAATTAAGAAAACTTACATGTTAAAAAATGTATTGATCATCTGGGTATAACACTTCAACTGAAGGCTTCATAACGTTGTTAAGAATATTTAAATATCCTTCAGAATTACGACGGCCATCTATTACCCAACAAACTCCTGGACCGCGCGCACTTACCCAACCCCACACATTTACAGAAAAATGACCACTACGCTTCTTAGGAGCGATATAGTTCTGTTCGTAACGTGTTCTTTCCGGTCGAAATACTTTTACTGGACCATCGTTAGAACTGTTAAACGTTTTTTCGTCGCTAAAAATTACTCTGTTCCAAAACTCCAATGGTTCATTTACATACTGTCTTGCGAATTCTAAGCGACGTCTCATATTGTCTTCACTGAGGACTTCTTTACTGGCGGCGTTGTATTTTTATATTCCGCTTTCTTTCAACCTTTTTTTAGCAGTTACACGGCGTCCAGGAAATCCTGAGTTTACTATTGCACTGGTGTAGGTAGCAAATGGTTGTTCTCTTACATAACTAGACAATGCGTCATCTTGTGCAGGTGTAGATATTCTGGGTCGACCACTACCAACAGCCCTTGCAACACTATGTTCCAGGTTCCATTTTAGTCGCAAACGTCCAACTGTTGTCTTTGAAATATTTAACATTCGGGCAACTTCTCTCACACTATAGCCTTTAGCCAATTCGGAAATAATACGCGCTTTAAAATTTGAATCGATATGAGCAGGCATTTTTACAAAAACATAAATGCAGAATCAAAGAAAATCTACATTTTGCATATATTTATTAGTTTCAACTACCCCCTTCTCAAAAACCAATTTCTTGTTAACTGCATTTTTATAGATAATCATCTTTCATGCCTCAATTGAAAGAAATATTGTATTACAAAACGTTCTTGTGCATGCTCCTCTGACATGTTTCGTGCGATGTGTGATGATTTCATTTTTAGGGTCAGATAATCCATTTCGCTAAAAAATTGTTTACTTGTTATAAGTGTTCAATTTGCGCTGAGATGCTGTGAACGTTTTCTACTTTAATGTTAGTTATTAACTTTTGCAAAATGATGTTCAAAGTGTCGGTGGTTAAAATGAGTAATCTAGCTTTACTCACTAATTTCGATCTGATGTATATTGCTGCTATTCTTACATTTCCGCTAATATTAAGTTTTATCAAGTTTAGTGCGTGCAAGTGTGCTGGTGGTTTGTTTGGATTAACTTTACTTGCGTAAGTGAAAAAATTTGCAAGATCTGGTGTAGCCATGGTTGTTTTTTGCTTTGTAGTTATTGCAATTGTTAATTGACCCGGTTGCGTTATTTGTATTTGTAGCGATTTCTGTATTCTTTTTTGTAATATACATATACGTTGTTTCGTGAAATAATCGATATTTGGTTATCCAGTCCTCTATAATTCTATAAGTTAACGTATTTTTTTGTTTTATTCGCTCATCGTTCTTCTCATTTCGTGAATATTCAACTCTTCTGTTTTTATTTCGCTAATCGAGTTCAGTATACGCTTGCCAATAAAATAGATTATGCCAACAACTACTTAATATAATAATACAATAAGCATGTAATCACTTTTTCCTAATGTTATTGCTGCGTTATTTCCGGATCCAGCTGCTTACAACAATAATTCGTTCTTTAATTGATTGTGAGTTATACATTTTTTGCTCGTCTTACGTTGAACTTCGTACGGTTATTTTGTCTCGATATTCAGGGTTGCTATGTAACGCTAAGTAACGCTAATTGTTGTAGGGTTGACTAATCATTGCACTATATTTAATTTTTTTAATTTCCATTAACTATTTAATTATTCGACCATTTGCTCTTGTTAATGCAATTTATTGTATTTATACTTAATGGAATTGCCGGCGCTGCTCACTCATTACTATTGCACAAAACTGTTCGTTGTACCCGTTAATAGTTTGTCTTACGATGTTATGGACATAAGTTACTTCTGACACAATAAATGTCACAATTGACAGGATCTAGAGTTGGACTAGTTCTGTTCTGTAAATTATAAGTTGTTGGCATTAGTTTTTAAAGCTATAGTAATCTTTTTTTACTAAAACAATGTTTAGTCAACGAACTTGTGCGATTATGAATACAAACAGATTTTGAAACAAACATTTGTCAAGGTCAGCAAAAATAATTAATTTTACAATTTATTGTTTCGGAATTTAATTTTTTTATATTACCGTTTATCTCAAGCATGTAAAAATGTTATAATACAAATTATAGAATAATTTGAAAACTATAAAAATAGCAATATACTTTTTCATCTTTATTAAAACTACCCACGAAGTTCCCCCTTCAATATCTTCAGAAAATCATAGCAGTAGACTGCTTAATGTATGCAACAATTATGTTTCCGCTATACATATAGGGCAACTAACTAAAATCGATGTTCAATCTTGTGATTTTGATTTACTTTCTTCTGAAGTTAAACAAGTTACAGAAAGAAAGATACAATCAACTGTCGTTGATGGCTCTACATTATACGAAGGACCTCCACTTTCACCAGAAAATCGCTATGCGTCGGACAACAATATAACTGATCCCAATTACAATCTTCACTCTTCAGATAATTTTTTTTAGTGACATAGAAGATAATAATATAGCGACATCGACTTTAACATAAATTTTAGAGAAAAATGAGAATTTAGACAATTAGAGCAAAAAGAAAAGTAGGAAAAGAAAAAGAGAATGTGGAAAAAACGTCGTAAACAACAACCAGATCGCAACCTCCATGCACTAACTGCACACTACAATGTACCGAAAAAATTAACGTTAACCGACAACGAGATTTTATATAAAAGTTTGTGGATTTTATTAAAACCCGTCGAAATCGAAAAAGAAGAAAAGCCTCAACCACAAACCCAGAAGAAAACGAAGAGCTAGACATCGACTCAACTGATAGTAGAAAGCAACTCACGTATGAACATAACTTGAAAACTAGGGTATCGAAACCTTCTTTCTGAACGCGCTGTCTATCAGTGCGCATACTGTTAGGACAGTATCACCGAAAAGAATATCGATTGGTGCAATTCTACAGGACAAAAGAGGGAGGGTGCTGTAAAACTCTAAATTACACATTATTACACGACTACAAAGACCACTTACGTGCGTATATTAATTCTTTTCAAACAGCTGAAAGTCACTACTGTAGAAAAAACCGTTTACATTTACCATTTTCCCTTAACATAAGATAAAAAAAACGAGAAAGTAAATTGGCTGAAACAAAAATTGCTGAATTTAATTCAAACTCTCCAAATATCATCTTGTTAAAATATAAATACGACAGTGATAAACATTTAAAAAAAAACTAATTTGATTGAAAAAGGCAGAAAACAAATGGCAGCCCTCAATGCTGTGAGTAACGACTATTTGGAGATTTTGTACGATAAGTCGATTCTACTAACAAAAAAAAATTTATCATTTCCAATTTTTTTGTAAAAAGCTTGTCATCGGCCCGCAATATTGTCCATATTTTAGAAACTTCCTTTTTACAAAAAATGGAGAACCTGATACTGATAGTGAATTAGAGTATAAATAAATTACCACCCTTATCACTTATTAACAAACCTAGGTTATAAGAAACATTTTTTATTTTGTACGTTGGAACAATAAAATATTATTACTATATTTCATCAATTTTTTTTTGTTTTCTTTCAAGCAGGACTAACTTAATTCCAAAAAAATGAATAGACATAAGCTATATATAACACACGAACTAGCATAAGTCCGCTAGCTGCTGTAGTAAGTCCATGATAATACCTAATTTAATTAATTAGATTAAAACTCACATTTTTAAATACTTGTTTGGACGGTAACATTTCAACGCGGTCGAAAAATATTCTCAAGAAATAAAATTATTTAAAAAAAAACGTCTCCTGTAAAATTTGCAAATTATGACTAACGCTAGTTCTAGTGATCACAAAAATTACCACCCTTCTTTGGTGATCCAATTTCAATGTCACAGAGTATATTTTTAATGCAAAGACAATTTGATATACACCTTGAGATGAAAGTGTAGGAAATTTGTCTTTGGGATAATTGGAAATTCTTCGACAACATTACTTACCAGCAGTCTGATACCACTCTACGACTAACCACTGAAGGTCATCTCAAAAAGTTTTAATTATTGGAATCTAAGAATTTCATTTCATTCACTACTAACTTCTTAAAGACGGTTGTCAATTGACCTAGTTTGGTCCTCACCTCAGAACAAGAAGGGTTTGAATTTTGCGGTTGCTCCCAAACGTATTCCTAAAGAAGATATTTTATGTGCTGTTGAGTCCTCTATAAGACATCTTCCTTGCCACATCTCATATCCCATTCGTATTAACACTAGCAAAATCCTTGAATCATCTAAAGTTTCTAAACCCACATTTCTAAGTCGGAAGAGTCAGCTCTAAAAAGTCTACGCAAGAACCCTGATATTATTGTTCTTCCAGCCGACAAAGGCAACGCTACTGTAGTTTTGAACCAAATTGATTATGTTCCAAAAATCAATTCTATTTTGTCTGAGGAAACTTACGCTCTTCTAACTCACAACCCTACTTTAAGAATTGAAAGTGAGGTCAGCCAAATCATCAAATCTTCTAATCTACCTCCTGAAACTAAACGTCGACTTACCCCATCAGATTCTAAACCACCTCGTCTATACAGACTTCCCAAAATTCACAAACAAGGTATCCCTTTTCGACCTATCGTCAGTAGTAACCAATCTCCTACCTACAAGCTAGCCAAGTTCTTGTCCAACATTCTTTGCGAATTTACAGGTAAAACCTATTCTCATATACTCAACTCTCAGCATTTTATTTAACGTCTAGAAGCTATAAAACTTGAACCCCAAGATCTTCTCGTGAGCTTTGATGTTACTTCACTTTTTACTAAAGTTCCTATTAAGGATTCGCTTATTATCATCAAACAGATTTTGTCGCAACATGGCAAAGACTTGACTTTGGTTCCTCTTATTGATAAGTGTCTATCGTCTACTTACTTCCAATTTGATAACAAGTTTTACGAACAGGTTTCTGGTGCTGCTATGGGTTCTCATACGGACAGATACCTTCACGCCTCGTCTCATCATCATCCTGCACAGAAACGTTCTGTTATTGAATCTTTGGTTCATCGTGCCTTTTCTATTTGCCAACCTGATAATCTAGACTCGGACTCCGTCATCTTACTAGAACCTTAGTGAACAATGGTTATGTAAAGCGAGATATTCATAGATTATTAATCGTCGTCTACATTCACGTACTCGATTACCTAAAGACATTTCTACGCTCGAATCCAACCCGAAATTGGCCTTTCTACCCTACATTCACAAGGTTACAGATCAAATAGGGAAACTTCTTCGTAAGAATGGTATTAAACCTATATTTAACTCGACAGGCAAAATCTCTCAGATTCTTTCTTCTCCCAAAGACAAATTTTCTACACTTTCATCTCAAGGTGTATATCAAATTCCTTGTTCATGTGGTTTAGTTTACATTAGTGAAACCGGTCGTCCGTCATTACTCGCATTTCAGAACATGATTGTTGTATAAGAAAAAGGTATATTTCCAAGTCTGCGGTTGCTGAACATCATTTTACTACAGGTCACAAGACAGATTTTGATAATGTTTCGTTGATTGCCAAATCTCCATTCTTTTTCAACAGAAAATTACGAAAAAGCATAGAAATCATCAAACACCCTAATAACTTCAATCATGGCTTTTAGCTATCCCCTTTTTGGTTCCCGGTCATTAGTAATTTTTCGAAAACATGCCCCTAGCAACCGTAACCCAATCAGGGTGGGTAACCATCCGTGAAGATCCTTTTCCTTTAAATACGGAGACTATTTCTTCTTAAGTCACTTCTCCGGAATTTAGAATCTAGCTTGGTTCACATGTAGATTACCTAACTCGGTAGTGGTTCTTTGTTAGATTTTCGTTTGCTTTTTCAAGTTATCGTTTTCTTTCTTACCTTTTCATAGTTTAGATTATAGCTTGTTTCACAAAGTGTATAACCTAACTTTCGAGAAGTTCTTAGTTAGACTTCGGTTACTTGTTTGAGTGGCGAAACGTTGGCAACTTTGGTTACAACAACAAGGACACGGTCCAAACCCGGAATACATTCTTATCTTAGTATAGATTCCGGCTGTGGAAGCCTTCGCTATTACGTTATTTTTTTGGTTGCAAAAGCTATGAATGTGCGGACATACTTTCTATTTCTCTGATTTTCCGGATTCTGAATGGATTCATTTTTCTATACGTTAAATGCTGCTGTCCATGTCTTCATCATACTTTGATGAACTTCAACAATAAACGGAAACGGTTTTTGACGAGCATTCTGAATTCTTTCATCCAGTCGTGTAGCATTTCAGCAGGCAACTTTTGATTAACAAATGACATGTTTCTGTCACATTCTAAATACGAGTGTCCACGAACTGGAAATGTAATCTTTACGGAATCCATAAGATTTTCTTCCGTACAATATAATTTACGTATCTAAGAACAATGTTTAAATGCTTGACTGTCCGATCTAAGTGATTGCTTACAAACTGATCCAACAGTGAAGTTACTTCATTCGCTCCTTTATCTGCAATCGATTGCGGGTATACATAGAAAACTGATTTACTGCTTGATAAAACATGAATATTAAATGAATAAATAGAAAGCTGACGCTTGTAGTACACATCGTAGGTTGACAAATTTGGCACTAGAAGATTTTTCTGAAAATCCATAGTAATAGCTTCAGCTTCTATATTTTTTTGAGATGTCAGGCGTGCTTTGCGCTTTCTTTCTTAGAACACTTCGGTTTTTGACTTTGTGTACCTTAAACTGTGTAAGAGTATTTATTGTCGTCATTATATCTTGTCTCCAAATGATATATTAAACTTTGTGTTAAATATGTTTCTGTAGCTTTCATACGACAATGGAAATTTGGGATATTTTTTTTGTGAAGTTTATGCATTGTGAGTATATTTAAATCTTCGCTTAAATACAATTTTTGAGTTTTATGCAAGGTATAGTGACTTTTTCGAGATTTAAAAAAACCAATGTGTGCACAGACCTTTGCAATTACAGTATCTAAAAGTTTGTTAGATTTTTTATAGTGTCTGCCTTTGGCATCCCCAGGAGGTCCAGCGGTAGATTTTAAACTTTTCTGCAAAATTTCTAATTTCCTTTTTGTTATTCCGTGTATAGCTATAAAAGCTTTATAGCAAAACGAGATTTTACTAACCGCTTTCCGTAACACTCTTACGCGATATCTGTAACTCTTGTCATGGAAATTAGCATCTTCCGCATTTTTCCGGGGGCGCCTACGTGCTATGGGATGCGTTGAAATTAAATCGCAAATATACGAATTTTGCTCATCATGACTGAGTAAGCTATTAAAAGTTCGTAGTATTACTTTTCTTTCCTCGGCAGAGACTGGCTCAAAGCACTGCAAGAGTTTGCATCTACAATTTTCACTTGTTTCATGCGAAGTTAACCTCAATTTCTTTGCTACATCACTCATTCGCCCTAACTTTCTTCTTCCTTGTCAGAATCATTTGCCATTATTCCCAAAACGAATTATCAACAAAATCATATACAAAAACACAGGTACTGTTACATTGCAGCATGGAGGGGCGAATTGTTGCTGTAGTGGACATTTCTCGATTTTACGCTATTTATGTTGGACCTTCCGTCTTCTTGCACAGTACAGGAAATTTTCGAACCGATATAACTCAGAGACTATTCGTCTTTATGCCGTGTATGTTTGTACGTTAAAACTAACGAGTAGAAACTATAATATAGCCCCATTATCTCTAAATCAAACAAAATGTGAAGTTTCTTATTTTTCTCCTGGACTCCTCTATTGTTATGATGACATTTTCAAATCAATAGCTACGTTTTAGGTAACAACGACGTCTGCTAACAACACAGTTACCTTTGCATTATGCAACTGAGTATCAGAAATTTTGTAATAGAATACAGAACAGATTAAATCTAACAATGTATGCGCTAAGAAGGTAGCACCATCATAATTTATTAAGATAAAACTAATGCGTCTAATTGTATGGACCATATTTGTATACATTTGGAAAAAACACAATCGATTAATTAGAAAAATGCTGCGTAAAAATACTGTTCATAACTCATTCTTTAAATTTGTTGTACAAAAGCAAACATATAATAAATTCTACAACTCTTTTCATTAATAAAATGTATGTTAGCAATAAATTTAAATTTTACGTTTTGACTTTACATTTGGCGACGTTTTGATTCTACTGTTCTATTTTTCATAATCGATCTTGAACCTTGAATTTTGTTGTCGTTTCCTTATTTGTCGTTTTTTTACCCTTTTTGATAACATCTTTGTTTATAAATCTTATTGTTATATAAACAGATTACGATAATGCTTTTTACAATTTGCGACGCACCATATAAACACTTTATTAAAATATTATTGTTTTTATCTTTGCTGTTAGAATTAGAAGTATTTTTACTGATAATCCAGCATTTACTTCCATAGTATTACTTTATAACAAGCGCCCTCGCCTGAGTAAAAACTCTTAAGTAGCTGGCACTCTTTTCTCGTCCGGAATTGTGACCGCCTACAGTGAATTCTCCTTTTTTTCTTTTAATAACCCAAAGTAATAGCACCATTCAAACTTTTTGTAATAATTTATGACACAATTCTACTGCGCGGAAAGGGTATTAATAATATGAGAAAAATAATTGTACCATACTATTAGTTGTCTAAAAATATGCGTTGTAAAAAATTATTAATGATACAATAAGAGATATTATTTATTTTTGTATAAATAACTACAAAGGTGTTTAAAAAAAATAATTTATGTTGATTTCATTTAAAAAAATATTTAACCTAAATTTTTCCACTTTACAACGATTTACTTATTTTTTCTACATTTTTTAATAAGTCTATTAATGTTAATTATACAAATGTAGTACCATTAATAATTTGGGTTTTAATTTTTTTTTTTAATTTGGGTTGTTTTAAATGTAGGTAAGATAAGTAACAAAAGATGCATATGTACTTATGAATTAAATCGTATGAAGAATTTTAATATGCAGTTATAAGTCATTCAGAATAATTTCTTATATGCAACATTAAAAACCTTGGGCACGTGTCCAAATGTTTACGTATTTTTCTTAAAAGTTGCATAAAGACAAATAAAGAAATGCGTTTTTATATTCTTATTGGTCGAGTTTTTTGCAAGTAGTTTAATATTGTACGCACGTTTATTTTTTTAATTGCCGAAAACAAGCAAAAAATTGTTGTTAATTAAGATTTTTCTTAGTTCAATTTAATTATAAAAACAGTTTTTTAATACGTTGTTCTTTAGGTGTGTAATTAAAAAAAAGACGCGTAATTAATGGAATATTTAGATGTATCAGTTTGTTGCTAAAAGAAAAAAATCGCAAAAGGTGTTAAAATGTATTTACACGTTTCGCGCTGTTGTTCAATCAAAAAAAGTTCAAGTTCAAAGTAATACATATAAACATGGTAGGTTTTCGCTTGTCTAAAATTCAATAAAACCTAAATAGTGACACCGAAATCGTAAAAATTTCAAACTTTTCGTGTAACTTGACAAGGCACCCGCGAGTCGATAGAGAGTGGGGAATTCGGTTACGTTTTATATAGCGGGATAGCAAAGCTCTACAGTTTATTGCTGCTTCCTATCTGTTTTAAACTCATCTTTATCATCTCTCTTCAAGACATCGAAATGCGCAACTAATTTTTAGTATTTGTTGAAAAGCATTTTGATTCTTATAAACTTTCCATTTAAAAAGTGTTTCTTGTGTTGTGCTGAAAATGACTTCGGGGGTCAAACAGACTGTTATCAAGTAAGTCTAATTTTTATTTGTATTTATTTTAAGTGATAATAATAAAAGTGAATTTGTTTAAAAAAAATTAAGTAACAATTTCTATTTAATAAGTGTTCGTGGTACGCGCACCGATTATTAAATAAATTCAACAATGAAAAATACCAACAATCTTGAACAATATAAAGATACAAAGTTTCTAATGCAAACACGACACGGATAAATAAAAATAATAAAATTTTAATTGGTACTGGCGCTCAAATACAATCTCTTTTAATTAACAATTTTTAATCCAATTACTTTCACTCAACTATCGCACATCTAAAAATTGACCTACCTGAGTAAAATGCAAGGACAGGTTCTAACTACCTATACATAATTATTCATAATATCATTAATTTGTTTGCAAACGTACTTATACCCAATCATCTGTTTAAATAATACTTTTCCAAGAATGTTTTCCAAACCTTGGAATTTTAACGTGGATTTTTGCGATTGTATTATCTTAATTGTTTTACACAATGCGGTACCTACATACAATTTTCTTATCACGCTCATGCATTCTTTACATTGCGCTGTAATGTAACTGTACATTTGTTTCGAGTCTTAATAGGTGCAAGTACAATTGCAAACAAAATTAAGTAACCGATAGCCTATTTTTGTAGAAATTAATTGCATAGCACACTTAAATTTAATTTTTATTTAGGCGGTACAAATAGAATTTTCCTGAAAACGGAAATTTAAGAAAGATTTGCTGGAAATATAAAGTTTTCACTAGACACTAGCAGATTAAGTATCAAGTTTAAAATTGCAAATGGTACAGCAAATTTAAATTTTAATTTAAAATTTAATGAGAAATTATATAATAACATTTCATTTAAATTTCATTTTTATGTAGTAGATTAAATTTAAAATAATACAAACGTACATAATTTTTATGTAAAATGAGTGTATAAACAAAACAAACAATAACACGAGCTAAATAGCACTGTATTAGCGTGTACATATGTTATGTTTAGATAAATTGTTGGTATTATTTAAGTCATTTAATGATTTAACTTTCAAAGCATGCAACATCAATTATTTTTGACAATTATAATAAATATATTAATACCAATATTTTTAAAATATTTTATTTTATTATGTACAAAAATAACTAAATTTGTTTGTAAATTAAATAAGCAAAATATATTTGGAATAATTTAATATTAGCAAATATAATTTACTGTCAGTATTAGTTGGTTTTTCAAATCGTACAGCATTACGGAATCCTGGAATATTATTTTAGTATATAAAAGCGTACTCATTTTCTAAATGTATAAAAATAAAAATTTTAAATTAATTGCATTTGTTAAATGTGTTGAGTTAACATTGTAGGACTTAACTCACTGCAAATTAGTTTATAATAAAATAATTAATGTTTTCAATTTTCAATTGTTTAAAATATTGTAGTTTAGTTAATCTATTCTGACTGTTTTAGTCTTAAATTTTACTAGTTATTTGAGTATATATTTCTATTGCATTGTAGTCTTTTTGACTGTTGACTATAAAATTCATCGTGGTAATTTTAACCTACTAACTATAATTCTGGTTATAGATTGGAAAACTATGTTATGACAGAAAGGAAATGTTGAGGTTTTGTTTTCAATGACAAATTTTAAACATGCTTATTTTTTTTAATACATTTAAAAACAGTATCTAAATTTATTTTTATTTAGTCTACTAAAAGAAGCACCTGCTTTTAAATCGTTAATAACAATGTTCGATTGTTTAATATTTCGACGAAACCTACATAAAAAAAGTATTTAAAGCATCACAATATATCAACAATATAATAATAAATATATTTTTATTACAAAATTGCAAATGTAAATGCAAAACATTCCACATATTCAAAGAGAAATGCTAATATATTTATCTTTTTTACAAATTTATTTTAAATACATTTTTATATTAGCATAAAGTTGTAATCACATTCAAAAAGATTAGATTTTTTGTATTGCACTATAATTATTGCATTGCAGGAAATTTGATAGGAAAATTTTATGAGATCATATAAAAGTTTGTTTGCATAAAATTACTGCTTTTATTAAGAAGCAAAAATACAGTGACTATGTACAGCAACCAGTTTAAAATAGGAAACGTTTTTCTAAAGTTGCAATCTGTAATTAAGATGTGATTGGTAAAAATAATTGTTTTTGAGACTTTTTGATAGTGCAATTTGGTTTTTATGTAATTTGACTGTTTTTGTTTTATTTTCGTTTATTTATAGTATTATATAAATTAACAATTATAAAATATTTAACTAACAATTAAATTTAAATTATTAATTTTAGAAAAACCAAAAAAAGTTAGACTGTAAAAAATCATTTTTATTTCTACTATAGTCTTAGCAGTATTATTCCGTCGTTGTAAATTTTAATACATGTATTATTTTCTAATCCTTATTTATTTATAAATGCACTTTCAAAATTGCGTTTTATTCAAATGCTATTCTTTGCTAAGAATGCGAATTATTCAAAATAGCTTCTTAAAATGCAACGTGTGGTGGTATTTTCTTTTTGCTTTATTGTATTTTTCTTGTAAAACTACATTATGTATTCACCCAATAAACGTGCCGTAAAAAATGGATTTTCTACCGAAATTTAATTTCAAACCTGTAATTACAAAAATAAAAGATGCAGGCAGCTACTTAGTAATGGAATGGATTAATCTTGAATAAGGAGAGAAAAGGCAACTGAAAGTTTTTGAATGTGGAGTTAATGACACTTTGCGTTGAAACACCTGCTCGCAAACGCAAATTAAATAGATAACTTTCATAGTAATGAATTATTGGCAAAAGCATGCTCGAAATAATTGAGTGGCTTGGGTTAATGAACATTAGCGATTAATGAAGTAAATAGCTGCAAGTTTTATTAAAAATTCAAAACGCATTATTTTTTATCTACGTGTAACGACATTGGAATTTAAAACGCAGATAATAAAGTCTACGGTATTTTTACACAAGCAAAGAATTTGCATACATGTGTGATGTTGCGTTTAAAGTTTAAATAAAGGCGATATTTAAATTACCCATTTACTTTGCACACGTGAAAAATTATTGAGAATTTTACGGTATTAACAGGCGTTCCAAATATTTTCCGGTAAATAGCATTGAATAGATGTCTACGTCCGGTCGTAGAATTACAATGCAGTAAACACCTATTTAGCAACCACTCGAATTGATTACCTTGGATTTTTGTTAGTAATTTCAATTTGTAACTGATTAAAGTATAAATTTATTCAGCCTGTAGATCATATGAGATTCAGGTGATTCATTTAAATCTGTTCTACAATTACGTATGTTAATTGTTCTGGTAACCTCATTTTTAACACATGTACACAAACGTCTGTCTTCGAAACCTAATTATAAATTTGAAACGAAAAACACTTTAAAGCTTATAAAAAATAATATAATCTCATCTTAATTTTACCTAGCATATCTTAGTTACAAATTAAAAATGCCATATTATGGAATCCTGACGTAGCAAATACGCATAAATAATTGAATAATACATTAACGTTTTTCTAAAGCAATTTATTTCTTGTTTCTAATTTACATAATCTAAGATTAGATATTAAAATAGTGTTATCTAATAACAAAATAAACTGCAACGAAAGATCCATGTAATTAAGAAGCTACTTAAATTAGATTGAAATTGAAATGCCTTAAGCATACCAATTTGAACTACTTTCTAACTTAACCTTTATAGATATATTTAGTTTCTTGGTATTATTTCAAGTAGTTTCAGTAACGATTATTGAGTTGTACATTTAACGCACAACTAAACATAATATTTAATTTAAATTGGTAAACACACGGATAATCCTGCTTTTCAATTAAATTTCACGTTTATTAAACGCTCGCAACTGCGTATTTACCTTTGAGTTCAATTTAATTAATATAATAGATTTCATTACGCTTGGCGCAAATAAACGTAAACATTTTTAAAGACAAACCAAAAAAAATCTTTAAAATCCTTAAACTATGTTCAGTGGTTCAAGAAGGTAAAACCATTGTATATAAGAACCACAGCAAAGATAATGTGGGTTAAGGCAGTACTTTCCACTGTAAAATCGGTCTATAACTTCAAAGCAAAACCGCATTTTCACAAATAAATTTGCGTCTTTAACCTTGCAATGAACTTACCTATTTTGCAAGTAAATAAAATATAGACTTTTTCAAATATTTTTAACTTCTTTCTATATTTTTATATAATTGCACGAGGTACTATTTCGCTTTCACTTTCTGTAGGAAATTAATAGTTTAAGAAAGTCTTATCAAATAATTACTGTAAGTAAGTACAATCACAATTAATTTTGTTTTTTTGTGATATAGTTTGCTTAGTTTCTTTTTTCGTTATGTTAGTGTTTTTGTTATAATTATGGTTAATACATTTCAACACAACAAAAGTTTTAACCGAGAAAATTAAGTATACGTACCCATTTAATTCTATTCCATTTGCTTTTAAGTTTTCTTGTACTTTCAGAAACTACGTTTCACAGAAAATTTTAGATTTTTTTTCTTATTTCTATTATTGCCAGAAAATATTTAGTTAATTTGGGTTCTGTTTTTTTAAATAATTCTCTACGTAATTGAATTGTTTGATAAAGTAAAAATTAAGAAAACATTTTAGACTACATTTATTATGGAAAAATGATATACTGATGATACGTTCAAAACTTCTCAACCTTAATTTTTAAATTTGTTTGATCTTCTTTCTAAAGGAAATTCAACAAAAACAAAATCTCCTCTTTTAACGCTTAGAACACCAGTTTCAGCTACCATTTCATCATGATGGTCGTAGTCGTCTACATCATCTGAGTCGGTGATATGTTGAAAGTTTTCCATACCTTCTGAATTGTGGCTGTCATACAAAGAAATACTACGTTGTTTATCGTCGTGAGTTGGTCTTGTCTGGTTCAGTTTACAACGGTTTTTTTGCGGTTTCTTCTTTCTATAACGCATAGTAATCAACGGCTCTTGAGCATTTCATTTTTGCTTAAGATTTCCGTGGCGCGGAAACTAGATTCGATAATAATTTTCCTGCAAAGAGTTCAAGGTTTCCTTGAATAATACTTGAAATTGTGATTTAGGAATGCATCCTTTGTTTGATAACTTTTATTTTAAAAGGTTTTTACGCCATGCAGCTTTTACTGCTTGGAATACACTTACGTCTAAAAGTTGACCTAAGTAGGTGCTGTTTGCAAAAAAAAATTAATCTAATGTTCTTCCTTTTGCATTCTTTATTGACACTTTCGGATATATGGCTTAGCAAGTTATCACCATTAACAGTTTTATTTTCTGAAAGTATCTTTTCCAGATATACCAAAATAATTGCCGTGAACCAGTCCTCAAAATCTTTGCTATTCATTGATCTAGATTTTGTTCTATTATGATAAGTATTTTTAAGACCTGTCGTCGTAGAGGTTTTCTGATTTATAAATTACATAAGGGGCAAGTAAAATTTTACTAGCGTTACATGCAAACATAGTTGTTGTGCTCATTTTCTAACCATCTAAACATCTTTCTGAACGTTTTGTTCCTATTCTTACTAACACATTAGACTTGCCGGGATTGTCCAAGAAATTGTTTTCATCGTAGTTAACAATAACTGCATGATACACATTATTTAAAGAAATTTAGAGATTATCAAACTAAGTTAAAATAACTTACGCTGACTTTTCTACTCTGTGTCTCTTAATATTCTCTGACGTTCTGATACGCTAACGTAATTTTAAATTGTATTCGCGTATTTTTAATGTTTACTAACCGTGGGATCAAAAGTTTATCAAAACAGATTTTATGCAATGATTATAGTTGATCTTCTGGAGCTGTAATAGTTTAATGAGTGCTATTTCATTTAAATTTCCGTCATCACTCTTTCACTATCTCACAACAAAGACTGCATGCGCGCTGTTGTAAGATCTTCTATAAATGAACTACCAAAGAAGTTGTATTCCAAATTAGCCACTTGTTCTAAGTTACACAGTTTAAATGTTTTTGTTTTAAGGATTTAGACCTTAGTTTCTAAAATCGCAATATAAAAAATAAAAGTTTTTTCAAATTAAAAAAAAATCATATTTTAAAAATCTAAAGTATGTTTTAATAATGATTGGACAATTTCTGTAAAAGAAAAACTAACAAAAACATTTTATTCTATGTAGTTTTAGAACACATTATTGATGACAGTCATTTTTTTTTTGAAAAGCCTAACTTCTCAAATTTACAAAAACCTTTATCAACTTTATTTTTGACTGTGTACTAATAATAAAATTGTAAAAGTAAACAAAAATATTTTAGTGTTAATAGAGAGACAATCTGAAGCATTTTCTAGCAGTTCTGCGTCAAAAAGTAGGTTACACAGTTTTTAGGTCTTACATTTTTTGGTTTTTTGACACTTTGCATTATACAAAACTAATAGTTTTATTGAGTCAGGCCAATCTATAATTTTAATACAATTTTAACATAATAAAGAGTTTGCGTGTGAGTATGTTTTACCATATACAAACCTATTCTTATAGTTATAATTACAACAAACTCAAAAACCATACGATATGGTCAATCTCTTAGTTTATTTTATAAAGTAAGGGAACTAATCGGAAAACTAGATGTATACTAAGACACCACTACGCTTGAAGATAAACGGTTCGTACAAGAAAAACGTGTTATGACATGTCACGCGTTCTAACCTCACATATATAACCTACACACAGATGTTTTCCTTTGCACTTGACATTTCGGTCGGTCAGGTGTCAAAAATATACCAAATATAAATGCGTTAACGAGCTATAACTATTACAAAAGCCCCTTTACACAAACTGAAGCGTTTTGCTTGACAGAAACTGTAACATCAATATTTTATTAAAAATTGAAAATTTATCTATTGAAAAGTAAAAACGGCTATACTTTTAAAATTCTAAAAAAAGTATGTTGTTCATTCTGGAGTATGCAAATATAAACAAATAACGTCAAAAGACTAGTGAATGAACAAATATGAGAAGTATTAATTCGCTTTGGAAACGAGTCTATCGAAAGAATTTTGCAACAGCAAAAAATTGTACGATAACATTAAAAAAACAAAAATTTATTTCTAATATACAGCCGTATTCTGTATGCTTTCTGTTAGGTTATAACTTTTGTTATGGCTACAATTACGTAGTTTTTTTTTAGTTTTACTTCGTTTTACTCATCGTGCTTACAAAATATGTACATATACACATAACAACCAGGGCGTTATAAATTTAGAAGTCATTATGAATTCATAACGCCCTATCATAATGCCTTCTTTCAAAAGTGATGTATATTTTCAAATTTTTGTTTAGATTTTAATGGTAACAAGTTTTCTATTCATTCTTTTTACCATTTTTTTCAATATATTTGAGCAATACTTGTAGATTCATTGTGATTATAAAATCGATTTGACAAGTAAATAATTAAATGTCAAACTATTTATTGTTGTAAATTACTAGATATACTTGTAATAGAAACTTAAATAACTCATCATTTTTAGTTTGAATTTTATATAAATTTAAAAATTACTACTTGTATGCACAACTGGCGTTACTGAATGATTACGCCCATCAAACAACATACATCCCTCAGGCCATAGAGTCTTGGGCTGCATTAAGATGCTCTCCGGGCGTAATCATCGTAATAACGTCCTTGGTACATAAATAGCAATAAAAACCATTTTTAGTACATATCGATTTCGTTATAAATTTGTTGTCTACATCGTTAGCCTTCGTTATAACACAGTTTCTAAACGAATGCAATTCAGCGTTCGTTAGCAACTAAACGAATTTGTAAATCTTGTGCTGTTGCTGTCTTTTGCACCATAGAACATTACACTACAAGATTTATGCCTACAGTGTGTTGCATAATATATGTGTGCGGAATAATCTCAATCTCGATATAACTCATCCAATCGCCAAGCAGAAAAAAAAATAAATTTAAACGAAGCAATAGTAGAACTGACTAAATAAAGAAAGTATACCTAGAGATAATTTTATTGCATATTATTGATAAATTTAACACTTTTGCAACATTTTAAAAATCAATAGACTTTGTTAACTTTTTTCCCAAATTTTCAGAAGTTTTCCTTTGCATTTGTGCAATTTTGGCATAATCGCTTAGTGATCGTGTATATATAGCTTCCAGATGCTTTCTTTTCCTGAATGAAATTAGTTCTTAATTTAACATGTAGTTAACTATGAAGTTGTTAGTTAGATAGTAAATATTACAACCGCGAATTTCAAAAAATGTATTTAAATTATACGTAGCCGAACTGTACTGCGCACGTGCAAAATTTTAATTATATAATTGCAAAAACTATCATTAGAGACTAGGGGACAGTTATTTTGTTCTATTTAGATTAGGAAGTTAAATATTACATATTTTTTTTTATTAAACGTTTTGAAAATATTTTTTGAATAGTATCTTCGGTAACAAAAGCTCGAGTTTTGAAGATTACACTTTTATATTGTCTTGATATATCTGTCTGCCTCTAAAGAGACAGCTTCAAACTTTTATCTTTTAATCGATGATTAGTAAAAATATGTAACTTAAAAGAGTGTTTGAGTTTTTTTACGGGTTCTTTAACTTTATTGAAATGTATAAAAACTTTCAGTTCAGTTTTTAACAAAATCCACTTCAATAATACAATTTTCCATTCTGGGTAATTCATCTTCAGAGTCCGGAACAAACTTGTGTAAGAATGACAACATAGGAATTATCCAGAATGGAAAATGATATTATTAATGCAACCCGTGGAAACCAGAATTCTAATAAAATCCACTTTGCTAACTTGCTTTGCTGAGTAGAATTTAAGAGACTCAAAAAATTTAATTTACTAGTTTGCCTGTACATATTTTAAGCTTATCTAACTTAAGGTAATAAAATAAAGTCATGTATGTACTAAATTGTAAGGTGTACAAATTGCAATTATTTTATCAAGTGTGCAAGTTGCAAACCTTACAATAAGAAGAATTTTAATTTTAATAGTATTGTAGATAGATATTTTAATTTTGTATTTTTGCTTTAGGGTATTTTATTAACTAGTTATGGTTTTTTTTCTATCAATATCAGAAGGATAAACTATAGACCTCTTTTTGAAAGGATGTCAAGTTTAACTAGTATGTTTAAATTTGTATTCTTACGTTCAAAAATCACAAATAATTATTGTATTAGCAATATAATTCAAGTTTTCAAACAATTTTATTTTATGTTATTAGATTACATAATACATTTTTTAGACAATCGCTAATTTTAACACAATTAATCATCTATTTATTTTATAAAAATCAATAATAAATTTTCATTCGATTTTCATTTGATAGCTAATATGAAAGTTCCTATAGTTTTTGTTGTATAATAAGTTACAACACAATTCACTGTTATTAATTATTTCAAATACTATTAAAAAAAGGAAGTAAGTAAACGTTTTTGCATAAATTAAATAAAGTAGATATTTCGCTTTGAAATCAAAAGAGCGGAAGACATTCTACTCTTGTTGATACTGATACGTTAAGAATTTCATTTCAATAAATATTGGTAAAATAATCTCATAGATGAATTTCGCACAAACTTAATGGAAATGCAATCTGCATTATGACTTTTTTTATCTTTATGTATTTAAGAAAAGAATATTTTCGATTTTACTGGCATCACTTTCAGAAACGCGGCTTTAAAAATTCTTTATTTAAAATTTTTCTTTTAATTTTTCACGTGTTATAAACAAAACAAAAAAACAGCTTACATTCTCAGTTTTAATAAGCTTTTATGTCGCAATGTTACTTTTCGTCTCCGCCGTTTTGAGAGTACCAAATGAATTTTTGTGAGCTGCCTTGATCACAATGTTTCAAATGTTCATCATAACTGAAACCAAGTTTAAAACAAATCTTAACAATCGATATTCTTGCTATGTAAAAGCTTATTTTAAAGTAATCAAAATATACTTTTATTTAACTCAATTTAAGCTGTTGGGTTTACACAACGTTGTGGTTTTATCAATAATTTTAATTACTATGACGGTTCTGATTTTAATAACAGAAACACGGGTCTAGACTAAATTTGTTTACGATACACTTAACTTACTGTTTTTCTTTTTTACTATTTGTAAACAAAGATGCAATCATGCATTATTGCACAAAGTATTGTATAGAAGCCTAATATTCTAAAAATTTTGTATCACTGTCATTTACGTCGTAAAAATAATACCGCGGTTTATAAATTAATTTCAAAAAATGTAACATTTTGTTTACGTTCGTTTTGATTGTCTTTTAAGCTATAGATAAACTTTTTAATCCGATCTACTTACAAATTTTAAAACACCGAAATGTTTACGTTTTGTATTAATCAATAAATTTTTGTTTTTATTCCTGTAATCAAAATCCGATCGGTAGTTAAAACGAATTTAACATAAAACCAATTGTATAATACGTTTCAATAATTACGTTGATTTCTGCTGCTGTAACAAAAATTCGAGTTAACTGCAAACATTAATAGCCTTTAAGTTTTTACGAGTTGTTCTAAAATTTAAATAATAAAAATTGTAATTGTATGGATTAAACTATAACTGGTATTGATTGTTTTTATTCTTACAATTAATTTTAATATTTTAGTGTCAAATTGATGCAAAAAATTTAAGTACATGTAATCATTTCGCGCGATTTAAGTAAAACTTCTCTGTGGTTTGTGACAGATATTATTGAAAAGATGAAACTTAAATTAAAATAATCATCATTTCAGGTTGTTGATTTTTCTTTTGTTTTTATTGATTGATGAAAGACTGAAATGTTCTTGGGGACCCTGCCATAATAACTTAAAAAATGTAAGGCATACCAAATTACTAATACGCGAATGTATAATTGGTTGCATAAGCTATAGTTAAAAAATGTTTTTGTAAAACGTATGAACTATCTTGATCAATGTACGAATATCTAATTTTAATTTAATTAATAGTCATAATTATAGTCATTATTGCTGATTTTGTACTATAAATACAATAAATGTACTTAAAATAATCGCGATACATGATTGATCAACACAGTTTTTCTTTTAAATTACTTTATATAGTTTTCGGGGTTTTTGTAAGCTTGATAGCACAGTAGTTACTGTTTTTAAATGGTAAAAACCACTTGGGCTGTGATGTAAACGTAAAGACATTTTGCTTTGAAAATGTTGAAATCTTTAAGCCTAAGATAAACAACTTTAAAAAATAGTAATATGTCCTCAACCTGAGCGTAACAATAATCAAAACTTGTTACTCAGTTTGTTAAACTTTAAAAAAATATAATTTTTTTTTATAACTGGGTTTTTTATTAAATTATTTTAACATTTGTTTGCAGCATTTGACAAAAATCTGTGTTTGAGCATCGGCTAAGCAGTAAAATGTTTAAACAGTCTTCATCGGAATCTTTTTTTTTTTTAATGTCAACATAACTATTTTTTTACTGTGAGAACTATACAACTCCTCCAATAACTTAATAGTTTGGTGTGTTTCTTGAGATTCAGCTTATGTGTGGGTTATGTTTGTGCCGTATAAGGTTATATGTCTTCGTGCTTTCCTACTTTGTCCATGTTTTAATTATATGTATATTTGGGCAGAAATTAAACATTCCACTGTTAGATTGGCCTGATGAAGTTGGCACAATAGCCAACGAAACGTAGCCACAATTACTACAGAGTTTTCTTTCTGGGTTGTGCCTATCCTCCACATCGAAGGATCTATGGTCGCATAGAAACACACCAAACTAATAACTATTTTTGTGACGTTCTTTCTATAAACAGTACAGAAAATTTAATACATTTGTTGCTTGGTCAAACTCAAATAAAAATAAATTAAGAAAATGTATTTATTTAGAAAAAAAGCATTTGTATTAACAAAATACATTTTTATTATAATGTATGGAATTGAAGCGACCAAAACATAAAGCATGATCAAAAAGTTTCCGGAATCACCATCTTGTGGCGCACCCAGTAACCTGATTTGAATTGTTTTTTTTTTGTTAGGTTGTCATCTGTTACTGACATTCTCTTCAAAGTTCAGCGTCATAGCTCAACAGTTGTTGAAATGACGTCGTCTTAAGTACATTATCTTCCGAACGCGTTTTTGATTTTTTAGAATTTTAAAAATGGAATTGAGGTTGCAACACTTTGTATTAATTTTGTGTTAAAAACGAATTCAAATAACCGCAGATTAATTAAATGACGGAGGACTGGAAAACTGCTTATGGATATTTTTAAGACTGTTACAACGGTGTTGTGCATCATGAATTTTTGCCAAAGTCAGGAAGGAAAGAATATTATTTGGGGGTTTATGGAACGTTTGCAAAACGTAATTTGGGAAGAACGAAAAGATTTGTGGAAAAACAACTCATGAATTTTGCACCACAATAACGCACCGCCGCGTATAATGTGATATTTTATCGAAAACGAATATAGTCCAACAGTCACCTAATTTACCTGATTTGGCTTCCAGCAATTTTTTTTTGTTTAGTCAAGTCAAACAACTACTGCAGGGAACACGTTTCAGCAGCCGAAATATAGTAATGGAAAAATCGAAAATGACTGATGGACATAACAAAGCCCGAGTATAAAAAATGTTTCAAGAACTATACATATTAAGCGCTGGCATAAGTGTGTTGCAGTCAATGGTCATTACTTTGAAAGGAACAATATTGATTTGGGTTGATCTTGTAGTTTGCATTTTCTGAATAAATTTTGCGAACTCTTTGATCAAGGTTTAGGTTTGTGCTATTTTCAACTGTGTTCAATTCTGCTAGGTTTCGGTTGTATTGGACTCTACAAGTAAGCTCAGAAGTAGCTTGGTAAAATTACTTCCTAATCTTGCGTTACATATGTGGGTTTGTTTTCCGTAAATACATATGTGGGGTGTCATAGACCGCACTACGAAGAAATCGTTATTTTTTTGTCTTGTTTTTTTTAATTTTTACCATTCAATCTTGTTAATTTGTTCATATGGAGACTATAAAATACATGTGGTTCAATCGTTCAATGTGGTTATTTGAACATAAGAATTAATAAACCGAAAATGGACAAATTCAATAAATCGGAAAACACATCGTAACTTAAAAATCTTATTCTATAAAATACAATTGCAAATATACAACTAATGATAAAGGAACACATAGAAAAAATTTGGAGCTTTTACAAGAAACTGAAAAAAATTATTCACTCTCTGAATTGAGACAATTTTTGCAACATATCACAGCATGTTATAGGCAGAATAATGATTTACAATAGGTGCAAGAATATTTTGTCTTGCGACCACGGCTTCTTGGACATATAGAACACCTTCCTGTAAGCTTTGGAATCTTGGCAGGAGGCATTGCAGGAGTATCTGGTACAAAATTACCAATATTTTGACGAATTGTTCTAAGCACCCTCGGATTATTCTTCCTTTCAGTGATGTACTCTCGGATTAATTCAAAGCCTAACGCTTTGATAAACAATCTTCTGGAAAGCTTGAAATCCTGAATATTTTCTCTATATATCACAAGACCGTTTATGCCCGCAGTATTGAATTCTTCTCGAATTTCTCGATACGTCGTAGGATGCAGAAAGTTCATCCACCACGTGTACTCCACTTTTGGTAAAGTTGTAAAAACTTATAATTTCTGATAAATTTTTCTTCCTAGTTGCTTCATCAATTTTTTCATCGTGGTGCATTGTAGACATCAACAGCACATTTTTATTCATTCTCTGCACATAGGATAAAAGTGTGATGTCTTTAAGAAAACCAAATAAATTTGATTTTGACTCTTTGTGCATGACTGACACAAATTTATGCTCTGTTTTATCTTCAATTCGTGGCTAGTGTACCAGTTGTAGCAATCCTATGAGTGCTTTCATTTCAGAAACATTGGTTGGCTTCACCATGGATTTATTTTGATAAGCAATCGACTTCTACTGAATTTTGACATTGGTCCACCGCACCATGTCGTCGATCATTTGACCATCAAAAAACAGTTGCCAACAATCCAAAGTACTTTTTGCATTTCTTGCGTGTGGTTTTACATATGGCAATTGAGTTATAATGCTGTCTGCCCTTGTTCGAACACGTAAATTCGATTAAATCTTATTCCACTTCGTGCCATCTTTTCCGAAATAGACGACCATTCTCCTTGGGGCCTCATTAGTTTTTGAAGCTTCCGTCTCATATTCAAGTGGTGTTTCGGTCGCACTATTCTAGTTTGTATCTGCCTTTAGGTCATCATCTGTGGTTATATACTGCTCCGAGTCGGTGTTATGTTCACTTTCAGAGATATGAACACTGTCGTCATCTTCGCTTGCTGATTCGATTTTATCATCAGAATTGACTTCATCCCACAGAGTTTGAAGATTTTCCTACTCCTTTTCATACGACATGTTATATTTGTGAGAAAATAGCAAAAAAGTGGTCTTCTGACCCAAATTAGTCTAGAATTTACCTGTCATGCAAAAATCACAAACTTCGTTACCTAACTGGGGTTTGATACACCCCAGACCGTTTCAATGGCGTATAACTTAGATGATTGTCTACGAGGTACTGCTGGGACTCCTGAATTGGGTAGCGGGGGGTAACTCGGGCAGCTATTGGAAGGCGCATGAGCAAGAGACTTTGTTTAATACATTTTTAAAACAAGTTTCTGTGGTTGGGGTTTGTTAGACCCCACAAAAGTAACGCAGGGTTAAAACACAAAATGCCAAATTGTACGGACGAGTCTTTTAGGAATAACAAACAAATTAAAACTGCTACATTTTAAAAATTCAAAAACAATTTACTTGTAACCAATCAAAACTATTTTGTTATTTTGCTACCATAAAAACAAGTAGAGGTGTTTCATTATGTCGTGAACTGTGACCTTGAGTCAAAAATCGGAATTAATAAACTAAAAGTCAAAAATATGACAAGTCTATCTGAATTCCAAAAACGTTAGTCTATTTAAAAAACACTCACGCCAATATAAATTAAAAATAATTAGATATTTATTTATTAAATAAAAATTAATTTACTTATAATAATAATAATAAAAATATTTTATTGCCGTAAATCCTTCAAGAGAAGACAAAGACAGTGTCAGATCGAGACACATACTAATAATACCTAAAGACCTATTAACATCAAATACAACGATAAAAGCAAAGATAGGTTAGAAAAAATGTACCGAGGAATGTTTGTAAGATGGATAATAACAATATTTTGACATATACAGACTACAGCGCCACAGTTCACGAGATCCTGAAAGACGTCTAACAAAATCATTACATTTCACACAATATATGCAAGCATTAAAAGCCTCTGTAAAAAAACTGGAATAGTATTTCCACAAGAAAAGTAACGCAAAATACAGAAATTTTTGTGTTCGTATTTATTTTCTTAGCATTAGAAAGTTTCTGCGTTAGTTGCAACCAACTACAATGTCTATGTAACGCTCCCATCTACTGTACAAGGTTGTTATGGTTTATATTATCATTATCAATAATGCATTCTTCACAAACGTATAGCATTAACCTGCCTCTACACATCAAGTTCATCTTCTGATTGTCACAACTTGCTTACTCCGTATAATGGATGAATGAATGTTTTGTCTAAGCAGGCAACAAATTTTTTTCTAAGAACACCATTTTGTAAAACCTTTTTAAACAGCGACATTCCTATATTAGCAATATGATTGCGTACCATTAACAATATTTTTTATTATACGATTATTGATATTTAAAATTAGTTTGACGTGAGTGTTTTTTACATCTCGGTGATCAAGTTTCTCTTGCATTTTCTGAACTAAAACGTTTCCTTTTTAAGATGCTTTTTCTAAGGAGATTTTAATATTGTCTCAGTTTGTAAACTTAATTTAAACAACTTACAAATATTTTCAAAATTACTTCATTTGTTTTATAAATTTTGTCAATTTCTAAGTAGCGGCAGCAGATTTGCCTAACGAAAACGACTACATACCAACAGGTTTCTGTTTGTCGAAAAACTACGATGTTTTAATAATGCTTCCGGTTTTAGCTTGTTTTTTTTGTGGTGCTTTTTTTTTATTTTTATGCTTTTTTTTTTGCTTGCTTTTTTTAAAGTTTTATCTTGCTTAACTATCCCATTTTTACTAATAACACAATAACTTGTAAACGTAAAGAGGAGTATAAATTTAAAAAAATTGTCAGCAAAGGTACCTGCTTGAAACAAAATTTTAATTTCTGTTACACTATTAATTTGCAACTACGTGTTTTTAAATATAGTTTACATATTTACCGACTTTGTTTGAGTGCGCTGTATACATATTTTGTATTATTTGACCTAGGCTAAGTGTTTCTTGATGATATAGCAACTTGCTATTATTTCTTATGCTCCTTAAAATATTTTTTAAATAAAATTCTACATTGAAAAACAATAGTTTGTATTATAATACAATAAAAAGCAAAACATGTGTAGAACAATAAACATATTTAAATGCCATACAGTTATCTGCATTGTAGATAAATTTATCAATGTATTCTCTCTATTGCCCAATTTGTGACTGATGCCTAGGTGATATTTGTGATATTTTATATGCACATTTCAGGTAAAGTTTTTTTAGGATTCTTTTAATTATGTTCTTCGTATTTTGTGTATGTTTTTAATAAGGTTACGTTAAACTTACGGATTAGAATTAAGAAAACAGAAAAAATGTCGGTCATATCAATGAAATATAAGCGTTGGACACGTTTTGATTGACTTCTATCGATTAGTAAAAGTACTATAGATAGAAAACTGCGGGAAAATGTAGGTGCAGCTTGATAAGATATATGTATACATAATTCCGCAGCAAAGTTACAAATACAACACATTGCAAAAAATAGATAATATACAGTCATTTGGCAACGACATCATAAACAACGTCATATTTATAAAAAGGTTTTATGTTTAAAAATATAAAACGTTCCATAAAAACTGTGTTCGATATCGTACTAAATATTGAACTGCTTTACAAAATCAAAGTGTATTGGATGATGCTATCTATCTTATCATTACAAAATAATATTTTATCGCTAAAAATAACAGTTTAATGTCGTATCGTTGTTGTTACACAGAAATAAAAGTGTTTACGGGTCGGCGTAAGGTAGTCGAACAACTTTCTACGTTAATTCGTACTTAGCGTGGAAAAAAATTTGAAGTGCACTAAAACAAAAGTTAAAACTAGTGTTAAATCATAGGAATTTAGTGAGTACCTACGTACAAGAGAAAGTGCAATGTTGCGATTAATGGATGACGAGATTGAGTACAGCAATTTATCAGAATCGCAAACGGGGACAAATTCATTTTGGTTAAATCTACGGTAAGCATTTCTTCTTAGTTCTCATTACACTTATTGTGCCTTCTTATTGGTCAATCGCCCTTTGTTCTACCTTATCGTAGCCAATCTCTACCTATTATTCATATTATTTCTGTTTTTTTATTTTTAAAATTAGTATTCCGTTTTATAAACAATGTAATTCAATTTGAATGTTAAGTAGCTTCTGCTTATCTCTCGCAATAATACAATTGTAAATATTATCACGAGCTACGTACGCGTAGTTTAATTATCCCTCAAGTTCTCTTCATACTCGCACGCTGGCTGATAATTAATTTAGCAACTTATTAAATTTGTGTTTCTAACAACCAAAAGCTTTTTTATTATTTTTTAATACCATCAAACTTTAAATCAAATTAAAAAGTTCATATCTAAATATTTTGCGTTAATCAAAGCTATTTATTAAAGGAGTACCAATTACTTAAAATATTAAACTACTTTCTTTTCTATTATTGAAACTATAACTTGTTCTTGAACGTGTAATTAAGTATTTAATACTGTTACCTTACGTAACTAGGAAGTGTTGTAAAGGTAAAATACGTAAGTAGCAGTCGTGAACTGTTAAAGCGGAAATTTTATATTTAAAAGACTTCTGTTGTAATTCTATCAATACCGTATGAAATATTTGTTAAAATACGCACCATTTATTAAAAATATGCAAAACTATGCAACTATTTATATATGCAAAATTAAGTCTTGACTTGGGCTTTATAAAAAAATGTTTATCATAATGAATTTACTACCGTTAATAAAATGATAAATAGTTAAATTATTATATTTTAACTTAAAGCATCAATCTCCACTTCGAAAAAATAAAATTAGCATTTATTTTTCCTAGTGTCAACATAAATTTGTTTTTTTTAAATATATTTTAATTTGTAAATTTTCCAACTTAGTAAACGAAATATCTACATTTATAACAATTTTGCAAATACGTTTAATATTTTTTGGGGTTTTTCTAACAATTATTCACCAAAAACAGAATTTAACTACAATGGAAATTTAAACTTTAGTACACTACATATATAAAAGTTATTACCAGACAATAAATTATATGGTTATCGCTAAACACAATTAAAGGTTTAGTGAACTTCTGTGGTATTACGACTCAGAACCTGCACTGAGAGTGATAAGAAATGTAATCAGTAAATGGGTTTGTTAAACAACACCATACATAGATCAAAGTTAAAACACAGTAGGGCATGCAAATGTTGAAGTTCAAGTAACAAAACAAATGTACTTTAGGAAAGTGAAGACATTTGATAGAGATCTCAAATGCCGATTTTATGGTGAAAACCCAGAAACAACTACGCACGTATAAAAACTCATTCACTGTTAAAAAACAACAAATTTTCAGGTAAAAAAACAAAAACTAATCGTAAAGTGAAGTAGTTAAACACATTAGTAAACTTCAAGCTTCCACGAGTTACGATTTTCCATTCTATATAAATCTCGCGTGGAAAACTGTTCACTAGCCAAGTTTTGTCACACGAGTTTTGGCAGCTAATACAGTTTCTGGAACTTGTTTTGGAGCAAATACAAAGCTGAAACGTTTAGACAAAACAATTGTTTTTGTAAAATTATATATTATATAAATTAACAACTGTACTGAATTTTACTGTTGTATTGACGAAAATGCCAATTTGATAATTACTTGATTCAGAATTAGTTTATTTAAACCAACTCATATAAGTACATTTGTAATTAAATAGATTTTTTCAGCATCACCTTATTCAAAAATTATCAATTTTTAAGGCGTTAGTGTACAGAACTGTTTCTATAAGTCAACTCAAAAATGTTTAAAAAAAACGAAATCGTTTAATCAATGTGTTAATCGCAAACAATTACAACAAAGTAAGTGTTACGATCTATTTCAAAGTGTAGTTCTCCAAAATCCAAAACAACATTAGAATCTATAGCTCAACTCATCTTAATTTGGGCCAACTCTTAAATCGTGTGAAAGGCAATATTTTTTTAGTTAAATGGCATTATTTACTTTTGTGATCGTAGATATATAAGAGAAACTGGTAAAAGCGTGATAATGTGTATGAAGGAACATCATAGATGTAGTTCTTTTCAACAGTTTTATAAATCAGCTGTAAAAAAATTAGAAAACTTATTAAAATATTTAAGAATCGTTTTAGTATTAGTCGAAATAAATCTACCGGGTGTTCAGAAACCAGTTTTATCAGACGGAATCTGATCTATAACAGCAAACTCGCAAAACACAAAAAATCGGTTTATTTTAGACTTTGAACGACGTAGTCATGATTACCAAAAAAAACTTAGAATGGTCTAGAACAGTGGTTCCTAAATTCTTTTAGCCTACAAAACTCTTTTCATAATCAAAACTTGCTCACGGACCCTTGAGTGAAAAAACTCCATAAATGCACAATAGAAAATTACAAATTTAACTTTGATGTCTTGAATGGTAAATGGTGACGTAAAAATAAAACATAAATATCACATTTTGTTGAAATATTTATTAAGGTTGGAGGAACCTGATGGGATGAGTGTATTTATGTCTGGTTCCATGTTTGGAAGTAGCAGCCGCAAATCCTCACGAGTACTAATTTCTAGTCAGTTTCTTTTTTCTGTGATGAGGCTTATAACGGCACTAAATCCACATTCTCTCAAATAGGAAGATGGAAATGCAATCAACAGTTTCTGTACAATAACCTATAATGCGATATAAAATTGGGATCTGTTTTTGTTACCAGCAGTTGTCGTATACTTGTTTAAACATTGGTTTCAATTCTTCATTTGTGGATAATTCATTAAATTACTCTTGTATTAATATGTATCCATCTGTATTTTTGATCTGAGTTTGACTACTTTGAAAAGGGTCAACACCGAGTCGGGAATATCCAAGTGAATAATGTTTTCAAATTTTTGGTTCGAATGAAGCGCCGTTAGGTGTTGACAATAAGCAATCAAATCTCTATTTTGCAATTTTGAAAGATTTGGAAACGGAGAACATTCTTGTCTTCCCAAGTTTTGTGTGTACAGCAAAAGTTTTGCACAAACGCAGATACTACACTTTTAGCTTTGATTAAACTTAATGTGTTACCTTGTAGTTTCAAATTAGTTTTGTTAAATCTGGCAAATAAATCATGCCATTTTTTGACATAATTAAATTGTGCCGCAAATTATTGTCTTTACTCTACAGACATTCCAACACTGAATCCAAACATGCACTCTTAGATAACTAACGTACTTCTGTGTTAAGTAGTAAACAATTATAGTCATCATCATTTCCCAAACAAAGTTGAGCAATTAATCTCTAATTTAATGCATTTCTTTTAGTTTTATTAACTGCTCTAATGACATAATATAGTGATTTATGTAAACGTTCACTAAGGTTTTTTGCGACTAAATGATGTCAAAGAATGACACAATGTACCGTTAATACGGTGTCGTCCTACCATTGCCAGAGCACCATCAGTAGCAACGAAGATTATATTAGTCAAGGGTGTAGTTTTTACATCAAAAAATCTTTAGTAAACAACGTTTAACTTTTCGTATCAGTTTTCAAACATTTAGCAAATAATAATTCTTGGGTATCTTTTTTTTACAACTCTCACATAGGCTAAAAGTAAAGTTTCGTTTCTTGGTAATGTTGATTCGTCAAGCTGTATAAAAAATTCAGATGTTTATAAGTAGTCACATAAAGAGTTTTTCAGACTGAACCATTTCGTCGATCTTTCTTCTTACAGTGTTATTACTCAATAGAAAGCTTTTTATGATATCGAAAACTGGTGGCAACACGGTGCGTATTGACTTACTTACAGTTAGTCGAATAAGTTCTTCACTAATAGTGTGCGGCTTTCCGGACCTTTCAATCATTACAGAAATATTATAAGAAGCACGCAGTTCATCGTCATCTCTCTTAGATGTTGTCTCTGAGTTCTTGCAATGTCGGTGCTTGGAAATGTTTTTCTTCGATTGTTTAAAAAAACGTTTAATTCTTATCTTCTTGTTTCTATGGATTTTTATAAAATGTTTCTTAAGCTTAGAGGGTTTCATTGATTCGTTTGACATCGTTTTATTACATAGAAAACACATAGGTAAACTATTTCGTGGTGACGGAATAAAGCCGTATATCATATATTCAACACCCTATTGTCTGCATTTTTTCTTTGGCTCATACTGTTATCTGAAAAAAAAGGGATCCAATAAGATATAGGAAAATATATATATTTCAAAATTTTTATGTGCAACAAAACACTGTTAATTATAAAAATTTTTAATGGAATGCTGCAATGTAACGCTCTCTTAAATTAATTATTTGAGATGTAAGGATAAAATATTATTTAAATATAACATATTGTGTAGGTACTCGTTGTGTATAAATTAATTTTTCAAGAAAAATAAATAATTCAAAAATTAATTAACAACAGAATATATTAGTATGGTAATATATACTAATTCCAACATTCGCAGATTTGGTTATTCGCAGAAGTAAACAAAATAAACAAAAATATAAATAGTAAGCTTTTAGGGTGTATTATATTAAATTATAAAACCCAATATGTCTAACTTCTTTTACAGAATCAGTAATAATATATTCTTTAGAAACACATATATGTTAGAAAAACTGATAACTGTGATATACAATTTTTTTAATCAACTTAAAGTAATGGAAATTAAAAAAAACATTAATTTTATTCAAATATACTTACGTAACGAAAGTACGTTATCTGCGTAATAATACAAATAAGTATACTTCTTTTTGTCCAAGACTAACAAAATTTGTTGTATGCACGCGTAACACAGAACTAGATTGTTAATTAGATACACGACTCTTTTACAGTTCATATTATAGACTAGTTAGTGCAAGTATCGTCTCTATTACGTTTCTGTATATACATGTATCGCTAGTTCTGCTTGTATTTTATGCACCTGTCAATATTTATATTTTACTTAAGACGTAAAAATCGTTCATAATTTATTTATTGTTATTTATTTTAACTTCGATATTAATAAAAATGTGTCAGAATTTTGTTATTTCATTCTAAACCTTGCGTGGACTCCGTGACGTTGTTCAGAGACCCCCAAATCAATTTTAATTTTTACAAACTTCTGAATAATCCCGGAGACCTTTGAGGGTTCGTAAGGGCTACTTTGGGAACCACTGATCTAGAATATTTGAACTCATTGAAGATATGCTTATGCGCAAACAACACAACAGAAATTGTAATAATGTTATTAATACGAAATAGTTTCTTTTTCAAATTGTAATAGAAACAAGAATCTTAATAACAAGTATTTTAGTAAAAATTAATGTATTGTAAAATCAAAACACACAGTATACTAAGATTACTTGGTGCCGACAGTAATTTTTTTTAAATTTTATTCTCTTAGTTAATTTGTTCTTACAAATTACATAATCTTGAACGAATGCTATAATAACTCATCGAAGATGTAAGTTATACATTTTAAGATTTAAACGTTGGCAATACGTATAAAATATTTAATTTAAGAAAGATCGATCATTCATACATATCAGATATCAAGTTCAAACGTTTTTACGTTTATAAGTTCTTGCGTTAAAATGTCCTTGAGTTCACAGGTGTTGCGTTTATACGGGTCATTTTACAAACTTTACAGTTCATTAAAGATTACTTATTTGTAAGTGAACCACAGTGATTAACGTGACTTGCAATAAGCTCAAACAAAAAAAAACAAGATTGAAATTAAAGAAAAACATACAAGCAAATATACATGATAAAGTAAAAATTGGCAGACGATAAACACATAATTGTTAAAAGAGATATTTTTGGAGTAGTTTTTGATGATAAATAAATGTAGAACAAACATCTCAAAAAAATCTTTATGTTTAACTATTTTTTACTTATGATTCTGATTCAAAAATACTTATCAATAAATTTGATAAACGAATTACATTCAAATTAAAAAAAACTTTTACTTTGTAAGACTGAGTAAAAAACTGTAAATGGCGTAATAAACCAAAAACAAAATATTGTCAGACAAGCAACCAAAAAATGATTTCACCAAACAACATTAAACAAATGGCAAAATTTGCTGTTCAATAATAGCAACAGTTAACAAATGATGAGCTATAATGTTTGTCGATGCAATTGTGAGAATACAATATCCACAAACAACCACCAGTAGTTCACTTTGGTGGCATTTGCACAATTACATTGACACTGCGTTACCCCCAATGTCATTTACGTTGTGGTTTTGGCTTACGGTTTAATTCAAAACTTTTTAACATTAAGCTTACAACGTTCTCCGCCTTTATAGATATTTAGAAATTAATTTACTTTGACAGTAGTAGACAACAAAATACCAACGAATTAATTGTTTTAATAAAATATTAAGATAGTTTTCTGTATAAGCTAACTTAAAAAATACACTCGTCATTGAATTTATTAGTAGATGATTTAACGATAACGTTTGAAGCAAACAACTTTTCTCACTGAAGTTATATAAGATTATAAGCATGCAAACGTAAAAATAAATAATAATGATTGCATGTGCTTTTAACGTATCACGTGAGTATAGAATTTATTTTTATAAATCTATTTGTTAGTAACAATTTTAACAAAGTTTTTTATATCTTTACGATCTCAATTATCTTTAAAGTTTTTGGTGTGCGTAATTAAACATGTTAATAATTTTTTTATTGGCATTATTATTAAGTACTAAGTTAAACCAAAAGCTTTTTAACAACATTTTAACGATCAAAAGAATGCGTGTTATCAGATATTGTACAAAACACAAATAGACTTGATAACATCAATAGAAGTACCAAAAATTTGAAAATCTGATAGATGTGACATAAAACATAGTAGGAAGTCATTGGATTACTTTTGGTATATACTTAGAACTTAGAGAACAAACTATTTTTGTCAAAATAAAACTGATTGAAGTCGTTGCCGCAGTTCAAAATATTGTTGTATACACTCATTTTTACTTATTCTAATGAATGTAGACAAGTTTTAGACATCTTATTATGGGATAACCCATGGCATATTATGTAAAAATCAAACAAAAACCTGATGTAAAAGATCGAATACGATGAGAAAGTACGTTGTTTAAAAATACCCACAATTTACATATATAATCAAGGTTATTCACTTACTCTCATTTGCTTAGAAAATACGATGGGAAAAATGCTGAGTAATCTGTGGTAAGGTATTAAAGTGATAATAATTAGATAATGTACAAAATACACTTTCTGAATTAAATTTATTTATTTTATGAAAACTTTTTATGTTTATTACCAGCATTTTTAAATGATCAGTGTTAAATAATTATTTTCTGAATGTATCTGCAACTTCTAACACTTGAACTCAACTCATGGAATATATAATTTGCACTATTACAGTTTTAGTTTTAATCTCATATATTAACATACCAAAAATTATTACAGTCACATGAAGTTATTTTGAAAATTTGAAATAATTGTCAAATCTGGAATATTGCCAACATTTGTCCGCTGCAACTCTTTTGCTATTGCAATCCTAAACAGTTCTTGATTTGTGCTGATTCCAAAGAAATAGAAGAGTAGAAGCAGCAATGTGTATTGAAGCCAAAATATACTGCATTTTGTCAACAAATATGACCTTGCCACTAAAGTTCAATGTCACTCCCACTCTTGTAGAACCCAATGTAAATATTTACGCTTTGTTTCGGCTTCAATTTATAATGTAAATAAATGCTTCTATCACTTCAATTTCTTGCTTTATTCTAGTATTTATTTATAAATTTGCAATTAATCATTTGTTATTAGTTAGATTTTTTACAGGCGCCATCGCTTATTTAATTTTTTGTTTGGTATTGTATTATTACTACATCTTTCTACTTATTTTTGAGTTCATTTTTAGATGTTTTTCATCTTTGGTTTGTTGGTTCTTTATCTCTCAAAACATTTTCGGTAGTATCTTATTAGTGTTCATTAAAGTTTATTAAAAAATTTAAAAATTGTTTTTAACAGTCAACACAATGTTGAATTCTTGTACTTACCGTATTTGTATCTGATAATATTAAGTTCTGTATTTTTTTCTAATTTGTTAGTGCCATATGAAAAGAAAATTGTAAAATCCGTATTGTAAAAACCATTATGTGTTATCTATTTTTATTGTCTTTACATTTTTTAGGTTCTAATCTTTTTTTAAATATAATCTGTATCTAGTGATACTACTTTATCAGATTATTTGACTATTTTATTTGTTGACGCGTATTTATTATAGGTTTTATAATCCAGACCATTGTTATATTATTCGTTGTTTTTGAATTCAATTACCAGAACAAATTAATCTCAATTTTTCCATCTACTACTGTCTCTTTTTTATTATACTTTTAGTGCATCTTTTTTAGAACTGTTTTCTACCTATTCTTTGTTTTTTTTTAAATTGGCCTAATTGCAATATTATTATAAGCAGTGTTGAGTAGGATCTAGATTTTGAATATTGGTTGAAATTTGGTTAATCAAACAAAATTTTTAAAATTGATCTATAAAGGATCTAGATCCAACTTAAAAGATCTTGAATCTTGATCAAGATCCGTATGCACGTAAGGATCTTGGATCTGCACCTAGATCCTAATTTTCAAATGTATCTGGATCTGGACCTAGATCCCCAATTGCGGGATCTTACCCAACACTGATTATACGTGTGGATTATTGTTATCGCTACATTGTGATGGTATCGTTAAATAAGTTTTTTTGTGATTGTTGCGAGAATATTTGCCCCAATGTTCTAAATATATAGCAACAATAAGTCTCTCACCTTTACATTTAAAAAAAATATATAATTCCAAAATCAGTTTATAAGATATATATTAAATCAAAGCTGACATTACTACCATATATTATATTACTTTACAACAATTTACTTTTTTTCGCCAAAATAACCCATAATGACCTTTCGTTTGACATTGATTACAGTACATTACATTTTACGTTATAAAATACGTTAAAATAAAGTTTGAAAGTCTGATGTAAAATAAAATAAAAACGAGAAAGAATATTAATATCGACTAAACATAAACTCGAATAACTGTAGAACAACTTATAGGCCTACTTCTGAACAGCGTACCAGACGCAAAACCAGTTACATAATTTATTACATTTTACTTGTTTTTCTTTGGAAATATTCTTTTAATTCTTTATTGCATGTCTCATTAATGCGGATGTATAAACTTTAATTTTTTTTATTGAAATTACTGTTACTGCGTTGTTTTGTCGGTCAGTACCTTTTACGAATTTAAAATTTGAATTTGTAGACTTCATTCTAACAGCGGGTTATTAGTTATACTATAATAGGACTACCCACTTTCTCTATTAAAATTTAGTATTTAACAAGACTATTTGGTAGAATCGCTATTAGGTCATAAATATTATTTCTTTTATAATTACAATGTAAGAATCAGATATCCTGAAAACGTTTACTTGAAATCTAAAATAAACATTATTGATTTGCTGTTATTGGGCGATTCTAAACAAATTTGTGCAAACGCTTAAGTATACATCTAATTAGTTTGATGTTTCCAACTTATTGTATTTATTTACTTTTTACAGGAATCCGTCATGGTGGAAGCGAAGGACTAGCATGGAAAGATGCCTGACATTATTATCAACCGTAGTCTTACTAATTACAACTGCACTTGTAGTAGCTCTTGTTATAGTTTTATATAATAAAGCAAATGGTAAATCAAATGGTGATTAATTGCTTCTAAATTAGACAGGTCAGTAATGTTTTTGTTTAACAGACGTTATTCACACGGAAGCTTTGCAAGACGATAGACGACCATCTGTAGGAAATTCAATTAAAAACGACAACGCAAACAAAAATATTTGTTTAACACCAGGTTGCGTTCACACAGCTTCACACGTTTTAAAAAATATGGATTCAACCGTTGATCCGTGTGACGATTTTTATCAATTCGCTTGCGGAAACTTCATTAAAAACACGAACATACCGGATGATAAATCTGCAGTGACTTCTTTCAGTGTTATCAGTGACTTGTTACAAGAACAGTTACGATCGATGATTGAAGAACCGATTAAACCGAACGAACCAAAATCATTTGTTTTACTTAAAAAAATTTATAAATCTTGTATGAACAAAACTGCTATTGAACAAGATGGTTTAACTACGATTAAATCAATTTTAAAGAAATTAGGCGGATGGCCTGTTTTAGAAGGATCACATTGGAACGATGGAAACTTCGATTGGCGCCAATCCGTCTATAAATTTAGAAAAGCAGGTTATAGCGTAGATTATTTCATGGATTTTTCTGTTGGAATTGATTTAAAAAATTCTTCTCAACGAGTGATTGATGTAAGCGTTTAGCTTAACTATTTAAGTTTTTTTTATTAATAATTAATTATAGCTAGATCAAGGTGCGTTAGGCTTACGCAGAGAGTTTCTAGCCAAAGGTCTTGAGGATAAACTTGTTAAAGCGTATTATGACTATATGGTAGATATCGCTGTACTGTTTGGAGCCGAAAAGACAGCCGCTTTAAAAGAATTAAAAGAATCGTTGGAATTTGAAATAAAGTTAGCAAATGTAAGTAGCTACAATATTTGCAAACAGTTGTTAAATTTCCGTGTATAGATTTCTCTTCCTAACGAGAAACGAAGGAACGCGACGTTATTGTATAACCCAATGTCTGTAGAAGATCTTCAAAGGAAATTTCAAAGCATACCTTGGTTGGAATACTTAAATAATGTGATGGATATTCCAGAAATTAAAATTAAAAACAGCGATATAATTATAATTGCCGTGCCCAGTTACATTTTGGAGCTGGAAAAATTATTAAGTCAAACCCCAAAGAGGTACTGGTATTGTTTTAGCGACGAAACTTTTCATATGTAACGTGTGATATAGAGTTTTAGCTAATTATATTTTATGGAGGGCTGCAGCTTCTTCGGTATCATACTTAACTGAAGAATTGAGAAACCGTCAATTGCAGTATAGCACAATTTTAAGTGGAAAAACAGAAAGAGAAGCGAGATGGAAAGAATGCGTTGATATTGCAGCTGGAAGGTATAATTAACAAAAAGGTTTTAATTACAATTACAATATTTGGTTTCAGTATGTCAATAGCTGCTGGTGCACTATACGTTCGTAAATACTTTCATGAAGACGCCAAGCAAAATGCGGTTGAAATGGTTAATGACATTAGATCAGAGTTTATTGAAATATTAAAACATGTAGAATGGATGGATGAAGCTACCAGAAAAAATGCTTTACTAAAAGCCGCCGCAATGACTTCGCATATTGCTTATCCCGACGAGTTGTTGTCTAATCAAAAATTGGAGGAATTTTATGCAAAAGTTGGTATTACTTATAGTTTATTGTAACTATTTTTAATTATTTAATTACAGCTTGATTTTACGTCTAGTCACTATTTGCGTACTATTTTGAATCTTACGTTGTTTGGAACCGAGTTTTCGTTTAGAAGACTGACGCAACCTGTTAACAAAACCGATTGGATCTCACATGGAAGACCTTCGGTTGTTAATGCTTTTTATTCTTCAATAGAAAACAGCATCCGTACGTTTGTTATTGAATTTTAGTCTATACGAAATTAATTTTTTGTTACAGAATTTCCAGCTGGAATTTTACAAGGAATATTCTTCAGCAACGATAGACCCCGTTACATGAATTACGGAGCTATAGGATTCGTGATTGGCCATGAAATTACACATGGATTTGATGATCAAGGGCGCCAGTTTGATAAAGATGGCAATTTAGTTGATTGGTGGGCGCCGTCGACAAAAGAAGCTTTTATTAAAAAAGCAGAGTGCATTATTAACCAATACGGAAATTACAGTATACCCGAAATTGGACTAAACGTAAGTACGATTTTATATACATATTTAATTTAACGTTGTATCGTTAACGTATTTGCTTTGGAAGGGATCTAATACAAGGTTCACAGTACTCACGTCAAGCTATAAAAACGTGTTTTGTAAAAACTGCTTTACAGCACTTTACGTACTAATGCTTATATATGTAGCGTTTTCTAACAAACTTAAATGTATAGTAGTCGCACTGTGTACATTACATTGCCAATGATTGTTATTACTGACATCAATTTTATGATCAACTGTTCAATGTTTTTTAAGTTTAAATTAATCACTATTGTTAAAATTATAATAATCGTAAAAGAACTGTGTTTACTTTTATACTTTTTTGTTACGTGTATTGAAAATTATATCAAACTGGTTTTTATTCTATTTTTTAAATAAAGAATATCACCAGTTGATCTAAATGTTTAACAGTTGCAAATTCAACTGTAATTGGCGTATACTTTATTCTTAGTAATCTGTTTCAATAGAACGACAATTATAATTTAAAAAAGTCGAATCTATTGTCAAACGAAAACTAAGATATTTAAAAAAAGCATTTGAGCAATTTAATGTATTCACACAATCTACTCTAAGCTGGAACCTTGATGATGGTCCTAATTTTTCGTACAAATAAGACAGCATGCAAAATATATTTATTTAGTGATGCATTAACCGGGTTTTTCCTACTAATAATTACAGTTGAATGGCATTAATACTCAGGGCGAAAATATAGCAGATAATGGTGGTATTAAAGAGGCTTACTTAGCATATAATAACTGGGTAAAACGAAATGGAAATGAGAAAATGCTTCCGGGTTTGAACTATACTAGTCATCAATTATTTTGGATTTCGGCCGCTAATGTTTGGTGCTCAAAAATGCGTTTAGAAGAAATTAAACAACTAGTTGTAACAGATGAACATTCGCCAGACAAATTCAGAGTTATCGTTCCTTTAAGTAACATGGAATATTTTGCTAAAGACTTTAAATGTCAAAAGGGTACAAAGATGAATCCTATAAATAAATGTGATGTTTGGTAGTAGTTTTAAACTTATTCGAGAGAGTTATTGAATTTTTGTACATATTTTTTATATTTATTTAAACAAATGTAATCGTGAATGTAAATCTCCTATTGTACTTGTAATGTTGTTTTAAGTTGTAGATATTTTAAATGTTGAACGTTATATAGTTAAAAAACCAAACACAAAAACACAGTTCTTAAGTGGTGCCCTTTTTGTAGTATTGCGTAGTGTTAGAAGCAATTTATTAACATTTTCTCTTACATGAAGGCTTATTTTATTAATACGATAATTTCGTGATACTTATACATTATAATTTAAAAGAAGAGGTAATAACAATCAAAAATTGACTTTTGTATAAGTACAGGAAATTGTAATGTGTATATAAATGTATATTTTTACAATGTAAAATGAAAAAGGTTTTTTAATTATAATAAACTTTGTAAGTATAAGGAATAAATTATTGTGGGCCTTGATATTTTTAATTAAAGGTGAATAGCGATTTAAAAAATAATTAAATTTTAGCTGAACGGCATCAATACCCAAGGAGAAAACATTGCAGATAACGGCGGGATTAAAGAATCTTATCTGGCATACAATTCGTGGGAGAAACGAAATGGGCCAGAACCCAAATTACCCGGATTAAACTACACTCCACAACAAATGTTTTGGATTTCGGCAGCAAACACATGGTGTTCAGTGTATCGACCCGAAACTCTAAAACTTAGGGTTTTAACCGGTTATCATTCTCCAGGAAATTTTAGAGTATTAGGACCTTTAAGTAACCAAGACCAATTTGCGCAAGACTTTAATTGTCCTTTAGGTTCAACTATGAATCCGCGACATAAATGTAGAGTGTGGTAAACATTCTTAATTTTCATTTTATTTAAATGATTATTTATATTGAGGTTCCATACATCACAACTGCTTCAATATGAAGTCGGTAATTTATTGTTTCCTAATTTAAATCAATTAATTGTTTATTATGTAGAGTGTAATAAAACTGTATTTTTATTGTATGATCTCCAGTGCGAAATTTCATTTGTAATATAAGATAATCGTTATTAATTTAATGCTGTTGATTCATCATTTTATTTTATACGTTCGTAAAAAATTTAATAGTAAATAAAAATGGTTACATAAAAAAAGAGTTGTATTCTTTAATTTTATAAGAACAAAGACCTTATATAATTACGTTATACTGCAACAATTTAACCCACATATCTACGCCCATATGTTTCTAAATGTGTCTTGTATTGTTCTACTGATTGAAACTTTTAACTACGTTTAAGTTACATTATTGTACAATCATACATTACTTGTTTACTCTTAATTAGAAGAAATATTAATCAATATATTATCCAAATATGCGGAAATATTGTAAATTTTTATTATATTTATCAGACACCACCGTTAATAGTCTGAGGTTTTTCGCTACTGTCGTTATCTGTCTTTTTACAGTAGTTTTTGTATCTTTGATGGTTTCTTCGAGGCGGAAAAACTTAAGTTAGTTTATATTTAATATAAACAGAAATTACATATGAATGACGACAATTGAGTTTATGTAATTAGTTTGTAGTTTTGCTTATCTTTCTCTTGAAAATCTGGTCGAAGATCAGCAAGTGTGCCGGATTTAATTTTTAATTACATACATAAGTGTTTTATTGGATTTCGAGTTACGCGTCTGATACAGATGTTCAAAACTCATCGTATGTTTATAAAACACTAATTTCAATAAATTACCATATGTGTACTCTATTTTGTGTCACCGGTGTTGCTCACACAATTCTCATGATTGTTGTTAGAGGAATTTTGGTACAACTGTCCTAACTTCTGCGTCGGATTATATTGATCCTAACGGTAACTTATTTAACAGAACTGACCAAAAATACAAACACCAAGTGGTGACAGATTTGGCTACTGAAGCGAGTGGTTTAGTGTTACTCGTTTAATTCTCTCAATAATTTATTTAACCCTTCGTTAGCCGTGTATGTATCTGCCTAGTGCATTGTAGCGGGCTAGTGTATATCCGCTACTACAAAATTTTAATATTCTTTTAAATGTTATCCACCAACAAAAATGATATTTCTTTGAACGGGAATAATTTGCTTTATTTCTTTGTATATATACGCTTTAGCTTAAGCAACCGAACATGCTAGTAAAGTTTTGCATTATTTTAAAGATAGCCTTAATCATGCGCTTTGTTTTTGGAAATTTAAAAAACGATATAAAGTTTCACCATATTGTTATTTTTTCTTATTAATTCGTTTTTTCCATAAGTACTTAAATTAAATAGAGTAAATAGTAATATGACAAAATGGAATTATGAATTGTATTTGTTCTTAGGATTAAGCTAAATTCAAGTTTTTTTTCTTTTCAAATTTTTTTTTATTTGCCTTATCCTTAATGTTCCGGCCGGAAGTGAGACGACCCGATAGTTTCCGTGATTACCGAGAGCAGCTTGAGAGTGTGAGTAAATTATAAGCACAGTCTCAAAAAGGGTTTACACATAACTGACGCCCAACTTAGGCCCGATTTTTTTTTAAATCTTACTGCGAATAGCAAATCCTTTTGTTCTTTATTATTGCATTTAATACTAGTTAATATTTTATCTTATCGAGCTATCTCAAAATGATGAAGGTTAATTGTCTTACTACCGATGAATTAGATTAGGAGTTAACTACTCGTAATTTAGATCCTACCAGTCGTAAAGTTGATGAGAAACGGAAACTTCTTAGAGTTCAATTAAATTTGGAAAAACGCAACCCTTTCCTTGCTTCTTCTTATGCGCGTATTCCGGTCGATGTTCTTCAAAAATTACCTTAGTGTCAAACTTAATTAGACGAACTTAAAACTTTAGTTTAAGACTTTAAGGATAAACCGTTGTCATCAGAATTTAATAAATTAACTACAAAGCTTGAACATTTAGAACGCAGGTTAGATTACATGTCTAGCGCTATTGATGATGTTAATAAGTCTAGCTGGACAATTTTAAAAGATCTTTGTCTTCAATTAATCGAACCTCTTTCTGAAGTAGCTGAAAGTGACGAAATGCATCATAACGATTTATTGTCTATTCTGAAACTTTTTGAACAACAAGGCACTAGTGCATCTGCTAATACACCACTTAGCGCTAACACTATCCCCGAAGATATTTTAAATCCAGTGTTACAACCGTCCCATAGTTCTCCACATACAATTACTCGTAGGGTTGACTTTGATCTTTTAGAACGTATCGATCAATTTTCTAATCGTACCTATACGAAACCTACATTTATCACCAGGTTCTGCTCACAATTTAGTTCCCAATGTAATTTCTAATTCAGTTCGAGTTTCAAAATGGAATTTAAAATTTTCCGGTAACAACGCGAGTTAAGGTGTAAGTTCATTTTTATAACGAGTCGAAGAGTTAAGAGTAGCACGTAATTTGTCCTCCAAACAACTATTTTTAGAGGCTGTTGATTTGTTTGACGATCAAGCTTTGATCTGGTTTAGATTCATTCGTAACGAGGTCAGAAGTTGGAATTGTCACTTTGTTAAGAAAACATTATCTTCCTAGTGATTACGATGACACCCTTTAGGATGCAATTCGATCCAGAGTACAAGGTGTTGACGAACGTCCTCATATTTACATAGCCATTATGATTAATCTTTTTAATCGATTAACCCAGATTCCCCCTGAAGATATTCAATTAAAATATATCAGAAAGAATCTGCAGCCTTATTTTAGCAGTCATTTTGTTTTAAACCAAATAATAAGTATTAATTCGTTGATTGATTATTGTCGAGAATTAGAAGAAATCAAAGATGGAAATATAAGGTTTCGATCTAATTTTTCCACTCATAGCGCTCTTTTAGAAAGAGACTTAGCCTATAAACCGTCTACATCTATAAAACGACAAGTAAATTCCGTTAAAACTAGCACTCTAAAAAAATCTTTTTAACTTCGTAAGTCACGTTTTGTAAGATTTTCTTGCAATGTCATTTGTTAGAATTGCAAAGAAAACGGGCACACGTATCATCGTTGTAATAAAGAGTGCTACTATTTTCTTCTTCCCGGGAAAGCAGGTATGGGTAGAACCTTCATAACTCGCCCAAGAAATGATGCTTGATTTAGCAAACCGAAATAAATATGTAAATCAATGAGTACTATTTTCTGTTATGTTTGCGGAACTCCTAACACTACTTTTCTTACTTGTTCTAAATGTAGCAATAGAAATTCAAAAAACGAGTAAGAACATGCATCGTGTTCGGCCTAGGACGCTTGAACTCCGAAATACTAAAAGATGAAAATTTTTTATGGAAAAAGTGATTACAAAAATTTTCCCAATTTTATAAAACTTTGCTAATTACATCCATGTTTTGCTATCATCATCAAGATAACAGACCGCTTATTAAAGTTCAAGTTAACAATATTCCTTTATTAGCCTTGTTGAACTCAGGTGCTAATCAACCCTTGATTGGTAAAGAAGGTTTGTTTTGCTTAAATAAACTAAATTTGTCACTAAACCATTTTAATACCAGAATGATACTTCAAACCGCTGACAGTCTTAGGTTTAGTAGATTTACCTGGAACTATTGATGGTATTACAAAAGTCGTTAGTTGTATAGTTTCTAATATTATCTCCGCCCCTCTCATTCTTGGTGCCGACTTTGTTACGATGGAATGAGGTCCATAATTTTGTAGCATTGATTTTGAATTCTCATAAATCTAATCGGCGCAAAGATTTGCAAGTAAAACACAAATTACATGTAGGTACTCTATTTCCGTAAGAGACTGTTTAGATATAACATTGAGATTCCTTGCTACTGGTGACAGCTATCAAAGTTTAATGTATTTATCTAAAGTATTTGCATCTTCAATTTTACGAATTGTGCCCGAAGTATGCAATACTCTATGTGAAGGTCTACAGGGTTATCTAAAGGTAAGAACATATTCTATGTACAAAACAATGCAACTATAACTGTATTTACGTAAATAACATAAGAACTCTGTAGTGTAACGTGCGAGTATTTAAAAAGAAAGAATATCCCGCGTAAAATCGTCTACCAACTACGTTGTCAAAAACAAAATTTAAGCTTAAACCAACACCAAAAAAACTATAGTTCATTACTCTGTTTTACTCTCGGACATTAACATGCGTGAAATAGGTCTGTCCATAATAAGAAAAGAGAGAGAGAGAGATAAAAAAAAGAGATATAAAAAAACTAATACTTGTAATAAAATGTCGATTTATTTTATGACTTCCGCTATGCTCGATTACTCGATGGAGGAAGAGCATGCAAGAAACCTCCACCAGTTGTTATCTTCTCATATCCAAAATATTTAACAAACAATAAAATAAAATACACACATGCAAATAATGTAGAAAAAAAAATGCAATAGATTACAGAAGTTCATAAATAATGAATCTAATCTACAAATTGAATACGGAAGCTTGCTTTGATCAAAACATATTAAGAGGACCTTAATCGCTACGTTACACCTTCACATATCATCAACTAAAACACAAGAATTGTTAAAGAGTGGACATGCCATGTCCAAGGTACCAATGTCTCTGGATTGCGAGTACGTATGGCTAAAGTTGAAGATGGCAACATTAGTAAAACCGGCTACCAAAGTAATCTAATCATGGCTCATCGTTTCGAGGCCGATCATAGACCGTTCTAAAGAAAACGTTCAGCATAGAACGTTTAGATTGGTTTTTTTAAATCAATCTTAGATTCATTACATACATGAATCACATTGAGTTACTTTACAATACAATCAAGGAGGGATGGTAATACTTTAGCAATTCGAATTCACGGGAGAAAATCGTTAGTAAAATCAACAAGGCATTTCATACATAGCATAACGTAGAATTAAGGTGAAAAAAAAATACACACAAAAAATCGCAGCAAGTTCCGTTTACAATAACAAAAAAAACAACATGCGTCTGAAACTACGTAGATGACGTAATCATTTATGATTAAGTTTTCTTTCAGCCGCGAGAACAAAGAAATCGTTGCGTAAACTCAAGATTGATACCTAAATTCGATAGCAAACTCCATTCAATTTTTCTAATACATATTAAATCAAAATTTAATACAAAAGAACCAATTACGTTACTTTTAAATAAATTACAAAAATGTCCTATAAAAGGTAAAGAAAAATACAACAATTAAACACCAAAACTAAAACAGCGCAATCTAATTCCTTTGTCTTAAGTGAACAAAGGAAACGTATCAATGCTTTTAAAATTAATTTTAAACTGCCATTACAAATAACATTTAATTATTTTGAATTTAAATGTATAGAATGAACTCATACCTGCAATTGCAACAGCACTATTTACTTTTTATTTTTAACCACCCGTAACTTTTCTTTGTTCTCTATTTCTTTGTTTCCACGACCACCAGCAATCTCAAACTACCTCCCTCATTCCCTCGGGTTTCAAAGTCCCCTATTTTTTTTTCCGCAAGCGGTACCCCAATCCCCGTTTCCTCGCTAAGATTCAGATACGTTTTCTTAGACAAATAGCTGTGCAGGCAACCAACAATACTTGCAAAAGTTGAACTGGAATAACTGGATACTACAACTCTTACATTCAATTATGTAAATATTTACTGATTTGTGTTACTGCCATTATCTTCATTATTTATATTCACTCTAAAGGATGATGCAATGGCCCATTTCAAAACGTCGTTATTATTCCTATGTATTTCCATCATTGCCGACTGTGGGTCAGATGAAACAGTGTGACAGCTGTGAGTTGACGATGATGACACGACGATACCGAAGTTTTGTTGAACATCGTAATTATATTCGATTCGAACCTCATATAGTAGATTATTTATTTTGTGCTACAAAGTAACTCTAGCATGTTCATTTTGCAGATGTCTGATATTGTGGGCCACCATTTCGCCAAACACGTCGAATTCGTCGCGCCTTGGTGTATTTACTTGTTTGTGCTCAAATACAAACTTCATCATCCGAAAGATCAGTGTGGTTTCATTTTTGTCATCACGTTTATTTTTTCTTTAGTCAATTTTTGGAGTTTCTGAGAACCTTGCTGATTCTAATAACCTTCTACACATTCGGTCTGTTCAACTGCAACATTTTTGTTAACTGACGCTGCAGGAGTGACTACTTTAGGCCGTTCTCTCATATTTGTTGTGGCTGTGCTGATTTCCTTAGTTAACTGGGATTCTGCAAATTCGTCTTCACTTTTATTCTCCTTTAATGCTTGGGTTGTACTTTGGATATCTGACTGAGTTTCTTCATCTACTTCATCTGACGAATCACTTTCCTGTAATTAAACATGTCGCGGAATTATATAATATGTCGCACTTACGGTTACACCGGAAGCCGCTGCCAACTTTGTCATTTCAAGTATTCATACGTATCTCATTTATTTTAAGAAATAGAAATATATTATTTGAAATATATTTTTGAAAGGTAGACAGAAAAAATTAATTTTGCAAAAGAACCATATATCTGTTCTCACATTTTCTGTCAAAACTGCAAAAAAAGTGATCTCGAAAAGTAAGAGAGGTGCGTATGGTAACGTCTTAATAACCGACTAATGATTCTAATTAATTAGAATAATTCTGTGGGCCATTCAAAAATTCATAAATATGAAGGGTGTTCAATTTAAAATAACAAAATTTTGTACCGACTTCCGCTATAACCTAAAATGACATATAAATAAAAATATTTCAAGTAGATCTCAAGCGATTATGCCTATGTAGGTACCAATTTTCAGATTTTTTTATCGTTTTTCATTAGTCGTTTTATTGGCCATTATAAAGACCAGTCACCGTATATGAGCTTGTATTTGTTTATTTTTAGGTTCCGGCAAATCCGGAAGATTAGAAGAAAGTCGCAAATGGTTATAATACAATGTGAAACTTCCCAATGTGTATAGGCAGTATGGGCGGCAAACATGTTATCATGAGTCCTCGAAATACAGTGGAAGTGAACTACAACTACAAAAGGGACATTTACCATTGTCTTGTATGTCATAGTCGATGCCAGTTACAATTTTATTTTTGTTCAGGTTGAGTGCCAATGTGGGATATCAGACGGGGGAGCTTTCAAAAATAAAAGATTAGCAAAAGCATTAGAAAGAGATATGCTCAATCTGCCACAAATGGCACCATCTCCTGGAAGAGAAAAACTGGTACCGTACGTCTTCGTGACAAACGATGCATTTCCCTTGTCACAAAATATAATGAAACCTTAGGCAGGGCATCAAGAACTTGAATCAAGGCAACGAATTTTTAATTACCGCTTAAATAGAACTCGAAGAGTGGTCGAAAACGTATTTGGAATACTGGCATCTGTTTTTCGGCTCCTTCGTAAACCTATATTATTAGAGCTGGACAAAGTAGAGAAAGTTGTACAAACATATGTTTGGTTGCACAATTATTTACGTGGAAATGTAGAGTCGAAAGATATACACCGCTAAGCTTATTTGATATTGAACATTTAGATTCTAGGATTGTGAGTAGATTTTAAAGAAATGATCCAAAAAGACGCCACTCGTTCTTGTCTATAAGGCGGGTAGCACAGAAACCAATACAAGCAACTCGAGAAATTAAAGACGAATTCAGCGAATATTTCATATTGGACTTAGGGCAAATACCGTAGCAATCACAGTATGCTAAATTATATTATGTAAATTTTTTCATACTGCCTTTTGAATAAACAACAAAAAAATTCAAATTAACTACTCACCTCCAGTTCTACTCGTATCTGTGTTCCCTTCCTGGGTTTGTTTTTGTGGTGTAAAAAACTCATGGCAAAACGTAATCAGCTCCAGATTTTTTAATTTTCTTATAGTTGCGTCTTTCTCGTTGATACTGTGACATTATGTTCTTAATCTAAGTTTTTGGGGTATCAAAAATTGCTATGTTCACGGTAAGTTTCAATTAGAATGCCGATTTCTTCTGTTGTCCACTGTTTTTTTTTTAATTTCAGTCATGTTCTACAAGTAACTCGTATTCCCAAATGCAAATAGTAAACAGATAGATAGACTACCTACCTATAAACAAACACACACTGCGCACTAAATAATAAACTAATAAAAACCGTTTAACAGTACAATCGCAACTTGAGAAACACAACAAAAACAGTCGCCGGCGACTACTGTCTTCAAAATGTTTCTAAAATGTTTCTGAAAAGTTTCAGTTTTGTTAAGATCGACACGAGTTTCTGTTTTGTTGCTGTTTTGTCTGTTTAATGAAAATTAAATACGGCATTAGATACAAAGTCATTGTTGCAGTTGGGGCTCGCTATTCGCATTGGCATTCTTCCTAAGCGACATCGTTCTAAGCTGTGCTCAGTGCCGGTCTAAAGCGTGTGCAATTGCATACATGCGAGTTTGAGAGGGGCGCCAAAATGAGAAAAATATAAAAGATTATATGGTAAAAATTTTAATTTTTATATAATTTTGAATGCAAATCACCCATTTGAATACGTTAAAACTTTTGTTCAACAAATAAAATATTGCATAAAAGTACAGTAAAAAGGCTAGCTCCATACGCACCGGTCTGCTCTTTTCACAGAACTGAACAGTCTATCTGTCGCGTGGGCGTCCGGGTTCAACCGATCACTCTTGTTTTTGCAATGGCGACTACGCTTGCACGTCTGCACATCTAATCTTGCCTCTGCGTACTGCAACAGGTGCAGTCGCCGTCTGACGTGAGTTGCAGCATATATGTACTCACTAGTAGTCGTGTCAACTTGACATAATTAGTTTTGTGTTTTATGATAAATATTAGTTTTATGTTTTGTGGATTGATACTTGTGATGCTAATTTATTAATACACTAAAAAGTATTTATCCAAACCACAAAACCCTGTCTCTAATTAGAAAAATTCAGCTACAAATGACGTAGCCCTAACTGACGAACCTAATCTTAGTGAAAAAAGTGAGCACTCTACTAGGGAAAAAACTACAACTACCAGACTGTAGAGATAGTTTAAAGACTGACATTGGTATTTATGAAATCGCAACAAATAAAGCTGATAAAACTTGTCAAGAACTTGCAACTGTAACTCATTCATTAAAAAAGCAAAAAATGGTGGCCGCAGCTCGAAGGATGTTACAGTTTTGTTTCCATTAAAAGATCTTTCTACATAACCTACACATATTAACCCAAACGATTGTGATTCCATTATAGCTCAAGGGCCGTTCATGTGTTATTTAGAGATATTCCAAAGATGGAACAAAGAAGTCATTTTTGAACGTATTTTACTATCGGCGCTCTCCAAATGGTAAAAGAGTTAAGAGACGTTGGCTATTGCATTCTCATCGAAACAATAATGTTTACTGTTTTTGTTGTAAGATATTTAGTACTGCACGTTCCAATAAAACTTTATCAAATCAAAGTGAAAACTGCCCAACAAACACAAGGATGTCCCGGGGATGTCCCGGGGACATGATTTTGCGGATCACTGAATGTCCCAAAGTCATCCCATTTTGGTTCTGTGTACGTCCTAGGGACTTTCATGGGACGTTCTTTCGTCACAAGTGTGTGCATCCCTACAATGTCCTTATAGCACATCCTTGCGTATCTGTAACGGGACGTCCCTTTTAGATGACTGTAGGATATGTACTATATATGTATATTATATTTTTATCAAGAAACGTACCATTTCCAGTTAAAGTACATCTACTTTGTGGTTTTTTCTATTTTTTTTTTTATTCAGTAAGGAGACTTAACGTACTCCTCTGCGACTTGACGTAATGAATAAAAATAACTTTATCAAATAAAATACAAATTATTATTACATAAAACTATATTTTTAAATAATAATCCAAATTATATTCAATTAAAATAAATTTAGATTATTTCATTTTTTTATCTTCTCGATCCCGGCGTTCTTTGGCCCTCCTTAGCGAGTTTTTTATACTTTCTTCCCGATTTTTTAAGTGGCGCCTGAAACAATGCAACTACATAAGAGATGGTAATCGTCATGTAGAGTCGATAAAAAAGTTAATACAAAAAGCTTATTTTGGTATTTCTATGTAACCAGAATTTACATTTTTCTAAATTAAAGACTTGATAAAGTGATACTTCTTTTGAAGAATTATTGATTGATCTTTTTGACGATTTTATTATTGATTAAATCATAAGAGATGATCGATTATAACCAGTTAAAGATTATTTAAATCGTTTTTTAAAAAAGATTTTGTAAACGCGTCAGTTTTGCAAATTCATTAAGAATTTTTATACGTTTCGCATTTACATTTCATCAGAGGAATGTGATAAAAACAAAATTATTTCTAGACGTATTTTTAACTACGAGAATACGCACACTAATCATAACTATGAATACTAAGAACGCGATAACGTTATAGTTTGTTAGTTAGATTAGCGATTATGTGCCTTATCGGTCATGTTGACATTTTTGGATGACTTATTGTGAATCGCGACGATAAAAGTCGTGAGATAACGTCACACTTTTAAACCTTTAATACAAAGAAAACATTTTTTAAATAATATTTTGAGTAAAAAAAATTTTTTTTTACATAACAAATATTTTCAATTCATTGCATAGGTATGCGCGCGAGATGGGGTTTTAAATCACCATTGTTAATAATTGTGATCTTTTAATTTTAATAAACTTTTATTAATTTTTAGTAATTCAAAATAATAATTATAAATGATGATTTTTATACATTATAAATAATTACAAGGTACTAAAAACTTACCAAATAAATTTGTTTATGCACTAGAACACCCAAAAAACGTTAGATAATAAAAAGTACAGATAAATAAAATAGCCAGAACACCAACAAAAACAGATACAGAGTGCAAACGGTGCAAAGAGAGTGTACCACTTTGATATACCAAAGGAGCGTACGGGTGTTGAGTAGGCACCAGAGAACAAGAAGGAAAGTGGGCACGCGCACTCAGTTTGCATTTGTTTTTTCCCGCATAGGACATCCCATCGTACGTTCTTCATTAACATCCTGAGGACGTCCTATTAAAGACATCATATACAGGTCCGTTTTAAAGCCCGGGATGTAAAGACATCATTTGGACATAAAACGAACGTCGCTGCGACGTCGTGTGTTTACTGGGTGTGACTGGAGACACATTAGAATAATACTAACACGTCATGAAACTTTTCTTAATCACTTAAAGTGCTATGAAAGGTGGCTGAAAGCCAAAAGGAGACTGAACACAGGTAAAACAGTGGATGATAAAAACCAGAAAATGATTGCCCAAGAAAAAGAACGGTGACAAAATGTTCTTAAACGACTTCTTACCATAATACAATTTCTTGCCAAGCACCAAATGGCTTTCCGAAGAACAAATGAAACCTTGTACAAAACGGACTATAGAAATTTTTTAGAGTTTGTTAAACTAATGGCCCGATTTGATCCCATAATGAAAGAACATATATCTAGAGCATTGGCAAATAAAAAACACAGGTGTATGTCATACCTGGGCAAAAACATACAAAATGAATTATTGACTCTGATGGGAGACAAAGTAATAGAACCAATACTAAGCAGAATTAAAGGAGCCAAATATTATGAATTGCTTTTTGATTGCCCACCCGATTTATGTAAGTAGGAAAGAACAGCTTTCTGTTGTTTTTAGGTACGTTTATAAAACGAAAAAGTTGAAATTTGTGAAAGTTTTCTAGATTTTATTAAAATAACAGACATTTCAAAAAAGGTACTATCAGAAACAGTCTTAAAAAACTGCAAGAGTACGAATTGCACATTTCTACTTGCAGAGGCTATGGATACGATAATAGGACAATTATAAAAGAAAAACTGTGTGGGCTAGAAAAAACTTTTTTTGTACCATGTGGCTTTGAAAAAAAAGGTTCTAACGGCTTAAAACCAAAATGTCAAAAGTTGAGTTTTTTTTAAACGTGATGATTTGCTCTACAGAGACGACTTGCTTGTTAAAGATTTAGAAGATTTTTTATATTCATTTTCATTGTACTTAAGGGGCGTGAAAACTCATTATTACATACACGGCATTTTGCTCTTAGGCCGAGACTGGCTGTGCCCAAGTGATTATTGTTGGTTTGTAAATTGTTTATATTTACCAGTGTTTATTATTTTTACGATCGGTAATGAGGAGTACAAAGGTATATAATTTATATAATTCAAAAGACGTTGACAAGCTAAATCGTCTAGCTTCTGCCGATGAACCTAATGCACTTCCTGAAGAAGTATTTGACAAATCTGATTATTCTGATACAGAAGGAAGCTAGATCTACAGATTTCGAGACTGATCACGAAGTTAGCGATAATGAAATTGAAGTGGAAGAATAACAAGAGAGCTTTTTTTTATAAGTAAATATAAATTACTTTTTATGTATAAATTTATAAAATTGGTTACCGTAGGTAAAGATGGAACTCGATGGAAGAAAATCCTTCTTAAAGCAACTCGAACGCGACCAGATAATATTCTAAAATTACGGAAGCACAAAAACATATTTATAGGATATAAATATAAATTTTTTATTACTCTAAAACATTAATTTAATATGGTCATCGTTCAAAGCAACGTAAATTAAATAGGTACTTGTTTATATTCGGACTACAATTAGTAAAACCAATACCTTTTATGTAGCAGTGCATCATAACGTGACGTCGCGACCCCCACAACAAAATTTTCATACGCATATTTAACGTACGAAAGAGCTCGTACAGTTATAGCTCGCAGTTTAGAAGTGATTGACCAGTAGAACGTGTACGACGTATTATATTTGTCGTACATAATTATTAAAAGATTCAAAAAATTGTGTAAAATTTATTTTTTAAAATGAATTTGTAAGACTCGTTAAAAGAAAAGCTTAAATCTCACGAAAAGTCTCAAGTCTAAAAATGGTAAAAAAGAGTTGTTTTTTTTTTAATTTTATAGTAAAACGAATATTTTGATGAATAGAGTTTAAATCACATAAAAACTCGTCAGCCGCGAAAAGACCATGTTGCCAAAAGACAAGAGTATCGTCAACATATCCGTACCGGCACTTGGGTTTAGGATACATTGTGGGTAAAGCTTTTTTCTCAAAACGTTCCATAAGTATGTTAGTAATAATCAGCGAAAGCGGAAAGCCCATGGCAGCTTCTGTTATTTGTGAGTAAAACTTTTATCGAAAAGTAAAATATGTAGACGTCAAACATTTTTTGATAATAGGTACTATATCGTTTGAAATATTGTTCTAGGTAAACAAAGATTTGATAATGCTATTGGATCATGTACACGTTAGTAAACAAAAACTTGACATCAAAACTAACCGGAATGTCAGTAAATTGCAAACAAAAATTAAGCAATTTCTGAACAAAATTTCCAGAATTGACTATAAAGGACTCAGTCTTCCTTGCTGAAAGCTTGCAAGATATTTAAAAATTTTATAAACAGGTGAATTTATAGCGCTGACAATAAGTCGAAGAAGAGTATTAAATTTATGAATTATAGTTAATTCGAAAAATCGAGGAATTTTTGAATTTTTTGGTATTAAAAGTTTTGTATCAACTTCATCAATTGACTATTTACTATTTTGAAAAAATACTTATTAGTAAGTTGCAACATGGATTTATTTTTAAAAATATTTATTTTGTATTTTTTGTCTACATGTATTTTTATGATGAAGTTATTAAATATTAAATTATTTTTAGGGTAAACCATTTACCCTAAAAATAATTTAATATATTTTATGGTGAAAGTTTTATGTCTAAAGTTATTAAAAATTTTTTAATAGGAAGATGTAATAATAACAATAACTACCGGTAACTTTTTACTGCCTGCTCTCTTCCATTCATTAGAAACGCTTTTGATATAAAATCTGTATCTGTTTTACTAGAGATTCTGCGAAAAGATATAAATTCTTTTAAGATAAAGTAAAAGATCTAAAATTAGATTCTAAACTTACTAAACATAAAAAACTGTGCGAAACCGGTTGGATTAAAAAACATAACGCTATTTTGAAGTTTTTCAAAATGTTGGCAACTGTTATGGAATTTTTTGGAATGTATGAAAAAAATATTCTCTTAGCTTTGTATTGACAAAGGTGAACGGAATGTTATACGCGATACATCAATTTGAGTTGATCATTAACTTAAAAGTGCTAGTAAGTTTATTTTATATGTAAATGACTATAACTGCGTAATTCAAATAAGTTTTGATTAAACTGCGGACCAAAACCACAATGTATATTATATTGTTACATTCTTGCAATGTTATACGATGTGGTTTTGATTAAAAACTGATTTTATACTTGCGTAATTTAAATAAATTTTGAATAAACCGCGGACCAAAACTTATTTGTATTACTCGCGTATAAAATCAGCTTTCGTTTCCATCTCTACAGCCCAGCGGTCGGCAACCTTATCCCGCTCATTCTAAAATAATTTACTCCTGAAGGGCGCATGAATGGTTGACGCTAATAAAATGTTAGACAAGGATAAAAAAGATGTTTATTTGGCACCTACATGAGGCATGTATGATCCTTGACTTTGCACTTCTTCCGACAACTTGTTGAAATCTGGCTCATAATTTGATGTACTTGTCCTCATACAATTTTCCAAATTGATATTTGTCATTCTGCTTGTATATTTTGATTTCAAGTGCTTCATTGTTAAAAATATGCATTCGCATGCGTACGTATCCTTAAGAGATAATGCTCTTAAAATGGGATATTTATTTCCATCAACAATATTTCAAAAGTTTTCGTCCCTCATGTATGATTTCAGGCTCAAGTCGTTCTTCGTGGTTATTACTTCCAGCTCTAACTCATCGTAATTTTCTATGTCAAAATAGTTTTTGATCTTCTCCGAAACATCACCTTCTGCGAATGGGTTAATTATGAACTCCAAGATAGGTTCAAGATCCTTAAATTGTTGGAAACCAAAAAAAAGTGTATTTAATTGTGGGGCAAACGAACTGGTATCAATATCTTTTTCACATACATTCATGTGATCGAACATTTTTTTTAAGTTTAGGAAGTGTGAAATTGAATTTCTCAGTAAATGGGATTTCCATAGTGTCAATTTGGCTTTGATTGTATTCACCGATCTAACCATTTTCGCAACATGACGATTTTTTCCTTGCATTTCCAGATTCAATTCATTAAGTTTTATTGTTATATTAGTGAGAAACCCCAAATCTGCAAGCCATGAGGGATCACACAACTGTGGATAACCTTCGTTTCTCGTTGACAAGAACTTTTTGATTTCGTTTAGCAAACTGAGAAAGCGTACAAGTACTTTGCCTCTGCTCAGCCATCGAACTTCTGTATGCAATATCAAGTCCGCGTATTCAGCATCTTCATCTTGCAAAAGCTGCCGAAACAAACGGTGTTGCATTGCCGCAGCCCTAATAGAATTGATTATCTTTACCACAATCTTTATGACGTGTTCAAAACAAATACTTTTGGCACACAACGCCTATTGGTGGATGATGCAGTGATAATGAGCAAATTAAGGAAACACATCATTTGCCATACAAAGTGCAACGAAGCCATTTTTATTACCTATTATTGCAGGCGCACCATCAGTCACTATGGCGGCTAACTTTTTTAATGGTAACTGACTTTTTTCAGCAAAGTTTATAAATGCATCGTAAATATCTTTACCTTGTGTGAGACCATACCATTTTAATAATAACACATAGCTGTGCAGTGTTGGAAATGTCTGTAGACTCGTCGAGTTGAAGAGAAAAAAACTTGCACTTTTTAATATCACTGTTCTAGTTGACAATGGTATCGCTTCAATAGCTGCAATAATTTTAGTTTTATTTTTAAAATTCTGAAATACAGAAGCAACAGCTGTTAAGAAGGCTTCCTTTATTATTTCCCCGTCTACAAAAGGTTTTTCTTCTTAGCCAACAAATGAGAAACTTTCAAAGATGCAATAGTAGCACTTTTCAAAATTTGAACTGGCCTGGTGAAAACACTTTGTTGTTTTGTTAGATTTGTCTTCAATTCGCCGACACGTTTCTTCCGGATTTCAGTATTTCGGGGAAAACTACTGTTACACGACACATGCAGGGTATTGAAGTGTCACAGCGTTGCCGACCGCTGCTATAGCTATTTACATACTACTATTCATGCGTACCAAATTTATACTAGGAGATGACTCTGGCATCCAGTTTTACTCATAAATTTTTTTTCTTTAACAATATCTTTATCACGGCAATTGCAAACTGACATACATCTGTGAAAAGCTTGCAAATTGCCTAGACAGCACACTATATCTAATGAACATTCATTTTACGTCTCATTTTATATCTCATTTTCCATTAGAGTACCAAAATAGAAAAAGGTTTTTTTTTCAACACTGCAGTTACTTAAAACATATCTTCGTTCTTACAAAGACGTTAAATGGTTTAGCACACACAATATTACAGTAGAGCGGGTTGAGCCTGATGAAGTGTTGAACAACGTTGTGAAGGAAAACCGCATAAACTTCAACTAAATTACATTTAATTCAATATACTCTTTAGCTAACATAGAAGATACTTTTTTTTATAAACACTTTATAACTTTAGGGTGTAAGTTTGTTTGTATTAAAGTATAAAAAAGTTAGAAACTTAAGTTTCTTTTAAAAAATATATATTACAAAATAGTTTTGTTAATAATATAATGTTTTGTATGTTTGGTAATGAATATATATGGCAGATCGTAATAATTTGATAGAAAAATCATCAATGTGATAGAAAATAATGATTGAAACAGGACTTTATTGTTGATTAAATTTTACTGCAACTTAAATATCAAGCAAAGAGAAACGTTTTTGTTAATAAAAACAATCACATGAAACTTATAACATTTACACCAAACATCATATGATACACATTGATCGGTGTTTAGATGTTCGATCAATACGTTAGAAATGCCGTAATGTTTAAATCTTATTTGGTAATGAATATATTTATTAAATATAATATACTGCGGTGATATTGCTATAGAATTTTAATTAATGGAATTACGATATCTCATTGTAATATTTAAATGTTGAAAATCTTTAGCTAATTAAAACTTAATTATACCATAGTATGATGCTTTCAGATCCAGTAGGATCACTCCTTGTCGACACCTTTGATGTTTGTTCCAAATATTTTTCTTGCGTTAGTTACCAGGAGTTGATTTGAGTGGGAGAATGTTTAGCGCTAAGTTTTTAAATTTTAAATATTTTTTATTCAAAGCGTCGGTGCCATTCACTTTTTCACGCCGGATGTTATTTTCTTTTTAAATCAATCTTATGCTATTTATGTAATAACAACGGAAATTATTTAATACTTTTAAAAAAACTAGTTTATTTTTTAATTTAAAATTCAGTAAAAGTAACTAGAAAGTAAAGAATTACAAACCTAAAAATGATCCGCCAACGTGTATCCTCTTTATAAGATGGTATTTACGCTGCATGTGCAAAATTTAGATGTGCATAGTCAACACTGATATGACATTTATACGTGTCCCGAATTTAAAAAAAATTTTGACGGCCCAGTGTTAATGTATTTAAAATTTAAAAAGAAAAACAAACTTTTTATTATATGATTTAACTTTTACATAACAAAAATAATTAACGTGCAACATCCACTATTAATAAAATTGTATATTGAAATCAAAATAAACAAAACTCCTAATGCAACTGTAAAAACTTATTAGAGGATCTAGAACTCTTCAGAGCAGTTTTTGTTAGCCGTAATTGCGATTTTATAAAGGTGGCAGCATGGGTGACAGTTGCTTTAAGGAAGTGTTGATTGCAATAGTTGCAGAATTGCTCATCAATTATTTTTTATGCCACGATTTTTTCTTTACACACAATTTTTTGAGAGACGCCCAATTTTGTCTGCAGTTTTAATTTTCATCGAGGTTTGCGAAAAAACATCTGAAAAATTATACCTTATTAAAGACTATGTGTTAATCTATACCTTTCGAGGATTTAACTAGAGTCACTGTTTATTCTAAACAATGCAAACTACAAGCAGATGGTACTTGTAACCTACAATGACACATTTGATTAATATAAAAGAAACTTTAATGTAATAAGTACCATCAGTCTCACTCTCAATTGTAGAACTTGATGTGTCTATTAGTTAATTCGTTTGGTCCATAGATTTTGAAACTGAAAGAAAACGTTTTATATGTATACAATTGGTTAAAAAAAAACGTATATATCAATGTTAATTGTGTTGATTTAAAACTTACGACAGTCTCCCTTTGATGCACTAACTTCTAACCGTATTTATTCAAATAACGGAGCAGTATCTCGTTTTAATCGATTTTTCAGCAATGACGAACATTCTGACTTAGTTGTAACAATAGTTATCATCTTTTGTCATCAAATCTGTACGATCGCTATTTCTCAGTCAATTTTTACATCTAGATAATTCAACCGATATATATAAATTATGTTTCCGTTTGGAAATATTTTGTTTTTAAAAAGAAAACTAAGTTTCAATTTTAACTTTATTAATATTTATTTATGCAACGACTGATTACCACGGCGGTTGTTAACAAACTTAACTTAATAATTACTTTTACAATACAACTAAATAAAATGCTTACATCTAGTTTCTCATAGAAAATGCTTATTATTGGAAACTATAATACGGCGGTGTTACATGAGCGTTTCCCTTGTTTCTATTTCCTGTGATATAACTCCTCCCTGCCGAGTTGAAAGACTGTCCCCAGGCTTTCTTACAATCATTGACCTTAGCTTACTCTTAAATTTACAAAAAATAATAATAATTACAATAATTATTAAAATGAGAAACAAATAATAGGTAAGTTGGTAATGAAGGGTATTGCTTGAGGGTGCATTACTCGATCTTCAAAGATTTGTTTTTGTAAGTTTTCGTCAAAATTAATTTTTGTTAGTTCAAAAGGTTGATTAATTGTATTAATTTCATTAAATTCTAATCGCGTAATTTCAGGTAAAATCATCTCTTCGTATACCTCTTCTTTACTATTAACAAACAATTGTTGCTTAAATTCTATAGAACAATTTAAAGGTAGTTTAATTAACGAATTCTTATTAATCGTAACAGTTCCTTTTGTTTTGCACTGGTATTTTAACAACACTTCACTTTCAGTTATCAAAACATAGTTCGCCTGATTAAGGGCTATTAACCTGGTTGGCGATTGACCAATTTTTACAATAGTACAGTTGTCAACACTGTTTTTGTAATAAATTTTTAACACAATTATTATTAATTTGCACTGTATCGTTGTTTTCGATTATATATTTGTTTTCTACCGAAAATAGTTAGTGACACATTCTAGCTGGTTGTAGGACCACACTAAATAGTCACATCGTTCTAGAACATATGTTTCGTGATAGGGTACTTTTACAATTTTATATAATGTTGCATTGTTATCTTCCACTATTGGGAACTCGATTGAAATAATTAAGTTGGTGGTGTCTAAACCTATTCGTAACGGCTAGTATTGAGTAATAGTAATGATCGTTTAATAAATTTAGTGTTCCTTTTGGATATAGAGCTTTAAATGAGTTAGTTCGTTACGTAATTGTGAATAAGGTAGTAAGAAAGGGTGTAATTGGTTTCTGAATCCTAGTATAATTGATTGATGTAACTCATTGATAAATGTTTCTACTTCGTTTATGTTGTTTTCTAAAATAAATATGATTTCAAGTATTAAGGTGTATTGATCTATTTCTGCAACTTTCTTGTTTAAATGACTGATGTGCTTTTCAATTAACCGCCTGTTACTATTAATGTTGTTAGTTAAATTTTGAATTTGATTAAACATGGTTTGTAATAACGTTGTTTTATAATTTACATTCTTGACAATGTCAATTTGATTTTCTTTAGTCGCTGTATAATTTCGTAAATTTCTTTTCTTTCGTCATCGTCCATTACTCCAAAAGCCAATTTGCTGCCTTACCAATAAAATTAAAGGGTGATCGCTTGTTTCGTTTAAATGATATAAAATTTTTGTATTTTCTGATAATGGATTGTATTTGATTTTGGCATTGCTTTAGTAATTTGACAATATTTACGTCATGTTCAGATAATGTGGGTTCTGTGCTGTGTTTAATATTTTTATATTTGTTAAAAATAAGTTCGTGTTGAGAAGTTAAACTGTTAATTAATAAACTTACATGGCTATATTCTAAAGTAAAAACTAATTTATGGTTAGATACGTGCTTATATTGCTGCGTTTCCTAATGCTAAGGGTAGCAGATAATTATTAATGGGTTTGATTTGTATTTCCTTGTCCGCTAGTACTAGGGCCAGGATCGTGAGGGTTAGTGCTGCCGTTTTCATCCTGTAACAACACATGCCTTTTTACTTCTTTGATTAAATCTCGTTTAAGTTTAGTGTTTTTGTTTCGTTTGTTTTTAAATGTTACGGTGTTGTCTGTTACGTTTTGGATTTTTATTTTCTCTGCGTACGGCCTTAATTTATTTCTGTTGTTGATTTCCGAACATATACAATTTGCTCTGGTAAATTTTCTTCTATCGTATTTTCTGGTTGCTTTTGCTGTATTTTTTTCCTTTATCTTGAGTATGTTTTCTTTTACTTGTTGATTAAGAAGTTCTGTTGTTTTGTTTCTTTCATTTATGTAATCTTCGGTAATTCGGTTACTGGTTTTGTCGAAAGGTAAAATATTTCGTTCGTTGCCATTAATTATTTGGAAGGGTGTAAACTTCATTGTTGTGGATGCTATTATTATACGCGATTACTGCCATGTGTACTTGAGTTTCAAAATGCTAATTTCGATTTTTCGACATTTAATACTCGTAAAGATTCTATTAGAGTTGAGTTAAATCTTTCAACTATCCCGTTTGATTTAGAGTTTTCGGTACATACCCTATGGTGATGAATTTTGTGAGTTTTTAGAAATTCTGTTACTAAATTATTACAGAAGGATGGGTCATTGTCCGTGATTAATTTTGAAAAATGCCATGATGTGACATGTACAACGATAAATATTGTAAAATGGTTTGTGAGTTTCTATCCGGTAAAAGATAAGCTTGCGCGTATTTGGAAAATGCGTCGACAATTGTCAACAGGATTTTTGATTGATGAATAATAAATCAGCGTGTATAATTTGGAATGGTTTATCCGGTGTTGGTGTCAATGATATTGGTAATTTTGGGGATTTCTGTCAATTTTGATAAATTGCAAATTTCAGTTATTAATGTACTTAGTTACGTCGGTTTCCATTTTGGGCCAGTAATATAAATTTTTTAATGAGTTATAGGTTTCGTTAATTCCTCGATGTTTTGTTTTTCCCGTGTGATAATATTCAATAAATTTTGTCTGTTCATTTTGGTCTTCTACGTCCTCTAATAATTTATTAGTGATATTGATTTTAATAGTATTGTTAAAATTTTCTCGAATGATTTTAGAATTCTCTCTCCATGTTACGTTTTTTGAAGTAAATGCTAATGTTGATATTTGGTTGAATGAGGTCTTTTAAAATGTTTAAAATTTCTTCGTCATTACATCCGAATGGTAAACTACAATAAGTACGTTTCTTTGTGTTTTCGAATAAATTTATGTGTTTAACTATTGTTTCTGTTGAACTTCTATGGGTATCGAGAATGATTTGATTTTTCTGAAAATTTAATGGTGATTCTTTGTATGGGATGTCAATATCGATTTCTCCTCGAGATGTATGTATTGTTTGATTATCTTCTTCCTGTTCTGGTGATAGATCCTTCAAAATTTCGTCTAATTCCTGTAAGTCTTGTTCGGTGGGTCCATCAGCGTTTGCCACGATGGTGTCAAAATCGACCTCGTTTATATAGGTTTCTTTAGGTGGTCTCGATAACGCGTCGGCTACGTAATTTTCCTTTCCTTTCTTATATTTAATGTCATAATTATATTCCGTTAAACTGAGCTTCCATCTCGTCAATTTTGAATTGGCCTCTTTAAGTGAGAATAGCCAGGTTAGTGGTCGGTGATCCGTTTCGATTGTGAATTTGTTTCCATAAAGATACGGCCTAAAGTGTTTAGTTGCCCAAACTATCGCTAACAGTTCTTTTTCTGTGGTGCTGTAATTTTTCTCCGCGTCGTTGAGAGTCCTCGATCCATAAGCGACGGGGTGATCTTCTTGTGTTAATACCGCTCCTAAAGCTTCATTAGAGGCGTCTGTCGTTAGAGTAAATGTCTTATTCATATCTGGATATTTCAAAATTGGATTATTAGTCAAGAGTGTCTTACATTTGTTGATAGTTTCTATGAATTCTTCGTCGATTTTTATTTGAACATTTTTCTTTAATTGTTTTGTTAAGGGTCGTGTAATTTTCGAAAAGTCTTTAATAAATTTGCGATAATAGCCCATGAGTCCTAAAAATCCTCGGATCTCCTTTTGATTCCTCGGTATTGGGTAGTTTTGTATTGCCGAAATTTTTTGTGGATTTGGTTTTATTCCTTCTGTTGTAACGATATGTCCTAAGAACTCGGTTTCTTTCTTGCAGAACTCGCATTTGTCGAGTTGCAGTTTTAAATTATGAATTTGTAATTTTTTGAATACTTTTTCTAATGATTTTTTATGTTCTTCCAAATTAGGTGAAAATATAATAATATCATCTAAATAAACTAAACAGTGTGTGTTGATTAGGTCTCTTAGCACGTGATTCATCATGCGTTGAAAAGTCGCCGGTGCGTTTTTCAGGCCAAAGGGCATTCGGTTGAATTCAAAATGTCCGAATTCCGTATTAAACGCCGTCTTTTGTTTTGAATTTTTGTCTAGTCTTATTTGGTGGTAACCTGATGTTAGGTCCAAAACGGTGAAGTATTGCGCTCTTCCTAGTTTGTTCAAGATATCTTCCATATTCGGTAGTGGATGTCGATCATCTATGGTTTTTGCATTCAGTTGCCGATAATCTATGACCATTCTTGTTTTTTTTTCTTTTCCTGATGCGTCTGGTTTTTCTCTTCACTAGGTGTACAGGGAATCCCCAAGGTGACACACTAGGTTGAATTATTCCTTGTTCTAACATTTCCTCGACATGAATCCTAATCTTCTCTTTATTTGTAAATGGTGTCCTATATGCTCTTAAGAATATAGGTTCTTCATCTTTGTGATTATTTTATGTTCTACTAAATCGGTCGTAGTTAGTTGATCATCCGGGGCTTTAAAGATGTCTATATTTTTTACAGATTTTAACTATCGCTCTTCTTTCTTCGGAGTTCATATGTTCCATTCTTATGAGGTTACTTAGATTTTTTAAACTTGAATCGTTTTCGAAATAAAATTCTTGAATATCGTTTTCGTCAATTTTTTCTTCTTGTAAGTCGTCAATTTCCATGCTCTGTTCTTCATTCGTTGGATTTTCGATTATTACATTTACGTTAGTGTTGTAGATTTTATAAATACCTCCTCTCAATGTTCCGTCGTTTATCGTTCTTTCTTCTACAAAAATGTCCTGGTCTGGTTTCGCGTAAGATAAAGTATAAATTTGTTTAGTCCGTGGATGTATTTTGATTTTCTGAGGTTTATTATAATGTAAAGAAAAATGATTTCCGTCGCTACGTGTTAGTAAATTATTTTGCAGATCTATCTTAAATTTTAATTTTTTAAGGTCGCGGATTCCTATTAACGCATCGAAATAGTCGTGGAAATTTAATACAATAAATTTTAAATTACCAAATGCTCTGAATTCTTTAAAACAGGGTACACTGGCTAATGTTTTTACTGTAGTTGTGCCATTGGCAGTGTTTATTTTTAGATTCGTAGGTTGAGTAGAATTTGGATAAAATTTAGAAATAACTCGCGGGTCAATTATATTAATTTCGCTACCTGTGTCTATCAGTATTTTTAAGGGTGGATTATTTAATGTGATGTAGGGTAAACATGGTGTCATCCTGATTCGGTCGTTGAGGAAACTCCGAAAAAATTTATGTCAGATTCGGTTTCATCATTGAAATTACTTGGGGGATTTTCCGTTATTGGCGGATTGTTCTCCTCGTCGTTCTGTTCGAAATTAATGGGGGCATAATATTGATTTGTTTCGTGATCGTAAACAATTGATTCGTGATTGATTTCGTGAAGAAAATTTTTTAAAGTAGAAACGCCCGACATTGGTGTAGGCTTTGGTAAATTTGCGTTTGGGTTTGGTTTAAAAACGTTCGTAGGTGGTTTGTAAAATTGTGGCGATTGATTTTGTTGAAAGTTAGGTGATTTGTATTGAACTTGATTGTAAAATTTAGGCTGTGCAAATGGGTTAGGTTTGAAAATTATTTCGAAAATTTGATTGTGACATTTGTTGATGAGGTTTAAAATTTGATGTGCCTTTAGGAAATGGGTTAAATAATGGTTTTGAAGAAAATTTTGTCGCATTTGAGGCTGGGGTATGATTAAAATTTTGTCCGGCCTCGTTCTGCGAAGTTAATTTCGTCTTGTGCGTAAGTGATTGCTTGCTCTAACGTAGTTGGTTTTCTGGCTCTAATTTGCATTGCGATTTGATAGGGTATTGTTACCAAAAATCTATCTAACGCGTTTGAAGTTATGATTTCTTGTCTTATCGGTTTATGTGTTATATTTGATAAATTAATTTTAGCTATTAACTTTCCTAAGTTAGTTCTAATTCTGTAACCGTAATCTATTAAACTTTCGCCTTTATTAATCCTAATATTATTAAATTCTACTGTTAACTGCTCAAGGTCTCTAGTGTCGAAAAAATGATTAATAATTGCATCTTTTATTTCGCTCCATTTAGTTAAATCGTCTCGCGGGGATAGGATTTCAGAAGCCTTGCCTTTAAATTTAGAAAAAATTGCTGCTCGCATTACGGTTTGCACTTCTGCGATAAGCTTTTGTATCTTTGATCGACATTGTCGCAAGCCATGCAAAACGCATTTATTTGTGTTTCTTTTCCTCAAAAATCGGGATCGTATCTAGTTCGATTTTAAATAATTGATAATTCATAGGTGGATTAGTCATTTTGGTTTCTATCGCTAAATTATCTAAAGAAACTACTAATTCCTCCAGGTTCTCTAAATTTATTGATTTATTTTGTTTTTAACTAATTTTGCACTCGCAATTTCCAAATAGTGGAAAATATTACAAAAATATTTATTAAGGAAGTACCCTTTTTATGTTCAAGTGAACGGTGTGAAATTTGTAACTCCTACCTTGTGTGGTTGTGTTGTTTTTGGGGGCTGTCCTCGACCGATGCTGCTATGCACCTCTTTGGTGGTCACTCGAACTGCTCCTGGTTGTACCGCTACCCTCGACCGGTGCTGCGATGCACACTTCTTTGGTCACTCGGATGGCTTCTTGTAACTTATTGCGGTGTTGGTTTTAGTCGTTGCTTTGTTCGTTTATCGATCAAAGAATTAAAATTCACCGGTTTCCCGCACTTGTTTTCGATAAACAATTTTTGTGCACTTTTGTAACCGTACCGATAAAATCCTACCGACTGCGCCAATTATGTTTCCGTTTGGAAATATTTTGTTTTTAAAAAGAAAACTAAGTTTCAATTTTAACTTTATTAATATTTATTTATGCAACGACTGATTACCACGGCGGTTGTTAACAAACTTAACTTAATAATTACTTTTACAATACAACTAAATAAAATGCTTACATCTAGTTTCTCATAGAAAATGCTTATTATTGGAAACTATAATACGGCGGTGTTACATGAGCGTTTCCCTTGTTTCTATTTCCTGTGATATAACTTATATATATAAACGTGTAAATTTACTTTTCAAAAATTTACCTTATTGCATCAGCTGATATACGAAAAAAACTAAGGTTCAAATTATTACTACTATTATTTTAGCAAACATATTATAAATATTATATTACACAAAAACAAGCTACTGCGCTAGTTACCATGAGTCGATCATGCTCTGTGAAATTGTACGGAAAAATATTCCTGAGACCGATCCTACTGATTCTAAAAGCATTACACTGTGATTATACTAACCTCACCACATGTGCCGGTTCAGCCCAAAATTAAAGGTTTGTCTAAAAGCGGAAAATTCGAATAAGTTGAGTATTAAAAAGGTTCAAATGTCTTCACAATGTACTCAAAATAAATCGAAATTCTCAAAATAAACAATTGCAAACAGTTGAAGTACATTTATTATGCACATAAATAAAATTTCAAATTCAAAGTTATAAAATAAAAGTGTTACAAAACTAGAATGCGATGGTTTCTAAACTTATAATTTAAATAAACTAACCTTAATCTTATACGTAACCCTATCTTCATTGGTAACTCAACTGACTGCTGATTTATCGCGACGATCTTCCATTATTGTTAGTTTTCTTACACATAATTGTTATTACTTTATCTGTATTCTTTATTCACGTTGTGCACGTAGTTGTTTATCTCTCTTTTTTTAATTATTATTAACCTTCGTTGATTTCCGCGTTTGCTGTCTTTTCTACATTCGATGTTTTAATTTTACGTTCGATGTTTTAACGTACTTGTCGCATGTTAACGTTTTACTATGAGCATTTCACTTTTTAAATGTTCTCGCCCAGTATGTGGTTAACTGAATAATTTTCTTTATAATTTGTTACATGTTTAAAGTTCAACTGCAGAATGACAAAAGGGGATCGAAAATCTTGAAACTAATATTTATAATTTTTTCTTATCTCACGTTTAAACTTGCTGTTTATTTAGTGACTTTTATCACTAGAAAATTGGCAACTCTTTGAAACTAACTTTAATTTCATATTGAATTTTTTATAATTTTGTTGATTTTTTAGTTTTTAGTGGCTATAGTTAATGTTATCCATGCATTCGCTGATTAATTCTCTGTCTAACCTTGTATTTTTTATGCTATACGATCTAGTTTTCTGCATAATTCTTGTTTTGCACATTTTACCATTTTCTTCCGTGTTTTACACTTTGCTTTTGCTAGCGCACTTTAATTTTTGTTCTTTAAATTCAAACTTTTTTACAACCTGATCTATAATTTTTACATGTTTGTGTCTTTGTCTCTTTGTAAAATCATTATCAAGCATCTGTTACCAATGATTCATCTTATTTACATCCTAATACATCTAAACATATAAAATATAAATCCGAACTTAAGTAAAGTATTATCCTTTATATTGAAATATACAAAATTTAAATATTTTACATTTATTTTACAAAATTCTTTTCGTACATAGACTACATAACTTTATGTTATTATAAAGTTTGTGACATGAAAAGATTATAAAATTTTGAAAATTTTTTTAATTATTTATCAATTGGTCATAAATATTTTATATGTTGTGTTTCTTTATTGATTGAAGCTTTATAGTTATAAGCAAAAAAATCCGATATACTGTAATCTCTAATTTTGCATTAGAAAATAACTATTGGTTAATATGTATCAAAATAATAGGAGGATTTCAAACAGGATACTATACAGTGGTTTATCACTCTCCAAGTGCAAGTAATGCTACTTTTATAGAACATTTTGAAAAGTGGTGTGAAGATACAATTCCGGATAACAGTCGACATATAATTATAGGGGATTTTAACATAGATGTATCCAAACAAAGTTTTTATGGGTCGAAATTAATACAAGTTATTAGAAGCTTAGGGATGAAACAAATTGTAGACGAATTTACGCGTACAACAGAAAATAGCCGTACAATAGTTGACCTAGTAATTACAAATGTAAATGAATTAAGATCTGTTGTATTAAATGAACCAAAAATAACTGACCATGATATAATAGAAATAAATTTAGGTACATTGCATAATAAGATGGATTACAAAACAAAAACAATAAATTGCTATAAAAAATATTCAAAACAAAACCTACTTAATGTACTGAGCCATCACAATTGGAATATGCAAAATCGACAGATGGATCAAATAGCAAATGACATAGTTCAAACGCTTTGTTATGCAGTAAATGACCTAATTATAAAGAAAACTATAAAAACACGAACGAATAACACTTGGTTTACAATGGACTTACGTAATCTACAAAACGAAAGGGACAGGCTTTATAAAATTGCTAAATTAACGGGAAATGAAAATGACTGGATGCTTTACAAAAACACAAGAAATAATTTTAGTAACAAAATTAAGATAAGCAAAAATAAATATTACGTAAATAAAATACAGCAAAATAGCGGACAACCTCAAAATATGTGGAGAATCATTAAACATTTAATCAATGGAAAAAAAATGAACCAAAAAATATAATATTTGACGAAGTAGAAATTGATAACTTAGAAGAAATATCAAATAAATTTAACGAATATTTTGTAAGCAGCATTATGCAAATAAATAATAGTATAATCCAGCCCCCAGCAAACTTCAAAGAGGCCCCAATATTAAAACCAATCATTAATTTCAAATTTAAGCAAGTTAATTTATCGGATCTGAAGAAAATCATAAGTAATATTAAGAGAAAAGGAGGAACGGATCACATTACAAAACAAGTTATTACAGATGCATTGCCAGAAATTGGTAATGCAATGGTAGACCTAATAAACAAATCTTTAATAAGTGGAAAATTTCCTAACTGTTGGAAGCAATCCAAAGTCATACCAACGCCTAAAATTAAAAATACAAAAAGATGCGAAGAATTTCGACCTATCAATATTTTACCAGTGTATGAACAAATACTAGAATCAGTTGTTAAGGAACAATTACAGTGCTTTCTAGAACAAAATAATATAATTAGTGAAAATCAATCGGGTTTTCGAAGTAAACACTCGTGTGAAACAGCATTAAATCTCGTGCTAACAAAATGGAAATCCAGGAATTGACGAGGGTAATAGTGTAGTAGCAGTGTTTTTAGACTATAAAAGAGCCTTTGAAACTATCGACAGAGGAAGACTTATAAATAAACTTTACCAATATGGAATAAGAAGCACCGAACTTCAATGGTTCGAAACTTACTTGGAATCTCGTACTCAGACCACTACGTACCAAAATTACGAATCTATTCCAATTCAAAATAATTTAGGTGTACCTCAAGGATCAGTCTTAGGCCCATTGCTTTTCTTAATTTATATTAATGATTTAGAACTTAACCTTAAGTGCTGTAATATTAATTTGTTTGCGGACGATACCTGGTATCAATTACTGATAAAAATGTACATTCAGCTATTATAAAGCTAAACTCAGAATTAGAAATTATTGCAAATTGGTTACAAACAAACAAATTAAAATTAAATGTGCTGAAAAGTAAGACAATGGTAATATCAAATATTAATGTTGACACAACAAAATAAAAATTGAAAATATAGAATTAGAACAGGTTGAACAAATTAAATATTTAGGAATTGTGATTGATCAGAATCTAAATTTTAGAAGCCACGTAAATTATGTAATAAAAAAAGTAGCAAATAAGATTAGCCTATTAGGAAGAATATCTAATAAATTGACGATTAATGCAAGAATTACTGTTTATAAAACAATTATTGCACCATATTTTGATTTTTGCAGTAGTATATTTTTAATGTGTTACGAAGTCGACTTAAAACGTTACAGAAACAACAAAATAGAGCTTATGCGGATTATATTACATTGTTCAAAATATACCAAAATCACAGTAATGTTAGATTGTTTACAATGGTTAAGTGTGAAACAGCGGATATATTTCAATTCATTAATGTTGGTATACAAAATAATTAATGATTTGCTTCCAAACTACATGTCAAAATTAGTGATACGTAACTATGAAATACATTCATATAACACGAGAAGTCGATGTGATTTCAGATTGCCAAAATTTTCAAAATCAAAGTCACAAAATTCTCTTATGTACAAAGGTCTGAAATTATATAATGACTTACCAGATGAAATTAAGCACGAGCAAAATATTTATAAATTTAAAAAAGGTCTGAGTGATTATGTTAAGAATAAATTTTAAGCAAAAATTAGTATTAATAGAAATATGTTACGATTTATGTTAAATTAGTATATCTTTACTAAATAAACACTTACTTACTTACTTACTTACTTACTTACTTTCATTTATTAACTATTTATTTAAATAAATTGTATTAAAAAAATTAAATTATTTTGTTGCTGTAAACTCAAATTATATCTGTAACATGTGTTGCATAGCCAACAAGTATGACATTTATGCATTCATTTATGTCATTGAATTACATCACAGCCTGAATTCTACATAAATATACAAAAACGTCAAAAACATTATACATTTGCAGATTTCTCAATGTCATTATGACTAAATTATACTATTCATGTGTTTCCGCAAATCTAAAGATCTTAAAAATTATGGATTGTAATTTAATATATTAATAACAACATATTGAAAATTATTAAATAAAGATATTAGTTAGAATAGTAGTACTGAAAAGTACCAATAATTATTTATCACGCTGTATAAAATGAATATATAAAATGTCACTTAGGGAAATTTTAGTTCAGTTATGGTAACAAAATTAACCAAATCCTCCTCCTGTCATTTTTCAAATCAGTTAAAGACAAAAAATGGCAGCAGAAATAAAACCAGCAACACAATCAAATGATAGGTTTTGTACAACAAAAAAACCGGCATTACTCTCAAAACTCGAAGGTTGTAATGACGAAGTTAATGCCGCCGTTTTAATACCCGGCGAAGATGGTGTTATTAGCGTTTCGGATGATAAGTAAGATTCAAAACATAATTCGTCTTCAACTTGTTTTTTATATTTAAATATTTAATTGTTGTGTAGAACGGTACGAGTATGGTTAAAACGCGACTCAGGACAATACTGGCCAAGTATATGTCAGTACCTGCCCAGCGGAGCAACATCGATGTTTTATCAAGTAGAAACTAGACAATTATTCGTAGGACAAGAAAATGGTACTGTTTCAGAATTTTCTTTAGCATCGGATTTTAATCGTATGATGCCTGTTAGAGAATATTTAGCTCATCAAGCTCGTGTAACCGACGTTTTATTTGCATTAAATTGCGAATGGATTTTGAGTGTTAGTAGAGATAAGGTATTTTCATATAATTGTACACAGACTGGTAGAAATATTGGAACATTTACTGCAGAAGCATGGTGTACATCTTTACAGTATCCTTACAATAAACTTTAGTATAGTTTCTTGTTAAGTTCACTAGTATTTTGATAGAGTTTAATTATTAACGCCGTTTTTGTACGTTAAGTCAATAATGTACTAGCTATTTTGACAAATTTAGCTAGCTTAAATGACATTTAAATCTACAAATATTGTAGTAGTTGGGTAAGGATTAGCTACTTGAAACCCACTAAATCTTAAACCAAGTTTTGTTGACATTGACCTTGTTCGTTAACTGAATTTAGATCAAATGAAGGACAATTGGAAAAACTACATTAGCTTTTGTATAATTATTTCATTATGAAAGTTTACTGTTTTTGTTTCTTTTGTAAGAGAGAATTGAGCTAAAGATCGGTAATTCATATTAATTTCTACTTTATGTTATGTCATCCCAAATATTCTTGTTTATGCTTTGTATTACTACTAAAGGTTAACCCATGAAAATAGTACTGTACCACATTTAAATTTGATTTTGTAGTGTCGAGATGATCCATAATACTATTTAAAAATGTTTCTATGTCTTGACAGGTACAGCACTAGTTAAGAAATACCTAAACTAATATTTTGGATTAAACTGAAATTTTAGTTTTCCCATAAAATGTTAAAAAGATTCTCGTTTTTCTAATTTCATTCATGGGTACATGGTAGGTAAGAGTGAGGATATGCAACGTACAATTAAATAATGTTAAGTTTGTTCCTTGTGCAATAGATCAAGCACTATATCTCTTAGAAATGATACAGGATAGATTCCAATAAAATAATAATAGGTGGAATAATAGAGCCTGCAAACCTTGTAATCTACGGCATATATTAAAACACATTCTTCTTATTGTTTGTGTATGTATTCTTGTGTTGTTGTTTGTAGTATTCTTTTATTGTAGTTATGCTTAAATGCGTTTAAAATTTTCCTTAGTAAAAAATAGATTTGATTCTCAAACGAAACATGCTTTTGTTGGTGATTACTCAGGTCAAATAACTATGCTAAAGTTAACGAACTCAGGGGCTTCATTTATAACTACTCTCAAAGGCCATTCAGGGTCTGTACGGACATTAGCTTGGGATCCAGATAGACAAATGTTATTTAGTGGCTCGTTTGACCAAACTGTTATTGTATGGGACATTGGAGGTCAGCAAGGTAATGCTTATGAACTTCAAGGACATCATAATAAGGTAAATTAATTGGCAGTAAGAAAATCCGTCTGTAAATTCGTTATCTTAAAGGTTTCTGCTCTTTGTTATTTAAGTGGAAGTAAACAATTAGTAAGTGCGGGTGAAGATAGTGTATTAGTGTTTTGGGACATGAATCAACATCGGCAAGAAACGCCAGAATGGGTAGAATCGAATTCATGCCAATTGTGTAATCGACCATTCTTTTGGAATTTACGAGCTATGATGGACCAAAGACAATTGGGTCTTCGTCAACATCATTGCCGTCATTGTGGAAAAGCAGTATGTGATCGTTGTTCAATAGGAAGACTAACAATACCATTGATGGGATTTGAATTTGCTGTTCGAGTATGTGAACCTTGTCATATAGCATTAAAGGATAAAGAGTAAGTGTTTTATCAATTAATGATGTGTTTAATCATTGTACTTACAGACGTCCTTCGATGGCAACATTTCACGATGCAAAACATAGTGTTGTAGCTATGGAAGTAGATGAAACACGTAAACGATTAATCACAGTAGGACAAGATCGATTAATTAAAGTATGGGACATTTCTGCCCTATGCTAAATTAAACTTGAAATGTGATTTATACAAATCCTTAGTGTGCTCTAATTCGTCTGTATAAATTATTTTATATTCATAGTGTATAGGTTATATTGTATTACCCAAACAAATAATTCCAAGTACTCTTAATTTAAAATAAAATGTGATTAAATTATTTAATTGATTAGATATCTAAATTTTATCCAGTAACATTTATATACAGACGGTTACTGTGCTTTTAAGATACACAAAGGTTGTGTAAGCCACGTGCTTATTTAAACTATGCAAAAAAATATTTATTTAATGTACAAAAAAATGTTTATGGTCTCGAGATAATATGACATTTGTTAAAATTATAAAATATTTCAGTTTCCAAAGATTATTGTAATCGTAATTTAAGTTACTTTAGTGTATGATGATTGTTTATCAGTCGACGATTATATTCACGTGTAATTTAGCTTATTACGTATTTTGTTAAGAAAAATTTAACTTTTAATTGTTTTTCAATTTAATAAACTACATTGAAACTAAAGATTCTACTACATTTTAGTAGATTACTACCTGAACTTATACAGTTAGAAAAAAATTCATTGAGTTAAAATAATTGTTTTTTTAACAGTAAGACATTCGCATCTCAAAACTTTTATTGAATTCTCAACAATGCTAGCACCACACGCCAATGCCGTATTTTAATGAGAGCGCGCATCTGATATCCAGAGATTTTAACGACCCCGCTTGTTACTATTAATCATTTTTCGTGGTAAACCGTTAGTATAGTAAACTTTCATGAGAAAACATCTAGCTATTGACTATCACTGAGGATTTAGTAAAAATAGAATTAAACAAAATAAAGATATATAACCGTTTGGTATTCTGGATGAAATTAAAGGTTTATACAGAGTAAAAAGATGGTTGCTTATGTTATTGCAAAAGCTTTAACAGTACTATTTTTATAGTCAAATCAAATGGTGAAACAAAAATAAAAAAATTGTTAATTATGACGCAACTTAAGCAAATCATTAATTTCAATAAATAATCGTAAATGTTGCGTAAGATTAACTTCAGAACGACTTGCATAGAATTAATGTTAAAAAAACGTAATTAATTTTACGCTAAATGACATTGACACCAATAAGATTAAATACGTGCAAGTATAACCAACAAGTCTACGCCTAGCACTTTTGGCGCCTTTGTACAAATTTAAAATAACGCCCCAAATGTGTATTATTATTTCATATGTGAGTACAAATACGGGTTAAGTTAGGTGTATTATTATCCACTATTAAAGAATAATTTTAAAAAGTATTTTCATTAGTTTATTTTCATTTTTATATTTTACAAGTACAAGCCATAAGCCATACAAGTATTTTTTCATTGAGGTACATAACATAATTATAAACTTATAGAAAACAGAAATTACAACTCAAAATTTTTATATATTCGTTTTAAATCTATATATATAAAAATGTTATGTTGGTTTGTGTACGCTTCAAAAACTCAAAAAGTTCTGCACCGATTGAGTTGAAATTTTAACATGATATAAAATCCGCATCAAGGATTGTTTTTATCTATTTTTTGCATCAGTCACATATCTGCGACCGCGAGAAAACAGTTTTTTTAACGATCAGCTGTGTACCAGTGACCGCGCCATCTGCCATAAGCGATGAAAACACTCGCTAACAACCGCAATAATAATGACGCAGTCACATGAGAAACAATTTCGTTCCCAATTACATTGTTTATTTACAAAAAAATTGCATCTGATTCTGATTATTATACAATCTGAATTAAATATTCACTTAAATCAAGAATTTTTGGTGTGATAGTGTTGTGATCGAACTGCGCCTTTCACCAAATCGTAAGTAGAGGTTATATTTTATATCAAAGATGGACAGTAAAAATATTATTAACTGACAGGCAAAATAAAAGGACTTATTATAATTCAAGTGAATTTCTAACAGAAGTGAGTGGTTATATCTTTTTCATTACATGTAACACGTGGACGTAATTATATTATTTAGTAATTATATTATTTATTTTGGATTAACCTCACTTTTAATGTATATAAATATAATTACATTAAATGTCAACCATTCAATCACAATGTGCCACTGCGAGGCGTGGCAGGGTACAGCTAGTGTAATTATATGATACAAAAGCACAAGAAATAAAAAAAATATTTAAAACATTAAAAACACTTGTATATCTATATATCACATGACGAAACTGATCGACAAATAAAATTTATTATTTTAATAATGCAACATGTCACCTTTTAAAGGTTAATATCCAGGTATTAGGTATTGTTATTAATATTCTAGCTAAGTGAATTAAGCTTTCCGTGCTTTAATTTTTGCAAATTGTTTAATTAAATCTTCGGTGTCTAATTCTTTTAGCTGGTCCGTTTTTATTGAAGTGATAGCAAGATTACTTAGTCGGTGTTGCCGTATGGCCGATCTTAAATATTTTTTTAATATTTTGAGTTTCTGCGGTAGCAACAGAAATCGTCATTGTTAATAAAATACGATTTATTATGTTCGTATTTGGAAAAGAATCCACTAAGTTGTTAATTGTTATATATTTTAAAATTTCTTCTGGAGACGTGATAACTTTTTCATCAAAATTTTGTAAATATTGCATTCTTTAACAAGTTCCACGGTAGTTATGTCTCGTTCATTGCGAGTTTTGTCGTTCAATAAAGTTTCAACTTTTTGACATAATTCTAATTGCTTGTTTTCAGAATAATTTTTAAATTTATCGATATTCCATACAAACGTGAAATTATTAGAGTAAGAAGAAAATAATTTGAATCTCTCATTCACTAATGTTATGATTACATCTAGAGCATTAAAAAAAACAATATACTTTGAACTTTAAAGTTTCGTTGTGGATTGGTTCATCATCGTCACATTCATAATTAAAATGTTTTTTTAAAATTTTTCTGTCTTAGACCTATTTGTTTTTTTAATTTAGGTTCCATGTCTAAGCTGGATGCTTATCAATCAATAGATCATTAAAACCTTTATCGGAGCGATAATCTTTCAAAAAACACTGAGCAACATCAAAGTTCGGTTTTTGAATAATTTTACTAATAATGTTAACTTTACTTAAAATATCATACCACAATATAAGAATGCAAATGAACTCAAAATTCGTCCAGTCTAGTACGTCTTTACTTAACCCGAATCGCACGACTAATGCCTTCTCTACAACGAATGGAAAATAATTTCTTTGCTATCATAATGTTATCATTTATTTCTAGATAACTTTTTCTGACTACTAGCACTTGTTGATCGAGGTTTCCTAAATTGATGATTACGTTGATTGTCCACGTGCAAGTATTTCTTCGCCAGTCGTATCGTTACGATCTCGTAATATGTTAAAGCAAATTATGGTGCTTGTCACCCTCGTGTCAATCATTAACTGAGCACTACTACAACTAAAATTGTTCTGCGTAAACGCAACCATACATACTTATATAAATTCAAAAATGTGCAGAAAATAATGTATAGGCAATCCTTCCTAAGCGATGCTCTATCTGGTGGTGTTTTTAATAAACAGAAATAATGAGATACCAACACAACCTCATTTTAAATTTTAATAAAAATTTCTTTGCAACGGTTTTTAATTACAGCTTCCATAGAAGATAAATGATAACTGCATCGTTGCCATCAATTGACTGACATTATTTAACATTAAATTACATTTTACGTCTTAGACTATGGTCTTATAGTAGGTAATTCAATTTTTGTAAAATTTGAAGTTGCTACAGCATGACGTTGAATACTGCAATAATCGTTTACTTATTGTTGTGTTACAGCGACAAGTGAGAATAATCAGTTGATTGCACTAGAGAGCATGTATATTTTAAAGCAGTTTACGGTAACTAATCCAAATGATTTATATTGCTCCAGAAACAAACAGCAACCGACGAGAAAAAACCTAAATATTTTTTATTTAATATAATAATCATAATATTCAATTGTAATGCTTAATTGTGACGATATATGGGTAATATTGTATAAACCTATATTGCAATTAATACAACAGAATCATACTTAAATAACTTAACAGGTACATTTTTACATAATTACTACTCTGTATATGTATGCTATATTCTCATCTAGAAAAGTACTATTTCAAGTTAAAGTACATCTATATTGTGGCTTTTTTTATTGTTTTTTTTTTATTCAGTCTAGAGACAACGTACTTCTCTGCGACTTGACGTAAAGAATAAAATACAAATTATCATTACATAAAACTATATCCTAATTATATTCAATTAAAATAAATTTAGAGATTATTTTATTTTTTTATCTTCTCGATCCCGGCGTTCTTTGGCCCTCCTTATAGTCAGTTTTTTATACTTTCTTCCCGATTTTTTTAAGTGGCGCCTGAAACAATGCAACTAGATAAGAGATAGGTAATCGTCATGTCGAGTTAAAAAAGTTAATACAAAATACTTATTTTAGTATTTCTATGTAGTCAGAATTTACATTTTTCTAAATTAAAGAATTGATAAATTGATACTTCTGGTTATTTTGTAGAATTATTGATTGATCTTTTTGACGATTTTATCCCTAATTAAATCATAAGAGATGATCGATTATAACCATTTAAAAATTTAAATCGTTTTTAAAAAATGTTTTTGTGAACACGTCAGTTTTGCAAATTCATTAAGAATTTTTATACGTTTCGCATTTACGTTTCATCAGAGGAATGTGGTAAAAACAAAGTTAATTATTTCGTTTATTTCTAGACGTATTTTTAACTGCCTAACTAATTATTGTGGAAACAGTAATACAATACCAGAAATCCGCACACTAATCACAACTATGAACTAAGACGTTGTTACCAAGAGCGCGATAACGTTATAGTTTCTTAGTTAGATTAGCGATTTTGTGCCTTATCGGTCATGTTGATTGATACTGTCGACTCGTGTGTTACCGAAAGATTCCTGCCGTTTGAATTATTGCAAATCGCGACGATAAAACAAAGAAAACATTTTTTTAATAATTTTTTGAGTAAAAAAAATTTTTTTTGCATAAAATAAATATCAATTTACCGCATAGATATGCGGATATGATAACTGTGTTTTTTTAATTTTGATAAACTTTTTATTATATCCAGTAATTCAAAATAATAATAGAAATGATGATGAGTTTAATAGTAGTACGGAGTTTGGTGTAATTTAAGGTGATTTACAGCAATAAAGGTCAAGCGCGCGCTTGTGATAACAGGGAAATACAAACTTTTATTTATATACTTTTTCGAATATTTGTGGTGGGCGTTAATTAAATACAATTAGAAGAATCATAGTAACAATAAATTTAAAAAATATTAATAAAAAAAATTAAATAAATAACTTAAAAAAATAAATAAATAATAAATAATAAGTAATAACAAAAGGGGAAAGGGATGAATAAAGAGAGAGAGAGGAAGAGGAAAGAGAAAGGCATCAAATATTTGAAAGAGGAAAGAAACCAATAAGATAACCAGACGTTAATAAGATATCGGAGGAGAACGAAGGAAAAACATCAAGAACAGAAGGAGGAAGGAAAGAAATGGAGGAGTTAAAAGAAGTAATGAGAGAAATGATGAAACAGATGGAAGAAAACATGCAAGGAATAAGACAAGAAATCAAAGAAATGGGAGAAAGAGAAAAGAAGTGGGAGAAAGAAAAAGAGAAACTGGTGGAGAGAATAGAAAAATTGGAGAAAAATGCGGAAGACGAGGAAAGATGGAAAAAAAAATAATATCGTGATAAAGGGGTGGAGAAGTGAAAAACCACAAAAAGATTTAGCAGTGATGCTGGAAGAAAAATTAAATGTAAAAGTAGAGGTGAAAAAGTGACAGTAATAAACAAAAAGAAGAAAAATGAGATGGTGGTGGCGGAAATCGGAGGATGGGAAGAAAAACAGAAGGTAATGGAGGAGAAGAAGAAATTAAAGAATACAAGAATATATATAAGTCACGATTTAACATGGGAGGAAAGAAGAGTGCAAAGAGAAATAATGAACATAGCGAGGGAAAGAAGAGCGGAAGGTAAAAGAGTATGGGTAGGGTACAGAAAAATGGAGATAGACGGAGACAGATACATATGGAACGACAAGGATAGGGGACTGTGCAGAGAAGAGAAAGTGGGGAACCAAAAAGCAAAAAACTAAAGGGCAAAGGGGGGGTGGTAAAGGAGGGAAGGTTGACGAAACGGCAAAGAAAAGGAATAATGAGAGATGGAAATGGAAAAGAAAAAGAAGGGAGAAAAAGAAAGTAAGGAAGAAGCGCGGGGGAAGGTGAGTGAGCTGAGAGTATTGTTTTTGAACGTAGCAGGAATAAAAAACAAGGAACATGATTTCTGGAAGTACATCAAGAAACAGGATGTAGTGGGATTACAGGAAACATGGATGGAAGAAAAATAATGGGAGTGGTGGGAAAAAGAGTTACCAGAGGAATTTGAGTGGGTGGTGCCACATGCAGAAAGAGAAAAGAAAAAAGGGAGAGCAAAGGGGGGTATAATAACGGGAATAAGAAAAAAATGGTTGAACCAAGAAAAGAAGGAGAAAGTGCAACAGAGAAGAGGAGTTGTAGAAAGGAACATGCAGTGGGGAAAAACAAAAATAAAAGTGGTGACGGTTTATAGCAGTAGAATGAAAGAGACAAGGAAAAACTTAGAAGAGATGATAGATGAGAGGGAAGAGGGATTGATAATAGTAGGAGGGGACTTCAACGCAAGAATAGGGGATGAGGGGTGAATACAAGAAAGAAAAGGGACGGGAAAGAGACAAACAAAGGACAAGGTGATAAATAAAGAGGGAGAGGAACTGCTGGAATTGTGCAACGAAAAAGGGTGGGAAATAATGAACGGGAACAGAGAAGATGATGGAAAGGGGGAATTTACGTACATAGGAGGAAGGGGAGAATCAATAATAGATTTTGTAATGACAAATGAAGAGGCCGCAGAAAAGGTAAAGACATTTAAGGTGGGAGAAAGAGTAGAGTCAGACCATCAACCACTGGAATTGACAATGGAAGGAAGGGAAAGAGAAGAGAGAGAGAGGAAGAGGAGAAGTACATAACTAAAAAGTGGACAGAAGAGAGTATAAAAAGATATAAAGAGAGAATAGGGAAAACGGTATGGATAGGGAAGGAAGTACAAGAAAGTGTAGAGGAAATGAGAGAGATGATGGAGAAAGCAACAGAGAGAGTCAGATTTAGAAAATAGAAGGAGGAGAAAACTGGATGGAAGAAATGGTGGGATAAGGAATGCAAGGAAGCAAAGAAAAAGGAAAGAAGAGCATTAAGACAGTGGAAAAAAGGGAAGAAAGAAAAAGAAGAATACAAAAAAGCAGTAAAAATATACAAAAAAACATGCGATAGAAAGAAGGAGGAAAACAAAAAGAAACAAGAGGAGCAGATTAAAGGAATAAAAACGGAAGAAGATGTATGGAAGTACCTAAAGAAGCAGAGAAAAAAAACAGGACGACAAAGGGAATAACGATTAAAGAATGGGAGATATCTTTCCGGAACCTGTTGGGAGGGGAAGAACAAAAGCAGGAAAAAGAAAAAAGGAAAGATGCGGTAGTAAGACAAGAAGAAGGAGATAGGGAGGAAGAAGTAATAGAGGCGATAAAGAATATAAAAAAAGGAAAGGCGACAGGAGAAGATGGGAGACAAGGAGAAGAGGGGATATACGGGGGAGAAAATGTAGCAAAAAGGATGACGGAAATAATAAACAAAATATGGAAAGGGGAAGGATTCCCAGAGAGATGGAGAGAGGGATTAATATGCCCAATACATAAAAAAGGCGAAAAAAAGAAAGTCGAGAATTATAGAGGGGTAACATTACTGAGCTCGGCATACAAATTGTACGCGACAATACTGCAAGAAAGGTTACAGAAGGAAATAGAGGAAAGAAGTTTGGTACCAGACGGACAAGCGGGATTCAGAAAAGGAAGAAGGGCGATAGACAACATATATATAATGAAACACTTAGCAAATAAAGAACTAGAAAAAAAGAGGGAAAATGGTAGCACTATTCGTAGACTTAAAAGCTGCTTTTGACAAAGTGAATAGGGAAAAGCTGTGGGAATATATGAAAAGAAAAAAAATCATCAAAAGATTAATACAAAGAATAGAGGAAATATACGAAGAAACGAGAAGCAGGGTTAAAGTGAATGGGGAAGAGAGTGAGAAATTCATAACAAAGAGAGGGTTGAGGCAGGGATGTCCACTGAGCCCAAGCCTGTTCTCGGTATATACGGGGGATCTGGAAGAGACAATGAGAGGACAACAGACAGGAGGGATAGTGGTAGGGAAAGCTAAGGTATGGTCGTTGGCGTATGCGGATGACATAATGCTGGTGGCTAAGGAGGAAAAGGAAATGAAAGAGCATATGAAAACGCTAGAAAAATATATGAAAAAAAAAAAGAATTGGAAGTTAACACGGAGAAAACAAAGATAATGATATTTAGAAAAGGAGGGGGAAAAGAAAAAGAGAGGAGTGGAGATGGAGTGATGAGAAAGTGCAACAAGTGAAGGAATTTACATACCTGGGCTACACGATGAAACAGGATAATAAAGAGGGAGAGCACATAAAGGAAAGGGTGAAGAAAGGAAACAGGATAATAGGACAAGTATGGGGTGTGGGGGAAAGAATTTTCAAGATGGATATAAAAAAAAGAAAATTGCTGTTCGAAAAATTAATAAAGGGGGTGGTAATGTATGGAGCGGAAATATGGGGCTGGAAGGAGTGGAGGGAGGTAGAGGAGCTACAGGAAAAATACTGGAGATGGGTGTTAGGATTGGACAGGGATACACCGGGGTATATTGTGAGAGAGGAGGTTCAGATAGAAAAAATAAGGATTGAGACAGGAAAAAGAGTAATAAAATACGAGGAAGAAATGAGGGAAAGAACAGATTGCAAAATTCTGCAAGAATGTTGGAAAGAGATAAAGGGAGGGAAAGTAAAGTACGGGCAGGAGGGCAGAGAAGAGTATTACAAAAGAAACGGGTACACTTGAGTGAAGAAGTGGAGAGATTAAGAGAAGAGGGGTAGGGACAAGAGAAGAAATAATAAGGAGAGATAGAGACATAGAAAAACAAGAAAGATGGACAAAGATAAAAGTGAGCAGATATAATAGGAATTATAAAGATATCAAGGGTGAAGGGGTGCCGGAATATTTAAAAGACAGTGAAATTAAAAGCAACAAAAGGAAAAAAATGGTGGCAAGGTTCAGATGTGGCAACGAGGAGTTAGGGAACAAATATTGGAAGGAAGAACCAGAAAAGTTGTGCAGGCTATGTGGAGAAGAAACGGAAGATCTGAACCACATGAGAAAGAGATGCAGGGAACTAAGAGAAGAGGTGATGAAAACAGTGGATATCTTAGATGAAAACGGAAAAGGAGCGGAATGGATGGAGGAATTATGGAGCAGGAGGAAGAAGTTAAGGGGGGAGAAGGGATAAGAAAATGTAATATATATGTATAGACAACACGACCAAATTTGTAAGCCAAATGGCAATGAATAAAGTTAAACTTATACAATAGAAATGATGATTTTTATGCATTATAAATAAATACAAGGTACCAAAATCTTACCAAATAAATTTGTTTATGCACTAAAACACCCCAAAAAACTTTAAATAATAAAATAAGTTATTGATAAATAAAGTAGTCAGAACACTAACAAAAACCAATACACAGTGCAAACTGAGTGTACCACTTTGATATACCAAAGAAGTGTACGGGTGTCGAGTAGGCACCAGAGAACAAGAAGAAAAGTGGGCACGCGCACTAAGTTTGCATTCGTCTCGTTTATAAGCGAAAACCGATTATCGGTGTGATTGAAGTGAATCACACACATCAGCATCTTCAAAATATTTGTTATATCAAAAGATTAAGCAGAGTAACCAAAATTGATAGATGGATAATATTTATCTAACTGTCCTATATTTATATCATTGATTAATTTATATTTATATATAATGAATCTATATAATCCTGTTCTAGTTTTATTTGATAAGTAATTATAAATAAACATTCGTATTAGGTAATATGAAAATTCTTCTTTTCATTTTTTTTAAATTCAATTAGAAATATGAATTGATAAACGTCCAAATTTGTTTTCCCGCATAGGACATCCCATCGTACGTTCTTCATTGACATGGACGACTGAGGACGTCCTATTAAAGACATCCTAAAGAGGTCCGTTTTAATTACCGGGATGTAAAGACATCATTTAGACATAAAACGAACGTCCTTGGGACGTCGTGTGTTCACTGGGTAGTACAATGTACTATTAAAATTTTTTTAAAGAAACAGAAAAAAAGTATATGTGTTTATTATTTTGTATTCATTATTAACAATACACAAATGTATCATGTACATACATTATGTATTGTGAGTAGTTTTTAAGTAAGGAATTTAATCCATTAAAAACTAATATTAAATTCTAAGCCAGAAATCTTTCTAGAAACAATTTTCTATGTCAAAAGTAAAAATTACAACAAAATTATTTTATCTTTGGAACATCTTTCCTGTCAAAAAAAAATATGTAAAAATTGACACGACTAAAGTCCTTGTGTCAAATACAATAATTAGCATTAATATTCTCTTGATAAACCACTTAAGATTAAACTAAAAAAAGGTTGGAACTAAATCAACCAGATAAAACTGCAAAACGTAATTTTTTACACAGCATTTTTCTAGTGCAGTTTATAATAAGTGGGCATGTGAACGTACGATAAATGCCTTGTTTTGTTTCCCAGGTTAATATATAAGTACAAACTTGACACATTTAAATGTGAAAATTAAAAAACATAACCTTTCTGCACGCCATATATGTACATTGCTTAAAGGAATTTATTAAAAATTAGTTAAAACATTTTGGTAGTTATCTACATAATGCTTTAATGATATCTGAAAACGTTCACATTTTCTACAAGCATTTTGAAAAATGTAGCCCGACCTCACGAGCCACTACTGAGTACATTATGTTAAAAATTATGTAGTTTAAATTAAGTTTAGGAAACTACAAGAAAAAATTTATAGCAACAGTAATTAACTATAATTTGAAATACATATAAATCAAATGTGTAATTAACAAACATAAATATAGCATATCCTACAAATATATAGAGTGAACGCGTTATTGTTTGATCCCAAGCTGCGCGAGAACGATCAGCTGATTTGCTACAATCCACTCTGAAAAAGTTAGACTACTTTTATACATGGTGCGTGTATGCTATAATTTATACAAGGTAACTAAAATAAATGGAATTAAATTTGTACTTCGTTGTTATTTGTATTAAAGTAACACCAACAAAAATTAAGTCTAAATAAATAAAAAATATGAACGGAAGCTCCGAACTTACTTTTTGCATTTACCAAGTGAACTAGCTGCATCGACATTGTGGACAAATCAATGCTTGAATCAACTTTTAAGTTATAAAAAACCTATACATATTAGAGAATGTAGAAAACAATACTTTTTTTAAATGAAACCTAAACTTAGAAACGAACAATTAAAGCCTTGTCATCTTAATAAAATTTTGAACGAATGAATGCTGTTACTACGAACTCATTAATTGGTTGATTGATGTTAAAAAGGACTCACTTGTGTGACTATACCAAATGAAAAGAAAGAATAAATTTGAAAGTTTTATCATGCAAGAATTTTTTTTTTAATTTTGAAAAAATAAGCAAAAAGCACATACTTTAAAACTTAATCATTCATTCACCATAAAAAAATAATAATGCAGTTAAATATATTTTAACCAAATTTAAAATTTTTATAACATATCATTTATATACTTATAATAATAAAATAAGTAAAACATTTTGAACCGAATACATCACATAATTTTATATTTATTTATTTAAATCGTTCTAATAATGGTCCTCGTTTATTCCGGTAATGACTTGTGAAACGCACAGTAAAGATGTGAACGATATTAATCTTGCTGTTCCTCATCCTCATCAGACCAGCCACATGAGTCTTCATCTGATGAGTCGTTGACATTAAAAGTTAACGATTCACATTAAGTGTCTATTATATGTTCTTTTTGTATAAACACTTCTTCAATTTTTTGGACGTGCCGACATACTTGTGACCATTTCTTTGCACCTACACTAGCAATTTTTCTTTTACCGAACATTCCACCTCATTTAACTTAACCGTGATGTTTCTAGTTCCAACCCAATTCTTAATAATACCCCAAATTGGATCTATAGGGTTTAATTCTGGGTGATAAAGTGGTAACCGACATACAGTATGTCCATGTTTAGCAAATAATGAATCAACCGAGTATTGCTTATTGATCGGCTTATTTATCAGTATTAAATTATACAGTTCTGCTTTTCTAGATTTTTCTTCGTACGTAATACCACGTTCATTTAACCACAATTTCATTTCTGCTTTTCTATTATTAAAATTGGGAGTTTTAACTGCCAAAACATTATGGTAACTGGCATTATCCATAACCACTACAGAATTTTTGGAAAAACTGGCAATTAATTGATGTTCCAACGAACGATTATAATTGTTAAAATTCATTTCGTCATAGTAGTCTGCACTTTTCTGACCAGATTTAAATATCAATAGTGCATTATTCACAAATCCATCATTACCACCAGCATGTACGATAATTAACCGTTTACCCTTAGATATTAGGCATTTCAGTTCTTGATTTGATTCATCAGTCCATTGATGCAGTTGTATTGGAAGCGTGAATGTAAGTTTCATCGGTATAAACGATGGGACGTCCTTCTTTACGATACTTAGTTATTGCTCGTATGTATGATACTAGTAAATTTCGCACATCATGACGTTCCATCAACATAGGACAATTATCAGTGGTTTTTTGCCATCTAAAAGAAATATATATTTAACCTTCAATTTAAGCTCAAGAATTACGATTTTTTACAAAACATAATCAAATTATTTATTTCAGTAAAAGTAAAACATCGAGTAAATTAAAGAAGTTAATTATTAAATATTACCTGAATCCTAGTTTTTTTAAAGATTTTTCTTAATGAAGTTTCTTTGCCAGAAAAGCCAATAGTATCGTCATCCTTGATTTTCTCATAAATACCCATCAAAGTAGTCGTTCGTCCATCAGTAAGATTGAAATTGTAAACATTTCTTCATATAGTTTGTTCAGCACAATTGTCTACGGTTGATTTAGGAGATTCCTTATGAAATTCTTTTCTCGGTGATTTAAATGTAGTATGTTCGCCAGTTTCAATTAACTTGCTTTCTCGCTGTCGTACTACAGAAGCTCGTCACACTCCTGTTGCTTCACAAACGGTATCGATAACATTGCATTTATAAAATAAAACTACATTATTGAATGTACGTAATGCATAACCTAACAATTACCTTTCTCATTTCTTTCTTTAAAATACGAATAAACATTCCATACTATTGTCCTGGATTCTGTAGGATATGTGCCTCTTTTCGTAGCCGAAGATGCAGCAGCACCAATTTCGCGTTCATCAGACATGCTGTAATAAAACTTGAATCGTAACAAAATCGATCACAAGAAATATTTTACTTACTTGTAACTTAATAATACAGACAGCGGAGTTTTGAAAAAAACTGGTTGTAGTTTTATTAATAGACTTGAGAAACGATAATAAGAACAAATAAGTAAACGGAAAGAAGCAATCAAAACAATTAAAATGGCGATTACTGGTCGACGTTTTTACTTCGATCTATAAATAGTTTCATCGCATAAAATCTCTATCTATCGCACTTGCACGTACGAATTTTGAGATCTGCGCAAGGATCATCAAATAACGCTTTTGCTCTATATATAAACTGCCTCCAAAAAAGAATGAATAGTATTTTCGGCAGCTTGTACGCAATTGTGTGTTGCGGGCTACATATATTTATTAAAATAAGTATTATTGTTTTCTGATACGAAAATAATTAATATAACATATTTATCTTTGTAAAATTTTAATAAGTATTGCTATTAATTATCCTGTAAGTGAACGACTATTTTGTATTTTTATATTAATAGTTTTCAAATGTTTAAAATTTCAACGAATGGGCAACACATTCGAAAACTAGCGAACTTGCTCGACTCATTGGGAAGTGTTGTCCTCATATATGGTTGTCCTTATATAATGTCACATAATGTGACATAATGTATAGGGCCCGAATAGTAAATGAGGGTTCCTGTAGTCAAGAGTGAGACACACATATTAAAGTTTTATACGATTAGAAAAAAACGTATTTCTCTCGAATAATTCTTGCCGTCATTGTCATGAATGGGATGCCATCCACCTACGTGATGCTGATTGCAATTGCAATCATTTATCTGCATTTATCTTTTGGTCGTGTTTCGTATCATATATGTTTTATTTGCGGTAAGGTTTCTTTGTTATTATATGGTTATCGTTTTTGTTAACAAAGCATATAGTCATTAGAAGTACAAAATCGGTCGCTCGGCGTGCATGACGAAGTTGTGGACCTAAAACATGCTAAAACCACAGCTAAAACTAAAGGCTCTCTAACTAACGGGTGAATAGAAAATTGCTTTTTATTTTAATTTTAAAAAAATAGTATAAAGGATAATAATGATAGGTAACGAATTGCCGTAATAAAGTACTAAAATACGGTAAAAAAGCGTAATTTAAAATGTTTGGAAGAATTTTCGTTAAAATGTTCAGAACATGTTCGCTCTAAAACGTCGCTTTTTTTCAATTTTAACTAAATTTCAAGATTTTTTAAATGATTTTTCTACCTGTCGCATACTCGTTCTAAAATTTTTGTTTTTCTGATGTTGGCAGTACAAAACTAGTATTACCAAACTTTTAGATAAGTCAGTACTTTTATGAAATTGAAGATAACTTACATTTGATCTCTTTGTTTTGCTATATTGTTTGCTATTATACGCAGTGGCGGCTGATGACCAATGCCTTAGGAGGGTCATTTAAGCATCAAAACTTTAAAAACGCATTCTTACTTAATAAAAGATTTATATTAAAGTCAATGTATCTTTGGAATAGGGAAAATGATTATTATCGTTTATAATCTTTTTAATATAAAGTAGCATAATTTTATTTAATATTTCATGTAAATGCTTTTTTTAATTGTTTTAAATTAGTAGCATTAGTTTTACACTCTAAAGAGTCATGTAAAATTAAAACTTGTCTAACGTAAAATTGGGAACGTCAATCATTTTTCGAGCACCTAATGTAGTACCAACATTTTTGTTAGCGATGTAACATACTTATCGAAATAATATGTACTGATAACCACACGTTTGATAATCATAGTGAACCGCATTGTAAAAGGAGTGTTAAATGATATGAAACCAAAATTGCATTGGTTAACTTTTATCTCCAAAGGAGATTACTTATGAATAGGTTGTAACCTAAAATCCAGTAGTGTTTATCATAATTCCAAAACATTTAAAAATCAAATAGATACATATAAATAATTCGTTTATTATGACTTTTAATAACAAATTTTGTGTAAGATAAACATGTTTTTCGGAATAAATTTATGATGGACGAGCATCTTATCTTTTAAGTATGCGATGTGTGGCGGTTTAGGTAAAAAGATGTTTTGAACATGTTTTAAAACTATATGAGAATGTACTTTTATCGCAAATGCGTTACTTTTCAAGAGTACCTACTAATTTTAAAAAAAAACAATCGCACGTTAAAAAAGTGGCGTTATGAAAGTGAAATACATGATCGTACGCTACTGTAGTCTAATCGCGGCTAAAGGGACGATATTTTACATAAATGCATTCTTGCGTCGATCCTCTTTTCAGGTGGTTTAGTTATAGTAAATATACACAACAATGTTTAATCGGTTTAACAGTTATAACCTATTAACTGCATTATGACTTGTAATTTTCGATTCAATATTGAGAACATGTCACGCGTGTTTATTCATGCGCGTGAAAATCTTTTGAACTTCGGTTCGGTAACGGGGTTTTTTATTTTCATTCTTCGCGCAGGTCACGTGACATGATCTTCTCATTTGAATCGCGATTCGATATAATATCGTAATCAGGTATAGCCTTGCGCAGTTACGACGTCACCGTGAATCTCTTCTACGATTTTGGCTATCGCTCATAGTTTTTGAGTTATTAGCAAAAAACGAAATGCCTTTTTTATCTTAATTTGTTTATAACTCTTGCAAGTTTTATGTGCTAATAAAACATTTTAATGTATTTTTCTAGACGTTCGTCATTCCGAATTCAATGAGCTATCACTCATTTTACGAGCTATTTCAAGAATTACCACCATTTTAAACTTGTTGACTAGACTAAAAATAGAGCTTTAGTTTTAAAGGTACTTGGCGTAGTGTTTATAATTTTTTTTATGTTTCTGAAAATTGACTTATTAATATAAATCGAAATTGACATCAGTAATTGTGCTGAATAATATACATGATTTGACCCAGTGATTAATTATTAAATCCATATATTTTGTAATGTTAACAGTAGAAAATAAAAATCATGTATCTTTACAGAGAACAACAATTCACAAATGGATCAATCGGTCGGAAAAAGGCGGAGACAGACCTCTTCAGACCCGTGGAAAAACGCCAAAGATGCACCATCCGGAAGCAGAACGCCGAAATGGTCCGGTTTGTGAGAGCACAAATTACAAATTCCGTTAAACTTCGGGAAGAACTGGACGCGAATTGCACTTGAACAACAATTCGGCGTCGTCCGCACGCAGGAGGCATACATTGCTAATCATGCAGCTACGCGACTATAGAATTTTGCTAAAATAATATTAACCGCGACTGGAGTAGAGCAGTTTTTACAGACAAAAAGACCTTTTCGTTTTCGAATGAAGTGAAAACTATATTGTGCGGTCCGATTAATACAAAATATTGATATATGAATCCAGTGACATTAGTGAAAATGCCAGAAGTGGTCGAATCACTGCAGGATTTTTGGGCTGGATGACACGTGATGGTGTTCGAAAACTGAGTCGAGTTTCTCTACCGAGATTTAGCACCGAACGTTACGTTCAGATTTTAGAGGATGTTCTTATAGCCAAGTTTCAAAGACGGTATGGGGACGATGTTAGTCCAAGATAACTCACCAATTCATCGTACTCATATCGTCCGAGAATGGTTTAGAGAACATCTTCAAATCGACGTTTTACCGCGGCCAACCATATCTCCTGACGTAATACAATTGAAAATTAGTAAAATCAAATAGTTGGTAATTGCGAGGATGTCTGTCGGTACGGGGTCTTTGGTACGGGGTATCACAGCGTTACGTAGAGCAACTTACCAATCACGTAAATGGAATATGGAATCATTTTCAACCTGCTATTACGGTATTGTTAGTAGACAGCATGGAAAGAGGGCCCAAAGATTGTTTTGGCTCACACAATTTTTATACAAAATATTGATTTTTTTAGAACACATGTTTTTGTTTAATATATGAGTATATGGCGTATGTATGTATGTATATTATTATATCTATATAGTATATTTGACAATTTTTATCTTTATTGACTAATCTAAAATACTTTTAAACTGCTTCCCAGATTTCATATTATTTCGTCCTGTGTATTAAAATTTAAAAATAACGTAATCCAAATCAAACATTGATAGTTTTTTATTACCTTTTTACCAATAGTCATTTTTATAGTATAATTTTCGTATAAATTAGTCGTTTCCATACAGGTCCATCTCATTTTCGTAAGTTCAATGTCATTTCCGACAGGTTAATAAAAAAACTGGTGTGGTCACCACACGACTTTCTTATAAGGAATTTCTACATATTTTTTATTTTCAAATTGAAGAAAAACGTCCAAGCTAAAAGAATATAGAGAATTCAGAAAACTTAGATTTATAATTTTATTTGCTTAAAAAAAATAATAGTAAAAGTACTAAGTATTACACATAAGACAATTTTTATTTCAATTTTTTTTATCCTGTCCACTTTAAAGTGATATATACACGTTTGTATTGATAGTATATATAGCTATAATTTTTTTCCTCGATTTCATTAAGATAACCGAAATATGGTAAATTGAAGTTATTTTGTTATATTGAGTAACCCCTATATTTGTGCACCTCGATATTGCTTTCCCCTTTAGTAAATCAGTAAAAACTGCTATTTTTAACGTATTTTACTTTCCCTTCAAGATACAGAATTTTTACTAAAAAAAATCGTCGCAGGCAGGATTCGAATCAAGATTATATTTGCAATTCATTTTAAATTATAAATCAAATATTTTATAAACTGTTGATGCTAGCATTTTTTTATTTGAATAAATTATTAGGAACAATTATCTCTATAAGAAACTGTAAAAATAATTCGAATAATTTACATACGTACAAAATTATATAAGATAAACTGTTAAAATGGTGGATACACTCATTTCCTGTTTTTTTCATCAGACCCATCTTAATAGAACAGAAAGAATATGAAATGCCAGCACACACAGAGACGCCCAAATTTTTTTTGTCATAAATACATTTTTCTGATTCAGAAGACCTTGAAAAGTAAAATTCTGCAAACAACATTTTTTTGCGATTGCTATACTTTCCTTATAGGAAAGTAAAAATCTGCAGAAATAAATTATTAAGGTTATGTAATATTTACTTCGCAAAAGTTAATATTCTCTCACTGTAATTAAATAGCAACATAAATTATTAAATTTAGTTCATTTTATATTTCGCGTCCTTGTTTTTTTTTTATTTGTTTTTGATGAGTATTTTTAAAAAATTATATTTATTATATAGTTGTAGAAAAAGTGTACCTACTGTAAAATTGAAAAGAAATGTGCATTTCAATATGAAAGCTTTAAAAATGCATTCTTACTTAATAAAATATATTTGAAATAAGCCAAATATTATTGTTTTGAATATTTTTATAATGTATTATCAATGAAGTGCATCTATAATTGTTTTAAATTAGTAGCTTCGGTTTTACATCATAAAATGAGTCATGTAAAAATAGTAAACATACACAATAATCGATTTAACTGTTATTACTATTAGATATTAATTTCATGTCTTGTTATGATATCGCCGTTATAAAGCAAACACGACAATGTCTAAAGCATCAACCGTTATGAACTAAGAAAATGTACCGCAATATATGTGACACGATATACAAATACATAAAAATTAAATGATGTAAACATTGCATTAGGTTTATAACTGCAATGAATCCTTTTCTAACTCGTATAAAACTCTAATATCTCATCTCATGACAATACTTCTTGAATGTGTTTTGCTTGCATTGAGAATTCAAGACAAGAACATTAAATTATACATAGGTATTTGCAAATGTAAATTAAAAATAAAATAGTTTTTAGTATTTTTTGGAGGGTCATTGCGAAGCCGCTACTGAATATACGTATTACAATTAGCAACAGTACACGTAGGTATTAAAAAAAGAAAATATTTATTTATTGAGTAAAGATCTAGAACATTAAATCCATTTCTACGCAAACAAGAAAGCAATATAGAAATACTAGAATACGTATAGGCGCATTTGCACATTACTACTATACTACTAATACTTTTGTATTCACGGTGACGTCATAGCTGCGCAAGGCTGTATCTGACTATGGACGTAAATGGCATTAATATTTCAGTTAAATTATTTATTATATTAAGTCTGATCCGTTATATACTTACTTGGCCGTTTTCGGTTACTCGTTTGTGCCGTCTCGCGGAGTAGCTCTTTGATGCTGGGCATCTGTAAATCCCAGTGAAGCTGATTGTTTCTCACAGCCACGGTGCGTTGACGACAAGGCGTAGTGCCTTGTTTTGGTCTTGCTGGATGCTCTTGATGTGGGTTTCTCCCCATAATCAGTTACAGCTTGAACATCACTGCGGATGCTCTAGCTGATGCTATGTTGTGAAGTTGTTTCTTCCACGATAGGCATCTGTCGAGAACGAGGCCTAGGTACTTTGCTTCGTTCTTCCACGGTATGTCGGCACCTCTCAGGTTGACTTGACGTCTTGGTATGATTTTCCTGCGGCACGTGAAGAGTACTGCCGTGCTCTTCGTCAGGTTTACGGTAATCCTTCAGTCGCCGTACTAACTCGACAGGTGATTCATGGCGACCTGCAACCGATCAAGAATCTATTTGAGAGATCTCGAGCTTACCAATACGATTATACCTGATTGCGATAGCATATACAGGGTGAGTCATAATATGTGGGAAGTACAATAACTATAAATAATAGACCTAAAATAAAGAACACAGAATATCCATTTGGAATATTTACTAAATATGCGCTAGCTACATTTAATGTTTACAGAATACTCATATAACATTATTTGTAGAAATTTGAATATTTTACAAACATTTGATATTTTTCTTAAATATTCACTGAATATTTATTGTGTTTCTGTTGTCAGGATAACTGTTATATAAAATCTTGTTATATAAAAACAAGAAGTAGAACTTGGCCTTTGTCGTATTGTCGTTCGTGACCCCAAACAAACTGACGTTTCGCAAGACATTGTCACTGAAAAAAAAAGTGTAAATGACGATATTTATACCAATAGCGATTAGCGTGATTAACGAACTTTATCTTTCCGTTACCGCTTGACTGACTTCTTTATTACTCGGAGTAAATGTTTGTGTCCTTTCCAAGAAGGTTGATTTTTGTCTTAGAATATATAATACTGGTAGCCAAGATTTGCTGAGTCTTAAACCGTCTTCTCGGTTCATATGTTTATAAGTGACTTTCGGCTTAGACCGCGTCGTAGTTAAACACCCAGACTTAGGCGTGGTCCTAGAGTCTCTTTTTGAGAGCCAAAACAAGAAGTAGAACTTGGCCTTTGTCGTATTGTCGTTCGTGAACCCAAACAATCTCTGAAGATGCAAGCTGCAATGTCTTAGGAAACGTCAGTTTGTTTGGGTTATATTATACGTTGGTTATACCCGTTATACTTACTTATATAATTTAGTATGATACAAAGTCAAATATATCGTTTTTAGAATAAGTCATTAAGCACGTATTGTTTATAAAAGCAGAAATACGATTCGTAATAAATTTTATTATAATGACACTGTGTTATATAATCAGTTATAAATGTTTGCTTTTTCTTAGAAATCCACAACTCTTTTTCTAAAAGTCATCTTCTATTTTATACAAATTTTCGAAATTTATCGCATTCGCTTTGTTACCCTCGCTAGTCATGTTAACAGTTCGATTGGGTTGGTGTAAATGATTCATCCGAGGGCTACATTTGCATTTTTAACAAGGAAGTTTTATACACTTTAACACGGTACCCTTCGGGCATCATTAAAGAAAAATTGCGTAGTCATGTATTATTTTTAAAAGGTTTTAGTAATTTCAAATATGATAAGTCCGAAACAAATACATAATATAAATATGTACATGTACGCTTAAATAAGTACCTATTTTATTAGGTACAAAGGTACTTTCTAAAAAGTACCTAGATACAGCGATACAGGTAAAGGTACATAAATTAAAAAGTACCTTTGTAGGTACTTAGGTACACAAGAATTACCTAAGTACATCCCAACACTGATTATTGGATGTTTATTAAGCGTCTTCTTCGGTTTTTTGTTAATTCAGAAACTAGTAACTTTAATAAGTGTTCTAAAGTTAATTAAAAGTGTATAATTAATATACTATAATTATATAAATCACTGTTTAAATAAAATTAATATTATTTATTGTTATTTTTTTTTGTATAATTTACTTATGCAATAACAAACAGTTGTGAATGTAAAAACTTTTTTTTTTTTAAAACACGTTTGACTGCAAACGAAAAAAAGTATTTAAAACATGTAGATATAAACCCTCATTCAGATAGAGTTAAGCGTATTTGTACTGTAATGATAGTGCAGTGTGCAGTTGTACTTTTGTAAGAAACTTGCTTAACTATAGAGTTTGTACTGTTTTATAATTTCTGAAATATTTGTAGCCATCCATTCAATATATTTATAGCAGTTTTATTTTTTTTTATTTCAGAAAGTACTAACAGCGTATAAAGAATAAATATATTATTTAAAAAATAGTACCTATTAAAATTTCATAGTTTCACACTAAAGTCAATCCACAAACATATCGTGTACATAGTTGTGACTACAGATAATCAGCCCTATGATGTATCATCTCACGTTAAGTTATTCACGTTAACACAACGTGAGAACGTAACATGTCGGATAACATGTTGCACGCTATTCGGTAAGACGTATCTTAGTATGTTACAAGTGCTGTTAGAATTTTACGTTGAGAACGGAAGAAAGTTTTTCAACATTAGAAAGAGCAGGTAGTATGCGTGTCTTTTATGGTCTGACAGAGAACATAAAATAACAGCTACTGAGCACGTTGTGTTGGTATATCGTCGGCAGCCTCTAAGAACGCGGTTCAGAGCAATAAATCATTCGTAGTATCTACCACTAATAGATGTACTTCGAACAAATTTTATAGTTTTTATTAAACGCATGAAATATGAGTGTATTGTCGTGTTGTACTTCTGTTTCTTTAACTAAAAAAATATTGCAAAAAACTACTCGCCGGCAGCAATACGAAAAATTACTATTTTTTTAATCAATCCGCAAAATTGTCTTCATACACAAAATTTAAGAAACAAACATTTTTATTATTTAAAATTATCAATAATCAGAGTAAAAAGTAAAAAAACATCTTAAAAAGTACGTACTACAAGATGAAAATAGGAAATAAAATGACTTGAATTAAGGTTAACAGCACCTCGAATGGTGGTGCTATTTATTTCACGTTACGTTGAAAAGATAACGGGGCACAATTGCTAACGTGCCGCTTAAATTTGATACATCTTAGGAATAGTGGTTAGATAACGTGAAATTCTCGTAACGTGCACGTTGTGTATAACGTGAGATGATACATCATAGGGCTGATTGACACCTTATAAGAATAAAATATCTATGGTTGTAACCGTTGTAACAAACTACTTGTTGACAGGAGGTTTGACAGTTGTTTCTGAATTGTTTATTATAACCTTAAAAAACAGTTGTCGGGTATTAGCCGAATTTAGTAATTAAATATTTTTTGTTAATTGAATTTACGTTCAGGTAATTAATTCAGACAACTTTCGAATCAAAGCCGTGTTAATATTGCACATACAAAAGCGTCTGCATAAAAGTCCGCCTTATTTCAGATTTTGTGCATGTTTTTGTGGCTACCGTTACGGGCGAATTAATAACCTGATTTTGTTCCACAAATATCAAAGGATTTTGTATTAATTATAAGCAGAGGTTAATATTTTAAGATTGTGTTTAGTTTCTTAATTGAAAATGTTTAAAAAAAAATGCCTGTATTATGTTTCTCATGGTATAACCTCAAATTATTAAGGACGCTTTGTGCTGTCAAACTGTATAGAATATTTAAAAATTGCATTAATTTAAGTATATTTTATAATGTATCCCTCAATTTTGGATATGAACGAAAATGAATCATCAAAGTATTTACGAATGTTGGGTTAGTTCAATGTGATTTTTGTTAAATTCAATTAATGTTACGTATGTATTTGCAGAATTGGATGCCTATGCAAATATACTTGCAGCTCTTAGAGCACAGGGCCCTCCAACTTCTGATAAACTAAAACTATTAAAAGATATAGGAGCTGCATTGCGAATACCTCAAGAACGATGTAAAGCAGAAATTCGAAAGGTTATCTTGGATGAAAGGCTAAACACTATTGCATATTTGTAAGTTGTTTATGGCGGCTTAGTAATCAAGTACAATATATTTTTTTCTTATTACTATCCATTACAAAAGTAGATCATTATTTTCTTCCTTTTATCAAACTAATTTTACTTTTCATTAACAATAATGGGAAGATGGATGATAGGTATTTAAAGAATTAGATGTGCTTGCTGCGGTTTAATAAATTTTCTAATGCTTAAGTGAATTATGTAGTGCTCAAATTTTATGCAAGAAGTTTATTTAATTGATGTAGTAATATAATACTTAAAGTTTCAAAATCGTACACAAGTGAATCTAGCATTCGTCACTTTTATCTTGCATGCTGTAGCATCTTTATAAAGCCTTATTTTAACAAACATCAATTACAAAACTAATAGTTTTATTTCTCAATATAGAATTAAAACGTTTCATTAACATGTAAGTTAATTATAGCCAACCTGAAAAGGAAATATATTCTTAATTTGTTGCATGATCCCATAATTGCTTAATGAAATTTACCATTTGTTTGTTGGCTAAATCCTGAAAATTACAGTAATGCATTTTAAAATAAATTTTTCTTTTTGATGCTCTGCTTTAATAATTATATTGTTATGTGACCCTCAGGAGGCATCAAAATGATATCATGTAATCTATCATCCTTTGATAGTGGACTGTAGAAACCTGTTCAGTTTTTGAATTGCAATTGTTCTTTCACTTATAAATTGAGTGGTATTCAATGTTGAAACTTATACAAAAGTTGGTTTTTATACACAGATAATGGGGAACATTGGCGCATATGCCCAATCAAGTCTGATTTTAAGGGCTTGTAGCTTTTTATCTGGAAAAAGTTCAAATCTTCGTTTTTTTTCCAATTCTGAAATATAAATTGATTTTGTGAACAAAAATTTATAAGTTTTGGGTTAATTTTTGGCCAGAGAGATCTTCGTTAACAATGTTAACAAGTACAATAACTTTTGTCTTAATTATTTTCATTAGAAGTCTTGGAGTAGTAGGCATGCACCTTTACGGACCGGTTCAAATTCCCAAGGCCAAAATTAAAAAATAGTATCATCCATTGTGCGGCCGGAAACTCGAGCATGACGTTTCTTTCTATAAAAAAAAATGTTTTTTGTGTTTTAATCTGCTATCAAATTAATACTATTTTGCATTTTAGTTCATGTGGACAATTGGAGACATCCGACGAGTGGATCAAAGAAGGTAGGAGGTTAATATCGCTCATGCCCAGAGTCGCACCTCAAACCATATATTCGGCCATAGCAGATGAAGTAGCAGATGCAGCAAGTATTAATAATGAACAACTACCTTTTCCAGCTCAGACAGAGTGCAAACGAACTCCTTCTACGTCACAAGTGCAATTGAGTACATCGGAATCTTCCAGACCTCAGCCATTTAGACTACCAGAAACTTTCAAAAGCGAAGATACGAAAAAACGAAAGATGCCTTTTGGAGTTGAAAGTAGTAGTTTAGTTCAGCATCTTATTGGTCCTTCAAAAGTTAGTCGAATTCAACAAATTTATAGGTGAGTAATACTGAAAAATATATTTATTTTTTTGCTTGTATAATATACGGTCTTTGAGTCAATTTTTATTTGAAATACAAATAACACCGTTGTCGATTAAGATAAAATACCTAGTTAATTAGTGCTGATTTATTACAAACTGGCGAGGTACATAGTATGCTCTAATATCGCACATCTATGTTAACCATTTCTCTTATTGATAGATTTTTCTTCACAGAAACTTCGCCACAATCCGACTCTTGTTTTGAAGTATAGTATAATTCTAAAAATTAATTTCACAGGATTTTCGGGAACTTCAAAATTTCTCATTTGGACAAGATTATAGTTCATATAGTTGTACCAATCGATGGTTTAATCCCCCGTTAGTTACTAAACTATAAACAATAAGTAGTGTATTTATAGTGAGGTAAAGAAACTTACAGATTCAACTCGGTTGTGTATCTTGTAAAATAGGGTTCTTTTTGCTTAGCGTTATTTGTTTTGGTCTGTCAACAGGACCGTGCCGGGGTGCCAGGTAAAAGTTGCCGCCCCTAATAGGATTTAATTTAATATTTTAATAATAAAACAATTATATATTTATTACATACTTTGCATATATTTTACTTAAAAATTTACTTTTTTGTCGTTTTGAGCGCGAATTTATTAATTAAATTGAAGTGTCCAAATCCGTAGCTATTTTATTTTCAATACTCTGATTAAACTCAGGTTTGTTAATCGTTCTTATGACAGTAGATCTTAAAATAATTTTTTATTAATTTAAGCTCAGAAAACTTCTTTCGCCAGTGCATTGAACCATGGAAACATTGGATTTGACTATATTTCTTGTATTAGCATCTCTAGATGAATGATAATATCAAACCAATATACGAAAAAAATGTTTATTGGTTAGAAAGGAGTAAATGCATATAGCTTGTATCTGATCAATCTAAGAGGTGAAATTATAACATTGATACAAGCAAAAAATGTCAAAGTGAAAATTCTAAAAAATCAAAATTTTGAGCCAAATAAATCGAAAATTACGGACCTGTTCCATTAAATAGCCTCCTATGTTAGTTGGCGCCGTGAATAAAAATAAATCAAAAAGAAGGTTAATGTTTAATTTAGTTCCAAGAAGTACACATTTCACATTTCTTCTCAGTAATTTGCTGACATCAAAAATAAAAATAAATATTATTTTACAATTTTCTATTCTGGATAATTCTCGTGTTGTCGTTATCATACAAGCTGAGCTTTCGTCACACGTCGCGGTAGACATTTCAGAGCCTGAAAAAAAAATTAAAAAACTGGTGTGGCCATCACACGACTTTTCTATAAGAAATGATGATGAAATGTATTTTTATAAGGTTATGTTGTCATAAAACCACTTTGAAGTGTTATGTTAATATGATATAATAAAAACGATTGGAAATCGCCAATTAACCAGACTTTTGTGCAACTGGCTATTTATTTTTTCTAAAAAAAAATTGTCGCAGGCAGGATTCGAACCTAGATTATATAATGAAATTCACTTTAAATTGTAAATTAAATATCTAATAAACTGTTAATGATAGAAAATATTTTTATTTGAATAAATTGTTAGGAAGTATTGTCTCGATAAGAAACTATAAAAATAATTCGAATAATTTACATTCGTACAAAATTATATAAGAAAAACTGTTAAAAATGGCGGATACACCCACTTCCGGTTTCTTTATCAGACCCATCTTTTGATAGAACTGAGAGAATATGAAAAGCCAACTCCATACCAAATTTCAAGTTACTAGTACTTTTGGTTCGAGAGTTATCGTGGGTACAACGTTACACACACAGACACCCAAAATTTTTTTGTCAAAAATACGTTTTTCTGATTCAGGAGACTTTGACACGTAAAATTCTTTAAAAAAAATTTTTTGAAAAAAAATTGCGATCGCTATACTTTCCTTATAGGAAAGTAAAAAAGTAAAAGGACAACAGAAGAATTATCCAGATTGGAAAATTCTAATAAGAATACAACCTGTTAAAACCTGAATTTTACTACAAAATAATGTTATCACCTAAAACGTAGTTACATTACGTTGTACACTAAAAATACTCAATAACTCAAAGATGACGTATTTATAGATGTTTAAATGAGGTAATGTTGCGTAGCTCAGTGAAAACACGCTGCAAAAAAAACGAAATATGCAAATCTGTTTTTGATTATTCTAATTATTGGTACATAGTTAATTTTTAATTGCGCAGCAGCATTCCGTTGACTTGGCAACTTATAGCGTGAAAGATCATGTTTTTTTATTGCGTCAGCCATAAAATGGTAAAACAAAATCGATTCAATCAACTAAGATAAGTTAGCGAGTGGATTGACGCTCGGAGAATGCTAATTTTGAGACGGCACAAAAGCGCCACACCGACGATAACTGATAATCAGACTTCAAACCATATTTATTTACAGAGAAAAATAGGCCGAAATCACTTTAGCTTGCAAATAAACAAAAAAATATTTTTAATTGAATCCACATGCACCAAATAAACTTCGATTCAAGAATTCATGCAAAATAGGTTATTGTTCATGTATAAAAACGACCCTGCAATTGATAAGATAAACCAAAATTATGATTTTTATAAACGATATTTTTCTATGTAGTAGCATACATCCCACCCATTCTTTGATAAAGTGATAACATTATCCGTGATTCCAATATGCGGCGTACGCCGTATTTGTAATAGCAACGCTTGTGAAGTAATTACATGGTGTGTATAAATTCACGAAAAAGCTACACGCTGCGAGATTCTTCGTTCAGTTCTGAATTGAAAATCTTAATTGTAAAATGTGCGTCATATGTATTCGCTAGGCTCTTAAAGTTCCAACTTTTAGTATATAAATAAGTCTGTTGGTAGAAAAAGCTGCGATTAAGAATAATAAAGGAATCTTATTTTGACAAAACATCCAATTTGACTTTCTTGTTTCATTTTTGTATAACCTTTGCTTTTTTCGTTAGTTTTTGTGTACTTTTGATTAGTTCTTGTGGTGCTGTGTTTCTTGCGTTCCTTGTATTGTTTTGTTTACTCATAATTGCTTTTACATGCAATGATTTTGCCGTTATGTACCTCATGTACAGTTTCCAAACCAGAGACAACCTAGAGAGAATACTTGTTGAAGACTGGATAACCGATTTCGAGAAACTGGTTCGTTTGTAACTAGAAGAACAAATTCTAGACGTTGTACACGAAGACTCTTCGTTTAGTAGGTACCCTACAGTTAGTTTCACCGGTGTGAAGTTAGCCATAGATTTCAGCCAGAGAAATTAATTTTCAGTTTCACATCTTAAAAACGAATTAGAACTATTACAAAGTGTTATATCTTTCAATACTGTTACTAAATAATAAAAACAATCAATATTTAAAAAAAAAAGAAAATTTTAACAACTCTCACAGATAAAACCACTTCCTGCATTAACGCTTACTTTCACAATGACGTGCAATTCTGATTTTTCTGAAAATTTACATACGTATAGAATAAGCATTAATAAACAACATATCAAAAAATTAGTATGTACTTATTTCTATAATTAAAAATCAGAATTGCACGTTATTGCGAAAAAACGACTTTAATTAAGTGCCGTTGGCATTCGGTATCGTGAAGTGCAACCTCAACTTTGAATCAAATTATTTTTAATTATAGAAACAACTACATCCTAATTTTTTGATATATTGTTTATTAATGCATATTCTATACGTACCTGAATTTGCAGAAAAATCAGAATTGCACGTCAATGCGAAAAAACGACTTTAATTAGGTGCCGTTGGCATTCGGTATCGTGAGGTGCAATCTCAATTTTGAATCAAATTATTTTTAATTATAGAAATAACTACATCCTAATTTTTTGATATGCTGTTTATTAATGCATATTCTATACGTATGTGAATTTGCAGAAAAATCAGAATTGCACGTCATTGCGAAAAAACGACTTTAATTAGGTGCCGTTAACATTCAGCATCGTGCCGCGTAAGCCCAACTTTGAATCGAATTATTTTTAATTATAGAAATAACTACATCCTAGTTTTTTGATATGTTGTTTATTAATGCATTTTCTATACGTATGTGAATTTGCACGTCATTGCAAAAAATAAGCGTTAATGCAGGAAATGGTTTTATCTGTGAAAGTTGTTAAAAAAAAATTTTTTTTTATATTAATAAATATTGATTGTTTTTAAAATTTAGTAACAGTATTGAATAAAATAACACTTTGTAATAGTTCTAATTGATGTGAAACTGGAAATTAATTTCTATGGCTGAAATCTATGGCTAACTTCACACCGGTTTAGTTTCAACATTAAATATCCCTAGTAACAAGACCGTTCGCTTCAAGAAAACTTGCTTCATTCATGTCACGTTTCTAAACTTTAGCCTCTCTATGATAACAACATGTTACGATTCATTTTTGTACACAATCTTATATTTAAAGATGGCGACTTTCCCTGGTGTATTCTTTGGATCGATGAATCTATGTTTACCAGAGATGGTGTATGTAATACTCATAATCTTCACCATTGGGCAGATGAAAATCCGCATGAATTTATAGAATATGGTCACCAAAGAAGGTTTTCCGTTAGCGTTTAGCTGGGCATAATAAATCACAAGGTCGTTGGGACAATTTATCTACCAAATTATCTTAATGCCAATGGGTACCTTAACGTATCGGAACAAGTTATTGACGAGATGTTGTTGAACATACGTCATAACATGATTTATGTGCACGACGCAGCTCTTGTCCACTTTGCTTGTAACGTAAGAGATTGGTCGCGATGACCCTATTCTATGACCTGCGAGATCTCCCAATATCAATTCTCTAAACTTTGTTGTTTGAGTTTTCATTAAAGAGAAAGTGTATGCAACGCATCTTTAGGACGCTAACTAAGTTACAGAAAGAATTAACGCAGCGGTATGAGAAATTACACCATTACTCGAACGAGTAATCCAGACGATCCTTGAAGGTTGTAACTATGCGTAGAAACAGATAGATTTCAGCTCGATTAGTGTCATTGATTTACTATCATAAAATTAAAAAACCTTGTTGGAAAATACATTGTAAATTAACATTGTTAATTGTATGTACCTAGGTATTATTCTGACAATAAATAAATTGAAGAGCAAATAATTTCTTGCGTAATGTGTAGAATTTAAAACCTGCTACCAAATACGAGTAAAATGTTTTTGGAGATTGAAATAAAGAAAACAGTAACGGTAGGTAACACTGTCGTATGCTAGTTTACAGTGTTGCCAAATGTATGTTTCTAAGTGGTTCCTGAACACATACAAAGCATAGTACAACAGTTTTACATTAGGATTTTCCATTCAGAATTGAATGAATAATGTCGTAGTGTGTAACTTTTTGGTCAATTTATACACACCCTGTATTGTAAGCAAAGGAGCTAAACAAAAATATGCTTTCATCCAAAATAAATTAACTCTTTATTACAGTCTTGGCGTTGTGTCAATAACCATAAATGTTGACGAGTTTGGACAAATGCAGTCGAATGTTGTCTTCCTTCTTTACTATTATTAATGTAGAAACTCATGTAAATCTGACGAATTTGACTGTTACGAAATAGTGGCAACAGAACGGCTTAGATGTTTCTTTCCAACGTTTGATCGGTTATAACAGAATATTGTTGAAATTATAGCATTTTTATTTACATGAGAAATGTTCACCAAGAAAGTTTAATGAATACGATAATTAAATTCAAGCGTAGTATCACATCAGTTAATGTTAATCAAACAATTTCAACAGCACTAGTTTATCAGATTCGTAGTTTTTCTTCTTTTGTAAGGCAAGAACGAACATAACGTGAGGGCTTAAACAGACTCAGTGATGATCGATTTAACAAGATCAACATAAGGTTAGACACTCTTTCGATTTCCAGTGAAGAACTTAAGTCAATAATTATCAAGTTCATTGCGCTGAACGCTCGTCTACATTCAGCACTTGGTATTGGAATGCACTTGATACACATCAGCAAGTCATTCAGTTTAGGACCGATCACTTCCCCCTTGGTTTGCTGGTACTTACGGAAACTCTTCACTACAGCTTCGTCAACTGAAAACGGTCTAAAAGAGCAACAACTTTATTCTCTCCATAAAGTATACCGATGAACATTCTTTTTCTGAGATTGTTTTGTAGACTTCGATAGAGCTGAGCGCGGGGTATCACTATCACAGTCGCAGCTCCTCTATTTCGACCACCACTTCATGCAAAGTGACACCAGGAAATTTCGATTTCCCAGCTGCGTTCAAAGCTTTAGATTCGAAACTTCTAGATTTGTCCACTCTCGCCTCGAAAACCGAGATCTGAATATTAATAGTAATGATGTACCTCAATGGTCGAAATGTCACGTTTTTGCAGTTTGAGGGATAATTCACTCAGTTCACATAAAAGATGTACATAAGGCCCAAGTTCTTGGCCAATTCAACCGAGCTGAGAAGACGTGCACAACCACCATATACGGTTCTGTCATTCGCATAATGTTTTCGGTCTGATTCGGATTTCTATAAGAAAATTGTATTTCTCGAATAACTTATATAAACAACACAGACTGTGAAATTAACAAAAACTAAAGCACCACAATTTATCGTTATTTAAAAATCATTTTCTAATGCATTGATTGAGAGCGACGTTAAAACTTAAAAAGTAATTTGTTATTAAGTCGCCCAATTAAAAGAGAAATTTAGAATCGCCATGAGAGACGTATTTCTATCGCTACCATTCAAGTAATTCGTCACGGAAATGACTCCAAATGAAAAAATTGTTTTTCATTTTGTCAACAACTTATCAAATAACTTGAAACTAATTTCTATTTTTAATAAAATGGACGATTCTTAATTATCGTAATAAATTATACCAGACAAGCAAATCTTTCTTACCTTGCAGTGAGTAAACAAGGCAGCATAGTTTTCCCAGACAGCACGGGCATTTCATAAGCTTGAGGCTACCCAACGAGTGCTTAGAATTTTTCCTACCTTCAGCAACTCCATATCTAGGCTTTTCGCATATTCTTCTAATTCTCGCTGGTTCTTTGGGTTTGTATTATAAAGGCCATGAAGCTTTTCGATAAACACCTTGAAGTGATTGATTTGGTTCAGTTCAGTTCAGATTCATCGAGAATGATGCCAAATTTAGCGTTTGATTGGACAATCTCTATAAGCAGTTTGCTACGCATTTCAACACCAATCAAGTTAGCAATTGTAGCACATTTCGTTTTCGAGTAGAGAATATTGCCCATATCACAACCGTTCAGTTTCTGCATGTCAATATTTGAGGGATGCTTCTTATATGGTCGACAGTTTTTTACCAAATTGTACACGGTATGAAACACGCGTTCAGTTGTTAGCTGGAACTTCTTTTGCTTGTTCGCAGCATATGTGTCAAGATCGAAGTCTTTTTTTTGTGCGATTTTGAATTGACATGTTCACGAATTTTCTTTCTGAAAGAAGCTTGTTGAATCCGCTTGTCTTTGCCGTACTCCTCGACCTCTACCTTCGCCGATTGCTGCGCAGGTGTTGTTTATTTAATTTTAAGGGAAGAATAGTAGTTCTTAAAAAGACTAACTTCTGTGCAGTCAGAATTATCCAAGCTTGCCATTTTTGATGATAACCTCATTTTTTACTTTTCTATAAGGAAAGTATAGTATAGCGATCGTAATCTTTTGCAAAAATTTTTTTTGCAGAATTTATTTCGGTATTGAATTGTCATCCGGGAAAACTACTATTTGCTTCTGCGTATCTTCGACGGCCATTTGAGTGTCTAAACTGTCTGGTACAGGCTGGTCAGCATCACAAAGCTGGATAATATGATCTTTTGAACTATCATTTCATAATAGAAACAACCAATAAATTCGGCCAACAATTATCTCTATTGCAGGTTCACTATCACCAAAATTTGGAGCATGAGTTGCTGAATCTTTTAAAATGTGTTCATCGTGAAGAATTTTGTTTTTATCATTCTGTGAAATTCCTGCAGAATTATATATTATATAAACTTAAATTATTCAGCTGTAGTTTCAATAAATTTCTCAAATGATTTGTCTTCATAAAATTCAAGACATTCAAGTACTGCAATGAAACAAATTTTATCGTTCACATAAATTGCAACAAAAGTAATTATTATTATGAGTTTTGACAATATTTTACTGCAAATTGCTAGGACGACTTCTGAAAATTGATTGAAATTTTTAAAATATATGGGTATAATTTGGCTCAGAATCTTACTATTATTTTCGAATTAATGTAATGCAGTGATTTTGTATTTATGAAGAAAGAACAATCATAGCAAGCGATAATAAAAATAAAACTTTCACCATAAAACATATTAAATTATTTTTGCCTGACGAACTTGGACAAAGTTCGAAAGCTAGCAATTATATTTCTAAATAAATAATACACCATTTACCCTAAAAATAATTTGATAATAAAAATGTTTCGATCAAATGGCCCTCTACCTGTGTTATTATGCTCATTATTATTTGAATCCGAACATAAATGTGAAGCCTGAGAAATTGTTTGCAGTTTCACATCTACTTCCAATTGCGCTCTGCGGAGGTTAATAAAAGTGCTCTGGCTTCACTTCCGCCTTCGATAAAATCACATCCCTATTACTGATACTAAACGTCAGTTTATGTATAAAATTTCTAACTTCTAAGGAAACTTTTTTTTTCACACATAGGAAAATTGTTTCGTAAACCAAAAGAATTCCATCCACGTGTACTTTTTTTAAAGTTTTTTTTAATGAATTTTTTCTTACCTGAACCACAGATTAGCCTAGTTAGTTTGTACCTGAACCTTTACGTTGACAATTGCACTTTGCACTCAAATTATTTTGTTAATCTTTTACCTTGTATAGTTACGGTCGCCTTCTTAGAATTTGCTAAAAATACATTTTAAAATGCTGTTAAATTTGTTTTAGCGCATTTTTATATCTACTTAGGTATAGGCTTTTGAGATTTTGGGGATTTTTATAAGCTCCACTGGCGTTTTGGAAAATAATTTATCTGGTTTCTGGTAACAGAAACTACGGCATGTCTGTTGAATGTTAATTCATCAATTGACATATATGTAAATTTGAGGCAAAGTTTTGTCTTCTCTGCGACCCAGTTCACTCTGTAATTGTTGGCGGTTCGCCGCCAGTTAAAGCCGTTCGTTGTGTCCAAAATAAGGTCGGTTGGCCGAACCTGCGATTCCAGGGCGGGTAGGTTCGGCGAACCGCCACACTTTCTGCCCTATCCTGAAGAATGTGAAAACACGAAAAATCCTGACATTACCACTCTGAAGATGCGTCAGTTTGTTTAGATTCACGAACGACAATACGGCAAAGGCCAAGTTCTACTTTTTGTTTTGGCTCGAAGCATGAATTTTGCAAATTTTAAATCTGAAAACGCCACCTATTTTTCATAATTGGAAAAATGACTAGAGGGGACAGCTGAAGAGATATCTGCAGTGTAACAAAATTTTATAAAAATCACCGCATGTTGGCACTGATTTTTGTAGGGGTATGGAGTGATACATAAAGAATACGGCATTAAACGAAAACGTTACGTTTGTCCTTCGATGGTTAACCGGTTAAGAGAATAAACACGATCATAAGTTTTTTCTTAAACGTGTTTTCTCTTTATTCTAGGAAACCGAAATGTCATCCGTTTGGGGGAATGCCATATTTTTAGCAAGATAGATAGATGGGTAAACGCGTAAGATTATCTAGAGTGCCCCATAGAAAGCTTTTTGGTCGCAAACAGTTGACAACAATTTTTTGTTACCTTGATCTCAGGCATAAAATGAAAGATTTGCCTCCTGACACCGTACTAACTCAAATGCATTTTTTAACAGATACAACTTTCTCACAAGCCCCTAAAAAGATAAAAATTTAACATTATCTAGCATTCTTTACTTATTATTTGAGATACTTGAGTTTTCATAATCCACAATTAATTGATTCTAAATCATTTAGTTTCTGAATACTGTCTAACCTTATTTTTCTTTTAGGCAAAAAGTAAAAGCAACGGCCGCGGCTAAAGAAGAACAACTAAAGACGAAAGTGAAACAAGAACCAGATCATGATTACAGAAATTTACATCAACAAAATAGGATATTACATCACCCCCATTTTACATCAAAAGTACAAAAACTACCTTTATCGTCGTCAAGTGCTAGTCCCAAAATCAATATATTACAAAATATTAGTATCCAAGCACCAATTAAAAATGAAGATATAGTCGATCACATAAAAAATGAAACGAATAACATACAAAAAACTTTGGATCAGAATCACACTTCTGTACCGAGTTCGTCGAACGAAAACCAAGCGCCTAAACCACAGAAACAAGCTATAGTAAATATAAAAGCAAACGCGAACATTACTTATAAACACGTTGCTTCTCCTGGACCTAGCAGTGAAATACAAAAATCTTTGAAAGTTTGTACAACACGGAAACCTTTAACAAAGGGAATAGCCGGACAAAAACTGATTATAGTTTCTAATGCTCAATCTATAAATACATCTAGTATATTACAGCGTACACTAACAATACCGTTTGTGAAAAATGTTTCTGTTAAAAATTTCGATAAATTTAAAATCGTTTCGACCAGCACAAACACATCAACTCTACAACTAACGTCATTGGCAAATGCGACGGCCAATACGTTTACAACGAATTCCGCAAAACACAAAGTGGTCACCGTTAGAACTAACACAAATAACAAGAAAATTATACCATTGGCACATCTACACGCATTAAATGCCAAAGGAAGTATTAAGATGCTACCTGTCGGTGGAAAAATTTTATCAAAAGCTACTACTACATCTTCGCCATTATACATAATGAATAACGTTGGAGGTATTCAAGCAATAACCAAGAGTACTTCAAGTACTCCCGTCGTGATGACATGTAGACCACAAGATCCAATTACTGATTTAAAGGTTGTTGCAAAAAATAAAGTACAAACCAACGATGATTTATCGTACCTAGAAAACGACAGCATAGATAACTTTAATGATGACGGCAATAAGACTTCGGTTTTGGCAGATATTTTAAAAGCGTCAGGAGTGATTTCACCTGATAACGAACATATTTCAGTTGATTATGAAACACAAATATCTCAATTTGCAATACCGCAAAGTGTTCCCGAAAAATTATCAGACCATGTTGCCGTTGACGGAAATTTTGAAGTTATTGAAAATTCCGAAGTGTTAGAATGTCAAGAGGAAATTGAAGATCATCAGAATGACACGTATATTCTTTTAGGTAAGTGTAAACGTACCTTTAAATTATCATTCTGTCTTCGATCTTATCTTTTGCCAAAAAAAATATTTTATAGTGTTTATTTGAAACCATATGGTTTTTAACAAAATTTTATTCGATTTTAACTATCGATAATATTTAGGCAGTTTCACTTTTCTCATTAAAAATGCAAAAACACAATATAGCGTCCATTAAAGAAAAATAGGATTATCGCAACTCAAAATTAAACAAGAATATTTCGTCAAATTTTTGTTTTCTGATCGATATCATTTACTCCTGTTACATAAAAGACCGCACCTTATCAGAGCTGTTCTTGCGGTAATTGAGCCATGATTAATAAAATTGTTTGGGGGTTTACGCGAAAACATAATAAGCAACGCCCAGTGACTTAGTTAAGTTGCGATCTGCCAAAGCCCAAAACTGCTGCAATAGCAGCATGCAATAGTCACAAATACTAGGTGTTACGGCCGCTCGATAATTGTACAATACGTCAAATAATCAAACCTGTTGAAGGCATCTGTACATTACAGTAATATTTAATATAATAAATTAAACTAATTGAATCTGAGTTGAGATTAGCGGACCTAGCATTCGTTCTTTTTTTTGGTTTGTTTCGAGTAACTAAAGTATCTCTGCACAACTTGGGATTACTGGGTTTAGTTATGAAAACCGATTAGGTGATGCTACCATAGTTTAATTTTGTATTTGTGAGGGTTTGGCTTCTCTTACCACGCAGTTTCAACATCGATTTTTTTTTCTATTTATATCAGCACAATTGTAAAATTAGTTTAAAAGATTTGCTCTTCTACTTTCAACTGTAGGACTGCACACGCCGGTGGACTACTCTGAGGTATCTGAGAAGCTAAGGAGTAAAATTTGTTTTGTTCCACTGCCATCTTCTAACAGTTTAACGATGACAGCGCGTTACTTTGAAATATGAAAACTTGCAGGAAACGGCAATCTTTTCAACCAAAGTAGGCAAAGGTTTGGTATTCTCGTAAACTAATTACCTGTGCGTGTGCGTTTTGCATTGAACGGATTAATTTGTAACGTCCCAGAAACACCAGAATATTTCAGACGGCGATAACGGAAAGTACAAAACGTAAAAGCAAGAAATCGAGTTTAGTTTTAAAATAACGTCTAGTTCGTTCACATAAATAAAAGTGCTAATTCAATGTTAGACGTCTTTCAGGATCTCGTGAACTGTGGCGCTGTAGTCTGTATATGTCAAAATATTGTTATTATCCGTCTTACAAATATTCGCCGGTACATTTTATCTAACCTATCTTTGCTTTTAGGTGGTATTATAAGTAAATTCATTTTTATTTAATAAATAATTAACTGAATATTTTCAATTTTTTTTACGTTAGTGCCTTTTAAATAGACTAACGTTTTTGGAATTCAGATAGACTTGTCAAGTTTTTGACTTTTAGTTCATTAATTCCGATTTTTGACTCAAGGTCACAGTTCACGACATAATGAAACGCCTCTACGCACGTGCCGTATAAATAAATGTGAGTGCAGTTACCGCGAACGGTGTTGATGATGTGTTTATATAAATCAAGGCTGACTAATATATAAATTAATTTAGTAAAAAAAATTAAATTTAAATTCGTAACAATTGGCGTCAGGTGTGGGGTAATATCTTCGGTTAAACAAACGAATGATTATATCGTGTTCCGCGTGTGCTTGTTCATCAACTGTTTAATAATAACAATCGTGGTTTAGTTCATTCAACCTAACTGTTTTATTATTGTATATCGATGGGTTGGAGCAGAACGTCCAAAAAGTACAATTTAAAGTAGTTCACAAAAACTTGGTATCTTTGTAAAAATAGTTAGCCTTTCACTATAATTTTATGGGATAATGTATTTTGATCGTGTTATTTGGAGTATATAAAAAATCTGTTAAGTACATAAGAGTGATAAATGAGGACAGGATATTATAGTTTTCTAGATTAAATCCTATGTCCAAAAACTGTTTGTGGAGGTACGTCACAAGCTACTTCGGTTTTTGTGTTTTTTGGATTTACAGTTTACTTTAAATTATGATAGCTGACGTCTGACGTCGTGAAGGCAACATAGGTTTAATAATCTCGTTTGTAACAAAAATGGTTCTGCTCAACCCAGCGATATATATAATTAATACTGCTTAAGAAACTTAAAAGAATAAAAACCGAACCAGTATTGAAAACTATAGAAGAACAAATACAGGTAGTGTGGAGAACTAGATTTGGGCTGTCCCTACATTTCAAAACAAATTGCGGAAATAATGAAGCTGTTTGAAGAGTTACTAATGGAACATGGGGAAAATCCGGTCACAAGTTTAAGGTTGCGCCTGTAAATGTTGATGAATAATCTCCTTGGTAAATATACCACAAGCAGTTTGAAGTCGCAGCTAAAATTGATGCCTCGAGCAATAAGCAGAAAGCGATGTCTCTAATAGCCTTACGTGTAGAAGGGTTTGGACATTTGCAGACTGTTCCTAATCACTTTCAAGGAAATTAGCTACTATTCATTTTGCGTTTAGAAATGATACATGGAAATGCTCATTTGGAACAGTGGGTCGTTACTAAAATCCCATTTAGGGAATAAATATTGGTGGCAGTGGAATATTTTACCAAATTAACGGAGGCGACAACAGTCGCAGACGTCTTAATTAATCAGTTTTTTTGCCGGTTCGGAGTTAGAGATACATTCTAACGAAGGCCAAAACTTTGAGTCTGCTTTATTTCAGGAAGTTTCCCAAATCTTGGAAACCGAAAAGACTAGGACGACGTCTCTCCATCCTCAGTCTGATGAAATGGTTGAACGGATGAATTGAACAATGGTAAAAAGTATGTAGCCAAAATTGTGTCCTAACATCTAAGAGACTAGGAGCAGTACTTGCACCTGTTCCTAATAGCATATCGTTCATGAGAGCCAAACTTCGTTCATGTCATACTGGTCGCGAAATACGACTCTTATGTGACCTTCAATTTGGAGGAACTTGCTAGAGAAGAATACGTCAGCATGTTGAACAACAATCAAATTGCCAGCGAAGACATAGTGTGGCTATACAATTTTTAAAGAAGGCGTGGTTTATCGCCGACGCTGCCGGGGCAATGGAAATGTCCTTATGAAATTCTGTAGCGCATTAATGACGTCGGATACCGTATCCAGAAATCACCGATAGGCAAACCAAAAGTAATATAGCCTCGTTTTTTTGGCAATAACAACATTGCTCAAGACCACGTCCGAACAAGAATAATAACAAGCAAAACCAAGAATCAAGTCAATTGCATGAATTTCGACAGGTTTTGGATGTGTACAGGGGTTCTGGAATTGTTAGGTACAACCTAGGTGCGACAAGACCTATTCACCACCACCAGAGGTTACCCTATTGTACACTGTGAATGAAGACCTTGAGATGTCCATAGGTATTGCGATAGTATTTAAAAATATTGGACAATTGGAGGAACTGCGAAGACAGCAAGCGACGGGCACTCTTAAAATTGCCTGATGAGCGACGCTGACATATGAAACCCACGAAAATCTATGGCGATCATTTTGGAATTTCGGGTGAAATGGATTTCCATAACAATAAGAAACTAACGGTACCCATGTTTAATTGCGGTTTAGACCAACTGGACTGGAGAATGGTTCGGAATATGCTAGAGTGTATTGTAACACCCGAGAAATTCGATATTATTCTAGAACGTTCTACGCGATATAGGAAAACAAGCGAAGACAATAATAAAAAGTTTAAAAGGTAAATGCAAGAAATCGAGTTGTTTTAAAATGACGTTTAGTTCCTTCACATAAATAAACGTGCATATTCAATGTTATATAAATAAATGTGAATGTAGTTATCGCGAACGGTGTTTATATAAATTGACATTGTCTTATTAATTAGTTAGCTTCATTTATTTTTAGTTTGTTGTTTTAGTAAATTTAGTGATATAATTAATAGCGTATAAATTAAATTTTTGTTCGTAACGATATGAAGAATAGTACCTAACACACCCTCAAACTATTCCGGCGGTGTATTACAAAATAAGTAACGACGAATCGTACATTTTTAGCGCGCATCGAAATTTTTATAAACTGCTTTTCACAGGTTGTTTCCTGTGCGCATAGAATATCCACGCATTCTTGTTCCAGAATACAACACCCATCAGAATATCGATCTTTCGAAATTTGGACCAGCTAATCTGATATGTGTCGGCATCTTTTGCTGCATTTAAGTTCGGTAATCAGCCCTATGATGTATCATCTCACGTTATACACAACGTGCACGTTACGAGAATTTCACGTTATCTAACCACTATTCCTAAGATGTATCAAATTTAAGCGGCACGTTAGCAATTGTGCCCCGTTATCTTTTCAACGTAACGTGAAATAAATAGCACCACCATTCGAGGTGCTGTTAACCTTAATTCAAGTCATTTTATTTCCTATTTTCATCTTGTAGTACGTACTTTTTAAGATGTTTTTTTACTTTTTACTCTGATTATTGATAATTTTAAATAATAAAAATGTTTGTTTCTTAAATTTTGTGTATGAAGACAATTTTGCGGATTGATTAAAAAAATAGTAATTTTTCGTATTGCTGCCGGCGAGTAGTTTTTTGCAATATTTTTTTAGTTAAAGAAACAGAAGTACAACACGACAATACACTCATATTTCATGCGTTTAATAAAAACTATAAAATTTGTTCGAAGTACATCTATTAGTGGTAGATACTACGAATGATTTATTGCTCTGAACCGCGTTCTTAGAGGCTGCCGACGATATACCAACACAACGTGCTCAGTAGCTGTTATTTTATGTTCTCTGTCAGACCATAAAAGACACGCATACTACCTGCTCTTTCTAATGTTGAAAAACTTTCTTCCGTTCTCAACGTAAAATTCTAACAGCACTTGTAACATACTAAGATACGTCTTACCGAATAGCGTGCAACATGTTATCCGACATGTTACGTTCTCACGTTGTGTTAACGTGAATAACTTAACGTGAGATGATACATCATAGGGCTGATTGTCGGTTATAATGGTTATAATTATTTTACTAATTTTATGTGATTAGAATTAAAATTCTTTTTTTTTTTGAAAATTTTTGCTTCGTTTAGTGTTAAAAACATTCTCTCCGTTGATTTATGTTTTTTGTGAAGAGTAAACTGTTTCTCGGTTATCTCCAAAATCTTTTAACTAAGTAATACACGCAAAATCTGTTATTGTCTTTGCTAATAGCTTCGAATATTTGATAACATTGTTTATAATCATCCACGTTTTTAGGTAATAAAAACGAAGTTAAAGATAATTTATTGAATCATTTAGAAGAAGACTCATCTGACATTCTAATGGATTCCTTAGATAATGATAATAGCGAATATTGTGCTGATGCTGCAGTAATGCATTGTGATGGTGATATTGAAGGAAGTGAGTTGACTGAAGATTCATATATGGTCGAAATAGAACACCCTCAAACTAACATCAATGCAATAAACTGATATTTTTTTAAATTTTAACTTTAACGCATGGAGTCATTTTGAAGTAATCGTTTTGCCAATGTTGTTTGGTTCAATATTATTTTATTATATTAGTTTTAAATATGCAAGGTTATATGTAAATTGAACCTCACATAAGAAGAATAGTGATATACTGTATATTTATGAATTGTAAATTTCAAATGTTGTATAAATAAAATTCTGTAATAGACTTTTTGTACATAAACACATTATTTTGTATTATCTGTTTGTATATATTTCTTCAACTATTAATTTAACTTATTTCTTATAGTTTTATAGTCTCATAATTTATTAATTAGTTGATTAAGCGTGTACATATGAATTCCTAATGTACAGTTCTAAATAAAAGACTTCTTTTTGTAAAAACTTTAATATATATATATAATATTCTTAATATAAATTAAAAGTGCAATAAATTTCTTTTAAAAATTAAAAGTGCTTGATTGGCTATATAAGTTCTCTATCGTTTAATAAAAAAAATTACTTAGTGACTTGATGCATTGCGTGCGCTAGGTATTCGACATTCTTTGATGTTACTCCTGCCATCGAAATACGGCCATCTTTTGTGAGGAAAACACTGAAATCCTTCGTAATACGCTCAACCTAAAGAAACATTTTTACCAAAAACTAGAGTAGGTTGTAGAAACTTACTTGGTCGGGCTTCATACCAGTGAAACAGAACATTCCAATTTGATCTGTAATGTGACTCCAATCTAAGGACGATCCTTCCTTTGTCAAATTTTCTCTCAATTTTGTACGTACTGATATAATTCTATCAGCCATTCCTTTTACTTCTGTTAACCTGCAAATAAACGTGCTTTAAATAAAAATGTATTGGCTCTAAGACCAAAGCAACTAGCAGTGCCGATAAGACTACTTTTCATTGTATATTCTAAATAGTGCATCCCAACGTTAAATACTCTGTTCGATTTCTGTCGTACTAGCCAAAACCCAAAAACTGAAGGAAAAAATACTGTTCCGATTGGCGACAGCACACCAGACCTGTTACTTTAATAGCAAGAAAGGAATTTGACGAGATTAATGCGGATCCTTGACAATATCATTTTGTACTAAGATGAGAACTTCTGGGTTTCGACCGTGTCATTTTGTAACCAAAGTTGCCAACGTTTCGCCCACTTTCATAAGGGACTTCATCAGGGCATGAGATAAATCAAAGAACTCAAACTAGCAACCGAAATTTTACTAAGAACTTCAAAAAAGTTAGGTAATCAACTTGTGAACCAAGCCAAGGGGTTATTCTACACTTAAACGTAATTCGATCTTTACTAATTTTTCGCCCCGGTGCACCCTTGACGTCTGTGTGTACCTAGTGTCTTTTCAGGAAGGCAGCGCCAGTATAAACCAGATTTATCCGCGTTACAGACTTGCTCTGACGAAACACCAAGTTGCTCAATTCTTTGTTGCAGTTCGATACCAAAAGGTTCAACGGTACATTCATCACTTGATAGCTAGATAGATATAAAATTTTAGCCTTTTGTTCAAGGGTTAAAGTCCATGCTTTCGTTTAGTAGGAACCATAGATTAAATATGTACTTGCTCGTACCAACGCTCGTACTTACAGTGTACAACGCGATGCCGATGATGCGAACACGAACTGCAAAATCGCAAACTTACATCGTTCGGAATATTTCGGTAGACAAGAGCGCATATGCGAAGATACATGTGGTAGTTCGGAATTCGGGGGTACGGATTATGAATATCATTTTACACAATTGGGCCGTTTGGATTATAGAGTAGTTCGGAGTAGCCATACATTACTGTAGTTGATTTTAAGTAAAATAATATCAAAGAATACCAGAACTCAAAAACAAAATGAATAGCAACAAAAACGCTGAACAATTTTAAAATATCATGGCCCTGTCCAAAGAGATTAAAGTAACGTCGATACAATTATGTACTTTTGTAATTATTTTAATTGTAAGTTCCGAATACTGTGCATCTCGCGGACTATAAGATTTTAAAAGTACTTACATTTTTAAATCTAAATTTCAAAGACTTACCACTGAGCACGAATCGTTTTATTCCCCAAAACTTCAGAAACAATTCTGGCACCATGCAAAGGAGGATTTGAATACATTGGCCTAATTAATATTTTAATTTGCGACATTACTTTAGCTGCTTCGTCTTTATTAGCTGCAATTATAGAAAACGCGCCTGCTCTTTCGCCATAAAGACCCATATTTTTAGCATAACTTTGAGCTAAAGCAATGTTATGCCCTTCTTTAACAAAGTATCGAACCTAAAAGTTACACGTTAATCATTGCCTATATTTATAATTAAAAAAAGTCGTACAGCTTGTGCGTCTGTACTGATATCGCCCGAAGCAAAGCCTTGATAAGCCATATCGAAGAAAGGAAACAGATTCCTCTTCTTTATGAGTTGCGATAATTCTTTCCATTGTTCGAAATTGGGATCAACTCCTGTAGGATTATGAGCACAGGCGTGCAAAAGTATAATAGATCTTTCGGGGATTTTCTGTAAATAAATATTTCACTATTTTAAGCTATGTAAAAAAAATCCATGACACAATAAAAATAATTTTTTTCTATGGTAAGACAAAACAGACAAAAAAATCAAATTGTAAAACGCCACATAATAGCTAGGATGACGATTATTTAGTTGCAATTCATTCAGAACCGTAGTTATATAACTCTTTGTTCAACTTCCGGTCAACAATAACAACTCGACATATAACATATCACCTTACATTCTGAATTTCTGTTCAACTAATTTTCATTTCAAATGCCACAGTGAAAACTAGTAATATCAATCATATGTGATTCGGCTGAACAATTTCTGAAAGTATTTAAGAAATTACAACCGAATGTCATAAGTCAACTTGATACTGGACGTTCAGAGTAAATAATTCTGAATCAGAAATAAATGAAGAGAACTTTCGGGCCATCCTACGAATTCACATGGATTGTAAAGATTCCATATTTTACATATGTTATATTTTCATTGCAGCTCGCGTTCTTTTAAATTTGCTCTCATTCATTCTGACCAAATTCAGTGTATGCGAAACACTATTGATATCAAATCTATTGAAAATGTCTTCAAATCTTCAGTAAACGCGTACTACGTGCTTAAAGGAACGTAAAAAGAAATATGTCTGAAACGAAAAACTTACGTCAATGTGCGGGACTCAGATTGGAAATCTCGACGGATTAATAATATTTAAAGACATTTTCAGAGCGATTGTAAATACACTGGAAAACTAACTTCAGACATGGATTCCGAACCTGTATCAAAAGTGACTTCTCTTCAATCTCTGTTCTGCAACTTAGCCGCGGCTTTACAACATGAGGATTTGATTATGACCGTTGAAAATATTCAGAAAAATATTGACTATCGGTTTCGAATCACCTGTATTTTACTTAAGCGAATAATCAAAAATGCCAAGACAACAGCATAGAGAAAATCATGTAATATCAGCACAAGATTCAAAATATCAATCATGACTTCACTATTAGATGATTTCATTAAGTTTCGCTCAAGATTGTAAAATCATATTGATAAGGCTACAATATATTCTCTTTATATTTTAATACCATCGGTGTGTAACCAAAATTATTCTACCTTTCATGCGTTAAGTCTTTTACTATATAATAGTATATTATATACAATTTTTTCCACTACTAGAATTATTAAAACCTTTCTACCTGTTACTAAATCAAATTTAAAATTTAAGGTATTTATTTTAAATTAAAAATCAAGTCAGTAATTCTGACAGTTATCATTAGTTTAATAGAATTAATTTTGACGTAATTCTTAATTGTGATTTAAAACAAAAATAAACGTAAGTTTTTATTGCTAAAGTTGTTCAAATTGTTCAAAAACATTATTATTTTAAGCATTGATTATATCTAAAACATATTTAACTCAATAATATTCACATTTAATTAAGCGCGAACTTCAAATAACTTACTTTTTAAAATCAAATTAATTTATTAATTGAACTATTTAAAAACTTAAATTAGCATTAAATCAAATCTCTTGCTCTTGGTACGCAGTTTCGTAAACTTTTTTTCTTTGAAACTGTTGTATTATCAGAAAATGTAAAATTGTTCATTATTAACTACTAGTTAATAATGAAATATTATTTACCTGCGCTTAAAAAAGTACAACTTCACGACCTACTATTATACGTAATAATGCAAGCGTATACAGCTAGTAGTGGAAAAAAGGTATTTATCAAAGAATTCTCTAAAAGCTGAATTCGACCTATGGAATAGAAGCTCTTTGAGAATGCAACCAGAATTATTTCCTAATATCCACAAATTCTTAAAATTTTTATCTGCATTGCCAGTTACAACATCTACCCATGAGAGGACATTTTGTTAACCGGATTGGCATTAACTCTCCGTTGTGTGAAATGGCCTATTCCATTTTCAAAGGTGTATATCTGTTTTTCCGTTATCTTATCAAAAATCGGCAACAATATACTTTACAGCTCGATGAACTGAAGAGACTGTGAATTTCCGGCTATGAAGTAAAAAAACCGGTGTTACCCAAAAACTTTATATGGTAGGGCAAATGTTCTACGCATGGTACTGATAAAATTTCTAGTTTTCTTTGTGTAAACAAGCTTTTGTCTGAACACAAAACACGTTTGAACAAGTTTTGTTTGGTTTAGGTTGCGAAAACATGCACCTGCATATAGAAGTTATTTATTCATTGTGTGCGGACGTAAAGTAGAAACTTTGTATATTATTATTGGTATTGTTAGTATTTCTTAGAATTTTATTTTTTTTTTTTTGGTTTGCGATAGGTCAGTTTTTATTTGTTACTATAACAGTGACACGTGTTATTTATTTATATTGTGCTGTATAGAAAAAATTGCATCTTTAGACAAAACAGATAAGGCCCTTAAAAGCCGCAATCGCCTATCAAGTGAACAACTTCGTTATCACGAGACAATATTCGCTGAATATATTGCGGCGAAGTGGAGAATATTGTTTATTTCCTAAATTTTTAAAGTACTTGTTAATATGGATGTTTCCATCGAACCATCCTAGTTTCTGAGAAATATTGTGCACTTCCCTGTCATGGCTATACTTGCACTATACTCTGCTTTTCATTATCATGATACACTTCACCCTACGCAAGCTGAAAAGGTTTCGTTCTTTTGAGCCTACAGAGAACATTAGATTAGCGGTATATTTGCCACTCTTGGGTTCTTTTTCCGCTTGCACTTGGATTTGTTTTGCATGTGGTTTGAATATATCTTCTAGGTAAGCTACAAATGTATCCACTTTTTGTTTGTTAGTTCTTGCTCAAGGCCCATTTTCTTTAGGTATCGGTGGGATGTGTTTTATTGGCCTATTGATTCTCTTAGTGACTTTCCAGAGCTAATATTCGGTATTTTCATCTTCCGTTATTTCTTTAAGATGTCTATTTAATTCTTCATCCATCAGTTCTTGAATTTTCCTTTTGAATTGCAATGTAAGAGCATTCAGTCTATTCTTGTTTTCTCTTGTTCTCGATCTCTGTCACATCTTTCTTTCTCCTATTTTTTCTTTTATTAGATCAATGATTTCTTTTGGATGATTGTTCCTTGTCTTTCTAATTATTTCTGGAGTGTTATTCCATGCTAACTTTTGAATATCTAACATAAATTTATCTTCTTCATATTCTAGTTCTTTTGTTAGGATTGGTACGTTTAGTAATGTTTTTTCACTAAGCTCTAATTTAAAGCTTTACCAGTCTGTTAACGCATTAGTTAAAGTCTGATTAGCTACTTTAGTCACTATATTTTCCGTTAATGTCAACAAAATAAGTGAATGATCAGAGATAAGGTCATCAAAGAATTGAATTTGTATGAAATTTGTTAGTTTTCTTGAAATAAGGACCTAGGATTACCAGTTCTACGATTGTGTCAAAGGTTTTTGCCTTTACCTGTCGTTAATCTTGATCCCTAGTGCGTGTTTTTGGCATTAAAGTCTGCTCCTATAATAAATGTCTCACATAAAAGTTTGCAAGATTTTTTTTGTAATCATATTTTTTTTTTATTTTGCCGGGGTGGGAAATATGCCGCCGCCACTGTAACCAGATGATTTTGTGTTTTTATGCATATACTTGTATTGTTTCTACTTCGTAATTTTGTTTCTCATAATAAATTACACTATTTTTGACTAGAATAGCTGCTCCTCCTCTAGCTGTATTTTGTGAATATAAGGCATGATAAATTTGATAGCCTTTCATTTAATTATATGTTTCGTTTGTACAGTGTGTCTCTGAGATTAGGGCTACCTCAATATTTCGAGTTTCTAATATTAATAATAACTCTTGCTGATGCTGCAAGAGTCCGTTAGCGTTCCATTGAAGAATTCTAAGTTCGTTGTTCGATAGCTCTTTTATAATTTATACATTTTAAGAAATTAATAACATAACAGCTCATCTACTTTTATTTCGTAAGCACAAACTATTTAGTCGACATACATACATACATACAATAATAATGTTGAAAATAACAATGCTGTTATCCTAAACACATTGTAAGTTCTTGATAATACAAAAATGCGTAAAACCCAAAAATAATTCGTATTAACTTGCACTAAACAATCGTTATCCATGATTAATGCTTGCTGGTATTTTCTAATTTAGCTAATCTTTCTATGATTGTTTTGTTATATACATCTTTGCTTTCCTGCTCTTGCATCCATCTCTTAATCTGCTAGAGCAATACGTTTGAAGCATCAGTAGAATCATCGTCGAGTTTCATCTTTTGTTCTTGTGGGGTAAGATACATAGGCCTATACTTACCTATGTTGTGCAGGCCTATTTTTTTCATTTTTAATTCGTAGTGTTTCTGAAATTTCCTTATTCACTCTTTTGTTTCTCGGGTTTTGGAGGGTTATCCCTGTACTACATCCCCCATAATTAGCTAGATGTTCCCCTCCACAATGAAACATTTGGGTTTTATATCTTTATTCTTTTGACAGTTTTTGGTATGATGTTTTCCTGCGTATTTGACGCATCTTACTCCTAGTTTTATTTTCCACATTGTGTTTTATGTTACCTCCCGAAGTTGTCTTATAGCTTATTTGATTATATTTGAGTTTTGTTAAAGCATTATAGTTTTTAACTTATTCCCTTTTTCTTCTCTTTTTTCTTGTATCTTGTTTTGCAGTTCCTTTATTTGGTTATGCATTTAAGACAAATTATATTCCAGTTTTTTCCTAGCTTGCTTTTCGAATAATCAAGATAATGCTTGTTCGTTTTGACTACGTGTTTGGTTTTCATTCATTCATTTTATACAAACGGGCCTCTGACCTTTTTACGCCTATCTCACACTATTGATTACGGAGTTTAATACTATTAATTTATCGGAGCTCGGATTAACAGAACCTTACTCGACAAAATTAACATCAGCGGTGTATGTTGGTTATTAGACGGAAAACAACATAATTACGAAGGTGAAAACGAGAATATATTCTGGAATGAAGAACCGCCAGCAACAAGAGTAGTTGGAACCTGTTCCCCAGCGACTGCGCCAGACCAACAGGTCCTGCTAATCGATTTTTAAGGAACCCAAGTGACTAGTTTTCGTGATATAAAGTCCCCGCTAATAGTAGACATAATAGTGCGTGAGACGAACGGGAAAGCAGCAGAAGTAAAGCAGGTATAAAATGAGGCTAACCGAACATGTAAGCCCAAAGACTGGAAACCGACAAACGAAATTAAAATATATGCATTGTTCGGCTTGCTATTATTTTTACGCGTGGGTAGCAACATGCAAGCAATAGATTTTTTTAAATATTTATAATACAATGTGCTTGGTTTAGTACGGTTTGTTCGTTTGTTGTAAAGTAAATCGGCACCAAAGGACGATGTATGGATTATGACGAATAATAATTTTCAAGAGGCATACACCCCAAAGAACACGACAATAGACGAATTCCCTTTCTGTGGACGGACTAGATTTACGCAGTATATTCAGTCTAAGCTAGCATATTATAGCTTAAAGGTTTGCTGGTTCTACGATTCCAATACAACTTACCCACTTAAGGAACAGATTTGTACTAGAAAACTTTCAAATGACGAATGAGAAGTAAATCAAGGCGAACGAATGCTGTTGAATTTGGTACGCAAGTATCGCAATTCCGGTCGTACAGTAAGTATAACTTTTTCACATCAATCGAGTTGGCAAAAGCCCCGGTGCAAAAAGGATTGGAAATGGTAGGGAGTGTACGGGCAAACAGAAATTTTTGTTCCTTCGTTTTCCGCTGAATAAAGCCGTAAAAAATTCGACTTTTGTATCAGACTTTATTTATTTTCTTGGATGAAAATGTGTCGGGGGTCGACACAATGAACAAGATGGTATCCGGCTACAGTTGCAAACAAGCAACAAACCGATGGCCATTAGCCATGTTTTATAATATGCTTGACGTCACTTGTTTAGCTTCATATATTATATACAAGCATTTAAGATCAAACAAGAAATCAGATTATCGTAGAAAAAGACGTGGTGCGAATCCTATAGTGTATTGCAGGTCAAGAGTAAGATTGGCAATGCAAAAAATTAATGTGTTTTATATAAGTATAACATACACACACACACATATACAAATCTTACATCAAACTAATATATCACCTTACAGGATATACTATCAAAGTCCATGCTCTCAACACAAAACGATGCTCCCAAACCTGTTATCTCATAATACCGGGCATTGCGTAAGCTAAGTGCAAAACTGTAGTTCCCAAAAAAACACACTTGCAACGCACGTTTCAATAGCCTTTCCGTGTGTGGCCTGGCCAAACCATTTAACACAACGAAAAAATAAAAAACGTTCACCCAACGGAGGGTTGTCAATGTGTACTATTCTGATGTATATGTAATTGACTATTTTTAATAAATATAACACTGAATTCTACTTCATTAATATTATTTTGTCTAAATGTTCTGTTTCTACTTTTTAAATGTGAGAGATGGGATGCATCTCCAGCCCTAAAACGTAAAACCCAACGAAATTATTTTCTGACTACGGCCTTGAAACACATGTATGATTATGTTTTGATTAATCAGAAATATCAAGTCTGAATATTGACAATAACTACAAAAGCGTACATATTACGCATACTGCACGTTCAAGCTATCAGTGATTAGAATCAGTTTAATCTGTTACTTTTTGTGTCGTCACTGTATTTTAGACTGTACATGAAAGTAACATCAAAAATTTTAACTATTAAAAAATAATTCATTTTCGCGTATGGAGACGGTACCGATTCAAAGCACACGTCATATAATCCCCATATCTACTTGATAAATAACTACGATTAACGCCAAATCTTATTTTTGTTTTAAATAAAAATTGTGCTTATTATAAATGCGTGCTACCAATTTTCCAATCTAGGGCAAATAGGACAATGTCTTACAATTTCAATCTCGAGTAATACAATTTTGTAAAAATTAAATTGAGTGTACTTTTATTGGTCATATTTAAGTGTTGGATCTTCTAAATTAATTAAAATTTAAACTGCTAAATTTATTCCAAGGTTTTAAATTTGGCAATGTGATTTTCTATTTTTGTAAATTGTTAGATTTTGAAATCGTTTTGAAACTGATGTTCCCAATAATTTTTTTATTTCTTCAAAGTTGCAGTATTTTGTGCATACAATTTGTAAAATCAATTTGCTTTTTCTTAAATACATTGATTTTCTCTCTACGTTTATAATAGTTGTGTGTCAATTTTTTGATTAGATTAAAATTATTCTTGACAACTAATAATAGCGTATTATGTCCACACCTGTTCTAAAAAAACAAGTTTTGTTTACTATAAACTAAAAATATCTTGTCATTGCACTATGTTATGTTTTATTATTGATAAGACATAGATTAATGACTGGAATTATTTTATATTTAAAGAAAAATAATAAATGGATCAACATGTTTTGCAAAATGATCGTTCTGGTATTTCTATATATCTATCAATTTTAAAATCAATCGCAAGTATCGGCATAGTTATGAAACTGCTACTATCTGAAGTATTATACTTACGTTAATATCACTTAATGCCCCTTCAAAATTGAACCCACAAGTTTTTGGATCAAAGAATGTGTAACTTTTTACATCCAATCCAGAGTGCTTAAAAATAGGTGTGTGATTGCCCCAAGATGGCGTTGGCAAATATACTGTTTTAGGACCAGGGAAAAATGCGTTTAAAAATGCAGCACCTATTCGAAGTGAACCCGTTCCAGATATTCCTTGTGTAGTAACATTCAAACCATTTGCCACTTGTTCGGAATCATCGCCTAATGCTAATTGTATGCTTAATTTACAAAAATCGGCTGATCCCGATATGGGCAAATACTCTTTATCCAAGTTTCTGGCTCTGAGGTTCTCTTCAGCTTTTAAAATTGACGGCAACACATATGGTTTTCCATTATCATCTCTGTATGCACCTACACCCAAATTAATCTTCTTGGGATTTGTATCTCTTTTAAATGCTTCGGTAACTCCTAGAATTGCATCGGGGGGACCCATAGCAACGTGCGACCACCACGAGCTGTTTTCAAAGACGAATTGTGAAAAAGCAGTGGTTATTACAATAATTAGCATTACCTGGCACGTTGATTAATAACGCTGATTCCATTTTTGTAATTAATTAAACTTAATGATCTCATAGACATTTTCTCTATATAACTATATCACATAAACTTTAAAATAACTTAAAAACTTTGACTTGACGAAGGAAAGACCGGTTTTGCTAAATAGTATAGAAATTTTGGCAACAAATGTTGTATGAACGAGAAATGCTTCAAGGTCAAATTTCGAATAGTAGAGGTCAAAACGATAACCGGCAAAAAAATCACAGTACTGTTACGAGCATTTTTAAAATAATAATTGCAGTATGTACGTGAATACGTAAAACTATTTATTCTTAAATAAATCGATCTTATCTGCAATTGAGTTCTACCAACTGCGCAATCGTTTAAGTTTTGAAAATATTAACAGAACATAAATACTGAAGCAAAAATTCATCATTTGTAACTGGTTCTCAATCTTTAATTAAAAGTTTAAATTATAAATAATATAGACTGTGAAATATAATTTGTTTTATTACTGTCAATGCCATGGCCCACTTAAGTTTTTAATTATAGAAGCTAATTATTTTTTGTGATAAACACATTAAGTAATAATTTTATAATAAAAAATAAACTATCCAGTTTGTATAGTGTAGATCCGAAATTCAATTATATAGATTTACTTTTTGAATCTAACTTTTTTTTTGGTGCCAACCTAATTTCTCTAGTGAGACAACATTAAATAATAAAAAGTACAAGTCTTGTCTTGATAATCAGCAAGATCAGACATCTTCAACTAAATGTTATTATTGTATGTTATTTATCTTTATTGTAACTCATTCTTATTTATTTTTTACCGAATGATACTCTAATGTGCATGCATAACTCCCTGAGCAGTGAGCATCAATAAATAACGTTAAATAAACGTAACTGTTATTTTTTGAAAGTAATGGCGCCGAATCTCAGTCAACTTATTGCCCAAATCAGTACTTTTACACTGTCGCAAAAGCTGTACGCCATTTTATGTTACTATCGTTTTGTAATTTCCGTAATGTCCGTATTTTGCTTCTATTTAACTTGTATAACCTTATGTAACCAAAAATTACTGCAAACTTAAACCTCTCAATTACGTTTTAACAAATTACTAAATCAAACTTAAAACTTACATATAAAAACTATTTTATTGCTGACGTTGAGGTTCACATAATCAAATTCATTACGAAGAAAGTACACGAGGTTATCTGGGATACGTTGTCAGGTTATGTTACAGTAGTTTCACTTCACAGGCGGCACTTTGATCTTCGTGTAACATATTTAGCCAGTGCGCATTATGCTGCGAGTTGATTTTGATGACGAAATCAGACAAAACTAACGCGCTTTTTTAAATTTGTTTGAAAGCGTTTATGTTGCACAACCGTACATGAACAGAATTCTTCAGAACATCTGTTTAAACCACTGCGCATTATGCCACGAGTTGATCTGCGCGAGGTAAATTATGTTACAGAAATTTGATCCAGTGAAACTACCCACACAGCACGCGAGATGCAATGGATATACATATTTATACATATTTATCCATATAATATCCATTGATGTACATCCGTAGTTTAATATCCATTGTATATGCACCTTATATACATTCATGGATATCTGTGAAATAGGATTATCTTAAGTGTTATAAGTGTTATGTTCGGAAACATTTTTTTTTATGTATCATGTTACATAATTTTGTGAGTTGCTATTTTTTATCAAAATTATTTAGAAATAATTATATTCTCTAAAATTTAACATTTGTAGTAAATATTTAACATGCAACAACAAATTTAATGAAAAATTGAAAAAGTAAAAAAAACACTTGGCGCGGTTTAATTTAAACTTTCTTCGTTGTTCGTTTGTTTTCGCCAAGGTTTTCGCGTATTGCACACTGTTGCACACGCAAACTTTTTGGCTTTTTGTTTAGCTTGTATTTATCGTATGCAAACCATTTTGTGCTTTAAAATTTCGAAAAAATGTGCTTGTTTTTCATCATTTAGGATGGATTAACAAAATAAGTAAGTATTAAATTCAAATATAAATTATTTCTTAATAATAAGTATATAACCTAAAAACTAACACGTTTTCGCACAAATATAAAATGACTTTGGAATTTGTAATCTAAGAGCCAGTTTGTAAGTTATCTACAATTTCTGAATTCATTATTCTTATTGCTGAGTTGTATTTAATTGAAATTTTTTTTTAGATCGATTCAATCTATTTTGTTGGATGAAAAGATACAGCAAACGAAGGTACATGTTTTAACCAAGTAATTGGTCTGGATCAAGCAAAACAAATTTGTAAAAATATTTTAAATTTCATTTATGGTAAGAGGCTTCAAAGTATTTTATAGTTTATAGGTTAAAACTTAAAACATTAACTTTATATGTATATTAACGTAATGTGATTTCAAGTGCATTACTGCCAAACTTGACTTTCATGTTGTATTTTATTTCACGACTTTTTACAAAGCAATTCTTTATAATTACTTCAAAAACTTCAAAATTTAGTTTAGAAATTGCTAAAAAAGTGCATAAGTTATTTGAGTAGCATTACAATGTAATTTTTATTTTACAGTATCCATAAGAAAAAATTCAAATTGTGGTGCAGCTTTACAACACGCAATAAACACCAGGAGTAGTGGGTACGAAAGACGCCAATAAACATAAGCACAGAATGAATGTAAATAGGTTTTTTATATTTTTTACATTTTTTTCAGTACCTATATGGACATTGTATGTTAAGTTTCCAAATTGTTTTATTAATTAAATTAAAAATGATAATACCATTGTATGCATTTAATTTGTGTTAAGTTGCTAACATTGCCAATGCTTTTAAAATTGCGCACTATTTATGTGATGGCAAAGTACATATTATATTGCACAGATTTCACTGGCATTCTGCATTTAACTTGTATTAATATACATAACTTGCCGATATTGGTTCGATGCAATTTCTGCATTGGCAAGATTCATTCGGCAATATATCGGCCGGTGTGTCACCTGGTTACCGGCAGTGTACTTCATTTTAGTACATTGCCAGCATTCTGAGTGCCGGCTAAGGAGTACATTGCCAGTACAGATGTGTTTATTGGGTAAAGACAAGGTATTTTTGCATATTTGAATTTACTTTTGCTGTATATTAATCTAGTAAGTATTTGGATTCCTATAATATAAATAATGGATAAAAGCTCTAGAAAAATGAGAGAATGTGTAAATAAAAAAGTTCGATTGTGTTTGAGTGAAAATGAACAAGTGGTCATATTTTCTGTGAACCAACCGGAGTTGTTGCATCTGGAAAATATCACTATTGGCATTTTGTATTGACTTTATTTGACGTGTGGCCATATTTTTTGTTAATATATAGATATGCATATATATTTTACCTACATATGAAGGTTCTATAAAAAAAATGAATGTTTATTATACTTTAATTAAATGTTCATTGAACCTCCATATGTATGTATTTTGTACGTTCATATGACTGTTCAATATATCTCCATATGGATGTAAAATGTTTATCCACCTGGAGGTCCTATGGACATACTATGAAGATCTTTCCGTGACGGAATGATATATCCAATGGACCTCCATCCTTGCTCCATAATATTAAATATGGATGTTCGATGCACCTCCGGTATCCATGGTTGGTGTGTACATTTCATATTCATTGGATATGCTTGTGCTGTGTGGGTACTGACTCTGATAACGTAAAATTCATATAATAAAAACGCGATCTAATTGGCTGGGTAGTTCCGGTTTAAAAACTACAATCTATATCTAGCACAATTAAATTTGTAATCGTTATGCACTAACAACACTAAAAATATGCTCTTAAAATGTAGCTACAAACTAAAGACGACATTATTTAAGTTGATGCAACAAGGTACACCCTAGATAAATTAATGTAAGTACACAGAACGCGTGCTCATAACCAGATACTTAACGAAGCTTTAACAAACTATTTAACCCATATAACGAACTTAACCAGATAATCCGAAAGCAGCTATATTGACAACGTGGGCTTTCCGGCCGTTAGAGGGTCGTGTCAAAATTTGAATTTAAATAGGACGCCTACAAAAAATACATTCAAAATATGTGTTTTTTATAAATTATATTACATGTAATACTATGTAAATGACTATAAAGATGGAAACGTTCAAACGTGATTTTATACTCGCGTAATTCAAATAAGTTTTGAATAAGCCGCGGGTTAAACCCACAACTTAAAACTATTGTAAGGTAAACAACGTCAATGCAAAAGTGGAAATGCCACTAGAGTAAACCACTGGACGGGTGTTTTGCCATTTTGGGGCTTTTAAGCAGTTTTTTACGGTACTTACTATATACTCTTCCACAAATGCATCGACAGACCTGTAGCTCTTAATATTAATAAATGATGTCGTGCGGTAACATTCGACGTAGAAGGTCGTATTTACATTTACAAACTTAATAAAGAAATACAAGTGTAGATGTTGGAAAAAATAGTGAGTGAAGGTACTGGTGTTAGTAGTGGTAGTAAGAGGGAAGCAGGAGAGAAAAAGGGTGGGTAAAGGAGGAAGGTTGTAAAATAATAAATAAGTTAAGTGAAGAATAGAAACTGTGGTGGAAAATTATAAAACTGACGAACAAGTGAGATTAAGGTGAATAGGCGGGGTAATCGAAAAGGTCAGTGACAAAAGATAACTTCCTACATTCATAGAATTTATTACATTTAAAGCGAAATTAAAACGAAATAGCTACAAGGGTGACGTTTTAAAACACGAAAAATAAAAAAAGAAGGTAAGGAGGAATTAAGAAAAAAATAATAAATAAAAAAATTTAAAAAAACTAATAAAATAAAAAAATTAAATAAACAAATAAAAAAATAAGAAATAAAAAAAGGGGAAAGGGATGAATAAAAGAGAGAGAGGAAGAGGAAAAAGAAAGGCAACAAATGGAAGAAAATATGCAAGGAATAAGACAAGAAATCAAAGAAATGAAAAAGAAATGGGTGAAAGAGAAAAGAAGTGGGAGAAAGAAAAAGAGAAACTGGTGGAGAGAATAGAAAAACTGGAGAAAAAGCGGAAGACGAGGAAAGAAGGAAAAGAAAGAATAATATTGCGATAAAGGGGTGGAGAAGTGAAGAACCACAAAAAGATTTAGCAGTGATACTGGAAGAAAAATTAAATGTAAAAGTAGAAGTGAAAAAAGTGACAGTAATAAACAAAGAGAAGAAAAATGAGATGGTGGTGGCGGAAATCGGAGGATGGAAGGAAAAACAAAAGGTAATGGCGGAGAAGAAGAAATTAAAGAATACAAGAATATATATAAATCACGATTTGACATGGGAGGAAAGAAGAGTACAAAGAGAAATAATGAACATAGCGGTGGAAAAAAGAGCGGAAGGAAAAAGGGTATGGGTAGGATACAGAAAAATGGAGATAGACGGAGACAGATACATATGGAACGACAAGAATAGGGGACTGAGCAGAGAAAGGGGTGAGAAATTGGGGAACCAAAAAGCAAAAAACTAAAGGGCAAAGGGGGAGCGATAAAGGAGAGAAAGGCAAAGAAAAGGAATAATGAGAGATGGAAATGGAAAAGAAAAAGAAGGAGGAAAAAAGAAAGCAAGGAAGAAGCACAGGGGGAGGTGAGTAAGCTGAGAGTATTGTTTTGGAACGTAGCGGGAATAAAAAATAAGGAACAGGATTTCTAAAAGTACATCAAGGAACAGGATGTAGTGGGATTACAGGAGACATGGATGGAAGAAAAAGAATGGGAGTGGTGGGAAAAAGAGTTGCCGGAGGATTTTGAGTGGGTAGTGCAACATGCAGAAAGAGAGAAGAAAAATGGTATCGATAAGGAAGGAATTACAAGAAAGTGTAGAGGAAATGAGAGAGATGATGGAGAAAGCAAAGAGAGTCAGATTTAGAAAGTGGAAGGAGCAGAAAACAGGATGGAAAAAATGGTGGGATAGGAAATGCAAGGAAGCAAAGAAAAATGCAAGAAGAGCATTAAGACAGTGGAAAAAAGGAGGAAATAAAAAGAAGAATACAAAGAAGCAGTAAAAGTATACAAAAAAACATGCGACACAAAGAAGGAAGAAAACAAAAAGAAACAAGAGGAGCAGATCAAGGGAATAAAAACGGAAGAAGATGTATGGAAGTACCTAAAGAAAGAGAGGCAAAAAAACATGACGACAAAGGGAATACAAATTAAAGAATGGGAGATTTTCGGAACCTGTTGGGAGGGGAAGAACAAAAACAGAAAAAAGAAAAAAGAAAAGACGCGGTAGTAAGACAGGAAGAAGGAGATAGGGATAGAATAAATGAAGAAGAAGTAATAGAGGCGATAAAGAAGATAAAAAAAGGAAAGGCGACAGGAGAAGATGGGATACAAGGAGAAGAGTATACGGGGGAGAAAGTGTAGCAAAAAGGATGAAGGATGAAAAAACTAGAAAAAAAGGAGGCAAAATGGTGGCACTATTCGTTGATCTAAAAGCTGCTTTTGACAAAGTGAATAGGGAAAAGCTGTGGGAATACATAAGGAGAAAAAAAATCAATGAAAGATTAATACAAAGAATAGAGGAAATCTACGAAGAAACGAGGAGCAGGGTTAAAGTGAATGGGGAAGAGAGCGAAAAATTCATCACAAAGAGAGGGTTGAGACAGGGATGTCCACTGAGCCCAAGTCTGTTCTCAGTATATACGGGGGATCTGGAAGAGACAATGAGAGGACAACAGACAGGAGGGATAGTGGTAGGGAAAGCGAAGGTATGGTCGTTGGGGTATGCGGATGACATAGTGTTGGTGGCTAAGGAGGAAAAGAAAATGAAAGAGATGACGAAAACGCTAGAAAAATACATGAAAAAAAAAAGAAATGGAAGTAAACACGGAGAAAACAAAGATAATGATATTTAGAAAAGGAGGGGGGAAAAGAAAAAGAGAGGAGTGGATATGGAGTGATGAGGAAGTGCAACAAGTGAAGGAATTTACATACCTGAGCTACACGATGAAACAGGATAATAAAGAGGGAGAACACATAAAGGAAAGGGTGAAGAAAGGAAACAGGTTAATAGGATAAGTGTGGGGTGTGGGGGAAAGAGTATTCGAGATGGATATAGAAAAAAGAAAGTTGTTGTTTGAAAAATTAATAAAGGGGTGGTAATGTATGGAGCGGAAATATGGGGCTGGAAGGAGTGGAGGGAGGTAGAGGGGCTACAGGAAAAATACTGGAGATGGGTTTTAGGACTGGACAAAGATACACCGGGGTATATTGTGAGAGAGGAGGTACAGATAGAAAAAATAAGAGTAGAGACAGGAAAAAGAGACATAAAATACGAGGAAGAACTGAGGGAAAGAACAGATTGCAAAATACTGCAAGAATGTTGGAAAGAGATAAAGGGAGGAAAAGTGAAGTACGGGCAGGAGGGCAGAGAAGAGTATTACAAAAGAAACGGGTACGCGAGAGAAGAAGTGAAGAGATTAAGAGAAGAGGGAGTAGGAATAAGGGAAGAAATAATGAGAGATAAAGACATAGAAAAACAAGAAAGATGGACAAAGATAAAAGAGGGCAGATATAATAGGAATTATAAAGATATCAAGGGTGAAGGAGTGCCGGAATATTTAAAAGATAGAGAGAATAAAAACAACAAAAAGAAAAAAATGATAGCAAGGTTCAGATATGGCAACGAGGAGTTAGGGAACAAATATTGGAAAGAAGAAACAGAAAAGATGTGCAGGCTATGTGGAGAAGAAACGGAGGACCTTAACCACATGAGACAGAAATGCAGGGAGCTAAGAGAAGAGGTGATGAAAATAGAGGAAATCTTGGACGAAAACGGAAAAGGAGCGGAGTGGATGGAAGAAATATGGAGAAGGAGGAAAAAAGGGGAGAGGAGGGATAAAAAAAAATGTATTTAAAAAAAAAATTAATAAATAGAATGTAAATTTAAATGTAAATATAGAATGTAGGTTGTAAATGTAGCACGAACTAATTTCTAAGCCAAAGGCAACAAATAAAGTTAAACTTATATATAATAAATGATGTTAGAAACATGAGTGCAAAGCCATCTTATAGTATAACTTTACTATGTATGAATAATAGTATGTAAATAGCTATCTAGATGGAAACGTTGAAAACTGATTTTTTACCTGCGTAACTGAAATAAGCCGCGGACTAAAACCACAACGTACGTTTTATATAATACATTACTACATACAGGTATGACTATAATAATCTCGTAATGGAAGATAGCTGTATTGATTTAGAGCATATTTGCATTATAAACATAAAGTCAATTCTTTATAGTTATTGAGAAAAATTATTATTAAAATTTAAGACGGTCTTGTTATAGTGTAAATTCGTAGGAAGAAAAGCCAATGATCCAATTCAGGAGCGTCTATTAGTAAACAACACGTACATGCAAGAACGCGAGAAAGATCATTTTGTTTAGGTTTACTGTAGATTGTTGAACACGTACCGAAAGCATAATCTTGGTTAATTTTAAATAAGACTAAGCTAAAATTTTTTTTTCTGATCATTCAGGGATCATTGTGTCTATTTCGGTTGTGCGTTACTGTTGATTCGATTATAATTTATTTCAAGATATTTTAAATACATTAAATTATTTTTGTAGTTAGGCATTCGGTATTTAATTTTGTTATTTGTTCAATTTAGTTTAATAGTTTTTTGTATTATTTAAGTTTTCGCGATGTTTTCCACCGCGGAATATTGCGATATGATACTTCTTTATGGTGAAAGTCGGAGTAATACTTTATGTATCCAGGAAGTACAACGAAAGATTTCCTGACAGATGTCTGCCGGCGTTGCAAACTATTTCTCATTGTGTTCAGCGATTTCGCGACAATGGAAACGTTAGACCAACGTTTGAAGGTCGTGGGCCACAACAACAAAGACCTGAGTTTGAAGAACAGGTACAATAATTGTAAACGTAATTATGTCAAACATGTATTAATTATTGAAACGTTCTCAAATTCAAGAACCTTCTCGAAGTTGTTATCCATCTTCTAGAACGTATACCGAAAGATATGGAACACTCGAGAAGGATTTCCAAAATGTGTATAAATACCGAACAAACAAATCGTAGGTCAGTTATTTCCGTAATGCAAAGACTGCAGTGTTAAGCAGATTATTCAAGTCTAAATAAATAAGTCGTTAACGCGTGTTATAAATAAATCTACGAAGTACGTGACTTTAGTGTAAACAGGTGTGTGAAGCTATCCGCGGACTTTATCTTATCTTCGTGTAAGTGATATAAATTAGTGTAAGTGTTTTTATTAAATATTATTAGATTTAATTAGTTCGGTTAATTTAAAAGTGTACATATTTTTAGTGTAAGTAAAAAATATTTTTAGTAGTAGTTTAAATAAATTAGTAGTTAGTAATAAAATTCGTTACATTATTTTTGCTTTAAATCATGCAGTTAGTGGAGGACAACCCCACACTTACCTCACGTAATATCTCTCGCGAAATTAGAACTTTGCATGTGACGGTGCATCGCGTTTTGCAGTCCAACAGATTATACCCATATCATGTACAAATAATAAGGATGCAGCAGTTGAATCATAATGATTTTATTACCCGTCTACAATTTTGTCAGTAGTTCCGTGTACAAGAAACGAGAGACCCCACATTCAGTCAAAAAATCATCTTCACCGATGAGTGTTGCTTTACAAGAGATGGTATTTTAAATTACCACAACACACAACACTCACCATTGGGATGTGGAGAACCTTCACATTATCCAACAAAGGGAGTTTCAATTTTCATTTAGTGTCGGTAGGAATCATGGGGAACACAATAATTGGTCTGTTTGTGCTTCCTCCTCGTTTATATGAAAATCTTTACCGAGAGTTTCTTAAAGACACAATTCCAGAGGTATTAAATAACATGGATTTGGATACATGCCGCATAAGGTGGTTTATGCATGACTGAGACACCACCTCATGTTACCGTTAATGTTCGGAACTATTTGAATTTCTATTTTCCGAATCGATGGTTGGGCAGGCATGGACCTATAGCGTGGTCTTTACGTAGTCCAGATATGAATCCCTTAGACTATTTTTTTTGGATTTATGAAAAATATTATCTATGCAACTCCACTAGATACACTGAAAGAATTGCAATAAAAAATTATAGACGCCATCAATGAAATCCGCAACGAAAACTACCTTCATAAGGTCCAAAATAATTTACGGAGAACGCGTGCTTGTATGCTTGTGAATGGTGGCCATTTCGAGCATCTATTGTAATTTAATTAATGAACAAGCAAATTCGTTAATCAGATTAAATTTCTAATGTATGTACATTATTTTTATAATCGCAATAACTACTTATTCCACTTTTTAGATTCTACATTTATGGCTTCAAAATAACCGATTGACATTGTTACTGTACTTTTTTCTCCCGTTATTAAGAACCTTAAAGTAAATTAAAAATAACCTTGATTTTAGCACGACACCATATCTCTTAAATGTTGTTTATTTTGTCATCAAAAACTTAATACTTAATACTAAACAGTTTCAATCATTTTATACCACGTTTTCTTATAACGATCAACCAGGTCCGTAATTACATCTAATTATTACATAAAATTTAAAGAAAACGGCGTCATATTGAACCTGATTTGACAGATCATTGTTTGGATCACTGGAATGCTTTGTCTCGGCAGCCAATGGGAGTTTTTATTTTTTGAGGCTAATTTAAAATGCAGCAGTTTGACCAACCTAAAAACGTTAAACCTGAAGTTCAAAAAACCCTTGAATATGGTCAATTATCTTATTTTTTCTAAAATAATTAGAATTTTTTTAATGCGTTGTGTATAACGCCAGTTTAATTCAGAAACATTTAAATTTTATAGTTTGGCACATTTTGTTCTTGTGTTTCGCTAAGTTTTCTTAAATAGTTCTTTTATGTACTCAAACAACCATAACTGACCAATGACGTTAAATAACCGTAATTGTTATTTCCTGAGAGTAAGGTTGCTACATTTTTGTCATTTTATTGGCCAAATTACAGTTTTTTTACCCAGCCGCAAAAAATGTATGGAATTTTGTGTAGAGATTTACCAAGTCAAGTAGCTTGGCTTGAAACGTAAAAGCAGAGCTTGGGCTCCAAAGTCAAGCTTTTTATAAATAAAAGCGTGACTTGGCTTATTGTTTGTGGATTCAGGCTTGGCTTGGTTTCCAAGCGCCTCTAAGCTTTCAAGCTTTTTTAAACTTTTTTTTGCTTCTTCCGCAAAAGTACTTTATGGCTTTAGAACACGTAAATCGTCTGGTATACCGAATCAGATGTGGTGATCCATGCGTGTACGTGGGTGTAATAAAAAAATAAATAAATAAACTCAAATTTATAGTCACATTTACTTTATTATCTAATTATTAATTTGATAATACTTGCGATGACACCTTTCTGCTGTACTTCTGATTGATCCCGAGGTATGAAACAAACGGCGTTTGTTTTTTCAAGTTTATCGTTCTTTTTCTTTTTTACCTTTTTAGAGTTTAGAATCTGGCTTGGTTTATAAGTTGATTACCTAACTTTTGAGAGGTTCTTAGTTAGATTTCAGTTGCTTGTTTGAGTTTTTTGATTTCTCTCATACTGGTGATAAAGCCCCTTACGAAAGTGGGCGAAACGTTTGGCTTGGCTAATATCAAGTTTGACTTGATTTTTCAAAAACTTGGCTTGCTTTTAAACTAATTTTTTTAAAACCAACCCAAGCTTGTGAATTCTTGTAATGTTTGTACTTTTCCTGTATTTTGTTTGTATAACACTATGCAAACAAGAAACCGCGTTAAGGTTTTAAGAAATTGCTAAATTAAACTAAAAAACTGCATATAAAAATTCTTTTATTGCTGACGTTGAGGTCCACATATTTTAATTTGTTACAAAAAAAGTAATTATGGGTTATGTGGGGTACGTTACGGTACTCTAATAACGAAGTATTATGATGTGCTAAAAACGCAATGTACTGGTTGACTGGGTACGCTTGTCAGGAATCTTTATTTGGTATAGTTTTAAAAAATCTGACAGAGTTGTTAATTTGGGAACTAATAAAAACTATACACACCTATTTAGTAAACGCTGAACGTTTCTGGCCTGTTTTTGACAATGTTGTAATTATAGAGCTTGTATTTTACATTCGGTTTTTAAATGTTTATTAGTTACGTGTTTTTTAGTGTTAAAATGCCAAACCACTTAAACCTTATTGGTCGAATTACAGGCACCACAAAATAACATGCTTCCATCCGTTGTAAAATTTTTGTGGCCACAGAGATATACGTCTTTTCTCTTTTACAATCTTAGAAATGCTAACGTTAATCGCTAACGAATTAATAATTTGTTAATCATTGAATTCATTGTAATCGTTTTCTGCTTATTGGTTAACTCGTCTTCATTTTTTTATTTATTTAAAACTTTAGACAACAATTGCAATTGGTCTATTTTACTTTATTTAATTTTATCTGTTTATTGTCATTTACTCATTCATCGTTAATTAAAAATTTAATTATGTTTTAAAACGTCAATAGATGGATTCATAAGAAAAAATGTTCGAATGCATGTGTGTAAATGCATAACTATCCGAATTCTAACTATATTTTTTTACGTAAACGTCTAATAAACCACTTTGGGATTATTATTATTTTTATAAAATAATTTGCAATAAAACATCATAAAGTTAATAATGATTAAATTGATTAATAACTGTTTCATTCAAATTATTAAAGAAATTTCAAAATTTAAGTTACTTTATTTTCAAAGTGGCAACCTGGCAACGCTGTTTGTTTGAAAGTTTGAACAGTTTGAATATGTAGGGTTAGAATTATTAGTCAATTTGGTTTTCCGCCAAGCAGAAGTAATTTTGAGAAAGTAATGAAAAGTGTTGACTGTTTGTAAGAAGTGAAAAATGTTTTGTCTAAAGAAAGAAACTGACGAAGCTGCCAAACTGAAAAATCAAGATGAAGTAAAGCGTTTCTATCTGTTTTCTTTTCATGTCTATCATTTGAGGGATGTGTTGAAATGTTCGATTTGGTAAATACCTTTGAAGTAATTGCTAACTATTTTAGAATTTTTTTGTACGTAGCTTGGAATTGTACAATTGTCCAGTTGAATTGTCAAATTGCAAGCATATATTTTGTAAGGATTGTATCGAAAGTTACACAGAATATGTTGATAAAGAGGAACTAATTTGTCCAATTTGTCAAAAAGTCATTGGTGGTAGTATTAACCAGCATCATGAGTTTTTTGAAAGAATTACAACGTTTGTTAAGCAAGCTCTACAAGATGTCAACATCATTTTAGGGTCTAATTTAAGCAGTAAGTATGCTCCAAATTCGTAGTGATTGTCTAAAGAAAAATTAGCTTAAGGTGAATGCATTACTTTGAAAAGAAGGTGTTTAGATTTCTTTTATATTAAGAAATGAGTCATATAACAAGCTTGGACTTGTTGAAGGTTTAGTCCTTTCATTCTAAGAACACTCCAGGTAGAGATCAAAATAATAGTTCTTTTACTTTATATAATATTGCCTCATTTACAATTTATTTTGTTGAGTAAAAATAATTCTGAACCTAAACTCAATAAATATTTTTAAAGTACACTTGATAATGCTGATTAATTTTTTGAGCTATTGATTTCTTCTAGTGAACCAAATTCAGATAGTTCATTTTGATTATTTTATTAAATTAATAACGTTAGCCAAATATATTTTTTAAATTATTCTTTTATGTTTACCTTCTACCATTAATTATTTTTATTTTTTCTTTTATATGTTTCTTATTCAGTGTTTTAATTTTGATCATGTATTTATTAATTAGTTTATTTTGTTGATTTTTTGCAGAATTAAGTTTCTGAATGTTCATATTTTCTAAAATTATATTTTATTTCTTATTTTATGACATAATATTAAACTTCTTCAGGACTCTAGGGTGTGTAGTCTACATTAGAATAATTCGGGATGGAACTATGTTATGTTAGGATTAGGAATGTATGCTTTAAAGTATTCTATCGAAAGTTTTATTCCCAGAACATACTATCACGTAATATGTATTAATTACGGTTTACACACTCAAAAAATTTAAGCTTTTAATAAGGTTTTAATCTTTTTCTATTAATTGAAAACATCTCGTAAAGTACAAAATCAGATTTTTTTGGTGGCTGGAACTTTTAGCCAAGAAAGGTGATGTGAATATCGTTTTATATCAAGGTTGGGAGAAATAAATCTGAACGGTCGCTGGGCACTAAAAGATTTTTTAATTAGAAAATTCACTTTGTGGTTTAAACTGGAGGAAATCCAGTTTATCAAATCTAATTTGTTTCTTGAAATTTTATATTGGATTTGGCAAGGATAATTTTCTATGTTATGTATTCGAACTTTGTTGTTTAGTCTATTTTATTGTAATTCTGCGTGTTCTGAAACGGTCACTTCGCTTCCATACCGTGATAATTTTAGAAAGTTGCACATCAGTTTTCCGTGGAATACAAATGTTATATTAATATTATTTTTGGGTTAATAATGAAATTATTTGTTTCAAAAATTGAAAACGTACCCGAGCGTTTGAACGTGATCTACGTTCTTTTTTAGGTTTGATTCGCCTTCATTTACGTACGTATATCGGACAACGTTGAAATCACAATTTTTTTTTAATTAAATGGTTTAAAAACAAATTACAACGTTCTAAAGCAATACAACATATTAAATAGTGTATAATAGTCATCAGAGCTTAATTATTAATTTTGAAATATACGTTTCTGCTATTTTTAATAGTTATCTCTCAATCCTTTAGAACTAAAAAAAATATTCATTATTATTAATACATCAATTTAGATTTTGGGAAAATGAATTACAATGATTTGATAGTTTTTTTTTACTGAATATACATTAAAAAAACTACGTTATTTAAAAATCGGTCACAATTTGGTAGTAAGATATATTGAGGGTAGACCACTGACTAAAAATATGTATACAACTTTCTTTGTAGCTGTACTTCCTGGAAAAGTATTCCGCTACCTCTTCATAATTTCGTCTACTTGTCTTGTAGAAACATTTAGCAAATGACAATTCTTGGGAAAATTTTTCTTTTATAAATGTCACATAAGCTAAAAGTAAAGCTTTGTTTCCTGGTAATGTTGACTTGTCAAGCTATATAAAGAATTCAGAATTTCTTTGGCACACTCATACTGTTATCTCAAAACATGGGACCTAGAAAGATATAGGAAACCATATAGTATATCAAATTTTTTTTTGCAACAAACTACTGTTAATTTTAATAACTTTTTAACATGGTTATATTATCTTGATTTGTATCTATTTATGTAACGGAATCTTTGAACGTACTTTTCACCAATTTCTAAAAATCTGATTAACTAGAAAACTTGCACAAGTGTCAAGGACTGATAACAATACAATTATTTCATAACTATGTCTGGGATTATCAGGATAAAAAAAGTATCTATGTATGTATGTATTTATGTATGTATCCATGTAACGGAATCTTTGAACGTAATTTTCACCAATTTCTAAAAATCTGATTAACTTGAAAATCTGCACACGTGTCAAGGACTGATGAAAATACAATTATTTCATAACTTTGTTCCAATGTTGTCTAGGATTATCAGGACAAAAAAATTTATCTATGTATGTAATCTATGTGACAGAATTTTTGAATGTAATTTTCACCAATTTTCAAAAGTTTGATTAACTTGAAAATTTGAACACGTGTCAAGGACTTATTGAATTATTAAGTAAGTGATGCGTTACATGAAATGGAAAGGTTACGTAAACATGAATGAAATAAACTTAAATTTATTGCCACACGAAAGATATTTTAAAATCAAAGCTTTTGATTGATTTTAGAAAATAAATTATATTTTTAAAAAACTCAAATAAAAACACGCTTTGATAGCAAACCGAACTAAAAAGTAGAAAATAATTTTTACTAATGAAGAGCTTATGATACAGAAAGTCTAAAAATCAATCATTATTAATAACCGTAAAATAAAATTATAACAAAACATAAGTGATTAACAAAATAATTCAATTCCGAGTAAAAAAACGTGAGGTGCAATTGACTATATGTTCATAATTCTTCTTTTATAAATAGTTACCAATGGAGTAATTGTAACATTTAATATCAAGCGCCCACGCTTTTTTAAAATAAAAATTGTCTAATGTTTAATACTTGGTACTTTTACTATTATTGCTTTTAAGCAAATAAAATTATAAACCTAAGTTTTCTAAATTTTCCTAATTTCTTTTGACTTAAATGTTTTTCTTCAATTTGAAAATAAAAAAATATGTAGAACCTTGGTAATTTGGTAAGGACCCAGAAATTTTGTTCTAAGTTTTATTCCTGTTCCAAATTGGGTTCTTTTGATAGTGACCAAATCTCTAATTCGATGAGTCAGTGCCTTTTTTCTCCTCTTATTCAATTCAGTCTTATTCTCTTCTTGCACTTTTCTGATTTAAATCTTGGCATTCTTTCTTAATTGTATTCTTTTTTCGTCAAAACACGCGATTCTTTCTTCTTTTAGTAACTCGTTTAGTCGTTCGTAATCGTTGTTTTCATCGTTACACCAAACAACAGTTCAAAGGGCGTGTCACCAATTGATCGTTGATGTGAAGAATGAATGATCGATTGTAACTGCCTAACATGCTTGTACCATTTTTCTGGATCGCTCAAGCTTAATTTAATTAATACATTAATTATCATTCGATTGAGTCTTTCCGCTTGCCCATTTGCTCTCGGTAGACCTGTTGTAATTGGGTGATGTTTTATACCTTCCTCAATGCCGTAATTTTGGGATTCGGCTGATGTAAATGCTATTTCTCGGTTAGTAATTATTTGGTACGGATTCCCAAAGTAATTCTTTTGTAATTCCAGTTTTACTATGACTTCTTTTGACGTCGTAGATTTTACGGGATATAACCACACATATTTGCTAAATCCATCTATAACTACTATTGTGTGATTATAGTTTTTATTAGTTGAATGTAGTGGCTCTAAATGGTCGGTATGATATGTATACAACGGTTTTTATCTATTAGATGTAGAAAACCTTCTTTGTTCCTAAATTTAGGATTTACTAGGATGCATGAGATGCAACACGAAATTGTTTATTCCACCTTCTTTCGCACGTCCGATATGTAAAAGTCTTGCTCAACTACGTCTTGTGTTTTTTTTGCGCTAAAATGTCCGTTTTCGTAAACTTTTCTTATAATTTCTATTTCCATGGCGTTAGGAATCACCAACAGCTCTCTTCCTTTGGCGTGCTTGTCGAGAATGTCTCCTTTTATGAAATGGTTTTTGTACTCTTCTTCTTTCAAAATTTCTTTTAAACTCTTGATTAGTGAATTGCTTGAGCCGTCTTTACTTTTCACGAAACGCTTTTGTCTTCTGTAATTGTCATGACTGGGTATCGGCTTAATGCATCTGTATGTGCTATCTTGTCTCCTGATCGATGTTCTACTTTGTGATCATACTCCTCTAATAAAAGTATCCATCGTGCCATTCTCGTACTTATAGCTTTCTTTGCTATAGTCTTTTGAAATGCATTACAATCCGTTGCGATCGTGAAATGGTATCCCAATAAATATACTCAAAACTTTTTAATGGCTTCTATTACGGCTAAACTTCCAAGTTGTAGCTGCAGTGTTGACGTTCTGCTGGAGTCGTTTTTTACTGGCATAATAAACTGAATGTAGTTGATTATCTTTGCTTGATTTTTGTAAAAGCACAGTTCTAACGCCTTCTTGACTGGCGTCGGTGTATAACTTGCCTTGCTTGAATATTTCCAGAACTGCTGCTTTCAACAATTTATTCTTTAACATGAGCCATGCCTTTTTTGCTTCTTTACATTTGAGCTGTTATTATTTTTCAGTAGATCAGTTAATGGTTATGTGATTTTCGCATAATCGAGGATAAATTTGCAAAAATATACTGCGAGTCTTAAAAATCTTTGGACTTGCTTTGTAGTTTTTTGTTCTGGAAAGCATTTATTGGCTTTGATCTTGGCAGGATTCGGTTGTAGTTTACCCTCTTCAATTACATGTCCCAGAAATTCTATTCGTCTCATCAGAAATTTGCTTTTCTTCATATTTATATTCAATCCGTAATCTTTTGCAGTCTGTCGTAGTGTTTTTAATCTTTCTATTGCTTCTTTCTCGTCTTTTGCCAGTATTTGCTACTCCTTCTTTAGGCAAGTCACGATATATTGCATTTATTTTTGGAAAACTGAGGGACTGTTGCATAATCCGAACGGTACTTTGAAAAAACGATATCGGCTATTATGCGTCACAAATGAAGTGTATTTTCTGATGATCGCATTAGTCGTACTGATCTTCCACCAAACCCAAATAGATTAAAGTCGGTTGCTTTTATATCCGGTGATCCAATCTTCTCGTATAAATTGCGTTCAATTAAGTTTACCACGCTTCCCGTATCTATTAGTGCGTTGAGTGACTCGTGGTTTATTTTAATATGTTTCTAGTATGCACAAACTTTATTGTCGCTTAGACATCGAATATTTGTGCATTCTGTCGCCTTATGTTCAAATCTGTTGCATTTGAAACATTTAAATATTCAAATATTGTGTTCACAGTTTTTTGATCGGTGTCCTGCTAGTCTGCAATTGTAACATCTTATGTCTCCTTATTCCGGTCTTTCATCTTCACGTCTCCTCGTTTTTTCTTCACGTCTTTCATCTTTACGTCTCCCATTTTACGTCTTTCGTCTTTACGTCTTCTATCTTCACGTCTTTCGTCTTTACGTCTTCCATCGTCACGTCTTTTGTCTTTACGTCTTCTATCTTCACGTCTTTCGTTCACAAAGCGATCAGATTTGTCATGTTCATTCTCATTTTCTCATAATTTTGTAGTTTTTCTTAAAATTCGGGTATACTTTTGGCTCGACTTTTGGCTCCGTACAACATAATTTTGTCGACGGTGTCATCTGCAATACCGTTTATTATAAATTGAACCACATCTTCTGACTGGACATTACCTCACTGGCTAGTTCTCTCATGATTAAGAAATACTCTTGAATGGACTCACCCTTTTGTTTTGTATCTTGTTCGCTAATGAACGGTGTAATTCGGCACTGATTATTTTGTCCGAAAGCTCTTCAAGCAGTTTTCTTTTCAAGACTTTATACGATGTTACTCCTTTTTCCGTTTGTATTAATGTCTTTGCCAATCCTCGGGGAGATTTCTTTGCGAATATAAATTTGTCTAAGTCATTCTACTGCATAAGCGTTGCGGTCTCTTCAAATTCTTCAATTCACTTTTCTATCGTGTGGTTTTCGTCGTCCCAAAATGTACGTATCGAATCTTCGACATCCCTAAAACTTATCGGAAATCTTGATAAACAGTTACTCCTTATTGTAGGCACGTTTGTACAACTGCGCCTTTCGTCTTCATCGTCGTTGCTTGTTCTTGCTCGTCTTCTATTCTAGTTTTATAATCGTCGTTAGATTCTTCTGCGTTGACGTCTACAGATTGAATATTACATAAACCTTTACGACCTCTGTCTCCAACATTTTTTAGGACATGGTAGGTTTAAAACGCTTGTAATTATTTATGACTTTATTATCAATTTGTGTTTTGTATTTTTATGTCTTTTTTGTGCAGCATAGTTTGTATTGTAACGTGATACCGAAATAATTAGGAGTTGGATTCTAATTCAGTCTCTTGGTTCTACTTTGAATTTATTATTTGTTTTTAAGTAAAAGGCATTGTCGAGAAATGGTTCTCATTGTTTTAACGTTACTTATTCACTACAAGTTTTTTTAATTTAAACAAATTTAATTTTTTTAGAATTACCTTCATATTCGAAAACTATTGAACTATGGGAAAAGAACAAAAATTCATCAAAAATATTTACAAATATAAAAAACACAACAATGTTATCACCGTTAGTCCCGGATATTAGTGCAATTGTGAAAGCGAAAAAAGTAGTTGTAGAAGCAAATACTAAGTACGTTAGTAGTAACAAAGGTAAACGTATTTAAATAGTAATTATCAGTTATTTCACTAATTTCTTACAGAAGTAAATAAGGCATTTGAGGTATTGGCTAGTTCACCAGCGCAGAATCCATTTTTCAAACAAAACAATAATAAAAAATATATAAATAATAAACGAGGGAAACTTCAAACATTTGAGAATGACGTTACCAAGAAAGATATATTAAAATGGCTACAAGATAATCGTAATAAATTTGACGCTATTCCATCAACACAGCAGCAAATAATGGAAGAAATACCTGATTTTGAGTTGCCGTCGGTATCACAGAAATTCATTCCACAAAGACGTTCAAGAAATGTTCCTAGAGTAAAAAAGTTAAATGTTACTCCTACGACAGAACGCAATTCTTTTGCTAAGAATAAATGTAATGCACATGAAAGACGCCGAACACGTTCATTAGAATGTTACGTGAAACTAGCAACTCCAAAATTAAAGTGTCACAGTATATCTACTTGCCCTGTAAACGAAGCAATCGTAATAGAACAATTTAGCAGCGAAGAAGATGCAGTTGCAATTAACTCAAAGAAAGCCGCTATCGTATCTATTTTGGAGGACAACTGCCTTGATGCAATAGATAAAGGAATACTCTCTGAAAACAAACTATTGTTAAATCATTCGCTACAGATTGACAAAAAACCTTCACCTTCAAGTACAAAATATGAAAGTAGTATGGATACCTCACGAGGATGGAACAGAATAAAACAAATTAAGAAAACCATAGGACATACTAGGAAGAAATCGGGAAAATTAAAAGTAATATCTCGCAATTCTTCAGCAAACGTAATTGCCGAAAGCAATATAAACGATAATAGGAAAAAAAAGAGAAACGAAGATTTACCAACGAAAATTTTGGAAATTGATGAAGAGTCTGATGCAAAATGTTTTCATTTAAATGAAGTAGAAACATACTTTAGCAATAATTTAAACAAAATAGTTTCCCGAAAGCATGACCAACCTGACAGAGATGAAACAAACATTAAAAATAATAAAATTCAAAATAAAGGAGTTTTAGAAGATCTACCAGATACCATCTCGAACAATAATGTTATAGAGAATGTCATGAAGAGTGATTTGGAATCGGTGTTGCAAACTAAAGAACAAAAAGATATGTCACTTCATGAATCTAATAATGAAATTAGGGATGAAAGGAGTTCGGCAAGTGAAAACGTAATAGCCACATCACAGGACAATGAAAGCGTGCCAATGTCGAAATGTGCAAATACGCACATGATTCAGAGTTTGGAAGGTGAAAACTCGTCTAAACTCGAGATTTGCGAAAATCCACAGCAGTTACAAGATGTATACGAAAATAATCACTTTGAGAATCTGATTGATGGTGACGAAATTTTTTTAAAGGCTACTCAAGAAATTAGTTACGATGGCTTTAGCAAAGAATTCTTATCGCTTCAAGAAATTTTATTGAAAGAAGAGGATCCAAAAACCACACTTAATAAAATATGGGAGTTTTTCGCAAACGGCAGGGAAAAAAATACTTCTGACAAGTCTGTCGGTGTCCAAACAGAGAATACGAAAGAAACCACTACGTTGTTTTCAAACGTCGGCACTCAAGCTATATTAACACAATACAAAAACGTTGGTCTTCAAACAGATTCATATGATCGTGAACCTTCAACTGGTTTTCGAATCTCTTCTACGGATATGTTTTTAATGCAGCCTGTTATCAGCAGTTCTGTGCAAACTGAACCTTTGATTTGTCCCAATTGCAAATTTACTATTTTGGGAAGCGATAAAAACATTTTACCTAATGCATCTCAAATAATTAGTGGAACGTGTAAAAAAATGGCTCTTTCTGGTAGTTTTGATAACTTTAACTTTGAAACACAAGATGTGATGAAAGGAGAAGAAATTTTGCTAAAAGGGTTAGAGAGTACACGAAGCATAGGCATAAATGAGGTTACTAAAAATTCTAACGAGATTTCTCATATACTTAATAAGGATAAAAAGTTGCCCTTGTGTACCAATATTCACAATGACGGTAATGGAGCGACAGTAGCAGATAACAATAAAGTTTCTCAGGAAACGTCATCGTCACGTATCGAAATTAAAAGTTCTAAAAGGCTCCGAACAGTAAGCTCTGATAATAACTTAGAAACTGATCAACTATCACAAGTTTCGAAGAAAAACAAATACATGAATGATATTTCTGTAGATTTTCTTTCTGAACCAGATGGTGATACTAACTGTGTGGTCGGAAACGAATCACAAAAATTACACAGTTTGAATTCTGATGGTATTGATTACGCAGTGAGTGATTCTTTTGGTGACTTGTTTAAACTCTAATTTATTTTTTTTAGGAAGCATTGGACAACATTATGAGAAAATGTGAGGAAGATGAAAGCAGAATAAGCGAGAGTGTTAAAAAACAATTACCAATCGATAACGTACGCATAGAACCAGTTCCAAAAAGGTTCAAAACGCAAGATATAATAAGAGAATGTGAACAAATTATTAAAGAAGCTTGTTCAACTACTTTAAGGATAGAACAGACGCAATGTATTCAAGAACCTCCGAAGCCTTTAACTCTTTTAGAAGAATTTAATAAAAATTTTAATAATATTGAAGAAAGCCACGTTGACGATCACTGTAAGTCCATAAACGAGACTAAAAAAAAGTTTTCAGAATCCCTGTTTACATCAACTGAAAATTTAAAAACTTGTAAAGATCAATCATTAACTACAACTGAAAATGTAAGCAGTAACAATATAAATAAAAACAGTGTTGACGACTTTATCAATCGGTTTAAACAAATTGATGATTCTTTTGAAGAAGACTACAATGCAGAGGTCGATTCTATTACCGAGTCGATGCTTAAAAGTGATGACCAACCCCAAAAGGTCAACATAATTTCAAACATAGTTTTAAAACCCAAAAACGTTGAAGAAGTCGATACTAACACTGATTGTAATAGAGGGTTTAACAGCCCAGAAATATTCGATTCGGACCAAGAAATTATTGAAACAACGCCGCAGAAGCATAGGCCAACATCTTTTGAGGCTGTGTAAGTATTTTTTTTCATATAATTATATATTTGTTATTAATTATATTTATTATGGAGGTTTGCTGTTATTGTCAGAACATTTTTACGTTACATTTCTCCTAAAAATATCTTACTTGTTCTGGATCGGACATTTTTTATCAAGCGTTGTAGTCTTTTATTGAAGGCTAACAATAGCGATCAAAAACTATAACTACAAAACATATGTAAATTTTTGTAATGAAATATTGGCGAATAATTTCGGAATATCTTTAATGCAGATACTTTCAAATGATTCTATTATCAATTGCGTCCTTTGTCTCTTACGTTAAAATACTCAACTGACAATAAATTACGTTGTGTGGAAACTTAGTGCATTTTATTATTACTTTTTACTTGTTGGCTTTTGTTACTATCAACGGAAAAACTTACTTATACAGTTGACATCATGTTGACATCGTTGACATAAGCAAACAAGTGACGCGAAGGTGTGTAACTGAGGGCGCTTTCATTTTGACGGTACATTCCAAGTAAAAAGCATTTCGGTCGCAAATTTAAATATGGTTGGATATATAAGTTGCATTATATGTCTTTTCTATGCAAATATTATTATTCATTAATTCCGGAAAACACAATTTATCTTCACTTCTGTTTTTTTTTACACAAGTTACTATGAAAATGTTCAATTATTTTTTTTTGCATTGATTATTGGAATGTGCAAGTTAGCAATCCTATTGCTAAAATAACAATTAAAATTTACAACTGTGACAAAACTCTTAAATCAGATTGCAAGCATTAAGCATCCTCGCTCAGACTGCCTGATGAGTATTCCTAAATACATTGCTACAAAACTCGAACAATTTTTTTCGTACTTCAATAAATTACAAATTTACGATTACAACCTTATTACAAAAACCATTCATTGTTATGCTGTAATTATCGAGACACAAATCTATGACAGTTTCATCCGTTACGCTTATGAAAATTATGTTTTAAGACAATTATGCATCTTATAATAAATACCAGCATAACATAAATGTTATCATAAAAGCAATTAACTGTTATAGTTTGACTACTCGGATGCTATTCTCTTTGACATCTTCTAAAATATTATGTATTTAACACATTAAGGACGTACCCAATTTCAAAGATTATCTGCCAAGGCCTGAATAAAATTTTTTTTTGTGTTGGCAACATTACAAACGTCAATATTTGTTCGTTAGTGTAGTTACGTAATGAACGAAAAAAGCTCTAGGGTGGCAAAATGAAAACTAGGAAAAAGTCAATTAATATATTAGAACGACTATGCCACAGGTGGAAAAATCATTTTAAAAATCTTGAAATTCAGTTAAAATTGAAGAAAAACGATGTTAAAGTTAATGTCAAATTTGACATATTTAGTAATAAATGTAGTACCAACATTACATTTCTGTTGATTTTTTTTTATTTTTTCAAAAAAGGAATGTAAATTTATAAAAGGCAACACAAAATTAATGTACGTTACTCTCGTCGAAAGAATCATACCATAACTCACTCACATGCAACGCTCGGTCGTACGGCCTCGCGTCGCATTACCGTTCGTTATGCTATTTCTTACTTTCGACTCTTGTTACGTAAACTACTATTTTCTTTTCTCCGTATTGTAGATTTATTACATATTATAGTAAAAATAATTGAAAAAATTAATCTCTTATTATTTTAGGTTTTAATTGATGTTTTTAATCTGTCTTTTATATAAGACACCCCGCCCTGAGACTCGCCCATTAGACTCGCCGCCTAGGCAAACCCGCAACATTTTCCTCAATCGTGATTACATTTTTCTGCATTTCCCCTGTATTTTCGACCATAATTCATTGCAATTGACAGTCTATAAAATCTTCATTTTATTTTAATAATTTTCTCCATAATCAGTTTAACACCACTTCAAAATAATGAATGTAAGGGAAACAGTTGAATAAAAAATTCGTTTAGCAAACAACATATACTTATATTTACAATAATAAAAAAAGGAATACAAATATTACATCATAATAAACCCACAATCTTCATTATAATCACTAAAACATTCCAGACAAAGGCTCTCCAGGGCAACCCGCGCAGTGCGTCGTTATTGCTAAGGGGCCTTCAAATTTCATATATTAAAGATATTACTAAAAAAACTTACCAGAAAACAAGAAACTTTGTAAAAAGTTATAAAAAATGTAAAATTTTTTTTTTAAAACGGTAATATTTTCGGCAAAAAATCAAGCAATCGGATAGCGCCTTCACTTGACAATTGCCGAAGCGATACTAAAGCCGATAGAAAAGAATCCGTCCTTCCTAAACCAAAGCTCGTGCCACCCTCAACCAAAAATCCGCGAAAACGTAGAGCGAATGGCAGGAGAAAGAGGTCTTTCATGAAAGACGTTCGGCCTTAGGGCTTGCGCAATACTGTCTTACATATAAGACACCCGTCCTCAACGTGTTAAGAATTGAAAAATTATTTAAAAAAAAAGTTAGCCACTGTATCTTCATCACTATGGTTTTCAATAAGTTTCTTATTTTCTCGCAACTTTTTTAAATAACAACGTCGCACAGTGGTTCCAAATGCCGAAAAGGTGGCCAAAACCGGAAGACGTCATTCAAATTGCGTGAAATTTCGTATGAAGGGTATTTTGAGGTCGCTTAGTACAAATCTGTTCTCAAAATTAAAAATAACAAAATGGCGGATCCAATATGGCGGACCAAAATAAAAAAAAGGTCTTATTTTCATGAAACTTCGTATATAAGGTATTTTGATGTCGCTTATGAAGAATCTTTACACGAAATTTTATAAAAACAAAATGGCGGATCCAATATGGCGGACAAACATGAAAAAAGGTCATATTTGTATGAAATTTCGTACATAGGGTATTCTGACCTCGCTGATTACGAATCTTTACACAAAATTAAAAAGGAAACAAAGTGGCGGATTCAATATAGTGGAAAACATTTAAAAAATGGTCATATTTGTATAAATTCTCGTATATATTCCTTATTGCTAGTTTACATTAATATTCGTCGTCGGACGAGTGCGCAGAATCGTCATCGCTGCTTTGCGCTTCACAGCTGGGCGTTTTCAACAGACTTACAGCTTCAGCATCTAACGCTTTGAACTTTTTCAACGGCAATTTTCGGATGCTCGAAATAACAGGATCCGAGGCTACCAAAAGCCTCTGGAACACGTCCTCCATCGTTTTAGTGCGGCTACATTTTTGCGCGAAATCCTGCCGATACTGTTTTATGAATTTATTGCAAGATTCTTGAGCTTCTTCAGACATTTGTCCAATTGGCAGAATTGAAGACTCAAGAATCTTGCTGCTGTGCAGTAAAATCTTGTGCACCGTCGTTGGCATACACAACCACGGATACAGCTGTACATAGAGACAAGCTGTACATAGAGACAAGCTGTTTCGATACAATAAGCCTCGTACATGGGAATATCGATGTCAAAGCCGCAAGAAAGAACTTGTAAGATCACGTGAAATCTTTTAATCAATGAAAGGTCGAGCGCAGTAATACCTGCAGAAATTTCCGCGTTTTCAAAAAAACGGCGCGCGGTGTTCCCGTCATTCGTACTGCCATAGCCCTGTTTCGGCATATCTACCAAGAGCCCCAACTTTTGACGGAAACCTTTTTGAACGTTTTTTTTTGCGACTTTCGACCTTTACTTTGTCATCCCCGCGACTTTGCCACTTCTTCACATCTAGCCTGTATGAAATGTGCAGAAGGCACTCAAAAAAGCGAATCCAAGCATGCAAACTGGATATCCCAAATTGCAAATGCTGTTCTTTTATGGGTTTTTGTAAGATGTCATCAATATTGTTGAATTGTTTGGAACGTTTCAATAATACGTTTAAAAAAATGTTTTGGTCCCTGTATATTCATGAAAAAGAAACATTGAAAACTAACAAAACATCTGTTTTTGTCCCTGTATATTCATAAAAACGAAACGCTGTTTGGAATTTAATCTCTGTAATAAACAATTAAATTCATTATTTTTGTTTCACACTATTTCAATTTAATTGCAATTTAAATGCAGTTATACGATTATTATTATTTGTTAATCTTTATTTTTACTAATTTATTTCTTAAATGTAATTATTTTAATAAAAAAGTAGCAATGATTTGTCAAGTATGTACTGCTATGACACTTGGATTAATTTTGCGCTTTTTTCACAAAATAATAAAATAAACAAAATCGGGCAAACTTGTGCAACTTTTGAGACGTGAACCTAATAATAAAATAATTGAACTATACTGGACAAATAGTTAGAGAGTGGGATTCTGCGGGACTTCGGAATTATCTAATGTTAAAGATTATAATTCGTAACTGAAACTTGAAAAAACGTATTCTACATGTTAAATTATCTAAATATGACAGAAAATTTTCGGTAAACACATAAAAACGTTGATAAGTAATCACTTTCATTAAATGTGGCCATTTTCTTCCGACCCAGGGCACTATTACACAAAAAAACTTGGTGCGAGGCTCAGCTCTTGCACGCGCGGCGCTTGGATAACAATGTGCGTCAAGAGCGCCACGTGCAAGTCTGAGGGTTATGAAGCGCGGTTTCTATTAGGTCAGGTACCAACCTACATAACTAGACCCCAAAAAGTCCCTAAATCAAAGATGGATTTTAGGACGTTTTGGCCACCTTTTCGGCATTTGGAACCACTGTGCGTCGCCAAGTGATTGCGCTCCATTAACAATTTTCTTTTAGTGTGTTAGTGTTTAAATATAAAAATATTTAAACCCAATTTGACATGAGGATTTTTTTAAACTGTCTGGTTCACTGCAGTAATCAACTTTCTCCTGCATTTTTTTAACAAAAATTTTCGTTTTTGGCACTTTTTATCTATTGTATCAACAAAAATAACAAACAATTTTGTTAGAACCACAACTTTTTTGTTTTGAGGAAGATTTTAGTACTCCATGCTCAGCTTATAAAACTTGTCTCTTAATAAAATCATTTTTTATTTACGTACTTTAAATATATACTAACTTACTTTATGTTTTATAAACTTCGTTGATTTTCCGGTTGCATAGGCAACTAATTCGGCAACTATACATCAGAAGCTTATTATTACTTGTCAAAGAACTTTATGAGCAGTGTAATGTTGCTTCAGGCTGAAAAAGCAAAATGTTAAAATATAAATTCAAATTAATCGAAACAAAAACATATGTTGTTCATAGTTCTCTTGCTGTTTTACGAAAACTATTTAATAAAGAAAACAGTCAAATATAAAACACCAATAACTTATAAACATAAACACGAGTACAAATTAAAATTTTTAATATGGAAGGTGCTAGGATTCTTTAATTTTGATTGAATGATTGGTTTACTACAAGAAATTTTTAAATTTCGTTTACATATTTTCCGGGGGTTTTGTTTGCTTCGGCGCTCTGTACTGTAATTGGTTCATATGTTAATCGACCATCAATAATCTCTACAATGTTATTGCGCTCGCTTCACTACACTTGCGATGTTAAAATGTCTTATTTATTAATGTTGAAATATTATCTAAAAATACATGACAACTGTAAAGAATGTTTTTGGTTTTGTAAATACGAAGTTTTTCGTGGCATCGTAGCAATTTTTCTTCTGAGAGTATACATATTCTATAGGAAAATGCTTTATTTTGTTACTACATACAGTGTGTCAATTTGAAAACTTTGGATTGGGAATATACAGTGCACACCGCTTATTGGAATCACTGATAATATTATCAGTCGGGTAATGTAACCGCTTTATTAAAGAACGGGCTGCTACTACCATTGTTTTTGTTTTTATATAACAACATTACTATATAGAAAAAACATCGTTTATACTAATCATAATTGCGGGTTATGTTATCAATTATCTTTTCGGGTTTGCTTCTATTCATGAACAATAATCTACTTTGCATGACTTTTTAAGCCGAATTTTTACAATACGCTTGTTTAGAGTAAAAAGATTTATTATTGTACCTAAAAAGAATTATTTTGTATATTTAGCTTTATGTTTGCTGTGTTATATATTTATTCAAGTGTTTTGAAAGCATGTGTATTCTTAGAATAACAACTTCACTTAACTACGTCTTATGTGATAACGTTATTTTGTATTTATTTTTATTGTTAGTATCAACAAATGACTGAGAAGAAATGTGTTGTTTTTGATTTCTTTTTATTAACGGGGTAATCAAACTATTTAATACTACAGGTTCGTAATTTTTGATTTAGTTAACTCAAAATTTTTAATTTTCTTAAACGTTTTATGAAATTTTTTTGCTTGTATTGATGCTACGATTTCACTTTCTAACTTGTTAATCAGAAACACGCTGTATGTATTTAGTGCTTTTTAACCAATAAACATTTATTTGTTTTTTTTTTTCTGAAATTTGGATATTATCATTCGATTATTGTTATCAAAAACTTTACGCCCACGCGTGATTCTATTAAGCGGCGTGCACTGTGTTTACCGGCCACCCCAACTTCAAAAATGTAAATTGCAACCCCTCACTTATAATACATCGTTGAATATGTCTTTAAAAATACTATCCAGAAGTACCAAAAAGTGACATTCCACTTGACTTTTGGAAGATGCTGTTAACGCTTTAAAAATACACTGAAATCTTATTTCGAAAAGTTATTACAAGAACTGTTCGAAATGTTCACCGTTTTTTTATAAAAAGAAAAATATTGGAAATTCAACTTCTTCTTCGTTGCTGTATGTCTTTTAGATCTGCTGGGTTCGTCTTATAAATGATTGATTTCATGTGGTCGATCGCGATGGTCACTTGATTGCTCCTCTACGACCAATCTATTTTCTTGGATAATGTTCTTCTAGCTACTGTCGGTGGAGCACCATCCAGTTGAAACTGATTTACATCTAATCGCGATTTGCTATTTATTTGATCTTTCAAAGTTTGAACATTCAACGGCTCTTATGTTTTCAAGCAAATTCACAAAAAATATCACCCGTAAGGTTTCCTTTCAGAAATAAAGGTTCAACAGTTTTATCTCCTGGAATGTCAGCCCGAAGATTTAGTTTCTGAGGATATTGGGTGTAATCCTCTTGTATAATACGCGGATTTTTATTATCCCAATAACGACAATTTTGTTTGTTGGCAGCACATAAAAATATTTTTTGTACTGTCAACATCGCAAACGTTCATATACGTGCGCTAGTGTAGTTACGTAATGAGCGAATAAAGCTCTAGAGTGGCAAAATGAAAACTAAAAATTCACATAAAACTTATTGTTCAGTCAATTATTATATTATAAAGAGCATGCAACAGGTGTAAGTCATTAAAAAAATCTTGAAATTTAGTTGAAATTGAAAAAAAAAACGATATTAAAGTTAATGTTAAAAGATCGATTTAACCGTAAAAGATTAATGTTCTAAATTTAATAGAAACTATAGCACAAAAACTATCAGCCGTAGCAACTTAAGTATCGTACCAAAAAATTGCAAAAAAATAGAAATAAACACAAATGCAATTTCATGTTTTTAATTTAAGAAACGATAATTGGTGACCGAAAGGGTTAAGCCGCAGTGAACTTCCGGGATGTAGGTACGTCTGCAGATCCTGGTCTTGTATTTGCGTTTCGTCAAGTTTGGAAAAATCGATTAGAGGCGTTGAGATGTTGTTAACACGGAACAGTGCACTTGAGGTGATGTTTTCTTTGCCCAAGATGTGAAAATTTTACCGTAATGATTTTGGTGTCATATGCCGCTTTGGCAATATGATGCTTGTCATTGCGTCGGTGATCACGTCGGGTTCTTGATCACGTAATGAGTTTGTCGATTAGAAGGGTTTAATGCACTGAATAGAATATAATGTTATATAATACTGTAAAAGTATTAGTAAACCTAGTTTCTATGTACTGTGATGTAATCGCAACATGTATGTGTGTCAGCAGAATGCAAATGGAATGTTCATCGATGCATATGCTACTTAATTAAATCAAAAACAAGCAACGATTATACTTTGATAAAAACTTACCTATCTGTAATTTACCTATACATGGGTCTACTTGGTTTCTTACGTTGCACTTGTATTTATTTACTGCGGTAGTCCTACGTTTACTGCAATTCTGAATATATCATCGCGCTGTTGTTTATAGATACATTATTACTACTGGCGTTTTTGATCCATTTCCGTTATAAACCGTTTCTTGCCCTTTATATTAAACATTCTATTATCTTTATTAATAATTTGTTTTTTGACCATAGGTAAGTAGATATATGGATGATGCTAATGTGTGTTATTTGATTTTAGTTCTTTGTTGTCTCAAGTATCCTACAACCCAAAAGTAAAAAAGAAGTTGTCTCTAGACAATGAACTAATAGACGATACATTATTAGATCACATGTCGTGTTTCAATAAAACTTTTACACCACCTCCAGAGTTTCAAGATTGTATTGATAACATAGGCACCGAAAACGAAAACAACGACAAAAAAGAGAAGGAAGATAAACCGCAACTGTCATTTTTGATGTCGAATACACTGGAAAATGACGTCTTAAACGTACGTTCAAAGCACAACGATTTTTTTATAACCAGTACGCCGTTTCCGAATACTTCTCAGGTTTTATCATCGAGAAGTTTGAATATATCTCCTATACATACATCTGACAAGCAAATGAATCCAATACTGGCTGTTCAGAATGCTTCAAAATTACCATTGATTATTACCAGAAGTAAAACTCCGCCACGACAAAAAATTACACCACTGAGTGCTAGTACGCCAAAACAAAAAAGTATTTTAAATTACGTAAAACCCGGAGATAATTTAAATACAAGTTTGGACAAAACTTCATTTTCGCAATTTAGTCAAAGTTCGTTCACTAAGTTCGTTAATGTTAAACCTAATGTTGCTTGTACCAGAATGAATAAAATAGAATTATTAACTATAACCTCTTTGGCTAATAAAAAAATTATAACTTTTACAACTACATTTAGTTCAATGGTAACGCATATGATCGTTGCTGTTGATAAACGTAATTATCTACGAGACCATACAATGAAATTTGTTTCTGCAGTTGCAGCTGGAATATGGGTGGTGAACATTAAATGGATTGAAGAATGTTTAAAGCAGAACAAAGTAGTTTCAGAGGTATATACAGTTCCTTATTTAACAAACTTTCTGACTTTTTTTGTATTAGGAACCTTATGAAATTCTAGATATTTCTGGTGTTGATGGCCCTCGTCGATCTCGGCTTAATAGATCTCAAAATCCACTGTTATCTAACTATGTGATACATGCTGCTCCTCCTTTTATGTCAACAACACAAAAGGAAGTTGAGGTAAGGTACAATAGCATCAGAAACAATTCGTTATTTGGGAAAAATTTGTTAATTTGAGTAAACATAATTTTTCTATGTATAACACATTTTTTGAGACTTTTCAATTCTTTTCATACAATTGATACTACAGCGTTACTTCACTATCGTACTATGTTGAATTAAGTAAAATTCGTGTAAGTAACATTTATAGGCTTGAAACTGTTTTGCACCCTCAAATCTATACCAATGCACTTTTGGAACGTCTACTTATTCTTTGTCTTCTGTTAAATGTCATCATTTTAGCGATTTACTTATTTTTTCAAAAGTAAGACGGGTCCAAAGGTGGTTGCTTGACGATTTTAGAAAAAAATTATATTTTTACCTTCAATTACCAATGGAATCAGTAGGTCAAAACAATTGTACTATACAATAATTGTTGGCTTAGCCATTTTTTTACTTCTGTTTTTAGATTTTTTTATCATTTCTTCTTTTCCTATAAATTTTTGGAATTTGTTTTTTTTCTTTCAGGCTTATTTCATGTGTTTTCTTATGTTTGAAATTGTCATTGTTTTTGTTTTCTTGATGTTGATTTTTATGTTTATCTTTGATAATTTTTTTTATTTCTGTAAGATTGTGTTGTAAGATCTCTTTCGTATCCGCTATTAAAGCCATATCGTCAGCAAACATTAGTTCGGTCAGCTAAGTTTATTTTCTTTTGATTTCTTTATTGTCTCATCTAATACTGTTGAAAATATGAGCGAACTCATAACACATGCGTGTTTGACGCTGTGTCTTATTTCAAACGCATTAAATTAATCGTTTTTTGTTCGACTATGTTCAGATTTTTTTTGTACATGTATTTTATTACTTTTACAATGTTTTTGTTTATTCTTCTTTTTTTTAACACTTTCCATAAATCTTCTATTCTTATTCTGTCATAAGTTTTTTTCCAAATCTATGTGCATTTCTTTGCTTTAGTTTTTTGTCTTTTGTGCTTCTATTATTTTTTACGAATGCTTTGCCAGGAAAATTTGAAAGAGTTGCTCCGCTATAATTATTACAATTTCTTCAGTGGCGGCTTCTCCATTAGGTCATTATTATTAATTACAATCAGTGGCGGCTGATGGTCAATCATACAAGAGGGTCATTTTTTAAAAAACGCAATGATCGCAAAAAGGCTAAAAAACATTCTTACAGTAACGTGATTTATGTTTAACATTTAAGATATTTCTCTATAATTACAATTACCAAAATAATCAATAACCAGCTCATTAAAATTTAAAATGTTTTTTCAATGCTTAGCATAGAAATGCACATCTTTCTTGTCTCATAGTATTGCAAATTGCGTAGAAATGTTTAGAGAAATATCGCTATCTTTTCTCTGTAGTCATATGTAAAGCCAATCAATTGTTTTATTTTTAATATACATGCTGTATCAAATTTCGTGTTAAGTACAGGGATATCGTTTATTATCAAAGATAGAGAGTTGGTTAAATGGACAAAAATGAATTTTAAGTTATGCCTAAATAAATTCAAAAAACAAAATTTACTCTATAAAGTTTCTGAAATATGGCGAAAAATAATAAAATTAGTGTTTTTGATTTTTACCTCTAAAATTTTTATTTGGGGAGGTATTTAAAAACTGAAAAAACTTTCTTAACAGAACTTTTTCTGCTCTTTCAGATGATGGCAATAAATTTTTGTTATCGTTATTACTTTACTTTATATCGATACCAACTTTTGTTTTTTATATGGTAGCCATTTTAAAGTTTTATGCCATAAGATAGAGAAAAAAATCCTGATTTCAAAAATGTATAACATGTTCATAAAAAAATCAAAAATAAGTTTAACATTTAAAGAAAACCGTTCCGATTGAAAATTTATTAATAAGTGTCAATAATAGCAATATCCGTGAACAACAAATACATTTAAAAATTAATAAATAACCTAAATTTAACTACAATAAATCTTCAAATTGACGACCTTGATTTTCTAGACGCACTACACATTTTCTCAAAACTTTTTCTGAAGCACGTTGTAACGTTATGGTGTTTTAAATTTTGTTAAAAGCGTTTTATTTTTCTAATAACATAACATGTGATGATAAATGAATTGCTCCGGCTATTATTTTGAATAAAATAAAATGAGACTTCTTTTTCCCAAGACTTCTAGGTAAACCCTTTTACACACGAAGAATCGCTGGCAGGTAATTTCGGCGTCTTTCTCACTACACTCTTGGAGGCGTCGGTCGTCTTTCTACAGGCGGGTGGTTTCCTTCACACTTTTTTATTTGTCACTACTACTTCGCTGTGTAACTACTATTTCCTGGTTGACTAACACTTAGCTGGGTACTATTATTCGCTGGCTGAGGTCGTAATGTTGCAGACCATCTACTTCCGCTTTTTCTTTGAGAACTTTATTTTTTGACGTATCGGCTTCTTGGCACTTTTACTTTACTTTTTCAGTTTGTTGCAGCGCTCACTAATTTTCTGCTCATTGATACCACTTCGGAAGTTCACTAACTTTCATTTTTGGCCTCGCTTCGCCAATTTTCTCAGCGACTCAGTTCTGTCGCCTATCACCCGTACTTCGCCACTGCTTCTCACCGACTCCCTCCTTGCTCTCCTTTCTTTCCCCGCACTTTTACTTTTTATTGTACTCAGCACTTTTAACTTCACTTCGCTACAACACATTCTGAATCGCTTGCACTTTATACTTAATTCTAACTTACTTGACTATGGATATAATAAAAAATATGTACATTTATTTTCTTTAACACGAAAATCAGAGGGCATTACGTTTCAACGTCTAATGTGAGCCCTCGGACAATTTCTACATGCACTAATAATTCGCTCTCTTAGCTGCTCAACAATGTTCAGAGTTACGGAATACACTTGATCCTTAACGTAACCCCAAAAGTAAAAATCTAGTGGTGTTAGATTCGGAGACCTCGCAGGCCAAAGTATGGGTTCATTTGTTCCTAACCATCTATCTGGAAATTTTTGGTTTAAATAATTTTGAACAACTTGCGCATTGTACGCAGGGGCACCGTTTTGTTCAAAGTGAATTGATTCGAGTTGATTTAGGGGAATATTGTCTAGGAAATTTTCAAACTCGATTTGTAAGAAAATGAGATACATATCAGAATTTAAGTGTCCTTCATATATGATAGGTCCGATAATCATATTATTAAATATTCCACATCAAACATTTAAACTAAACTCAACTTGAGGTCTAACTTCTATAATTCTTCCTTCATTTTCTGTAGGCCAACTTAATAAAATTTTAATCAAAACGGTTTCTTCAAATTTTAAACTTATTTTTGATTTTTTTATGAACATGTTATACATTTTTGGAATCAGGATTTTTTTCTCTATTTCATTTCATAAAACTTTAAAATGGCTACCACATGAAAAACAAAAGTTGGTATCGATATAAAGTAAAGTAATAACGATAACAAATATTTACCTGAAAAGCAGAAAAAATTCTTTTAAAGATTAAGGGTTTTTTCAGTTTTTAAATACCTCCCCAAATAACAATTTTAAAGCTAAAAATCAAAAACACTAATTTTATTATTTTCCGCCATATTTCAGAAACTTTATAGAGGGGGTAAATTTTGTTTGTTGAATTTATTTGGGCATAACTCATGTATCATTTTTGTCCATTTAACCAACTCTCTATCTCTGATAATAAACGAGTTCCCTGTACTTAACACGAAATTTGGTACAGCCTGTATGTATCTATTTTTAGTTTTTACAAACTTTTTTATTATAGTCTTTAATTGACCTCACAATTGGTTTTTATTTTTTCTTTTAAACGCTATAAATCCGTAACATTATTTTTACAACATAATGATAAATGCATCATCTGAAAACAGTAAACATAAAACACTAAAATCTATTATTTATTTCAAATCCACAAATCCAATCTAACGAATCATACACAGATTCTTTAAAATTACTGTAAACTTCTGTTTACTGGTTGGTCGAATTTAAAGTAAAGGCTGATGACAAGCATTAAATTTAAATTATAGATGTGTAAACAATTATTAGCTATTCATTTTTTAACGTCTTGTACCACAGTTATTATGAAACAAAAACGATAAGTCGTCCCTTACAAATGAATATTATCGATCAACGAAGAAAATCGACCGTAAAGTTTGTCATATGTGATAAGAAATCTGTATTTAACACACACGTGCTGCGAAGATAACGATAGATGACGTAAGTCACGTAAGCAATGTAAGCATTGCACTCAAAGATAATTGTACTGAGTATTATCTTTGGCGTAGGCAGCCGGCTGAAAACCCAGCGAACGAATTTTAACATTTACTTATCTTCTTTTCTATTTCGCATAAAATTGTATTATGTGTCTCACTCTTGATTACAATAACTATCATCGTAATATAATGTAAATGCGGGCACAAGTACGTGTTAGCCTCGGGTAAATTCGCAAGCTTTCGTATCTGTTGCGTTTAAATTGACAATTATTTAAACACATGAAATTTCAACGCTGATAATTTGATTTAAACGCAAATTTTCTGTAATTTTAAAGCAAATAAAATACTTTTCTTATTCATTTTTGGAGGGTCATGGACCAAGTGATCTAATAGAGAAGCCGCCACTGATTACAATAGCTAATTCTTAATGCAAGCGCAATGTATTCAAGTATTAGCGAATTTGCTTGAGGATCATAGAGAAGATAATGTGTTTTTAAAGTTTTAATATGAAATAACCCTCTTGCAATATTAACCACTTGCTGCTACTGAGTTTCTTTTATCTTCTTTCTTCTCTCTCTCATATCAGATTTTCACTTCTTCGGAATTTTTTCATTCAATGCATCATTTCTTCTGCTTCTATCTTGTTTATCATTTTCAGTGTGATGATTAAAGTAAAACAAAATATTGTTACGAATTTATTATTAAAACTACTAATCTATTTAAACGACTAAAAATATGTTTTACTTATACTAGAAATATGTACACTTGTAAATTAACCGAACTAATGAAATCTAATAATATTTAATAAAAACATTTACATAATTAAGATAAGATAAAGTCCACGGATAGCTTCACACTTGTTTACACTAAAATCACGTACAAGATTATTCTCTGTATATTTATGTACACACACGTGCTAACGACTTATTTTTTTACAAATTGAATAATCTTAACACTGCTGTATTCGCATTACGGCAATAACTGACCTACGATTTGTTTCGTCGGTATATATACACATTTGGAAATCCTTCTCGAGTGTTCCCTATCTTTCGGTATATCTTCTAGAAGATGGATAACAGCTTCTAGAAGGCTCTTGAATTTGCAAGTAACTTCTCGAACGTTTCAATATTCTTACATTGTTATTATGGACAATTAAATGTAACATACCAGTAAGTATAACATTAAAATATTGGTGCAAATGACTGTTATTAATTCAGTTGTGATTAAATTATAATCATAATTTGTACTCAAATTGAAGCTTTGCTCCAGTCTGTTTTAAAGTAATCATTCATTTACACTACCACAAACATGAAAACTAAAATACATTATTATATTACCTTATTAAGTTTTACTAAACCTTGATTCAGAAGTAGTGTAACTTCCATTACTTTCACTTGAATAACTATAATTATTATTCTCACCACTGTCGTCTTGCTCACATGTGGCTTGCTATTGTTTTATTTGAAGAAGTATATTGAAAAAAATGTTACTTAGTAGTGTTTTCTCCGTCTGCTCACTAAATGGCACTAATGGATAATTGGCACTCGTGTTTTAGTACGGCACTAACGAGGACTTATTTGATATAACTCACTCGGTGCATTTCTGCAATTCGTCATGGTGACAGAAATAGAACGATCGTCGAATTCAAAATCAAATATTGCAACTTTACAACAGAAACAATAAATTGCGCCTTTGAATTTACTATCAAAAAATCTTGAAAACCACAAAGAGATCTTAGGTTCAAGTCAATTATACACTCACTTTAACTAGCGGACACCAGAACATCTCATTCGTATACAATCCCAGAACTATAACAATTATCGGTTTATAATAATCTATCAAGATCATACGACAAAATTTGTGTTTCTTAAAGCATTGAAGAGTAAACGGTCGAAAAATGTAGCAATTAGAAGTTTATACAGTTCGATAACGAATGAAAAATAAAATCTGTTTTAACAAAACTGGGTCATATACAACAAAGCTAAAATTGCGTACGGCAAGCTGGGGGCGTAGCCAAAGTCAAGGTTTTTTGGATGGCGGCATAAAGATGTTAATTGTTTAGGTAAAAAATGCAAAGATTGACCTTTCGGGTTAAAATGTATACAGTTTGAAAAGAAGCGTGCGTTTTATTTAGATATTTGGATAAATCGTTTGGACGTCACAACAACGTGAGCACAAGATCAGTTAACAAATTACAACTAAGAGAGTACAGAACTGAATACATTGCATTCGAATAATGTTTTTGGGGTCTTGTGGTTTACTGAGATATGAGAAATGCTTCATTTTACTCTTAAGTACATAAAGTTTGTTTAATTTACAGAACAGCAGTTTTAGTAGGAACAACTAGCATTTTCTAGAAATTCGATACTGTTCGAGAACGTTCTCAGCAGCATCGAAAACGTCCGAGATAATAGAAAAGTATGAAGGGAAAAAGAAATTTAATTTTAGTTTTATAGAATAACGCGCCAGTGTTACAAAAATAAATAAGTGCACATACAGTTTTTTTATGCGCGTGTAGTATAAATAAATGTGAGATGCAGTCATCTTATCGAGAACTGTGTTTATTTAAATCTACAGTTACAGTGTGTGGTTAGTGATAGCTATATATAAATAATCATTAGGATAAATTAAATTTTAAGTTTGCAACAATATTCTTACATCTGATGTCAGCAGAGCTCGGGAATCATCGCGTAACATATCCACTAGACTAGACTATACGCTTTCATTCAAAAAAATTAAAAATACAAAAAGTTTGTTTTTAAATAACGACGTTTAAAAAGTAGTAATAAAAATGGGATTATCTAGTAATAAGGTACAGCTTATGAATTCAAATTTTAAATTAAAAAAATAATCTTGTAGAGGTATTTTATATTGTGTTGTGATATATCTGATTTTTTAGAATGTTATTACACTTCTTGGAGGCACAGTAGTACAGCGTTCCGATGATTTACTTCGTAATAAAGGAAAAATTTGTCTTATTATTACAGAAAGTAATGGTTCACAACCAGATACTATATACGAAGGTAAGTAAATTTTGTTTTGAACGACAGATAGGTTTTTAGGTGTTTCCTGTGGTGGTTGTAGTAATATACTAACTTTTATTTGTCATATTTGTGTAGTATTGTCATTATTATGTATTAGTAGTTGGTCAATCTATTCTATTGTCAACTGTCTAAAATTCATTTATAAGAAATTGAAAATTTTATTGGTAGAAATAATATAATTTTATTTATCTTTGTGACACTCTTTGTGTTAGACAAACATTGAAAACCTGCATAATATTTTGTGATCAAATTTTGATCGTTTCAAAATGCAGACTTCTAATTAGTTATTTGCAACAAATTATCACTGACTAAGAAAAAATGAAAATTCAATTTTTGATATCTGACATTACTAGTTATTTAATGAACAAGTTTGTTAATGATAACGATAACCTGTTGAACGAGTGTAAAGAGCGAACGCTTTAATATGGTCGATTTCTGATTTGTTGGTACAGCAAAAAAATTGCAACAAACGCAGGTATTACACTTTTAGCTTTTAAATTTAATGTGTCACCTTGTAGTTTCAAATTTGTCTCGTTAAATCTGGCAAATAAATCAGTCATAGAAGCGATATCATTTTTTGAGATAATTAAATTGTGCCGCAAATCATTGTCTTTACTCTCCAGGAATTTAACACTGAATCAAAGTGCTAATAGCAGCGATCCAAAGATGCACTTTTAGTGTTTAGATAGTCACATTAAAGCTCTACTTTTAATGTCATGGTTTACTTTAAAGTTGCCTTATTTTTTATATTTTTATGAATTTATTTACAAAAAATCTAAGTTTTATATGGATTGTATAATTTACTTTGATTCCACCCGGGCGTTTGACCGCTGGCACTGTAAATACGCATAAGCTTCTAGCGTTTTTTCTTGTCCTTTTCTTAAAGAATTTTGTTCTGAGTTTTGTACATTATCGTTTATCCTACAACTCACTAGAAAACCAGATTAATGAAGAAATTTGAGGTTTTCATCATGATTTTAAATTGCCAGTTTTTAGAATTTTGGATGTGGTTTTCAATCATTTTTGGCAGGTTTAGCCTAGAAATAATGTCTATCAAAACCATAAGCATGAGACAAAGAAGAGAAAGTTTAAGAGATCACGACTTGACGTTACACCATTGATGTACACGCGCAGTTCTGTTCGGTCTAATCAAGTTTTTCAATTTCTTGAATAATTGTAAAAATTTACATTATTATCGCATTTGTACCTTTACTTCCTTGCATTTTCATAGTTTTGCAGAAAAATCTCGTAAATGTAAACGCACGTAACTATGTCGAAGTACCATTTGTGTTTTAGAGTAATGAAATTCTTAATTTAATTTATAACTTTTAAACGCATGCAGGATTCTTTCCCACTTTTCTTGTTAAACTTAATTAATGAGTGTTGATTTAAATCTTCCAACAACTAATGCACTGCAACACCTCTAGTTCATTTTTAAATCTTCAACACTAAGATAAATTTGACTTGTTTGATCAACTAGTAATATAAACAATGACATTATTTATTTAGAGTATTCTTACTAAAATCCCTACTTGTTACTTTTTCTTGCCTATGTTTAGCTTCTTTAACGATAAAGAAACAAAAGTGAGAGCTTTAAAGACTCACAGTTAGAGGTATTAGCAAACTCTAAGAATAAGTAACGAGATGTGGTTCTAGCTAGCAAAGACAGGAATGTGTCCATATCAGTAATTTATTATCCATTTTAGCCTGGTTGGAAACGTTAAGAGTAGTTACAGTAGACCTGGAATGGTTAACTAGATCTGTGGGCAAGTTCGAAATTCAAAGTTTAAGACCTTTCGCTCTATGTTGTGAAGAATCTATAGGGGAATTGTCGTATCCGTCAGCATTACTCGAAGATGTTCCTCTTTCTCATAGTACATTAACTTAAGAATAACGTATTCGTTTAAGTGTTTATGTATTTTAAGCATATATTTTTTTATACAAGTTTTTTATTTAAAATTTTATCAATGCAAGCATTGTATGCAAGTACCTATATTCTTTTATAAAAATAATTATGATAATTTGTTTATCAATATATCGATTATTAATAAACCTGTTATTCGTAAAAAGAAAGTTTTAGAAGTTGAAAAAACTTCTGGTGGTGGAAAATAATAACAATTTGCACTGTAGGATTTTTTGACTTCAATACCCACTTAATAATATCCGATAACGTATTGGGTGTAAAAGTTTAGCATTTTAGGTCTGATCTTTATCATCTACATCTAAAACACAATTATACATATTGATAGCTAAAGATCATAGATTTTTTAATGTCGCTTTTTTCAGTGAAAGGTTTTGCAGCTATTTCAGATATTACGATTTTGTGTATACACCATAGTGCCGAGTGATTTATTGCGGAATTTTATGGAATTGGAGTTAAAATACAAGAAAGATATTCTGTTAAAGTGAACGTCTTAACAGCGAAACTACCAGAAATTAAAAAAATTATAACTATCGAAATTGATCTTGTGCTGATTTTGCGAAGAAGCTTGGATATAAAAATTGCATCAATTAAAATTTGCTTGCCTTTTTTGAGATTTTAATAGAACGTATTTTTTAAATATTTTTGATATCATGGTGAAATCTTTGACTTTTGTACTTGTTTAATATACTAATTTCCCAGAGAGTTAATATTTGAGTGGAACAAAATTAAATTTTCCAGACAACCAGGTCGTGTCACTTTTACGGTATGGGTTTTGTGTACCTTACACGAACAATGAATTTGAATACGCGAACTTCACCGTCAGCAATAAAATAATTTTTATGTTTTTAGTTTAATTTGGTAATTTTGTATAACTTCATTCAGAAATTTACATTTACATTAATTTTTAGTTGCATGGGGTTATACCATTGGTTATACAAATTATATGCAAATTACAGAACCATAGTAACACAAAATTGCACACAGTTTTTGAAACTAAAAAAAGTATAATTTGGCAAATAAGATGAGTTTCTTTATTGCGACTCACTTTTGGGAACGCCAAAAGCGGTGTCTGTATTTAATATGATAAGTTTTTTGCGAAACACGACGTAGATTGGAAAAATAAGCTTGCTAGTTTATGTAGAGATGAAGCACTTGCATTGCTCGACAACATTTCCAGTTTTGCAGCATTAGTCAAGAAATACCTTCTTAATGTCACGATAACTCATTGTTTCTTTCACCGAGATGCATTGGCGTCACAAACTTTGCCTACTTTTCTGAAAGGAGTATTGTCGACGTGTATCAAAATAATCAACTTAGTAAGAGCCAGAGCTTTGAATCATGCTTTTTTAAGAAACTGTCACGAAATTGGATCCAAACACGAAGTACTGCTGTACTATACAGAATTCGCTGGATTTCAAGAGGACAAGTTTTGAAGCATTTATTGGAGTTGCGAGTAGAAGTTTCGACATTTCTAAAAGAAAAAAACAAGCGCACTGTACAAAATTCTTGACTTTGAAAACTTATTCCAATGACTAACTTACTAAGCCGACATTTTTAGTTATCTTCAGGGTTCTACAGTCGCCATCGTAGATGTAACTGAACGGTTAAAAGCTTTTCTAGGTAAACTGCCACTTTGGAAAAGGATAGTAGATGCGGGTGTTACTGAAATTTTTTTATGTTGGAAGTACTACTGTCATACAATGAAGCTCAATCTGTAAAAAGTTTAAGAAGAGACGTACAAAAGTAAGTGTCAAAACATCTCGAAACGCTACAGAACTCTTTTGAAGTGTTCTGCTCAGAAAGCCGTAATCAGGAGACTTGGGTGCGTCCGTTTATGATTAATATGAATGATGTTCTTATTAAACATTGATTTAATTGACATTCAGGGCAGTGCTACGAGCTGAATTTAATGCAAAGGATATTTGCGATTTTTGGTGTAGTTTAGGACAAGCTTACCATCTTGACAACTGTTCTATGTTTTGTGTAAGTTCTGCTATTTTTTTATTAACAATGTGCTTAGCTGCTTCTCTTGTGAGTCTGCGAACATGGCTATTAGTTCCCACTTCAGGGCTTCGTATTTGTCTGTAGCGAGTGGGTTTTTGATGACGTCTGCGATTTATTGGAGGACGTTAGAATCCAATCCTGCTATAACCGTATAATATTTGGTGGTGTCAGCTCGAATCCTAAATTAGTAAAACTGCCCGTCCACTGGGGCAAACCACAACGATGGCTGCTTCTGCCAAAAGCATGCTAGTTAATGTGTCTGATTTCGCTGACTTCTGTTAAAGTTTTTGGCTCTTGGTTAAGCGAATTGTTTAAATTGTCTATCTTGTTCTTTTTTGTTACAAGTCGCTTTGGCACTTTACACTCCACGCCTCGTGTTAAGTCGAAGTTTATTTAACTATTATTTAAATCAAAATAAAGAATACCAAAATAAACATTTAATATAAATTAAACAAATGATTAAGAAAATAATTACAGATAAGTAAAAATATAAGCGGAAGCGATACGTTTAACTCAGGTGGCGGAACCGGAATTCCTTGGCTGGTGGCTGTGTCTTGTCTTGCAGTTTTGAGAAGGGATGCTTCCCTTAGTTGTTAGCGTTAGATCAAAATTAAGTCCGCCACACAGTGATTACTGGTTCTTCAAATGTTGCATATGTTTATTTAGGGGATTTTGTAAATAACTGGATAAAACATGAATCTTTATCAGCCCCACGTAATATTGCACCTACACCCAAAAATATACAAGATGCAAAACCAGCTCTAACATAATTCCATATTTCATTACTTAAATATTTTTTTTACCATGGCTACGATCTTTTACCCAGTTAGCTTTGCTGTGACTTTGGCTGCGACCAACATAACACGCAGGAGATTTTGGCGCTAAATGCAACTAGAAGATTGAGGACCACATTATTTAATAAACAGTTGTTCACTTTTAAATAGACAACAATTCAACATAGGTATACAATCATACCAACTCATAGTACTCTAATATAAATAATTGCGCAATATACGAACGGAAAAATTCTTGTTAAGCCCATATTAGACTGCGCAAGAATTGTAACAATTTTTCTTGCGTAAGAATTGCAGAGACATTGGAATTGGTGCTATTGTTCTTGCAGGCAATTTTTCTTGCGCGCAATTATTAGTGAGTGATGTAGTTATATTGTAGATGCCTAATGTGTCAAATTAAACAAAATCAGCTGTTTGATTGATTTTGAAATGTTTGATTCCTGCAGATCTGTATGTGTAGTTTGTGTTGATTGTATTGTTAGAATTAATTGAAAATAAAGGTATAAATCAATATCTTGCATGTATACTTATTAATGTTATATATGTAGGTTTCATTATGCATAAAGCTGCTACCTTTCTTTTGTGAATAATATGGCTGTAATATTGTTGACTTTATGTATTAATTTTTTAAAAAATAGTTTGTGATTAGATTGTGTTTATATACTGTAACTATAAATATACCTACTTTTTTTCGTAATGGTAGTATCAAAAATAGCGAAAACGTTACTTAAATTGCAGTTGAAATTCTTGTGCAAGAAAAATTGCAGCAATTCTTGCTCCGTCAAGCTTTTGGATAAATTAAATTAAAAATGGACCATATTGAAAATTCGGAAGTCTACACATTACCGCTTTGCATTACCGTATGCTGCAGTTGAGACACGTTCATGTATGTGACAATTACTTAACCTAGAAATAGAAGTCAACAGAATTTTTATAAGTTGAAAGATAAAATGTAACCCAAGATGAAGCATAATACTGTTATATTAGCAATATTAATCAAGATAATGTATGTATTTATATATACGACTAAAATTGTACTTAATTTAATTGACTTTAGAGATTTATCTAAAGGAGAAATTGAAGTCGCTGTAGATTGTTCTTTACTAAGAGATAATTTAGCTGCCTCCATTTCTTCATTTACTAGCTGTGCTATCTCGTATTCAAGACCTATTTTGTTCTGTGAAAAATGCGTCGATCAATATATTGCTGTTATAAGCGATTATAAAAATATGAGCTTGGCAAGTATCTATAGAAGTAATTTGTATTATAATCTATAATGTACCATTTATTTTAGTCTAAAGATGAAGATGGACCATGCATTGACAGCTATATTCATCTAGATAAGTTAGAAATTGTTCAAAGTTTGTATGATAACAATGTGAATTTATGGGATAGAGCAAAATGTTATGGTAAGTACTTTTTTAGAATATTGCATTTTATTGTTTGATTACCGAGATCAATTTCTATTAGTCATTGTTAGTCACATTTATATTGTAGAATACAAAGTGTATTTGTCCTTCAATGTATATATAGGTACATACATTCAAGTCATTGATTGGTTTATCCACTGTATGTTCATGGGTTTTGTGAAATCCAAAATTTAAATATTTGTAGCAGGTTTTTAAATTGTATTTTATTAATGAAAAATTAATTCTTAAGTAAATGTAGTTATGTATTAAGTATTTAATATGTAATTTTGAACAAACTAGAACAAATGTTCAAATTCCTTTTCTACAATTACTGCAACCTTAAGGTTACTTGATGTTTGCTTTGAAATTTTTAAATAAATAACTGCTTGAAATTGATGTTTAAAAAAAGTTTTTAATTTGCTCAGTTAGAAGTGAAACTTCTTAACGTTTAACATTTGTCGACGATTTTTTCTCTAAAGAATAAACTAGGTTTATGATAACTGAAGTATGATACAAATCATTTAGATTGTAAATTTTCTAAATAATGAGAGAATACTGCATAGATGGTAGTGCCCGATCTGGTTATATAGGATAGACCAGTCTAAAATGGCATACCATTTTGTTTTTTGCTCCTAATCCGGTTCTGGAAGATTGTTTTCAAATTATTTTAAATCTTAAATTTTTTCTTATTTAATTGTTTATCTCATGATTTTAAGTTAACTATCTAAAGTTAATATAAATTGTTAAATATTAGAAAGTTTTAAAATGTGCATAATATGTTATTTTAGACTGATGTTTGGGTAAATGACATAGGGTGTAACATATTTGGAAAGTTTTAAAAATTAGCATTTAACTGAACTGAAGAACATAAAGAAAATTGTTCTGTTTACATACATCACAAACAAAATTTTTAGCTCAATTGTTTAGTCCAGCACAGTCAGTGTGTGCCCGTTTGTTACACAGTTGACACTTTAACCAGTGTTCACCAGCTCATTACATCCAGGTCATGAAACATTTCTGTTTCATAAAATTTTTCTTTTCCAAATTTCAGCTGGTTTTTTGCTGCAACGCGCTTTTCCCTATCAATCTTTGTTTGAAATTTTTGCCTAAGTTCTTTTAGTAATCGACTGGTGGTAAGCACATTAGGAGTCTTCTTGAAATTTTGCCTTCTCTGGATTCCATTGCAGTTTGAAATGGAAGGAACGGGACTGATTTTTGATATTGGCACCATTGGCGATCGATAAATTTTTTGATTTGAAACATCCATATTCACACCAGCAGTTGTAGGATTTCTCTCATTAGGTTGTTCAAATGTTCCACCCACACTACGAGATTTCATACGCAATTTTAACATGCGAAAAGGCTCTTGCGTTTGTAGCCCGCTATGGCTTCAATTTAGTAATCATGAAGCAGTCGGAGTTGCACACGTATTGTAAGTGAAACGGTATATTTGTCGTACGTAATTTTCGAAAAATTCAAAAAAGTACTATACAACTTTTTTTAAAATTAATTTGTAAGGTTGTCGTTGAATGTTGTAATAATAACTCTCAGAAAACTAAAAAAATACCGCAGTACAGTTTTATCGAAAAGAAAACAATAAAATGAAGTTGATCATAACCCAGTGAGCAAAACGCTACTTTATTGTTGAACTTGAGGCTACTCAATGGCTGTTAGGAAGTGATATTGGCTTAAGTAGCTAGTTGGCAACTTAAGAAAATTCTTTAGAGCTTAAGTACCAATATAAAATTGCTCAGTTACTTAAGAACCACTTATAAAGTTTTTTACTACCCTTAAACAGCTACTTCATTGACAGCTTCTCAAGAGCCTTTAACAATGCATCTTTATTAGTATTATTGCTTCTTGAAGTCGACTTTGTTACTTTAAAGGAGCTGTTGTTTTTTTATTGATCATTTATGGTCATTCCTATTTACCAAATGGAGAGCTTACAAAAATTGGGGCAAATAAAAACAGCTATTCATTAGCTTTAAGCTAATCTTTTTACTTTTTTCGTAGGATTTTGTGATCTTAGACGTGTTTTTAGTAAGGTTTTTATTTAACAACACAAAATCGATGACCAATGTTGAATCCTTAATGACAAATTGTGCTGTGAGTTCATAAAAACGATTTATTTGTAATAGATGGTCTACCGTTATACAGTGAAGAAGATATTTGAGAAAGTTTTCGAAAGAAAAGAAGCGGAAGGTCAAATATTTTATTAATTCAGTTGTTCGTGTCTTGTCGATTTTCAGTATTATGTAAGATAAGTACGATTAGTTTTCACATAATCAAACATTAAATGCCTATTTAATTAATCACTAAGTATAAGTACCTACATTGTTTGAAAACTAATTGTACTAGGTACTACTTCAATTCTTTGTTTATTTTTTTTCCGTATCCTTTCTTTCAAGCAAAACATCTTCAATATGCTAACGAATCACACCCCTTGTATATCCCATATTTTGAGATGGTATCCAGTCTAGATAGGTAACATCTTCTGCTGGTTTATCTTTGATATATCGATTTTGTGAAACTTTCTCTTTAAATTGCAGCGTAGTCTCTGTGCTGTTGTGAGAGTTCATTTTTACGCACAAATATGTGTCGAAACAGGAATTAAATAAAATGATACTTGATCCTTATTTAACCCCACAACAGTACAATTATGTAACATGCCTGAGAGAACCTGTCACGTGTTTATGCGCGTGAAAATCACCTAATTTTCGGTTCGGTAACGGAGTTTTTTAATGTCGTTCTTTGCGCAGATTACTTAACAGGTTTTTCTCGGTTTAATCGCGGTCTAACATCTGAATAATATGTATTGTGTATTGTTTTAATTTTTTTAATGTCTATGTGTTTATTTTTCCAGAATGTTTTACGATTGTTAATGGTACTTTAACAAACACACCCTCTCAACAAACTATAACATTTAATAAGTTGTTTGCCAATTTGAGTTCATGTATAAATGAAACCGATGTTAATTCTACAAATGTTTGTAGTAAGTGTTTTGACGAATACAAGAATTTAGATAATTACTACAGAAGTATAACTGATGAAAATGAAAAAATTGGCGTTTGTATGGATATAGTGGACGTGGTTCGTATTTTTTGTGAATATTAATACACTACTATAAACAAATATTTAGATGAACGGCACGAGAGGTTACTGGAGCAGTAGTTGTTGTAAATTTAGGCATAAAGATGAGACTGTTTTTATTGTATCTACAATTCTCGTAACATCTGTAACACTTCTTTTTTATTTATCAACAAAACTATGCGCTGAAAAGAAAACTCCTGTTCTTCTAAAACGTAAGTAGTTCTCAATCTGTACTTTATTTCAACTGCTATCTTCAACTCTTTTCTCTTCAACAAACCGAATTGTTTTTTTTTCAGTTCAATTTTTATTGATTATTTTCTAATTTTTATATTTCATTAATTTTCAGAAACAAGATTTGCAGGTTCTTTTAGTCAAGTGATCGATTAAATGTGATAAAGTGAAAAATGTTATGGTAATTAAGTATAAAGGATGTTGTTGTATGTGAGTTGTGTAAATAAACAATAATAAATAATATTAATTAAAAAACCATATTCTTTCTCGGAAAAATATGGCAGGAAAACTTCTCAGTGGACTAAATCAAACAACAATAACTTTAGTAAGTTTATAACAGTTTACGTCTTAATATTAAATTTCACCTCGCTCTCGCCTGAATAATTTTTGTTTAAATTTTTAAATAGATTTGAATTTCTTGAATAGTTTTTTACTACATTTTAAATAAAGAATTGTTTTTTTTGTCAGATATTGACATCAAGAACTCTAATTTCTAATTAGACGGCATTATCTACTAGTTGTAATTTTGCGGATTTCGTAAAAATTGATCTTAATTTAAAAATATATCGACTATTGTGAACAGTAATTAAGTCTTCGTTTAGTGAAAATAAATTTAGTTACATGAATGGAAGTATAAATATTACGTTTTACGATTTATTAGTAAATTATATATAATACAAGATTTTATAAAGTAAATTGATAATGTGTCGAGTTAGCACGAACACATTCTGAATGCTCTAAAACGTTTCCGCAACAGGACCAATGTCTTCTTCCCGGATGTCCCTCGTGTCCGTGTCCGCATCCCCGATAACCCCCTGGCATTTTCCCACCACAACCACACGCAGCTTCTTTACTGCCACCACTCGAACAAAAGGTGCAACAATGAAATGTTCCGTGGTGTGGTCTTAATGTTCTAACTACTATAGGAAATGGACTATCCTATAAATACTTAATTAGTTTTAATTTTTTTTCTCATACAGAATATATACCTTAATTGGTTGTCCTTTTATAAATACCGAAAGTAGCAGTTTTCCTGCTACATCAGGCGTAAAAGAAATATCGTAAGTACCGTCACGTTGATCATCAATTTGAACTTGTACAGTTCTGGAAATTCCAGCATCTCTGTATCTTAAATCTGCTGTAACAACCTCGCCACCTCTTTGTAAAGGATCGCCATTACTATCGTAGGTTTCTAATATTACTTTAACTTTTCTTCCTACTCTTAAATTTTCTAAACCTAAAAAAGAATTTATATTAATAATAAATTAAGCAATTTTAAAATCTTATTAATTATATAGATACATGTAGATACCTAATAGATCAGCTACGCCAAAATGCTTACGTTGTGCTGTTCAAATTACGCTAGCGTTGATGGTAAATTGCTCAGGAACCAAAAAAATGAGAATCTAGTAAATTCGTTAGGATCGGCGATCGATTTGAGAAAACAGCGCATAACTCCAAATAAAAAACTTAAGGAGGAACGAAAGTCGATTTTTCATAATTAAGTTGCGTTACGGAAAAGTTGTCGTCGGTTGTTAACATAGGTGATAAAACTATGGGTAGAGATCATTTCACGACTAAAGAACCGTGAGGTGCGCGTCGGATAAATACGGAATTTGACGATCATGCCAAATAAATTCTAACTGAAAACATCATCTGTAAACGATGTACATTAGCTGTAATGGATGCATACAAGACGATGAATATAATATAAAAAAATATAAAATACAAAGATGAAAAAGAGTTTGTAACAACTTGTGGAATAAATGTGGACACTTCAAACGCCGTATGAAAAGTGCAAACGTTTTTTTGTTAGCTAGTGTATTGACATTCGGAACAAAATTGGTTTCTGCGCAGAGGTTCTTTAGTCTTGAAATGAACTCTAGAATTGTCGACACCCGCTACAACTTTTACGCAATTAAAGTGAGGAAGTTGAACGCTGCAACCTGCTTTGGTATTCCATAAAAAGCAATGCTGCCGGACAACTCAGTTTTTTTTCTGACGAAAAAGATTTTACGGTCGATGCGAAAATCACGAAGAAATGACCACTTGCTTGCCTACGCCTCTAAAGTTGTTCTCATTGTTTCCAGGATGACATTTTTGGTAAATGCACACGTACTAAGTGTTCAGTGAATGTTCGCACTTTTTTAACAAAGATGAAAATGTCTTAAAAGACCTTTTTTGCTTGTTCTAACAAATGCAGTGAAGCCGTTGATAGAAACTGTGTCGTCTGGAAAACCGTAGCATCACTCACAAGTCATTTAGTGCTAAATTAGTTGTTCGACTACATCGACATGTTTTGGTCTAAAGACTGGATTCTCTACAGCCCAGATTTACATCTTGTGGACTTCTATGTATGGACCATGATTGAAAAGTCGGTCAACAACTTCAGACATTCGTCGCATCGTTGAGAGTCTATATTAAAGCTGCATTTGTTGATATGATTGTGACGATTCAAGCGGTTCTGCAAACGCTTCAGATTGAGAATGGAGGCGGTCATTCGAGCAAGTGGGAAATATATATTTAGTAAATGTGTTTTTTATAACCTTACAAGTTTGTAGAAAAATATTGTCATTTTTTTCGTTTTTGCAATAAAAAACATATATGGAAAAAATATAAAACTGTGTGTTTGTCGTAGTAATTTATATGGAACGTGCCAAATCTATAACACCATACTTGAGGTATTGAATCCATAACACTGTGCGGATTCGGTCCGATCCAATCAGCAAGTGGATTTGGTCCGTTTGAACACTTCAGCAGACACGTTACCCAAGTTTTAGTATTTGCAGATTAGTTTTTTATGTCTTCGATAAATCAAAAGCGGAATGGGTTGCGAATCATCTAAACATTTTTAAAAAATTGGAAAGTAGAGAGTAGTAGCATGGCAAAACACTGGTAGGAAGAAAAAAGAAAATTCATAAACAAATTCCCAATGGTTTTGAATACAATTTAGATTGTTCCAACTATCTTTTGATAGACTGCAAATGAGCAAATCGAACTTCAAAAAACGCTGGAAATCTGTACAGTCTTCTTTTCAAACACCAGCACACAGATTAAGCAATTAACGTCGGAACTGGTGTTGACGATTTCTCTACTAAATACGAACCAAATGATTAATTTAATTGAAGTTCTAAATCAACCAGTTACCAATATTCCCAAAAATCCAGTAAGCAACATCAACCAGATCACCTGATCTAGATGCAGGAAAAACTAGACCAGGAAGAACGGGAAATTATAGAAATTAAATCCGCTCTTTAAAAAAAATTCGAACAACGAAGAGCTCGTTAAACTAGTTACCTAATCTAAATGACCTGAGAAAGCATTGAGTAACATCAAAAACGGCCAATTTGACTGCACTCGGGACAAATAAACTGATAATTTTCCCAGTTTCCACATCCAATACTAATCAGGGAAATCTACGAACTTTTGAGGCTGATAACCTGATTACAGCTCTAAGGCACATAGAGCTTAGTGCAGAAACCAATCTACACATCGAAACCCGTGGAAGGTCAGGATGCTATGCACAAATCCTCACACAAGCGACGCATGCTGTGTTCCACAATACAGACACGTACGTATAACCATTATCACAAAGGACACGCAGGTAGCTTCTCTAAAATAAATAGATGGAACTATCCTAGTAAAAGTAGAGGGTCAGAGGTACGCGGACGTTTTGAAACGTGCAATCAACAGGATAGGCAGTGACCCAGCCGCGGTTGGTATTAAAAGAGCTCGGAAAACACAGAACGGAAACCTTTTACTAGTCCTTGACAAAAAAAACATCACCTCCATACAATCCAAACTCAGACAAAAAATGTCCACAGCGTCAGTAGCGTCACGAGACGACGATTCGCGCCAACGCATCTTTCACATATTTGGCTTTAAAAAAATAGCGACCATGCGGCCTGGAAAGTGGGGGACCCAAACCGCAACGGCGCGAGTTTTTCTCTAGTTTATCCTCTCTTGACTGATCGGAGACGATTGCGAGTTGGGCTCTCAATCGGTACCATAGAAGAAAGAATGTAAGCCCCCACATGCGCAAGAGGCTAGTCCACCGAGCAGAAGTCCAACCTTAGCAAGGCTCCTGATCGCAGCAAACTCTGTACCAGATGCGGCAATGAAGGTCACAATCGGAGAACCTGTGAAAATGATAAACTGTGTCCTTCTTGCAACATTAGCCACTAGCCCCCAAGGCTTATAACTATACATGACACCTTATGTACAAACTACAGACATGTACGATACAAAAACCTGTAATGAAATAAAAGTTATTGCACTCAACGCATATCCTCTAAATGGCGACCTTCACGAGCACGTATATTGGTTAGTTCCGTATTTGTAAGTTCAGGAAGATTGGTTTATTAACTCTTCTTTGAAAGAAGTGATAGTAATTTCACTATTTGTAATTTCTTGGTGCATTATATACGCATTTACTAGTGCCGACTCTAAAAGAAGCTCCATTGCAGTTTTGCTGTAGCACTTCGTAGATTTTCGTAGTGCGGTAGAAAAGAATTTCGTTTGATGTTTATAAATCTTTTATTGTTGTTATAATCAACAATAGATCTTGATCTATGCCACCTCTCTGACGTACTTCTAACATTTCGAGAGTAGGTTTTGCACTCAGTATAAGTACATCGCGTTTATCTTTCCACTTACTGACTGTTACTCCAGTGTTACTTTTTCTTGCAATAATCTCTCCTTTTTTTAATTTTGTCCCTATTACTTCCTTTGGATTGTGTTTCCGGTTCTGTCTCAAGGTTTCTACCAAATGTGTATTTTTGTTAAGTAAGCTATGTGTAAATGTAACGCTTGTGTAAAAGTTATCAGTGTATATTGTATGGCTAGCGTCTAATAAATCTAAATACAATGTTGTCCGCAACGGATTTACCATCCGTTTTACCCCTAGCACAGTGTATTCGTAAATCGTCAGCGAATCCTTCGCCTAAATAAAGTAGTAGTAGGTTTTCACACCATACCTTGTGTCTTTTGTTTTTAATATACCGTCTAAAGGGCAAAAGATATCTAAACCTTCCGTGGATGCATAATTCTTCCCCCGGCACTATAACTTTTTTGAGATTTGGTATCAGTTTATCTAAGAAAGTGGACAATTTATAAAATCTATTGTGTTTATCACAATTTTTATTACCACTGAAATGCAAATTAGCGAGTAATAACTCGAATCTGTTACGTGACATAGTCATTTTTATTTAACTCTTGTACCGTACATTTTTCGACCAATAACAAAACAATTTTCTTCTTCAGTCCCATCTATATAACAAGAGACAAAAATATTTTTATTTCTTGTTTATTTGTATCAACCCAATTGTGAATCTTGGATTTTGGCTTACGGCCATCTTTATTTATTTTCTGCTGATTTTAAACACAACTTCTACTTGACTCCGCACCAACTCTTTGTTTTCGTTGACCACAGCATCGACCTCATCTGAAGAACAGTCGTTTTCTGGCAACTGATATTGAGATATGACATTTTCAATGCTGTTGTCTATTGTGCCATTTCCTTTCATGTTTTTTGACGTTGAAGGTACATATTTAAATTTTTGAAGAACTTAGGCTTCTTTTTTATTAAAAAAACTTTGGTCTGATAAAGAATTTGAAAAATCGCCGTCGCTGGAAACTTCATAGTCTTTGTCACGAACACTATCGTCACTATCCGGTAGCATTTCGACCATCAGTGTTTGTAGCGCGCCTGTCCTTTTTCGTAGTTAGAAACAATAAAAACTGTAACACTCCCAAAAGTCAGATAGGAACTGATATATGTACATACATGTACTTTATTTAACATAAGTGCAGATAATGCTATAATAATAACCAACCCCTTGGACCGCGATTAGACTACAGTAGCGTACGATTATACGTTTCAGTTTCTTAACGTCACTTTCTTAATGTGCGATTGTTTATTTAAAGCACATTCTTATATAACTTGTAAACAAATTTGTTCAAAACATATTTTCTCCTAAATTGCCTTTTGCATCTTTTTCAAACATATCACATATTTAGTAGATAAGATAAGCACGTGCATCATCATAAATTTGTTCTGACAAACATGTCTATGTTACAAAAAAACTTGTTATTAAGAAACATAATAACCGAATTATTCATTATGAAACACGCCGCTGGATTTTAAGTTGCAACCTAGTCATAAGTAATTTCCTTTGAAGATAAAAGTTAATTTTCAGTTTCATATCATTTAACAATTCTTTTACAATGCGGTACACTATAATTATCAAACGTGTGGAATACATATTATTTCGACAAGTATGTTACATCGTTAACAAAAATGTTGGTACTGCATTAGATGCGCGAAAAATGATTGACGTTCCCAATTTTACGTGAGATGAGTTTTAATAAAATAAGATTTCATAAATCATATGCGTGAAGAAAGTACGCATCACATGGCCCAGTAAAGTAAAAAACGTTTATTAAGCCGTGACGTACAACTGTGGTTCTCAATTTTGATATGTCAAAAAATATTTGAAAATTCAGGTTCAATAACAAAATAGAATTGGCAATGATCAAATAAATATTTTAAGGTAAATTAGGGCCTCGTGAACTTATTTTTTTACTATACGTTCTGGCCATTAACGTGTCAATTACAGTCTTCATTGTCTTGCATAACCAAATTAAATCGGTACTTGAAGATACTCTTGGTTCTACAACGGTTCTACTTAAGTAAAAACTAAAAAGAGATGATTCATTTATCATGCAGATAGGGAAATAATGTATCGTTGAATATAATTCACTGCAGAAAAAATAACAAATTACAAAATTTTGGTGCTTTTTTTAAATTAGTAGCATCCGTCGAAACTAGTCTAAAACGTTTCGAATTTCGACTAGGTTACATTTTTCTAGATAAGAGAACATTGATAAACATTTTCTTGGCAGATTGCACTAACGAATGCAAAGTGATAAGAAGCGACGTAATTAGTTTGATATGTAGTTCTGACGCCAAAACATTAAACTTCATTTGAAAGCTGAGAAATTATACTATCAGAGTTATTTATGGATTCCCCTAGTGAATGATCACAGTTAAATAAAAACAAACACAACTGCTGCGTAAATTTTAGTTAGTTAAAAAAAGCGAAGGATAACTTTAATAAAAGATAAAATTAGAGTAAATAGAAAAAAATAAAATACTTTACCTTCTTGCTTAAGTATGCAATTTTGTGCTGAAACAGTTTGCGTCGTTATAACTCCATATATTGGACAAATGCTTTCCGGAGAGTTTTGAACAATTTCTTCAGGTAAAAATTGCAAATTGTCAGGTACTTTCCAGTCGGGAAATATTTCTAATTTACTATATTTATCTAATTTATTAAAAATAGGGTTAATGAAGCTTAGTATTTCAACATCTGTCGCTTCTGTTAATAAATCATCGGCAAATATCACTGCTTCTTTAATATCATTCAGTCTTTTTTGAACTTCCATTTGTTGCAATTCAATCAATTGCAATTTTTCCTGCCGAGCTTTATTTATTTCTTCGTATAATCTTTGTCGGTGTTTTTCTATAGCTTTTATATACAAATTTGTGTATTTCTCCACCTCTTCTTTAACTCGGTCGCATCTAGTTTGAACCCTTGTAGAATCTTCTTTTAAACGCGTCGACAACTCGGCGGTGTCAATCGTAATGGTTCGTACCCGTTCTAAAGTTTTTCTCATTGTCGAAGTAAAAGATTTTGCAGCACGTGACGCCATCTCGCACACGTGTCCTTTATGTAGAACGGAAGTGCAATCCCGACAAATTACCTGTGAATAATTACCTTGTATTTGTTTGGTAGTAAATCTTTCGACAAATTAAGAAAAAAAAATACCTTGCAACACGTGGAACAAAATATTTCCAATTCACGATCGGTATGTTGAGAGCACATCACTTGTCGGCGAACTCGATTAATTCCTCTTCTGCGGGCATCCTGAAGGCGCAAAATTTCATGTCCCAGCGAATTTTTCTGGCGTTTGTGCGAATCGGCGCACACATTACACAAGTTAGAGGCGCATTCTGAACACCTATATGTAGCCTAAAAACATATTTACACTGTAAGCTGTTTTAAAATCGTAAAAGAATACAAATTATTATTCTTACTATAACATCGTTCAAACAGAAGTCGCAAAGGAGTTGTGTCGAAGAAGCATTGAGCGTTGCTAAAATCATTCTGTGTTGTAAGACGTAGTGCAGTGGTAATCCAATGATGCCTTCGTGTGGAAGTATAACAAGAGTTTTGCATATTCGACACATTAGGCTTTTTTCAGAATTTAACTGAGTTTCGTCTGTGGGATTATGAATGTCACTTTCGTATCCAGATCCTCCAGATCCAGTGTCTTGTTTTAAGCCGCGTTTATTAGATTTTGTGTTAATCGACACTAAAAAATAGTTTTTCTAAAATAATGTAACATCAAAACAAGCGTGTAATAGACTAAAATATTACTGTGTGAAGATGGAATAATTTGATGACAATGAATAATTATTTTAAAGTGTAAAAGCAAATACTGCACTAAATCGTTCAACACGTGTGGCATCTTTGCCGGTATGTAAAGGATGATCTATTGACGATGATGACAACAAAGTCGATTTTCCAGACTCGGATTCGTAGATATAATTTTAAACAAGAGACTACACAGTTACGGTCTCACGCCATAGCGCATTTTTTTACGTTTTTGGATTTTAATACTTATTTTTTAAGATATGTTTTTAAAAGGAATAGTTTTAATATATCTAAGAACGGAGCTTTTCTTTTATTAATCAATTTTTTGACACAAGTTATGTTGCTTTTAATATATCTAGACTTATTTTTTAGCGTGTTTCCTTTTAGTCTTCTGGTAGTTACGTTGGTTTTTAGTTTTTTTCTCCATCTGCATTTATATAAATAGAGATTATAAACCAAACGTTTTACAAACATTTCACAAGTTAACTTACAAGGGGACTCCAAGAAGTGGTCATCACAATTCGTAAAAAAACTATAAAAGTGTAAATTTATACTAGCATTATAAACATACACAAATAGTTGAAACATATTTAATTTTTACTTTCCTATAATGAAAGTATAGCGAGTTATATTATAATAGTCATAAACTAATCAAATATATTTTTTGTTTTTTTCCATAAAATTAACTTTTGTTTTATGAGCCTGGACGCACATGTGTGGTAATGATCCTTGTCACTTCGTATTTTTCCAATTTTTATTCATGCATCTGAGAAAGAACCATTTAAGTTGTTAGGATTAAGTTTCATAGTTAGTTTTGGAATATATATTTAAAACTACAAAATCTTAAAAATCTGTCATATATAATCGTAACTTAAAAGTAAACGGATCGACAACGATAAATTGTAAATATACAATAAAATTAGTGGCGCCTTCTCTATTAGGTCATTTGGACAATGATCCTCCGAAAATGAATAAGAAAGGTATTTTATTTGCTTTAAAATTACAGAAAATTTGCGCTTAAATCAAATTATCAGCGTTTAAATTTCATGCGTTTAAATAATTGTCAATTTAAACCACTGATCTCTATAATAAAGATTAGTGATTTAAACACAACAGATACGAAAACTTGCGAATTTACCCGAGGCTGATACGTACTTGTGTCCGCATTTACATTATATTACGATGATAGTAATTGTAATCAAGAGTGAGACAGACATAATACAATTTTATGTGATTTAGAAAAGAACATAAGTAAATGTTTAAATGCTTTCGCAGGGTCTTCAACCGGGCCGCCTACTCCAAACATAATACTGAGTGCAATTATCTTTGAATGCAATGCTTACATTGCTTACGTGACTTACGTCATCTATCGTTATCTTTGTAGCACGTGTGTGTAAAATACAGATGCTCTAATGCAAATTTCTTATCACATATGACAAACTTTACAGTCGATTTTCTTAGTTGATCGATAATATTCATTTGTAACGGACGATTTATCGTTTTTGTTTCATAATAACGGTGGTACAACACGTTAAAAAATTAATAGCTAATAATTGTTTACACATCTAGAATTTAAATTTAATGCTCGTTCTCAGCCTTTACTTCTTATTCGACCAACCAGTAAACATAAAAATAAAGAAGTTTACAGTAATTTTAAAGAATCTGTGTATGATTCGTTAGATTGAATTTGTGGATTTGAAATAAATAATAGATTTTAGTGTTTTATGTTTACTGTTTTCACATGATGCATTAATCATTGTTGTAAAAATAATGTTACGGACTTATAGCATTTAAAAGAAAAAGTAAAAAGCATAATGAAAATGTTTGTTAAAACTAAAAATAGATACATATATTAATTAAAACAATTGATTGACTTTACATATGACTACAGTGGAAAGAATTAAAACATTTCTACGCAATTGGCAATATTATGAGACAAGAAAAAATTGCATTACTATGCTAAGCTTTGAAAAATCATTGTAAATTTTAATGAGCTTGTTATTTATGATTTTGGTAATTGTAATTATAGACGAATATCTTAAATCTTAAATATAATTGATCCTAAATATAAATCACGTTACTGTAAGAATGTTTATTTAGTATTTTTGCGATAATTGCATTTTTTTAAATGCCCCTCTTGTATGATTGACCACCAGCCGCCACTGATATAAAATTAATATAAAAATAATTGTTTTGATTGATAATTAACTACGAACATAACTGGCGCAGTCGGTAGGATAGCTAACAATAGTTTGTGTAGAAAGAAAACAATAAGTTGAAAAAGCAAACGAAAATCTAACAAAGAACCACTACCGAGTTAAGTAATAACATTCTGCTGAACTTTCATTGTTTATTATTTTGAAACGAATATACACAACGTTTCGATTGCTGTGGTATCTGCAATCGTCATCAGGTGAATACTAACAAACTTAGAAACTACTGGAGCTTATATACTAAAGACATGTTCGATGAAGCGTTCAAGCGTACAAAATCAATTTAGCGTAACAGATTAATTAACAAAATCACTTAGTGAAGTTTAAATTGTTTTAGAGGTTCGATTAGTGGTTTCCATATGTTGCTTATCTCGACACTAGGCTGGCTGAAAATTTCTTTTGATGAATGCCGCTTCTTTAAATTTCCGTTTGTACCAATGTTCCTCTCTGTGTATGATTTTTGCTTCCGACCATTTCATTCGATGTTGGTTATCCCACGAATGTTGCGCGATGCCGGACTTAGAAGTCTCTCCTCTCTGTGTGTGCGTCTGATGTTTTTTCAGTCTGATGTCAAGTGGTCTTTTGGTTTCCCCCACGTATGACTTGCCACATTCACATGGAACTTGGTAAATACAGTTTTGGGAATCTCGACTTGTTTGTGGCTTTGTGTTGGAAATTATACTCCTAATGGTGGTCGATGATTTAAACACTGTATTTAAGTTGTAGCTTTTCCCTATACGTTTTATTGATTCTGATAAACCTTTGACATATGGGATGCTCAGCAGTGAATTGGGCAGTTCTTCTGTTTTAGGTTGTTCCTTGGTGTTCAATTGCTTTTTCTGTAAAAGCTCTCCTACAGTCTTTTCTGGATAACCATTCTGCCTTAGATCGTTTCTAATGTTTTTGATTTCTTTTCATAGCCCTTTCTCTGTGTTGCACAACTTGTACGCTCTGTCGATTAGAGTTTTTACTACTCCCCTCTTCGTAGATGTGGAATGGTTGGATTCAAAGTTAAGATATCGACCGGTGTGTGTCGGTTTCCTGTAGACAGTCGTCTCCATAATTCCCTTGTTCTTTGTTACGTGAACGTCTAAAAAAGGAAGTGCGTTCTCCTTTTCCTTTTCCATAGTGAATTTGATGGATGGTTTGAAGTTGTTCAGATGTTGTAGGAAAAGGTCTAGTTGCCGATTACTGTGGTTCCAAATTATGAAGGTATCGTCAACATATCTAAGCCATGTTTTGGGTTTGAATTTTGATTTTCTATGGCCTGGGATTCAAACCAGTTCATGTAGATGTTGGCGACTACTGGTGATAGAGATGAACTCATTGGTAGTCCTTTGTCTTGAGTGAAGAATCTGTCTTTCTCCTGAAAGTACGAGTTCTTGAGGCAACATTCTAGGAGCTTCATTATTCCTTCTACCGGCAGTGTGGTTCTTTCCTGGAGTTTTTCATCTTCTCGGAGCTTCGTTTGGATGATTTTCAATGCTTCTTCAACTGGCACATTAGTATAAAGGCTTTCTACGTCGAAGCTGACTAGTTGATCCCGTGGTTGTAGCTCTATTGTTTTCAGAATCTCAACGAAATGTTTGGAGTCTTTGACAAAAGATGAGCTGTTCTTCTGTAGTGGTTGCACAATTGGTAGTAGAAATCTGGATAGCTGGTATGTGGGTCCATTACGAGAGCTGGTTATTGGTCGAAGCGGCATGTTGTTTTTATGTATCTTCGGTAGTCCATATAGATGCAGCGGTTTGCTGTAGTGTGGTGTTAGCATCGTTCTCATCCTTGGTGTTAGACGTCTTTCGTAGAGTTTTAGGACTTGATAGACATTGAAGACATCTAACACCAAGGATGAGAACGATGCTAACACCACACTACAGCAAAAATTAAGTACTGTTTTCGTGAGTTTCAACTCTTTGTGGGAACGAACCAACGTCCATAAGAAAATTAAGTAGAATAAATCTACGCGGCGGTCCATCCGAAGAATTGACGTACAGAATCTCTAAGGGAGGAGCCATCCTTATCATTAGTCCTATCTTATTAATTACTTATTAGTTGTAATATATAACAGCTTGAGAATTGAATGCGAAAATAAGGTTTACAATTTTTTTACATTATTAAAAAATCTGGGTTAGATCAGAAATTTATTAAGAATAATAATTATTATAGTAAATAATTTTTGTTTAGAAAATTGATCAATTATCGAAAAAATTTTTTTTTTCAAAATTGATATTGAAAGCGTGATATCTCAATTAAATAATTTAAGTCTTAGAAATAATAGTACAATGACGCAACCAACCGAAATAAATTATAATATGTTACGATTGTATATAGATACAACTTTAGAAATTTTTATAGAACATTGTGAGCAATTAAATTTAATGTGCCGAAATGATAAAATTCCGAAGGATCCTATAAACACATTCTTAATTCGTGCTATCATAAGCAAATTAACCGGAAATACTCTTATGCTTATTGGTAGTCGTCCCGAAGTTCGAAATTGGGTAGATTTAAAATACTTGTTAAGATTAAGTTTCGGAGACCAAAGAAATTTAGATTGTTTAGTTCAGGATTTATTGATAGCTAGACTTTTAAGAAATGAGTCGTATTTATCATTTGGCCAAAGAATTCAAAGATGTAGATTGTAGAAGCGCTATTACCTCAAAATTACTACACGAAAGTTTAAGTAACGAAGAACGTACCTTTCAAATGAAAAATTGTGATCAATTGGCATTAAAAACTTTTATACGTGGATTGCAAGGTCGCGTTCAAGATATGATACGATTACGAAACCCGGATACTTTAGAATTAGCTTTATCTTATGTATTAGAAGAGGAAAATTTTATGTTATATCAGAAACAAAGTCATGCCCCTCAAAATACTATGTTTAACTGAAATAATCAAGAAAATCATTATAAAACACAGAATAGCAATTTTAGGTCAACTAATTATCAAAATATCCAATCTTCACATTTTAATCTACAATATAATGCACCCGAAAGCTTTATTTCGCAATTTCCTTCCCAACCGATAAATATACAACCAAAACCAAATTTTCCAACTAATACATTTTTTAGTAATCATGAAGTATTTGGAAAAGATGTATTCAAACCTTTATACAATTATACACTTCAAAACAAAACCGAACCAATGTCGATAAGCATACACATTTCAAAGTTTCAGGAACCCATGTCGATTTTAACGCGAAATACAAAGTCTTGAAAATTTAATTCATACAATTTAGAACAAAATGAATATACTTCAAATTACGATTTCAGTAATCGTAACGATTACGAACAATCTGAACAAACAAATTCAAATGAAATTTTTTACTAGGTAACTACAGAAACTGTTACACCATTAAATACAATAAAAGATAAAGTAAATGTTTCTAAAATCCAATCAGATCAAAAAGTAATCTTTCCGAATTTGAATCATTCGCAGATCGAAACATGTATTACTCTAATTCCTAAACCCGACAAGACAATAAAAATTAAAAAGCAAACTTTAACACTACAAACTATTCTAGATTATAAAGTTATACAAACTCCTACACAACCACTTTTAAATCTAAATAATTTAAAAATTAAAAACCACGTAGATGGCGCTTCATCAAAGACAAAAATTCACAATAAAAATGGAATCTTTAAATCAGTACCTTCACATGTAGACGGTGAAGAAAAATATCATTCAAACAAAATTTTAACACATAAGTAAGATAAATGAAACCGCAAGTTCAATACTCAATAAGGGTTACCAAAAAGAATTACTCATTACGGAACCTTTAATTAACGTTTTGAATAACAGAACAATTATTAAATTAGAAAATAGAAACAACATTAAACGCTCGAGACATTTTCCTAATAGCGATTATTTTATAAAATTTAAACATAATCCCAAACTAAATAATTTTAAAAAATCACTTAAAAGAACAATAAAATTAAATCAAATTTATGGAATCTATTTTAATGCTAGTGAATTACAAGTTTTATCGCTTGATATTTGCAAAAAAACTCCTACTAGTAATCTTAAGTTAATAAAAAATGGTATAATTATGTTTTATGATGAAACCTTTGTGTTGAAGCTAATTATTTCTTACTATAATCATTTCTCATTTAAAATATATAAAAAAAATTATAAATAAAATAAATAAATTAAAGGTTAAGAATTCAAATTAATAAATAAATTGAATTAAAAAACTTATTGATAGAATAACTGACGAAAAAATAAATTTAGAAATAGTTATTATTTTTATTTATGTTAAAAAAAATTATTAGTTTTGATTTTTAACTCAGAAATAGTATTCATGTAAAAATAAAAAAAAATAATAAATTTATACGACCTTATAAAATTATTGAAATTCTTGAGCATAACAGAGTTAAAGTAGAAAATAGTAAAAATAAAACTCAAATCATACATATGAAAGAATTAAGGCCTCCTAGTAGTAGTCTCGAGAATAATAGTTGTTTATAAGTTAATAGTTAAGTTATAAGTAAAAAAAAAATTATGAAAACAACAAAAATTTGGTAGGGTTAAGAGTGATGACTATTAATAAGCATATAAATAGTAAATCATTTTTAGTGTAATATAAGTCAGGAAAAAAATCATTGAAACTATTAGATCATCAATCAATTTACTATAAAATTAAATTGCCATCTTTTTTAAATTATGTATCAGACATCCAGATATTTTAAACTTTTAACTTCACAATTGTAAAAAAAAATTTCAAATGGAAAATTGAACTGGCGGAATTAATTGGTCGAACTGTTATATAAAAGAGAATGATGTTGTTTGTACCACAATTTTTATTATATGTAATAATACCATTACTTCCCATACTTCGAATCAAAATCAATAAAAAAACCCCAATGCATCAAAACCCATTTGGCTCTAGAAGAAAAGAAAACATCACGAATATATATTAAGAAAAGTTTTGTGAAGTGATAGTGAATGTTTTAAATTTAACAAGACATGCTTTAATTTCATCAAACAAAAATTAAGGTAAAATGTGTATTAAATGGAAGTCGGGTGTGTGAAAACTAGTTTTTAAACATGAAAATCTTGGTGATCCACGGCAGAAACCAGTTCAATATATTTTACTTTGAACGAGAACGTCTAATCTTAAAGAGGGAAGGGTGTTATATTTCCTCCTAACATTATAATAGTCATAAACTAATCAAATATATTTTTTGCTTCTTTTCTTAAAATTCATTTTTGTGTTTTATGAGCCTGGACGCACATGTGTGTTAATGATCCCTGTCAGTTTGTATTTTTCCAATTTTTATTTATGTATCTAGGAAAGAACCATTTAAGTTGTTAGGATTAAGTTTCATAGTTAGTTTAAGAATATATAGTATATTTAAAAATATATAAAATTAATATAAGTTTAATTGTTTTAATTGATTTTTAGCCACGAACATAAACAGCGATCACAATTAAAAAAAAATTTTTTTTGCATAATTTTACGTTTCAAAGTTTCCTGAATCAGAAAAATGGATTTTTGAGAAATAAAATTTGGGCCTCTGTGCATGTGTCTGTGTGTGTGTGTAACGATGTTCCCATAATAACTCTCGAACCAAAAGTCCTAGTAACTTGACATTTGGTAAAGAGCTGGCTTTTCATATTCTCTAGGTTCTGTCATAAGATGTGTCTGATAAAGAAACCGGAAGTGGGTGTATCCGCCATTTTTAACAGTTTTTCTTATTGTAAATAGCTATAAACGGTGGTGACACGTTGAAATTAGTTCAACACCCGCGAATTTCAAAATATACTTTGAATTATTCGTCGGGATAGAACCACAACGTAAAAGGACATTGGGGGTAAGCAATGTCAATGCAATTATGCAAACGCCACCAGAATGAACTACTGGACGGCCGTTTCGCTCTTTTGGAGCTCATCAGCAGTAGTAGATACACCCTAATGTAGTTTGCATAATTGCATTGACGCCCCTTATAGCTTATATTTAAGTATGACGAAGTTATAATTCAAAAGTGTTTGATGGCAGAGCCATCTCATAGTGTGATTTTACTATGATCCTAATGTTTACTGTAAATCTGTAGGATCATAGTAAAATCACACTATGAGATGGCTCTGCTATCAAACACTTTTGAAGTTTTTCTTATATAGTTTTGTACGTATGTAAATTATTCGAAATATTTTTATAGTTTCTTATAATAAAGATAATTCTTCGTAACAATTCAATCAAATACATTTTTTTTCTAACATTAACAGTTTATTAGATATTTGATTTATAATTTGAAGTGAATTCCATATATAATCTAGGTTTAAATCCTTCCTGCGACGATTTTTTTTAAGAAAATATAAATAAATAAATTTTGGTTTTTGAATGACATTTGTTTGTATTTCATAGAATACCCGTTGAACATTAACTATTTATTAGTTTTTAATTAAAGCGTTGGGGTGATCGTTACAAATTTTTAGAAGTGGCAGAACCATGGGTTTGAACCACGGACCTTTCATTCATCGGTGTAATGCAGCGTAATGGGAGACCTTGGGAAGATCATTGAATACACTACACCACGGCCGATTGTTTGTAAATTCGTACGTTTTTTAATGTTTGATATTTCAATAATCAAATACTTTTTTTATACAAAATAAATATGGCTTGACATTTTTTTAACTTATAAAACAAAATTATAGAAAACTTATAAAGTTGAAAACATATGTACAACATTGCAATTTTCCGTACATAGCTATGATTGTTTAAGCACTGAAAAAACAATTAAAACCATAATAATTAAGGAGGATACGATTTATAAATTTAATGTTTTTTAAGAATTAAGTTTGAAGACATTCTAATAAGTAATTGCCGAAGCAGCAAGAATATTTTTTATACAACCATTAACACACTTAAACAGTTAACATACATAAACAAAAATATTATTACAATTGATTAATAATATTTAAAATTAGTATTTATTTAAAAAAAAATGAATAGCGTGCTAGTATTGACACGCAGCCGGATTTTGAAAATTTATAGTTTCAGTGTTGAGACGCCGAGTAAAGTTTGATTTACTTAGAAAAGCTTCGGAGACGATTAATGAGTGGTACAACATAAAAGTAAGAATATTAGCGACCAACAGTGATTTTGGTATTTTATTAGAAGCGCGAATAAAGAGCAAGTTTGTCGTAGGGCTTCAAAGTGGTTTCATTTTAGATCGCTTATGCGAGGAAAAATCTAATCAAACTACAAAGGAATTAGTAGACACTGCACTGTCAAAAGAAGCATCATTACGTGAAACTAGAGCAGTTGAAGTTAATTATAACGGAAAAAAAAACAAAAATGTGCTAGTCCATAAGAAGGAGTACGGGTCCAAGAATCTGCCAGCTGTCAACTTTAAAAAAGAAAAGGAAGCGACAGGATAATTTTCTGATTTCTTTTCTAAAAATGGAATTAGATTTACAACATCTCTACTATATAACCCCTGCGACGAACGGTATTGCTGAAAACGCTAGATTTTGTTTAGGGTGTATGTGATTTTATCCATATCTTGAAATTTTATAAATTGGTCAAAATAAAGTGCTTCAACCGTGTGTCAGGGGGGGGGGAAGCAATTGCCCCCATTGCCCTTCTTTTGACCCGCGCTAAAATAAGAACTAGATTAGATTGATTGTTGATACAAATACGAAAAGAAATTTTTCACAAACACAAAATTTGAATACAAATATCAATGAAAGCACACCAATAAAGAAGAAACTTGTTGGTTATGAGAAGCTTTTGGAAACAATTATAAAGAGAGAAAACAAAAGACAGCTTAAATTTAAGAAGAATTACTTGCCACTTTAGACATAAAGCATCTTATCAAAACATTTTTTGAGAAAGAAGAACTAAACGTGGTTGAAAATGTGACAACCAGAAATGCGTTCTACTACTTCTACCTCACGTGCTTCCCGCAATCTAATTAATACATATAAACATACGATGGTACGACTCAATCTTCATAAAATATTCAAAAATCTCAATCGTTTACCGATTGTGCAGTTTCAGTCATAATTTATAATGGTGATTTAAAATAAAAAGTATGTTTCTATATATAGGTATTATTTTTATTGGTTTGTTTTTATTATAAACCGAGCGAAAATTACAGAGTAAACTAAATGCTTATTATCTATTGCTGTTACGTAATTCAGCTGCCAGGACACCGAGCTTTGTTGACTGTTGAAAACTTCTATAAACTGATTTCAAATTTGAAATGCTTCAACAGTGGAATTTCCGCCTGAGGCCCTTAACCTAATTATGATGTCTTTAGGAACGTCACAGTTAATATCTTCTGTAGAACTTAACTTAAAGTAGAAGTTTTTATCATATTGTGTAAGCAACATGCTACGATTATTATGAGAGCTACTATAAAAAGTTTGTAAGCTGCGTACCTAATTTATGACAAACCTTCGTATCTACGTTCATTTTATCGTTTTTTTGTTTTGATTGAGTACTGAGGTATTCGCTATTTCATTGACGTATTTCAAATCAGGTTTATAATATATCGAATTTTTAATTAACTTTTGTCTCCAATTAATTTATGGTTTTACGTTGTTAAAATATTCGTTTATCGCAATCGTGCTAAATTCGCATTACCTTTGTCGTAATAACATTCTGATCGCTTTATAATTTATGTTTCCGACTGTCATTTCATATTTAGTTTTGGAAATACAAGTAATTCAATATTTTAGTAGTTTTGTTTATTCTAATTCGATTAAGAGCATCTTTTATATTTTCTTATTGATGCAATTCTGCAGCTGTATCTAGACGTTTGAACCTTTGGTGTGCCTTGGTGTTGCGTTCTGTTTAAATTTTGCATCTTTGTTTGTCACATTTCTATCATATGAGATTTCGTATTGTTACCGTTGCCACTTCTCCAGACGATTTCACCACTACTTACGCTTACTTCAGTCAATCAAAACCGTTGCTTACTACCGCTACCACCTCTACAACACCCGAGAGCAATTAGAGGATTTAAAAGAAGGTTCCCGAGTTATAGAAATCACTCTCTCTTGAAGCAGAGTCAAGTCACCTCGCTGACTAGTCGAGGAGACATGAGCCGCAAAAGTCTACACTGCTTAATGGACACCTGAGACTGGGAGTCCAGTTTACGCTTCCCTCGCCTCCTCTGTCACCGCCGTTACTACGTCACCGACGATCGCATTGCCGCCCGCCGGCAACCGTAACCACCATCCGCGCCGTTGGTCTGGTCACGCTGCCCGCCATAGTCCCGTTACGACGCCACCACTGCCTACCGTTGTTGGTGGCCCATCGCTCAACATCGGGTGTAGTAACAGTGACCACGTTAGATACGACATTTGTATTGTACAGTTAATTTTAATTTAATTATTGCAAATAGTCCACTGCAATATATTACCATTCCCCCAATAATCATCTTTACCACCTACGGCCCACCACCGGACCGTCGCTGACCGCAGCTTATCGCAAGCCAACTCGTTCCCCCCCGGTAACATTATGAAAACTCTGTATGCAGTACGTGTAACGTTTATAAAAGAAAAGAAATTTAGCTTATAGTTCAGTTGACTGTCGGTTCTCGTCTCTGGCATACTTAAGAGACCGAGGCACGTTATCCATTCAGTCATCAATCGAAATTGAAGGTATTCATAAGAAACAATTATAGCGTTTGTTTTACTATTAATTGCACGACGCTTCAGTTTGGTACTTTGTCTGAATACACATTTTGTGATTTGCGATCCAAGACGTTTAGCCAAATATAAAACAATAATTAAAATGACGATTAAATGTACTCTTGACTAAATATTTTCATATTCTCTCGGTATCAAAAGATGGATCTGATAAAAAACCTTAAGTGGGCGTATCCGTAACTGTTTTTCTTTTATAATTTTGTACGTATGTAAATTATTCGAATTATTTTTACCGTTTCTTATAGAGATAATTCTACCTATCAATGTATTTAAATAATATTTTTTAACAGTAACAGTTTATTAGATATTTTATTTATAATTTAAAATGAATTTACAAATATAATCTAGGTTCGAATCCTGTCCGCGATTTAAATAAAGTGCATTTAACCGATAACGTGCCCTCTGGTTAACAGCAATTAGAAGTTTCATTCTCTGTTTGGCGCTTTATAGAATTTTGAGCTTGTAACCTCATTTTTGAGTTTTCCAGTTAGTCACGGACTTATGAGTTTTACCGACCACCGGTACCACAAGCACCGGCACTTACATCATTTACACATTGCTTCTATTCAGATATTTTTTTATTAACATCTTTTGAATGTAGCAGGTTATACAGCAATTGGCGAGTGGAAAATCCTTAATGTTTGTCACAGTAATTCAGATACATTTTATGAAGTTATTCTTGCTTGGCACCGGCGGTAATTGAAAACACGCTCTTGTAAATCATTGTTAGCCTGATCTTTTCGATATGGACGAAAAAAATGTTTTAAAAATTGTTACTGTCCCTTCCATTCTACTATACAGCGAGATCAATATACAGGGTTATACAAAAGTATGGAAACATGCTTATAACTTGAAAACCGCGAGGATTAGCGGTTTGAAACTTTGGGGGAGTATGTAAGACATACTTTCGAACATTTTTTATTCTTCATAAAATTTTGATACGATGCTCCAATTACGAGTAATTGATATCTACTTCTGATTTTCAAATAGCATCATATCAGTTGACTGACATTTTTAGATTCTACATGAAATTCTGTATGCAACGGTGAACAGAAAAATTATTTAATATGATAAATGTTATTAAAAATATGGTATAAAAAGTTCAGACTGAACTTCAACAATTTACCTGTGGGCGGGTACCTGACGCTCTAAGTAGGGTATGTACCTACTTTGTTTGGGTCAACACAATAACCAATAAAAGCTTTTCTTATAAGGTAAGTTTATAATCTTTTGTTAGCAGTGGCGTATCTTATTTAGGAATAAAATAAAAATTCCTGCATTGTGAATCTATTTGAATTATGTTTAGTTATTTCAATTACAAACATATCTATTACTGCCTAATAAAGGAATGCTATTAGAGACAAAGCTAAAGAAAACTGTTAATGATTCGATTATGATTAAATGAATTAAAAAGAAAACAAATTCCAAAGATTTAACGAAATCAATAATAATACATTACTAGGTAATTAAACAACTCTTGCATTGGTACTAATGTGTTAATGTTGATTAATCAATAATTTTAATCGTAACTCATTAGCAATGACAATTCAACAGACTTGAGCAATTCAAGAAAACCAATGAGAATCAAATTAAAAACATATTTCGAATGGATTCACAATGCAGGAATTTTTATTTTATTCCTAAAAAAGATACGCCACTGATAACAAAAGATTATAAACTTACCCTATAACAAAAGCTTTTATTGGTTATTGTGTTGACCCGAACAAAGTAGATACATACCCTACTTAGAGCGTCAGGTACCCGCCCACAATTAAATTGTTGACATTAAATCTGAACTTTTTATACCATATTTTTAATAACATTTATCATATTAAATAATTTTTCTGTACACCGTTGCATACAGAATTTCATGTAGAATCTAAAAATGTCAGTCAACTGATATGATGCTATTTGAAAATCAGAAGTAGATATCAATTACTCGTAATTGGAGCATCGTATCAAAATTTTATGAAGAATAAAAAATGTTCGAAAGTATGTCTTACATACTCCCCCAAAGTTTCAAACCGCTAATCCTCGCAGTTTTAAAGTTATAAGCATGTTTCCATACTTTTGTATAACCCTGTATACAAATTAACATCTAGCCCCAATAATTCATAGCAACATAATAGAAAAGAATAACTTGTAATTGAAAAACAAGTTTTCGGAATTCTGTATTAAAATAATTAGAATGTGTTTTCCGTGAATAGCTCTGCAGCATTGGGGAAATACCATTTCTCGGTAAACTGTACACCTATCCTAATAAAATCTTCTTTCGACGGTTGTGTCAAAAAAAGAGGCACTTTTGAAACATCTTGTTTTAATACAATAATGTCATTATGGGAAATTTTATAATTAAATGGCATGGAACGATAGAATAGTACCCTAAAAAGAAAATACGGTTTTGCATATTTCTACAGGCATTATTTGTAACATGAAATATCTTAGTAACAAAACAAACTTTTTTCTGGTTGTAATTAGTCTTTCAACGCATTTGCTAAAATTTTTTTTTATGCCAGAGAGGTTTAACAGTCTAACACCTGGCGAGCTTAAAATATTCTCGAATTTGGGTTCGTCATCAATTAGATGTCTCACTATCAGCCCAAATAACAAAATGCGGTAAATTATGCTGATTAGTTTATAATACCGCCAAAATAAAATAAAAAAATATTAATATGTTCTACGGTGAAACTTTTATGTCGAAAATTATATGTATTTACATTTAATAATTATTATTATTCCACGACGTTGAATTATTATTTAATTATTTTACTATTGTTATTATGTATAAAATAATTTGTTTTTTTACAAATTGTCTTTTGCGTAAAATACACAATAGATTAAATGGATAACTACACATATTCGATTCCTGTCCTAGCAGTAAATAAATTGCCACCTTCAGATTAATAATTGCTGAGAAAAATATTATGCAACGTTTGCAAAATGACCAATATGAAAAAGTATGTATAACGCTTTCATGCATTTTGTATGAAATAAATTGAAGCTTTGAGGGTTTAAATTTTTGCGTTGAATTTATAACAGAATGATATATTGAAACGATAGCAGCGTATACAATCCACTAATAATTTTGTATCAAAATATTTTAATTAAGGTGACACTCGGATGTCGATAAATCGATACCAATGCTGATTGGGAGCGTACTAAAACACCCTTACTTTCTTCTTTGAACAAACATGTTATGAACTTTTCTACGCTTTTTATTCATTAATGATAATAGCAAAATGTCATCATTTTCCGCTTCTTTCATAATACTGGTTGGCGACTAGTTGATTACCGGAGTTGACGACGTAGACAGACTACTACGTGCAATTGGACGTAACCGATTAAACACCCTAACTACTTGACCAAAACAGACCGTACCTTAAAAGACAGCTAAACGTGCGGATGTAAAGGTAATTAGAAATCGACAAGTTGGTGCTTCAATCTCAAAAAGTAATTTTTGATTTTTTGCTTCTCTTTCAAAAAAACAGAAGCACAACAAACCCGTAAAGGATAGTGATGTTTTAAGGAACACTACTAAATTTGCCAACCTCTATGTGTTATATTTTTTGGCCGGAGAATCAATAATAACAATTCAGATAAAACTAGCACTCTCATGATTAAGACCCCAAAGCGGCCTCGTCCAAGCGAGATAAATAAATCATCAGATATTTTTGTGTTGCTGCTAAGGTTCAGAGTTTTGATTGACCGAGCTCTACTTACATTGTTTTTCTTATGACGATTAAAACTCAGCCAAAAGTGGTAACCATAAAATTAAAAATTTGGATTTATGAATAATCATTAATAACCATCAGAAACTAGAACAAAGAAGTGACAAACAAGTAGAAATTTTCTGTTATTCTAAAAGATATTTCTATATACACATCTATGCACTCAATACAAACTGAGAATTTAGATTAATCATTAATTATTAGTTGGCATGTTTTGATATTGTTTAAATTCTTATTTAAAAACTTGATCAATACAAACATTACGTGGATAAAGAAATTTGTAATGTTTATATGGTTTTATATGTAATATCTAATGTTTTGCTCTTTATAGTTTAGACAATAGTTGAGTGTCAGTCGAAACTGCTGGAAAAAAATTAAAAGAAAGCCAAATGCTTAACGAGTTTGTATTTATTTTTTTTAAAAGAACGCGTTTCGACGAATTTAAAAACACTACGGTAAATTCCTATGGGGTTAAATAATTAAAAAATAAATAACGTGTGTAAAAATAAAAATAAAGTCACGATAGATTTGATCACGTGCTACAAATTAAATCAATATTTTACAAAATTACTAAGGAGTTATTATGATGATAGGCTTAGAAGCCATTCAATAGAGATGAGTCTTTAACATAATCTAATTTACTTAAATGTAGATACTAATTAATGCATTGACGCTTTCATCAAGACCAGTTTATGCAAATATAATAAGTTAAAAATTAAAAAAAAAGTAGTACAAGGGTATAGTTAAATTTTAGACAATTTTTATACGACTGTATTTTAATTTGTGCGTGTGTTAACACCGATATATTTAGTGAAAAAAAACAACAGACAAGACAGATAAACTTGTTCTTTTTGTATGAAGATTGATATTAAGTTTTTAGAAACCAGTATAGTATATTCATAGTCACGTGTGCATAGATTATATGTTAAGCGTTACAATATAAAAGACTGTAACATGAAAAGTAAAAACACTAACAAAAATACTCTAAACCTACATGTTGAAAAAAAAATTCGAACCCATAAATTTTAAAATTATTTTCTATGAGAAATAATAAAGCATGGTAACACCTATTATTGCAAAGTTAATCTTTTTTTTTGAGCTGCTTAAACAATTATAGATGTAACTAATTTTACTAAAACACAACACAATCCACTAAAAAAAATTATAATTAGTTAATAAAAACTACTAAATAAATTCATATTTAACTGTAACTGTATATTTAAATGAACACAATTTTCGAAAACATAATTGTAATTACTTTATTTATTTCTATGAGACGCGCGTTAAAACACTTATTTATTTAAGTAACATTGGCGAATTATTCTTTAACAAGTTGACTACCGCCAATATTTTTGGTGCCTACTAAGAAGTCAACATATTTTTTCTAATATTTTTATTTAAAAGAAACTAATAGTTGTGAAGTATTTAGTATTGTGAGATCGTTTAAAAAAAATTATTTAAAGAAAAAATTAAAGAACACTCCGATTGGAGAGTGCGCCATTCACCCCAGGTTTTTTCGTCGATGCCATATACTCCGATGGGAGTATTACTCAACATGCTGTTACAGAAGAGCTTTATTTATTTAGAAAAGTAGCCTTGTGTACAAAGACTAAAATGACAATGAATTTTTATGAAAAACTTTAAAACACTGAATGGAGAAACCGGGTGACCAAGGACATGCCTTACATGTGTAAATGGTTTGCTTCCTCTTTCTGTTTTGTTTTTTAATTTTTAATTAATAATTAACAAAAACATTTATTCTAACTTGAAGGAATACACATGAAATTTAAAAAAATGTACAAAGTAACTAGTAGATATTAAAATAAAAAATTCAACTAAAAAGATGGTGTTGCAATTTACACCTTTCTTGGGACATATTGTAACACAAATAAGGGTACACTACAACATTCACTATAAGGTGCAGTCGTCACTGTTACAATTTACGCATACGTATAAAAGATCTTTTTTAACGCAGAACCAATGTGCCCACATTTTACAACGTCGGCATTGGACCCAGTCATTTTTATGGCACATTAGTTGGCATACAAGACGCCTTGTATTCTTTTTTTTATCTGACATCTCGTGTTTTTTTATTTGTTGTACTTTTTGGAGATCGAATCTTTCTTTCCGGCAAAACTTCTTGTAGCAGTTTTCACCTTTTTCTCGTCGATTTTTTTTTCTTTTCCAAGAGATTTTTTTAGGTGTGTCTGTCAAAATTCAGTTTTTAGTTTCTTTTTTATTCTACTATTCTTCCTTCTTAAAGGAGCTTTAGGAAACGGACGTACTACTTCAGGCTTTAAAAGTTTCTTCTTTAGGAACAAATTTGTTTAAATTAGTAGATGGTGTATTGAATGGTTCGATCTGAACAGAATTCTTTTCTACAGTTGATACGTTGGTTATGCATTCAAGATTATCGGTAAATGAATCTAGGGGATCAGTTACCGAAACTGATGAAAAAACACTATCATTAAATATTTCTGCATTAAATGGTGAAATTCTAGCGGCGCATTTACCAAGTCAAGCATTTACTTCAGAACCACAAATCTTCTTAAAAGGACCGAACACAGTTAAATCGAGCGGCTGCAGCATATGTAAGCAATGCGGCGAAAATTACAGCATAACCACGCCATTGGTTTTACAGAAATCTATAGCCGTAACACTAAGATGTAATGAGTGGTTGTCTAGCAGGAAAAGTACAAGTTTTTCTAGTGACGGTTGACTATATTTGATGAAATGCTTAATGAACATGATGAAAGTTTCTTCATTCGTCCAACCAAATCCATTCGCCGCTTTAATGCAGCCAGAAATGACGCCCCTTACAAAGTGTTCGCGATAAGTTTTTCTTGGAAAAAGAATGATTGGAGGCATAATAGATCTTTCACTGGTTTCATCTAAGTTCCAAATCCTGTGCGGTTCCAAACAGTAACGTTCATACACGTCACCAAGTTTTTCAAAAAATTTTGAAACATTCCTATTGAAACTTGTAGTCTCTAGTTGCCTGATGAATATAAGTAAAATTTTGCTGCCAGAGGTAAAAAAACCAATCCTCACCAGCCTTCTTATTTTGCAGCTATGATTCAGACACGGTGAACAACAGCGCACTGGTAAGCAATTTGTTTTACGTCCAAAGCGGTAAAGCCAAACATTATTTCACTAGATCTTTTGATGTAGGAAGCTAACTTTTGCTCTTGTTCGACAGTAAATATTAGTCTGTGTTTCGAGTAACCAAATGTTATTATTTGATAGATCTGTTTTTGTTTATTTATATAATTATTTACATATTGCAAAGGCGTCGAATAATTTACCCTCGCGTTCAATTATTGTTTCTACTGTCCTTTTGATTAAAGCTTGAGGTTGTTCGTCCCTCTTGGGTTTTTTCTTATAACTCATTTAGAAGATAAGCTACTAATCCAGCCAAGTTAACACAGAACACAATTTGAACTATACTTCCAATTACAGTTTTTCCTTTTTCGGCATTAGAGAGTGAGTAAGAAAAGAAATTGTTCTGCTTTCTTTGAAAAATTTTCTACTTTGCTTTATTTGTCCTGCTTCTTCATCTATAACTATTAGTTTTCATACTTTAAACTCCCTTTTCTTTCTTTTACATATCCATCATTTTTATTCTTGCTGCATTTCGCTTCTGTATTGCTTCCTTGCATTCTCCCTTATATTGTTTTTTCTTTGATTTTCTGTATTCACTCTTGGTAAGATTTTGATAGCTGTCTCTATAGAAAATCTATGTATTTATTCCCACTGATCTTCTACATTTAAGTACTCCCCTTCTGTTAATTTTTCATTTATACATCTTATGTATCTCCTGGTTGTTTGCATATTCTATATCATTTCGTTTATGTTGAACTTGCACTTCACTATCCCCTGTATTTCTTTCTTGATCTTTATTTTCTGATTATACATTAACCGTACTAAAAAATGGCACTATCGCAATCCGTTTCTCTGCAGCCTCGCACAACTTGCCCGAGTCATCTCTTGTTCCCACAACATGGTCAGTATGATTACGTGTTATTGCCTCCGGTGACATCCATGTTTCTTTATGAATTTTTTGGTGCATGAATCTTGTACTGCTTGCAATCGTATCATTACTACTGGCAGGTTTATTAAACGTTGTTCGTTATCATTGCTCTCTTCGTGCAAACTATGATTTCCTATAATTGTTTTTTACTGTTTTTCCTTTCCCACTTTTTCATTGAGGTCTTTTTATATTATTTTCGCATCGTTTCTTGGGGGTTTCTCTAGTATTTCTTGTACCTGTGCATAAAATAACTTTATCTTTCGTCGGAGCATGTACGCTGCAAAAAATTCTTAGTACCGCCAGTCTTTCATTTACCGGATTTTTTTGCCGCATTATATGCTATTGTATAATTCTCTGATTCTATTATTCCTCTATTCTTCCATCTCATTTTTTGTACTGCTATAATATCTAATTTATAGTTTGTTATTTTGTTCATTAAGTTCATAATGGCTCCTACCTTATTTAAACTTTTTACATTCCATGTCTCGAACCTTTTTTTTTGTCCATTTTCTTTGCTGTCCGTTATCAATTTTTCTTTCCGGCTTTTATTTTTACTTAGTTTTTTTACACCGTCTACTATTTGTAATAATTCTTATTTGCTTCTTCAATTCATCATCGTCATCGTTCTCTGGCGATCTCATTCTTGATGTCCTTGCTCATCTTATTATTTATTTTTGACAGTTGTTTCACTTCATTAGCCTCTAATTCCTCTAGCGTGTACTCCTTTCCACCTGTTAAAAGTTTGTTATATCTCAATTGCGCCTTTTACTTGTTTCATATATTGACTCAACTTGTTACGTTGTTCCCTCACTATTTTGGAGTAGTCTTCTGCAATCCATATTTCTGTGCGTTTAAGTTTTTTTTGTAGCTTTCAATACCTCCATTTTTTCACTTCATATTGTTATTTCTACCAGTATTGGTCAATCTTTATGTAAATTGCCTTATCCTAACCTTGTTAGTTAATTTAATCTTGTTTGCACATTTCATTTTTTTAAATATATCTCCTATTTTTTTGCAATTCTACTTCATCTTCTCCTTCCGCTTTTTCTATCCCATAAATCACTTTCTTTCTTATCTGTTTTTCCAATAATTTTATTCTTGTTTCTTCATCTGCCTCTTCAGTGACTGGTTTTCTCGTTGCAACGATTTATTCTCGTGTTGTAATTTATTTGACCTATGCATTTTTATCTAGTTTTTCTTCCACAGCTGATAACTTCCTCTCTATTTTTTTTAAACATACTTCTTATTTTTAACATAACACTGCCTTCTTCATTTTTCTCGTTGTCCCCCATCTTTTCGCAAAAACTAAATTCATTTTAATCTGACCCTGTTTATTATTTACACTTTATACGCAACCTTTATACGCGACCGTTGCTGTGTTTATCGCTTCGACCTGCTCGAATAGGATCATCTCTTATCTTTATGCATGAGTTTTAAATTAACTTTCATTCTTTTAATTTTACTTCTACCTTAGCAATCCATATTATATCACCTTTGTATTACTTAACCATTCACCACCCCACAATTGTCTCGCTTTAAATCACTCGTTTCTACCGCTACTATGCGCTATGAAATTATTTAGTTATTACTCGACCGCGTTCAATAACCGTCCAATACTTAATACAACGTAGAAGGGGGAGAGAGAAACTTGAGCATCACAGTCACAGTGAGATGTCGCTGGTTTAGTTTAGGTCGCTTTCAACAATTTTTTTGTCAATATTTTCATATATTTCGTAGTTTGAAGCAGTGACATTTTCAAACTTTTTAGATTATTTAGTCATCGTGTATGTATAATAGGGAAAGCTACTGCAGCCAGAGTCTATACTAAAATAAGAACATCTTCCTGGTTTGGTCTGTGTCATAGTTGTAACCGAAGTTACGTCAACGTTTCGCCCACTTTTGCAAGGTGCTTTATCGGAGCGTGAGATAAATTGAAAAATTCAAACAAGCAACCAAAATCTAACTAGTAACTTCTAAAGAGTTAGTTAATCAACTTGTGAACTAAACTCTAAAAAAGGCTAGAAAGAAAACGATAAACTTGAAAACGCAAACAACAATTTAACAAAGAAAAAAAATCGTTCCCGTTAGTTAAGCGCAACTCTGACTGAGTTACGGTCAAAAAGAAGCGTGTCTTCAATAAATGAGTAATAACCTCTCTCAAATTTTCCTATTAAAGAAGAATGGAGACTGCGCAATCACCGAAACATTATCAAAATCTAAATATAAAATATACCTTTTTCTTATACAACGATTATGTTCTGAAATGCGTGTGGTGATATAACGACCAGTTTTATCAATGTAGACTAAACCACATGAACAAGAAATTTGGTATACACTTTAAAATGAAAGTGTAGAAAATTTGTCCTTGGGAGAAGAAAGAATCTGAGTTATTTTGCCTGTGGAGTTAAATATGAGTTTTAATACCATTCTTTACAAAGAATTTTTCTTATTCACTTTGGATTCGTAAGTAGAAATGCCTTTAGCTACCCGAGCACGTAGATGTAGACGACGATTAATAACTGCTTGAATATCTCGCTTCATATAACCATTGATCACTAAGGTTCTAGTAAGATGATAGAGTTCCGAGTTTCTAGATTCTCAGATTGGCAAATAGAAAAAGCGCAATGTACCAAATATTAAATTATTGAACGTTTCTGTGCAGGTTGATGATGATTACCTAATTCTTTAGAGGTTCTTAGTTAGATTTCGGTTGTTTGTTTGAGTTATTCAATTTCTCTCACGCCCTGTTGAATCTCTACAAAAATAAGCGACACGTTGGCAACTTCGGTTACAATAATGACACGATCCAAACCCGGAAGACGTTCTCATTTTAGTATCGTGTATGTAGTTTATATTCAATTAAATTCTTTGAACTGAGATATGTATAAAAAACGAGAATGAGACAAATTGCAAATAAATAAAAGAAAAGTATAGTTTTAAGTATGTGTGCAAATCAGCATACAGTCGGTGCAAAATCTGAGCAGAAGCTGAACGTACGTATGTTTTCAAAACATTATTACAACGCATTATAAAGTAAAGAAACAACATGCAATTAAATTCAAATTTTTTAAATATTTTTTTTTGACATTTTCGAAGCAGTGTTTTAACATTTTTTTATCAAATGAAAACTATTATTTAAGTTATTAAACAACCCGATGTCGTACTGTCGGTTTTTAAACCAATTTCTACTGTTCTGTTATATATTATTTTGCTCACGTATTTGTACAAAAACAGTTTGATTTTACTTCATTTGAAATTGAACAACAATACCGTTGTTACAAAAAAAAAATGCGCAAATAATACAGAAAGATAACAATTTTGTTAAAGTGTAATGTAAATCAATAATAGAAATTTTTGATTGAAGATGATCAAGATGATATAATAACCAGTTATAAAAGGTAACTTACCATCAGATCCATTTTGAGTTTTAAATGGTATTTCGTCGTTCTCTAGCTCTTGCAAACATTTCGTGCAAAATGTATGCAAACAAGGCAAAACTCTAGGTTCATCAAAGAACTGTTTACACAAAGGACATTTAAACTTTTCATCATCCTGCTTATAAGCGCACATACTTTTTGCTCTAGCTATCGGATGTTCAACTCGTTTCGATGTATGCGGCGTTGAATTTGATCGATCATGAGAAATTTTTGGAGCTTCAATCGATCGACGTTTAACGTTTTCAACATCTTGACTTCGCCTTCTTGTAAAACTTCCAAAAATGTACGAAATGTGATCAACTTCCATCATTACGGTTATAGAACGTCTGAAAAGAAATAATTGAAATGTTACTTGACACGCTTTTCTAACACTTTTATTTATTTAAAACGTTTCCCTAAGTAATTTATGGGAACTTATGTTTTCAAAGTTAACTCTATTTGAACTACTCAAATACAAGTAAAATGTAGAATAGTGGGCAATAAATACGCATGGATAATTTCTCCACTTAAGTTCTTAAAATAACTTTATACATGAGAGTTATATGAATAACTTGTATTACTTGAGGTTAATGATCGCCTTTTTTATGTATTGAACAACTAAATATTGATACAATCACCTTTAGATTGATGAGCGAGCGAGATGCATAAAATCCGTAAGATACGTAAATCAAAACGTATATATAAGATTGTTTGGATTTCTACATACGTGACGAATTTTGCCATCTGCTTTTTGAACTTGGCCCCATTAACTACCCCAGTTAGAATTTCTATATTTAGAAATATTCACAAATGTTTAAACTTATGACTTGTTAAAATATGTCTAAATACATCTGCGAACCCCTAATAAGCAAACCGAAAATTGCTGTAAATGCGAGGGTAAAAGATGCTTTTAAGAAGAATTTCTAACAGATCACGCACGTGAAATAGTTTATGTTTCTATCCGGTTGTTAGTTTCAACAAGGAATTAATCGTGTATTCTATGTTTTATAGTTTTACAAAAATAGATTTGATTGAATGTTACGTAACGATTTTTGTTAAAAGCTAACTATGTTAAAGACGTTATTCAACAACAACGATATACTAAACATATTTATTTAAACTTGTCAACAGTAAAGAATATTCGTTTACAAACTAGAGAAGTTTTTAACGAATCTAGTTGAATAGCAAACAGGTAAACAGTTTTTATATGAAATTTAAATATGAATTGTAGCCCCGCGACTTACATAAGGGCAAAGTCGTGTGGTGCACGACAACGCCGAGGCGCCGAAACACTTCAAAACTCAAAAGTAAAAAAAAGAAAAAGGCAACAAACAACATTGTCAAAACAAAATTTATAATGATAAAAAACCAGTAAGGAATTGCTAGCTATTACGTTGATTTTTGTTTGTTTATTTTTTTATTTTTACTCTTTGAGACGAGGAAACCGAAAACAATATATTTTTCAAATGAGAGTACGCAATAGCATTTATTCGATCGAATACGTAATACGTAACATGATAACGTGAATTGTGTGAACTCAAACAAATCTGATTTTATTTATGTTTGAGCTTGAAATTTGTCTTGCAACGAGCGAACAAACGTTTTTTTCCTGTCTGAGCTTGCATTGTACGAAACTTTATATATTTAAGCGCTGCATCGGTCGCGATTTCATTTGTTCCCCGATCAATAATTAACTTAGCGAAGTGAAAAGGTGCATGGGGTAAAATATATCTGCTTTTGAAACTTTAGTTTTTTGTAGTTTTACAGACTTTATAGTGATGTGTTTTGTGTTCTGAATTAAGGTGAGTTTATCTAAAATTTATTTTTTATTTTAGATTTATTAAAACATTAAAAGCCAAAAACTTGCATCTCAAAAATTCTTTTATATTTGATTATATAAACATCATTGTTAATTGAAGTAAATTCAAACAAAACAATTGATAAGCACTAATACTATTTATGAAAATTTATAAATTTTGAAATAACTTGAAATAAGTAATGTTGAAAAAATACTTTCGAGTTTAAGTTGGAGACGTCGAAACATTTACATTTTTCATGGATAATTTGTCAATTTGTTTACTTACGAATTAATTTCTTTACAGTGTACAGGATGTCAGAAAAAAAGAAGAAATTGTCTGGATACCAAAATTTGCTGAATAAAAGAAAAAGAGAAGAAGAACTGGAAAACCATGTCCCAATTACGCATTTTTTTTTCAAAAACTTACTTTGCCAAATATTAATAACAACAATCATAAAGCTGAATCCCAATGTTCTGAACCTGTACTTGAAACAAGTATCAGCAGCAGACAAGAAACTGATCTTCTAGAAAGAAATCCATTAACATGTTCAAGTTCCGGTGATAATGTGAAATCAATACCTTCAAAAATTACCAGAACGGAAAATATGAGTCAACTTTCGAAAAATACTGTACTATGGCCAAAAAAATTAAGTCCTAATAATATTCAAAAATTAGTAGAACGTGGCCCTGCTCATTATCAAAACAAAAAGGATATTTATCCGAGAGATAGTTTGGAGTCGGGGCGTAATTTTTCCAATACTTACTTCTCTAGAATTTTACAGAACAAAGAAAAAATTTAGGGTTTTTGGTTGTTATATTCCGAAACAAAAAATTTACTTTACTGTTTCTGTTGCAAAATTTTTAATGACAGCGATTTGAAATCTGTTCGCCTTAGTGATGAATCTGGTTACAATGACTGGCAGCATTTAATGAAAAGAGCAAGTTACATATCGAAAATGTTCTAAAATTGCTAAATCTTTCTAACCGTTTTAATAAAAATGAAATAATTGATTCTGAAATTCAAAATGTAATAAACAGAAAAACTAAATACTGGCAAGCTGTTATAGAAAGAATTTTCTACATGATTCAGTTTTTAGATCAGCAAAATTTAGCTTTTCGTGAAAGTAGTAATAAGTTGTATAAAAAAAACAATGGTAACTTTTTAAAATGCATAGAAATGATTTTCAAATTCGACCCAATTATGTCAGAACATACAAAACGCTCTCAAATAAAAGATCACAAAAACTATCTCGGAGAGAAAATACAAAATAAAGTAATCAACTTGATCGGTGAAAATATCAAATTCAAAATTTTAGAACTAACTAAAAAGGCAAAATATTATTCCATATTATTAAACTGCACTCTTAACTCTAGTCACCAAAAACAAATATCAGTTTGTATAAGATTTGTTAATTTAAAAAGCACGGGAATTAGTATAGAAGAACATTTTTTATTATTTTGTCTTATAGATGATGTGTCGGGTGAAGGCTTGACAAAATTTCTTTTGTCGGCATTGGAGAAAAAAAGCTTAAATAACAACAATTTGCAGGGTCAGGGTTACGACAATGGGACAAATATGCGTGGTGGCATAATGGTCTACAAAAAAAACTTTTGGATTTCAAGCCGCAAACTTTCTTTGTTCCTTGTTGCAATCATATCCTAAGTTTAGTTATCAATGATGCCGCAAAATCGAATACTTTGAGCATTAATTTTTTTTCTTTAGTTCAAGAACTATTATTTTTTTCAGTTTCTACTAAACGCTGGTTAATTCTGAAATCTCGATGGTCCAGTAGAATAAATGCAATAACTCCTTTAATGTATCATCTTGGGAAGGTTTAAGACGCTCTGTTTGAAATAAGCGAAGAAAACTTTGAAAATAATAATATTAATAACGTAAATAAAATTTGACTGCATCGTTGGGCAAAAAATTGCAAAATTTTGACTTCATTTGCATTCTTATATTGTGGTATAATATTTTAAGTAAAATTAATATTGTTAGTAAAATTATTCAAAAACCGAACTTTGATGTTGCTCAGTGTTGTAATCATTTAAATAATTTGTATAATTTTTTGAAAGTTTATCGTTCCGCTAAAGGTTTTAATGATCTATTGATTGATGCTAAAGAAATAGCATCCAACTTAGAGATAGAACCTAAATTCAAAAAACAAAGAGATCTAATACTACGAAAAATAAAAAAAAACATTTTGATTATGAATGTGCCGATGAACCGATCCACGACGAAACTTTAAAGTTCAAAGTTGATTGTTTTTTTAATGCTCTAGATGTAATCATAACATCAGTGGATGAGAGATTCCAATTACTTTCTTCTTAATCTAATAATTTCGCGTTTTTATAGAATATTGATAAATGTAAAAATTATTCTGAAAACGAACAATTAGAATTATGTCAAAAAGTTGAAAATTTGTTAAACGACAAAACTCGCAATGAACGAGACATAACCGCCGTGGAACTTGTTAAAGAATTGCAATGTTTATAAAATTTTGATGAAAAAGTTATTACGTCTCCAGAAGAAACTTTAAATTATATAACAATTAACAACTTAGTGGATTCTTTTCTTAATACGAGCATAATACATCGCATTTTATTAACAATGGCGGTTTCTTGTATCTTGCTATCATTTTAATAGAAACGGACCAGCTAAAAGAATTAGACACGGAAAATTTAATTAAACAATTTGCAAAAATTAAAGCACGGAAAGCTCAATTCACTTAACTAAAATATTAATAACAATAACTAATACCTGGATATTAACCTTTAAAAGGTGACATGTTGCATTAATAAAATAATATATTGTTTTGTTTTTATTTATCGATCACTTTCGTCCTGTGATATAAAAACGAATATTTTTAACATTTTAAATATTTTTTTATTTCTTATGCTTTTGTATCATATATTACATTTGAAACTAAAATACAAAAATTTTGAGTTGTAATACTGTTAGAATATATTTCGGTTTTCTATAAGTTTATAATTATGTTATGTACCTTAATAAAAAAATAGTTTTATGGCTTATGGCTTGTACTTCTAAAATATAAAAATGAAAATGAAATACTTTTTAAAATTATTTTTCAATAGTGGATCTCATATATGAACGTAATACAAGCTAGGAACAGTTTTAAATTAAAGTAACATTTCAACGTGTTTTCAGTAGGAAGATATTTTGGCCGAGTATTTTGTATTACTTACAATGTTATATAGAGATTTTTTTGTACATAGTTAATGGCAACAAATAATCTTTAGTTTCCTTTAAATTATAAAGCAGAAAAAGTTTAATTAAAACAAATACAATGGCGTTGCTTGTTGCCAGGCCCAGCTCTACGAAAAAATCATGAACTATGTTTTTACTTATGTATGTTAAAAAATGTTCTTTTTTACTTTCATATGAGAAAATTCCTGAACCACCTCTAAACCAAGGTCGATAACACCGTTCAACAGTAAGTTTTTTGCATGGAATATTTTACGCGATCCTGAGTTAGTTTTTGACGCTGATTTCAAACATGTTATCAGTTTTTTTTGTATCAGCTCAAACTTTCGAATAATAAAAAAACGTTTTTTTTAGAAGTTGCACTCTCACTTATCGTAAAAAAATATATAATTATAAAAAACTACAAATTCTTGATTTTTTTATATGGTTTTCTACTATTGTTGAATGACAAAGTGCGGCTCTAAATCATATCATCATATGTGCATTCCAGCGGCCATCGATAGTTCAAACATCTTGGTGGAATCGTTCGTTTTGTTCTTCACTCAAGTCACCTAGATTTGCAAGAAAACGATCAAAATGACTGTGCAGGAAGTGTACGTTGATAGTCATGTTGCTTCCAAGTCGCTGAAAGTGAGACAACATTTCCTCAACGTATTCAATGTAATCGTCACCCTTCTTATTGCCTTGAAAATTGAAATTTTGAACAACTCAAACAAGCGAATCCAAAGATTTTCTTCAATTTCTGACGTTAATCTGCCGAAATCAGAATCATTAATTTATTTGCAAATTTGTAGACCATCAAATGTGCCTTTTTTAAGTTTTTTCTGAACTTAGATTCGAAAACTTTTTTTAAACATATTTAAAACATTCACCGTTATTGGTTATTGCTTTAACATATTGTTTTATCAGACCAATATTTGTGTAATCATAACATTCAGGCTACTTGAAACTAGTGCTTTTCTAGATGGCTAATCTTTTCTTGTTTTTGCTATCCTATAAATAGGTATATGAAGCAATGGTATATGGTATAGCCATCTTGTTGTCCCAAAAAATTGACCATGTCAAGATCAATACAAATCACCTATTTATCTTCATCATACTTTATCTTGTTCATGGCTTTAGATATATTTGATTCACAATAACCCTGCAACTGCAATAAATTGAATACTTGTCGTACACATGCTTTGACTAAAACTAATTTATACTAAAATTATGTGACACTTGGATACGTCTCACTGATTTTTACGCTAAATTGAACAATTCCGAAAAACCTAACGGTCCGTAGTCATCGTTCATCAATAAACATTTGTTTTTAGAAATTTCGAAACTATCGTATGGATTTAGTTCTTTTCTGTTTATTTTCTTAAGTAATTTGATTTCTTCTATTTTATGATTATTTCTGAACACATCTAGGGCAACTCTGGATTTATCTATTCTCTTATATTTGACATGAGGTAAGAGCGGATTTTTAGAAGTTCTCTGGTTTGTCTTATATATATTTGGTTACAGTCTTTGGAACTAACTTTATATGTTCCCGATTTATCGCACATTGTTATTGTTAGTGAATGTTACTATTTTGTAATCAAATTTTGAGAAGATTTTGTGAAGTCCTCTAGTATATTTGGGATAATACAGAAGTTTTACATATTCATTTTATCTTTTGCTGTTGATATTTTGTAACGTAGTCACATTTTTAATATTTAATTTATGTTTCTGCTTTTTAATGATATTTTTGACTATTGATTCCGAAAATCCATTGTATGTTGTAATATGTTTAATGTATTTTAACTCTTTGTTAAAATTATCTTGTGACAATGGAAAATTCAATAATCGTCGAGTCAAAAATTGAAATGCAGCAAGTTTATGTGGCAAACTATGGTTTGAATCATTTGCTATAAATCGCATGGTGTTGGTACCTTTGAGGTCAATATCTAATTTATTGCCTTTCTTATTTACTAAAGTGTCCAAGAATGGCAACTTTCCTACGTTTTCTATTTCATGGGCAAATTTAATAGTTTCAAATTTAGAAATTAAGACTTCAACAAATTTTTGGGGGCTGCAAACATCAGTATCAATGACCGCAAAAATGTCGTCTACGTAAACCTGCCGCAAATCAAAATGTACTTCAAATCAAAAAAAGCCTTAAATTTTGCCAGGGCTAAATGGTTGGATTTAGAAAGTAAATGCAATTATAGTAAATTAGCCAAAGTAGAATTAAAAGCTTATAAGTTACATTTGAAACTGAAATCATGATTAAATAATAACAAATATGATGATTGGATTATTTTTCTTTTTGACTTTTTCACTTCCCCAATCGGCATCGGCTAAACACAATAATGTCTCATTTACATTTTTTCAAAACACTAGTTCATAGTCAACTGTTGCTTTAATCTAACGTAAAATTCTCTTCAGTCTTTTCTATAACTCTTCCGTTAGTGAACTACGCTGATGACTAAAGTAATGCACCGCTTCTCGATATGGATATCAAAACGTTTCAAAAGGTTTCTAAAATACAATGTTGACTTAAAAACATTTAGGGCCGGTTGCATAAAGCCTGATTAAATAGATAATCAAGGATTATTTGCAAAATCAGTGATTTAAAACAAAAACGGGTTGCATAAACGTAGTTTTAACTAAAATAATTACAGATTAAAATAATCAGTGATTATTTGCCCAAAACACGGTTTTTCGGTTGCATAAACGTCAAATCGGTAATTAAACGTCATATAATCAGAGATTATTAAAATCGCAGAAAATCGTTGATTAAATTGACAGATTTGATTTGTGTCAGTTCAATTAAAATAAAATAAAGTCTGAAAATAAAGTTATTAGCAGATTTGTTCTTTTTTAAAGTTATGTTAAATGTTTATTTAGTTTGTGGTTATCGTTACCGCCAAAAATTGTGATACCTTTTTCGTTGGTTGTAGTACAAAATAAGTATTTAACACGTGTGCATAAATCCTTTTACATTATCAAACTACAACGCAAATAAGGATTACATAGTTTATAGGTAAGTCTTTGTTGCTGTTATTAATTATCTAGTCAAAATTCAGGTACACATAGTTGTTTATGTTGTTGTCTTAAATTATTTCAGAATGTCTGATACATCACTCTCTAGTTTGGAGAGTGAAGAAGAGGTCATTCGTCGAGAGGTAATTCGTCGACCAAGAGTGTTTCGAGACCGAAATAATCCAATGGACATGTACAATGAAGTGGATTTTAAAGAACGGTTCAGATTCAACAAACAATCCATAAGAGAAATGCTTGAAATATTTGGCCGTAATTTAGAACGGCCAAGTAAACGCAATAAAGCAATTTCAGCAGTAAATCAACTATTGATAACGTTGAGATTTTATGCAACAGGTTCATTTCAGCAGGTAAATCAAAGTCCACGCATAATTATTTCTGCAGTTTCATAGATTTGCAACATGTTAGAAAAACTAAAGTTGATTGTTTGTAGAGAACTTGTTAAAGAATTAAATAGTATACTTATCGTACTGTAGTTGTACTATTTGTAAATTGATTATTGTTTTTTTAGATTTTGGGTGATACCTTTAATGTGCACAAATCAACTGTATGTAGAATTGTTAAAAGTGTGTCGCACCAGATAGCTTCCTTAAAAAGAGACTACATTAACATGCCTACAACAATTGAAGAACAACGCCTGGTGGTTAACAAATTTTATTCTGTTTCGGAATTTCCTGGAGTCATAGGAGCTATAGACTGCTCGCATGTAATCGTTCAATCACCAGGAGGGCAAAATGCAGAAACATTTCGCAACCGAAAAGGTGTATTTAGTATAAACGTGCAGGCTGTCTGTGATGCTTCTTTAAAAATAAGAAATATTGTTGCAAGATGGCCTGGGTCAGTGCATGACAGCACAATATTTAATGATTCGCCATTAAAAGTCGATTTAGAGATTCATACATATGGGAATTATTATTTATTGGGTGATAATGGTTACGCTTGCAAAGCATACCTGCTTACGCTATTTCTTCGCCCTGCAAATGGCGGAGAGAGAGCTTACAACAAGGCTCATATAGCAACGAGGAATTCAGTGGAAAGATGTTTTGGAGTTTTAAAACGTAGATTTCCTTGTCTAAAAATGGGAATGCGACTGAAATTAGACAGGGTGTTATGTATAATTGTAGCATGCTCTGTTTTACACAACATTGCTATACTTTTTAATGATGAGGATTTTGGTGTAGGTGATGAACTTGAAATAGAGGTCCTTCCAGTTGAAGGTGATCACGACACATCTGTTAGAACTACAGTTGTAAACACATTTTTTGCTTACAGATGATTTGTTAATGTTATTGTTTTATGTAATAAAAAAAATAAAATATAAATTAAAAAAATTGCGCGTTTAAATACAAAATATTTAAATATAAAAAAAGAGTTTACAAAAAAGAACATATAACCAAAAAAACTACAATATTTAAATTTAATAACTAGTATCGCTAAATCTACAGTTATCGTTAAATAACATAAAAAAAGTAAAGATATTTAAGAAATGAAAAAAATATTAAGAACTAATATAATAAAAAAAGTAGAAAAACACAGTTCAACATACAAACAATATATATTTTAGTTATTAGATTTGACTTTGTTTTGCCAATAACGTAATTTTAAGTTTTTTATTTTCATATCAATGTTGTGCTCTCGTTTAGCAGCCCATAATTGATAATTCGCTAACGCGTTTTTTTTTTTGAAATACGTTTTTTTGATTTGTTCCGCGGTTGTTTCTTGAACAACCCTTTTTAAATTTACGCTTTTGCGGTTTTTAGTATTCACACTAAACGATGTTTGAACATCTTGTGGAGCATCTACAATAAAATGTCCTTAGATGTTCCTGGTTGTTCCTGCTCAATACTTTTCACATCTGCAATTACAACTGTTATTATTTATCTTATATCATATAATAATCATGGTACCATGATAAGATACATTATCGTCATACGGGTTCGGTAGTGGCTTTATTTGATTTTCTACCATTGCCAAAACTCGTGCTCCGACATTACTTAATTGTGGGGTAAAAACACCACCACCTGTTTTGTACAGCTCTTTCTACAAGTTTAAAAAACGTTGCAGTTTAAAAATTTTGAAAAATATATTTAAATTTTATAACAAACCTTATCATTCGCTTTTTGCTCTTTCAAGCATAAATAATTTTCTTTCTGCAAAAGTTAAAAAAATCTTTTTTACAAAATTGTTAACATATTATATATTACTGTACTACATACATTTGAAGCAGCAATTTCTTTCTTAACTTTCTGTTTGAGGTTACGATACGAATTTTTAATTTGTTCTGCAGTTCTTGGTCCTGACGTGCTCGACGCGTTGAATTTGTAGGAAATTTCTTCCCACGTATCGTTTTTTGATTTAGCCGATACTGCATCAGTGCATTTATTTTCCACAAGATGTTGATATCTAGCATGAGTATATTATTACTGAACGAATAAACCGTTACCATCTGATTTAAATTTTTTACTTAGGTAAAGATTAATTGTAAACACTAAAAAAAACTATATACTTACTCTTTAACTATATCAAGAAGTAAAGTTTTTTCAAACTCGGAATAATTTTTACACTTTTCCCTCTTTGCCATTATGTAGTAACACTGTATTTACGTTTGAGTAATTTTACTGATTTTCTAATGTCACAATGACAAACATTTAAAAATTACAAATGTAGGCTGGTTCACAACAGTATTCAACAAAATCAGCGATTACGTGATCATAGATTCAGAAGGGTTTATGCAATTCGTTTTCAAATAATCCTTGATTTTATTTAATCGTTGATTTTGAAATCTGTGATTTACTATATTTTTATGCAACCGGCCCTTAATCTTCTTTTCTTGCGATATTTATACTTAAAAATAATTGCTCAATAATTTACTCAAGTCTTTTATTTTAAACCTTTTTTTAAGTTTGCATTTCATGTCTTCAATCAAAACGTTCTCATTTCTTGCAATGATAATATCATCTACATGTAATAGTAAATAAATTTTTGAATTTCTAAAGACACCAATATATAACGACTTGTCTTTTAGAATTTTCTAGATTTAAAGTTTTAACAAAATTAACGAAAGTGTTATTTCAAGCACGTGACGCTTGTTTTAAACCATAAAAACTTTTTTTTAAATGTAAAAATACATTTTTTACGTCCATTTGATACGCAAACAAATTTTCATTAACAATTATTGATAACAGAGTCTAACTGTTGTTAGTTTTGCAACCGGGGCATACGTTTTCTCATAATTAATACCTCTTCTTTGGGAGAACCCTTTTGCTACAAGTCTTGCTTTATACGCATCAATGTCTTCATCTTTATCATGTTTTAATTTAAATACCTATTTGCTATTAATTAGTTGCTGTTCACGTGGAGGAGTAACCATTTTCCACATTTCATTCTTTAGTATATATTCCATTTCTTCCTTAATTGCATCGTACCATTTTTGTTTGTTTGAACGGTTACACGGGTCTTCATAAGAGTGCGGTATATCTTCTACAAATGCTTCTGGATTTTAAGCGACAGCAGCATAATCATTAAGATAAATTAGTTTTCTTACCTCTCTGGTACTATGTCAAAGTGATTCATATTTGCACTTGAAATCAATTTCTTTGTCTTCTTTAAAAGTTTTTTTATTCTCTAATTCATTAAGTGTTTTTTTTCTGTGGGTTTTCTTCTATTTCAGTATTTCTAACATTTCCAAATTCTTGATTGTAAATTTTCAGAATTTGTTCCTTTAAAGTGATACTTATTTTCTTCAAAAACAATATCTCTTTGATGTAAGATTTTTTGATCATCTAGACACCATAGTTTGTATCAATTTTTCTAATATACTACAAAATAATATTTTCTTGTTTTAGATTGAAATTTATTTGTTTTTTTCATCTGCCATTTCGTCATAAAAGTAAAGCACGTTTTGTTTTTAATTTTTGCAATATTTCTTGTAACACTTAATCTCTGGGCCTATAACTTGTTGAAATTTGTTAAGCGTGATTGCAGATGAAAAATAAAGTATTTCCAGAAAGTTAATTTAATCTTTATTTATTTAAAATTTTACTTATTAACACTTTAAATACAAAAAGGCCTTTGCAATAGTAACCAATGTTTTTGAAGCGTATTCTTCTTTAACTTTTGTTATATCTGCGATCGGTAAGAAGCCTAGTTTATTTCTGTTGTGCAGTAGTACACACTTTAAACTGCGTTTTGACGAGTCAATAAATAAACGCCATTCTTTTGAATCATGTCTCTGTAAGCTCATGACAGTCATCAAACTTGCAATATCTAAGCAATACACAAATTATCATCTTCAGCAAAAAACTGAAGTAAGCCTTCTTCTTGAGTGCGGTAATACGAAATGTTTGTCTCTTTAGTTATGAGATTTGTTTGTTTTAACCGGGGCGCTAGTAATTCAGGAGAAATTTTCGACAGCCCAAGGTCTCTAGTTAAATTATTAAGGTCGTTAAGCTTAAATGAATGCTGTTACAAATAGTTTTCTGGGACGAACTCGTCTGGGTTTGCTCAGTTTATATTATCGGATTCATCACAACTTTCTTTAGATGTAGATGATAGTGATAAAAGTGGATCATTTAAACTTCTTACAAGTATAACAGCTAATGTTGATGTGGAGTAAACCCATTTCAAGGGGTTCTTTTTGTTAATTCCTGATATATTTACAACACTAAATAGTAGTTATTGTAATGATTTGAAGGTTTACGCCAGATCATTAGTTTGAAAGATGTTCTCTTCTTAGTGGTCCATAAACGTAATTCCTCAACATAGATTTTGCACACAATTTTAGGCATCCAGTACTTGTTTTTTGTCTCTAATGGAAAACCAAGACACTTTAAATTATTGTAATATCGAAGGCTTCCACGGCCGGAATCTATACTAACATAAGAATGTCTTCCGGGTTTGGACCGTGTCATATTTGCAACCGAAACTGCCAACGTTTCGCCCACTTTCGTAAGGGGCTTCATCAGGGCGTGAGATCAATCGCAAAACTCAAACAAGCAATCGAAATCTAACTAAGAACTTCTCAAAAGTTAGGTTATCCACTTGTAAAACAAGCCATAACCTAAACTATGAAAAGGTAAGAAAGAAAACGATAACCTGAAAAAGCAAACGAAAATCTAATAAAGAACCACTGCTGAGTTAGGTAATCAACTTGTGAACCAAGCCAGATTCTAAACTCCGTAGAAGTGACTTAAGAAGAAATAGTCTCCGTATTTAAAGGAAAAGGATCGTCACGGATGATTAAGCTCGACCCTGATTGGGTTACGGTTGCTAGGGGGCGTGTTTTTGATAAATGACTAATAACCGGGAACCAAAGAGGGAATATTTCGAAACCATTATCGCGATTGAAGTTATTAGGGTGTTTGATGATTTCTATGCTTTCTCGGAATTTCCTGTTGAAAAAGAATGGAGATTTGGCAATCAACGAAACATTATCAAAATCTATCTTGTGACCTGTAGTAAAATGATGTTCAGCGACCGCAGACTTGGAAGTATACCTTTTCCTTATACAACGATCATGTTCTGAAATGCGAGTAATGACGGAACGACCGGTTTCACCAATGTAGACTAAACCACAAGAACAGGGGATTTGGTATACACCTTGAGATGAAAGTGTAGGAAATTTGTTTTTGGGAGAAGGAAGAATCTGAGAGATTTTGCCTGTTGAGTTGAATATGGGTTTAATACCATTCTTACGAAGGAGTTTCCCTATTTGATCTGTAACCTTGTGAATGTAGGGTAAAAAGGCCAATTTCGGGTTAGATTCGGGTGTAGAAATGTCCTTAGGTAATCGAGTACGTGGATGTAAACGACGATTAATAGCTCTATGAATATCTCGCTTAACATAACCATTGTTCACTAAGGTTCTAGTAAGATGACGGAGTTCTGAGTCTAGATTCTCAGGTTGACAAATAGAAAAGGCACGATGGACCAAAGATTCAATAACAGAACGTTTCTGTGCAGGATGATGATGAGACGAAGCATGAAGGTATCTGTCCGTATGGGTGGGTTTGCGATAAACAGAATGGCCTAGAAGTCCGTCGGGCTTACGAGTCACAAGAACGTCAAGAAATGGAAGAGAACCATTACTTTCGATTTCCATAGTAAACTTGATATCTAAGTGTTGATTGTTTAGATGATCAAGAAACTTAGACAATTCAAGATGACCATGAGACCAAACAATAAACGTGTTGTCAACATATCTAAACCACACTTTAGGTTTTAATATTGATGATTCCAAAGCAACCGTTTCAAAAGATTCCATAAAAATGTTAGCTACAACAGGTGATAGAGGAGAACCCATAGCAGCACCAGAAACTTGTTCGTAAAACTTATTATCAAATTGGAAGTAAGTAGAAGATAGACACTTTTCAATAAGAGGAACCAAACTCAAGTCCTTGCCATGTTGAGACAGAATCTGTTTGATGATAATAAGCGAATCCTTAATAGGAACTTTAGTAAACAGTGAAGTAACATCAAAGCTCACGAGAAGATCTTGGGGATCAAGTTTTATAGTTTCTAGGCGTTGAATAAAATGCTGAGAGTTGAGGATGTGAGAAGAGGTTTTACCTGTAAACTCGCAAAGAATGTTGGACAAGAACTTGGCTAGCTTGTAAGTAGGAGATTGGATAGTACTAACGATAGGTCGAAAAGGAATACCTTGTTTGTGAATTTTGGGAAGTCCGTATAGACGAGGTGGTTTAGAATCTGATGGGGTAAGTCGACGTTTAGTTTCAGGGGGTAGATTGGAAGACTTGATGATTTGGCTAACCTCGCGTTCAATCCTCGAAGTGGGGTTATGGGTTAGAAGAGCGTAAGTTTCCTCAGACAAAATAGAATTGATTTTCGTAACATAATCAATTTGGTTCAAAACTACAGTGGCGTTGCCTTTGTCGGCTGGAAGAACAATAATATCAGGGTTCTTACGAAGACTTTTTAGAGCTGACTCTTCAGACTTAGAAATGTTGGATTTAGGAATTTTAGATGATTCAAGGATTTTGCCAGTGTTAATACGAATGGGATCTGAGATGTGGCGAGGAAGATGTCTTATAGAAGACTCAACAGCACATAAAATATCTTCTTTAGGAATACGTTTGGGAGCAACCGCAAAATTCAAACCCTTAGAGAGCACCGATTCCTGTTCTGAAGTGAGAACCAAACTAGATAAATTGACAACCGTCTTTACTGAGTTAGTAGTAGTTCTCACATCCTCAACTCTCAGCATTTTATTCAACGCCTAGAAACTATAAAACTTGATCCCCAAGATCTTCTCGTGAGCTTTGATGTTACTTCACTGTTTACTAAAGTTCCTATTAAGGATTCGCTTATTATCATCAAACAGATTCTGTCTCAACATGGCAAGGACTTGAGTTTGGTTCCTCTTATTGAAAAGTGTCTATCTTCTACTTACTTCCAATTTGATAATAAGTTTTACGAACAAGTTTCTGGTGCTGCTATGGGTTCTCCTCTATCACCTGTTGTAGCTAACATTTTTATGGAATCTTTTGAAACGGTTGCTTTGGAATCATCAATATTAAAACCTAAAGTGTGGTTTAGATATGTTGACGACACGTTTATTGTTTGGTCTCATGGTCATCTTGAATTGTCTAAGTTTCTTGATCATCTAAACAATCAACACTTAGATATCAAGTTTACTATGGAAATCGAAAGTAATGGTTCTCTTCCATTTCTTGACGTTCTTGTGACTCGTAAGCCCGACGGACTTCTAGGCCATTCTGTTTATCGCAAACCCACCCATACGGACAGATACCTTCATGCTTCGTCTCATCATCATCCTGCACAGAAACGTTCTGTTATTGAATCTTTGGTCCATCGTGCCTTTTCTATTTGTCAACCTGAGAATCTAGACTCAGAACTCCGTCATCTTACTAGAACCTTAGTGAACAATGGTTATGTTAAGCGAGATATTCATAGAGCTATTAATCGTCGTTTACATCCACGTACTCGATTACCTAAGGACATTTCTACACCCGAATCTAACCCGAAATTGGCCTTTTACTCTACATTTACAAGGTTATAGATCAAATAGGGAAACTCCTTTGTAAGAACGGTATTAAACCCATATTCAACTCAACAGGCAAAATCTCTCAGATTCTTCCTTTTCGCAAAGACAAATTCCCTACACTTTTATCTCAAGTTGTTTACCAAATTCCTTGTTCTTGTAGTTTAGTCTACATTGGTGAAACCGGTCGTTCCGTCATTACTCGCATTTCAGAACATGATCGTTGTATAAGGAAAAGGTATACTTCCAAGTCTGCGGTCGCTGAACATCATTTTACTACAGGTCACAAGATAGATTTTGATAATGTTTCGTTGATTGCCAAATCTCCATTCTTTTTCAACAGGAAATTCCGAGAAAGCATAGAAATCATCAAACACCCTAATAACTTCAATCGCGATAATGGTTTCGAAATATCCCCTCTTTGGTTCCCGGTTATTAGTCATTTATCAAAAACACGCCCCCTAGCAACCGTAACCCAATCAGGGTCGAGCTTAATCATCCGTGACGATCCTTTTCCTTTAAATACGGAGACTATTTCTTCTTAAGTCACTTCTACGGAGTTTAGAATCTGGCTTGGTTCACAAGTTGATTACCTAACTCAGCAGTGGTTCTTTATTAGATTTTCGTTTGCTTTTTCAGGTTATCGTTTTCTTTCTTACCTTTTCATAGTTTAGGTTATGGCTTGTTTTACAAGTGGATAACCTAACTTTTGAGAAGTTCTTAGTTAGATTTCGATTGCTTGTTTGAGTTTTGCGATTGATCTCACGCCCTGATGAAGCCCCTTACGAAAGTGGACGAAACGTTGGCAGCTTCGGTTGCAAATATGACACGGTCCAAACCCGGAAGACATTCTTATGTTAGTACTTTAAATTATGCTTATTTTACGAAATCTGAGACACTCAAACAAATACTATTTGGATTGTTGAAATAGGCCTTTCTTGATGACATCATAATAGAAACTACAAAAATGTATCTAAAACGCAATCGTAATAGACTAAAATTGATGTAAAAAGACTCAATATGCACATAGTACAGTCCGTTTACGCAAAAGGTACAAAAATGAATAATAAAAATTTGTTGATAAACAAACGAAACCCACACTAAAATTAACGGCCGCAACTGAACATGTAAAGAACGTAATAAACGTCGCTAAAATGCTAATAATAGACTCTTCCGACGAAAACTCGTTTCTGCGCATTGTGTACTTCTTACAGTAAACAAACTCTAGCTGTATCTGAAAAACTGGAGTTGTTAGGAAAAAACCGAGGGTAGATTCAAAATCCGCGACCTTTAATCAGTAAACAGCCGTTAAAATATTTCATGCAGCAGAAAAAAGTTTAATTTTGTTGTGTTATGTAAGCAATGTATTTTCGACAGGTAGAAGAAGTCGGCTTCCTGTGCCATTGCTTACCATATTTTTTTTTGATGAAAGAGAGCTTGGAGAAGTTCCACTTAAAGTCATAATTAGTAATGAGTAGAATTATTTTCAGTGCAACGGTCACGTTAACTAAGGTTTTTACCATTTTGCATTTTGTTCGCAACTACTATCGTATGAAGTTCAAAAACTAACAACCCTGTTCGTTAGCAGTTTTCACATATTAAAAAATGTACAATTTTACTGACTAAACTTTAATGGTCTAGGTTCATTGAGTACATTTTAGTAAGTTAGACTACTGTTAGTCTACCATTTCCGCAATTAAAAATCTTAATTTTTGATACTTATGATGTCCAAGCCAAGTTTCTTTAAATATTTGCTCGTCTTATTTAGCGTTGTAAAAACATCATCATGCAACATCAGTGCTGCAACTTTTCTTCTGGCGTCGAATTTCTCGTCGGTGTTGTATGCAACTTCCTGAAGAATATCGTAAACGGAATCAAAATTTTTCGATGTGTAGAGACTGTAAGGAAAATTGCAAAATTTAAAAAACATTAAACATTCAGAACTGTTTTGTCCAACTAGGTTTAGTAAATGTGCACTGCACGGACCAAAAATGTCTTGATTTTTTGATAGTTGATGTCGCGTATTGTAATCTAATTATAAGTAATGCAGAAAAAATTTACTTAATTCTAATTCAATTTTAAGTCCCAAAGATTTAGTAAAGCTATGTGGAGTACAGTGGTTTTACTCAATTTTTTTGTATACTACAGAACAGCAAACATAGCATAAAAAATGTATAAATTGAAAAACAGCAAGTATACTTAGTAAGATACTATAATAACAACCAAATAAAAAGAAGATGGACGCAAGAACCCATTTATCTAAAATCCCGCCTTTGGGTCGCGCTTAGACTACAGCAGAGTACAATTGTTTATTTAAAAAAATAAGTAGATATTCTTGAAAAGTAATACATACGCGGTGAAAGTATATTCTTAGATAATTCGTAAACAGATTTTTCACTTAAATCTCTTTATTTTTTTCAAACATATTGCATATTTAGTGGATAAAATAAGCACGTGCATCATACCTATTTCTTCCAACAAACAACATGTTCGTGTTACAAAAAACTTATTATGAAAAATCATAATAACTGAATTATTCATATGTATGTATTTAGTTTTTAAATGTATTGGAATTATGATACACGCCGCTGGATTTTAAGTTCCAACTGATTCATAAGTAATCTCCTTCGGAGATAAAAATTGACCAATGCAATATTAGTTTTCTAATGTTTAACACTCGTTTTACAATGCGGTTCACTATGATTATCAAAAGTGTGGTTTTTAATGCTTATTATTTCGATAAGTATATTACATCGCTAGCAAAAAATGTTGGTACTACATTAGCTACGCGAAAAGTGATTGACGTCCCTAATTTTACGTGAGACGAGTTCTAACAACTATTCTGAGAATCTACTGGCAAAAATTAAACTGGTTTTTTACATTGAGACAAAAGCAATAAAATGCTTGTCAAATTATGAATTAAATTGTGGTTTCTTTTTACAAGACGAAAGTAGTTTGAAGGATTATTTAATATTGACAATCAGAAATTATTATTAGCTTACAAAAAAAATGAGTATGAAATAGCTGTAAAAAATAGTCTGAAAATATTTTAATCATTAGTCAAGAAGTTTAAATCACCATTAGAAAACTATCAGCTAATGGTTCTTCTAAAACTTGGTCTGGATCAAGTAGAACAGGACACAGGTAAGCGCTACATTTGGATTACGATATGCTGATTTATAAATGCAATTGATTTAGGCCCGGTTGCATAAAGCATTGTTAACTTTGACGATGTAGGTAACCACTTGATCATATCGTTAGGTGTCGTCATTGGTCGTCAAGTACAAAATTAATTGTTTTGTTGACGAATTAATAGCTACGATTTAGTTAATAACATCAAAATAAAACAACTCCACCGTGTTTTAAATGAGCAACGGCAGTAATAAAAATGTTTCATACAAAGAAATTGACATTACCATGGAAGACAGCCTTTATCACCTGGTTTCATTTTTTGCTGTTTTTTCCCTGTTTTAGAAGTGTGTAGTTTATTTTAAAATTAAAGAACATGTTGTAACAGTTTCACATCTTCTTTTTCGACTCTTATTACTTATTTTCACGTTTTTTATTTACTATGTTGTGAAAGACTGACTAACGTTTGCTCATGTGTTTTGCGATTTTTGTCGTTCTACAAAGGCGATTATTAATTGGGCTTGCTTAGAATTCAGACTATCATCAGCGTCCTAAGCTGCTTTTATAAAAGTTTTGATAAGTATACAGTTGGTTTTTTTTTCAAGGCGTTGGTCAAGTCTTCTGAAGTTTTTATTTTTAGAAAAAATAACAGTTTTGAGATGACGTGGGTGTTTTTTTGACATTGGTTGTGATGCAGGCATATGTTATTCTAAGAATGGTGTTATCTATTCATTAATCTTCCTATCAGTTTATTTTCTTGGCTTAACTTTATTAATTAGCTGTTTTAAAGCGCAGTAGAAAAGTTTTGATCTTGTCGAACAAACTGCAGTTATTAGTCTCTGTCTCTTTCTAAAAAATGAGTTATTTAACTGTAAAGAAGTTATAACAGCGGTAAACGTTGGCATTGCTTTACATTGTGGTTTTAACCCTCAGTTTTATTCAAAACTATTCTGAAATACGCGGGTGTAAAATCAACCTAAAACGTTTACCGCCGTTATAGCTTATTTACAGTTATATATTATACATAGTAACTTATACTATGATATGACTCTGCTATCAAATGTTGTTAATGGTGACATTTAACGTCCCTCTCTTTAGGATGTTTTTCAAGAAAACTTCGTACATTAAACGTTAGAACCTGCAAGTCAACGAATTACTTGAAGTGACATTCAGAGGCGAATTTGAATTACTTGGAACGTCGGTTTGTGACGATGACTTTGATGTAGCCTGTAATAAGTATTCTAATTTTCAGAATATGTTTATGACTACTATGACCCTTAGTTTCATATAGAGTCATAACACTAAGTTCTTCTAATTGCCACTTTTAAAATTTTTAAAAACAATAATTTAATTTCACTATATATAAGTTTACAGTGACTTCCATATCTCCAATATAAAAATCTTAAACAAACATCTCGGTTTATTTTACCACGGCATTTGTTCAAATTCTTCTTAGTGCTCACAACATAACATATTTCATTGAAAGCATATTACAATAGACAGAAAATATTAAAAGTTGTCTTGAAGAATCCTTTTCTAAAATTAGAAGCCGTTTTGTTATTTAACGTTGCCAACTTGTATAAAGCTCAATTTTAAGTAGTGGTAGAAATTTCAAACAAACGACTTCTAGTAGGTAAATACTGTTTTTGCAACATATACCTAGTGTATTCTTTGCACATTTTCACTTAACACGTTTTTATAACCACCTACAATTTGCAAAAGTAAAGAAGTCTACAAAAAATGAAATTTTAGGTATCTTTTAGACTATTTCAGTTTAAAAATTTACGTCATTTATTTATTGTGCACATGTTGTAATTGAGATAAATGTGGTATAGTAAAAATAGAATAGTAATCTGCAAACGGTACATTCTAATTTTCTACACATAACTGTTTTGACTAAAAAAAAGATGCAAAATATGAAAGCACTTAGTGGTGTGAGGCGTCTACCAACAGTTAACTTTAGAGTTTATTCGTTCGCGTACTCACAAAACAACAAGAGAAATCAGTGACAAACGTAACTGTCAACGTATTATTTTAAACAGATGACAACAAACGAACAAACGTTTCAATCACCACAAGTGTTATTATCCAAACTCAAATAATAAACTCACTAATAAAAATTTATTTTGGATATTACGATGATACTAAAAATAACTGACAATAATAAAATCTGTTATTTTTACTACACACTGCAATGTGTATAGTAGATGTAAAATCTTTGCTATAACCTTGTCCTAAAAATGAATAATTTTAGTATGGTTTTTGGAATAATTTGAGAATATCCCAATAGGAAAAACGTAATTGCTTCCGTATGATGGATGTAGTTAATTGAATTTTTGAAAAAATTGGAAACGTTTCGCAAGCAGTATGTCAGCTTCATCTTATAATCCAGAAAAAAATTAGTTTTTAACATTTTTAGAAATTAAAAGTTAAATATTACTATGTGTTCACAATTGTGATAATGTCGAGTTCTGGAATTTTTTTAAATTATAGTTTCCGGAGTTATATGAAGCTGCCATACTGTCTACTAAACGTTGCCAATTTTTTTTTAAAATTCCAAAGAAAATTAATTGCACCCATTATACGTAAGCAAGTCTAAAATCAGCTTTCAACGTTTTTGCCTCTTTAACCTTTTACAGATTATTGTTTTCGCATAGTAAATTTATACTGAGATGGTTCTGTCATTATATTTCATTTATATTATTAACATCATTTATTAATATAAAGTCTGTAAATGCATTTGTGAAAATAGTACATTAGTGTTTTTTCACTGTGGTGGTATTTTCTCATCAGCATTGACATTTCTTGTCTACAATGTTATACGATGTGGTTTTAGCCGGTGGTATATTTAAAACTTATTTGAACTACGTGGGTATAAAATCAGCTTTCAACGGTTCAAACATAAGGAGGATAAAAGAATTAACATGAGACATAATGTGATTTTATAATAGTAGAATATTAGTTACGTTAGTTCTTATAGACAAGCAAAATATTGCTATAGCCAAAATGCATCATAATTGGATATGTAAACTTAAAAATCGTATATAAATGTTAAATAGTTAAAAGGAATAAAATAATTAACCATTGTATTTTTTAATGTACAGTCGAACTCTTATATAGTGATGTTAAAAATTCCCTTGAAAAACATCATTATATAGAAACTTCATTGTATAGAATGTATGCTTAAAAAATAAAACACAAATTTAAACGTACATAAGAAATACATATTAATTATAAACATTTTCGTTTTGTCATTTTTAACCAACTTTACACTTAAACAACTTGAAACGAAAAAATTGCAAATGAAACGTGTTCAATAACATGACAATGCATTTCAAAACTCGAAGGAAATTCTATAATCTTTTAAACAATTCATGCATTTATGTCATTTACAAATGTACAGAATTTTTAGCACCATTAGTAATAGCCTTTCTGTATTGTAAATTAAGGTCTTATAATCAGCTTATCCGTGTAACAATGCGGTATTGTAAAGGTAAAGTAAATTGTACGTGATTCCAAGAAAACTTTAAGTAGTTGGGTAACATTTTCTTTGAAAAAGATCATAATGTAGAATTTGAACATCATATTTTAGAGGTGTTTTTACATGCATTTTAACCCGAAGGTCAATATCCTAAAGAAAACATCACTAAATAGAAAAAATCATTAAATAGGAGTTCATTGAATGGAGGTCCGACTGTATTTGTATTGAAAATGTGACAGACGCACAACCTAGATATGGACTCTTCATCAAAAGATATAGAACACTAACATTTTTTTAGAATAATATTTTTTTTTGTCTTTTTGAACTTTAAAACATTCAAAAACACATTATTTTATTTAATTTTATTAAAAGCAGATTTGTGTTGTAGTGTCGTTTTTTATGCTACAAACAACTATAAGTAATCGTTTTTTATATTCACATGGAGAAATATGACAAGATTTATACGTTGTATATACTAAACAGAATCACCTGTTGGTTGTTTTGCTTCTTATATGCCGCTTAGTATAATATTTATATTTGTATAAATTGTTGAAATTTTTAGTATCCCACGAAGTTTTTTTAAATTCATTAAAGTTGTTAAAACAAATTGATAAAACGGTGTACGGCTATTTTATTTACTTCACTGGCACTATTATTATAAGAGGTTTGTATAACAGTTTTCTTACCTTTTGTACTCAATAAAATAAAAAATGCAACTAATATTTGCCATCAATATTCATACTTTTTTTTACAATAGGTAAAATAGGGTTACATCATTGAATAACTAATACTTGTTACATTAATGAAAAAAAAAATAACTCTTTTCACTGTGCAAATTTTATTATAATAGAAAATGTTTACAATGGGTTTGCAAATTAAAATACGAAGATAAAAAAATTGCCAAGAAGCAAAACAATTTGAACGCATGTAAAATCTTTAACTTGAAAGAACGAGTACAGAAAGAAAAATAAGTAGGTAATTTTTTACGAATTATGGTTTTTTAAATTAGAGTTTGGAATAGTATATTAAAACACAAGTTACAGAATGAACGCGCTTTAATCACTAAACCGGTTTTCATACACGAGCCGCGCAGCGGCGAGTTTACGAAACGGGATAGTAACTGAAACGTATTCTATGACATGTGTTTTATACTATTTTCTGTATTTGGATTCAGTTTTAACATTTTCCGTATAATTTTAATTTTCAAACATTAGGAAGTTTTAGTATTTTATTGAATTGGCAACACTTACACTTTGACGTATTAAAATTTATGTACCTTAACCTAAAATCTCATATGAAATGATCTCTTTATACCATTATAATTTTAGACATGTTTAAGAGAAACCAACTGTAAACATTTTGCAGTATGAATCATTTTTTAAATGTTTTTAATTTATTTTGCATAAGAATTCTTTTTTGTTTTCTGTAACTGGAATAAAATATGTAGTAGCCCAGCTCATTGGCTTAACCTAAACAATTATTCTAAGTCGGGGCGAGTCGTAGTTAAAAGATGGATTAGAGAACCAATAATTTTACGATAGGGAACATTGCTAATAATTTTTTCTTGTTTCTCCATATAAATGTGTGCTTCTACAGGAGTGTTGACGCGTCTACATACTTGCATATTAAACGTTGAAGAATCTTATTTATTATTTTTTCATTGTGTCTCATTTGAAGTCCTAGTTATTTTCATACCTAAAAATGTTTGTAATTCTTCCAAGTTTTTAGCTCTGAACTCTTTATATAATCATGTTCATCTACCTTTTCTGTATCTCACATAATCAGTATATCATCCACCCAGATGACCATATTTATACCATTACGAATGTAAAGACAAGCATCATTTAGGGATCTCTTCAGACTATTTCTTGTCGCAAAATTATGATACAGTCGTTTCAGGCTCGTAGAGTTTCTTTCAAACCATACGGGAAATTGATTGAGTTTGAGAACTTTTCTTCTATCATAATTTAACCCTTCGGGAATCTTAATATAGTATTTAATTTTCCATTTAGAAAGGCTGTTGGTAAATCCAATTAAGTTATACTTAATTCATTTTGAAGTGCATGATTTATAAACATTTTGAAAGTTGGTAGTTTAGCTATTGGCGCATATAAATTTTCATAAGAATCTTCTTGGTAGCTTAAAGCTACTAAACGAGCAATAGCCTTTCGACCATATGAAAAATCACAAATATTCCAAGTTTCCATGTCTTCGAAACCATTAATTTCATTTTTTATAGCTTTCTGTCATTCAGATCTTGATTTCATAGCTTCTTTGTAGTTAGAAAGGCCTACATTTTCTATAACTAAGCAGTGAGCTGCATAGACTTTGAAGTCATTTAGATATTTAGCTTTTTTGACCGTTCGTTTGTGCTTAATAATAGATTCATCTTCAATTTGTTCGTCTTTTTCTTTTGGTTTACTATGTTCTTCCTCTGTTTGATCATGTAAATTAGTTACGCTTAGGTAAATTGAATTTATAGTTGAATATACAATTTGCGTCTTTTCAAAAGTGACGTCACGAGAGATAACGATGCTGTCGGTGTCAGGTTCCCATATTCTGTACTCGGAGACAGTGTAACCCACGAGTCTAGCTTTTCGAACTCTAGGTTCTAACTTATCAGACCTAGGTAATACACAATACCATACTTTAGTACCAAATATTTTTAGTTTTGACAAATCCAATTTATTTAGGTTAATTTCAGCAAGTACTTTAAAATTTATGCGGATTCGCGCTACACGGATCAAATCAGATTTTAAATTTTGTATATGATATTTAGTTTCACTTTTTTCTCATCAGTAGATTAAATTGTATTTGATCAAGTAAAAATATTTCTATTTTTACTGGTGTCTGCCGAGAATATAATTGTAATATTTCTTTTTCATATGCTTTCATAACAGTACCAATAGCAATTTTTATACTAACAGTTCAATTTGTTCAATTTCAGTTACAAACTTTCTTATTTTTGAAGTTGCATAATTGTTAGTGGCTCCTGAATCTAAAATAAAAGACACTTCAGTGTAATCCGGACAACTTAATTCAGCAGATAGGGCCACAAAAGAAATATCATCATCATCATCTTCCTTTGAAAATTTGGAAGATTATTGTTTCTTGATTCAAAGTTATTATTTTCATTAAAATTGTTATTGTAAATACCTCTTGAATAGTTTGTATTTCGCCGAAAATATCTAGATCGTCCACGACCTCAATTATTGTAACCTTGACCTACACGACTTGAGTTATCGTACTGGATTGATTTGGAGTAATTATTATTGTAATAATTATTATAATATTTTGTTTCAGAGTAATTATTATTATAATAATTTGGATACTATGTTTCTTTATAATTAACAAATGAACATTCATTATTTCGAGATTGTGTGACAGATTTAGTAACAAATGTAGTACCAACATTATATTTCTGGCGACGTTTTTTTTATTTTTCAAAAAAAAATTTATTTTACAAAAAGCATCACAAAAAATAATGTACGTTACTCTCGTCGAAAGTATCATAGCATAACTCACTCACATTAACGTTTGTTATTCTATTTCTTACGTTCGAATCTTGTTACGTAAATTACTATTTTATTTCTTTTATGTTTTACTTTTGCATCAAGTAATCGACTTTTTGCGAAGTTTACTTATGAGTTTATCAAAAGTACAGAAATGTTCTTGTAGATCTACTTTCTCTTATTTTAAGTCGATATGGATATCTATTATATCAATTTAATTACCTTAACATTCGCTTGCTTTTCAAAAATTAGGATTCTGTCTTGCAAAGATCCACTGTCGCATAACAGAAACTGTCTTGCTGGTAGTTTCCATACCGAAAAATTTGATACTCTGCAGGTATTTCCAAAGTTTTCAGATTTTTTGGTAATGCTGAAGTTCTTTGCGTTCTCGCCATTTTCTTTAAATAATTTATTTGAAGGAGAGCCACTTAAGCACCTTGGGTCAAGTCGGTTATGTAACTAGTAATTACTTGACCTGTTGCCTCCACAGTTTCTGCGGCTCACTTATTTATCGATGTCACCATTTTCTGAGCTTTAACTTTTGCCGCGGAGCTGTCATGGTTATGTTCGTTTACACGTAAAATTATGTTTCCGTTTTTAGTATGTATTCGAGCTTTACATCTATTGTTTTTCTGGTTGCATCTCCAAAAATGTTTGGTAAGACAAGTACTATTCTTATCAAACACGTATAGAAATCTTTTACTAAAATATTTCTTTCTGCCACGCTTGGACGCAATCTAAAAGTTTTCTATTATGCATTGCAACACAAAACAGCACAAAATATGATACAAAACTAACGAAGTTGAAAACGACTTTGGCTTTTCTGATTAATTCTTAATTATTTGCTAAGAGTGGGGTGATTTAAAACTCAATTTAAGAAATATTATCGGGATTAACCGATAAAAGCAAAAAAATGTATGTAGGTACTTAATATTTATTTGTTAATTTGTCATTATGACCAGAACATTTAATCTGCTGTTAGTGTCTGTCTGTAGATCTTTAACGATATCTAATGATACAATTGTCATTACACCTACAGAGTTTTCCGATTTTTAATAGGTTTCAGATTTGACAACAAGCATAAGTTCTCATTGACCGTATGGAGCTTTTACAGCATATAGTGTGTTCAAGTATGGAGTTGACGAGAGGAAAAAACCTTTATATTTGATTGTATGACGTAGTCATTATTTATAAAAAAATTGCTGATTCTAAAAGTTATTATTTGAGTGCCTAACTGTAAGCGCGTCTAATGTTCCGGGGCCTAAAAGTTTGCCCGCCTAAAAAGGCCTCCGCCTAATGACTAGGCATTTAAAAAAGCGTGCCTGATGGTGCTCGCCTAAAGAAGCACGCCTAAATGTCCTAGACTGCATTTGCTCACAGGAAATCAAAAACAGTAACACGTCGATAATGCAGGGCGCTGTTTAAAGTAATAATCAAAGTTTTTTGCGTTGGTATGTAACCATAGATGGAACATGGATCTACCACTACACTCCAGAATCACATCGTCAGTCAGCTGAGTAGACACAGCCGGCAAAGCAGTTTGAAGCGAACAAAAATGCAAATGTAGACAATATTTTGAAAGTTTTGGCCTCCGTATTTTGGAATTCGTAAAATAGAAGAAAATGCAAAAAAGAACATTAAATGCAAATGAAAAAAGTGTTTTTGCACCAAGACAAAGTACAAAATTGCACGAATTACATTCCCTTTCTACGTTTTTGACTCCAGCGAAATGTCAAATGTTGAAGTATAGCTGCAACAAACGCATGTTTTGAGTTCAAAGATAAATCGTTGTTATAGAAACTCTTAAAGGAAACTATGTTAATGAATAAAGTAGAATTAAATTAGAACTAAATTGAAGAAAGACAAACTAGTAGATACATTTGGGAAAAACATCGTAAACCATATTACTATAGACAGATCTCTCTAAGTGAACTGTATGAGAGCATATAAAAAACGAGTTTTATCTACACCGAAAAATATACGAACACACTTCGACGGAATTTGTTCAAATTCTATAACGAATCATAACAAAAAATATCTTTAAAAATTTACGATATTTGAGTTAGAGTAGGAAGCAACAGTTTCTGAAAAAAAATAGATATAGAACGAAAAACTCAATTTTGACAGGTTGGATCAGAAAAATGTAAACATATTCTACAAAAAAGAATCAAAAACGATAACGCATCAAATTACACATCAAATAGTCTATAAATTCAGTAGTTTAAATATTATCGGATTTTATAAACCAAATAGAAACCGTAGAGAGAGAAATCTATATTGGTAAAATGCAATACAAAGCAGAAAACGTTTTTGTCAATTGTCAAATGGCACATTAAGCCATTAAGTGTTTAAAATTGCGACCATTTTTTAGAAAGAAATTTTAATTCGTTTTTTGAGTTTCTCAGACTAAAGGTCATTTCTGGTGTAATATCTAGGAAAGCAAAACAAAATAGATTCTTAAAAAATGAATTTTATAAATACAGGTTAAAAAAGTTTATCTATTTTGGCAAGTTCGTTCAAAAACTGAAAAATTTGGCTGGTTTATGTGCTGAACCCAAATATGGCATAGTGTATCCAAATTAAACAGACCTTATTTATGCACAAATAAAAACTCATTTTTAGCAGCATCTGAATTCTTAACAAGATTAAGTGATCAGAAATTATGACGTCAACAGCATAGCTTAAATGATTTTTAAAAATAAAGCTTTTAGGACATTGTAACGTTTTACAGACTTTCACATTTGTAGACCGGTTTAACGTGTGCATTAAAAACGCGTATTTTAAATAAAATAAAAAACTATTAAAATTATCACAATTTTTTAGCTTGAGAGGAATTTTATAAACTCGACACACCCGCACTATTCAAAAGCTTCCATAACAAATATTTATATTTATTTTGTTGAAATTTTAGTTTCATTTACGTTGTTATTTGGACTTTTCCTATTATTTCTTGTTTTTATAATTTTTGTTTTGTTTGTGTACAAATCTGTTTTTGTAGAACAATCTATGTTAATTTATTTTTACAACGTTTGGTATTTTTAGGTAAAAATTGTTACTATTTAATTTACAGCACAAAATAATTTATTTTTTGTATTTATAGTATAAAACCAGTAATAATTATTAATTAAAAAAACTTTTTGTATTACAGCATTAATTTTTTTAAAACTTGGATTTCATTACGAAAAATGCTATAATGCACGTAAACTTAATCTAATTAAATCCATATGGAGTTTCGTGAAAAGAAAAGTTGCTATGAATAATATCGCACAACGAGGTATTGTTATTAAAAAGTTAGTTCGAAATGTATTTTCTGATTTAACAAATGCAGATTGGGAAAAGCAGTGCAATTACTAGTTGCATCTTTGTAAAAAAATCTAGAAAGCAAATAGTTTGATTGTAAAGGTTGTGGAAAATTTGACGTTTACAGTGAATAATTGTGATTTAGAAGAAAATGAGCGGGAAACCGATTAAAGCGAATCATTGGATAACGATGGTTAATTAATTATTAACTTCGGTCATACCCAGTAAACACGGATTGAAACTGTTACAGTCACAAGATTAAAACAATTGTTTCATTACGTTGTTTCGTGTTAGTTCCATTTTTATATCATTTACATGTAACTGACAGTGAATAAATTGAAAGAGTTCCGATTTTTCACAATCAGTTTTAAACCGTTTCAGTACTTGCAATTTTTTTCCCATAATCAGCAACCGTCTAATAACTGATTTATTAAAACCGAATATTTTTTGAATAATTAGAATTGTTTGAAGATCGGTTAAATAAAACTGAATTATTTTCAAAACAGTAGAATCGTTCCAGGAAAAACGAATACTTTGTGATAAGTCAGCATTAGTCGTTGCTATACTTTTGATTACTGTCGTCAACGCTTGCGCTGCAAATTGATATCTTTTCACTTGTTCGGTTGCAGTTTGATAAGTGATGCTGTGTGTACAATTACGAAATGGAACAATAAACGGTAAGTCGAAGCATTTTATTATAATCCATAAATGTAATCAATATTATTATCATTTCTGTTCTTTATGTATCATGTTTTAATTTGTATTAAAAAAATGTAAATTAACACACATGGTTGCGTTAGGTAGATTATTGCGTAAATTTGATGATACTTGAGGATTTATAATTACAGTTCAATTCTTCAAGTTTTCTATACGATTATGTACAGCTAAAGGTATTCACAGTGTTTTTATAATAATATAATAATATTTATATTAAGTTTGTGTTGTTTTTGATTAAAAAAGTGTAATTAATTTTGTGTAACTATGATTATGTATGTATATAAACGAAATATTTATTTCTATGTTACAGATGCGGTTAAAAGTTGCTACCCAACAGTAAATGATGCAGTTTTCGAGGCTTCCGTGAAAAGATCACAAAAAGAAAGTTGCAATATGTAAAAAACTCATTGTGATGTATTTAAAAATATTTATTGTGCAATAAAATTTGAAACGTGCATTCGAAAATGTATTATTGTATTATTGAAGGAATTGTTTTAGTTCATTATTGAAACAAGAAAATCATATATTTATTGATCATTTAGTATCAGTTCAAGAACGAAGCTTTTAAAACGTAAACCGAATGCAACATTTGTTTTGCAACAGGTTTGAATTTAAAATACCGAAACTATACTGATTCAAATAAGTGAAACAGCGATGGACTTATAGCTATTTTATTGCAGTTAGGTTTCTTTCATGTTTGAAACAAGAGTGAATCATAAATTTTTTGTTTTGAAACTGTTACTAAACATTATCAGTTTTGTGTTTACTGGGTATTGTATGTTATTCAATAAATAAGAGATAAGTACAATGTGTACTTTGTAACAAAATGAGTATGTTTCCACTTTTCTGTTTTGTAATAAACTAGTTATGCTAGTTGTGATTATCATAATTGTGATTAATAATTAAATTAAAACTATATATTTGTATAGTGATCAAGATTGTTTATACATTATACAAAAACATTTCTTCAACTACAGCTTATGCAAGCAGTTATACATTCGCGTATTAGTCATTTGGGTTGCCTTCTTCTAATTTAAAATGGCAGAGTTCCAGAACATTTTACTGTTTTATGAAACAATAAAACTGAACAACCTAAAATGATATTTACTTTAATTTACGTTTAATCTGTTCAGAAATATTCGTCACAAACTACAAAGAATGTTTACTTCAATTGCAGGTAAAGATTACACGCACTTTAATTTTTTTGGTTTTTTCTTCTTTTCTTTGTGTGTTGAACGTCTTATTAAAGAATTTGTAAGAATTTTTAACCGTGTTAGAGTGATTGGTTTTCATATGTCGCTAGAAATTTTTTACGCACAACGGTCTTACTTTATTGTGTACTTCTACTGAAGTAGAAGCAAAATTCAAATAGTTATCATCGTATTTACAATATTTTAATGCTTTGTCCCCTCGCCACTTGTCGATGCTTGACCACTCTCATTCGAACTGCCGATTTGTTACTTCATAAAAAGAGTTTTATTATGTAACAATTAAAAAAAAAGCAAAATAGTAAAACAAAGCGAAATGTATTGGTGGTAACGTATAATTACTAACCGGCCAACTTATTTTTCTAAATTTTTTTCAATGTTTGATAGCATGCGGTGTAAGTGCTGAGAGTTCTATAAACTCTGCGAAAATTCTATATATTTTTGAAATATTTTGTGCTGTTTTAAAATGTTCTAGAAATATTTCAGACTACTACTGTCGGTGCTCTTGTTTATTTCTTACAGCGCCCTTAAGCGCAGGATTAGACATCCACAAATATTGATTGATTTGTTTAGATTTATTATTTTAGGAAGAAGCAATGACAACTGCGGTTGCAATATTGACAAAATCGAATTCAAAAAGAGCTTTTTTAATAAAAACTTGAGCCGTGAATACCTATACAATTTATGTATTTGCTCCTGATGGCGAACGGAAAATCCGTAAAAAACCTAAAGAATATACATTATCAAACCTTCTTTAAATAACTAAATATAATGTAAAGTTTATGTAAAAACTGTCGACACTGTTGATTGTTAATACATTAGATAACGAATACTATGAATATCAGAGAGCAATGAAAAGAATGCCTGGTACCAAAGTCAAAAAAACTTATTGGCTAAAATAGAAAATTAGCGTAAAAATTCGAAACATTTGACTGTTTTTTGCATGAAACTATAAGGTAAAATACTGCGCATTTGCACAATACCGTCATGATTACAATAGAACCTATAAAAGAAGGAAAAGTAAATAATTCTGGATTGTGTTAATTTTTTTAATAAACACTGCAAAAAATTCAAATATAATTGTTCGGAGTAAGAATAACTTATAGTGTACTTAATGAGATTAGAAATGTTACACCCAGAGGAATAATTTCTTTAGTTTGATTTTTTCGCAACAAAATATTTAATTTATCTTTATAACTTCTTGAGTTGTGTCAATTGTACTATAACTGTATGCGTGTGTGGACAGAAGAAGGTGGGGGAACACAAAGAACACCATCTGGTCAACCAAAACGTACCAGTGCGTTAAGACAGGTGCTTCAGACAACTGGCTCTACGAGACCTGTTTGCTACTACGTTTCAAATCACTAACGAATAGTTTGGAAAAGAAGATAGACCTGTACTATGCGTACGCTATATCGCCGCATTTGAGCCTTTGAAACTTTTTCATACCGTCCACGATTAGTTTTTTTGACTGCGGACTACTGCTGTCAACGTTTGAACTGGTAAAGAGAACGGCAGCATTGGAAGACAGAATGGCATAATGTCGCGACAAATCGCGATTTTGTCTAGGTATGCACAATGGCCGTTGAAGAATAAGACGCTGCGCCGCCGTAGAGAGCGACGTGTATTTGAGGCAGTATGACAGGTTCGCGTTATGCACGTCTCTATGTTGCTCGTCGAACTATGAACTTCCTCCAAGAAGCAGGCGTTAATGTTTATCCTTGGGAACCCCGTTCACCAGATTTAAATCTCATCGAACATGTATGGGATGTGAAGGGAAAGAATGTACTTTGCACCATGCTTCACAGACTCTGACAGACAGTTAACCCACAAAGTTCAAGTTTCTCGGAACTAGGTACCACAAGCAGACGTCGACCATCTCGTTTTGTCGATGCCTAGACGTGCACAGAAGCATACTCAGCTATGGATTGCCAAACACATTATTAATTTTTTGGATTACATGTTAATAAAATCTCTTGCAAATGTTATTGTTTGATTGTTGATGTAGGATTACCACACTTAAAGAAAAATTGTACATAAAGTCAATGTACGGTATACATCGACCTACATTAAAACAATGTACGTTTTCATTACATTTTTGTAATTTACATTATAAGTACATAGTTTTTTATCTACTTTACATTGATTCAATGTATCAAGTTGCATTTGTTATCTTTCAAAAGAATTTGTTATGAGATCATGTACAGTGAACCTTTGAATGTACCAGTACGTTAATTTACCGTACGATGTACATTAATTTAACATTTGAAGTGCATTGGGTTAATGTAATCGTACGTTGTATGTGTAGAGTTTTTATAGAGCCATGCACAGTTTTTGATTTCAATGTATTTTTACATTAAAACTATCAATGCATAAGAGATACATTGATTCAATGTAACATACACAGAATCAAGTCTTATTACTATCACACGTAACATTTCTTCAGTCAACGACGTAGCACCAAGCATTATCTTACTAAGAAATTTGAGTATGTGTAAACCTCAGTGTCAGCAATATTAATTTTTATATAGCACGTCAGATGGTGTCAGTGCACTTAGTTTGTGTATTTTTCTTGATGCAATTCCATAGTGCAGTAGAACAGAAGCAAAAATATGTTCAATACGCTGCCAACGTTTTAGTTACTAAAGTTTGTTCAATCGGTGAGTGTGTGCATTTTATTATTTATTATTAATCTCTCAATCGTACTGTAATTCTCAAATGTATCTTAATAATATTGTTAATTAACTTGGTAAAGATTCTTTATCCTCCTCTGTGTGTTTACTAATTAATTCAATCTTCTTCGTTTAGGAGGGGCATGTAAAACCACTTTAATTTATTTATGTTAATCAAGTGTTACCAATAATAATTGACCTTATTCCCTACGTTATCAAATTTAAAACGAAAAAAACAAATTAACTAAATAGTTTTTTTTATTTTAGCCTCAAAAGACGATAGCAAAACATGCATCAAGTCGATGAAATTTTGGTAAATTGTCAACGGATGAGTTGGATTCCTACTGGACAGCATGCATAAAATTAGAAATGTATTCAAGTCTATCAACGAAATATTTGATCAATAGCTATTCTACAAAAAACATCTAATTTTCGTTTGGTAAGAACATTGTATAAAATAATGTTTTTAATTGTAAATGCAATATTTTTTAGATTGATGTTGACTTTCAGAGTGTAACAAATTGGATCGCATTGTATAATATCAAAATATATATTTTACATGCTATTAATGTTGATTAATACATTAAATTGATGTAGATTCATTAGATTAATCTAATTGTAAATATTGTTGATGTACAGTTTACACTGATTCATGAAATCTGGTACATCAAAATAATGAAATACATACATAAAATCAATGTAATTGTACATCAAATTAATGACGCACACAAACTGCGTCAATGTAATCGTACATTGTGTTTATGAACTGTTACATTGATTCATGAATGTTGGAACACGAAATTGATGAATCATGTACATTCAATTAAAGTAATAATACATTGTCTTGATGTACACATTCTTGTTCAGATTCAATGTTGTAGTACATTAATCTAATGTATCAGATTCATTGTGCTGATGTACCCATTCATCGGATGAAAAATATGTACATTTTTCATTGATTCAATGTAGATTTACATTGATTCTACGTCACTTTTTCTTTCAGTGCACATTGTCAAAAAAAACATGTTGAAAAAATTATTCCTTCTGGGCATAACACTTCTAATGTCACTGACAACAAATGTAACTTCATAAACTGGCTGATTAAATTAAAGTTTATTCCGCGTTTGAAATAAATCGTGATTTTTAACGTCAATAGTCAATATTGAAAAAAATTAATAAAAGCCATATTTGTGCAGTTTTGTAAGCTTAAATACGTAACATTTAGTTTGTACTAGAAAGAAATTGTACCAGTCTTGTACATTATAATTTTGTATTTGCAAACTTTGCGATTTGATTCGTTTTAGTGGAATTTTTGAAGAATTTAATTGTTATTTTCAAATAGTAGTTAAAATTATAATAATGCACTAAAATAAATAAGAAAAAAATAAAAACTTAACTTGTTCTTTTATTTTGAGCGTATGTCTTCTTCACTTACAATAAATCGCATTTAAAGCCTTTGTTTACGCATTTTAAAAACCTCATATAAATGACTGTGATCTACATTTATAGCCAATCTGTTTATACACAATTTGTTTGAACCATACTAAAGAAATGACATTTTTAATTGATAATTAGGACAGTTAATAAAAAGTCTAAATATAAAATAAAATTTTACGGTTTAGCTTTACGACGTTTTAAATACTTGGTTTGAAATAGAAAATCTTTTTAACGTAGTTCAATATGTGCGCAAAGTACATGGAGTTAACTAAATCATGTAATTTATTTACAGAATTTTTAATTAGTACACTGACACTTCCGTATGCGCGTATCGTATTCACAGGTACGCTTATTATTAGCGATAGTACATTACTAACACGATACCAACACTTTGGCAAAACATTAAAAGAAAATTTAAAAATATATGAGAACAAATATGCATTACCTCAAATATTTTAACAATGCGAAGCTGATACGTTTAACTATAACCAACACGATGCACGTAGACGTCACATTCAATTAGTTGGCACCGACGCTACGTCTAACTTCGACGCTGGTTTAAAACTAACTGTTCTGCTCCTGTTCTTTATTTGTCCTACCGCGTGAATGTTTACATACTTCTCGTTCAGCTTATATATTAAGTTATTTTTTAAGTTTTCGCTATAACACTGCTACTCATTGAATTAGATTGATTGTATATATTATTTTACCGGAACAAAAAAATGTCACTTTAAGAGACGTTTCAACAGAACCAACGTTTTTATAAATAGAAATAACCGCTTATCTGCTACTTTAATGACATGGTTTAAGTAGCATTTTAACTAAAATCACAAAGTAGTTAAATTTATTTTTATTCAAATGATTTGAAACTTAACATACTTAAAGTTTGATTTCAACACATTTCTAAAAGTTACGTTTACAAAAACTTGTTTTCTTTCAGATGCGTCTTTAACAATTCATGCGTTTGAGTTTAGAGTCCGTATTCCTGTGGCATCTCATATATTGTATTCATTGGCTTTATTTAAGAAACATAATTGCTTTTTTTAATAACTACAGATTAGTCTAAGATTAAAAGTTTTCACGACCAGATCTATACTCAAATATTAGATGATTACACCGTATCAATTTAGTTTCGTTTTTTTTTGTACCGTAAAAAGCTTCAATAAAATAATGACAATCAAGAAAAGTTCTAATTAGGTATGGTCAAAATAATAGGAAAAAATAAGGTCATCCAAATCCGATACCTCATTGACATTCACACTGGTAAAATTTTTATATTATTTGCAAATCTTACATCTCAAAATCAGTTATAGGTACTTTACATTATGTGATTTGTCACATGAGTTTATCATCTGAAAAGCCTATGATGTGACTAAGGTATGATTTTATGCAGTATATATTGACACTATGTCATAAAACAAATTATTTATTATCAATTTTGTGTGAGGTTAGGTATTTTTATAAAGCGTAATTAGGTAAGTTGACAGGAAGTAAGTATATTAATAAGATGACTTTAAACCAGTGGTTGCCAAACTCTTTTGACCCACGGACCTCTTTTTATAGTCAAAACTTGCCCACGAACACCTTAGTAAAAAAACTACATGAATGCATAATAAAAAAATTAAAAATTTAACTTTGATGTTTTGAATGGTAAATGGTGACGTAAAAATAAGAGACTTAGATGAATCTGATATGATGTTATGAGTGTATTTATGTCCGGCAAATTCCCACGAGTACTAACTTCTAGTCGGTTTTTTTGTGATGAGCCTCATAACGGCACTGAATTGATGTTCTACCAAATAGGAAGACGGAAAAGCAATCAACAGTTTCTGTACAATAACCCATAATGCTGGATATAAAATTGGGATCTGTTTTTGCAATCAGAAGTTGTCGCATCCTTGTTAAAACATTGGTTTCAAAAAAAAAGTTGTGCCTGTATTAATATGTATGTAAACAAACAAATCTGCATCTCTATTTGAAGATTTGGAAACTGAGAAAAAGTTTTGTTTGTACCCCAAAAGTTTTGCAACAAACGCAGATATTGCACTTTTAGCTTTGATTAAATTTGATGTGTCACCTAGTAGTTATTAATTAGTCTTGTTAAACCTGGCAAATAAATCAAGCAATCAAAGAGCAAATAGAAGAGATCTCAACATGCACTTTTAGATAGCCAACGTACTTTTGTGTTAAGTAGTAAACGGTCATAGTCATCATCGTTTTCCAAACAAAGTTGAGCAAATAATCTCTCATTTAAAGCATTCTTTTTAATTTTGTTAACTGTTCTAATGACATATCGTCGCTGTCAAGTCAAAATCTGCTATGTGGACAATTTTATAATTTTTACAATTTATACTTACATGACAGATTTTAACAAGTTTTACATTCCCCCGAAATCAGTTATGTGAATTTTATTTCAAAACCGCTGGAAATTAAGTTGCAAAAATCAGTTATGTGAGTAGACGTTACAAATTTCTGCTATGTGGCATCAAACGCACATATCAGGTTTTATAACCGGTTTTATAGACGCAGCGCTACTCTCAACTGATATAATTAACCCATATGAACGATTTCAGTATACATACTACCACAAAAAATTGACATCGTTGAGTTTAGTGTTTGTGCTGTTGTTGACTACTTTTCAAAACTTAACTGTAATTTTTAATTAAAAAAAAAATTTTAAAGTTAGTGAGCGCATTTTCGGTAACTACTCTTGACATCACTGTCATTTTATTATTTAATTTATAACTAGCCACAATTGTGTAACTAGCCGAATTGTAAAACTTAACCATACTTTTTTTATTTATGTAAGTTTTTGATCTTCCTAACGTACCGATTTCTTCAATGAAAATTGGAAATAATTATTGAAACATATAATATGTACTTATTTGAATCTAATCAAAATAAGTTAAATAATAATTAAATTGGTTTAGATTTGATTTCTATCCAACATTATGTTTGGCGGATTGAGCAGGGCCCAATTCATTATAAAACAGGTGGTGCAAGCTGAAGGTACTTCTTTTTTGATTGTGTAAGAATAATGTTTTATGACAATTATTATTTTCAATTTTATGTAAATGAAGGTAATATTAAAAACAAAAAGTGCAGCTTGGCCTTAGAAGATAAAGATTTAATAGAAGCCCTCGAGCACGATATTATCTTAGACCTAGATGATAACTTTGTCGTGCCAGAAAATAACTCCACTTTAGATCACCCAGAAATACGTCTTAACCAAACAACTGTATTAAGTGAAAACAATGATATAAACATTTCTGATCAAAATAAGGATACTATTGACAATAATGATAACGATTCTGATTGGATTCCACAAGAAACAAATGAGTCTTCTGATGAAGAGAATGTTCAATTTAATAAAAGAAAACGGTATGAGCAAGGAACAAAGCGTCGAGCTAATATGGAATCTAGAGTACACGGTCAAACATATAAAGGTGTACTAAGAACAGCAGACAAAACATACCAAAAAATTACCAGACCATCAAGAAAGATGGGCAATAGATGTAATCATACAGTCACTAAGTCACGTCCTTCTAATGTAAAATCTAAATTGAATATTGACACCAGTCGCACATTACTTTGTGCACAAATCACAGAAGATTTGCGAGAGGCAAAATTCAAATAATTCTGGTCAATAGATTCTTGGGATGCAAAACGCACCTATATATTAGGTTTGGTCGATAACCGAAATGCGTACAAACATTCTGCAAAGTGCTAGACAAGGAAAATATTTCTATACATAAGCCTCGAAAGGATCTGTATCTGGAAATCTCAATCAAGAGGATTACAATGCTCATAGAATAAAAAACAAGAAGCTAGAGACGCAAAGCAAAAAGCGAGAAACGAAGCCACTAATAACAAGGTAGTCATTACGATGGATCTCCAAAGTGTACTTCTTTGTCCTAAACTCCAAGTGTTCAAAATTTATTATTCTCAAAAGTTGCAGGTACACGATTTTACAATTTACAGTTTGCAGGATGGGAAAGTGTATCTATACGTTTGGCACGAAGGTGAAGGTTCTACTACTTCAAATGAATTTCTATCATGCATTGCAGATTTTATTACTAACGTCATTAATGGGTTTGCAGAAATTGTATTAATATCAGACGGATGCAATTACCAGAACCGAAATCGCGTACTATCTAGTGAGCTCTCAAACATCGCTGTTGAGAAGAATATTACCATTGAACAGTTGTTTCTTGAAACACGATGATGGAGCCGATAGTGTTCACTCTACGCTGAAAGCACTAATCCAGCCACCAATTTGTAGTCATGGAGATTATATAAACAGGATGCGTGTCGCTAGGCCAAAACAGCCTTATCAAGTGTTTCAAATTGATCACACCGTCTTTAAAAACTATGAAAATCAAAAATGCAACTTCGCCTCTATCAGGCCTTGTCGGCGAGCTAGAGATCCTACAGTTTGCGATTTAAGGGCTCTTCAGTATCTACCGTCAGGTGAGATAAAATACAAACTCAGACACCCTGAAGATTGGAAGATTTTGTCACAAAGACGTCTAAAAAAACCTCGTGCACTTTTGGCACCACTTTATAATGAAGCAAAAAAACTCAAACCTGACAAAATACGTCATTTACAGCAATTGAAATCATTTCTTCCTATCGAGTATCATCCATTTTACGATTCACTTCAGAGTGAATAAGTATAATTATTTTTTCACAAATTTGAGTAATAACCTTTTTTGTGATTAATGTCAACAGTATGCCTATTTTACTATAAGATGTTTATTTCATTTGTTTATTTTCCGAAGATCATTTACTTTGTTTATTACTAAATTTATTTAGGTTGTTTTATAAAAAATTATTATTAAGACATTATTTTTTATTATTTAAGATTATTTCGTAAGCTGCTATGTGGGGGTATATTACAGTGTAAATCGGCTATGTAGAAATAGAAAGAGAAGTTTTTGTTAGCAAATTTACAAATAAACAATTACCCCAAACTTCTGTATTTTGACTAAAATTTGCTTATGAAATTTATGAAAAAAATAAGAAAAGTAGATGCTATTACTAATAGCAGCAAAATTATTAAGGTTTTTCTACCTGCTCTAAAATTTGCATTTTGTCTCATAGCAGATTTTGACTTGACAGCGACGATATTGTAGTGTTCATGCAAACGTTTACAAAAGTGTTTTGCGACCAATTCACTTTGATACGTGGCACAATGTACTGATAATACATTTAGTAGAGCTTTGTTTAAGTATGCCAGAAAGCCTCGGTGTCGTCATACCATTGCCGGAGCACCATCAGTAGCAACAAAGATGATATTAGTCAAGGGTAAATCTTTTACACTAATAGTATGCGGTGTTCTGGACTTTGCAGTTATTAAAAAAATATTATAAGAAGCACCCAGTACATCGTCATCTTTCGTAGATGTTGTCCTTATGAGTTCTTGCAATGTCGGTGTTTTCAAATATTTTTTTTTGATTGTTTGAAAAAACGTTAAATCTTTATCTTTTTTGTCACTATGGATTTTTATGAAATGTTCTTTAAGCTTAGAAGATTTCATTGAATCGTTTGATATTGTCTTATTGCATAGAAGACACATAGGTAAAGTACTACTTCCTGGTGACGGAATATAGTCATATTTCATATAATCAACACTGTATTTTTTTTCTTTGGTTAATTCATGCTGTTATCTGAAAAGAAATGCCCCAAAAAGATATAGGAAAATACATATATATCAACATTTTTATTTGCAACAAACCAATGTTACTTATAATGATTTTTTTAAATAGAATACTGCAATGTAACGCTCTTTTGAATTAATTATTTGAGACGTAAAGATAAAATGTCATGTAAATGTCACCTATTGTGCAGGTACTCATTGTGTACCAATTCATTTTTCAAGAAAAATAAATAATTCAAATATTAATTAACAACAGAATATAACAATTAAGCAACATACAGTAATTCCAAAACATTCGCTGATTTGGTTATTTGCTGAAGTAAACGAAATAAACAAACATATAAAACAGTAAGCTATAAACTTTAAGGTGCATTATATTAAATTATAAAACCCAATATATCCAACTTCTTCTACAAATCATTAATACTATATTCTTTAGAAACACATCTGTGTTAGAAAAACTTACAATCCCTTCTTGTGTTTTTAACAAGAAAGAAATCCTTGATGAATTTTAAGGGATTACTGTACTGATAACTGTGTTATTGTGATATATAATTGTTGTAAATTGTAAACAATAAAAAAATTATATTTCTTTTTGTCCAAGACTAGAAAAAGTTGTTGTATGCACTAGTTGGTGCAAGTATCGGCTCTATTGCGTTACTTAAAACGTAAAAATCGCTAATAATGTATTCATTGTTAGTTTTTTTTAGCTTCCATATTAATAAAAATGCGTCACACTTTTTTAATTTTATATTAAATTTTACGCGGATTCCTTGACGTTTAAAGACCTACAAATTAATTTTTATTTTCCACGGACCTTCTAAATGATCTAGGGAGTTTTAGCGGTCCGTATAGAGACTATTTTTGAAAAAATTAATACTACAAATATAAAACATCGGTGATAAGTCTGGAAACGACCGATTATTAGGAAAAATATACATGGAATCGAAAAAAGTTTTATGCAAAAGTTTAAGGGTATTTTAGTGTCTACTAGACAGTAATAATGTTAGTTATACAGGATTGGTCATAAAGGCGTGGCACACCAAAATTGCATTTTTTTAATGGAACACCTTGTATATTATTTGATATATCAATTCTTCTCTTAATTTTAAGCAAAATTTATAAGAAACATATTGTAAATTTAATTGTTTCCGAGTTGTTGAGTTTTGAAAATAAACGCATTTGTTTTACAATCTATTGAATGAAGAATAATAATTAATAAATAATAAACTAGCGGTGTCAAAGATATACCTAGAACTGGAAGGCCAGTAAGTGTTGCAAATAAAAAAATTCTTTGAATGTAGAATTGAATGTGGTGGAAAATCCGAAAAATTTGACACAATTGGCTTTAAATCACAATATGAGTCGATATTGAATTCAAAAGATTGCGAAACGAGACAAATTCCGTTCATATAAAATTCATCTATTGTAAGAACTGAATGAAGACGATTTTGAGTGCAAAATCGAGCTCTATAAAGTTATTATGGAAAAGTTGCGCCAAAATTTTAACCAACCACATTTTGTTTTTGGAACAATTTACATTTTGTTTGAATGGACAAGTGAAGCAACACAACTGTAGGTACTGGTCAGACAAAAACCCAGATTGGATGGAACAAATTCACATCCAAAGACCACAAAAAGTAAATGTTTGGTGTGGTATTATTGATGGACATATTGCTCGATATTTGGCACTTTTGCAAGAACAATTATTTTACACGTTAATCAATCATTTTTGAATCTACCAGCAAAAAAATATGGTTTTAGCAGGATGGAGCAACCCCTAATTTTGGAGTTGTGGTACGGGAATATCTGAATCAAACCTTACTTGGCAGATGGATAGAGCGCAGGAAAACCATTAAATGGCCAACTAAATCTCTCGATATGACACCGCTTGACTTTTTTTTGTGGGGTGATGTCAAAAATTAATTTACAAAAATATACCACAAAATATCGAATAGCTGCAAGCAAGGATAGTGCATGAAGTTCATAATATTCCTCAAAACGCTCTTCTACATACAGTACAAAATTTTGTTCAGCGAATTAATTATTTTCAGTTGGCCAATTATGAATATGTTACGGTCGAAATTTTCATTATGTACGCCTATGTGTTTCGACGTAAAATTAGATTCGGGTTTTGACGCCCTCTAACGATCCTTTTCTCATTAGATGTCATTTGACGGAAAATCGTCACACGTTAAATGATATAAAAATGGTCTGTAACTATTGAATATTGATATATATCCGTTACCATCTGGAAAAAAATGGAAAATCAATTATAATTAGTTAATTATCTAATTTATTTGAAGCGTTACAGGGTAAGCTACAGTCGTCTTTTAGTAAAAATTCGTTCATATTCGCGTTCCTTCATTTCGCACCTGTTACATTCTCGATAAATGGATATCGTAAACTACTACTAAATAAAGCATCACGTTGTCGTACTCGAGCGCTGACGGAAGGCGATTTCCACGCCGCAAAATTGGGGTCTTGCGGAACCGTCCAGGGCAAATTATACTACACGTGGATGACACGACGTTAATCATATTAATAACCACCTATTTTAGATCTCACTACATACAGTAGTCGATGCACGTTTTGTTTACTTTTGAGATAGCTTTCATGAATTATTTAATACAAAATTGTTTTAGCCGAACTATCACTTGTGAGTTGGGGTTGTGACACGATTCGTGTTAATATTTTATTGCAGGCCACTGAAGAAGAAAAACGTTTTTCTTCGGGCTAGTGGATACTGGAGTTCGGGTGAGTGATTTGAATTTACGTTAGATATCGTGGTCACGTACAATTACTCACGAACTGTGGGATTACAATTTAACGTTAGTAAATAAGTATAACGCGTAGCTACCAATAGGGTATTTAACATCAGTGAAATCAATGTCTCGCATATTGTATGTAGTTGAAAGACATGTACTTCGGTTGTTTATAATTGTGTGTGGTGGGTTGCCGATGTTGTAGGCATCGAGATCTTAACTTTAATTGTTTCTATAATTCTCTAAATTGACTATTCCGAACTCAAACGTTAATACCGTTGTAAATATTTAATGTAAATTTTTCTAGTCTTTAGTAACTCCAACTGTGGGGTGTAATGACTTTTGCTTAGTACAACTACAACTGTGATAACTGTTAATGATAGACTAAGGGCGATTAAAGTTGTTAATTCTTTTTTTGTGTGCTTATTGTTCCCTACGAACCAGTTTGGGCTACTCGAACAGCTGAGTAGAGGGATTACGAATCTTCGAATTGTTACAAGTTCTACACCATTCTGTTGTGAGCGGGCAGAAGGATTACTTTGGGATAAGCTCTGGCGCCCTGAAACATCTTTTATATATTTTTTTTTGTGAACCTACCCTCTCACCGACTATTGTGAGTTGGCCGTGCAAGGTTCGTAAAACCAAAAAGCTTGTAACAAATACTTTCAGCACCTTATAAAATAGAATTCTAAACAATTATAACCAACATTACAATGGGTTTGTTTTATTATTTATTGTTCTACATTCAATAGATTTTAAAACAATAGCGTTTATTTTCAAAACTCGATAACCCGGAAACGATTAAATTTAAGTACTGTTACAATTCATTTTTGTTGTAAAATAATAATCTCTCTGTACATTAGGAATATATTTTATTTATTAAAGTTACTGGTTTTCAACTTTCATCTTTTTACATGACGCTTTCTTATCTATATTTTTTGGCGGTAACAAAACAAGTAACAACTTATTTACTACCACTTAACATAACTACTACCTTTTAAGTGAACTACTAACTTTTTTATTGGTAATTTAACAAAACATTCCTTCTTACAAATTTTGCTTAAGATTGAGAGAAGAATTAAAATATTGAATAATATTTAGGGTGTTTTATTTAAAAAATGCCATTTTGGTGTGCCACGTTTTTATGACCAACCTTGTATAATCAAAATTATTACTGTGTAGTAATTTTTTAGATACTTCGTATATTTTCCCCGATAATTGACCGTGTCCAGACTGATCTGCAATTTTGTATACCAACAAGTAACATACTTGCATTAAATTAAACATAGACATTTTTTGATGTACTGGTAACCAGTAAAGTCAATAACTGTCCGCAGCAGAAATTATCTTTGATCACTACACTATCTAGAAGAGACCATAAGATCAGCAATAAATGTAATAAATTTAGTAAAATTAAACATACAGAAGAAAACTTATTCAAAAACGGGTAGGTACACCATAAATAGTATAACAAGAACTCAAAAATTAAAAAAAAAATAGAAAGATACAGACCAAGTGCAATTAGAAAGATTGTTAAATTCATAAAACTGATTAAAGATGATTTTTGTAAAAAAAAAGCAAACTACAAGTTACAGTACCTAGTATCTTCATAAAAATTGAATAACTACTTTCTTGTACGGAAGCCGAGTTACCGTCAACGAATTTAACTTAAGCTAAAAATGATCCTACCTGCATAGTTAATATTGTTTTTATTTTATTAATTCATTCACAACCAATTGCATGAATGCCAATTGTTTATCTAACACAAAAAAACTAAAAGTAATAGACAGAATAAGAAATAAACATTTTAGATATTCCTCTCAAGACAGTATCTTCAAGTGCAATTCGGTTTAGTTGTGGTTTATATTTTGGTTTGATTTATTTTACCTTTTCTGATAGATTAAAATCAAAGCAAAATATTAATATATTCAAAAACTTTGCAATATATGCAATATTTGTACAATTTGTAAAATATATGAAATATGTCTGCAATATATCTGCCATATATACAATAGGTCTGCAATATGTTTGCAATATATGTATAGAATATGTTTGCAATATTTATGCCACTATTGCACTCGTGGGACAGTAATATTGCATTCGCTCTTATGATGTTATCTTATCTTCTTGTCTGCTATATAGCTAATGATGCTAATGCTAATTTTACTTTGATCTATGGGATGTGGATATATTCATACTTGTTGCTATAGCAACTAATTGGAAACAACGTATACACAATGTATTACACAACTATTAGAAGAACTTGTTAGAATGAGAATTGAAAAACATACTTTCATAATTAACATTTGATGGTATATCATAACAAATTTCTAAAAAAATAATTAAACAATCAACGTTTTCGAATACATTAAAAAACTTAACAAGCACAAATCAAATTATTATTAATGAATAGATTAGATAACCGAGTACATAGATACTTTTTATTTCTAAGTGTCTGTAAATATTTTGTATTAAAAAGATAAAAGAATCGACTTTCGACACTTATTTAGTAGGTATGTGGTCTAAAAAACTATAAGTAGTTTAGTTTTTATAGGTGAGTTCGTCTTAGAAAATAGATACATATATTTTAATGCTAAATTAAAATGTACATTTTCATTTGAATTATTTAAATCTTTAAAATTAAAAACACAATTAGAAAATGTTCTACTAAGTTTACGTTTCCATTAAACGAACACATCTGATTTACTTCAGATTTGTCGTTTCAGCAATCATTCGCGATATCTTGTTCTTAGACGCCATACTTTCTTCAAAATATGCTTCTGCAACTGTATCACTTTTCCACTGTCTATGTCTTTTCAATGTCAATCTATCTGCACGACAATGTCCCGTAAACTATTTAGCATTAGAGTAACCTAGTAAACGTGCGACTTTTAAAGGTACGCCACCAAAAGTGTTTTTTCCGACTGGTTAAGACATTTTTAATAACACAAGAAAAAGCACCGCGCTCTTTTAGTACTGTCGGACGCAATGCTACATATTTTCTATATAACCGCACGGCATTAATTTCATGTTCTTCCACAATAGTAAAACTTTTTAGACCGCCGGCCTTCGTTTTTTCAATTTTTATTAGTACACCTGCTCCTCTATCATCTATATCAGCGTTTCTCAAACTTTTTTAAGCGTGGAGTCCTTACAAATTGAAGTTAGTTTGGCGGAGCCTCAATATATTTATTCAACTACTTAATTAACTAAATAACCGTTTTTGAAACTTTCGATTTTAAGAAAATAGTAAGTACAATTAATAAAAACAATTTTCAAAAATGATCTTTATTGTTAATTGTTACAAAAGTGTTGGTATAGGTATTAGTGTGATGTGTGATATGGAGACTTATTTGCACAAATTTCTTGATGTTCGGTTTTATAGAAGAATCTTGGAGTCTCTTATCAAGCTCTACATCCAAAAGATTTCGATTTAGTGGCGACGTACGAAGAAAATCTAGTTTTGAAAGGTATGTGCTGACAAATAGAAGAAGAACAAAAATAACATTTCTTGATTGTTCTGGATACTTGTGTTTAAGGCTACACCAAAAATCTGACAGTGGTCGGTTCTCAAATGCCGTTTTTAATGTAGGGTCTGAAACTATATCTATAAATTTTTCATACTCTTCTGATGAAAAAACATGGGGGTTTTCTCCTACAGCAAAGGGATCTTTTACCTAAAAATAGTTTTTCATAGTATTACTCCATGCATTTCCAAAGTACTGTGTTACAGAACTACATAGGTGTATAAGATGCTCAATAATCTTATTTGATAGTTATTTAGGTAGCTCAAATCTTTCCAACTCTTCACTAAATTCTTTTAATGCTGGAAAACAGACAAAGTTCCCAATACTTACGCTACTAAACCAAAATTCTAATTTCCTTTTAAAACCAATAATTTTGTCATTTGCTTTAAACACAGTGATATTTTTTCCTTGTAGAGACAGATTAATTTCATTTAATTTAGAAAATATTTCCGTTAAATAGGTAAGTCTAAATAACCACATTTTATCACTTAACCGAGTTTTCAAATTAAAGGGATGCTCCAAGAAAAAAGAACGCACTTCATCTCGCAACTCAAACAATCTAAGTAAAATTTTACCCCGAGATAACCATCGTATTTCTGTGTGAAATAGTAAAGATGTAGGCAGGCTACCCATAGCATGACACAATATCTTAAATAAGCGCATATTTAAAGGGCGAGACATTATAAAACTTATTATTTTCACTTACTTGTCAAGAACAGTTTTAAGAGGAAACGGTAAATTTTTGACAGCTTAGGTCTGAATTATACAGTGGCTACTACAATTTTTAGCAATTTCTTTGACTCTTGCAACAGCTCTTGCAGTTTTTTTCACTATCGATTTTGCTCCATCAATAATCCCATGGTAATTCATTTTCTCAAAAATAGTTATTGATAATATTAAAAATGTCAGCGCCTGTGATACTACTTTTTAACAGCTTACAAATAAGTAGATCCTTTTTTATAGTATGCTCGTATTGATACCGTACAAATACCAACAATACTGCTAGTTCTGTTACATCAGTGGATTCGTCCATTTATAGAGAAAACTCAAAAGACTTTAGACGAGAAGATAGTTTAGATTTTATGTTATCTAAGAGATTTTTAATGCGGCCAGATACTGTATCATTCGAAAGTGGTATCATGGAAAGTTGTTTAGCCGACTTTTCGTCCAACATACATTTTACCGTATCAATTGCACACGGTTTTATGAGCTTTTTTGCTATTGTCCGAGCTTCTCCAGCCACGAAAAAATGTAGAAAGCTTTGGTAGTTTTTTGTTAACAGCTTGTGATGCTTGAAGTATAAAGTTGTTTATTTTAAAAGCTCCGCTCGTTTCGGGAAAAAAATTCTACCGTCTTATTTTTATATTCCGAATGCAAAGATTGAAAATGACGAAGCATTGTTGCAAGAAACATTGAACTGTTTGGCAAAATTTTGTTACACAAAACACATTGAGGACAATTATCGGAATTCATAAATCCAAAAACTATGTAACTTTCGTCATACTTTCTTTTTTTTGTGTCTGTTGAGATTTATTTAAAGATGATTGGCGTACTAAAGAACGCTTATTACTTTTTTTGAGCACAATTAAGGTGTCTGTTTCTGAACACTATTCAATTCTGTACTTTGTGAACTTGATGTTAACGTACGTGGTTTTTTAAATGATTCCTGTCTTAAGTCAACGCTCCATTGCAAACAATTGATAACACACCGCTCATAAAACATAATTAACTACCCAGTAAACACGGATTGAAACTGTTACAGTCACAAAATTAAAACAATTGTTTCATTACGTTGTTTCGTGTTAGTTCCATTTTTATATCATTTACATGTAACTGACAGTGAATAAATTGAAAGAGTTCCGATTTTTCACAATCAGTTTTAAACCGTTTCAGTACTTGCAATTTTTATCCCATAATCAGCAACCGTCTAAAAACAGATTTATTAAAATCGAATATTTTTTGAATAACTAGAATTGTTTAAAGATCGATTAAATAAGATTGAATTATTTTCAAAACAGTGGAATCGTTCTAGGAAAAACGAATACTTTGTGATTAGTCAGCATTAGTCGTCGCTATACTTTTGATTACTGTCGTCAACGCTTGCGCTGCAAATTGATATCTTTTCACTTGTTCGGTTGCAGTTTGATAAGTGATGCTGTGTGTACAATTACGAAATGGAACAATAAACGGTAAGTCGAAACATTTTATTATAATCCATAAATGTAATCGATATTATTATCATTTCTGTTCTTTATGTATCATGTTTTAATTTGTATAAAAAAAATGTAAATTAACACACATGGTTGCGTTAAGATAGATTATTGCGTAAATCTGATGATACTTTAGGATTTATAATTACAGTTCAATTCTTCAAGTTTTCTATACGATTATGTACAGTTAAAGGTATTCACAGTGTTTTTATAACTTTCTAATGCTTGCTAAAGTGATATTTATATTAAGTTTGTGTTGTTTTTGATTAAAAAAATGTAATTAATTTTGTGTAACTCTATGATTATGTATGTATATAAATGAAATATTTATTTCTATGTTACAGATGCGGTTAAAAGTTGCTACTCAACAGTAACTGATGCAGTTTTCGAGGCTTCCGTGAAAAGACCACATCCAGGAAAGTTGCAATATATAAAAAACTCAATGTGATATTGTATTTAAAAATATTTATTGTGCAATAAAACTTGAAACGTGCATTCGAAAATGTATTATTATATTATTGAAAGAATTGTTTTAGTTCATTATTGAAACAAAAAAATCATACATGTATCGATCATTTAGTATCCGTTCAGGAACGAAGCTTTTAAAACGTAAACCGAATGCAACATTTAGTTTTCAACAGGTTTGAATTTAAAATATCGAAACTATCCTGATTCAAATAAGTGAAACAGCGATGGACTTATAGCTATTTTATTGCAGTTAGGTTTCTTTTATGTTTGAAACAAGAGTGAATCATACATTTTTTGTTTTGAAACTGTTACTAAACATTATCAATTTTGTGTTTACTGGGTATGACGCACTGCCATTTATTAATGCAGACAAGTGTTGACTGGGAACTCTGAGAACAATCATTGTTGCCAGAAGAAATTTGTGCACGTTGGTAGATTACTTTGATAAATTTCAGTAGATTTAAAAAATATTTAGTAAATTCAATTTTTTAAGGTTTTTAACAGAAAAAAGTTATATACGTAAGCTTTTTCTTGAAATATTAAGTGCTGTAATTTTTAATGTAGCATTTAAAAGCACTTAGTATTGTTTACTGATATCGGAACTAAATTGCTAGTAACTATTTATTGTTTATATTTACATGTACTTCCAATCTCAACAAACTCTTAAATCACAATTGTTTGCTGAAAATATATCCAATGCCCAGAGGTCAGTGTTTTAAACGTAAACATACTTCTGTTGAGATTAAAGTAGATATACTTTTAGTAGTTTAATCTACGACAAACATTTTAAAAATTAAATATTACCTTTTTTTAAGCTTACGCATGACTATTAATTTTTTTTCGTGTATTTGCTCTAGGGGCTCCGCGGAGCACACTTTGAGAAAAGCTGATCTATATTATCTTCCGTTAACTTGACCAGCTCATCTTTTCTTAATCCTTCAAAGAGGCGCGTTACTAATAAAACCTTTTTCAAAAGATAAGTTTGGCATTCTATTATTTTAAGATATCTTCGCTTGCTAAAATCTACAAAAGTAGCGGTACGTACCAGTTCATGAAAATATTCTATTACAGTTTTGTCTTATAGAGTAGTCATGAGTTTGAGAAGTAACTTCCCATCAGCGTTTAATGCTCGTTCGAGTATTGCTTCTGGAAATTGCCTCAAATATAAACATTTTTATTTTGCCCTCAATACATAAATAACTATTATTATTTTTTTTCTCGGTCGTATTTACATTTCATCATCAACACCAAGTTAAGTTGATAAAAAACAAAAGAACACACTTATTACTGCACAACTTAATTTTTATTTTTTTTTTAATATTTGTTTAATTATGTTTCAGTTGCCAGTTTAAAATTAACTTTTTGACTTTTTTTTTGCTTTACGTAGACATAGATTATATTGTCTATTTTTTAAACCGTTAAGTTTTTTTATTGATTTTTATTTGTTTGTATTGATTTGTAGCAGTAATCTTTAATTAATTGCTTATATAAAAAGGTTCTTCTCAAAGTTTTAAGATAAGATGGTGTCATTGATATGTAAACATTTAATTAATAATTTTTACATGTATAAACTTTAAAAGGACGTAATCTGTTAACTTAGTTTTTAAAATGTTTACATCTTAAATAACATACGCAAACATGGTTTAAAGTTTGTTACGGTAAGAGTTTAAATCCGCTCTAGACTGAAGTGCGATCACTTACCACTTAATCACCCCAAAGCAAGTAGCGGTAGCTCAAAACTTTGAAGAGTGCATCGTGGATGCTAGTAGGACTCAGCCTGAGTTTCGATTTTAATTTAATTAAAAGAGCGCCAAACGAGATGAAATATACTATATAAATAAACTACATATGTTTTTTTTCACCTAAAAATGCTTAAGATAGATAAATCGATTAGCACAAGTCTAACAATGAGTATCTTTATTTAAACTGCAACATAAAAAGAATAAAATAACAAGTAGAATAAAAAATATATAATAGTTAATTCCTTGCAAACAATATCATAGTAAAACTAGTATTAACGAACACTTAAATTAGGCAACACCTTGCACACATAACCATTAAATGGCTTAGCGTTGCATTCAGTAAATTAAAGTTGGTGAACACAAAACAAATTTAAAGGATTACTAAATTATAGTATTTACTAATGAAACAAAGCGCACCGTTTAAACTTCTTACATGAATACAAAAATTTGCATACGTTAATGGTGATAATAAGTGCATAGGTCGAGCCGTTCGTGCTAAAACAAATAATTAAGTATAAGAAACAAAGTACCTACTCAGTTCTCCTAATATGCGGTCAGCTAATGGCATATCCAAAACATCATCTTAAAATTCCTGCAAGTTAGACTGATACACATATGCAATCATGGTATCACAAATAACATGCTAAAGTGCACTAAGCTGCCCGAAGTAGTTTAACAGGTTTCAATTGCCCATCTAACGTAGGTTAGAGGCTGAGATGATTGCCATTTATCTAATATGGTTTTCTAATTGTCTTCCGTGTTTGCTATATTTGTCAATCAATAAATTGTTGCAAAGTACTAAACTTGTGCTAGTGACTAAATTTGCTATTATAATAAAAGAGAAATTAAATCGCGCGGTTGCATTGTTACCCCAGCGAATCTCTCACAAACAACACATCCAGATAGCAATTGATTTACCCACTAATAGCGAAGATGTTCCATAATACTTAAAATGCCGAAATTCCTGGGCATGGCGTTAACACACGTGCTGTTTCTTTCACGTTAGAAGCGGAAAATGATAACCAGTAACCTTCAGTACGTAAATGACCTTTACGACTGGAAAAAATTCAGACAGCACAAAAAACCGTACCAAGGTTTTTTAACATAACAAATTTTAATAAAGACAAAAAAGTTTTCATCAATTTTTAAGATGGTGTAATAATAGAAAGAGAAGTTTTTGGGGACTTCAGTACATGCATCTGAGACGTACATAGGTACAATTTTAGGAAGAACAAAATACCACATATCAAAGAAAAATTGTCAGGCATAGAACCAAATCAAAGTTTTCACAAATGTTATAATAGTTAAATCTCTGTAGCAATAATCACTCAGATTATCGACGATGCTAATATGTCTTTATTAAAACCTAGTTAATATCAAACATCTGAACAATCCAATTTAGAACAAAAGTTTCAAGAACGAAGAAATGTTAAAATGAAAAACTCAATTAGTTAAGCACGCAAGTGGTAAAGCGTCGAATAATCTAAGACAAACAATAGTTAACAGTTTTAGAAAAATAACTCTAAACACAATTTTAACTTTATGTGGAAAAAGTATACGAGTAGTTGAGAGAATCTCGATTTCTTTTATAACATTTATCTAAAAATGTTTAGGATGATTAGATAAAAAATCATCCCACAACCTAATAGTTAAAACCACAGAAATTTTTAAGATTCCACTTAAGTTCGAAAATTTTAGATGTTTTATCGTCTTGGAGAAAACAAAAACATCTTAAAAGAAAGATGTAAGCAAACTTTTTACAATTTCTGTTTACGTTACGTTACATTCATTTAGCACACTAACAATTTTTTACTGCACACAGAAAATAAATGGTGGTTTACATAATATATATATTTTGTAAATGTACGTTTTTGTAAGGGTCTAGGACGTTTTGGCGTCGCTGCTTCGCCGTCGCCGTTTTGGCATCGCCGTTTCGGCGTCAGGCCGTTTCGGCGTGACACCATTTTGCCGAGAATTGTTTCGGCGTCAATAGAAAGCAAATGTTGTTAAACAATATTTATTGAATGTTGGATTAGTCAATGCGTTATATCCAGAAAACACAATAGATTAACCTACATTTCATAATTGTGTGCTAATCCCCTTAAATATTCTAATATATCTAAATTGACATCAAAAGTTTGTACAAGTCTTAGAATTCGAGTATCCGCATCTCTATACATTCTCAATTTTACGGGTGGCAGATTTCCGGCAACAAGCTGTTCATAATATATATCCCGTTCTTTTTGGACTTTACGAAGCCCATCTATAAATTTAAATATTGTTGGATGGTGTACCCCCAATTTCATCTTTAAGCTTCTATGGGCCGTTTCTATGTGATTATTTGTTCTATCATTACCATTCAGAGTTCTTTTTTCATATTTTGGGCTAAATGAAAAAAGCATCCATTTATGTTGACGCTCGGAAAGCTGTGTAGCATTGCAGTAAATGCCGCTCGTTCAAAGTCACAATAAATTTGTGTAGGTTGCAAATTTGGCACTATTTCCTTAATTAAGTCGAATGTCTAACGGCGAAACGGCGTAAGGCCGAAAAGTCTAACGGCGAAACGGCGATGTCGAAACGGCGATGGCAAAACGGCGACGTCGAAACGTCCCATTTCTTTTCTGTAAAATGTACCGGACAATAATGTTAACTATCATCTTGGTCACAACTCCCACTCTAACTTCTGGTCAGAACGCCTACTATAGTTACAACGCCTACTTCTACTTTTAGTTACAACGGCCATCTTGGTAACACATTGGTGACAACATTTAACTTTACTTTTGGTCAGAATATGCACCTCTACCCTGGTTATAACGCCCACTTTTACTTTTGGTAACAAAATCATGTTTGAGAAAAAATCACGAGAGCCGCCAATTGATACTATTGATTTTTTTTATCTCAAAAATTCAAATAAATCGGTGGCATTATTATTATCTGCAGCATTAAATTTTTAACATTGTCAGTAAAAACTTGCAACAAAGGATTTAACTTTTTTACAGACTAAGCATGGTTTTATTTAAGTGGATATGTAAATAGGCAAAATTATCATACTTGAACAATTCAAAATCCACACACTTTGTGGAAACAATATTGCAGCTTTCGTTGGTGAATGGATTGCAATGTCAAAAGAAAGGATAATTAATCCAATATTGTTTTACAATACTGTAAATGCAAAACATTACCGTAATATTTTGGTTTAATTTTTCAAGCAGCTAAATGACAATGAACTTTAACTTGGTTACTTTTAGCAACGCCGCATACTACGCGAGCTACATTTGAATTTATTCAGCAATTCAACAATACAAAAATTATAAGCCAAGGGTTATTTCCTCCACGATCTCCAGATCTTACGCTACTAGATTTTTATCTTTACGTACATTTAAAAAACACAGTGTATAAGAATCGACTACGCAATATTAAAGACTCGGAACATGCAATTACTAATGCTATTTGAAATATTAAAGTTCGTAATTTTTTTCAAAATTTAAAGAAAAGAGTTATCACATGTATTGCAGGTGAAGAACCTATTAAACAACGGCTATAAATTTTAAATAACTGTCATTCTTCTTCCTATCGGAGGTTGGCGACCATTAGGCTAGAATTTAATTTTAGAAACCGCATCTCGGAATAAGATGTACTGCTTCTCCCGTACCACTGCCGAAGATTTTTAAACCACAATGTGCGTCTACGACCTGGACTTTGACCTGAATTATGAGTTGGAGCAAACAGTACTTTTCATTGCGCATCACATGGGCAAAGTTCTCCAGTTTTCGTTTGTTTACTGTAAGCATTAATTGGGGGGTTGTATCCATTTTACGCAAAACTTCCAAGTTGGTAACGTGGTCTGTTCAATGAATCTTTCGAATCCGTTTATATATCCATAACTCAAACGCATCAATTTTTCTTATCGTATCCTCTGTCAGGGTCCAAACTTCCATTCCATATTGTATAGTGGGAAATATGTAACATTTGACCATGCGCTTACGGAGCTCCAAACTTAAGCTTCTGTTCAAGAATAGTTGTCGCATTCTCCCAAATGCAATTCTCGCTCGTTCTATTCTACTCTTTATTTCTTGGTGTTGTTCCCACTTGTCATTGACGTTACACCCTATATACTTATAAGTTTTGACCCTCCCAATTGCTGTATTTTGGACTTTGATTGGTATCTTTAGTGTATTTATCTTTTTTGTAACCACTATGTGTTTTGTTTTTTTACGTTCATATCCAGTCCGTAAGCTTGGCTGGTGTCGTTAAGATTTGTGATCAGCAACTAGAGTACTTCTGCTGTTCCCGCTAGTAATACAGAGTCATCAGCGTATCGCAGATTATTAATGATCTGTCCGTTTATGCTGATTCGTTCTTTTCTCTCATCCAGGCCCTCTCTGAATATTGCTTCCGAGTAAACATTGAATAATAATGGCGAGAGGACGCATCCTTGCTTGACTCCCCGGCAAATATCTACTCCCTCGGTTGTGGTGTCCCCTACGACTACTTTTGCTCTTTGGTGCCTGTATGGATTACCAATTATTCTTATATGTTTATTATCCAAGCCAATGTCATTTAGAACTTGCATTAACTTGCCGTGGCGTACTCGATCGAAGGTCTTCCGGTAGTCAATAAAACAGAGGTGTACACTCTAGTTGACATCTTTGCACCTCTGGATTAGAACATTTATGTAGGGAAGAGCATCTCTTGTTCCAAAACCATTACGGAAACCAAATTGGGTATCTTTCATATCTTCTTCACATTTTTGATATATTCGTCTATGTATTATCTTCAGAAACAACTTTAAAGTGTGACTCATGAGGCTAATCATGCTGTGGTCTTCACATTTGTTGGCATTAGGCAGCTTAGGAATTGTCATGAATGTAGATTAACCATTCACTTAGTATCGTTCCGGTTTGGTAAATTAGGTTAAATAGATTCACTAATATGTTAATTTTATCTTCCATTAGTAGCTTAATCAATTCCGTAGGAATTTCGTTAGGGCCTGCCGCCTTGTTGCATTTTGCGTTGTTGATTATATATAATACTTCTTCTTTAGTTATGTCTAGGCCAGTTTCTGAAGTATGTGAGTTGCCCCATGAGTTTCTGTTGTTCTCAAATAGTTTTTTAGTGTACCTATTCAGGCCAAATTTACAGTTTTTCTTCTACAGATACAGCGGACTTATCATCTTTATCAACTAGTGTACCACTGGTATTGTGTCGATATTCTCCTGTAGTAATTTCTTCAATCTTTTTATGCATATTCCTAGCGTCGTATTTTGCATCCAGTTCTTCTAGTTTTTTGCAGCGGTCCGACATTCAGGATTTCTTTGCTGTTCTTATCTTCTTTTGTATTAATCGGTAAATTGATTTGCATTTAGTGATGTCACGTCTGCCTTTTGTTAACCTCCTACGTTGCATTAGGTCAAGTATTTCGCTAGTCATCCAGGGTTTCTTCTTTTTAGGTGTTCCCTTTTTAAGAAGTTGGTTTGCAATTTTACCGATCAGTTATTTTATATTAATCCATATTCTGTTGACTCACTTGATTGTGATATGTTTGGAGTTTCCTGTTGAAGAACTGTGTCAATTTTCTGTGCTACCATCGTTGCTTTTCCTGGTAGTTTTAATAGATTTACGTCTATTCTTTGTTTAGGTTTTTTCTTCGGGACATTTTGAGTTTAACCCGTATTGTTGCAACTGTGTAATCTGATTTGACGTCGGAGCCGGGGTACGTTTTAACAGATTTTTTGCTAACATTAGAATGTCTTCCGGGTTTGGGCCGTGTCATAGTTGCAACCGAAGCTGCCAACGTTTTGCCCACTTTCGTAAGGGGCTTCATCAGGGCGTGAGATAAATCGCAAAACTCAAACAAGCAATCGAAATCTAACTAAGAACTTCTCAAAAGTTAGGTTATCCACTTGTAAAACAAACCATAACCTAAACTATGAAAAGGTAAGAAAGAAAACGATAACCTGAAAAAGCAAACGAAAATCTAACAAAGAACCATTACCGAGTTAGGTAATCAACTTGTGAACCAAGCCAGATTCTAAACTCCGTAGAAGTGACTTAAGAAGACATAGTCTCCGTATTTAAAGGAAAAGGATCGTCACGGATGGTTAAGCTCGACCCTTATTGGGTTACGGTTGCTAGGGGGCGTGTTTTTGATAAATGACTAATAACCGGGAACCAAAGAGGGGATAGTTCGAAACCATGATCGCGATTGAAGTTATTGGGGTATACCTTTTTCTTATACAACGATCATGTTCTGAAATGCGAACATGATCGTTGTATAAGAAAAAGGTATACTTCCAAGTCTGCGGTCGCTGAACATCATTTTACTACAGGTCACAAGATAGATTTTGATAATGTTTCGTTGATTGCCAAATCTCCATTCTTTTTCAACAGGAAATTCCGAGAAAGCATAGAAATCATCAAACACCCCAATAACTTCAATCGCGATCATGGTTTCGAACTATCCCCTCTTTGGTTCCCGGTTATTAGTCATTTATCAAAAACACGCCCCCTAGCAACCGTAACCCAATCAGGGTCGGGCTTGATCATCCGTGACGATCCTTTTCCTTTAAATACGGAGACCATTTCTTCTTAAGTCACTTCTACGGAGTTTAGAATCTGGCTTGGTTCACAAGTTGATTACCTAACTCGGTAGTGGTTCTTTGTTAGATTTTCGTTTGCTTTTTCAGGTTATCATTTTCTTTCTTACCTTTTCATAGTTTAGGTTATGGCTTGTTTTACAAGTGGATAACCTAACTTTTGAGAAGTTCTTAGTTAGATTTCGATTGCTTGTTTGAGTTTTGCGATTTATCTCACGCCCTGATGAAGCCCCTTACGAAAGTGGGCGAAACGTTGGCAGCTTCGGTTGCAACTATGACACGGCCCAAACCCGGAAGACATTCTAATGTTAGTATAGATTCCGGCCGTGGAAGCCTTCGCTATTAGATTTTTTGCTATTTTGGAATCGTTTGTTTATTAGAATAAAGTTAATTTGGTTTCTGATTATTTTCTGAGCATTATCTAACTAGCCAAGATTGTAGAGGTTTAGCCTTATAGCATAGAGCATTCTTATCCTGGAAGATCGCCGAATAGATCTTTTCCACTAGTTAACATTTTAGTTTCTAACACCTCAATGTATTTAGTGGCATTGATGATGCCAGATAGAACATGTAAACGACCAACACTTACAACGGACATGCAACCCCATACCATGACAGACGTTGGGTGCTTTATCATTGGGAATATGCAGTTTGGAGCAAATTCTTTAGATAAAAATCATCTAACGTATGAATTCTCTGCATGTTTACTTACGTTGGAAGCGGACTTATTACTGGATAGTACTATTTTTTATTGTTTTGGTGTTTAAGCACGGTGCTTTTTTGCCCAATTCAGACGAATAAAACGTTGCTTTTCTGAAAGCAATGGTGTTTTTGTGCTCGACAACCCTTAAGCCCAAAACTCTGGAGTCTTTTTTTTTACTGTTGAAGTGCATACACTTACTCCAGTAGCCTCAGGCCACAATTTGGTTAAATCAATCCCGTTTTAGGTTCGATCCAACAAACTTTTTCTACACAGTACATTGTCGTCTCTAACGGAAGGTTTTTTTTAACGTCTACTACAAGGCTGGTCTATTTTTCAGGTGTTTTTGTACTTTTTAATCCTTTTTAATACAGAATATTCACTGGAAGATATACTCTCTTTATTATCTTTATTATCTTAATTATGAAAAAAAATTTACAGCAGTCGTACCTCAAATAGATTGTTTTAGATACTCAACTTGTTATATACAGAGAGAAAATGCGAAGAAATGTGATAGTTACAGCAATAAACATCTCTGTTGAATCAAAAAAAAAAATTTTTCCAAAACTTTCTAATTTTGTCATAAAAAGTATAATAACTAATCTACTTAAAAATTACTGACAAAATCACAAGCAGTTACGCACATATTTGTGAAAAACGTAAATATTATAGAGTGATGCCGGACTTTTTACCACCGCTGTAAATGTAAAGGAGCAGAAATCATAAACCATAAACCGTTATACTTTTTGAAGTTACGATCTTTAGGTTCGCTTATAACTAATATTAACCACAAATAAAAAATAGTTACTAATTGAAAGAAACGCATAAATTGTATCAAAACATTGTCAAAAGGAATTAATTTGGTCTTATTTTGCATTGGTAGTCACTAAAGAATTGTGAAAACAATATTTTGAAACATTCTCGTCAACCAGCATCGGTGGATGTTGTGACCAAGGTACCCGTTGTGACCAAAAGTAGGAGTGGGCGTTATGACCAGGGTGAGCGTTGTGTTGTAGTACGAGTTGTGACTAAGATAGTTTCTGTGATCATAAACTATTAGTGGGGGTTATGACAAAGGTAGCTGATACGACAGTGGCCAATTAGCAAAAAGTCGGGTGGGCGTTGTGACAAGTGAGCATGGTGTTCAGCTTTTCAATAGTATTATTTAATTAGTTCATTTTACGTTTTTTCGTAAATTATTGTAAGTGTAGTTTACAAGTAAATTAGTACGCAACAGTGGCGACTAGAAGTCATTGCTGTAATAAGGCCATTGTTACTTAATAAAAGATTTATATAAAAAGCAATGTCCATGTTTTTGGAATAAGCAAAATTAACCGTTACATATTTGATAGAAAAATCATATAATCTTATACGTAGTACCCTTGTTTATATACATTATAGTTAGACAATGACTGTGCGGAAACATTAATTTGAATGCAAAACGATACTAGTTTTGGATGCAAACGCAAAATTTACATATATGGCGCTGCTTTTATTAATATTACAGTTTTTGTCAGATACAGATCAGGATATTCCTTTGCAGTAATCTATAAAGATACAGTTTCAAAGGTTTGGAAAAGACATACGTTCATTTTATTACATGTAAAATAATTTTAATTTGTATATATTTTTTATAGTATTCGAGTGGTCAAAGCAATAAAATAAACTGCCAAATTTACAAAATTTCTATTCTAATATGATATAAATTAGATTAAAGTTAAATAGTCAATGAATACACATGCTGATAAAAAATTTATAAATTTGGGTGGGCAGCTGTTTAGCTAAGGATGGTCCTTATATGTCAATAAACAGAAATATTCTACATGTTTTTGTTTATTGACATAATAAAAACACATCTGAGATCTAGTATATTGTAGGCAATGCTGGTATCATTTCTAGCCGAATGCCTGTTTTTTTTAACTACGCGTGTATGTGATTAACAGTTTGTTAATTTAGAAGGTAAAATCAAAGCGTATATAAAAGCAAAAAAATATTTATAAAACGTTTAAAAAAAGTAGCATTTTGAGCCAACGGTACTGTAGCATTAAACAGTTTGTTGACACCGTTAATAAAACGAAATCAAAAACAACGTTATTACGCTTCATTCACTGTTCTAAGAACTACACAATTCTTCTCAGAAATTTGCTGATACTAAAAATAAATACAAAATAACGTTGTCACATAAGAGCTAATTTTTTATTCTAAGAAGGCACGTGCTTTCCAAGTTAATTCTCGTAGATAACGTATTTACAGATGTTGAAATAATATATTGTTTCGTAAATCAGTTAAATTATTTAAACAAATAAATAACACTAAGATAAATATGCAAAAAACTTGTTTTTAGAGTACAATGATTAAATTCAGCTCAAAAATGCATACAAAATAAGTTATTGATCATGTATAGAAACAAACCTGAGAATAAATTGATAACATAAACCAAAATTATGATTACTATAAGCGGCGTTTTTTCTATGTAGTAGCATGCGTCCGTATTGTTACTTTAGTAAAGTGATAACAGTACCCAATTGAAAACATTATCCGTGATTCCGATAAGGGCGAGCGCTGTAATAGTAATTCATACTAAAATTTAAATCATTAATTTGGTTCTGAAGCCCGAATCTTTGAAGCATCGCTCTGTATTTATTACTAAAGATACATTTAAAGTGCTAATAAGTTTGTATATTTATATTTTATGAGCCTTTTGAGTAGTATAAAAATTTTAAAAAAATTAAATTAGCACATCTTCGTTGGCTTCCGGCTTGAAAAGAAAATTAAACAAAGCAAATGAAACAAACCACTCAACCGATCATAATTTTATAGAAACGTTTGTAGAATTTTATTCATTCTATATTTTGTTTATAATAAGAAATTAAAGTGTACGAATTATTTTTGAAAAGAGTTTTAAGAACCAAAGCAAGTTAACTGGTAAAACATTGCTTTGCACGCATGTCGAAATTAATAGCGTGTGTAAGTAGCTTACTTGTGCCGCCATCGTTTGCAATCTTTTAATAACCAAAAACGGTTTGAGGCTTTCCATTTAATCATTACCTTGTTTTCACTAACGCCATCTAACATGTATAAAAAATCTGTTTCCATATAAAGCTATCTCATTGTCTAACTATAATGTATATAAACAAGGGTAGTACTAAAGAATACTATACACAAGCCAAAATTAAAAAAGCAATACCAATACTCATAGTAGACATGACATCTAAGAGTGAGAGTACTGTAAACGAACCAAACCAAAGTGATATTGTAATTGTTTACATTTTAAATTTAGCATTAATAATTATACAGGATATAAGCTAATTTTGTTTTAATTATATTTATTAAACTCCATAAAAGAACAACGTTTCAGTTGGTTGTTACAAGCTTATTTGTGCCAATTAAATTAACAACATAAAAACATGTAATTGAAAATTGAAATTACCTAAAAATAAAATTATAAACCCCAGACATTCTTAACAGCTTTATACTGTTATAAAACTTAAATAAATATAATTAAAACAAACATTGGCCTACATCCTGTATAATTATTTAATGTTAAATTTAAAATACAAAATTCAAGGCTGTATGTTAATGTAGTATCAAAAGTATATGTTTATGTTTCCAATCGTAAAGCAAAAAAAGCGGAGTCTAAAGTAGTACCTTTTAAACTTCCAAACATTGAATAATACCTGATTTGATTAATTGATTCCAAAAGGCAAGTTTTTCTGTCCAAAAAAGTCAAACACGATTTAGCTTGTTTTTGCACATTTAAAGAAATCTTTTTTTTTATAGTTTTTAACGGTTGTGATATCAAAGGTAAATAAAAAAAACTGTAATACTGTAGATAGTACTAATTTTTAGCAAAATATTTCGGCAAAAAAGCTAGCAATAGTTTGGCGATATCACTCAAATGTGGTAACAAAATCTAAAATCTAAAAATGTGAAATAATGTGAAACAATGCTTTCTGAAAACCAGCAAACTAACTTGTGGAGCTCAGAAAATTAAAAAAGCTGTTGAATTCTTGTATTGGAAGTGTTAGAGTTGATGCTGCAAATTAGATTAATATATTCTATAGCAACAGATGGTACATGTGTAAATACTAAAAAAACTAAAAGACTATAAAATACTTTTGAAAGGAAATGAGATCAAACTAACCATAAAGATTTGTCACTTCTAAAAAAACTGATTTTTTTAATTAAATAAGGACAATTTGCGACTATAGGTAGAGAGGTACAGGTATAGATGTATTGACACATTACAAAAAAACTTAACCATTTTACATAGCAGCACAGCAACAACAACACAAGAGGATGGTTGCAAGCCTTGGATGAACAAATTGCAGATTTAAATAGAGAGCTCAAATTTAAAAACTTTGTTTTAGAGAAATAGGGAGAAACGATTTCTCACCTAAACGTATGAAGTAGATGGAGTGTTAAAACTATTCACTAATTTAGAAATGTAGGACATCAGTAGATATAAAAAAATGGTTTATCGTATTAAAGCGTTCCCGAAGTGTTTGGAAACTTAGAAACGCTCATCGAAAAGAATGGAATATTTTGGGTTCCGGTAACGGAAGAATATAAAAGTATTCCAAGGAAGATCAGGTTCAGCTTTTCGAATTAAATCAAAAGAAGACTTTGTCGGTTTAATAAATAAGTGTTTAACACGTGTGCTAAAATAAATATAACGAAATGTAAGCGTACGTGTTTTCAATATAAACAAAAACCGGCTTAGATAAACGTAAGTTATCTACGGACATTATTTTTCGAGTGATACTAGTAAATGATGTATAAATTAATACCAGTGTTTTTCTTAAATACCGTTGCATTTTACTGGTGTTAGTTAATATAAATCGTGTAAATCTATAGTTTATAAGTTAATTAATTTTAAAAATTTGTTACAATGGTGTCCCGTACGGGGTCGCAGTTTTAATGTGGAAATATAAGTAATTTAATATTGCTTTCGTAATATAAAAATTATGTAAACAAGTCATTGATTTGGCAAATTTAGTTCAGGAATCCTTTTTATTAGTTCATATTATGTAGCCATTAAATATCGCTCGTTATTAAAATTTAGTGTTATACAAATATTGCATCTTAAACGTGACTGTGTTTCTTCTTAAACTTTTTATTTGTGTTATTAACTTATGCCGGTAACTCGTTATCAAGCGAAAGTGGATGTTATCTATTTGAATTTTTTGAATCAACAAAAAATAGTCAAATATCGATGAATATAAATACATAGAAAAAAATACTAGAAAAATGGAAGAAAATTCTAGAAAAATGAAAAAAAAAATTTGCGAAAATTCTTAGAAAATTAAAGATAAATTATTTGAAAATAACTAGAAGATAGAAGGAAATTTGTTAGAAAATACTAGAAGTTTAAAAGAAGAAATACAAACGAACATAAAAAACTAAATTAAAATTGTTCAACTTCAAGCAGGTATGTTAAATTCAAGAGAGGAAATATGCAAAACTTTAGGAAACAAAATAGACGCAATAAAGGACAAATTAGAAGACATAATGAAATTACTGGAAGAAAGAATAAACCAAATAAATTGCAAAAAAAGTGTTAGAAGCGAAGAATTATTAATAGATCATTGGGAAGAAACTACTAACACGTTTAAAATTGTACCTCCAAATTTTCACCTATCACAAACAGTTTGAAGCTGCAGCTATTGCTAATGGTTGGAGCAACAAACAGAAAACGACGTCTTTAATAGTGGCTTTACGTGGAAAAGAGCTTGTGATTTTGCAGACAGATCTTAAAATTACTAACTTTTAATTTTACGTTTAAAAATGATATATAGAGATATTCATCTTAAACAAATGTACCAAGCCTAAATTTTAAAGTCGGGTTCAAAATGTCGTGGAAAGTTTTCAAGAGTTTGAGGTTGACATCGCTTGACACAGCTTGCGTTTCCTACAACACCTGGTACCTTCTTAGAGCAGTTGGCTATTCAAACCTTTGTAGACGGCCTTTGAGACAGCGAAATGCATCAGACTCTACGGTTAGCTCAACCTAAGACATACGTTGAATGACGCTTTAATCTATGCCTTGGACTTTGACACAGCAAAACAGGCATCGCATTAAGGCAACCATAAGCTCTGCTGTGCTGCGGAAGTATCCGTGCAAACATTAATAAGCATCGAAAAAATAGCGTGACTAATACCTCGGGAAAGAGTAGTAACGAGTTTGATTTGCGGTGAAATGTGCCGACGACGCTGTACTAAGCTCAAAAAAACCCCCAGTACACGAGCCCTTCATTGGAAAATACTATTCAAATGGCATCGCTTATAGAACAATTGCACAGCATTTATAGTAATGGCAAGATTAATAGTCGAAGTGTTCAGTTACTAGTTGATACGGAAGCGACGAAGACTATCATTCGTTCTTACATGTTATTGAAAAATAAGAAGACATTATCAGTAACAGTAAGACTTTAACTGGTGACGGGCGAACAAATACCTACTCACGGACAAGTAAAAATAACTATCAGTTTAGGACTATCAAGTACTGGTAGCCCACATCACGGAAGAAGTTATCCTGAGAATGGACGTTATAAAAAAGTATGGATTCTATTTAGATATGAAAAACGACGCTTTAAAAAACGACGGTGAAAAAAATATTTTTATTGAGTAAAGATGTGATTGAGCCTAGAAGGACTAAAAGTGTGGTAATAGCACGCCTGAATGGAAATCTCCGAAAAAGCTACATTTGCGCTATTGAACCAATAGAGGGCAACTTGGTTGAGAAAAGACTACTGGTTGGCAGAGTAAAAAACACGGTGCCAGTAAGGATCTTGGATGTCAACTGAGATCCAGTAACGTTGAAAAAAATACCGCGGTAGGCCAATGTACGCCAGTATATCAAAATGTGAGATGCGTGAATTTTAACAAAGCTGTCACCAAAAAAGTGCCTACGCATCTATTGAACATTTTTACTACCAAGTGCTAAAACCTCAGCCCAGACTAGCTGACTAAAGTTAAGGTATTGATCTAGCAGTATCAAGATGTGTTTGCGCTTGAAAATTGTTGCAAAAGAAGAGATGACGGGGTAAAGCACAAAATTAATAGTGGAGACGCTCGGTCGATATGACAACATCCTTATTTTGGCGAAAAAGGCGAAGATACAAAAAGAGAAAGTATGATTAAACTTTTAAATAGTCTATGGGCGTTCCCAATGGTGATAGATAGATTAACGAGGTTTTGCGTAAACTACAGACAACTTAACGACATGACCAAAAAGGAAAGCTACCCTTTATTGAGAATTGACGACACTTTAGACACTCTGTCAGGGTCCCAGTGATTTTCCACATTGAAATTAATGAGTGGTTACTGGCAGGTAGCATTAGAACCCAAGGATCGTAAAAAGACGGCTCTTGCTATTGGAACTGGTTTGTGGCAGTTCACTGATAGTTTGAAGAGCATTTGAACAACCCGAAAAAAGTATTTTAACTAACAGGTGAGGCAAATTTAAAACTGTGCTCAAAGAAATGCCAGGTATTTAACCTTCAGATTACCAAGCAATTTTTGAGGGGCCGATTACCAAGTGGGGTCAGTTTTTTTTCTTATTTTGTAAAGAAAAACCGATTAATTTGTAATGGTAATGATTAATTGGTATTAAACATTGTTGAAAGAAACTCACCTAAAAATATATTGGGACAGTTGTAAAAAAAACTTAAGAAAAGACAACAAAAACAACACGTCTGGGGTCAAAAAAGACCCCAATGGTAATCGGAAGGTTAAGAAAGAAGTGCAATATCCTTACCATGTCGTATCTAGAGATGGTAAAGGCTGACACAGACAAAGTTTGAGCAGTGCAAGCACGGCCAGGACCACAGTTTTCTTAAGTTGTGCAACAATTATAGACAATTTGTACCCAAATTTGCCAAATCTTTAACAAAATGGACTGAACGATGAGAAAAATTTAAATGGAATAGAGACTGCGAAAACGCTTTTCATCTCCTAAAACAAACCCCAGTTACTTCGCCGATTTTAAGTTATTCAAAGAAGATGAAAAATTTGTTTTGGATACCAATGCAATTAATCTGGCTATAGGTGCAGTTCTTTCACAAGTGCAAGATGGACAAGAAAAAATCATCGCGTGCTTTGGTTAAGTTTTGTCCCGACGACCAGAAAGAAATGATTGCGTGACTAGAAAAGAGCTGTAGCAGTCGTCAAGTCCATAGAACACTACAAATATTTGTATGGACAAAAATGTTTACTAAGAACGGACCACGCTGCTTTAAAATGGTAATTGCAGTTCCGTAATCCAGAAAGACAAGTAGCAAGATTAATCAAGAAACTGCGAGAGTATGCCTATGACGCAGAACACCGTGTCGGAAGCAGTCATCGGAACGCTGATGCCTTCCAGAAGACCATGTCCTCCAGACTGTAGCCATTGTTGGTGATTTGAAAAAAATATGGTTGCTGACGAGTGGAAACCTGAACAGTTGCGTTGCGAACAAGAAAACAATCCCAACTTAGGAGCACTGGAGAGAAAACGGCTGACGACCAACCTGGGAGGAAGTAAGTGTTTTGGGCAACCGAGTGTCACTGGTGTTGCAGCATCTGCACGATGGTACATCAGGAGGACACTTTGGCGTAAAGAAGACATTAGCGAAAGTTTGAGAAAGATTCTACTGTGTGAACTGCCAAGAGGACGCCATGCAATGACGTTATAATGAAACAGTATAACGTAGGAACCTCTTTAGAGAAAATCGCAGGGCCGTTCCCAGAATCTGATTCGGAAAACAAATACAGGATGTAGCGATTTATTATTTTACGAAATGAACCGAGGTTTACTCCATACTTAATCTTGAAGCAGCTACAATCGCAGACGTTTTAATAACAGAGTTTTTCTGTCGGTTTGAAGTTCCGTTGGAATTACATTCCGCAACTTTGAGTCGGCGCTGTTTCAAGAAGTTTGCATCCTGTTGAAAATTACAAAAACTAAAACGACGCCTTTTCATCCTCAATCTGGTGGCATGATTGAAAGGATGAAAATAACAATAGGAAAATACTTAGTAAAAGTAGTGTCCAACCACCAAAGTAGTTGGGATTAGAACTTCCAGCCTTTCCTAATAGCATACCGATCACAAAACTGTGGGTTTCAACCGAGCGATATGGTGTGGTTGTTAATCAGGTCAGAAATACTTCATTGACTACTTTTATAATCAATGTAATTGCCGAAATGGAGCTAACTGCCGCTATTGCCATGACACTTTTTACCGAGGTTGCATCCAGTTTCCTGTTTTGGGACAGAACAGCCTTAAGAAAAGGGCAGTGAAGCTTTCCCAAAGTGTATGGAAACTTCGGATCGCTCATCGAAAAGAATGGAATGTTCTGGATTCCGATAACGGAAGAATATAATAGTCTTAGAAGGAAGATTGGGTTCAGTTTTTCGAATTAAATCGAAATAAGACTTTGTCGATCTAAATAAATTAAGTGTTTAACGCGCGTGCTAAGATAAATAACCGCGTGTAAGCGCATGTGCTTTTAATATAAATAAATACCGATTTAGATAAACAGAAGCTATCCGGAGATAAATTAATGTAAGCGTTTTTCTTAAAAACCGTTGCGTTTTATTGGTTCCAGTTAAAATAAATGTGTGAATATTGAGTTTATAAATAGATTCATTTTAAAAATTCGTTATCTACAGTATATTAGGAAAATATCTTTGTTTAACGTAGCCCAAGTTGGATTATGACGGAATACTACATCTAAACATAGACGCTGTCTGAGTTAGCCAAGTTCTTAACCATTTTTTCGTAAACATCGACAAGTCACTATTATTTTGTTCAACAAACGCAAACACAAAGTAAAAATAATTGCAAAGTGCAAACAACAAAGGTGGTGAAATCCACATCAAAGATCCAATATTTTTTCATATTTTCTGTAGCTTTGTCGAATTCCGATCATAAAACCTTGTTTCCGTTTGTACCTCTTTTTGTTGTACTATTTTTCACATACTACATCCGTTAATAGACTTATACAAGCTGTCTAATTTAGACTACGTCTTAGCACCTTGTTCTTATAGGGATTTGGAAATCACTGTTTGTAGTCGCGTTAGTAATTGATAATGTTTAAAATTTGAAATAAAAATGAAACATTAAACCTATAACAAAGACAAAAATACTTAAATTTTTTGAATTCGTATACGCTTACATTGCAGTCTTTTAACAAAACTTTAATAACATAGCGCAAATAAAATACTACTCTCAATTCTAAAATGAAGTTACATTAAAAAGCCAAAAGAACTTTGATTAAACTATTGTTAAGTTAATTGATTTCACACAAAACGTATTCTTCAATTAAGTTCAAGAAAGTTTATTACAACGACACGACGTCAATGCTGTATTTCAAAGTCTTTGTCGTTTAATTAAACTCATTAACAGGTTTTATTCAAAAATATGTTGTAGTGGTTATTTAAAAAAAAGTGTAAAAATGACCTTGTTTCGTCAATTTATCTTAGTAGTTGTGAGCTTGAACTTGTTTTGAATTTTAACAGAGTACTCCTTTTGCTGCTTTATAATCATTTTAATTCCTAATTTTATGCTTTGAACAAAGAACAAGGATTAAAAGCAATTTATTTAGCGCCCACATTGTAAATAATTATATAATTTGTTATAGTGGAAATGGTGTAAGTGTGCCACTCGAGTTAAGGTATTTCTTATACAATTTAGACGTTAATGCATCGAGCAAGATGAACTGCAAAGAAAGCAAAATAAGAAAAAAGAATCCTAGAGAAGGGGCAAATTGGATATCTCTTCTAACATTTTTGTAAGTAAATCTAAAGAAACACCAAAAATTCTTATAATTAATTGTTTATAGCTTTGCGTTAAAAATTTTTCGAAAGTTTCATTATGGTGATGTTCACGAACACGATGTTTACGAAGTTGTACCTTCGCTTAGTTCTGAACGTTTGGGAAACCAGTTTGAAGCCGAGTGGAAAAATGAAAAGCATGATTTTGTGAAGACTTTGATAAAGCTCTTTTGGAAGAAGTTGCTTTGCTGGGCCTTATCGCTTGCAATCATAGATACTTTAACAATGTAAAGTAGAATATTAGTAATTGAGATTTCTTAATTTCGTGTGTTTTAGGATTGCTTATCCACTCTTGTTGGGAAAGCTAGTATCATATTTTAGTCCAGGTCAAACGGAAATTATTTTAAGCAAAGCTGTTCTATACACTTTTGAATTGGTTATTTTGATTTTGCTGTATACTTTTTATATTCAAGCTTATGTGTTGTTCGTAATGGAACTTGGCCTGAAAGCCAAAATTGCTTGTTGTTCACTAGTTTACCGAAAGTGCTTAAGACTGAATTTATCAGTACTGGGTAAAAGTATAAATGGATTAGCAGTAACAATAATTTCCAAAGATATAAATGAAATTGAAAATACGATTGATATAATTATTATAAACTTTTCTGGTTTGTGTCAAGTAGTGGTTATGATCTACATGATGTATAATGAAATTGGTCCAGCATCTGTTACCGGATCTTCTTTACTTATAATTATGATACCGATACAAGGTAAGACATTTTCAAATATTGTTTTTTTATTGTATAACATTAAATTAAAATAAAATTGCTACGTTTTCAAAAAAAAAAACTTAAGCAAACTTTTCGTGAATGTATTTTGAAATGCGCGTGCAATGCAAAACAAATGAAGCAAATACATTTTTTATGCAAACCGCAGTTGGGTGGTATTTTTGTCTCTTTTTTTCTTAGTAATAGTGTATAAAAGAGTGAGACATAATCTTTATGTTTTTTTTGTATTCGTACTTACCATTTCTTCAAAAAAATGGTATTGTTGCGAATTTTATTATTAAAACTAATTTATTTAAACTACTAAAAAATACGTTTTACTTATACTAGAAATATGTACACTTGTAAATTAACCGAACTAATGAAATCCAATAATATTTAATAAAAACACCTACACTAATTAAGATAAGATAAAGTCCGCACATAGCTTCACACAATTGTTTACACTAAAATCACGTACAAGATTATTATCGGTATATTTATGTACACTCACGTGCTAACGACTTATTTATCTCAACTTGAATAATCTTCTTAACACTGCTGTATTCGCATTATGGCAATAACTAACTTACGATTTGTTTCGTCGGTATATATACACATTTTGACAATCATTCTCGAGTGTTCCATATCTTTCGATATATCTTCTAGCATATGGATAACAACTTCCAGAAGGCTCTTGAATTTGCAGATAACTTCTCGAACGTTTCAATATTGTAATACCATTCTGTACTACAGAAAAAAAATACATGATGTAGGTTTATAACAGCAAAGTGGAGAAAACTAATTAAGATATTGAGCGCCATAGGAATTACCAAAGAACACTTTGCTAAAAAAAAACACAATTTGATTTTCTATGTTTTCTTTGCGGAATTCTATTTTACGGTTTTTGGAAACCGCCGTAGTTTCATAAATCACTATAACCGTCTATGCCACTGGTAATACCTAGGGGTCCCGTTAGGCAATCTATCATGTCGTATTATAGTTCTTCTGAATTTTTTTTGGAAACGATGACATTGTGATAAAAAGTCGCCGATGACTTTTAAACGTACATGAGAAATAATTTTTCTAATTTTTTTACCATCTCCGGTAGCTTGAATAAATGTGTTTTGACGTACTTTAACTTTTGCTATCGTTTCGTTTGTAGGCAATGCTTCCTCTGCTGATTTTATACAGGCGGTATACAGGGTGTCCGTTTTTCGACCTCAAGCATGGGTATCTCGGTTATTATAAGAGATACAATATCGGTTAAATTAGACAAAAGTTGCCTATTTCTAAGCTGATCAATAATTTAAAAAAAATGTAATGTCATTTTTCGTTTTTTTAATTACGACAAAAAATTGAAAAACCTGATTTTGGTTTTTATTTTTTTAGCGAAAATCGACAAAGTTAGACGTTTTTAACTGAAACATCTTCAAGGTACTTTCTTGCCAGAAAGCTAAATTTGTCAGGTTTTCCGTGACATTTTAGATGCTACAGTTACAACGCTTAACTTTTCTTAAGGGCGCCATATTAGATTTTTACATTTTTTGATACAAGTTTTTTTCTGATTACCACCATGTATCACACGATATGACGAAGTCTTTCATTTTGAACAAAATTAAAAAAGAATCATTGTTGTGCAGAGTGCTTTGTAAACAACAAAGCAACATTACCTATAACAATTGTGTCAAAATAGTTCAGTTACATTTCGATAATTGACGCAAACAATTTTTTACTTTTATCAATAAAATGCCGTTTTATAGTGAAGAAAAACGGGATATGCTGGAAATTAATTACGCTTTGCATCGAAATGTGCATATTACTTTTGAAACATACCTGCAACGGTATCCAGAAAGGGAACAGCCAGCTCACAACTACTTTTATATCAGTCGTTTAACATTCACGTCATCCAAATTCTCCATTCTGGAAATAGTAATCGACAAGTAGGATTTTGTAGGTTTGTAATAAATCAGTTAGACAAAAACCCTAATTTTTCCAATAACGTGATATTTACGGGCGAGAGCAAGTTTACAAACATTTTTAATAGTCACAATGAGCACATTTGGTCAATTGAAAATCCTTGTGAATATCAAGGACAACGACCACAAATACGTTTGGAACTAAATGTATGGGTGGGTTTACATTACATTACATTTATGAGGAAAATTTGACCTTGGACAGGTATTTACATTTTTAGAAAACCTTCTTTAAAGACTACATTGACAATAATATTTATCTAAACCGCCTACAAAACGTCTGGTTTTGGCAGGACGGCGCGTCGCCATACAACGCTATAAGAGTAGTTGACCATTTGTAAACGATGTTTATTCAAAAAATTATTTTAAACAACGATGATGATGATGTACGTTGGCCAGCGAGATAAACGGATGTTTCATCGTTAGACTATTTTTTATGGGGAACGATGAAAGATTTACAAAACGGCGCCTGCAGATATTGATGAGTAGAGAAGAAACACTCTAAAAAATAAAATTAGAAAAGGGGACATTTTACGAGTAATACGGAACTTGCAAAAACGTGTGGTATTGTATTTAGAAGTAAAAGACGGACCATTCCAGCACCTTTTATGATTTGTCTATTAGTTTTCTTTATCTACTTAATTTTGTTGTTGTTTCTAAAATTTTGATTCATTAAAACTAAGAATAAATTTCTGGATTATCCTGTTGCTCTTAATTTAAAACTTATTAGTCAACTGTGCAGAACTGGGAGTCTTCAAGCTCTAAATTTGATCAACAGTCAAAATTTTGTTAAACAAAAGTGTTTCCAAAGCAATCTGCGCCAGAATGATTTTTTTTCTCAAAGTTAAGATCTCATCATATCGTGTGATACATCATCCTAATAAAAAAAACTGTCGATTTTCTCAAAAAAAAAACAAAAAACAGGTTTTTCAATATTTTTGTCATAATTAAACAACAAAAGACAGATCAGATTTTTTTTTCAAATTATTGAACATACTTGAAATTTGCAACTTTTGTCTCATTTAACGGATATTATATCACTTATAATAATAGAAATGCTCATGCTTCAGGTCAAAAAACGAACACCCTGTATGTATCAAAAAAAGATATAATTCTTTTAATAACTGGAACATTGTTGGATAAAAAAAGCAGCGTTCACATCTTAGGACAGCTTGTGGTGTAAGCGGCAAATCACATGCAAACATTCTAAAGGAACACTTTTTTATTGTTGCTATTATGTGGTCAGCTTTCGATAATCTACTTTGGATGTGCTCTATAACGTTCTGCAAACTATGGACTGAACATGTTAAGTATAACATGGATGAGTAAAAAACCTGTCACATCCGCGTCATATTCAACATAACACGAGCTGCATCTAAATACACTCATTTTAAAATACTGGCGATCAGACATATATTTTGGGTCTGCGCTAAACTGTTGCCGCCATTTGACGCGTTTGACATTTTGATGATACACGTACTTCATTGTCGTATTTAGAAAGTTTCGGAAAGAATTGGAATTAAATCGCGATTATTTTTTACAACTTTTGATCTGAATTAACCCAACAAAAATGCATCAAAATTGCTCAAAAATAGGCTCGTATCGATTGAATAAAAGACTTTTTCAAAAATGCGATCGTGATGTTATCAAACACGTCTATGTCATCGTTATAAGTGACAAATCGTGGACGTATGTGTATGAACCTGATAACAAACAACAAGTCTTTTAAAATGAACCAAATATAACAAAAGTTGCTTAGAGGTAGATGCTTGTTTGTTTTTTCCAAAACAGTTCTTTTATAGAAACGTAGAACGGTCAATTCTGATTGGTACACAGGTACACAACTATTTTTCGTCAGAAATAAAAAAAAAATTCACAGATATCGCAAATCTTGCAATTATCGGAAGGTGTACGTAATATAATGAACAAGGTTTATTATAATTTTCAAAAATAAGAATGTATACTATTAATGTATTTTGAACTATTTTTTAAATCAAATTCAGTAAAATATACATTTGCACAACATGTTTTGGATAATCGTCATACTCTTTTTCTTACAAATTGATTCGTCCTTTTAATAACATCAATAACAAACAAATTCTTGAATTACTACCAATTTCAATTATGATTTCAAACTTAAATGATCTTAGATTTGTTTCTAAATTCTTCTTTTTTTAAAATAATTTACATTTAACACTTTGTAAAACTTAGAATTTTTAATTACCTAAATGCAAATTTTCATGTTTTACATTTTTCAAAAAATGTAAGTTAAAAATTTTTTTGTAATCTTAACTTTTTATAAGTTGTAAATATTTTTTGTAGACTTTTCTGAAGATGAGTTTCATTATTTTAAAGCTCGAAACATATATAAAAAATACATTTTGAAAGTTAACGAATTTATTATTGGTGAACTGGTAATTTGAATAATTTAAAAATTTACCGATTCTATAATTTTTTCTTCTATTAATATTAAACAAATGCGTTATTGACTATAAAAAAACATTAAAAAAATTAACTTTACTATTACATCGTACCGCCGAAACCGCCACAATTTTTGTATTGTAATAATTTGCTTAATAACTTAAAATAACCAATAAACTATTACCTTAAAACGGTGCAAGATAGAGGAAAGTTGCACATAAATATTTTTATAGAGGACAAACTTTACTATAAAAAAGGCGGCGGAAGGATACAATTACCTTCAATAGTGTGTAAAGTTGCACAAAAATTACTTTAAAATTCTGTAACTCTTAAACTGTTAGATATAATTATACACTCCCTCAGACTTTTTTGTAGTAAATTTTGTTCTCAATAAATTGTTTATGTTCAATTTTTATCTAAATTGTATCGTTTTTGCAACGTACAAGGCGGAAGCTCGCGCGGATCTAATTCTGCAATTACTACAATTATTTTTCATAACTGCTGAGTGAAATTAATACTTATATTTTTAAAACATGAAACGAATCATAAGGAATATTTTGTTTAATAATAATAAACACTGCATCCAGAAAATACAAAAAATGAAGTGAAATTTGGCACCACCGCAAGTTCCAGATTTGTTTCATCTGAGCGTTTCATCGTTTCGTTACACGAACTTTCGAATCAAGCTCCCTATAAGTGTTTTCAATGCTAAAACAAAACGCCAGACAGATTTTTCTGCGCTACAATAATTTGAACTCTTACAAATCGACTCAAACAAGTGACTTTTTGAGCATTCAAAACGTCATATTGATGGATCATCCGCTGTATAGTTTTAATTTGGCCCCCAGTGATTTTTTTATTTTTTTTGTATTGAAAATAAATTAAGAAGATAATGTGTTTTGATGTGTCTCAATCAAAGTAGTAAAGTGCTTTCAAAATTGATTCAAACGCATACAAAAAAGCGTTGATCTTTATGGACATTCTTTTAAAAAAAAATAAATTGATAAATAACTATTATTGATCTCAAATTCTGAAATAAAAAAGGCAACCTTTGTACGTATAATATATTTATAAAACGCTCTCATTCTTACTTTTGAGAACTTGTTATGTAATTTTGGTATATACAGTGCATTAGAAATGCAACTTCTTGTTTCGCTTGAAACTCTATTATAAGCAATATGTAATTATTACAATGCACATTCTGACGTAGGTAAAAATATCTGGGATATAGGAGTAAGCGTTACGCCCTTTCTGGGAAGATCAAGACGTTTAAGTGACCGCTGAATAGGACGGAGAGTCCTTGAGCAAAACATGCTGGTTCAGGAAATTGCACGTGCCAGATTTGCCAAGAACTTTGGTGCAGTAAATTGTTTGTATAAAAAGATGTAGGGGAGGATGCTTGGCTATGACGGAAACGGTGGGATAAGCCCCGACTACAGTTTTAAGAAATTAGGATTGGAGCGAGGCCAGTTTCTTGACCACGCAGAAATGTCGAAGTCTGTGGTATCAAATGTCTAAGTCATAGGCGAGCATGAGTATAACTGCATTGTTATAGATATTCCCTAGAAATTTATTGTGTAGGTTCCATTTCAAACGTGACTATTTGTAGAACAAGCGCAAGACGCTCTTACACTTGTCAAGCACGAATGCGCAATGTTTTACAAAACTCAATCTGTCGTCAAGCAAAAGTCAGAGGTACTTGAATTCGAAAACCCTACGCACGGAAATGTCGCAGGCTGCTGGTAGTTCTGTGCTTAGCAAGCCGTTTAACCAAATTCCACAAGGTCGGCCCAAAAACCGATTCTTGTAGACACCTCTTCGTCAGTCGTTTGGCATAAACAGAACGGAATAAGTTATTGATCTGTTCGATAAATAACTACAAATAACCCGCGCGTGGCGCCATCAGGTATTCTCTTAACGACGAAAGTTTGTATTATTGAGAACCACCATCCGTTGTTGAACTTGTATGCTGTACTTGGAGACGTTCAGTTGTACATTGGTCATTAATCTACGTGCGGCGTCAGTCGTTGTTTTGACTGGAATAAAACCATATTGACTGGGACGGAAAAAAAATTGTGAAGGAATGTCGTCATGAATCGTTTTAAGAAATACACGTTCAAAAAATTTTTCAAGTTCTGAAAACAGACTTATCGGACGGTACGAGTTAGGATTTACGAGATCTCATTTCCCAGGTTTGAGAATGGTGATAAGTTTACCAGTTTTTCAAGCATAAGTTAAACAAATTAACGATCATAGAAGAGAGGAGGCAATCTTGTACAATTAGACGTAGAGCATTACAATGTATTTTGAGTCCGGGAGACTTGTTTTTAGAAATTTTACTAGCCACCGCGGCTAAATCGTGACTAGTGACCACCCAGTCCTGTTGGGATCTTATTTGAAAATTAGTGCAGGATATTATTTAGTCATGCAAACGTTTATCTGTCGTCGGATCGTCAGCAGGAAACAGGAAGTAAACAATAGCTTGAATAGTCTCGTATTCTGAAATAGCGTATCTGTCGCCGCTTTGAACATTAGAACAGGAACGAGAAGACAACCTGTAAACTAACCCCTACAGGCTCGTTGCCAAGCTTTTTTCAACGAATGTTTGCCAGAAGCTATACTTTGCTGTTTATACTGCTACTTTCTACGTCAAAGTGACGTCAATATTCGTGGAGACTAAGTGACTCGAGCAGGTAAAAGGTTGGTGTGGTTCGTTGACAACACAGAGGCCACGCTTACCCATAAGTTTCTCTACGCATCCTATGGGTTCGTCGGTCACCGAGGAGTGCCAAAGTAGGGATTTCAAATTAAAGCTGTCTGATATTATGATAGGAGCATCTCTTAGTTCATCAAGAATTTTATCGAGGTGTTGGAAACGAATACGTAAATCTTCACTCGGCGACCAATAAACGTTGACGATTTCCAAGGAGTTGTTTCCAACCGTATCTTTATGGCCATAACGAACGCAGTTTGCGCATGAAAAGTCTCGCTCCATGTTAGGGCATGTTTTATTCTCGTGCTTTTAAGCACATGTCACTTTTACATTTTGTGGAGTAGTGGTCAAACTTTTGACAGTTAAAGCAACACGTATCACGGATATGGTCATTGACCCTGCACGCATTCCAGGCGACGTACATGCGACGTGATGCAAAAAAAAATTTTTGGACTTCTGGTGGGACTTCCATAATCCAGTGACAATTTGCTTTGTCCCGATGGTCAAAACCGAATTGGACATCTAATTGCTTATTGGCAAGATGTAATATTTAATCGTAAACATTATCGACATTTTGTGAAAAGATAGCCTGCTCAGCGGAGACGTTTACAAGAACGTCGAGAATTGAAATACTAGGTAAGGATTGACCGGCTTTTTCAAAGAGGGTCGTAGGTTTTTTCTCAATTCCGTTTGTTCTGATTCGAGCCTAATAGAGCTTTTCCCTTTTTCATAACTCTGTCTAGTCGTAGGCCATAAGTTTGCGGTTTGTTTTACCAGAAGGAACTTTGGTCCTCTCTGCTTTAGATCGATCTGTTTGGGCGTACGATTTAAGAGTAGGAACTGCAGCAGGAGTGTTGGAAAGTTTGGTGGTAACAGTTTGCAAAGCTGTTTGTACGCTTGCTAAGGCACTGGCAATATTAGCAGTTTGCTGGGTGACGCAACAGGAAATAATGGTTTTTTGAAAAGTTGCTTGAAGTCTGTTGACCAGGTCGATCATTTCGGATTGTTTTGAAATAGTGTTTTTACAAGCAAAAAATGTTTTTTGTGAGGCAAATAAAGTCAGTATCCAAAGGTTCTTTGATGCTGTCAGGTAAGGACTCGTTAGGGATAGAGACAATGCCGTCATTTTCACGACGACGCTTGGAAGATACAGATTCAATCTCCATAAGGGAGGTTGATGGAGTGGGCGAAGTAGAACGTGCCTGTGCTTGACGTTTACCCTTTTAAACGTGCACAGGATCTTATTGCCTAAGAGGGTGGACTTATAGCCTAAACTTTGTTGCCCACCTTTAACCTTGTGGAGGTAAGGGTCTAAAACTTTGTGGAAAGGAACAACTACTACGCTACACGGAAAATAAATGCTAAATTACTAATTAAATTTCGGCAGCAATTTATATTCGGCTTCGCTGATAACTCATTTAGTTTTAGTCAAAGGTGAAAGGTTCGACATCCTACCCATACAGGTAAACATTTAAATGGTTTTTCTAATCACCATCCTTCTCAGATTTTATCAGTAGTGAATTTTTTAGTCTACAGAACTGTTTTCTTAAATGAACCCGAATATTCTCAAAAAAAGTTAAATCATTTAACCAAGGTGTTAGTCGCAAACAATTACAATAGAAAAAGTATTAAACTCGGTTTTTTACTGGGAATTCGTATTAAAGAGCATCAAAACTGTATTCGTCTTAAACAATTTTGGCGGAACACGTGATCGAAACGGGTGATCAAATTATGTTTGAAAACACTAAAGTTTTGACGAATGTTTAAAAACTTTATTAATATTGTTATAAGGTTTAAATTTGTTCACTTTTGGCACGTGGCGACTGCACTAGTTTACCCTTGCTGTACCGGTGTTGCTTATCGGCTGCCTTTGAGGCTCAATTCTAAAAAAAACGATCAGAAACTTTAAACTTAGGCTTGAATGTTGGGTTTTGGTGAAGTATTCTTTTTATCGATGGATAACAAAGCACGTATGCCATTAAGCATTACAGCAAAACATTCTGAAACACTGATATTAATGTATACTTTGTAAAATTACCGAATCATGACTTTGTGGTGGCTAAAAAACATAGACTTTTTCTATCTGTTTATACAAGTATTGTAATAAAGAAAAACGGCAAAAAAAACGGCAAAGAAAAACTAGAAGCTGTGACACACTCTGGGTCTACCTACGTAGCAATTTATAGTGGAAAACGTTTTTCCTCACAAAACAGACGTACATAGACTTTCTGAATTACCTGCATTCGAAAGGTTATTGAAAACTGGAGAAGGTTTTGTAAAATCCGCGTTTATTATTTATTTGCAATGGTGGTCCTGACGAAAACCCACGGTACGAGCGAGTTATAGTTTCAGTTGCATAAATTTAATTTAACGATTTTGACTTAGATGCTATTTACATTGCCACAAACTCTCCAGAAAAAAGCGCAACAACAAAGTGGAGCGGCGAATTCTAAGTCGAGAACTTACTGGGGTGGTATTAAAACATCAGTTTCGGTTCACATCTTGATTCCAGTAATTGAACTACTAACTTGGAGCTAGAAAAACGGAACTTTGAGAGTACAGGCATTAAAAAATAATAATATTTGGTACGTAAATCAAGTACACTATATTTTTTACAAATAGTAAAATACCAGGTTGTCGCATATTGTGGTGTACGATGATCTAGCCTGTGGCGATTATTACAAGAGGGGTTTTTACTGCCACTTGTTCTGATTATGCAGATGTTAGACTGGTATGTACCTGCAAGAAATAATGACTCTCAAGGGTAATTTCCTCTATTGTTACTACAGCTATCTTTGGATCGACATTACATTTGAAGCAAGTTCCGTACGACAATTATTGTCTCAATTTTGAATCTTGCATTTTCCGTGTTTTAATAACGGTTGTGAGGCTTATCCCTTAAGGTTTTTTAAATAATTTGAATTTTGTCAAGATATAACATAATTTTCATGTTTGACATATTTAAGAAGTACCAAAATTTACAGAGAAATGTAATTATATCCCAATTATAATATCTTATACAGGGTGTTCCAAAATCGAAACCTATGAATTAAGAAATTTAAGAAGCTATACTTTATTAATTTAAATAAAACGGTATATTTTTTAATTTACCAAAAAATTACCTATCGAATAGTATTAGAATGTTCTATAGCTAAGTCTTTCAGTTTTTACACAATACACAAAATAATCGTTTTTTGCACCATTTGATGTTTTTCCAGTAAAAGTTCTGATTTAGTTGCTTATTGTGTTTAAAATATTTAGATAACTAACGTGTATAAAAATAATAATTTATTATCTAACCGACTATAACAGTAACAACATACCAACAATAAATAATAAATAAAATAAGTGGATTGGAAGAAATGGATTTGACAATTGGCCAACTCGCTTTAAATTCCCAAAATTAATTACACTAATTTTTTTCATAGGGATACATAAAAATAATTGTTTACGATATGCTACCGACAACACCACACGGTATGTAAAGACGCATAAGAGACATTTTTAAAACCGTAACGTTGCAAATGTTGTACGTTGCCCAGAGTTAGCAATGGTTCTAAAAAAAATATGTAAATGCCTGGAAATGGACGGTCAATATTTTGAACATCTGTTATAAATATTTTGCTTTTGTTATATGCTATTGTTGGTATGTCAGTATCATTATTGCTGCTATAGCTTGTTAGATTATTAATTACGTTCTAAGTTTCCAAACATTTGTGAAAATATTTTTCATTTTTATTCTTATACTTGGTAACTACAGACAATTAGATTCATGAGAGCTTTTTTAAATTAATCAAAATAGAGTTACTTAAATTTCTTACTTAATAGATTTTGATTTTTGGACACCCTGTATAAGATGTACAGTTTATTATAATTGAGATATCCAATATGATCTATTGTTACACCTCACGGTAAGTTTTGGTCCTATAACTTTTAAAGTATATCAAACATGAAAATTAGGTTATACATATTTTGACAGAATTCAAATTCTTACAAAAGCCTTAAGATTTAGGCCTCATAAACGTTATTAAAGACACCCTTATTTTGATCGGAAAATCCAAAAATGTAATGTAATGAATAATGTAATGAATATATCGTACTTTTACGGCATTTGTAACGCTCTGTATAATATGAACATAATTTTAAAAAGTAACTATAAAAGACCCCCATATATCTCAAAAGTGAAAGTCACGTATTTTGACTACAATATTCCGAGCCGTCTAGCGTGAGTAACCCTGTATATACAGTATTTACGCAGACAGGTCGGTCAGCATGATACCACGCCGACGCTAGCTAGATCAGATGCCTTATAGATAAGGGAAAGTGGTGGAATGGTGCGCGAGGCGTAATCGTGCGCACTTACGTAATTCATATTTCTGAGAGTATGCACCAACCTCTTTTTACTGTAATACTTTGACCGCTGTTTCTAGAGTTTATAAAAAACCGGTATAAATTTATAAAATTTGCCTAGTGAAAAATAAGACAGTAAGTGGACATTTTTTATTTGATTGTATCAACCAGATAATCACCTAAAACCAAAAACTTTACGGTTTAGTTTTGTGTATATTATCTGTTATTTCATTAAGTAGAGTTTGTTTTGAAAAGTTGTTTATTATTTAAGTTCCAAAGGGGCAAAAGTTTAATCCGTTTGGGTCGCAAGTTATTGTTTTCAAAAGAAATAGAAGGCAAACTAAGGAACTACGTTTTTTTACTGGCAAAATTATTTTATGGTTTAACATCCACATGTATTAGAGGGTTAGTATTTCGATATGCCGAACGGCATAACATATCGCATAATTTTAATAAGAAGACAAAGTTGACCAGAAAAGACTGGCTGTATAGTTTTGTAAAACGATTTCTTCAGATAACATTAAGACAGCTGGAAGGAACAAGTTTAAATAGAATTACTTCATTTAATAGACAAAATTGACATATTTATGTTAACCTTAAAAAGCTAGTAAAAAATTGTAACTTTGCACCAAATAAAATATATAATATGGACAAGACCGGCATCATGACGGTGTAAAAGAAATGCTCAAAGGTGTATGGAGCTCAGGAGGCTAAAAAAATAGGGGCTACTATATCCGGCGAGAGAGGTTATTATCTTCGTGAATTCAGTAGGCAGTTATATACCTCCAATGCTTATATACACACGCAAGCGAATTTCTGCTACACTCAAAAAAATGGACCAATTGGAGCCTCTTACCAATGCTAAACGGATGGATCAACATTGATATTTTCTTCGAATGGTTATCACATTTTGATAAGTTTACCAAACCAATTTTTTATTAATTATGGACAATTAATTACAACAGCCATATTTCTATTGTAGCATATAATTATTGTAAGGAAAGGAATACTAACATTAGAATGTCTTCCGGGTTTGGGCCGTGTCATAGTTGCAACCGAAGCTGCCAACGTTTCGCCCACTTTCGTAAGGGGCTTCATCAGGGCGTGAGATAAATCGCAAAACTCAAACAAGCAATCGAAATCTAACTAAGAACTTCTCAAAAGTTAGGTTATCCACTTGTAAAACAAGCCATAACCTAAACTATGAAAAAGTAAGAAAGAAAACGATAACCTGAAAAAGCAAACGAAAATCTAACAAAGAACCACTACCGAGTTAGGTAATCAACTTGTGAACCAAGCCAGATTATAAACTAGGTAGAAGTGACTTAAGAAGAAATAGTCTCCGTATTTAAAGGAACAGGATCGTCACGGATGATTAAGCTCGACCCTGATTGGGTTACGGTTGCTAGGGGGCGTGTTTTTGTTAAATGACTTTTCGTTTGCTTTTTCAGGTTATCGTTTTCTTTCTTACCTTTTCATAGTTTAGGTTATGGCTTGTTTTACAAGTGGATAACCTAACTTTTGAGAAGTTCTTAGTTAGATTTCGATTGCTTGTTTTAGTTTTGCGATTTATCTCACGCCCTGAGTGGGCGAAACGTTGGCAGCTTCGGTTGCAACTATGACACGGCCCAAACCCGGAAGACATTCTAATGTTAGTATAGATTCCGGCCGTGGAAGCCTTCGCTATTACAAGGAAAGGAATATCCATATGGTTTGTTACATGCCAAAATTAACACCAAGTCACTGCCTGCAATGTAGTAACATAAACGGGGTGTGCCACTAGCTCAATGGAGAAGAGGGTGGGTTTTATTTAAAAGTTTCGTGATCGAAATGGATTAACTTGACGAAAACACAAAATCGATAAATAATAATGTCGAAATCAAAGGGCGCCAGGAAGGAATAAAGCTTAATGGACTTCTGACCCTTGCCAACCACAAGTCCGCTTCTGTAGTATACACCCTAAACGGACTTACCTTAGAGGGTGTATTTCGCTAAAATCTAAAATAAACTAATAAAGTTACACACGCGGAGGCCGACGGAATTAAAAGCTCTTTACATTTAACAATTTAGCATTTATTTGAACAAAATAGAACAAAATGAATAAAATAATAAAATAAATTGAATAGAAATTAACAAAATTAATTACATCAAACAGTAACAAAGAACGCAAAATGAAAGTTTGCATAAATACACAATACAGAACAAAATAATAATAATAAAAAAATAATATTGGTAAACATTAATTACCAAAACAAAACAAATATTCACGGCCGTGTGCGCGTCGAAATTAATTCATAAACAAAATGAAATAAACTTATAAAACTAACATATAAATATAAAATTTGAATCGATAATTCGGTCCCGTTTAATAAATTTTAAACTTAGGATTAAAACAGTACCGTAAAATACGGTCATTAATTAGTTACATTAACGTTAACTTCGAGACACTTGTAATTTTTACTTGAAAATTCAAAGCTTTTAACACTTAAAACACGTAAATAATATCTTCACGATTAAATAAATGGTGCAACATAAATACCTTGAATTCGTCGTGATTGCAGGAACGAACTTATGGTTAGTCCGAGGTGGCCAAACGAAACGGTACTCCAAATAATTTCTATGCCGGCGGAAGAATTTCCTTTTTAACACTTAACATAATCCGCACAAATGCGAAAACAGGACACAGTACAACCCAACGATTGCATATCCAACTTGAAACTTGAGTTATAATTATGGAAACCGTGAAATTTGCTTAACCCGTAAATTACGAACTTTGGAAAAAAATCAAACTTTTCCACCACTACACTTCATTTTCACGGTACCAATTTTCTTTTAACTTCCGCGGTACAGCATAACGACAGGGTAAAAGTACCCTTACCACACAATTACCACCCGGTAACCGGTATCTCTTATTGCGACCAACGAACCAATCCTCCTCCTCCAAAAACCAAACTTTTTAAAGACTTCGTACCCCCTACCTTTCAATTGAAGGTGCGCAGTAAAATCGCGGTAGAAGAAAGAACACTAAACAAATGAAAAGAACAAAGATGAAAATTATAATTAGTCGCGTGCATCTTGGCACGTAGACCTTGACAATATTTTCCCATCCGAATGCTGAGACTCGCATTTTTTTTCAGGTGGCTCAAGATAGCGCTTAATCAAATAGGACTCAGCCTAAACAAAGAAAAATGGATCAACTTACATTCCAAAAAGGAAGTCGTAAATTATATAGAATAGTTATTTTACGAAGATAACTAAGTAAAGTACTAAATCAAAAACAAAACCACGGATCTTTATGCATTCAAAAGAAAATATCAATAATGATTGAAAACAACTTGAAATACCAATAAACTTAAACGACACAAATAAAGAGCAAAACGTTCTTGATGCTAATACCGTATCAAACGATGAAAACAAAAAAAAAACGAAAACTCAGACAGCAGAATCGATTTATGGGGTCTAACATAAAAAGATAATGGCTGAATTACAAACGCAGGTAACAGGTTTCGTTTTTATCCCACACCTCTTACGCAATCCCTAGACCTAGCATTTTTGGTTCTTTAAAAAATGGTTTATACAGAGAATACGATTTCTATCTAACAACTACTGGACATCAAAACATACGGTGTGTGATACAGCTGAGCTGCTAAATGAAAATTGTAATCATAAAAAAAGCAGTTTTAGGATTTCGAATATGCGGAATCTTTCTACTAGATCCGGATAAATTTAATGGAAATGACTTTGCTGCTGCAAATCAAGTAAAAAAATTTACAGTCGAGGAAGTTTCTTTAACAACCAAAATTAGTAGAGGAGGTGGGTTCGATACGATACAACCAATACAACATAAGGAACCGTCCAATTCCAAAACAAAAAATGCAGAAGCGATCAACAAGAAAACCGCGACAAAAGCAGCACTTTGTAATTTTGACAAGTACACTAATCTTGGAAAAATTGGAAGAAGCGGAAGCAAAGCAGAAAGAAAGAAAAACTAAAAAAAGAGAAATGATAAAAATGTTAAGTCGCTATAGCTCATAAATATTTTAGTGACGATTCACTAAAAAATCAAAGGTATACAAAAACTGAAACGAAAACCTACACCTGATTCATCTGATTCTGCGATGATGATGAATTAGATGATGCTGACTTAATCTTTTCACTAGCTCTTCTAGAAAAACCTACAAAACCTAACGAATTGTGCGGAATTTGTGGAAAATTGGGAAAGAGTCGAGAGTTATGGTATTGGTGTGTCTTGTGTTTAACATGGAACCACGTCAACTGCATGGCGCCTGAAAACCCCAAAGACTATAAATGTGCTTTTGTTTATTGTAAAAATATTTTTTAACTACTTATTGCAACAATAGTAATAAATATTTGATGATGAATTTTTTCAACAGTTTTTTACTGCGCTCTAATAAAGATAAATCGTGCTTAAGTGAACACCATTTCTCCACTTTCTCTTAGGTAATTTAATTATTATGGATTAATTTATACGGTGCTACTGGTAAAACATGAGTAAAGCATTTGACTATGCGTCGACCGATCCCAAATGCATGGACTTACATGAGCCACCTGAAGCAGTCCTTCTGCTTGAGAGCTGTACTTGCTTTATGCATAAACAATTTTTTTTACAAATTATTAGTTATTAGTTTTTACACGACTGTGTTTGGGAAATACCCGAAAATTAGATATTGAATAGGTTCAATCATAATTTTTTTTAAATTAGTTTTGTGATTTAACTCAAAATCAAGGTAGAGTACAACTTTTAATAATTATTCAAAATTTTTGTCTTCATTTCTTATAAGAGTAAAGGCATTTTTTGGCAAAAACAACTTTTGTTGTATCACTTTGATGATGATTTATCTATAGCGGTTTTGTAAAGATTTTTATGAAAACTAACAAAATTTGGACGATTCGAAGATAAAGACGGTTTAATTAAGAAAAATTCTTTCAGATTTAGAAACATTGAGCAATATATTATATTTTTGTTTACAAAGTTTACTGTATATTTTGTTAACAATTGTAAAGTGCAGTAGTTAATTTAATAAGACAGCGCTATTTTATACGTAATAAGAAAATAAGTGAGTAATGAGGTATATCCTCTACGTATCAAGTCTGGTATAAGCATGTATAACTAAAAGTTGTTGAATTTACTTATTTTTGTATTTGCTTCAACGCGATATATAAATTAAACAAATTTTAATCAGACGATATCGCAACACAAGTAGTTTGTTTAATACTCCTATAAAGAAATATCGATAAGAAATTGTAGCATAGATCAAACAACAAAAAATTGTCATGAATACTGAAATTAAGAAAATTAGGAAACCCAACCCAAAACAAAATAATAATGTATTTTCCACATTATTTTTGAGGTGAGTAACTATTGTCGATTTAACCTAAAATAGAAATTAACGATACCAGTAGTTTTGTTTTTGATATAATTCGTAAAGGCAGTAAAAAGGAATTAAGCGACGACGACATTTTTGAAGTTTTGAAAATGTTTGAGTCTGAAAAACTTGGCAACCGTTTAGAATCCGAATGGAAAAAAGAATTACAAAAGAAAAATCCCTCTTTGTTATTAGCGATGTTTCGAATGTTTGGTGCCAAATATTTTCTTTTATCTATCTTCATTTTTACCTATGAAACAACTTTAGTTACGTACGTAAAATTTAGGTTAAGTTGTATACGTCTCATTTGTTTTATAAATTTTAGGGTGTTGGAGCCTCTCTTAATTGGAAAAGTAACTTCGTATTTCGAAATCGGGAAAAATATGACTGTTCAAGAAGGTTCTTTATACGTTTTGGGATTAACGGGTTCCTCGGTTCTTTTATGTTTATGCAATAACATATTTCTTCTGAATCTTCTGTCTATATGTTTAAAAATGCGAATAGCAATTACATCTTTAATATATAGGAAGAGTTTAAAATTAAATTCAGCCGTTTCGTCAAGCTTTATCGGGGGAAGGGCGGTTAATCTCATAACAAAAGACGTTTCTCCATTTTTTGATGGAGCCGATTGTGCGCAAATGATTATTGTTGGAATACCACAATTTATGGTAATGCTTGTTGTGGCTTATAAACAAATTGGACTTGCTGCTATTTCCGGCGCATCAGTCATTATAGTCCTCATTCCAATTAACAGTAAAGTATAATACATTTATTTTTACATAATAATTATCGTTAGATAAGCACTAACAATAATACTACAAAAAAATATTATGATCACCAATTTGAGTTGTACTGCAAAGTATTTTTGTTGAACAATTTATTACCAAGACACAGGCTCTTAGTGCTACATTTTCTATGACACAGCGGCATATTTTAAGATGTGGCAAACATCTTGAATTGTGGAAATAAAAACTATGCTTTACAAGAATTTTACAGTATTCTATGAAGTTCTAGATTTTTTGAAACATTCGCAATTTACAAATTGATTAACAAAGCATAATCATTATCATAATAATAATCATATCATTCATTAATATAAAACTATAGGACTGTCAATGCATTTGTAGAAGTATAGTAGTGTTTTCCCACTGCTGAAGAGCCCCAAAACGGCGAAACGGCCGTTTAGTGGTTTACTATGGAGAAATTTTGACATTTGCATTGACATTGTTAACTCACAACGTTTATACGTTGTGGTATTTAGCCCGCCGTTAATTCAAAATTTATTTGAATTACGCGGGTATCAAATCAGCCTTCAATGTTTCCATATGTATAGCCATTTACACACCATAATCATTATGTGTGAGTCGGCGAAAGTTATAAAGTAAGGACTTATTAAAACATACATTTCTGAAAAACGTCGTTGTTGGGCACGAATAAATGTTGCGTGGGGATTTTCATCACACCACAGGAGATTTTTGCAAAAATTAAATACATCATCTCTTGTGAAACAAGCTTCGTCTGTAAATAAAGTTTTCAAAGCGCTTCTGAACGTTAAAAAAACCAACGACAAAACAACAATCTAAATTGGAAGTCTTCAGCAATAAAGTAATGGTCAGCACGTTTGTTTCGAAGTAATTTGCTTGCTATTTCAATTTTAGTTGATGGAAAGCATATTCGCAGCTTTCATTCCATCTAAATTCTTCTCTTTCTTCGGTCAATCCATAGTTATTTGTTCGGTTTCTTCTCTTTTTGCCAAAAGAAGTCGGCGTGGATGTTGTCGTATCGACCGAGCGTCTTCGGTATTAATTTTATGTTTTACTACGTTAGTTCTTCCTTTGAAACCACTCTCTAATGCGAACACATCTTGATACTGTTGAATCAACACTTGCACTTTAGCAAGCTGATTTTGGCTGAGGTTTTGGCATTTGGAGGTAAGAATGTCCAATAGCACTTCTTCGGCGACGTATCTTTATTAGAATTTACACATATCACAATTTGAGATACTGGCGCGTATTGGCCTACCACTGTCTTTTTTTTCAACGTTACTGGATCTGAGTTAACATTCAAGATTCTTACTGACGTCGTGTTTTTTACTTGTTTTGCCAACAAGTAGTTCTTTTTTTAACTAAGTCGCCCTCCAATGGCTTAATAGCCTTTCCGGAGATCTCCATCCAAGCGTGTCATCACCACACTTTCAGTCCTTGCAGAATCACGTCTTCACTTAATAAAACTCGCACGCCCGCTCTCTCTGACGAATTAAATGGAATTTCTTAGCTGGCAATCAACAGGACATCGTTTTTCATATCCAATAGAACCCATACTTCTTTGTATTGTCGGCTACCAGTACTTGATGCGCGAGTACTCCATTTCTCAAACCAATGGTTACTTTGACTTTTTCCGTGAGTAGGTATTTTTTGCCCGTCACCTTTCAAAGTAGTACTGTTACTGGTGATGATGAGTTTATGACCGTCTTGTTTCGATGCTTGTTTTGCTGTTTCAAGCTCCAACACATACACTAATGCTTCATTCAAGGTCTTCGGTTAAGCTAACCGGAGAGTCTATTACGTTTTGCTGTCTCGGAAGTCGTCTAAATGTTCGAATAGTCAACTGCTCCAAGAAGGTGTCTAGTGCTATAGAATACGCAAGCCGTGTTAATCTGGCGATGTCAGCTTCAAACTGAAGACTTTCGGCAGTTTGCGGATAACTTCTGTTTATTTAAAACTAATGCTTGTTTACGTTAAAGGCACGTACGTTATATTTATCTTAACCACGCGTTAATCATTTATTTAAATGGTCTTCTTAATGCTTTCGATTTCAAAAAACTGATCTATGATTCCTTTAACCCGTTTTTATATATTTTCGAAAATTTTCCACATCCTTCGGTAAACGTTTTGAAAGTTGACAATAAGTTCGTGAACGTTCTCGAAGGTAATACAATATCGTTGTTTTTGTTATTTTTTCTTAATAAAAATTAAAATCTTTTGTAATTTTAAACAATATAAAATTGAGAAAGTAGTTTTTAAACAATTAAATTTTTTTTTTAAATTTTTGTTCAATAAAGTACAAAAAAAATTTAAAAACATGTAATTATTCCATTTGTTTAAACAAATCGCTAAAAAAATTTAAATTAATGATCCTGTTATATTTGTTTACTATCTAAAACAGTGACTTTAATCCAATTTTAAAAAAACATGTTTGTAACCCTTTTTTTGCCTTTTTTAATTATTTTGTTGCTTAAATTATTAACTACTAATAGATAATAACAGTTACAAATACAGCATGCTGATAATTTCATTAAGTATAGTTGCTATAAAGTCTCTACCAAGCGAAATGATTTTAAGACATTCTGTTTAATAATTATTGAACTTTAAATTTAATTGAAAGTTTAAGAAAAATTCACTAAATAACAATAGCTTTATTTAATGAAAAATGCGCGAAACAATTTTTATCGATCGAAATTTTTTGTTTTAATTCTCTAAATGACAATAATTTTTAAAAATGTTTAAATTAATATTTAATACAACAAAAAATAATTTTTGTAATTAACGGCCGATTTTATGGCAGCGTAACGTCACCGCGCTTGCCGCGCGAAGCGCTGTTTACAACATCGAATAAAAAGTATTAACCATAGAGCTCAAGCTCCAGGAGTTAACATTTTTTTCCCGGAATTATCCTTCTCTTTAAGAAACTGCTTGCAAAATTCTTCTAGCACCAATAGTTTTTGAGTAACTTCTAAAAAAGTAGGCCCTTTCTTCTAATCTTTTATTGATTATAACTTTTGCAATTGTTTATGCGTTTGTAGACGTCACAACAAATGCAACAAGCTATCGCATCAAAACATTCCCTATTAAAAATAGAACATAGTAACCAACAAATTTTTATTGAATTGTATTCAATAAATTTCTATATAGGTGTTTGTCCTAAGAATTACCCATTAAAAACTGTTAAAATCCAATAGAACAATTCCTGTAGAGTTATAATGGTATATACCAATAGAAAACCATTTGTTTTTTAATGTAAATAGACTTATCAAACCCAATAAAAATTCCTATTATCTAATAAGTAACGACCAATAAAAAACTCAATATCAGTAATTTTTGTTTTTAATCAATAATTATCGATTCCAACTTGATTTGAAATTATTTATTAGCTATTTTTTAATATAAAAAACTATTAAAATTCACAATTATACTGATTTAATCAACAATTACCAATTTAAATTTAATGTGCAATTACTTATTAAATGTTTCCTCATTTAAAAGTACCGCTTATAGGAAATTCCACATAAAAACCTATAAACAGTATACTACCAAACTCTTGATTCCATTAGAATCGAATTCATTCCGTAAAACTTATTCAATCTTGTATTAATATTTATTGGTGTCGATGAGTTATTTTTAATAAAGTTGACACAAATATCGCTATACTTTTTTGTTCAGTTTTTTAAAAGTATCGGATATTTAAATAGACATTTGTTTTGATCTAAGATTTTACAAAGTTAACTTTTAATTATAACAGCCTTTTGATGGTGTACTAATCAAAACCAAGTTGAGATTTACTTATATGGCTTCATTGTATATTGTTTTTTGCGCGTTTTATAAATTAGTATTTTACGTTAAGACTATTAACAAATATTTAAAATAAAGGTTGGTAACATCTAATTTAATAGAAATAATGGATTTATATTAATATTTGTAACATTTACTTTGTTCGAAAGGTTTTGTAAATTATAACGTCTATTAAAATAATGAGACAATGTTTACCATTGTAATTTTAGGATGCACAATTTTTAATGCAATTACACATTACCGAAAATTTTTCACTTCAAAAATTCTATGCAATTTTCAACACCCACTTGTTAGCAAAAACTAATTTAACGCTATATAGTAAATTCGTGGTTCTAGTTTTTAAATTTTTTAAGAACAAAACTGATTTAAAAAACAATTACAGCCTTATTAAAATTACAGTGTCTTAATTATCTTTTTTTTTACTTTGTGTATTTTAATTAAACGTTTGGTACTGTAAATGAAATAGTTTATAACAATAGTCATTTTCAAGGTGTTTGTTTCAGTTTTACTGGGAAAACTAACTTCAAAATACAGACTAAAAACGGCTTCAAAAACTGATCAAAGAGTCAAAGTAACCCAAGAAATTTTAACCACAATTAGAATAATAAAAATGTATACTTGGGAATTATTTTTTTCTAACTCTGTTCACAAACTAAGAAAGTAAGTAGTATGATGTCCGGTTTTCGAGTATTATAAAAACTGTTTATTGTAGAATGGAAATTAAAGATCTAAGAATGTTATTTTACATAAAAGCAACTGCACTTTCTATTGGACAATTATCTTCGCGTCTTGCTTTTTATATCTGTGTAATGACATATATTGGGTTAGGAAATCACATAACTGCTGAAAAGGCTTTTGTTGTAATTGGGTGTTTTGGAGCAGTGAGAGCAGTTCTTACTACGTATATGCCATTAGGCGTAGCTCAAATAGCAGACATGAGAGCATCGCTTCAGCGCATCACAAATTTTTTGATGCTGGATGAAGTTCAAGGTACTGGGGACAAAGAATTTAGCCACGACACTCGTATATCCGTTGAACACGTAACCTTTAAACGATTAAAAAATCTTACGGTTCTTGATGACATACATTTTAAAATTACAAAAAACTTAACTTTGTTAATGGGACCTACCGGTTCCGGAAAATCAACGCTATTGAAACTTTTACTAGGCGACATACGTGAAACTACTGGCAATGTTTGTGTGTCTGGAAAAATGTCGTACGCTTCTCAAGAACCTTGGCTATTTCCTGCAACTGTGCATCAAAACATTTTGTTTGGGGAACCTTTTAATAAAAATCGTTACGATAACGTCATAAAAGTATGTGCTTTAAAAAAGGACATCGAGTCATTGCCCCACGGAGATAAAACTTTAGTAACCGATCGTGGTTTAAATCTAAGCAAAGGGCAGAAAGTTAGAATTAATCTAGCACGAGCTGTTTATAAACAAGCGGACATTTACTTATTAGACGATTCCTTATCTTCTGTAGATAGTAGGGTAGGCCATCACATATTTAACGAATGCATTAAACATTTTTTAAAAGACCGTATGTGTGTTCTTGTAACACATAACCCGCATCTTATGTCAGCTGCGGATCAAGTAATAGTTCTAAATAAGGGTTTGGTGCAGTTTAACGGCGATTATAATGATTACGTAAAATCTAATGACAATGGATTGAAAGATTTTTTAAAACATAATGAGGATACCACAACAATTACTTGCGCTAAGACACAATATGAAGTCATATCTAACGATTTAGATTCTGCCAATGAATTATCGAGTTTATTGTCAAAGTCTACCGAAGCTAATATTTACGAAGAAACTAACCAAGTTGGAAGCGTTAATAAAAAAATATATTATGAATACTTTTCATCTGCTGGCGGTTTTAAAGTGTTTCTCATAGTCCTTTTTACTTTTGTATTGTCACAAGCCACTTCGAGTTGGTCTGATTATTTTGTAAGTTTTTGGTAAATATGAACTTTTTTTGAGGTGCAACAGTTAAAATACTATCATTGCAGGGTAGATATGGAACAAGAATTAACCGGTTTTAGATTAAACCACACTACGAATTCTACCGAATATATAAAATTAGAAGAATCTCATGATAGAGTCATGAAGTCGTACTCATTCGTGATGCTAGCAGCGGCAATTTTTACATTTCTTCGATCATTTACATTTTTTATTTTTAGTAGTAAGGCATCTACTAATATACATAATTCCGTGTTAGATAATATACTTAATAGCGTAATGACATTTTTTGATAGCAACTTATCCGGAAATGTACTTAACCGTTTTTCCCGCGATTTAGGAGTGATTGATGATTATATGCCTGGGATAATTTTTGAATGCATAAATGTAAGTTTTATTCATTGAAAATTAATACGCTTTAAATGTTGTTGCAATAGGTGATTCTACAAGTACTAGCAGTTTTCTTTGTGGTTTCGTCCGTAAATCTTTATTTTATTATTCCATCCATTATTTTTGCAACAGTCTTATATTTTGCAAGACGCCTATATATACCAACAGGTAGAAGTCTAAGAAGATTAGAAGGCGCCAGTAAGCTTATTACAAAAAATACCACAAACAACGTATAACTTTTTTTAGCTCGTAGTCCACTTATTGGTCATTTAAACGCAACGTTGGAAGGACTTACTACTATTAGAGCTAGCCAAGCACAAATAATTTTAAGAAGAGAATTTGATAAGCACCAAGATCTTTTTAGTTCTGTAGTTTACATGAATATAGTGACAACTAGAGCATTTGCCCTATACTTAGATTTAACTTGTGTCTGTTATATAGCAGTTATAACACTAACGTTTTTATTTTTTAAAAATGGTAAGGTTTTGATTTAGTTAATAAAAAAAATTATTGCAAAATTTTAGATACACTTGCTGGAAAAGTGGGATTAGCCATTACGCAGTCGTTTAATCTAACTGGTTTACTGCAATGGGGTATAAGAGCATGGGCCGAGCTAGAAAATCAAATGACATGCACTGAAAGAGTACTTGAATATAAAAACGTTAAAGTTGAAGATAAATCAGGAGCCCAATTAGAGAATTGGCCAAGTAAAGGAAGCATTATGTACAAAAATGTAAATTTAAAATATGCAACCTGTAACGAAAGTGTTCTTAAAAATTTGTGTTTTGATATCTTGGATAAAGAAAAAATTGGAATTGTTGGTAGAACTGGAGCAGGAAAAACTTCTATTATTTCAGCTTTGTTTCGTATGTACGATTTTGACGGAACCATTACAATTGATAATGTAGATATAAAAACGTTGTCAATTAATAACCTTCGTTCTAAAATTTCAATCATACCACAAGATCCGATTTTGTTTTCTGGAACTATACGAACCAATTTAGATCCTTATTCAGAACATTCAGATGAGGTGTTATGGGCAAGTCTAGACAAAGTAAAAATGAAAGATTGTATTAAGGATTTAAATGATGAGATACAAGAAGGTGGCTCCGACTTGAGTGTTGGAGAAAGACAGTTGTTTTGTTTAGCTAGGGCAGTTGTACGTAATAATTCAATATTAGTGTTGGACGAGGCAACCGCCAATATTGATTCACAGACAGATGCTTTAATTCAAAACACTATTAAAAAATTGTTCTCTCACTGTACAGTCATTACAATAGCACATAAGTTACAAACAGTATTAGACTCTGATAAAATCTTAGTTATGGATTTTGGTAAAATTATTCAGTTTGGCCCTCCTCAAGATTTATTAACAAATAAGAATGGGTTGTTTTACAATATGGTTAAAGATGCAGGAATTTTGTGATTTGTACTTTTTTACAGTTAATAGTTGTTAATAAATACATTATGTATTTGTGTTTGTTTTTTTCTTTATGACCATAATTAGCACCTATTGGTAATAAGACCAAAGTATTTAATAATTATATCATAATCATACATATTTTGCGCTGATACAAAGATGCCACCAAAGATTAGATTCAGAGTTACATCAGAAGGTGGTCTGAACTAGTGGACGGTCTCCACTTAATAACCTCTTCTTATAAGTTGTTTTTTGAATATGATTCTCTTGTTGTTATGTAAGTGTGTTATGTCCTAACATTAGAATGTCTTCCGGGTTTGGACCGTGTCATAGTTGCAACCGAAGCTGCCAACGTTTCGCCCACTTTCGTAAGGGGCTTCATCAGGGCGTGAGATAAATCGCAAAACTCAAACAAGCAATCGAAATCTAACTAAGAACTTCTCAAAAGTTAGGTTATCCACTGAGAATCTAGACGCAGAACTCTGTCATCTTACTAGAACCCGGAAGACATTCTAATGTTAGTATAGATTCCGGCCGTGGAAGCCTTCGCTATTGTGTTATTTCCGTTCACTTACTATTTAATAAATTTCAGCGGCCAGATGGAGTGTACGTTTGAGGCACATACATAAATAAGAAAAGAAATCTACTCTAAGTTATTTGAAATAGTATTTTCTAAAGTAAAAAACTGTTTCTTGGTACGGTAGATGCAAATTACACTGAATATTATAACATCAAATGACGATACCAAAAAAATGAAGTAAATGTTAGTTTTATTATCTTTTATCCAGAAATTAGTTTTGGACGGAAAATGTTAATGCCAGTTTGTATATGATTTGTGCAAAAATTTAAATTTCAACTTTTACAACATAGACAGGGATATAACAAGACCAATGTGCAATAAAAACATGTTGATTTGCAGAAACGTATTACTAATATTTATATCCTAAGGTCTTTTTGCACTATTTTTGCACATAGGCTGAATTTAGTCGTAAATCAGTCAAACCTCTCGCACGAAAGTAAACTAGTACGAATAAAGCAAAAGCAAAAAAAAACATTTTGTAGTCAATAGATTATTATTTTTATGAACAAAAATTACAATTTTTGTTTGAAACCTTTCACCGCCTATAGTATAATGAAATTTTTTTTAGAAAATAAGCGGTATTAATGTTAAAACCAAGGTTACCAATATTTTGTCTATTTTTGTGAGACAATTCATCAGAGTGAGAAATGAATTGACATACAGTCGAACTCCTATATAGTGATGTTCAAAATTCCCTTCAAAAACATCATTATATAGAAACTTCATTGTATAGAATTTATACTTAAAATATATGTAAAACACAAATTTAAAGGTACATAAGAAACATTAATCATAAACACTTTCGTTTTGTCATTTTTAACCAACTTTACACTTAAACAACTTGAAACGAAAAAATTGCAAATGAAACGTGTTCAATAACATGACAATGCATTTTAAAACTCGAAGGAAATCCTATAATCCACTAAACAATTCATGCATTTATGTCATTTACAAATGTACAGAATTTTTAGTACCATTAGTAAAAGCCTTTCTGTATTGTAAATTAAGAAGTCTTATAATCCGCTTATCCGTTTAACAATGCGGTATTGTGTAAAGTAAATTGTACGTGATTCCAAGAAAACTTTAAGTAGTTGGGTAACATTTTCTTTGAAAAAGATCATAATATAGAATTTAAACATCATATTTTAGAGCGTGTCACGAAAAAAGAGCGCGGAAATAAAGGCGCAAGAAGTAAGAGCGCGCGAAAATTAATCGCGGCGTGGTATGATCGATATGAAATCAGAGCGATACGAAAAATGAGCGTCGCGCCATGAATGAACGTCACGTAGGAACGGTGATAAAAAATGAATTTGTTGGTACAAAATTAATAGAATTACAATAATTATACATATGTATCAGAAAGTATAATAAACATAAAAGACAAAGAATTTTTTTTATTGATATAATGAAATCAATGAATAATGAATAAACATAATAGGTTTAATAATTAAAATTTTTACAATAATTATACATATCAGAAATTATAATAAACACAAAACACAAAGAATTTTTTTTAGCTATATAACATCACTGAATTATGAATAAAAAAAAGTAATAATAGGTTTAATTAAAGAAAAATTTCAACATTCATAGTGAAATTATGTGCCAATCCACGTAAGTAGTCTAAAATTGGTCTATTATTATAGTCTTCAACAATTCGTTTTATCCTAGCTGCACAATCACGGTATACTTTTCGGGGACGTGTTCTTGCTTCTCCTGCGACTATCTGTTCAATTCTCACTTCGTTCAAGTGTTGCTCTTTCTTTAAACAATTAATAAATTTCCATATAGTCGGATGACAAGCACCTACCACCTCTGAAAATGCACGATGCCATCCTTCTAGCGAATTGTTTGTTTTAGGTAAATCATTTAATACTGCATCATAACAATTCCATAAATCTATTGAAAAAGTGGGTGCTCGTCTTTGCCCTCTTCGAGTTAATCTACCAATCCATAAGTCCTCAAAATAATCAAGAAGCGGTTGTAACAGTTCTTCATTTTCAGAAAAAAAATTGCTCCCCAACAGCTGTGTAAACGCTTCTATTACGTTATTAGTAGGAACAAACGCCAAACTTAATAGCATTCTTAAATTTAGAGCAAATTCAACGTCATTTATGTACCGTATTCTAATTTCTCCTTCGTTTTGAATTTTTCTCCAAACACATTGTCCAAAATGAAAAAAGCATCCGCGGTTCACAGAATTAGGAAATTGTCGAGTAAAAGATGTAATCGATGCTATTTCAAAATCCGTCAAGAACGATTCAGGGTTTAAATGTTGATTGAGATTTTTTAATATTTGAAAAAACGAATCATAGGTTGCAGCACTTTTATTAGGCAAAAGAGCAAAAACAAGCGGAATATTGACGTTATTACGAAGACCATGAATCGTATATAGCTGTGCAAATAACGGCGGTGAGGTTTTAAAAGTACCGTCTCCAAACCAGTGATGCTGATTGGAAAGCAGTTCCAAATTACGAACGGTTGAGAAAACTAAGATGCGATTGTCTACTGGACCACTATCATGTAATAAAACTGTTGACCATTATGAGTAAATTTGTATTCATTTGGAATTTGAAGATCCAGTAAAGTCGTTGGCATTGGTAAAAATCCATTATTGCGCACTCGAATATTTTGCACTGTTCGCTTCATCGTATTAATGCTGGGAAGCTGTCCAGATACAGCTTGGCTTATGTTGGCTGTCGCTAAGTTAATCACCTCTTGGGTATTATTTGATGTGGTTTTTGCAATAGTCCGAATTTTACCTCTAACTTCTTTTGCCTTTACTTTAGCCAAGTTTTGGATATGGTTGTGTGCTGTATACTTCACCACAGTATCATTTTTTGTATAACATCGTCCACGACAACCATGTGTTTGATATTCGGTACACTTCCACATAATTTTATTATCACTGCCCACTTTTTCTTTGCGAAACAAGTATCCGTCGTATTTAAGTAAATTTCCATCTTTTTGACTTTTAACGTATTCCAATGGCATAGTTGAAATTTACAGACCGTACACTACACCAACGTTTATGTATCAGATGTATGTAAAAACTAATTTAACACACTTCAAATACCTGTCTTTTATAGTTCAAAAACAAAAGACGGTTTTCAATAAAAAGAAAAATTACATTTAGAACAGGTTTTATGGGGAATACGAAATATGTTTACAGGCATCTATCTAACTAAATAGTAATAGGTAAATTTCTATTATTGTATTCAAAAACAACAGAATGTATAAGCTCCTTAAAAAAACAAAGGATAAAATCCTTTAATTGTTAGATGTCCATAGACCTTACTCATTTGTTGCAATTATACTATTCAAAAAACTATAGTATTGGATAAACACAATGTCTGCCTAATATTAATTTAATTAGCTATTACAGATCACAGCAATTTTACAGATAGTATTTTCAACGAAGCCAAATAAATATTCATTAAATTCTTTATTTTATTTTACGTTTTTGGTTATTTTGATTTTCCCGTTATTGTGCTTTTGTGCAAAACTTTTATTTCGCAGCGCTCTTTCTGTAGCCGCTTTTATTTCGTGTACGCGCCTATTTTTCTTTCGCTCTTTTCGTGCAACGCTTTTATTACGCGTCGCCTTTTCTTCTTCGCCTTTTTTTCGCGCGCTCTTTCTGTAGGCGCTTTTATTTCGTGTAATCATTTTAGAGGTGTTTTTACACGCATTTTAACCCGAAAGTCAATATCCTAAAGAAAACATCACTAAATAGAAAAAATCATTAAATAGGAGTTCATTGAATGGAGGTCCGACTGTATTTAAAACAAACAACAAAAATTCTAATCAAAAATTAATTTGCCAACTAAGCCAGATACTAAACTCCAAAAAAATTGTGTCTATTCTTTTATATGACATCTTTTTCACATTTGCAGTCATACTAATAAATTTATCAAATTGTTTCAAGTTTCTAACCTCAGCACTTTGCAATCAAAAAAGTTTGGTTTGAAGAATAAACTAAGATCAGCTAAATTATCTAATCTACTTTCTAATACTACACACCAAATTATACACTCGGTTCTAAACTACTTATACTATACGCAATTCACAAAATCCACAAAATGTTATTACTGCAACTAAAGTTGCCAACGTTTCGTTTACTTTTGTAAGGGGCTTTATCAGTGCTTGAAAGAAATCGAAGAATACCAAAATCAAACTAAGAACTTGTAAAGAGTTAAGTAAACAACTGGTAAAAATAAATATGCACTTAAACAAATGCGCGTGACCCTGAAGGCAAGTAGTAAGGGTCGAGACAGATCGCGAGCTGGCGGAGGGTATTCGAGCGTGTAATGTTGAGTAGAGCTACGATGCAATAAATGCCTAAGTTTTGTGCTTAAGTCTGAGTAGTTTTATTAAAGTAAAAAGTCCTTATTAAATTCAGAAGTGGGATAGGCATATCGACAGTTGCAAAAGCAGCAGTGTTGTGTATGTACCTGAAAGTTAGAAATCGATTTGTGTTTGAAAATCAAAAGGAAGGTGCACATGCACGTTGAGGAACCATTGGAGCATTGCATTTTACCGTCTAGGAACGTAAAATCGTGGGTAATGTTTGGATTCCTAAAAGCAAAGGCACATTTCGGTTTTCGAAAAGTTATAAATCTAATATGGCGCAGAGTCAAGGCATGGTATCGGAAGTAGATGGCGTTGAAAGAGTTGAATCCGAGCCGATAATGCAGAAATTCGATTACACGCAACCGCGAAATCCAGAAATCACCACGCAGGCGTGCGCAGGGAATATTTTCTCGACATGGCCGACAGGTTACGATTCAACAGCGATAATGCTGTCGCAAATGGATCGAATGCTTCGAATACTCGAAAATCAGCAGGATCAACCAAAGCAGCAGCTTACGCCGATATTTAATAACATGATTAGAGATTTTAATGGAGAAGTTCATCATGTTGAAGCAATGGATTGGCTCGAGCAGTTAAAATCGAGTGCATCAATAAACAATTGGTCAGACCAGTGGTTGTTGGAAACGGCAAGACTACATCTGACGGGAGCAGCACGTAGTTGGTATGCTACACGAAGAGTTAACATTCACAATTTTGGAGATTTCGAGAGAGCATTTAGGCGCACATTTGTAGATGTCTTCAGCACGACTAAAAAATGGGAGAAAATGCGAAAAAGGATACAGGCTGTCAACGAATCAGTGAGTTTCTATGTACACGACAAACACATGTTGTGCAGTTCGTTAGGTTTGCTTTTTTCGGAAATAAAAGAACAGATTTTGTCCGGCATTGCGTGGCAAATACTGTAATGGCACTGGGTTGGGAAGTTACAACCAAAGCACCGTGGATCGTACGTGATAACTGAAGTGTTACCTAGTGATACGTATAGGATCAGCGAGCTTAAGGGTGCCGAAAAAAGGAAATTTTCAACTACCGTACACGTTAGTCAGATCAAGATATATTATAATCACGACGAATTAGACACCGACTCGGAAAGCGAAGACCGAAATCAACGGATAATAAACGAAGGCGAAAATGAGACGTTAAAGAATGTACCTGACGGCAAAGAAGAAAGCGGAGTTTCAAGCGGTACCACTGATAACCAGGAAGGTGAAGTTCTCGATAAGGTCGGTGTATCGTATTGCTCTCAGCGTACAGGTGCAAGAAAAAGGAAATCGCCACGATATTTAGAAGAATACGAATTATAATAATGTTTATTTTGTTTATTATTGTCTGTGTTCATTTTTTTTTTTAGTTTTTTTTAATAAGATTTTTGTGTAAAATTTAATTATGATATTCAGATGAATATGTTTTCAGGGTGGCCGAATGGTAAAAATAAATATGCACTTAAACGAATGCGCATGACCCTGAAGGCAAGTAGTAGGGGTCGAGGCAGATCGCGAGCTAGCGGAGGGTATTCGAGCGTGTAATGTTGAGTAGAGCTACGATGCAATAAATGCCTAAGTTTTGTGCTTAAGTCTGAGTAGTTTTATTAAAGTAAAAAGTCCTTATTACAACTTTCAGACCAAGCTAGATTCTAAACTCTAAAAGGACAAAAAAGAAGACCTTGAAAAAGCAAACGACATACTAACAAAGAACTACTACAAAAATAAGTAATCGACTTATAAACCAAATCCAATTCTAACTTCATAAACGTAACTTAAGAAGAAGTAGTTTTCGTACATAAAGAAGAAGTATCATCGCGGTTGATTGAGCGCGATTCTGATTGTATTACCGTTGAAAAAGAAAACATGTTTTTGATAGAGAAGTAATAACTGGGATACTGCGGATCGCAGGTCTTTATGTGCTAATTATAACGTAAGATTAAATAGGCGTCAAAACGGTTAGAAACTAGAATGGAAGACAACGTTTAAATCTATCCAACACTGAAATAAAACACATGACAAAACACTGGTTATAACGACCAATATATTTAATGAGAGAAAAAAAGTTTTAAAAAAATGTAAGCAAAGCAAAATTATATATATAGTAACAATAAATAATTTTATAAATATCCAAGTCCTGGAAGGTAGGCAACACTCCACGCATACAGTTATCGTGGTACAGTATTACAAATTCAGGTAATAAGTAATCTCAAAGTTAAACGTCAGTTTTACGGTAAACTAGTGAGTTTAGGACCCGAAGAAAATTGCATTTAGCGTAAATTGAAACCATACAAACAAAAATCTGCGTGCGTTAATTGTCATAATAACTATATCTAAGTAGCAGGTATGTTACGTTCGACAAATACACAAATTAATAGCAAGAAAAGAACGTATTCACGATTCTCCAAGACATCCAAATAGCTATCGGTATGCTTCAAGCATCATCTAAAATCGCTAAGAAAAATAAAGTAATAACTGGATATAGGATCGTATCGGAAGTAAGTTGCTTGTCGACAAACAATAAATCGTCGTAATCAAATACGTCAAGCATCCGAGTCGTTTTTACTATTTCTATCGCAGGTGTGCCTCCAAGATTATTCAACCATCGCATGAGATGTAACAACTTGTCCCTATATTATGGAGAAATGGTTAAATTAATCAATAGCTCTCTTTCGTACGTGCTTGTAGTTATAGTTTTCAGTGGAAGGTATTGGATTGACATAAATCACTCGAAATTGGCAAACACGTGGCGGTATCCCAAGTCGCTATCACAATTACGGGAAAATCAAAGTAAATCACAAAAATATGAATTAATACTTATAACACGTTAGATTATAGATTTCGTACCACAACCACCATAAAAAATTCTAACTTTCAAAAAGCAACTATTTCACAGCACATCGCCCTGAATGTAGCGAAAAGTGGGCGAAACTTATACTGTACAAAAGTTACACCAAGATTGATATCTGGTGTTTGGATCAGTAAATGTGTCAACATACCTAAACCAGACTTTAAGTTTTAATATCGTATAACTATGTTTAATCTACGAAGTAGGATTGCTTTTCTGACTTAAAAATGTTGGGTTTAGGAATTTTAGATGAGCCGAGAACTTTGCTAGTGTGAATACGAACAGGATTTCAGATGTGGCGATGAAGATTATAGAAGGATCGACAGCACACAAAATGTCTTTTTTAGAAATGCGTTTGGGTGCAACAGCAAAATCCAAACCGTTAGATTGTAATTCCTGTTCTGAAGTAAGATAAATTCACGACCGTTTTCTAAGAGCCAGTAGTAGATGAAACTTTGTGATTCTTGGATTCTATTATTGAAACTTTTTGATGTGAACTTGAGTTGTTAGCCGTAGAGTGATAGCAGACTGCTAGTGGGTGATGTTTGCTAAGAGATTCTAATCATCCGGAGATAGAACTCAACCAAAAAATTATTTAGAATTGTTAAAAACAAAATAGTTGTTGAGAAAAGAATTAGTATCTAACTCTCTTCTGGTTTCCTTAATCTGTTTGTGTCACAACGCTGGACTAGCACGGTGTAAAATGTTTTTAGAAGAAGGTGTTTAAATACGGAACTTAATTTTGAGGAATGCAGGAATGATGTTGTGCTCAACACAACGACTAAGAAAGGTTAAAATGCACAAAAGTTTAACGAGTTTGTGGCGATGTTTGCTTCCACGACTGGAATCTATAATAAGATAAAAACGTCTTTCAGATTTAGACCATGTCATTGTTGCAACCAAAGTTGCCAATATTTTGTCCACAAACAACCAATAATCAAATTCATCATAAAAATTAAAGATATTGTTTTTTTTGTTGATCTCAAAACTTACCTATACGGGCTAATATGTTCTCAAATTCTTAGTTTATCGAGTCTTTTCTATATATAAAAATGATTTTAAAGGTTATATCAAAAATGTCAAAAAAAAATTTTTTTAATCTGTCGTTGAATTCTGTGAGCAATTAAAAAAACTGGTGTGGTCAACACACTAGTTTTCTATAAGGAATGATGAAAGAATGTCTACATATTTTTTTAAGGTTATGTTGTCATAAAACCATTTTGAAGTGATATGTACACGTTTGTATTGACTTCCTAGCATGCTATAATTTTTTTGAAATTTTTCTCCTCTATTTCATTAAGATATAACCGATATATGTTATTTTTTAACGTATCTTGCTTTCTCTTCAAGATAAGAATTTAAAAAAAAAATCGTCGTACGCAGGATTCGAACCTAGATTATATATGGAATTCACTTTAAATTATAAATCAAATATCTAATAAACTGTTAATTTTAGAAAAATTATTTATTTGAATAAATTGTTAGGAAGAATTAGCTCTATAAGAAACTGTAAAAATGATTTGAATAATTTACATATGTACAAAATTATATAAGAAAAACTATTAAAAATAAGGGATACACCCACTTTCGGTTTCTTTATCAGACCCATTTTTTGATAGAACCGAAAGAATATGAAAAGCCAGCTTCATACCAAATTTCAAGGTACATCGTTACACACAATTGCACACACAGACACTCAAATTTTTTTTGACAAAAATACATTTTTCTGATTCAGGAGACCTTGAAACATAAAATTATGCAATAAAAATTTTTGAAAAAAAAATTGCGCTATACTTTTCTTATAGGAAAGTATAAAAACAAACAATCAACATAAAATCATTCAGTTCTAAAATTTCCTTTGGCAAAAAAGTCTATATACTATATATAATTTGTTAACGTTTACGTACTTTAATTTGGGTTTTAAAAGGCTAAAAAAGTATAGCTACTTTAAATCATAACTTTATACGTTTTTTATGTATTATGTAACTTAAAGATGCCGACTGTTAAATAAACAAGAATTGACTTTTACTATCTATTAAAATATTTTTTTATTCTCAAACACTTTTTATTGGTAAATTCTGTGTAATGACTTAACGCCAGGAAAATTGCTAGTCCAAACAAGTAATTTAATCAATTGAGTACTTCCTTTCGTAACATTAAGATAGTTTTTTTAAATTTAAGTAAATAACGTTTCATGTGATATCTACACGACTTAGTCTATTCTTGTCGAAGCTAAGAGACTATTTCCAATACAACGCTTCAGAAAAAGACAGATTAACGATATCTTAATTATAGGTGACAACTTTTATCGTACTTAAGTGTTCAGTATCAATTTGTAAACTCTACACATGTTTCTGTTTATTGTACTGACATGGATTGTCAAAAACAAAAGATTCGTAAAACAAATCCTCGAGAAAACGCAAATTTACTTTCAATTGTTTTTTACAGGTAAGTACGTAATACTTAACCGTTTTGATAATTATCAGCGTTTTCTAGATTCGTGTTTGATACGTTACGTACAGGAGCGCGTAGGGATTTAAATGTTGATGATATTTACAAAGTGTTAGACAATTTTCAATCTGAAAAGTTATGCAAACGTTTGGAAAAAGAATGGAAGAGAGAATTAAAAAAGAAAAATCCTTCTATTTTGAAAGCTTTTCTGCGTATGTTTGGTGTTGAATTTGCACTGTGGGGAGTTGGAATATTTTTCTTTACGATGATTGTAAACAGGTAAGTAAAGCGAAGTTATCGAGTTGTTGATATTCTATCAATAAAAAAACAATTGTTATCTTAACTATATCTGCCTTTAACTTTTTGCAAAGGAATGCTTAGGCTATCAGTGATATAACGAAATTGGTTATTGTTCTTGAGATCTCATACATACAATGTTCGCAAATAACAAATATAGGAAATATAAAAGTCGTTATTTAGATGTCATAATCATTTTCTTCAATATCAATGTTATTATCTTCTGCACAGTTTTCGCATGTCAAGCTTTGACACGTAGCGCACATCGGTGAACATCGGAGCCCTGATTTTACGCACTCACAATGCTTGTTAGAGCATAGTCTTTTACAATTACAGGACACCAGTTTTAATAATTCAGGTGATGCTGGTTGGATGGAAAAAGTAACGGGAACTAACTTATCATTATTTTTTGACCACCCCCATAACGTTGGTTCCAACATATTGCCATTCCAATGTTGTACTTCCAAGTATACACGATAAGAATGTTGCATAGCTGGTTGGAGGAAGTGATGCCAAGTCAAATGATTTCTTCACTTGCTGTTTCGATATAATGTTGTTATATCTGAAGTACCTCACTTCATTGTTGTCATTTTGTTAATTTTGAGTTTTTAACATTTGTTGTGTAACTTTTTTAAATATATTTGTCAGGTACTGTAGAACTATGAAAAAGTGCAAGAATTGGTTTTAAGTTTGTAGAATATCATCCTTCACAAAAACTTTAAAGTTACGATAAGGAAAGTTGTATGCTTTTCCAAAAAAAAACACGAAGCAATTTAGTTTCTATATCAGAATAAAAGTATTGTCTTCAGATGATAAACAGATAGAACACAAAGTTTCTTCAAGGATTCTCAGCAAACAAAAACGGTCAAAAACGTGACTCAAGCATCGATGTACAATTGCAAATTGGTATTTTACCAATTAACAATTTTTAATCAATTTCTAATATTCACACTTATCACGACATTTAGTAAAAATGTGAAATGTGAAAACGCTGAGGATTTTTTTTAGTTGTAATGGTAATTTCATAACCGTTCTACGAGTTCTATGCTTTGAAAACATTTTTAGAAAAAGTACTGATTGCTTGCTATTTTTTAAGAATAATTTTTAATAATTGCGTCTAGCACATTTGGTGAAAATTTATCGTTCCGAAGATTTTTCGCAATTTTAATGGCATTCATTTCTGCACGGGTCTGTGCTTTAGAAAAAAATTGTCTAGCACGGCATTTGGCAAAAATGTATCATTCTGAGGATTTTTTGCAATTTTAATCGTAGTTTTTAACATTTTTATGGTTTACTATACCAGAAATACAAAATAAAGTTGCAACTGCAGCTATAAAAGCAACTATGTAAGTTAGATGTAATGTCACAACACCTACATTTGGAATTGTTGCTAGATAATAGAAAATCAAAACACTAGAACAGTCGTTCTTGTTTCAAATCTTTTTTTACAAAAACTCTTATTTTTTCAAAACGCAACGTATACATGCTGTCTCTTTTATCTTCCGTCTTTGTCGTGTAAGCTACAGCAGATTCTTTGGTCTCTATTTCACTCGAGATGTTGGCTTACGTTGACGACGTGAATGTTTTATTTACGGACCAGAGTATGATTTGGATTTGTAGAATAAAGAAAGAATCGCGTTAATTCACAACACAAAACACATAATTATAAAGTCTGTAAAACTACAAAAAACTAAAGTTTCAAAAGCAGATATATTTTACTTCATGCACCTTTTCACTTCGCTAAGTTAATTATCGATCGAGCATCAGGCAACAAATGAATTCGCGACCGATGCAGCGCTTAAATATATAAAGTTTCGTACATTGCAAGCTCAGACAGGAAAAAAACGAGTGTTTGCTCGTTGGCTCGTTGCAAATCAAATTTCAAGCTCAAACAAAAATAAAATCAGATCTGTTTGAGTTCACACAATTCATGTTATCATGTTACGTATTAAGTATTTGATCGAATAAATGCTATTATTGCGTACTCTCATTTGGAAAATATATTATTTTCGAGAAGTAATTCGGTTCCCTCGTCTTAAAGAGTAAAAATAAAAAAATAAACAAATAAAAAACAATGTTATAGCTAGCAATTCCTTACTGTTTTTTTTATCATTATAAATTTTGTTAGTTATGACAATGTTTGTTGTTTTATCTTTTTTTTACTTTTAAGTTTTGAGGCTTTTCGGCGCCTTGGTGCCGTCGTGCATCACACGACTTTGCTCTTATGTACGGCGCGGGACTGGTTAAATTACATTAAACGTTCAAATTGACGAAGCTGTACCAATTAGCAATACTCACAACGATTATAAAATTCATTTCTCACATTTTACATGGTTTGTAATGTTATTGACCAAATATCTTCTCAAATTTTTTGCCTCAGATCGTCTAAATTATAAGGTCGATTTGAGTATACTTAGCTTTTTAAATCACCCTATAGAAAAAAGTATAATGGTGTTAAGTCAGGAGACCTAGCGGGTCATTTCAAGGGCCTTTTTTTTCCTACCCGTCTTTCTGGTAGAACTTCATCGAAGTAGCATCGCACGCTAATTGCGTAATAATGAGGCAAGGCGCCATCCAGTTTGCAACTAAATATACACGATGTGTTAGGTGTGTATAAATTGACGAAAAAACTAAACGCTGCGACATTCTTCGTTTAGTTCTGAATCGAAAACCTTAATGGTAAACTTTGTACGTCTTCACGAGGTTCCGACTTTTAGTCTATAAGTAGTGTGTTGGTATAGAGAAAACACATTTGGGAATGTAATAAAACAAACTTTCCATTTTAATGCGATTTCAACAGATTTAAATTGGTAGGCGGATTGCTAGTCTTGGTGTGCTAATCTAAAAAAGCACCAAAGCAAGTAAATATTACCTAACACAAACCTTGTTTAAATATGTCGATCACTAAAAGGAACAAATTGACAAAAGTGAATAGTCGTTAAAATCAACAGAGAGAAATAGACCAATTACAATTAGAAATTTGTTGATTGCTTCTCGAGGCTCCATATTTAATTCCGAATCTCATCCCATAGCTTATAATTGTAATCAGGTGGTAAGAATTCTGATTTTAATAACGTAACTACGTCTTGCCAAGAACGTAAACAATATTGATTCACCCGAAACAGACTCAAAGCCTTTCCAGTCAGGATTTAAGCAGCAGAATTAAACATTTTTGTTGGAAAGACGCTACACAACAAACACAACTCATCCACTCACATCAAAAATTCGGTAAACGGGAACAAACCTTCACCTGAAAAAGTTAAGTTCCACTTAGCTAGCGAAACATTAGTAGAAGCAGCCTTCGGAGGAGCAGAAATAGTCTGAACGGGTATTTCCATTCTAGCCTTTAGAATCTAAATAAGTAAGAAGAAGTGGTTTTCTATCCAGAAGTGGTGATTCTAACGAAACCTGTTTAAGACTAGACGAAAGCAAATTACTAAAACAGTTTTAGTAGCTTTCTTTCCCGTAGCCGTAAAATCATTACAAAGAGTTTTTAGCTTGAGTCCAAATTGACAGTAACACTTTGCTTCGTCTTCCCTAACTAATTATATTCAATTGCTAACAAATGTTTAAGTGAAGGATTTTAATTTAAATATAAATATTACTCGATAAAACTGTCTCGTCTACTATGAAGTCGTGAAATAAGTCGATAAAATGATAAAAATGAATTGCAAAAAAGTAAAATATGAGTACTTGCCAAACCAACACTTCTTCGTCAATTATAGTGATTTCCACTATTCCTAATTATTTGATTTAAAATGGAAATTAGGCGTGGTATATAAGTTTATTTACCATGGTTAAAGTTATTTTGCCTCTGGCTATGACTGCGTTCAAATGATTGAAAAAATTTGACGGAGGTCACGTCAATGTACTCAACAACATTACATAAGGTTACAGATGATATAAAGTATGCGACTGAAAGTTAATTTAAGTCAGTATGATCTAACGTCATTACATAAAACAAGTAAAATACGCTGAAGATTGACATTTAATAAATTAATTTAACAAAGTAATACGATACCACAGGTTACATACATATCCTAAAAACAGCCGGGTACAATAGCATGTTAATCTGCCAAAGATTGCAAAAAAAGGTAAGAAGATAATGTAACGGCGCCATTTTTAAGAATTGTCCTATCTCACTGCCGAAGAAAATTTAACAGAAAAAAAACTACTTACGTGTCTTAAAATAACACCCAGGTACACGAACTAGTTAAAGAAAAGTAATAATGGACGTTTGACAGCGATATACCGTTTATCTCATAAGTAGAATCAGCAAAATCCTTAGACAGTGCAGCCGTTAATTTTAATTTAGAACAAATCTTTTCGATGAAGATGTAACAACTAGAAGAATAAACTCTAGACACTGTACACGAAGATCCTTTGTTTAGTACCCGACACTTAGCTTCAACATTAAATATTTTTAGTTCACTTGGTTCAATAAGAAAATCTTTTTCGTTTATATCACCTTTCTAAAGTTCATCTTAAATTGGATTCAATAAGATGGCGACTTTCTCCGCCGTATTTTTTGGAGAGATAAATCTGTTTACCAGAGATGGTGTATTTATACTCATAATTTTCACCATTTGTCAAATAAAAATCCACAAGAATTTATAGAATATATTCACCAAAGGTTTACCATTAACGTTTGACTGGGCATAATAAATTAAAAAAATCATGTTGGAAAATACATTCTAATCTAACATTATTAATTGTCTGTTACTGAATATTATTCTGACAATAAATAAAGTGAAGAGCAAATCATATCTTGCGTAATGTGTAGAATTTAAAATGTGCTACTAATGACAAATAAAATATTTTTAGAGATTGAAATAAAAAAAATAAATAATAACTTCTTTTAAGTGGTTCCTTAAGACATAAGAAGTAAAATACAACAATTAAGATTTTTGATTCAAAATTAAACGAAGAATGTCGCAGCGTGTAGCTTTGTCGTCAGTTTATACACACCTATAAATTTAGTTTTTGGAGATGCTAGATGCTATGTATGAATTTTCTGTGTTTAATGAGGATTTTCTCTAGCCCAGCATCTACAATTTTGTCTGTTGACGGTTCCATGTAGACAAAATGTTGTTTCAAAAGAGACTACGCTGGAAAAACATTGGATTGCAAAGACAATTTTTTATTATATGATCACAAAATTCCTGCCTACTCATCTTCTGCTAGCCCATGAACCAGCTTCACTTAATATATGTGCATTTTTAAAGTTTTAGAACTAAGGCGTGACATAATAAAATAACTTAAGGGGTTATACTACTCTGGCGCGCTGAAAAATGGACCTTTCTTTGGGAATTTTTTTCTCGGTTACTAATGAATGGATTGAAAGGAAATTTTGAAACATAATTTGACATATATTTAGGCATACGCACAAATTATTTTGTCAATTTTTTATTTAAAATGGCGCCGTGGAATTTTATTAGTTAAAACTATGTTTTTTCAGAAGTGGCAAACGGCGTAGTCGGTTTCAGAACTCCTATAGCACCTAGATCAAAAACCAAATATTTTTTTAAAAATATATTACTTCTTCTTTGGAAGTACACGGGATATTTTGTTTTTTTTGAAAATTCGCAAATTGGCATGAATTTTAATTTTTTTAATCGATTTTTGGGGTACTAATAGACCTTTCATTGTTCATAACAAACGTAATTTTTTGTCAATCGAAAAAACCCTGTGTACTTCCAAAAATTACCTATTTGAGAAGCAACATTTGAAGTTTGAAGTGAATCCGATAAAAATTGGCTGAGTTCCAGGCAACGCCAGTTCGAAAAACCCAGTTTCGAGAAAAACACGTTTAAAGTTTTATGACGCATTTATGTATGAAATATTCAATCTATTGACTTGCAAATTTTTTTACCTTTACTCGGCTATCCCAGCACCATATAACTGTCCTTCTCTAGATTCATGTTGCTCTTGACTCTCTTTTCTAAAGGATGCAATGTCTTTTCGAGCTTTTTTACGACTGCTCGATGCTGAACGGTTGGCGGCTTTCACTAGACGTTCATCCACTTCTATGACCTATTCATTTAATCGCGTGTTGATCTTCAATTGAATTATGTTCATAACATCTAATAGTCCTTGAAAACCATTATTATATGTTATCACAGCGATGTCCGTTGCAATATCGACGATAACAGAGCTATAATGCCGCGCGGCCGTTTCGAACGTTTTCGTGCGCTTTAAGGCACTTACGAAAACGGGCTAAACAAATTGTTTTTATTCACTTTTCATTCAAAATTGCTTTTGGTTATTATTCTTGGATAGTTTCTACATCATTTAAGCCAAACAAAAATTTTTCGAAAAAAATATTTTTACAGAGTAGTATAACCCCTTAATCTACAAACACAAATTCATTATTATTGGTCAAATTGTAAATTATTAAAATTACCAATTTACCAATAATAAATGCGTTAATATTCAAATAAAAAAATTTCTAACATTAACAGTTTATTAGATATTTAAATTACAATTTAAAGTGAATTCCATATATAACCTAGGTTAAAAACCTGCATGCGACGATTTTTTTTAGAAAAAAATTCTATATCTTGAAAGGAAAACAAAATACGTTAAAAATAACAATTTTTTTGTATTTTCTTTTGACTTGTTTGTACACGGAGTGCTACATCTTCATTACATTATCTTTGGATGTACCTACGATAACTCTCGAACCAAAGGTCCTAGTAACTTGAAATTTGTTATGGAGCTGGCTTTTCATATTCTCTTGGTTCGATCAAAAGATAGGTCTGATAAAAAAACCAAAAGTGGGCGTTCCGCTTTTTTTAACAGTTTTTCTTATATAATTTTGTACGTATGTAAATTATTCGAATTATTTTTACAGTTTCTTATAGAGATAAATCTTCCCAACAATTTATTTACATTAAGAAAAATTCTAATATTCTCAGTTTATTAGATATTTTATTTATAATTTAAAATGAATTTACAAATATAATCTAGGTTCGAATCCTGCCTGCAACAATTTAAAACAAAATTCCATATCTTGAAGGGAAAGCAAGATACGTTAAAAATAATAATTTTTACTGATTTACTAAAGGAAAAAGCAATATCGAGGCGCAAAATATAGGGGTTTCGCGATATGGTAGTATAACCTCAATTTACCATATTTCGGTTATATCTTAATGAAACCGAGAAGAAAATTTCGAAAAAATTATAGCATGCTAGTAAGTCAATACAAACGTGTACATAACTTTAAAAAATATGTAGACATTCCTTTATCATTCCTTATAGGAATGATGGTGCACACACCAGTTTTTTAAAAATATTAATTATACATATATGTATGCAGCTTGTTTATTTTGCAGAAACGCCTATACAATAAAATGTGCCGTTCCAAAATTTGCATATTAATTACTATTTAAAAAATTAAAAATTGCTTTTAAAATATTAATTTTGGTTGATACGTTTGGCTTCTTTCACAGTTTATTTTCTTACTCCATTTTGAACTACAAATGAATATAGAATCTTAAGCTTTTTCGGTTTTCTTGGTTACAATTATAAGCGATTTTCGGCCTAGACCGCGTACAAATTAATACTAAACGTGTATTGTACTAACGAATTGAATTTTCTTTGCCAATGTATTTGTATTTTTTTTAAAAACTCACTTTACAAGTTGTGTGATACTACAATTGAAAATAGTAGTTTTTAATTTTTGAACGGTAATACTATGCGTATAAGGTGAAGTTTTAGTAAGATCGGCTACGTATAAATATACGTCGAATAAATCTGAAGATTATACATCCAAATTTCTGTTCGATATCTTCAGAAATGAAGATATAAAATAAAATACCTAGGTTTTTTACTTCGTATGAAGAAATAAATATACACTTCGCATTCAAACATACCTGCGTTCAAATGCGCACATTCAAACGGGTAATTCCGTCAGAAAATTTATAACATAAAAAAAATACATTTCGTGATATCATTTTTTAGTTTATTTTCCAATTATGTTTGACCACCTTTTGTAGTATAACGAAACTCATTTTGTTTTATATGTTACTAAGATTCTTAATAATTAAAGGACCGCCAGTTCTGTGCCAGAGTACAATTACTACTAGCAGTTATAGTGGAGTCCGCTTGCAATTTGGATCGCCTTAGGCAAGGTTTTTAAATTTGCTTATTATCTGTAAGCTTTTAATAGGATTACCGATGCTTTAATAAACTCTAGAGGTACTGAAATACTATTCCAGGACCGCACTTAAAAACTTCATACTTATTAACTTATTTAATGTTTGAGACATATTTTTGGCAATATACATATAATGACAATAAAAAATATAAATAAAAAAGTATAGATAGGTAGCTAAAAAAGTTTAACAAAAAACATCAACGTATAACTTAAATTCAACGTTCCATGAATGACTAATTGCTTAAGGTCAACTCAATGGGAGTACCAGTAAGCCACAGCCTGAGGCGATCCAAATTGCAAACGGACCCTACTATACTAAAAAAATATCAACAGTTATTAAAAATCCTCTAATGGTAATATAAAACTCAACGCTAACGGAAAGGACACCCGAGTAAAGTTTTTAATTATATTATATAATGCATAAAAAATTTAACAGTCCGAAACATTTCGTTTTTGTAGGATGCAAAAATATACTAAACACAATGCAAAAAAGTGACAATTAGAGTTAAATGTAAATAATGAAACGTTTGAGAAGTTATTTGCAAATTCAAGAGCCTTTTAGAAGCTGTTATCCATCTTCTAGAAGATATACCGAACGATAGGGAACACTCGAGAAGGATTTCCAAATGTGTATATATACCGACGAAACAAATCGTAGGTCAGTTATTGCCGTAATGCGAATACAGCAGTGTTAAGAAGATTATTCAAGTTGAAATAAATAAGTCGTTAGCACGCGTGTGTACATAAATATTGCAATGACTCGCTTTCTAGTCCTATGTTTAAATGCTAATTTGTAATGTTTCGCGCGTTTGTACGCTAATTGTATATGCCCGTTTTGAACTTATGCCCTTCCCTGCTAGCTCAGCAAGAACCCTTTCTCTACAAGACTACTGAGGAATAGTACACCAAATCAAATACATCGTAATATAAACGCATTTAATAATATTCAAACGAAATAAACGTACATGCTTTACCAAGAAACTTAACGACTAACCTTAACTACAGCTTTTAGTTGTTAGGCGCCACCTTCTTAAGGGTTGATTTCTCTCTTCGCTAGCTCTTCGTGTTTGCGTAGATTCTCCTATTTGATCTCTTCGCGGCTAGGCTACGATTTCGGGGAATCGTACTACGCTTCGAATGCTGCTGGCGGGTGATTACGTACAAATCACGTGTGGTTGGCCTCCTGGCGTTGCTTTAACACGTGCTCACTTCTTTATTTGCTTATAGCACAATTTCTAATGTTTCACCCTCTTCTGTATGAGGTTAAACACTGTTTTGGTGGTTCTATGGAACCCAATACGCTTTTTTGATGGCGTATTAACGCTTAAAATGTGGCTCCTTTCGGTATTACCACAAACACCAACCGCTCTCTTACCGCGTTCACTTTACGCTTTCTTTCCGCTAACTTGTCATCTTCCTGTCATGCGCGCACTTTACGCACTTGCACCAACTTAAACTTAGTACTATACAGGTTGATTCAAAATAATATTACATATACAAGAGATGTACCATTACAATATACAGAGAATAATCATGTACGTGATTTTAGTGTAAACAAGTGTGAAGCTATCCGCGGACTTTATCTTATCTTAATTAGTGTAAGTGTTTTTATTAAATATTATTAGATTTCATTAGTTCCGTTAATTTACAAGTGTACATATTTCTAGTATAAGTAAAACATATTCTCAGTCGTTTAAATAAATTAGTTTTAATAATAAAATTTGCTACAATAAGATGGTGTAACGTAAAAATGCAATGTACTTTATTTATTTGCTTGGAAGATTAAAATGTTTATAGTACTCGGATAAGTTGGGTTTACTTCTTAGACTGTGACCACGTTCTTCAATGTCTACCTGTACTTGTTCAATTTCACTATCCATGACTGTATATAGGTATATTAGAGAAACTGGCAGAAACGTGGGAATTTGTATAAAAGAATACCAACAACCATGGTGTTACAAACCAATCATCAAATTTTGTTTAAAAACACAGTTTTGAATTAAAATATTTAGCAATTCTTTAACCTTAACTGAGATTCGACCAGAAACCTAAATTCTACTAGGTCACAGTTTTCTATTTAGCGTTTTATGTATATTTCTTTTTTAAAACATGTTTATATTTTTATTCACACTCAGTTAGTAACGTACAGTTTTCCAAACTTCTTAAAGGTTGGTAAGTGAGCGGTTTCCATGGTTAAAAAAAAAACGCATATGTAATGAAACACCACGGTCAGTAATGACACTTTCCGAACCTGTAATTTGTGTGTTTTGTTTTAACTAATTTGATAAAATGACAATCATAAATTAAATACGTATATGTCAATTGTGAAGTGTGCCTACTACGTTTTAATTTTTTACCGAAATAAACGATAATATTTTGGAAGTAGGTTTTCATTCATTTTTTATTAGTTTTATGTTATTTATTTTATTTAATGGCTGATTGTGAATAAAATTGTATACAACCCTTGGCAAAAGTGTTCCATTTGTCTCGAGAACTAGTTCACCTCGAGGCTATGCCTCTCGGTAAACTATAGTTCTTTCGACAGGAATGGAATACTTTCCGCCTTGGTGTGTAATCTACTATTATCTTTTAATACTTACTTTTACTGTTGTATCAAGTAATTAAATCAAAATAATAATTTCTTGTTTTCCAGTGTTGTACAACCGATATTGACGGGCAAATTGATGACGTATTTTGAACCAGGAGATAATGTATCGAAACCTCAAGCCTTTGCTTACATAGTAGGAATAGTCGCCTCAACAATATCATTAATACTTTATGATAATACGTACCTTTTTTCTGTACTTGCAATTGGACTGAAACTGCGGATGGCCTGCTCTTCATTAATATATAAGAAATGTCTAAAATTAAATTTAAATTTGAATCCCGAGTACGAAAGTGGAAAAGCTGTGACTCTTATCACAAAAGACGTTTCTCAATTTGGAGATGCAGCAGATTTTGGACATATGCTGATATTTTCATTACCACGTCTTTTAATTATTGTTTGTGTTATGTACAAAGCTATTGGAAGCACGGCGTTAGTTGGAGCTGGATGTTTATTTGCTTTAATTCCGCTTAATCGTAAGTATTGACTTAAAGATTTAAATATGCAAAAAGTTGCATTTATATCGCACTGCATACTTTCTTTCCTTTCTTTTTACGATCTTAACTTTTTTATTTTAATATAATGTAGGGGAAAGTGAGGCAAAATGGCCTCTAACAAATAAGTGACAAAAATATAAAGAAAAACCCAGATGAATCATGTGCAATTTATTAAGGAAACAAAAAAATGATTACTAAACATACTTTACTATGAAAAATACTAAGAGAATATTAAAACAAACTAAAATATGAAAGACGACCGCTTTATCTCATGCTTACGGTAAAATGATCACCATAAGGCTTCAAAATAATTTCTACTTTATTATTTTAAACTATACGTTAATTGCAAATATCGCAAATTTATAATTTTTGCTCCTCTGTTATTCCTGAAAATGACACCATTTTTGATACAAAGTACACTGGATCCACACTTCCTTGGACCGTGATTCATACAAGGAGTACTGTCATCATTCTTTTTACGTTGTTTTGTATAGACGTTTCTATTTACATTTGCTTTTTTTGCTTACATAATTACTACGGTTTTTGATTTCTCTTTAACTGAAAGATAGTCTGGTGTATACATATGTATGTAAAAATAGTAGTTCTTTGAGAAGGTGAGAACTCCTGGTCCGAGGAGGTGTTATAGGTGGTGGGTATAAACCTAATAGAGTTATCAATGTGTTCTTCGCCGATGAGGCTTCATGCGTCAAAGACTTTATTTCTGAGCCTGGAATGTTAACTTTAGAATATAAAACAGTATCTTTTAAGGTTGTAGGTTTTGAAACCTCTTTGTTATTCGCAAAAATGCTGACTTCATTCAAAGGTCGTTTAGTTGCCTCTCACTTCTCTGATTTATCTGATGAACATTCATTTAAGAAAAAATCTCTAACTTTTTTCTCTTATCAACTAGGGCACTAGATATGCCAGGACTTAAGAGTGAAGAAGTATTTCTTTGAAGAGATAGAGTTTTTTCTTCACACCGATTGGACACATTAGTATCAGCTACCTTTAAAAGTCGATCTGTTGTGCATGCTGGTTTATATTTACACTCTGGAAAAGTAATTGGATTTAAAGGAAATATACCCGTTTTTTTAAATCTGCCTAATTTATTATTGACTGTAGCAGGGCTTCTATAAGCTTTTTAAAACAAGCTTGGAATGTTATGCAGAGTCACTACTTTTCTAGAGTTCGATTTAAGCCATATAATACATTAGTATTATGATACTATTTTTCCTGCAACATTTTGTATACTGGTTAGTGTCCTTGTAAAGGCAAAGTGTTCTATAAGAAACACCTTGATACAGCAATTAATTTTATTACTTCTGGGAGAATATTATTGCTAGCCGAATGAACTTTTTTCTTTTTCTGCACTCGTTGTGTCCGTTATGGGTAGTTTACTAAGTACTATCGGGATTCCAGATTTATCCATATTGTAAATTTTTAATGGATCTAAATTATTGTAACTTAGAACGTCATCTGAACTTGTAAAAAAATTTGCATCTGTTTCTTTATTGAATCTTCTCCTCGGACAGTTGAGGTTGCTTTAGCCGTTCTAAATTAAAGTTCTGGGTTTTGCTTCAAGAAATCTCTGAACCAAGCGGTGCCAGCAACTTTTTTTCTTTCAAAAATGCGTAGGTAGTACAATTATTTTTTTAAAACCAAACAATCTATCTTATATCTCTAAAGCATATTTTTTTATGTGCGTTTTTGATTCTTTCGAGAAAGTTGTAACAAATCTACCAAGTAATTTTGTGTGATTTTTGTATTACCTGTTGCATATTTAATGCGATCTTTTGACCCATCTTTTTAAAATAGTTGATGGAATATTATAAAACTCAGCAGATTTATTAAATGGCATGCAATTAGAAATTTCCAATAATGCGAACCGCATTGAATCAGTATTCTACTGTTGTTTTCTAGACTTACGTATATAATTTTCAACCATCTTTATTACTGAAAAAATAACATACATTAGATAACAATAACTGTTTTTAACGGGTTAAAAAAACTGCGACGAAAAATTGTGCCAGAAATCATTCTGTTTCAACGGAAAGGAATAACTAATGTACAAATTAACTATAATTAAGGTATTCTTAAGAGCAAAATTTGGGTAAAAAAAATATCGGGAAAATATCTTATTTAGGAATAATAAAAAAACTTTGAACTTACCGTGATTAAAACAGACATAATCACACAGAGCGCCAAGATTACAACAAAATACCGTTGATTAAAATATCCTTAAAGCCTTACGGGAACACGCGACCCATAAATTTGTACTGCGCACTAGAGGTCATTAGTATAATCTTATACTGAATTCGTTTGTTACGTTGCTGTGCAGTGTACTGGAAAATGTTGCTAACAAGATTGCAATAGTTTCCTTTAATTGAGTTAATATTTAAATAATTCTTTAACAATTTTGCCAGTATTACAAATTAATGTATGCAGTTGTGTATTGATTTACATATAAAATTTAAGTAAATAATCATACGTACAATGACAACGTAATGTAGGACTTCAAATGTTTATAGTATGTTATGAAACTGTTCAATGTATTTAACATTTATTTTGCTTTACTGTTACCTTAATTAAAAAGTATAGTTTCTTATACATGACAAACTATATTTAGATACATATATATTTACATATAAAATAATACCAAATAAACTAGTAAATAGATAATGGAACGAACTAACCTTGCTTATCCAAAATACTTCTCGCGACGTAGTCTTCACACATGCATATTTATAGGAATAGGGGCTTTATCCATGCCAATAATTAATGCGACAAATGGCTAAAACGTCCACTACAAGCTATCCAAACGCTTTGTTTCGGGGAAACAGCAAAAAGGAAGAACAAAAAGAAAAAGATATTTCTTGTGGAAAGTTTTAAAATGTAAATATAAATCCAAAACATCTTTTTTACAGAGCCACAATCAAACACTCAAACTGCACTATCAAGCATGAGTCGATAAAAGTTAAGAAAACTCACAGTACTAATAACAAGCTACTGTGGCTTTAACAAACACATGCATAAAATGGGACTGCAAAGTAGCCCTTTATGCCGCCGATGCTTGGAGGACGACGAGACCCGCAGCATCTGCTGTGCAAATGCGAAGCGTATCAAATTCAACGTACAACGATTTCGGCAAACTAACCGATGATGAGTTGAAAAAGACCCCTGGAATAAACTTCTGGACAAGGAAACCGTAGTGCAGAGGCGCTAGACGAACGACTTCTTAAATTAAATTTTTTAAAACCAATCAAATTCTGCTATTATCGCCAAGCCGTTATGATTTATCTACGTTGCCCACATTCTTCTAAAAGAAAACGTTAATATTTTGCCAATGAAAGATAATAGAATAATAAACCTGGATCAGGTCGAAAATTTACAGCGAAATCCAAACAACTCCGTAAACAACGATAAGAGGATCAGAGTTACTGTCACTGTCAAGTTTGTCTACAATCGTACACAGACAGTCGCTCTGGGAAGAAATGGTGCAGTACATTGAGTGCAAAAATTTTTCGCACGAGAAATGCACTTGACAGGAGAACCTTTACGTCTGTCGCAACTGATTGTCAGAGTGATTTTTTAAACTCTTATTTTACGATGTGTAAGATGCCTAATAAAAATTACGTTATTAATATCAATATGAACATTTAGTATTAAAAAAATTGTAATTTTATTTTATGTAATGTTATTTCAATTGTCTCAGCGATGCATTTCAATTGTTTCCGTTGCTGGGACAATTAAAACAATATGCAGGCACTTAGATTAATTTTTTTAATTTGAACTTGTTAATAAATTTAAGACCTAAATTCAAGGAACCCTAAGACATCATACTTTATGTAGACTAGCTCAGTGAAGCTGAGTCAGCTACACACTCAAAAAAGAATAATTAGGAAAAAATATTGTTTAAATTGTTCTCGGACTCTCTTATATAGATGGCAGTAATGGTATTGATTGTAATTATTGAAGCAGAACAGTGTTTTTTTGTGTAGTATGTAAAAGATAGAAAGGATCCGTTTTGCCCGTTGGAGCCGTTTTACCCAAGTATCCCCTATGTACCATTTTTTTTGTAAATTTTATTGTATTTAAGTTTATCGTTTGGTTAATATGTCTCGGTTTTTTTCTAGGTATGCAGTTTTAAAAGACATATCAAACATTCATTATTAGACTAACGTATTAACACGTTATAAAGCAGTTCCAACAGTAGTCTTTACGGCCCCTAGGGGTTCCCGGAATTATTCAGGGGGTCCGTGAAAAATTAAAATTGATTTGGGGGTCTCTGAACAACGTCAGAAGGTCCGCGCAAGGTTTAATATAAAATTGTGGCACATTTTTTTAATATGAAAGTTAAAAGAATAAGAATGAATAACTTATTAGCAGTTTTTACGTACTAAGTAAAATATAAATATAGACAGGTGCATAAAACACAAGTAATAACAGGCATCGCAGAGTCAGGACTATCTATACAAGTTTATACATAACGCAATACCTGCACCAACTAGTCATAAAAAAGTCGTGCATGTAATCAACAATTGAGTTCTGTGTTATGCGTGATGTGAAGAGCATACAACAAATTTTTCTAGTCTTGGACAAAAAAAGTATAATTTTTTGTATCTTTACACAAATAGCGTACTTTCGTTAAGTATATTTGAATAAATTGATATTTCTTTTTAATTTAAATTTATTTAAACAAAGTTATACTCTTGTTTAAATTGATTTAAACAAATATATATCACAGTATATTTTTATTAACAACTTAAGAATAGAGTGTAAGTATTTCTACACAGATTTCTTTTTAAAGAATATATTATTAATGATTCTGTAAAAGAAGCTTAATATTTTATGTCTTTCTTTATTTTGTTTGCTTCAGTGAATAACCAAATCTACGAATATTTAGAATTACCGTATATTTTTTCAAACAATCAAAGGAAACACCGACATTGCAAGAACTCATAGGGACAACATCTAAGAGAGATGACGATAGACTGCGTCCTTCTTATAATATTTCTTTGATGATTGCGAAGTCCGGAAAACCGCACACAATTGACGAAGAACTTATTCTACTAGCTGTAAGTTAGATAATACGTACCGTGTTGCAAAAACCGACTTTTGATATTATAAAAAGAACTCCATTGAGTAATAATAGTGTATCGTTGAAATGTGTGTAGAAAACTCCATATGTGACTACTTAAAAACATTTGAATTCACTATATAGCTTGACGAGTCAAAATTACCAAAAAAACAAAGCTTTACTTTTAACGGATGTGGGATTTGTAAAACAAGAAAAATTTTACTCAAGAATTGTTATTTGCTAAATGTTTGAAAACTAATACAAGGTGACACATTAAATTTAATCAAAGCTAAAAGTGTAATATCTGTGTTGCAAAATGTTTTCAGTTTCCAAATCTTTCAAAATTGCAAAATAAAGATTAAAATTTGTTTGCTTATAGTCAACACTTAAGGGCGTTTCATTTGGACCTTAACCAAAAATTTGAAAACATGATTATAAGCGACTTTCGGTTTAGACCGCGTCGTAGTTAAACACCCAGACTTTTTAGGCTTGGTCCTAGTCTCTCCTTGAAAGCCAAAACAAGAAGTAGAACTTGGCCTTTGCCGTATTGTCGTTCGTGAACCCAAAGAAATATAACAATATAACTGCGAAAGTTTAAGATTATTTGAAAACATTCTTCACTTGGAGATTCCCGACTGGCGTTGAACCCTTTTGCAAGTAGTCAATCTCAGAGCACAAATACTGATGAATGGATACTAATACAGGAAAAATTTATTAAATTATCTATAAATGAGAAGCTAAAGTCAAAATTTAAACAAGGATACGACAATTTCTGGTTGCAAAAACAGATCCTAATTTTATATCCAGCATTATGGGTTATCCTACAAAAGCTGTTGATTACTTTTCCGTCTTCCTATTTGGTAGAACATGGACTCAGTGCCATTATAAACCTCATCACAAAAAAGAAACTGACTAGAAATTAGTATTAGGAATTTGCGGTTGCTACTCACAAACATTGAGCTGGACATAAAAACACTCATAACATTCTATCAGGTTCATCCAAGTCATTTAAAAATTTTGTTTTGTATTTTATAATAAACGTAATTTCAATAAATACTTCTTCAACAAAATGTTTTATTTATATTTTAATTTTACGTCACCATTTACCATTCAAGACATCAATGTTAAATTAGTAGTTTTTCTATTATGCGTTTATGTAGTTTTTCACTCAGGGGCCAGTGGACGAGTTTTGACTATGAAAAGAGGTCCGTGGGTCAAAAGAGTTAAAGTAATACATGTAAACAAAGTGAAGGTACTTTTGGTACTGTTCATTGAGTCATGATCTTGTCAGTTCAATATTCTGTTTATTATTATCATTCTTGCGTGACAAATAATAAATATTGCATTTCTCAATGTCAAAGTTTTCTGATAGATTCTATTGCGTAAATAATTATTATGTTTGTAGTTTTATATACGTTAGTTATCGTACACGTGGTAGTGTAACTCACGAGACTTTCATGGCTCATGGTGAATGTATCTTTTTCCTTTATGTATTATTATGTTTACGTAAGCGGTATTTATTAACTAGCCAATTGTGTCATTAATACGTTGTTTATCGATATATCAGTTTATGTCTAGTATAACTAAAGTATTTCATTCGTTTTTATTGCTAACTTTATTTATTTTGTTATTGTGCAAATCAATGATTTGTTGGAAACCGTTTTATTGTGTTTAATTAAAGAGTACTCTATTTTTTAATTTACGTCTTTTTTAATGGCAGCGGTGTAAAAAATTTTTAATTGAGTACAAGTGTGTTCTTGGTCACTCCCCTATAATTTGTGACCTGCGTTTATAATTCAGCCATTATCTTTTTATGTTAGACCCCGTAAATCGATTCTGCTGTATGAGTTTTCGTTTTTTTTTGTTGTTTGGTTTTGTTTTCGTCGTTTGATACGGTATTAGCATCAAGAACGTTTTGCTCGTTGATCCATTTTTTTCTTGTTAATTACACTTTATTTAGGCTGAGTTCTATTTGATTAAGCGCTATCATGAGCCACCTGCAATTACGCGAGTCTCAGCATTTTGATGGGAAATATTTTTGTCGAAGGTCGACGCAATGGGATTCACGTGGCTAATTATAGTTGTCGTCTTTGTTAAGTGCGTTTGTTTAATGCTCTATCTTTTACGTAGATGTTACCGCGCAAGTTGAAGGAATTTAGGTGGGAATACGAAGTGTTAAATATGGTAAAGTTTGGTCTTTTGAGGATTCGATCGTTGGTCGCAATGAAAAATACCGGTTACCGTGAGATGTAGTGGAGTGAGTAGGGTACTTTACCCTCTGACGTTATGTAGAACCGCGGAAGTTAATCAGAAATCGTGAAAATTAAGTGTGGTGGTGAAAAATGTTAATTTTCTTCAAATTTCGTATAGTACGGCTTGTATAAAATTCATGGTTTCTAAAACATAAACTGTTACGTTTGTGGGATTTAATGTTGAGGTGGTATGTGGAAAAATCCTAATTTCGCCGTTGTGCGGTTATAAAATTAGAGTGTGAGATAAATCTTCCGTTGGTGTTCTATTATTTGGGGATCCCATCGAGCCCATTTCCAATTAAGGTACTCCTGGTGCGGCCGAAGTCAATCTAAGGTCCTAGCTTCCGGATCGCTGTGCCGACAGTCCGTCTAAAGGTATTTATCGATTTTGGTTATTATCGTGAAGTGAACCGCGATTGAAATGTAGTAAAAGCTTTGAATTTGAGCGATTGAATTACGACTAACGTTAAATTTAATTATTTCAATGAACACTTAAAGTGTTTGCGCGAAGTTAAAATAAATTAACTTTGTTTTGGTGCGTTTGAAAAGTAAATCGTATTCCCGAATATAAGATAATGTAACGACTTATAAACTATATTTTGTTTAGTTCGAATTAAAGTTCGGACATATATTTTATAACCTGTATTGTTTTTAGTTATTTGAATTGTTTGTTATAAATATGCGGTCAAGGCCTTGAAATTTAGTTGTGAAAGCAAGTAGAGGTAACGCTTTTATAGTGGTATTTTCTGTTTATATATATTTTAAAATTTTAGTGCTTAGATTGTTTGTTTTTGTTTGTTTTACTTACTTATGATTATTTCATTTACCCATTTCTTTTATTCAGATTTATTTGATATCAATTAGTACTTGTTATTTTTTTTTGTTTTTAATTATTCTATCAATAAATGTTAAATTGTTAAATGTAAAGAGCTTTTATTCATTTAGCCGCCGCATACGTAAATTTTTGTTTTAAGTGTATTTCAGAATAGTTACAACTCAAGGTAAGTTCCGGGGTTGTAACCAACCAGATGAGCTTTCGGATAATCAGGGGTTCGGAAGCTACCCTTACAAAACCTTGATTGGCGCCCTTTCCGATTTTTGACAATTTTACCGTTTTAGTTCAATTTTTCGTCGATCGCGTTTCCAATTTTTCACGGAATTTTAATTACAATCCACCCCCTTCTCCATTGAGCTAGTGGCACAACCCCATTTATGTTACTACATTTCAGGCAGTAACTTTGTGTTAATTTTGGCATGTAACAAATTATCAAAGTTAAGGTTATGTTTATTTTGAATTTATAACGTGATTACAACGTAGGTTTTTTATGATGAGCGCTTATACCAAGAGGCAGAGAGTCTCATTTAACCTATGTTGGTCTATTTCTTTCTTTTCGAATATTCCTTCTATGAAATCGATAAAAAAAATGCACAATTGAAACAAACGAAGGTTTTATGCCACAAATCAGCAGCAATATCTAATTATTGAAGCTATTTTACATATTTGTGCATCGACAAAATGTCAAATATTGGGTAAAAATTGCATCTTATCGTTTATATTTAAAGAAAATACTTATATGTAATTTCATAGCCTTGATTTTCGCATATTGGCACCTGACATTTTAATTTTTTTTATGGGATTTTCGTCCCCAAACTCCGCACTGTACGTGGACTTGTGGGCTATTTGCTCTCCTAGGAAAATTTTGCATGGCGTCTATGTTTCTTATACTATATAGTCTTAATTACTACATAGTCAAATTATGACCAACAATGAACGAGTGTTTGTTTGAACAGCCGATACATTTCTTGTCAAACAAAACATTGACTGTTACGTTTTTGTGCTCTTATTCTTGGTGTCAAGACTGGGTAACAGTTTATAGATATTATTTCCCAATAGTCAATAATTACCAAAGTAATAAAACAATACAATTATTTGCTCGTGAAAGCTAGAGAATAACTTTAGAAGTAACTTTAATATTTTGATATTTTCTCAGAACGTCTTTTTTTCTTAACCAGACAAGTTTTTAAAAATTCACTTGTATTTGTGTTTTTATACTTTTTTACAATTTATATTTTAAAAAATATTTTACTTTGTGCGTGTTCCATTTAAAGTACATTTTATGTTTTAGTGTTGTTTGGAAAGTTGACTTCAACTTATAGATTAAAAACTGCCGCAAAAACTGACAAACGAGTTAAAGTAACACAAGAAATAATCACGGCAATGAGAATTATAAAAATGTATACGTGGGAAAGTTTTTTCAGCAAATATGTGAATAAACTTAGAATGTAAGTATTGCATTATAAATTTTACACGTCTGATTATAAATTTTAGAAAAGAGATAAAAAATTTAAGAATTTTATACTACGTCAAATCGTGGGCATTTTCTATCGGGGAAATGGGTTGTCGGTTGGCTTTTTATGTATGCGTTATAACGTATATATCTCTAGGAAATCACATTAATGCCGACAACGCGTTTGTTGTAGTCAGTTCTTTCGGCGCGTTGCAAATGATTTTTTCAGTTTTTGTACCAATAGGTATAACACAAATGGCTGAATTGCAAGCATCTCTTCAGCGGATTACTAATTTTTTAATGCTCGAAGAAATCCCGCTTCGTCAAGACGACGATTGTAGTATAGAAAATGTAGGAAAAATTAGTGTAAATAATGTAACGATAAAAACAGCAAAAGACGTTGTGGTTTTAGAAAAAATTGACTTAAATATTGAAAAAGGTTTAACTTTAGTTACGGGTCCAACTGGATCTGGGAAATCAACTTTACTTAAATTGTTTCTGGGCGATATAACCAAAGGAGATGGTAAAGTAGATGTATATGGTGCCATATCGTATGCTGCTCAAGACCAATGGTTATTCCCTGCAACTATTCGACAAAATATTCTTTTTGGAGAAGAGTATGATCAAAAGCGTTATAGAGAAGTTATTGAAATCTGCGCGTTACAAAAAGATATTGATAGCTTTCCTCAAGGAGACGGTACGCTTATAACAGATAAAGGTTTAAACTTGAGTAAAGGTCAGAAGGCACGGATTAATTTAGCTCGTGCGGTTTATAAACGAGCCGACATTTATTTAATCGACGATTGTTTTTCTTCAGTAGACAGTGGAGTAGCCAGTCACATTTTTTCAGAATGTATAAAACGGTTTTTAAAAGGTCACACTTGCATTTTGGTAACGCACAACTCTAGCCTCATTGAATACACCGACCACTTACTTATTCTTGCCAAGAAAACAGTAAAATATGTTGATAAACGAGAATGCCAAAATGATTTTAAAATGTTGCCTTATATTGACGCAAACACTAATGAGTTTTATGAAGAAATAGAACCAGTACTGGATGACGACAAAACGGAACATTCAGCGTTATTGGAAGAACGTGTTAATACCCGTAATAACATGTACGAAGAAACTAAGCAAGCAGGAGTAGTCGATAAAAAAATTTATTACACTTACTTTATGTCTGCGGGAGGTTTTAAAATGATATTTCTGGTACTTTTAGCGGCTATAGCAGCTCAAGCTGCAGCTAGTTCTGCCGACTATTTTGTAAGCTTTTGGTAAATTCAACTTTTTCGTATATTTTTTTTGCTAAGTGCAATTATTTTAGGGTCGATATTGAAAGAGGACTGGGCGAATTCAAATTAAACGGAACTAGTAATTCAACTGAATATAAGCAATTAGAAGAGTCTCGTAGCGAAATAATAAAACTATACTCATTAGTCATTTTACTAACTGCCGTTTTTACTATTTTACGTTCTATTGTATTTTTTTTATTTACTACCAAAGCTTCTACTAACATCCATAACTCAGTATTAGACAAATTACTTAAAAGTAATATGGTTTTCTTTGACAGTAATTTATCAGGAAACGTACTTAATCGTTTTTCTCGAGACCTAGGAATAATTGACGAGCAAATGCCTTTAATTACGTTTGAGTGTGTTTGGGTAAGTTTTATACAAAAAAATAATGTATTCTGTTATAACTAATGCGATGCAGATATTTTTAGCGTTAATAGCAATATTTATCGTTGTATCATCAGTAAACATATATTTTGTAATTCCGTCTATTGCGTTTATGGTAATTTTGTATTTTGGACGACGATACTATATGAAAACTGGAAGAAGTTTACGAAGATTAGAAGGAGCTGGTAGCTATAAAAATCTTATTTTTTAAAATTTCAATTTGTTGCTTTAGCTCGTAGTCCCGTAATAGGACACTTAAACGCAACTATGGAAGGACTTACAACTATAAGAGCTAACGCAGCTCAAAAAATCTTAAAAAACGAGTTTGACAAACATCAAGACCATTATACCTCAGTTATGTATATGAACTTATCGACTATTTTTGGATTTGGACTGTATTTAGATTTAGCTTGCGCTTGTTATATTGCTATAATAACGTTAACATTTTTATTTTTAAAAACAGGTGAATTAATAAAGTTGTTTAATACGCGTATTTATCAAAATTTCTAGATGCTCAGGCTGGAAAAATCGGCCTTGCAATTACCCAATCAATGTCTATTACTGGAATTTTACAAAGGGGTGTACGAGTATGGTCGGAACTAGAAAATCACATGACGTCTACTGAAAGATTCCTTGAATATAACGATGTCAAAGCGGAAAGTAGAACTGGTAAAATCATTGATGATTGGCCTAAGAAAGGATCTATCACATATAAAAACGTAAACTTAATATATGCGCCACACAGTGAAAGAGTTTTGAAAGACATAAATTTGAATATTCAACCTAAAGAAAAAATTGGCGTTGTTGGCAGGACTGGTGCAGGAAAGACCTCTATAATTTCTACATTATTTCGCATGTATGATTTCGAAGGAATAATTACAGTTGATGACGTGGATATAACAACACTCTCAATTAACTACTTGCGATCTAAAATTTCTATTATACCTCAAGATCCTATTTTGTTTTCAGGAACCATACGCAGTAATCTAGATCCTTACTCAGAATATTCCGATACCGTATTATGGAACGCTCTGGGAGAAGTTGAAATGAAAAATTCTATTAGTAGTTTAAATAATATAATTTATGAAGGAGGATTTGACTTTAGCGTTGGCGAAAAGCAATTATTTTGTTTAGCAAGAGCAATTATATGTAATAACAATATTTTAGTACTCGACGAAGCAACTGCAAATATAGATACACAAACCGATTTTATAATTCAAAACATTATCAAAAAGAAATTTTGTGATTGTACAATTATCACTATTGCGCATAAGCTAAATACTGTATTAGATTCTGATAAAGTTTTAGTAATGGATTCTGGAAAAGTAGTTCAGTTTGGACCACCAGCAGAATTATTAAAAGATCAAAACGGTTCATTTTACGTTATGCTGAAAAGTTCTGGATTAATTTAACTAGAAAGAAATTTTTGTGAAATGTATAAAATAGTTTTTAAAATATAACTAATTAATGTAAATAAAGTTTTGTAACTAGTTGAAATTGTTTTTTTGTCAGAAATTTGACGTTTTCCAATCAACTCGCAGGTACTTTACGTTTCGCACGTTGCTATTAGAGACGCGCGTAAAGTAAAATGTTATTTAAATGTGTCATTTAATCAAGTAAAAATATAGTTTAAAAAGTACAAACATCGGCATAATCTCAATAGAAATGCTTCTTTGTATTTATATGTTATCCTTCTAAATAAAATGTCAAAAGTCCTCCATCGATGATGGATGAAAAAAATAAGAAAGAGAGAGACAGAAAAATTAACACACGTATTAAAATTTTAATTTATTAGATTAGTTCTACAATGCTGGATTACTTGATGGTGGAAGAACAGGTAAGAAACCTCCACCAACTGTCAGATGTTCATATCCATAACATTCAGCAAACCATAAAATAAAATACATACATGTAAACAATAAGTAAAATACTATTGCAAGAATAGACTACAAAAACTCATAAATAATGAATCTATTTTACGAATTATTTACAAAAGCTTGTTTTCATTAAAAAACAATTTGTAAACCTTAAGCGCTGTAGCACGCCACGCTACGTTACGCGATACCACGCTACATCAAAAATGTGTGTGCACTATTTTACATTGATTTAAATGTAACCCGTACTTATTAGTTTATTCGCTATGCCATACCACCCGATGCCACGTCGTACGACGTTGGTTGGATCAAACATCCTACACTTGACCGACGCGTGTTGAGTGTTCCCTCTACCCTCTGAAAACGCATCGCTCCAGAAACCGTACTTGCTGCTGCTTGCCAAGAGTGCATCATTTCTATTTTGAATCAGTTAGCTATACGATCAGCAGTAACACAGTAGTTAAATATTAATTTAATCATGAATGAAATTTTGATTCAAAAAATGCGAAATTATTAGTTTCTATATAAGCCACATTCACGAGATTATAAAGATCATACTATGAAACACGAAACTTGGGAGGAAATTGGGAGGGAGTTAAAAATACCAGGTAAGTTTTTATTCGATTTTTATTATACTAAAAAGCACTTCTCAAAGAGAAATTATTCATTTTTGTCATTACATGTTGAAGTTATGATTTGTTATAGTAGACGATTATTTGCTTCTGATTGCTCTTTCTCTCCGAACTATTTCTTGCTGCCAAGGTACACTTCTTAACGATGAATTGAAATAATATTCTTAGAATTTCTCTCGAACATAAAAAGACCTCTGCGTAACATTTCTTCTGGAACCACCGATATCAGTCAATCCTGAATTAACTTTGTTATAAGATGTTGTATCCGGAGGAACGTCTTCATTACTATATAACATATTATGAAGACAACAACATGCCAAAACTATAGAATCGACCATTGTTGGTTGGACTTCAAAATATCTGGTGGAGACCCTCCATCTAGCAATGAGGATGCCAAAGGAATTTTCAACTACCCGTCTTGTTCTCGATAATATATAATTGAATATTTTGTTTTCTTCATTGCCACCAATAGAATTACGGCTATATGGTCGCAGTAAATATGTTTTTAGAAGGAACGCCTCATCCCCAACTATCGTGTAAGGTAGATTACGTTCATTTTCAGTCAACGGAGTGTCTGCTGGTACATTCAACTTTTTGTTTTCCAACAATTTTCCAAGAGTAGACTTGGCGAATACATTTCCGTCGCTGTTTCTGCCATAAAATCCCACGTGCAGGCGATGAACTTATAATTTGTATCTGCAGAACAATAGAATTTGCGCTTTTATAATTATAGTACGCCGAGCTCCCTGCGATTGGACAACGAATATTGATATGTTTCCCATCGATAGCACCACTGCAATTAGGGAAATTCCATATATGTTCGAATCTTTGAGATACCTTTTTCCAAAATTGTTCTGTAGGATTAGGCATCACAATTGGGCTCAATATTTCCCAAATTGCTTCACAAACTTCTTGTACTATATTTTGTACAGTGTTGAATCCTATTCTGAAGCTGAACCCAATTGACCGAAATGAATTCCCTGTAGCTAAATATCTGAAACAAAGAGAAAAAACTACATTCATACATCAATATTTTCATTCTATTCTGTTGTTACAACATGTGAAGCTAGAGATTTGTGGAAGAAGTTAAAAAAATGTTATTCGAACGCGTTAAAAAGACGCAACACAAAAAACATATTTTTCTCTTAGCTTATTCACAATGTGAACCCAACATATTCTCTGTTTTGTATTGATGATAACTACTGCAGCAGCACCTTCTTCTAGTTCCATTTCGAAATCGTCATCAGTTGAAGAAGAACTTTCACACATCATTATGTTCAAAAAGATTTAACACCACTGAACGATTTCAGTATTTCGGTATGAAATCTCAACGTGGCGTAGTGTGGAGTGTTACAAATGTGTTCACTCGCGGTGTCATGCTACCCTACGTTCTCAGACGTGTTACATTCTTGCATAACACCAAACAAAACGCAAGAGTTGTTAAAGAGTGGATACGTACATGTAATTGTACCAAGGTTCTGGGTTGCGAACATATAACTAAGTTGAAAGTGTTTTGAAACTACATTAAAGAAAAGTACAACTCTACAGTACACTAATTATATTTCATGTGGATAATAAAAACTATAAAATTTGTTTGAAGTAGATACATCTTTTACAGGTAGATACTACTAATGATTTATTGCTCTAAAGCCTTAAAGTAAGCATTTTTAAATTACCGCTTTCAATGTCAATGTCAAATGTTCTCTGTCAGACCATAAAAGCCGCACACTACTTGCATATTTGCTCTTCCTAATCTTTTAAAATATTAAAATTTTCTTTCGATCTCTACGTAAAATTCTAAACAGCACTTGTAACATACCAAGATACTAGATACGTCTTACCGAAAAGCGTGAAACATGTTATCCGACATGTTACTTTCTCACGTTGTGTTAACGTGAATAACTTAACGTGAGATGATACATCATAAAGCTGATTACCAACTATTTGATCGCTTAAGTAATAGAACATTACTTTCAATGAAAATAGTTTAAATGAAAAATTAGTTATTTTTATCAAAATGAAAGTACCAACACTTTCTTTGAATTTATAAATATTTTGTATTATAAAAATCTTTTCTCTATTTCGACATGAGAATTAGCCATTCTTACACTAAATTCCGTGTAAGAATAAGCAAATTCTTACACGAATTTTAGTAATGTTAGTTTTTTCAAAGTTGGCATCTCTGCATCGTAAGTTGACGTTACATGAAAAAAAACAAATGATTGGACCTTAACAATTGAAATTCAAATTTGGATGCCAAGATAAAATAAAAATGTCCTATTAATTCAAAGTTATTTACTTGTAAACGTATAAAGAGATCATTTTGTATGAGATTTTAGGTTAACACATATATTTAATAAAATACAACAGTTTCCCAATGTTCTTTTAAAATTAAAATTATCGAAAAATATTAAATATTGTATCAAAATAGAGAAAATAGTATAAAGCACACGTCATAGAATACGTTTTAATCACTCGACCGCTTCATAAACTCGCCGCTGCGCGGCTCTCTTATGAAACGCGGTCTCGTGATTGAAGCGCGTTCATTCTCTAACTTGTGTTTTAACATACTATTGTCTATTTAGGTTTTAAAATTACTCTTTCACGTACGCATTTTATTGTTAGAATGAAGTCTAATCTTTAACGATTTTTGGTAACTTTTATTTTCTAAGTTTTACATCCTGATTTCTAATTGCCACCCAATGACAGCAGAAAACTAAGTAAATGTGTCAAATATGTGTCAAATATGTCTAGTCAAATATGTATCCCGGTTGCCAACACAAAAATTCTAATAAAAGTTTCCCTGCTGAAAAATAATGGACATTTTAAATTTAATAAATAATGTAAATATCGACCGAAATAGAGAAAACAGTATAAAAGATTCGTTGCAGAAGGCTATTCAAACACTTATCCATTCTGCAACTCGCTGCTTTGCAGCTCATTGCAGGAACCTAAATGCGTGTTTGAATATTTTGCCTTCTGCAACTTATATTTTAATATACTATTATTGTTCTTAACTCATAAATTCTGATTTTTCGCTTTTGTAAACCGTCTTTGCCTTCTTTTGCGCACACAAACGTCAAACTATTTTTGAGAGATTTAGAGACTTTGAAAGCCTCTTAGTTTCTGTTCGAGCAATAAATTCAATTTGACCCTGTCTAAATTGGGCGTTTTTTCCTGATGAACTTTTAAAAATGCACTCTCGTGAAAAAAACGCCCAATTTTCACATGAACTCATTAAATAAACTACTTTTTGTTGGGTGTCATTTCGATAATTCATAATTTGATTAATTTAGTAATAGGTATTGGTACATGCAATTAGCATATTCGATAAACTACATTATCTTTTCAATTAAACTGTATTAGCTTTTTGTACTTAGATAAAATTTAGAAAACGTATTAAAATATTTGCTTAAGCCTTAAATTATAATCAGTGACTAAAGTTATCAAAAACTTATCATGCTTTTATCGAATGTTTGTTTAACATACTTTTCTTGACAAGTTTGATTTTGTTTTAAAATGTCAACCTTCTCATCTAACGCTATCTTTACATACTAGGCCAACGTGCAAACCTTTGCCAATATGAACATGCAGAGAAATATGTACTTTCATTAAACCAAAAAAACAGTACAAATTATTATGAATTAAAATATTTAAACATACTTATAGAATGTAGATTTCACATACTTTTTATTACTCTAAAACATTAATTTAATATGGTCGTCGTTTAAGTTTAAATAAACGTAAATTCAATAGATACCTCTTTATGTTCGGGGTATAATTATTGGACTCTATGCCTTATATGTAGTAGAGCATTGTAACGAGACTTTGCGACCACACAACCAGATTTTCATATGCAGAAAAGGCTCGAGCTGTTAAAGACCTTGGTTTTTAAGTGAAGTGATTTATCGTACGTAATTTTCAAATGCAAATAAATAGTGTAAAATCTACTTTTATAACTGAATGCGTAGGACTGTCGGTAGAAGAAGCGGTTGAAATAAAATCTCTCGGAAGGCCTCCTCCAAATTTGGAACTTAATCAAGCAGATAAAACTGCAAAACGTAGTTTTGTACAGCATTTTTCTAGTGCAGTTTATAATAAAAAAAATGTAACTAAAAAAACGATTTCAAAAAATAAACTAAAAAGTAAAAAATACTTTAATTAATTTAATTTTTTAAGAAGAGATCATTAATTTCATCGTTAACAACTCAAGTAAATTTGAGAGTCTGATTATTTTCTTATGAAACCAATAATTACAATTTGACTAAACTGAAATGAGACTACTACTAAGTTGCCCTTTTTCTGATTAAAAAAAATAATCAAAATCGGTCAGCGTCGTAAAAAATAATTGCTGAGCATAGCATACATTAAAAAATATTCCGACGAATTAAGAACCGCCTCCTTTTTTTAAAAGTTTGTTGAAAAAATCAGTGGGTATTTGGATGTGATACGGCAAATGCCTTGTTTCGTTTTGTTCCGATAGAGCCGATTAAACTTTAAAACATTGCGGTAGTTACCTACATAATGCCGTAATGAGATATAAAAACGTTAACATTACCTACAAGCATTAAAAAATGTAGCCTACTTTTAACCCGACCTCGCGAGTCGCCTCTGCTTAAACTGGTATTTTATTTTACTGGCCACTGTTTTTTTTTAGTAGTGGTTAGTAAATATGACCAACAAATGGATCAATGCTAAATTTCTAGCGACGACCATTGTTTTTCGGCACCTTGGAATTTGATATAGATATTTATCGTTTACACGTTTAGTGATTTTGTAAAAATTTATAATAATATTTCATCTCTACTACATTAAGCTTAAATCCCTTCGGCTACCTTTTACATTTACACCTTTTGTGACAATCTTCTCAAAGTTTCCAAATACTTCGGGAACGCTTTATTATGCAACTATATCTTTATGTTAGAACCGGTGCAGTACTGGATGTAGCTGGTATTTTATTGTATTGTGCAACTTTACGCAAACAAAAACAAAGTAAAACAGCTATAAAAAGCTTGTTACTTCCATGTAATTAAAAACAAATTACCTTTTAGTAGGGTGTTATCTTAATTAATATGCTTAATGAGAAAAAATTAGGTTTGCAAACTCTTATTGCTATTGATTTGGAAAATTTACATACTTAAAGAACCTATTAAAAAACCTATAAATATGAGATCAAATAAATTTTGCTTAATATATTAAAAAAAACTTTTACATTTAAATTCCAATTTTTACTTAATCTAAGCAAGTGCAACATTTTTCCTTGCAAAATTTTACAACTCAGAAAGCCTTTATTGGTAAAACTCAGAGAGAATGTTAATTTTTTTTGGATAGAAACATAAATATTACTTTTAATATTCTTTTAGGGATTGCAAGCTGCGTTGGAATTGAAGTTTGTTTAAATACATCAGAAAAAAAATTACTTAAAGGGGTTTCAAATATATAGATTTGTTACGTATATTTATCCGTAACTTATTGCAGGCGGTAGTTCAAAACACTACAGAAAGTAAGATGTCGATGGTACTTGAGGTGCTAATTACATGATAATTAAAAGAGCGCCAAAAGTTTAGGTACAGATCTCGTTTACATCTGTCGAACACTGAAAGGAAACAAATTGCAAAACACCATTATGACAACAAATATATTTATTTCAACCAAAAACAAAAGAGATTAAAAAAACGTAGAAATACTCAAGTTCTATCAATAAAGAGTTCGTCAATAAATATCACAGACAATAGTGTTGATGCAGGCCTTTTAGGTTAAACATTTTGTACATATAACTGTCGTATTACAATATGAAAGTATAAATTAATAGGTAAGCGACAAATAAAAACATGAATTGATGCAAACCCAGTGATTTCGCAATCAAAAGCACAACGCACTTATGATAAATTTAACACGTAATTGCACAAACAAATTTGCATGCATTACTGGTGACAACATCTATATATAAACCTTGGGTATTTTTGTTTGACATCAATACAAATTAATAGATAATAAAAATAGGTTTTACTCACGTTTGTTCAGACATATGCAATTAACTAATAGCATACCCGAATCATCCTCTAAAATTGCTAAAAGTGTAAGGAAAAAAATAATTAGATATATAATGATATCACAAATAAATCGCTTGTAAGTCAATCAATGAACGTTATAAACCGAATGCGTCAAGCTTCCAAATGACTTTCACTATTAATATCGCAGGTGTATCTTCAAGTTTAATCGTTCATCAGACAAGTTTTTCAACGACTTGATCCCAAATTACTTATTGGAATTGGTGTTAATAACCAATGTCCACATTCGTACGTGCTACAAGCTATCGTTTCCAAAGAGATGTATACAATTCCAAAGGGGCAAACACGTGACAGTAACTCAAGCCACTATAATAGTACGAAAAAATTAAACTGCATCGTAAAAAATAAAAGTTAATTTATACTCCAGCAAATTTTTCACAAGCAGCACATACGAAACAAAATCAAAGTACGCATTTATTATATGCTAATATTTAAAAATGAAAGTCTCACTGAGCGCAGCGTTAGATTTTACGTACAGTCCTTGTTACAACATCTACAGGAATGGCCTTTTTATTATTTATCCATATTTAAAAAAAATTCATACTGTATGCAACCTGTATCAAAATATTTTAAGATAACAAACTTCCCACCAGCAACATAAAAACCAAGAAAGTAAACACTAGTTAAAATGAAGAACACAAGAAACCAACGGAAATACAACACCTAGCCCAAGAGGAAACGTAAATAAAATAGACCCAGTTTGCTAAGTACTAACCATCGAATGTGCCCAAGTCACATAAAGCGGTATAATATTTCCAAGAACCAAAGAGACTTAAACCAATAAAAAAAGATGTATCAAAAAAAAGTTACTCGTTGTAAAGTCGGCAGAAGACGAAACGCTAACAAAACAAGAAAATCAAGGCAGTCCCATAGACCTTACCGAACGACAATTCAGAGCAAATCAAGAGAAAACGAATAGGTATATAAAAAAGAAAAGTTTAAACTACAGTCAAGAACAATGCCTTAAAATCTCAGCCCACAGATAAAAATCCAACCCTAAATGTAATCCCCAAAACTAAAATATTTCAAGAAGTAGAAAGAAGAAAACGTATAGTATAAATATCTAGTAAATCCTGAATGGTGATATGCGGATTTAGAAAGAAAAAAGTCAAAAAAAAAATTTAGACAGTGTGCAAAAAGTCGTCAACAGACAAAATGCAATTCTACCAACAAAAAACCAAAGATCTAAGAAAACAAAACCAACAATGAAATCTCAAATAAAAAAAGATTCTAATTAAAATTCGACACAAATCGGACTACCTGAAAGGTAGAAAAAAAACCAGCAATACAAAAGGCACAACCACTACGTTCCAAAAAGCCAAACACTACATAAGTGCACTAATCAAATTAAAGTGCCAAACCGAGTAACACAAATCCACACCCAGAAAAAGAAGCTTCACTTACTAAACGAACATCGCTAGTATTTGTTCGTCAGGTTGTAATGTCACAATCTAAAAACGAAAGAACGAATTAGAATATTTTAAGAACAAAAGAAACAAAAAAGTAAATATACTAACAGTGACTGACAACATCGAAATGTCGACTAAGCGGACATACTTGAAGTACAAAAAACGACGTGACAGTCCATTCCAAGTATGAGACTAAACACAAACAAGCAAAAACCAACTAAGCCCAATCAAGCAAGAGAAGTATAACTGAAACAGAAAAAAATGTGTGCCTAAGCAACAGAAAATAAGAAAAAATGAAATGTAAGAAAGACAAGAAAGACGGAGAAAGATAAGAATTGATGCTTCTATGTCCAATCAACCGCTCAAGAGATGAACTTTCGAAGAACGATAATAAAGACCACCCTACGGAGGTCATCCGACCGCCCTGTATATAAAAAAAGAAAAGAACAGAAAAGATATCACAGTTAGCCATAGGTCGAATGCGTACCAATTGCTGTCATAAATCGGGTAGTTTATTACAACACTTTAATGCCGACAAGCGGAATAGGAAACTTAAAAAAAAAAGATAAACCAAATCCAAAAGCAGAACAAGAATCCTATACATCACATATCAAAAAGGCGTACTGAGCGGATATAACTATATACATACAGAAGTTCGTCTGTCTTGACATAAGATCGCGCAGAAAGAAACCAAAAGAAATTCATAAAAAACTAGACCAAAAAAAAACATTGGTGACAGCAGAATTGGAAAAAATCCAATTGACAGCATTTGAACCACAACCAATAAGATACCGACGACGTATCCAAAGACTCGAACCATCAAAACCATAAGAAAAAATCCATAAGAGATAACTGAAGTCACAATCCAAAAGTCAAAAAGTGAACTAACACTTATGACGTTTGAAACGCCGATGAAAAAGAAGAGAACGATTAGAAGAACGAGATAACAAAGCACAGTTAGAAGCAACTGAAGAAGTAGACGCAAAAGAAATAGTATAATTTTTTACATCCGGAGAAGCAGTACGATCCTTATGTAGACGTATAAACCTTGTAGCGACACAAGTGTTAGTAAGCTCCATCGCTTCTAGCAATGCGTGACGGGGCCTAATAGGGTTGCTTCGTTATGAGTTCGAACAAGAACAGTAGCATGAACTCAGCAACTATAGGTCTCATATGAGACCAGTAAAAATGAAGAGCTTCTAACGAACTTCTAACACTGCAGTGATCACGGCCAGATAGAATGTGGTGACCCTGAATAAGTTGCTTGCGCTGATCCGATGCAAGGACTAATTTACAAACGCAAAGTTCAAAAAAAGGGACACGTACACGTTTACATAAAACGCTTTCACGACACGCCAACGAGAACAACGACAAGAAAAAGCAGTCACTGCTTCATACACTAGTCCTAAGTACCAAGGAGCCTAATAATCTTAAAAATAGAAAAGAAATTAGGAGAAAGAGAAGCAAGAGGACGAACAAAACGTAAGAGTCACTTTGCGAACGACAACAAACATTCGGAGTAGGAGTAGAAAAAAGTGAAAAAGCATTAAGAGAGCAAGTAACAGAGTTAGCAGAAGAGACGGAAGCAGAAGTCTTACTAGAAAAAGATGCAGGTAGTTTTTGAACTTGGTCACTGGTCTCTGATGTTGAAAAGTTAAAAGAATTACGAGAGTTAAAATTCGATTCCAACCACTTGATAAAACGGCGTTAGATTCCGGCGAATGATCTTGATAGCTAAAGAAAAAGATAAAGGTGGTAACGTACGTACCGATGGATTCGTCGGCTGCCATCGTACGACTGCAAATACTATCTTTTAAACGCTTATCATAATCTAAAAGTAAATAGAGTAGCGACATGGTTCCACAAACGTAAATAACTTTAGTTTGTTCTGAAAACAAGAAGAACTTTGCCAGAAAAAACCTCAACAGTAGAGAAAAAAGTTGGTGATGTAAGACACCACAAGACAAACACAACTGGTCTATACGAATAAGAAATTCTATAAGTAGAGAGGGATCTTCACCAGAGAAAGTAACATTCCACTCTGCTAAGTTAATTTCTAATTTCGAGTCTGAGGAAGTAAGAAGTGGTGGTTCTTTGTATGAAGAATACATATCTAAAATATCACGAGACATAAACAAGAAACTAAGTAACCGTAAAGACAAACTGTATGACTAGAAATCTAATCAAAATAAAAGTAAGTCGATAACTAAACCAAAGTACAAGTAGTAGCGTAAGTATCGTATCGCGCACATTACCATTAATAACCTAATAGAAAGATAAATTTAATTGACGTAGTCGAGTTGATCCAAAAAAGATCAGAGCATAGAAGCCAACATACTAATACGAAGTAGTAAAATGTAAGCAAACCAACTACAAAGCCAGGTCCTGCAACAAGACAAAAGAAGCGAAGCAAAACTTTGAGTAAGTCAAACCCAAAAATGGCAATCAAGAAAAGAATTGATACAGACAAAAAAAATTATAATTACACACAGAATAAGCGAGCCTTGACAGTTCGGCGTCAAATTTTCTTACTCTAAAAATTCCTAAAAGTGTAAGAAAGAAAATTTTAATCGTTTACCACACAAGATCTTCAACGACCCCAAATTACTTATTGAAATTGATGTTAGTAACTAATGTCCTTATTCGTTATTACTTATCAACTGGATAAGTTATCGACTTGAAAGAGATGTACTTAATAGACATGTGACAGTACATCAAGTTGCTATAATAATACGAGAGAATTAAGATAATTCTAATCCCAGCGAACTTCTTTCAAGCAGCATATACGAATCAAAATCAAAGTAATCATTTATTACGTAGATGATATACAAATATCATTTCACGTTACATCAAGAACGGAAATGCTTTTTTTATTATGTATCCATATGCCAAAAAATACCAGTTAATATTTTGTATGTAAAAGGTACGTTCCGGGACAAAATTTATACAGTACGCAACATATATCAAAATATTTTTAACATTTTTTTGAAGCTTTACTAGACGTGATTGTTAAACCTAAACTAAATATAATAATTTAGACTGTAATCTAACTTTCTATTGTTTTGATAAATATATTTTGTCATCAGATCAATGAAGCTGTTACTTAAAAATACTCTATTTTACTGTAAGTTGTTTTTTTTTCTACCTCCTTAGATTAATATAACACTTCAATGAAGAGGGGTTCTTAGACACTTGAAGTATTTTTGATACCCCTTCTCATTGAAGAGCTGTCAAAGTAATTCAAGTGTTACGCTATTTTACTTTTTTTATTTTATTGCTATCTTTATTTTACTTTTCTGTTGTTAGCGAATGTAGATCATTAATTTTGACACGGCGATTTTTATGTCGAATTTGGTTAATTTATAAAAAAAAATTTTAGGCTCGTTGAGAATTTTCTTACTTTTTTTAAACAATTCTTACAATTGTACCTACTCGCAGAAGTATTTTTTAAAATTAAGTTAAGAGCAAGTGGTCTAAAGAAACATTTATATTATTCATTGCAGCCGATGTACTATTTCTACGGTGGCATTTTACGCTTACTAGAAGTGCAAATATTTCTTAACATGTAATTACAATTATGTCATTGCATTTCAAAATAATGAACATTTCTTTTTTAAAAAAATTCAAGCTAATCATCTGTGTCGTAGATTTTTTATTAATTTTGTTATAATAGCAACTAAAAATGTATTCTTTTTTAAGTTTAAATAAAATATCTAAAAAAACTTCCAAGTTTATGTAACAGATTTTAAACTAAACAATTAAAAAAAATCTGAATCTTATTCATTACTGGAATCTTAAACAATTCAATAAAAAAATGCAAAATAAGGTAGTAAGAAATTATTAAAGAAAATTTATCATAGAAATATATTTAAATTGTTATATAAATTCTTATTTACATTCTATCAAACCAGACGAATGTTGACTTGCGTCTATTAAAAGGGACAGAAATAAAGCATTGTTGTCTTATTATTTTGTTTACATATGTAGAAACAGATAATAAGTAATTGCTACAAAAGTAAATGTTATTGAATTGGACATTCTAATGTAGCTTAAAAGATATACTAAAAACGTCAAATAGATGAATCATTTAAATATTAACAAAAACAGTCTTGTCAGAAACAGTACATTAGTTGCGACAATTGACTCAACATTTCTTTATTGCTATCGTTGCCATTACATTAAAAAATAAAACTACAGATCTAAATTATTTTTGTATTTTTAGCAATTGCTTAAAATCGTTGATTGCCTAAACTGTTTGCACTAATTTAAGTGTCGATTACGTTTGAAGATTATGTCGTATATCACGACAAACCAGATACTATATTACATTTGATTAGATTAATAACTAAAATTATAACAAGTCTTAACTTCGCTATAATAACATACAATTTAGAGTGAGTATTATCTAATGGATAGCTGTACAACTGAAGCACGGGCCATAAATCCTAAAGCAACTGCTAACATTTTTCAAAAATTAACATTTTTGTAAGTAACCACAATGCAATTAAAATAAATTTATAACGTTTGTTTTAAGATTTACTATTCCAATATTTCGTAAAGGGTTAAGAAAAGATTTAGACGAAAAAGATGTGTACGAAATCATACCTGAGTACCGAACAGACGCGTTGGGATTAGCTTTCGAAAAAGCATGGAACGAAGAAAAGCTGAATTCAAACCCAAAATTGCTAAAATGTTTTTGGAAGTTGTTTGGTTTACATTTTTTAGCTCTTGGAATATATGTTGGGATTGCCAAAACATCTTTAATGTAACTTACCTACATTTAAGAATTATATATTATGGGTTTTGTTTTAGTGTAGCACAGCCTATTTTAATAGGAAAAATAGTGTCGTATTTTGAACCTAATCAAAAAGATATTTCAGAAAACGACGCTTGGGTTTACTCTGTGCTGTTTATCTTATGCAACTTTGGTTATGTGCTTGTCGTACACACGTACACGTTCGAAATCGAGCAGTTGTCTTTAAAAACTCAGTCGGCATGTTGCAATTTAATATATCGCAAATGCTTAGTTCTTAATTCTATTTCAACTGCCGAAGTTGCTGCTGGCCAAGCTGTTACCTTAATCACTAAAGACATCAGTACATTTTATTTTAGTATACATTTTGCCCAGCAGTTATGCGTTGGTGCAATACAAACAGTATTAATGACTTACATTATGTATAGAGAAATCGAAGAAGCAGCTTTTGCGGGAATACTCTTTTTAATCTTATTCATACCCATACAAGGTACAAAAAAATCGTGTCGTTAAACATAAACCAATTTTGGCTGTTGCAGTTTATATTGGAAAATTCACATCAAAATTTCGATTGAAGACTGCAGCAAAAACTGATGAAAGAGTAAAAATAACTCAAGAAATTCTTACCGCAATGAGAATTATAAAAATGTTTACTTGGGAATTTTTTTTCCGTAAGAAAATAAATACGATACGAAAGTATGTATTTACTCACACGTTTACACTTATAATCTTTGATGATTTTAGGAACGAAATTCAAAATTTGCGAATTTTATTTTACATCAAAGCCATAGTCGTTTCGATTGGACATTTAACGTCCCGTTTTGGTTTTTACGTTTGCGCGGTTGCGTACGTGGCTTTGGGAAATCACATTACTGCTAAAAAAGCATTTGTTACAATTGGCTGTTTTGGTGCCTTGCGATCGGTTTTGACAACGTTTTTTCCTCTTGGTATAGCACAAATGGCAGAGTTAAAAGCAACACTCCAGCGAATCACAACTTTTCTTTTACTAGAAGAAGTACAAACTCCGAAAGACTTTGCGTACAACAAAGAAAGAGTAGGAAACGTTTCTACCGTGAAGGTGTCCGCGAAAACTTCAGAAAACGTCAGTTTATTGGACAATATAACATTTAGTGTCCAAAAAGGAGTAACTGTAATTACCGGGCCAACAGGTGCTGGAAAGTCAACATTGTTAAAACTACTTATTGGCGAGGTGCCAAACGATAGTGGAGCTGTAGAAATACATGGAAAGGTATCGTATGCTTCTCAAGAACCGTGGTTGTTTCCGGCAACGGTTCGACAAAACATTATTTTTGGCGAAGAATTTTGCGAAGATAGGTATAGAAAAGTTCTTGAAATATGTGCTTTAGATAAAGACATTTCTACATTTCCAAGTAAAGATGCTACGATAGTTACAGATCGAGGTCTTAATTTAAGTAAAGGACAAAAAGCAAGAATTAGCTTAGCTCGAACTATTTACAAAAAAGCCGATATTTATTTGTTTGATGATTGTTTAGCCTCAGTAGATAATCGTGTTGGTAACTATATTTTTAACAAATGCTTAAAAGGTTTTTTAAAAGATTATACGTGCGTTCTGGTTACTCATAATTCAAACTATGTTAAAGAAGCTGATTTTATTATTTTTCTTTACCAAGGCGCTATAGCGTTTATTGGAGACTATGACAGTTATAAAAAATCTGATAATGTAAACTTAAAGTCCTGCATAAGCGTTAATGAAGAATTTCTGGAAAACGGGTCCGAACAAATAGATCTTGAAGATTTTGCAAATGATACGGCTACTGAATCTACTGCTTTACTAAACCATAGTGATGAAACCGGTTCAAAAGTATACACAGAAAAAAATAAAAAAGGCTCTGTAGATAAACAAATTTACTATACTTACTTAACTTCTGGAGGAGGTGTTTTAATGCTCATATTCATAACAATTCTTTTTATTGCTACGCAAGCTACAGGCAGTTGGTCAGATTATTTCGTAAGCTTTTGGTAAGTATATTATATATTAAATTAAGTTATCGTAATTAGTATTTTTAGGGTTAATTTAGAGCAAAATTCAAAGGAACTTAGATCTAACAACACCACTGATTTAAACGAATTGAAGAAATTAGAGAACGTTAATGATAATATTATCACATTCTATTCGGTATCAATTGCAGTTACTATTTTGTTAACCCTCATTCGTTCGTTCGTGTTTTACATTTTTAGTACCAAAGCTTCGATAAATCTACATAGTGCAATGATAGACAAAATACTAAATAGTCGAATGACATTTTTTGACACCAATTTATCAGGAAACATTATTAATCGTTTTTCGAGAGACTTGCAAATCATCGATGAGCTGATTCCTAATATTTTATTTGAATTTTTTCGAGTAAGATAAAAAGTGTTTGTAATAAAACGGCAACGTAATTGTAAATAGGTAACTTTGTCTGTATTAGGCATTTTAGTCGTTGTGTCATCAGTCAATGCGTATCTTCTAATTCCATCGGTAATCTTTACCGTAGTTTTGGATTGTTTCCGGCGTCTTTATATGCGAACGGGAAGAAGCTTAAAGCGTTTAGAAGGCTCTAGTAGGTTTCTTTCTTAAAACTATTAAAATTATAATTGGTTGTTTTAGCGCGTAGTCCAGTAATCGGGTATTTAACAGCAACTTTAGAAGGTCTTACAACAATTCGAACGAACCAAGCTCAAAGTATAGTAATAAAGCAATTTGAAAAACATCAAGATTTTTATTGTTCTACTGTACATATGAATTTATCAACGTCCAGGGCATTTGGTTTTGGTGCAGATTTAATAGCGAGTTTCTACATTAGTATAATCACTGTGTCGTTTCTTATATTAAAATCTAGTAAGTCACCATTTGACTCATATAGTTTTTACGTGCTTTTTCTAATATTCTAGATGTTTTTGTTGGAAATGTTGGACTTGCGATAACGCAAGCTTACACTTTAACTGGTTTACTACAATGGGGTATAAGAGAATTGGCCGAGTTGCAAAATCAAATGGTATCGGCTGAACGATTTTTGGAATATCAAAACATTCATGCAGAAAACAAATGTGGACAGGTATTTACAACCTGGCCAGATAACGGAAGAATTGTGTACAACAATGTTAGTTTAAATTACACATCTAATACTGACCCAATTCTAAAAGATATAAGTTTTGAAATCGAACCTAAAGAACAAATTGGAGTCGTGGGTAGAACTGGTGCAGGAAAAACTTCTCTTATTTCTGCGTTATTTCGCTTGTATTTCTACGAAGGCACAATATTAATTGACGATATAGACATAAAAAAATTATCAATTAATTATTTACGTTCAAAAATTTCTGTTATACCACAAGATCCTGTTTTATTTTCTGGAACGGTGAGAAGCAACTTAGATCCATATACACAACATTCAGATGAAGTATTATGGAATGCTTTAGGTGAAGTTGGAATAAAAACTGTTGTCAACAGTTTAGATCTTCAAATTCACGAAGGTGGTTCTCAATTTAGCGTAGGTGAAAAACAATTATTGTGTTTAGCTAGAGCTGTTATACAGAAAAACAATATATTAATATTAGACGAAGCAACTTCTAATATAGACTCTGTAACTGACTCTCTTATTCAAAAAGTCGTTAAAAAGAAGTTTATTGACTGCACTGTTATCACTATTGCGCATAAATTGCAGAATGTTTTAGACAACGACAGGATTATTGTCTTAGATTCTGGAACGATAATACAGTTCGATTTAGTTGCAAATTTGTTAAGAGATGAAAATGGATTATTTTATAGCATGATGAAGGAATCCGGCTTGTTGTAAAAAATAAACGGTTGTATTAAGTAGAAATAAATACTTTAATAAGTAGTAATTTCTTATAATTTACATCTTTTACTAAATAGATTTAGTTTTAGTTTAGTTTAGAAGAATGGCTTGTGTGTCATTTCTTATAATTTTTTTAAAAATTTATTAATTTCTGAATATAACAATAACCTTGAAAGTTTTTTGGGTTCTTGACATTTTTATCCAAATGTCGCTTGGAAATGTTCTAATAATATCGTACCATGAATAGTTTTAAACGCAAAAATATGTTAAAATAGTATTTATGACCGTACATTAAATGAACATTGGAAGTGGTTTATGCACAAAATAGTTTTGTAAAGTGACATAAATGCAAAGATTCTCGAAAAAATTAATAACTTCGAATTTGATATTATCAGTAATGTTCTTATCAACAAGTTTTATTTCACGAAGTATCTAAAGCATTTGAATAACATGACATTGCAACGCTGATAATCTGATGTTTTTCTTGGTAGAACTATTTATCTCATAGATATGATATGAATGATTCCTTTCCAACTTATATCAAGTACACTCGTTTTGAAAAAAATTGAAACAAACTTTTGTTTTTAATGGTGTAAACGAAGTTTGACCGTAGGAATCGCTTGTTTTACCGTAGATGATCCCACTCAACGAAACAGGTACCAGTACCAATAACTGAGAACATTGAAGCGAAAGCACAAAAAAGAAAAAACTACTATTATTAAAATTTCTTGTAAATGATGGGTACCTTGTAACGTGCTATTAACTGTTAATTTTTGTATTGCTTATTATGTGAGACACATACATATTCATATTCATGTAAATAAACACTTTCAAAGATTACTTATTAGAAATTGATAATAAAGTTTAAGTAAATAGTAGTAGCACTATCTTTTCATAAGTAAAAGGAAAATTTTTGCTTTTATCGTAAAACTTATAATACCTTTACATAAAGAATATTGTAATTATGTTGATACATTATTAGATAATTCTAATCTACAAAAGCAATTATATTTCTTTAAACAATATAAAGACGTTCAGCTTGCCTTTAATTTAATTTAATTGAAACAAACTGATTAATGTTAGCTACGTACATTTCATAGTTTCTTGAAATTGTATTGGTTAATCAAAATATTAATTTTTTGTTTACTTGTCCGTACTAGGTTTGCGTGGCACAAATAAGAGCTAAAATCTCTTTGAATGAAATTGAATGTAATTCTTCGTAAGAAAATGATTACCGATAAAAATACCGAAACTGTTTAGAGAATTGATAGCTTATTTAAATAAAATAGAGCAAACGTATTTTATTAATACAAAATATTTAACATACCGATAATAAAAAAAAGTTATTAAAAAAAGATATAATATTTAAGTAATAATATGTACGAACCCACCTGGTTGTTAATATATTTTTGTAACCGTGTGGATATAGATGCTACTCATTGAAATCTTTGTTTATGACATCTCACGCATTTTGAATTGCATCAACTAGCTGAGCGCGGTGTTAATAGAAGAAATTTGGTATTTGTTGGTTTGGAATTAACTGAATGACTTCAGCCCAAACGTTTTCAATTTTGTCAAAATTGCGATTTTTTGTCAGTCATGATAGGAAACGCAGGTTATTTCTAACAATATAAAGCTGTCCGGCTTGCCCGTTTTAATTTATACTAATGGCAATAAACCGATAAAATTAATATTAGTAAAGCAAATTCCTTAACACGTTCACTTTCCAGGCCTTATCACAGACTACACAAAGTATGTTTGTTAAAAGATAGTAGACATTTTTATAAAAAAAAATATCTTACTATACATTTATAACACATTATTATTTATGTGTTTTTTAATCTCTTATTGGTATGTGCATATGTGATACACAAACATACATTTTTGCTATGTTTATATACACGTCTATGTATCACATATGATTTACGTTGAAATTTGATAGTTTAGTTGTAGTTTTTGCGTTGCGTTTACTTTACTGTGTGGTGATTGAGTTTGTGAAAGAGCATGCCAAGACAATGCAACAAAATGCAAAAAACAACAAGTATTTATTTCAAAAGAACATTTTTTTTAAGTTTGAAGAAAACAAAATAAAAAATTCACAGATATCGCAAATCTTGCAACTATTGGAAGGTGTTGAAAACAAACACAATATGACATACGTATCTTACGATTTTCAAAACAAGAATGCATACATAAATAATAAAAATATTAAAAAACAGAAATAACTAGTATTCTAGGTGCATATTAAACGAGGATAGAGTCGTATGATAATTCACCAATTGTTAGTATTAAACATTTGTTCATGAAATGGCTGAGAATTGTTTCTCATAACCTCTTCATCGCAGAAAGATAATGAATCAGCAACACCAATGATATCTCGAGATTTTTTGTCATAACAAATGATGAGCGAGACCGCTTATTATCAAGAATTTATTGTGGCGTGCTGATAAAACGTAGTTTCCAGTGACATATTTAAGGAAAAACCCAATCGCGTTATCTTAAATCCATTCACTTGAACAAACATCATAGCATGTAAATGGACCGACCTCATAATTAGTATTAGAAACTCTAAATCCAAACATTTCCGGCTGTTGTTTCCCATTTATAGTTTTAGTAGTATGTAATAGTTTAGTGCGAATTGATTGCAAACTGGAAGGTATATCTTTTATAAACATTTTTTTTAGAGAAGCTCAAAAATGAGTATTTTGGGCGAATCTTTTCAAATCGTTAACAAAATGCTTAATAAACTGTGATAAATAAATTGCGGGTTTCTTCTACCAGTAGTCCATTGCTGGCACCAACCATGAAACGCAATGTTTTGGTTGTAAAGCTTTAATGTCGTGAATGACCGTACTTATTTATTTTCTCAAATCTAAGCTTTGTTTAGGCAACAGGTATTAGGAAATATTTCGATAGTGTTAGTAAGGCTTAGGTTTTTTTTCCCAAGTGATGTACGGTGAGGAACACAACGTAAGCAACAAAATCTCAAAACATCAAACTTTATTTGACACAATATATTTTCAAGGCAAAAAAGTACCTTCGCAAAAGCTCAAATAGTCATATTCACTCACTCACAAGCATGTTATGCGAGAAAAGGTCGAACAAATTGAGCCTCATGTCCACTGACTGCTATTTTCTGCTGGCTTAGATACGGTTAAAAGCATTCGGATAAATCTAAAATTTTAAATTTTCTCTGGACACAATCAATTTTAAAGCCAAAGTAGAACTTTCAGAAATTTCAGAGTTTGATTGAATACGGTCGGATTAAATAAACTATTTATATCGCGTGATCTCTGGCAATTGTTTCACCACGCGTTTTAAAAAAAACCAAACTAAAGGATTACTGGACTTTATCAGAGTTTTATAACAGTTCACAATTCAACAGCTTCTAAGATTATGACACGATTCGAGCTACGTTTCCACATCCTTTCAGATTTAAAAGTTTCGAAGTGGAGATTTCATCTTTGGAAATGTGCATCCACCGTTTAAAAACTGTGTTTTTCAACAATTTGTCGCGTTTGCGATTCCTTGTCATATCTAAAGAAGACTTACAGCAGACTGGACTTGCAATAAAAACATTTCGCGACGTAAAACAATCCACATGCATTTTTATTACATCCTCTAAGTGTTCTTACCGTGATCTGTCGGCGTAAAAAAAGTAAAACAAATCTTATAAGCGACCCGTCAATTGCCAAAGACAAAGAAAAGAAAATATTAATTTTGCTTTCTCCGTTTACATCAAAAAAACCAAACAAAAAACCTCGTTAAATGATAGAATTAAATTTAAATAGTTATTCTCAATTTTCTCGCGTTAGACGGTATCGAGATTCAAGGTATCTCTCGTACAATAATCAAATAAAAAACTTACAAACGCATATCTAAATAAATTTAACTAATTTCTGACCTTTCAAAAGAAAAAGGGGTTTTAAAACCTTTGTTTAAAACTCTCCTCTTCCTTTATACGCAATTTTGACTTTATACCCAAAACATTTTTTTCTGATTGGGCAAGTTCACGAACGCTCTCAGTACGAGCCAATTGGTTTTTCCTTTTTTTACTCAATCTGTTGTGCCCCTCTCTACCCTTAAGATGTTACTACGTTTTGTTATTGAGCGGTGCTGCATGCTACAAATGGAATAAAAATTTACTGATGCTACTATTTTTTTTCCTATTAGTATTAAACAAATGCGCTACTGATTATAAAAAAGCATTAAAAAGATGAACTTTACTTTAACATGATTCTTTTCTCTAATCTTAACAGATTTATAACGCTAATAATAGTAATAATATTTACAATTGCCTGACTGTTGATAAGATTTCAACATTCAAAATTTACTCAAATTTTATTTTACATACTTTACAATAAAATCGTTTATGACTCAAACTAGTAATTACTGATAGTTTTTATTATAAAACTTTATAAATCAGATTTATTAAATTACTACTTCGTTTACGCATTTTAAAATTTGAACATAAATTATCGGTTTAGTCGAACATGTGTGTTTTGGTCTAGTTGATTTTGGTGACCACCGCGTTTTTTTTTGCGGGTAAGAGTACCTTTGTCAGTGTGGTAATATCTGGAGTTGTTTTTTTGTAAACCATCCTGCATCGAAACCGCCACAATTTTAGTATTAAGATGATTAGCTTAATTTTCTTAGATTTATTCCGACAGCGGAAGAACAAATCAACGTACTAGAAGAACACTTGCAAACTATGGTAAATTTTTGTTAGTAGATTAACCTGTGACACCCCGTTTCGCTTTAGTGATAAGAATGTTCTTTTTTTGGACACGTGTTTACTTCTGCTGCATTTTATAGAGTTTTTACACTGTCGGACCGTCGGCGTCGCCCCCAGGGTTCACATGAGTTGAATTATGTTCTCAGGCAATCAGCCTGATGCTATATCACTCTCCTTATCAATAGCAATGTCGTTATCTAACCGAATCGTTATTTTTGTAAAATCGGTATGCTGTGTAACTTATAACGGTTCAACTCAAATCGACTCTCGTTATTTTGAACCATAACGATTATGATATAACGGCGGCGTTTTGGTAACCGTTATAAACATAATGATTGTGATGTATAGACTTGACAGCTTTTTTTGTATGAAAAAATGAATTTTGGAGATGTTTTGCGTGTTGCATTATACGAGAAACTGGACAATGCAATCAGAAAAAGAGTCTTTTCAGTTTTACCGTGTATTTAAGAAAGTAAGGTTAGAAACGTATTCTTTCATACAGGCAAGGGAGCATTGTATGCGAAAACAGCGACCCGTTTGAAGTAACTACGTAAATAAAATGTATAAAAAAGATGTATGTTATGTGACAGTGTGTTTTGCAACTCAGTTTTATTTTGAATTAATATAAAATGCTTATACTTTTACGTATTAATTGAAGCCATTATTCAATAGAAAATTGGGGCTATCAAGGTATGATGTGCATCACTTAATAAAGGTCGTAGCAAACATTTGAATTTTATTTCATACCAGGTAGTTTTAGTCTGGATTTTTTCTATTTTAAAATCTACCGACCAGATGTTTTACGACGGCACGGCGCGTGCCCTATATCCTATTCACCCTTATACGTTCGGTGGTCGTATAGCACTCTTTGTTTTTTTAAAGGCGATACCTTTTTCCAAAATAAGGATTGCAACATAGTGGGCGACTATTTTACCAGTGATTGTTATGTCGATCGTTATCTTCAACCATTATAATCTGATAGCGATTGGTCGCTAAGTATAACGATAGTGTTACAGCATCAGGCTGAATAAAGTAAACCCAAAGAGAATAACAAATACACAATTACCCTAAAACGTTGCAAGATAGAGAAAATTGCAAATATACCTTTTTATAGAGGACAAAATTTACTATAAAAAAGTCCGCGGAAGGGTACAATTGCCTTGTATAGTTTAGAAGATACAATCGTGTAAAGTTACACGATAATGTCTTACATTACATTAAAATTCTGTAACTCTTAAGCGATTAGATATAATTATACCCTCCCGCGGAGTTTTTTGCAGTAAATTTATGTGCAATTTTCATCTATATTGTACCGTTTTTGCAGTATACAAAGCGGAAGCACCCGCGGATCTGATTCTGCAATTACTATAATCATTTTTCAGTTCTGCTGAGTGAAATTAAGACTAATTATATTTTTAAAACATAAAACAAACCATAAGGAATATCTTGTTTAATGATAATAAATATTGCATCAGAAAAATACAAAAAATGAAGTGAAATTGAGCACCACCGCAAGTTCCAGAGTTGTTTCATCTGAGCGTTTCATCGTTTCGTTACACAAGTCTTTAAATCAAGCTCCCTATAAGTGTTTTCAACACTAAAAATTTTGCGATTCCACGAATGCTATAGAAAACTTTAAAATCAAGAAAGAACAAAACAAGCAGCAATTAAAGCAAAACAAGTTGATATCTAATGTAATACTTATGGAAAAACGTTCTGTGCACTATGTTTTAAAAATCTTTATAAAACAATAAATGATGTATGATTAACGGGTTGATATTTTAGCAGATGAAACTAAAGCATAAATACAAACAAAAATGTCAAAACAAAAGTTCTATTAAAACGTTTAAAAAAACAAAACCTGTTACATTAATTAAGTCTCATAAGGTTGTTGACACTACGAATAAAAATAAACTGTTCTAAAAATTGCAATTTTGTCTCAGCTATTTGCTGACACCAAAAATAAAAGTAAATACAAAATAATGTTATCATATAAGACGTAGTGAAACTACTGTGGTTAAAATAATTTGATATTCTTCACATTCTTTTTAAGTACATTAGGTAATGCCTAAAAGATAACGTATTTACAGATGTTTAAATTTAAGTAATGTTATGTTACTGTGATAAGAATGTCTTCTGGGTTTCGACCGTGTCATTGTTGTTGTAACCGAAGTTGCCAACGTTTTGTCTACTTTTGTAAGGGGCTCCATCAGGGCGTGAGATAGTCGAGCTTAACCATTCGTGACGACCCTTCTGTTTTATATATATGTAGATACTATTTCTTCTTAAGTCACTTCTACGGAGTTTAGAATCTGGCTTGGTTCACAAGTTGATTACCTAACTCTCTAGTGGTTCTTTGTTAGATTTTCGTTTGCTTTTTCAAGTTATCGTTTTTTTTCTTACCTTTTGAGAGTTTAGATTATGGCTTGTTTCACAAGTTGATAACCTAACTTTCAAAAAGTTCTTAGTTAGATTTCGGTTGCTTTTTTGAGCTTTGCGATTTATCTCACGCCCGTTACGAAAGTGGGCGAAACGTTGGCAACTTCGGTTACAACAACAATGACACGGCCCAAACCCGGAAGACATTCTTATCATAGTATAGATTCCGGCCGTGGAAGCCTTCGCTACTACAATGTTATGTTAGTCAGTCATACTTCAATTAATGAAAAACACTGCAAACATAAAATCAATATGCAAAACAGGTGTTTCCGTAATTTTTATCCAATTAAACTATTTAAGTCTTGGAATAGATCTGTAATCAGCCTTAGTAGAGTTCGGTTTTTTTAATAAAATCCTTTGAATAATAAAATTTTAAAAAGAGTAGAATGTTACAATTGTTTCGATCTTTAAATATTTAAGATCATATTTAGACAAAACACATGTGCGCACTAATTGACAGACAATTACATTTATAAAAATTGAAATTTTGACTGTTACATAATAATAAACTTAATGGTTAGCGATTAACATTTGAAAGATTTGTTCAATTATTCAAAAAAAAATTTACTTAAATTTAAATTAATTTTGACGACTTCACATAGTTGGACTACGAAAGGTAATTATTTGTTAAGATACCCGCCTAAACATTCATCTGAAAATAATATTTTGGCACTAAAATCAGGGCCTAAAGCTTCTGGTTGCTGCAACCACTCACAAAACTCACGTCGTGGTTTAAAATCAACGTCATATAACTTTTTTAAAACACGATGTACTGTATAATAGAACACGTTAATTTTGCGACCTATTTCTCTAGTGCTACTTCGTGTTGACCCATCATTTTAATTCTATTGAAAAGATTTATTCTTCTTCCACTGCTAATACATGAAAGGGTTTTTCGTAACTACGGTCTTCGTAAGTAGGAAAAGCTTCTTCTTAGCACACACGCCAAAATAAAGTTTATAGAAAACAATTGTTTATTAGGATATAGCTCAAAACACAATCTACGTGTGGTGTGGAGGTTATAATTACACTCACCGTACACTAAAACAAAATCACTGTATTCTGCAGTTTTACATAATTTAAAGTATTTATTAAGAAGTACGAGTATGTTTACACGAATAATTTAACTTAGCATCAACTGAAGAAATCCGTAAAAAACCGAAGCAGGAATAAATTAGATTGTCGAACTCAGTTCTAAGAAAGTTGAATTTAATGTTTATTTAAAGTCTTGTTTTGGTTACAACGAACTATAAACGTGATCGTGTACACAAAGTACATTTTGTTAAGCTAGGTCAGTAATAATGCTAAGAAATAAACATTAGTATTTGTTTTAATTATTTTGTCAACATTTTTAGATGATGAAAAATTAAAAAAAAACAATAATCAACACAATACATCAATACGTTTCACAGATTTTACAGCATTTACCGCATAGTTATAGTCAATTTCCATATGTCTAGATAGTCAAGACCGGCCTTTACTTTAATTGCAAATATATAAAAACTGGTCAATTTGGACCAAATCTTTAAAGACAAAAATATTATTTAATTCCACAAAGAAACTACTCCTTAAGTTTGTAGTCGTATTTCAGATACACCCTGTATAATACCAAATAAGTAGAATATGTTTTTAAAAAAATAATATTTGTATTCTGTTCTGGACGGTAAAATCACTATAAAATAACCAGTATTAACCTAGCTCATTAGAAGAAAAACCAAAGGTTATAAATCATATGACTCAAAATTGTAGATTCTCAGTTATTGCACTACACCAGCGGTCGGCAACCTGATCCAGCCTAAAAACTCATTCTAAAATCATTTACTTCTGAAAGGCGCATAAATGGTTGGCGCAAATAAAATGTTACACAAAGACAAAACAAGATGTTTATTAGGCACCTACATTAGGCATGCATAGTATCCACAGAGAGCAGCACCCATCGGACCGTATCTTCAAAAAATTTATAAGAGATGTATTTTTATCACTGTAATATCCCGTAGCTGCTAACATTTTATGTAGACAGCAAACAGAAAAAAATGTCTCCTGTATAATTTGGTTTAAACTTTGGTTAACTTAAACTAAGGTTAAATTAAAAATACTGCCATATTATTGGTTAGTCGTTTTAAGCTAACCAATAAAATGACAGGATTTTAAACTTAACCGTAGGTAGATCAGTTAATCTGGAGTTTAATCCCTAATTGTGAAACTGTGCCACGGGGTAATAGATTTAGACCGTCGATATATAAACCAGTAGCTGTAGCTAGTTATATAAACAATTAGTGTGATCTTTAGCCTTGCATTTCTTCTCAACTTATTAAAATCTGTATCATAATCATAATCATGCAATTGTCTAAATTTACATTTATCATTCTGCTTCTATAATTTTATTTCAAGTGTTTCATTGTTGAAAATATAGATTCGCATGCGTACGTTGAAGATAATGCTCTTAAATTAGAATAATTACTTTCATCAACGTTATTCCAAAAGTATTCGTCCTCCATGTAAGATTTTAGGCTCAAGTTTTTTTTCACGGTTATTATTTCCAGCTCTAATTCCTTGTAATTTTTTATGTCAAAATAGTTTTTGATCTTTTCCGAAACATCACCTTATGAACTCGAAGATAGGCAGATTTTTAAAGTTTTGGAAACGAGAATTAAATTCCTCAAAAAGTGTATCTAATTGTAGAGCAAACAAAATGGAATCAATATCTCTTTCACATGCATTTATGTGATCGAAAATTTTCTTTAAATTGAGAAAGTGTATAGTTGAATTTCTCTGTCAATAGAATTTTTGTAGAGTCAGTGTGGCTTTAAATGTATTCACCGATCTAATCATTTTTGCAACATGACGATTTCTTTTTGCATTTCCAGCAGTACGTTTAGTTTTATTGTTATATCAGTGAGAAACCCCAAATCTGCAAGCCATGAGTGATCAGTCATCTGAGGATAATCCTTTTTTGTGGACAAGAACTGTTTGATTTCGTTTACCAAACTAAGAAAGCGTACAAGCACTTTGCTTCTGCTCAGCCATCGAACTTCTGTACGCAGTATCAAGTCTACGTACTCAACATCTTCATCTAACAAAAGCTGTCGAAACAAACGGTGTTGCATTGCCGCAGCTGTAATATAGTTAATTATCTTTACGACAATCTTAAGGCCTTGTTCAAAACAAGGAATTTTGGCACACGCCTCTTTCTGGATGGTGCAGTGGTAATGAGAGATTTGAGGAAACCCATCATTTGCTATACACAGCGCAACGAAGCCATTTTTATTGCTTATATTTGCAGGCGGTGCACCAGTAATTATGGCAGCTAACTTTTTTAATGGTAACTGAGTTTCTTCTGCAAAGTTTATAAATGCATAGTAAATATATTTACGTTGTGTATACCTTTCAGCGGCAACAACTTTAAACATTCTTTCTTTTTAGTAAAATCGTTAAATACCATTTTGATAATAACACATAGCTGTGGAGTGTTCGAAATGTCGGTAGACTCGTCGATTTGAAGAGAGAAAAACATTTTTTAATATCACTTTCCAACTCCGATTTCATATCAGTAGCTTTAATAACCGCAATAATTTCAGTGTTGTTTTTAAAATTCTGAAAGACTGAATTAGCAACGTTATTGTTTCCCCGTCTATGAAAGGTTTTTTCTTCTTAGCCAACAAACAAGAAACTTTGAAAGATGCAATAGTAACACTTTCCGGAAGTTGAGCTGGTCTGGTGAAAACACTTGTTTTGTTAAATTTGTTTTCAATTCGCTGAAACGTTTCTTCCGGATTTCAGTATTTGGTGGAACTAACTACTGCTACACGGCACATGCAGGGCGTTGAAGTGTCTTTTAATTTTACTTTTTTAGGCACTGTTACAATAGCGTTGAATAATAAATAAATACTTTTTCCATTAAACTCGATAAAAAAAACTGTTCTTCTCACTCCTTTTTAAAATAATAAGTTCTTGGTCTTTTACTATTTATGTTTTGATGTTATAAAAATTGAGGTCTACAAGTATGTCGCTAAAACTAACGACACAAACAAGTGGTTACTTAACTCTGAGTATCACAGCATACTGACTCACTCGAGTGGGCGGGAGCTTGGCACAAAGGGCTTACCGACTTGTGTTAAAAGCTGAAAGTCGGCTTATTCTAAGAGACAACTTGTTTTTGTGGAGGGCGCATCAGAAAGCAACCACGGGCGCACATGCGCTCGTAGTCACAGCGTTGCCGACCACGAGAAGGCACTACATTGTAGAAAAGTGTGTGTTTGAATCATATACTATGATACATAGACGTGTAATTATGTATGTTCAATAAATCACATATGATTCATAAACAGTGAACGTGTTGAAGTAATTGGCAAATGCCGTTGTAGAGAAATTGTAGAAACCCTTAAGTCAACTTGTATTGTTTAATCGAAATATAAATTTTTAATTTATTTGTCGGGCATATTCTGCTTTCTAGGCACAAATAAAAGTTAAAATCCTTTTCAATGAAATTAAATTTAATTTTTTGTAAGAAAATGATTACCGGTAAAAATACCCAAACTATTTAGAGAACTGATGACATTTTTGGATAAAATAAGGAAAACAAAAGGAATTTGAATTGTTTTCGATTAGAAGTTGACACTCAGTCTAACTTACAAAAGGAACTTATTCCATCAATGCTGTTTTTAAATTAGTTTGAGATACCTACTTATTTATTATAGTATATAGTAAAGTATACAAAACTAACTCACTATATTATATTCTATTATATATATTATTATTATTCTATTATATATTCTCGTCTCTTGAAAATGCAAAAAGTATGTCAATCAACTGGACTGTAAGCTATTCTTTATCTTAATTTTTTGTTACTGAAAAAGATCTAATAAAGAAATTGTCTTCCTGTTCTTTGTGATGCATTTACGCAGTAGTGTGGTTATTATATAATTAGCATTGTAATTACTGTGGGGTGCTGCGGGTGGTTATAAATACAGATAATGGGTTATAGATTATACTAGTGCGATTGCTATTGCAGAAGCCTCCTCACGCTGTGAAGTCGCTGCGATGTGGTGCGTGTAAAATGGAACCGCGAGTATACAATTGAGAGGACTGTCGGTAGTGGTACGTCAAAAATTTCTAATAAAGATCAAAATGTGGCTTTGATTGTAGACGCCATAAGAACTCCATTTTTCACTCTCAAAAGCGCTATACAAGAAAAAGGCTTTCCTGGCAGTTCGGGTTCTAAGTAAATATACGGCTGCATTCAAAGAGTTTTTCATCGTGAGAAACAAGAAGAGTCGTTTGGAGTTTGCCCAACGCGAATAGTTAATAGTTCTAGCGATGAATCTATTAATTTTTTTTAGCGAAGAAGGACCCGTATCTCTGATCGTGCAGACTTTGAGTCCGAAAAAGATCTTGTGGGTCCTGCTATAGCCAGCAAGAAAACCCGATCTTAACATTATTGAAAACATTTAGGCATTGGTAGCATTTATACCCGCACGGTTACAAGAATGTATTAACAACCAGGGGGATCATACGCATTATTAATTACATATTATATTTGTTAGTAATTTTTTTATTATAGCTATGTTAAGTATTTACCATTACTAGAAGATGTATTTGTTCTATTTTATCTAAATAAGTCATCAATTTTCTAAGCAGTTTGTGTATTTTTATTGGTAACTATTTTCTTACGAAGAATTAAATTCAATTTTATTCCAAAAGATTTTAACGTTTATTTTGCCAAGCGAGCCTAGAATTTGACCTAATTGTTTTCAGAATTTTCTACAACGGTATTTGCTCATTACTTATCAAGAAAGTAAAGAATTTACTTTGCTAATATTAATTCTATCGGCTTAACTAAATGAAAATATTAGGCAAGCCGGACAACTTTATATTGTTTAAGGAAATATAATTCCTTCTGTGAATTAGAATTATTTAATGAAGTATTAATATAATTACAGTATTCTTTGTGTATGTAGGTATTTAGAGAAAGTTATTAGTTATTACGATAAAAGCAAAAACTATTCCTTCACTTATGAAAAGATAGTACTACTACTATTTACTCGAAATTTATTACCAATCTCTAATAAATGATATTTTAAAGCGTTTATTTACATAAATGTCTATGTGCGAAACCCTCACATTATAAACAATATTATTAAAGAATATTATTTTTAATAAAATTAGTTTTCCTTTTTTCGTGCTTAATTTTCAATGTACTTGGTTACAGGTATTGACACCTGCTGCGTTGAGTACGACCACCTACATGGAAACGGACGGTTCTTACGGCGAAACCCTCACATCATAAACAATATTATTAAAGAATATTATTTTTATTAAAATTAGTTTTCCTTTTTTCGTGCTTAATTTTCAATGTACTTGGTTACAGGTATTGACACCTGCTGCGTTGAGTACGACCACCTACATGGAAACGGACGGTTCTTACGGCCAATCTTGTTTTTTCTAAAACGAGTGTACTTCTGGTGTTCTAAGAATCTTTCTCTATTTCCCATATTCAGTAATTACTCTGTGTGACTGTTTTTTTTAGAAAAACAGTGTTACAAAATGCAATCGAAAGTAGTGATTTTTATGAGTGACATATACAAGGTTGATAGTAAGTGCTAACTGTCTAGTCAGCGTCATTAGAATAATAATTCAAATGTCAATTACTTTTAAATTTGAAATTTAAGGTAGGCAGATGTTGATCACTGTTACCAAAATATATCAAAATCGCAATTTTACATATACAGTGCACGCCGCTTATTAGTATCACGGATAATGTTATTAGTCGGGTAATGTTATCACTTTCTTAATGAACTGGCCGGACGTATCCTACTTCATAGAAAAAACATCGTTATAGTAATCATAATTTTGGTTTATGTTATCAATTTTCTTCTCAGGTTTGTTTCTATACATGAGCAATAACCTATTCTGCATCATTTCGATTAATAAAAAGCATATTTTTTTATTTGTAAACTCAAGCAACACCGGGTCTCTTTTTCTCTGTAAATTAATATAGTCTGAAATTTGATTATCAATTATCGTCGGTGTGGCGGCTATGTAGCGTCTAAAATTAGTATGCCCCGAGCGTTAATCGATTCACTAGCTTATTTTAGTTGATTTGATCAGTTTTGTTTTAACATTTTGTAATTCCTGGCGCAATAGAATAAGAAATTAAAAAATAACATTTTAGAACAATATAATAAGTTGTCAAAAATGTCAGCTGCGAATAAATGCTGCCGCGCAATTAAAAATTATATTTTTTGAATTTTGGATTTTGTTATCATGCGGTTAGTGTTATCAAAATATCAACATATGTTACCATTCCTTTTTTGTAACGTTTGTATATACTAATTATTTTGCTTAACTCGTTTTAGAATACACTACTGTGCGATAGTAATTTACGTAACAAGCGTCGAAAGTAAAGCATAGCATAACAAACGGCTAAGTGTTGCATGTGCGTCAGTTATGCTATAAACCTTTTGACGAGAGTAACGTAGGTACGTTGTTGTGTTGCCTTTTGTAAAATTACATTATTTAAAAAAAATGTTTTTTTTAAATTGATATTGCATTAAGTTTTTTAAAATGGCTCTTCCACTTTTTGCGTACGCGTTTTAATATAATAATTGACTTTAAACACTTAGTTTTATGTGGATTTCTACTTTTCATTTGCCACTCAAGAGCTTTTTCGCCTATTACGTAACTACACTAACAAACAAATATTGACGTTTGCGATGTACAGTCACAAAGTCTAAACTGATCATTATATCAAAAATGCCATAGGCAAACTTCAGTCACCGATTTTTTTTTATTTCAGAAAAAACCGCTGATCTATGGTATAATCTTAATAAGAAGAATTCTAATTTTTGACAAAAGTTTCAAAAATTTTTGAGGTTTGGCTAAACAAAATTTAAGTGTCATTTTTTTGAGTTAGAAAATAACAAACTCCAAACCTTGGTTACATGCAAAAATATTTAGGCACACACATCGTAATCGTAATGCTTGTTAAAAGAGTTCATTCAAAGTAAAAAATCATTTTACGTTTTGCTTTGTGGTTACATAAATGCTACCAAAAAATAAAAGAATTAAAGTAATATAAAATCTCTTTATATTTACTAAACAATCGAGGTTTAATAAAACCTACTGATTTGTATCTGTGGATATTAGTGAGATTAATGCTCAAGTTAATCTTTACGGTTTGTTGACCTTTAGAAGGTCAACAATTACTCAATAAAGACATGTTCTTATAGAAAAATGTTGTTCTAATCGCAATAGACGAGTTAACATGTCGCGTCGAACGTTCTAGAACCTTATAGTTGTTATAAACTTAGTTGTAATAGAAACGTTCATTCAATAAATCTAAATTTAAGGGCACTACAGTAAGAAAATTATAATATTTCTATTTATTCTAGAAATGTACTTGAAAATTTACATTTAAAAGTAATTAATACATACATTATGTATTTTATGTTATTTTTTATATACCTTTTTTAGTGACTACTTTTAAAAACTATTATTAAAGCAATATCGACTCTTTTATTTGTCGTTTTGTTTTAATTGCATTGTTAAATAAAATAGGCAAACATTAAAAAATTTAACAACGGTCAGTCAAAATATGTTCAAAACGTAATTATACTTTGCAAATTTAATTTTTAATAATTTAGAACCTATTTAAAAATCGATGTTAATATTGGTTACACATTTTGCTCTAACTTTTAAAAAACAAATATCTGATACTGAGAATTTAAAAATGAACTTTTTACTAATATGTAATTCAAAAAACGAAATTTGTATGAAATATGTATTTGATTAACAGGTTGTTATTTCAGAAAGTGAAATTAGTACAAGTAAAAAATGTCATAGTAAAAGTTTTATCAAAGCATTTTAAAAATTTAAATTTTTTAGCAAAACAAATCGTAAATTACGGTTTCATTAAATAGTCTCTATGGTTTTTGACACCGTGAAATTCTCAGAAATGCAAATTCTTTCTCGGCAATTTGCTGACACCAAAAATAAAAATTGATACAATATGTTAGCACATAAAACTTAATTTAAATTACAATGGTTAAATTAAGCTTCTATTCTAAAAATTGCACATAATTTTAAGTACACTACATAAACTCAAAGCCAACGTATTGAATTGAAAACCGCCACTGAAAGTTGAATAAAGGTTTTTTCATTCCAAACACGCGTATTGAGAAAATTTTGTGTAAAACAAATTTAATCGAAAACTAATACTCTAGCAATAAAGTCGGGGTCTAAAGCTTTTTGTTAGTGTAAGCACTCATAATGTCCACGACGCGGTTCAAAATCAACGTCGTTTAAATGTCGGAATCGTTGGACATGGTAAGGATACAGATAATTCTTCAAAACGCGGTGTACCATACTATAGGACATGTTAACTCTGCAAGCCATTTCTCTAATACAAATAACGTTTACACAAATCGCTTAGCATCAACTGAAGAAATCGAGGCAGAGATAAAGCAAGTTATCGAACTGAGTTCTAAGAAAACTGTATTTCGAATGCACCTATACCTACTTACTTCTTACATTAAAATTTCTTTTGTTTATTTAGCTGAGGTCTCGTTTTGGTCTCAAATGCAGAAAACCGTAATCGAGAACACAAAATACATTTTTGTTAGGTTAGGTCAGTGTCAACACGAAGAAATAAAGATTGGTATCTGGTGTAACTATTTTATTAACGATTTATTTTGTAGATGAAGAAATAAAAACAATAATAATGAACACAGTACATCAAGACCTATTAAAATAAGAATCTCACAGCATTTACCGCATAGTTAAAATCAACAGTCAATACACACTTATTTAAATAGTCAGGACAAATGAGGTCAGGACCGACCTCAAATCTTTAATTACAAATATATTAAAAATGGACCACTTTAGACCAAATTCTTAAAGAAAAAATTTTCATTTAACGCAACACGGATATTCCTTCATAAGTTTGTAAATCAGATACAAACAAATTTTATCAAATAAAAATAGGTGCGCAATAAAGAACTTGTACGATCTTGTAGAAATGGGTATAACAAGAAATTGTTTTTAATCTTTTTTAAGTTTTAGGCGTCGATTGGTTACAATGTTTATAAAAATTTAATTGCTGCTTTATTTGCTTATTTGTATTGATTTACTATTCTACACGCCATTCTTATTGTTTCGTATTGCATTAGAGAAAGTTTATATTCTACATAACTACAAAGTCCATAGAAGATAACAAGATATTATCAACTATTAAAGTGTGCACAAAACAAAAGCAGATATCGCCCGTACGCATAACACAAAGGTCTTAACATACACTGATTTGAGTATTAATTAATATGAATTGTTTTAAATCAAAAAAAAATCTAAAAACATCAAAAAAGAGGCAACTAGTAAGCAGACTTTCACGTGGTATCTCTTGGATAACGTTAATACTTTATTTAAACATTAATGTGTATAATTTACTGAACAACGAAAATACAGTGAAGGCCGCTTATTGAAATCACGGATAATGTTATTACTTTATTAAAGAACGGGCCTGACGTGAAAAATTCAATAATTATGTCCTAAAATGCTTGTTTTGGATATATGTACTGCATCAAAAAAGTTTTTGGACACTTTTAAGCGCGACCTGCAAGGAAGGCAACCAAACTTACGTTATAACAGACTGGTCTGTTAAATTTGACAACATTGGCTTTATAAACATTATTTGCAGCCATACTACGAGGTTACTAACCATTCTTCATAAGCACCGCCTCAAGCGTCCAAAGAACATGTTTCTTACCTGCAAATATGTATCTAAATTGTACTCTTAAGTTTTAAATTATTCTTCGTGAGTTTTCTATTTATTTATGTTCTCTGCTTAAGTAATTAAAAAAAATTGAATTGTTTTTTATAACAAAACAAGATCCATCTATAGCTCGAATAATTATAAACTGTATGTCCAAATGTAAAACTACTGTACTAATTAGCCTAAAAGTCTTAATATATCCGGATTAAATTAAAGTCAACATTCCGATTTGCAAAGAAAGTCATATCATCATTACAACGTAATTAGTGGTCTAACAATTGCAGTATAAATTCCCATTACTCCCTTTAAGTTATTCGTATGAAAAATTAAAAGATACATAAATCTGCCTTTATAAAATCAAGTCTAATTTCTTATACAGAACGCTAAAAAAATCCAAATAAAATTTGAAAATGCTGTAAATAAAAAAATCACAAAATTAAAAAAAGCGAAAGGCGTATTCGCTCTCTCCTCGTAACATTTAATTTAAGTATTACTTGTTTCAAATTTAATACTAAAGAACTTTGCAATTTTATAGGTTGCATTTTTTTATGTTTTACATTACAACATTTTTATAGAAATAACACCTTAGATTTTATTAACAATTATATAGAAGCTCAAAAACAAACAAAACAAAACTAGATACAGACGGTTTGGTACCGAATTGATTACATTGGCACATACATTAGCTCCTCAAAATCTTTCCCACACGGTATTAATATGGCAATGCAAATTCAAGTCCAGCGACTTAAGTGGCCAACGGATTCTTTCCACTTCTAGATGTTGTAAGAACCATTCTTGAACTACAGCTGCCGTATGTATAAGAAAATTGTTCTGAACAAACCAAATTCGTCTTTCAGAATAAACCGTTCGATCATAATGTCTTCAAAAATCGTCATGTAAGTTTGAGCAGTTAAGCGTTCATTGACATGTGTTAATTCCCCTGGGTCAACATCACTCATCCATTCCCAGCACTAATTCTCCCTACTTCTTTTGTTGGATTGCACGTTTTGACTCATATCTAGAATTACGTGGCCTCCAAAGAACTTTTTGACTATCTTGGAAAGTGCAGAAGGTTCTTTCATCTGAAAAAACAACACCTCACCAATGTAAATATAATGTTCTTCTAAAAACTGCAATCTCCGGTAGGCATTTTCTTCAGTTATTACAGGTTTCTGTACAGGTCAATAGCAGCTTATTCCTTCAGCTTTCAAAGTATTCCTTATTGTTTGCAAACTGCATTGTAGCTGTAGTCTTTCGCGAATGGTGGCAGAACTTGTGAATGGAGACAAACAAGCATCTTCGATAATGTTGTCTTTTTCATCTCTGGTTAAGAGAGATTGCCTTCCACTTCTATAAGCGGTCTGCAAAGGACGATCATTTTCCGCGCCATGTTTTTTGCATTGAACCCAATAATGGACCACACATTTCTAATAAAATAAATAATAGTTAATTAAAACTGTGGTAAAAGGTTTACGTTTACTGAAAGGCGCCGATAAAGTAATGTTATTAATTTAAGTGAAAAAGTTAACAGTACAAAGTTAGCAGAATCAAATAAAATATAATTAGGAATTTGTTACTAATTTGTTGCAAAAGAAATAAAATAGTAGCTTTCTTACTTTTTTAGTTATGCGTTTTTCTGCTAACTTGAGATACGTTAACAGTACACCATTCTAAAAAATGCTTTAATAAATCTATGTTTGAAATGTTTGTAGAATAGTAATAAAGCTATCAGCTTTTTTCTTTTGCAATTAATTAACAACAATTTAGCCACAAATTTAACACACATTTTAAACCAAATACCGATTCATTAAAAAACACTGCTTAGAATGGTGTACTTGCCTCAAGTTCAACGCATAATAGAAAAGTAAGAAAGCTACAAGTATTTTTTTGCAAGAAATTAGTAACAAATTCCTAATTATATTTTATTTGATTTTGCTAACTTTGTTTTGCTAACTTGAGGGACGTACAAAACTTGATACCCAATTGCTATCTGAATTAAAACTTTTATAATTTCATTATAAACAAGTTCTTGTGATGTAGGCGAATAATTGTGCAACCTGAATCATACATCATATCATTCATATATATCCTATAAAATAGGTATATATCTATGCTTAAAATTGAAAAAAAAACTACTAATATTAAAAAAAACATTATCAAACGCAAAATAAAAAATTATCTTCCCGATAAACCCATACGTGCAGGGATTACTCGGATAGAAAATCCACATTCTCGTAAAGCAATAATCTTCCCTCTAGTTTCTAGTGATAACTCAGCTTGTTTAGAAAGACGTGGCATTTTGCACAAAATTGACACACAAAACAACACTAAATATTATACATTGCAAATTGAATTTTAAGTAAACCCTCATATACCCTACTTATTAATGGCGGTCTTAAACTTTGCGGGGCCTTCAGCAGAAGGGACGATAATAAAAATTTTTGTTTTCTTTCTTCTCAAATTTCAATTTAATTTTTGGTTTTGGTTTTGATACGATAAATACTAGTAATAAAAGTAGAAAAACATTTGTAAATATTTGTTTAATAGGTAATTGTACTAGTTTTATAATCAACAATACTAGGTTTTCTAAAATAATTGAGTCGTCTGTATTCTCCATTTATTTTATTGAGTCCCATAATTTTTCGTATTCTTTTTCTTTCAAAAATCTACGTATGTTATGAAGGGCCCAGGCCTTATTGCTGATTTATATGTCCGTTTGCGCCGTGCGCATTAAAACTTAGATTTAGTGGGGTTGAAAAAGGGTTACTTTAGTGCTTTTAAGTCAGTTGAGTCGATATAAGTATTTAAGATTTAATAAATATGTTTTTAGTGTTCAAGTAGAAGTTTATTAAAAAAATTATCCAGTCCACACAATACTATAGCACATTCAATGCCATTAGTTTGTCTTTCTGCTTACCTTCTTACTTTTTATTATTTCCTTGTAATTATGGAATTTATTATGTACGGATTTTATTCTTAGCGCGACTCCCATGCCTTTTATCATTTTTATTATTTACTATTAGCCCAAGTATCTAAAATTTTGTACTACTTAATTCTTATGCTTTTTTATTTTGTTTTCTTTTTCTTCTTCTATTTGCTTTCTTTTTGTTTGTTATTCCTTCATAACTTTTAAAACCGCTCTAAAATTTTTCTTTGCATCTTTAATTAGCGCCTTTCGTTTTATGCCGTGAAAGGTTGTTTGAAGTCTATAAATACTATTGTTTGATTCTTGAAGTGTATGGATAGCATTTATCGTTGATTTTCTTCGCCTAAATCTATTTTGATATTTACCAGCGATCTATGCTGTGTATTTTTTTAACCTTTTATTGTATAATTGTTGTAAGTATTTTATAAGTTCAGTAGCGCTATTTTTCTGTAATTGTCACACATCCTAAAGTCTTCTTTTTTTGGTATTTGTACAATAATTTCTATTTTCATTCTACTAGTACAGTTTTTTTTACCATACTTAGCTTATTATTTTAAAGTCTTTCTCTCAATTCTTTTCAACATTTCATTATATATATTATCTGTACCTGTTGCTTTCTGAATTTTTAGCTTTTTGATTATTTTATGCATTTCCTCTTTTCGCGGTTTTTTAATCAATTTCTCTATCTTTTTCTGCTTTTTCTAATAAATGTTTCTTCTATCTTCGTTTATCTATATTTACGATTATCTCCTTTTTTCTTTTTTGCCTCTTTAGTGGTTGTTATAGTTTGGTATTGCTCTTGTTGTCTTTTCCTGTATCTTCCATTAGTTTGTCTATATATTTATGCTTTTTTTAGCTTGACTCCCTCTTTTCTTATTTTGTTTTGTAGCTCTCGTAGTTTTCTTTTTTTTTATTAGCTTTATATATTCTCTGTCAAACCACTCATCTCTATGTTCTATGTTTTTCTTGTTTCTATTACACGCTATGCTGATTTAAGGATAATTGTTTCAATTACGTCTCATTCTTCCTTTTTTTGCTTTCTTCTTGCGATGATTTGCTTATCCCGTTCTCATACCTCTTCTTTCTCTAAATTTTTTATGTTCTACTTCTTTTTTGTCTGTTGCTAGTGTTTTTCTTTTACCATTCTTGATTTCATTTCTGCTATTACTACGTTATGATCAGTTTTTACAATTTTTCTTTTTTCTCATATTTACGTAGTTTATCCTTTTTCTTCTTTTTAATTAAAATATTATCTATTTGATTGTCTTTATTTTTCCTCGGTATATTCCATATAATTTTATGCACTTTATTATTGTTAAGAATGCTGCTTTGTAGGAACATATGGTTGCAGTTTGAACCGTAGTGGATGTTACCCTATTATATGTATAAGTGTATTTTAAGTTAGTCAGTAGTCTTCTAAAATATGTCAATGTCAGACAAACAGCAGGTTATTCACACTACTTAACGAGTTACGTTATTCCGTTCCTTACATTAATTAGTTATAAAACTAACGCCTGATTTATTATAATAATTATATTTAAATTTGAATACACATGCGTGTTTGTTTTGCCAGCTTTATTCCATTATCTGATGTTGCTTCATGGATAGCTTCTTTTTCTGCCACATCTTTTATAAAATCTTCTTTATTTATTTTTGTGTTGAAATTCTTTACTACTATAAATTTGTCGTTTGAGGATATCTTTCTTCCATTTTATCGTAGAAAACTTCTTTCTCTTTCGTTGCTGCTCTTTCTGTTGGTGCGTACGCGTATTGATATGTTTGTTACCGTATATTTGATTATAATGTATGATATTCTTCTGTCTATTCTTTTAAATTGTATTATGGTGTCTTTGTTTTTTATGACCACCGTAGAATATTGAGTAATTTGCTCTTATTCTCTCTCCTTCGCCGCCTAATCTTATTTCTTGTAATGCTATTATGCGTATTTCGTACCGCTTCATTTCTTTTCCTATTTCTTCTATTTAACCTGTTTCTAATAAAGTTTTAATGTTTCATGTTTCTAGTCTTAACATGTACCCTTTTCTGTTCCTTTTATTCCGTTCTTTTTTGCATTGCTCATTATTTTCTTGTTTTCGTTGATTTCCTTGGTTTTTTGCCTATTTTTATATTTGGCTATTTGTGTTTCGTGCAAATCATATCTTTATTTATAGCTACGTCCGTTGTCATTACCTCAAACCTTATCAGTTTATAATGGCTTTTTGGGTTGTTTGGGTTATTCTTTTTAAATTTCCCTCGAGCGTACCACCTTCTGCAGATCTTTCATCCACCGTCATTTTTTTGTCAGGGATTTTTACTTTCCAATTTCCTCTTCCATTTATATTTCTTCTGTTCTATATACTTCGTTATTAATAACCAGCTTATAGTATCTTAATTAAACTTTATACCTTTTATTTCTCGTTTCTTTCTTATGCGGTACCAATCTCCTTTTTTCATTCCTGACTTCCTTAGCTCTTTAGCATTTTTTAAAATTTACTTTTTTGTGAAACCTTTCATCAGTTTAACATTTATTTGCCTTCTACTTTCTCAATTCTGCTTGCATTATCTACATCTTCCTTAAAATTGATGTTAGCTCCTATTATCTGCATTACTGTAAAAATTTAATTTTTTGTTTTTTTTCTCGTCTTCGTTCGTGCTGTCAATTATTACCTTTATCACTATATTTTTCTTTCTTACCTCTTTTTCCAAATTAATTTTTGTAGTGTTTGTACTGTCCTACGTAACATTACCTCATTTAGACACTTGGTCTTATGTGATAATATTTTTTTCTATTTATTGTGCAATTAAAGATTAATTATGTGCTTTGTGTCGCTTGTAGTACAATCTTCTTCCGGGTTTTGCCAAGTAGTCGTAGTTTGCTTGGACAGCCAAACGTCTACACGAAAAATCTAGAAAAAAATTGTACTATAACAGTTTTGCATCTTTAGCTTTATTTTGCAGTGTATTTATTTATTCAAGGGCGTATTTGATCTGACCTACCTCATTAAAACATCTGTAAATATTTTATATTTTAGTTACTTTGTATTTTTAGTATAATTGGAAAAAATGTACATTTCTTAGAATCACGCATTAGTTTTACTACGTCTTATGTAATTTTGTATTTGTTTTTATTTTTAGTATCAGCAAATTACTGTGTAGTTCTTAGAATAGTTAATTAAACATCATAAGGTTATTGTTGATTTTTTTCTATAAACGGTGTCAGCAAACTATTTAATGCAACAGTTTTATAATTTTCGATTTACTTGGCTCAAAATTTTGTTTTTCCCCAATGTTTTATTAAAATTTTTATTCTGACAATTTTTGCTTGTATTGATACTATAATTTTCTATCTAAACTAACAACCTGTTAATCAGGTGCAGGTCTATTTAATGTACATGGATTTTATGAAAATCACCAAAACCTACTCAAGAAAAACAAACTAGAAAATAAACCAAAATTAGTTTTTTATTGCAATGAACGTTTCGGTTGAACACAACGGCTACGAAGTAGACAATGGCACTACTGACAACACAATGATTAGGAATAAATTGCTTGAAGTACTGGAAAACAGCACCTCTAGAAATTAAAACGTTAGCCAGCAAATCAGTCGTGACAATTTAACTGACGATAGAACTGCATCTCCGTCAATCTTCTTAAGAAAGTCGTCCATCCTAGATGTATTTTTTAACAAAATGAGATCTGAATTCGTCTCTCCGAAATACAAAAATAAAGAAAACAGATTAGAGTAAAGAAAAATTTGTATGGAAAAGTACTGACAACCACAGAAGTGTTAAAACATCTGCAAGAAGAGGAAGCTGATAGAATTGCAAAGATGAGAGAAAACGTGAAACACCTTAAAGTATCTGCTCAGAAGGAAATAATCGATAAAAAGAAGAAAAGTGGTGGAAAAACCAGAAAAAAAAATTCGTCGTCCAGCAATCTTCTTCAAGTGATTCCGAAAATGACGTTGACATTATCTACGAGAAGGAAAATGATGAATACAATAAAGAAGTTGAAATGGTGGAAACCTTTCGCATGCTGATGTGTAGAGTAAAATTTATACTTTGGTATGCACTTACCCGCTCTAGATAATTACTGACTAGCACGTAAAATACGGATTTGTATTTAATTACCCCAATTTGAGGAATAAGCCTAGACAGTGACAGCAGTTTAAAAAAAATTGTAACACTATAACGGCTTTACATATTGAAAATGCATATACCACATCGATAGACCCGTAATCACTCTTAATGCTGATTTACTACCTATTACCACAACTAAGAAAATCAGTATTAAAAAAAACACTATTTTTTGTACACACTTATCCCATCGGACCGGACTATGGTATGTGGTTGATCTTTTTTAATTCTACACTGGATGTTTTTTGATCGTTTGATAATTATACATTCAAGTTTGTATATGTTTTTGATTTGTAACTTGGGTAACTGATCTTTGATCGATGATAGTCAATGTTTTTTTTTAATTGCAGTATAGCGTATAGTAATCTAAATTGATTTGGGGTCCCTGAGCAACGTAGGGGGTCCGCGAAAGATTTAATACACAATAAAAAAAATTGTAATACATTTTTATTAATATAGAAGTTAAAATAAATAACAATGAATAAGTTATTACCAATTTTTATCTTCTAAATAAAATATAGACAGACGCATAAAATACAAGTAACAAGCCTCGCGGTGAGTCAGGCCTATCTATATAAGTTTATACAGAAACGCAATAGAGCTTATACCTGCACCAACTAGTCTATAATATGAACTATGTATGACTCATGCATCTAATCAACAATTTAGTTCTATGTTATGCGTGATGTGAGGTGCATACAACAAATTTTCTTAGTCTTGAACAAAAAAAAGTATAATTTTTTGTATTGTAGATAGTGTACTTTCGTTACGTAAGTATATTTGAATAAAATTGATATCTTTTTTTAAATAAAATTTATTTAAGCAAAGATATACTCTTGCTTAATTGATTGGAAAAATTGTATATCACAATTATAAATACATGAATCTCTTAAAGATTCACTAAGAATCTCTTTTTTATGAAAAACTTAAAAAGGCATTATAGGTTTTTCTAACACAGATGTTTTGTTTGCTTATTGTCAACATTTAACGGCGCTTCATTACTTAACCTTAACCAAAGATTTAAAGACATTTGCACTTGGATATTATCGGCTGGGCGTTGAACCGTTTTGCAACTAATCAAACTCAGAGCACAAATACAGATAAACACATACTAATACAAGAGCAACTTATTGAATTATTCACAAATGAGGAGATAAAACCGAAGTTTAAACAAGGACACGACAACTTTAGGTTACAAAAACAGATCTCAATTCTATATTCAGCATTATGGGTTATTGTACAGAAACTGTTGATAGCTTTTCAGCATTATTTAATGGTAGAATCTATTTTCAGTGCTGTTATGAGCCTCATCACAAAAAAAAAGAAACCGACTAGAAATTAGTACTCATGGAGACTTGCGGTTGCTACTTATAAACATTGAGCCGGACATACATACACTCATAACATCACACAAGTCTTTTTTTTCTATTTTAAAACAAAAGTTGTAATTTCAATAAATACTTCTTCAACAAAATGTTTTTATATTTTGTTTTTACGTTAGTATTTACCATTCAAGACACCAAAGTTAAATTTGCAATTTTTCTTTTATGCATTTATGTAGTTTTTTCAGTCAGGGGTGCGAAGGCAAGTTTTGAATATGAAAATTCGTGGGCCAAAAAAGTTTGGGAACCACTGATCTAAACAAACGACGACTAGACTGTCGAGGATAACTTTATAGACTTTTTAATATTCAATAAATTGTTTCACGCAACAAATTTAAGAAAAATATAAGATACGACAAGTCAACTGCGACATTGAATTCTATTTATTAAATCTATAGGAAAATTAGATCATTCCTTTTCAATATTTTTATTGTATGTCACAAAAGATATGAGAAATACATGTTTAACAAGGTGTTAAACTGTTGCGCCGTTTACGAGTTAGATAGTCATTAAACTATTTTCTCTTAAGCTAAAATCCATGACAAACTTTGTAGAGAAAATCTAAAATCAATAATTTTTGGATAAACACAAGAGATATCAGTGTCGTGGTTGTAAACTTTGTAAGAGACTATACATTTTTTATATGCGATTTTAGTAAAAAAGAAAAACAGATTCAAATTTTTTTTAATTAGATTTGGTTTGTTCACGGCTAATTTATGTGACACTGACAAAAGCTTTTATTACAAATAGTCTTAACCAATAATTTGTACGCAAACAGCAGCTTACTTGATATTAAAATTGTCGAATATTTCATATATGTACAACAAAGATAATTGCACTACTACAAGTCATTTTATTTATATCATGTAAAACCTTTTCAAAAAACGCATTTACAAAAAAATCATGTCAGAAGAAAAAACTGAGTTAATTTTAAAGAAATCATCGAGAATTCTTACAAAAGTATCCCCATCACAATTAAAATTTTATTAAAGGACTGTGAAAAACCAATATGTATACAGTTAACTTGAAAGCCTGGGGATGTCTATAAAATTAAGACAATCAAAACTAGTTTTTGTTTTACATATATCAATTTTATATTTTACATTTTGAATAGTTTTTTCATTTTATCTAAGAGGTGATTCGTTTAGCGCCCTTGCACTGCGATCTTCTTGGTCATTTTGTGTACCTTTGATTTTTACTGGTTCAGCAGTTTTGGTTCATCTATGAAGTCCAAAAGCATATTCCAAGCAGCTCTTTTCAACAATCATCGGTTAGCCTTGGTTTTCCGAAAATCGTCTCGTCTTTCACCAAACATCTGCAACATGAAGGGTTACTTTGCAGTACCATTTTATATACATGTTTGTTAAGGTTACAGTGCTCTGTTATTAGTACTGCGAGTGTCCTTAACTTTTGTCAACTCATGCTTGATTCTGCATTTTGAGTTTTTGATTGTGGCTCTGTAAGGGAAAGTTTTGTGTGCCTTATAAGAGTTTTTTTTATAGTTTGTTATGTTTATGCATACTATAATCCGTTTGGATTTTATTACTGACGACCTTAGCGCCAGTAGTGCTGCTTGATTGTCAGACATGATCGGAATTAGACCGTTTCTGTATGATCTCGAGTCGATAATGTTAGTGACACACCAGTCTATAGCAGCAACTTCAGCTTGATTGGTCTTCTCATCACAGTATATAATCATTTGATCCTTGTGGGTTTCAATCCTCATGTGTGACCGACCTTCTGTTTGGTTGCGTTAAGAACCCTGATGGCCTTCGTTATGATTGTGACTTTTTCTAGAAAAGCGTTGAAAGGTAGTCCGGTATAACAAGTCAGTCCCAGATATCTGACTTTCTTAATCATCAAGAGCATAACTCTAAACATTGTAAGTAGTTTTATGCCATCCCTAAGACGGTATCGTTGCCCCAAATTTCCCGTTTGTAATAATGCTGAGATCGTCGATGTATTCTAAAACGAATACTCCTTGGTCTTTCACTTCTTGTGATAGACCGTCCATGACGAGATACCACAGAATAGGTGACATACTTCGCCTTGTGAGCACCCGTCAGCCAACTTGGCTTCTACAGTGCTACCGTACAAGGTAGCTGTACCGTCTAATTTCTGAGCACTAAGTTAACTCAATTTCGCACTAAAGGTGTGGTGTCTTCTTTCTTCATTGCCTATGCATTGGAGATGTAGGTAATATTGGTAAATTGTTGGCTAGCAAGATTTTCCGGATTACGGAGTATTTAGTACTCTGTCCCGTATGTACCTGTCGTTTACTTTTTCAAGTTGTTTTAAGATAAAGAAAATCAAGCTGATTGGTAGGAATTTGCCTGGGCGTACGTAGGTAACCCTGGCTTTCGTATAAATACCACTTTGATAATTCACCAGCTGGTATATGGAAAACTGCTGAGATGGCTCTGAGAATATTTCAATTTAATTTTCAGATCTTTATTAAAAGTGGACTCCATTTAATATCAATAAAAACGAAAAACAATTTTTAATGAAAAAAAGTTAAAAAATTAATTTTGTAACATATCGTCATTATGCTTTTGTCCTTTTAAGTTAGAATTACGTTTAAGGGTATAGTACATTACGAATCCTTTATTTCCTTTGACCGTTAACATTAGTTACCTAATGATCGCAATAATTATTATTGCTTTACACAAATGAAAAAGAAGAAACTTAATAGGAACCGCCAACGGAAGTATTTTTCTTTGACCTAAAGCATTATTAAGTTGCTCGACATTCTAATAGTGTAACCTACGATTATTCAATTATCATCCAGAACACAACTTAAGTGGTTCTTCAAAGGACGACAACGTGTTCGCGACTATTTGATGTGATAGTAGTTATTTTTAGTCAATTAAAAAATTAAATAACATTCTATTTATTATAACCTCAAAGGTGAAAAACCTTTAGTTTGTTTGTGATTTTTCAATCAGTAAAACAAAACAATGACAAAGTACATACTTCAGGTATCTAACGGGTATTTACTTAATGATTTGTGGCTACTTCGGTTTTCATGATTAGTGTATTTGTTATTTATGATAAATAATATAATAACATATTAATAGCTGTCTTCAACAGCACTTTCACCGTTTATTTTAAGCTGGTTCGCCAAAATAAAGCTTAGTTGCTCAAAAATAATTGTAAAAGTCATAATTTAAAACAAGTCTGTAATTACAAATATAAAATTTGGTATAAAATAAAAACTGAAAATTGCATTTAGTGAAGTTGACTATGGATACTTATCAATCATATCATATCAATAAGATAGACGGATTTTTAATTAAATATCTATAGTAGTACTTCGTGTTTAAACTTTTTGAAATACAGTGGTATTAACTATGGATGTAAGGAAAAAAACCTACAGAAAACCAAATCCGATAGATAACGCCAATATTTTGTCAAAACTTGCATTTTCGTAAGTACTTAAAAACGTTTAAAAAAATATAGACGCATTTTTTATAATAGATTTGTGTTTGGAATATTCAAAAAAGGCTTAAAAAATGACTTTCAAGAAAAAGATCTTTACGAAATAAATAAATCATGCGAAGCAACGTACTTAGGAAATCGATTACAAAATGAATGGAATAAAGAAAAAAAGAAAGACAATCCAAGTTTGTTTTGGGCGTTATGCAGAATTTTTGGACCGTTGTATGTAGTAACTGGTGTCCTTTATTTCATTGTAAGCACATCAGGGTCGTAAGTAGTAAAACGATTAACTATAAAGTCAGTAATTTTGTTTTTGTTTAGAATTATTAGACCACGTTTAAAAGGTAAACTTGTATCGTATTTTTCCCCAAATCAAACGTTGATAACGGAAACCGAAGCGTATTACTACGGCGTTGGGCTTGTTCTATTCTCTATGCTTTACACGCTGTTTTTGCATTATTATTTTTTTATAAACGAATTAATTGGTTTCAAAGTGAAAACATGCCTTGCCAGTGTAATTTATAGAAAATCGCTAAAATTGAGTTTAACCTCAATGTCGCAAAAAGGAACTGGAGATGTAATTACATTAATAACAAAAGATTTAAACATGTTGGATTATGGAGTGCACATGGCAAACCATTTATGGGTTGGTGCCATACAAATCATTATTTTGACTTACATAATGTACCAAGAAATTCAAGTATCGTCCATTATAGGAACAATAGTTATCATGTTATCTCTTCCTATTCAAGGTATTTACCAAAATAACTAAACCATAACAGTCTAATTTGTTTTCATACAGCATATTTGGGAAAAAATATTTCTAAATACAGAAAACGTACCGCGCAAAAAACGGATCAAAGAGTAAGAACCACGCAAGAGATGTTAACAGCTTTGAGAATCATAAAAATGTACACCTGGGAGTTGTTCTTTAAAAATAAAATTTTATCGCTAAGAGGGTACGTATAATGTTACGCATAATCAACTTAAACATTTAAACGTTTAGAAAAGAAATACGTGACTGGCGCATTCTGTCCTATTTAAAAACAACTTCTTTTGGGTTTGGTTCGCTCATATCTAAAGTGTCTCTGTGTATAACAATCGTAGCTTACACGGGCATGGGAAATAACGTTACTGCTGAAAAAGCATTTGTAGTAACAGGATGTTTTGCTATTTTGTCCCCAATAGCGACCCATTATATACCCGGAGCAATAATTACAATATCTGAGGCTATCGCTTCTATGAAACGAATAAATAAATTTTTACTATTAACGGAAATAAAAGAGGACTTTCAAGTACAACAACTGATAGGTCCTTCTCCAACTATTTCTATAAAAAAAGTCAATGTGAAAATCGATAAATACTTAATTTTAAAAAACATAAACACAAGTATACATTCAGGACTAACAGTTGTTACTGGAATAGTTGGTTCCGGAAAATCTACTTTTATTAAACTTTTGTTTGGAGACGTTGTCGGTGCTGAAGGAACGGTAGAAATAAGCGGAACAGTTTCGTATTCATCACAAGACCCGTGGTTGTTTCCGAGTACAATCAAGCAAAACATCGTTTTTAACGAAAAATTTGATGAAGAACGATACAGCAACGTAATTAAGGCGTGCGATTTAGAAAAAGATTTTTACGTTTTGCCAGAAAGAGACGAAACGCGTGTTATAGATAAGGGCTTAAATTTAAGCAGAGGTCAACAAATGAGAATAAATTTAGCTCGAGCTATTTATAAAAATGCAGATATATATTTATTAGACGATTGTTTATCTGCCGTTGATGATCATGTAGGCAAACACATTTTCAATCACTGCATAAAAAAGTTTCTTTACGACAAGATATGCATTTTTGTTACTTATAAAGAAGAATTTATAAGTAATTCGAATGATATCATATTATTGAAAGAAGGTGAAATTATTTTTAAAGGCAGTTATGATATGTTATTAAATTTTGATGGGTACAAGCCTGACATGATGAGAACCGTAACCAAAAGTGTTGTTGATGAACCAAAAATTTTACTTGATAAAAGCGGAGAAGAAGATGACGATTTTCATGATCAATATGAACAATCAAAACTGTTGACCCAAACCGACCAAAATGTTTATGCCGAATATACAAATGAGGGATCTGTCAATAAGGAAGTTTATTTCACTTATTTCAAAGCAGCCGGCGGAATTAAGATTTTTATATTAGTTTTGGTAGCATCCATACTTGCTCAAGCGATGTTTAGTTGGTCAGATTATTTTATTAGTAAATGGTAAGCAGTGCTTATCAGTTATAACTAAATGTGTAATGCCCTGTTTTAGGGTAGACATAGAACAGAAAATGTCTCTGTTTCGTTTAAACGACAGTGTAGCAACAACCGAATATGAAGATTTAAATCATAATCGAAGTAAAATTTTAACGGGATATTCTTTCGTTGTCTTAGGACTTGTACTTTTAATCTTTCTGAAAACTGGATTATTTCTTTATTTCTTTAGCGAAGCAGCCAAAAATATACACAATATGATTTTAAACAGTATTGTCAACGCGTGCATGAAATTCTTTGATATGAATTTATCTGGAAATATTTTAAATCGATTCTCAAGAGATATGGCTATTTTAGATGAGGTCATGCCAATGATAATATTGGAAGTCCTATCAGTAAGTAACATTTTTTTCGTATTTAAAAACAATACAATTTTTGTAAGTAAATTATTTTGATGCAGTTGATTTTAAATAGTGTTGTGTCGTTGACCTGTTTTATTTAACTTTTGTTATTTTAGTAATAACTTGTTTGAAATTTCAACAATCATCTATTTTTTGCTTAAACAAATGTTTCTTTTGTCTTCTATTTGCAGATGTCTCTTTTAACTGTCAATATCTATAACGGTGTAAAAAGTTGATTTTACAACCACGTAATTCAATAGGTTTCGAATAAAACCGCGGGTTAAAAGCTTAACGTAAAGACATTGAAAGTAATAAGTAACTTTCATGCAGTTGTGAAAATGCCAACAGCGTAAACCACTGTCCCGCCGTTTCGTTCTGATGGAATAATTTGATAACTGGTAGCAAGTACTTTATTGTAGTAACTTAAACATACCGAACACTCGCATAACCTTAACATAAATTGCGCTCTTACTTAATTTACAAACTGCTATATTCAACCTTATTATGTATTATATACATTTATATGGTGGTGCGTAATTTTCATTGCCACCTTACAACACGTTCTTTGGGGCTCAGCAGCAGCGGGAAAACACTCTAATATACTTCATAATTAAAAGTAATATCATTTATTCAAAATAGATTTGAATAAAATGGGAATAAATTCAACTGACAACGTACGCCGTTAGAGCTATTTACAGATGAAATATTGTTACAAGTTTTAAAACTAATTTATTTATAAACGAAATATTGACACGATTAGAACTACACGTAACTAATTCAATCTAACGATGTTTCAGAAAAACACTTACACTATATTATATATTACTATCACTCAAAAAAGAATGTACGCAAATAACTTTTGTTTATCTAAACCGGTATTTGTTTAAATTAAAAGCACGTATACTTAACACACAATATTTATTTTTTACTGACATGGGAAATTTATTAATTTATCTTAGCACACACAGTAATGACTTAATTTATTTAAGCCAACAAAGTTTTCTTGCAATTAAATTTGAAAAACTAACCTCAGCTTCTTTTGGATAATTTTTATATATTTTCGTTAACTGTGTCTAAAATGTTCAACATCCTTCGGTCATTGTCTTGCAGTTAACAATAACTTCAAGAACGTTTTACTACTCCCTTCTTAAGACTGTTCTGTTCCATAACAGGAAACTGAATGCAACACTGGTAGAAAAAATCGTGGCGATAGCGGCAGCTATCTCCATTTCGGCAAATTTCTTGAGCATAAAAGTAGCAGTCAATGGACTTTTTCTGGCCCGATATTCTACTTGGACTGTAACTGCAGACCAACATGTCTGTTTCTTGGAAGACGACCTCCAACATATTTCGAACTGTCTTTCAATTCAGTTGATTTAAGCCACAACCAAGCTTGGGTTCTTAATACTGTGGAACTCCATTGTTCTCCTGAGATTCCTCCACCTGAGTACTTTTTGGTGGTTAGATAGAAAATGTTGCGTTCACCATAACAGAGTGTCCTCCTGATTTATGATCGTGCAGATGCTGCACCACCTGTGACACTTGGCTCTTTGGCACTACAACATGAAATCTATTTTCTGTGCCCTCGACGCCCTCTAGAGATCGCTTAAGAAGAACGTCTTACATTGTACCCAGTATGCGTTGATGTTGGCCGTTTTCTTTTAGTTCAGAAATAGTCTTATCTCGGGATCGTTTTCTTGTTCGCGACGCAACTGCTGAAGTTCTAAATCGTCATCAACCATAGCAGTTCTCCGGAGGCATTCGATCTTTTTTTTTCAAGTAGTGAACAATGGCTGCAGTCTGTCGGACATGGTCTTCTGGACAAAGCATCAGCGTTCCGATGACTACTTCCGGCACGGTTTTCTGTGTCATAGTCATACTCTTGAAGTTTCTGATCTATCTTACCACTTGTTCTTTTAGATTTAAATAGTAATTTTAAAGCGGCGTGGTCCGCCTTTAGTAAAAATGTTCGTCCATTCAAATATTTTTATAAGTGTTCTATGGACTTGACGACTGCCTAGTCACAAAATAATTCTTTTCTGGCCTGAACAAAACTTTGCCAAAATACGTGATGACTTTTTCTTCTCCTTCTTGCACTTGTTAAAGGATTTTATCTATGGCCAGATTACTTGCATCGGTATTCAAAACTAATTTTCCTTCTTTTCTTGAATAATTTAAAATCGGTGAATAGGGCTTGTTTTAGGTATTGGAAAGCGTTTTTGCAGTTTTCATCCTATTTAAATTCTGCTCTTTCTTTAGTCAGTTTTGTTAAAAGTTAGGCAATATTAGCAAATCCAGGTACAAATCGTCTATAATAGGTGCAGAACCCAAGAAAACTACTAACTTAATGCTTGTCTGTTAGTCTAGGCCATGCTTCTACATCTCAAATCTCGTTTGAGCCAGCCTTTACTCTATCTATAGATATGACGTGGCCAAGGTATTACACTTGCTTCTTAAATACGTGGGATTTTTTTTGGGCTCAGGTTTAGATTTGCCGTACGTAGTCGTTAGAACACTTTATTTAGGTTGCTTAAATGTTCTACAATCGACTTTCCAACTATGATCACGTCGTCTAGATAAACCTAGCGAGTCGTTTAAGACAGCCTGCGCCAGATGGTTTCCATCAAACGCTCATACGTCGCAGAAGCGTTACACAGACCGAAAGGCATCACAGTAAACTTCCACAAATCAGTTCCAATCGAAAAAGCTGTCTTTTTACGGTCCTTGGGTTTCAATTCTAACTGCCAGTAACCACTCTTTAAATTCAACGTGGAAAACCACTGGGATTTTGACAGGGTGACTAACGTGTTGTCAATTTTTGGTAAAAGGTAGCTGTTCTTTTTGGTCACGTCGTTAAACTGTCGGTAGTCTACTAAAAACTTTGTTGATCCATCTTTTTTCTTAACGAGTACCAATTTGGCTATTTGAAGGTTCAGTCACGCCTTCTCTCTCCATGTCGGCTACTAACACTTGATGGTCAAGTACTTCCATTTTTTTCACCTGTCGCCGTTCGAAGTCATACTCTGTTACTGACGATGTTTTCTTATTTTTGAATAACATGTCAGGACGAGTAATGATTTTCATTGCTCTTGTCTCAGCTAGTAACTAAACACTTTGTCTATTGATTTTGCCATCGAGATAAATGCTATGCAATTGCTTCTTAGGCGATGCCGATAAAATGGCAATCTCCGGTACTTTGCTAGATGAGATTAACTTTTGTCTCTTTTGGTCAACTCGTTCCAAACTTTTAGCGCTTTTCTTGTCTTCTTCGTAGGTTTAGTACGATTTCGTTGTACGTGGCCTATTTCACTGCAGTTCAAAATCGTCACTTCTTTTTTCCAAAGTATTGGCCGCGTTATCTCTTCAATGCTTTCTATTGTTTGCGCGGGTACTTTTGCAGCACACCGGAGTTTATAACTGTCTCTGTGCAATGCCTATGCCGTAGAGTTTGTTGCGTTTTGCTGTCTTGGAGGCCGTTCACAAAGGTTTGAATAGCCAATTGCTCTAAGAAAGTATCTAGTGCTATAGAATACGCAAGCCGTGTCAATCTGGCAATGTCAGCATCAAACTCTTGAAGACCTTTCGCAGCTTTCTGAACACAACTTTGTATTTGCGCTAGGTACACTTGTTAAAGATGAGCATTTTTATATCTCATTTTTAAACGTAAAATTAACAGTTCGTAATTTTCTTGCAGGTGGTCAGGAACAGTCTACAAAATTTCAAGCGTTTTTCCACATGAAGACGTCGCTTTCTGTTTGTTGTTCGAACCGTTAGCTGTAGCGGCGGCTTCAAACTGCTTGTAGTATGTTGACCAAGGAGTTTTTCCATCAAAATTTAGAAGAACATTAAACTTGCTAGTGATTTCTTCCCGATGGTCCATTTTTAAATCTTTACTCGTAACCGTTCCTTCACCATGGCAATTCATTTGGTTTATTCTTTCTACTAGCCGTTTTATTCTGTTTTCTAATTTGTCTTCTATTGCCTTTATTTTGTTTTTTCAACAACTTCTTTTTCTATTTTCTGGGTGTTTCCAAATAATTTTTTTTCAAGTTTCTGAGAATTTTCTCAACATTTTTCTTTCATTATTTTAGAATTTTTTTCCATTTTTTTATTCATCGATTCTTAATCATTTTTTATTGATTCGAGCAATTCAAATCGTTTTGAATTCATTTTCACTTGATAACGCATAAGCGGCATAAATTATAACACGATTAAAATGTTGAATAACACTAAATTTCAATAACACCCGATTTTTTATTATTAAATACACTAGTTTAACAAACTGGAACAATTATAATTACACTCTATATACAAACACACGCGAAGCGCGAACTAAACAGTTGTGTATTTACACGATATATACGTTTTATCAACGGATTTCGATTACCGCACACCTGTAGTATCACTAGCGTTTCAAATTTTAAAATTAATTTATTTATAAACAAATCATTTACACAATTAAAACTACACGCAACTTATTAAATTTTACGATATTTAAGAAAAAATAATTTATACATTACTATCACTAGAATGATAATGTCCGCGGATAACTGCTGTTTTTCTAAACCAGTATTTGTTTGTATTAAAAACATGTACATTTAACACGCCGTATTTATTTTTGACTGGCACGAGCACTTTATTTATTTATCTTAGCACACACATTAATCTCTTAATTTATTTAAATTCACAAAGCCTTCTTGCGATTCAATTCGAAAAACTGACAGCTTCTTTTGGATAGTTTTTATATATTTCCGTTATCTGTGTTTAGAATGTGTAACATATTTTAGTTAATGTCTCGAAGTTGACAATAACGTTTCAATATTATGTTTTGTGACGTGTTTGTAAATGTTACTTTCTTCTCTTGTTAAATTTTTAAAATTTAATTTGGCTTTGATTTCTAACCCAAGGAGATACCTAAAGGTTTCAAAAATTGGGTCTAAACAATCACAAAAATTGCAACGAAAAACACTACTTCATTATGTGGTTAATCTATCATTATTCGTGATATATTAAACACTTGACATTATCAGAGTAAAGTTTCCAAGATTATTCGCAGATATACTTTTGTTTGCATTTTCTTGATTATCGGTACTAAGCTTGCACTTTCTTTTCCTACATTTAACAAAAAAATTAAAATTAAAAGTAGTTAGAAATATTAAAAAGCTATAAAAATATCTAATCTACAACTAACAATTTTGAGACTAACTATATAAGAATCTGTTAATACTAAGGATTTCGTAAAGAGATTTTTTATGGTTGTACAATTTATAATATACAAATACTTTAATGCATTTTCTTTTTTTTCAGATACTTATATTTTTGGTGTCAATTTTATTTGTGATATCTACAGTCAACGCGATGTTTCTAATACCTTCAATAATATTGCTAATCGTTTTGGCCTTGGCGCGGTGGTTATACATTTCTACTAGTAGAAGCATAAGAAGACTTGAAGGAGCCAGTAATAAACTCTACTAAATGTTAATGCGCTTTTAAACAATTAGTTTTTAGCTCGAAGTCCGCTTATAGGACAATTCAACGCAACTCTCGAAGGATTATCAACAATACGGGCAAGTGGTGCTCAAGAAATTTTAGTAAAAGAATTTGATAATCATCAAAACCTTTACAATTCAGCTGTTTTTATAAACATAGCGATTTCAAGAGCTCTCGGATTTTATTTAGATTTTATTTGTTGCATATACATTACCATTATTATTTTATCGTTTTTGGTATTCAAAATAGGTAAACTGCTTGATGTTACGATTGAATAGATTGTAATTGTAATCATTTTTAGATAGTTTGGCTGGAACCGTTGGATTAGTAATAACACAAGCATTTTATTTAACTGGAGTGCTACAATGGGGCGTACGACGATGGGCTGAATTAGAAAATCAAATGACTGCAGCTGAAAGAGTATTAGAATATGCTACAGTTGATACTGAAGTAAAAATTGGAGTCGAACCAACAAACTGGCCTAGTAACGGGAAAATTGTTTTTAAAGACGTAAATTTGCGATATTTATCTACCAGCGAAAGAGTGTTAAAAGATATAAATTTTGAAATTCAACCAAACTATAAAGTAGGCATTGTTGGAAGAACTGGTGCAGGAAAAACGTCAATTGTTTCTACATTGTTTAGACTGTACGAATTCCGAGGGTCTATAATTATTGATGATGTTGACATAAATATGGTAGCCGTGGAGTTACTAAGATCTAGCATTTCTATTATACCTCAAGATCCTATTTTGTTTACTGGTACTATTCGCGATAACATAGATCCATTTAAAATATACGATGATAAGAAACTATGGGATGCTTTAGAAGCGGTTGAAATGAAAGGCGTCATTGTTAATTTAAACGATACCATTAAAGACGGTGGATCTAACTTTAGTATTGGTCAGAGACAATTAATATGTTTGGCAAGAGCAATTGTTAGAAACAATAAAGTATTAGTGTTAGACGAAGCTACAGCAAATATGGATAAAGACACCGATAAACTAATTCAAGATACTATACGAAGACGATTTAATGATTGTACTGTAATTACTATAGCTCATCGCTTGCACACAGTTATGAATGCAGATCGAATTCTTGTAATGGAATTAGGGCGTATTTTAGAATACGAGCATCCACAAGTGCTATTAAATGATACAAATAGCCATTTTTATAAAATGGCAAAAGAATCTGGTTTGGATAAACCTATTTAACGTTTTTAATTTTGAAAATGTTAACTTAAGAATAAATTACTATTAGAAAACTTTTTAAGTTTTAGTATACTTTTATACCAAAAAATGTTGTGTTGCTAAAAAATATATCTCAAATAAATACTTTAAAACATCTGCGGTTTGTTGCATTGTTGAACTCCAAAATCGTCTTATATATTTTTTTTCTATACATATTCTATTTATACAAATTTGGAACTGTCTTGACGCGTCGACTCAATATGTATTCTAAATAAACTATTAACTGAATAGAAGTTCTTGATTTTTTTATGATTTAAGTTTAAGAAGTTGTAAAAAAATAACTTGACTACAAATCTAAAATAATCTTCAGTAACACGTGTGGTACAACGTGTTAGATAACTAACCATAATTAATATCGTGACCACTATTAGCGTGTCAGGAAGAAAACGGGAAAATTTACCAAATTGGTGCTATAGAGATCGTAGCATGTTGGTAGTAGGATTGTAAATAAAAAAATACTCCGAAATAAATGTATAATAAAAATGTGAAAATACATTTAATAAAAGTAAAAATAATAGTTTGACCACGGCAGCAATCGTAAGCACAGACCTCTAGGTATGGGTTGAATGCAAGTAAATACAAAGACGTGAACTCCGTTAATTTATTAACTATAACTTAATATACTATTTACATTAGAGAACAAAGAACAATATTTGAATTAAACATATTAGAAATAAAACAGGATTTAAAATAAAATATTAGGGCGCCAACCACCTTTAAATTGGCGATGAATAAAACGCGTAAAATCTTACATCTAATTATTAATTGATATTAAATGCAAAAATAGTAAACGGTTAATTTGTTATGAGTGAAAAGTTTTAATAACTGAATTTAGTTGCTTGAATATAAAATGTAGTAACTTAATTCCAGTTGACTCACCATGTTTAATATAACGTTATCGGATATCTTCTATTTTTAGCACATCTTGGTTAACGTGATAAAATTCTTCAACAGGAATAAAACCAATGCATAATAAACTTCAATAGCTGATAATCCATTAATTAAACGACAAAACCAAAATAAAAGATCCAGTAAAAACGAAATACCAGAAAATAAAAAGACCCTAAATATAAGTAATTAGAATGGTTTTTTAAATGACATGCTGTACTCACGTTGCATTTACAACAACGGCCTTCAAAATAAATTCCTTTGTCTAACCATTGCGCAACATTCCGAAATCACTAAAAATGTTGAATTCGATAGAAAAATTATATCAAAATAAAGGTAAACTCACCAATAATTAGATGGAATGAATAAAAATTAAATTACATGGGTTTTTACGCCATAATCAAGAAAATTTGTCTTCCTCGCATCCCTCACGTGAATTACGCCAGATTGTTCAAACGGAAGTGCAAGCTTAAGCTCTTACTTAATCGACTACGCAGACGCTTCCGAAATACGACGCGACGTTGCCAAACTGAATAAATTTACGTGCAATATTAGTTGCAAAAAATAAACGAATGTAAAATTGAATTTTAATGTAATGAACTCTAACGGGACGTTACAGGATTAACCCTACGTTAGTCACCTATTAGTATGTGACGTACATAGACGCGTGGTCTACACTTGTAGACCATTTTAGTTTTTACAAATTATATTATTTAAAAACAAATAAACGAATTAATTGAACATAATATGTGTATATTGTATAATCTCTGAACTATTTCCAATAAAATAGAATGTTTTTGATATCTAACCAGTTTTATTTGGCACTTAGAAAATTTTTACTCGCTCAAACAATCAGTACAAGTGTCTTTCATATGATTTTTGCAAGCAAACCTCCCGCACTTTACAGGGGATCTTCTAGATGATTTGTTTACATTTCAAGGACAACATAGCATCCGACATAATCGAGAGGTCGTTGATGAAGTGGAGGGGGAATATTTGTGGTGCCCAGCAGACATTGAACACCTTGACTGATCTGACTTCAATTTGCGGTCTGATTAGTTCCCAAGCACACTTCTCAAGAAATTCGCTGCGCTTAAATTTGTCAAGGGGATGGTTTGCCTTATAGACCCAAAGAGCATTTATGCCAGAAATATTGAGTAGATCAAAAAACACCACCATTAACCATCGACGTGTATTTTTTGCTACATCATGATTCTGGCATAACTGATCCACCAGATCTACACCAATTTTGGTGCGGTTGTAGTCAGTGATCATTTCTGGCTTCATGGCATCTCCTGTTGTTTCATCTATTGCATCATCATGATGCATCGAGGATATCAATACCACTGACTTGTTTTTCTTCGGGCAGTATGACACCAGGGTACAATCTTCTTGGAAACAAAAAAGGGAAGACCTCTCTTCGCGAGTCTTATAAGGTAAAAAATCTTGAGGGATCTCACGTCTGTTTTTTTTACAGTACCTAAATATGTAAGCTTTTTCTTTAGCAAATTTTTGACGAGCGATTGACTACTAAACCAATTGTCTCTAGTAATATTGCGATTGGTACCTGCAACTGGCTCTACCAATCGAAGAGTTATTTCTTCGGCGCTGTTACCTTGTTTGTATGGGACTTCAGGCTGTGTTCCCACATGTTTCCAAATTCAGGGTAAAGGACGTTTTAGTAAAACAAGCACGAGCAGTAAAACGAGCACGACTCAATTATTCTTTGGAGTTATCCCAAATTCTGTGTAAATTTTTTCTTGAGCTTTCGAGAGTGCCAATCAGAAACAAAATACCAATGAAAGCTCCTATTCTAGTCCCATTAGTTTGCCTAGCATCTTGGTTTCTTTGGTATGGACTTTGTACCTTTTGAATATACACGTTTGTTGAAACGGTTATCATCCTAATAACAGTTTCATTCACAAATAACTTTAGGCATTCAATTTCTGTTGCAACATCGCGTGCCCTTTCTTTTGTGCCGGGAGAAAACTTAACAATATTATGAGAACGCACGCAAACTTGTCTATTAGGCCTAGTATTTTTCCACTTAGTGACTTTGTCTTTCCCAATATTAAAATTTGAGAGCGGGGCTTCACTTGAATCGTCTGATAATGCTTTTTGATCCCAGATTCCGTGTCGTGGTCACTCCTTTGACTTGCATCGATCTCATCTTCATCCGACTCGCCAATAATAGAGCTGTCTTTATTACTAGATATGTCGTCATACCACCTCAACCTTCCGGATCCTTGGATTTTTCGACGCGTCTTTTTTTAGGGTCAGACATCGTTTTTCCTAAAGTATGATTGTATTTACACACACTTGTATTAAAATAAAATAAGTAATACTAACTTAGACGCACCAAAATAATAATAATAACGGCAGTACTTAAGTGAGAAAAGTTTACGTCAATGGTCACGTGGTCTACGTACGTAGACTAGACCTGTTGAAGCGTCGATAAAACTCACGACCGCACAAGTGGAGCAAAAACAAAACACTAATCAGGTAAAGCCACTTAACAACAACAGCTATTGAGATGCGCGCGCAATTTCAACAAAAAACCGAAGCGCTACCACTGTTGGAAGAGAGGCGGTCTACGATGGTAGACCAGGTGACTAACTGCAAAATTCAAAAAATTGTATCGATAATACACGATTATAATCTACCAACGAATATAGTCCAATATATAATCCAATTACCAACATGCTACGATCTCTATAGTACCAATTTGCTAGATTTTATACGTGGGCTCATTAATCACTATATGGCGTTGATCACAACACTTTGATATGTAAAAATTACATTTTATTGGTTATAAAAATCAGGCTATTTAGCTTTATTGTAACACTAAATCAACTCCAGTTCGTAGCCATATACATATTTGGTAGACTCACATCTAGTTGTTTTCTGCTTAGATTATACAATTATATAGTTTGCGATAAAATGCAATTGTAAAATATCCTTACAATCGGAACTGGGGAGGAAAACTTTTACTCAAAAACTCTATCAATCAATTTTTATTTAAAAAAGTACAATCCCAAAAATTGTACACCTTCTATTTAAGCTACAAAACCGAGGACTCAAACTCAGCTAGTTCACTTCACACTGAAACGCGTAAACGCTTATTTTGCAAAGCGTGTATGGAAGATACACTTTTTGGAAATCCTTTCAGAAAAAACTGTACAAGCCTGGCGTTTCAAATACTCTTTAGTTTTTTTGTTTTGGTTCTTTTCGGTTTTCTAGTGGCTCAGTAGTGTATTTAGAATCATCAAAAAAGTGTGTCTGAATGTTGTGTTCCAAAGGGTGTCTACAAAAAAAAAGAGAAGACATACACACACGCTTGTTTTTATTTGTTGTATGCAGTTTCTTCTGGTTTGGCACTTAAATTTTGTCCTTTAGCTTTGTCTTCCAATTCCATAATTTTACGTGCTTTAGACCATCTTTTACTAGACATTATATGGATTAGGAATAGACATAAGCGTATGCATTAAATTTTGATTTCTAGATGATAATTCTCTTAACAATCCTAACAGAAGCAAGGCGTGATGCTTTATGATGTTTTCTTGATAAATCAATACTTTGTGAAGATATAACACATTTAGTACCATCCGTATCCTTATGCATAATATTTAGCTGTTGGTATTAGATAGTCTACAATTTTTTTTGAATCAATATTTACAATTCATAATAAAATTATGTAAAAGATTTTGATAAGATGTTTATTAACCTTATTTATACTGTAGATGTAGTTGACAGACAACCTTTTCGCGGTGTTATGGTCATTTGTTTCTTATCCCTGAATTTTTTTGTACAGTTTTTAATTTTTTTGTGATTCGAGCAGATCATATTTAAATTGTAAATTATATTGAAACGTTCTCGAAGTAACTGTCAACTTTAAGACAATAACCAAAGGATATAGAACATTCTCGACCCAGAATACAGAAAGGAGTTTTTGAATTAAATCGGAAGAAGCTTTAAAAAGACTTTATTGGTTTAAATAAATGTGATTAACGTAAAATTTAAGATAAATAAAGAAAATGTATTTGCTAAAAAAAATTAATACGGCGTTGTAAGTGTACGTATTTTAAAAATAAACAAATACCGGTTTAGATAAACAGAAGTTATCCGCAGACATTATTTTTCGAGTGGTAGTAATATATAAATTAATGTAAGTGTTTTTCTTAAATACCGTTTTATTAGTGTTATTTAAAAGAAGTTAAATTAAAGTTGTGTAAATATTTAGTTTTAAATAAATAAACTTTGAAAATCGTAACATTGGTGTCAGTGTGGAGTTCGCGGTTTTAATGTATAAATATACGTAATTTAATATTGTTCTTATAATAGAAACGTTGTGTAATAAGTACGTGATTGCGTGTGTTTGTTTGTTGCAGTTTATTAAAAAAATTTCATTTTTATCAGCACATTTAATAATAAAGGATCGTTTGTTATTAAAATTAAGTGTTATTAAACTTTTTAATTGTGTTATAATTTATATTCCTAACGCGTTTACAAGCAGTGCAAATAGATGGAAAACTATTTGAATTTCTCGAATCAATAAAAAATGGTCAAGAGTCAATTAATTAAAATACGGAAGAAAAACTGCCTAAAAATTCTAAAGAATGGAAGAAAAACTGTCCGAAAATAATCAGAAAATTGAAAAAAATTCTAACAAATTGAAGAAAAACTGTCCAAACATTTTCAGAAAATGGAGAAAAAACCTAAAAGAAGAAATACAAACAACCATTGAAAATCAATTAAAGACTACTAAGGAACAAATACAAGTTAGTGTAAGAAACCAAATTAAAATTGTTCAAGAGGAAAGAGAAAAATATGTTAACTTGAGAAGAAATATGCAAGGTTCTAGAAAACAAAATAGAAGCAATAGAGGAGAGATTAGAAAACAAAATAAAATTGCTTGAAGAAAAAATTAACCAAATGAAATGTCTCGGTGAAGGAAGTGTCACGAGCAAAAATTTAATATACCACCGAGAAGAAGCCTTGGTCAACATATTACAAGCAGTTTGAAGCCACAGCTATAGCTAATGGTTGAAGCAGCAACCAGAAAGCAAAGTCTTGAATAGTGGCCTTCAGTGGAGAAGCGCTTGAAATATTGCAGACTGTTCCTGACCACCTCCAAGAAAATTACGAACTTTTAATTTTACGTTTAGAAATCAGATAAAGAGATGCTCATCTTCAACAGGTCCAAATAAAAAATTCGTGTTCAAAAAACTGCGGAAAGTCTTATAGAGTTCCAGACTGACATCGCCAGTTTGACACGGTTTGCGTATCTTACAACACCAGGTACCTTCCTAGAGCAATTGATTATTCAAACTCTACGGTTAGCTTGACATACGATATTGGTGGACGCTTTAACCCATGCGTTTGAGTTTGAGGCGGTGAAACAGGCGTCGCAACAAGGCAAACATAAACTAAACTTTACTAACGACGGAGTGCGCCGCTTTCAACTGGCTATTGCAGTTTTGTAATCCGGAAGAACAAGTAACAAGATGAATTGAGACTGCAAAGGTATGACTACGACACAGAACACCGGCCAAAAGCAGTAATCGGAACGCTGATACCTTGTTTAAAAGACCATGTCTAGCAGACTGCCATTTTTTGCGATTTAAAAAAAAATCGAATGTCTCTAAAAAACTGTTATGGTTGATGACGAGTGGGAATCTTAGAAGTTGCGTCGCAAACAAGAAAACATTCCCGACATAAGAATACTCTTGAACTAGAAAGCAAACGGCCGACGACCAACCTAGAAAGAAGTGAGTGCTTTGAGCAGAAACGTTAAAGCATCCTGGGCGCAATAGGATTTTTTGAAAATAGAATACTGTCTTCTTAAGCGATTTCTAGAGAGTGCAGAAAGCACGAAAAACAGACTGCAGTTGGTAGTGCCGAGTGTCACAGGTGTTGAAACATCTCAAGATAGTACATCAAGAGGACACTTTGGCGCAAAGAAGACCTTAGAGAAAGTTTGAGAAAGATTCTACTGAGTGAACTGCAAAGAAGACGTCATAAAATGGTGCCGTAAGTGCACAATCTCGGCATCAGAAAATGGTCCATCGAAAAAGCGCAAAGCACTAATAAAACAGTATAACGTGGGAAGCTCTTTAAATAAAGTAGCGATTGACATTGGAAGACCGTTTTCAAAATCTGATTCAGAAAACAAACACATCTTGGTGGCGATGGATTATTTTACGACATAAGTTTTTCTGCCGGTTTCTGTATCCTCGATCCGATGGCATGGTTAAACGGATGTATCAATCAATGCGAAGGTATTTAGTCATTGTAGTGTCCGAACTCTAAAGAGACTGGGATCAGTACTTGCACCTTTTTTTAATAGCATACCGATCATCTGTTTACGAAAGTCAAACACCATCTTGTGTCATGCTCGGTCGCTACATACGACTGTCATGCGACTTCCAATTTAGACGAAAACTGGAAAAAAGTTTCTGGAAAGTATTACGTCAGCAAACTGACAAAGAGGCTAGACAAAGTACACGAAACAGTCCGTAAAAAGACACAAATTGCCAGCGATAGAATGAAGACCAGATAAAACGCTAAGGCACAAAACGGTGGGTTTCAACCTGGCGACATGGTGTGGTATAAACTGAAAAGAAGACCTGGTTTGTCGCCGAAGCTGCAAAGGCAATGTCAAGACCCTTGTATTAATGACATATATCGCATTTGAAAACCACCAAGAGATAAGCCAAAAGTGGTCCACATCGATTGTCTAGCCCCGTTTGCTAGCTATAACAACGTTACGCAAGCCCAGGTTCAAAATAGGGTAATTACAAGCAGAACCAAAAATCAAGTGGATGGAATAGTCTTTGATAAGTTTATAAACATGTACGGTAGTTCTGGAAAAGCTATTAACATTATCAGATCTTTATTCAGCAAGAAAAATATTTCAAGCGACATAGTACCTTTCATCAAAAAATGTTTGACATCTACATATTTTACTTTTTGAGAAAAGTTTTACGCACAAACATCAGGAGCCGCTTTGCGTTCTTAGCTTTCACCGGTTGTTGCTAATATATTTATGAACGATCGTGAAAAAATAAGCTTTCTCCACATTTATCTAAAACCAAAGTGATAGTACAAATACGTTGATAACCTTTGACAACATGGTCCTTCTACGTTCAACGTTCTATGTCATTTAAACTCAATTCATCAAAATACATGTTCACATTCAGTTTATTGAAAACCTACTCATACAGATAGATATTTCAATAGATTGTTTTATCATCACTCTTTTCAAAAATTACCAGTTGTGAATTCTTAGTGTACAGGCTGTTTCCTAAAATCACCTCAAATACTTCAAAAAGAGTTAAATTATCTAACCAAGGTGTTAGTCGCAAACAATTACAAAAGAAAAAGTATTAAACAATCTATTACAAAGTTTATGTCTGCAAAACCAAGATTAATAACGGAATCTAAGTCTTAACCGGTTTCTATCGCTTATCTACTCTATGTCAAAGGTACCACGGACCGTATGGAAAAAAATTGTCTAAACATAACATTGTTACTCGGTTTTCTACTATTGCTAAATTGGGCCAACTTTTAAATCTGGCGAAGGGGGTTATTCCTTTTTAATCTGTCCGCGTTTATAGTGTTCCTTGCTCTTGTGGTCGAGCATATATAAGAGAAACGGGTAAAAGTGTGGGAATTCGTATTAAAAAACATCATAAATGTAGTTGTCTTAAACAATTTTCTAAGTCAGTGATGACGGAACACGTGCTAAAAACGGGTCATCAAATTATGTTTAAAAACACTAAGATTTTTTTAAATTACTATCAGCAAAAAATTAAGGAATCCATTAAAATAATTGAAATTACATATTCTTTTTTTGAGAACCACTGCTAACTTTGAGCAACATTTGCGAGGTTACAGTTTCAAAAGTGTATCTTATGCTTCTTTCATATCGTGTATAGTGTTGCTAGTGGCGTATTGTAAACAATTTTGTTATGTATCCCTATGAAAATATTTGGTGTAATTAATTTTTGGGATTTGAGGAAAAGGAGGCTAATTGTAAAATTCATTTCCTCTAATCCACTTGTTTCATTTATTATTCATCGTTGGTATGTTATTACCATTATTACTGTTATAGTCTGTTGGATTATAAACCATTATTATTCTTATAACTGTTAATTATTTGATATTTCTAAACAAAATAGGCAACTAGATTCATTAGAACTTTTATTGAAGAAACATCAAATGGTGCAAAAAAAGGATTATTTGTCGTATTGTGTAAAAACGGGAAAACTCAAAACTCCTTGACTATTTGGAAAACTCGAAAGAAAACAAAAATAAACGTCAAAATCAAAGTAAACAAAAGTCAGAAGGGCACCAGGAACGTTTATAGCTCAATAAAGGCTTCTGAATCTTACCAACCAGAGAACACGCCCGGATATGTTCAAATTTTTGGAACCTACTTTTACAGTGTGTAATCACTAAATTCTAAACCAAAAACAAATAATATTGACATGCGAACATGTCATTTAACACTTATGCAACGAACAAACAAAAAAAACAAAATTTTTATTAAAAGAAAGCGAAGTTAAATTTATAGTAAAATCAAATTCAAAGTAACATTCATTTCAAAGACCTCTGTGTCCGTAAAATTACATAATTATATCAAAATATCAGTAACTTGCAGTTATATAAATACAACAACAAAAATATAAACGAGATTTAATTTATTGTTTTAATTTAGTCGAGAGTTGAATATTTGTTTTAAACTAGACTAACTGTTTTTGATTGTAAAATGCACTAAGTTGAAGCAGCGGTACGTAAAATAGCGTTAGCTCGTAATTATATAAATTTCATTTAAAGCTTTTTTGCGATAATAGCAAATTAAACAGTATAATTATTACTTTAAATACTTGTTTATTTGGAGTGTGTTTTGGCTAATTGTCCGCAGTCCCCAAGTGTAGTAGCCAAAGATGACTGTCAAGAGTTGATGGGATAATTGGAAACGACCCGGTACTACAGATCGAAGATGAAACACAGATAGAAAGATCTAACTTTTTCCATCTATAACTTTACCGGGAAGGTGATTGTGTTTGATGAAACAAAAACAAAATCCTTTAACCAAAACGAAATTGAAGCATTAAACTTTCTACTTAACTATTTCACATTTTAAAACCCGCAACTGCTACCTTTACTTCTGGAGGAACCACATCTTATTGTTTTCGGAGAGAGAGTGCTTGTATTCAACTGACTTATTAATTAAAAAAAGATTTTCTTTTATAAATGATACACGGACTTTCAACAAATATTATAAAAAAACAATCTCCTATGAAGTAAATGTAAGCAACAAAGATGAAACATAAAATGACACGTAATTTTACGTAAGTTTAGCACATCGTACTGCAACCGTAAGCAAAAATAATATCGAAGAAACAAAACTCTTAATGGTGTTAACAGAAACGAACAAATGTAAAATCAAATTTTTTAAATCGTAGAAACTAAATAAGTAATGTAAATCGAAATTATAAATTATAATGTAATCTAAATTTATTAATAAAAAGAAAATGCAAAATTAGCGAAAACATAGTACGCGAATGTTTAAGCAACGTAAAAGCATACATTAATTAATACGTCAATTAAACAGCAACTAAGGATTTATCAATAAAAAAATACATAAATTCAAACGAAGATTACACCCTCTTACTAGAAAAGTGATGTCTTGAATTACTATCATAAGAGTAAAACTAGAAATACAATAAACAATAAAACAAAAACAAAAAAATACGAAAACTAAACCTGCAGATCTCCCGCAACCTCGCAATCGTAGAGTCCGAACAAAAAACTAAATAAAAAAAAACAAACAAACAACAAAACGAAATTAAACGATAATATACAACACAAGCCGTCACCGAGCGATGGCACCTAGCCACAAACACTACAGAAAAATAAAGAGAAGAATAGTCAAGATAGCAGAAGAAAAAAAAATCTTCATCACAATCACTAGTTCAATTAAACTTCGAATTTTTTTTTCGTAGAGACGTTAACGAAACGAAAACTGTCGAAAAACTCGATACAAATCGGCGATACCATGAAACCATGTCTACGATTGCTCTAATTTCAGCAACACCAGTGGGAACTCGAATACACACAATAGCATCAACCTTTTTTCGGATCAATCGAGAAACCAGTAAAATTTACGATAAAACTAAGATACTTAAGTTCGTGTTTACAAAAATGACATTTGTCGACGAAAAACTTCAGCTAAAACTTCTATGTGTTTGTCGAAAAAAATAGCGCAAATAATGAAGTCATCCAAGTAAACAATAACGTAAGGCTTTGATTCAAGACTTAAAACTCGATCAATCAACCTTTACCACGAAGCTGATGCGTTAGCTAGACCAAATGTTGACAGATGAAATAAATTTAGCGTCACGAAGACGATCCTAAATAAACTTAACGTAAGGTAAAAGATAAGCGTCCTTTTCGGTAATCTTGTTGACTTTTCGCAAAAAATGATACGTGTTGTCCTTCTTCTTTACCAATAAGATTGGACTCGACCAAGCGTTGTTTGATTTTTTGACAACGTCTAATTTCAACATTTTCTCTAATTCTAGATCGATTTGTTTTTGGATAAACGGCGAGACTTGGTAGTATCGTTGCTTACTTGGTTCGGAAGTATTTTTGATTTGATGTTTAATCAAGTTGGTGCATCTAAACGTTTTATTCGAAGAAAAAACTTGATCATTAACTAAAGTATCTAACTGCTAAAGTTGTTCTGAGGGAACATCAATACAAGACTGAATAACTGAATCCTTATTTTTTAGCTGTCCATACTTTCGAAACGCCATTTACCTTTTCTAAGATCAGGAACGATGCCTGCTTGCTTCCAAAAATGAACGCCTAAAAATAAATTATGTGGAACGTCAAGAATGACTAAAACTTCTAAAACAACAATTTTGCCTTTAAGTTCAATTGGGACGAGAAGTGAACCTAAACTCTGAATGAGCTTGTATTTAACTACCTTATTAATTAAAAAAAAGATTCTTTTATAAATGATACACGGACTATCGACAAATATTAACAAAAAACAATCATGAAGAAGAAACGATTGTAACCAACAAAGATGAAAAATAAAATGACACGTAAATTCACGTAAGTGTTGTACGAAGTTTTCTCATCGTGCTGCAACCGTAACCAAAAATGATATAGAAGAAACAAAACTCTTAATGGTGTTAACATAAGCAAACAAATGTAATATTAAATTTTTGAAATAGTAGAAACTAAATAAGTAATGTAAGTCGGAACTACATATCATAATGTAATCTGAATTTATTATTACAAAGAAAATGCAAAAGTGGCGAAAACACAACACACGGATATCTAAGCAACGTAAAAGCATACATTAATTTAAAACAAAACTACTTAAATCTTCGAAATAACCAATATGAATTTAAAATACGTCGAGTAAACAGCAGCTAAGGATTTGTCAATAAAAAAAATACATAAAATCAAACGTAGGTTATAAAGCCACTGAAATTTATTAATTAATGTTTCAATTTTTGAACACCCTGTATAAGATGTAAAGTTTATTATAATTGGGACATAAAATATGTCCTGTGGTTAAACTTTACTATAAATTTTGCTCCTATAACTAAGATACTTCTTAAGTATCTCAAATATAAATATTAGGTTATATTTTGGCAAAATTTAAATTATTTAAAGATACTTAACGTTTAATTCTCATAAACGTTATTAAACCATGCTCTTATTTTGATCGGAAAATCCAAAAGTGTAATAATATACAAAGAGTTTATTTAAAAACAAACACAACTTTGATACTTTTACGGTCTTTGCAACATTCTGTATAATATAAAAATAATTTAAAAAAGTAACTATAATAGACACTCATACATCTCAAAAATGAAACATTTTGAAAGTCACGTATTTTGGCTATAATTGTTCGAACCGTATAGCAGTAATAACCCTGTATATTACAGTGGTTCTATTATTTTCATAGATGTTTTTATTGCTTATCATCAGTTACGTCGTTAGGTTAGTATGGTAGCTCTTTTCATGTTAGTATCAAGCTAAGTCTTTTATGGTTTTCTTGTGCTACCAACTTTTCTCTTGTATACAGTATTTGATGTGGTCGACTCTCTTCCAGTACAGATATGTTAATTCAGCAGGTCTTGCCAGCACCAAAAAACATGATATGAATAAATATCAAATTTTGTAATATATATGAAATATATATGAAAGAAATGTTTGCGTTTTTGCATCAATCCAAAGTTTAATGACGTGCAGAAATTGATATCCCAGTAAAATAAACTGTCTGGTTGTCGAATTGTTGTTTTTTAAGAAAGATTTGTAGTTGTTAAATGAGAAAACCGTTTATTTGAAATCTTATCGGAATTAAAAGTTCTGTATTTTAATATACAAAATGCCGCAAAATAAAAGTTACATATAAAATTATTATCGAAATAAAACAATATCATCAAGTGAACAGTTTGCAAAAGATGTAAGTTTGACATGCAGTTTTTTAAGAATAATCGATTTTTTTAAGATACTTGAAATTTTAAAGTTTCTTTTGAACTTAATTCATTATTCTTAAAAAAAATTATGTAATTAATAAAGAGCGGACAGTCAGGCAAATGCCTGGAGTCTGCCTATTTTGCCTTTTTGTGTAACTTTTTTTGTCTTTTTAAAGAGTATTATTTTATATTGCCTTATTACATATAAATTTAGAAAATTTTGTGTAAACAGTATTTTAATAGATAGATAACCATAACGCATTACAGAATCTTACTTAAATTACGTACAATAATATAATTAACATTTTTTGCTCAAAAGGTCTTACCACGAACCTATAAATAACAAGAGTTTTCATGTTTTGTTAAACAATGATTTCTAGGAAAAACAATAAATACAAAAGCCGCTTATAGAGAAGAACTATTGTAAGAATTTATACTAAGATACAATGACAGGCTTAACAAAACACTATTTACAAAACCGGAAGGATTTCGGAATGAATCATATTTTATAGGTCTATTCAGTACCTAAGTAAAGCAAAGAAATATAGATAATTTTAATTCTGTACGGTGGGATTCTTTTAATGACTGATACACATGACTAAAATCTTCTTTATTTGTTATAAATATCTGCGATACTGTCACACTGTGATAATCTATTGCTGTTGTGCTGTGAGTAAGATTTAAAAAATGCCATCTAATAAACAATCAAAATTTGAAAATTATTTATTTATTATTAGTGGAGTAAATTGGACAATAATTTAAGAACCGACGAGGAAAACCTTTTTTGTCAAATTTGTTCAAAATCAGTAAGTCTTATCTTAATTTAAATGATTTTAATTACTAGTATATGTATTATTTTAGATCGGTGCTATTAAAAAGTACCATGTAAAACAAAACTTGGGTATTGGTTTACATTTAAAAAAATATTAAGAAAACAATGAAACAACTATTGTTAAAAAACGTTATAGAAGATGAACAGAATAAACCTGACCCATCAAAACAACTTTTGCTCTAGATTAGTGCGAAGCATTGGTGTCGGCTCAAATTCCTCTTAAAAAACTTGATAATATCAATTAAATTCAAATTAAAATCAACACACATGAACACCATAAATGGTTTGGATCATCGAAATATTGAATAACTATCAATGAACTCTCATAATTAATTTCAAAGCTTTTCAATCACTGAACTCGCGAATAAATAGCTTAATTGGAATTCATAATTCTAATTTTTTTTGTTCGTAGACGGACTCCTAGTTAGCGTTAAGCCAGTTGACGTCGGCAGGAACTTCGATAGGAGACCACAATCATTTGAATAATTTACCGTCGGAAGATTTTCAATAAGCCGCCCCCAAGGCGAAAATTGAACTATAAAGCACAACTTACGCACAAACCTACGATACGTTAAAACAAACCAAACCGGTACCTAGTGAAATTCAATAAACCGTAATTGTTTTACAAAATAGAAAAGTTTTTCCACTTGAACGAAATATTCACTGTTCCATGGTTAATGACTTTCACAGTAATTTATCTAAAAGGGGTGAATTTACCACCTAACCAACTACATTCCGTTACTTAAGGCATTTCGAACGACGGTCAACCAACCATCAACTATTCCCTCAAACCAAAATCACTTATATTTATTAACTTAATCGGTTACCTTTTCCTAAAGGTTGTGTCCAAAATCTCCGTGTAAGAAAGCAATATCACCAAGAAGTGCAAAGAGGATGCAAACAGATTTAATCACGCGACAAAAGTAGAGTTGGAAAACGGCTTTCTATTCTGTGAGAAATGTCAAATCAACAAAATATTTTATTTCATTACGGTCATAAAGATTACTAGTTGAGACCTGAATCATAACAACTGTCAAATAAATTATAAAAATGACTTTAATTAATCTAATAAAACTAACCCCAATAAACCAAGTACGAATGCACTCTGAACCTACTTAATACAAAGAAGTTTTAAACAAACTTAGAATAAACAAACTGTTAAAATATATTTAATTACAATTATATCTCGGAAGGGAAACATAAATTACAATTGGAATTTTTTTACAAAAAAAGAAAAAGCCAAATTAAAGTAATTGTAGAATACGGATGATTAAACAGCGTAATAATTTCTAAATATTTGAATACAAAACTTTAATTTCAAAATTGATTGACAATTATGAATCTAAAAACGTTAAATAACTTCCTTAAATCAACGTAAAAACAATAAAAATTTTCCAAAATACATGAAACGAATTCAATTTAATTACCGCGTCTTACACGAAAAAAAACGCACAAACTCAAACGACTGTTACGGGCCAGATATGACGTCAAAGCACAAAACAGTGTGTTTCAACCTGGCGACATAGTGTGGTTTTATAGCTGCAGACGCAATGGGAGGGCTCTTATGAAGTTGTCCAGCGTATTAATGTCGTCATATATAGGTCCAAACCAGAGTAATAACTAGCAGAACCAGAAATCAAGTCGAAGGAATAAACTTCGATAAGTTTATGACCATATACGGAGGTTCTGGAAAAGCTAGGTTTGGAGTTACAACCGAGAAACAACAAGACTTGTTCCAAACACGAGAAGATTACGCCATCGCACATTGCGTGAGCGAGAATTTTAAGATGTCCAGAGAGGTTGCAGTCGTATTGAAAAAAAAAATTTGGCGGTTCGATGAACTACGAAGACAGCAACCTGCGCACAGTGCATTGAAGTATATAGGATAAAAATCATAACTTCGTTTAGATACGGCAGAAAAACCATTTTTTGATACATATTAGTTGGTATAAGTTGGGCGCACGCACGAGATAACACGTAATTTTCGTTCAAATCAGTATACAGAGTGAGTATGTAATAGCGAAGGCTTCCACGACCGGAATCTATACTTACATTAGAATGTTTTCCGGGTTTGGACCGTGTCATAGTTGTTGCAACCGAAGCTGCCAACGTTTCGTCCACTTTCGTAAGGGGCTTCATCAGGGCGTGAGATAAATCGCAAAACTCAAACAAGCAATCGAAATCTAATTAAGAACTTCTCAAAAGTTAGGTTTCCACTTGTGAAACAAGCCATAACCTAATCTCTGAAAAGGTAAGAAAGAAAATGATAACTTGAAAAAGCAAACAAAAATCTAGCAAAAAACCACTACCGAGTTAGGTAATCAACTTGTGAACCAAGCCAGATTCTAAACTCCGTAGAAGAAACTTCTTTGCGATTTATCTCACGCCCTGATATATATATATATCTTTAACAATAACAAAAACGTCGGCATTAAAATTTGCTGCACCTTTTTATTGCCTTTTTAGCAGGTTTAATATGCTTTTTATGCCACCTTTTTTTGGTATTTTTTCTTGCCTTACGATCCACTCTTTAGTAATTAACAATCATAGCTCATTCTTTACAAACAAATTACTGGTGTTTTTCGAATTTTTAATTTAAAATTTATCTAGTACAAAAAAGGAATAATAAGTTTACAGTTTTAATTATTTTACTACAATAAATAAATTTCATAAAATAGCTGTTGCTTGTAACTACATATATTTTTACATCTACCACATGGTATTTAAAAAAAACCAAACACTTTTTTGTTTTTTGTTCTAAATTTGCCAATGAGATTTTCGAATTTTTTAATTAATCTTTTCTGGAACATTATTACTACTGGTTCTACACGCCATAGGTCAAAATCTATGTTCAAAAAATTACAAAACAAAAAAATAAACCTGCATAGCATGGCTGTATTACAGTATAACTTCGCGTTAGAGATACTCACTCAATATTTACAAATATGGATACATCTTTAAGAAAATGACAGTTCAATACGAACCAAAAGATACTAGTAGCATTATTCCCTGAAAATCATATAGGCTTTGATTAATATTTAAATTACTGGCTGGCGCCAAATTAATATAATATGTAGGTTGAAAATAAATAAATTAAAATTAGAAAAGGAAACGATTATCAATTAGAATATTGCATAAAAGAAAATTGTATTTAGGTGTAGATATAATTTGCCTAACGTAGTTACGATTTATTATTTCATTTAAATGTTGATAACGACTTCATTGCTTTCAGAATAGTAAATATATCCATTGAAAGAGTACTAAGAAAGAATTATTCAATTTATGAGATTAATCTGAAAGATGCTCAGTATCAAAAGAATACAAGAAGAATGATTTTTCAAGATCTTGTTTTTGTTGAGTTGTGTTAAGAGAACTTATGGATATAGTTTATATCGGTTATTCTTTAATTACGTAAATTCAGCTTAGTAGGTATGTAAAATTTGGTTTTGTTTTATTTATTTTAAAAATAGTGGATAGTAAAACTTTTAGGTGTGGTTGTATATGCGTGTTAGAAAAAATTAGTAATTGTTCTTTAGAACTTCTTATTGCGCTGTTGATTTCATGAGTATATAAAAAACTCAAAAATTAAAGTTAGTGTGTACTACTTACATTTATCAGATTAGGAATTTTTTAGGTAAAATTATGAATAACAGATTATCCGTTAAATTAAATCAACGCTAAAACTAAATAATAATGACAACTAAACAATTTAAAGTTAGTAATTAATTAGACATATATTCAATTACTCATATCGTAGATTTTAAGTATCGCAAAAATAGAGGTTGACAACTTTGTTGATAGTCAAATGGTAACAACATGTTACATCTTGTAAGATATTTTCATACACGTTTCAACATCTCTATGAACATTTAAAACGTTTGCATAGTGTATTTTTGTCTTAATTTTTCGCTTTTGACTTATAAAAACTCATCTCTAACCCACAAGTTCTACATTAAAGAAAACGGAGCTATTTCGTAATTAAAAGTAACGACTTATTAAAGATTAATATTTTATTATTCTTGAAGTCTTCTCCACAGTATTTTTTATTTTTTAATATTTTATTTTAGGAAAATATACATGTTTCGCTAATTATAATTAGCATCGTCAGTATATATAACTAAAAACTAAACAAACAAACAGGTAGAAAATTCAAAACGAGACTAAATGAACATTTATATTTAATAAATAGATATTTAAATACAAATATTTATAACACTAACTCTGCTTTTGCCAACCATATTTTATGTTCAGGACATTCATTTTCTTCAGATTTAAATATCAAAATTTTACATGTATGTAATAAAGGATCTCTTCTTAACTCATTAGAGACTCTTGAAATTAATAGAATTTCTAACAATAATTCTATAAATTGTCTAAATGAAATGTTAAATTTAAATCCCTCAATTCTTCTCAGTTCAAAATTATAGTTTTATTCTTTTTATTCTTTTCATTTTTCTATTCTTTTGATATTTTTCTATTTTCTTTATTTAAATTAATTTTTTAAATATAGTCGACTGTATTAAATTGTCAAATACGTTTAAATTTTAATTGACATTAATTTATAATTTGTTAACTATTTTATTCGGTTAGTATTCTTTATTTATATTTCACTGTTTTAATTTTAGTTTTTAGTTATATATACTGACGATGCTAATTATAATTAGCGAAACATGTATATTTTCCTAAAATAAAATATTAAAAAATAAAAAATACTGTGGAGAAGACTTCAAGAATAATAAAATAATAATTTAAATAAGGCTCCACTTAGAGAAATGAATTACTTCACCAATATTACTTATTAAAGATAACTAAATAGCTATAGCGGTGGTTTAAAATCAACTTACAACGTTATCCTCTGCTATAGTTATTAACAGTTCTACATTAATTTTAACGTAACTCTGCTTTTCACTCATTTCGCTAGACTAGTTCAAAGAGTATAGTTTTATTGTCAGATTAGTGTTGTCGAAGAGCTTGAGTGTCTCAGAGTTCATATGTTGTAGAAATCTTTGTTCGTAACGTATTGCGTTCGTATTGGAGATCATAAAAAAGCAATTTATTGTAAGTGAATTTTTTTAGTAACCTTTTTGATATGATTTTAAAAGTTGAAGTGTTGTCCTAGTAGATTTTCGTTTAATTTATAAAATATTTTTTATGTCCCACTTTCTCTAAAACAGCAACTTCTAAGAATATAGTAGAGAAATTTTCTTTTTCCTTTAAATGCATGTCGATTATTTTGCGTCACAAAATGATTTTATTGCAAGTTCAATTTGCTGTAAGTCTTCTTTAGATATGAAAACGAATCGCAAACGCAACAAACAGTTGAAAAAATCTAGCTTTTAAACTGTGGATGCACATTTCCAAAGGTGAATTCTCCACTTTGCAACTTTTACATCTGAAAGGATGTGTCAACGTAGCTGGAATTGTGTCATAATCTTAGACGCTGTTGAACTGTGAACCACTGTAAAACTCGGGTAAAATCCAGTAATCATTTAATTCTGTTTTTAAAAATGCGCGTCAATTAATTAGAGTGTGGTGAAACAATTCGTAAGAATCACGCAATATAAATTGTTTATTTAATCATTGAATGATTTATTTAATCCCAGCGTCTGGCTAAATTTCTGAAAGTTCCACTCTGGCTCTAAATTGATTGTGTCTAGAGCAAATTTTATATTTATTCGAATGCTCTCAACCGTATATAAGCCAACAGAAAATGATAGTCAGTATACGTGAATCTCAATTTTTTGACCTTTCCTCGCATAACATGCTTGCGAGCGCATTCCTATTATCTTTTGTGTCAAATAAGCTTCGATGTTTTGAGATTTTGTTGCTTTCTTTGTGTTTCTCACCTGGAAAAGAGATACTAAGCGTTACCAACACAACCCAAATATTTCCTAATACTTGTTGCCTAACCAAAGCTTAGATTTGAGAAAGTAAATAAGAACGGTCATTCACGACATTAAAGCTTTGCAACCAAAACATCGCGTCTCAATGTTGATGCCAGCAGTGGACTACTGGTGGAATAAAAAGAGTCACGAACTTATGACAGAGTTTATTGAGCATTTTATTAACGACTTGAAGAGATTAGACCAAAATACGCATTTTTGTGCTTCTCTAGAAAAATTTTCTATAAAAGATGTACCCTTCAGTTTTCAATCATTTCGTACTAAACTATTACATACTACTTGTGCCGAGCATAATTTCCGTTCCTCTTAGAGAGATAAAGGACAAACAAATTGAATATGGATAAAGCATGTTTTCTTGTAGAACCAAGTGAACGGTCATGTTACTGGAGGTATTTAATGTTGAAGCTAACTGTCCGGTACTATGCAAAAAATCTTTGTGTCTACAATTCGTTCTTCTAGTTGTATTCCACGCCTTGGTCTTGGTTGATCAGCATTTGTTTTTCTTGATCTAAGCGAACCAGTTTCTCAAAGTCGGTGATCCAGTTTTCAAAATATATTTCATTTAGGTTGTCTTCGGTTTGGAAAACGTATGCCATACTCGTTTGCGGTGGCGTTAGCATTTACATTACAGAAACCGTACATCAGGTACATATCGGCAAATCATTAAATGTAACAGTCATTATGAGTAAACAAAACAATAACAAAAAACGCAAAATACATGGCATCACAAGAACTAATCAAAAATAAACAAAAAATCCCAAAAAAGCTAAGATTATATAAAAATAAAACAAGTCAAATTGGATACATAAATGTCAATATTTGACAAAGGATGCTTATGATTGAAACATCTTAAAATCGCATTAAAACAAAAACCTTGTATTACAACGTTGCCAAATGTGTTTTTTTATATAAAAATACGTTAATAAAGACATGTTAAAAACAAACTTTGAAGAAAGAAATCGTTAACAAAACAAAAGTATAAAAATGCTTTTATTATTTTTAATCACAGCTATCTCTACCAACAAATATCAAAAGTAAAATTTATTTATAGACCAAACGTCAAAACTTTGAGGACCTCGTGAAGAAGTATAAAGCATTTTACCATTAAGATTTACGGGTCAAAATGGAACGAAGAATGTCGCAGCGTATAGCTTTTCCGTCAATGTCTACACAATTTTTTCTTTAATTTTTCGATTTTTTATAAACTTCTTGAATGAGTAATTCCCAAGTTTTTCAGGTCAACCCAAATGCAGCTAGCTACGTCTCAAATAGATCTTACATATGTAAATCGTAAGTGTTTAAAAGCTTTCTCAAGACATAATCTCATTATAGCAGAAAATAGAATTTATAAACTATGATAAATTTCAGGATCGTTACCAAACTTATAATATGTTTTTTCTAATATTTAATTTTCATGTAATTAAAAACAAACGATTTTGTGGATAGGTACCTAAGGTTAATTCTTACTTAAACAGCATTAATTACACTACTGCAAAAAATATACAGACTACGTTTATCAAACTAGTAAAAGCTAGCTTTTATATGTGACGTTTTTTCAATGATTCACTCATAACAAACATAAAACACAATTGGATTTTCTAAAATGCATTAAACAATTTAAATATCATTAATACCACTTACGGTAAATTTGTAATACTATACGAAGAATATTTTTAAAAGAACTTTCAACTGAAAGATGACGTCAATTATTTATTTTTTATCTAATCGTTCGAAGCTTATTTATAAATATCATTATTTAAGATAGCTAGAAAATACATCGTATCTATTTTTTGTCATTTTAAACATATGATTTATTTATAACTGTAAACAATTCAATGCCTTTCCCATATAACTGTTTTTTATTTATTAATTATTGGTGGCTACATATTTCGACCTAACGGTCATCATCAGGTCTCTAAAATTATCAACTAAAGTAAAATCTCAACCTTAAAATTATTAATATACTGACAATTAATAAATAAATTAATAAATCAAAATTAAACAGTTTATGTCAAAATGACAATATAAATTAAACGAGAAAGGTAAAAGAAAATTAAATAAATATAAAAATAATTTAAATAAAAACAAAAATATTATTTAAGAAAAAGAAAATCATTTTCAAAATTAACAATTTCATTTAAACATGCATCTGGTTCTAAGTTTTTATGTTTAACAATTTCTTTTATCTCCAAAAAATTTAATTTTAAACGTGTATTGCAAATATGAAGAATTTTGTAGTTACTTTTATAATCAAAACAATGGTTACATTCTAATATATGATTAGCGAAAGAAGATTTATTATATAAATTCATACCAACATTATTGTTTTTAATGTAAGAAAAATGTTCTGCTATTCTTGTTTAAAATTTACGGTCGGTTTGTCCAATACAAAAAAAGCTACAGCTACCACAATTTAATTTGTAAACACCAGATTTATTCAGAATATCAACTTTATCTTTATTATTGACAAGTAAAGATTTTAAATTAAATTTAGATGAAAAAGAAATATTAATATTATGCTTTTTAACTAAATTTTGAAATTGAAAAGAAGACCGACCAATGTAAGGAAGAGAAAAATATGTCTTTTTAATGTTATCTGAAAGTGGAGTAAGAGTTGAAATGTTTTTAATATTAATGGAATTAAAAATTTTATTTTGAAATTTTTTGATCATATCTAAAGGATAATTATTATTATTTGCTAAATTATAAATAATCTTAAGTTCTTTATTAAAATTTAATTTATCAAGAGGTAATTTGTATAAACGATTAAAAAAGAATCTAAAAGATGACATTTTGTGTAAACTGTTTAATTTTAATTTATTAATTTATTTATTAATTGTAAGTATATTATGAATTTTAAGTGGATAACTTTAGAGGCCTGATGATGACCGTTAGGTCGAAACATGTAGCCACCAATAATTAATAAATAAAAAACAGTTATATGGGAAAGGTATTGAATTGTTTACAGTCATAATTGAAAATCCCATTTTGAGTTAGACTTTATAATGCATAATACAATCTATAATTTATTTGCTTGTTTTTCATTTAGTAATATGGTTTTTCATAAACGATAAAGATGTGATCTAATTGTTTTTGCGAATTGATTAAAATGCACAAATAATAGTTTAATACATGCTTTCTTTCGACACGAATTTTAGGATCCAAACGCGTTTTGATTATAGATCGTGTTTTTTTGCGTTAAAGCGTTACCTGATTCATCACTACTTGAGTCGCAAAACGTGATAATGATCTATAATCTTCCTGCCTCTCTGGAACATTAAAAATTCGTGATTCACTACATTCAATCAATGATTTGTAACCTCAAATTCGCGTTTTGTTTGTTTTCCGTTTGTTGACCGTAAACAAAAAAAGGAAAAAAGACTTGTGTTACAAATAATCCAAAGATTTTCGACCAAGTGAGAAATGTTACCAATAATTATACGTTTTATCATATAAAAATCTATTTCAAAACAAAATAATATGCGTAATCATGGCATTAAAAAATAATTTCTAGGCAACATGATTGACATAGTACGTCATAGTCATACGGTATAGTTGTTCTTTCGTTATAAAATAAGATTTTTGATCTATCGGATCGATTCGGTAAATCTAAATCACGATTAGATAATCATGATTGAATATTTTTGTCGAAAGAAAGCAACTATTATGGGCAAAACAAATGATCTTAAAAAAATAGCCAGAATACGGAGGTTTCGTAAACGTTGAATTTGCTTTTGATTGTCCATGCTGATTAGTAAACTACCCAAACAAAAACTTATACATATACCTCGTTTGTTGTACTGTCTATAAAAAAATTAACATTAAATACATTAGATTAAATGTTTACAAGCGTTGAAGATATTAAACACAATCGAATTGTCGTGAATTTTATTCAACCTGAATTGAAAATTATACCGAAAATAATAATAATAAATAATAAAAAAATTTATTAAAGGTGTTTCCAATAATTTGCTTTTTTTCGAAAATAATAACTTAAAAATCAAACACCACACAAATTGCAAATAATATTTTTTACTAATGTGGTTGGTTCTTTCTTTATTTTTAATTCTTACAAAAACCAAAAGATGGCTTTAGCATCGATTTCTGTGAACAAAAATTTGCGTGCGATAATTGTATGCAGTTGAATAGGCTTAGCGGACAAACACGTGCACCTGTACCAGATCAGTAAAAAAAATAATATTTTATAGTACCTGTTTAATATTCTTTGGTACCATGCTTTGTATATATAAAAATATGACGTCACGGCGTGTTTATGAAACCTGTATTTTTTTCTTTTGAAAAGAGCGGTTTCGCAAATTGCTCACAAACGGTTTGGTAAAAATTGTGTAGATATGCAGGGTGTCCCAAATTGAATGGGACACCATTGTGATCTCGGAAACGATTAAATTAGCAATATTCTGCACTTTTTAGTTTGAGAAATTTAGATTCTGGCAAAAAATATTCAAAATTCGAAACAGTTCAAAAGTTATGCAAAAAAAATTAAAATACAATTTTTAAAAAAATCAAATTACTCCATAATTAACTATAAAAGATGTTAAAAAAATATTTCATATAAACGTTAGATGATTTGATGAAGGAAATTTAAATATGTCAGAATGATATTCAAGATGGCGGTTTCCAAGATATTGATAGCAACTCCCTCATTTTAGAATGCCGCCATATTGAATTTTTACATGGTTGAATAGCATTTTTTTCTGTTTTCAACAATATATTGCAACAAACGTTTTAATTAAAATTTATTAAAGATATTAATTATTTTATTCTTAAACCAAATCAAAGAGGCGCAAAACAAATGCAAGTAATTTTTGTTTTCAAAATAACTAAAACAATAAGTTACACTAAATGTTGAAAATGCTGGCCATTATTAAATAGAAATAATCGACAGCGTTTAACAATACTGTCAGTTACTTTTTGCAAAGTATTTATATTGATACTATTAAATGTATTCAGTACGGTTTCGCGTTGTTCTTCTACATTATTGTAAACAATATTACTTCAGACAGGTGTGTTAGTCGCTATTACTCTGTGCTAAAGGTGAATTATCAAGCAAATCTTCTAGCGATGTTTAAAGCATTTTCAAGTAACTTTGTACTGTTAAGTTTCCTTGAAATGGAATGGGAGCGAATCTTAATTGGTTATTGCATGTTTTTTCGAATAAATAAATTTTGTCTACAGAAGGCAATTAATAAAATCGTCGTTTTTTGCAACTTGATCAATGACGCAACAACAAAATATTGATCCCCGCAGGTAATCATTAGGTCGTAAAATTTGATCAGTGTGTAATTGTATGATTGAAACTTTAGTTTTTTAAAAAGCTTAGATCCTTTTGTCTTTGAAGCATTTATTTGGGCATCTATTTGTTGAAATATTGGGATTCTAAAGTTTATGTTCATTATCATCATATTATTGTTGCGATTAACATTTGTTAAACTTCCATGTTGTTGCATATTATTAGCCTGAATACGCTACAGCTGGGTTACCTTGTCTCAAGGAAATTGTCGAAATATATGTCTTATAACAAATAATTAAACGAATAAAAAATTAAAATTAAAAATATATATTAATTTATTCTTTGCAGTAAAAAAAAATAGCTAATCTTTAGAAAGTCAGTCAAGCTTATCTCTATGACGTAAGTTATTTGTAACAACAGCGTACGCCGATAACGTAAATAATGTTCTGTCAGTTTAATTAACCTTGAATGAAATTAACTGTTAATCAAGCATCCACTGCTTTTAAGTCAAAAGATCTTAATATTATGTGTTGCAATTGTTCCTAACCATAACAATTACATGTTATAAATTGTTTTTTAATTTTATGCCGTAATACAAATAGTATAATTATCTACATTTCAATTCTAGCTTTAGACTTAAAAAGTACACAGGAGAGGACCGCAGTACATTAATTTCAGATTATCCATTTAATAGCCATGGTCTTTCATTGGGTCAAATCATATATTTGTAACCTACAAAACACACGAAAGTGGCGATATTTTGATTGAACCAATTATTGTTTTAGAATACCTAAAAAAATACAAATCATTATGACTATTATAATCATTAAGAAACTATTTACCATTCTTAAAACATAACTCACTTAACTATTCTTGTTAAAACTTGACAACTGCTTTCAAAACCTCAATATTTTATTTTATCGTAATTATAGGTATCACTTATTATGTGCGTACTAGTCAATAAAGACAAAACTACATTTTAAAAATCTTATACCCTACGTTGCCTACCGATGAGTCATCATAAAACACCTCTGGTGATTACGACGATATTGAAAAAGTCGGCAGTATTAAATTATAAATAAGATTAAATAGGTAGTATATAATTACCGACACCATAACATCCAACAAATAAGAATATCAATTAGTTGTTTTAACAGTTTAGATAAGTACTAATTTTATTATGATATCTGCATCATTTTTTTATATATTTTATAATTATAAAGTAATTTGACTTTTTTTTAAATCGCAATTTTCAGTTTTCTTGGATTATTTTTAAACTGTTTGAGATTTTGAATGGTTTATGCCGGAATCTAAACAAGCACAAAAAAGTGCACAACATTGCTTGTTTAACCGACCTTGTAACACTTATGGATTCTGAGATTACAATGGTGGCCCATTGAACTCAAAACACCATAAAAAATAATAAATTACGTCGCATTTAAATTGTTCTTTCTAGTGTGATTTAGTTATGTTATGTTATGACACCCAGTTGAGTTGTAACATCTTATCTAATTCTATGCGAGCTATTGAAAGTAAAGTAGAAAAAAGAAGGCAGTAGCGCTGCTCAATCGGTTCAGTCGAAGTCAAAATTTGCTGTTGTACAGAATAAATGCTAGGTCAAGTAAACTATTCAAAGTAAGATTTTTTTCCAGAGTTAGGTCAGTAAGAATGTCTAGAGCATTAATGCTTAGATCTGATTCTGAAGAAGAGTTAAAGCTCCATAATCTTTTTCAAAAATCCGGTACAGAATTTATAGCCTCCCTCAAGTCAATGCCTAGAATTAGGGGTTGAGAAACTTTAAGAATAATTAAAGTATTCAATATCGCCACTTTATCTTCGAGACGGAAAGAAAGAAATAAAAAACGTAAAACTGTACATGTAACTCCCTTAGCCATCTCTTAGAAGGAAATCTTAGATTAAAAAAAAATAATGTTTAAACAGCGTAGTTTTTCCCATTCTGGTCTGCAAAGAATAGTTCGTAAAACGCCAGAATACAGTAATGCTTTGAAAACAATTCCTAAAACAGTAACATTTAGAAAAAGTCGTTCGTCACCCTTAACACTTGCCAAAACAAAGTCCATGAGAAATCGTTGCTTATCTCCTAAGCTGTTGAAAGATGTGTCCGAGCTTAAAAATAATTCGCAAGAATCTTCAACTCGGTCCGATGACTTTGAAATTAGTTTCCTAAAGTACAAGGTAGACAAGTTACACCCTGTTTCACACAGCATGGCAATGTAGTGTTTGTGGTCTTGAGCATTGCGGAGATAAGTGACCAACTCGATTATAATTCCAAGAACGGGACTCTCTGACAGTTGTAATAGACAGAATTTGATTATCAGAAAAAGCAGAGAAAGTACTATAAGGATAGGAAAAACGAGATCGAGCAGAAGTGTTACCAAAAGTAACTTTAGTAAAAGTTTTTGGTAGTTCTACAAGTGAACGCACATAAGTTAAATTATGTTGAAGCAATTGAAATGTTTTACGAGAAGGAGGAGGTTTAAACGTATCTACTAGTTGTTTATTGTATTCCAATTTTTTGCCGACAGCTAAAAATTGAGAAAGCGACGTAATTTTTACAAGAACTAGAGCAATTTGACAAAAAGGAGAGAGGTTTTGTAAAATGATCTTTAAAGCGGCATGAATAGCAACCGTCTCGGTATGTTCTACAGTTCGAGAACGAATGTCGTTTAACAATCTTTCGTCGTAGTCAACAGGTAAAAATTTCTCTTTAAGTAATGTCACATCATCTTTTTACGAATCAGCCGATAATACAGGAGTTGTCAATTCTTTTTCAGATTTAGAAACAATGCAGTCGAGTTCCTCTCCATCCTGTAAGTTAGTTGAATTAGCTTAAGGCACAGAATGAGTTACAGGAGAAGAAATAGAAGTAATATAAGGTTTTTTTTTCAGTTCTTTGATTTAATATTGTTTTTTGGTCCCTGTAGTGTTATCAAGAACTGATTTTGTTTAACGAAGTCAGAGTCAGATGCTGCATTAAACAATTTGCTACGTCGGCGTCGTTGTACATAAAGCCAAAGAGTACTAAATTTTGAAAACAAAAAAAAATGTCCTCATCAAAAGATAACATTTATAACAAGTATGCTGTTTACATCTGTACTTTCTTAAAGGTGGTGTTAAACGTCCATGCTTCGTAGTAAACGTGTCAATCGCATATGCACATTGTATAGGAGTTAATTATTGGTCAGATGCTTTGCTTTAGAAATTTTCTACAATCGATCCAAATGTTCCTGACCTACCAAAAGAATGCTTCAAAGTTTTAACCTTTATAGGTAGATGATCGTGACCCACATTTGGAGGTAACACGTGGTGCTAAGAAATCGACATGGACATTACACTTAATTGGAAAAAGAATCGAAAAAGATTACCCTGCGTTGAATAAATTATCTACTTAAAACTGTTTTCCAGATACATAACGCTACAACACGTGAATGTTTTAAGAGATAATTCTTTAAATTCAACTAGGCATATCAATTGTACTACAATGTAGAAGCAAAATGACAGCTTGAGCTCGTTAGATGGCGTCAGGAAGTCAATGACTAACTTCAAGTAACTACAATACAAGGTGGCCGTGGGGCAATTTATATTTAGAGCACGTAATAATCTTTATTTTGCAAAGCGAGTGTTATGAAAAAAATTTTTTAGAAAGTCTACGTGCAAAACTTTTGCAAGAACATAAAGTTAGGAAGTTAAGATCTCACACATAAAAAACAGTTTAAAAAGTATAACAATATATAATTCTGCAAGAGTCATATACGAGACAAAAGACAAGGCGAGACCTTACGTATACAAGGCAAGAAACCAGGCAAAAGTCACGTTTTGAATTGAATTAAATTGCGAGGCGAGGCAAGAGATGAACCAATTGTCGCCTTTTGCATACCACTGACCATCACTTTTAAAAATTAATTGTGCATGTCTATGTCATCGTGATCCATGTGAAAATAGTAGATGATAAAACGAGTGTTACAATGACGACAATTGTAAGGTGAGTAAAATATATATGAAGGTTACAAAAAAGTATTGTAACACGTTTTTCATGTTACTTTAACTATTTTGCTGTAATTTATCTTATTTTTTGATAAAATTGTAATATATTGTTGCGAATTTATTTATTAAAAACTAATTTATTTATAACGACTAAAACTACGTTTACTTATTATAGAAAATTAACCGAACTAATTAACTCTAATAATATTTAATAAAAACACTTACACTATAATTTATGTATGACCGTTGTATAAAACTATCACTTAAGATAAGATAACGTCCTCGGATTTCACACTTGTTTACACTAATAATCATATACACGATTATTCTCCGTAGGTTTATCTCACACGCGTGCTAACGATACGTATTTATTTCAACTTGATAATCTTCTTAATACTGCATGCATTCACATTCCAGCAATAACTGACCTACGATCTGTCTCGTCGCTATATAAAGACATACGGAAATCTTTCTCGATCGTTCTTCACTTTTCGCTATAACTTCTAGAAAATAGATAGCAGCCTTCTAGAAGGTTCTTGCGTTTGCAAGTAATTTTCTGAACGTTTCACTGCCCCCTTCTTAGGACTGTTCTGTCCCAGAACAGGAGACTGGATGCGACACCGGTAAAAGGGATCGTGGCGATAGCGGCAGCTTCCTCCATTTCGGCAACTTCCTTGACCATAAAAGTAACAGTCAATGGACTTTTCCTGACCCAATACTCTCCTCGGTTGGTAACTACAGACCAACACTTGAATGCCTGTTCCTCGGAAGACGACCTCCGACATGTTTCGAACTGTCCTCCAATTCAGTTGGTCTAAGCCACAACCAAGCTTGGGTACTGCCAATTTCTTAACATGATGGAACTCCATTTGTCTTTTGAGACTCCATAATGTTCGCCACAGATCTTTGTATAACGGCTTGACACGTGAGTATTTCTTGGTGACCAGATAGAAAACGAAGCGTCCGTCACCACGTAGTCCTAAAACCTTTCCGACTGCCGGTTGCTGTCTTCGTAATTCATCTAGCTGTCCAAACTTCTTTTTAAACACGACTGCAACCCCTTTGGACATGTCAAGGTCCTCGCTCACGCAATGTGCGATGGCGTAATCTTTTTGTGTCTGGAACAGGTCTTGTTGTTCCTCGGTGGTAACTCCGAACCTGGCTTTTCCAGAACCTCCGTATAAGTTCATGAACTTTTCGAACTCCATTTCTTCGATTGGATTCCTGGTTCTGCTACTTATTACTCTGGTTCGGACCTGAACTTGCGGATTGTGGTTATCGCCAGCAAACGGGGCTAGACGATCGACGTGGACCACTTTTGGCTTGCCTCTGGGCGGTTTTCGGATGCGGTATATAACGTCGTTAATACGCTGCACGACTTCATAGGGGCCCTCCCATTGCCTTTGCAGCTTCGGCGACAAACCACGTCTCCTTTGAGGGTTATACAACCAGACCATATCGCCAGGTTGAAACCCACCATTTTGCGCCTTGACGTCATATCTTGTTTTCATCCTGTCGCTGGCAATTTGTATGTTTTTACGGACCTCTTCATGTACTTCGTCTAACCTCTTGGCCAGCTTGCTGACGTAATCTTCTCCAGCAACTTCTTCTTCCGGTCTTCGCCCAAATTGAAGATCGCATGGTAATCTTATCTCACGACCGAGCATGACACAGGATAGTGTTTGGCCTATGCTTTCGTGAACGGATGATCGGTATGCCATTAAGAAAAGGTGCAAGTACTGATCCCAGTCCCTTTGGTGTTCGGACACTACCTTGGCTAAGTACTTGCCCATTGTTCGATTCATCCGTTCAACCATGCCATCAGACTGAGGATGAAGAGGCGTTGTCCTAGTCTTTCTAATTCCTAACAGTCGGCAAACTTCTTGAAACAGCCCAGACTCAAAATTGCGGCCGTGATCGGAGTGTAATTCCAACGGAACTCCAAACCGGCAGAAAAACTCCTTTACTAATACGTCTGCGACTGTAGCTGCTTCCTGATTGGGTATGGCGTAAGCCTCCGTCCATTTCGTGAAATAATCCATCGCCACCAGGATGTATTTATTTCCCGAATCGGATTCTGGGAACGGCCCTGCGATGTCAATCGCTACTCTTTCCAAAGGGCTTCCTACGTTGTATTGTTTTATGGGTGCTTTGCGCTTTCTCGCTGGACCATTTCCTGAAGCGCAGACTATGCATTTACGGCACCATTTCATGACGTCCTCTTTGCAGTTCATCCAGTAGAATCGTTCTCGCACTTTACCCAAGGTCTTCTTAACGCCAAAGTGTCCTCCTGATGTCCCATCGTGGAGATGCTTCAACACTTCGGTCACCCTGCTCTTCGGCACTACCAGCTGTAGTCTGTTTCCCGTGCCCTCGGCACTTTCTAGGGATCGCTTAAGAAGACAGTCTTCTACTATCAAGGAGTCCCACTGCGCCCAGTACGCTTTGATATTTTTGCCCAAAGCACTCACTTCTTCCCAGGTTGGTCGTCGGCCGCTTTCTTTCCAGTCCAGGAGTAGTCTTATTTCAGGATCGTCTTCTTGTTCGCGACGTAACTGCTCAGGTTCCCACTCATCATCAACCATAGCAGTTCTCCGGAGGCATTCGACTTTTTCTTCCAGTCGCGAACAATGGCTGCAGTCCGCCGGACATGGTCTTCTGGACAAGGCGTCAGCGTTCCGATGACTGCTTCCGGCACGGTGTTCTGTGTCGTAGTCATACTCTTGCAGTCTCTCGATCCATCTTGCTACTTGTCCTTCTGGGTTACGGAACTGCAGTAGCCATTTTAAAGCGGCGTGGTCTGTTCTCAGTAAGAATTTTCGTCCATACAAATACTTGTAGTAATGTTCGATGGACTTAACGACTGCTAACAGCTCCCTCCTAGTCACGCAATAATTCCTTTCTGGCCTAGACAAAACCTTGCTAAAGTACGCGATAACTTTTTCTTGTTCTTGTTCAAGATGAACCTGCGAAAGGACCGCGCCTATGGCCATATTGCTTGCGTCGGTATCTAAAACAAACTTTCCATCTTCTCGTGGATAACTCAAAATCGGCGAAGTGACTAGTGCCTGTTTTAGTTGATTAAAAGAATTTTCGCAGTCTTCATTCCATCTAAATTCTGCTTTTTCTTCGGTTAGTTTTGTCAATGGTTTGGCAATATTGGCAAATCCGGGGACAAATCTTCTATAATAAGTGCACAACCCAAGGAAACTTCGGACCTGATGTTTGTCGATCGGTCTTGGCCATGCTTGCACTGCTCGGATTTTGTCTGGGTCAGTCCTTACTCCATCTCTAGACACGACGTGGCCAAGGTATTGCACTTCCTTCTTAAATACGTGGCACTTCTTTGGGCTCAGTTTGAGGTTAGCCCCACGTAATCTCTGGAACACTTCCTTCAAGTTGTTCAAGTGCTCTTCAAACGACCTTCCAACCACGATCACGTCGTCCAGGTAAACCAAGCACGTCTTCCAAGACAATCCGCGCAAGATGGTCTCCATCAAACGCTCGAACGTTGCAGGAGCGTTACACAGGCCGAAGGGCATTACAGTGAACTGCCACAAACCAGTTCCGATCGTAAAAGCTGTTTTTTCACGATCCTTGGGTTCTAATTCTACCTGCCAGTATCCACTCTTTAAATCTAACGTAGAAAACCACTGGGATCCTGACACGGTGTCTAGCGTATCGTCAATTCTGGGTAAAGGGTAGCTGTCCTTTTTGGTCACGTCGTTTAGCTGCCTGTAGCCTACGCAAAACCTCGTTGATCCATCCTTCTTCTTCACGAGTACCACTGGGGATGCCCATGGACTACTTGAAGGTTCAATCACGCCTTCTCTCTCCATATCCGTAATTATTTGTTCGGCTTCTTCTCTTTTCGCCAAAGGAAGTCTGCGTGGATGTTGTCGTATCGGCCGAGCGTCTCCGGTATTAATTTTATGTTTCACCACGTTAGTTCTTCCCTTGGAGCCACTCTCCAGCGCGAACACATCTTGGTACTCTTGGATCAACACTTTAACTTTAGCCAGCTGGTCTTGGCTGAGGTTTTCGCATTTGGTGGTAAGAATGTCCAATAGATGTTGTGGACACTTCTTCGGAGACGTATCTTCGTTCGACTTCACGCATCTCACAATTTGTGATACTGGCGTGCATTGGCCTACCACGGTCTTCTTTTTCAGCGTTACAGGATCTGAGTTGATGTTTAAGATCCTTACTGGCATCGTCTTCTTTACTCGTACTAAAGTTCTGCCAACGAGTAGTCCCTTTTCAACTAAGCCGCCCTCCATTGGTTCAATCGCGCGTATGTAGCCTTCCCGGAGATTTCCATCCAGGCGTGCCATCACCACACTTTCCGTCCTTGCAGGCAGAATCACGTCTTCACTCAACAAGACTAGCACGGCTGCCTTCTCTGACGAATGAAAAGGAATTTCTTCATTGTCGATTTTCAGGACATCGTTCTTCATATCCAAATGGAACCCATACTTCTTTATCACGTCCATTCCCAGGATAACTTCTTCCGTGATGTCGGCTACCAGTACTTGATGGTCGAGTACTCCATTTCCCAAACCAATGGTTACTTTGACTTGTTCGTGAGTAGGTATTTCGTCGCCCGTCGCTGTTCGAAGTCGTGCTGTTACTGGTGATGTCTTCTCGTTTTCCAATAAGATGTCAGGACGAATGATGGTCTTCGTCGCTCCCGTGTCAACCAGTAACTGGACGCTTCTCCCATTGATCTTGCCATCGAGATAAATGCTATGCAATTTCTCTCTAGGCGATGCCATTTGGATGGTAATCTCCGGGGCATGACTCGTTGAGGTCGACTTTCGCCCCATTCGGTCGACCTGTTCTAGTTTTCCGGACGCTCTTCTGGTCTTCTTTTGGGCTTAGTACAGCGTCGTCGTACGTGGCCCACTTCCCCGCAGTTCCAGCACGTCACTTCTCTTCCTCGAGCTACTTGTTCTCGAAATATACGTCGCACTATGTCTTCAATGCTTTCTTCTGAGTTCGAGGGTATTTCTGTAGCACAACGGAGCTTATGACTGCTTCGATGCGACGCTTGTTTTGCCGCTTCGAACTCCAAAGCATGGGTTAAAGCGTCATCCAACGTCTTCGGTCGTGCTAACCGTAGAGTCTGCTGCGTTTCGTTGTCTCGAAGGCCGTCTACAAAAGTTTGAATAGCCAATTGCTCCAAGAAGGTATCTGGCGCTGTAGGATACGCAAGCCGTGTTAGTCTGGCGATGTCAGTCTCAAACTCTTGAAGACTTTCGGCAGCTTTCTGAACCCGACTTTTAATTTGAGCTTGATAGACTTGTTGAAGATGGGCATCTCCATATCTCATTTCTAATCGTGATATTAAGAGTTCGTAATTTTCTTGCAGATGGTCCGGAACAGTTTGTAAAATTCCCAGCGCTTCTCCACGCAAGGACACTATTAAAGACGTCGCTTTCTGCTTGTTGCTCCAACCATTAGCAGTAGCTGCGGCTTCAAACTGCTTGTAGTAGGTTGACCATGGAACTTTACCATCAAAATTCGGAGGTACAACTTTGAATTTATGAGTGTTTTCTTCTCGATGGTCCATTATTAAATCTTCACTCGTGACGCTTTCTTCACCGTGGCAATTCATTTGCTTCATTCTTTCTTCAATCAGTTTTATTCTGTCTTCTAATTTGTCCTCTATTGCTTCTATTTTCTCATTCACAGATTCGCAAATTTCTTCTTTCAAATTTAGCATATCTGCTTGGGTTTCTTCTTGAATTTTTTCTATGCTTGTTCGTATTTCTTCTTTTAAACTTCTAGAATTTTCTTCCATTTTCTGGGAATTTTCTTCCATTTTTCTGGAATTTTCCGACAGTTTTTCTTCAATTTTCTGTGAATTTTCGTGAAACTTTTCTTCCATTTTTCTAGAATTTTCCGACAGTTTTTCTTCAATTTTCTGTGAAGTTTCACCCATTTTTCTATTATTTTCTTCCATATTTTTGTTCATTGATTCGAGAATTTCAAATATTTTTGAATCCATTTTTTCTTTTTGCAAACGCGTCACCGGCATAAATTTAAATATAACACGAATATAAAGTTTAAATACACTACTTTTTAAAATGCAGTTTTTATATAACACAAAATTTTAATAACGATCCACTTGTTAATATTAAACGGAAACGAATTTAATTAATATCGCGAACACGCACTTGTTAATAGAAAAAGTTTAATAAACACTATATTAACTTTATAAATAAACACGCGTATCGTAAACTTAAAAGTTATTTACGTAATCAATGTTTTTATTACGGGAGCGATTTTTCTTAATGATATTTACACTAAAATTCGCGAACGATACCCCACACCTGACGCCACTTGTTGCGAATTTATTTATTAAAAACTAATTTATTAATAACGACTAAAACTACGTTTACTTATTATAGAAAGTTAACCGAACTAATTAACTCTAATAATATTTAATGAAAACACTTACACTATAATTTATGTATGACCGTTGTATAAAACTATCACTTAAGATACGATAACGTCCTCGGATTTCACACTTGTTTACACTAATAATCATATACACGATTATTCTCCGTAGGTTTATCTCACACGCGTGCTAACGATACGTATTTATTTCAACTTGATAATCTTCTTAATACTGCATGCATTCACATTCCAGCAATAACTGACCTACGATCTGTCTCGTCGCTATATAAAGACATACGGAAATCTTTCTCGATCGTTCTTCACTTTTCGCTATAACTTCTAGAAAATAGATAGCAGCCTTCTAGACGGTTCTTGCGTTTGCAAGTAATTTCTTGAACGTTTCAATATGTATAGCAGCGGTTTTTCATGGGTTATAGTAGGTAACAGTGATCAGCATCTGCTTATTTTCTAACTTTAAATTTACTGTTCTAATGATTCTAACGTTGATTCAAGTCAATACGTTGATGTGACAGTTGGTACTTAGAACCAACCTTATATATTACAAACACAAAAATCACTACTTTCAATTGCACCAAATTGTACTTTGTAACACTGTTTTTCAAAAAAAACAATTGCACAAGCTAGTCATTGTACATGCGAAATAAATAAACCATTTATTTTGTTTCAGAAAAGTTTATATCGAACACTTTTGCTAGTCGTACTAAATGAAGAAAAATAGACGTTTTTTTAGAAATAATACTCCATTCAAGAATGTCACGTGGGCGATATTTGAACCCAATCTATCACTGTCCCATAGTAAAAAATCATTACTCAAACAATTTTCTACGTGTTTTCTATTGTTTATTATATTAATCGTAAAACCATCGTGCGAATGAAAGTCATCAACAGTCGGGCGCAAATCGTATACCTCGCTGTTTCTAATCTAGTGCTTAGTCCACTAAACAAACATTTTTCTGAACAGACGTTAAAAAAGTGTGGTACATTTTTGACAATAGTTGGGAGGTGTATTATTTGTGCATTACGTACCCACAAAATTTTGTCAAAATCAGTGACCTAAGAGACGTAAGTTTTTCTCATTTGATTTCATTTTAAAAATAATAAAGTATTTAATCATTTTCACATTACTGAAAACTACAGTTATCTAAACATCTAAAAACATTTAACAGAGTATTTATAAAAAAAAGCACTTAGTTTAAATTAATGAATATTATATTATACATTTACATATAAATTAAATAATATCACAGATATTATAAATATTTGTTTTTAAATTTTCTGTCGACAGTCATAATCATGCTATTCAATGCAGATTTTTTAAAAATAACATTAATTTTATTTGTCAGTTAAACAATTAAACATTTGTATTAATGTTATTTAAAACTATAAAAAATGAAACTTAAATAATTACAATCTTCCATTGTGATCTTGTACGTAAAACGATTTACAAGAAGTGCTTTTGTCACACGCCACAGCACAGTGGGCCAGAAAATTTGAAAACCGGCCAAAAATCTGAAAATGGTCTAAAAGGCTTTACAATCGTAAACTCTACATGGAAAAAATAGTAAAAGAAAAATTAAATAATACGGGACCTTTTTTTAGGAGTGGGGTTAAGGTTATTAATTAATTTAACTAAAAGTTGGGTAATAAACTATTTATAAAAAAAACAAATATTACTAAAAATAAGCTTAACAATATACCGAGTGTCTCACGGTGACCGTAGGTTAGAAGTATATCAAGTACTGTTGAAGCTAAAAATTTGAATTTTTGTAAATGTGATTTACCGTGTTTAATCTATTAAATAAAAATATTTTCCAAATGGCAACGAGTCTAAAAATACCGGAAGTGAAGATGAACATGTTTATCTTAAATACAAACGAAACAATTTTTTTCACATTCTGATGTGTCATAAAATGTTTAGTATGTATGCTTAAAATAATCGGCGTATCAATTTTGATTGTTAAGGAAAAAAAATCAATGTATTAGAATGCTTTACTGTTTTCCCTGAAAGTTCTGTTCGTTCAGCGAAAAGGAATCTTGGATATTCCAGAAGTTCGATTGAAGTGGTAAAAGTTACGGAAATGGGATTTTTGGTTCTCAATCTCAAAAGATCGAGACACAATTGTCTGTAATAGATAATTAAAAAAATGCCCGTGGTTACGTATCTATTTGACGTTATCTCCAGACTTAAGAAAAATCTTTAAAATGTCTTTTTTCAAATAAAACGTTTATTTGATTATCAGTCCGTTCAATGCAGAAATAAATTTCCTTTAAATTATTACACCATATTCCTATACCTAAAATCAATGATTACAGAGTTATTTACATTTTTCTATTCAAATTTATAACTACATAGATACTTTACAAATTTTAATTCAATTGTTTCTTATGCTTTCTTATGTTTTTATTTTTATTTGACAGTTGCCAGTTAGCAATCAGTTTGAAAGTTACATTTACGTTTGTTATAAGTGTTATCTGTTTGAATTTGGAATTAAAACAAATGTTGGAAGACCGATCGATTAGACGTCTGGGTCCTTGGTTGTGGTCAGCAAGATCGCCAGATCTAACGCCGTTGGATTTTTGTTTATGGGGCACTATTAAATCAAAAGTGTACAGAACTCCTGTTAATACCAGAGAAAAACTACGGGGTCGCGTTATCGCAGCATTTAATAACTTAGATCCTTTAGAGATCAGTAGAGCAATGATTCAAGGTGTTGAAACACGTCTTATGAAATGTATGGAAGTGAATGGTACTTATTTTGAAAATTTAAATAACTAATGGGTTTAAATTAGTCAAGAGGCGACATCAAATACAAATTCCTATAGCGGCCTAATGATGCCATGGCCCGAGCAGCGTAGAACATATCGTATACATTTAACTTAATATTAATTTGTTGTTATATCCTACAGACGCTACAAATTTTAATTATAATTTAGTTATCGTTTGTCTGAAAATTTTCAAAGCCAACTATGTTTTGTAAAGTACTTGAGTAATTATAAATTTGAATAGAAAAATGTAAATAACTCTATAATCATTGGTTTTAGTATAGGAACATTGTATATCAATTTAAAGGAAATCTATTTATGCATGGAACGGACTGATAATTAAATAGGCATCCTATTTGAAAAGAAAACTTTTCAACGTTTTTCTTAAATCTGGAAATAACGTCAAATAGATACAGCGGGCAATTTTTTATTATCTATAACAGACAATTGTGTCTCGATCTTTTGAGATTGAAAACCTAAAATTCCATTTCCGTAACTTTTACCATTTTCGATTTTCAATTTTATTTCCTAAACAAGATTTTGATACGCAATATGACACATCAGAATGTGAAAAAAATTGTCTGGTATGTATTTAAAATAAAGATGTTGATGCTCACTTTTAGTATCTCCGGTGCTGCCATTTAAAGAATATTTTTATTTAATAGATTAAACACGGCATGCCGCATGTGCAAAATTTCAAATTTCTATGTTTTACAGTTCTTGGTATACTTTTACCCGACGGTCAGCGTGAGACACCCTGTATGTTATATAGTTATAATACTAATCACAGTATGTATTAAGAGTACTAAAAATTTACGTCACTAAGGTTTCTCTCATCCTCGTCAGATGAGAAAATTTTTCTACTTTGCCTCTCAGCTTCTGAAGATTCTGATTCCGTTGTTTCTATGGAAGGTGCCTCTAATAGCAAAATAACTTCTGGTGATATATTTAAATACTTCCGTGTTGGGCACTGACGCAGTGACGAAATGACAAGATCTGAAGTTATATGCAGCCTGTTCAGCAAATCTTACAATACATACAATTTTGCAGTTTTCAAAGCATATTTCTCAAATGTTTTCACATCGTTTATACGGTCACAAGATAAGATGCGTAATATCACACGAAATCGTGTTATAATATCTTTATTGAATATTTCACTGGAAAGCGCTACCTCCATTTTTAGGTGTATCCACGAGTAATCCCATTCTATCTCTGAAGTTTTGCTATATGGTACGTTTATTGTTTTTGAAAACTGCTTTATTTTTGAGTCTTCAAACATGTAAAACTTCAAATTGTAGCCGTTAGGAAATGTGGAACAAGCAACTCATTATTGAAAAAACTTTTTAAGCTTTTGTTCTTTTGTTTTTAATTTTTAATCGTCACTTAGTTTCATGAAAATAGACGTTTCCTGAAAGTTTCAATAAAATCGTTCAACTTCTAGGTGTTGCAATTTTTCTGGAAGTCAGTATACAAGGTCTCCTGTGCCGTTCATTTTTTTGATTCCTTCTTGAATTAAAAGCGAAAAGGTCTACAAAATCTAGTAGAAGATGGACAGGAATTTTGCCATACAATATTTTTATCTTTTACAGGTTGCTCTGCATAAAGTTGTAATGGCATTATGAACGTTAGAAACAAATCGCCATCACCAAGAGTGATCAGATGGTATTGAAAGAGGAATCTAGTATTCGTTTTACCGTATGATTTAAGAAATAAAACTTCTTATAAGAACTTGCTAACAAAATTGTTCTTCTTTTCGGGGACAGCAACGTAACTTCGCTTTCCATAGTTTGTTATAGGAAGGATAGATAACAGCAAAGTGTGATTTGGCTGTCCGTCTATGAAAAAGATTGCCAAGCTTTACACCTTTTAAAAGCTCGAATTGGATTGGTCAAAGTTGTTTTGGTGACAAGTTTTACGGTAGCATCTTTTCCTTCCGGCTTACATTTTTTGTTGCAACTAAAGTTAGCTCCTTGACTTCGAACGTCGATGACAGTTTTGCAGTCTTTCGACGTTTTGTTCTTTTACCGCTTTCAGAAAATAGTAAAGTGGGACGGGGTACCACTGTTTTTTTCACCTCCAGATGAGGTTACTGATTGTGGCTCAGATTTTGTTCAAGTACAAATTAAACAATTAACCACTTTTCACGTTTCTTCAAAAATTTATCCTTTTTTTTGCACACTAAAAAATTTGGAATAGGTTTATATAGTTTTAATTTCAACATGGCATCATTATAATTCTCGCTTTTATTTCAACAGATACTCCATTCTATTTGAACGACATAATCTACCCTTTTCATATAAGACGTCAAAAAGTTGTCTTTTTCAATCTGCAATAACATATAATATTTAAACACAATAACAAAGTAAAGACCAGAACCTACATTCGTTAGGATAATTTGATTTTCACTCGAAATAAAATATTGCGTTTTAAATTAGTTATAAACAACTTCAACAATGCACGAGTTATTGCGCTAGTTACGGTTGGTGTATGTTTATGAACAAGCGACTGAAGGAAATCGGTGCATTTTAAAAAATGTTTTGTAGGTAAACAAACAAACGTTTGTATAGAATCAACGCTAAATGTATGTACAAGTCAAATTTAAACAACGTTTATTTGTTATTTTCTTATATTGAATTTGTAAAAGATCCCGTTTCTTTTAATTTTGCAAGGGTTAGTAGATTTCTTGATCATATAGTCGCACATATAGAAAGTGGTGACTTGAAAAACGTGGCATAGAGGTTTCAATGCTAAATCTTTAATGTTGAATTATTTCCTTCCTTGATTATTTTGAAGAAAAATCAAACTAATATTTCGTAAAGAAAAAACCATACTGCATCCATCTATACTATTGTTTACAATTTTCCATTTCCCAGAACCAGAACAATAGAAAAAATAAGATTATATTTAAAAATATCGATAATGGCATAGAATTATAAAATCAAACAAGTGCTCTTACGTTTAAATTTCATTAAATTAACTTTTTAATAAATCTGAGGCTAAACGCCATCTTATAAAACCATAAAAACGAGTAATAGAAGACAGAATTTTATTTATTTTAATAAAAACCCCAAATTACAGCATAAATAAAAAAAATATTTACTGATAAACAAAGGCCTAACCTGTTGGAAAATTTTCGTCTAACATTTGCTAATTGGTATTATGGTATTTTGGCACACTAGGCTTGAATACAATTTTTTAGCTCTTCTACATTTTAAAATGTTTGTTTAGAATAAATCTTAGATTGAAAAGTCCCCAGCGAAAAAAAATGTTGCGCGAAAGATCGGGGATCTGGCAGAAAAGTTAATTGCGCAATGATGTTATTGAAAAAACTGTTATTTAAAAATTCACGCGCATCTCGGCTGTTGTGTGATGGACAAGCCTCCATCTAAAACCAAATTTCTTGAGTGTATCCAACATAATAATCAATCATAAACGTAATATAGAAATGTCATTGTATGTAAATAATGCTCATGTTTGTTTTTATAATTCCATGGCAGATTTTTTAAAAATATAATTTTTACATCTTCCATTTTTAGGTTCTGGAAAATAAAAAATTGTAAACAATAGTATAGGTAGATGCAGGATTTTTTTCCTACAAAATATTAGTTCACACTTTTTTTAAATAATTAAGGAAGCAAATAATTCAACATTAAAGATTTAGCATTAAAATCCCTATGCTGCGTCTTCCGCCACCATCTGGTAAAGGAGAAACTAGAAGAAACGTAGGAACGGGATACAAAAACAGTCTGTTTTCAAGTTACACATGGAAAATTACAGTGAAGATAAATTATTCATATCGAACCTTTGATACATTTTATAATAATTATGTCACGGCAGGAAATTTTTATACATAAAATATGATGAATCACTGATAATTGCCCGTACTGTTAATTAGGTTATTTGATTATATATATTAAGTCTTTGAAAAATTTAAATACAATTTTTGATAGTTTTCTGTCATTTAAAACGCATTGAACTCAACCACAGAGCTTTATGTTGTTCTATTTTAGTTAAAATCATATGATTTTCTTAATCAGTATCAACAAAGCAGATTAGAGCAAGCATGCATGTCCAGTAAAAGAATGCCAAATATACTGAAGTTACGGTTTTGTTCTTAAAAGAAAGTTATTCTAGTTTGGCTCAATTTTTGATCTAAGAAGATATAATTGAAGGTCATTAAAATCAAAAGCTTCACCGTGAGATACACTTCTGATTTTTTTTAATTGTGCTTAAACCGTACAATTTTTTTTGATTATTGCATTATTGAATACGATGATTAAACCTTTAATTATTCTATTAAACTTAACAAAACTACTGTAAACATCGTAAAAATTAAACACCCAAATTAATATTCTACCACTATCGTTAGTAATAACAATAATGGTTTAATAAAACAGTTTTTTTTATTGCTTAAACATTTAACAAGTAAATTGCACTACAACGTAAAACAATACCATTTTTTATTATGCAAACATTATTACAGCAAGTGTAATCAAGCAAGCTTACTATGGATGGACGTGCAAAGGTGTTACGACAACATAATCCACGCGATAATGCAAATATATTGTCTAAAATAACATTTCTGTAAGTACTTAAAACAAAATTGCAAGTTTCTATGTAAGTGTTTTTTTAGTTTTGCTTGTGGTACCTTTAGAAAAGGATTTCGCAAACAATTTGAAGAACAAGATGTATACGATACATCGAACCATTTCAGTTCGACCAAGTTAAGTAATCGCTTAGAAACAGAATGGGAAAAAGAAAAGAAAAAACAAAATCCAGGACTTACCATACCACTTATCAAATTATTTGGAATTAAGTATATATTGTGGGGTGTAACTTACTTTTCAATAAATACTATTTTTGTGTAAGAAAATTTGTTTAGTATTTGATAATTAATTTACATAAATTTTATGTTTTTTTAGAATGTCAAAACCGTTATTAAAAGGGAAAATTATTTCGTATTTTGCAAAAAATGAAACTAGTGTAAGTGAACATCAAGCGTATTATTACACTGGTGGACTAAGTGTGTGTATTGTTGGTAGTACACTTCTATATCATTCCTACGCATTTGGTATAGAACAAATAATTCTTAAAATAAAAGTTGCTATTAGTGGCTTAGTATACCGCAAATCGTTAAAGCTAGATTCGCATTCTATGTCAAAAGATACCAGCGGACAAGCCATTACTTTAATAACAAAAGACATTGATATATTTGACTCGGCTTTACTAATGCTGCATAAGCTCTGGGTCGGAACTATTCAAACGTTTATTATGATTTACATTATGTACGCTCAAATAGGACCGGCTGCACTAGTTGGAGCCTTAGCCGTTTTGCTACCTCTTCCTGTATTAGGTGAGTACAATACATTTATTAACAAAATATATTAATATACCCCTTTTAGGATACCTCGGGAAGAAAGTTTCAGAAAAAAGATTGTCATCAGCTAAATACACTGATGAAAGAGTAAGAAAAACCCAAGAACTTTTAACTTCGATTGAAACTATCAAAATGTACACATGGGAAACTTTTTTTGAAAAAGCAATTATTAATTTAAGAAAGTAAGTGTTTTAAGTTTGGAATTATTATATCTAATTTGATTTTTTTTTCAGAAAAGAAATTACTAACTTACGTATGCTCTTGTATATAAAAGCACTTATTTTATCGATCGGATTGTTAAATGCAAAATTTGGACTGTATTTTTGCATAATAACATATGTCGCTTTAGGTCATCACGTAACAGCCGAAAAAGCATTTGTTGTTACTGGATGCTTTGCTTCTTTACAATCGATGATAAGCATATACATCCCATGGTCAATCTCCCAACTTGCAGATTTAAAAACCTCTTTGCAAAGAATATCTAACTTTTTAACTCTGGACGAAATAAATCAAAACCCAAGTTCTGGCGTTGTGTGTCAAAACAGTTCAAAAATATTCATTAAAAATGCCAACGTTACGTTAGAAAAAACAGAAATTTTAAAGAATATTAACTTACAAATACAGACAGGTGTTACAGTACTGACAGGTACCATAGGCGCCGGAAAATCAACGCTTTTGAAGTTAATATTGAACGACGTCAATAAAACTCATGGATTAGTAGACGTCAATGGAAGTATATCGTATGCTTCTCAAGAACCATGGTTATTTCCTGGTTCTGTTAAGCAAAACATTATATTTAATGAATTATTTGATCAAAAAAGGTATCGCGATACAATACAAATATGTGCTTTGCAAAAAGATTTTGATAATCTTCCCATTGGTGATGAAACATGTTTGACTGATAAAGGATTAAATTTGAGTAGAGGACAAAAATGTAGAATTAACTTAGCTAGAGCTATATACAAAGTGGCAAATATATATTTATTGGACGATTGTCTTTCAGCCGTCGATGGACATGTTGGCAAACATATATTTTACGAATTAAAAAAATTCTTTACTGACAATATTTGCATACTTGTTACGCATCAAGAATTGTTTTTACGTGAATCGAACAATATTATCATTTTAAACCAAGGGTCCATAGAATTTGATGGTACTTACGATAACTTAAAAAAACTTAATCTGGACAAATTTAAATGGTTCTTAAAAGCGGAAAGTAATGTAATTGAGTATAAAAAAACAGAAGAAGAATATGTTAATAACGAAAAAGTAAAAGACGAAGCAAACACAAAGAATGTTTACAAAGAAGTAATGCAAGAAGGAAAAGTCAATAAAAAAGTGTATTTTACTTATTTCAAATTGGGAGGAAGCGTAACATTGTATATCTTTGTTATACTACTAGCAGTTATAACTCAAGGTGTTATTAGTTGGAACGACTACTTCGTTAGTTTCTGGTATGTCTTTTTTTCATTTTGTTTTTTGTGTCATTCTCTGTTTCTTAACTCATATAGGTATGCGTCGATAACATCTAAGTCAAAAAAATGATTTTGTTTTTTAATGACTTGCTGTACTATGAATCTATTATAAATTTTGTTTTTTTTGTTGTAATATCATAACTACTATTACCCTTGTTTATATACATAGTTTTGGATACAAACGCAAAATTGACATACCTGGCGCTGCTTTTATTGATATTACATTTCTAAGTTAGAGATCAGTAGTATATATAATTTGATATAAATTAGATTAAAGTTAGCTAGTTAATAAATACACATGCTGATAAAAAATTATCAGTAGTATTCGAGCGATCAAAACAATGAAATAAACTACTAAATTTACAAAATGTCTATTCAAATTTGATATAAATTAGATTAAAGTTAACTAATTAATAAATACACATGCTGATAAAAAATTATCAGTAGCATTCGAGCGATCAAAACAATGAAATAAACTACCAAATTTACAAAATGTTTATTCAAATTTGATATAAATTAGATTAAAGTTAACTAGTTAATAAATACACATGCTGATAAAAAATTATAAAAGATATATTAATAACGAAATGACTAAAGAGGTTTATAAATTTGGGTGGGCAGGCATGTTTAGTTAAGATAGATGCAGTGCACGCCGTTTAATAGAATCACTTTAGGACTTGAGGTTTTTGATAACAATAACCGAATGATAACAATATCCAAAATTCAGAAAATAATGCTTATTTGTTAGAAAGCAATAAATACATACAGCGTGTACGTGATTAATAGGTTGTTAATTTAGAAGGTGAAATCAAAGCATCAATACAAGTTAAAAAATTTTATAAAACGTTTAAAAAAATCAGCATTTTGATCCAACCGATCTGTAGCATTAAACAGTTTGTTGACACCGTTAATAAAATGAAATCAAAAACAATGTAATGATGCTTCATTTACTGTTCTCAAAACTACACAATTCTTCTCAGAAATTTGTTGACACTAAAAATAAATACAAAATAACGTTATCGCATAAGACGTAGTTAATTTAATTTGTTATTCTAAGAAAGCACGTGCTTTCCAAGTTAATTCTCAAATATAACGTATTTACAGATGTTGAAATAATGTACCGTTTCGTAAATCAGTCAAATTATTTAAATAAATAAATAACACTGCAAAAATAAGATAAATATGCAAAACAACTATTAGAGTACAATGATAAAATTTTTCACTCTAAACAAAGTATTGTGAAAATTCAGCTGAATAATGCATACAAAATAAGTTATTGATCATGTATAGAAACAAACCGGAGAATAAATTGATAACATAAACGGAAATTATGATTACTATAAGCGGCGGTTTTCTATGTAGTAGCATGCGTCCGGATTGTTACTTTAGTAAAGTGATAACATTACCCAATTGAAAACATTATCTGTGATTCCGATAAGCGGCGAACGCTGTAATAGTAATTTATACCAAAATTTAAACGTTAAAGATTTGCTGATGCTTCTGTTTCTATATAGTGTTTGTGCTGACAGTATAATCAAGAAAATGTCAAGGTTAAATTCAATAGCACATCACTTAGAAAAAAATTACGATGGACAGCGGCCGTGAACGCCTTTATCCTAAAAATTAAAGAAATCAAATTATTAGCTTTGATAACACGTGTGCCGTGTTTTAGTTTATTATGGGAGTCGTGTGTTTATCATGGTACTTATAAACTCGTTTAAATGTCAATAAATAAGTTTCAACGTAAAATTAAGATAATACCAGCAATTGACAGAACGCTGAAATTTAAAATTTTTTTTTAAAATAGCATATATTTAAGTGACTCAGGTCTTGAAAAGTTGTTATTTAAAAGTGACAAAGAAAATGATTTTTTACTGGACGAGGCATCAGAATTTAAAAATGAAGGACCTATTGAAGATCTGGTATTAGATGTGTAATCCTGTAATAATTGTTTTAATTTCGAAGGTAATGAAGGACATGTCATGTTATTGAAAGAACTTATTAAAAAAAACTTTTACGTTGACTTCAGAACCAACTGCTGATGAAAACAAATTAGAAACAAAGACGTTTTACTCTGAAGGTATACACTTTCACTAAACTAGAATGCATCTCAACTTGAATATCTCTTCAATATTCCAATCTTTTGAATTATTTATTTCGGATGAGATTATATACGCAATTCTGACTCTCAAAAGAAATTATCCTTCAAGTCAAAAAGCTAAAAACTTTTTAATTATAAGACCACAAGCAATTGCTACACCGTTTTCTGAACAGACCATGTCTCGTGATTTATATACATATATTAATTCTACCATAATGCATTGATGGAAGATTTGTGCTTTTCAAGGAATCAAATTTTCTGTTGTATGTGAAACCAACTACATTCTCAATTTCATCATCTATTTTGGGAGAAAAAATAGTGAGAAAGTTAACGATCATTGGGACACGAGCCTTATACCGTATTATATTCTGCATTGCAAACGTACAAATGCTTGTGGTGCAATAAAAAAAATAGAAAACGTATGCCTGGTATTAAAAAGAATGTCAAAAGGTGAAATGAAATAGATATTCTCTATCGAATCAGCAAGAAAGAGTATAAAATCGTACCAGAATGTGTTTTTGATATGACGCTTTTAAACGCACATGCCATATACAGGGTTTGCCATTACTCCGGCCTCGGTTTCTAGTGCCTTTGTAAAGATGTTAGCAAAAAATGTTTAGTATACTCATTTCTATTGAAAAGCTGCATCTTTAAAAATATTTTTGTTTGTATAGGGTGTTTAGTTTTTGCTGGGCAGCATGAATTTACACTTTTCTAAATAGCAACTTTTCCTTTTTTTGCTGTTTGATGAAGGCCTAATTTAGATAAAAAATAATTTTTCAATTTTTTAATTGATTGTGGCCTTGCCATTTTAGAACAACTTCTTTAAAAATGCAGTATCAGAAAAGAAATGATCACAAAAGTGGTGTTTTATGCAATTTTGGGGTATGTTTTGTAAATTTGTAGATAAAAGTCAGATGTAGTACTTAAATAGTCTAAAATATTTTTTTAATTCGCCATACTTATTTTGAATGAGAGCGCTAATTTTTAAAAACTGATAAAACTCATTTTCTTTTAAATGGCACCCTTGATTTCTTTCAAGTGTTTCTAATGTAGTTTTTAATTTTTTGTCGAATTGCGCTAATATTTTTTTCCTAACATCTACAGTTCTGGAGATATTTTCAATTAAATCCCAACGAAAATTATTCTAATCAAGCAGGTTTATTCTAGTAGACTTTGTTTCTATTAAACAAAAAACATAAAGAAGCAGACCATTCAAAAACCGACAAACATAAAAAAAATTAATTTAGCAAGTGTTCAAAATTTTGCACATTTTGTCGTCTCAAGTTTTTGCCGTAAAGACTTACTCACATTCTGTAACAACTCGTGTGTGAAGTTAGAAAATGCGGTTCTTATTCTATTTTTTTGTTATCTCTTATGTAGTAGGATCTTTTAAAGTACATAATCTTTTACGAACCCTTATAAAAATTCATGACAGTAAGATCCATTCAAAAACCGACAAAAATAAAAAAAATTAATTTAACAAGTGTTCAAAATTTTGCTCATTTTGTTGTAGACATGTCTCAAGCTTTTGCCGTAAAGACTTACGCACATTCTGTAACACCTCGTGTGTGAAGTTAGAAAATGCGGCTCTTATTCTATTTTTTTGTTATCTCTTATGTAGTAGGATCTTTTTGAAGTACATAGTCTTTTACGAACCCTTATAAAAATTCATGACAGTAAGATCCAGAGATCTTGCTGGCCATGGCACAGGATCTCCATATCCGATAAATAGATCGCGACATTGTTTGTTTAAATAATTACGCACGCTTCTAGAAAAAATGACATGACGCACCATCATGCTGATACCACATGGTTCTTCTTGTATTTTCCGGAACATTTTCTAGTAACTGTGGCAAAGAATTATTCAAAAACTCCAAATATCTGTCTGCATTTAAATGGCCATCAATGAAATAAGGACCTATGATAAAATCATATGTTGATGATCCAAAACTCTTAGAATATAAAGATATACATTATCATAGTAATGAAAACTGCGTTGATATACTCGTCATTACTATGAAAGGTAGCTTCGTCGGTACCTCATTAAGTTTATTTAACCTTCCATATACAGAAAGTTCTTCTCGAGATAAAATCTTTTATAGCCAACTTTTGATGCAATTGAATGTGATAAGGGTGATATTTATGGCTTTTTTGTACTCTTCTCATTGAAGTAGCACTAATTGTATCAAGTTCTTCACTTATTTTGTTTGCTGCTAGCATTTGGATTTTTAACTACAGTGTGCAATACAATAAATTCTACCTTGTAGTTCACCGATCTTGTTTGTTCGAATCGAACAAATATTTTTTTTATGCACGGATACTTGTAGCACGGCGATCAGGATATCTTTCTATAATCACGATAAGCAAAAATATACTTTTTTCACGTTCATCCAACAGAAACGCCATGTCCACTAATTCGTTCTGTGGAAAATTCATTTTAAACGAATGTTAATGAAGTAAAAAGTAGTAATGGGTAATAATGTGACAACTAAACACAATAAGTAACTTCTACTAGCTATTTGTTTTTTGTTTAATAGAAGCAAAGCCTACTAGAATAAACTCGCCTGATTAAAACAATGCTTGTTCTGATTTAATTGAAAATTTATAAATATCTCCATAACTGTGTTAATGTTAAAAGAAAACAGAATTAGTGCAAATCGATAAAAAATTAAAAACTATTTTAGAAACAGTTGAAAGAAATTGAAAGTGCCGTTTAAAAAAACAACAGTTTGAAAAATTTGAATGTTAGCGCTCTCACACAAAATAAGCATAGTGAAAAAAAAATGTTTTCGATTATTTAAGTACTTCTGACTTTCATCTACAAATTTACAAAAACTAATTCCAAAATTTCAAAAAAAACACCGATTTGTGACTATTTCTTACCGATGCTACATTTTTAAAGAAATTGCTCTCAAATCAATTTAAAAAAAATGAAAAGTATTTTTCACCTAAATTATTGAAGAGCATAAAAAATAGATGGGTTGCTGTTTAAAAAAGTGTAACTTTATGCTGCCCAGCGAAAGCTAAACGCGCTATATAAACAAAAATATTTTTAAAACATGTAGCGTTTCAATAGAAATGAGTACAGCAAAAAACATTTCATGCTGACATTTATACAAAGGCACTAGAAACCGTGATAGGAGAAATGACAAACTAGAAAAAACACTGGTACATTTCCAACAACAAAAAAACAAACATACGACTAGCAAAAAGAGCAAGAAGGCAATGTAGGCGATTTTGTTCTTAGACTTACAGCATTTTCCAAAATATATTAGAGAATTCAAAAACAACAATACAGCGCCGGCGAAATTACAGAAGGGTTTAGATGGGTCAGGTATCCCCAGACCTCTTCACATATCCCTCAAGAAAAATGTAACTGACAAATATTAATATCTTTTTATAGATAATGGGGACCTAAGCCCCCTCTAACGCGGATGTCTAGTTACGCGCATGCAAAACAGACGTTGTGTTATTTCTAAAAATTAGGCAAGAAACTTTTTACTGCTGTGCGCAATGTGATATCAAAATACTGTTTATTTGACAATCAATTGTAATTTTGCTTATTTTCAGTTGTTTTTCTAAATACTCACACAACACGTTGAAAAACTATTACAGATAACGGGAGCAGAATGTTTGCGTTGCATTATGTGATAACAATTGAAAGCGGGAAATAGCTACATATATTTTTCTCATTTGAACTGCAAAGTTTGAAAATTTTACCCGTAATGAAAAGGTTAGTTTCGTCATGGTTTTTATTAGCAAGTCAGGTGGTTAAATCAAAATGTGATTACTGTTAGTAAAATTTTGGCTAGTGTACTTTGTGCCGAAAAATTACAAAAAACGTTTGAGTTTTAGTTCAAATCGTGATGACCACTTGTTTTTTGTATTGTTTGTAAAAGTCAACTTAGTGAAAAATCATATTTTTAAAATTTTTTTGCACTACTAGATCGTTTTCTCCTAGTTAATACGTTTTTTTAAAGACAATATGTTTGATTTACTAGTTGTTAGGCGTAACTAGTCCGTAAGTGATTTATTTACCGTTCTAGAACGGTAAGTACAAGAAAAGTAACGTGACAACGCTTGAAAAGCCAATTAATTTGAATACAAATCCTTAGGTAACTCGAAAATAATAAAAACGTTTAAGATAATATATTAAGATTAAGGAAAAAATATTTCTATCGTGCAAAAAATAGCATAAACATGACCAATATTGGATCTACCGGTCTCAGGCAACAAGACAAAAACATTGTCTTTGGCCAGTAAACGGCCTTTACTGTTCTTAACACATTCGCTGCGGGACCATAATCCTAATATCGACCTCTAAAAACGGATTCATTTTTTCGCTTAAATAGCTTTATATATTCAATACAAACTACAACTACAACAATAACTAAATTGTTTAATTCTCGTAATTTGAGTTTCCAAGAAATATTTTGAGATAAAAGTAAAAGGGTTAACTCTCATAACAGATTGACAAGTATCTGATTTATTGCCGTCTTTACTAACAATAAGTACCATTCACTTTAATACCTTTTAACATTTTATCTCTGGTTTCTCACCTGTGTTTTTTGTAGGTTTTTGGCCCCTTTTAAATTTGAAAAATATGTGATTTATTGTCATCATTCAATTTTAAAACCACTTCACAGTAAGAGAAACAAACGTCTTATGAAACGTTTGCGAGGAGCTGAAGTGAAAGGAAAACGTAGTATCCCCACCAGGGCAAAATAAACCGTGCCTTTCATTCTTATTGAGTAGGGTGGCTCAGGCCACCTGCGGTGGCGGGCATAAGAACCTGCAGGGTGGCTACAGCCACCTTCCGCAGTCGATGTGTTAATACTATATATATACTATCTTGATTTTGTCATAGAATCTTTCACTTAAAATTTTAAGTATTGCCAAAATTATTTTAGTAATTAGACATAGAGTAATTTAAAAATCAAATTGTTAACTTTTTTACATTCTATCAAGTAGTGTTTTGCGTTACTGATCTTAATATTTTTAGATGTTTTTAGTAGTCTTTTATTTGTTATTGTTTTTTGTATGCACATTTTGCTTTGGCCGACATATACCATTTTTTCAGATTCTATCTTAGAAAACCTACTTTGGAGTTGTTTGCTTTTTTACTTCATTTTTTAAGTTTATATTGTTTGTGGTATTTCAATTCACTTTGCAGTTAGATACAATTAGTTTGCATCGAACTTGGTTACTCAGTTTTTCTTAATAATAATGAATAATTAGGTCAAATTTGATATCAGTTAATTGTAGGTCATACTTACATCAGGCCGTAATATAGTTTTGATTTTTTGAATTATTTTTTTCATAATATAGTAGTTCAAGATTGAATTAAGGACATAAAATTCTTGCACAAAAGTTTCTTGTAAAAGTACAAATCGCCTGCAAATCTTTTTGTCAAAATAAACGGCTCAATTAAACTATTTCTTAAAATACCCGCCTAAACATTAACAGAAAATCTCTACTGACAATTACTGAAAGTTACTTATCTGAAAACAATAAGATAACTCAAGTCGCGGTTCATAATCAACGTCGGTTAACTGTTGGACTCGTTCAACATGGTAAGGGTACAAAGAATAATTTCTTAAAACACGATGTAGCGTACTATGGCGTGGCCTATTTTACTAGTGCTATTTCGTGTCCGATCTTTTACAGTTTACAATATCTGCACATACATTGAAGAAAAACATATTTGATTTTATTAAAAAAAAATATTCTTCTTTCGTTGCTAATACATGGGGTGGTCTTTTTTGGCCACGGCTTTCGTATGTAGACAGAACACTTCTAGTTTCTCCGAGTCCGAGACAATATAAAGTTTATTGAAGATAACTGTCTATTAGAGTGTTACACAATCTACGTAATCTACGTGTGGTGTGGAGGTTATAATTACGCTGACCGTACATTAAAACAGTATCACTGTTGTACATAATAAAGAGAATTTAAATTAAATATTATGAAGTACGAGTACGTTTACACAAATCACTTAGCATGGACTAAACAAATCCGTTAAAAAATCGAGACAGAAATAAATCAAATCGTCCAACTCAGTTCTAAGAAAGCTGAATTTTGCATTTAATTATTTAAAGTCTTGTTTTGGTTACAACAAAGATAAACGTGATTATGTACACAAAGTACATTTTGTTAAACTGGGTCAGTAATAATGCTAAGAAATAAACATTAATATCTGCTTTAGTTATATTATTAACAATTGAATTTGTAGATGCATAATTAAAGAAAACAATAATTAACACAGTACATCAATACGTTTGACGGGTATTACAAGATTTACACCCATCACTCACCGAATAGTAACAATCAACAAACAATTTCCAGTTCTTTAGATAGTCAGAGCCGGCCTGAAAACTTTAAATGCAAATATCTCAAAACTGGGCCACTTTACACCAAATCCTGAAACAAACAATTTTCGTTTAACGCCACGAGGAAACTACTCTTTGAGTTTGTAGTCAGTTCGTATTTCAGATACACCCTTATTTAATGGCTTCATTCTATTTTTTTTAATTTTATTGTAATCTTAATGGTAAAATCCTACTATATAGTTGGCGTTGCTTTTGTGTATTTCTGTTTTTCGAACGTTTCTAGTGTGCTTTAAAAATTATGTAATGAGGAAATACTGTTTCCAATTCTCAATTTGTAAAAACCTCATTATAGCTTTTTCCGCAATTAGTTCTATTATTCCATCTATACTTTGACTAATTAAATTTAAAAACTATAAAAAGTTTTGCATTCCAATAAACTCTAATTAAAACTGATTAAAATGGTATTTGCAGCATTTTTAATAAAATTCTTAATATCGATTGTACCGTAATTAAACTTTCTTTTAATTTAAAAATATTCATTGTAATTAAACTACTTCATAAATGGTTTCTAATAAAATTATAATCTAATTTTGGTTAAACAGACTTTTTTACTTCTTCTTTGAAAATATTTGTTGTTGAATCGTTTTTCAACTGGCTAGCCGCATAATAAACTTGTTTGTCCAGCCAACATTACTATAAAATGCTAATTTAACCAAATAGAGAAACATAACAATGATGGTGCAAGTTTTTATTAAAGTTGCTTCTAATTGAAAATAAATGTCAATTTTCGGACGTAAACTTGCCAAATTAACATCTTTCTACCAAATCTATGTTTTTGAAACTTCTACATTATTTAGACAGCGTTTTTGAAGTGAAACTTCTTTATCGGCGTTGGAAAAAAAATTACCGTCACATTTTTTTCGTTACGCGCCATCTTTTTTTTATAAAATTCTAAAATATTTTTAAATAAATACAAATTGTACAAGGTGTTCAAAGGTAGTAAAATAAATAAAAAGTTCGCCCGCGGGTGGGCTCGAACCACCAACCTTTCGGTTAACAGCCGAACGCGCTAGTCGATTGCGCCACGGAGGCACATACTATAGGTCACAAAACGGATGGTTATAAGGTACACGATCAAAACGTTGCTATAAGATACGATCAATTGTTGTTTTGTAATTAATGGCTTATGGTAACTGAAATATGAAATTGAATCTACAAAAATTAGTTAATTGATTTACAAAAATTTGTATTCATGTTTATGATAATAAAATCCTTTTGTTTAAAATTTATTTAACTTTATTTAACCAATTTCTGAAAAGTTGCATGTAGATCATTTTGCGAAAAATAAGACCATAAAGAAGTTTCACTTCTTACGTGTGTACACTAGTACACGCCCTCATATTTTTTTATAAATTAATTTATGTAAACCTTCGTTAGTGTGAATATTTTTAAGACAGAAACCATTCAAAAGTTTTCAAATTCTCGTTTTTTAAAATTATAGATTTTAGTTTTGCTAGTCAGAATACACTAGTTAATTATAAACAATAGAAAATCCAATCACTTGATAGCGCCATTGAGATCAAGCGTTATAACAAAGACGAAAACTAAAAAAAGTGCTTCTGGCAACTAAAACAATAAAGTTTTTTAGATTACAATTTTATTTATAACAAAAATCGTCAAGCTTATGTTAATGTTGTCTACTTTTTTTTAAACTTAGATCTCATTACAGAAGCGTAAATTTAAAACGTCATACTATTGTAACCATCACGTCTTTATAAAATACTTTTCTGTTTTAAAAATAAAAGAAACATCCACATTGTAACAAATTTTTAATAGTTATTTAACGAACAAGGTTGTTAATGATAGCGATTAATAATCGAGACATTTTAACGTCGTGAGCGAGTGTAGCGAGCGAAGGCGTTAATATTGTCGAGATTATTTGTCGCCGATTAACAAACGAGTTAGTTTTAAAGTTTTTCCGTTGATCGTACGTTGGTAAAAACGTGTAAAGTTATAAAGAAACTAAAGCATACGTAACCCGATGTTATATCTAGTAGTCGTGCAATATCGTTAAATCAGTGGTTGCTAACGATTTCATTGATCACTATTCAAAATCGTTCATTAATAGAGTTTCATTCTTTGGTTCAAAATCGTTCATTAATAAGGGTCATTAACGATCTATTTCTGATACATTATTATACGTTAATATTACACACAAAAAAAATCTCTTAAGTTAAGGTAAATTACTTTATTTTGAGTAAATAGTGACTTTCATATAATTATAAGACATATTTTCTTAAAACAAGTAAATCTTTAAAGATATTTACTTACAATAAAAAAATTTGAGTCTCAAAACAAGATAGTTTGATATTCTCATTTCAACGCTAGCACTGATCGTTTTAAAGTTCTCGTTCTCTTGTTTTAATGTACATGGTATTTAATTTAATCTACCATATACAGTTTATTGAGTATCTGAATGTTTAAATCAAATTCAACTGGTTTATAACTAAAGACATATTTATTTAGTTTGTGTACATGAGTTTATTAATTTAATCTTCACCGTAGTTTGATTTAAAAGTTAATGTTTATTTAAAAGAAGAATAGAAATAAAAAACTTCTGTTTACATTTTAATTGCACACATACAATATATATTTGAGTGTTATAAATTGTGATAAAAACTATATGAATTTAACAAAAATAACTGCACTTTTCTTTTTCGAGAAGTATCAGTAAAGATTTTTATCATCTGCATTTAGTGAGTTGAAGTCTGGCTGGTGTACCAATTTCTATTCGCCTTTTGAAACCGCAGTACCACTAGGTCCAGGATTGCATAACGCCGACAGACAAGGATAATTATTCTGTATGAATAAAATACAAAATTAAAATTTGTTTTAAAAAATTAACATTCAAACATTGCACCATCAAAATTTACACTAATAAAAAAAGAAGTTATTCCAATAGATACCTGTAATAGTTTTCGATAATTTCGTTTAAGGGTCCCTAATTTTTATACAATCCTTCGTGTCCAAACAAACCACAGGTCTAAACGTTCTAAATACACCGCACAATTTGCACAATGGACAGTACACAAGTACGAATCACAATAATCTTAATATAAAAATGCTAAAATTAGATTAATCTTTTTCACACGATGCATACACACATTCAATTCGAAGTAATGATGACAACGCGGTCACGTAGCTGCATGCTAAGCATTATTTAAAAGTACAATTCTCAAAATAAAAAAATTAACTTCTCCATTTTAGAACATCAATTTTCTATGGTTTTAATTTTTGTAACAGAGTTTTATACATTGAAGTGCATCGTTTTCTTTGTTTTTAGAACGCGGTTGCATTGTTTCGATGACATTTCTTTAAAACGAGCTATCCCTAAAAAAATAAGTTTCCTGTATTAACAAACTGAAAAACCTTAATATAATATAACTCTCTTAGTTTGAGATCAAGTTTAATTAAATCTAGTAAAAATATTCATTCATTCATTTTTCTGTGTACTATTAGCAGATGATCGACTTCTTTCAAATGCTTTTTATATTATTACGTTATCTGTTTCTAAACATTCCGGTATTTACCTCGAATCATCTTGAAAGATCTAGATTTTCTTATTGTTGTGAAACTCCATTTTTTCTTAAAATTTTCCAGATCGCCCGTTGTTGTCTTTGTAGTTTATTTAGCTGTCCGAACTTCTTCTTAAATACGACAGCAACCCTTTTATATATTTTTTAAAATCATCACTTACGCAATGTGCAATGGTGTAATCCCTTCGTGTTTGGAACATACCTTGTTGTACTTTGATTTTAACTCCGAACCTAGCTTTTACAGAATATGCTTTTAAACTTATCAAAGTCTATTCTATCGATTTAATTTTTGGTTCTGCTTGTTATTACCCTTATTCGGACCTGGTCGTGGGTAACGTTATTATCGCCAGCAAACGTGAATCGACGATTGACGTGGACCACTTTTAGTTTTTGGATGCAATATATGAGGTTATTAATACGCTACAAAACTTTATAAAGGCTCTCTCATTGCCTTTGCGGCTTCGGCAACAAACCACGTCTTCTTTGGGGATTATACAACCACAACATTTTGCCCGGTTAAAATCCACTGTTTTCTGCCTTGACGTCATATTTGATCATTCTGTCGCTAGCAATTTGTGTGTTTTTACGGACCGCTTGATGTATTTTGTCTAGCTTCTTCATTAACTGGTTGACGTAGTCTTCTCCAGCAACTGTTTCTTCTGGTCTTCGTTTAAATTGGAGGTTGCATTGCAGACGTATTTTGCGACCAACCATGACACATAATGATGCTTAGCTTGTACCTGCGTAAACAGATAATCCGTATGCCAATAAGAAAAGATGCAAGCACTGATCGCAAATTTTTTAATGTTTGGACCTTTGGCTAAGCACTTTTCTATTGTTTGACTCATCCGTTCAACCATACAATCAGATTCTTTCTTTCAGTTTTCTTAATTTTCAACAATCGACAAACTTCTTGAAACAACCCAAACTCTCAAACTAAGTGCCACATTTACTTGTCCGTGAGTATTTATCTTATCTGCTAGTCGTTGTTCGAAGTGGTACTGTTACTGGTGTTCCGGTCTTTTTTTGGGCTTAGTTCTATGTCGTCTTACGTCACTTATTTTCTCTAAGCTACTTGTTTGCGGAATACACGTTGCCTTATATTTTTGATGTTTTTCTGTGTCTGCGCGGGTGCTTCTGCATCACAACGAAGCTTATGGCTACCTCGGTCCGACGCCTGTTTTACTGCTTTAAACTCCGAGGTGTGGGCTAATCCGTCATCCAACGTCTTAGGTCGAGCTAACCGTAAAGTCTGCTGCGTCTTGCGGTCTCGGAAGCCGTCTACAAAGGTCAATAGTCAGTAGAGTATCTGGTGTCGTAAGATACGCAAGCCGTGTAAATCTGGCGATGTCAACCTTAAACTCCTGAAGACTTTTTACAGCTTACTAAACACAGCTTTTTATTTGGGTTTGGTGCACCTGTTGAAGATGTACATTTCCATATCTCATTTCTAAACGTGAAATTAAGAGTTTGTAACTTCTTTGGAAGTGGTCAAAAATAGCATTTTAAATACTTCTCTACGTAAAGCCATTATTAAAGACTTTGCTTTCTGCTTATTGATGTAGCTGCGCTTTCAAACTGCTTGTAGTATGTTGATTAAGAAGTTCCATGAGTGGTTTCTTCTCGTTGGTCTATTATTAAATCTTTGTTCGTTACACTTCCTTTGCCGTTACAATTTACTTGGTTTATTCTTTCTTCAATCAGTTTCATTGTCTCTCCTAATTTTTGCTTTAGCTTGTTTTTTATGATTTTCGAATTTTCTTTTAACCTCTATTCTAAATTATTTTCTATTTCTTTCTTGTTTGCATTTCGTCTTGAGTTGCTTTTATTTGTTCTTCGATGCTTTTTATTTGAGTATGTTAGTCCGTATTTCTTCCATTTTTTGATATTTTTTGCATCTATTTATTGACTCTTGGCCATTTTTTGTTGATTTGAGAAATTTAAATAATTTTGCGTCCATGTTGACTGTTTTCGAACAAGTTACCGGTATAAATTATAACACGAATAAAAAGTTTAATGAAATATAGTCACTTTTAAAATGAATTTTGTATAACACTAAATTTTAAAAGTGGATGATCCTTTATTATTAAATACACAAAGAAAAAAGGATTTAATGAACTGCAAGAAACAAAAACACGCGCGAGCACGTGCTTATCACACAACGTTTTATCAACGGTTTAATTTTACGGTTTTGTTCTACACCTGATACCAATTATAACAAATGTTTTACTTTTAACTAACACTAATAAAACGTAACGGTATTTAAAAAAACTTATATGTAATTAATATTGAACTGTCACACGATATTTATAAACACAGATAAATTGCACTTATTTATTTTATCAGCACGTTTTCTTTTACGAAGTTGTATTTTTTTTCATTCTCACGCGCGGCAATCACTATTTATTTAAACCGATTTTTCACACTTCCGATTTCTCACTAGAATCGAATACTGACTCCAACTTCTTTTGAATACTTCTATATTATTCGAGAATATCCCGGTAATTAATCAAATCATATTAAATGATCTCAAAGCTTCTATACGTTTCATTATATACTATACAGTCAATTGTTTTTTTTGTTTTGTTTAAAAAAATTGGTTTATAAGTAAATTTAAAAAACTGACTAAGTTTAAATGAAAACAGGAAAAAAAATTAAAAACTATGTTCAAAAGTATTTAACTAATTTGAAAAATATTGATTGATTTTTAGGGTTGATATGGAACAAGAAATGTCTGGTTTTAGATATAATCAAACTACATACCTAGAAGAATATAAAACATTAGAAAAATCTTATAAAAACGTAATGATTTTATACTCTGTGGTGATTGTTGGAATGGCTTTGTTTACTGTAATCAGAGCGTTCTGCTTCTTTTATTTTACCAGCAAAGCATCTATTAACATACATAAATTAATCTTGAAAAACGTAGTAGGAGCCAAAATGATGTTTTTTAATAAAAATTTATCTGGAAATGTACTTAATAGGCTTTCGAGAGACTTAGCCATAATTGACGAACACATTCCCAGTACATTATTTCAAGTTTTAAGAGTAAGTTAATTTGACTTTTTTGCTTTTATCAAATAATCAGAGTAAGTAAATTATTATAATTAAACTATTTCTTATTATTTAGAATTTGTTTTATTGTTAGAAGTTTGTTATAAGTTTTATAATATTATAGTATTTTTGTTCGATACAGCATTTTCCATTCGTATTGCACGTTTTCTATTCCTCAAATACAGTATTTGGTTCTAAACTTCTAGAGTAAGCTCGTAAAGTATGGAATAAATTTATTGTGTTCTTAATGATAACGTACGAGGAAATTTCTTTGGACACGTCGATTTGGTTTGTTTAAATGTCACTTTTTCCGTCTTTGACATATTCTGCTCGTCTTTTGTATTTGAGTTATGACGTCATCGACTTTTGTTTAAATGATAACCCATATTTTTTTCAACCGATTTTGATAGAGTTCATGTCTAAGTACGACAATGTCAAAAACTTGTGACTTTGAAAAAAAAGTTTTTGAGATATTCTGTTACAAAGTTTCAAAAATATAAGTAAAAGTTATCTGGCGAATCAAGTCTTTTAGTGTTTTAATTTCGTACACTGGATATTTTTCTACTTAATATCAAGCATTTTAAAACGATTTAGAAGCAAATTATTATTAATATATTTAATTTCAAAATATCAACAATCAACAACTAACAAAATTTATCAAAATCGTTATTAACAATCTACGATTAATCTACAAGAAATGGAAATAATAATGAATAATAAAAGCAGAGATGTTCAGCAAAAAATCAAACTAAATGTTCGAAGGGACCTCTAAACACTTCTTGACAATATCCCATCCGTCACTGAAACTCTTGGAGAACCTTATCAAGAGTATCGCCTTCTTCGGATTTCATTATGAAATTTAGACTGTGCTTTTTAAATACCTCTATAAAAAATAGTCGACGTGGTTGAGATCAAGATTTATAGGAGGTCATTTAATAGATTTCCTACGACCGATATATTAGTTAGCAAATAGTTGATTTAAATATTCGCAAACTTTTTTTGCAAAATGGGATGGCGCACCATTATTGTACCACGTCTTGTTATTGGGTAGATTTGAATTTTCTCCATTTGGGTAACCTGCAATTGAGATGATATTCGTTTAGTTCTTGAACCAACACCACTTTGTAAAGGTGCTATTTTTCCAACTTCATCTTTGAACTATTTTGTTTTCTGCTGCTATTTAACTGGTGAATAAATAGGGATTTTCTTGAAACTCCAGTAGAATCTGTAATTTAACATCTTAGACCGTTGAACGACCCATTTTAAAGCAATCTTTCACATTGTCCATTTGTGTGTGGACATCTTCGTTAAGATATTAGTTATTAAATAAACGGCAAACTTTGTGCAAACTCTGTCTCCATAACCGATCATCATCAAAATTTCTATTCTTTCTCTTTCACCTAAACAGCAAATCATTTTCAAATAGTTGAGAAAAAAAATAAACTTGAAATGCTATTAAATAATGATGAATCGGCGAAATTCAACATCAATTTTTGAGAAAAAAGTGCAAAATTCTAACAACTGTCGAAATTGTTTGTTTTTTCCAGTGCTTCCTTGATAATTAGTCTTATAACATAACTTTTACGTATATTTCTGAAACTTTGGAATTGAATATCTCGGAAATTCTTCTCTTCAAGGTTACACTTTTCTGACATTTTGTACTAAGACGAATGAACTCTATCAAAATTCGTTAAAAAAAATAATGGTTAACATTTAAAAAAATGTCGATGACGTCACAGCTCGAAAACGAAAACGAACAAAAAATGTCATTGGCGGAAAAAAGTGACGTTTAAACAAACAAAATCGACGTGTCCGAGGAAATTTTCTCAAATTTTATTATTTAGAAAACACTGAATTTATTCCATACTTTACGAGCTCACTGTATGTACAGTTTCATAACGTTTATTTTATTTTTTTTTAATAATAAGTAAATAGTAATAATAAATTTTTAGGTAATTTTTACAACCATATCAACTGTAGTTGTCATCTCAACAGTAAACCCAATGTTTCTAATTCCTTCTTCAATATTTTTAGTAGTTTTGTATGTTGCTCGAAATTTGTATTTGCCAACCGCTAGGAGCATCCGACGATTAGAGGGAGCAAGTACAGGATAGAATTCAAATTGTACATAGTTTAATGAATTTTTTTAGCGCGTAGTCCAGTAATCGGACATTTCAATTCAACAATAGAAGGATTAACAACAATAAGAGCAAATTGTGCACAAGAAATTGTTAAGAACGATTTTGATGGGCATCAAGATATACATAATTCTGTTCGTTATATGCACGTTGTAACTATGGAGTCGTTTTCGTTTTATTTAGACATTCTTGCGGATACTTACATCATCATAATTATATTCTCCTTTCTAATTTTCAAATCTGGTATTAGTATATTTATTTGGTAAAACTAATATTGAAAATTGTGTTTTTAGATACACCTGTTGGCAAAGTTGGGTTGGCTATTACCCAAGCATTTATTTTAACAAGATATTTACAATGGGGTATACGTCAATGGGCCGAATTAGAAAACCACATGACATCTTCCGAAAGAATACTCGAATACAAAGATATTCAAAAAGAAGTAAAATCAGGAGAAATAATTAAAGATTGGCCTAAAAATGGAAAAATCAGTTTTCACGACGTTACTGTTCGATACAATCCTACTAGTGAAAATGTTTTAAATAACGTTAATTTTGTAATCGAACCAAAAAAGAAAATCGGCATTGTTGGAAGAACGGGAGCAGGAAAAAGTACCATTGTATCTGCGTTGTATAGATTATACGAATTTGATGGTACTATTAAAATTGATAATATTGATACAAAAGGAGTAGAGTTAAATTTCTTGAGAAAAAATATATCGATAATTCCACAAGATCCGGTTCTGTTTACTGGTACTATTCGAAATAATTTAGATCCATTTTGTGAGTACTCTGATGAAGTTTTATGGAAAGTTATTGAAAAAGTGAATATGAAAAAAGCTATTGGAAGTTTAGGTGATAGTATCAGTGAAACTGGTTCAAACTATAGCGTTGGTCAAAGACAATTAATTTGTTTAGCTAGAGCGCTTATTCGTAAAAATTGTATATTAGTGCTTGATGAAGCAACAGCTAGTATGGATCCGCAAACAGATGCACTTATCCAAAATATTATACAAACTCATTTTTGTAATTGTACAGCTATTATAATTGCACATCGCTTAAACACCATATTAGATACAGATAAGATACTTGTAGTTGATTTTGGAAAAGTTCTTCAATACGACACTCCTCAGGTTTTATTGCAAGATAAAAATGGAACATTTTATAAAATGGTACAAAACGCAGGATTAATCTGAATTTTTATTTTTATTTAGCATATTTATTGTTTCGATTTTAACTTAGTGGAATTGTATGATCTCAATCTATAGGTTTTTTGTAGGTATTTTGTCAGATTAAAAGACTATTAAATGCAAATCAATTAAATACAACAGAATTCACAAAAATGTTAAAGATAGCTTTACGTAGGCAGAAAAAAGTCACACATTAAAAAACATTGTTGATTCCAAGACCTAACGATATTTATGAAAAATAAAAAGAAACGATTGTTCATTTTATGTATATGTAAACTGTGTTTAAATTCATTAAATTAACCTTTTACTTATTTTTTGTCTTTTTAGTCTACATTTTTTACTTTATAAAAACTATTACTAAAAAAGTAAAAACTAGAAGATTTTAGATTTTTTTTAGTTTCTCTCGAATTTCAAAAATCAGCAATTTTTTGTTTTTGGTAAATAAAATGCGTTGTGATTTGACATTGCTTTCTGAAAAAAAAAACGTGTTGATTATGGTTCGTCAAGATTTTGGATACAAACTGTACTAACTTTTAACGTTGCGTTTGACGAAATTGGTACAATTAAGAGTTGTGATGCTCAAAAAATTTGGTCTCGGATAGTTTTTACCACTTTTTCTTAAAAATGCATATACAGACTGTTCCTTGCGGTAACTAACAAACTTATATCGTGTGTTCTAGAAATGATTCTGCTACGTTTTCTAAACATGCTGCTAGTTTTTTAGCCATGTTTTGCTGCCATTTAATATCTATAAGATTTCAGTGAAATATTATGCATGTATCCTTTAAATCATTGTAATAACAATTGTTACATGCCATTATTCTATTAGTAATAATTCGAAGTAAAATTCACCCAGTTGCGGGTTTGCGGACTTCGCTGTTTTTAATATGCGTAATTGTATTTGACATTTACAGGAGGGGAGCGCAAACAAAACAAACTATCACTGATTGATTTGCATACTTTACATCGCTGTGAACGTTTGATTTTGGTAAGATGCTATCCGTTACATTGTAGGTAATTCTTTTTATTACTTAATTTTCTTCGTCGGTTATTTCTATTACATTTTTAGCAATATACTGTCAAAAAATTGTTTGATATACTTGCAGGATTAAGCGATTTTTTAATTGAGATAGCGTTCACAGATAATTTTTTAAATTGGTGTCGATATGTTACTTTAATACGGCTAACCTTTTTTAGAGAGTTTTTTCTGGGACTACAAAATGGCTTTCCTAGTAATATAAATATGCAGAAAGCATAATTGTTTCTTTGTAAATAGGCATACTCTTCTAATTAACATCCAGAATCCGTACGATTTGATTCAATGGTTCACACTTGTATCCGCATTATTGTTAATGACTCACACCCTTTTCTAAAGTGTTCTTAACTTGTTGTATATTGAATTTTTTTAATTGAATCTAATTTTTTAATTATCCATACAGCTTTAAGCATTTTTGTTTAAATTGACGACTTTCAGTCGTAAATTTTAAATTATTTTTGACCTTAGTTTTGTGTTTTAAGCCTAATGAAAGAAAATGGCGGTTTGGTGTGTGGAAGTTTGGTATTAGTTTCACTTAATATATTTGCTTGTTAAAGCGTTTTATTACAAATTTCTGACTAACTAACAACAGTGAAAAATTAGAGAGCTACAAGCTTCTGTATCTCTTAAGGAAATTTCTAAAATTAACTAAGCAATAGAGCAAAAACGTGAAATAAAACAAGAAACAGATAACATAAGAGCGATTTTACTAGAAACTCAACACAAACGTTAACAGTAAAGTTGATAAATTTGCGACCGGGTACGATCAACGTGCAATAAACAAAGCAGTAAACAAAGCGCGCAAATTCGAAATTTTTCACAAAGGAAAGCCATATTAGAAATATTTAAGCACACTAATAATAAAAGAAACATAATGTAACGACGAAACAGCAAAGAAAAACTTGAAACATGGAGGCTTTATTAATGGAAATTAAGACCAAATTGGATAACATGGAAAATAAAAACAAAAGAATAGAAGGAAAAATAGATAACACGCAAACAGAAACCAGAAAAACACAAACAATAATATGGAATTGAGAGAGAAAATTAGGAAATTGCAAAAAACAATAATCCAAAAAGAAAAAGGTAGAAATACTAGAAAAAAATAAGAATAAAGAAAATGGTAATCTACGGAGTTCAAAAAGCAGAAAAACAACCTGAGTTAGAGACAAAAAAGAATAATACAGATACTAAATGATATAGGAGTTTCTATCAACATGGAAACAGAAGTACAAGAAATACGAAGACTGAGAAGATTCAAAGAAGACAAAAATATACTAATCTTAATGGAACTGGTATTAATGAATAACAAAACAGAAACAGTACAAAAATTGCAAAAGGTAAAATCTGGACCCAAACGATCTTTTCCAGGCAATAAACCTACAACACAAATACTCAACGAGAACAAGACCCAATACATCAAGATCTAAAAGACCGAATAAGATCAGGAAGAAAAAGATGATAATGACAACAGCTCGTTATGGACAAGATTATAGGAAAACCAAAAGTAATTTAAGAATAGTGACAGTAGGGGCAAAAGAACCAAATAAACTCGAATCAGTTAAAAAAGAAACGTTGGAACAGATAAAAGTTATAAAACCACGATACAAAAATAATGGAAAAAGTACATATATACAAAGAATAAACAAATAAAACTCATAGTAAAGCGAAAGAAAACTTTAAGACAAACCAAATAACAGTGGCAATATAGAACATAACAACCATAAATGAAAAAGAGGAAGAACTTAAAGAAAGACAAATAGATAGATTAGGAATAAGCGAAATCAAAAAATAAATAAATAAAATAAGGATGCAAACAATTAAAAGATAGGTACATATACTATTCAGGAAATACAAAAAAGACAAAAACTAAAGAAGAGGTGGGAATACTAGTATCAAAAGAAATAAAGGGTAACAAGATAAAAACCAATGAGCTCAAAAGCAATAGCAACGGAAATTGGTTTTAAAACAAAAGCAGGTTTAATACAAACTAATGCTCTAGTACAAGGTACATAAAAAAAGAAAATAAAAAGTTACTACGACGAGTTACAGAAAACTCTAGACAAGTACAGAGAGACAAACAAAAACATACTATTAATAGAAGACTATAATGCTAAAGTACAGAGAAAAGAAAAAAAATACAAATGGGGACAGGTTGTTTCAGTTTAGCATCGAGAACTATTTAAAAATAGGAAAATTTTATGAACAAGAGATACAATACACATTCGAAGCAACTGAAAGTAACGCAAGGAGTCTAAGAGATTATATAATATATACAAAACAAATGGGTAACCGCATAGAGAACGTAGGAACAATCAAAGAAGCAGAACTAAATACGCAACATAAGTTAGTAATAGGAAAAATTAATACAACACACCTAAAATGGATAAGAAGGACAACAGACCATTTTAAAAATAGGAAAACTACGAGTTCACAAATTACAAGAAAAATATTAAAGTGTTTGATGGCAGAGCCATCTCATAGTATAAATTTACTATGTGATTAAAATTAACTGTAGATAGCTATAAACGATGGTAAATACGTTGAGTTAGTTTAACACCCGCGAAATTCAAAATAAGCTTTGAAAAATTCGTCGGGATAAAACCACAACGTAAAAGGACATTGGGGGTGGCAATGTCAATGCAATTGTGTAAACGCCACCAGAGTGAACTACTAGACAGCTGTTTCGCCCTTTTGGGGTTCATCAGTAGTAGGAGATACACTCTAATGTTGTTCCCACAATTGCATTGACGCCCCTTATAGCTTTATAATTAAGTACGATGAAGTTAAAATTAAATTAATAAGAACAGAAACAAGAAATGAACGTAAGTGAGACATGGGAAACACTTCAAACAGCAATATTACAAATAACCAAAGAAATATGTGGAAGAAAAACAATACAACCATTTACAAAGCAAACTAGATAGTGGAATGAAGAAGTCAAACAAAAAATGTTCAGTAAGAAAAAAGCGTAGAATAAAAAAAACTGACAAAGAAGGAGACAAAGAAGAATAAAAATAAAAGAAACAACGAAACAAAAGAGGAAATACAAAGAGCAAATGCAAGAAGCTGACAAGAATTTAGAGAGGCGATTCAAAAAACACACAGTAGAAACAACAAAAAGTTTTAGAACATAGTAAAATCTCTCAAACCAAAAAGAAGCAAAAACATTAAATTTCTAAATTACAGAATGGAGAAAATAACTAATAACAAGGAAGAAAACTTAAAAATATAGAGGTCACATTATAAAAACAAAGTTCAAAAAAATAAAAATTAAGGAAAGATGCAAATAGAAAACCAAGAGAAAGTTAATGTGGGCCCACCATACCACCCGAACTTGCTTCGTGCAAGTTTGCTACAAGAGGAATATGTTGAGTACAGAAATGTTGCGAGTAGATAGGATAGTCTTACAAGACCAGCAGGATGGGCTAAGTATTTGTGCGTGCTATGAGAGAACGTGATTCCGCAAAGCTTACGACTTATCCCTGCTTCTAGGTTAATACCAAGTCGGTAAGAAAAAGGAAAGAAAAATCAAACGTGTTATGTAACTAAAAATGTAGTAAACTAAAGTGACTCTAAACATGCAATGTTATATAACGAAACTAAACTCCTACTTTGCCAGCAAGTGCGCCAGATCAAATAACTCCCAAGATGATAAAATAGGGAGACGGGAATATGAAAGAATAGATGCAAGACATCAGTAACAAAGCATGGTTAACCAGCAAACTACGAAAAGACTTGGGAAGTAATGAAAATGAATCTGAAAATTACAGAGCAATATGCCTAACATCAGTGCCCCTAAAGGTTTACACTAAAATACTGAAAAAAAAGTTGAATAAGCAAATAGGGAATTATATGGAGGATGAACAAGGAGGGTTTTGAACTCCAAAGCAGAGAACAGATCACATTAGTGTGATAAGGAAACATAAAAGATAAAGCAAACACCAGAAGAGAATTGTATTTCACATTCGTGGATCTCAAAGTCGCTTTTGACACAGTAAAAAAAAGGACAAATATGGAAGTGCCTAGAACAACTAAAAACAACAACAAAACTAACAAATAGTATAAAAAGCTTATACAAAAACGTAACAGGAATAGTTCAAAGAGATGAAAAAAATCAAAACCATTTAAAATGCACTCGGGATTAATGTAGGGAGATTTACTAAGACACCTATTATTTATTATTTAAATAAATACGAGATTCAAAACCTGCATAAGAAAAACTCTAAAAATAGCTGTAAGATACACAAACTTAAAACCAGTAAAAATAGGCATTACTCTACGCGGACGACATAGTGCTGATTTCCGACAGACCAACAAAAACGCAATAAATTATTAATAAAGGTATGGACAACTAAAATAGAACGGACTGAAATGAAAATAAATGAAAACAAAACAAAGGATATGCATATCAAATACAAGAAAGAGCTTTTTGATGCAAAGGTAAAAAGCTAGAAGAAGTAACGACATATAAATATTTAGGATTCATAATAAGCAACAACGGTAGCATATATTCGGAAATAATAATAATATTGCGCTCACAAGCATGTTATGGGAGAAAAGGTCGAAACATTGAGATTCACGTTCATTGACTGTCATTTTCTGCTGACTTATATACGGTTGAGAGCTTTCGGATAAATGTAAAATTTTCTCTAATAGACAATTAATTTTAGGTCCAAAGTAGAACTTTCAGAAATTTAGCCATGCTTTGACTGAATACGCTTGGATTAAATAAATCATTTAATCATTAAATAAACAATTTATATTGCGTGATTCCTGACAATTGTTTCACCACACTTTAATTAATTGACGCGCATTTTTTAAAAAACAACAGAACTAAATAATTACTGGGTATTACCCGAGTTTTATAGCGGTTCAAAGTTCAACAGCTTCTAAGATTACGACACAATTCGAGCTACGTTGCCACTTCCTTTCAGATGTAAAAGTAGCAAAGTAGAGATTTCACCTTTGGAAATGTGCATCCACAGTTTAAAAACTAGATTTTTTTCAACAGTTTGTCGCGTTTGTGATTTCTTGTCATATCTAAAGAAGACTTACAGCAGATTGGATTTACAATAAAAAAAATTCGCGACGCGAAATAATCGACATGCCTATTTATTAAATTCTCTAGGTGTTCTTAGCGTGATCTTTTGGTGCAAAAAAGTAAAACTAATCTTATAAGCAACTTGTTAATAGCCAAAGACAAAGAAAAGAAAATATTAAATTTGCTGTCTCCGTTTACAACAAAAAAAACAAACAAAAAACCTCGTTTAAGCGATAGAATTAAATTTAAATAATCATTTTCAATTTTCTCGCGTTAGACAGTTCATCGCATCTCTCGTACAATAATCAAATAGAAAACTTACAAACGCATATCCAAATAAATTTAACTAATTTTTGACCATTTTATATGGCGCCTAATCCTCAAATTGAAGATCATGTATTGCGGTTTGTTGGGTCTTAACTGGACACAGGTTGGGAACCACGTAACTATTTGTCACTATGTAATAACTTTATACAAAACGTACACTTAAAGAAACAAAAATAATAATAAATGTACGTGAAAGAAACCCGCCCGTCAGTAACTCTCCTTTCGCGAGTACAAAAAAAAGACCCCACATGTCAGTAACTTTACGTTAAAAAACAGCCCGACAGTAACTTCTTTTTTGCGAGTAAGTCAAAAGAAGAACTCCCGTATACAACTTTGTTTTGTTACTGGGCAGCTCTGCGTGTTTCAAATGGAATAAAAATTTACCGATTCTACAATTTTTTCTCCTATTAATATTAAACAAATGCGCTACTGACTATAAAGAAGCAATAAAGAGATGAACTTTACTTTAACATGAATCCTTTCTCTAGTCCTAACAGATTTATAACGCTAATAATCTTTACAATTGTTTGACTGTTGGTACAATTTCAACATTGAAAATTTACTCAAATTTTATTGTACATACTTTCGTCTTATGTAGATAATAACTTTACAGAGAAATCGTTTATGAATTAGTAATTACTGATAGTTTTTATTATAAAAAAATCAGATTTATTACATTATTACTTCGTTTACGCATTTTAAAATTTGAACATAATTTATCGGTTTAGTAGAACATGTGTGTTTCGGTCGAGTTGCTTTTGGTGACCACCGCGGCTTTTTTTGCGGCTAAGGGTAGCTTTGTCGGTGTAATATTACACCAGGTATCTGGAGTTGTTTTTCTTGTAAATCATGCCTGCATCGAAACCGCCACAATTTTTGTATTGAAATGATTTGCTTAATAACTTAAAATAACCAATAAACTATTACCCTAAAACGGTGCAAGATAGAGGAAAGTAGCACATAAATATTTTTATAGAGGACAAAATTTACTATAAAAAGTCTGCGGAAGGGTACAATTACCTTCAACAGTTTAGACGATACAAGTGTGCAAAGTTGCACGAAAATGTCTCACATTACATTAAAATTTTGTAACTCTTAAACTATTAGATATAATTATACACTCCCGCAGATTTTTTTGTAGTAAATTTTGTGCTCAATAAATTGTTTATGTGGAATTTTCATCTATTTTGTACAGTTTTTGCAGCGTACAAAACGCAAGCTCGCGCGGATCTAATTCTACAATTATTATAATTATTTTTTAGCACTGCTGAGTGAAATAAAGTCTTATTATATTTATAAACATAAAACGAATCATATCTTGTTTAATGATAATAAACACTAAATTCGAAAAAGACAAAAAATGAAGTGAAATTAGGCACCATCGCAAGTTCTAGCTTTGTTTCATCTGAGCGTTTTAGCGTTTCGTTACATGAACCTTTGAATCAAGCATCCTATAAGTGTTTTCAATACTAAAATCATTTTTGCATGACTTTGCAGTTATGATTACAGAACTTCTGAAAAATATAATAAACGTCAAGTTAGTGTTGTGGTCTACATCAAATATGTTTAGTAGAAAGTTTTCTACGTGTGGAAAATATATTTTTCTATATGACGTAGTATCACTACGTTACAGTTGCCCTGGAATTTCTTAAGTAAAAGTCTTGTTTTTAATTTTGTTATCTTGTTATTATTTACTAAAGGCATGGATTGTTTCCTGATTATTTTTAGTATAGGTGATGCTAATATCTTTTTCTAATTCTATGTCGCTATTTAACGTCTTTTTACTCTATACCTCAACTTAAACCTAGTAGTAAAATATTGTATCTTTAATTTCGAATTCTATCCAGACCAATTTTTTTACAAAACTTATTCCTTGATTGCACAGTAAATACTGCATCAACGCGTGTTGTAGTTGCAGCAAAATTTTCACGTATCTAACTCTTAGAGACACATGTGAATGAAGCCCGATGGGTGCATCAAATCAAATCAATGCAATTTTTGAATTACCTTGTTTGCATTGACCAATTTTTGAATTGTATAATATAGATTGAATTTAAAATATTGCTTTATGGAATATCATAAACAGTTTTGTAAGTAATATAATACATTAGACAAAGTAATTTGTATAGTCTTTAATGCACGTTCTTTAAGTTTCTGTTATAAAAAACCTTTAACTCAAACTTTGAACATGCAAAATACCAAAAAATATAAATATCAAATCACGTCATAATTCCACAATCGTTGAGTTTTATATTTAAAAATTAAATCAAGCACAAAAATACATGACGTCTGATATGTATATGAAAAGAATTTTTGACGATCACGTAGTTACGCGTAGTATGTAAATAATATTTTAATTAATGATATTATTTTTTTAACGTCACAATAAGCAGCTGGCAAACAGTTAGTCGCTTAAAAAATCGTAAGTGTATCGAAGGCTGTCCTGTTTTTTTATTAAGAATTCGATCGGATACTTCCTTTTAACAAACATGTCACTTTTAATTATATAAGAATATTTTTTTCACTCCAAGTGTTTTTTTTTAATTAGTCAAGCAATAAAAATATTAGTTTGTAATATTTTTGTATCAAATATTCAACGTACCTAATATACGAGCGATAACATTTGGTATTAGGACAGTAACCTTCATTTGTAACATGAAAATTACACAAATTATTGATAACATATGAAAACGTACTTTAGTCATTCATTAGTCAATTAAAAATAAGCAATTGACTAACACTTTAAAACTTTCTAGTTCTATAACAATATTATAAAAGACATTCGAATTTGCTACGTTGAGCATAGTCCATTTTTAGTTTCTGTTTTGCCCATATCAGTTGTCAAAGTTCTTCACTAGTCTAGTAGTAGTACATAGTAAAAGGTTTAAAATGTTAATTTTTATTAGTTAGATAATTGGAAATTTTGCAAACACGGTTTTTTGGTGTATAAAAAGCACGGTTTTATCTTTGTACAAGCACATCTTGATGTAATACTTTAAGTAAAGCTTGAAACATACTTCAATACAATCTGCGTTCTCGGGCACGTATGAATACCTCTACTTCCAAATTCAATGCAAAATTGTTATTTTAAACCTACATTTAAAATGTTAAGGATCAAATAAAGAAACTTCTTTATAAGAATGGCATTAAAATTATATTCAACTCGACACATAGATCTTGCAGATTGTTTTTACTCACAAAGACAAAATTAGATCACTTTCATCTCAAGGTGTATACCAAATTTCTTGTTCATATGATTTAGTCTACATTGGTGTAACTGAGGAATAAAAGAGGAAATCGAAGGAAAAACCTTAAGAACAGAAGGAGGAAGGAAAGAAATGGAGGAGTTAAAAGAATTAATGAGAGAAATGATGAAACAGATGGAAGAAAATATGCAAGGAATAAGGCAAGAAATCAAAGAAATGAAAAATAAAATAGGAGACAGAGAAAAGAAGTGGAAGAAAGAAAAAGAGGAACTAGTGGAGAGAATTGAAAAATTGGAGAAAAAAGCGGAAGACGAAGAAAGATGGAAAAGGAAGAATAAGATTGTGATAAAGGGGTGGAGAACTGAAGAACCACTAAAAGATTTAGCATTGATGCTGGAAGAAAAATTAAATGTAAAAGTAGAAGTGGAAAAAGTGATAGTAATAAACAAAGAGAAGAAAAATGAGATGGTTGTGGCGGAAATGGGAGGATGGGAGGAAAAGCAGAAGGTAATGGCGGAGAAGAAGAAATTAAGAAATACAAGAATATATATATAAGTCACGATTTGACATGGGAAGAAAGAAGAGTGCAAAGAGTAATAATGAACCTAGCGGTGGAAAAAAGAGCGGAAGGGAAAAGAGTATGGGTAGGATACAGAAAAATGGAGATAGACGGAGACAGATACAAATGGAACGACAGGGATAGGGGCCTGAGCAGAGAAAGGGGAGAGAAAATAGGTAACCAAAAGGCAAAAAACTAAAGGGCAAAAGGGAGGCGATAAATGAGAGAAAGTTGACAAAATGGCAAAGGAAAGGAATGAGAGATGGAAAAGGAAAAGAAAAAGTAGGAGGAAAAAAGCAAAGTAAGGAAGAAGCACAGGGAGAGGTGAATGAGCTGAAAGTATTGTTTTGGAACGTAGCGGGAATAAAAAACAAGGAACAGGATTTTTGGAACTACATCGAGGAACAGGATGTAGTGGGATTACAGGAGACATGGATGGAAGAAAAAGAATGGGAGTGGTGGGAAAAAAAGTTGCCGGAGGAATTTGAGTGGGTGGTGCAGCATGCAGAAGAAGAGAAAAAAAAGGAGAGCAAAGGGGGGTATAATAACAGGAGTAAGAAAAAAATTGTTGAGTCAGGAAAAGAAAGAGAAAGTGCAACAGAGAAGAGGAGTTGTAGAAAGGAACATACAGTGGGGAAAAACAAAAATAAAAGTAGTGACGGTTTATAGGAGTAGAATGAAAGAGACAAGGAAAAACATAGAAGAGATGATAGAAGAGAAGGAGGAGGGATTGATAATAGTAGGAGGAGACTTCAACGCAAGAAGAGGAGAAGAGGGGGGAATACAAGAAAGATAAGGGACGGGAAAGAGACCAACAAAGGACAAGGTGATAAATAAAGAGGGAGAAGAACTGCTGGAAATGTGCAACGAAAAAGGGTGGGAAATAATGAACAGTAACAGAGAAGAAGAAGGAATGGAGGAATTTACGTACATAGGAGGAAGGGGAGAATCAACAATAGATTTTGTAATGACAAATGAAGAAGCTGGAGAAAAGGTGAAGACATTTCAGGTGGGAGAAAGGGTAGAGTCAGACCATCAACCTCTGGAATTGACAATGGAAGGAAGAGAAAGAGAAGAGAGAGAAGAAGGTGAGAAGTACATAACAAAAAAAAGGTGGACAGAAAGGGTATAAAAAGATATAAAGAGAGAATAAGGAAAACGGTATGAATAGGGAAGGAAGTACAAGAGAGTGTGGAGCAAATGAGAGAGATGATGGAGAAAGCAACAGAGAGAGTCAGATTCAAAAAGTGGAAGGAGGAGAAAATAGAATGGAAAAAATGGTGGGATAGAGAATGCAAGGAAGCAAAGAAAAACGCAAGGAGAGCATTAAGACAGTGGAAAAAAGGGAGGAAAAAAAAAGAAGAATACAAAGAAGCGGTAAAAATATACAAGAAAACATGCGAGAGAAAGAAGGAAGAAAGCAAAAAGAAACAAGAGGAGCAGATCAAAGGAATAAAAACGGAAGAAGATGTATGGAAGTACTTAAAGAAAGATAGGAAAAAAACATGACGACAAAGGGAATACAAATTAAAGAATGGGAGATATATTTTAGGAACCTGTTGGGAGGGGAAGAACAAAATCAAAAAAAAAGAAAAAAGAAAAGACGCGGTAGTAAGACGGGAAGAAGGAGATAGGGATAGAATAAATGAAGAAGAAGTAATAGAGGCAATAAAGAAGATAAAAAAAGGAAAGGCGGCAAGAGAGGATGGGATACAAGGCGAAGAGTGGATATACGGGGAAGAAAGTGTAGCAAAAAGGATGACGGAAATACTAAACAAAATATGGAAAGGGGAAGGATTCCCGGAGAGATGGAGAGAGGGAATAATATGCCCAATCCATAAAAAAGGCGAAAAAAATAAAGTCAAGAATTACAGACGGGTAACATTGTTAAGCACGGCATACAAATTATATGCGACAGTACAACAGGGAAGACTACAGAAGGAAATAGAGGAAAGAAGTTTGATACCAGACGGACCAGCGAGATTCAGAAAAGGAAGAAGAGCGATAGACAACATATATACACTGAAACACTTGACAAATAAAGAACTAGAAAAAAAGAGGGAAAATGGTAGCACTATTCGTAGATCTAAAAGCTGCTTTTGACAAAGTGAATAGGGAAAAACTGTGGGAATACATGACAAAAAAAAAATCAATGAAAGATTAATACAAATAATAGATAAAATCTACGAAGAAACGAAGAGCAGGATTAAAGTGAATGAGGAGGAGAGCGAGAAATTCATCACAAAGAGAGGGTTGAGACAGGGATGTCCACTGAGCCCAAGCCTGTTCTCAGTATATACAGGGGATCTGGAAGAGACAATGAAAGGACAGCAGACAGGAGGGATAGTAGTAGAGAAAGCAAAGGTATGGTCGTTGGCGTATGCGGATAACATAGTGTTGGTGGCTAAGGAGGAAAAGGAAATGAAAGAGATGATGAAAGCGCTGGAAAATACATGAAAAAAAATAAATAGAAGTAAACACGGAGAAAACAAATATAATTTTATTTAGAAAAGGAGGGGGGAAAAGAAAAAAAGAGGAGTGGAAATGGAGTGATGAGGAAGTGCAACAAGTGAAGGAATTTACATACCTGGGCTACACGATGAAACAGGATAATAAGGAGGGAGAACACATAAAGGAAATAGTGAGGAAAGGAAATAGGTTAATAGGACAAGTGTGGGGTGTGGGGGAAAGAATGTTTGAGATGGATATAAAAAAAAGAAAGCTGTTGTTTGAAAAGTTAATAAAGGGGGTGGTAATGTATGGAGCGGAAATAAAGGACTGGAAGGAGTGGAGGGAGGTAGAAAGGCTACAAGAAAAATACTGGAGATGGGTGTTGGGACTGGACAGAGATACACCGGGGTATATTGTGAGAGAAGAGGTACAGGTAGCAAAAATAAGAGTAGAGACAGGAAAAAGGGCCATACGGAAGAAATGAGGGAAAGAACAGAATGCAAAATACTGCAAGAATGTTGGAAAAAGATAAAGGGGGAAAAGCGAAGTACGGGCAGGAGGGCAGAGAAGAGCATTACAAAGGAAACGGGTACGCGAAAGAAGAAGAGAAGAGATTAGGAGAAGAGGGGGCAGGGGTAAGGGAAGAAATAATAAGGAGAGATAGGGACATCGAGATACAAGAAAGATGGACAAAGATAAAAGAGAGCAGATATAATAGGAATTATAGAGATATCAAGGGTGAAGGAGTGCCAAAGCATTTAAAGAATATAGAGAATAAAAGCAGTAAAAAGAAAAAAATGATAGCACGGTTCAGATGTGGCAACGAAGAGTTAGGGAACAAATATTGGAAAAAAGAAGAAGAAAAGAGGTGCAGACTATGTGGAGAAGAGACGGAGGACCTTAACCACAGGAGAGAGAAATGAAGCGAACTAAGAGAAGAGGTTATGAAAATAGAGGAAATCTTAGACGAAAACGGAAAAGAGTTGGAGTGGATGGAAGCAGTATGTAGAAGAAGGAAAAAGTTAAGAGGCGAGGAGGGATAATGTAAAAAAGTAAATAGAATGTAATGTAGTAATTGTAAATAGGGGAAACATGAACCAATTTGTAAGCTTCTAAGCAATCAAATAAAGTTAAACATATAAATACAATCACTTCATCAATCAAATAACTTCACAAAAAAAGTAAAAAAATTGCATTTTTGTCCATTGGTCGTTACACTGTGGGCCAGTTCGGATTACTGGAATGTTCGGATTACGGAAGTACGGTTTATAGATATTGCACTGTACATACTTCTCTATATTGAAATTAAAATTTTGTATTATTGCTAAAGTGGAACCATCGCATAACAATTTGTTATTATTATTCGTTGTATAATATTTTATTTTAACATTTTTTGTCATGTTACTTTGAAATTTCCTTAAAGTTCCATCATATCAAAACCTTAAGTAAAATTTATAACATTCTCCTTCTCACATTCATTTATAATGGCTGTACGCCTATGGTTGCCATAAAATCTATTGAATTTTTATTTTACAGCTGCTGAACTTTATGTCTTATTTAAATAGATTAATTTTGCCCACAGATGACAGATGCTATGTCCGAATCTAAAAAGAAATGTAGACAGTACAGTGTTGATTATTTGAAACTTGGCTTCATTCCATCATTGTCGGACAAACAATTGCCTATGTGCCTTTTATGCAACAAAGTTTTGGGCAATGACGCTATGAAACCATCTAAGCTGCAGGATCATCTGAGAAGATGTCACCCTGATAAAACAGATAAAGATTTGAAATACTTTCAAACACTCAAAGATAAACTTCAGAAGAGACCCACGCTGGACAGAATGTTCGCTTCGACGTCACAAAGAAACGATGATGGTTTGCGGGCGTCTTACAATATCTCGCTACTTATAGCAAAATCCGGAAAACCGCATACTATCGGAGAAAAGTTAATTTTGCCAGCCGTTGAAGAAGTTTTAAAAATTGTTTTACACAAACCTGCAGATAATATCAGTAGCTACAGAATGAGCACCTGCCATGGTTGGACGTTATCGTGGATTTATAAGCTATTTAAAACAAAATGTGTCAGGGGTGTTAGCAATACATTGCGTCATCCATCGACAACATTTAGTTCCTAAAAATTTGAGTGTTAGATTGCATGAATCTCTTCAATTAGTCATTGATGCAGTAAACCGAATCCGAAGCAACGCGTTAAATACGTGGTTATTTGCGCAGTTGTGTAAAGAAAATGACGAACACTTTCATCAATTACTCCTTCACACTGAAGTACGCTGGCTGTCGAAAGGCTTATGTTTGACAAGATTTTCTGCACTTTTTGAGACTATTTTAGAATTTCTCGATACTAAAGATAAAAATTTAAAAAACAATTTAATGAAGTGGAAAACAGACAACGCCTATTTAACAGAATTGTTTACAAAATTTAATATGGTTAATTTGCAGTTACAAGGCGACAGTCTAAATTTGATTAAAACAAAGTGCATCTTATCAGCATTTCTTACCAGATATAAACTAATGAAGCAAAATATTGGACGGGGCGAATTTTTCCAGTTCCCCAATTTGTCACAGACAAACTGTCAGGAAAACGACGTTTCAACCTACGTTCAACATTTAAATGCCCTCTATTCAAATTTTGAAACTAGGTTTGAGGTTGTTTTGAGTATGGTAGTACCACCGTGGATAATTACCCATTTGGTGACATAGAAGAAACGAATGTCATAATACAAGAAGAACTGACTGAACTAAGTACAAACGAAGAACTTAAGGTTCAGTTTAAAAACGAATATCAGCAATTCTGGCTGCAAAACTACATACCCGTTACTTATCTCGTGTTATGGAATATAGCGAGGAAATTTTTAATTTCCTTTCCATCGTCATACCTAGTGGAAAGGGGGTTCAGCGCTGTTACCAATCTCCTAACAAAAAAAAGAAACAGACTGGACATCATTAGCCGAGGAGATTTAAGATGATTAAACCTTACAAAATTGATGGCAAATGTTAATAATTTATTATTATAGCATCAGGTTCATCCTTCTCACTAAAAACATTTACTTATTGCTTAGTTTATTTTATGTTTATTTTGTGTTACATATATTTTATATAACAGATACAAAATTTTATTTTGAGTAGTTTTAATTTAAATTCAATTAACAAATGTATAAAACTTAACATGTGTTTTTACTTTAAGTTTTTAACACTAAACTTCACTAAAGTTAGAAATTTACAAAAAATCAATATCAGGTAAGTAGGGGGTCTACCCAAAACTGAAAAACATGGCAAGGGGTCTACGACACAAAAAAGTTTGGGAACCTCTGTTTTAGATCATTATTTGTCATAAACTCATCCGGCTAAACGCTGACTTTGTGTTTGCATGAAAAGTAGTAGGTGTCACAAAGTCACCCCATTGAGTGGGGCCAAATTGTGATAAATATTTTTGCGAATAATTTTTTTCTGTCAAACTAATATGGGTTAGAATTAGTAGCCAAATGATGAAGCTTCATTTGTAATCTATCAGATGTTATATTTTTATAAAATAGAATTTTGGAATTGACAAAAACTTCTAAATCTGTCACAAAGGCACCCCAGTTTACGGTAATAGATAAATAAATACATAATAATAATAGAAGTTCGTGAAAATATGCATAAGTATGATTTTTGTAATTTTTAATTTGTAAATAAATAAGAACCTACTGTATTGTACGTGTTTTCCTGCGTTAAATAAATGTATGTTTGATTATCCGCATAATTTTTTGTCCCAATTAATGCAAAAAAACGACATTATACCTAGACTGTACAATATATAAACTTGTATTTTGATTGCCAAAACTATTTGTGAATTAATACCAATATATAACAATTTTGGGAACAATAAGTAGTAATTTTGTTGTTTTGGAAGAATATAATACAGCAAATTTCGAATTAAAAATATATTTTTAATTACATTTTCTAAACATTATAATTTGTAACGTTTCACACATACAAGTGCTTTTTCAAACATCGAATTTTGTTAAAATTAAGTTGTTTTAAACTTAATTTTAACAAAATTCGATGTTTGAAAAAGCACTTGTATGTGTGAAACGTTACAAATTATAATGTTTAGAAAATGTAATTAAAAATATATTTTTAATTCGAAATTTGCTGTATTATATTCTTCCAAAACAACAAAACTAAAAGTATAAAATACCAACAGCATTCTTTCACTTTAATCAAATAAGTAGTAATATTAACGACACATGTAAGCATATAAAATCATATAATAAATAATATGGAACTTTAGACACAGAAAAAGATTACAATTAGTTGGCTAATGTTTACATGTAATTTTGGTTGCCTATTTTTAAGGTTTGTTTTAAAAAAATGTAAATCTAAACATTTTTCCAACACTGTACATTTCAATTAAAACGACCAAGGCCACTGATAACAGTATGTTTTAAAAATGTTTAAAAGTAAATAATGTAGACAAAATTTATACAGCAGTAAAATATTTTATAATCAATACAAACTACATAAACATAAACCATAGTGCCGAAAAACATCATTAAAGACTTATCTGTAATTAATGTAAGCAATAATTACGTTTTATAGAGTAAAGTAAATTTTAAGAAAAATTTGCTTATCGGTTTAATTTAACCGGTACTGGCTCGACTTTCTCACGATATAATTAACGACCAATTAAATCTAAACTCGGGATGAAGCTTGTAAAAGGGGTTCTTTTTTGAATAGTTCGACAATAACAACAGCGATTGAATGGCAAGAAGGGCAGAAGGGTGGTAGCGGTTCTTTGTAGTTGTAATTCATTCACCCTTAAACTACGCAAGTAGTTTTCTATGAACAAGACGAGCTTCTCGGAATGTTATTCAGTGTAGTTTTTGATCGCGTAGTGAACTGTTGAATTTTTGTTAATCGCCTGGTAAAAATGATATCGTTATTTTGCGCTAACGTGTTTATCACATAACTGTTTTATCTGAAATCCCATTTGCTCGAGTGTCGTTAACAAGATGGATATTTAAATTTTTGAACAAAATCTAAACTATATTTTATTGCTTGACGAATTTATTTGCATCGCTCGTTAAGTTTCGCGCATAAATGTCGCAAATGTTTGTTAATAACTTCGAAACTAAATTGAAAACAAACAGTTTATGTAGATTAAGTGTATAAAAAACATTCGAAACAAAAAAATTAGTGTCCGATGAAACGATCTGACTGTTTTTAATTGGTGAGTTTAATTACAGGCTAATTTATTTTTGTTTTTACTCCTATGAATGCCAAGTTTAATACCCATATTTATATTTTTAAACTCGACCGTTATGTACTTTTGGTATGTACGCATGATATATGTCACTTTCAATCACCTGCTCAAAATTTTGAAAAAAAAAACCTATTGTTTTCTCAAGGTTGGTTTCCTTTCTTTCTGTTTAATTACAGATATATTTTAAATCTTAAACGTTGTGCAATATTTTTAATTATAACATTTGCGCGGTGCATTATTCATTAAAAATTCATTATTTTTATTTGTTACTGGTATTGTTTTGCTGGCACAAATATTCCACTATTTACGTACGTAGTCTGTTTCCATAATAAAAACACTGCCCTAATTAGTCACTAATTTACGTAAAAATTATTTAACGTTTATTTTAATTAAAAATATATGACGCTTGTAGTGTATGTTGTGGGTAATAAAAATACGCATGTACGTATTCATGTAAATTTACGCGATATTTTTTAAAACGGAGATAACACGTGCTTGTACCATTCCTTGTACTTCTTAGAAATGTCAAACGAGGCATTATATAAATACCGAACAAAGTCTACGCTTAATTACTTTTTTTGACTACTTATTGTTAGTTGTGGTATCGACTTTTTTATCGTTCAGCTGCGCTTTGAATAACTAATCTCAGATATTAGCAAAACTAAAGGTTTCGTCCAAATCTGACGAGTTAATTCACGGTCGTTATTGATCCAAGTCTTCGTCATCGTATCTGATACCTGCAATAGTTGCGTGTTTTTTAAATTATAACTTATAGGTTATAAGTAATAGAAAAGCAAAAATAAAACTAGTAAAGGTACTAAAACACGCGATGAAATATTTGTGGAAGCATTACACAAAGTAATTTAAAACCTTTTTATTAGTATTGAATAAAATCAAAAGAATCTCTTGTCGCGTAGCGAAGCATTCGTTGAGGAAAACGTGCGTTCAGCATGGATAATAATATTAACCAATTCAACAAATGAGCCAATTGATTGATACCCAATGGAAAATGTCATAGACACCACGTTTTTATTTAGGTTTTTATTCGGGGAATTGCCTATTTAAAACTTTTAAAATATAGGAAAATTCCCATAGAATTGTCATTATTATTCTATTAGAAACCAATAGAAATTATTAGGTAAATTCTTTATTAATTCCAACAAATAGTTCGTTAATGTAACTTTCGTCATTTCTCTCTCTTGTGGTTATAGTTATCATCGTTTTTCTTCTAAATCAATCTTACTTACTATAAAAATGATTAAGTGTCCAAAGGTTAATTTTGTATACAAGACATATAGTTAGAATTTATAGTATAAGTAGTAACAGAGTTTACTTTGTATTTTACAGTTAATGTTATATGTAAGATTTGTACCTCTAATTGCCATGATGAGGGTGTTGTATAGTGCACATCATCACTTTACATTACTTTATATATGTTGTTAAGATCAAACGATTTCAATTTAGTTTATTTTATAGTTCAAGATTTGAAATTAGTACTATCTACGATACCTGAAAGAATTTAGATTTACCAACATTCTACTTGTTTATTTCGACAAGGAAATTTATATATATAAACGACTTTATTGTAATAATATTTTTTGTTCAAAATTTAATTGTTTATATTATGAGGTTACACAAAAAAAAAAAGATCGGCGTGGATAAGTAAAACACAAACATAATATTAAATATATTATGTTTGTACTTGCCATTGCGAAGTTGAAAATAATTAAAAGAAAAGTTTTACTACATCTTTACCAGAGAGGTTTACTTAAACCATTCTTGCTTAAACTGAAGAAAAAAATACTTTGCGCGACCATCTGCTATTGAACACCATAAATAAGTATTAAAATTTACTGAATCACTATTTTAATCAGTAATTACTAATTCAAATTTGATGTGTTTAGTATTTATTAAATACTTCCAGATACAAAACTATTAAAAACTGTTACAATTTGATGAGTGATTACTGATTAAATATTGCGAATAGGAAAACACATTTAAACTTATGGGATTTTTTTACTCTCCTATACGGAAAACAGCGATCGCAATTTAAAAAAAAATTTTTGCATAATTTTACGTTTCAAGGTACTTGAATCAGAAAAATGTATTCTTGACAAAAAAAATTTGGGTGTCTGTATGTGTATGTGTCTGTGTGTAACGATGTAGCCACGGTTACTCTCGAACCAAAAGTCCTAGTAACTTAAAATTTGGTATGGAGCTGGCTATTCATATTCTCTCGGTTCTATCAGAAGATGGGTCTGATAAAGAAACCGGAAGTGGGTGTATCGGCCATTTTTAACGTTTTTTCTTATATAATTTTGTACTTATCTAAAATAATTCGAATTATTTTTAGTTTCTTATAGAGATAATTCTTCCTAACAATTTATTTAAATAAAACAATTTTCTAACATTAATAGATTATTAGATATTTTATTTATAATTTAAAATGAATTCAAAAATATAATTTAGGTTCGAATCCTGCCTTCGACGATTTTTTTAGAAAAATATTCCATATCTTGAAGGGAAAGCAGGATATGTTAAAAATACTAATTTTTACTGATGTACTAAAGAGGAAAGCAATATCAAGACGCACAAATATAGGGGTTAGTCGATATGACAACATCAGCTCAATTTGCCATATTTCGGTTATATCTTAATGAAATCGAGGAGAAAAATTTCAAAAAAATTATAGCATGCTAGGAAGCCAATACAAACGTCTACAATATCCCTTCAAAGTGGTTTTATGACAACCTAACCTTAAAAAAATATGTAGACATTCTTTATAGGAAAGTCGTGTGGTGATCACACCAGTTTTTTTAAATACTGCTTATAGGTAGTTCCATTTAAAAAGTGACAAGTACTATACTAATACGAAATATATCGGTTTTAACGTATCTTATTCATTCTCATCGAAATTTGTTTAATCTTGTATTGGTTTTCATTTGTTTCTATGTGACATTTTTGGTAGAATAGTTACTTTATTTGTTGTAATTAATCTAATCTGGAAGATAAAGGTTTGAATACCACACGATTTGAGGGTTGATTTATTCTCATATATACAGCGGCCCTCAAATTTATCTCGAAAACTGTTTGGTCTAGCAATACGGGAAAAAAATTCATACATTAAATCTAAATCACAAAGACTCGCAGTTTTGCAATTTTCTTTAAAAAATTAAGTCAGCTTAGTATAACTGTAAAGTACATTAATTAGCAAATCTAACAAAAAAATTCGAACTCTCGGTCAGTGGAGGAACAGGAGATATGACACAAAATCTTTAATAAAAAAGAATTTTGGTTGCTTGATTTGTTTTTTGCCTTTTCGTATTATGACGTATTATGAACAATAGCATAACGACTATAGTAGTACCTGCATTTGTTGTCAAAACATTTACTTTGCTTTTACAAATTTTGTATCGAGATTGTGCATTGTGTTTCTATCTGAACGTTAATCATTTTTGTGTTTGTGTTTTTATTTGAATCTTGTTACTTCTTTGTTGTTGTTCTCGTTTGTTTCCAAATACTTTGTAAAAGATGGTTCTCACGAATTCTGAAGTATATGTCATGTTACGGATATATTTGCAATGCCAAGAAAATAAGTTAATTGCTTCACGCTCTTACAACATTATGTATTCAAATCGAGAACGCAAATGTAAAAGGGTTTCTTGTCGATTAGCATTACGATTACGCACCACAGGAAACTTGCAACCAATTCCAGTACGAGAAAAGAATCGTTCAGTAAGGAGCGAAGAAAATATGGTTAATGTTTTAGCCTGTATTAATCCCCATATTAGTACCAGGGAAATTGAAACCGTCTTCATACCTATTCACTCGAGTTACACCAAGCACTTACCGATAACGAGTTCGTATAAAGAGAAGATTACTGTTATTGGTTGCAAGACATGTTGAAAGAAAACTTAAATTTTTTAAACAACATTTTATGGACAGATGAAGCGACATTTAAGAATAACTGAAATATTATTCGACACAACATACATTGTTATGCCGAAGAAAACCCTCATTGGATGCGAGTTGTGGATAATCAACATCAATGGTCCGTAAATGTTTGGTATGGGATACTTGACGATCAGATTGTTGGTTCTTACATTTTTGATGAATTGCTAAATGGTGGTGCTTTTTTAGAGTTTATAACAAATACATTGCCAGATTTATTGGATGACTTTCTATTGAATAGTCTTCAAAATATGTGGCTGCTATTAGATGGTTGCTCTGCTTATTATGCAGGTGGGGTTCGGAACCATCTCAACGATGAATTCCCCGATCGATGGATTGCGAGGGGAAGTGCGTTTCTTTGGCCACCCAAGTCCGGACATATCTAGATTTTTTTCTTTGGGGACGTGTAAAAGATTTAGTCTACTAAGATCCTACTACGAATATAGAACGCCATCGGTCTATTCCGAGGCTGCTGTACTGTCAACCAGAACAAGAATCAATGCGCGTATTCTAAACAATAGGAGGCAATTTGAACGCCTTCGCGATTAATGGTTCACAAAAGACATTTTATGTCATATTTCCCGTTCTTCTAAGGACAGAGAGTTCTTCCGTACTATACGACAGTTACAAACTATTTAAAATAAAACATTTCTAATCGACAATACGTTCATGTTTGTTTATAAAGGTTATGTCTTCGCCTAAGAGTTTAGCATGGAGATTTAGAAATTTCGAAATAGACAATTTTGATGTTGAATTAGATAAGCTTTCGAACTAAGTAGGTTAATGAATATCTTTACATTTAAATAATTAAGAAAATAATTATTTTTTTGTAACCACCCCCTAATTGCACCGCCTCCAAAGGGTTTTCAAAAGTGAAAACATTTTCAGGAACTCCCTATGTGATTTAGTCTATGAAATTTTTCTCGTATTGCTAGACCAAATAGTTTTCGAGATAAATTTGAGAGCCGCGCTTAAGGACTCTGTATATGAAATTAATACTTTTTCTTAAAACTAGTTTGTAAGTTACCCACAAGATAGTAGTCGTTATTATATGTCGCTAACACAATCACATTCAAACTGACCAATAATTATATTTTGTCTATCTTACAAATGGCCGATTTTTTCTTCACTTTTTTTATATGCGGTTGATACTCGAGTTAGCAGTCCCAGTGTATTAGTAGTAGGGATAAACATCCTTAATTTGATTTGTGGATAACATTTGACGAGGATGTTTTTTAATTTTCTTTAAAATCCGTTGTTTGTCTCTCAAATGTTTAATACTTATTCTGAATTGACCCCGACATGTTTATTTTCTATTCTATCGTTTTTCGTTTCATTGCATTGCTTGTTTACGCCCTTCATTTAATTAACACGCCGAATTTATTTACTCTTGAACATATTCTGTATCGAATTGGTGCATTAACTGTTAAAAACGAATTATACATTGCTCTGTGAATTTCCAAACTCACTAGCTGGTATGCCACTTGGTTCACATTTGGTTACAATTTTTTTTAAATAAAATAATTGTTTGACGTTTCGTCACGCATTATCGTTGATTTGCTTGTTTTAAAAAATTATTATAAAAATAGCATCCACAACGGATCGATTTTTAGCGTGTGGAGTGTGTTAAAAATCCTACTTTTTGATTTATGTTTTTTTTTGTAAATTAGATTTTTTTGCATAAAAATTGTAATCTGTTTACGGTAATGTTTTAAGATTTATGAAATTAACTTAAGTCTTATTCATATTTTTGAAAAATTAAAATTAATAATTTTATTTATAAATATTTGACAAAATTACAGCGTATTGCAGTATAACTATTTACTCTATGTTGATTTTAATGTAATTATATCTGCGTTATAGGCAACATCCCAAACGTTTTAATTTCATCCAGTCAATGCATATTTATAATTTGCATGAAAACCAGAAAATAAGTATTGGGTCTCCTTTAAACATGCATCTAGTAGATTATTTTGTCTAATACATTTAGATGATTTACTAACTAAAAATTATGCAAAATTGATCATTTGTGGCATAACTATAATCTATTTGGCAAGCACATTTTTCCATTTCATTTCTATTGTATATATAACTGCATTTGCTTGGAGTTATTGTTTTTATTTACTGGAAACACAAATTCTTTGTTCAAAATTTGAAATTTGTATGCATTTTGACTGAAATTTTTATGTACTAAAAGAACACGATGTAGTTTATAAATGACACAAATCTGTGTTATTGATGGATGTTTTCCCATTTTTTTAACAATAACCGAATGATAACACTATCCAAAATTCAGAAAAATGTTTATTTGTTGGAAAACAGTAAATACATACAGCGTGTATGTGATTAACGGGTTTGGAAGCATCTTTACAAGCAAAAAATGACAAAATATTTTTTTTTATACTTTAAAAAAATCTAAATTTTGAACTAACGTACCTGTACCATTAAAAGTTTGTTGACACCGTTAATAAAACGAAAAATAAATACAAAATAACGTTATCATATAAGACATAGTTAATTTAAGTTACTATTCTAATAAGAACGCACATGCTTTCAAAGTTAATACTCACAAAAAACGTATTTACAAAATACTAATAAAGCTAAATATGCAAAATAACTATTTATAGGCTACAATGATAAAATTTTTGTCTCTAAACAAGCGTATTGTAAAAATTCAGCTAAAAAATTCATACAAAATAGGTTATTGTTCATGTATAGGAACAAATCTGAGAAGAAAATTGATAACATAAACCAAAATTATGATTACTATAAGCGGCCTGTTTTTTAATAAAATAATAACATTACCCGATTGATAACATTATCCGTGATTCCAATAAGCAGCGTGCACTGTACATATCTTACTCAATGTCAGTCCAAGTTGTTACGTTACATTTTCCTATGATCCTATATTTCCTATAGCGCATTTGTGTAATACTCATTAGCCGAATACACTCCTGAAAAATCAACTGACTATTGTTTGTACGATTTTCAGTTGTAACACATCTAAATTTAAAACTCTTTTAGTGTTTTTTTTTACTAATAGGTTCTCAAACTGTTTTTAATATGTTTTTTTTTTCAAACTAATTTTAACTATATATTCTGTCGTTTCTCTGCAGTATAATAAATTTAACTTTATAGAAAAATAGTCACGTTTTAAAGAAAGTTTGACAGCGAACTAATATCATTTTAGATATGTCTGTATAAATTTTACTACACATTTATTGAAATTTACATAATTTGCAATTTTTGACTAGGAGTAAGTTAATTGATTTTTTTTATCTTGGTGATGATTATAATGGTAAAGTGCCGAATAGATGTTTATGGAAGTGTTCACATTTTTGAAACGGTTATGCATAAATTGATTTTTAAGCAAAGTTAGTCATAATAATGACTAGAAGTTTTTTTAAAAAGTATCGAGTCGAGTCTAGTAGTATACGGCGATGATATTTGACACTAACCACGTAATCGCGCGAGCTGAACACAAAAAGCACATAAGCCTGAGTGGTTTTCAAATATGAGGTCAAATTTAAAAATGGGATTTGGGGTTATCATAAGAATTTCTATAACAGTTCAATACCTCATCTTTTTGGAGTTAGATTATTTAGGTGCCTTTTTTAGAAAAAAATTGCGCGGACATACTATCATGCATGAATTACGCTGTTAGTCTATGTGCTATAAAGATTTTGTAACTCTCAGTGGCGACAAAGTGTATGAACTAATTCTGGCCTTCTATGACGCCAACACTAAAATACATATTATGATTAATTGGGTTATTATGATTTTTATGAACAAGTTTTTTTGTAAAATAAACATGTTGTTTGTCAGAACAAATTTATGATTATGTACGTGCTTATCTTATCTACTAAATATGCGATATGTTTGAAAAAGATATAAATGTTGAAACTTCATCAAACACTTCATCAGTATTAATAACTTTTGTATTTAGCTGTTTGTTGATCATTCTCTCAGAACTTTCGACTAATGCCCACTCTGGTTGTGTGAATAAAATCCATTTGAAACCACGAATAGCTTCAAAGTTGTTTCCCATCAACTTAAATAACTTATGCAATTGTCATAAAAGCTGTCCACAACTTTATAGAATTTTTAAGCATTGGCGCTTGATTCGTTTTGTAGTTTTACTAATAATTGTTTAGCAATGAAAGGGATAAATTTATGTTTTTTGCGTTCACTAATTTCAGTTTTTAAATCTATAAACAAAAAAAACCTAACAATAATAGAAACTAATTTTTGATGAAAAGTCTCTATGGTGACAATAAAATTTACTAATTTTAAATTTTCAAATACATGGGGAGCAATTACGTCAGTTATGATTGCTTCAGTCTTTGTTTTTGCACTAGAAAACTTCAGGTCATAGAAAGAGATTAACTTTGAAGTGCAAGTAGATGAATTAAAACTAAAATTATGTTCCGCTGCGTGATAAGCCAGTGTAGCACAATTAACTTTTTTTATGTTTGAGTATTTACATGTTGCACAATGTCACGGCGACCACCTGGTGCAATCGAAAATTCAGAAATGCAAATAGTACACTTTACGGACTCTTCCCAGTGCTCTTTTTTTATAAATGGAAATTGTTTTTTCTAATTCAACACAATATTTACATTTTCTTTTTCCCATTTTTATTACAAATAGTATATAAATCTTTATAAAAGCTTAAAAACTCAATACAAACTATTGTTTTCAAACTAACCGTCTATCGGGGTGTTTTATTAGATATAAATTTGCAACTGTTTTTGTAGGCCAATTCAACCAATATCATACCTTACCACATACCAAAGTAAACAGTGTTGCCGCTTTACTAAATTTTAAGATACTAGATTTCACCAACAGAATGTAATAGATTTAAAAAAAGTACTAATACCGCCATATTCAAAAAGTTTATGATTTAGGAAGCCATTAAGACGACGTTTGAACGCCAGGGTATCGATTATTTAAACTAATTCATAAGAATACCACCCTAAAAATGATAGATAACGAGATAATGAAGTATCACAACAAATTGATAAAACTATAGAGATAAAATACGTGATTTTTATAATTTTTCGTAAGAGATTTGGTTTTTTTTAGATTCGATATAGAAAGTGGGCACTTACGCTTGCATTTGACAACGCAAAGGTCAATTTTCAGGTGGAATGTCACTTTTTTAAATGTACGAAACGCTCAGATATTTACTAGTGAACGAAGGTTTTGTGTTCTTCAAGTGTTCAAATACAAAGATGGAAGAAGAAAATGAGTTCAGTGATTTATCGTGTACACCACCCAAAATAATAAAAAGTTACTAAGTGATAATGTCATTTATAATGTTGTCATTTATTTAGCTTTATTATACATTAGACGGTATTTTTTTAAACTTAGATTATGTTGATTTATTTATTTTGGGAAAAAGTACCGATTTTGATGTCAAAATGACAAGCCAGAAAAGTGCGACCTAACTAAAATATTGAGAAATTTTTTTTTTCAAATTAATGTCAGATTGTTTCCAAAAACTGAAAAAGCAATTTAAAATACCGTTTATCACAAAAAGAAAAAAGTACTAGGTATACTCAATTTTGTAAAAATGGTATTAAAAGTACGGTTGGTCATTTAAAGTACTAGATCTAGTACAAAAGTACTAAAACTGTAACACTGAAAGTAAACTGCGTTTTGAGTTATCATATCGGATTCAGCTACTTCGGGATAATTTGTGCACATAAAAGTAAAGATAAAATAACGTATAGCTATTAAAAAATGGACGCTTTTTATATGTTTGGCTGAATAAAGATTAGTGAAAAAAGAAATGCAAGAAAAACAAAACAACAAAAATATGTATGTGAAATTCTTGAGAAAAAGGAAAATGGGACGCCTAAAAACAAATTGAGATCAAATTACGTTGTCATAATTTTTTTTAACGAAATGTTTTAATCCTGATCTTCGATTCTAGTTTGTTTTTGTAACAATTTTATCTGTATAATCACGTAACGTTACTGCTACAGAAAGGCTGTGTAAATAAAAATATTTTTAAAATTATGTGCATCAACATAATTAATCATAAGTCAACATTATCATTTTAAACATGCGGACAAGGAACGCGTATAAATAACATACAGCGACATATCTCTTTATATTTTGTTAAATAAATAATAATTTACAAAACACGCCGTACAACCAGCACACTTTTTTGAATACGTTGATTAAATTGAGTAATATTTATTTTTACAAGAAAACTGTAATTCAACTAAATATAACAATGCGATAATAGTTTCCGGTCTAGAAAGCATGACAAAGCGTTAGATAAAACATTTCTATGGCATTTCGCATTTATACAGGGTGAGTTATAAATCGAAGGACAAACGAAAAACACTTACTCTTCTTCTAATTTTAAGATGCAACTGCTCATATCACGCTATGTTTAGATGCCATGTAAACCGAATAAGATATTTTAGCAATTGTTACTTTATTGTTACCTATTGTTAAAAAATTCAATTAAGTATTTAAAAAAAAGTAGAATGTAACACAAAAAATTTAAAAAAACAATAGGAATAAGTAGTTACAACAATGAAAAAGTGTTACCAAACATGTTCAATATGACCACCTTTTGCTTCAATACATAATTTATCACGTCTCACACAGACATTCCGTAAATCCGTGTTTGGAATTTTTTGAGTGCTCAAATTTTCTTTGTATTAAAAGTTCCCTTGAATTTCAACTGTGTAAACCAAATCGTCTAAATGACCCCTCAGGTGAAAATCCAACGTATTGAAGTCGGGTGAGCTTGCTGCCCAAGTTGCAGGGTCTCCTCTTCCTATCTACCTCTTTGGATTATTTTCATTTAGCCAGTTGATCATATTCCTTCCGTAAAGCGGAGGCGCACCATCATGCTGATACCAGTGGAACATCTAAAATTCATTCGATTTTTTAAAAAACCAAAATAAAACGCGCTTGTTAAGCGTTTTTTTATGATGCGAATTTCAAGAAGTCTTCCATTTATTCCACCCCAAACATTAACGGTAAGACGATGTTGAAATGTTGATGAGATGATCGCATGTGGATTATTCAGGGACATGTGGTTATTGTATATTAACAATTCCTTCTCTTGACAATTGGGCTTTGTCCACAAAATATCACAAAGGTTGGGGTGACGGTTTGTTTGGTTTAGCAACCAGCGACAAAATTCCATGCGCGGTAAGTAATGTTGGAAGCAATGCCTGCATCTTTTTGAAGTGATAGGAATTTTCGTTGCAAAGTATTGCTCATAATTTGTGATAGATTTAACTGTCTACCTACATTAAGCGTACAATTTTTAAGATTATCCAAAACTGCGTCTATGACTTGTATTTTGTCGTTATTATTGTGAACGAGATTTGGTCCTCCTGCATCGGTTCTGCTTGGAAGTGCCGAACTAGTTTCACGCAATTGTTGAAATGCCCTCGTATAATGCAATGATTATAGTCTGCCGTCGGTTTAGATACTTCCGTTGATATTCTCTTAAAGCATATTTTTACTCATTCACTCTTTATTTAATTAATTAGAATTAAAAACATCCGATTTTATTATATGACATTCCAGTTAGATGTAAATGGATACCTCATCTAACAGTTTATTGCACACGAATTCGTTACATGATTTATTTTGTTTAGGTAGTGGTAAGCCAATTACCTAGAGTTTTGCGGTAACTGTACTACCACGAAGTATGTTCTGACTTGAAGGTACCGCCCTTGACCAAAATATATTACGGCCAGTTATCAATAGCCGATTTTATATAAATTGTACATTAAATTACAAATTTAGATGAATGAGTTTATTAAAATTTATATAAATGAGTGTAATATACACAAAACATACAATTTAATTAATATTTGGTGATAGTACCACTTTTTGCTCATATTATCTCTTTTATCCTAGTTGGCATTCTCGCGATAATTGCTTAAATGGTTTCTTAATCTGAGGATCGTTTTATCGCACATCTTGAAGATTTGTAATTAACCGATCTTTTATAGTGTTGACTCTTGAATAAACTATCGATTTTAGCACACTCCAAACATTATAGATAGCGTTTAAATAAGGAGAATTTCCCGGCTGTGGAAGTGTTGGTAAACTCGCCGACTCCAAATAAGTTTTTATTGATTTCGCTGTCGTACATAAACGTGTATTCGCCATTATTCGTTGTTAATTTATTTTAAATATGGCATTAAAACCTCTTCCCAAACCAGCTTGTACCGTTTTTGCTCTATTCTACCCTCGCAAAAATGTAGTGGACTAGGACCTTTTGGTGTTACACACGACTAAACCATAACCGACGGTGGTTGTTTTATTGTTTTTCTTACAACAGGTTTCACTAAACCGCTCAGATTTTTGTTTTCTGACGAATTGAGCCTTTTCATTTTGTTTTCCTAATTGGTAATGCATTTTTCTCATTGCAACCGTCAATTTTGCTTTTTAACCGGACGACTACATTTTAAACCAGCTTCATATAAGCGTTTACGAACAGTACGCTTGATTAATTTAAATCCTTCTTGTTAGAATTTTGTTTATCTTTCTACCTGAGATTTTCAGTTGCTGTTTTTACAATTTTTCGATGATTTCTATCAACAATTTTTCTTTTGCGATCACTAAACGACCTACTGCTAGTGGTACTGGTATGTTTTCTTAGATTAACATGGAGACACGTTACACAGTTCGGCAGGAAACTCCTTCTTTTCGTGCAATTTCACGTTGAGAATAACTTCCTGTCTTCAATAAAACAGAAATTCTCATTTTTTTTCATTTGAACAAAGTTTTGCTTCACCCATTTTTCTTGTAGATAGGTTGCAAATAAACAAGTAAAAGCAAAATACATATACTAAAAACAACACTCAATCACTCAAAGACAACTAAAATGTAACTGTTAGTGACAATACGATTGCAATAGCACATATGTTGCTGATTTAATCAAAATCGGACACCTCGCCAGACACAACAAAAGGTAAAATATTTCCGGAAGGGTCGATTGCCGATTTCATGTAATTTACAAGTAATTCGCTTGTTTACTTGAAAGAAATGTGAAATGTACATATACAGGGTGATTCACGGAACTGGTCAGTTACTCATATATAGAGAATGACTAAATTTATTTGCTTTAAAGTTAGTACACATGTATATATGGTCTATAAAACTAAAATAATTGCAATGTGACACATCCGGTCATTCCGGAAGTAGTCTTAAACTTCTTTATTTTAGGTGTAACACCCTATATATTTTTGCATTTTTGTATTCTATATGAAAAATTAGGTAAAATTTCATTAAATCGTTTTGTCTAATCCTAGACGTTATCGAAAAAAATTAATATTTTTATTTTTGGGGTTTGTATAGTATAGATATTGAAACGTTCGAGAAGTTACTTGCAAATGCAAGAGCCTTCTAGAAGCTGTTATCCATTTTCTAGAAGATATAGCGAAAAGTAGGGAACACTCGAGAAGGATTCGCCGATGTGTATATATACCGACGGAACAATTCGTAGGTCAGTTATTGCTGGAATGCGAATACATCAGTGTTAAGAAGATTATTAAAGTGGAAATAAATCGTTAGCACGCGTGTGTCTAGATAAATTGACCGAGAATAATCGTGTACGTGATATAAATTAGTGTAAGTGTTTTCATTAAATATTATTACATTTAATTAGTTCGGTTAATTTAAAAGTGTACATATTTCTAGAATAAGTAAACATCGTTTTAGTCGTTTAAATAAATTAGTTTTTAATAAATAAATACGCAACAATATTAAAACATCGAATAAGTTAATGACACTAAGATAGTGAAAATGCATATACTCGTTCAGGAGGCATTATTTAGAAGCCTCTTACTATTTACATTAAAACAATTTTCTTTTTTTAGGAAAAACAAACAAGCTTAACTTGCAACATCTAACAATTATGAAAACGATTTTTATCATTTTATGCTATTCTACAGATGAGATTCTACAAACAAAATTTCTATAAAATTTTATATAAATTGAACGCTTTAAAACTTATTGTCTATAAATGGTTTCTTACTTACAATCAATGGCAATTATAACTACAGTACAATAATAATAATAAGCTTTGATGCTATAACATAAAACAAAACAAACGAATTTTATGTATGTCTGTTTAAATAAAAATTACATTAAAATGGCACAGTTTACAAAGAAAAAGAATTGATACAAGAAATTTATTGTTAGACGAGCTTTAAAGATGTACACGATTTAACGAAATTTACTACGAGTGACTGTCTATGACAGAAAACGTTTCCTAAAATAACTAAAGCTACAAGCGGCGTTTTTAACAAAAGGAATTTAAAAATCAAAAATAGAAATGTCAATCTCATTACTGGAAATTAAGATTATCAAATTGCAATACTTGCTAATTTTGAAACATACCCTTATGGCTCAATTAGGTCAGCAGGAAAAGATATATTAATTTCTAATTCTTCTAGTTAAAGGTGTTTAACTAAACATCAAATTCATAATTTATTCACGTATTAGCACTGAAAGGAAATGACAAGGAAAACCGCATGCCGTTATGTGAGATGATATTATAGTTAATATGGAGGAAAATTCTAATTTCTTAAAAAGAATTATTTGGCAGAAGAAGCTTAATTTACACACAAGTGGTGTAAGTAATAGAAAAAATGCCATATGTGAGCACATAAAAATTCAAAGTGTGTATTGAAAAAAAGAGTTAAAAAAAAGTCGGTAAACTTAGAAAGAAGTTAATTGAGATTTATAATTAATTTGAATTTAGATTTAAGTTTTTAAATTATTTATTTGATTATGGTTTACCACAAATACAATAATTATTTGGTGTAGTTTATTTTAATTTAATGTAATTGTCAACGCCTGCTTCGTATTACAGTAATTGTAAATACCCAATCAACAAGGAAACATTTTTGAAATATTTTTTTCAACGTTTTACAAGAGATGTATTTACATTTTTAAAAACATTGCAAAAACGTCTTAATAGTCAGAATTACGTTGCAAAGTCAATATCAGAAAAATATTCTAAAAATGTTTAAAAAATATTATTTATATATATTTCTAATATTTTACAAATGTTACATTAATGTATAAAAAATGTATAATCAGCGGTTTTTTTTAATATTGCAATATGCTTAAGGGCACTTCTACAATCATGGTATAAATGTAAGTTTTAAAATACTCACATATTTGGCTGTTTTATTTGTACTAACCAATAACATAGCCAATAACGACAGCATTTTACAATCAAACTAAATATAACTTAACAGACATTTATACCATTGTTATAGAACCAGCTCTTAAATGATTACAAAAGATAGATAATACAATCTTTATGTACTCAAAATATGTACTTCAGTTTCATGTGCTGCAAACGCATTTGGTGCCTATAACAAAAATTAACACATTAACATAAAAGTAAAACCAACATTATTCATGTAATTACTTTATATTAATTGAAATAATTATAATAATCCTCACAAAAGTTTCTAAATAATCTAAAGTTTTTCCACTTTATGGATAGGATCCTTCGGAGTGGAGGAACGACAACAATAAAAACAACCTTTGTCTGTTGTTAAGGCCTGAGCAATAAAGGTTGTTTTTATTGTTGCCGTTCACACACCTTCACACCAAAGGATCCTATCCATAAAATAAGAAAACTTTTGACTAATTATGCATGTATCTATTTGTGTAAAAACGAAAAGCAGAACAACTAACAATCCAAGATTTTGAAATTTTGTACACACAAAATAATGCTGCATCAATGTCAGAAAAAATTACATACGAAGATTAATTGGTTATTGTGCACGTTCAAATCTCCCATTTGGTCAACATCGTATCAATTTGATAACCTTAAAACATCACAAAGAATGGAATTCATGAAGTACATAAAATGAACGTTTTAGTGTACCACTGCTGTAACAAATAATATTACACTTCAGCAAAATTTCTTCCATCGAAAAACGTACAATCATAATGAATATTGACATATACTAAAAGTATCTACTTCAGTTTCACTAGAACGCAAATTAGAAAACGATTAAACTTTGCGCAAACTCGGCTATTAAGTACTTAATTCAAATTTGCAAGAAAGTGTTTAGATAAACAAAAAGGTTTATTATGTATTTATTAATAATATGTAACAAAATTTTATATAGTTGTGTTTTTGTTACAATATATAAAAGAAAAAAGTGTATAGGTGAAAGCAAACAAAAGTATACTTTCTAATAAAGTAAAAACGTTTTTTATGTTACTAAAAAATGTTTTAGAAAACATTTTTAAAATATTACAATATCAATGTTTAAATGAAATATTTTGAAAACTCAACAAAAATATTTTTTTGAAAAACATTTATGATTTCGACTATTTTAAAACATGAAAAAAACGTTGTTTGCTGATTGGGTAATAATACGATTCATTGTAACTAATAATCAATTTACGAACAGTAACTTTTTAACCTGTTAATATACATATAAATTTTTATGGATTTTTTTTGTAGAAAATTATGGGTAGAATAACAGGATTAATAAATGTATAAAAATGATATTGTTCTATTAAAAAAATTGAGTTTTTATATATGTTCTTTATTGCAAGTTAAACGTGTTGCTTTGCTCATTCAAAATTCAAAATAGAGAAAGATTTATAAATAATCCCTTTTGAACGAGTATGTGCATTTTTACTTCTTAGTGTCGCTACTTTACTTGATATTCTATCTCGACAAACCTCAAAAATACAATTATTGATTGTTTTCTGGAAAGGATTTAGGTTTAGACATAGGGCGGCTTGATCAAACTTTTTCTGTTTTTTTATGTAGAATACAAAAATATATAAAGTGTTACATTTAAAATAAAGGACTACAAGTGTCACAGCATTGCAATTATTTTGGTTTAATAGATCTTTAAACTAAATACATTTTGCTATTCTCTATACTATATGTCTAACCTCTCAGTTCTGTGAATTACCCTGTATTGTGCTTCAGGTTCAATACATGTGTCAACTCGTCTTTTTAAACTTTGGTAAACATTACGAGGCTTATTAACTGCAATATTTCGAAAAGCATCATCAGTAATTGCATGTTCCAAGTCTTCAAGATTGTGCATAACCGATTCTTGTATACTATATTTTTTAACGTCCGTAAAGGTAAAATTCTAAGGGCATAAGATCTGAAGAGGTAACCCTTAATTTATTTTTAAATATACCGTTTATTAGAGATAATTTTGCTACCGATTTACTAGGACTTTGTTCTATCCAACTTCGAATGTCTTTGACAACAGATACAGATGCAGTATGGTAAGAATTCCTGTGTATTGTGCCTTGCAAATGCAATTATGATTAAAAACATGAATTAGAACTTGTTTGTTGTTGTCGGGAAGTATCGTAATTAAAGTTTACTTCTAGAAAGTATCGATAAATTGATCGATCGAAGTTCCATTGCGATTGTGTGTACCATATCGAAAAGCCGTCATTACAATAACGATATCTTATCCAGGAGTATACATAGTAAAATGCTATTACCATAATGTTACAAAAATTAGATAACGTCAAAATTAAAGCTGTTATTGAGTACATACTTACAAAAAGCAAATATTATTGAATAATTATGATAATAATTGTTCTAAAATATGAACATAGAGAATAAGAAAAACAACAAAAAATATATACGACACAAAACGCCAATCTTTGAGAATGTTACTAAATGGTAAAACTACCAACCTAAAAAAAGTTGATGTAGGTAAGCGTCATAGATCTTTTAAGAAACGGGTTTTAATAAAGTTCCTGCATTATAATATATTTCCGAAAGTTGATAACATTTTCGTTACTTTTCATGTTTCCTTAAGTTTTTTTTTATTGTTTATATAATAGTTAACATAATTTAAACAATATTTTGGGCATTATATCTATTAAGGAAAATATTTAATAAAGAGAAGTTCAATGGTACAAATTGCTTTGTGTAAACATTGCCGTCTGAGATCATGAATATCTTTGAATTACTTTATGACAGTAATATAATGATAACAGTTCTGTTTAATGTGATTAAAATCACTTAATTGATGCAGTTTGTTTTTTTTATTCTATAGTTTTAATACAGACTTAAATATTTACAATACTCGTATTTACTGTTTCTGTGCCAATTTTTTCAAATCGTTAATTACTTTTATTATTTATATTAATTTAATGTTGATTGCCCATGTATCTACTAGAGAAATGGAAGAACAAAGGAGACTAATAGTCTGTTTCGATGTATTTGGCAAATAAAAAGGTAAAAACTGGAACGCTGTCGAACGGTACCAAATTTATACAGTGTGCCTGATTAACGGGTTACTATATTAGCAGGTGAAATTAGAATAAAAATACAAGCAAAAAATTTCAAGGTAAAAGTTCCATTATTTAAAAAATCAAAATTTTTAGCAAAATAAATTGTAACCTGTAACCTAAGGTTGTTGGCATCATGAATAAAAATAAACTGTTCTAAGAAGTGCAAATTTCTTCTGACCGCTGTGCTGACATCAAAAATAAAAATAAATACAAAACAATGTTATCGGATAACGCGTACTTAATTACTGTAGTTAAATGAAGTTATTATTCTGCACATTCTTTTCAAGTACACTAGATAATACCTTCTCTATTGAATAAAACACGAACGTCTGAAAGAAAATTGTTCGTTACTTGCATAAATAATTGCACATTCTGTCTAATTGCATTTGCAGCTGCAAAAAATGATTTTGCAGCTTTTTTCTATTATTTACGGCGTTTTGTATACTTCACATTTTACATAGCTCCAGAAAAAAGTCTAAAAGGTTAATATCTGGCCTACGGGCAGATCAGAGTCTACTGCTGCCATACGTCCCGGTTTTGAGGTTTGTCTCCCAGTATCCTTGTCTAAGAATCATTTGTCCCGGTTGATTTAAACTTTACGCATATTAAAAAATTATTTTCCGATAATATTGTACATACATACAAGTTTTGGGGTCAAATATATTTATAACATGAATGGAAAGTAAGGTTCTATTTGGTTTTATGAAATTTATTTAACCATTATTTTATATATTGTTTTAGATTAGGTATAGAGGCATTCACAAAAAAAAAGAAATTTTTCCAGTCGAATTGAGTGTTTCAAAATAATTCACTATTGATCCCAACGTTTTGCTCTTGAAACATCTATTATCTTGTCTTCCAAATTTTTTATTAATTGATTTTTTAAAAGATTGTGCACAGGGTTCCCAGCGACCTGGAAAACCGGGAAAACTGGGAAATGTCAGAGAATAAAAAATAGTCAGGGAAATTATGAAAAAGTCAGGGAAAACATGCAATTGTTTCACGAAGTCAGGGAAATTTTTCAATTTTGCGAGTTTTATGTGACCCTTCCCCCCATTAGATTTGTATCTCTATTTTGCTTGTCACATAAACATTTCATTCGAGAAGATCGCTAGTCGAAATCAACTTCTGTATTTATTTATATCTCAAATTAATTTAATTATGACGGGATTGGAATTTATAACTGGTGTACGTTTCATTGTTCTGCTTATATGCATGTTTTTTATGCATCTCAAAGCAAAATATGTCCACATTGTCCACAAATGTTGCTGAATTTGTGTAATACTACGCATCGTTTGTTTGTGACACTAATACCAAAGATAACTAATACGATTAGAATAAAAACTTTTTAGTTGTAGTTATTTTTAACCACTTTGAGAGTTCATTGTCGAAAAATCAAAAGTTTCTAAATGCTTTTTTTCTCTTTGACAGTTTTGCATCTAATTTAACTTATATTGTTTTGTACGTTCATTTAATAAAATTAATAATATAAAGTTTCCAATTACTATTTTGAAACTACCATATTACATAGCTACGATACCGGTAGAACACCTGGAAAAATAAAAGATTTAGTCAGGGAAAACTGGGAAAAGTCAGGGAATTTGATTTTAATTACTTGCTGGGAACCCTGGTGCAATTTTTTATAATAAATATGATTTTCGATAAAAGTTTTTTTGGTTGAATTTTTTTTTGGGGTGAGTGCTGTTTCTTTCAATCTAACCTGTAAATATTATATTTGAGAAACCGCAAAGGAGGCGACTTACACGCGGAGGAGATCTATCGTGCATAAACCGCATTGTTCTGCGAACTTCAAGGGGTAAGTCATCAAATTCTTCGCAAAAGTTTCTTGTAAAAGTACAAGTCGGCTTTAAGTCCTTATGGTAAAATAAACGGTCTAATTAAACTATTTCTTAAAGTACCCGCCCAAACATTAAGCGAAAACCGCCACTGAAAGTTACTTTGTTGAATTTCATTAGGGTTTTCTTCATTACAAAAATACGTGTTGTGAAAATTCAGCACTCCATTTCGTGTAAAACCAACACTCACAAAACTCAAGTTGTGGTTCAAAATCAACGTCGGTTAACTGTTGGACTCGTTGAACATGAAAACGGTACAAAGACTAATTCCTTAAAACATGATGTAGCGTACTATTGGACCCGTTAGCTGCGCAAACTATTTTTCTAGTGCTACTTTGTGTCTTATCTTTTACAATTTACACTATCTGCACATACATTGAGAAAAGCAAATGTTAAAGTTTTGATTTTATTGACAAGATTTATTCTTCTTCTGTTGCTAATACATGGGGTGGTCTTTCTCGACCACGGCCTTTGCAGGTAGGAAGAATACTGCCAGTCCTTGCACACACGCCAAAATAAAGCTGAATAAAGACAATTGCTTAATCCACAATCTACGTGTGGTGTGGAGGTTTTAATTACACTCGCCCGGCATTAAAACAGTATCCCTGTTGTACGTAATTCAGAAAATTTAAACTAAATATTATGAAGTACGAGTACGTTTACACGAATCATTAAAGAAATCCGTTAAAAAATCTAGACATAAATAAATCAGATTGTCGAAATCAGTTCTAAGAAAGCTAAAATTTGCATTTAATCATCTGAAGTTTTGTTTTAATTATAACCAAAGATAAACGTGATCGTGTATACAAAGTACATTTTGTTAAGCTATGTCCGTAATAATGCTAAGAAATAAGCATTACTAGCTGCTTTAATTATTTTATTAATAATTGATTTTGTAGATGATGGAGAATTAAAGAAAACAATAATTAACACAATACATCAATACGTTTCACGGATTTTACAGCATTTACACCCGTCTTTCAGCGCATAGTTACAATCAACAAACAATTTCCATTTGTTTAGATACTCAGGACCGGTCTGAAAACGTTATTTGCAAGTATCTTAAAACTGGATCACTTAAGACCAAACCATTAAAGGAAAAATTCTAATTTAACGCCACAAGGGAAACTACTTCTTGAGTTTGTCGTCGTATTTCAGATGCACCCTGTATAAAAACATTCGTTGGTATTGACATTTTGGGATAGTTGCTCAGTGCAAGGACTATTTTTATCTAATAAATATTTTACTTTATAATTAGGTGTGGTTGACACAGCATTTTGTGTATCGAATATTGATACGTATCTATCTACTACATTTTTGCAAACAGTTTTTGTAAAAAAAAATTACATTAGGCTTGGTGGAGTTTCTTAGCTGATTTAAAAAAAGAAGGCGGATCTCAATTCGTCGAAATTTTTTTTTATGTATGTTCAGCGATAACTACCACGTTGAACGATTTCGATGTTTTTTTTAATTAGAAGGGGGTACGTTAGAAGTTGTCTTTTTTAAATTTAGTCAACTTTTGATGATGAGATCTGTGAGAAAACAATCAAGATCTCAATTTTACATTGACATGAAATTTTCTTGAACGATGTGAATTTTCAAGGTTTTAAGTGACTGTTACCACTATTGTTAATATATTTAAAAAGAAAAAAATTATATTTTTTTAACCAAAAAACCGATTGAAAAAAATACACTAAAAAATAAATAATAAATTTAATTTAGTTACAATTAAACGACGAAATTCTTATTTGCATAAAAGAATTTTTTGAAGTCGATGCAAAACACATTTGACTTAAACCTACTAAACTTCCAAAATTAAGCTTAATCCTACGCCAATGTCATACTTCAAAAAGTAATTTCGTATACATAAACAAAAATTTCGTTTAATTTTAACTAAATTAAATCATTATTATTTACTTTTTAGTGCATTTTATTGGATGCATTTTTTATGTAGGGTTTTTTGTTAATTTTTTTTTCTATTTCCACTAAACAAATACTATAATTATTTTTCAGTTTTTTAAGTCGCGTATGTATTTTCAGATTAATTTCTGTTTATCACTACAATTTCAAATATAGTAAAATTAGACCAAAAACTCGGTGGTGTTTATTTGATTGATTTTTTTTATTTCTAAAGCACAAAAATGTTTGGTTGTTGAACATAGCTTCTTATGCTTGAACTTTTACATAATGTTTGTAGTATATTACGTCAAACGACAATACTTTTTTTGAATAATTAATCAACCGAGTGAAAGAATATATTCTTTGAATATTTTGTAATTTAACATTTGTTTTTTTGAGTAACCGTTACGTTGATCAATGAGACACAATGAAAATAATCGGTTTTATTTGCCAGTAACACTATACATTTTATGAATATTATTGGGAATTTTGATGTATGTTAAATGTTTCCACTTGTATAACTAAACGAACAAATAATAATGACGCAAATGGAAAATGCGGGATAAACCTTTTTTAGCATGGAAATTTATAATTATTTTTCTTACGTAATTGAGTGTGTATCGAAAATAAGTTTAACAGTAACGTATAGACGTTTATTTTTACGGTTAAATTAATTTACACACAATACTGTATTATTAAGATTATTGTGTGCAGCTAATTCTTTTGACGAATTTTACGTACTTGAAGACAGTGAAGGTAAAACTCATAAATGTTACGTAGATATACACATAGTGGATAACCTTATAGTCAAATGTGAAAAAGTGAGTTAAGGCTCAGCAGTCGTTCATGAACAATATCGTAAATTATAGTTGTATATATCTGGTAATAGTAAAAATGAAAGTAAATGTACGTTTTTCCATATACAACATAAACGTTTATTGTCGAACAGATTCTGTAAAATTTATACTGTATGTATTATAAACAATACTGACAACTAATATTTACATAGGAATTTCCATAATTAACTAACGCTTCTTTATTGTTTTTTTTACAAAACACAGAGAATTTGAGGAGGATGCTGTTAAACTTTAAGGGTGTGTGCAAATCAAAAATTTACTGAATTAATTTATATCGATCGTCGGTTCTTTCCGCATGGACTAAGTTTTTTATGTGTCCTTATAAGTAATAATTGAGAGGATTTAAGTCAGGAGACCTTGCTAGCCATGTATGTATGTGGACTTCCTCGGTCTATTCAGTCATTAGGATAAGTGAGGTCAAGATCATTTAGTACATTACGTTGAAAATGGGAAGCATTCTTGAACATCTTCTAAAAATACAGTTAATTGATTTTCCAAAAAGTTAAGATAAACATCTCCTGTAAGACGACCACCAAAAACATAAGGCTCAATAAGTCGGTCCGCAATAATGCAGATGTACTGTTAGTAGAGGGTAAGGATGCAATTCGTCAACACGTCAAGTCCTCCAAACCATAGTGTGAGGCGCTCAAAGACGTGCAGAGATTCTTACTGGGCTGCATTGTACAGTATGAAGAATGTTAGCTTGCATTACTCGAAATGGCTGTTGTTCTGTTTTCAACACTAACGATCCAGTTTCTCGTAGTTACCTATGAGTTGTTACTAACTTTTTTTGTAGTGGGTCCCACGTCACCACGGCTAGCTACGATGTCGGTGAGTGGGCGTGGTTGAGAAACTATAATAAAAATAGAGAATAACCAGGCTCCATTCTTCGTACTAATAAGAACCTCGACTTGGAGACACCGATGGTACGTCTGAACCCGCTACGAAGCGAATAGGGTAGAGCAAAAAAAGACAATCATGAACAACGTAACAAAAAAATCCAACGATAACATGTACTACTTCTAAGTCTATATGAACAGAATAATAGAACTTTAAAGGATTAAATAGCAAATATAATAATTAAAAATCACTGTAACTCCAAACGTAATCTATCAACTATTTTGTTTACATGCAGTCGCGAATAAATTAATAATCGACAAATATAATTAACACCAATGATTAGAAATGAGATAAAAAAACTTACCCCGCCGAAGTTCCTTGTAAAAAGTAGTATAACGTTTACGTCTGCATATTGTTTTATAGACAAGACGTGCGTAGTATATAAGTTTATATGTACGGCGTTATGTGCCTAAATCTGGCTTTGATTACGTTCAAACAGTCAAGAAACTTGAATGAATGAATGAAACGTCAGCGTACTCAAGACAACTGTATTACATAAAGTTAAAGATGTTTTAAATTTACGATTAAAAGTAAAAAGGTTAGTATGATCTACAATTAGATTCTTGATAGTTACAAAGTACAATAAATGATACGGTGAATTCAAATTAACAACATGTTTAGGCTGAATAGAAAATTGAATACAATCATAAACTTTAGTTTAAGAAAATGGCTTTCAAACGATCGGCGAATAATAAACGGCTTAAACGCGGCGCTTGTTGATCAAATAAGAATGTTACATGAGGATCAACCTAACAAAACTTTAGGTATTCATTGGCAAGCACAAGAAGATTTGTTGCGTTATTCATTAAAAACCTTTAATAATGACGCAAACGTAACAAAGAGAATAGTTTTTTCGGGAATTAGTCAAATATTTGATTCGTTGGGTTTGATTGGGCCGGTGATTGTAGTTGGAAAGGTAATGATGCAACGCTTATGACAATTTAAAATCGGTTGGGACGAAATGTTACCGGTACAAGTGTTACAGCAATGGTTTCAATTCAAAAATAATTTACATTTTGTTAATCAAGTTTAAGTACCGAGGTTTGTGTTAGGTGGCCGAGAACATAAGTTTGAGTTACACGGATTCTGTGATGCTTCGAGTATAGCATACGTTGCGTGTATTTATGCTAGGGCGTATGATGAAAAGGACCAAGTTAACGTTCGCTTAATATAATCGCGGGTCTCGCCGTTAGAATTTTTAACTATACCGCGGTTAGAGTTATGTGGGGTGTTGTTGTTGACATTGGTAGAACAAGCGTTTAACATCAGACTAATAAGGAAACATTTTTGGTGCGACTCTACGTTTGTGTTATGCTGGTTACAAGCTCCATCGAACATATGGAATACCTTTGTATCAAATCGAGTAGCTGAAATACACAATTTAACAGAAATTAAAAATTGGCGACATCTAAGTAGTCGAAATAGCGCCGCAGACGTTTTATCGAGGGGTTGTTTACCTGAACAAGTAAACGGAAACAATTTTTGTGGTTTAGGGGAACGGAGTGGTTAATAAAAGAATTTGTGGTTTAGGGGAACGGAGTGGTTAATGAAAGAATTTAAGGATTGGCCTAATTCGGAAGTACTGGATATCCCAGAGTTACCAGAAAAAAGAAGAAAAAGGATTACAATAACAACTATAACAAAGAACTGGAACTTATTTTACCGATTTTTACGTTTGAAAACGCTGAAAAAAGTTACTGCTTATATTCTACGGTTTATCAGAATATGTCGTAAAAATAGTAATTTTATAGATGAAGCTTTAACGGGAGAAGAATTAAGAGAAGCATTACGAACCTTAATACGCATAGCACAGCGAGATATTTTTAAGGAAAAATTTGAGAATTTTAGTAAGGGAAAAGCTATTCGGAAATGTAGTGCATTAGGCAAAGGCGATTCATATTGAGCTGGTGGAAGATTTGACTACTGAAGGTTTTATACAGGAGCTGCGCAGGTTTATTGCACCTAGAGGTAAACCTAAAGCCGTGTTTTCCGATAATGCCACTAACTTTGTAGGCGCTAGAAATGTAATTAATCGCATCGTATAGGAAGTTAAAACGGAAAAAAATTGAAAAACTCATTTGCGGATGAAGGTGTTGAGTAGAAATTTATTCCACCGCATACTCTTCATTTCAGGGGACTCTGAACCGGGGGTCAAATCAGTAAAAATTTGATCTAAAAAGTGCTTCGAGTTTAATTTACGAGTTCTTAACGGTTTTAACTCAAATAGAAGCAATTCTTAACTCCCGTCCGTTGTATCCTTTGTCCTGCAACAATACCGATTTAGATCTTTTGACACCTGGAAACTTTATGATCAGAAGAGCGCTAACATCGTTGCCTGATTCGGACTTGCAAGAAGTTTTGGAAAATCGTTTGTCTCGACGAGTGCAGAAAGTGGTCCAAACTTTTTGGAATAGATGCCATAAAGAATATTTAACTGGGCTGCACGAGAGAACTAAATGAAAACAAGAAAATACTAACCAGTTACGTGTTGGAGACATAGTGATTCTGCATAACGATCACATGTCTCCGTGTCAATGGCGACTGGGGCGCGTTCAGGAGCTACATCTAGGGCAAGACAACATAGTGCGGGTCGTTTCAATTAAAACGTCGCAAGGTGTAAGTAAAAACTCAAAGACGAAGTCCTATTATAGCCTAAAAATGTACAACAATCAAAATAAAAAATACAGTGGTAACGATAAAAAATACATACATACAATTCAACATAAAGGACAAAATATGTAAATACAAAAATTATACAGAAAGATATGAAAACAACTTAAAAAAACTGGTGTGGTCATGACTTTCTTATAAGGAATTTCTACATATTTTTTATTTTCAAATTGAATGATGACATCCAAGTCAAAAGAATATAGAGAATTTAGAAAACTTATTTGCTTAAAAGAAATAATAGTAAAAGTACCATAAGTATTATACATTAGTATATATATATATATATACACGTTTGCATTGACTTCCTAGCATGCTAGGATTTTTTTGAAATTTTTCTCTTCGATTTCATTAAGATATAAACGAAATATGGTAAATTGAGGTCATGTTGTCATATCGAATAACTCCTATATTAGTGCGCCTCGATATTGCTTTCCCCTTCAGTAAATCATTTTTTTTCGCATGTAGGATTCGAATCTAGATATTTCTAATTAATTTTAAATTATAAATCAAACATCTAATAAACTGTTAATGTTAGAAATATTTTTTATTTGAATAATTTGTTAGGAAAAATTATCTCTATAAGAAAGTGTAAAAAGAATTCCAATAATTTACATACGTACAAAGTTATGTAAAACAAAAACTGTTAAAAATGGCGGATACACCCGTTTTCGGTTTCTTTATCAGACGCATCGATAGAACTGAGAGAATATGAAAAGTCAGCGCCATACAAAATTTCAAGTTACTAGGATTTTTGGTTCGAGAGTTATCGTGGATACATCGTTAGACACACACATTTTTTGAGACCTTGAAACGTAAAATTCTGCAAAAAAATTTTTGCACAAAAATTGCAATCGCTATACTTTCCTTATAGCAAAGTAAAAAACAAAAACATATAGAAGAGAGATCACAGATGATAAAAACAAACAGATATATACGCACAAGTAACAATAGGATAAACGATAAACAAACGTGTGTAATATACCCACATAGCACAAGGACATTCCATGGATGCCCAGAGAATGTACGCCGAGGGGTGTTTCACTATTGTAAAAATGTATATGTATTGCGGTAATCGCGACTGCCACAGTTTTAATCGATTGCGCCGATTAGAGGCATTTCATTATATCGTGAACTGTGACCTTGAGTCAAAAATTGGAATCAATATAGTAAAAGTCAAAAATTTGACAAGTCTATCTGAATTCTGAAAACGTTAGTATATTTAAAAGGCACTCACCTTACATTTGATAATAATCGGATATTTATTTACAGTTGAACTCTTATATAGTGATGTTCAAAATTATCTTCAAAAACATCATTATATAGAAACTTCATTGTATAGAATTTATACTTAAAAATAAAACACAAATTTAAACGTACATAAGAAATACATATTAATTATAAACACTTTCGTTTTGTCATTTTTAACCAACTTTACACTTAAACAAATTGAATCGAAAAAATTGCAAATGAAACGTGTTCAATAACATGACAATGCACTTCAAAACTCGAAGGAAATTCTATAATCCTCTGAACAATTCATGCATTTATGTCATTTACAAATGTACAGAATTTTTAGTACCTTTAGTAATAGTCTTTCTGTATTGTAAATTAAGAAGTCTTATAATTCGCTTATCCGTTTAACAATGCGGTATTGTAAAGGTAAAGTAAATTGTACGTGATTTCAAGAAAACTTTAAGTAGTTGGGTAACATTTTCTTTGAAAAAGATCATAATATAGAATTTGAACATCATATTTTAGAGGTGTTTTTACACGCATTTTAACCCGAAGGTCAATATCCTAAAGAAAACATGACTAAATAGAAAAAATCTTAAATAGGAGTTCATTGAATGGAGGTCCGACTTATTAACTAAAAATTAATTTATTTATAATAATACCTAAAGACTTATTAACAACAAATACAACGATAAAAGCAAAAATAAGTTAGAAAAAATGTACCGGTGAATGTTTGTAAGACGGATAATAACAATATTTTGACATACACAGACTACAGCACCACAGTTCACGAGCTCTTGAAAGACGTCTACATCGCAATTTCTAGTGATTGCTGTCAATTTGAAGGTGACTCTAGAGCCACTGTAGTTATTCGAATGCAGAATGACATCTGCTTAGAATTTGCTACAATCTGTGGTTTCATCTAATATAAATGAAAAGAAAAAGATTTGTAATATTTTTTCTAAAATTTTATTCAAAACAATACATGTCATTGTTCTAAAATTGGAATCTTCTTCTTCTTCATGGCCACAAATTAACAACCCTTGACCCGTCAAATATTAAAGTAAAGAAATTATACACAGTAGAGCTGCACGTGTTTCTTTAGTTTTTTTTTTGTATTCAAAATTAGCAAAACATTTGTACCATTTTTGACTAGTAGTAGTAACTCCACTGAATTTATACGTAATTGTAGAAAACCGTTCAAGAAAGCGCCTTCTGTAAATCTTGTGTATATAGAATCCATTTCAATTTTCGTTACATGAAGGACGTATTTTTTTCTGCTAGAGGGGGCCTGATTCATATTATATAAATCTGAGTTCTGGAGTTTCTTATTTTCTTTCTTTTATAATTATGGGTGCAAGTGCAATGCACCCATTTAAGTAACTTCTATGGATGCATTGGCCCCGATGCACCTATGTACTTGCCGCTCCTGTCAGTTAATTAATTGTTTTTTTTTATTTTGATATTACATGGGAACTAATTTTGGATACCCATTTTTACTAGAGTGTATCATTTACTTATAGCTGAAAATCATGAAGCAAAATGTTATCTTTATCTAGATCTACAAATCTAAAACTAAAGGCAATCTTAATGTTACTACTATTGATGTGTATTATTTTTTATGTTTTATTAATTTTCTATTTTTTCTACGCAGTCGTTTGGATGAGAAGTCACTGCAGTTATTCATTTATCGATCGTGTTAAAAATAGTGGGCGTTGAACCTTTTTGATTTTGCCAACTTCTAAATCGGGCATACGAGTCTTTTATAACCTCTCGAGTCAACAAATCCGATCGATTTAGTGACGTTTATCAACGAAAATGACGTATAAAACTAATTTAGAGTATTTTTAGTGTCATGGCAAATTTAAAGATCAAACATTTAATTAAGAGTTTGTTTACATATAATGCGTAGATACAACGTTTGACATAGATTTTTAAGGGTGTTTAGCAAACTCATTAGTTTCGTCAAGGTTTCACCAATAGCTTTTATTTAATTTTTATATACCATACAGCATATACAACATTTAATAACTATAATAAATGTTTTTCTTATTATTACAGTTGATTTTATCTAAGAAAGACAGTATTTATTTACTAAACAATTATAGTGTGCTTAATGATTACCATTGTAGTTGCATATGTAATATAATACAATTGCTTTGCAATTAGATTAATGAGATGTAAGTTTAAGTCGTGTAAACAAATATAAATCTAAATATAAACAATAAACGTGTTTTTTGTATTTAATCAAGAAAGAAAAACATCACTTAATATTTTTCTGATTATATTTCTTTCTTGTTCTCAGTTTAGTCATTCAACGAGTTTAGTAGATCCAATGGCATCTTTTCTCGAATCTAGATTAAAAATGTCGCATTTGAAAACCTTCGCACACGTGTCGAACTATTACCCAAAATTATATTCTCGAACGTTATGTGAATCTCTTTTACGCATTCGAGATTTTCTATAATGTTAACTAGCAACAATGCATAATCAGTACATTTGAACTATTATATATTTTACTGATGGTCAAATGATCGAGACAACATCGAGTTGGTCAACAGTTTGAATTAAAAAAAAATCAGAAGTGTTTGTAAAAAGTAAAAACCAAAGAAGTACGAAAGCATTAAGTAGAATTATCTATCTTTATTTAAAGAGATAATCGGACATTAAAGTGTAAAAGGCTTACAGCGCTGTAAGAATTGCTTCCTTTATTTACGTATAATGAATTTTGGAAAAACATAAGTACATTAATTACATTTAATAATAAAACATTACATACCTATTGGTAGTGTATGTGTTAAAGGGAATGATTGTGAATCCTTGACGTTACTTGTAAAATTTTCTTATAAACAAAAAACAGAACCAAAATCCTACTTGAGAGTGGTGATTCGTATTGTAAACATTATTTTTAATCTAGTGGAAAAACACGAAAAAAATAAACTTTAGAAAAAAAAACAATAAACATCATGATAACTAATTAAATTCATTATCATAAGTTTCCAAACTCAGTAAAAAACACGCTTGCTTTTAAAATCAACATTGTAACCAATAATTTTCCAAGATTGCACATACGTTTTGTAAACTTTAAAGTTAAATACAAAGTGAGATCAATGTGACATGTAAGCTTCTATTCACAAAATTATTCTTATGTTTCTCTACAATAAGCAAATACTTTACAAAAAAATAGGAAAAAAATGAATTATTCTTATGTTTTGAAAAGCAGAAAAAATATACCAACAAAGTAATTCTTGCTCTTTAAATTTTGTCATACTGTTTGTAATTTAAATTTCGCATGGTTATGGTATGATCACTTGTGATAATTACGACCAATAAAACTCGCATAGTTGATTTCAGAACACATAATATATTGTAACGAATGTTATTATTAAAACTAATTTATTTATACTTATACTAAAAATATGTACACTAATTTATATCACTTACACAAAGATAAGATAAAGTCCGCGGACTTGTTTACACTAAATTCACGTACAAGATTATTCTCCGTATATTTATCTATACACACGCGCTAACGACTTATTTATTTAGACTTGAATAATCTTAACACTGCTGTCTTCGCATTAAGGAAATAACTGACCTACGACTTGTTTGTTCAGTATTTATACACATTTGGAAATCCTTCTCGAGTGTTCCATATCTTTCGGTATACGTTCTAGAAGATGGATAACAACTTCGTTTCAATATATTCTCAAATTACGCATGCGAATTTATTCGATTCGAGAATGAACCTGTGTCGAATTTTTGTAAGTGTATCTGCAGTGAATTCAAGATTAAATTAAAAAAATATTTTTATATAGAAAGTATTGAGATTATTGATATTTTAATATGGAACATAAAATCCAGTTGCACATTAAAATAGAAAATGTTTTTAATTGGTTTTGTTGATATTCCATTGATCTTTTTTTCTGTTTGTAGGTTTGAGAAAGGTTCTAAGGCTTGTGGAATGATGATATTAAGGACATTATTTGTTTACCTACAAGACAGATTTGAAAATGGATAGAATTATGCTTGACCCAAATTTTGGGTCAAATTTTAATACGAAAGCAGATATGATTGTCTTTATCGTCATGAAATTTAAATCAACTCTACATGTAGGAAACTATGAAGTTGTTAGTTAGATAGTAAATATTACAACCGCGAATTTCAAAAAAATTATTTGAATAATACGCGACAATACTCCTAACTGTTTTCCGCAAGTAGAAACATTTGTTTATATTATAACAATTATTATTAAAACTAATGTACACGTTTATAACTAACCGAACTAATTAAAATTTTAGAATATTTAATACAAACACATACGCTAATTTTATATAGTACACTCACCGAAAGATAAAGTCCGCGGATAACTTCTATCTATCTAAACGCTTACTCTTGTCTACATTAAAGTCACGTACAAAGTTATATCCAACGTCTTCGGTCGAGCTAACCGGAGAATCTGCTGCGTTTCGTTGTCTCGGAGGCCGTCTACAAAGGTTTGAATAGCCAACTGCTCCAAGAAGGAATCTGGTGCTGTAGGATACGCAAGCCGTGTTAATCTGGCAATATCAGCCTCAAACTCTTGAAGACTTTCGGCAACTTTCTGAACCCGACTTTTAATTTGAGCGTGATACACTTGTTGAAGATGAGCATCTCCATATCTCATTTCTAAACGTGAAATTAAAAGTTCGTAATTTTCTTGTAGGTGGTCAGGAACAGTTTGCAAGATTCCAAGAGCTTCTCCAGGTAAGAACACTATTAAAGCTGCAGCTTCAAACTGCTTGTAGTAGGTTGACCATGGAACTTTACCATCAAAATTTGAGGTACAACCTTAAACTTGTGACTGCTTTCTTCCCGGCGATCCATTATTAAATCTTCGCTCGTGACGCTTCCTTCACCGTGACAATTGATTTGGTTCATTCTTTCTTCAAGCAGTTTTATTCTGTCTTCTAATTTGTCTTCTATCGCTTCTATTTTCTCACTCACAGATTTGCAAATTTCTTCTTTTAAATTTAGCATATCTGCTTGGGTTTCCTCTTGAACAATTTTAATTTGGTTTTCTATGCTCGTTCGTATCTCTTCTTTTAAACTTTTTTTGAAATTTTCCTCCATTTTCTGGGAATGTTCGGACAGTTTTTCTTTTTTACTTTAACGAAATGTAACAGCTAGAAATTACATGCTATAAACAAACACGCGAACTAAAATTTTATTTATTTACGCAATCAATGTTATTATTACAGGAGCGATATTAAATTACTTAATAATATTTACAATAAAAAAATCGCGAACTCCACACCGGTCCACACCTGTGAACCACTGCAACGATTATTATTAAAACTAATTTATTTATACTAAAAATATGTACACGTTTATAACTAACCGAACTAATTAAAATCTAAGGATATTTAATACAAACACTTAGGCTAATTTTATATAGTACACTCACTAAAAGATAAAGTCCTTGAATAACTTCAGTTTAACACTTGTTTACATTATAGTCACGTACGAGGTTATACTCCGTATATTTATCTCTACACGCGTTAATTACTTATTTATTTAAACTTGAATAATCTTCTTAACACTGCCGACTTCGAATTACTGAAATAACTGACCTATAATTCATTTGTATCGCTTTTATATATTTTGGCCAAACGTTCGAGAATTTTCTATATCTTTCGGTGAACGTTCTGGAACTTGAGAATAATTTCTCGAACGTTTCAATATAATTGTAAAACCCTTAGAGACCAGTTTCGTTCTATTTGCACTGGAATATTCTAATGCAGTTTCCACAACTATACAGGGCGAGTCCTTAAGCGCGGCCCACAAATTTATCCCGAAAACTATTTGGTCTAGCAATACGGGAAAAAATTTTTTAAAGACTGATCCTAAAACAAATCGGTCACACTGTACATAACTTTAGATAGATTTTAGTCATATACCTAATAAACAATACAATTTAGTTTATGAACATTCCAGTTTTATAGGGGCGGCGAATAAAATTAATCATAATAATTGTTCAATGTACGATAACAGATGTAGATGTAGTATTTAATCACAATTCCAAACGTATTCTATGCGTTGATTACCTTGAAAGAATAATTGCAGATTGTTAATGAAAATTCCAATCAGTTTTACAGTGCTACAAAGGTAAAGTAGTATTTAGAATTACCATAAGTAATTATAGTTATCTTTTTTTATTGATGCTTTCTCAAAATACGCTTATTTACATGACCTTGTTTTTGCTTCTTTTAACGTTATTTTATTACATTTGGTGCTGTAAGTCAAGTTTTTTGTGTAGACATTTTATCGTCTATTTTGTTTAAGAGTAAATGTTAGTTTTGCATACTTGTTTATTCGACGGTCTTGCATCTAACCGTTCTATTTTATGTCTTTAAAAAAGTATTTTACAATTTTTGAAATTTTGAATTACACGAATTTTATTGTTGCATAATGGTCGAAAGTTATTTGAAAAGGTATCAATAGTTTCTTCTGTACGATAATGGACAAAAAAGTAGGTTCAAGTGAAAGGTAACATAAATTATTTGCATTATCAATGATACAGTGCACAGGATCAATCAACTACGATGTAGTTTGCTGATACATTCGAAATAACCATACGTAGAACAGCGGAGATTCTAACTTGTGAGTGGATCTATGAAAGAAAAGTTTTAAAATACAAGTAAGTAATTTTAACCGTAAAAATGTGTATGTTTATAAATTAAAAACTAGAAATGCAAATAAATTGTGGTAATAGTTTCTAAAAGTACATTTTTCTGTATTTTCTAAATCATACAGAAACGATAATTGAATGTTATCACGCTAGAATACGTTTCAGTGATTAAAATGTGGAAATTAATACTAATAATAGATTAATAGTAGTGCTTTTAATTAGCTGTCACTTGGCGTTTTGTTTAAAAACACATATAAATACAACACAATAATAAATTAATAAGTGAAAGTGGCGTGACTAGCAAAATTCAAAACAGACTTCACGTGAGTTTACGAGGGTTATTCTTAAAGTAGAACGTAAAAAATACTTAATTTTAATACTGAAACAATGCTTGCTAAAGGTAAAGTACATCAAGCAAGGATAAGAACATTATTTAAAAAACCGAATAGGTCGAGTTGAAATAATGCGTCCTAGCTTAAATAAAGATGCAAAAACTTATGGAATTGTAAATATGTCATAGTTAGTCAAGATTTTAGATGCAAACAAAGCTAATCCTCAAATGGATTTTGACAAAATGGACTACTAGTCTTCAAGTGTTGCTTAATCTATCGCCATTATCTCTGTTAAAGTTGTTGCTGTTCTTCATTATTTCCAGCGACTAGAAGGTAATTTTCACGAAGCTGCCACAATACTAGACTACGGAACAGAAATCGGAGAACTTAAAGACAAACGTGGTAGGCCATTCTCACGAAATCACTACAATGGTAGATTACGGAACACATCGGCATCTGCGAAGGAATATGAAAATTGTTGGTACCATTACCGTTGGGGAAATGCTGCCAGACAGTGTACTCGTCCGTGTGCCTTTAACAAGAAAAAAACGAGTAAAGCCAACAGTGAGTGCGGACCGCGCTGATGGTCCCAATTTAACATATCGTTTGTTTATAACCGCAAATAAGTATTTACTCACGTACTTTCTTACAAAAGTCCCCCGTAAACACAAACTATAATTTATTTGCCGCAATTGACACACTGATTACAACTTACTGCCTAAAGACATTTAGTTTAAACTTTAAATCATGATTTTAGCTGATAGTTTATCATAGCTGATGTTCAAAAGCCAATAATAGATATACATTTTATTAGTTTTCTTGTACTCGTTATTGACGCTCGTCACAGGCAACTTATTGACAGTGTAACCGGTTTTAAAATGTAAGGTAGACATGCTTCTTCATTTGGAAGCATAAAGACAATTGCAGGTAGTGCGCAATACCATAATCTAGTGCTCCAGTTCCCTCAGATAACTAAATCAACACAACATGCAACACAACATAGTTCATTTCATTAAGGCAACTCCCGGAACACCAGTAATAAACCGCAGTCGCAGATTAGCTCCGGAACGGTTAAAAGTTGCAAAACAAGAATTTGAACATTTGCTGGGTCTTGGAATAATCCCACTATTAAAAAGCATCTGCCATTTGCTTTTGCATTCCATCAGATTCCAATCAACCACGATGGCATACCAAAAACAGCAGTTAACACACCGTTTGGATTATACGAGTTCCACTTCATGAGCTTCGGTTTAAAAATCGCAGCCCAAACGTTTCAACGGTTTGGATTGTTGCTATGTTATTTAGATGATATGTTAATAGAATCTGAATTGGAAGAGCAACACCTTTAGAAACATTTGGAATAGTACTTAATATGTCAACGTGTATCGTCCGACAGCCGCAAATTACGTTTCTCGGATACATTGTAAATAGCGAAGATTGCAAGCCACCTAGCGATAGAGTCCAAGTTACCGATGAAGCAAAGAAACCTACTACCGCCAAGCAACTTAGACGCTTTCTCGGTATGATTAATTTTTACCGCAGATTTATTAATTGGTTCCGGAATCAAGAGCAATGATGAAATTTAATGGTCAGATGCTATGGAACAAGTATTCGAAGTCGTCAAAAAAGCACTAGCAAATGCGGCTACCTTAGCTCATTCATCACCTGATGCCATCCGCTCAGTAATGGTTGACGATTCAAACTTTGCAATCGGAGCCGTACAGCAACAAAAAATTGTTAATTTATGGCAACCCATTGCGTTCTATTCTAAAAAAACTCTCACAAACACAACAGAAATATAGTGGGTACGACCGGGAGTTACTCGTTGCATATGCAGCTTTTAAACACTTTTGACAGTACTTGGAACGACGCCATTTCATTTTTTTTACCGACCATAAACCACTCATCTTTGCATTCAAACAAAAACTAGAAAACACCTTACCACGACAGTTCCGCTACCTTGATCTGATCGATCAATTATAACAGACATAAGTCATGTTAGCGTAAAAGAAAATGTTCTTGCTGATACATTATTTCGCCTGGAAGCCATCAACAAACCACTCCACATCGTCACTCATTAACAGCTAGCTCATGCACAGTTAGACGATGAGGAGCTAAAAAAATGTTACAATGACATCCTCCCTGAAGCTTCAAAAGATATATTTTGCTGATTAAGATTGCAACATAGTATGTACCAGAGCTACAGCTTAATTAATTCCTGATCATTACATTTGGCCAGCAATAAAAAATGATTGCAAGATGTGGTGTCGTCGCTACGTTTTGAGCATATGCTCAACCACATTCAAACGGTTTTTCTTACCTCCTAACATGCATAGATCCCTTTTCCAGATGGCTTGAAGCTATTTCGATTCAGATATTCTGTTTGAATTTACTTCAATTAACAATGATGTTTATATAATCAAATATAAAAGGATTGTTATCATGTTACGTATTACCAAAGTATTACGTATTCGATCGAATAAATGCTATTATTGCGTACTCTCATTTGGGGAATATATTATTTTCGAGAAGTAATTCGGTTCCGTCGTCTCAAAGAGTAAAAATAAAAAAATAAACCAATAAAAAACAATGTAATAGCTAGCAATTCGTTACTGTGTTTTTGATAATTACAAATTTTGTTTTGAAAATGTTGTTTGTTGCTTTATCTTTTTTTTACTTTTGAGGTTTGAGGCTTTTCGGCGCCTTTGGCGCCTAGGCGCCGTCGTGCACCACACGACTTTGCCCTTATGTACGGTGCGGGACTGCATCAACATCAAGACTACACATACTTCAAAAATATCTCATTTCCTTCAGAAGTAACAAAATAAACCATGGATCACAGGTGTGTGGCAAGGATATTGAATTGATTAAATTCTCACGTTCAAGATATTCACTGGAAGGGTGTAGTGTGGCGAGTTGACAAGCGGCGCCACTTGTGTCAATTGATACAATACCAGAGGTTGGTAGCAATACTGGTGAGATAAAAGTTGCAAAAACTTCACTTTCGATCCAGCCGACAGCGACGATTGATGTAAATAATAACGCACAGATATTAATATTTTTTATATTTTTGTACACAATAATTGTTAAGTTTATGTAATATTAAAACTGTTAGAACTGTTACATAGTGTTAGTTACTACAAAACTACCCAACAGTCTTTCCAGCGCCTTCTTTAAGATCCCAGCACGGGCCTGTTCTCGAAGAATTTCGTATTCGGTTCTTGTTTTCCGTTTCTTTCTCATATTATTTCATCTTGGTTTTTCTGTTAGAGAGTAAGTATATTTTGGAATTTTTCTATTTAAACCTAATAGGCATTTTTTAATTCTTCCGTGTATTATTTCTAACCGTTTATTTATTTTTTTTTGTTTTAGAATTAGTTTTTTTTTAAACATGTAACTATGGTATCCTTAGTAATAGAACACTTACATTACTTAAAATCTGTCGCACATTACTGTACACTATGCAGTTGTCATACTGCAAACAGTAAAACAAAATTCTAATAATAATATATTTCAATTAGAACACAATTCTGATATTTTTGGGAAGACGCCCATATAAAATTACTCCTAATGATTAAAAATGCTATCATTAAAAAATTATGTGGAGTAGTTTTTGTTATCATGCAACGTCTAAAATTACAAAACTAACTACTTAAAATAATACAAATAGTATGTGTATTAATTACTTCACATTATTTCTTTATTAAAAGCTCCAAATGTGAATACATTAAAATTAAAAGCAATTTACAAGGTTATTACTTTGAGGAAAAGTTATTCTGATAACCAATAATTTGAAAAAGGAAATATGTTTAGGCAGGCCAGCGGCAGTTAAAAACAACTAGTGGACAATACGACCGATTGACGAACTTTTAGATTGAGATGTATGTGCGATTACCTAACGGAAAAATTTGTGCAATTTTTCACATGGAAATTTAAAGAATGGTATTTTTATAAAAAGCTAATTAATCTATTGAAATAATAATCGTTTTATTTACCGTTTTTTTGAATGAGTATACAGTTTATATTTTTTTTAATCAAAATCTCGGTAATTTTATTTAGAAGAAAATGGAGAGAGTAAATAAACTTATATTTAAGTTTCAACTTCGAGTTCGTTTAAAGCTACAATTACAATAATTATAAGTAAAGAAATATTATTAATTGTAAAAATAGGTACATAGGCAATTCAAATCAAGATTCTAATGCATCTAGCTGCAACAAGCAAACTATCGTTGCAATGATAAAATCTGAACTCACAGCAGTGTAGTGCACACAAAAAAGTATCTCAATAAAGCCACGCATCGTCAGATTGTCAAAGGTTTAGTGTTCAAGTTACTTTTTTAATTTTGGTGTTAGTTTTTTGTGTGTTTTTAGATAGTTTTGTGTGCAAATATTCTTGTGTCTTGTGTGTGTGTTAATTTGCGTGTTAACTTTTAGACGAGAGTTGAAACATGATAACTTGTTTGTGGAAAGTGATGAAGGTGAAAAAGACTGTGTTGAACGAGAGCATTTTGAAACCTAGGATGATACATATGCAGATCTTTATTATGAGACAGAAAATATTGGTACTAACGATGTAATATACTACGATCTTTCCCTTGAAACTACAAAACAGAGTAAGCGGATTCGTCGTCCCTCAGTTGCGATTCTTCACAACACCACGTTTACTGATGACACATATTTCTACAGCAGTGTTTGGAACTGACAGCTTCTTTGTTCATGATGCCCTGACTGCTGCTGATGGATTTTGCATAAGTATTATATAGTATAATACAGTGTGTCAATTTGAAAACTTTGGATTGGAAATACATTTACAACAAAAAATAATATCATAAATTACAAACCCGTTTTGGCGATACGGAGGGGGAACCAAATTGACATGATCAGTGGCACACCTTCACCTACCTTTTCACCCTCGGCCATCACAACCTCAGAAATGTAAATTGCAACCCCCCACTTATGATAAATTGTTGAAAATGACATTCAAAATGCTATTTAAAAATACCAAAAAAAGTGACATTTCACTTGACAGTTTTGAAATAATTAGCAAATGATGAACTTTGGGGAGATGCTTTTAATCTTTAAAATTACACAGTTTGTGATAAACAAGGAATAATTTTTGGGATAGTTATCACATGTATCTCTTTCAATATCCAGTGCAATTATTTATGAGGGTATTGGGTGTGATACTCTCATTCATTACGATGATTTTCAATATCTCAATAACAACAATCAGAAGCAGATAAAAGCTTGTTTTTCTATTTTGTGACGGTTATAGCTTTTTATCCGTACTGTAAACGATACGGCAAGAGACTTTCTTTAAATTTAAGTCAACAATACTGTAAACCTTATCTGACAGTAAACCATAACCTAACCGAATATACTACAGCATGCTACAACTTTATTTTTTGATTGAATAATAGTTATTTAACGAACAAGGTTGATAATGATGGCGATTAATGAGCATTTTGACGCGCGAGCGAGCGTAGCGGGCTATCATTGTGAGATTTTCAACATACTATTATAACTTTGTTTTATCAGAAGTATTTGTTTGGGCCATTCACTCATGGTATTTACATGTTAGTATTTATTGTTACTGTATAGTGGGTATTTATTAAGTTTTATATGAACTGGTTTTTTGAATTTGTAAAAATGGCGTACTCAGTTGCTGAACGGGTTGAAATAATTTATCTTTACGCAAGTGAAAATCCAGGTACTTTACAGGTGGCTAGTGCGTTCAATGCAAGGTCTGTGTATGAAAATGTCAGCGACGTGTACGTGCAACTTTTTTTGCGGAAATTTGAAGTCACTGATTCTATAGCAAATATCAAGGCAAAGCAGCCAAGAATTCTGGATGAAAGAGTGCAAATTGAAATTTTTGGTCAAGTCTCACAACAACGTCGTTTTACAAAGAACTAACAGGAGTGTCACATGAATCGGTTAGGAAAATTTTAAAAGCACATAAGTTTTTTCCTTGCGAAATGTACACTGCCTTAAAAAAGTTTTTGGACACTTTTAAGCGCGACAAGCAAGATAGGCAACCAAACTTACGTTATAACAGAACGGCTAGTTAAATTTGGCAACATTGGCATTGTAGACATTACTTGCAGCGATATTACTAGGTTACTAACCATTATTCATAAGCACCACCTCAAGCGTTGGAAGAACATGTTTTTTATCTGCAAATATGTATCTAAATTGTACCCTAAAGTTTAAAATTTTTAATATATCCGGATTAAATTAAAGTTAACGTTCCAATTTTCTTTGCAAAGGAAGTATTATCATCATTAGAACGTAATTAGTGGTTGAACAATTGCAATCTTAATTTCCATAACAAATTCTCAACATATATTCGTAGTTTGCATTTTTTGTGCTTTGTTTACATTGCTTGTTATTTTTTTAAATATAACATATATAATATATAATAAAATATAAGAAAAATGAGAAAATTTGAAAAATGGAACTTTTATTAAATAATAAGAGTAGGGTTTTACATATTATATAAAAATGTTTTCGAACATTGTTATTTGTTTTCTTGAACACTAAACTTCTCGAGCCGAGAACAGGTTTATGCACCGCACACATGTAACATGATTTTTTTATATTTTTGCATTTTGAATAGTTTTTTTTATTTTTTTCTTAAATTTTTATTTATAATTATACCCCATGTAAAATACGCAACGGCAATCAAAAATTATTGTGCCAACGAAAAAGTATAAAAATTTGTACTTGGGGTTAAAAATGTTCAATAAAAATTTAAAAACATGATAGAAAATGCCAAAATTTTAATCGTTGTTCCATACTATTAGAAAAAAATGAATGTGTCGCAATAATTTCCCCATCAAATTTCGAGGTAATGAATGAGGTAAAGAAGCATCGTGTAAAAATAAGATGAGAAAATGCAAATAGTTTAAAATAAAGAAATAATATTGTATCTTGCTTTAAACAATAAATAATAAAACAAGTAGTACAATAACTCATCAACAAAACAATCATACAAAAGAGTATAACTTTTTCACCAAATATTTACAAAACATTAACAATTTCTAGTGTTTAAACTCTTTTTAAATTTATATTATTATATACTTTTTTCCTTTACTTTTATTCATTATTTTGCTTTTCTTGACAATGGTAATAAATCTACATAGGGTGCAAAACATTACATTTGGCAAACGTAATGAATTTTGTAATAATTTCGATTTGGTTTATTACATCTCAATTATTTTGAAAAACCTAGTATTGTTGATTATAAAACTAGTATAATTACTTATTAAACTTAATATTTACATATGTTTTTCTGCTTTTATTACTAGTACTTATCGTATCAAAACTAGAATCAAAGATTGAATTGAAATTTGAGAAGAAAAAATACAAAAATTTTCATCGAAATTACGCTTAAAACAGTGTTTTCAGAAACCCGGACCCCTCGTTCTCCTGGGGCGTATTCCATACCCCCAGTAGTGTTTTGCTTAAGACTCCGCAAAGTTTAGGACCGCCATTGATAACTAAGGTAAATAAGGGGTCACTTAAAATTCATTTTGTAATGCATAATATTTAGTGTTGTTTTGTGTGTCAATTTTGTGCAAAATGCTACGTCTTCCTGGACAAGGAGAGTTATCACTAAAAACTAGAGGAAAGAATTGCTTTACGAAAATGTGGATTTTCTATCCGAGTAATCTCTGCACGTATGGGTTTATCCGTAAGATAATTTTTTATTTTGCGTTTGATAATATTCTTTAATATTAGCAGTTTTTTCAGTTTTAAGTATAGATATATACCTATTTTATTGGTATGCTAATGTAGTTTTTTAGATAATGGATGATATCATGTATAATTCAGGTTGCACAATTATTTGCCTACATCACAGGAACTTGTTTATAATAAAATTATAAAAGCTTCAGTTCAGATAGCAATTGGGTATCAAGTTTTTCACGTCCTTCAAGTTAGCAGTACAAACTTAGCAAAAACAAATAAAATATTAACCCAATCAGAATTTGTTACTAATTTCTCGCAAAAGAAAATACTTGTAGCTATCTTACTTTTTTAATTATGCATTCAACTTGAGGCAAGTTAGTAGTACACCATTCTAAGCAGTGTTTTTTAATGAATCGGTATTCAGTTTAAAATGTGTGTTAAATTTGTGGCTAAATTGTTGTTAATTAATTACAAAAGAAAAAAAACTGATAGTTTTATTATTATTCTACACACATTTTAAACAAGAAATAGATTCATTACAGCACTCTTTAGAATGGTATACTGTTAACTTGTCTCAAGTTAGCCGAAAAACGCATAACTAAAAAAGTAAGAAAGCTACAATTTTCTTTCGCAACAAATTAGTAACAAATTCCTAATTATATTTTATTTGATTCTGCTAACTTGAAAGACGTAACTTTTTCACTTAAATTAATAACATTACTTTATCGGTGCCTTTCAGTAAACGTAATTTTTGCACAGTTTTAAGTAACTATTATTTATTTTATTAGAAATGTGTGGTCCATTATTGGGTTCAACGCTAAGAACATGGCGCGGAAAATGATCGTCTTTTGCAGACCACGCATAAAAGTGGAAGGCCAACTCTCTTATCCGGAGTTGAAAAAGACAACATTATCCAAGATACTAAGATAAGAACGTCTTCCGGGTTTGGACCGTGTCAATGTTGTAACCGAAGTTGCCAACGTTTCGCCCACTTTCGTAAGGGGCTTCATCAGGGCGCGAGAGAAATCGAAGAACTCAAACAAGCAACCGAAATCTAACTAAACACTTCTCAAAAGTTAGGTAATCAACTTGTGAACCAAGCCAGATTCTAAACTCTGAAAAGGTAATAAAGAAAACGATAAACTTAAAAAAAAACGAAAATCTAACGAAGAACCACTACAGAGTTAGGTACAGAAACCTATAATAACTGAAGAAGATGCCACCGGAGATTGCAGTTTTCAGAACATTATATTTTGATTGGAGAGGTGTTGTTTTTTCAGATGAAAAAACCTTCTGCACTTCCCAAGATAGTAAAAAAGTTTTTTGGAGGTCACTTATTTCTAGATATGAGTCAAAACATGTGCTTATTGGGGATGGATGCGTGATGCTGGCCCAGGGAAATTAACACATGTCGATGAACCCTTAACTGCTTAAACTTACCTGACGATTTTGGAAGACGTTGAAAACTACGAAATTGCAAATTTCAGTTCATTACTATTAAATTTATATAGTTTCGAAATAGGTAATACTTAAATTAAATGTTACGAGGAGAGAGCGAAAAATGCATTTTGCACTTTTCTAATTTTGTTATTTCTTGATTTACAGCATTTTCAAATTTTTTTAGCGTTCTGTATAAGAAATTAGACTCGATTTTATAAACGGAGATTTATGTATCATTTAATTTTCATGCGAATAACTTAAAGGGAGTAATGGAAATTTATACTGCAATTGTTCGACCACTAACTACGTTTTAATGATGATAATATTTCCTTTGCAAATCGGAATGTTGACTTTAATTTAATCCGGATATATTAAGACTATATAGGCTAATAAGTACAGTAGTTTTACAGTTGCACATACAGTTTATCATTATTCGAGATATAGATGGAACTAATCTTATTATAAATAATAATTGAAATTTTTGTAATTTCTTAAGCAGAGAACATAAATAAATAGAAAACTCGGCAAAGAAGAATTTAAAACTTAAGGGTACAATTTAGATACATATTTGCATCTAAAAAACACGTTCTTTGAACGCTTGAGGCGGTGCTTATGAAGAATGGTTAGTAGCCTCGTAATATCGCTGTTTGTAATACCAATGTTGTCAAATTTAACTGGCCGTTCTGTTATAACGTAAGTTTGGTTGCCTACTTTGTAATTCGTGCTTAAAAGTGCCCAAAAACTTTTTTGATTTTTTGATTCTAATATATGAATTCAGTTTTGTGAAACTATGACTAAAAACTTGAACAATATCCTTGCTTGAAAACTGGCACGCGATATAAAAGTGTAATGAGTAGTGCTAATAATCCATATTATTAATTTAAAGTTTTTTATTTGGGAGGGATGAACAAACACTTACGGTATGCTGTGAAAGCAACGTTTTGTGCGACGATGTGCGCACTTCATCAGGTCTCTAAAAGTTTATTAAGTAAATGGCTATAGATAATCAGCCTACAACGTTTTCACCTCTATAGCCATACTAATATTCATGCATAGTAAATTTATATTATTCACTCATGTTTATTAAGTAAGTTAATTTGTAATACACAAAAACATATGATAATCATAACATTTCAGATCTTAGTTACACTTACGTGTAATTGGGAGGTTCATACAACTTAACACTCACGATTCTACATATGTAAGTGTAACTAAGATCTGAAATGTTATGATTATTATACGTTTTTCTATGTTATAAATTAATTTACTTAATACTCTTTTAGCTGCGTGATGAAGTACGTACCTGGTCGCACGAAACGTTACCTTTACAGAATACCTTGAGTGTTTGTTTATCTCTCCTAAACAAAGGACTTTAAATAAACTAATAATATAATATCAGAGATAGGAGGAAATATAAAATTACACCAATATATAAAAACGATACATTTGAGCATTTGCACCAATTAGAGAGCTTTGGGACATGTTTACTAACAATTGCCGATCAAAGTACAGTCCAGGGTCATATGTTACAGTAGACGAACAGTTGTTAGGGTTTAAGGAAAATATTAATTTAGAATGTACATTCCAAACCTTCCAAATATGGTTTGAAGCTTGTATGACATGTGACACAAAGGCCATCTACTGGAGGGTTACTCATATCTGAGCTTTTGCAAAGGAAGTAGCCACCTCTACTACTAGAACTACTAATAGAAATGTTGCTATAGATAACTGGTTTACCAACGTACTAGTTGATGATCTCTTGATGCTCATCGGTACTATTCGTCTAAACAGTATTAGAGTTCTAGATAATGTGCTTTCTAACAAAAAAAAGTCAATAAATAGCTTAATATTCTTATTTGACAATAATAAGACATTGGTGTCATTCAAACCAAGCAAAAATAAGACTAAGTTAGCAGTAGCGGAGAAATTGATCAAATTTTGGTTTAAACATTAATGTTTCTCATTACTACCAGCAAACAATTAGGTAATCTATTGAAATACGTAAACAAAATTAATAATAATTAAGATTGTACTTATTCTCTGCCGGACATTTGGAAACTAATGCAATCGATCGAAGATCGGTTTATAAAAACGAGCTCTTAAATTAAATAACGTTAAATAAATAAACTACAAACAAAATAAAATTGTGAAACTGATATCCGGTTGCACAAATTGACAAAACTAGAAGGATCATAGAATATCTCAAGGATACAAAACAGAAGAAATGCTTTTTAATTATTTATGCTAATTTTATAGTATTTATAACCTTACCAAAACTAGTTATTAATCCCATTCCAAGCCATAAGTGCAAAAAATGGTAATCATATGATTTTTTTAGTATTGTGTTTGAAGTCACTATAAATTCTACCAGTTTACGGTAAAACGTATAAGAGTTGATCTTTCTAAAAAGTTTTTTAACCAACTGACAAACAAATATAAATACAATTGTAGTTTTCGCAAAACTCTTTAATAAGAATACCTGTAGTTTGGCAAAATAAAAAGTTGGTTTTGGTGTATAACAAAGAGTACCTAACTAAAAGCCCCTTTGGTTCTAACGTTTTTCTCGTACGCCACATTTTCTTTTCGTTCAAAACGTTTCATTAGATTTTCAAAACACGTTTTAGATGGTTGATTTTTTTCGAGAAACCGCTCTTAGTACACTCAACTAAACAAAAAACGGGACACCATGGTTCGTTTGATTAAAACAGTTATAATAGTTAATAAAAGGAGTTGGTTAAGTCACTACCTTGTGTTGCATTACAAAATTGTTTAGTTCTTTTTGCCATAAATTAATTGCAAATAAAAAAAAATAACGTGCCTTGCATCTAAACTTAGAGGGCATTTCCAGGTTAATTGGAACTAGCAAATGGCCAGAAGTAGCATAGCGGTTTTTTGAATCGGATGCCCATAATCCAATGATTTTTGCAATAAAATACATCACAAATTAATTTTTTTATAATTTTCTGAAATTTCCATGGCATACACCAACCGCGCCAAAAGTAACGATAAAGATATTTTAAAATTCTTGCAGGATCCAGTTATGTTTTTAACTAACATCGGGGTCGAATAATGACCAGAAAATTGTCTTATTGCAAAAAATTGCTTTGCTAAGGGAGTTTTAAACCTTCTAAAAAATACTTCCTTAGCTGAAGCCTAAGAAAGACGTTGCTACTTATGCAAGAAAAATCGCTTGGTTTCTAATTGCTCTTAATCGAAAAGGCTCAGGAGTTCAAGGTTTGCATCCATTGCTTGCGCCATTCTTCGTCGTTCACTTGCCTTTTAAGATATAGTTGTGTAACTTGCATGAAAATGCATTACTCTACTGCATTTTTCTAGATAAGCGGCAATCTTAACTCAAGAGCCTGGTACTTCTTCCGCGACTACTCTTACTCTTGGCAATCCGTTATCCCTGGCGTGTAGAACACATTCTAGCAAAAAAATAATGTTATTGTCTACGGCGAAAATATTGATTCAAGACCAACAAGGACGTTTCCATAAAATCGGTTGGCTGTTTGATTCAGGATCGACGGACAACTTTATTACAGCTGATTTGCCACATACGTTTCATTGGGGTTAGTGGTACAAGCACGAGCATTGCCAAACTTATGAAAACTATTAATTATACGCTTTAAAACCACTAATTTTCAAAAGTCATTGTACTGGTTAGTCATTGACCGGATAACATCCCAACTTCCTAGTGTATCTTTTAGTTCAAACTTTGAGATACCTCACAATATCAAACTCGCAGATTCACAATACAGTATTTTTTTTGACAATAACTTTCTCATTGCAGCATCGTTGTTCTACGAATTGCTATGTGTCGGTCAAATTGGTATTGCATCAGATAATCCTGTTCTTCAAGAAAACAAATTAGGTTACTTGGTTACTGGTCGAGTTTTGTTACCCTCCTATAAAAAAAACCCTGCTATCCACAATGCATTTCACTGGACAGGTGATTCGGGTTTCCAATAAACTTGAGATAATACTCTACTATGCAACAAAAGGTGAGGTGGACACATGGATTGAATGTGTAACGTGTCTTGTTCTTCGGAATGTTTTTTTAACGTTCTAATAAATACAATTTTATTTTGTTTCGAACAAACTTTTAAATATTTAATAACAGCTTTCACAATTTTTAATTTCATATCCTAGACTCAATGTCGTCCAGCAAGCTCTTTAGTTCCATATATCTTAGTTATGTGCATTTTTTCGAAATAAACTTAAGAGCGCACAAGAAATTCAAAATCAAACTGAAACAGGTTGAGTATACGCACTTAACTATCATTGCAAATTCAAAGTTCCGCCGTGAGTAAGAGCATCGCTTAGTTTAAATCGCTTAAAAATATATAAAAAAACATAAATAAATACTATTTTAGAAGATATTATCAGAATAACGACTTTGTTTAAACAAGGATTCTAAAAAATGTAATTCAAAACATCTATTGCAAAAGTGAACTATTTTGTAGTCTTTTTTTAATAATTAAATGAGAGGTTAGATTCTAAAACTTGATTAGCAAACAAAAAAAAAGATTTATCGAAAGTAAGTTAAGTTTATTGTAAGCGAGGTGTTTGGTTATTCTGTTGTAAGCTTACGACTTGTTTGTTCAATATAAAAAACATTACAACGGTTACAATGTAATTTATCAACACTGGCTTTATCCAACATATCAATGTTATCTCTAATAAATGTTTAAGATTACCTTTAGTTGAAAAAGAAATGTTGATGTTATAATGTTGAAACAGGTTTTAGAATTTAAACGAAGATGGACTAATGTAAGGAAGATAAAAACATCTTTTTTGAGGTATGTTAAAAGGTTTTGAACAGTAATTGAGTAAACAAATATTTTGAAGTTTTTTAATAATGTTCAGATGGAAATCATTATTTAATTTAAAGAAACGTTAAAAAAATTGAAAGGAAGACATTTTGTGTGAGAAAAAATCATTATCATCGACTGATTTAAGTTTCTGATAGAATTATGTTATGGTGTTAATTTGTTAAATCAGTCACAAATTCTTTAAGTGGTAATTCTTGATTATGTTTACAAAGTGCTACTATATTAAAAATTTAATTCATACAAATTATTTTTTTTATAAACGATTTTACCTTATTCAACTAGTAAAAATCATTTTAAAAGTCTGATGTTAATCTTCTAGTAATAACTTTTTTTTCATGAATCTTTTTCACATTCTTTCGTTAGTAGTGCACTACACTAGTAACACAAAAACGGGATGGGAATTGAGACTGGTTAATTTAGTTGTGTGTAGTTCTTAAATTTTCAATGACCTGGTCTATCTTTAAAGAAATTTTAGTGAAGAATTATTGTGAAATTTTTTCAATTTTGGATGAATCTTCTTCATTACAGGTACTTATTTTTAATTTTGAGTTTTTGCAAGTTTATGATGTTTGAAAATAATTTTTGACATTTACGATGTTTGTTGTGAGCCTAGCAACAATATTTTAAAGTTAAAATTTGCTATTGTTTGGTAATACAAAATATAATCCTAATCAGACCAATTGTGTAGATCAAGAAATGTGCCAACATTTGTCATATCTTAACGAAATACTTTCTCTTATTGTTTATAATTGAACTGTATTATTATTTGGTGTATACTTATAAAGTAGTATTTTGTGTTACGATAGAGATTAGTAAGAGAAACAAGAAACATACTTAGGACAACATTGGGAACTAATTATCAAAGATTGTTAAACGATACTGAACTAAAAGTGTCAATAATTTTATTTGTAATAGGCCAATCCGCAAAAAATCCAAGTGAAACTAAAAATACTACCTTACCTACCTACCTTACCACACGTTGGTGTGCTATTTCTGGAAAGGTTGCGTTTTTGCGTCTTTGTTGCTCCGGTAGTTGGTGCAATTTTCTGCGCCGTCTAGTGTCGCTGTTGCATTTCTGACGTTCCTGTCTTTGCTTCTTGTTTATGTAGGTCTTTCTCATGCGTCCCTGCCGTTGGAACGGAATCGGTTGCTTGAGCTCTCGGTTTTTGTTCTTTTTTCAGTTTTCGCTTTGCCACCTCCGAAAGCTTTTTAGGCTTTTAGGGTTTACGCTCAGCATCAGCCGATATATTTTCTCTACGCGGTTCCATAGATGTGCGCAGTACTTCGATACACACGGAAGTCTATATACAACCGGGGTTGGCTGATGCTCCGAGGTTGGAACCAGTGACGACTGGTTTCCTATCCAGTGGCGCATCTATCTGCCTGACGATCTCTACCTTAATTTACGTTTTTAATGAGATTGTCCCTTAGATCATACAATTAAACTAAGACTCCTAGCACTGCTTGTCCGTGAGTCAGGTTCACAACCGCAAGAGGTTTGGTTTTGGCTGCCGTGCCTGCTGACCAAAGTCAGTAGAGCAGCGACAGACATTGTTATCCTAGTGTTGGCTCTTGTTTTCTCACTACTGCTTGAACTGGAAGAGCTGGTTCGCGTGGCAGTAGTATTGGAGTACGTATGGACTTTAGGTCGCGACTCCAACACCTACCAAGGTAAACAGGGTTGTTCCGGCTCAGCTAGTAAAGCTACGTACCATGGCACCATATATACCCTCTCTTATCCACCACCTGGAGACCCGCCCGATATGTAGCTGAACCCACGGGTACTTATATATTACTTAATAGTCAGCATAAGTTAAAAAATACGGTGTAATTGGTCATTATTTAATTATATTGAAACGTTCGAGAAGTTATTCCCAACTTCGAGAGTTTTTGCGAGGTTCTCTAGAACGTTCACCGAAGGATGTGGAACATACGGGAACGTTTTGCCAAAATGTATAAATACTGTGCAAACAAATCTGAGGTCGGTTATTTCCGTAATGCGAAGACGGCAGTGTTAAGAAGATTATTCAAGTCTAAATAAATAAGTCGTTAACGCGTGTGAGATAAATCTACGGTGTATACGGAGTACGTGACTTTGATATAAACAACTTTCGGTGTTTAGATAAGTAGAAATGTAATGTAATGTAATGTAAGTAAATAATAGTGCGATATAAATTAAAGTGTAAGTGTTTTTATTAAATATCTTTAGATTTAATTATTTCGGTTAGTTATAAACGTGTATATATTGTTGCGAATTTATTTATTAAAAACTAATTTATTTAAAACGACTAAAACTACGTTTACTTATTCTAGAAATATGTACACTTTTAAATTAACCGAACTAATAAAATCTAATAATAAAAACACTTACACTATAACTTATGTATAACCGTTGTATAACACTATCACTTAAGATTAGATAACGTCCTCGGATTTCACACTGTAAGTCACGTTCACTCGATTATTCTCGATTTATTTATGTAGACAGACGCGTGCTAACGATTTATTTCCACTTGATAATCTTCTTAACACATTCGCATTCCAGCAATAACTGACCTACGATTTCCATGTTCGGCATTTATAGACATCGGCGAATCCTTCTCGAATCCTTCTCGAACGTTCCCTACTTTTCGCTATATCTTCTAGACAGCTTCTAGAAGGCTCTTGCGTTTGCAAGTAATTTCTTGAACGTTTCACTGCCCCCTTCTTAGGACTGTTCTGTCCCAGAACAGGAGACTGGATGCGACACCGGTAAAAGGGATCGTGGCGATAGCGGCAGCTTCCTCCATTTCGGCAACTTCCTTGACCATAAAAGTAACAGTCAATGGACTTTTCCTGACCCAATACTCTCCTCGGTTGGTAACTACAGACCAACACTTGAATGCCTGTTCCTCGGAAGACGACCTCCAACATGTTTCGAACTGTCCTCCAATTCAGTTGGTCTAAGCCGCAACCAAGCTTGGGTACTGCCAATTTCTTAACATGATGGAACTCCATTTGTCTCTTGAGTCTCCATAATGTTCGCCACAGATCTTTGTATAACGGCTTGACACGTGAGTATTTCTTGGTGACCAGATAGAAAACGAAGCGTCCGTCACCACGTAGTCCTAAAACCTCTCCGACTGCCGGTTGCTGTCTTCGTAATTCATCTAGCTGCCCAAACTTCTTTTTAAACACGACTGCAACCCCTTTGGACATGTCAAGGTCCTCGCTCACGCAATGTGCGATGGCGTAATCTTTTTGTGTCTGGAACACGTCTTGTTGTTCCTCGGTGGTAACTCCGAACCTAGCTTTTCCAGAACCTCCGTATAAGTTCATAAACTTTTCGAACTCCATTTCTTCGATTGGATTCCTGGTTCTGCTACTTATTACTCTGGTTCGGACCTGAACTTGCGGATTGTGGTTATCGCCAGCAAACGGGGCTAGACGATCGACGTGGACCACTTTTGGCTTGCCTCTGGGCGGTTTTCGGATGCGGTATATAACGTCGTTAATACGCTGCACGACTTCATAGGGGCCCTCCCATTGCCTTTGCAGCTTCGGCGACAAACCACGTCTCCTTTGAGGGTTATACAACCAGACCATATCGCCAGGTTGAAACCCACCATTTTGCACCTTGACGTCATATCTTGTTTTCATCCTGTCGCTAGCAATTTGTGTGTTTTTACGAACCTCTTTATGTACTTCGTCTAGCCTCTTTGCCAGCTTGCTGACGTAATCTTCTCCAGCGACTTCTTCTTCCGGTCTTCGTCCAAATTGAAGATCGCATGGTAATCTTATCTCACGACCGAGCATGACACAGGATGGTGTTTGGCCTGTGCTTTCGTGAACGGATGATCGGTACGCCATTAAGAAGAGGTGCAAGTACTGATCCCAGTCTCTTTGGTGTTCGGACACTACCTTGGCTAAGTACTTGCCCATTGTTCGATTCATCCGTTCAACCATGCCATCAGACTGAGGATGGAGAGGCGTTGTCCTAGTCTTTTTAATTCCTAACAGTCGGCAAACTTCTTGAAACAGCCCAGACTCAAAATTGCGGCCTTGATCGGAGTGTAATTCCAACGGAACTCCAAACCGGCAGAAAAACTTCTTTACTAATACGTCTGCGACTGTAGCTGCTTCCTGATTGGGTATGGCGTAAGCCTCCGTCCATTTCGTGAAATAATCCATCGCCACCAGGATGTATTTATTTCCCGAATCGGATTCTGGGAACGGCCCTGCGATGTCAATCGCTACTCTTTCCAAAGGACTTCCTACGTTGTATTGTTTCATGGGTGCTTTGCGCTTTCTCGCTGGACCATTTCCTGAAGCGCAGACTATGCATTTACGGCACCATTTCATGACGTCCTCTTTGCAGTTCATCCAATAGAATCGTTCTCGCACTTTACCCAACGTCTTCTTAATGCCAAAGTGTCCTCCTGATGTCCCATCGTGGAGATGCTTCAACACTTCTGTCACCTTGCTCTTAGGCACTACCAGCTGTAGTCTGTTTCCCGTGCCCTCGGCACTTTCTAGGGACCGCTTAAGAAGACCGTCTTCTACTATCAAGGAGTCCCACTGCGCCCAGTACGCTTTGAGATTTCTGCCCAAAGCACTCACTTCTTCCCAGGTTGGTCGTCGGCCGCTTTCTTTCCAGTCGAGGAGTTGTCTTATTTTAGGATCGTCTTCTTGTTCGCGGCGTAACTGCTCAGGTTCCCACTCATCAACCATAGCAGTTCTCCGGAGACATTCGACTTTTTCTTCCAGTCGCGAACAATGGCTGCAGTCCGCCGGACATGGTCTTCTGGACAAGGCATCAGCGTTTCGATGACTGCTTCCGGCACGGTGTTCTGTGTCGTAGTCATACTCTTGCAGTCTCTCGATCCATCTTGCTACTTGTCCTTCTGGGTTACGGAACTGCAGTAGCCATTTTAAAGCGGCGTGGTCTGTTCTCAGTAAGAATCTTCGTCCATACAAATACTTGTAGAAATGTTCGATGGACTTAACGACTGCTAACAGCTCCCTCCTAGTCACGCAATAATTCCTTTCTGGCCTAGACAAAACCTTGCTAAAGTACGCGATAACCTTTTCTTGTCCATCTTGAACCTGCGAAAGGACCGCGCCTATGGCCATATTGCTTGCGTCGGTATCCAAAACAAACTTTCCATCTTCTCGTGGATAACTCAAAATCGGCGAAGTGACTAGGGCCTGTTTTAGTTGATTAAAAGAATTTTCGCAGTCTTCATTCCATCTAAATTCTGCTTTTTCTTCGGTTAGTTTTGTCAATGGTTTGGCAATATTGGCAGATCCGGGGACAAATCTTCTATAATAAGTGCACAACCCAAGGAAACTTCGGACCTGATGTTTGTCAATCGGTCTTGGCCATGCTTGCACTGCTCGGATTTTGTCTGGGTCGGCCCTTACTCCATCTCTAGATACGACGTGGCCAAGGTATTGGACTTCCTTCTTAAATACGTGGCACTTCTTTGGGCTCAGTTTGAGGTTAACCCCACGTAATCTCTGGAACACTTCCTTCAAGTTGTTTAAGTGTTCTTCAAACGACCTTCCAACCACGATCACGTCGTCCAGGTAAACCAAGCACGTCTTCCAAGACAATCCGCGCAAGATGGTCTCCATCAAACGCTCGAACGTTGCAGGAGCGTTACACAGGCCGAAGGGCATTACAGTGAACTGCCACAAACCAGTTCCGATCGTAAAAGCTGTTTTTTCACGATCCTTGGGTTCTAATTCTACCTGCCAGTATCCACTCTTTAAATCTAACGTAGAAAACCACTGGGATCCTGACAGGGTGTCTAGCGTATCGTCAATTCTGGGTAAAGGGTAGCTGTCCTTTTTGGTCACGTCGTTTAGCTGCCTGTAGTCTACGCAAAACCTCGTTGATCCATCCTTCTTCTTTACGAGTACCACTGGGGATGCCCATGGGCTGCTTGAAGGTTCAATCACGCCTTCTCTCTCCATATCCGTAATTATTTGTTCGGCTTCTTCTCTTTTCGCCAAAGGAAGTCTGCGTGGATGTTGTCGTATCGGCCGAGCGTCTTCGGTATTAATTTTATGTTTCACCACGTTAGTTCTTCCTTTGGAACCACTCTCCAGCGCGAACACATCTTGGTACTCTTGGATCAACACTTTAACTTTAGCCAGCTGGTCTTGGCTGAGGTTTGGCATTTGGTGGTAAGAATGTCCAATAGATGTTGTGGACACTTTTTCGGCGACGTATCTTCGTTCGACTTCACGTATCTCACAATTTGTGATACTGGTGTGCATTGGCCTACCACGGTCTTCTTTTTCAACGTTACAGGATCTGAATTGATGTTTAAGATCCTTACTGGCATCGTGTTCTTTACTCGTACTAAAGTTCTGCCAACGAGTAGTCCCTTTTCAACTAAGCCGCCTTCCATTGGTTCAATCGCGCGTATGTAGCCTTCCCGGAGATTTCTATCCAGGCGTGCCATCACCACACTTTCAGTCCTTGCAGGCAGAATCACGTCTTCACTCAATAAGACTCGCACGGCTGCCTTCTCTGACGAATGAAAAGGAATTTCTTCATTGTCGATCTTCAGGACATCGTTCTTCATATCCAAATGGAACCCATACTTCTTTATCACGTCCATTCCCAGGATAACTTCTTCCGTGATGTCGGCTACCAGTACTTGATGGTCGAGTACTCCATTTCCCAAACCAATGGTTACTTTGACTTGTCCGTGAGTAGGTATTTCATCGCCCGTCGCCGTTCGAAGTCGTACTGTTACTGGTGATGTCTTCTCGTTTTCCAATAACATGTCCGGACGAATGATGGTCTTCGTCGCTCCCGTGTCAACCAGTAACTGAACGCTTCTTCCATTGATCTTGCCATCGAGATAAATGCTATGCAACTGCTCCCTAGGCGATGCCATTTGAATCGTAATCTCCGGGGCATGGCTCGTTGAGGTCGACTTTCGCCCCATTCGGTCGACCCGTTCTAGTTTTCCGGACGCTCTTCTGGTCTTCTTTTGGGCTTAGTACAACGGCGTCGTACGTGGCCCACTTCTCCGCAGTTCCAGCACGTCAGTTCTCTTCCTCGAGCTTCTCGTTCCCGAAATACCCGTCGCACTATGTCTTCAATGCTTTCTTCTGTGTGCGAGAATACTTCTGCAGCACAACGGAGCTGCCTCGATGCGACGCTTGTTTCGCCGCTTCGAACTCCAAAGCATGGGTTAATGCGTCATCCAACGTCTTCGGTCGAGCTAACCGGAGAGTCTGCTGTGTTTCGCTGTCTCGGAGGCCGTCTACAAAGGTTTGAATAGCCAATTGCTCCAAGAAGGTATCTGGCGCTGTAGGATACGCAAGCCGTGTTAGTCTGGCGATGTCGGCCTCAAACTCTTGAAGACTTTCGGCAGCTTTTTGAACCCGACTTTTAATTTGAGCCTGGTATACTTGTTGAAGATGAGCATCCCCATATCTCATTTCTAATCGTGATATTAAGAGTTCGTAATTTTCTTGCAGGTGGTCCGGAACAGTTTGTAAAATTCCAAGCGCTTCTCCACGTAAGGACACTATTAAAGACGTCGCTTTCTGCTTGTTGCTCCAACCATTAGCAGTAGCTGCGGCTTCAAACTGCTTGTAGTAGGTTGACCATGAAACTTTACCATCAAAATTCGGTGGTACAACTTTGAACTTGTGAGTGTTTTCTTCTCGATGGTCCATTATTAAATCTTCACTCCTGGCGCTTCCTTCACCGTGACAATTCAATAGGTTCATTGTTTCTTCAAGCAGTTTTATTTTGTCCTCTAGTTTGTCCTCTATTGCTTCTATTTTCTCATTCACAGATTCGCAAATTTCTTCTTTTAAGTTTAACATGTCTGCTTGGGTTTCCTCTTGAACAATTTTAATTTGATTTTCTATGCTTGTTCGTATTTCTTCTTTTAAACTTCTAGAATTTTCCAACAACTTTTCTTCCATTTTTCTAGAATTTTCTTCCATTTTCTGAGAATGTTCGCAGAGTTTTTCTTCCATTTTTCTTGAATTTTCTTCCATCTTCTGAGAATTTTCCGACAGTTTTTCTTCAATTTTCTGTGAATTTTCGTGAAACTTTTCTTCCATTTTTCTAGAATTTTCGGACAGTTTTGCTTCGATTTTCTGAGAATTTTCGCCCATTTTCCTATTATTTTCTTCCATATTCTTATTCATCGATTCGAGAATTTCAAATATTTTTGAATCCATTTTCTCTTTTTGCAAACGCGTCACCGGCATAAATTTAAATATAACACGAATATAAAGTTTAAATACACTACTTTTTAAATTGCAGTTTTCGTATAACACAAAATTTTAATAACGATCCACTTGTTAATATTAAACCACGAAAACGAATTTAAATAATATCGCGATCACGCACTTGTTAAAAGAAAAAGTTTAATAAACACTATATTAACTTTATAAATAAACACGCTTATCGCGAATTTTAACAGATATTTACGCAATGAATGTTTTTATTACGGAAGCGATATTAGATTGCGAACTCCACACCTTACACCAAATGTTGCGAATTTATTTATTAAAAACTAATTTATTTAAAACGACTAAAATTACGTTTACTTATTCTAGAAATATGTACACTTTTAAATTAACCGAACTAATAAAATCTAATAATAAAAACACTTACACTATAATTTATGTATAACCGTTGTATAACACTATCACTTAAGATTAGATAACGTCCTCGGATTTCACACTGTAAGTCACGTTCACTCGATTATTCTCGATTTATTTATGTAGACAGACGCGTGCTAACGATTTATTTCCACTTGATAATCTTCTTAACACATTCGCATTCCAGCAATAACTGACCTACGATTTCCATGTTCGGCATTTACAGACATCGGCGAATCCTTCTCGAATCCTTCTCGAACGTTCCCTACTTTTCGCTATATCTTCTAGACAGCTTCTAGAAGGCTCTTGCGTTTGCAAGTAATTTCTTGAACGTTTCAATATTTGTAGTATCAATAAATTAGTTAGTCTTAATAACAAAATTCGTTATTTTCAATATATAATTGGGTGGATTTAGCATAAAGAAAACCTTTTGTGTAGCATCTAAATATCCGTGTCCTAATCATGTTGATCAGTTCTAAACACTGTTGCTATATTTTACAAGTAAACCCATCCGATTTTTCAATTTATTTTTAACTCCATCTACTACTGGTTCAACGAAATGAAGTAATTGTTGAACATCTTGGTATGAGTACACTCTTTTCACAATATTTTTTACATAGCCAATGAAAAAATTACCAGTATTTGTTTCTATTTTTTTCAAGATTATAATCGATAATTCCTGACGGAGTAATGTATGACTTTTAGTAGATCCAGCAAATTTAGTTTTTTAGTGTTTTAAGTCTACATCTCTGTATCAGACTGTGATGTAGCGATTATTTCACAGGTTTTTATGTATAATGGTTTATCAAAGGTACTGGGTGATTATTTTATATTGTTAGAGGTAGATATGCTTTCATACCTAATCGTTTTGAACTTAGAAATTTTCGATTTTTAATTATTGATTCTTCGTTGATCACTGCATCTTTTGGAGTTTTTATTGTCAGAATATTTTAAAATATTAACTATATTATGACCATCGATAGTGTAAATTATGTTTTAATTGCCATGTCCGTCAATTAATTTACCTAGATATTATTATTCGATTTACTGGAGTATTATCTTAAGATATATCTTTTAGTTCTTCCATAGGAAACTGGCAATGCTCATTATTTTCTATGCAATAAAAGATTTTCAATTGCTGGACGACTTTTTTTGCACAGAAAACGCCATATTGTACTGAACTTTTAGTGACATATAGACTAGATACAGAGTTTTTAAAAAGCGCTACCGTTTTCAAAACAGAAGCACACATAAAAAAATGTACAGAGCACATGAAGTAAAAAGACGTCTTTACTGCTATAATATTTTAGTTTGTACAGATAGTACAATTTCTGTTATTGGAAATATTTTTTTTGTAGTTACCATAGGTGTTTATTTATTAGAAGTTAACATACTTTCATTGCTAAGAAAACGATCTCTTAATAATTAGTATGCTGCAGCTAGAATAAAAAATGCACATGTAAATTATTTATGATCTACCAAAAATCAATGACCTATTCAATAACACACTTTCACCTTAATTCCGTCATACGCGTATTAATGAAAGCGTAATCTATAATTTATTAAACGATTTGTAGCATTTCTAGGTTTTTTCTTTAATTATATTTCAAACATTAATTTAAATGGTTTCAAATTAAGTTTTCTAATTTTTTTCATATTGTTTTTTTTATTGTGGCGAAATCATGTTTATCTAATCTTTTTACAATAACATTTAAGATTACAAATATTTTTAAATTAATGCTGTTTAGCTCGTTACAAATCTTTTTGAAATTTTAGTTTTATTTGAAATTGTTAATGAACTTTAGATTTTACTGTAAAATATGTAATGGTATTAAAATAAGACGTCAAAAAAGGTTAAACAAAACCAGGACAAAACACAATATGCGACAGAACACAAAACGGCTATTCCTACTATTTTTGTACTGTGTGGTTTAGTTACGGCCAAGGTTTGAAGTTTTATTTAATAATAAATTAAACAAAATATTAATGTTTTGATTTAAAAAAATATTTGTCGAAGTAAACAGTGACATTAACAACCTTTACTGATTTAAGTAATTTGATTGAAAACGCGTGTTTTTTTATGTTTTGAAACAAATATCTTTTAATATTAAATATTTATGCTACATTAATCTGAATTATTTATTGTTATAGTTAGTAATGGAAAAAAATGTTTTTTAAGTAAACGATTTAGAATAGATTTGTGAACCGGTGTGAATCGATTCTTTACTTTGATTCTTTCGTTCTTTCAATTAATAAGATCTGCATTGTTTAAAACCACAGTAACAGTACTATTGTTGGCTGAAACAACGATTATACAGATTCTTACAAAGCATTTTTAGAAATGTTGCAAATGATACAAAATTTTACCATATCAACATATGAGTTTAGATCTAGTTTAATTCACAAGTTAATATCTTTACTCTGGTTTAGTTTTTCGGTTTTTTTATGCTCTGTTGTAGCATCTTACGTAAGTGGACAAAATGTTGTCTGTTCACCACAAACATATTTAGACAATTGTGCGGCAAATGGGGAAAAACGATAATGCTTTTAATTTTATCTATAATTTAGGTTAAAAATCCTTCGAAAATCTTTTGTTTTTTTATCAATATCCTAAATATTGATAGCTATTTAATTGGATCAATATTTGTATAATCTTTTCAAGTAGTTCTGTTATCACACTATTAACAAATTATCAAAACGTGTTTACCAAAATAAGACGCAAATCTCATTTTTATGTTCAGATTACATTTTTTTGTGCATTGTCTTAGATGTAATAGTACCGATTGTAAGTGTAACCTTTTAGTAATTTATTTTTCAATTACAAAGTTATTGGAAGTTTGGGTTGAGACTTCAGACTTTTGTGTTGGAAATGTAAATATGATGTAACATAGAATCTAAATCAATGCTATAAAAATAACGTTATTTTTTACTTTTCAGGTCTTGACTGTGGCTATGTAGTTCTTTTCTAAATCGTAAATTAAAGGTAAGTTTGATAATTATTAATTGTTTTTTATTCTTTTATGATTTAAAAATGCCAGTGGTTTCTATATTGTCCCTTCTGACAAAGTTATGTTCAATACCACCTTACTTCAACTGCATATGTTTTCGATCATATAATTTCTAATCTACGCGTATCTCGTTTTTTGATATTCGATAATAGATACTCAACTTTACCAATCTGTTATCCGAAGTTATTTAATCCTAATTTTTAATCTAATTATTTTTTGATTTTATGATATGGTATTAAATTTATCACAAAGCTTAAGGCTTTCATTATTTTTACTCTTTTTTTTTCACAGAATTTTGTCTATTTATTGTACTTTCGACGAATATGAGCTTTAATAGTTGCAATTAATTATAATTTTTAAATAACCTCTTTTTTAATATCGCTATACTATTTTATTGCTTTATTTTTCTGTCATAAAGATAAAAATTTATATAGTAAGAAAGACTCGTTTCTACTGTATCAATTGGTGCGAGATTCTGCGTGCAGTTTCTATGCTGTCATCTTGCCAACGTCTACCAACACTAAGTTTGTGAGTCTTGACGCATTATATTAAATCATAAATAAAAATTCTATCATCATTCGAATGATCTTGAGTGACGGATGACAATTTATTTATCATTCAAGTATATTCCAAGTTACAAATAAAAATCAATTCTTAAGTCATACATAAAAATGTATTCATTATGTATCTGACATTAAACTTTATTACTTTAATAATTTTTTTAAGAAGTTTTTGTGTTTTGCTTTTTAAAACATAAAATAAAATTTATCTCCAGTTAGTTGTTGTAGATTTACAATTATTTAACAACTTTTGGGAAACAAGGTTCATGTTTTAACGTTTATTTAAAATAATTGTTGATTTTTATTTGTATTTTTAAATAACATAAGGAATAGTGTTTTTGTCTCTTTCGGTTTAAATAAAAACAATTAATTAAAAAATATACGTTTTGGTTTCTCAGAATCAGTAAAATAACGAAGACACGAATTTTTATTTGTCAGTTAAAACTGGCAAATCAACTATTGAGTTTTTATTAGTCGTTTTAAATCAGTCTACGAATCAAATTTTTAGTCATCACTTAGGATTTCAGAATACATATTGAATATTTATTTCAATCATTTTATTGGCATTACGGGCATTTGACATTATTGAAAATTTGCTGAAATTATAAGCATTTATTGGTAGTAACAAGTCTTATTATGCAGTAGAATGCATTAGTTTACAGAATTGGATCGATCTTTATAGCTACTTTACACACCATACTAATGTTTATTAAATGGTATATTTATCTATTTATATTTGAATTGATATCAATCGACTGTAATTAAAATATATTTTTTGAATACTATCCACTAATAGAAATTTTACATCGTTACGGCACTACGGTTGCTTTTATCATGAAGTAAAATTGAAAGTTTACATTTTAATTGCAAAATTAATTTTTGTTTATAAATTTTTTTTTTAATAATTCCTCCTTTCATTTTCAATTTAAAAAAAAAGTGATGAAATTTTAATTTTCTTTCCAGGTTGTAATACAGTGCACGCGGCTTATTGGAATCATCCGTCGAGTAATCTTATCACTTTTTTATCATTTATATTAATCATAATTTTGGTTTATGTTATCAATTACTTCTCAGGTTTGTTTGGATACATGAACAATCACCTATTTTGCATAAAGTTTTTAGCTGAATATCACAATACACCTATATTTAATCATTGTACCCTAAAAATCTCTAAAAATACTTGTCTTGCATATTTAACTTGGTTTTTGCAATATTTATTTATTCAAGTATTTTGACAAACATTTAACTTATTTAAACTTCAGTAACAAGGTAACAACTTAAAGTGATAAGATTATTTTATATTTATTTTTAGTGTCAGGTGTCAGCAAAATACTGAGAAGAAATGTATAGTTCTTAGAATAGTTAATTAAACATCATAACATTCATAACATTGTTTTTGATTTCTTTTTATTAACGGTGTCAACAAACTATTTAATGCAACAGGTCAGTAACTTTTGATTTAGGTATTTGATTCAAAATCTAGATTTTTTTAAATGTTTTATTACAACTTTTATTTTGATATTTTTTGATGCAATAATTTCATCTTCTAAATTAACACAGAGACACGCTATATATATTTACTGCTTTCTAAGCAATAAATATTTTTGTTTTTTTTGTTGAATATCGCATATTGTTATTATTCGGTTAAGTCCCAATGTGATTCTATTATGCGGAGTACACTGTACCTCTTTTCGTAGTTTAGTAATTCAAGTTTTTCCATTACCGTCAAAATAACGTTCCATTGACGCATAACAACCTGAGATTTTGTTGGTTCAGAAACTTTAATGTTAATCAGATATTAGGTTACTATAAGATCACGACACTTACTGCGATTGTAGAATACCATTCACGTGTTGGTTCTGACCTTAAGTTGAAGTAGAAGTATAAAATATTGTTGGTAGTGTGATTTTAAGATCGTTAGAAAAGCTTTGAGATAAGTATATGAATGAAATGCATTTGTCTATCAATCAATCAAATAATAAATGTCAAAAAACTATTTGAACGAGAGTGAATCTGAACAATTTCTGTTTTTGTTTTGTTTTTCACATTATACTCAATATGTTTTTATTCTTATTTTAATTATATAATTTGTTAATAGTGTTTTTGCTTTTAAATGATTTTACGCAAGTTTTAAAATTTGTTTAATTGTCCCAATAATTAGAATTTCTCACACAGAATAAAGTCATGGCTAACTACAGTTGTGAAACGTTTTGCTTTTTTCAGACAATATGAAGAAACGGATCTGTTAAATAATTGTTAGTTAAGCTAATAGAAAATAACATGATTTTAATTAAATCTTAAGAGCATTATATCTTTAGAAAAAGTGTTAACTCGCTTAATATTCTTCAAGATGAACGAAGAGATATACGCTTTCATAAAAGAAAAACAAGCTGATTTAGCTATGTATTTAAAAACTCTCTTGATTTATACTGGTTATAACAATTTAAAATCAATTTCTTTAATGAATGAAGATATTCTAGAAATTGACAAATTCGCACTAGAAGAAATGTCAAATTTACTTGGTTCTGAAGATATAGCATTAATTCAAATAAATTTAGAATTCTTGAGATTCACAAAAAGCCTTTAAAATATGTCATAGAAGCAAGCAAAAAACAGCTAATATTAAGTTATAAAAAAATACATAACAATAATTCGTTATGTAGTGAAACAAAAAAAGCAAGAGGAACACGATACTCAAGAAGAAAATCAAAACGCAAGCCAACATAGCCGATGACGATGAAAAACACATACGAAACGTCACAAACATGACTACGTAGCTTCTGTAATACAAACTCTAAAATCTGATATCAGTTTTGACAGTGGAGCTTGAAATTTAAAAAAAAAAATTTAATGCGTTTTACAAAATATGGACAATATAACAATCAGGATTAAAGCGGATAGTAATTATGCCGAAATACTATGTAATTTTAACAAACATTTATGAATCCATGCAAATAATTGTAATAAAGCAGAAGAGAAAACAAACAAAAAGAATAAAACTCGGAATGCAAGTATTTTGCAAAAAAAAGGTCATGATGTTCAACATGATAAATCTAGTCCTAATGACATCTCATTTATTACTTCTTACTTCGGCTTTTACTCGTGTTGTAAATCAAAAGGAAGCAAGTAAGCGTGCTTAGAAACTTCGTTTTTAGCTTCACGTACGATGTGCATATTTTTTTAGTTTCAAACTCTGTTTCTGATGGACCAAAAATAGAGAATTCTGATTTTTTTATTGGATCAGAGAGTAATAAAATGCCAATTGATACGGCATGTGATTTTTTTGTACAGAGCTGCTTTCACTTCACTTTCAAGTCTCAAAACAATTGAAAAATATTCACAAATAAATCAAAGAAAATGCAAAGCTTAAAAGTTGTATACAACACACAAACAAACTTATCTGCAAAATTATTCCTGAGCGAAACGAAGAAATAGAAAATAAAACAAAAAGAGATGTTTGTAGCAGTGACGGCTGGTCCATAAAGGCTCTAGGGTGCGAGCTTCCCAAACGTTAATTAAAACCAAAAAAACGATACAAATTATTTTGAATTAAAACATTTAAACATATTTATAGGATACAAGTATCCTCTACTTTTAATTATTCTAAAACATTAATTTAATATGATCGTCGTTCAAAGCAACGCATATTAAATAGGTATTTTTTATTCTCGGGCTACAATCATTAGAGCCCTGGCATTCTAATGTAACGACATCCACTACAAGATTTGATATGCAGTTTTAACCGTGCGAAAGGGCTCGCTGGTTTGTAGCCCGCGATCTTTTCAATTCGGTTATCATGAAACGGTCTTGCACGACCTGTTCTAAATGAAACGGTATATTTGTGGTAAGTTAAAAAAAAAGTATTGTAAATTCTAAACCAGAAACCTTTCTAGAAACCATTTTCAATATTAAATGTAAAAGTAAGCACACAACTATTATGATTCTTTAATCACTACAAAATTTTTTATAATCTATGGAACATCTTTCCTGTCAAGAAAAATCTGTAAAAATCGACACCATTAAAGTCTTTGTATCAATCACAATAATTAACATTAGCATTTTCTCGATAAATCACTAAAGACGAAACAAAGAAAAGGTTGAAATAAAATCTCTCGGAAGGCCTACTCTAAATTTGAAATCAAGCTAATAAAACTGCAAAATGTAGTTTTTTAGACGGTATTTTTATACTGCAGTTTATAATAAGAATAAGTGAACATGTGGATGTCATACGATAAATGTTTTGTTTCCCACGTTTATTGTTTTATTGCGCTAGAGCCGACTAAACGGGCAAGGTTGAGATGTAGATACAGACTTAAAACATTTAAATGAAAAAATTAAAAAACGTAAAGTTTCTGCACGTCATATACATTGTTCAACGGAATTCTGTTAACTCCAAAACATTTTGGTAGTTACCTACTTAATGCTTTAATGATATCTGAAAACGTTCACAGTACCTACAAGCATTTTAAAAAATTTAGCCTACCCTAAACCCCACCTCACGAGTCGCCACTGGTTCAAAGTTTCTGTTCCCAAAGAATCGAGTAATAACATGACAGGATTTCTAAAAAAACTGCAAAATATAGCAGAAAAAACCAACAGGAGAATAAACATGGTCACCAATTTAGTGAAGCAGGGAAACTTTTTAGTTTATACCATTTCCTGATTGGAGAAAGGCTTTTGTACCAAACATTATATTTTAATATAAAAAAAGTTTTACCTTCTATGACAACTTTGATGAGAACTCTGGAAAACCATACAGCAATAATTAAAAGGGTAGATTATAATTCAAAAAATAATTAAATGGTTGAGTTTGTTCCTAATGTTTCCTTAATGCAAAAGTACTCAAAAGATAAACATCTTCTAACAGAAAGCAATTTTGATTGTGAGAAATTAAGTTTATTTTTATTACTTCTTTCTAGGTACTGACAAAATGAATTTCGAAGCAATAGATAAATTGATAACCCTAAATTTATCGAATTGTTGAAATTTGTGAAGCCAATTTTTTCTTGTTACTCGATATATTCTTGACGCATATTTGGATAAAACTTTATCAGACGTGCGACGAATTAATTGTGTTTGGTACTGCGTTTTTTTATAAGACTTCGGCAACATTGGTGATCTCTCAATGGCTTCACCATAGAAAAAAAATCAGTTACTCAAAACACCTATTCATGGATAAAATTGAATGCACATAGTTTACTGTTCTTCATTGATAAATTCCGAATATGTATTAAGCCGGAATTATTTTTACCGTGGTTATTCTCTAGTAAACCGAAAAAATCTTCCGACAAACAAGATCACTTACTAGCAGGGAAACGTAATAACGGTTCCGGTACGGTTATGGTTTAACTTAAATTTTTGTTAACGGTTTCGGTTCCGGTTTAGGTTCCTATAGACACAAAAGGTCCGATTCTTGTTTTTTGTTTGGTAGTTTTCGGTTTTTTTCGGTTCCAGTAATTCAACTATATATTTAAATAGATAACTTATTAAAAAACATTAGACAACTCAATAGAGGTGTAGAGAAGTTAGGAAAAGATTAGTGTTATGGTCATTCTTTGCCAAACATTAAGTCATAAATAAAGTATAGACAACTATATAAACGTCTTCATGTTCTACATATTAATTATATGTATTGTAAACCCAAAATTCATTCGTTCAAAAGGTCACTTTATCTTATGACCAGTCATCAGTTTATGTTACTTTCATTTTGTCCATTAGGTTTTGACTATAGGTATGACGGGAAATATAACACATTCCACTTTTGTTTCTGTTAAACCACTACAAACTCGAGGAAAAGACCGGTCTTGAATACTTAAATAAGTGCAGATTGACTATTGACTTTAACTATGCGGTAAATTCTGAGAGCTCTGCATTTTAAAACTATTTTGTAGATTTTTTTTTAATTCTCAATAATCTACAAAATAAATCATTATCAATCTTCATTTCTTCGTTTTGACAGTGACCTAATTTAACAAAATGTACTTTTTTGTACTAGATTACAATAACCTTGTTGCAACCAAAACAAGAACTAATTAAACAAAAAAAATGTGTAATGTAAGAAGTATAAATACCAAATTTAGCTTTCTTAGAACTCAGTTCGACAACCTGCTTTATTTCTGCCTCGATTGCTTCAGTTGCTAAATTATTTGTGTAAATTGCTTTCATGAAACTTTATTTTGGTGTGTGTGTGTGAGAGAGAGGGAGATTGGATGTGTTATTCATAAACATAGGTTATTTCTACCTACGAAGGTCGTGGGCAAGACCACCTCTTGTACTTGCAGGTGAAGAGCAAGTAATACAGTAAATATTTTCAATAAAATCAAAACTTAAATGTCAATCGGGTAATGTTATCACTTTATTAAAGAACAGGCCGGACGTATGCTACTACATTAAAAAACACCGCTTATAATCATAATTTTGGTTTATATCAATTTTCTTCTCAGGTTTGTTTCTATGTTTACATTTTTTTGCTGAATTTTCACAATACGATTGTTTATAGTGAAAACTTTTATCATTGTACCCTAAAAATAGTTGTTTTACATATTTAGCTTTATTTTTGCAGTCTTATTTATTTATTCAAGTATTTTGACTAACCTACGTAACGTTACATCATTTAAACATCTGTAAACATTCTTAGAATAATATAAATTAACTATGTCTTATGTGATTATTACGTTATTTTGTATTTATTTTTTGTGTCAGCAAACTTCTGAGAAGAATTATGTAGTTCGTAAAACGTTATTTTGTTTTCTTTTTATTAATTGTGCTTTGCTTTTTTTAAACGTTTTATAAACAATTCTATTTTGACATTTTTTGCTTGTATTGATGCTATGATTTTACTTTAAAAATTAGCAACCTGTTAATTACATACACATTGTATCTACTACTTTTTAACAAATAAACATTTATTTATTTATTTTTCTGAATATCGGATATTGTTATCATTCTGTTATTGTTATCAAAAACATTAAGTCCCAACGTGATTCTATTAAGCGGAGTGCACTGTATTTACTAATTCAACATTACATATTCACTGTTATTCTAAAATTTTTGGGTATTACACTTAATAATTATGTTTACAACTTACAAAAAATATAACCGAAAAACCGACAAATAAATAACGGTTCCGGTCCGGTTCGGTAAATTTAACTTGGACAAATTTCGCTTACGGTTTTGGTTCAATTAAAACTACCGGTTTCGGTTCGGTTTTATATCGGTCCGGTCCAGGTCTTTGCTTACTAGCACTCAATCAACGATTGTGAATTTCTTACTTCCAGAAATCTTACACAGACTACATATAATTCAAGTAATAAATGATATTTTTGTGGATTTAGACAAAAAAAATTTGTAATAATAATAATAAAGTTGTTTAAATATCAAAATTATCTTGTAGAACATCGCTTCCACTTCTCAAGAGAAGAAAATAAAAGAATGGGTGATTCTACTATTTTTTGTGCATCTGTAAGTACCAGTCCCTTATATGGCAACTACAACATTAAAAGTACCTATCTGATTTGAAAACATGTGTTCTTGCGTCAGATAAAATTAACGTCAAAGTTATTGATGATAATAACATAGAAGAAAACTGAGTTTCTGATGCAGAACTTGAATAAGTTATATTGATCTGTATTCCAGGATATGGCAACATTTCACTTAAAAAATTACTCCGAAAAAATTACAACTACAACTACAAGTCGCAGTGTCTAAACTTCGTAGTAGATAGTACTAAACGGGGACGGCTTTCAAATGATCGCCTTCAGCGAGTTCGAGATATGGCACCAAAAATTAAAAAAAACTAAACTAAACCTCGAAATAAACATTACGTAAAAGCACAATCTTTGAAACTAGTGTCAGATTTCAACTCAAGTTCAAATGATATTGCAAATGCATATTTTGTAAAATCGGATACTGAGAGTAAGGAACTAATCGAATGAGAACTAATCAATACTTGAAAATTGAAAAGGAGGCATATTATTTAGTGTTTTATGACAATCAATGGTACTTGGGAAGGATCTTAGATACAGATGAACGGAGGAGTTATATAAAGTTTATGGAACGAGATTTAGACCAATTTATTTGGCAACGAAATGATTCAGCATGAATTTGTTCTTTATGGGATCAAATCCGTTCTATTTGAAACGACATGAGTTAGCGGCTATAGACAGGAAATGGAAAAAAGAAAATTAGTAAATTACCTTTTGTATATCAGTTTATATTTTTTATATTTTTAATAATCGCTTTATTTACCCTGATGATTATAATCAAGTTTTGTACTTCTAATGATTGTTTTTGATTTACATCCACTAAATTTTGAATTCTTACAGAAATTTGGTAAATAAAAAATTAAACAATTATTCTATTTTTAGTAGTAACTTGGCAGTGTAGGTTTTACAAGCAGTCATCAGGCGTTATAGGTAGTACACAGGCATTACTGACTAATGTCAGTAATGCCTTTAACTGGCATTATAGGCAGTAAACAGGCATTAATGGCAATAAATAACTAAAATAGTGCCAAATCGGCATTGGGTGTACAAAAATTGTATAGTGGTTGCCCCTTCGGTTATTTTATTGTTATTAATGCCAATTATACTCACATAATGCTCATTCTTGCTTTATAATAAGTAAATTCTCATATGACATGTCGATGAGCATAGGGATGATAAAAAAGTGTTTTATAACATTATAACAATACATTTCATACCATTCCTGAATTATAATTTTTATGAAATAATTATATTAATTTAATTATTGAAGTTGTAGATTATGTATATTAAAACGAACTTAAATTTACGTCACGTTAACTTTTATATTTTAGTATTTTTTCTGTATTTCGTTTTACCAAAGTGTTTACAAAAACATTGTTTATTTAAATTGGAATAGGGGATTTTTTATTTATACGTGATCATTAAATAACTTCTGCTGACCTTTACAAGACATTGTATTTATAAGTTCCACGTATGCATTAATTTAATGAGTATTCATTTATTCGTACAAATATGTTTATTTTGTTGGAATTTAATTTTTCAGAAAATTTATTACCATTGCTAATGCAGTTATTATGAAATGACCGTCTAGATACGTTGGATGAATCGTGTTCAAGGAAATTCATAACATGGCACCGACGCGTCTCGACGCTTTTGGAGAACAATAATCGAATTGATAATTTAGAAAGCATCTTCTTTCAAAAATTATATCTAGTACATCAAATAGATTTTAAATTACATCTTAGTTGAACATAAATTTCGTAATTAAAGGAAGTAAATTAATTTTTTTTTTACAGATTTTATATTAAAATACGTCCAATAATTTAAATAATGGAGTTCCAAACAAGGAAGAAGAGGAAACCGAATCCAAGAGCGAAAGCTAATCCGTTATCCGCTTTATTTTTTACGTGAGTATTGAAAAAATTGTAATTAGTAGAAAGTATTTGATGTAGCATATATTAACCGGTTAGTTATGCAAGTTTTTGCCTGTAGCTACGTTTACGTCTGCAACGAAACATACTTTTTATATATAATGGAATTATTGTTTATTTGTATCTCAATTTGAAGTGATTTTGTATTATTTCAGTTGAGAGTAGTGACGATAAGTATGATTAACCAAATTTTCAATTTATGGATTTGTGTATTCATTTGACGTAATACACAAACAAGAGAGAAGATTTTTTTAATACAACGAATTTTAAAAATAATTTATTTTTAACTAAACGAGTAATTTAGATAAGATTATTACAATTATAACTAACACTAATAAAATGTATAGCTAACGATATTTGAAACAAATACCGTTCAAGTAATTTATACATGACTATCACTAAATATTTATAAACAATGTTTGTGTATAACTTTCACTTTTATTTATTCACACTATTTATTTTCACTGGCACACGCGTTAACTCATTTATTTAATCTTGCAAGTTTCATTTATTACCTAATTATATTCTCACATTATCTCTAATATAAAATCTTAAGCTTTCGCGGTTGTTATGTTTATGATTATAAGCGACTTTCGGCTTAGACCGCGTTGTAGTTAAACACCCAGAGTTAGGCTCTACTGACATTTACCACTCTGAAGATCCAAGCTACAATGTCTTGCAAAACGTCAATTTGTTTGGGTTCACGAACGACAATACGGCAAAGGCCAAGATCTTTACTCGCGCAACATGCAATGGCGTAATCTCTTTGTGTTTGGAATAGGTCTTATTCCTCGTTTGTTACTCCGAACCTAGCATTTCTAGAACGCCCGTAGGTGCTTATCACTTCGAAGTACTTTTCATCTACTTGATTCTTCGTATTGATTGGTATTGAGCTGGTTCGGACCTGGTCTTATGTGTATCATGTATTGATGTCATATTTTCATATCTTCATTCTGTCGCTTTCGCAAACTTCTTGAAACAGAGATGCGGCTTTAGTCGGAACATAATTCTAACGGAACTCCAAACCGGCAGAAAATCACCTTCACCAAAACGTCTATGATTGTAGCTGCTTCTTGATTGGGCATGGCGTAAGTCTCCGTCCATTTTGTGAAATAATCTATCGCCACCAAGCTGTATTTGTTTCCCGAATCAGATTCTAAAGACGGGTCTGCAATGTCAATCACCTCTCTCTAAAGAGCTGTTTTTCTGTTCTCTGTGTCTTCGACACTCTCTAGGGATTGCTTAAGAAGTCCGTCTTTCACTCTCAAGGAGTCCCACTGCGCTAAATTCTGCTCTTTCTTCGGTCACTTTTTTTAAAGGTTTGGCAATATTGGAAAATCCAGTTACAAATCGTCTATAACAGGTGCACAACCCAAGGAAACTTTGATCCATCCTTCTGCTTCACTAATACCACTGCTGACGCTCATGGACTATTTATAGGTTTAATTGCACCTTTTCTCTCCATACACGTATTTATCTGTTTAGCTTCTTCTCGTTTTGCTGAAGGAAGTCTGCAGGGATATTGTTGTATCTGCTGAACATCTCCAATATCAATTTTGTGCTGTACCACCTCAGTAATTTTTTTTTGGAACTGCTCTTTAGCGCAAACGCTTCTTGATACTGCTAGATCAACGCTTTAACTTTAGCTATCTGTTCTGTTCTTGGCTTAGGTTTTGTAACTTGAAAGTAATAATGTCTGATAGATTTTGTTGGCAATTCTTTGTCGATGTAGTTTCACTACAATTTACGCATTTTACAATTCGAGATACTGGCGTACATTGGCCTACCTCGGTTTCCCTTTTCAATTTTACCGCATCCGAGTTGACAATCGGGATTTTTAATGGCACCATGTTTTTCACTCGTACTGATGTTCTGTCATCTTATCTGCTGCCTTTTCTGACGAATGAAACAGATTTTTTTACCGTCAATTCTGAGGACATTATTTTTTATGGAATGAAACCCATACTTCTTTATAACGTTCATTTCCAATGTGATTTCTTTGGTGATATCGGCTACCAGTACTTGATGGTCGAGTACTCCATTTCCCAAACCAATGGTTACTTTTACTTTTCTTTGCCAGTCGCTGTTCGAAGTCGTACCGTTACCAGTAATGTCTTTTCTTTTTTCTATAACATGTCAGGACGAATGATGGTTTTTGTAGTTCCTGTGTCAATCAGTAACTGAACATTTCATCTATTGATCTTGCCATCGAGATAAATGCTGTGAAATTGCATGCTAATCTCCGGTGCTTGATTAGATGAGATTAACTTTAGTTTCTTTTGGTCAACTCGATTCAGGGCGCTTTTTTGTCCTCTTTTTAGATTTAGTACGGTATCGTCGTACGTGTCTTATTTCACAGCATTTTGAAGTCGTCACTCTTCTTTCTTCAAACATTCGTCGTACTATTTTCTCGATGCTTTTTTGTGTTTGCGCGGGTACTTCTGCAGCACAACGGAGCTTATGGCTGCTTTGGTGTAACGCCTTTTTCGCTAATTCATGGGTTAAAGCGGTATCTAACGTTTTAGGTCGAGCTAACCGTGAGTCTGCTGGCGTAGCTACATATTTAGCGCCCTGGAGCAAGGTAATTCTGTGCGCCTTCTTTTTTTTGCAAGAGTCCCAGCAGAATATTATATAGCTTTTTGTTTTAATTTCATTACTTAATGACAATTTATTTAAAATATAAATCATATTTATACAGTAACATTAAATTAATCAAGATGATAGGTTGTCAACTACCTACATTAAAAAATTATATAATATTTTGTGACCAAACTTGGCAGAAAGGTTTAGCTACTCAGAGGTAGTAAATAATTAAAATTAAGAAAAAGGAACAAAGATAAACACCATTTTTATTTAATAATGTGTTGGTTTCCTCTCTATTATTTGCCCATAATATCTCACATGTGTTTAATATGCAAAAGGTCAGTAGACTGTGTGTCAATAGTAAGAGATTGAACATTGTTTTCTTCGAATCGGTTCATAGAGGTCTTGTTATATGTGGAGACGGGCATTATCCTGCTGGAAAAGTGAATCCTCCACCAGCTAAAAGAATAGAAGAATATGGGGTTCTACTATTTTGTTAACATATTGCCTGGCATTCATATTGCCCTATATGAATATGAAACGAGACTTATTCTCATAGTCTAGCACCTCATATCATAACCCTCATAGTGTGGTGCGCATGCCGCGTGAATATTACGCCGTTTCCCACGTCTTTGTCTGACTCCATCATGCATCCCCATTCCAGTGGAGTCGCAACCACTGCTCCAAACGTTGATGTCGGTGTTGAGCCGTCAGTGGTACCTTTGATTCGACGGTAAACTATTGGAAGGGTTACAGGACGACCTTCATTATCTAATCAGTAATAGGCAATTGATTTGGTATTGAAAAATCGGTCTGTTATTGCCTAAGTCAAATATGGCGATCCTGCATCTCATTTGTTTGCCTCCGTCCTTCAGTTCCTTGTCTACAACTACTTTGACCTTGTCTAGTCCATTCGTAATTGGTTCCGGTTAAGACGATTTTCCTGTACGAAAAACCACCTTTACGTAAGCCATTAATTCGACCTCTGTCGAATTTGCTTAGTGGGCGGTAATGTTCACGCATAATCACACTCTCAAAACACGTTAAACAGAAAAACTACAAGAAACAACAATATTCAAATTATCCATGACTCGCACGAAATACACGTGATAATGAAGTAGTAGAAACAAAAAAAAACGTCATATATGTCATTACCACTTGATCTATTTGAATAAAATTTACTACCTCTGAGTAGCTAAACCTTCCCTCCAAGTTTGGTCACCAAATTTTTAAATAATTTTTCGTCTTTACTGTTTGCGACTAAAACAATCACTTTTGAAATGCACTAAATTTTAATTACGATGGAATTTTTGTTATTAGGTCATGCCTAATGTATATGCAACAAACACCAAAAGGTTTAAGAAACTAAAAGATTATAAACACAATTAAAGCACAAACTAATCACTTGTTTTATCAATGGTTTTATATTATCCCACACCTGACACCAATGTAACGATTTTTAATACTGATTTATTTTTAATCAACTATTTACACGTAATATTTTTATAAATATAACAAATTTTTAATAAACTAACTTACACTAATAAAATGTATAGCTAACAATATTTAAGAATAACAACATACAAATAATGTATATATGACAATCACTAGATATTTATAAACAAAGTTTGCGAATAACTTTCACTTTTATTTATCTACACTAGTTATTTTCACTGGCACACGCGTTTACTTATTTATTTTTTATACTCTGCTACTTCATTCTGTTTCTTTCAGCAATCGCTCTGTATGATCTTGAATGATCTCGATACGCTTTGTGATAGAAATTAACGTGATTGGAAAACCTTTTTTTTTATTAATTTTTTTAGGGTTTCTTTGGTAAAATTTTTTAATGTGTCAGATTATAACTAGGTAATAAAAACAAGCACTGACTAAATAAATTTAACACTAACTGTAGACTTAAATAAACAGTTTGCAATAAGATAATCTGCAATAACTTTCAGTTATTTGTTATTTAATTTGAAAACACTTGATTATTTAATTCTGACTAATTAGTCTTCAAGACTGATTTTCTTTGTTTACTTTTTATATTTTTGCTTTGTCTTCGACTAGAATATTCTGTTTCTTTCTTAAATCGCCTCGAATATTCTCGAGGTTTGAGAATGATTCAAAATGTTTTTGTATTGATACGTCTAGTATCTTACCGCTGCTTTAAACTTAACTGAAAGTTCTCTTATACTTAAATATCAACAAACATTATACTTGAGCATTAATTGGAATTTATCTGTTTTTAGTCAGATGTACCCAATACTTTGCCGAAATTACAAAAAAGGTTTTTCCGAAGATGATTTATTCGAACCTTTAGACGAACATAGATCAAGTTATCTTGGTGATAAGTTGGAAAACACGTGGAGAGAGCAGCAAGTTAAACACAAAAAATATGCCTTACATAGAGCACTTGCAAAAGTGTTTGGATTTAATTTAGCATATCTTGGTGTAATCAAACTTATACAAGTATTAATACCAATGTACGTAACTATATTACCAACGTATTTTTTGTCAATGTTTTTGTTATAGAATTGTTATGCCAAAAGCAGTAGGGTGCTTGGTATCGTATTTTAATAAACAACCAGATGTGTCTCAAAAAGAAGCCTACATGTATGCGGGCTTATTAATATTAAGCATGATTGGAGATGCGTTGTTTTGTCATTCAACTATGATGGGAATGTACCATTTGTGTATGAAAATGAGAGTTGCGTGTTGTTCACTGATTTATAGAAAGTCTCTTAAATTAAGTCAAACGTCATTAGCTCAGACAACTATTGGACAAATTGTAAACTTATTATCAAACGACGTGAGCAAATTTGACCAACATTTTGTTGTCTGCCATTACTGTATAGTAACACCAATACACGCAATTGTTGGCACATACTTACTTTATATGATTATTGGCCCAGCTGCATTTGCTGGGATTAGCTTTCTTATACTTTTTGTTCCGTTACAACGTAAGTAATTAGAATTTTATTTTTGTTTTAAATCTTGATAGTTTATTTCAGTGTTTCTTGGAAATAGAACGTCAGTATTACGTCTTCGAACTGCTTTGAGAACTGACGAACGAGTACGCTTAATGAACGAAATTTTATGTGGAATTAAAGTAATTAAAATGTACACTTGGGAAAAGCCTTTTGCAAAACTAATTGCATATGTTAGAAGGTATGCTTATTGAGTAGCAGACCTTTGAGGTCTACAGGTTACACTTTCAGATATGAAATAAAATCTATCCGCGCTCAGCTACTTATGCAATCAGTAGTATTATCATTAGAAATGTTCACAACTAGAACCTCTGTATTCATAAGTATATTGGTATTTATATTTTCTGGAAACAAGATAACGGCCGAAACCGCTTTTGCCATAACAGCTATTTACAACCTCTTACGTCCAATTATTACAGTATTATATTCGGAAAGCATAATGTCGCTTGCAGAAGTCCATATATCGTTAACTAGAATACAAAAATTTATGTCTTACGAAGAACTACCTCAAAAACGTTTCGATGTTGTAGCAAACGGCAATTGTCACAAGAATGGTAAAATCGCGTTGTTAAGCGAAGACGAAGAAATCGAATTAGAAACAAAATGCGAGAATCCTAGTATTATATTAAGATCGGTTAAAGCCAATTGGATCGTAGACTCCAACGAAAACACTTTAAGCGACGTTCATCTCAACATCGAAAGAAATCAGTTAATTGCTGTGATAGGCCCAGTAGGAAGCGGAAAAAGTAGTTTACTAAATGTGCTTTTAAAAGAACTTCCTATTTCGAGTGGGCAGATGGATCTTCAGGGTCAAGTTTCTTATGCTTCGCAAGAGCCTTGGTTGTTTTCAGCTAGTGTCCGACAAAATATTTTATTTGGTGATGCTTACGATGAAACACGTTACAAGGCTGTAGTTAAGGCGTGCGCTTTACGTTCCGATTTAGAAATGTTTCCGTTTGGCGATCGTACAATAATCGGCGAAAAAGGTAGTTCGTTAAGTGGAGGTCAGAGAGCCAGAATTAACTTAGCAAGAGCAGTTTATAAGCGAGCTGATATTTACCTGTTGGATGATCCATTATCAGCGGTAGACACTAAAGTAGGGAAGCAATTATTTGAAGAGTGTATTACAAGGTTCCTCAATAACAAAATTCGTATTTTAATCACACATCAACTTCAGTATTTAAAAGAAGCGGATAGAATCTTGATTTTCAAAGAAGGAAAAATTATTGAAGAAGGGACATATCAGCAGCTACGTACCAGTGGGTTGGATTTTGCAAAACTTTTAGAAGAATTTCAATCAGGAGAGGAGGAGGAAGAAAAGAGAAAAATTAAATCTCGTCAAAATTCGGAATTATCTCTTAATTGTTATGACATAGACGACGACGGTCCTGAATTGCAAGATGAAGTTGCAGCTAGTGGAAGTATTAAAGCAGAAACTTATTTGCAGTATTTTAAAGCCGGGGGCAGCTATTTTGTTATGTTTTTGGTCGCACTTGCTTTTATTGCTGTACAAGGAATTGGAAACTGCAGTGATTACTTTGTCGCTTATTGGTAAGAATAAATTTAGTACTAGGGATTTTAAATTACATGTTGTTATAGGGTAAACAAGGAACAAGACGCATTGAAGGCGAACGAAACTATCAATCGAGATACTATAATTTATGCATACTCTGGAATAATTTTAGCAACAATTGCCCTTTCTCTGGGTCAAGGATTCTTTTACTTTTCTTTTATGATGAAAGCATCTGTTAATCTCCATGATTTTATTTTTCGTAGAATTTCATATGCGGTGATGAGATTTTTTGATATTAATCCAACAGGCAGAATCTTAAACAGATTTTCTAAAGACATGGGAATCATTGACGAATACTTACCACTAATCTTAAGCGATGTTAATAGAGTGAGAAGAAGACGAGGTAGGTTAGATAATCATTTTCTCACATGATATTTTTCAGATTGCTCTCACCTTGTTCGGTAGTTTAATATTAAGCTCTATTGTAAATCCGTGGTTTATAATTCCATCCGTAGTATTATTAGTGATATTTTATATTTTGAGGATTATTTATATGGAAACAAGTAGAAGCGTTAAACGAATCGAAGGAATAAGTAAGTACCGTTTATTTTATTACATCTGATTTAATTAAGTTTTCAGCTCGCAGTCCTATATTTAACCACATGACTGCTTCTTTGTATGGTGTTTCGACAATACGAGCATTTTCCGCAGAGAATATTTTAATCACAGAATTTGATAATCACCAAGATCATCACAGCTCGGCTTGGTTCTTGTTTATTTTGTCAAATAGAACATTTGGATTTTGGATTGACGAAATCTGCATTGTGTTTATTAGCTTCGTCATGTTATGTATTTTATTCATAAATAATGGTAGATTAAGAAATACTTTTAATCTATAGTAATTAATCAATGCATTACAGATTACTACGGCGGCGATATTGGCTTAATATTAACGCAGTTTATAGGTTTAGTAGGAACCTTGCAATGGGGAATGAGACAGTGGAGCGAGTTGGAGAATCACATGACTTCAGTCGAAAGAGTACTCGAATACACAAAAGTAGACAGCGAACCCGAATTTAAACAAATCGAAAATTTATCTCCCAAGTGGCCCGAATTTGGCAAAATTATTTTTAAAGACTTATCATTAAAATACGATCCCGACGAAAAGTACGTACTTAAAAACTTAAACTTTACTATTCGTCCGGGTGAAAAAATTGGAATCGTTGGTCGTACCGGTGCTGGAAAGACTTCGATTATATCGGCATTATTTAATTTATACAGACTGGAAGGTTCCATTATTATTGACGATGTAAACGCATCTAATATGCCTTTAGACATATTACGCTCTAAAATTTCTATAATTCCCCAAGAACCTGTTCTGTTTTCTGGTACGATGAGGAAAAACTTAGATCCGTTCGAAGAATACAACGATGACGTTCTTTGGGGCGCTTTAGAACAAGTTAAACTGAAAAATATCATAGGAGAAACTACGACTGGGTTAAACGCTGTTGTATCAGAAGGTGGTTGTAACTTTAGTATTGGTCAGAGACAATTGGTTTGTTTGGCGAGAGCTATAATACGAAATAACAAAATTCTCGTAATGGATGAAGCCACCGCTAACGTAGACCCTCATACCGATGGTTTAATTCAAAAAACTATAAGAACGAATTTTTCTAAATGCACGGTTATTACGATTGCCCATAGGTTGCATACTATAATGGATTCCGATCGAGTTCTTGTTATGGACGCTGGAAAGGTAATTGAGTTTGATCATCCGCATTATTTGTTACAACAGACCAATAGCATATTTTACACCATGGTACAAACAACGGGTAATGTCATGTCAAAGAATCTTCATAGCATCGCCGAAGAGGTAAGTAACTAAATATCGTTAATAACAATCCTCATTCTATTATGTTTCAGAGTATCGCAAAACTGAAGCCAATTGCAGAATAGCAAAAATTAAATTATTTACATTTGCATCTGTAATAGATTTTCTATACTTTATAATTTTTAATTTAGATAATTATTTTTTTAAATAATGCCATGTGATACGTTAAGGATTTCTAATAAAATTATGTATTAAGCAGTTGAACATTTTGTTTAAAATATTTCATTTACTTTTTTGCACTAATAGATCATTTTCTCCTAGTCAATACGCTTGTATTTAAGTTTGGTTTACTAGTTGTTAGGCGTAACTCGTCTCCAAGTGATTTAGTTACGATTCTAGAACGGTAAATACAGGACAAGTAAATTGTAGTCGTGAATGCGACCGACAAATTATATGCTAACAATTATCACACCGTGGCAACGTTTGCAAAGCCAACTAGTTTGAACTAAAAATAACAAATTTTGGGAGCACAAAAGTGAATAAAAACGTTATTTTGACGTTGATTAAGATAATATAATAAGATTAAGAAAAAAAATTTCTATTGCGCGAGAAATGGCATAAGAATCAGGAACATTAAGGGTTCTACCCTCTCTCAGACAATATTGGGAACTTTGCTTCGCTCAGTACCCACTTCGATCGGTAAAAAGCTTTTAATGTTCTTAATATTTAAGATACTATTATTATAGGTATGGTGCTAATCAAGATTTTGTAACTTCTATTTTTTATAGTTAGGTAACTTCTATTTTTTCTAGGTAGGTATATTTTTAAGTGCATTTATTTTTCAATGAGTTGTTAGTTTGTTTTGTTTTGAACTCGAATCGCGTTATTTTTTAGTGCAGGATTAATTATTCTACCTTGTCAACACCTAGTAAAAATAAGAATCGTTTTCCGATATTTTCGGCCTTGGACGAGCTGATTACTCGAAAAAAATGGTACAGTTGGGAAATAGGGATTCTGTTGTTTAGAGATAATTTGCGCTTGTACCAAAAGAACAGAGCAAATACTTTTATAGGGTTTGACGATAACGGACTAATCGGAAAACCAAGAATCTAAAGCGAAATTTGGATGTAAGGTATGGTTCGTAAGGGTAAAACACATTACAAATTGCATGTTGATTTTCGTTATTAAGAACTAGTAATAATTAAGTAACGTAACAATCGTAGTGTTAAATTGTTGGTATACCGTCTTTGCGATGGAATAGTGTACTAATGATCTGAAATATCTAGGTTCTAAACAATTATTTGTTTGTTTATTTATTTTTAAATCGAGTCGTGGGAAAGTAAACTAATCTTTCTGCTTATCAAGGTTGTGACGTAATAGGTGGGTAACCTTAGGTCATATGACTAAATATTTCGCACGGATCATGAAGTATTCGATAATTTGAGTAATTTTTGGTGTTAGAATCTTGAATATTTTGTATGAATAATAGTCGTAAGTGTATATTTTTCTTTACCACTACCTTTCGTGTTGATATTGCCACAAATAAAGTTACACAGTGACTGAAGCAGGTATGTGTTTAATTTTCAGCAAATGTTCACCATTATCTCCTCTATTATTCCCTTTTATACGCAACTTCATCGCCGGTTCTTTTAGCCTACAAATTTATTTTCGTTGCACGTGTGTATGTATGCCAAGTTTCGAGAAATTTTTACGCAATTGTGTTTTAAAACAGTATGTCAATGGGCAGACTGATGGTCCAGAACGCTTTGGAGCAAAAATTTACCGATGAATCTGATGAATTGCATATTGCAAAGTATTATACGCAAAGTTGAATTCAGTATTCAAAACAGCTGCCCAAATCAAAACGGTAGGTGAAACATGATTGTATTAAAAGCATTGATCATCCACAAATACGCAGTTCTTGCTTCCAATTCAGATAACAGTATACATTTTGCAGTGTTGTGTACAACATATTGCAACTATTAATTTTAGATATAGGTAAATGATTTAAGTAAAAATGAACCTTTCTCTGCCGGAGAAAGAGATGAGTACATACCACCAGTATCTGATAGTTCTTCTTCTACTTGTCGGTTTTAAGAGCAGATTTTGTACAACAGACTTCACAAAGTGGTTCTGGTATGCAAAAAAAAGTACTTGAAACACAGAGTTACGTATATGAGACGGAAAAAATGAAGCTAGATATATTATTGGAAATAACATAAAATACTCTGAAGAAGGAAGAAAGTTAATTATGTAAATAAAAAAGGAGAGAGTATTTGCGGGAAAGTAGTCAACTTAGGCATGTTATGTAATATCACTTGTAAAGAAAATGCAGTAATAAACTTAACATAGAACAGAGAAAAATATTTACATGACTGGTCCAGCCAGGCCACAAGTGAAAGCCAATCGTAACAAGTCAAAAACCTTCAATTATATTGTACACATTATAATGCTCCTATTTTAGTCTGCAAAAAAGCGTTCTGTTCTATTTTCTAAATTGAAAAAAAAGTAGAATATTTACAGAACACTATAAATTCGTACGGAGGGTTGAAAAGTTGTCATTGGATTTAATGGCAGCGAAAGTCAATGATCTATTGACAAGTGATGCTGTCAAAATCCTAACTATAAAATAGGTTAGGAACAATGTCAGTACAATTGTGAAAAACAACATCAGAACTAGCGGACAGCTGTTTCGTTCTTTAGGAACTCGTCAGCGCTAGGATACACCGATGTGCCAATAGATGATTGACTTTCGCTGTCATTAAATCCAATGACAACTTTTCAACCCTCCGTACGAATTTATAGTTTTCTATATTATCATACGTGGTATGGGCGCCGACGAGTTCCTAAAGAACGAAACAGCTGTCTGCTAGTTCTGATGTTGTTTTTCACAATTATACTGACATTGTTCCTAACCTATTTTATAGTTGGGATTTTGACAGCGTCACTTGTCAATAAGTTATTGACTTTCGCTGTCATTAAATCCAATGACAACTTTTCAACCTTCTGTACGAATTTATAGTTTTCATTCAGTTAAAAACTGATAAATCAGACAATAGACCACACAAACTAAGTTTCGATATAAGAGCCTATATTAAGGTACATTTCGTTAGCTTTTCAGCAGAAATATCTCATAATATGTAACAATATACATTTTGCATTGTTATGTACAACTATTAATTTTAGGTATAAATGATTTAAGTGAAGATGAACCTTTCTCTGCCGGAGAAAGCGATGAGTACATACCACCGGCATCTGATAGTTCTTCTTCTACTTGTCAACTGGCATTTATAATACCACAGTGTATCTAACTATCGAGTTACAGCAAACTTTACCTCTTTCAAAATTTTGAACATCCAAAGCCTTGTATTTGCAGCAAATGTGGCTGTACAATTTGGGAAGTCATTCAATTTCAAAAATTTATGACATGTTTTTTTACATAGACAGAAGATGCCGCTAACCGTGGAAGCTCTGAAATATGTAGTGTGTTATTAACATTCGTAGAATTTAATCTTGAAACTCAAGACAAAATTATTTCTCAGTTGGTCATATGAACAATTTTATGTGCAGGTCAAAACAAAATTTTTTTGGTCATATGCCTCTATCCATATATATGATTTTGAAGGGAATAGTAAAAATAATCGATTATAAATTTTCAGAAGTAGGGCACAGTTGCCTAGATTCGGATCGAGATTTCGAAAGTATTGAAAAAAAATTGAGGAAACATGAGTCAATCTTTACCTGAAGAATATCGAGAAATAAACGCGCATTCTGCTAAGATTAATAAGTTGACAGATATGGCTCTCCATTTTCGGAACTTTGATGACTTCCCGTCTAAGCTCAATCTCATAAACAGAAAAAATGTTCTTAAGAAGAATGTATTTTTCAGGGACGGAATAAAACGGATTTGTGTAGATGAGTATGGCTCTTATTTATATAAAGAATCGTACGATCCAAATATGCTTTTTAAAAAAGTGGATATAAATGGTAAAGTCATAAACGTAGAAATCCCAAGAATTGGTAACAGAAAATATTGACAATGTCTCAAGAAAGATTAGACAATCTGAAAAGTCTGGTATTTATAATGCCACAGTGCCAATGGTATTATGAAGAAATCATCACTGAACAACAGAACAATATTAATATTTAAAAAAATTAATTTTGTCTTTTTTTTTAATTTTAAAAATTTGAACATTCAACATATGGAAGATACATTACAATACCTGCAGGGAACGGAAATGAAACATTGTTTTTATTTTTACATTTATCTACAGAAGTCGCAGATGTGTCTATTTCGGCGCCGGCGCAGTCGAGGTGAACCTAACATAGAGCACGTCAAACACATTACCCTTGCATTTTTTGAAAACTTTACACAGCAGAAAATAAACTCCGCGTTATCACTGGCTAGTGTCTTCTTCACCGCTTGATGTATCCTCTGTTAGTTTGAGACGTCTTTTGATTCCTCTTGCTTTGTGCTCCTCGGAATTGTCTTTGGAACATATTTTATTTTTGATCTACGGCCACGTCCTCGACTTGTTGAAGGCTTTTTCGTGGGTGACTTACTTGCTCTGGTTTCAATAGACTGCTCCAAGTCAGCCTTATATGACGAAGAAATTATGATTTAAGATTTGCAGGTCTTGTTTCTTCTCGTTGAAATCGTTTTCTTCATTTGTGTAATTGGCGCTATTTCAAATGGATTCACATGAAAAGACTTTGATGTTCCTATTTGTGTAGATTCAGGAGTGATAGGAGGAATCGTCTTCTGGCTTTGTTCACAGGAAGACTGATGGAATAAGTGATTTACAGATTCCTTGATTATTATTGCTACGTTAGCTTGAGATACTGGTGTTCACTAGATCTTTATCAGTTCCTTCTCGCATCTTGCTGGCCTCTTCAATAAATGTATTGTCAATGAATTTGTTTTTATCTAAGGGATAGTTTCCTGTTACTGGGAAGCCGTTGATTGAGATTTGAGCAGTCTGGCATTTTATGTATGCTTTTCCAAACAATTCCATGACATCAAAAGTACTTACGACGTGATCGTTATCACGCAGCCTTTGTCTGATCTTTTCACTGTAATACATCTTCAGAGGGCCCATAAATGTTCGGTCGAGTGGCCGCATCTTATGCGAAGAATACGGTGGAAGCGAGGCAATGGTGGTATGGTTTCTTTTGACTAAATCTCTCAAATCGATATTTAGTGTGTGGTTGTAATGACCATTCGGAAATAGCAACTCTGGTTTATCTTCGGTGGGCTTAACAAACTGTACGAAATATTGGAACCACTGAATATGTTGGTCTGGATCCAGTCTGAGGGCTGAACAGCAAAAACTGTTCTGGTTTGAGAACTTTTCGGCAACATCGTCACCAAAAGGATGTTTGAGATTGCTTCTTACGACCAGCTGTAAAACCATTCTGCGGAGGTCTGCACGCGTTAGTCTAAAAAAACGATGTCTCTATAGTAAGACAATATTTAATCAATTTATTTTCCAATGCTTCATTTAAAACAGTAGGTCTTCCAAATTTTGTGCGCGAAGTTTGCACGGAACTGCTGCATTTGGCCTTTGGCAGTCTTTAAAATGTCGATCTGGGCACATGAAATGCTTTGTTTGCTTTTTTCAAGCCAAGTTTTTTCGCTCTACGAGTTTTAATGGATTTGGTCATGTCATTTGATGACTAAATTCTTGACTTTTTGGCATCTTTTTGCGTTTCAATCTCAAAAAGGGATAAAAAATATGATATGAGCATAAAAAACAAAAAGCCCACATAAGGGAACAAAAAAATAAGGGCCCGCTTTAAGCACATCTAGGCCGTCCAATTTAAGCGCAAACGTTTTTGTTTATCTTGGGGTTATATTTTTTTTGTTCGAGCAGTCAACTAAGCCTTTCTACACCATAAACTGATTAATCATTCGATGTACTTCAAAAATACTATTAAATTGATTTACTTACCCGTCAAACTTCGTCCACAAAAAGACCAAACACGAACGCATGAAAAAGTTTTCTAGAATTTGTTTGGACTGCCAACTATCAACCGTGACAGATCGCATCCAAAACTGTCACATGTAGGCAATTTTGTGGGTATAGAGATCTACATTTCACAATAAAGCTAAGAGCCCGCTTAAGGACAAGGGCCTGACTTTGACGACTTTCCTGTATTAATTTTCACATAAATTGTCTCTTCCTTTCGTAGTAATAGTAGCCGTTAATTACACTGGATAACGGAGGTAAGTACAGTTTTTTTTTTAAATTTGGAGCAACGTGTCACTTTTCCTTTACAATTGCTGCTTTAAAATACTTTTACTTTTCGTGTAAATGTATTTAGCCAAAAAAACATATATATCTTTGCATCCATAAATTTGTCTATAAAAAATACTTCGGAGTTAATTTTTTCCATTGTTCCATTTTGCTACTTACCCCCTTCATCAACCCGACCTTTCAATTATGATTTAAATGACAGAGATATTTTCCGCTAAGCGTTGTGAGAATGTGTATATTATATGGTTATTGTACCGTATCAATGTCTAGTAAGAACAAATTATGACACTTATAAATATTCCAAAAACAACAAAGGAAAACTTTACATTTGTTAAATTTGTAGAAATAAACAATAGTACTTGTACTTTTTGTACCTAACTTTTATTTAACTGTAGATAGCTATAAACGATGGTAAATACGTTGAGTTAGTTTAACACCCGCTAAATTCAAAATAAGCTTTGAAAAATTCGTCGGGATAAAACCACAACGTAAAAGGACATTAGGGGTGAGCAATGTCAATGCAATTGTGTAAACGCCACCAGAGTGAACTACTAGACAGCTGTTTCGCCCTTTTGGGGCTCATCAGTAGTAGGAGATACACTCTAATGTTGTTCCCACAATTGCATTGACGCCCCTTATAGCTTTATAATTAAGTACGATGAAGTTACCATTCAAAAGTGTTTGATGGCAGAGCCATCTCATAGTATAAATTTACTATGTGATTAAAATTAACTGTAGATAGCTATAAACGATGGTAAATACGTTGAGTTAGTTTAACACCCGCGAAATTCAAAATAAGCTTTGAAAAATTCGTCGGGATAAAACCACAACGTAAAAGGACATTGGGGGTGAGCAATGTCAATGCAATTGTGTAAACGCCACCAGAGTGAACTACTAGACAGCTGTTTCGCCCTTTTGGGGCTCATCAGTAGTAGGAGATATACTCTAATGTTGTTCCCACAATTGCATTGACGCCTCTTATAGCTTTATAATTAAGTACGATGAAGTTACCATTGAAAAGTGTTTGATGGCAGAGCCATCTCATAGTATAAATTTACTATGTGATTAAAATTAACTGTAGATAGCTATAAACGATGGTAAATACGTTGAGTTAGTTTAACACCCGCGAAATTCAAAATAAGCTTTGAAAAATTCGTCGGGATAAAACCACAACGTAAACGGACATTGGGGGTGAGCAATGTCAATGCAGTTGTGTAAACGCCACCAGAGTGAACTACTAGACAGCTGTTTCGCCCTTTTGGGGCTCATCAGTAGTAGGAGATACACTTTAATGTTGTTCCCACAATTGCATTGACGCCCCTTATAGCTTTATAATTAAGTACGATGAAGTTACCATTCAAAAGTGTTTGATGGCAGAGCCATCTCATAGTATAAATTTACTATGTGATTAAAATTAACTGTAGATAGCTATAAACGATGGTAAATACGTTGAGTTAGTTTAACACCCGCGAAATTCAAAATAAGCTTTGAAAAATTCGTCGGAATAAAACCACAACGTAAAAGGACATTGGGGGTGAGCAATGTCAATGCAATTGTGTAAACGCCACCAGAGTGAACTACAAGACAGCTGTTTCGCTCTTTTGGGGCTCATCAGTAGTAGTCAACATTAGAGTGTATCTCCTACTACTGATGAGCCCCAAAATGGCGAAACAGCTGTCTAGTAGTTCACTCTGGTGGCGTTTACACAATTCCACTTTAAAAAAATCCGACTATATCTGTGAATTGTAAATCACGAGTATATATCAAAAAATTAAATAAACGATTCACAACGTGATTGAAAAATTACTGAATCGTCTATTACTAATTGTGATTTTTTATTTTAAATTGAGTTCTTATTATATACAGTATTTGAATTTAATAATTATAAATGATGAATTTTATACATTATAAATAAATAAAGATACCAAAAATAAATAAATTCGTTTATGCACTAAAACACCAAAAACAATGTTACGTTTATGTTTGTATTTGTCCCGTCTACGTGCAAAAACCGACTATCGGTGGGGTGGAAGTGAGTACCTGTTGTTGGGTTTGTGGTGAATTACACAAAAAGTACACATCAACATCTTCAAAATATTTGTCATAACAAAAGAAAAACTAACCAAAATTGATTGATAATATTTATTTTACTACCTTATATATCACTGTTTACTTTGTATTATCAATTATCAATGTATAATTTGATTAGAAACATGAATTGTTAAACGCCCCTTCTTCATTGGCATCCTGAAGACGTCCTGTTAAAGATGTCTATTTCAAGTCCCGGGATGTAAATATGTACATCATTTGGCCATTAAATGGAACGTCGTGTGTTTGCTGGGTGAGTTTCCATGGTCCTGACGTTTGTTGGGTGATTTAGGGTCGTCTTAATACAGAAAGCTACTTAAGTATTTTAGGCAACGTTATGCAGTCTTAGGTCTAAATTTTGTATCCGGGGAACGATTGCATCTTTTAACAGGTGAGCTTTGTAAATACTTAAAGTTATCTTAATTTCTTCACTATTACAATATGCACGTCAAACAGTAATCCAACAGTTACTCAGAATATAAGCTAGTTATAGTCATTTCAACTGTTATCGTTAATTTTGTTTATTCTGTAAGGATAATGCCTCTATACTTACATCCAGGTTGGTGCAACATAACCTGAACGTGTTAACGTGGTCAGCAAAAAGTCCTGATTTTGATATAATAAAGTTGTTCGTATCATCCGGGAATAACAAGGGACCAATTGTATCGCCACAATTAATTGCCGTCATTGAAACTGCTTGGGAGACGATTGGTGATGATTACTTACGTGTTCTTGTAGCATCAATGCCTAGCCGGCTGCAAGAATGCATCGACAATCAAAGACGTCATACTCATGATTAGGAATCGTATGTTTAATTCAAATAAAAACAGTACATATACATGTAAAATGTTTTTTTTTACTAGCTAGGATAAAATTTTAATTTCAATTTAGATGGTATGGATGATATATTCTTAGACCTACTGTAAAATATGAATTGAGAATTGAAACTTATTTAAAAATAGCTTTTTTTTATGTACCTACAAGTTATTCTGTTTAATTTAAAAAAAAAATAAATAACCTATATTTTATTAATACGATAAATTCTGAATGACTGATTACTGTATTGCAATAAAAAAAATTAAAAAAGGTAAAATACTTTATTGTTTTTAATTGACATTTCTGAAAAATACAATAAGAACGATTATTTATCGTATTATAGTAAAGCAGGATATGGGTGACAGGGGAATTACAAATTTTCTGTTATATTAGTGATGATGCTTCGAAACGTGTGGAAATTCATTGGTACATGAAATTTGATTTATTTATTTTTACAAACATTATACCCGTTTATTTATACACGAAAATTATTTGTATAAAAATAAAATGCAGCAAATATCTTTTTTGACACATAATCATTCCACCGTTAATAAGTCTTTCTAAGTGTGTTAGCAATTATTTCATAATTAAATTAAATAACAATGTCATTAATAGGTTGTTACATGGGTGTAAAATAAATTCATTCAAAAAATAGCCTTAATAAAGTTTATAAACATAACATGCAGTTTTCTGTTTCAAATTATTCAAAAATAAGAATACATTGATTTTTAGTTTTTGCGGATAAACAATTTGACCTTTTAGTATTGTCAATGTTTATGTATTATTTGTCTAATTTTAATTTCTTGAATAACATCGTGAACGGCTACAAATTATTGCTGATCGCATTCGCTAAAACAAGCGTAGTTTACACCGCGAACTATTTCAGTCGAACTAACCAAGGTGTTTTTTGTTTAGTTGAGTGTACGCACTAACAGAAAAGCGCACACAGAAAGAAAACATTGCAAGCTCAAAAACAAACACTCGTTTTTCTCGAGTTGGACTACAACCTCTATCGTTACCAGACTTTGCAACGTTGTCATATGCCACTTAACCACATGATCACGTAGTTGACTACATTGTCAATGTTAACAATGTTTTATGCAACCGAGTCTATCTGTTGTTTACTTACACGCTCGAACCAACAAAAAATAGCTTTTGCCATTAACGTAAAACTATGTTATCGACTAAATTTAATTCACTATTTGACAAGACCGTATTTCTTTACTTCTTTCCAACGCACAATTGACGTTTGAATGTTATCACTTACAGCATCAACATTAGCGGCAGCAACAACCGTCAATAGATGACCTTTACGAAGTTTGTCATTGAGAGTGGTGTCTTCACACTCATTAATCCATTGTTAAATCACATTTACATTGATAAAAAAGTTAAGTAAAAAAAAATGTAAGAACGAACCAATATTTAAGCTAGAACATAGAGGCCATTTTATTTGTTCGAGTATAAATAAACTACAAATTAAACCTATATAGTATTCTTAAAAATCTTCAATGAGTGCAGAAGAATGCAGAAGATAAAATGAGAAGTATGAGTTTAGAAAGAAAGAACCGCATCAGGTTTTTCAGCGGGTAGCACTTTAATATTATTCATTTGAAACAACTACCAATAAATAAGAACTAATTTATATAATGTATTTTTATTCTAATCTTGTTAATTAGGTGACATTCAGGTTTTTTTTTCATCTGATATAGTTTAACAAATCAATTGTAACATTGTAACTTTATGTCGTTCCTCGAGATGCAAAAAAGAATCATTTAGAATTTTGTACTGTAAAAAATTACGTCAATGACTTTTAATTGTAATTAAATACTGTTTAGCAATTTTAGTATTTGACTTGCAAAACGTTTTTTTAACTGTATTAATTTGAATTATAATTTAAATGTTCTTTTTAACGTCTTACATTAATTTAGATTACTAATTTACTGCAATTTGATTTAATTTCAGATTGTGCTTTAAATAGTCACCTTGATAAATTTTAAATTTATTTAACTTTTGTTCAAACATACACGGTTTAATTTTAAAATGTGTTATCTTCTTTTAAATAAGGGGGTTTAAGAACTGAGAACGATTGATTGGAGAATAAATATGAAATACCTGACACAGCAGCGGCGTAGCCAGGAAAAAGGTTCGGAGGGGGTTTGAAGAATTTTACAATATTAGGTAGTACATAGAAATTATTCTATATTTGGTATACAAGAAATCCATGAATATTTCATTTAAAAATGTCAAAATGTGACATGACCATCTACTATGTATTGTGTAGTGATGAAAGACATAAAAATATTAATTAATATATTTCCAATGGCTTCTATACATGATGACAAACCCGTATTTACAAAATAATATTTAGTCTCCTCGATTTAGACTTGGACATTATGTTCAGTATTTCGTCATGTGTAACATCGGTATCTCTGTGAATATTTAATAAGGCCAAACCAGTCAGTCTATCTTCGCCAGTTTTATTGCGTAAATAAGTTTTCAATCTACGCAACGATGAAAATGATCTTTCGCTGGTTGCAACAGATATTGGTAAAGTTGCTCCAATTTGTATCAACTTCCACATGGTCGGATATAAGTTTCTGTCACAGTCATTTAGTGCGTCAATGAAGTTGGACGGTCTTTTCTCCTTTGGCGTGTTTAAATAATGCCTGAAACAAATGATTTGAGTTTAAAATGAGATTATGACAACTCTACTGCATTACCTGCGCCACATCACGAATTCAGCTACAAACTCTTCTTTCGTCCCAACAAAATCAGTGCTCCATTGTTCCTCCATTGTATCGACTGTTTTATGCACATCTTCAGAATCCAAGTCGGTGCACTTGGACGGTAAAATATTTTGAATTTTGGACAATAGTTCTCGATGGTTCAAAAACCTTGAATTAAGTTGGTCTGCTGCAGTTTTGGCCAATGCAAACAAATTTTTAAATTCCAAATCTGCATCAGATCGCATTTGTTGTATTTCAATTTTTAAATTCTTTGCATACTCTACACATCGACTTTTTTCGCAGTTTTCTTTTTGTAAGAAAATACTGAGATGTTTTGTTAATTGAAATATTGGTTTCATGATTGCAAGCGAAATGATGAATTCCGGTTTGCTTACGGATGGTGTAGCTACAACTTAAAATTACGCATCTTCTCCTTAAAGTGATTTTAAGCTTGAATCAACGAATACAACTAATAAATGTAGTCAGGAAGGCAGCACATCATATACTTTGAATATTTCTCTTTGGGCTTTTAACTCAATCTCATGCGAAAGCAATTTTAATAAATACCTACAATACAATCTGAAACTGCTTAACGAGGATTGTTAGGAAAAATAAAAAAATATGTGGATATTATTATAGTAATTGAATATTAGTAATAATATTAATGTTACCTATTGTAAAAAATTGAAATTAACGAAAAGGTTTGTTTCAAATTAATGTAATGTAGGTACCTACCTACAACTTGAATTTTTCCATTAGTCAATTTTTTAAAATATTCTTAGAAGTGCTAAAGCCTAAGTGCACCTTTTAGTGACCATCACTCATCAGTCATCAGTACCTAGAAAAACGGTCATAATCTTTTCTATTTTAAGATTTTAACAACAGCTTTTATCTTTTGTTTCAGTATGTATTTAGAAATGTAGCAACAAGCCACGGCTTGTAAATTGTAAATACACTCAAAATTGTATCAATAAGTTTCAACTTCCATTACTTAAACATAATTATATCATACTTATTTCTTATTCATTTAAACAACTACATTTCATTTAAATACAAAAAATATATGTAATTTTATTATATGACAACACCGCTTTTATTACCAAAAATTTGTTTTCTGCGTTAAGCGTTTCTCCGTCTATATCAAACATATGTATATTTTACAGCAAGGAAACGAAATCATTGTTCCAGTCACAGACTGAAATATGGCAGGATAAATTAATGTATTTTAACCTGTGACATGTTGGCTATGAGCTCGGGGGGTGTTTCAACCCCCCAACCCCCACCCCCTGGCTACGCCCTTGACCTGACATGATTTTGTATCTTTTATTAGGTACATAGAACTAAGTGTCCAGTCGCGTGTGCTAAACAATAATTAGTCAGTACTTAGTAAATTTAGGTACAGATAAATAATAGCTATTATTATTGGCTTTTTTCTCTACAGAGAATGTCAACACAAAACTTGCATTTGAAGATTGAAATTAATTACCACCGGCCTTGAATACAAACAATTTTTAAAGTTACTCGTTCGGTTCATGTCAACGTAAAAATGTAAATATGTACTAAAATTCGAAATAACCTAAGACTAAATAATTATACTAGACTGAAAGTAAAATTTTAATAATGATCTTAGATGCACTAAAAGTAGCTGAAGGTTTAATATATTTAATAAAACTGAAGGTTTAACACATTTGATAAAGCTGAAGGCTTAATCTAAAAAAATGCAGTTAAGTACGCTGAAGGTGTACGGTAAGTAAAACACATAGAAAAAGAAACTATATAGCTGATCGAAGTCAAACTTCCTTTCGGACGTAGCCCTTGAGATCATTAACAAAACTTTAATTGGACCGGGTTTTAATTTGTCTACTGAGGATTAGATACTGTGACAAAGGAATAATGCTTTCACTTTTCGTAGCTGTGTTTGAAGAAAAAACTTCGAGCTTCTGAAATGAGTTTACATTAGCAAAAAGAAAAATGGCGGTAGTCGCCATTATATCTGCAAGCAGTTTAGTGGCGAGAAGACCGATCTAAAACTTACAATAAAAAAATCTTTATTCGTAACCCTAAAAGCGCAATACAGAGACTTTAGTAACACTCATTTCTTACATGATCTATCTGTTGCGCATCAACATTGTTTTAGGTTGGTAGCGTTACCGTTTAGTAACATTCTCGCTTGATGTTTTCTTTACATCGAATATTATTTTTTGTCGTTTTCTTTATTCTTTGTTTTAATATTTTAAAACAGTTATTATCATCACTATTCAGTAGTATTTTTGTTTTCTCTGAGTATAAGTACTGAATAATAGCTGTAATTTTAAGATTGTCTAATTTTTGTAATTTTATATTAATAGCATTTTAATATGGGTATTTTGGATCTGTAAAGAAAGAAAACTACATTTGGATCTACTTGGTTTATTAAAAAATGTGTTTTTTGAAGCAGCAACTAAACTATACAACAATCGCTCAAAAATAAGCTTTTATTCTGAAAAATGTTCCGTTTACATGCGAAACGAAAGACCAACAAATAAAACTGTTGTTGCGAATATAAAAATTCGACATTTTACATGATTTTTTTGTGGGGGTCAAAGACCTTTTATGGCCCCATCAGTTTCTACGCGCCTGACTCGTGCTACAATTAGCTATATTCAACAATTCTACAATGAAAGATTAATATATCCTCTCCAGATCTTACGCCAACTACATTTCTACCTTTACGAACATTTAAAAAGCACAGTAGGTATGTAAGAATCAGCTGCGCAATATTGAAGATTTAGAACAATAATTATTGATGCTATTTGAAATATTAAAGTTGATGAGCTTTGTAATGTCTTTCAAAATTTAAAGAAAAGAGTTAACACATGTACCGCAGCCAAAGGACAACATATTAAACATTAGTTGAAAATTTTAAATATTTGTTATTACCAATTTTTGTTTCAAATAAACATGTATTGTTGTTAATGTGTTACCGTTTTTAACTAATGATTATCCTTAATTTAAAGATTACAAATCAAATTTTTTATTTAATAATTTTTGTTTTAGTTGATACCAATCTAAGTAATGTTGGTTGCCTAACCTGAGATACAAGTATTTATAAGCGCTTGTAGTAACGACTATCTAAAATTAAATAAAAAGAAAGCGGATATGATTGAACGATTAGTTTCGACCAAATTAAAATCGCTTAAAGTGCGGTACTAAGAATTTTATTAAAATACAAAACGTGAAAATTTATTACTAAAAACACGTTAATTGTAAATACAACTATATACAAGGTGTATCTGATTAACGAGTTGTTATTTTAACAGGTGAAATTAGAGCATAAATACAAGCAAAAAAATGTCAGAATAAAAGTTGTATTAAAACATAAAAGAATCGAAATTTTTAGCAAAACAAATCGTAAATTACGAACCTGTTGCATTAATTAAGTCTTCTAAGGTTGTTGACACCACAAATAAAAGTAAAGTGTTCTAAGAAATGCAAATGTTTTTTCGGCAATTTGCTGACAACAAAAATAAAAGTAAACACAAAATAATGTTATCGGCTAAAGCGTAGTTAAATTACTGTGGTTAAAGTTGCTGTTCTGCACATTCTTTTCAAGTACACTAAAATTTGTACGCAAAGTACATTTTGTTAAGCTAGGTCAGTAATGCTAAGAAATATCTGCTTTAAGGCTGTTTTCGCAGTCCGTGGGAATTAAAATTTCTTGTGAGGGTGTACTGTATTCTTGCATAATTTATAATCAAAGACAAGCGTTCTATATTAAACGTATGTGAAAAACAAGAAGGTACATTAAAAGTGTACGCGTGATATCATATTTTACTACGCTCTATAATCATAAGATACATTTTGCTGATTTGCAAACAGGTGGTAGTAGCAAGATTCGGTGTAATCAAAAATAAACTTTGGTTTGTTATGTAAGCTGATCTTAACAATGTCACGTTTAAATGTTTCTGAGAGATAAAATGACGACATGATTAATTCGTACATGCTATCTTTCAGCAACGCTTTCAGTTACAAAAATCGGACAATTTTTAAGTGAAACCAATTCTTCGAAATAATATAACAACAAAATAACCAAATAATTTAAACAATCATATTAGTATAAGCTTGGCATAAGCCATGATGTCTCAGTTCAAACAATTTACGATTTGATGCGTTGTACTGTTGATTAAACATTTCCCAAATTCTTTTATATTGTCGAATACTAATTTGAGTTTTTAACTCTATTTATTAATAATCGTTCAAAACTAGATTAAAACTATGTAACTGAAATATGCATCTAGTTAAAAAAAACACATTACCTACTTGGAACGAAAGTTTTCTTGCATTTAGTCAGACAACTATAAATGCTAAATTTACAACAAAAAACATAACTATACAAAAAATTTGACTAAAAAATAAAGATGTAAATTTTTAAACTAAAAATGAATAGTGTGAGAAATAGCACAATTTCACTTGTAGATGTTTCTTCTTATTCGTTTTTATAGTAAAGAAAATACGGCGAAAACAAAGAGCAGTTAGAACCACAAAATGTTTAGGTAATATATAGAGAACTGACACTTCCATCGCAGTTGAGCAACAATTGGACAATTACCTTAAAAATATGGTAGAATTCTTATTTGGCTTAACAACAAATTTAGTTTGGCGACGTCTTGCAATGGAGGTTGCCAAAAAAAGACAATCTAAAACATAGTTTAATCGCAATAAGATAATGACGAGGTGTTGATCACTAACTGATATTTGGTATTCACATTAAAAATATTTACCAAATAATTACCAATATTTACCAATGCAATGAATGCAAATTAACGTACACATCAGAAAATATATAATTAATAAAAGCAAGAAAATCTTTAGATGTTTCTCTTACGGCTTTACTTTTCAAATATTCTAGTCAAGAAGCAAAACGTTATTACGTAATAATCACAGGAGATCGTAATAATATATAAAAGTTTAGGTTCTATTTATAAAAGCTTATTTGCTAGCTTATGCACAACTATCTTCGATTAAGAATTTAAGAAAATGGGAATGTATTGGGTAAATTGACATCTCTTTACAAATGATATGTATTGCAGAAGCATGCCCAAATTTGCTTACAAACTCTACTTTCTTCTATTTCTAGGATGCAAGTTACTCAAACAAGTTCAAAAAAAGATAATAAATAAACGAAAGTATAACATAAATCAAACTAATTGGTTTTTTCTTTCAATTCGACAATTCGATTTTATCTAAGCTCTAATGCGGCAGAGTGAAAAGTAGAAATCCACATAAAACTAATTGTTCAAAGTCAATTATTACATTAGAATTAGAATGCAACAGTTAATATCAAATTTGACAGATTCAGTAATAAATGTAGTACCAACATTATATTTCTGTTGATTTCAATTTTTTAGCTTTCAGAAAAGAATGTGATTTTACCAAAATCAACACAAAAAATAATTTAATAAAAACTTGTAGCTGTTGGATTCTTGTATGCAATCAAAATTTTAGGAAATAGCGAGAACAGCCATAAAAAACACATATTCAATTTACACATTTGTGTATTAAATTCCGATCCAATTACATTATAAAAATTTGAAAACAGTTTACTAATAAGTTAGTTTTGATTTAAAATTTCATAAAATGTATTTTATTAATAATGAATAAATATTTAATTAAAAAAAAGTATATCTAAAATTGGAAATATTGTAAATATAACATTGTATATAAGATGGATGTTAAATAAAAATTATAATTTAAAATCTGAAGAAGCCTTTTTACAAATTGGCGAAACGTAATTTAAAATAAATTGAATATGTGTTTTTTATGGCTGTTCTCGCTATTTCCTAAAATTTTGATTGCATACAAAAAATAATTACTCTCGTCGAAAGTTTCATAGCATAAAGTTCGTTATGCTATGCTTTACTTTCGACGCTTGCTACCTAATTTACTATTATTCTTGTCGTACATACTCAAAAATCAAAAAAAGATGAGTGTACGAAACCTGTGCAGGCATAAGTGAACATATTTTTAAACGTTACTGAAGCGTTTCCTTCTATACAAGTGTCTTATTTTTGTTACTTAAATCTCTATTCCATTTTAAAATACATATGTTAGTTCCAGTTTTATGAAACTGTGTCAATAAAACAGTTAACAATAAAACTCAAACTACGTCTTTAACCTAAAATACTTTGTTTTTTGAAGGCGACTTTCTGTGACGCTTACTTTATGACGTCTTAACATAAAAACGTAGTGTGTCCAGAACTAGATTTTAGGAACAAGAATAACAAAATTACATATGTAAGTAATGTTAAAGTAACGTAACATACTATAATAATTACATGTTAGAAATAATACAGTAAAATAAGCGCTTAATAGTGCACCTCTTCTATTGAAGAACTAAAATTTTAAAAAGTCGTGTTATGTTATGCATAGATGCGGAAGTAACTAAAATAACTTGTTAATATTGTTATATGTACCTAAGAAATCATATTTTGGATAAAAGTTCAATGGTTTCCAGAAATTTTTTTTTACAGAATGAGTCAATATTTTTGCAAATTAACTAATTTGTTATCTTAAATGAAAAACATTTTTACACGTTGTCATAAAAAAGGTTTTTATTATTTTAGTGGATCGTGAACGAAACAATTTTTCAGGTCTTTTTTTCTAGTAGGTTTTTTTCTGTGACTATTTTTCCAATTGCTTTATTTTGTTTTATATTTCTAATAGAAGATTTTTAATTTTTTGCAAGAAGATGAACACTTGTGGATTATTGAGATCAAATTGATGCTATCTTACACTTCAATTAACAATAATAAAAAACATTTCAGACTTCAAAACGGATAATAATTTCAATGCGGACTACTGATAAGAAGCAAATTAAATTTTATTTAGAATATGTTCACACTTCCCATAGTTACGGTTTATAGTAATTTTTAAAGATAAACTTTTTAGATAAAAAAAATATAAAAACTATTAAAATGCATCAAACCCATTTAAAAGTTTTGTAATACATTTGTAAAAACAATTTTTACTCTGATAAGATAATTTACGTTGGAGTTCAGTTATGTCATGTTATGTTTTGCAGCACGAACTAAAGATAAATAAATGCAAACACTGAAAATTCTTACTCCTGCCAACTACGCTTACGCTATTCATACCAGATACCATAGAGAAATTTCAGTGATTTAAAAACCAAACTGGTAAACCATTTTTTAGGTGTGTTTTTTAATATTTATTTTTCAAACAAATTTTAAAATTTCTACAGTAAATATATTAATGGAACGCCCAAGCCCGATTTTTCAAAAGATGTTTAGTTTATATTTTAAAATATCTAATTTAAAAAAATAAAAAATCGGGCTTGGGCGTTCCATTTGTATTTATATATAAAATTCAATGCAAAAAATCCGAACTCAATCGGTTAATAAATAAACTTAATTTTTTTAAAATTTTTGATTTTATTTTGATATACATGAGTTAGAAATATGTTCATAAACATTAAAAAAATGTATTTTTTAATTTGTCTTTATTTACTGCTGAAATATGAACTGTCCTATAAATAGGACGCTGAGACTTAGAGGTATCAAAATAGTTTTTTTGTATAAATTTCTAATACATATTTTTTTGATTGTTTTTTGTGTTTTTTTATTGTAATTTTAATTACTATTAGTGTAACATGAACAAAGTGTTGCGTATTATTTCTAACGATGTTTAGTAAAAAGTTGTTACAACTTGTTAAATTAAAATACAGCTATGAATATGAAATACTATTGTATAAAATCAAGTTTTATTTATGACAGACAATACAAACAAAATTAGGTATATAATTTTTGAATAGTTGTACATATGCTTATAATAATTATACATAGCTAAATACTTTTATTTGGTATGATAATTAAAAGATAAAAACTAAGTTATTTAGGCACTTACCTTAATTCAAATTCTGTTAAAAAATGTTGAAAATTAAAATGGTACACAAAACTAAGAAAACGCATTGTGAACTATTTGGAATACCAATAAAGACTAAATATTTAAAATGCTAAAAACTAATCTTGTTTTTTATTAAGAAATTGGCACATTTCTGGAAAAAAAATATTGGTTTGTTTTGTTTACATTGTCACAAATCATTTGTATACTGTTGTTACTGAACGTGGCCATGATTGATATCGGCAAATCCCAGCGTCCTATAAATAGGACAGTAATAATTATTCAATAATAACTCTCCAATAAAAAAATATTTTAAAATAAACGCTTTACTGTAAGACGAAACAAACCTTTTTTTAATTAGAAATGCATATGCTACAAGTTCAATAAACGCCTATTCCAGTCATTTCTAAATACGTATTTATTATGAAATGAATCACATAAAATAACAGCAAAGTTTAATTTTGTTTTATAATTAAAATATCAATTAAATTATAATTTAAAAAATACGGTAACTAAAGAATATTGATGTTTTAACTACATATATATTGTTCAAAATGATTTTGATTTCATCAATGTTTAATAATGAAAAAAAATTCTTTTTGTGCTTCCGTCCGTTTTGACGTATTTTACAGGCATCATAATCGGCCGGAAATTTTACTTTTCCGGCCTAGGCCGGTAAAGTGTAGTAGAATTTTATACCTAAAAGTTGGCACTAGTAATCATTAATTAAATAAACGTCATCTGTCAATATGTCAAATTTATTAACATACACCATTATCTGTTTTATTGTTTAGAGTAGCACTAACAAATTTTTTTAAATATAAAAAAATTGCTTATATCTTATAATTGCTTAAAACAACAATGGTTTTATTTTCATATAAGTGAAATTGTAATAATATTATGTAATTGTCAAATTAATTTCAAAAACAATTGTATTTTGTCATTACAGGTTTCAGTTTTATCAACATATGTTATTAAATTTTATTAAAAATAGATACTTAAATAACTGCTTTTAATTAATTTGTACTATAAAGGTCAGCACAAAAAATGTTATGTATCACACGTCCTAAAAGTATTTTGCGAGTATTCGCTTTTTGTAAGCCTCGGCTTCACCTCGGCCTACAAATATGCTCATACTCGCAAAATAGCACTTTCTGGACTAGTGATACAAATAACTATTTTATTGCCGTTCTATAAATAGGACACTGGGCGGTAACCGGTTAATTATTTTATTAACAATTTATTTTGTAGATGATGTAAAATTAAAGAAAATAATCAGTACAATACATCAATACATTTCGCGGATTTAACAGCATTTGCCCACCATTTATCGTTTAGTTACAATGAACAGTCAATTTCTATTTGTTTAGATAGTCAGGACCGACCTGAAAACTTTGACTGTAAATATCTCAAAACTGGGTCACTTTAGACTAAATTAAAAAAAAAATTATATAACACCACAAGGAAACTACTCTTTGAGTTTGTAGTCGTATTTTAGATATACCCTGTATAATACATTTTTTGAGTTTAAAAAACTTATTAGTTATATCTAACGCATGTTTTTTAATTCGTTAAGAGCAAGTCGGGTTTACGCTATTTTTATTGATATAGGTACCTATTAATAAAATTGTTAGAAGATGTACTCAATCGATAAAAATCTATCAGCGAGATACATACCTATATACATAGGTACTGTTACAACTACAAACTAAAGCGCGAAATTAAAGAATTATGTTTCATTGTGCATAAAAAGATATCGATGTCAGTTCTATTTTTCTTAGGAGGGTCCGGAGAGGTCTGGGAGGTGCTCGGCTCTTTTAGGCCCCCTTGTAGTTACGCCCGTGCATAAGCGGTTGCATTTGTAAATTTAAGAATAAATAGCAACTAAAGAAGTACTTTAAGATACATATAGGTATAATTTGTTTGTTGATCTATGAATGATGCATTTTTGTAATGGTTTAAATAATTGTAACTAAGTAATTATGTGTACCTATACTTCATTGTTAATTATTCTTTATCAGTGTTTTTATACAGCTTATTATTCAAACAAAATGTATTTATAGTAAATATAACTATAATATTTAAATGGTGATCTTTATATTTACGTTTTTATGTATTTCTAATTTAATTATTCTAGATCTCTATCAATTCATGTAAATATGTAAATTAGAAAACGTCATACAAAAATCATTATAGGCGTTTACGTAATTTACATTAAGATGAATCAAATTTTTGAAATAATGACAAAAAGTAAACAATTTAAAAACAAATAAAGGGTAATACCGTTGAACTTTAACAAAAACTTTTTTTGACGTTTGTTTATTAATATCTAATTTTGTATTTACTTTTCGACGCATCGTGTGATAGTAAGTAGTTATTGAGAAGTACCTAATACTGATAATAAACGGGTACGATTAAAATGTCATAAGCTAAATTTCTTGTCATTGTTCAGAGTAAGCGACGATCACTTTGTGTTTGATAAGCTTGTAATAGATGTGTGATGCAACACTTCAATTATTGTTAAGAATACATATTATTTTTTGCACTGTGGCGATCGTAATTATTTATAAGAACAGCGTTGTAAGTTGAAACTGCATAATTATAAACGCCGTTGTTTTAATTGATCCTTAATGAAAACATTAAGTGCAATTACATTTAATTGATAAAAATTTCTGACGAATGTAGTTTGTTTTAATACAAGAAAAATAATTTCATTAAACGTTATTATGCCGTAGTTGGAAATAAGATAAAAACTAGCTGACGATTAATTTTCTATTTAACAATATTAACATTTTGAAATATTTTTTAAAAAATTAATTCATTTATTATCAGCCAATATATATTTTTTTACTTTTTGGTGACGACATTGAAATTTAATATTACGTAAATCCAACATCATATTTATCTTAGTTCCTGAAACGATTTTTAGTTTTAAAAAAATTTCAATTTAAAGGTTTTTTGAAAAAATCACTATTCATATTGTTAAGAATTTATTATTAAATACTAATTTATTTAAACGACTAAAAATATGTTTTACTTATACTAGAAATATGTACACTTGTAAATTAACCGAACTAATGAAATCTAATAATATTTAATAAAAACACTTACACTAATTAAGATAAGATAAATTCCGCGGATAGCTTCATACTTGTTTACACAAAAAATCACATACACGATTATTCTCGGTATATTTATCTAGACACACGCGTGTTAACGACTTATTTATCTCATCTTGAATAATCTTCTTAATACTGCTGCATTCGCGTTACGGCAATAACTGACCTACGATTTGTTTCGGCGGTATATATACACATAAAGAAATCCTTCTCGAATGTTTTTCGGTATATCTTCTAGAAGATGGATAACAGCTTTTAGAAGGCTCTTGCATTTGCAAATAATTTCTCGAACGTTTCACTGCCCCCCTTCTTAGGACTGTTCTGTTCCAGAACAGGAGACTGGATGCGACACCGGTAAAAAGGATCGTGGCGATAGCGGCAGCTTTCTCCATTTCGGCAACTTCCTTGACCGTAAAAGTAACAGTCAATGGACTTTTCCTGATTCTCCTTGGTTGGTAACTACAAACCAACACTTGAATGTCTGTTCCTCGGAAGACGACCTCCAACATGTTTCGAACTGTCCTCCAATTCAGTTGATCTAAGCCACAACCAAACTTGGGTACTGCCAATTTCTTAACATGATGGATCTCAATTTCTCTCTTGAGACTCCATAATGTTCGCCACAGATCTTTGTATAACGGCTTGATACGTGAGTATTTCTTGGTGACCAGATAGAAAACGAAGCGTCCGTCACCACGTAGTCCTAAAACTTTTCCGACTGCCGGTTGCTGTCTTCGTAATTCATCTAGCTGCCCAAACTTCTTTTTAAACACGACTGCAACCCCTTTGGACATGTCAAGATCCTCGCTCACGCAATGTGCGATGGCGTAATCTTTTTGTGTCTGAAACAGGTCTTGTTGTTCTTCGGTGGTAACTCCGAACCTAGCTTTTCCAGAACCTCCGTATAAGTTCATAAACTTCTCGAACTCCATTTGTTCGATTGGATTCCTGGTTCTGCTACTTATTACTCTGGTTCGGACCTGAACTTGCGCATTGTGGTTATCGCCAGCAAACGGGGCTAGACGATCGACGTGGACCACTTTTGGCTTGCCTCTGGGCGGTTTTCGGATGCGATATATGACGTCGTTAATAAGCTGCACGACTTCATAGGGGCCCTACCATTGCCTTTGCAGCTTCGGCGACAAACCACGTCTCCTTTGAGGATTATATAACCAGACCATATCGCCAGGTTGAAACCCACCATTTTGCGCTTTGACGTCATATCTTGTTTTCATCCTGTCGCTGGCAATTTGTGTGTTTTTACGGACCTCTTCATGTACTTCGTCTAGCCTCTTGGCCAGTTTGCTGACGTAATCTTCTCCAGCAACTTCTTCTTCCGGTCTTCGTCCAAACTGAAGATCGCATGGTAATTGCGGTCTTGATCAGAGTGTAATTCCAACGGAACTCCAAACCGACAGAAAAACTCTTTTACCAATACGTTTGCGACTGTAACTGCTTCCTGATTGAGTATGGCGTAAGCCTCCGTCCATTTTGTGAAATAATCCATCGCCACCAGGATGTATTTATTTCCCGAATCGGATTCTGGGAACGGCCCTGCGATGTCAATCGCTACTCTTTCCAAAGGGCTTTCTACTTTGTATTGCTTCATGAGTGCTTTGCGCTTTCTCGCTGGACCATTTCCTGATGCGCAAACTGTGCATTTACGGCACCATTTCATGACGTCCTCTTTGCAGTTCATCCAGTAGAATCGTTCTCGCACTTTATCCAACGTGTTCTTAATGCCAAAATGTCCTCCTGATGTCCCATCGTGGAGATGCTTCAACACTTCTGACACCCTGCTATTCGGCACTACCAACTGTAGCCTGTTTCTCGTGCCCTCGGCACTTTTTTAGGGATCGTTTAAGAAGACCGTTTTCTACTATCAAGGAGTCCCACTGCGCTCAGTACGCTTTGATGTTTCTGCCTAAAGCACTCACTTTTTTCCAGGTTGGTCGTCGCCCGCTTTCTTTCCAGTCCAGGAGTAGTCTTATTTCAGGATCGTCTTCTTGTTCGCGACGTAACTGCTCAGGTTTCCACTGATCATCAACCATAGCAGTTCTCCGGAGGCACTCGACTTTTTCTTCCAGTCGCGAACAATGGCTGCAGTCCGCCGGACATGGTCTTCTGGACAAGACATCAGTGTTCCGATGACTGCTTCCGGCACGGTGTTCTGTGTTATAGTCATACTCTTGTAGTCTCTCTATCCATCTTGCCACTTGTCCTTCTGGGTTACGGAACTGCAGTAGCCATTTTAAAGCGGCGTGGTCTGTTCTCAGTAAAAATTTTTGTCCATACAAATACTTGTAGAAATGTTCGATGGACTTAACGACTGCTAACAGCTCCCTCCTAGTCACGCAATAATTCCTTTCTGGCCTGGACAAAACCTTGCTAAAATACGCGATAACTTTTTCTTGTCCATCTTAAACCTGCGAAAGGACCGCGCCTATGGCCAGATTGCCTGCGTCGGTATCCAAAATAAACTTTCCATCTTCTCTTGGGCTTGTTTTAGTTGGTTAAAAGAATTTTCGCAGTCTTCATTCCATCTAAATTCTGCTTTTTCTTTGGTTAATTTTGTCAATGGTTTGGCAATATTAGGGACATCCGGGGACAAATCTTCTATAATAAGTGCACAACCCAAGGATTGGTCTTGGCCATGCTTGCACTGCTCGAATTTTGTTTGGGTCAGCCCTTACTCCATCTCTAGATACGCCGTGGCCAAGGTATTGCACTTCCTTCTTAAATACGTGGCACTTCTTTGGGCTCAGTTTGAGGTTAGCCCCACGTAATCGCTGAAACACTTCCTTCAAGTTGTTCAAGTGTTCTTCAAACGACCTTCCAACCACGATCACGTCGTCCAGGTAAACCAAGCACGCCTTCCAAGACAATCCGCGCAAGATGGCCTCCATCAAACGCTCGAACGTTGCAGGAGCGTTACACAAGCCGAAGGGCATTACAGTGAACTGCCACAAACCAGTTTCTATCGTAAAAGCAGTTTTCTCACGATCCTTGGGTTCTAATTCTACCTGCCAGTATCCACTCTTTAAATCTAACGTAGAAAACCACTGGGATCCTGGCACGGTGTTTAGCGTATCGTCAATTCTGGGTAAAGGGTAGCTGTCCTTTTTGGTCACGTCGTTTAGCTGCCTGTAGTCTACGCAAAACCTCGTTGATCCATCCTTCTTCTTTACGAGTACCACTGGGGATTCCCATGGGCTACTTGAAGGTTCAATCACGCCTTCTCTCTCCATATCCGTAATTATTTGTTCGGCTTCTTCTCTTTTCGCCAAAAGAAGTCTGCGTGGATGTTGTCGTATCGTCCGAGCGTCTCCGGTATTAATTTTATGTTTCACCACGTTAGTTCTTCCTTTGGAGCCACTCTCCAGCGCGAACACATCTTGGTACTCTTGGATCAACACTTTAACTTTAGCCAGCTGGTCTTGGCTGAGGTTTTCGCATTTGGTGGTAAGAATGTCCAATAGATGTTGTGGACACTTCTTCGGCGACGTAACTTCGTTCGACTTCACGCATCTCACAATTTGTGATACTGGCGTGCATTGGCCTACCACGGTCTTCTTTTTCAACGTTACAGGATCTGAGTTGATGTTTAAGATCCTTACTGGCATCGTGTTCTTTACTCGTATTAAAGTTCTGCCAACAAGTAGTTCCTTTTCAACTAAGCTGCCCTCCGTTGGTTCAATCGCGCGTATGTAGTCTTCCCGGAGACTTCCATCCAGGCGTGCCATCACCACACTTTCAGTCCTTGCAGGCAGGGTCACGTCTTCACTCAATAAGACTCGCACGGCTGCCTTCTCTGACGAATGAAAAGGAATTTCTTCATTGTCGATCTTCAGGACTTCGTTCTTCATATCCAAATGGAACCCATACTTCTTTATCACGTCCATTCCCAGGATAACTTCTTCCGTGATGTCGGCTACCAGTACTTGATGGTCGAGTATTCCCAAACCAATGGTTACTTTGACTTGTCCGTGAGTAAGTATTTCGTCGCCCGTCGCCGTTTGAAGTCGTACTGTTACTGGTGATGTCTTCTCGTTTTCCACTAACATGTCAGGACGAATGATGGTCTTCGTCGCTCCTGTGTCAACCAGTAACTGGACGCTTCTCCCATTGATCTTGCCATCGAGATAAATGCTATGAAATTGCTCCCTAGGCGATGCCTCTTTTTTTTTGCAAATTTTAGCAACGCTACTGATTTAAAGTATGTCTACATGCTGGTCCCAAACCTAAATTGACTATCGTTTTTAAAATTTACCAAAAAATCAAATTTTTTGAATTTTTGATTTTTTTAATTTTTAAACTAACAGCATTTTGTCATAACTATTTCTTAAGTTCTGCAAAATGACGTTTTTAAATTTTTATACGACGTTTCATCTCCATGAAATCATCAACTTAATTTTTTTTATATAGCCATAAAAAAAACGCCCTGTATTTGGTAAAACCGTATTGTTAAAAACGTTGGGATCTTTAGCATTTACTTTGAGAATATTTTTAACTGTTAAGACTATTCGACGATATAACTGTCTCTTGCCAACCATTGGTTTTAAACATGTCTTAATTTTTTTCAGGAATTTCGAATGTTGCTGCGAGTCTTTATACGATCTGAAGCATGTTTAAGCTATACTTTCATACAATCTTCTATTTCTTTATCTGTTGAATTAGGCACGTTTGTTTTAACAGATCCAGGTTGACTAAAAACTAGCATATTAGCAAAACAAATATAAAAACGGTTGATAAATAGTTAGATCTTCCAGAAATATTGTTGCTTTCTAGTGTTGATAGGTATGAGCACTAAAACAAAAAAATTACGTTACATGTTCAACTGTATACGTATATTAAATTTTCATCATACCAAAGAAGAAGCTTGATCATCATTCTGTTTTAAGTAATTATCCAGTTGATGAACTTCATCAACTGTATTCATGGGTACTGTAATTGGAAGCGCTAGCAAATCTGACGGAGTGGTAATAACTTTTCTTGCTTGATTGTCAATTTATGCAAGCATCTGTTCATTCTGTTCTTCTATACGAGCTACCGCAGATATGAGACTGTCTAAAATTAGCAAAATTAATTTCTTTTATTAAAACATAAACAAATTAACTAAGCAACTACCTATTTTAGTTAAAAGTCCGTAGTTAGTAGAAGATATGTTTTCTGCACTGTGGTGTGGTGAATTCGTACTAGCATATAAAGATGTTGAATGGGAATTACTAACGATTGTTTGATTTGTACAAACTGTATTTTTTTGGCCATCAGTCACAGGATGTGATATATTTTCTAAAGCAAACAAAATATTGTAAGAACACAATTTTCAGAAATGGCAATAATCTGAAACTGGTACTTTGCTGGTACTAAAGACCGGAAATTTACATATATATACTTTCAATTAGTTAAAATGTTATAGGCACACACAATATTAAGTTGTGTTGAATTTTAGTTATGAGATTTAGAAAACAACACACAACACACTAAAATTATTTGCATAAATAGCACATTGTGAAACAAAATGTAATAATTGCCTTTAGGTCAAAAGTTACTTTTAACTTAAAAAAAACTATGCATCTACATACCATCATTCGCTAAAGTAGACTTGTTAAAATTTTTTTTCTTTATTAGCGGTGTTCTCGGTAAGCCGTCCTCTGTATTTTCATCCAGTGACGATTCTGTTATTTTTCTGTTTTTTTTTTGTTCAATCAAACATCAACGTACACTTTTATGAACTTAAGTACAATTGCAAACCTTATAACATTTATAAAATATTCTTGAAATGCGACACAACTGCCAAGTATTACTATCTACAGCCTCTCCAGTTCGTAAAGTCTTATCAAACCGGTTTTGTTCCTTGTATAGATTCCAAAAAATTTCTCGTTTACGAGGAGTACACCAAGAACTATTAACAATAGCTACACCACCACCATTCTCGTCATCAAACTCAACGACACAGTAAGCCATGTTGGGTCTATTACAACCAATAGAATCGGAATAGAATGCAATAGAATCCAAATTAAGATCCGAATGGCGGTTACTTTGTTATTCCATGCGCTGGCGCGCAAATTCGAAAAATGGACGCGAACGCAAGAATGTTTAAAGAAAAATTAAATTAAGATTTTATCAAGATTCAAATTATGCTCTGCAACCTACTTTTTTGTTACATTTTTACTCCAGATCATTAGTTTTTCCAAAAAATTTAGAACTTACGAACACAAGATAACAATTTTATAAAAAAATTTAACGATTCGTTGAACGTTTCAATAATTACGTCTAAATTTATAGTTTTATACAAACTATCTATATTTAGCAGAAAAAACGCAATTTACGTTATATAAGGAACTTGACGTACTTAATTTCAAAATACACACACGACTATATGAATAGCGTCAATTTGACGACTTTTTGATCACGTCAAATGTAGGGCAAAACGAAGTCGTCAATAGGACGTCCTTTGTTTAGCAGATAACGTCTAAGACAAATAATGACCTAAAATAGACGTCATTAAGCCGTACGTGTGTTACTTGAGTATAACCAACTTTTAGCAATATTAACACATTAACATTAACATTGTGGGATTCAACAATTTTTCGTACGCTTATGTCTATGCAAAATTGTTTGTATTACTTTCATGTCAATACTCATTCAATCACATCATTAACATTAGTAGCGTTGAACAATTTTCACAAGGTTCGTTCTTAAAAATCTGGAATCTGATAAACTAATAGACCTGCTGTCAAACCGCTTCTTTTTTCGATATAAAAACTACAAATAAGGTAGGTAATCCAAAGAACTGTATTACAATGAAGTTTTATCGCAAATTATATAACGGAGTTGACAATAAACACAAATGATTAATGCTCGTAGAAATTTATTTATATGTATACACATTTGCATATTGATACTTGATTGGGATCTTGTAGCTTGTAACAGTTATATGATAGAATTTATTGTCCTAAGTACACTCAGGTGATGCGTTATGGAAGTTGCGGTTTAACTTTTATCACTGCATTGACATGGCGACAGTTCTTAAAAGGATATTGTATCTTTTTATCAATAGACTAGCAGTACAATACAATGAGACAATGCTGACATTACAATAAATAGGCAGGTAGGTACTAGGATAACAAAAGCTTTTTTTTTTGAGTTAGGACCCGCGGTCGGTTACATTATAACAGATGTTTTTCGGAAAGACATTGTTAAACTGATGGTTATTTTAAGATTGCATATTAACGCGAATAAAAGAAGCAGAATATTTGCTATATTTACAGTAAATTGAATTTATAAATAAAAAAGTGGGAGTAGCATTTAATCCTTAATCGATTCTAAACAGGTCGAGTTAGCTATTTATACCTGGTAAACGTTGTTTGGGGTCTTCTTCAGTATCCCACTAAACTGCTAAACGTCTTTTCGATTTATTTTCCGTTTAATTACTTATCGTATGTACGGAAGACGGAAGTAAAAAAGTGATTTGGTATTATCATAGCATGACGAAAAAAGTACCCTGACCTCAATGACTTACATACGATACATGCTTAATATTTATTGTGTTGCTTATATAACACTTTTATGCAATGTTTGTTGTTTTAGTTGTTTGTTTTAACGTTTACATCGATCATTGTGCGTGATTGAAAACAATCAGAAACTTACATCTATTTGTTGATACTTCTAATAAAGGCTACGCTGTTAATGAACTTTGGAATAAAAATCAATATGCATATCCCATAAATGAGTAATTTCTAAATTCCCACCATAACGATTTAAGAGTTGAAATGTGTGACATGAACATCACTAAAGTTGTAGACTCGCAGTACTGCTTTAAAAGTCGGCAAGTGTAAGTGTATTCGGACGTTCATTGAGTTTGTGTCGTATTTTTAAACCCAGACCACGTTTTTGAACAAATCAAGATGGATAGCGAAGCTTTTGTATATAAAAAAAAGAATCCAAGAGAAAAGGCAAATCCTTTATCTGCTTTATTTTTTGTGTAAGTACGATTTTGAAACACATTTTTAATTTTTGATATCTGTGTTTTGCAACGCATTTAAAAGTCTGATATAGTACGCCGGAAACATTCAGAAATTTATTTTCAAAAAGTGTTCGACATTATCAAAAAATGTGCAAATATTATTTTGGATTTGCATTTAACAACCACGTGAGAAAATAACAGCATGTCAAAGGTTACTGTAACGTATAGATTATACATTGGAATTTACTAAGTGATTTTACTATAGCATACAAACAAATTATAATTTGCATATACAAATGATAGCTTAACAATTGTTACACACGCTTTAATCAAAATGTGGTTTTGGTTTATTCGTTTTTAGTGGCCCAATTCGTATAATTATAACATATTCAAGGTTAAAGGTGTAATTATTTAAAAGGTTAACGCTATTGAATTTCTTAATTCAAACAAGTTATTTAATGATTGTTTATTTATGAGAACTAATATAAGTGTCATTAAATACCCGGTATTTAATTGTAATGCTGTCGAACTATTCGTTTACTGATAAGTACTTTAACCCTATTGTTATTTACTTCTAATCATAATATGAATATTGTTTGGATAAAGTTGATGTAATGGTTTTCTAATAAATTATACGTCTAATTTAATTATAATAAATTAATTTTGCAATTCAAAATATCTGTGAATAATTAAAAAAAAATGTCTACATTGAATATATAAATAATGGGTATTCAGATAGAGCGTTGCTATTTTTAATTAAATGAGATAAATACTTAAACGTGTCAAATATCTCGATTTTTTTTCAATGGATAATTTGGGTGTACAATTTTTTAAGTGATTTGTTTTATTGGTTTTCAAGTTTTAACCTTTCGCTATTTTGCAAATAACGATATCGTACAAAAAGATTGTAGGTACAAAATTTGTCTTTGCTATATCTTATATTTGAACGCAGTGGCGTAGCGAGCATAACGAGCGCCCAGGGCACAATACTTTTGTAGCGCCCCTGAAAAAAAAAAAATAGTAAGTACCTATAGTAAAAAATTTTAGCAGCAAGAATACACTATTTTATTTTAATTTGTTAACGTGTTCAACGGATTTCAATACATATACATGTGAAGAAGTTAACATGTTTTATATGTAATTATGCATTTATTATTAATAATAATAAAACATTGTAATACAAAATACAATCCAATTAATTACTATGTATACATTTTTCTTGATTTTAATGATGCTAATTTATCAACTCCTTCATGAAAATCGATGATCTTAAATTTTTCTCTTTCCACACTTAAAACTGTTAGTCCACTTAAGCGATCTTGTCCTATCATTGATCGTAGATATGTGCAAAGTAATTTTAATTTGCTGAACGAACGTTCACAGCTAACAATTGATCCTGAAACAGTAAGGAATATTTGAGGTGCGACTCTCAGTGTTATGTCGAGGTTTAAAATTCGTTAATAAACCTTCACTATAAATACGTTTATTAATACAGTCACAGACTATTGTTAGTTAAACATATAAACAAACAAGATATTCCTAACGCTACTACAATAAGACAATAGTCACTCATCCTTAGCGGCCATCTTTCTTCCTTTTTATGTTCTGGCTTTACCACTGCCCCGGTACTCTAATAGACTCCACTCAGGTTTGACTTGCTGCAAGAGCAAACCTACAACGTCCATATGACAACCACATTTTAACACCTATCCAACTTTATGAATGGCAGTTGAAAATTTATCTGGAATTAATTTTACCTTTTCCACACAAGATGAGTATGTTGAGTCTGAGAAATTTCTCAATAACCGTTTCATCCAAGCAGTAACTATTAAGGGAACACAGCAATGTCATGCTTTATATGCCTGTAAATTCAAGTGTATCAAAGATATGTGTAAAAGTATTCTCTGAAGATACAACAGTGACCATCTAAAAATGCCCTGAAAAACTACAAATGGCAGAAGTTACTGAATATAGAACCGCTGTATGTATATGACCAAAAGTGGTAGCTGCCATATGTGTTGGAGAAGAATGAAGAAGAAGATGAACTAAAAGTGACATTTTTGCATCCTCCTGATCCTTTATCATCATTTTCATATCTAAGAAAACCGGACATATTGTGGATACCACTGACAGATGTACTTTGTAAAGTTGACCCCACCGCTCCTACAGGAAGGATTTATGTAATAACATCTGAAGAAGTCATAAAAACTTCACAAATCATTAAGTTCTGAATAACTTTTGCCTAAGATGTAAGTGTAAATATGTAATATAGTAAAAAAATCTGTAGTAGGTAGGCTAACTAACAGTTTTATAAAACACTCTTTTTTAAAATTATTATTTAATTATAAACCCATTAGCCTCTCACTTTGAAATTTTGAGAATCACTTACCAAAAGTATAAACTATTTGTAGAAAATATTTAAAAATTTTCAAAAATGTACTTTTTCAGAAAATCAAAATCAAAATTTTTAATTGGATTTCTCAAAAACACTTTTTATAACAAAGTATGTTGTGTTGTACATTAAAAGAAAGAAGATTTAAAACTGAGTAAAGTGACACTATTCCCATCTAGCTCAATGAGGAGAAAAGTGATTTCAAAATATGTCAATTAGGTTTATTTTTGACGTATTTTAAGAAACTTTACATTGCCGTAATTTTGAAACCGTTTTAGATATTTGAAAAAAATTGGCGTTTTCCTAATCTCTATGATGATAACCTTCATACCCAATTTCAGATTTTTAGGTGAGGTTTATACCCTGTGTTGATTTGATATGAAATGACCCTATAGTTTTAGATTCAATTTCTTTTCTACTGCGGAGTTACGTCTTGCAGTCACACATTTCCACATAAGAGTTTTGACCTATATTCTGTGTTATAAAATTCAACTAGATTTTTACAATTCGTTTTAAGATCGTTGTCACTGTTTAATAAAATTTAAAAATTGAATAAACCAATTTTGAATTTGTGGTGATAACTATAAGACAGTTTTTGTCGTTTTCATTGCATTTTTAAGATAATTTGCTAGTAGTGGATCAAGTTTAAGTATAGATAATAAGTTTTTGACATTTGCATTATCTTGAAGCGCGATAGATTTTCAAAGAGAAAGATTTTGTATAATCAGTTACTTCTTACAACATATATTTGATGCCATATATTTTGCCACCGTTCTTTTTCGGATGTTTACTTCCAATGATGCATAGATGCCTATTTTATTAATCAATTTTCTTTCTGTTTCTTTCCAAGTTGTAAACAATTTTTGATGATTTGGACTTCTTTCATGGCTAATAAATTAATTTTTTTTCTTCGATTTATTAAAACTAGATGTAACAAAAGATGATTGTGTAGCGGAATTTAATGTAGTAAACAGTAATCGACAAAAACAGTATGCTGCGTTATCTGTTGGTGAATATAATAATTCAAATCGATTAATTTCTGTTCCTTCTTTGTCATTAGGAATCCATGGAGAAAACCAAGATTTTGGCATTAGACGATTAGTTGATGTTGCTACTGAATTTAGACTAGATTAGTTCTGAACTGTGGAATGTTTGATGTACTTGGGATCCTATCTTCAGAGTCTGGTATTTGTTGTGATGTGGTATTACATGAAATTCTAGTAACAGTAGGAGTACAACCTGAATCTGACTCTGACTCTGATTTTACTTCTTCATTCTTTTTATCTTCTGTTTTTTGCGGTTTTTTAAATTAAATATTCTATTATTCTGAATTTCTGAGATTTCTTTTCTTCTTATAGTTCGTTTTTCCGATTCTGAGATCCGCTAAGTTATTACATAGAATTGACACATAAAATGTCAAAAGGAGAACTTACTTTATTGTAAATTTTAAACAATATAGTAATAAATTTTAAATATTGTCTATCTCTTCAATTATTTTATTAAACATTGTTCCATTGTTCACAATTTTATTCATACATAGTTCACTGAATAATAAAATCGTCGAGTAGATGTTTTGAGCCAACGCCCAATATCCGACTCTCCTTTCTTATCGGACCAGCTGACTTGGCTCACAAGCTTTTGAACGACACTAGCACCACATAGTTCAATCGAGGCGATAGCAAATGGCTAAATAAAAGTTTAAAAGTAACAAGCGTGAGTTGTACTACATGCATTTCGTTTAAAAAAATTTAAAATATGTCACTATCATATAAAATAAAGTGTTTAGAAAGAAAGAACGTCGTGAAGAAAAGAAATAATTAGGTATATTACAATAATTCTTGTTTGTCATAGAGGCTGACGCCCCTCTGCAAATAGCGTTCGGGCCATAATAGACTCCCCCCTCCGCCACGCCACTGTTTGAACGTGCCAGCGATTGTTGATTTGTATTTAGAATTTTTATTACTGATAAAATTTTATTTAGTGTTCAATTTTATTCAAATCGAACGTTTTTTGATTTTGGAGGTTAGTTTATCTGGACTTACTTTGCTGTTCAACGAAGTAGGTTAATTTTATTTAAAAGCTTTGTTAAATCCTCAGATAGATAACAAGAATAATTTAATATCTTAACGTACAATCTCGTTTTTATATTATCTCCTGAATGAAAGTGAATATAAAAATGATCAACTTCTAAGTATTGTAAAATGACTAACGAGATGTTGTTACTTGTTCACGTACTCATCTTTTTAGAGATTTTATGTCAAAAATGTTTTTTGGTTTATTTTGAAAACGTTTATTAAGCTGGCAGTTTTACAAAATCATTTTTCATGCAATCATTGTTATATATTTTTTATCTCACATTTAAAACTTTTTTATGAGGTATTGTAACTATTGGGTCCCTATCACAACGCTAACATTTCATAATACCAATCGACTAATTTAAAGGTTCATAACGCCGACCGCCATCCCAAAAAATACATTATCACTCTCACAGCCCGTGGAAGCGTTAAAATAAGGTATTCAATACGTACTGACTTTTTCGCCAAATTTTTCTGTACTTTTCTTTCTTGCTTTTTTTTGGTAACATCTTTTGCAATACTTCTTTGTTTTATAAACAGGTCCCTCGAATCGAAACGGTGTTCATTATTTTTTTTTTATTTGTTTAAGGTGTAGTTGATTCCCCACCAATTTTTTGATCATTTACTTTCGGTTTAGGAATAATCATTTCCTAATAAACCTGCTTACGAAAATCCGTTATCGAAATATGCATTTTATTGTCTTTCTAAGTGCAGAATTGTGACTGATCATCTGATCTGAGAGATTGATTGAGCTTTCTTTCGTTATCTAAAATAGCTGTGGCTTATATTTAGTTTCCCTTCTTAGATAAATTTTAGTAATTGCATATGTATGTTTAGTGGAGAGTATTAACACATCTCGTTTGTCACGCCATTTCATAACGCACACGCACTGAGCATTTTCTTTGCAAACTATTTCTCTTTTTTTCAACTTCTTTAAGGTAACTTCTTTAAGATTTCCTCGCCTATTACTTCAAAGAGATTTGTTTTCCTCTCCAACAACTGTTTAGCCAAAGCTTGTGTAGTAGTTGTCAGTAACCAAGGTTCGGCCACAATCCAGCAGTTTCCCAAACAATGTCATAGTGTTAGTTGGTACATTTGCACTTGCATCTTTTTTTCCCACAGTATATGCTTAGGTTTCAAGTATAGCCTTGAGATTTTAGTGGAATGTAAAGTTTGCAGATTAAACGTTTCCTAAATGGGAGCAATGATTCGACTATACAATAAGTAGCCCCCGCGTAGAAACTTTTTGGAATTTATGCATTTGTATGACACTCGTTGTTACTAAAATGTCACATCCACAACAATATTTCAAAACTTTTACTTATTTTACTCATGGCATTTGATGCAACTTGAGTTTTATAAATATACTTTCTGCTCTAATAATGACGTATTGTCGACACTCTGACTAAACCCTTCAATTCTGTAAACCTTAAAAGCTGGGCGATGCTGGTATGTCATTTCCAGAATAAATTATTTGAAAAGCGTAAAGGTTGGTCTGATCAGCCATGAGCTGAAGAATTTGACTTCTTCATTATTTACATCGATTCCTCTGTGAATTGCCATTAAAGCTAATTCTGTTAATCTTTTTTGGCCGGTAGAATTTCTTAAATAGGTTTTAAGACGTTTTAAAGTAGAGAATGTCCTTTCTGGAGTACAAGTTGTAACAGGCAACGTTTATAAAATTGTTAAAAGTTTATATATATTTGGAAATAGCTTATTATGGTATTCTCCAAGAGCTTCAATAGCACAAGTAGGTTGAAAGCGCTTTGATTCATTTAGCCATTTTGTTTTCCATAAATCGAATTTTCAATTTCTAGAAAGTTTTCATACATTTTTAAGTTATTCTTGTCTATAGTACTTTCTCTTGTACATACTGATAGAATGAAACTGCATAAAATTGAGAAAGTTGTCTTTTGATTTTCAAACCTCAAAAACAGTTGCTGGGTAATATCACCCAATAAAGGTATCATAATACTAATTCTGAAGTACGGTTTAGGTTCTTGTAAGATATAATTTGGCAAATTTGCTCTATGTTGTTGTCGTGTAAGCAATACGCGGAATCCTTATTTCTGCATTTATAGATGACAGTAAATCTTTCACAGTTTCGAACACAACTTTAAATTTCGAGTCAATATTTTCTCTTATACCTTTAAAAGTTTTTGTAATTATCTCGACATGTTGCAAAGCAGCACATGATGGAGATTGAAGTACTGTACACAGCGGCAAAGTATAAGAAAAAACATTTATAAGCAAACGACGAATTCACTGTCAGATATTGACCTTAAAAAGGATGTTGCTTTCGAAGAAGTTTCAGAATCGACATCTAAACTTAATTCTTCAAGAGTTTCGACAATTGGTTTGAAAATTTCTTTAAACCTTAAAAATCCATCATGGTTTTCTACCCAACGAGTCTCGCACATAGCTGTTAAAATGTTGAGTTGAATATTTCTTTTTAAAAGAATTGTACGTTTAGCGGAAAAAATTCCGATTGTTTTAATAATTCCAATGGTGTTTCGGATAGGTTGAATTTGGCAAGAATGGCTTAAAGCTAAATTTAACGAATGTAATTCCGGCCGTGGAAGCCTTCGCTATTATAAGAAATCACAATTAATTCTCAAACGCTCTAGCTCAGTTAAAATCCGCTAAATCGCAACCTTTTGTTGAATTAACGGATACAAAAGACAAAAAATCACGAATAAGAAAAACTATTGTCTTTACTTTCTGTGTATTCACACAAATCGACATTTGCTCTTACCGTGAAACATCCGTAGTTTCACCAGCAAGTATAGAAAAGGAGCATGCTTTATTTATTTTTTCAACCAATGTTTTTGCACAAGTTCGCCACAAACTGCAGTTAATTCGTTTTGAATTGTTGAGCTTAAATACGTAGCATTTAGCGCAATATTTTCTGTGTGTTTAATTAAATTTTCATCTCCACAATTATTTCGCATTCTTAATATAGCACGGAAATTTCCAACATTGATTTCTGGTTCAGGATCTTTTTTTTTAGTTGGCCCAGAATCACATGTGTCTATTAATGCTAATTCTTGCCGACCACACAATTTTATTGTTTCTTTAATAGGAACAAGTTTTTGACGATTTCCAACAATCTGTGCAGAACGTCCAGTATCAATTTTGGACAAAATATCAAGGCTTTGTTTCTTTTGCACTTTCATAAAATTATCGCCAAGAAGAACACAGGCGCATTGCTTTGGCGTTTAAAATCTTCAATCGCATCCTTCGATTTGTTGTAAGGTTGAGAAACGAAGTACTTTAATTGCTGATGGGACCCTTTTCCTGCACATTCTTTAGAGAATAAAACACAGAATTTGCATAACGCACCTTGTTGATCCTTTCTTGTATAAACTAGCCAAGGAAAACGATCAAACCAATGTAGTTGAAATTTAAGTTTACGTTTATCGTCACTAACTGGAAATATAAAAAATCTGTCTGGCATCCAAGGAGATTCAATGAGTTTTTTTTTTAAAGTTATCATCAATCTTGGCAGTTGGTCCGATATAATATTCAACGTCCAAGACATCGTTCTAAGCCATGTTATTTAGATACGATAAATCTTCTGTAACTGCAGTGTTCTTCTTCAGGTTACTATTTGTTTCAGCAACATTTGAATTTGAAGAACTTGCTTCGTTAATATCTCATTTGATTTTGGCTTTTTAAACATATAATTGAAAAGAGTATTTTCTTGTACTCGCTTTGCCATTTTAAGCAAAATTTTTTCTAAAAAATAAAATTTTATGATCAAAACACGTCAATTTGCAATAAGTATCAAATATTTTTTTTAGTGATAGATGTATTTAACCATTGTGAGTGGAATTTTGCTGCTAATTTTAAATTCAATGTACAGAGATACACACCGAAATAAATACTAACGGCATTTTTGGAGAATTTTTCAATTTTGAATAGTAATTTTATTTACCTAATAAAAAATTTCTTAAAATTGAATTTTAAATTAGCAGTCAAATTGATTTAATTTTAATTAAAACAAAAATATATAAACATCAAACTAGGCTTAAAATAATTATCGTACATAGTAAAATACTTACATTTGGCTTCAATTTTACGAAAAATATATTTAAACACAAAATAGGCAACATAGAATAACAAGAGCAAAATTTCGTTGATGTCAATTTTAAAATTATTATGACTCACAAATTACAAGTGACTTGTAGGCGACGGGTTATCTGCTACAACTTCAATCACTGCAATGTTCCAACCAGTGCTGCAAATTTTATATTTAACTTTACCCACAATTTATTAAAAATTACCCGATTTTACCCGACTCCCTGGTTTAAATTACTTACATTATTACCCGCATATTAAATAATCAGCACTGCTACCAACGCGTCGGCGTCACTTTTTATATAATGAAGTCAAACTATTATTCGCATGCGCTACTTATTTATAAACTCACATTTTTAAATAAAATTAACTACTTGCATAAGGTTTTTTAGAATTTCTTCATCTATTATGTTATGTAAATCTGTAAATGTAATGTTATACTATTTCGGGGAGGGATAGAACCCCTGTGATCCCCCTACTGGGTACGGCCTTGAGATGTGGCGTAAAATAATTACTAAAGCAAAAAGGTTTCAGTGTTTCTTAAAGTTGTGTAAAACTTTTGATTACTATAAATAATAAATTAGAGAAAGAATAAGTAAATACATTTTGAAAATAAGTTAAAAAATTTTTTGTATTTGCTAGTACTTGCTCATAATTAAAAAAGTAACACTTATGGTTTTTTTTAAATTGCACATTACAATGTATCTAATTCGTTAAAAAAAATTATTTATAAGAATGTTTTATTGGGGAAAAGGAGTCAAAAAACTTTAGCTCCAGACTTTAAATATTTACCTATCGATACTTTTCATGTTCAAAGAACTAATTATTGTTAAACGACTAAAAATAAATATTTGTATAACTAAGCTTCCTCGTAAACTTCAATGTATTTTTTGGTGTACAAATATATTTGTTTAAGAGTTCTAAACTATCTATTTTAAAAATGTAGTTATATTACATTTGTTAATTTTTTAAAAAACTATCAAAAAAATAATTTAAATTTGTAGTGTAAGCTTAGCTTTTTAAAGATTTTTTTGATAGTATTAGGGTATTAGTTTTTGTTTTTAAACTTTTGAGACGTTTTTTGGTCTTGAATATTTTACATTTGGTTATTGTTTTAAGATGAGTGTTTTTATTCACTTAATTTACATTTTTGTCATGATGCAGTAGTTTACCTTCTGTTTTAATTATGATACTTTGTATAATTACTTAATTAACTATCTAGAATGTACTTTTTCAAAATTTTTGTAATAGTTTGTAGAAATTGGTAGTTAAATATTAAAAAGAAAAACAATGTAAACAAGAAACCATAAAAAATATAAAAATTATTTGTAATGTTATCTGAAACGAACTTGTTCAATAACTTTTTATGAAATGGATTTAAGCGATCAAATTTACTATGCTTAAAAATTTCTTTATATTAGGTGCTTAAAATATCTAAGACGATCTTTGCATTAGGTTAAAAATGTATACATAAAATTTTTATAACTCGAAGTGATAGCAATATTGTTCGACTTAATTTATTCAAAATCGGACATTGCGACCTCTCCTCAATATAGTTTTTCTGGACTTGCAGTAATCTGTTGCACTAAACAGCAAAGAGGTTTATGAGTGACTAAGAATTTTTTTAATACTTTCTCTTCGTCTTCGACTAGAAAATTCGGACGTTTCTGAGACTGCGAATTTCTAGAAAATGTTACACTATGTTATACAGTGGCAAACGTAATTTTGGTATTTGATTTCTATTGATTTGGTTGTGTTTATTTTTTGTTATCGTTCGTTATACTTGTCGTTATTAAATCCTAATCGTAATTGTAGATTTTGCTTGATTATAAACACGCGCAGTGAAATAGTATACCTAAGATATATATTATCTTTTTTAAGTTACCATGAGATTACTTCTATAAAATTTAAGCAAATACTTGATTTACTAAAGCTAATAAGACATATAGGAAAATTAAACAAAAAACTACGAGTCGATGTGTGCCTATTAGAATAATTTTTAACAAAAATTTAATTATCTATTGCTACATACTAAAATTAAGCCAAGCAACGTTATTTTAAAAAGTATGAATTTTATAAAAACGTGTTAATTAATTAAGCGAAAACAACACCTCTATAAATAATGCTAATTGATTAGATTAGTTTCTGTGTAGTACTATAGACATAGTTTTAAACAAATGAATGAACAAAGTCTAGTGTCTATGTAAGTGATAAGAAAACAATATTAAATTAAAAAACACATAAAAGACTCGGTTTTGATGTTTTAGTTGAATTTCATGGACATTAGACAAAAGTTAAAAAAATGAATTAAAACAGCAAGATTATTATGAGATACAAGCCACACTACTGTTATTTTATTTCAAACAAAACCCAATTATTAGATAATACGATAACGGGAATAACCTATGACTAGAAATTTGTCGATCTGTGGAACCAAGGTTGAATGTTTGTTTGGAATCTGTTGAATGATAACATTTTCTTGACCTTAACTTCTGTAAAATTTGTAAAAAGTGATAGTAACAGTTAATAAATATCTTTATCATAAAATAAAAATTTTTTCTTTCATTACTCACGATTCTGTTATTACATGATTGCTTGAAATTTTCAGATAGTATTGTTTTAGTAGTTGACTGCATAGGCGATGTAATTGCATTTTTTAAATCAAAACAATTACAAATATAGTTCTGAGCAAACACATACGTGTTAGAAAAATTGACAATTAAGTTTCTTGAAATTTTTGATTTGGACAGTTATTTTGATGTTTGATATCAGACTGACCACATTTGATATTAGTTCCAGAAGTTTCAATCAAAAGATTTTTGCAGTGTTTAACCTTAGTAATAAAATACTTATGTAGTACTTTTAAAGAAGAAATCATCAATATGAGATTGTTTCTTGCATAGATTTGACTTTTGATAAGTTAAATTGTATTTTTTAAGTTTTTATAGATATCTTAGTTCGGGTTGAAGGTACTTGTGATTGAAAAAAAAAATAAATACTACTGAATATTATTGCTGAAAAACAAATTACAAATTAAAAAGTATTAGAGAAATTGAAGAAATGGAAACTCTAACGATAGTAACTCTAAATGAAACTAAATTGGACTTGATCGGGCATAGCCACAACGGCGTAAAACTTAAACCAAAACTTAGTTATTTGATTTTTGTTTTTCTTGGGTAAGAGTATGCTACAATAATTTGATTATACAAATACTATATTTTTTTACTTAATTATATTTATGTTACGTTTCAGTTTCGTGTTACTAATTGTTTTTGTAACGCGTTGTTTTCATTTTGTTTTTGTTATCAAGTAATTCATTTTACTAATTAGTTAAGGTATTTATTATTTAAGTATGTTGTTGATAGATTTGCATATTATATTAACAATTTTTGCTACAAATTATTACAATTACCATGACGAACACTTTGATACCAAAATTTTCTTTTTGGTTTCTAGTTGGCTATAGGATATCTGTGCTTTAGGTTAGACTTGTATTATAATAAAAAATGTTTCTATCACTAAAGTGTTATGTTAGAGATATTTCAATGGCTAAACAAAAATATTTCAGGAATGTTCCAGTTTCTTGTCTTTAATATAAAGACATAAATAATAATAATAATGATAATAACAATAAAATACTCGTTTCAGATCGGACGCACTATAGGCAGCGACATTAATATCGTAGCGCCATCTGTAACGGCATTACAAACTAATTTATGAAACATAACAATTACAAGATTGACGTTTATGGATGTTTCGGTCTCTAAAATGTGTTTTCTACGAAATTAACTGACCTACAACCATTTACAACAAAGTTATAAAAAGGTTGTGATTTAATATGTAATATAATGGTTTAAAAATGAGCAAACACGATTTTTAGTTATCTTTAACAACCTCTAAAATTCCAAAAACAATTTTACTGCGCATCTTTATTCTACGTCGCGTCTGTAGTTTTATCCAGAGACAAATGTTTTGATTATTCCTTTTTTGTCTTTGTCCAAGGTTCTGCTAAATAGTTATGAAACTATTTTTTTTCTATTGTAGACTAATCAAGAATATTCTGATATACTTTTTTAAAAGTTTACAAAATACTCATTTTTTTTAGTTTTGCTAACGGTATATCAATACGAATAGAGGCTGTATACAAATCTTCAGTAAATTCTGATCGTTTTGGACCGGTTTTTGACAATGTCGCAATTAGTACTAGTATACGTAACTTTTGTTTGTTTTCGTCCTATTATTTTGGTTTGTTTTATTTATTGACAAGGAGTTAATTTTCTTGACGTTTTAGCACGATTTCGTATTGTAATTTCGAAGATATTTGATGTTTTTAAATTCATCTTAATTTGAATTTTATTGTTTAAGTACTTGTTCAGTGCTAGTGCACCCAAAATTAAATTTTAATGCACATTCTATAATTTATTAGCTCCGTTGGTTATTTGTATTTTGTTTCAATCGGAAAGTTTTGATTGTAAATATTGCCTTAAATTCAAGTAAGTTTTGTTTATGTTTAGCGCTATTAGGTAATCATTTGTTCTTGCCGTGAAAAATGTTCTTTTTTGTGGGACGTATTGCGCGTAATGTTTTTTAATTGTTTCTTTGTTTAATTTATTTGTTTCTTGTGTATCTTCTGTGGAAAATTCTACGTCATAGTTTTCAAATACACTAGGGGCAATAGAGGTTTTAAATGAAGAAGAATTCGTTTTGGAACTTGAGTTTTTAATCAAACTGAAAATAAAAACTGCTACCTCGATTTTTTTTTGGTGAACTAAGTTTAGTGGTTTTGGTGTAAAACGTGATTGTGAAACTTTTAATTCTAGAAGTTTAAGCTTCGTTTAGTGATATTAACGGATTTACTTGTTCGTCAAATAAAAATAAGTGTTTCAGCGCTATTATATCTTTGCTTTTAACTTTCGTCAACCCAGAACACGCTGCCCGAGTACACCTTTTAAATCCAGGCATTTATGATTAACGATTAAAGTTTAATTGTACGGATTGTTTTACTGATAATTGCAAAAAGGTAATTCAATTTTAATCTAGTAGTTTTTGTTCTTTTGTTTTAAAAATTCTGTTTTTGTAATTTTTTTGTAATAAATGTTTGGTTTTTAAACTGTCACAATTCACCTATTTGCAAGTTAGCTATCTTTTGTTTTTAGAATTTAATGTTTTTACACACTGAAAGGTAGGTTCTAATAATGTCTACTGATTGACAAAGGTTCACGTTTTGAGATTTCTAACGAATTTTTATTTTTGATTTAACCCACTTCCGTCTTCATTGAGTACCGAGCAATAACACCCGTTTATGTTAAATTAATTTCAGGCGTTTCTTTATTAACATCTATTGCACTTGAAACTTTTTGGTCATATTTACCGGGTTTTCACAAAATTAGCAAAATAACGTGTTTCCATTCGTTATAAATGAATACTAACAAAATTAAAACTTTGGAAAATCATGTATTATGTTATAAAACTACTAAAAATTATGTAAAATTTCTTAAATCTTATTATTATTGTCAAATATTCAATTATGTTTTAAAACGTAAATATATGCATCTATAAGAAAAAATATCTAAAATATGCATATACAAGTAAGCAAATACATAAATAATAGTTTTTGTTTTATCGAGTTTTTTGTATTTCTTTCAAATAGCAAATTATATTGTCTGATTTTTTTCAATAGCTATGTATTGGCTCCCATTCAAAGAAATATAAATAAATGTTGTGGTAATAAATCCGACTCCTATATACAAATAAAATAATCTAAACTTTTGTCAGTATATGACGCAATTGTATGAGAACTATAACTCGTATAAAAATTAACAGGATACTTTTACGGATGTGGTAATATATCAACTATTTGCACTAAGATCTTCTGATAGACTATAATAAATTATACTTAGGTGACCAATTTTACAGTAAGGTTATGTTATTTAGACACAATATTTAATAAACAAGCAAAAACGTAAACAAATCGCTGTGGTTTTAGGACGATATCTATCACATAAAATCTATATCTTCACTCTATAGTACTTTATTTTTTTACCTATGTATTTAGGCTTATACGTTGGTAGCTAATTTCAAGGTAATAATTTCAAGTATCTAATTACAAAAATTTAAATAAACATAATGAATATATTGTGTTTTATCTTATGACGTGTTTAAATTAATTTGATTAAATCAAACAATATAAAAGCTTATTGTTATTAGGAATATACAAATTATAAAAGAAACATTTCATTTTATATTCTAAAACAATAACAACTTGGAAATGTTTAAAAACACGTTCTTTAAATTTTTGCTTGTATTTTAAAACGTGAAGATTAATAATGCTGACTGATTTTGATATGAATATAACAGTGAGTTAAAAAAACTAGTTTTCACTGTAAGTTTTAGGACGCTTTAGATATGCGTTCAGTCTCAAAATATAGTGGTTTGATTGGATACTTGAAGTATGGACGTATTATTGGAGACACGAATTTAAAATAGTGCCAACAATAAGAAAAATGTATATTGTTCATTTCTTGCTTTTTTTATTTTAATTGTAAATGTAAAAAATAGAGATAAAAGAAACTCGTTTGTTGTTTGAATGAAATTAAAGTTATAGAGTCTTTGAATGCAAAGATTTGGTAATAAATTATTTATATTTAAATTGTAAATTACAAATAACAATCATTATTATCTTTGTTACTGTAATAAAAACCACAAATAAAAAACGTTTTATCTTGTTAATACATTGTAATATTTATCTTTTTACTTATTTAAACCAACCAAATGTAAATTGTAGATACAGTTTGGAGGTTGTTAAGAACCGTAAATATGATCCGATACATTAGAAATATTAGATCTGATTTTTTAAGGTGATGCGACCCATGATTTTATAGGAACGCAAAAACTAATTTTTCAGGAATATATCTAAGTTTATTTGTTATCAGGAGGACCAATTAATTTGACTGTACGTTTCGAAACTTAGTCGAAATTTGTTGTAGCTCGGATCGGCTACAACAAAGAATGTTGAGATTGAATTTATAAAAGTCTCCATAACAACGTACAAAAATAGAAAAGTAGTTGCAAAAGATCCAGGAAAATTGAATAATCTCTACAAAATAGATTTTGTACAAAGTGACGACTGCAAGTGCAAACAATGTCCACACCGCTCAATTGATAAGAGTTTGGCACAAACGGATAGAATACGTCAACTATCGTATGCGAGAACTAGCAAACGAATCAACAGTTACCGAAATCGATGTTACAAAATCTTCTAGTAACGAACATGATGACTGTTTTTGTGAAGTCTGTATGTGTAAAGATGACGCAGCCTCCGTTTAACGTGCATCAAATCCTGATGATTTGGTGTATGACATTTGTGGTTCAATAAAAATGGAATCGTTTGAAGGTGCACGAGTATTAACAGTTTTTGTCGACGATTATTCAAGCATGGTCCATGTCAAACCATTCCTTCACAAATTTCAAATTATACATACTGTTTGTTACAAGAATTTTCTACCAACTTAATTGCTAGCGATTAACTCAGTTTAATTCGGCGAGTAGGTTGTAGGTTTCAATGTGGTAATTATAAAGCAAATTAAAAAGGCGCCAAAACGGTGAAACATTGGGATACCGTTTAAATCTATCCAAAGCTGTGAGAGAACAAATGACGAAACACAGGTTGCAACAAGTATATTTATTTTCGTTCGAAAAGAGAAGAAGATAAGTTTATATATATGCGATCAAACGCTAGAACGTAGGTCAATATCACAGACAACAGATATGTCGAAGTAAGTCTCTTTCGGTTGAGCAACAGTTTTTACAAACAATTAAACTTGTCTGTCTAACTTTTACATTCTAAAAACAATAAATTTACATTTGTAACACGAATATACAAATCTAGATAATTTAGAGAACATAAGCTAATAATAATAATATGTTAGACAAAGAAAAAAAGTTTGATAGTTAATTGTCACAATAACCTGATATGTACGTTTAGTCGTACGTGCAACCGACTGACAACGTAGATACAAAGAATTAAAGTAGGAAATTAATACCTACAATTTAGTTTTCCTTTCCGAAGAATGCAACTAGCTAGTAGCACGTTTCTAGAATTTCCTAAAATTTTCTGAAATATAACAAACACGTACATCCCATTCGATTCAAACGATTCATGAGAAAACCGAATGCGCCGAGTTTCCCCCAAATTAATTGTGTTCTTTTGGTAAGTGGGCCTTCTAATACGTTTAAAATTATCTTAGTTTAGCGAATGTTTTGGCATCTTCAAGCAAGGTGACGTGACGTCATTAAAGAAATTTTTCCTATAAACAAAACTGGTCAATAACCTGGAAGTTTCATCTACAATTCCGCCAAAATATTTTTAAATCGTAGTTCCTCGTTATTTAGTCGATTTCTAATTGATTTATGTATTTAAATTTTAAAAAAAAATTTAACACCAAAAAACTACTTTAAAGTTGACTATACGCTTGTTTAATAACCGGGTACTTAGGTGTCCACATATAAAAAAACTTATATTTAACAGAAAGCATAGAAAAGTTTGAATTTTGATTGTTATTGGTCAATATTTAAACACATTCTACATAAAGGATTTTTACTTCAACGTCTCTTATAATATACTGGATAACTAACTAATGAACTAAAAGTGAAGCCAAAATCGGTCATTTGTAGTGTAGGCAAAATATGGTTATGTGATTGGCTAAGGACATATTGTAATTGTAATTGTGTGTATCTTCTGAATTACTAATAAAGAAAATTATATATGAACTTAATACTTTTGCTTAATATTACTTTCTAAGGAACTCACAATATGGTAGTAATCATTATACATATTGTACTGTTTTTGTATGAAATTTTTGAATCATTGAATACTGCCATAGATATAATGCCCATATGCCGACTAGCTCATTTAATTTATAAACTATTTGAATGAATTAAAAAGAACATTTACTCCTTCAGGTATCTACTATAAATAAGTAACTGTGGGTAGTATTTACTGTCACAACAAATAAAGCGAACTTCGAATGGAAATAAGCAACATTTATTAACAAACTGTTCCCTTAAATTAATCTAACAACTACCAATCAATATACCTTAAAATTGTTACAATCAAAGTTTTCTTTTATCACACAAAAATCATAAAACAGAAATGAAACAAATTAAGTTAAAAAAAAAATTGCAATTAAAGTTTTTCCGTATACCGTATTAATAAGTTAAATGAATATGATACCATTTTGATTACATAGAAACAATCATGTTTTATTTCGTATAAAATTCTCCTGTGTATCGTAATTGTACCACTTTTCTTAATTGTTTTTTTTTGTTTATATTTAGCATCAAGTTTTCCTTTTATATTTTTAACTGTAGTTAACACTTTATTTAAACATCAAATATAACCAACCTTTTGCTCTCCTGGTCTAACAAATATAGGAACGATGATTTTGTTCAAAGGAATTCTAATCTTCGGTATTCCATGGCTTTCTTAATCACTTTCTTTTCTGCCGCATTTTCTCCTGGCATCACAGACACTTTCTTCATTTAACACTATTATTTATTCAGTTACTACCGTGTGACTTTTAAATTTTAAGTTATTTTCTTATTTTCACACTAATTTAACTTATTCACATTTTTAAAAAAAAATCCAAAACCACGTGTCTCTTTCACCCTCTCACCGTTAACACCCCCGGAAATCCCCTCTCTTTCTCCTTTTTTTCCCCTTGTTGCCAAGTCTTAATATTGGTTAACATTTTAACATATTTTTTTTTATTTATTTTTTTTTTTATAATTGCTGCTTATTTTTCATTCTTAATTCTAGTATATTACCAATTATATATCAGCTAAAACTTATACTATTTATCTCTAATACCCTTATTACACTACATAAATATCCCCTCTGATTTTTGAAAAGAAAAGAACTTATTTTCTTTAAATAAAATCAGTTAAACTAAAACACTTATGTAACGTTTGTAACCCTATACGTGAATGTCAGTTTTATTATCCTTGTTTTCAATGTTACTTATTCATCCATTTTATTTACATCCTCTCTCAGTCATCATTTTTACTTTCAACTTTCATTATTTAAATATTTACTAATTAAGTTTACATGAAATCTTCCTCTATAATCTCCATTCAATTTTTCTAAATCGTATGTGGTATAATTTATGTTTCTTCTAATTACAAATGGTCCTTCATTCGGAAATAATAACTTTGCACACTGATTAAGATTTCTTCGACCGACTCTCAGTCTTCTTATCGTCACTAATTCTCCTATTTCAAATATTACCCGTTTCTTAATTTTTTTATTTGCCTTTTCCTCATATTTATTTAAATACCTATGTAATTTATCTTTAGCTTGCTGTAATTCTAATTCATAGTTCTTGTCATTTATGTTTATTTTCCATGGCCTAGGCGGTACAATCCCTTTAAACAAGTAAATTGGCGTTTTACCAGTGATTACATTAGGTGTACAATTTATGTAGTCTTCAACTATTTCCAAATGTTCATACCATCTTCTGTGATCATTCATTACTAATATTCTTAAGTATTTTGTTACTTCCTGTATCATTCTCTCTGTGGGGTTTCCTTGCGGATGTCTTACCGAACTAAAATTCAACTTAATATCCCTACTCTCAAAGAAATCCTTAAATCTGTTGTTAACAAAGTATGACGCAGTGTCTGCAAGAACTCTTTTTGGTATCCCCTCCTGTCCAATAAACTGTAGCATACATGTTATTGATGTGTCCGTGTTACACTTTTTTGTCGGAAACAATCTCACAAACTTAGAAAAAACATCCATTACTACCAGAATATTCTGGTGTCCATCATTTGACGCAATTAAATTTTCCAAAAAGTCAATTGTCACCAAATCTAATGGTTCCTCAACTTTGATACTTTTAATAACGTTTTGGTTCGTATGGTTTTTATACTTCGCTAACGCACATGTATGACATCCATTTATTACATTTTTAACAATTTTTCTATCATTTTTGCAGTAAAAATTTTCTCTAAAAATGATCCAAGTCTTTTGTATTCCCACATGTCCATATCTTAAATGCAATTCTATCGTTATATCTTTTGTCAACTTTTCATTTATTACATATAATTCATTGTCTTCAATCTTTTTTATTATAAATCCATCTTTCAAATTGTATCCCCTCATCTCACCTAATTCTTCTAGATCGTCTCTTAAAATTCTTAATTCATCTTCACCTTGTACTTGTAATATTTTATTTACTGAATATAAACCATCATCATTCTCTAACCTGTTCATCGCTATCATGTACTTGCTTTCTTGGTTGTCATAATTCTTTCTGCTCAAACTATCTGCCACGACATTCTTCTTCCCGTTTATATGAACTATATCAAAGTTATACTCTTGCAATAGAAGTGCCCATCTATATATTCTATTATTATTTAGATTTGATCTTCGAATATACGTAATAGCCATGTTATCGGTTCTTATTACGAATCGTCTTCCCAACAAATAAAATCTCAGTTTTGTAACTGAATGTACTACCGCTAGCATTTCCTTTTCGGCTGTGCTGTAGCGCAACTCTGCTCCTTTTAATGTTCGTGAAACAAAATAAATGGGTCTGTCAACTCCTTCTATCTCTTGTGAGAGTACTCCGGCGATTGCTTGATCGGAAGCATCTGTCGTTAAAATGAAGGTTTTTTCAAAATGAGGATGTATTAGTTTTAACCTGGTATAGAAAACACTTTTTAAATCTTGAAAGGCAATTTCATCTTCCTCTTTCCATTTCCATTTTGTCCCTTTCCTTAATAAACCTAATAATTGTATAGTCTTTTTGGAATAATCAGGTACGAACTTTTTATAATAATTTAGAATTCCAAGAAATCCACGTAGCATCCTTAAATTTTTTGGCCTAGCATAGTTTTTTATAACTTCTAATCTATCTAAATCTACTGACAATCCTTCATGATTTACAGTGCAGCCCAAAAATATTACCTCTTTCTTGTAAAACTCACATTTTTTTATATTCAGCTTCATGCCATTCTCTGCTAAGGTATTTATAACCATTTCAATGTGCTGTTTATGTTCTGTTTCACTTTGACTGTATATGAGTATGTCATCAATGTAATGTATCACTGAATCTTCATATTTTCCTAAAATTTGTTGCATCACCCTTACTAAAGCGGAAGTGGATGTCGACAAGCCAAACGGCACAACACAAAACACGAATACGTTGCCATCAATCATACAACCGGTATATCTTTTGGATTTTTTACATAACGGTACCAACAAAAATGAATTTTTTAAATCTAATTTACTAAATATTTTACCTCTGCTAACCTTTGCTAACAAATTATCTACATTTTCCGGACTCTCATACTGCGGTATTGTGATTTCATTTAATTTCCGTGCATCTAAACACATACGAATGTTGTCATCTTTCTTTACTACAATTACCAGTGGGTTAATATACTCTGTCGTTGCTCTCTCAATAATACCTTTTTCCTCCATCTTCTTTAATTCCGCCCATACTTTTTCTTTGTGTGCTTGCGGAATTGCATAATGCTAATTTATGTTCATATCCTCTTATTATGATGCTTTCTTCATCATTGAAAATTCCAGGAAATTCTTTTAATAAAGATTCAATCTATTCCCTTCTGTCATCTGGACAGTTTAATTCAATTATCTCTTTTTCTTCTTCGTTATTAATCATTATATGAGCGTTTAATATACCATTGTAATCTTCATCATTTTCCTTCCAGCTATACTCTTCATCATTTATCTTAATAATATTCTTCCATGTCCATTTTAACTTTAAACTTTTCTAAAGCATCAACTCCTAATAAACAGTCCATACGCATTTTCTCCATTATTATTAAACTCTGGCTATTCTCGATGTTACCCAACTTCATGTTTCCCATTATGATATAATTAACGATCTTGATTCTTTTATTGTTCGCAGTGACTAGATTTATATTTTTCATTGGCATAATATAATTTTTTTATTTTTCCATGTTTTCATTCACAACTTCGCCATTTATGAGAGATATTTCTGATCCTGTATCTAACAAAGCTTTTAGCTTTATTTCTTCAAATACTATTTCAATTGTTGGTAGCGTTACTGTCCTATGATCAATATTCGTTGCGTCCGTTTCTATAAAATTTTTTGGGTGAACATAGTTGATTAATTTATCTGGCTTGTCGCATTGTAAAAATCCTGTCTCCTTGCATCGGAACAACTTGCTCCTTCATCACAATCTTGAATTTGATCGTTTTTATTCTCTACCTCGCTAACATTAACGTTGTTTACGAATTGCCGTCTTCCGTTGGGAGACCCCTTCTGAATTCCTTTTTTCTCACGATACTCACTATTCATGTCTCTTTCGATATTATTGTTTTCATAGGTACGATCATATCTATACTCTTTTCGTTCTTGTCTTTCCTCGTTCTGACGTTGACATCCATTGTTATTGCTATCATTGGTCCTACTTCCGTTCTTCTCATTATAGTATTGCCTTCGTGGCCCATGATTGGTTCCATAATCATGATACTGTCTATGTAAATTATTGTATCCTTGATCTCTATGATTGTAATTCTGGTATCCTGTTCTTTCCCTATTTTCCTCTTTGTACCTGTAGTTGTTTTGTCGCCCAAATTGCTGTTGATTTCCTTGATAACGATAATCTTTAAAGCCATTCTGCCTTTCATGGTGGTGATTATTTGGTGAGTATATACCTTCATTGACCGTCCCAAATTTGTATTCTATGTTTCGATACCTGTTTGCATTTTTAAATTTCAATACTGGATCTAGTCTTTTTAATAATTGTATAAATTCGGTAGTATTTTCAATTTTTTCAATTGCCACTTGTATCCTAATCAAATCTTCAAAATGTCTGGCTATATAATAAACCAATTCTTTCTCTTTATAACCTGGACTAATTTGCTGCGCTTCACTAATCAATTTCGTCGCATATTTTTCTCTTGATCCTTCATAGCCTTTGTATCGCCCTGTGTTAATTTTTTCTCTCACCTTATATTGCTCGGCTTCACCCCAATATTTGTCCAAAAACATGTTCTTGAATTCATCAAACTTATCGAAATTATCTTCAATGCCCTGATACCATATGATGGCGTCGTCCTTCATGGTCATTCTAATTATCGTTTTTAAGGCGTCCAGATTTGTAATTGGTTTCACATTTCTTTCTAGGTTCTTCATAAAAACATTCGGATTAATTTTCCCATCTTCACTAAACTCCAATCCACCATTCCAAATTATTTGATTTTCCAATCTCCAATCACTCTTTTTTAAATTCATTCCAACATTATGTCTTTCTTCTATTATACTAATTATTTCTTCCTTATTGTTGTGAATTCTCACATTTATTTCTTGTCTTTCTTGATCAATTTTTTTGTTAATTCTGTTTATATTATCTGCATTTTCTTTAATTTTTTGATCGGCAGCATCTTTTTCACGTTCAATTCTTATTAATTCTTGTTTAAATTCCGTCTGTGCATGATTTGCATTTGCTTCTACTGTTTTGTTCAAATTTTGTTTAATTTCTTGTTTCATCTCTTGTTGCTGTGTTTCTATCCTCTCGATGTCCTTTTTGAAGTCTTGCTTCATCTCCTGTTGTTGTTTTTCAACTTTTTTTATCATTTCTTCATTAATAGTCAATGCCTCTCTAATTTCTTTCCTAATACTCACTAATTCTTCTTTATATTGTTCATCCCTTTTTATTGCTTCATCTTTATCTTCTTGTCTTACTTTCATCCATTCCTTTCTGTTCTGTTCGTCTCTTTTTATTGCTTCATCCTTGTTATCTTGTAGTACCTTTAATATCATCAACATCCCAGCATTGAATTGATTTGCATTATCTTTTTCCATGTTTATTTCGGTTGTTTCTTCCATTTTTTCGCTTATGATATTAATTTTATTTATTTCTGTTTCATTTGTCTTGTTACTAATATCTTCGGTTTCATGTTGCTCCATGTTGCCTTTCTTACCACTTCTCGTGTTCATATTAAATATTGAAAACAAATCTTACCTATTATTATCATCTGTAAGTCATGTAAATAAAATACGAATAAAGCATGTAGTAAATGTAATAACCTAATCATATACACTATTTTTTTTGTGGTTACAAACGTTAAGTCTGTTTTTAATCTCAATTTTTAATTTATACAAAATTTTTCCATTCATAAATCAATACGAAGAGTTTGTCAATTTATCTTTCGAGCCCCACGTTGCAAGGCGCCAAATTATTTATGTACTGTTTTTGTATGAAATTTTTGAATCATTGAATACTGCCATAGATATAATGCCCATATGCCGACTAGCTCATTTAATTTATAAACTATTTGAATGAATTAAAAAGAACATTTACTCCTTCAGGTATCTACTATAAATAAGTAACTGTGGGTAGTATTTACTGTCACAACAAATAAAGCGAACTTCGAATGGAAATAAGCAACATTTATTAACAAACTGTTCCCTTAAATTAATCTAACAACTACCAATCAATATACCTTAAAATTGTTACAATTAAAGTTTTCTTTTATCACACAAAAATCATAAAACAGAAATGAAACAAATTAAGTTAAAAAAAAAATTGCAATTAAAGTTTTTCCGTATACCGTATTAATAAGTTAAATGAATATGATACCATTTTGATTACATAAAAACAATCATGTTTTATTTCGTATAAAATTCTCCTGTGTATCGTAATTGTACCACTTTTCTTAATTGTTTTTTTTGTTTATATTTAGCATCAAGTTTTCCTTTTATATTTTTAACTGTAGTTAACACTTTATTTAAACATCAAATATAACCAACCTTTTGCTCTCCTGGTCTAACAAATATAGGAACGATGATTTTGTTCAAAGGAATTCTAATCTTCGGTATTCCATGCCTTTCTTAATCACTTTCTTTTCTGCCGCATTTTCTCCTGGCATCACAGACACTTTCTTCATTTAACAGTTTTATTTATTCAGTTACTACCGAGTGACATTTAAATTTTAAGTTATTTTCTTATTTTCACACTAATTTAACTTATTCACATTTTTATAAAAAAAAAAAATCCAAAGCCACGTGTCTCTTTCACCCTGTCACCCTTAACAACCCGGAAATCTCCCTCTCTTTTTCCTTTTTTTTTCCCCTTGTTGCCAAGTCTTAATATTGGTTAACATTTTAACATATTTTTTGTATTCATTTTTTTTTTATAATTGCTGCTTATTTTTCATTCTTAATTCTAGTATATTACCAATTATATATCAGCTAAAACTTATACTATTTATCTCTAATACCCTTATTACACTACAATATGTATATCCCTAACACCAATCACATTCAAACGGATCAATTGTATCATTTTTCCTACTTTACAAATGGGCGATTATGGTTTGATTTTTTTTTATATGCAGTTGATGTTCGAGTTAGCGATCCAGTATATTAAGTAGTAAGGATAAACATCCTTATTTTACATTGACAAAATTATATTTTGAAAATAATGATATTGGCGAATTGTGTTAGCAAATACCTTCAAATCATTATAAAAGTTATCTACAAAATATTAATTAATACTAAAAACCATTCAGGGTTAAAAAATTTTATATTTTTGTATGTATGTACTCATATTTATTACAATACTTTTTTAGCCAAATTATTTGGCTGTTACTTTCGTTTGTACTTTTTTTTTGTTTTAAACCGCTTATTAAAAAGGTAGCATTATTATATTTTCGTGTATAAAGATATATTTTTTATGTTTCATGATTTTATATGATATTTGCTTCTTTAGTTATCTTTACTGCAAATTTGATTGCGTGACAGTTTTCTTGCAACAATATTTAACTATGAATTAAAAACGTCACATTTTTTATGTTGAAAAAAAAATATAACCCTCATTTTATTAATTTTTCTCTTAACAGTTCAAACTTTTACTTAATATGTGTGTTTTTTACTTGAACTACAATTTTTTTTGTTGACTTTATATTATTAGTCATGTCAAAGCAAAAGCAAATCTAATAAATTTTACAATTGGTTACGTTGTTTTTTATTTATTTATCAATAAAAAAATACCACGTTATTTATCATTGTTTTAATTTGTTTTTTTTTCAAGATTATTTTGAATCTTTAGTGTTTTGGTGTGTTATTGTTATATTAGCAATAATAGAACAGTAAACAAAATTTTAAAAAAAAGTTTTTGTTTTTAGTCGAGAAATACTTTTAATCGAGTATTAGAGATAACAATTTACATGGGCTCATGTAAACATTTATTTGTGCTATAGAGATCGCCATATGTTGGTTAATACTTTGATGCGCCAATAGATATAATAGTTAAGAAGCGTATTATTATAGCCCGTGCGCCTAGATTATGTTACGAAGCACAAAGTGTCGAAGGACACAAGGCACGTGAGCTATAACAATTTTCTCAGCTGTGGTGTATATAATTTTTATTATTATTAATTAATCTAATTTTTTTGTTAAAATTGTTTTAGGCATAAATTATAACTGAAATATAATGAAATGATTCATCGTAATATTTAATTATACGCAAGCTTCAAATAACCGGATATTTTTTATTTGAAAAAAAATGCTGTCTTAACATTAGTTACAATTTACGAATGCACATATAAAATAAAATTAGACATAAATTTTACGTGCTATGAGTATACATCAAGTAACGTAGTTACGTGTATACTGTATATTGTGTAGTAGTAGTAGTTTACAACTATAATTTTATTTGTACGTGACTTTGCTTTACGTGTGAAAGTTGATTTGTACATTTTCTATAAACAAACGCTAATAAAATAAAATTAATATCTGATGGTTTGACCTAGAAATTTGAATTGGTATTTTGTTGGACGAACTTAATCTACATTTATTTAAAAAAATTGTGTTGCAATTTACAGTTGCAGCGAACGTTATTGTGGATTGTTGGTTAAGACATTTACTGATTAATTAGTAATAATAAAGTGATTGGAGACCAAAAATATTAAACATTGTGTAACAGTATACGATAATGTGATGTTTGTGTTGATGTATAGTTAGCCTTGCAGATATAGTTTTTGGAAAACACAAAATGCAGTTGTTTTGACATATAGAAACTCTACAACGTAATGTAGATAAGTATACAGTATTACAGATCGCAAAAATAGTAATAATTTTAAACATCAATTTAACATTTTCTCAAACAATGATAAAATTTATGTAAGAAAAAAAATGTTCAAATTTAAAATTTTCATATCTAATTGAAGAATATCACAAATAATAATATAACGAATTTTATTATTAAAACTAATTTATTTATGCTTCTACTAAAAATATTTTTACTTATACTAAAAATATGTACACTTTTAAATTAACCAAACTAATTAAATTTAATAATATTTAATAAAAACACTTACACTAATTTATATCACTTACACGAAGATAAGATAAAGTCCGCGGATAGCTTCACACACTTGTTTACATTAAAGTCACGTACAAGATTATACTCCGTATATTTATCTGCACACACGCGTTAATCACTTATTTATTTCGACTTGAATAATCTTCTTAACAATGCCGTCTTCGGCATTTATACACATTTTGGAAATTCTTCTCGAGTGTTCCATATCTTTCGGTATACGTTCTAGAAGATGGACAACTTCGAGAAGGCTCTTGAATTTGAGAACGTTTCAATAACGTATTTTTTTTTAAATTTAAAATTAAAATTTAAAAAAAACTTTTTTTCTTGATTGTGCAGCTTAAATCTACTCTATACCAGTCGTTTTTTTTAGTGACTGAGTCTCGTCTTTATTTAAGTTTGTAAGTATTCTATTCTACGATCTTACATTTGCATCAGTTATTGAGCAACTTTTAAGCAAACATTTAAAAGTTTTATACTTGATTGTTTCTGAGTTTGAAAAAGGTTTGTGAGTCGTCTTGTTGGCAATGAATTTAGAGCTGTAGTTTAAGAAACATAGTTGATACAAAAGAATAGTACTCAACTCATTTGACAAACTCTCAATTACAGAATAACTGTCCCAAATCATTCAAAAAATAAAAATAGTTTTTGCGGATTAACGATTTAACCTTCTGGTATTGTCAATGTTTATTATTTGTCTAATTTGAGTTGTTTCAATAGTATCGCAAACGGCCACGAATGATTGCGATCGCATTCGCTAACAAGCCTAGTTTACACCGTTATTTCAATTGAACTAACCTAGGTGTCCCGTTTTTTGTTTAGATGAGTGTACTTGCCTCTTTATGACAATTTACACGTGTTCACAATTATTTAAAAATATGGTTATACTTATACATTAATGTTTATTACCATTCAACATTAATATCTTGTACAAATCACTATCGCCTTGCTATTATGCATATGTAAAATACGTTATTAAAAATAATGTCAATGACAATAATTACTAGTTTGATTATAAAAACGTTTTAACAATGTATTGTTCTATTTCATACAGTTAATTGAATATTAAGTTTATAGTTTTAAATCGATTGTTTAGTAAGTATAAGCTTTAACTATAAGTTATTTAGAATATATTTAGAATAAAAATACCAACTGGTATATTTTGATTATGTTAAAATATGTTCTATTGTATATTTTTGGAATTGAACTATTTTTAATGAATTATTTCTGGTTTCCAATTAGTTAAAGTTGAAGCACGTGTAAGCAAAAAAAGTTTTATGTATTAAAAACTTATAAATAAACTGAACAAATTTGATAGTTAAAGATCTATTTAGTATTTACACATTAGTTTTCTATTTGCTATTTTATGAGGTTACCATCAGTTTCACCAAAAAAATAATGTTTGTTTTAACCATCAATGTTGTTATTGCGTAACTTTCAAAACACGTTCAAGTTGTGTTTAAACAATATTTTGAGTTCAAAACAATTTACATTTTGAAATTTTATTTATATTACGTAAGTATAACAAAGTAACACCGACCCTAAATGATAAGGATTATCTTATACAAATTTCGACTGACAATGAGTTTAAATATTTGGGGTTTAGTAAAGTTTAAAAACGTGCTATTATTTAATATACACTCAACAATTTAAAAAAAGTTTGTTTTGAAACTAAAAATTCTCTGATATTACACAATGAAAGTTTGCATTTTTATGATTTAGTTTTTTATATAGACAACATAAATTAGCAATATATTTTGAGGTAGCCAAAAAATCTGCACGATGTTTTTAATAGACTGTCACTATTATGCGTCGGAGACTAAGCAGTGGTAGAAACTGCGCTAAAGAAAACGAAAACGGATTCCATTTGTATTAGTGACGTTATATTTAGCTAACATACCGATGACGCATCGATGAGTGCGGTCGTGGTTCAGGTTGTGGTCGTAGCTTAAATCAATACGAATGGGGATGTGGTTCAGGTTACAAAATCAGAGTTTTAGTTTAAGTTAAGAACGTGTATTTTAATGTTGTTTATCTATTTAAATTAAAATTTAAAAATTCTAGGTTGTCGCGCAAGCCAAACATTTGCAGAACAAACTTTCCAGAGTTCTTGCAAATATAATAATATTTATACGTTCTAAACAACTACTTATTAAGAGAATATCAGCATTGTGATGGATAATAAACTGGCATTCATTGTAATGTGTTGAATCTGTCTGTCTATTATGCTAGATAACCAACAAAAAGTTTATATACAAAAAAAAACGCGACGACCTCCGCACGTTCAGTAAACGCCACGTAGTCTAAACTGGATTAATATGCCAAAAGTTTTACCACAATGAAAAATTAACTATATTATTTCGGCATCAACATCGACATAGATCTCATAAAGGTTTGTTCTATATAAAGGTTACATCGATATGACGACTTCGGCCTAACTCATTCATGTATCTTTGGTATGTTCATACGCTTCGACTTCGACATCGCTTTAAACCACGTAGTAAGTAGCGAGAATAAAAATCGTCGTTATGTACAATCTCATAAAAAGCAAAATTGGTTTTTGTATAGATGTGACATTCATGTAGAGACCGTTACTTGAATTTTGCTCATTGATTCATCTTTTTATGTTCGTATTCAAACTACCTCAGTTTTATTTTGGCATGTTTGAAATCAAGTTTATTAAATACTTGCATAATAAATGTGAAAAATGATCAGTCATTGTCACTTTACATTAAAGGTTAGTTTTACAACAATAGTATAAATTTCAAATTAGCTACTTAGTTTAATTTTAAAATACTGCTGTATTTCTGGTTGTTGGTTATTTTTGGCCAGTGTATAACCGATACTAACAATAATACCGTTTACTATATTAACCAATACGAAATTAACGATTTAAACAACTTTGATCGTTGAACTTTTTTCTATGCATAGGAAAATTTGCATGTTCGAGTAACAGATGTATGACAATTTTTAGTAAAACTTGTGCATTCAATTTTTGTTGCAATAAAATATAAACACCTAATCAAATAAACACATTTATTTACTAAATGTACAAATTTAATAAACAAACAAAAGAAATAAATCAAGCAATTTATAATTTATAAGATAATAATAATCGTTTAAATGAATAACTACTACTAAATTTTTAAAATTCAAACTAAGATCAGATCTATATTTCACAAACTTATTAAACTAAATTATTTATAAAATGTTACGATGTAAATTTATCAAAATCAATTTTGATCTAAACGATCTAATAACAAAATGTAAGTTTTTACGAATTGCGATGCTTTGCTTCACAACGAAATCCAAATGTTACGATAAAGTTACAAATTTGCGAGTGCTTTGTCTTACGACAAAAGCTTCTGTTTATTTTTTTAAATTAATAGCGACGAAAGCGATAATGAAGTAATGCAATGAATGTACATGATTCGAATTTATACGAACTATCGAATTTCATACCTCTGTATGCGATGGTTTGACAAGGTTAATTTTGATGTTTTCTTTATCCACAATACGATACCAATGGAATTTCACAAATTATGTCGACTTCAGAAAATGTAAATTCTTCAATACAATAACGAACGACTTGTAGCGACAAAAGCAACTTCCATTTATGCTACAACAATCTCAATTGGGATGCTAGTTTCAATTCGGACGAGATTTGCAATTACGAGATTGGATCGATACAACAATTCGATGACTCCATTTTTCTTTAACTAAATGTGTCATGGTTCACTGCAATTTTCGACTAACAATAAGCGATCCAATCGATTTTCGAGAACAAAGTCATAAAGCTATGAACGACACAACGAAATTACAATAAATTCTACAAAACTAACGAATGCTTACCCTTTTTAATTACATTAAGAGGGCTTAAGAGCTTTCACAACGTGTTCATTGACAACACAATTGAAAAAACCGAAACAATAACTATTCGCGCATGACGATTTTGCGCGACATGTACGATAATTCAATTAACTTCATAGGCGTGCTATAAAATTTTAACTATGGGTTCGAGCGACAATTAAATTCAAAATTAGGCGTTCCAAGTGGTTTTTAAACTCCTTTGCCTTTACCAAGTTTTTTGTTGTTCATAGGTTACTTTGAGAATGAGTAATCTAGAATCTAGAGCATTTGCCATGTTTTTTGGTTTTTGGTAGACTTCATGCTTACTTGATATTGATTTTTTACATATTTATTAACTTCAAATGTTTTTTTGACAGTTTGTATAGTGCTACTCACTTTGAAAGATTTAAATCACTTAAAAAAACACATATTAACTTTTATAGATTTATTAAATTCAGAATTAAACGAACTAAATTAATATTTAGTGTCTGTTACATAAACTAAGCAAAAAATAAATGTTTTTAGTGGTAGAAATGAACCTGATGCTTTAATAATAAATTGTCAACAGTTGGAATCAATTTAGTCAGGGTTAATCTCAAATCTCAAAAAGCAATTAAAAACTTTGTCGCGATATTCCATAATACGGGATAAGTAACAGAATTGCTGATATGCATTTCTAAACTTTACTTTAAGTTCTTCCTTAGTGCTTATTCCGATCAGTTTCTCATCTAATCTGTTGCTTCAATTTCACCATATGGATTGATTATGTACTGATATTACCATAGTCAAATGGGAGTTGGTCCATGACAAATTAGACAACTTGGAAAATCTGTGCCGTTTAATGTTTTGTTTTATTAGTTTAATCTTGACAGCGTGCTATATTGTGATTGGGTAATTATGAAAATTCTCGTCATTTTCTTCACACAACTGCGCCAATAACATCATATTCAACGCGTTACTTCGGATTCGGTTTACTGCACTAATGATTAATTGAAGAGATTTATGTAGTCTAACATTTAGATTTTTAAAAACTAAATGTTGTTGATGGATGACGCAGTGTATTGTTAACACCCTGGGTATATTTTTTGTTTTAAATGTTTTATAGGTTTACGTTAACGCCCAACCATGCCCATGCGTGTAATTAGACATCCGTGCTAAGGAAAGTCTATAGCCTAGTTTACGGTAAAGCGCATCTTATAATTATGAATTAAGTCGTATTATGCGTAAATAAATATTACTGTGTCTGTTACATTTGCCCGACCCACCCAGGCCTCCCTGTAGTTATGTAACATTGTTTTTTCCATGAAATAATAAATATTGGTTCACTTTTAGTGTCGGTTATCTCGCAAAGAGCAATTTTATGTGGATTTCTTGATCTATCTATAGTAAAACAAACATATGATAATAATAATGCTTTAATGCCAGGTAAAGTTAACTCGTCCAACTGTATAGAGAAATAGGTCGTTTGCAAATAATTACACAAGAAGCTTTCATTATCATTTCATTAATACGTGTTTCGACTGTGTTGTTTCTTAAATGAATTTCTTCGATAGTATGCGGTTTTCCGGATTTTGTTATAAGTAGGGAGTTATTGTAAGACGGCCGCAAACTATCATCAGTTCTTTGTGACGTCGCAAGTAACAGTCTGTTCACCGTGGGTCTTTCCTAAAGTTTATATTTGTGTGTTTGAAAGTATTTCAAATCTTTACCTGTTTTATCTGGGTCACATCTTCTCAGATGATTCTCCAGCTTAGATCCGGACAAGTTTAGTATCAGTTATCTGTGGATAAAAATAATTTATTTGAATAAGACTAGCAATAATAAAAAAATATTTCGGGTATATTGCAATAATCCGCCAGGTTGATAACAACAATCTGCCAGATTGAATGCAAAACCATGTACTACCGTAACATGTTTTTTTTATATTTTTAAAGATGGAGAAGCATTATAATACAGACTACTAAAACTTTCAGAAAGAAAGCTATTGAAGAGTACACGTGTAATTGTGCATGATCTGAATATTAAACTACTAATAAAGGTGGCATTATATTCGTCTTACAACTTACTCATATAACTTACGTTTTTCGAACATTTTAGAAAAAATAACTATTATTCATACTAGTCTTGGATCTTAAGAATGAACCAATTTTGATGACGTATTATAAAATATGGCTATCTTTAATTTATAAATTATATTTTTCTTGTCGATGATTATGTTTCTGTACAAAAATGACCTCCTCACGTTAAGTAAATACCATGTAGTCTGAAGTGAATCAATAAGCTTGCAAGTTACCTCAATATTAACAGTTTTATCGCAATGGAAAGCAAACTATTGTAACGATTATTTTATTATTATTACTAATTTATTAATACTAAAAATATGTGCACGTTTAAACTAACCGAACTAATTAAATCTAATAATATTTAATAAAAGCACTTACACTAATTTATAAACAGCGCTATCACTGACACGAAGATAAGATGAAGTCACACACTTGTTTAACACTTATTGTTTACGTTAAAATCACGTACCAGGTTATTTATCTCACACGCGTTAAATACTTATTTATTTAGACTTGAATAATCTTCTTAACACTGCCGTCTTTGAATTACGGGAAATAACTGACCTACGATTTGTTTGTTCCGTATTTATGCACATTTTGGAAATCTTTCTCGAATGTTCCATATCTTTCGGTATACGTTCTAGAAGCTGGATAACAACTTCGAGAAGGCTCTTGAATTTAAGAACGTTTCACTATATTGTTTTGGCATCAACCTCTCTCGTTCATGCAACTTTGGTATGTTTGTACACTTTGGCTTTGACATCGCTTTCAAATCTGAAGTAAGCCGTGAGGATAAACATCTTTAGTATGCACGATCTCATAAAGAGTAAATGTTAGTTTTATATAAGTGTGTTCATTGTCACTCTACATTTAAAGGTCGGTTTTACAATCATAGTGTAAACGTCAAATTAGTTATACTTATGTAGTTTAATTTTAAATACTGTTGTATTACTAGTTCTTGGTTTCATGCCAGTGGTTTCCAAACTCTTTTCCCTTTACCAATTTTTTTATTGTCCATAGGTCACATTGGAAATCAGTGATTTATAAGCTAGACCACTTGCCATGTTTATCGGTTTTGGCAAGACCCTCTGCTTACGTGATATTGATTTTTTTCGACTTTATTAACTTTACATGTGTTTTTGACAGTTGGTATAGTGCTACTTACTTTGAAAGGTTTTAACTTTTTACTGTATTGAAGTGAATTGTGACATGTTAAGTTTTATACATTGATTAATTAAATTCAAATGAAAACAAACCAAATTAAAGTTTAGTATCTGTTACATTAACTTACTAAGGAAAAAATAAATGATTTTAGTAGTATGAATAAACCTAATGCTTTAATAATAAATTTTCAACAATTTAGCATCAATTTAGTCAGGTTTAATCAGAAATCTTCTAGGTTAATGATGTCCAGTCTGTTTCTTTTTTGCAATAGCGCTGAAACCTTTTTTCACTAGGCAACTTTCTCGCGATATTCCATAATATGGGATAAGTAACAGGTAGGTCTTCTGAAGCCAGAATTGCTGATCTATTTTTCGTTAGTGTTTATTCCGATCGGTTCTTCTTTAATCTGTTTCTTCAATTTTACCATATGAATTGATTATCTACTGTAGTATTACCATAGTCAAAACATCTACAAAAGTAGTTTCAATGTGTGAATAGAGGACATTTAAATGTTAAGCGTAGATTGAAACGTGGTGTTCGTGGCGGTTGGTCTATGACAAATTGTAGAACTGAGAAGTCCGTGCCGTCCAATGTTTTGTTTCATTAGTTTAATTCTAGTAAGAAACGCTCAAATGATGGACTTTGTTTTAATTAAATTTAGACTTTCACCTTGTAACAACAAGTTAAGCGCATTAAGTTTAATATCTATTTAATAGGCAATGTCTGTTGTCCATTGATTAAATATTTTTTTAATTAGATATTTAGCACTCTAAAATAGTCTCAAAAAGTGCAAAAAATCTTGTCAAACACAAGTCTTGTCAATTTCTTTAAATAACTGCGCAAATAACAGGTCCGTGAAGTTAGCAAAACATTTTGAACACTAATTCTCAAAATTTGTAAGGAATTAGTACTTTATTTGTGCTTATTAGTGTTTTACATTAGATTATCAGCAAACATTTTATTTAAAAGTTATACAGGGAAAAAGTTTTCTGTTGACTACACGTTTCAGCAAAATATTTTAAGCATTACTTTTGAAAAGTTTTCAGTGCTTCAATAATGTTTACTAGTGCTGTATATCTGAGTATTAGCACTTGGTTTAAAAGTTATAGTTAAGTTATCTGCTAACTTCGCGCTCAGCCAAAAATTGTCAGCAGTAATTGTGAAAAGATGTTTGGAATTAGTACTTTGTTAGTGCTTACTAGTGCTCCATATTAAAGCATCAACAAACACTTAGTATAAAAGTTATAGTTGGTACACTTGCTAATTCTATTCGAATATGTTCCATAGTTTACTCGTCTTTGAGTGTTTAGATTATAAGTAACTTACAACATAGACCGCGTCGTAATGGAACAGCTAGACTTTATAGGGTTAATTCAATAATTAGAGCTCTGAAGATACAAACTGCAATGTTTGCGATGGCGATTCATGCAGTCTAACATTCAGATTACAATGTATTACTAACATCCCGGGTACATTTTGTTTATATAATCTATATATATATAAAATGTTATGTTGGTTTGTGTACGCTTCAAAAACTCAAAAAGTTCTGCACCGATTGAGTTGAAATTTTAACATGATATAAAATCCGCATCAAGGATTGTTTTTATCTATTTTTTGCATCAGTCACATATCTGCGACCGCGAGAAAATAGTTTTTTTAACTATCAGCTGTGTAATAATGACCGCGCCATCTGTCATAAGCGATGAAAACACTCGCTGACAATCGAATATAATAATGACGCAGTCACATGAGAAACAATTTCGTTCCCAATTACATTGTTTATCTACAAAAAAATTTGCATCTGATTCTGATTATTATACAATCTGAATTAAATATTCACTTAAATCAAGAATTTTTGGTGTGATAGTGTTGTAATCGAACTGCGCCTTTCACCAAATCGTAAGTAGAGGTTATATTTTATATCAAAGATGGACAGTAAAAAATATTATTAACTGACAGGCAAAATAAAAGGACTTATTATAATTCAGGTGAATTTCTAACAGAAGTGAGTGGTTATATCTTTTTTATTACATCTAACACCTGGACGTAATTATATTATTTAGTAATTATATTATTTATTTTGGATTAACCTCACTTTGAATGTATATAAATATAATTACATTAAATGTCAACCATTCAATCACAATGTGCCACTGCAAAGCGTGGCAGGGTACAGCTAGTAACTTATAAGTCTACGATAACGCCCAACCATGGCAGGTGCTCCGCCTGTAGATACTGAAGTATTTCATAAAGGTATTGTTTTTCCGTGAAGTAATCTTTTAAAACATTAATAGTAGTTTATTTAACGAGTTCCATTGTAAATTGGACGCTTTTTTCCCAAGGGGGCATTTCTAAACCCATGTGAAACAAGGGTTTAAAAAGTCCTTAAAGGAAAAAAATATCCAATTTAGAGAGGAACGGGTTGAATACAACACTTTATTGGTCTAATAGAGACTAGGAGGCTCCAAAAGTTTGAATTTGACGTTTATGTTGACAAGTGCACAAAAACTGTTAAAGAGGGTTTACAATAGCGAAAAATTAAAATTTATGACAGTTAAGAACAAGAAATATTTATTTGCGTTTAGTGTCAGTTGTCAAAATTCTAGCAAAGAGCAGTTCTTCGTGCATTTCTTGACCTCCCATAAAACTAACATATACCAATAGTAATGCTTAATTGTTAGACAAAGTTGACCCATTATAAAGAAATTGGTCGTTTGCAAATAATTACACAAAAAGCATTTTATTATCATAACTTTTCTCCGATAATATGCGGTTTTCCGGATTTTGTTATAGGTAGAGGGAAGTTGTAAAACGCCTGCAAATCATCATAGGCTCTATGTGACGTCGAAGCGAAAAATCTGTGTACCGTGGGTCTTTTTTTAAATTTATCTTTGAGAGTTTGAAAAGTATTTCGGATCTTTACCTGTTTTATCTGGATGACAACTACTCAGATGATCCCCCAGCTTACATTCGAACATGTTTAGTATCAGTTATTTGTGGAAAAAATTAATCTATTTCAATAAGACTAGTAATAATAAAAAATATTTCGGGTATATTGCAATAATCCGCCAGGTTGATAACAATAATCCGCCAGATTGGATGCAAAACCAGGTACTACCGTAACATGATTTTTAATTTTTTAAATATGGAGAAGTATAATAATACAGACTACTAAAACTTTAAGAAAGGACACTATTAGTACGCGTGTAATTGTGCATGATTTGAATATTAAACTACTAACAAAAGCGGCATTATATTCGTCTTACAACTTAGTCTTATAACACATTTTTCGAACGTTTTAGAAAAAATAACTATCATTTATACTCGTCTTAAATCTTAAGAATGAACCAATTTTGATGACGTATCATAAAATATTGCTATCTTTGTTTTACAAATTATGTTTTTTAAATTTTTTATTTGAGTTTTTGAAATTGGTGGATGTTGTTGTTATTTTAGAGTTTTTGTATATATCTATATAAACTTAAAGCATTAAGGCAAAATATTCATTGACATATATCGATGAAATTGTTTAGAAGAATTAATTAATTTTAGGATTTAGTTTTGCTTATTTATTTATTATATTTGCCATTTTTATTATTGTCGAATGTAGTTAATTGGCATTAAAAGTAAAATGAATATTTAAATACCATTAAAACAATGGAAATTTTTCTTCGATTTAATCAGTACTGCAGTATTTTTTAAAGCTAATTTATTTATAAACGAATATTTACATGATTAGTAACGTAACTAATTAAACCTAACGATATTTAAGAAAAACACTCGCACTATATTATATATTACTATCACTCAAAAAATAATGTCCGCGGATAACTTCTGTTTATTGAAACCGGTATTTGTTTGCATTAAAAGCACGTACGCTTTATCTATTTACCTTAGCACACACGTTAATCACTTACTTATTTAAACCGACAGTTTTCTTAATTTCCAACTTTGAAAAACTGACCTCGGTTCCTTTGGAATACTTTTTATACAACGGTAGAAAAGATCGTGGCGATAGCGGCAGTTCTCTCAATTTTGGCAAGTTCTTTGAGCATAAAAATAGCAGTCAATAGACTTTTCCTGATCCGATAGTCTACTTATATGGTAACTTTAGACCAACACTTGAACATCTGTTCCTGGGAAGACGACCTCCAACATATTTTGAATTGGCCTGCAACTCAGTTGTCTAAGCCACAGCCAAATACTGCTAATTCCTTAATATTGTGGAACTCCATTTCTCTCCTGAGATTCCATTATGCTTGCAAGAGCTTTCGTAACGCGGCTTTGCACGTGAATACTTTTTGTTGACCAGTTAGAAAATGAAGCGTTAGTCGTTACGTAGTTTAAAAACCTTTCGCCTTTTTGTGTCTTGACGTCATATTTGGTCTTCATCCTGTCGCTAGCAATTTGTGTATTTTTACGGACCGTTTCATCTACTTTGTCTAGCTTCTTCGTCAGCTTGCTGACGTAGTCTTTTCCAACAGGATGGTGCTTGGCCTGTGCTTTTGTGATCAAATAATTGGTATGTCATGAAGAAAAGTGCAAGTACTGATTGCAGTGTCTTTGTATTTTGGACTCTACTTTGGCTAAGTACTTTCCCATTGTTCGGTTCATCTGTTTAACTATACCATCAGATTGAGGATGGAGAGGCGTCGTCCTAGTTTTCCTAATTCTCAACAGACTGCAAACTTCTTGATACAGCGCAGACTTAAAGTTGCGGCCTTGGTCGAAATGTAATTCCAACGGAACTCTAAACCGGTAGAATAACTCTTTCAGTAATACGTCTACGACTGTAACTGAAATAATGTAGTTTGTTTTTCGAATCAGATTCTGAGAACGGCTTTGCAATGCCAATCGCTAGTCTCTCTAAAAACTACGTTATACTGTTTCATCAGTGCTTTGCGGTTTTTCGCTGGAAGATTTCTTGATGCGCAGACCGTGCAATTATCGCATCAATCCATAACATCTTCTTTGCAGTTCACCCAGTAGAATTATTCTCAAACTTCCCCAATGTTTTCTTTACGCCAAAGTATCCTCCTGATGTACCATCGTACAGATGCATCAACATTTGTGTGCTCCTCGGCACTATCAACTGCAGTGTGTTTTCCGTGCTCTCTACACTCTAGGAGTTGCTTAAGAAGACCGTCTTCTACTTTCAAACAGAGGCATTCGACCTTTTCTTCAAGGTACGAATGTGCGTCCGTAGTAACAATTTTCGTCCATAGAAATATTTGTAGAAATGTTCTATTTATAGACTAACTAACAGCTCTATCCTAGTCACGCAGTAATTCTTTTCTCGCTTGGACAAAACTTTATCAAAATACGGGATGATTTTTTCTTGTCCATCTTGCACATGAGAAAGGACTGCACGTATGGTCAGATTACTTGCATCGGTATCCAAAACAATTTTTCCATCTTCTTCTGGATAACTTAAAATCGGCGAGGTAAATAGGGTTTGTTTTAGGTGATGGAAATCGATTTTGCAGTCTTCACTCCATGGAAATTCTTCTTTGTTTTAAGTCAGTTTCGTCAAAGGTTTGGCAATATTGGCAAATCTGGGTACAAATCGTTTATAATAGGTGCACAATCTAAGAAGACTGCAAACTTGATGCTTGTCAATCGGTCTTGTCCATGCTTGCACTACTCGGACTTTGTCTAGGCCAGTCTTTACTCCATCTCTAGATACGACGTGGCCAAGTTATTGCATTTCTTTCTCAAATACGTGGCACTTCTTTAGGTTTAGTTTTTGATTTGCCCTACGTAGTCGTTGGAACACTTCTTTCAAGTTGTTCAAGTGTTCTTCTAACGACCTTCCAACCACGATCACGTCGTTAGGTAAACCAAGCACGTTTATAAACAAACGCTCTAACGTTGCAAGAGTGTCTCCACTAAATTTTAATAACGCTCGATTCTTTATTACTAAATGCAAAGCAAACACGCAACACGTTCTTATTACAGAACGATTTTATGACGGGCGCAATAATAAATTACTTGTATTTACACCTTGAAACTGCGAACTTTACACTAACACCACTGTAACGATTTTAAAGATAATTTATTTATAAACAAATATTTACAGGATTGGAACTACACGTAACTAATTAAATCTAGCAATATTTAAGAAAAACTTACAAATTTATATATTGCTATCACTCGAAAAATAATGTCCGGGAATAACTTTTGTTTATCTAAACCGGTATTTGTTTACATTAAAAGCACGTAAGCATATACGTCGTTATATTTATCTTTTACTGGCACGAGCGCTTTATCTGTTTATCTTAGTACACGCTTTAATTACTTGTTTGTTTAAACCGACAGTCATCTCAAGTTCCAACTTCGAAAAACTGACCGCGATTCTCTTGAAATACTTTTTATATATTTCTGTTATCTGTGTCTAGAATGTTCAACATCATTCGGTAATTGTCTCGCAGTTGACAATAACTTTGAGAAAGTTTCAATACGATCAAATCAATCAAAGTAAAAAGTTTTAAAACAGATCAGTTGTTTAAATTTGTATTACGGCTTAAGAAGACTATGTTTTAAGTTATAAGGCAATCCGTCTTAACTCAAATCATGATCCGCGTAATTGATCTTTCTTTAACTACAAGTTTAAATCTAGGATTTTATTTAAAAAATTTGTGCATAACAACTGCATTTGTACAGGTTGTCCTATGTTTTCAATCAAAATTTTTGTTTTTCTTTTGTAATTTATAGCTTTTTGTTATGTGTTTTCCTTTTTGTTTTTCCGGACATTCCTGTTAAGGTTATATCAAATGTTGCTTTTTTAACCTGACATTTCGATCTGATATAGTTACTACGTTGAACATGCTATGGTGGTTGCTGACATTTGTAAAGCTTTTAGTGTTTCTAATCATTTCAATAGTTTTGTAAAACTATATAACTTTGGAAACTCAAAAATCTATACCCAAAATTTTACTATAACTGCAATAGACTATAACAAATGGTTTAAAAGTTAATTTCAATAATTTTTTTTTGTTTTTAAGTTCAAGCTTTTAAAGTATTTCTAGAAAAACGTTTATTATTATTATTGAAACTTTTTTGATTCAATTGAGCTTAATGCATATTAGTTGTCGATGAGTGATATTGGCCGCACAGTAAAAAATTTGAGAAATATTTTGATTTTTCAACAATGTTTCTTTTCAGATCAATTGTTTTTAACATGTAATTTATTGTTAGCTTCTACAACCGCTAAATTAAACAACATAAATATTTTTCTTTCTAATAGAAATAACCTTATTACTTTGATTGTTATTTAGCTAATTTCTTGTTCTTGGTCTGAAAGTTGAATTCTATTGGTCAAGTATGACATTCAGACATTTTATTCCGATCTATGAGACTATTTGAGCATGGTTTTAAACAATAGCAGTTTAGTATACCTAGGTATATGTACATTTGTGCGCAAGATTTGCCAAGACTAGTTGAACTTTTTATAAATACCTACTATGAGAGGAAATCCTCTATTAAAAATTAATAAACAGTTTTGTAATTATTTACATAAATTCGTTATATAAGAATTAATTCTAAACTTTATTGTACATTACATAATCATTGTTTTAATGATTTGAAGCTAATTGGTCTATTGTTATATTAGCAGCAATTTATTTTTAAAAAAATGTTAAATAATCCGGTAATTTATGTGGCGCGGCGTTTATATTTACCTAAAATTTGTTGTAAATCATTTGTTTGTGATTCAAATATGATTTTTAAGGTTTACAAACTTGCTTAGTCGAATTTGTTCAACTATTACACAATAAAAAAAAGAATCAGACACTTATCGCTTTTCATTTATTTTATTTGCACTTATGGCCATTTTGTGGACTGTCTAAGTATTTTTTAGGTAAATAATCTGTTTTGGTAAATATTGTGTTTAATTTTAATTGAGATCTAATTTATAGCCAAAGAAGATGGCTAAAGGTTATAAAATTCTAAAAGATCAAAAGCATGAGACGGCCTTCTGTTTATTGTTCGTTCTGTGGAATTACTACGTTTGTCGTTATTAGTGGATCTATTAAAATGATAATATTAGGTTACAGTTTTTACTAGGCTTCAGGACCAGCTGCAAAGACATAAAATTAGGTCAAACTTTTCTTGTAATTGCACGTTAGCAAACATTTGAGAAGCTTGTTGTAAAACAGTTTATTTTTACACCTTTATTATTATTTGACGCAAATTATAGTGGTTTTTTGCGTTCAGCCCAATTTTTTTACATTCTATAGCTAATTACGTTGAACTATTTCATTGTAATTAGTAAAGAGCGGATAGCAAGGTAAGAAAAAATACCTAAAAAGGTGGTATAAAAGGCATATTAAACCTGCCAAAAAGGCAATAAAAAAGGCACAAATATCTATTAAAATTGACAGTTTATTTTTTTGTTTTATAATGTTTATTAAGTGCTAATATTTTCCCAAGCAGAAATCAAATATATTTCAATATGTTGGCTAAGAAGCTATTGCCTCTTATCATTTAAAATATTTTTATAGAAGGGAAAAGTTCTTTCGACATCACAAGATGTTAGTGGAGCAAATTTTAATGCCGATGTTTCTGTTATTGTTGAAAGATATTTTCTGTTGATGCTTCACGACCTCCCCTTTTTGAATTTCAGTCAGTTGTTTAAAGAGGTCAAAGGAAGGGTTTTTTGATGTGGCGGAATCCAATTTTTCTTCCTATAGTCCCTGGACATGCTCTTATAATTGCTCTGATTCTTTCGAATGTAGCGAAAGCTTCGGTCATTGTGGTTTCGCTTTTTTCTAGTTTCTTTAATTCGTCAGGAATGCCGGAATAGTGTGTTTTTATAAAAATTAATCTTCTCTTAACAGCTTCGTCATTAAAAGCTTTTTGAGATTTAGCAATTGCTGCAGAGGCCGTCTCGTCAAATAATTCAACCACCTGAAGTAAGACAATTCAATTAATGTATAAGACAATGTCAGATTATAGTATGAACTGTACCTCTTTCATTTTTTCAAAATGTGTAGCATAAAAAATGCAAGCAGATAACCAAGTTCCCCATTTTGTTATGATAAGTTTCGGTGGAAATTTAACATCTGGAAGTTTTTCTTTATAGGCCCTTACCCGTAATGGTGCTTTCACAAAAACTTGAAATAAGATCCAATAATCAAAAAGAGAATCTAATATGTTAGAAATTTTTACCTTTTTGGTGGCAGAAATTAACTTGTTTACTATTGCAAACTCGTCTCTAATGAATTCACACACCCTATGTATTCCATGTGCTAGACAAGTTAAATGTTTTAAGTTCGGATAAAATATTTCTAGTGCCTGAGCGGATTTGATTATATAAACTGCTGCATCGGTTACGAACAAGAGAACCTTTTCTTTTTTTACGCCATTGGGATACAGAAATCCTACAAACATAAAATTATATAATTGTAATTAATATATTGGATTATATTAATCAATCATTTAAAAAAAAACTTACGTAAACAATCATCGAAAAAATTTGCAACTGTTTTGTGATTGGTCTGTGGAATTTTTTTGAATGTTAGCAAATGAGCTTTTCCTGGTTCTAGTTCAGACAATTTACCAACTACAAAATTTGCTATATATCGACCTCTGCAATCGGTTGTTTCATCAACCAAAGTCCAAATGTAGTGGTCCCCAATGTCAATCCTTATTGTCTGTATTTTCTATAAAAGCTAAACCAGCATTTTGAAAACTATTAATACTTTAATTAAACTGGTTACCAATTGGTAACATATGCCTAAATAATTTTTTCTACAAAGTTGATTCATCTGGAACAACTTGTTCGGCGTATTTTTCGAGGAAATTGGGAAAATTGATATTATCAAGTTTTTAAGGAGGAATTTGAGCCGACACCAATGCTTCGCACAAATCTAGAGCAAAAGTTGTTTTTGATGGGCCAGGTTTATTCTGTTGATCTTCTATAACGTTTTTTAACAATGGTTGTTTCATAGTTTTTTTAATATTTTTTAATTGTAAACCTCTACCCAAGTGTTGTTTTACACCGATCTAAAATAATACATATACTAGTAATTAAAAGCATTTAAATTAAGATAATACAAACTTACTGATTTTGAACAAATTTGACAAAAAAGGTTTTCTCCGTCGGTGGTTAAATTATTGTCCAATTTACTCCACTTTTAATAATTTTCAAATTTTGATTGTTTATTAGATGGCATTTTTTAAAACTTACTCACAGCACAACAGCAATAGACTATCACAATGTGACAATATCACAGGTATTTATAACAAACAAAGAATATTTTAGTCATGTGTTTCAATCATTAAAGGAATCCTACCGGACAGAATTAGAATTATCTATATTTGTTTGCTTTACTTAGGTACTGAATAGACCTATAAAATATGATTCATTCCGAAATTCTTCCGGTTTTGTAAATAGTGTTTGGTTAAGCCTGTCATTGTACATAATCCTAGTATAAATTCTTATAATAGTTCTTCTCCATAAGCGGCTTTTGTATTTAATGAAACCATTGTTTAACAAAACATGAAAATCCCTGTTGTTATTTATAGGTTCGTGGTAAGACCTTTTGAGCAAAAATGTTAATTATGTTATTGTACGTAAGTTAAGTAAAATTATGTAATGCGTTGTTGTCATTTACCTATTAAAACATTGTTTACACAAACTTCTCAAAATTTATATGTGAAAAAGCAATATAAAACAATACTCTTTAAAAACGCAAAAAAGACAAAAAGTTACACAAAAAAGCAAAATAGGCAGGCTCCAGGCATTTGCCTGACTGTCCGCTCTTTTGTAATTAGCAAATAATTAATAATCCTAAGTATTTTATTACAATTAGTTATTAAAGAAAGATTAATTAAGCTAACCTTACAGAATTTCTGTAATGGAGTGTAAGTAGAGCTGTTAAAATCTATTTAGAGTTAATCTGAATAAAAATTTTAATTCTTCTTTGAGTATATAAAGATTGCAATTACTTTAAGACATTTATTTGCTTTTGGAATTTTGGCCAAAAGCTTCAAATTGCGTTATAAACTTAAACAAACAAAATTCCCAACAAACAACGCTTTGAAATTATTTTTGGTCATAAACAAGGCACTTCTAGTCGTAAAATTGTTTCCGCAGTGAAATGTAATCAATTTAATTTGGAAAATTGAAGACAAACCGCGTAGTGGTCGACCAAAACCAAAAACTTCAATCCGAAACGTTATTGTGTTAAGAAAAACAGGTCTGGCGCAGACAGAAGTCTCAATTATATTCATTTAGCTAAATTATAGAGCGTGTGTACTTTTACAGTGAGATGAAGACTATTTAGCTGTAGATTTAAACGTTGTAAAGCACGAATCATGAACAGCACCAAGTACATCGACATATTGCAGAATAAGATGCTACATAGTGGAACAGAATTGTTTGACCAAAAACGTTTATATTTCAAGACAATAACGCACCTTGACATCGATGAAAACGGGTTAAATTTTAAATAGAAATCAACAAAATTGAAATATTGGATTGGCCAGCTCAATTGTCGGACCTGAATCTAATCAAAAACTTGTGGCAAAGGATATCAAACACAATATCAAAAAGAAAACCAACAACTAAAATCAAATTAATCGAATCTCACGCATGGCATCACTGTGTTTGAAGTGAGGAACTGCAAAAACTTGCGAATTACGTGCCCAAAAGGTGCCTACAAATGCAAAGGTTGGGCGATTAAATATTAAGATTAGTTTGGAATAAAATAATATTTTGTATAATGTTGTCTTATTTGTTTTGTCCAATTTTTGTAATTTTGAATAAATTTTTTTTCTAACTGCATTGTTTCAATATTGTCTTATTTAATTATTTTGATTAATTTTACGGTTAATGTAGAATTGATATGGAAAGTTTGGTTAAGAAATATTTCAGTGAAGTGTGTTAAAATTTATTTTTCATTAATTTTGTGGGGTGATGCAGGACTTTTTAACACCTCTGTAAATACATGTATATGCGAATATCTGTTATTAAACAGCGTCAATTATCTACCACATATGTACTTTCTGTTCAAATTATAGCATTTGTTATAGAACTGTACTTTTCCTGTCTTGACGACATAAAGACTGTATCCGTGTAATAACATAATTTGTGCTTCGATCATTGTATAAGCAAATTGGTAGAAATGACATCGATAATTTGATTAAGTTTTCTCGTTTTTAAATACTAAATTAATGAAACTAGTCGTGCTTAAGAAGATTCTAAATATAACTCAATCTTGATGAGGATACTTTAGTATAAAAATAGTTCACTGCTTTCAGTTTACTTAATTAATAATATAGATGTATTTTTAATTAATAACAGAGAGAATAGAGAAAGCAATTTTCAACACGTTTTCAAGCGTTTCAAGTTTCAAGTGCGTGTAATCTTTACGGGCGAAATAAAACTTCTCTCGTTGATTTTTAAAATTTATTAATTTATTGATGAAATAGTAAAATGAACTCTGCCACTTTAAATTAGAAAATGTAAGGCAATACAAATGACTAATATGCGAATGTATAATTGGTTGCATAAGCTGTAGTTAAAAAATGTTTTCGTATAACCATTGTTTGTATAACGTATTTTAAGGAATGTAATAGCGAAGGCTTCCACGGCCGGAATCTATACTAACATTAGAATGTCTTCCGGGTTTGGACCGTGTCATATTTGCAACCGAAGCTGCCAACGTTTCGCCCACTTTCGTAAAGGGCTTCATCAGGGCGTGAGATAAATCGCAAAACTCAAACAAGCAATCGAAATCTAACTGAGAACTTCTCAAAAGTTAGGTTATCCACTTGTAAAACAAGCCATAACCTAAACTATGAAAAGGTAAGAAAGAAAACGATAACCTGAAAAAGCAAACGAAAATCTAATAAAGAACCACTACCGAGTTAGGTAATCAACTTGTAAACCAAGCCAGATTCTAAACTCCGTAGAAGTGACTTAAGAAGAAATAGTCTCCGTATTTAAAGGAAAAGGATCGTCACGGATGATTAAGCTCGACCCTGATTGGGTTACGGTTGTTAGGGGGCGTGCTTTAGATAAAAGACTAATAACCGGGAACCAAAGAGAAGATAGTTCGAAACCATGATCGCGATTGAAGTTATTGGGGTGTTTGATGATTTCTATGCTTTCTCGGAATTTCCTGTTGAAAAAGAATGGAGATTTGGCAATCAACGAAACATTATCAAAATCTATCTTGTGACCTGTAGTAAAATGATGTTCAGCGACCGCAGACTTGGAAGTATACCTTTTCCTTATACAACGATCATGTTCTGAAATGCGAGTAATGACGGAACGACCGGTTTCACCAATGTAGACTAAACCACAAGAACAGGGAATTTTGTCTGAGGAAACTTACGCTCTTCTAACCCATAACCCCACTTCGAGGATTGAACGCGAGGTTAGCCAAATCATCAAATCTTCCAATCTACCTCCTGAAACTAAACGTCGACTTACCCCATCAGATTCTAAACCACCTCGTCTATACGGACTTCCCAAAATTCACAAACAAGGTATTCCTTTTCGACCTATCGTTAGTACTATCCAATCTCCTACTTACAAGCTAGCCAAGTTCTTGTCCAACATTCTTTGCGAGTTTACAGGTAAAACCTCTTCTCACATCCTCAACTCTCAGCATTTTATTCAACGTCTAGAAACTATAAAACTTGAACCCCAAGATCTTCTCGTGAGCTTTGATGTTACTTCACTTTTTACTAAAGTTCCTATTAAGGATTCGCTTATTATCATCAAACAGATTCTGTCTCAACATGGCAAGGATTTGAGTTTGGTTCCTCTTATTGAAAAGTGTCTATCTTCTACTTACTTCCAATTTGATAATAAGTTTTACGAACAAGTTTCTGGTGCTGCTATGGGTTCTCCTCTATCACCTGTTGTAGCTAACATTTTTATGGAATCCTTTGAAACGGTTGCTTTGGAATCATCAATATTAAAACCTAAAGTGTGGTTTAGATATGTTGATGACACGTTTATTGTTTGGTCTCATGGTCATCTTGAATTGTCTAAGTTTCTTGATCATCTTAACAATCAACACTTAGATATCAAATTTACTATGGAAATCGAAAGTAATGGTTCTCTTCCATTTCTTGACGTTTTTGTGACTCGTAAGCCCGACGGACTTCTAGGCCATTCTGTTTATCGCAAACCCACCCATACGGACAGATACCTTCATGCTTCGTCTCATCATCATCCTGCACAGAAACGTTCTGTTATTGAATCTTTGGTCCATCGTGCCTTTTCTATTTGCCAACCTGAGAATCTAGACTCAGAACTCCGTCATCTTACTAGAACCTTAGTGAACAATGGTTATGTAAAGCGAGATATTCATAGAGTTATTAATCGTCGTTTACATCCACGTAATCGATTACCTAAGGACATTTCTACTTCCGAATCCAACCCGAAATTGGCCTTTTTACCCTACATTCACAAGGTTACAGATCAAATAGGGAAACTCCTTCGTAAGAATGGTATTAAACCCATATTCAACTCGACAGGCAAAATCTCTCAGATTCTTCCTTCTCCCAAAGACAAATTTCCTACACTTTCATCTCAAGGTGTATACCAAATTCCCTGTTCTTGTGGTTTAGTCTACATTGGTGAAACCGGTCGTTCCGTCATTACTCGCATTTCAGAACATGATCGTTGTATAAGGAAAAGGTATACTTCCAAGTCTGCGGTCGCTGAACATCATTTTACTACAGGCCACAAGATAGATTTTGATAATGTTTCGTTGATTGCCAAATCTCCATTCTTTTTCAACAGGAAATTCCGAGAAAGCATAGAAATCATCAAACACCCCAATAACTTCAATCGCGATCATGGTTTCGAACTATCCCCTCTTTGGTTCCCGGTTATTAGTCTTTTATCTAAAACACGCCCCCTAACAACCGTAACCCAATCAGGGTCGAGCTTAATCATCCGTGACGATCCTTTTCCTTTAAATACGGAGACTATTTCTTCTTAAGTCACTTCTACGGAGTTTAGAATCTGGCTTGGTTTACAAGTTGATTACCTAACTCGGTAGTGGTTCTTTGTTAGATTTTCGTTTGCTTTTTCAGGTTATCGTTTTCTTTCTTACCTTTTCATAGTTTAGGTTATGGCTTGTTTTACAAGTGGATAACCTAACTTTTGAGAAGTTCTCAGTTAGATTTCGATTGCTTGTTTGAGTTTTGCGATTTATCTCACGCCCTGATGAAGCCCCTTACGAAAGTGGGCGAAACGTTGGCAGCTTCGGTTGCAAATATGACACGGTCCAAACCCGGAAGACATTCTAATGTTGGTATATTTTAAGGAACTTTAAAATCTAATTTGTTTATACACAAAATATTTACAGGTTTATTATAACTACACGTAACTAAAAACCTAACGATATTTAAGAATAATACTTACATTAATTTATATATTTTTGTTATCTCGCTCTAGAATGTTCAACATGTTTCGGTTACTGTCTCGAATTTGACAATCACTTTGCGAACGTTTTACTGTCCCTTTCTTAAGAATGTTTTGTCCCAGAACAGGAAACTGGATGGGACACCGGTAGAAAGGATCGTGGCGATAGCGGCGGCTCTCTCCATTTCAGCAACTTCCTTGAGCATAAAAGTAGTCAATGGACTTTTCTTGACCCGATATTTTACTTGGTTGGTAACTGCACACTTAAACGCCTATTCCTAGGAAGACGACCTCCAACATATTTCGAACTGTCCTCTAATTCAGTTGATCTAAGCCATAACTAAGCTTGGGTACTGTCAGTTTTTTAATACTGTGGAACTCCATTTTTCTTTTGAGATTCCATAATACTCGCCACAGATTTGCGTATAACGGCTTTGTTGTGCGTACTTCTTGGTGACCAGATATAAAACGAAGCATCGATCACCACGTAGCTTTAAAACTTTTTCGACTGCCGGTTGCTGTTTTTGTAATTTATCTAGCTGTCTAAACTTCTTTTTGAATAATACTGCAACCTCTCAGGACATGCTAAGATCTTCGCTCACGCAATGAGCGATGGCGTAATCTTTTCCTGTTCGGAACAGGTCTTCTTCCTCAGTTGTAACTCCGAACTTCTTCGACTTGATTTCTGGTTTTGCTAGTTCGGACCTGAACTTGCGTAACGTGATTATTGCCAGCAAACGGGGCTAGACGATTGATGTGGACTATTTTTAGTTTGCTTCTGAGTGGTTTTCGGATGCGATATATGACGTTATTAATAGCTGCATGACTTCGTAAGGATCTTCCTATTTTCTTTGCAGCTTCGGCGATAAGTCACGTCTTTTTTGGGGATTATGCAACATCACAGTGAACTGTTACAAACCAGCTCAAATCGTAAAAGCTACTTTTTCACGATCTTTGTGTTCCAATTCTACTTGCCAGTAACCACTCTTTAATTTTAACATGGGATACTACTGGGATCCTGACTGGGTGTCTAATGTATCGTCAATTTTTGATAAAGCTGTCCTTTTTGGTCACGTCGTTAAGCTGTCTGTATTTTACGCAAAACCTCGTTGATCTGTCTTTCTTCTTTCCGAGGTACCACTGTGAACGCTCATTTTCGCCAAAGGAAGTCGGCAATATTATCGTATCGACCAGCGGCTCCGTTATTAATTTGAGTTTGAGTTGACATTTCAGATCTTTACTAGCATCGTGTTTTTCACTCGTACTAAAGTTCTGCCAACGAGTAATCCTTTTTCAACCAAGTCGCCTTCTATGGGTTCAATCGCGCGAATGTAGCATTTCCGGAGATTTCCATCCAGGCGTGCCATCACCACACTCTCAGTTCTTGCAGGCATAGTTACGTCTTCACTCAATAAGACTCGCACGGTTGCCTTCTCTGACGAATGAAAAGGAATTTCTTGACTGCCGATCTTCAGGGCATCGTTCTTTATATCCAAACAGAACCCATAATTTGTTATGACGTCCATTAACAGGATAACTTCTTTCGTGATGCCGGCTACCAATACTTAAAGGTCAACTATTCTATTTTCAAAACAAATGGTTACTTTGACTTGTCCGTGAGTACGTATTTCTTCGCCCGTCGCTGTTCGAAGTCGTACTGTTACTGGTGATGTCTTTTCATTTTCGCGTAAGATGTCTGCTCGAATGATGGTTTTTGTTGCTCCCGTGTCAACCAGCAACTTAATTTTGCCATCCAGATAAATGCCATGCAATTGCTCTATGGGCGATGCCATTGAAATGGCAATCTCCGGTACATAACAATATAAGAATAACTTTTGTTTGTTTTGGTTAACTTGTTCTAAACTTTTGAGCGCTCTTCTTGTCTTTTTTTTTTGAGTTTAGTACGATGTCGACGTACGTGGCTTGTTTCACCGCAGTAAAAGTCGTCACTCCTCTTTCCCGATGCTTTTCAGTGTCTGCGCGGGTACTTCTGCAACACAGCGGAATTTATGACCGTCTTGTTGCGATGATTGTTGCGCTGCTTCAAATTTCAAGACATGCACTAAAGCGTCATCCAACGTCTTGAATGGAGTTAACCGAAGAGTATGCAGCGTTGCGTTGTCTGGGAGGCGGTCTACAAAAGTTTGAATAGCCAACTGCTCCAAGAAGGTATCTGGCGCTGTAGGATACACAAGCCGTGTTAATCTGGCGAGCCTCAAGCTCTTGAAAAATTTACGCAGCTTTCTGAACCCAAACAAAAAAGCAAAAAAGTGAAAACATAGGTACTCATTTCAGTACAAAATACAACCAATTGTATTTATTTCTTATTTATTAAATGACATACCATATGACCGAGGTCAATTACTCATCGTTACCTAAAAATTCACTTTGTTTAGTTTCCCGCTCATTCTAATCTGAATCACCATTATTCACTGTAGGCGTCAAACTTTCCACAACCGTATCAATTAAACTATCTGATTTCCAGATTTCTTCACAAAGATGTAACGCATGATTCTACTGCTATTTGCTAAATTAGAAAATACATTTTTTTTAAATATATTATTCAATGCAACTTTTGTTTTCACGAAACTCCATATAGATTCAATTAGATTAAATTCACGTGTATTACAGCTTTTCTATTAATGAATCCAAGTTTTTAAAAACATAAGGATTTCCCTGTTGCAGCAGCAGAAAGTTCAGAATTGTTTTCGATTAGATATATCCATTAACAAGTTTTTATTTATCGAAGAAATCATCGGCATTCCAAATAATGTTTCCTGCTTCGGAATGAACCATTTTTTGGATTCTACGTTCATTAAAGCTGTAATACAAAAAATTACTTTAATTAATGATTATTACTGGTTTTGCACTATAAATACAATAAATACATTATTTGTGTTGTAAATTAAATATAAATAAAAAACTTACCAAATGTAGTAAAGGTAAATTGAAATAGGTTGTTCTAAAAAAACATATCTGTACATAAACAAGACAAAAATTTAAACGTCAAAATAACAACGTAAAAAAATGTCAACAAAAAAATACTTTGGATTTGAATCAAAATACTTGCATAAGAAGCGGCTACGTTTCGTGCGCCTGTGTGCGCACTTTTTGAGACCTATTTTAGACTTATAAAGTGGAGTGTCTAGGACTACACTTTGAAGCGGTCACATCAATAATTAACATTGAAGAATAAATTAACATGAAAAATAAGAATATGACAAAACTTAAACACTAACGAACGTAAACGTGACAATTTATAATTTTTCAGTCAAGGTCACCGATTCTTAGACATTTGAAGTGTTTTGATGCTCCTAATTGAAGAGCTGAAAAAGTAATGCAAAGTGTTATATAAATCTAAGGAGGAAAGAAAAAAAGAACAACTTAAAATAAATGTACTTTTTTGCACTACTAGATCATTTTCTCCTAGTTACGACACTTGTTTTTAATACAGTATGTTTGATTTACTAGTTGTTAAGCGTAACTCGTCAGCAAGTGAGTTATTTACCGTCCCAGAACGGTAAGTATAGGACAAGTAATATGTTTTTATCGTGCAAAAAATAGCATAAACATCACGAACATTAAGGGCTTTACCGGTCTCAGACAATATTGGCCCTTACCGTTCCTAATACTTAATATACTATAACGAATCGCGACCTATGATTAGTCAATACAATTTGTTCTTTAAATCAGTTCGCATATTTTCCGGGGTTTTTGTAAGCTTGGTAGCACAGTAGTTACAGTTTTTAAATAGCGGAAACACGTGATCGGTGACGTGGCGTTACTTCCGTCAGAAAAAAAACTGAATGATTTACATCAAAAATATTTTGGTGTCAAGAAAAAAAATGCAATGAGTAATCCTAAGCAAACATAATTACTTGTAGTACACAATAATTAAGTAAATAAGGATACAAAAAAGTTAAAAACCGTACACAATAAAAATAAAAATACATATATGATTATTACTATCACTAAAACGTAATTGTACACGGTAGCATGTTGATTCTGTTCCCAAAACTTTCCGCAATTTAAAACAGGATTAGTAACATACAAACTAAAAAAAATAATGGTTTATAGATAACTGCATTGGGGGTGATAATGATCGGCATATTTGTTAATTGTTTGTTGCGCATTTGTGCATAGAAATGTTTGATAAACGTAATCATTTTTTTAATCTTTATTAGACACAATCAAGCTCATAAAACACCATTCGCATACAAATTAAGGACAAAGTAAATATTGGACATATGTATTGTAACAAGTCATTCTTTGTGCTACGACAAAATAGAATTTAATGGCGTTAGTTCAATATACTATGCAACATATACATGTATGACGATTTAATGAACTTTTTAATAGAATCTAGACTTTCCAGACTGTTGTTGATGCAGTGGTTTTATATTTAATTTTGACACTTTTCCATGAGAAGCAAAAAACAACGTTTTAGAACTTAGATTCATTTAGAAACAGTCGACAGTATGGTCAGTGAAATTTCAATATTAAATATAAAACCATAGGATCACCTGAAAAAATGTTATTTCTACAAACAACTTTTTATTGTATGAAATGGTTTTTTATACTTTGGATACAACATACGACTAAAACATGTACTGGGTCCACTTGTAATCAACGTGAAATCATTTAGAGTAAGTATACCCGTCTAGTTATTTAACGAGGAAGTGTGTTAATGATAAGGATTAATAAGACATTTTAACGTCGCGATCGTAGTGAAATGAACGAGCGCGTTAATATTGTAGAGTGAACAGGCTTATTGTGGTTGGTCGCATGTACTATTTTTACTGTGACAATTTCATTTAACGTTCTTACAAATAAATTTTTTTAGTAATTTCTAATGAGTTTTCTGAAATACTCCAAAAGGATAAGAGAAATCGCAAAGATTTACACAACCGGAGTCTATACTAAGATTAAACGTCTTTTAGGGTTTGGACCGCATTAATGTTATAACTGAAGTTATCAACGTTTTGCTTATTTTCGTAAGAGGCTTCTTCAGGGCGTGAAATAAATCAAAAACTTAGAGAAGTGACCGATAATCTAACTAAGAATCACTACTGAGTTAGATAATGAACTTGTTAACCAAGTCAGATTCTAAACTCCATAGAAGTGACTTAAGAAGAAGCTGTTTCTATATGTTATATATATGTCGGCGGCCCCTATATAAGCTGATCTAGGGCTACGGAATAGGTGCACGTACACTAGTTTTTTTGGGTTGCCATAAATTATGTTTAGAATGTTTAGTTTTTGTAGCTTAATAGCTTAAAATCAATAAAAGTCGAATATAAATATTTTGTAAGATTGCCTTATATGCGCATAGGAATGCGTACGAAATTAGAATTTCATGCGAATGGAACAACACCAGCTAGAAAATGTACCTTTTAAGAGAGCAGATTGAAATGATATTTTATGGTGACAACTGGAAAAGGTAATGGAGCGAGTGTCAGATCGTTTGTTTTAGTGTTTGATTATTAACGTTTATAAATTGAATTTAATAATTAGTAAAATCAGTTTTGTTTATGTAATAGCGAACGCTTCCACGGCCGGAATCTATACTAAGATAAGAATGTCTTCCGGGTTTGGACCGTGTCATTGTTGTTGTAACCGAAATTATCATGGTTTCCCCTCTTTGGTTACTGGTCATTAGTCATTTATCCAAAACACGCCCTTTTATCAACCGTAACCCAATCAGAGTCGAGCTTCGCCATACGTGACGATCCTTTTCCTTTATATACGGAGACTATTTCTTCTTAAGTCACTTCTACGGAGTTTAGAATTTGGCTTGGTCCACAAGTTAATTACCTAACTCGGTAGTGGTTCTTTGTTAGATTTTCGTTAGCTTTTTCAAGTTATCGTTTTCTTTCTTACCTTTTCAGAGTTAGATTATGGCTTGTTTCACAAGTGGATAACTTACCTTTTGAGAAGTTCTTATTTAGATTTCGGTTGCTTATTTGAGTTTTGCGATTTATCTCACGCCCTGATGAAGCCCTTTACGAAAGTGGGCGACACGTTGGCAACTTCGCTTACAACAACAATGACACGGTCCAAACCCGGAAGACATTCTTATCTTAGGCAGTTTTGCTTGTTTGTTTTATTGTTTAATAATGACTTTGTTTGAAATTTGTATTAGTAGCTTTTATAACTAATTGTAAATAAATTGTGTAAACGTTAAGTGTCGTGCTTTACGAAAGTAGGCAAAACGTTTGCATCTTCGGTTACAACATCAACATGGTCCAAACCCGGAAGACGTTCTAATCTTAGTATAGATTCCGTGGAAACTTTTGAGATTACATTAAAAATCTCTACGGGGAGAATATCTCTTCAAAAACCCTCGTATTTTCCAAACTCGTCAAACTTTTGTGCATTTTAACTTTTCTTAGTCGTCGTTGTGATCACATCATTCCTGAAACTCTCAAAATTTAGTTCAAGGTTGTTTGAATGTGAAATTTGATTTTCTTTTTTCTTCTAAAAACATTCTTTACCGTGCTAGTCTAGAGTTGATACGTGAACGTATTAAGCAAATGAGACGAGATTTAGACACGATCTCTAAACAACTCTTTTATCTTGATCTTGTTGGTTAACACTCTCCAAATGATTGGAATTTCTTTGACAACATTACTCGTCAGCAGTCTAATACCACTCTACCGCTAACCACTGAAGTTTATCTCAAAAAGTTTCAATTGTTGAAAACTAAAAATCAGAAACTTTCTTTTACTATTGGCTCCATGAAAACTGTAGTCGGTCTATCTATCTATCTATCTAATTTGACTCTCACTTCAGAACAGGAATCGGTGCTATAAGAAGGGTTTGAATTTTGCTGTTGCTTCCAAACGCATTCTGAAAGAAAACATTCTATGTGCTGTCGAATCCTCTACATCCCATTCTTATCAAAACTTGCCAAATTTTTGAATCATCTAAAGTTTCTAATCCAACATTTTCTAAGCCGAAAGAGTTAGCTTTAAAAAGTTTTCGTATGAACCGCGATATGAAGGTTCTTCCAACCAATAAAGACAACACGATTGTCATTTTGAACCAAACTGATTACGCTTCGTTAGCTGAAAATTCTTTTTGTGGAGATTGAACGCAAGGTCAGCAAAATCATCAAATTTTTTTAATTTACTTCTTGAAACCAAACGTCGACTTACCTTCTCAGCTTCTAAACATCCTCGTCTATACGAACTTTCTAAAATCCATAAACAAGGTATCCTTTTAGCCAAGTTTTGGTCCAACACGCTTTCCGAATTTACAGGTAGAACCTCTTCTCTCTTATTGATGTTGAAGTGTTTATCATTTACTTACTTACAGTTTGATAACAAGTTTTTCGAACAAGTTTTGGGTGCCGATATGGGTTTTCCTTTATCTTCTGTTGTAGCATTTATACATTTTTATAGAATCCTTTGAAATCATCAATAACTAAAACCAAAAGTCTGGTTTAGGTATGTTGATGACACATTTATTGTTTGATCCCATGGTTGTATTGAATTGAGCATCTAAACAACCAACACCCTGATATCAAATTAACTACGGAAATCGAAAAGAATGGTTTTCTCTCATTTCTCGACAATCTTGTGACACGTAAACCCGACGGACTTTTAGGCCATTATGTTTATCGCAAAACTACACATACGAACAGATATCTTCATGCTCTGTCTTATCATCGTTTGGCACAGAAACGTTTTATTATTGAATCTATGGTTAATTACGGTTTTCTGTTTGCCAAACTGAGATTCTAAACTCGGAACTCAGTCATTTTACTGGAACCTTATTAATCATTGCTTATAGGAATATTCAGGTACTTGGTAAATATTTTTTTTCCTCTTCTATGTATTGCAGTAACTAATTTAGACTTCTTCGTTTAGGAGCGGCATGCAAAGTCACAAAAATAGATTAAAGTGGTTTTGCATGCTCCTTCTAAATGAAGAAGTCTAAATTAGTTAGTGCAATATTCAGGTAGTAGTTATACATACAACACATTTCTGCTTGCGATTCTAACCCAAAACTGGCATTTTTACCTTAAATTTATAAGGTCACAGATCAAATAGGGAAACTTTTTCGCAAGAATGGTATTCAATCCATATTCAACTTGACAGTTTAAAATCTCTTAAATTCTTTCTTCTCTAAAAAACAAATTTTTTAGACTTTCATCTCAAGGTGTATACCAAAGTTCTTGATTACGTGGTTTAGTCTACATCGGTGAAACTGGTTGTTCCATCATCACACGTATTTCAGAACATAATCGTTGCATAAAGAAAAAACAAATAAGTAGACGAAACGTTGGCAAATTTAACTACAACATGAACACGGTTCAAATCTGGAAGACGTTCTAATCTTGACTAACAACAAGTTTTTTGTTTTTCTAGGAATGTTGTTTTTATAACATTTTTTCAACAATATTCAACTCGTGATTTAATGTATATACTTACTAAATTTTAGTTTAATAGTGATTACATAATCTCAATAGTAGGTACATACTTTTTGAAGTTCTAGTCCTGGTTCGATACTGATTGAAAATAGAATTAAGTCTTTCATGTAAAAAAAAATCTGTAGAAGTTTAAGTCGGTTAATACTGTATTCTTCAATTGTTGAAACACCGATGGGGTATTTTTAAGACCAAAAAGCATATGCAATAGTATATTCTGTAGCAAAATTGAAATAACAATTCGGTACGAGTAAAAAGTTCCGAGCGCAAGCATATGCCAGCGTGAGGAACGAGTATCGAATTTTTATTCCTACAGAGTAACAGACTTTAACTTCTCCACGACTGGAAGTATGAGTTGAATGCAATAAGATAAAATGTAAACAAATTTAATTTATTTATATTGACACTTGAACAAAAACATTATTTTTCTTACATGGTGTTAACATTTATATTATTCTCTGTCCAATTATTGACATTAAAACGTCGTGTGATAAGTTTATTGTACTTTTTTTTAATCTTAGGTTAATAGACCACATACGTCAAAATTCAAATGTCCCATTTATGACAGTTTAGATTGGTATCTAATTTTGTTTGACCAGTGCAATGTGAGAATATTCATTCTATAACTAGTTATACAGGGTGTATTTGATTAACGAGTTGTTATTTTAGCAAGTACAATTAGAATATAGATACAAGCAAAAAATGTCAAAATAAAAGTTTCATTAAGACATTTAAAAAAAACAAAATTTTTAGCAAAATAAATCGTAAATTACGGACTTGTAAGTAATCTCTTGAAATTGTTGACACCACGAATAAAAATAAACTGTTCTAAGAAGTGCAAGTTTCTTCTCAGCGATTTGCTGACATCAAAAATAAAATAAATACAAAATAATGTTATCGAATAACGCGTAGTTAAATTACTGTAGTTAAACCAAGTTGCTATTCTGAACATTCTTTTCAAGTACACTAGTTAATACCTCCTCCATTGGATAATACACAAACGTCTAAGCGTCGGCGAAAATTGTTCGTTACTCACGTAAATTATTGCACATTCTGTCTAATTGCATTTCTAGCTGTAAAAAATGGATTTTGCCGCTCTCGCTTGTTATTCACGGGGGTTTTGTATACTTCACCTTTCACTTAGCTTCCAATCTAACGAGCCGTAAAAACTATATTTAAGAAATCGCAAACGGGACGACTTACATTCAGAAGAGCTCTATCGTGCTTAAACCACATTGTTCTGCAAACTTCAAGGGGTAAGTCATCAAATTCTTGTGCAAAAGTTTCTTGCAAAAGTATAAGTCGCCGGTCCAATTAAACTATTTCTCAAGATACCCACCCAAACATTAATAGAAAACCATCACTGAAAGTTACTTTGTTGAATTTCATGAGGGTTTTCTTCATTCCAAACATGCGCGTGTGAAAATTTAGCACTACATTTCATGTAAAACAACACTCATATGAAAACAATATTTTGGCAATAAAGTCAGTCTGTCTCGACCACGGCCTTCGTAGGTAGTAGTAACACCTCCAGTTTCTCCAAGTTCTTGCACACACGCCAAAATAAAGTTTATTGAAAGCAATTGTTTATTAGGATATTGCTCAATCCACAATCTACTTGTCGTGTGGAGGTTATAATTACACCTACGGTACATTAAACAGTATCACTGTTGTACATAATAAATAAATCAGATTGTCGAACTCAGTTCTAAGAAAGCTAAAATTTGCATTTAATTATCTGAAGTCTTGTTTTAATTATAACCAAAGATAAACGTGATCGTGTACGCAAAGTACATACATATTTACAATCAACACACAATTTGCATTTGTTTAGATAGTCAGGACCGGCCTGAAAACTTTAATTAACGTAAAGTACATAAGAGGCAAGTGTTTTACAATAAATATTCTAACACAACGAATAAGAATGTTATTAAAAATGATTATAGAAGAATTACATTCGGTAATGGTCGTAGAGAAACATTTTAATTGTACTTGGAGTGTTATAAAAATTGGTTATAGATAATGCTAGAAGCAAGATCAAGTTCAGTAAAATACTTGTTTGTTCTCGACTGATTAATCTGGTTTTTGATCAAAGGCAACAGAAAACGATTTCTTGCTATCGAATCTATTCGACACATTCTTTTTGATCAACATAACTTGGCAAGCGTATTGAGATTGAGATTCACAATTAATAATTGTCTAGCAAGTCTATAATATTAATAATAATAATAATAATAGTGTTTATTGACCTTAACAAAATACATTTTGCGTGGTCAATAGGATGCAATCAGCAAAGCTGGTTTTCATTGCATCCCATTTTACATATAGATTTATTTGCTACAATAATTTATTTTTTAATTTTAACTTAAAATTATATAATGAGCTGGTGTTCAATATTGTGTAATACTTATTGAACAGAAATGCGCTTAAGTATTGAAAGGAACCTTTGAATTTTTACAGTGGTGCTTAGGGATGCGCGCGGTTCGTTTTCTTTGCCCATGTTCACGTTTTATAAAGTCGATGGTACAATATAAGTAGGCTGGTGTTTTTGACATAAGAATTTTATATAGAAGTGTCAGAAATAACATTATATATCTATCACTTATTCTAAGTATTTTGAGTTTATTATAATATGGGGTAACATGATTATGCTTAGGTATAAAAAAAGAAAACCTGAGACAGTTGTTTTGAACAACTTGCAACTTGTTTTTAAACTCATTTGTCAAGTGACCGTAGTATGTTATTAATCCATACTCAATTGAGCTGAGGACTAAACTGCATGTTAAGTTATATTTAATATGTGCAGGTAAGTAATTTTTAAATTCATATAAAAGTTTTAATTTGCCATAGCTCAATCGACATTTTGATATTACATGCTCAGCAAAAGTAAGGTCTTGATCAATTATGATTCCCAATATTTTAACCGACTCCGAAAATGTTAACTCCTGTCTCTCTATGATGATACTAGATCTAATGGTATCATAACATTTTTTTCTAACCGATGCTTTGCCGATACAAAGAACTTTGGTCTTTTCTCCGTTTAAAGTTAAACCGTTTTCATCCGACATTGTGATCATTCTTTGAAGATTGTCATTCATTTCCTCAATAGCTTCGTTGAAATTGGAAACCGATGAGTGTATATATAATTGCGTATCATCAGCATACATACTGATTTTGCAATTTTTTGTAAGTGTTTTGTCAAATTCTGCGGTGTATATAATAAACAAAAGTGGCCCTATAATACTGCCTTGCGGTACGCCATTGTCGTTAGGTATTATGTCTGAACATATTGATTTATTGTTCAACGAAAGTTTTACAAATTGCTTTCTGTTCTGCAAGTATGATTCTAGCCAGGCTAAGGCTTGAGTTGAAAATCCGTAATAGTGTAGTTTTGCAACAAGTAAGGGTCTATTTAAAACATCGAAAGCTTTCGAGTAATCAAGTGCAGCAAATATAGTAACTTCATTATTATCCCAAGCGTTTGTAAAGTCGTTGATAATTTTTAGAATATTGGTATTTGTACTGTGTCTAGGTCTGAAGCCGGACTGGAAAAAGGGTAGAATGTTGTTTTTTTCAACAAAATCTGAAATTTGCTTGTAAATCCACTTTTCAAGGACTTTGCTTACAACTGGTAAAATAGATATCGGCCTTAATAAACTATAGTCATCTGCTTGATTAACTTTAGGAAGCGGTATAATACATGCAGTTTTCCACTTGTCTGGAAATGTACTTGTATCAATAGAGAAATTTATTATATGTGTGATAATATCTGCACACAATTGGCCAGCTAATTTCAACATAACGATACTAATGTTATCGTTCCCTACAGCACCGGATTTGAAAGAGTTAATTATTTTATTTACTTCCGTACTAGAGATGTGCTTGAACTTTAACTTTTCTGTAATGTTATCGTAGCTGTTTTTATAATAGTAGTCAATTTTATTATATGGAATGTTTTTAAAAGGAAGAGCTTTAACAAAGTGGTTGTTTATCTTATTAGGATCGGTAATATTTAATGACATGGTTTTTTGAGTTCGTTTGTGCACCGAGTTTTGTTTAAAGAAACACCACAATTTTTTAGAGTTGTTTTTTATTTCATTAATTTGATGATTGAAGAAGGCTTTCTTTTCGTGTTTTATTGCCGTAGTTACAAAATTTCGCATTTCTTTATAGGCTGCGAGATCAGCCTGCAGTCCGAAATTTTTGTATTTATTATGCATTTTGTTTCTTTCTTTAATCATAATTTGAATAACTGGTGTTATGTACGGGGGCCTCCGGTTTTTTGGGGTAAACGTTACTATAGGGGCGTGTAAGTCAAATAGGTATGCGAAAGCTTCGTTGAAAAAATGAATTTTATCGTCTATTTGAGGCATGGTCACTATATCATACCATGGGAAATTATTGACGTCTTCCATAAAAGCATTCCGGTTAAAATGCCGAAATGATCTGCATGTGATTTGCCTGTGTTGGGAGATTATGTGAGATATATCAAGAGTACACGACGTTAACATATGATCACTTATGTTAACGTCTTCACAAACGACATTCGAGCTTGCCAAATTATCTGACACACAGATAATATCTAGTAGTGACTTAGATGTAGTACTGATTCTCGTAGGTTCCTTCACTAATTGCTTAAGGGCAAATACTGAAAAAATGTTTTCTAATTTAAGTGCGTCGTTATTATTGTTCAGAAAGTTTACGTTCAAGTCGCCCATAATAATAAGTCTATCCACCTGAAGAGCAACGTAAGCCAAAATGTTTTCAAAGTCTTGAAACCATTTACAACATAAATCTGGTGGTCGATAAAATACACCAATACCATAAGTTATTTTCTTGATGCTTACTTTGATGAAAAGATGTTCGAGTTTAGTCGCGCTGGTGTACTCAATTATCATGACCTTATACCTGAGGTTGCATGAAATGTACATTGCCAAACCGCCTCCCTTCCTTACAATTTTTTTGTATTTTGAATTGAAAAATTTAAATACTTACTGTTTTAGTGTTCTTATGTTGACTGACCTGTAATATTTTTTTCTCTGATGCTTCTGACAGAAGTTTATTAATTCGTTTGTCGTACTTTTGGTGAGCAATTTGTAGTATATGTAAAGATATCACTTATCATCATTCTACTTGTGTCTTTCTGTTACGTTATTTGTTTGTTATATCACAGTGTTTTCTTTTGCGGAATAGTATATTCAATATTGTAATCAACAGTTCATCAATCAAATGTATAGTCTATAAATTACCCAGAAACTAAGTTGGTCGCTGTAACCATTTAATTCTTTTATATTGGAATACGTTATTTTACTGCGATTCGCACAACGTTAAAACTTACTGAATCAATGATGTTTTTCTTCATACTTGAATAACAAAACACGTGTTCTTGAAAAAATTACTAATGCTTATGATTACAACATTTATTATGCGTGAAAGGTCAATGTCGCTTACCCTTTGTCGTACCAAAATAATAATTTTACAAAGACGCTCGAAATAGACCAACCATGAATTAACATAAATGCAGCTTGTTTTGTTTAAAAATATTATAACAATAGATTTAGTATTGTAGGTACGTAATTATATATTTTTTTATATTAGAAATGTTAAACTACAGTGTACGCTTTAATAAACAAGAGAACTTTTGTGTAATAGAAAAATCATATTTGTTTTGTTCTTTTGCGTTCTTAGTTTTTTTACCATTTCTTCGTTTTGTAATAGTTTTTCTTTTCTAGTTGTTCAATTGTGTTTTGAGTATTTTACAGATTGAAATCATTTGGTAGTATATGTTATCGTAAAATCTTTTGATAAAAGAGAAATTCGAAGATTTTTCTCGGTCGTGTCATTTTTTGCCTAACAATAGTTTCGTAAATGTTTCATTTGTGAATGTGTCGTTTGTAAAATTACTGTTATTGAAGTATCGTTGATTTACAACGTTTTTTTCTGTCTCTTCATTTTTTTGACGTAAGCTATGTCTTAGTTTTTGGCACGATAGGTTGCAAATTGTTTGCAATGTTTAAAGAAGTGTTACATTCGAATTGCTGATATATTCTGAATAATAAGTAAAAGTAGAGAAGCGATAAGTTTACTATTGTGGAGGCAAAATAATTTCCTTCTGATGATATTTGAATGAAACAAGACCAGTCACTATTGAAGAGACTAGTAGTAAAAATCATCTGATGAAAACGTTTCAGTAGTTATTTTGCAAGTATACGATTGTAAGATTTTGATCCATCGAGTGTGACTAAACAAATAAAAAACTTTTTAGTTTTTGCGTTTGACTAACTGAACAAGCAACTAAAGTTCTGCAATAAATAAATAATAAAAAACATAAATATATAAAAAATATAATATAAGTATCAATAAAAAGACAATTTTAAACTAATGAGGATTGGCCAGAAAAGGTGATTTTCTAAGCAAAATTTTTGTGTATTAGAAGAAGGCATAGATCCGAGATAACTCAACGTTATTTCAGTATAGGTCGCTAGTTAAACTGCAGACTGTTACTAAACCTTCTTTGTTTAAAAAGACATCCGGGAAAATCATGAAACCCGTGACAGCTGGTCTATAAGGGCTCTAGGGCGCGAGCCTTCCAGACGTTTATTAAAACAAAAAAAAACGGTACAAATGTTATGAATTCAAATATTTAAACATATTTATAGGATATAAGTATCATATACTTTTTATTACTCTAAAAATATTAATTTAATGCAGTTGTCATTTAAAGCAACGTATGTTAAATAAGTATTTATTTGTGTTGGTGCTACAATTATTTGAGCCTAGTGCTGTATATTTAGCAGAGCTTTCTAACGTGGCGTCGCGACATGCGAAAATGCTCGCGCGTTTGTAGCTTGCGATGGTTTTAATTCAGTAATCATAAAGCGGTAGGACTTGCACGACGTGTTCCAAGTGAAACGGTATATTTATCGCAATTATCATTGCTTTATTAGAAAAATGCAAAATACAACAAATTGGTTTGAAACTCTCAATTTTTAAACTGTAAGCTCAAACAATTTTTTAAATTTTATATTGTAAATTCTCTCATGGCAAGTTTAAATTATTTAGTACAATGTACAATTATACCTACGTCAAAGAAATTTCTTAAACAAAGAGTTAAAAACTGTATGTATTTATTATGCCTGTATTCACTATTAACAATACACAAATGTATCATGTACATACATGTAAGTAACTTAAGATAGTTTCAGTAAACAAATTTATGCATTCAAAACAAATATTAAATTATAAACTAGAACTCTTTCTAGAAACGATTTTCTATATTAAATGTATTATGATTTTTTAATTACAACAAAATTATCTTATTGTCTTTGGAACATCTTTCTTGCGGAAAGAAAATCAGTAAAAATCGACACGACTAAAGTCATTGTATAAAACAGAATAATTAGCATTAGTATTTTCTCAATAAATCACTAAAACAGGTTGACATAAAATATCTCGGAAAACCAAATCTAAATTTCCAACTAAATAAATACATGCATTGTTTGGTTTCCCATGTTTATTGTTTTATTCCGATGGAAACGATAACACGGACGAGGTTAGGATGTAGGTACAAACTTGAAACATTTAATTGAGAAAATTATAAAACCTAAAGTTGTTGCACGGAATTTATTTTTTAACTTCAAAACGTTTTGGTAGTTACTTACATAATCCTTTAATGATATCTGAAAATGTTCACATTACCTACAAGCATTGCGCCTTGCTATGGTAAATTTGTGTTTTAATTTTGGTTTGTAAATATGTCAGTCTGTCAAAATTTTTTTTAACTTGATTTACAACTATTCATTTCTTATTATCTTTAAAGATTAATTTGTTTTATCGGTTTTTCTTGTTTTTGGCATGTGAAATGAATATGATATTCAGTATATTTTGGGTACTGACACCGTTTGCCAATTCAAGAATGCAGGATAAATACTACAGCTGAAAACTGTTTCTGTCGATTTCGAAATTCAATTGTATAATGGTCATATTTAACTGTCAAAAACGATTGTTTTGTTAATTATTAACAAATAAAATATGCAGTGGCGACTTCTTCCAGAAAAATACTAAAAATTGTTTTATTAATCATTTACAATTGCAAATATGTAGCTATTCATTTTGTTGATTCCAAAGATAGATAAATTGACTTTAAACTTAACTATCATATTAAGAAAGACTGCGTTTTTCAAGTTTAATATTGAAATGACAACATTTACCACCAGCTACCACTGAAAATATGATTTAAAGTTTGATTTTGCAAATGAAACTGTTACTAAGAATATTATTGTTAAACCAATTTTGACTCAACATTAGTAATTTATACAGACGTCTAATTTTTTTAACTGTCACGATATGTCTATGTTAAAGATATGTTTTCACTATTGAAGTAGTTGAGGAGTATCTCGAAAACAAATATTCAAATGCCGAGATGATATATTTTCAAATTATAATAATAACGTCAATGTCTCGGAAAAAAATTACTCCAAAATATATGGAAAAGAAGTAAATATATTAAATATAACAGAGAAATTAATACAAAAAGCAAACATTGATAATGACTAGTCACGAAATATATGATAGTAAACAAATGAGTATGTGCAAATGAGTGACGATAATTATTGAAAAACAAACGAAAACAATTCGTATTTTGAGTTTTTTTGTGCGTGAAACCTCTATTACGAACACGTCTGAACAACGAACACGTTTCTTTAACGGACAATTTTTTATTCCCCAAACTTACTACATACAAAACTATATAGCACCTCTCCACCTTCTATAGAATAAACGCGGATACTAAAATTTACACATTTTTTTCCAGATTGCTTTGAGAAATACCTCTCCATAATGGAACCCTAAAATATTATTTTAATAAAATTTAAAAAAATGTGGTTTTAAATTTTTTAGATGAATACAAATACTTGCTTATAATTTCAATAGTTACAGGTATACGTATAGGTAAGCTTATCTTAATAACCTGTCAATCACTAAAAGCCGAGTTAAGATTTTTTAGTTGTTCAATGATTGCTTATTTTAAGATATTTACTTAAACACGTAAATTATATTGTTTTTATTGTATTTTTTCTTTATTAGTTTGTTCTTTGTATTCAAGTAAAGTATATTTTTAAGTTGAAATTTACGTGCGGTATTTAGTGAAGATGTCTCAGAATAAACGAATGTTTTTAACGCCAAAACAATCGCAGTAATAGTGTTCTGAAAAAAAAAACAAATGTTGTCTACGAGCGTTATCTGAAAAATTTCATGTGAAAAAAAAAAGTTAGTTCCATATATTGGAAAGTTGATATCCAAAATATATACGCGGAAAACGAAAATTCTCTTCAAAAAAGAAAATATCCGAAAACTTAAAGTGCTGCTTTGAATACAACAGTGTTTGGTTTTGTAAAGTTTGCAACAAAAACATTCCATTTTCTGGACAGGTTATTAAAGAAAAAGCTTTTCAAGCAGCAAAAAAGCGGTAAAACTGCAAAAGAACTATTTTACTTTCTTCATTTACAGCACGTTGTCAGTCTTTAGATCCAGGTATTATTAAAAATTTTAAAATCATTTATAGGAGTTAATTAAAAGACTTTTATCTAATACGAGCAATTCTGATTTAACAGAGCAGCTAGAGAAAAGTATCACAAATGTAAATGTTCTGATTTGGATTGTAGCTGGTTGGAAAAAAGTTGACCCTCAGACAATTAACAAATGTTTCCAAAAAACTGGATTTAGTGAGCGCGATGAAGAAATTAAATTTACGTGTGAGGATAACTTGCCGTTATCAGTGTTTTTTAAAAAAACGGAAAATAGTGTTGATTTATCTACTTACGCAGATAGTGATCAAAGTCTAGAAACTGAAAGTGCTGATTTGACCGTAATGAACTGTGTACGTAAATCCCAAGCAAATAATTGTGCTCAAAAAGTAAACAAAGTTTTGTGCTATGTAGAGTGCGAAATTACAAAACAAAAATTTCAAAATCAAAAACAAACAACTCTTGATAAACATTTTAGAAAAAGAAATACAGTCAAACTTTAATATATTGATGTTTAAAAATCCCTACAAAAACATCACTTTATAGAAACCTCACTATATATAATTTATACATACAAATTTATACGTACATAATAAAAATTAATTAATTTAAAATATCCAAGAAACTTTTATTAATAAGCAGTACATTATGTTTATTACATATCACACGTTAAAATAGCTATCAAGTGTTTGCATGGTACATTTATCGATTAATTTGTGTTTGTAATATGTTTTGTTTTATTAAATGTGTATACAAAGAAACAATATTGTTTTTAAGGTTTTCACGAGTAAAGTTTTTATTTTCAAATGAATTTCGGATTTCTTCTCGTGTGAATACGTTTTTATTATTGTTATTACAACGTTTCGGCAAGGTCTCACTTGCCATTATCAAGTTAAACTAAACCATTAACACATAAACATAAATTGAATTTGAAATTTGAAAATAAAAGAAACAATAGTTTGTACAAAGCTGTAACTACATTATTTAACTAAGTAAAACCACTTTTCGCGTCACGCTACTAAAACTCTAAACTGACTTAACTAGAGTCGCTGGTTTGTGCACACTAGATGGCGCTTGCCAATGCATCCGGTTTAGTTTAATTTTATTTAGCACTACCCCCTACCGTAAACCTTTGAAAACAAAAATTCCGGTTATACGCCGAGTCTAATGTTGGAACACATATGCTTAAAAACGTTCTGGTTTAACGGTTTAGTGAACATGTCTTCAAGCTGATCTTCGGAACGAACGTATTCTACTTCTAAAGTACCATTTTGATAAAGTTTACACACAAAATAGTAACACACTTCAATGTGCTTGGAACGTTTGTGAAACTCAGGATTCTTTACTAGTTTAATAGCACTCGCGTTATCAACAAACAATGCAGGCACATATTTCTTTTCACTAATATCGAATAACAATCGTTTTAACCACACTAATTCTTTCCAGAGCTGGGCAAGTTACTTTGTAAAAGTAGTTAACTACTAACTAAAGTTACTAATTTTTAAAAGTAGTGTAAGTTACTAACTACTAACTACCGTAAATCGAAAAGTAGTTAGGTTACTAACTACTCAAGAATTGTATTCTAAAATGTAAGTTATTTTTTTCAACTACTTGTAGAAAATGTAGTTCTGAGACGATTTATGTTATACCACTTTCAGTCATATAAACATAAGTACCTATAGACACTGAATTATTATTATATTAAAGAAGACCAAGTAAATCAATCATACTCACACGAAAACAGTAAAACAATTTTAACGTAAGTACTATTATTCTACTATCATGTATATCTATTATATTACAAATTCTCAAAAAAAAAAAATAAATAAAATAAACCTTTAAAAAAACAGAACTTAAAGTAATATACTTATTGTGGTATTCAATATCTATTTCCTTTTCATAAAAGTAACTATTCAAAAAAAGCATCAGCATTTCTTTTGAGCGAATTTATGAATGAAAAACGAAAATCGCTCGACAGCAGCTGATGAAGGTAAAATTGTACTATATCTAACGAACATTTTTTTAATAATCTTATAGTCATTTTACATAGATATATGAATTCTGTTATCTTCCAGGTGTTTTAACAATTCCAGTTCTATTCATCTGGTTTTGTGAGCATATTCATTCTCAGTATCAGAAGAAATGTGTAACTTTTTAGACAAACCAGGTTCATCAAAATCAAAAAAACTTTCATTTTGTTGAAGTAATACTTTGTTTACGTTTAGATCAGTGGCATTAAACATTTCGAAACAAATTAGGTTTGCTGCATTTATAAAATTTTTTTGAAAGTTTACATCCATGTTTACTTCTGCGTTACCGTTCATCACTTGAAGGACACGTTTTAATCTGCGAAACTGCAATGGAAGCTGAATAATTGTAGCCATATTGCATGTAATTGAAGCCGCTAATAAAGTAGTTTAATTACTAGTAAAGTAGTTAAGCTATTAACAAAGTAGTTTAACTATTTTTGTAGTTAAAATAAGGTAGCTAACTACTTTTTAAATACGATTACACGAAAAAAGTAATTTATTCCAACTACAGTTACATTATTGAATTAAAGTAACTTGAATATATAGAATACAACTATCGTCAACAAAAAAGTAGTTAGATTAGTAGCTTAACTACTTTGTAGTTAACTACTGCCCAGCTCTGATTCTTTCGCACCTTTACTAGCAGCGAAGAATTCTGCTTCGGTAGAGGATAATGCGATTGACTTTTGTAACTGAGAAATCCATTTGTTGATCGTCTAGTTTTGATGTCTCTAGTAAAATCGGCATCTGAGTACGCACGTAATGGACCTCTTAACTGTAGTTTAATCCAAGTACCACGAAGGTACCTGAAAATACGCTTAACACAGATCCTATCGAAAGATGTGGGCGCAGCCATTGATCGAGCAACTGCGAAACTGTCAAAACGTTGTAGTATCTTCGTAATGTAAGTTTTCTGTGAAACGAACAGTCCGGATTCTCGTTGTTCAATTTGCATACCTAAAAATGAATCCAAAGAACTTACTGTTATCTTAAATTCTACTTTGAGTAATTTCAAATACGAGTTGACCACACCGATCACGTTGCCAATTGCGGTATGCGTCAGGCGGTTCTTCGTCTTTTGTAGGTGACGTCGGACACACGCGTGTACCATCTACAATCAAAAATAGGCACTGTTCTTTCAAACAAAATTCAATCTGACACTTTCACGTTTCCCACTGTTCTTCGTTTACCACTTTTCTAATGCTTACCGTAATACGAACACTATCGTCAGTTTGTCGCGGCCATTGTTTCTTTGTCACAAATATGTTACTCAATTCTTTCACAAAGCGCACCTGGGCCCATAACCTGTTTTATTAAATGTGTATACAAAGAAACAATAGTTTGTACAAAGCTATAATTACATTATCTAACTAACTAACTAAAAACAGTTCTCGTGTCACGCTACTAAAACGCTGAACTGACTTAACTAGAGTCGCTGGTTTTTGCACACTAGATGGCGCTTGCCAATGCATCCAGTTTAGTTTAATTTTATTCAGCATACTAAGATAAGAATGTGTTCTGGGTTTAGAACGTGTGATTGTTGTAGCCGAAGTTGCCAACGTTTTGGAGACTATTTCTTCTTAAGTCACTTCTATGGAGTATAGAATCTGGCTTGCTTCACAACTTGATTACTTAACTCTGTAGTGGTTTTTTGTTAGATTTTCGTTTGCTTTTTCAAGTTTACCGTTTTCTTTCTTGCCTTTTTTAGAAGTTACAATCTGGTTTGATTCACAAGTTGATTCTTAGTTAGATTTCGGTTGCTTGATTAAGTTTTTCGATTTATCTCACGCCTTGATAAAGCCCCTTACGAAAGTGGGCGAAACGTTGGCAACTTCGACTACAACTACAACAATGACACGATCCAAACCCGGAAGACATTCTTATCTTAGTGTAGACTCCGATCATGGAAGCCTTCGCTATTTTATTCAGCATGTTTATATTTAATTAATTTAATTTAATATAGAATTCGTACATCATACTTGAAAGGTATTTTTACACACAATTTAGCCTTAAAATCAAAATCTTAATAAAATGATTACTAAATAGAAAAAATCATTGTATACGAGTTCACGGAATGCGAGTTCGACGTACTGATAAGATATTATGTAATAAATAATTTTCATTTAAAATAGTTTGACGCATTAAAATTCAACCCTTTCTTTAACGGATACTTCTCTATAACGGACAATTATTTCTTACCTGGTAGCTGTCCGTTATTAAGAGGTATTTTGCTTTACGTAAAATAAACGTTTCGATAGATGTTTAGATGTATTAGACTCAAATGTTCAACATTTACGGTAATCGGTGCTAAGATAAAAAGAAGTAAGAGATTTTTCTAATATGCTTCTTTAACTAAAGCGTATTCTTACAACTGAACGTCTTTTATAACCACGCTTATTGTTTCTTTAATTTTTTCAGTCACATGCTGCCACTATTCAAGAAAAACTACAAAAAAGAAATGCTAGAAGAAGAATTATATGCACCTTTAGAAGAACACAAGGCTGATATGTTAGGTGACAAGTTAGAAGAACTATGGCAACAATCGCGCAAATATAAAAAGTTTGGGTTGCATATAGCTTTGTTTAAATTAGTTGGGTGGGAGTTGGTGGGTATAGGAGTTTTAAAATTGATAAACGAATGTTGCATTTTGTAAGTAAGGTCGATTTTTTGACGTACGTTTTAGCTAATCTTTTTTAGAATTATTACTCCCATGGCTACTGCAGGATTAGTAACGTATTTTCAAAATCCTCCAGCAATCACTTCTCAAGAAGCATATATTTATGCAGCCGTGTTAATCGGTTATCTTTTTATATCGCAATGTATTAATCATCCATCAATGATGGGCGTTATGCATATCTGCATGAAACTAAGAGTTAGCTGTACTTCGTTAATTTATAGAAAATCTCTTAGAATGAGTAGATATTCTTTAGCTCAAACAACTGTTGGACAAATAGTTAATTTATTGTCGAATGACGTAAGCAAGTTCGATCAAAACTTTGTTCTATGCCATTATATTATTATAGGGCCCATACAAACTGCATTGGGAACTTACTTGCTTTACCGACGTTTGGGCAATGCAGCGTTCTACGGTATAATATTTTTAATTCTATTTGTTCCGCTACAGAGTAAGTTTAATGTAGTGACTAAATATTTTTACTATAGACAAATTTTAGTTTACATCGGTAAGCAGATATCAGTATACAGACTTAAAACGGCGCTTCGAACTGACGAACGAGTTCGATTGATGAACGAGATATTAAGTGGAATACAAGTAATTAAAATGTACACTTGGGAAAAACCTTTTGCTAAACTAATTTCTTTGGCTAGAAGGTATTTATGTTTCTGTTCTTGCCATTACTTCACGCATTATTTATTTCAGACGAGAAGTTAAAACAATCCAGTCACGTTTTTTTTATGCAGCAATTATGCTTTCTTTAGAAGTGTTCATTACAAGAACTGCCATATTTATTAGCATAATTACTTTCGTTTCTGCCGGTGCGACGTTAACAGCTGAAATAGCTTATGCTGTAACAGCTATATACAATTTTATCAGACCGGTAATGACCATGTTGTTTTCAATAAGCGTTATGGCATGTGCCGAGGTACACACTTCTATTGGTAGAATCGAACATTTTCTACGGTATGAAGAACAATCCGATGTAAAGAAAACTCCTATTAGTGATAAAATAGAAGTAAATGACTTGGATAAACCGAAAGAGATCCATGAGTTAAAACCCAGTATTTCTATGACTAAGTTAGTGGCCAAATGGTCCAAAACTGCTAATGACAATACTTTGAATGACATTAATTTTAATGTGCAGCAAAACGAGTTAGTAGCTTTTATAGGTCCTGTGGGAAGTGGTAAAAGCAGTTTATTTAATGTAATACTTGGGGAGTTACCAGTATATGAAGGTAGTGTTAAAGTAGAAGGAAAAGTCTCATACGCATCACAAGAACCTTGGGTGTTCTCGGCGAGTATTAAGCAAAATATATTATTTGGAGATAAATATGACGCGGCTCGTTACAAAACAGTAGTCAAAATTTGTGCTTTAGAATCTGATTTGGCAATGTTTCCTTACGGCGATAGTACTATCGTTGGAGAAAAAGGAAATTCGTTAAGTGGGGGACAAAAAGCAAGAGTAAATTTGGCGCGCTGTATATATAAAGAAGCGGATATATACTTACTAGACGATCCATTATCTGCAGTTGACACTAAAGTTGGCAAACAATTATTTCAACGATGCATTAAAGGTTTTTTAAAAGACAAAGTGTGCTTTTTAATTACTCATCAACTTCAGTATTTAAAAGAAACTGATAGAATAGTGATATTAAAAGAAGGGCGAATTTTGGAGGAAGGCAGTTATAATAAATTACAAACCAGTGGTCTGGACTTTGCAAAACTATTGCAAGAATTTGATGCTACTGAGGAACAAGGACCAAAAGACAAAGGTAGTCGGTCTAGGCAAAACTCAATCTCTTATGAAACAGAAATGTTTGACATTGCGAATGCTCCGCAACAAGATAAAGAAATATTAGCAACCGGCAGTATTAAAGCAGCTACATATTTAAATTATTTAAAAGCAGGTGGACATTGGTGCTTTGCACTTATGGTTATTTTAGGATTCATTATATCGCAAGCTGCGATTAATGCGGGAGAATACTTTTTAGCATTTTGGTAAGAAAGGCGTATTTTATTACAACATTATTAAACTTTGTTTTTAAGGGTAAACCAAGAACAGCACATAATGGAAAATGGACATAACGCTACTCTTACCCGAGAAGAAATTACATACATTTACAGTGGACTAGCGGGCTTAATTATACTATTGGGACTCGGGCATACTATTTTATTTTTTTACTTCGCTATGCGAGTGTCTGTTAATTTACACGACTTTGTATTTAGAAAAATATCATATGCGTGCATGACATTTTTTAACGCAAATCCTACTGGACGAATCCTAAATAGATTTTCAAAAGATTTAGGAATTATTGACGACTATATTCCATTTATTACTGATGACGTTGTCGAGGTAAGTATAAACGTATAGTATTAAATGCGTCTGACGTAAATTTTTAGATATCGTTAATCTTATTTGGTAGTATAGTATTATCGGCAGTTGTCAACCCATGGTTCTTATTGCCATCATTCATCTTACTAGTGATATTTTACATTTTAAGAGGGATCTTTTTATACACCAGCAGAAGTGTTAAACGAATTGAAGGCATAAGTAAGCACAAGGTATATTTTTTTACATTCAATGTATAGAAACAAATCTTTTCAGCTCGTAGTCCGATTTTTAATCACTTAACTGCATCAATTAATGGGTTATCAACTATAAGGGCGTTTTCAGCGGAAAATACATTAATTAAAGAATTTAATCGACATCAAGACCATCATAGTTCGGCGTGGTACTTGTTTATTTCAGCTAGTAGAGCTTTTGGTTTTTATATAGATGTAATCTGCAACTTGTTCATTACTTCTATCATATTAAGCTTTTTAGTTCTTAGCAACGGTAAGAACTCAACTTTTTAATAAATATAACCGCTACTGCATCGGTACATTTTTCAGACTACTATGGAGGAGACGTCGGCTTGGTTATTACCCAATACCTTACTTTAAACGGTATTTTACAATGGGGAATGCGCCAATGGAGTGAATTAGAAAATAACATGACATCAGTTGAACGTATTTTAGAATATAGTGATGTAGAATCGGAACCAATTCGTGACAACAGCGTTGGTATTCCAGAAGGCTGGCCAGCACTTGGAAAAATTAGCTTTCAAAATGTTTCTATGAAATACACTACAGACAGTAAGCCAGTACTTAAAAATCTAGATTTTACGGTGTATCCTGGTGAAAAAATTGGAATTGTTGGAAGAACTGGAGCGGGAAAAACGTCTACTATAGCAGCGCTATTCCAATTATATGAAATTGAAGGTTCTATTATTATAGACGATATCGACACTACCAAAGTACCTTTAGATATAGTCCGATCTAAACTTGCAATTATTCCACAAGAACCCGTTTTATTCACTGGGTCAATACGAAAAAATCTAGATCCATTTGACGAATATAAGGATGACCTTTTATGGAATGCTTTAGAGCAAGTGGAACTGAAAGAAGCAATTTCAGAAGACCCAAAAGGGTTAAATATGGTTGTTAGTGAAGGAGGTTCTAACTTCAGCGTTGGGGAAAGACAGTTACTTTGTCTCGCAAGAGCGATAATAAGAAATAACAAAATATTAGTTATGGACGAAGCTACAGCTAATGTAGATCCATACACAGATGGTTTAATACAAAAAACAATCCGAAAGAAATTTTCTCAGTGTACCGTACTAACTATTGCACATCGATTAAATACAATTATGGATTCGGATCGAGTTTTGGTTATTAGTGATGGCAAAGCGGTTGAGTTTGATCATCCTTATAAGCTACTTCAACATACAGATAGTATTTTTTATACAATGGTGGAAACCACTGGAAATGCGTCTTTCAAAAACCTCTATTCAGTAGCAGAAAATGTAAGCAACCTTTTACTAGTTTTTATATATTATTTATTTATGATTCTTGTAGTGCTTCTCTAAAATCAAGGACAGCTAATATACTATATATGTAACCAACCTATGTTGCTGTAGATCAGTAATAAAATGTTGGGTCAGAGTATCGATGCATTTGACCAAGAGGATATTTTATCTATTTTATATCATAGAAATATGACTGATAATTAAACGAATTTTTATTAAGAAAAATGGTTTCTTTATTTTTGTGCAACGTTGCTTTTACTTGCAAGTGGAGGTCAAATGTTTTGTTACGAATTTTATTATTAAAACTAATTCATTTAAACGACTAAAAATATGTTTTACTTATACTAGAAATATGTACACTTGTAAATTAACCGAACTAATGAAATCTAATAATATTTAATAAAAACACTTACACTAATTAAGATAAGATAAAGTCTGCGGATAGCTTTACACAATTGCTTACACTAAAATTACGTACAAGATTATTCTCAGTATATTTATGTACACACACGTGCTAACGACTTATTTATTTCAACTTGAATAATCTTCTTAACACTGCTGTATTCGCATTATATCAATAACTCACCTACGATTTGTTTCATCGGCATATATACACATTTGGAAATCCTTCTCGAGTGTTCCCTATCTTTCGGTATATCTTCTAGAAGATGGATAGAATTTGCAAATAACTTCACGAACGTTTCACTGTCTCCTTCTTAGGACTGTTCTGTCCCAGAACAGGAGACTGGATGCGACACCGGTAAAAAGGATCGTGGCGATAGCGGCAGCTTCCTCCATTTCGGCAACTTCCTTGACCATAAAAGTAACAGTCAATGGACTTTTCCTGACCTAATATTCTCCTTGGTTGGTAACTACAGACCAACACTTGAATGCCTGTTCCACGGAAGACGACCTCCAACATGTTTCGAACTGTCCTCCAATTCAGTTGATCTAAGCCACAAACAAGCTTGGGTACTGCCAATTTCTTAACATGATGGAACTCCAATTCTCTCTTGAGACTCCATAATGTTCGCCACAGATCTTTGTATAACGGCTTGACACGTGAGTATTTCTTGGTGACCAGATAGAAAACGAAGCGTCCGTCACCACGTAGTTCTAAAACTTTTCCGACTGCCGGTTGCTGTCTTCGTAATTCATCTAGCTGCCCAAACTTGTTTTTAAACACGACTGCAACCCCTCTAGACATGTCAAGATCCTCGCTCACGCAATGTGCGATGGCGTAATCTTTTTGTGTCTGGAACAGGTCTTGTTGTTCCTCGGTAGTAACTTCGAACTTAGCTTTTCCAGAACCTCCGTATAAGTTCATAAACTTCTCAAACTCCATTTCTTCGATTGGATTCCTGGTTCTCCTACTTATTACTCGGGTTCGGATCTGAACTTACGTATTGTGGTTATCGCCAGCAAACGGGGTTAGACGATCGACGTGGACCACTTTTGGCTTGCCCCTGGGCGGTTTTCGGATGCGGTATATGACGTCGTTAATACGCTGTACGACTTCAAAGGGGCCCTCCCATTGCCTTTGCAGCTTCGGCGACAAACCAGGTCTCCTTTGAGGATTATACAACCAGACCATATCGCCAGGTTGAAACCCACCATTTTGTGCCTTGACGTCATATCTTGTTTTCATCCTGTCGCTGGCAATTTGCGTGTTTTTACAGACCTCTTCATGTACTTCGTCTAGCCTCTTGGCCAGCTTGCTGACGTAATCTTCTCCAGCAACTTCTTCTTCCGGTCTTCGTCCAAATTGAAGATCCCATGGTAATCGTATTTCACGACCGAGCATGACACAGAATGGTGTTTGGTCTGTGCTTTCGTGAACGGATGATTGGTATGCCATTAAGAAAAGGCGCAAATACGGATCCCAGTCTCTTTGGTGTTCTGACACTACTTTGGCTAAGTACTTGCCCATTGTTCGATTCATCCGTTCAACCATGCCATCAGATTGAGGATGGAGAGCCGTTGTCCTAGTTTTCTTAATTCCCAACAGTCGGCAAACTTCTTGAAACAGCCCAGACTCAAAATTGCGGCCTTGATCGGAGTGTAATTCCAACGGAATTCCAAACCGACAGAAAAACTCTTTTACTAATACGTCTGCGACTGTAGCTGTTTCCTGATTGGGTATGGCGTAAGCCTCCGTTCATTTCGTAAAATAATCGATCGCCACCAGGATGTATTTATTTTCCGAATCGGATTCTGGGAACGGCCCTGCGATGTTAATCGCTACTTTTTCCAAAGGGCTTCCTACGTTGTATTGCTTCATGGGTGCTTTGCGCTTTCTCGCTGGATCATTTCCTGATGCGCAGACGGTGCAATTACGGCACCATTTCATGACGTCCTCTTTGCAGTTCATCCAGTAGAATCGTTCTCGCACTTTACTCAACGTCTTCTTAATGCCAAAGTGTTCTTCTGATGTCCCATCGTGGAGATGCTTCAACACTTCTGACATCCTGCTCTTCGGCATTACCAACTGTAGTCTGTTTCCCGTGCCCTCGACACTTTCTAGAGATCTCTTAAGAAGACCGTCTTCTACTATCAAAGAGTCCCACTGCGCCCAGTACGCTTTGATGTTCCTGCCCAAAGCACACTTCTTCCCAGGTTGGTCGTCAGCCGCTTTCTTTCCAGTCCAGGAGTAGTCTTATTTCAGGATTGTTTTCTTGTTCGTGACGTAACTGCTCAGGTTCCCACTCATCATCAACCATAGCAGTTCTCCGGAGGCATTCGACTTTTTCTTCAAGTCGCGAACAATGGCTGCAGTCCGCTGGACATGGTCTTCTAGGCAAAGCATCAGCGTTCCGATGACTGCTTCCGGCACGGTGTTCTGTGTCATAGTCATACTCTTGCAGTCTCTCGATCCATCTTGCCACTTGTTCTTCCGGGTTAGGGAACTGCGGTAGCCATCTTAAAGCGGCGTGGTCTGTTCTCAGTAAAAATTTTTATCCATACAAATACTTGTAGAAATGTTCGATGGACTTAATGACTGCTAACAGCTCCCTCCTAGTCACGCAATAATTCCTTTCTGGCCTGGACAAAACCTTGCTAAAATACGCGATAACTTTTTCTTGTTCATCTTGAACCTGCGAAAGGACCGCGCCTATGGCCAGATTGCTTGCGTAGGTATCCAGAACAAATTTTCCATCTTCTCTTGGATAACTCAAAATCGGCAAAGTGACTAGGGCTTGTTTTAGTTGATGAAAAGAATTTTCGCAGTCTTCATTCCATCTAAATTCTACTCTTTCTTCCGTCAATTTCGTCAATGGTTTGGCAATACTGGCAAATCAGGGTACAAATCGTCTATAATAGGTGCCCAACCCAAGGAAACTTCGGACCTGATGTTTGTCGATTGGTCTTGGCCATGCTTGCACTGCTTGGATTTTGTTTGGGTCAGCTTTTACTCCATCTGTAGATACGACGTGGACTTTTTTCTTAAATACGTGGCACTTCTTTGGGCTCACTTTGAGGTTAGCCCCCCGTAGTCGCTGGAACACTTCCTTCAAGTTGTTCAAGTGTTCTTCAAACGACCTTCCAACCACGATCACGTCGTCCAAGTAAACCAAGCACGTCTTCCAAGACAATCCGCGCAAGATAGTCTCTATTAAACGCTCGAATGTAGCAGGAGCGTTACACAGGCCGAAGGGCATCAGAGTGAACTGCCACAACCCAGTTCCAATGGTAAAAGCTGTTTTTTCACGATTCTTGGGTTCCTATTCTACCTGCCAGTAACCCCTCTTTAAATCTAACGTGGAAAACCACTAGGATCCTGACAGGGTGTCTAACGTATCGTCAATTCTAGGTAAAGAGTAACTGTCCTTTTTGGTCACCTCGTTTAGCTGTCTGTAGTCTACGCAAAACCTCGTTGATCCATCCTTCTTCTTCACGAGTACCACTGGGGATGTCCATGGGCTACTTGAAAGTTCAATCACGCCTTCTCTTTCCATATCTGTAATTATTTGTTCTGCTTTGGTGGTAAGAATGTCCAATAGATCTTGTGGACACTTCTTCGGCGACGTATCTTCTTTCGTCTTCACACATTTCACAATTTGTGATACTGGCGTGCATTGGCCTACCACGGTCTTCTTTTTCAACCTTACAGGATCTGAATTGATGTTTAAGATCCTTACTGGCATCGTGTTCTTCACACGTACTAAAGTTCTGCCAACGAGTAGTCCCTTTTCAACTAAGCCGCCTTCCATTGGTTCAATCGCGCGTATGTAGACTTCCCGGAGACTTCCATCCAGGCGTGCCATCACCACACTTTCAGTCCTTGCAGGCAGAGTCACGTCTTCACTTAATAAGTGTTAGTCTGGCGATGTCAGCCTCAAACTCTTGAAGACTTTCGGCAGCTTTCTAAACCCGACTTTTAATTTGAGCTTGATAGACTTGTTGAAGATGGGCATCTCCATATCTCATTTCTAATCGTGATATTAAGAGTTCGTAATTTTCTTGCAGGTGGTCCGGAATAGTTTGTAAAATTCCAAGCGCTTCTCCACGTAAGGACACTATTAAAGACGTCGCTTTCTGCTTGTTGCTCCAACCATTAGCTGTAGCTGCAGCTTCAAACTGCTTGTAGTAAGTTGACCAGGGAACTTTACCATCAAAATTTGGTGGAACAACTTTAAACTTGTGAGTGGTTTCTTCACGTTGGTCCATTAATAAATTCTCACTCGTGACGCTTCCTTTGCCGTGACAATTCATTTGCTTCATTCTTTCTTCAATCAGTGTTATTCTGTCTTCTAATTTGTCCTCTATTGCTTCTATTTTCTCATTCACAGATTCGCAAACTTCTTTAGCATATCTGCTTTGGTTTCCTCTTGAACAATTTTAATTTGATTTTCTATGCTCGTTCATATTTATTCTTTTAAGCTTCTAGAATTTTCTTCCATTTTCTGAGAATGTTCGGAAAGTTTTTCTTTCATTTTTCTTGAACTCTCCGACAGTTTTATCTTCAATTTTCTGTAAATTTTCGCCCATTTTTCTATTCATCGATTCGAGAATTTCAAGTATTTTTGAATCCATTTTAACTGCTTGCAAACGCGTCACCGGCATAAATTTAAATATAACAGGAATATAAAGTTGAAATACACTACTTTTTAAAATGCAGTTTTTGTATAACACAAAATTTTAATAACGATCCACTTGTTAATATTAAACCACTAGTGTACGGAAACGAGTTTAATTAATATCACGATCACGCACTTGTTAAAAGAAAAAGTTTAATAAACCTATTTTATACTTTATAAATAAACACGCGTACCGCGAACTTAACAGTTATTTACGCAATCAATGTTCTTATTACGGGAGCGATATTAGATTACTTAAAGGTATTTACACTAATAAAAATCGCGAACGATATCCCACACTGATACCACTGTTACGAATTTTATTATTAAAACTAATTTATTTAAACGACTAAAAATATGTTTTACTTATACTAGAAATATGTACACTTGTAAATTAACCGAACTAATGAAATCTAATAATATTTAATAAAAACACTTACACTAATTAAGATAAGATAAAGTCCACGGATAGCTTCACACAATTGTTTACAGTAAAATCACATACAAGATTATTCTCGGTATATTTATGTACACACACGTGCTAACGATTTATTTATTTCAACTTGAATAATCTTAACACTGCTGTATTCGCATTATGGCAATAACTGACCTACGATTTGTTTCGTCGGTATATATACACATTTGGAAATCCTTCTCGAGTGGTCCCTATCTTTCGGTATATCTTCTAGAAGATGGATAACAGCTTCTAGAAGGCTCTTGAATTTGCAAATAAGTTCTCGAACGTTTCAGTTTGTTGTTTCTAGAGTTCAGACAAATTTATTAGAAGTTATTTGTCCCATTTAATACATCTGTAACTTTAAAACGGTTTTTCAACGGCTAATTTTCTTAGTATGAATACTGTAAACAAACAGTGCTATTTATTCAAAAGACCAAGATCGATACCTACTAGAGCACGAAAAAATTCTTATACGGATAGAGCGTCATCTCAGGACGAGCGTGCGGAGAATATCAGCCGAGGTAGGAATTATTGCTCCTCTTGTTTGGAAGATCGTCCACGAGCAGCTGTTTTATCCGTATCGCGTACGAGTACAAGTTTTAAATCTACTTGATCATCAAGCACGTTTGATTTCTTGTTACTAGTTTCTAGTTCTTAATTTTCATAATACGCATCTTCGCGCCAACGTAAACCCCCATAATGGAATCTAGACATCGGATATCTTTTTTATTAAACATTGGATATAAGTATTGTAGGCAACCAGTCTTTACGTCTCGTTGTTTTACTAAGCCGTTGCTTACCTAAACTTTCTACAGAATACATATTACATTTAGACTATAGACAACAAATTTGGTAGCATTATTATGGTGCTTTGGCTCATTTTTTGATTGCCGTTAGGGATCATTTACAACAAACTTTTTTGTTTTCTTTAAGATCATCTAAGTAATTTTATATTAAGTTATTGAAGTTATTTTACGTTTTTAAATTTATCTTGAGTGTGAATTATAACATATTTAGTGCTTTTAGTACTTGAATCATATTTATGGTGATTTTATTATATTACCATTTGAGTTCACTTTATAATGTTTACTTCAGATAGACATTTTTAATATTAAGGGTTGTATTTAGTCAAATAAAATCTTAGTTTTGAAATTTAGTAAACGCCTGTAGTATCTGCAAACCTCATGACACCAACTACCTGGCTCACTGCAGGGGTGCATGTAAACCATAAACCAGCAATTACCATTTGTAATATAATAGACATCTAAATCCCTTTCTTGAACAAACCAAACTTAAGTTTATTTACTTATTCTTATTCAAAATACTACAATTTTTTTTAACATAATAAGTCATTGATTAATAATTCTATTAATATTAAATTGCTGTGATTGTTTACACGGAAAAAATGTTTTTGGAAGAAACAAACAATATATTTTTAAATTAGTTACCAATAATGTTTAAGTATTAAAGATATTTTTAGAGTAATAAGTTGTATTTATTTAGAACCATTTAAATGCAAGCTTTCGAACTTGGTCAAGTTCTTCGTCAGGCAAAATTAAATTTAAAAAAATTAAAAAAAGATGTTTATGTATTTTATCATTAATTGTTTTGTTTTTGTTTTATACGAAATATAGATTATAATAACAAATTATAATTAATCATTTAATGGATATTTTACAAAGTTAGAGCTAATACTAATAGGATGTTGAACAACAATAAAAGGTATTCTTATTCTTTTAATTTCTTTATTGTCGTTTTGAGACATTGATGATTAAATAAATTTCCGGTAATTATCATAAAGCTACAGAGGTGCATGTAACTTAGCTACTTGATAAACATCTAACATTTGCAATATTGTCAATCCTTTGAAACAATGAACCAATGCAAGTTTATTTATAAATTGTTATTAAAAACGTCCTGCAATTATTGTAAACGTAAAATGTGTTTATTATTTTTTTAAGATTAATTTTTGATTATTTAAATCCTATTTATTGGTTGAATCTAATTATAGATACTGTAGTGTATTAAAGTACCGGGGGCGTGGGTAGAGCCACGACATTAGAGATATGGCCACTGAGGAGGGACCATACACAGATTGTAGTAGCGTTCGTATATTGTGTTTATTTTATATATATAAAATTTAACGATAGTCTGTGACTGTATTAATAAACGTATTAATTAGTGAAGGTTTATTAATGAGAGTACACATCGGCTAACCTCGACATAACAAATTGGCGACGATTCTGGAAAAAAAATAAAACGTGGGACGACAAATATCCATAACGGAAAGAATACTACAATGGCATTAATTGGTTCGATAGATAGCTTCAATCCAAAAAGGGACAGCTGGATTATATATCAAGAGCAGTTAGAGCAATTTTTTAACATAAATGGTATAAAAAAGCATGCTACTGTTGCATCTGATAATCAATCAGCTGGAGAATTAGATAAACATGTAAGTGCATTATTAAGTCTTATTGGTTCCGATACTTACAAGATACTCAGAGATTTGTGTACGCCAGACCTACCGAGTACCAAAGCATATGAAGACCTGTGTAATCTTTTAAAAACCCATTTTTCGCCAACAACTTGCATATTTAGAGAACGTATAGAATTTTACAATGCAAAACAAGAAGAATATGAAAATGTTAACGATTGGTATGCAAAAATACATAACTTGTCAACTAATTGTGAATTTGGTGTGCAGTTACAAAACATTTTAAAAGACAAATTCGTGTGTGGCTTAAAACAAGGAAAATAAGAGATAGACTTTGTGAAGAAAAACCTACAACAACCTTGAATAAATTACTGAGATTGCTCAAGCAAGGGAATCGAGTATTCAAGCTGAAAGCAAAGACGTGCATTTTTTACATAAGAAGAAACCTGTACAACAGCAGAAGTATGAAAAAGCACATGGTACAGCAAGGAATTTTTCAAATAAGATGGATCAAGGAAATAGTTCCAGGTCGGGTAAATGGAAATGTAAATGCTGTGGTAATTTTCATACAGGAAAACAAAACTGTAAGTACAGTAACTACACATGTAATAAATGTAAAGTGATAGGACATTTATCAAAAGTCTGTAATAATACTAAAAGCATTAGACAAAACACTTTGGATGTAGAGTTAGATAATGATTGTGTAGATATAAATAGCATATATATTACCAATGAAAAACCTTTATATTTAAATGTAAATATAAATAACAATGATTACAAAATGCAAGTAGACACGGGGGCAGGTTTATCAGTAATAAGTTATGACTTCTATGAGAGACACTTGTCTGAGTGTGAGCTGAAGCATTCTTTTATAACATTGCGTAGCTATTCTGGTTGTAAAATAAAGCCAATTGGTTGTGTAATTGTAAACATTAAATTTGAAAATGTTATTTGTAAAAATTTTATGTTTCAAGTTGTTAGGAACGATACGCCAACTCAAAATTTATTGGGCAGAGACTTCCTGGAAAAATTTAATTTTAAACTGACTGCAGATGTGTTAGTAAACAACTGTGAACAACAGGGAACAATTATTTAACGAGTTTGCAAACATTTTTCAAAATAAGTTAGGATGTTACAAGTATAAACAAGTTGATTTGCAGGTAGCTGAAAATACCAAACCTATTTACTTTAAACCTAGACCTATTCCTATCGCATTTAGATCTAAGGTGGAACAAGAGCTAACAAGATTGGAAAAGGAAGGGGTTATTTCAGCAATTGAATCATCAGAATGGGGAACTCCAATTGTACCCATAATAAAACAAGACCGGAATTTGAAAATTTGCGGCGACTATAGAGTAACGCTAAATAAACATTTGTTAAAGGTTATGTATCCATTGCCAACCATGGAGCATATCTTTTCACTGCTCAATGGGGGAGAGTCATTTACAAAAATCGATTTGAGTAACGCCTACAACCAAATATGTGTAAATGAAGAGTCTGCAATGAAGCTAGCATGGAGCACACATAGAGGTATCTTCAAACTAAATAGATTACCATATGGCATTACACCTGCAAGTGCAATTTTCGAAAGAGAAATGGAAAAATTGTTACAAGGATGTAATGGTGTTGCGAATTTTTTGGACGATATCATAATAACGGGCAAAACTAGAAAAGATCACGAAAAAAATATAAGAGAAGTTTTCAAGAGATTGGAAGATGCAGGACTTCAATTAAAAAAAGAAAAGTGCGTTTTTTTTCAAGATGAAGTAAGCTATTTGGGATATACCATCTCGAAAGAGGGATTAAAAAAAATTCAGATAAGCAAAGGGCAATTATCGATGCACCCAGACCAGAAAATGTTACCCAAGTTAAGAGTTTTATTGGTATGGTGACATATTATGGAAAATTTGTTCCAAAATTATCGATAATAATGAAGCCAATTTTGAATTATTAAAAAAATAACAAGTACATATGGACTGATGCTTGTGGTAAGGCATTCGAAGAAATAAAACGAATAATAGGATCGGATGAAATACTAGTTCATTTTGACCCAAAAATCCCAATAATTCTGCAAACGGACGCATGTCAAGATGGAATAGCAGGAGCATTACTGCACAAATTTCCAAATGGACAACTGAAACCCATTGCTTTCATATCAAGAACGCTAATGCCGGCAGAAAAGAATTATTCGACACTGGACAAGGAAGCGTTAGCTATATACTGGTCAGTAAGGAGATTCTATCACTACTTAATGGGGCAAGAGTTCACGATACAAACGGATCATAAACCGTTGACATCAATCTTCGGAGAAAATAAAGGCATTCCGCAAATGGCAGCGACACGATTACAACGGTGGGCATTATTTCTGTCAGGTTTTGCATATAAAACGGAATATATAAACGGGAAGAACAATCAAGTTGCAGATATGCTTAGCAGACACCCAATTAAGGTTAAATATATTTCAGACGATTATAACGCAAAATCGACGTATATCAACTTAATAATTTCGGACAAAATACCGGTTAATTTCAAAAGTATCGCTACCGAAACAAGGAAAGATTTTCTATTAAGCAAAGTAGTAGAATATATCATGACAGGATGGCCTGAAAGGATAGAGAGAGAAGAGCTCTTACCATTTTTCAGAAGACGATTTGAATTATATAATGAGCAAGGATGTATTATGTGGGGATACAGAGTGGTGATTCCGAGGAAATTTCAAGATCAATTATTAGAAGAATTGCATTCAAGTCATATGGGGGTGGTAAAAATGAAATCCATCGCAAGATCGTATTTCTTTTGGCCCAAAATAGATAAATGCATAGAAGAAATGTGTAACACATGTACTCCATGTCAAACAATTTCAAATAACCCAAGTAAATCCATAACAATCCCTTGGAATAAACCAGAAGGACCATGGCAGAGAATACACATAGATTTTTTAGGACCTATAAATAAATCACATTATCTGATTATTTTGGACGCTTATTCTAAGTATCCAGAAATATTCAGAATGAACAACATAACAGCGGAAGAAACAACTCAAAAATTAAGGGAATCATTCGCGAGATGGGGCATTCCAAAAACTGTTGTTTCAGACAATGGACCACAGTTAGTATCAAGAGATTTTAATAACTTTTTATTAAAAAACGGAATCAAACACATTACAAGTGCACCATATCACCCTGCCAGCAACGGAGCGGCAGAAAATGCGGTGATAAGTTTCAAAAAATGTTTAAAAGCATCATTACTAGACAAGAGAAATAAAGACATATCTCCAGATATAATAGTTTGTAGATATTTAATCAACTATCGTAATTCGGTACATTGTACAACAAACGAAACACCTTCATTCATGATGATGGGTAGGAAAGTGAGAACTCTATTTGATTTATTGAAACCACACAAGAATGAAAAACTTGAGGTAAAAGGAAGAACTCAAACACTTAAAGAGGGGGAAAAGGTATTAATTAAAGACTACAGAAACAAGAATAATCCAATATTCATTGAAGGCATAGTTAAAGAAGCACAGGGAACAAAAAACTACATATGTGAAACAAAGGAAGGACACTTATGGAGAAGACATATAGATCAAATAAAAACTTAACATTCAAGCTTCAACAGAGAAAATGGAAGATAAGGAAGTTAGAAGATTCATTCCCAAGACTCCGAGCATTGCCATAACGACGATACCTATCTCACCTAATCCTATTGACAACACTAATTCTGAATCGATACCCGAAATTGCAAATCAAACTGTAATTGTAAATACTTCTAATAAGTCTAATAACACTGTAACTCAAACTAGATCAGGCAGGAAAGTCTCAAAACCGGTAATCCTCAAAAATTACTATACAAATATCTAAAATTAAGTTTTTGTATTATGTATTGTTTATTTTATTGTATTCTATTTTAAATTGTAACTTAAAGGGGAGGAAATGTAGTGTATTAAAGTACCGGGGGCGTGGGTAGAGCCACGACATTAGAGATATGGCCACTGAGGAGGGACCATACACAGATTGTAGTAGCGTTCGTATATTGTGTTTATTTTATATATATAAAATTTAACGATAGTCTGTGACTGTATTAATAAACGTATTAATTAGTGAAGGTTTATTAATGAGAGTACACATCGGCTAACCTCGACATAACAGATACATTCCAGTCTAATATAAATAACAACTTTATTCTACAAATTACTTACATACATCTCATTTAAACAGTAACTACCAAACATAATACGAAGTGATATTATCTGTGTTTAGTTGTTCATTCTTAGTTTTCCAAAATGTGTCGTACAGAGTTTGCAAATTCGAAATACTTGCGGTTGACTAAAACAAGACGTAGTATGAAAGAACAAATGCGTGCAGCAAAAGAAAGGGTGCGCACAGTTAGTGCACCATGTGTATCGCGTGTACACGATGAAGAAAGTGATGTGAAATCGGCCATTTTCTTCTACTGAAGAAAATTTAATGGATAACGACATAAACTTTTACGTTGAGGAAGAAATATTTTCATCTGAAAATGAATATTATTTTGAAAATTTCAATGGTTCCAAAAATTTTAATGAAAACCCAACTGACTTTTCTGCGGTTTTAGATATTCCTAGTCCATCAAGTGCTACTTACGCCGTTTACCAAGATGAAGTTTGTCAAATTTATAATCGAGCAGCAATTGACGCGATGAATAAAGCCGCCAAAGAAGAAACGAAACTAGCATTAGAACTAATAGAATTAGACGACCAAGGGTGTCCAAATATTGCAGTTGTAACAGACGGAGCGTGGAGCAAACAGTCGTATCGCACTAATTATAACGCTTTGTGAGGTGTTGCGTGTATAGTTGGACTACGGACAAAGAAGGTGCTCTATATGGCCGTTAAAAATAAGTTTTGTTTGGTGTGTGCACGAAAGGATTTGTACAAAAATAATCAATGTCCAGAGCACACCTGTTATGGAAATTAGACCGGTCCATCAACTGGAATGGAGGCAGTCATTTTAGTAAAGGATTTCCAAAAAACAATAGAGATGTATGAAATATGTAAAATTAGTGAGTGACGGCGATAGCAGCGTGCATCGAAAACTTGTGGAGTCGATGCCCTATGGTACTTCTACTGTAATACAAAAAAATGAATGCAAAAACCGTATTTTGCGTAATTACATAAATAAACTACGAGAAGTCAAAAAACCAAAAACGAATTAAAAGACATTATCTCAGAAAATATTCTCAGGCTTCGTAGTAAAGTTACTAAAGTCATTCAATTTAGAAAAATCCAAGATGTGACTACAGATATAAAAATTAAAGAACTAGAACTTGATGTTTTAAATGCACCGAAACATATTTTTTGTGATCATACGGGGTTATTTTTGTACCGGTGCTAAAACCAAAAACAATATTATTCCAGATTTTGAAAAAAGCGGTTTATTTAAGGAAATAATGACTGCAGTATGTCGTGTATCTTACGATTCCAAGAGTTTGATACATGATGTTACCAACAGTTCCGCAGCACTTTAAAATTCCCACGTTGCAAAGTTTGTTGGTGGTAAACGTGTGAATTTTGCTTTTCACCGTAGTTATCGAATTAGGAGTAAAACTGCTGTAGCGCATAATGAATTAGGTACACTCCACGAAATCGTGAAAACTACAGCCAATAGTACGTACGTAAGTAGTAGTTATTTTGCGAAAAACAAAAGCGTAAAATTGATTTGCAATCAAAAAGCAATACGTTACCGTACTAAGTACTCTAGAATCGCAGATGCTGATTATAAACCGGATGCAGCTGAACCAACGCCGGATATGCTAGAGAAATAATTAAACGAAGCAGCGCAGAAATTTGTACAAAAATTGTTTTTGAAGCGAGAAGAAATTTTATATAAAACTATTGGTCAACACCGAAGCAGTCGGTGGTACGAAGAGCGGTGGAAAATATTGACAGCGTCAAATTTTGACCGCATTTGTAAATTGTGCAGAGCAACTTCGTATGCAAATGTAATAAAAAATGTATTATACCAACAGTTTACAGAAAGTGCTGCTAAAAGATATGGGAAAAAAATGAGCATTGAGCCATAGATGATTTTTAAGATGTCACGAATATAAAGGTTAATCTTTGGGGTTTATTTGTGGATAAAATTCACCCATGTTTGACAGCATCTCCAGACAAAGTAGTAGATGAAAATGCGATTGTAGAAATCAAATGCCCATACGGTGCAAAAATGTACACTCCGATGGAAGCCGTTATAAAGAATAAAATCAAATTTTGTCGAGTAGAGGAAATCGAATTAAAATTAAAACAAAATGATAGCTACATGTACCAAATCCAAGGGCAATTAAATATCGTAAGAAAAGACATTTGCTATTTTGTTGTTTGGATTCCTACTGGTATTTCTGTAGAAAAGATTAAAATCGATACTTTGTTTTGGGAGAAAAAAATGCTTTCGAAGCTTGAACAATTTTATTATATAGTATTGTTACCCGAAATTTTGGTTTCAAGACAATCACGTCACCTACCTATTCGAGAGACATTTTTTAATTAATGTATGTGGAAAAAACTGTATCTTCTGAAATTCAATGTCAAGGATGTACATCTGTAAAGTTGTTACTTTTTCCCCTTTTTTAAATTAATTTATATGCATACAAAATAATATACAGGCTGACTTATTATTATTTATACATAGTTGATTATTATTAGTTATGTTTATTTGTAAGATTGTTTATTTATGCGTTGACAACAGTATGTTGGTACCTATTTTGGACTGATGTATTTATTGTTTTAAATTTTTCTCGTCACTATTAACACTGTTAGCTAATATGTCGTAAATAAATATCTTTAGGCAATTTTATTTTTATTCGTTATGAATGAATTTCAATATTCTAATCAAATTGATTACGTACTTGGTGTATTATTAGATTGATTTTAAAAAATAAATGCGTTAGCAAATTAAGTAGGTTTCTACCTGCAGTTTACAAACAGTTATAATCCTTTTGTTAGTAATCCGATTGTTTAACAACGGGTGGTCGCCGGCACAGGTCCCTGGTTAATGGGTTGCCTATATTTGTACGAAATTTTAACAAAATTAATAGAACATTTTTACTCGCTAACTCAATTAATTCGTCACCATGTAGAATGTAAAGATACATCGATGCATGTAGGTCAGTAAAATACATGTATGTAACGGGGTAAAAGAATAAAAACTTATAAAAATAAATTCCGTTGGCAGTATCAATTAAAACTTATGTTTTATTTGTAACGTGATATTATTCATATTTATTAAAAAAAAAAACTTTTCGCGATTTAGCCCGTTGGAGAAAAGATTGTTTTAAATAATACTTAAATTACTTTTTTAATCATACTGCTACAAAGTGAGATATCTTGATTAGCGTTTCACTATTCTACGGTGCAAGACGTCCTAACTAAATACAACCCTTAAGTTGCAAAGTTAATCTTAATGATTGAACATTCGGCATTTGGATATTTTGTTCTGTTATTTTTTTTTGTTTGGTGAAATTGCGTTAATTCATTTGTAATTTGTTTTTTGTATCATTTATTTTTCTTTTTGCTTTTGTTTAATAAATGTTAAATAGTTAAAATTGTAATAAAGCTATTATTTTGTCGGCTTTCGCGTTTATGTAAATTTTTTAAATAATTTCAGATTTTAGTGCATTATACTCTAAAAAAGGTAAGTCCCATTTGGAGTGTGTTCAATGGCAAAGTCAAGAGGCTCTTTTTTGACCTATAAAACCTTCGATCATATATACTATGGATAGAACATATTTGTATGCAAATGTCCTTTACATTACGGTGCAAACATATCTATCCATCTTTTACAACAGAAGGTATCGAAAGCGCATGTGTTTCGCTTTGGCGCACGTGTTGGCGTCGTTGACGTGTTTATTCGTTTATTCCTATGGTTTATTCCATCTGTTCTATGTTTATTTGTTGTGTGTTTACTGTTTATGCTGTTAGTTGCGAAATAAATATGTCCCATTGTGTTTTATGCAGAAAATATAAAACTCCTGGAAATAACGATGAAATATCGTATTTTGGGTAAATTTAAAAATTATTACATTTCCATTGTTAATTTTAAATTTTTGGTTAGGTTTCCGAAAGATAGGTTAACCCGTTTAAAATGGATTAATTTCTGTAAATTAAAATTACAATATGAAGAAGTACTCGTTACCGATAAAATTTGTTCATTACAGTTTACAAATGCTGTTTTAATAAGATTTTATGTTCAATTAATAATGTAAGGCAGTCTTGTATTTCTAATTTATATAACTCAGTTTAAGGATATCAGTTTAAATAATAAGGTGAAATAATTTATTTACACTGCCGCGATTGGAGCGCTAAATTATACAATCTTTCCGCGACAAACAAAATTTTAGAAATTGTCGCATGCGCGTTTCTGTCAATATATTGTAAAGGACAAAAAATCTCTCTCTAACATATAGTATCTTGAGGACACAATTTTTACATTGAGTAGGTAGGCAATGCACCATCCACGTAGTATATATGATCGAAGTATAAAACTTCCTGGCGCCATTTTCAATATAATACAAATCCATCTTTGCTGAGCACCGACACACATCGTTTATGTTACTTTCATACAGGTAATTTTGGTAATAACAGCTTTTGCATGTAACATTAATTCATGGTCCTTCTGTAAATACTCTTAAAGAGTTGCAGCTACTAATTAATCAAAAATGCCAACAAATCTGAGTCAATGAGGGGTTTTTAGAAAGAGTTAGAATATTTTTCAGACATACATGTACCTGATTAGATATAGAAGAAAGACACTTGTTCAGTGCCTTCCTTCTTCTTCCTTATGTAACAGTTTCTTGTTTTAGCTAGTAACTTCCTTTGTACATAATAAAGAAGTAATGCAAATAAATGTTTAAAAAAAGTATAATCATACATATCTCCGAAGTCGTTACTTTACAGACTCATGTATATAAGGACTTGTTTATTTTATATTTTATGGAATGTGACGCTTATTCCGGACGGACGGCATATCTGAAAGCGTTACGTTACTTGAACTTAGTGTAGACGGCGTATTGCGTAGGCCAAAACCCGACACTGTAAATACAACGCCTAGTAGGGAAGGGTAGACGGTGGCGCGGTATCTCCCGGAGATTCGGTTAATATACTTAAAAAGGCTTACCTTTTTGGTTCAGCTGGTTGCTTTCGGACCCCGGACTTCTCTTTAAATTGAGATCCAACTGGAACTGGCGTTTTGCAATTGCGGGCTCGGTTATATAACTTAACGGTTTGAATAGAGAGAAACGACTTTAAGCGAGAATAAGATCCATTCTGATGAGAGAAGCGATTTTAAGCGGAGATAACAGGCGCTCTGATGGGCGAAGCGACTTTAAGCGGAAATAATATGCATTTTAAACCATGCTTTCTAATTGGGCGGGATTTACTTCAATTATTTATTTATAATCGGAAAACTGGTAATTAATACAATCCTAATAATAATAAAGAAAAATTAATCTTAAACTTAAATTAGTAACGTTTCGTTACACCCCTTCCGTTTACTTCGGCGAAAGAGAGAAAAAAAAAGAATAAAACTTTTAGTTGGGGTGTACTGACTTACCACTCAGACACACACTTACGTCTCTCTTAATATAAAAGTGTTATCTCCAGGTCTCCTTGCTTCCCTCGCTGCTATTGTTCCTTTGGGTCCCGTTTTTTGGCTCGGGGAAAAGGCGTGTCGACGGTAGGTGGTTGCGCCTTCCCGGGACAACGACCTGGAGAAAAATTAGCAATGGCGCGACATTACTCTTCGGCGACTGCATTGAGAGCAAAATAACACCGGCAGACAGTCGCAGGTGTCCTGGCAATGCCATGTGTGGCTACAATGCCAGCAAAGCGCGCTAGACTCAGGGATCCTTACCGTCGTGATGGTTCCGGCTAATCTGGGTGGAGGTATCAAATGCGGGGCGGAAGAAGAAACAGTCAAGTAGACGTTCACGGTGGTGGCGGTATTTGCGGACGTCCGTCTTATGGTCGGTTGCTCTTAGGCGAGCAACCGTTTCTTCGACACGGCGGGCTCTCTTACAATACAAAATGAATTTTAAGTAACCCTTTTATTTACCTTACTTAGTAAGGTCGGAGGCTTGGGCAAAAGGCAGCATTACTGGGAGTATGGAATACCCCCTAGAAAAACAGAGTTTTGGGTCTCTGGAAACACTGCTTTAAGCGTAATTTTGAGGAGAATTTTTGTATTCTTTCTTCCACATTTTTAATTGATTTTGGTTTCAATACGGTATATATAAAAGTAGAAAAACATTTGTAAATTTTTGTTTAGTAGGTAATTATACTAGTTTTATAATCAACAATCCTAGCTTTTCCAAAATAATTGAGATGTAATGAACCAAATCCAAATGATTTCAAAATTCGTTACGTTTAACAAATGTAATGTTTTGCACCTTATATGGATTTATTAATATTGTCAAAAAAGGCAAAATATTAAGTAAAAGTAAAGGAAAAAGTATATAATAATATAAAATTAAAAAGAGTTTAAAAACTATACATTATTAATATTTTGTAATTATTTCGTTAAAAAGTTTTACTTCTTTGCATTATTATATTTTGTTGATGTTATTGCACTTGTTTTATTATTTATTACTTAAAGTAAGATGAAACATTATTTCTTTATTTAGGGATATTTGCATTTTCTTATTTTATTTTTACACGATATTTCTTTAAAACGGGGGCCTCGCCCGCGCCTGGAACTGCCCCAGTCCCGTTTACTTAGAATTTCTGCTTTAGGTTGAAATTTGGTGGGGCAACTATTGTGACACATAAATTTGTTTCTAATAGTATGAAACAACGCTTAAAATTTTGGCATTTTTTTTGTTTGTTTTTAAATCTTTATTGAACATTTTTAGTAGAAACTTTTATACTTTCCATTGGTCCAATAATTTATGTTTGCCGTTGTGTACTTTGCATGGTGTATAAATGTAAATAAAAACTTAAGGAAAAATAATAAAAAAATGTTTCTAAACACAAAAATGTAAAAAAATCATGTTACTTGTGTGGGATCCATAAACCTGTTCTCGGTTTAAGAGAAAAATGTTTATAGTATAGTATATAACAGATAACAAATTTTGAAAACATTTTTTGTAATATGTAAATCCTTACTTATATTTAATAAAAGTTCAATTTTTAAATTTTGTAATTTTTCGTATATTCAAATTAAAATAACAGGCAATGTAAACAGAGCACACATTTAACATTATACTTAATGAAAATTAATTTGATTACTTAAAAAAATAAGAAATGCTAATATTTCGCGTAAGGTAATGCTTTGGCACAGGACGCTTAAATGCAACTGTAAAGCACAATTAAATACGATTCTATGACCTGTGAAGAAGATTTCAAATAAACTTTGCCCTACGGTCTATAAGCTGTGACGAAAGTTCAGCCGCGAGTCTGAACGTGTTAAATACTAGCCATTTGTCCCAGCTTCGCATGAATGCAACCTATGTATATCCCACGATGCGACATCTTTTAGGTTAATCGTTACTTATAATTATCAGGTTTTTGAAGTATTGGGTATTTAAAAAAAATTATTTCTCTTTAAGCCAAGGTTTAGACTTAGTGTTTATATTATTAATTTAATAATAAACGTTGTTGAGCATTTTGTACAAAAAAAGAGACTGTTTTTTCCAAGGTTTTGTGATATATTTCCATTACTTAGTATTAGCAAAAACCTGCAAAAATTCTATTTTGATTTATAGGTAACGAAACTCATATTAGTTTTGATTTCCAGTTCAGTTACATCTAACTAAAGATAATATTTTTTTAAAAGAATATTAATTTTCTCGCGATTTGTTCTTTTTGTTATAATATAAATAAGATTTCACAAAAGCCGCCTGAAAATAAAAGCAGACACAGATAAGTAAATTTGAGTTACGCATATCTTCTGTCTAATACTTTAACTAGTAGGTTTGATATCATCCCTGAATTGGGTTAAATCCGCAAAGTTAAAACATTTTTTCCGTGGGCTACGCCAGTGTAATAAAAAAAAACAATTGGACATCGAATATATATTACGATATTCATAAAAATCCATTTTCTATGAAAAAATGCATACTACGAATAAATGTTATGAGAATTTGTAATGGGAATTAAGATTGCAATTGTTCAACCATTAATTACGTTGAAATGATGATAATACTTCTTTTACAAAGAAAATCGAAATGTTGACTTGAATTTAATCCGGAAATATTAAAAATTTAGGCTAATTAAAACAGCAATTTCATATTTGGGCATGCAGTTTAAGTTTATTCGAGCTATTATATGACACTTTTTTTAATATATTTTGGTTATAAATCAAATTATAAATCACTTATGACTTTTTTTAATTAAGAGCTATAGCATTTATTTAAAACTTGAGCAGAGAACATAAATAGATAAATAGAAAATTTGCCGAAAAAAAATTAAATCTTTATGGTACAATTTACATACACATTTGCAGCAAAAAAACATGTTCTTAGAACGCTTAAGGCGGTGCTTCTAAAGAATGGTTAGTAACCTTGTAAAATCGCTGCAAGTAATGTCTAGAATGCCAATGTTGTCAAATTTAACTAGCCGTTCTGTTATAATGTAAGTTTGGTTGCCTACCTTGCAGGTCGCGCTTAAAAGTGTCCAATTACTTTTTTGAGGTAGTGTACATATATATGTATAATGTGGACGTATATTTATTCTCAGTAACAACAAGCTTATATGATTATTACAACTTTTTTTGAAATCTTGGTTATATATGAATACTACAATTTTACTTTTTAAATTATTGAAACGTTCAAGAAATTACTTACAAACGCAAGAACCTTCTAGAAGGCTGTTATCTATCTTCTAGAAGTTATAGCGAAAAGTGAGGAACGCTCGAGAAAGATTCGCCGATGTCTATAAATACGTAAGAAAGAAATCGTAGGTCAGTTATTGCTGGAATGTGAATGCATGCAGTATTAAGAAGATTGTGCAAGTGAAGATAAATAAGTGATTAGCACGCGCGACGTTTTAAATAAATAAAAGTGTACACCGAATCGAGTGAACGTGACTTATAGTGTAAACAAATCCGAGGACGTTATCTTATCTTATCTTAAGTGTTATACAACGGTTATACATAAATTATAGTGTAAGTGTTTTTATTATTAGATTTAATTAGTTCGGTTAATTTAAAAGTATACATATTTCTATAATAAGTAAACGTAGTTCTAATCGTTTAAATAAATTAGTTTGTAAGTAATAAATTCGTTACATTATGAATCTGATAATAAGATGCAGGTTATATAACATATACTACCACAAGTTTACATAATGATCTAATAATTATGTTTTTTATCAACGATGAATATTACATGTAATTAAGAAATGTATTGCTACAAGTATTATAATCTGATAGTCATACCATACCTATGTGTTGATTAATTTGCAATAACATCCTAGGTTTTTGATTTGGTATTTATATTTAATTTTATGTTTGTATTTTTCAAAAATCAGTTAAAAAAAACTATAAGCATCTGTCTACCTATTGTATACATAAGTGTAAAAAGCACTAATGTACTTCATTTTTATTTTGTCGTTCGTTAAATTAAGTACGTTTATTGCGTATTGAAATACATTGAAATAAATAAAATTATTATTAGATTAACACAATTACTTTACAAACATGTATTGTTGAATCCAAATGCTTATAACTATATAACTTCTCAGAATTCCATTATCTTAGCTTATTTAAAGGCTAGCAGTTGTAAAATTAATGGATTTACCTGCTACTAAGATGCATACTTGTCTTGATATTTTTTTTAAACACGCCAAGTTGTCGACGATAAACTTTACTGTTGCTGTCTCTAAGCAAGTTTTATAGAAGAAGTTAGCAAACACGATATATTAAAGGTAAGAGCCACATTTATATTTCAGTATATGACAGTTAGATGATTTAAATCTGCAAATAAAGTTGCGGTGGTCAGTGTTAAGAATTGGGATCAGCATTATCCAACGGTTTTATGTAAATTCAAAAAAACTAAAATAGTTATAAAACAATTAGCTACTACTGATAATAGTAATCCATATAACCTAATATGTAAATACTTTTTTTAATAAACGTAGTTAGTAAATTGAAGATACTGTAATGGATTTTAAAAATCATTTATTTTTAACTAACTATTTACACGATTATTATAGATACTATTATTGATTATTATAAACCTATGTATTTTTAATAAACTAAAAAAGATACAATATAACATGTAAACTAACAAACTAACAGATTAATAGAAACAGCACTTACATTAATCTATTTATTACTGTATCGGAATACCGTCCGCAGATAAGATTTACTTCTATTTATCTACACTATATATTTACACTGATACGCGCGTTTTTTAACAATTATGTTGCACTAAAGACTTGAAAAACTAAACTAGATCGTCTTCGTTTACCTTTTATGTTTTTTCCTTATCTGGAATTAGAAGATTACATCGCTTTTAACGATTATCTGTCCCAGAACGGTAAATTTCATCATAAAAGTAGCAGTCAATAGACTTTCTTATTCGTAGTTCTACTTGGATGGTAACTGCAGAACAATAATTGTCTTCCAATCTAGTTGATCTAAGCCGACGCACATAAGCTTGGGTACTGCCAATTTCATAATGTTGTAGAACTCCATTTATCTCTTGAGATTCCATAATGCTCGTCATAAATTCTTTGCTCGTGAGTACTTCTTGGGGTTATCACCTAGTTTTGAGACTTTGTCTACCGCTAGTTGCTGTCTAGTTCATCTAATCGTCCGAACTTCTTCTTAAATACTACTGCAATCCCTGTAGACATCTCAAGATCTTTACTCACGCAATGTGCGTAATCTCTTCGTGTTTGGAACAGGTCTTGTTGCACCTCGGTCATAACTCAAACGTAGTCTTTTTAGAACTTTCGTACACGCTTATAAACTTTTTGAAGTTCATTCTATTGACTTGAGTTATGGTTTTGCTTTTATCTTTTTATTATTTTGGTTCGAACTTAGACAAAGTTCTTATCTTCTTATCCCCAAACGGGGTTAGTTGACCGATGTGGACTTTGTGGTTGCCTCTGAATAGTTTTCGGATACGATATACGACATCATAATTACGCTACAAAACTTTTTAAGAGCTCTACAGTTTTGGCGACGGGTCTTTTTTGGGCTTATACAACCACATGTCGCCCGGTTGTCACCTACCATTTTGTGCCTTGACGTCATACCTAGTCTTCATTCAGTCTTTGGTAATTTCCGAACTACCTCGTGTACTTGGTTTAGCATTTTTATCAACTTGCTGTCGTACTCTTCTCGAGCTTTTTCTTTCTCCGGGTGTCGTATAAATTAGAGGTCGCATGGTAGTCGTATTTTCGTATTTTCCAACCTGGCACAACAGGTGTTTGAATAACGTAAAATTAAGAGTTTGTAATTTTTTTGGAAATGGTTAAGAACAGCCTGCAAAATTCTAACCGTTTTTCCACGTAAGCTCACTGTTAAAGACGTAGTCTGTTTATTGTTTCAACTATTAGCTATAGCTGCGACTTCAAATTGTTTGTGGTAGATCATGAAACTTTACCTTCAAAATTTGGAGGTACAACTTTAAATTAGTGAGTAGTTTCCTTGCTATTGTTCATTAGTAACTATTTTCTCGTGACACTTTCTTCGCCATGGCATTTCATTTGGTTTATTCCCTTTTCAAGCAGTTGCATTCTTTCTTTTAAATTAAAAAGACTAGTTTGTGTTTTCTCTTGAACAGTTTTAATTGGTTTCCCTTACACTAGTTTTTATTTAATTCTCAATACTGGTACGCATTTTTTTCATTTTGTGAAAATTTTTTAATAATTTGTCTTCCATTTTCTGAAAATTGTTACGAGGATTTCCTTGTAATTTAATTGCTGGCGATTATCTTAGTATGATTCGGCAAGCGAATCACAGGTCTCGATGTGCTAATTCTAAAATCAGATTAAAATACCACTAAGACGGTTGGAAACTAAAATAGAAGACACGAGCTTAAATCTATCTAAGTCTGAAATAGACAACACACAAGTTGTAAGACGAATATATTTTTATTTATTATAGAAAGAAAGGTTAGATCAATTGCTAGTATGTTGGTATAGATCACAGACAATAATTTTTGATGCAACCCCTCTTCGGTTGGGCAGCACATTCATAAAATTAAACTTGTCAGCCTAACTTTTACATTCCAAAAGAACACATTTACATTGGTAAATATAATACAAATATGAAATATCTAGATAATTAAGAGAACCAAACCGCACCGTTTCATAATACATTACACACGAAAAAGTTTTATAGTTAATTGTGACAACAACCTGATATGTATGTACACTCGTGTGTGTAAACAACTGACAGCGTAGATAAACAAAAATTACAATAGGAAATACAATACTTATAGTTTATTTAATTTTTTTAAGAATGTGGCTAGCTAGCGGCACCTTTTCTATAGTTTCCTAAAATTTGTTGAAATGAAATATGTATAAATGGCGTTATCACAAATAAGTTTCCTTCGGTTCATTCTCGATGTATGAGAAAAAACCAGATGCGCCAAGTTTTCTCCAGATGAATATTGATATTTTGGTAAGTGGGCCTTTCAATAAGGCCCTTTTCACTACATCGTGGGTTGTGACGTTATCATAGGAATTTTTATATATAAATGAACAGGTGTTAATATCTCCGCATTAATAGAATACGTGTGGGTATCCAAAATTGCTAATGACAACTACAATAAAATTAAATTAAATCAATTAAATAGAATCAATTCTTACCGCAGAAAAACTTTTACATAAACAGCAGATGTACTACATTTATTTATATCGTTGATGAGTAGGAATATTTAGAAATTAAAGCCTTATTAAAGCGCGTACGGTAGATGATCATGTACGGTTAGTACCACAGGCACCGGAATAATTGTTTTTTTCTCGCGTATAATTTAATGTAGCAAAAAGTGGGCGTTCCCGGACAACTCAAAAATCACGTCGAATCACTTTTAACGTAACAGATTCCTCCCAGCAACTTAAAAACTTGGAAAGTAGACAATAGCTAAAATCAAGAATAGAAATTTAGACATACGCTAAGGATTGAACCCTAAAACCCAAAACCAATCCTAAATACAATAACACCCAACCCAAGAAAAAATGTAAATCAAAGATGTATTCCCAGTTCGTCAAGTATCACTAATCAAAGGTGACCAAAAGTCGCATGAAACGGAAAAATACTCTGAAAAACCAAAAAAAAAACTTCAACCAACAAAAACGAAGTATCAAAAAAGTACTCTTGAAAATCGACATCAGTCGTTACGCTATAAAAACAAGAAAGCAACGCAGTCTCATAAACATCACTGAAGGATAATTCTAAGCAAATCAAGAGAAAAAGAATAAGTATAAAGGAAGAAAAGTTTATACTACGGTAAAAAAAACGCCTTAAAATCCCATGAAACCCGAGTCCATATATATAAATCTAACCCTAAATATAATCGGTAAAGCTAATAAAACTCAAGAAGTAAAAAGCAGATCTTGAATGCTAATATGTGGATTTAAAAAAAAATCTAAAAAGAAGAGATTCTGATCAAATGTCTCAAAAAACTAAACACTAAAACGTACCAATCCAATTTAAATCCAAACCGCGAAACCCAAAACAAAACCGAAAGAAAGAAAGAAAGAAAAAGAAGTAAGAGTACGTAAGAAAGAATAAGAAACTTCACTTGCTGAGCGAACTTGAGTCGGTGTTCGTCGTGTTGGAACTTAAATGCCAAAAAACGGATTAGAATGTTTAAAGAGCAAAAGAAATCCAAAGAAGGAAAATACCCTAAGAAAGACTGACGACATCAAACATTCCGACTAGGTGGAAGTACAAAGTACAAGAAGCGACGTTGCAGTCTATCCCAAGTTTCAAACCAAGTACAGCATAACAAAAACCCACTAAACCCGATAAAGCAACTGAGAAAAAAAGAAAAAGAAAAAAAAACATAGTTGCAGTAACCACTAGAGAGAGAAGTTAGTAAAAAAAAGAAAGGAAGTGTTCAAGCAACTAACCAAAATTTTGAAAAAAAGCAAAAGAGTCAATTGCCCTAAAGGTAAACTTTTAGAAGCAAAATAAAAAGAATGGAAAGTAAGAAAAACAAGAAAGAAAGAAAAAAGACAGACGTAGAAATTAAAAGTAAGAAAAACAGAGAAAGACGGAAACATATAAAATTTGATGTTAATGCTTGATTTGTTCTTCTCCCCGTGGAAGAACGAAAAGAAAGACCACCGTAAGAATAAAAAAAAGAAAAAAATGTGGCATGTAGGTAATCAATCAATCAAGAAGAAGAAATCAAAAGTAGGAAAAAGAAGACAGACGGAAAGAGACGGAAACAGATAAGACAAGATGTAGATGTCTGTTTGATTCTTTTCTCCGTAGAAGAAACAAAATAGGGTAATCAACCTTTCAATGACCAACCAACCGCCCAAAATATATAAAAAAAGAAAAAGAAAGAAAAGACAAACTATACCAGTTTGCCATAGAACGAATGTATACCAAATTGAAAAGTTTACCACAACACTTTAATGCCGACAGGCGGAATAGGAAACTCAAGAAAAAGAAAACCAAATCCAAAAGCGAAAAGATAATCCTATACATAAAGTACCTATCCAACAAAATCGATTAAGCGGATATAACTATACACAGACAGAGAGCTAGTCTGTCCTGAACTAAGATAGAGAAGAAAGAAACCAAAAGAAATGTATCAGAAATGTAACCAAAGAAATCGGTTACAACAAAATGAGAAAAAGCAAATGAACAGTATCCGAACCACAACCAACAAGATACCAACGACGTATGCCAATACTAAAGCCACTAAAACTAAAAGACATAAACCAAAAGAATAGCAAAGGTCGAAAATCGAAAGCCCAAAAAATGAACTAGCACTGACGACGTCGATGGAAAAGAAAAGAACGATTAGAAGGCGACAGAAAAGCAACAGTAGCGGCTTTAACATCTGAAGAAACATCACGAGACATAACGTATAAACTCAGGAACCTTAGATCTCATATGCGACCAGTAGAAGTTATAGCGAAAAGCTTCCAAAGTTTGCTTCACACCGCGGTGATCACTGGCAGATAGAATGTGATGATCGTAGTTGCTTGCGTTGGCCCGTTGGAACAACTAATTTCAAAACGCAAAGACCAGAAGACGTAACACGTACACGTTTACAGACCTTCCACAACACACCAACGAGAGAAACGACGAGAAGGTGTAACAATTGACAGCCAACAGCGAAAAGTGGGCGTTACAGGACGAAACTTATACGCAACGAAAATCACATCAAAACACTTTTAACGTAACAGAATTTTTGCTAAACTTCTGTTTGCTTTTTGTAGATTTTTTTTTTCTAATTTTTTTTATGGTTTTAGAATTTTTAGTTTATTTTATTTTCTAAAATTTTTTTTCCATTTTTTGAGAATTTTTTAGTAATTTGTCTTCTACTTTTTGCAAAATTTTTCTTTCACACTTTAGAATTTTTTTTCGTATTTTTATTAATTTATTTGAGAGTTTCAAATAGTTTTGCGTCCATGTTTTTGTTCCCTCAAACGAGTTACCGGCGTAAATTATAAACCGCATACAACACGAAGTTTAATAAAAAAAATAGTCATTTTTAAAATGAACTCATTTTCTATAGCACAAAATTTTTATTAAGAACGAATTTCTATTATTAAATGATATGCATAGATTTAATGAACTAAGAGTTTATAAACACACGCGAAGCTTAAACTAATCATTTGTTTGTTTAACACTCGACGGTTTATATTACTTCACACCTGACATCAATTGTAACGGGTTTTAGAACTAATTTATTGTTAGCTACTTATTTACATGATTATTCTAGATACGATTATTGCGCTTACATTAATTTGTTTATCACTAATACCGTTCGCGAATGAGACTCAACTTTATTTATTTACACTGTTATGCAAAGATTAAAATAACGCTTGGGTGTGCTACTGCATCTTATCTTTATTTAATTAAAACGTAGATGTTAAAAAATGCGCTATCAAAGTTGAACTGAACTGTCATACAATTTTTTGGAAACCTAAAAACCAATTAACAATGACAAAACGAAAGTTGTATTAGGTACCGAGGTGACGTAGTAAGTCCTTAACAATGCCAGGTAACTACAATCTTAATCCTACTTAAAGTAAAGAAGATTTCAAACAAAGGAGACTGACACAAATAGAAACAATATGTACAATCCTAGAACTATGCAGTTAAAACGGAACATACACTATTGATTTAGACTGACACGCTCGTTTGTTAACACTTACGTTGCACTAAGAACTTTAAAAACTAAACTTCACTTTTTATATCTGTCTATTTATAGTTTTTTTTGTTACAGGATGCTGAAATTGACAATAATCTTAAGTGTAATAGTTCGCCTGCATGCAGAATACATAGAAATTACGAAACTTGATAACTCTCCTGGTATTTTACCATTTAAATTAGGTGACAGTCAAATAATTAATAGTAAACATGTTTTTTTATACGATATTAATTTGAAAACCCTAAATAACGAAATTTTGAGTTTTATAAATAGTTATAGAGCAATCAATTCTACTATATTTGCAAATAATATTGTTGCGAATAAAAGTTTAAGAAATAATTATGAAAATTTAAATCCAATCATATTAGAAATAGAACGAAAATTTGAAAATATTCAATTTAAACAAACAAATAAAAAAATTAAACGTGACATATTAAATAGTATAGGAAGAAGTGTATCAAAATGGGTGTTTGATACTCTTGATACACAAAGCGGTAAAATATATAACGAAGCTATAAAAGATCTAAAAGTAAATCACTCAAAAATTATAAAAAATGTTAATACTCAAATATCCTTGTCGAAACAATTAGTAAACAAATACTCTAAAGCTATAGATTCTATTGTTTCAAATAAAAAGAAAACGTTTAATTATATAAACCAAATTACTGGATCCTTTCAGGATATCCATAATAAACTTGATCAATACAATATGTTACAGTCAGCAATAGACCAAATTTATATAAATTCAAATCAAATAACGGATTTATTAGATAGTTTACAAAACGCAATATTTTTTTCTAAACTACACATATCGAATCCAGATATTTTAACTAAAGAGAATTTGCAAATAACTATTTCAGAATTGATAAAATTATACAACAATAATAAAATCTTAAACATAACATTAGATTCGTGGTACTCAATAATTAAATTTAACTGTTATATAACAAACAACAGTATTCTTTTTATCTTAGAATTTCCAATAGTTCATTCTAAAATATTCCAGTACTATAAATTATTTCCTATGCCTACAATAAATAATACTATTATAATTCCACGTAAACTTTATTTGGCTCTAGAAAACCAAGTTCATCAATACATGGATCAACAGTGTATTTTAATAGATAAAATATTTGTTTGTAACAATGGTGATTTAAAAAATAACATTGAAGATTGTATTTCAAACTTAATTCAACAAAGGAAACCATTGTGTAATGAAACAGTAATTAAAAAACCAAATTTATTTGTGAGTGTGATAAGCAACGAGTATATAGTAATTTTAACAGAAAATGAAATTCGAGTTAAAAAAAAGTGCCTAAATGAAGAATTTTCTAATATTCAAGGAAACAATTTAGTAAAAATTCCAACGAATTGTAGTGTTAGTTATATGGGCTTTAAGTTTAGTAATGATGAAAAATCAAAAAAGGGAGTTCCGTTAATTCTACCAAGAACAACAAACAACACACTAAAAATCAAAAGTAATAAAAATTTTTTAAAAATAAATAACGTTTCGTTAGAAGATAAAAATAAATTTAAAAAAAGTTTAGATACCTTTCAGTCTAGAACCATGAAAATGCGGTTTATAAATCGGTTATTATATGTAGTCATATTTTTATGTATATTGTTAGTAACTATTAATATTTTGTTTAAACTAAGAAATAATATTTTTAAATCTTGTAAAAAAAAGGAAACGTCACCTCCACTTGTTTCTAATTCCGAAATTTCCGTCTTCACAATCAATGTAGAATCAAATAACTAATATTAATAAGTTATTATTGCTACAATTACAAACTCTTATTTATTAATTATTTAAATCATAATAGTTTATTTAAAGAAACCAGTTGTAAAATATATATATTGATACAATACAGTAAATATACTGTAATGCCGGCGGTACACTTTCGCTGAGGCGTGCCGAGACTACCCAAACGCGAGAGTGTATTGAGCACGCGCGACTAGTCTTGTGCATGCTCAGTGAAATGCATAAATGCCGACTGTATACTCTTGTCGATGCGTACCGAGAACCCAAACGCGTCGTAGTCTTAATAAAGTAGTTTTTTTCTGACTGCGAGTCAATTAAACCAAGAAGAATAAATTTGTTATGATCACTGTTACAATATTTGATTGTTAAAAAATGTTAATTTAAAAAATATAATATATGAAGTAATCTAGAACATAATTGTATAGAAATTGATTCTCTTCTATTTAATTTAAAAAAATGTTTGTTTTGTTTCACTTTCATTTCAGTGTTAACGAATGTAATTTGTATAAACCTGATGATGACTGTACTATATTAATTGGTCGAAACAATTGTAGTTGTAATAAATACAAAAAAAATTGGAAAAGACATTTTTAATTATTATTATAATATACTAGCTGTCCGGACAGACTTCGTTCTGTCAAATGTTAATAGAAAAAATTAAATAAATAAAACATATTGAAGTTGTTATCCATTTTCCAGAATGTTTACCAAAATATATAGAACATTCTCAAAGGATTGCCAAAATGTATAAATGTGGTACAAACGAATCATAGGTCAGTCATTCCAGTAATTCAAGACGGCCGTGTTAAGAAGATTATTCAAGTCTAAATAAATAAGTGATTAACGCGTGTCGAGATAAATCTACAGTGCATAACCTTGTACGTGACTATAATGTAAACAAGCGTTAGTGTTTAAATAAATAAAAGTTATCCGCGGACTTTCGGTGAGTGTACTATATAAAATTAGCGTAAGTGTTTGTAGTAAATATCTTTAGATTTAATTAGTTCGGTTAGTTATAAACGTGTACATATTTTTAGTTTAAATAAATTAAATTTAATAATCGTTACAATATTTAGGAGTGATCACGTTATTTATGTCTCAACAATAAACGACAATAGACCTCCTGACTGATCTGCTATTTGCATAACGCTGATCAATTTCCTCTGTTGAATTTCCCTTGAAATAAATTTGCCAGAATTTATAGTCGCCATCTTATACCGGCAACAGCAAACCTGCTTTGTGATATATTTGGCCTTGTATCTGCAAATTTAATCAACAAGTTATAGCTTATACACAAAAACATTAATTAAACGGAAAGTTATAGTTTGTACACAATAGATGTAACAAGTTTAGATTCCAACACATATAAACAAGACCACAAAAATGATTATTTTACATAGAAGAAGAGTTATATAACTGACTGTTTGCCAGTAGGTACTGAGGCTTTAATTACGGAAACAGCTCAGCTAAAGTTGAAGTGTCGGTATAAACAATCGTGAGCCAAAAATACACATACAGTCAAACTTTGATATAGTGATTTTCAAAGATTCTTCCAAAAACCTCATTATATAGAAACTTCACTATATAGAATTTATATTTAAAAAAAAATACAAATTTAAACGTACATAATAATTAATTAATATTAAAGAAACTATCACTACTTCTAATTTCTTTTCAAAACTCAAACACTAACCTATGTTTTGCCATTTTTAAACAACTGGTTACATACAACTTAAACGCTAAAATCACAATTAAAAATCTACCTACAATTAACATTTGAACGCATTTAGAAACCCTAAAGAAATCATATAATCTGCTTAACAATTTATACATTTACATAAATGAAGGGAATTCTTAGTAACATTAGTGAAAGTCTGCGTGTATTGTAAAAATAAAAAGTCATAAAATCTACTTTACAATGTAGCAGTGCTAAGGGTAAAAACAATTCTTAGAAAAAGAAAGAAGAAAAACAGTAAGGTGGTAAAGATTGCTACCGCAACTTCCACTCTCTATCTCTACTTCTGTTCCTTAATTTATTTTTACACCGATATGTATAAAATTTTGTCAACCTTCGCTGTAAGCAAAGCGATGATGTACAAGTATTTAAAAAAACGAAACTCAAAAGAAATTTTGTCGCAACACAAGTAAAAACATTTCTTAAAAAGGTTCCATAACAAATTTAAGCTGAACAGGTAATTCTCGAAAAAGCGATAAAAGCTGTAAAATAAATACTACAATCTGCATTATTTTTGAAGCTCCAATTAAGATAAAAAAGACTGAGTTATTAAAAAAGGTAAATTTAAAACATTCTACAAAAAAATTGGAATTTTAGAGCTTAAGATTTTCTACGAAATTTAAAATCTACTATAAACTTATACTTTGCTACGAAGGAACTACAGAAAGAAAAACAATTGATTACACGATGAAATAAAATACTGATAAATCTAAATTTGTTAACGATTTTAAAAAACGCATCTGAAAATACAACATAACGGTCATTTAAAATAATGTTTAATTAAAATAAATGTGAATACCGGGACTTTCGTAGAGATGAACGAATAAATTTAACACAACGGAGACGGAATTTTTGTTAGAACACTGAAAATCCTTGTAAGATGTTCATAAATCAAACAATATATGTAATAAAATTATATTGAAGATAATGCAAGAACTATGTACATACAAGCATTTTTTACGAAGTATTAAACAACTATTATAATAATTATTATACAATGCGCGCCAAAAGTGTGGAATAATGGATTTATCTTGGTCCCTGTCAGGATCATAAAAAGCCTTTTGACACGTTAAATTGATTTATTTTAAAACAAACATTTTGCAGTATTTTTTAATTTTGCTTCACCTACTCTTTTTTTTTTAAATAACGCCATCAATTTTTTTTTGTAACAGTTTTGGATAGCTTATCAAATTTTTATTTCAGAAATATATACACACATGTTCTTCAGTTAAATAATTTTAAGGATTTTAAATTTTTAATACCGATAAATTATCTTCCATGTAAAAGACGCTTATTATTAATAACAATTTTTAAAATCAGGTAAAAATGGTTCTGTTGCTTAGCCATGATAACGTGCACAAGGTTTTTCTGTAAAATTGTCAGTTTTGTATTGATAATCAATCAAATAATAAATTAATTAAAAGACAGAATTCGGGAAGCAATGCGAATAGTAGCACCATAAACCTTAAAAATGTTTGTTCTGAATTTCAAGCGATTGGTATACTGTCAAAGAGCAAATGGTTCCCAATTTAAACATTTACTGCAATAGTTATTTAAAACAAACTATTTTGTCTTCTACTAACTTAATTTTAGCCATAAAACGTGTTAGTTTGATGATTACATCATTGAAATCTTTACCTGTTTCCTAAAGTTAAATATTTAAAATCTTCAAAACTATTTAACTAACTGTGTGTATACATTTCTGGAATCAGAATTTGATGAACTATCCAACAGGCGCGGCTCCAGCAGTTTATTTCGGGGGGGGGCTCCAACAGTTTAAAGCGGGGGGGGGGGGGGTCTCATCACATTTTTAAATAATGTATTTAATATGGCGTTAATATAAAATTGAATAACACTTCGTTATGCACCAAGCTTTTACTTGCAAGCGATCAAGCATCATAAATTATACAACTATAAAAAAAAGCGAATGTATTACATACAAAGTGAGAAAAACTTCAGTATTCTTTTCAATGTCGGGGGGGGCCATAGCCCCCCGCCCCCCCCCTTGAAGCCGCGCCTGCTATCCAAAAGTGTTACAAGAATGGAAAGTGGCTACTTTAAAAAAAGTTGATGACGTCATTTTTGGAAAAGTGGTAGGGGTAGCAAAATAAAAAAATTCTGTAGTGTTAGTTTTAAAATAAATTAATTTGACGTCTGAAAGTTTCTGATAATCCTGACAGGGACCAAGATAAATCCATTATCCCATACTTTTGGCGTGCACTGTATATTATTACTAAATAAAAATAAAACATATAAGACATATCTTTAGTTACTATAAAGTAAGTACTAAATTTTCCAAAAACTTTAAAGCAATCGAATTAAAACGATGAGCTTTCGTTTAAGGTTTTTTTTTAGTTTTTGAGGACTAAAAAAGTGGTTTTATTTTATTTATGTCAAAACTTAATGCTAACACATTTATACCTTTATAATTTTTAGATATTTTTGGGTCTGTTTTCGTATACCATCATCATAACATCAGTCATAATTAAGACTGCGATGTAACCCACTCATGTTTGAAAACTAAAACCCGCAAACAAAAAAAAGTAACGACATCTTCCTTTGGCTGTCATCGTCAAACTATGTATCCCCTTTCTACGTTGTATTAAGTTTGGTATACACTGCCTACTCTCGATATGTGAGAACGCTGCAGTAAGTTAAATAAAACACACAGCAAAAATAAATCGTTGTTTTTATTCAAGTATAACTAAGTTAAATTTTAACGGAAATATTCTGTTTGGTGGAACTCGTGGTAAGAAGGCAAAGAAACCCCTTTGATTCATTGACTGAATGTAAATGCAAGAAAACTGCATAGTTTAGAAAATATCAAGAAATTAGTTTATAATAGAAGAAATCAACAAACATCGCAAAGTTAGGACATTTGAAATATAAGTCAATTAAACAAATACACAGATATAACAGGTTTAAATTCCAACACATATAAACACGAGCACAAACACCAATATTTTAAATAAAAGAAGAGTTAGATAACTGAATGCTTGCCAGTAGGTACTGAGGTTTTAATTAAGGAAATAGCTTTGCTAAAGTTGAAGTGTCGGTATAAACAATCGAGAGCCAAAAATACACATACAGTCGAACTTTAGAACATTCGAATTAAAAAGATGAGCTATCGTTTAAGGTAGTTTTAGTTTTTGAGAACTAAAAAAGTGGTTGTATTTTATTTATGTCAAAACTTACCTAATAAGTTTTTATCATAATTCCAGAATGGGTTTCAACACTGACGGCTCTACGGCGCAAACTCGCCAGACGTTCATTAAAATAAAAAACAGTACAAATTATTATGAATTAAAATATTTAAATATATTTATAGGATATACGTATAATCTACTTTTTATTACTCCAAAACAATAATTTAAAATGGTCAAAGCAACGTATATTAAATAAGTATTTCTTTATGTTCCAGCTACAATTATTGGAGCCCGCCATCGTTAATTACGTCCTGTAATTACATTTCTCGACTAATTTTAATCATTTCAAAGAGACGTGCTCCGTCTTTAGTAAAAACTAACAGCTCTCTCCTATTATAGAATTCAGGTTCCACGAGTTGTACTATTAATACAATTTTCCAATTTAGATCATTCTCGTGTTGTCGTTCTTACACAAGATAAGCTTTCGTCACACGTCACAGTGAACATCTTCAGAGCCCGAAACTAATTGATTGATTGCGCTTTGAAGTTTTGCGTTTATAGACAGGGTTTTGATCAATAAAACTGGTTTCCAAATATTCAGTAAAGGAAAACTAACTCATTTCAGCGGATTTTGTTCAGAAGTTTTCGTTTGCAACCAACTGACATTCTAGTTAGTTTTGATGTCGAGTTTATGTTTACTAACGTGCCGGTACCTGATTCAATCAAATTATGAGATCTTTATTCAACGAGAACAATATTCCAAGAGACATAGTACTTATTATCAAAAAATGTTTGACTTTTACATATTTTACTTTTTGAGAAAATTTTTACTCACAAACATCACGAGCCGCTTCTCCGCTTTCGCAAATATATTTATGAAAGATTTTGAGAAAAAAACTTTATCGACATTTCATGTAAAACCTAAGTGCTGGTACAGATACGTTGGTGATACCTTTGTCATTTGGCAACATGGTCCTTTTATGCTCAAAGAGTTTCTATGTCATTTAAACTCAATTCATCAAAATATTCGTTTTACTATGGAATTAGAAAAGAAATTTTCTTTACCATTTTTGGACGTTTTAGTTAATCGAAATGAAGATGGTTTATCATCGCACTTGGTTTATCAAAGGCCTACCCATACGTATACATATTTAAATGGATTGTCTCATCATCACCTTTTTCAGAAATTATCAGTAGTGAATTCTTTAGTATACAGAACTGTTTTTTTAAGTCAACCCCAACATCTTTAAAAAGAGTTGAATCATCTAACCAAGGTGTTACTCGCAAACAATTACAATAGAAAAAGTATTACGGCCAACCCCAATATCTTCAGAAAAAGTTGAATCATCTAATCAAGGTGTTACTCGCAAACAATTACAATAGAAAAAGTATTAAGCGGCTTATTACAAAGTTTAGGTACATCTGCCAAACCAAGAGTAACAGCGGAATCTAGGTTTAAACCAGTGTTTTTCGCTTATCTACCATATGTCAAAGGTACCACAAACCGTATAGAAAAAATGTTGTCTAAACACAACATTGTTACTCGGTTTTCTACTCTTCCTAAGCTGATTCAATTTTTTAATCCGGTGAAGGATGTTATTTCTTTTCAATCTGACGGCGTTTATAGCACTCTCTGCTCTTGTGGTTGTGCATACATAGAAGAAACAGGAAGAAGCGTGGGAATTCGTATTAAAGAACATCAAAGGTGTAATCGTCTTAAACAGCCTTTGAAGTCAGCGGTGTCGGAACACCCACTAGAAACAGGTCATTAAATTATGTTTGAAAACACTAAAATTTTGGCGAATGTTTCAGATTACTATCAGCGAAAAATTCGGAAATCCATTGAAATAATTAAAAATCCTTTTAATATTAACCGAAATTTTAGTTTTCTTTTAACGAAAATTATCGATTGGAGGCCGGTCTATAAAGCGAAACTTCAAGGACCAATTAATCAGTTTGTTACGGACTCTAAAGGTGTCCACTGTGACGTATGACGAAAACTTAGCTTGTGTAAGAACAAAAACACGGGAATTATCCAGAATGAAAAATTGTATTATTAGCTCTTTTAGTCACGCAATAATTCCTTTTTTGTCTGGACATAAGTTTACTAAAGTACGCGATGACTTTTTCTCGTCCATTTTCCACTTTTGAAAGGACTTATGGCCAGATTACTTGCATTGGTATCCAAAACAAATTTTCCATATTTTTTTGGATAATTAAAATCGGCGAAGCAAGTAGAGCCTGTTTTAGTTATTGCAAAGCGTTTTTGCAGTCTTCATTCCATCTAAATTCTACTTTTTCTTTGGTTAATTTTGTCAAAGGTTTGGCAATGTTGGCAAATCCAGGTACAAATCGTCTATAATAGTTGCATAACTTAAAAAACTGCAAACTTGATGTTTGTTGATTGGTTTTGGCTATGCTTGCTTGGATTTTGTCTAGGTCAGCCTTTACTTCATCTCTAGTTACAACGTGGTCAATATATTGCACTTCCTTCTTAAATACGTGGCACATCTTTGAGCTCAGTTTTAGATTTACCCCACGTAGTCGTTAGAATACATCTTTCAAGTTGTTTAGATGTTTTTCCAACGACCTTCCAACCACAATCACGTTGTCTAGATAAACCAAGCACAACGTCCAAAACAGTCCGCGCAAGATGGTTTCTATCAAACACTCAAACGTCGCAGAAGCGTTACACAGACCGAAAGGCATAACAATAAACTGCCACAAACCAGTTCCAATCGTAAAAGCTGTTTTTTCACAGTCTTAGGGTTTCAGTTCTATCTGCCAGTAACCACTGTTTAAATCCATCGTGAAAAACCACTGTGAATCTAACAGAGTATCTAAAGTGTCGTCAATTCTTGATAAAGGGTAGCTATCCTTTTTGTTCACGTCGTTAAACTGTCTGTAGTCCACGCAAAACCTCGTTGATCTATCTTTCTTCTTTATGAGTACCACTGGGGACAGCCATCGGCTATTTGAAGGTTCAATCACACCTTCTTTCTTCATATCTGTAAATATTTGTTCAAATTCTTCTCTTTTCGCCAAGGGAAGTCGGCGTAGATGTGTCGCCAAAATTTTTAACATAAACGTTGATGTACAATTCGACTTTTTCTCTTAATTCCTTTTCGCGTTCTTTACGTAGTAATAATCGACATGCCGTTTTGATTGTTCCATGGATTTGTTAACAGTTTCCTCGGTTTCAAAGGGAACAAAACCGTATCCTTTGCTAACGCCGTTTTTATCTTGAGCCATTTTGCAGCTTAAAATGTTTCCGAATGCTTTGTTATCAATAATTTTATCTAAATTTTTATTCAAAACGTTGTCTACTCCAGGACGGCCTTTTATCAAATCAAAATTCATGGTATCAGCAAGTTGTTGAAAGTTGACGTAAGTATGACCCAAAGATCGACGTGTTATCATGCCTCGACACACACGAATAGAAAGCATTGGACCTGCGGTTGAAAATTTCTTAAAGAGCATAGCTGTAAATCTCCGGTATACAGCGACGCCATCAGATAATTTGAAGTTTCTGGATTCATATTGACGCTTTCTCAACAGTTAAAGCATACAAAATACAAATAAAATAGTTTTTTTGACTGTTTTACGATTTTTTTAAGTTTTTAAACTCGCTTTGTCTTTTTTTATTTTTTTTCTAATATATCGCGAATTTGGGTGGGTTGTGCGATCTATAAAAAAAACGCAACACTTTAACTTTAGTTAACTGGTTTTGGTTGCGGTTTTGGCATTTGGAGGTAAAAATGTCCAATAGATGTTGTTGACACTTTTTCGGCAACATATCTTCACTAGAATTCACGCAGCTTACAATTTGAGATACGGGCGTACATTGGGTTACCACAGTTTTCTTTTTCAACGTTATTGACATTCAAGATCGTTACTGGCATTATATTTTACACTCGTACTGCTAACGAGGAGTCCTTTTTCAACTAAGTCGCTTTTTATTGGTTTAATAGCGCAAATGTAGCTTTTCCGCAAATTTTCATTCAGGCGTGCTATCACCACGCTTTTAGTCTTTACAGACACAGTCACGTTTTCATTCAATAAGATTCGTCCGGCTGCTTTCTCAGACGAATGAAAAGGAATTTTTTCACTGTCGATCTTCAGGACATCGTTTTGCATGTCTAAATGAAATCCATACTTCTTTATAGAGTTCAACTTTTTCCGTGCTGTCGGCTACCAGTACTTAATGGTCTAGTACTCTATTTTGTCAAACCAATGGTCACTTGTACTGGTCCGTGAGTAGGTATTATTACGCCCGTCGCCGTTCGAAATCGTACTGTTACTGGCGATGCCTTCTCATTTTGCAATAAGATTTCAGGACAAATGATGGTCTTCGTCTCTTCCGTGTCAACTAGTAACTGAACACTTCGTCGACTGATCTTGCCATCAAGCTAAATGCTATGCAATTGCTCTACAGATAATGTACGATACATGCTCAGATGAGATTAATTTTTCTGTCTTTTGGTCAACTCGTTCTAAGCTTTCGAGAGTTTTCATTGTTTTTTTCTTAGATGACTTATTTTACCGCAGTTCAAAGTCACTCCTCTTTCCAGAAATATTGGTCTGCGCGTGTACTTTTGCAGCACAGCGGAGTTTATGACTGTTTCGGTGCGGTGCCTGTTTTGCTGCTTCAAACTCCAAGGCATGCCATAAAGCGTGATCCAGCGTCTTCGGTTGAGCTAACCGATAAATTTGTTGCGTTTTGCTGTCTCGGAGGCCGCACACTAAAGTTTGCATAGCCCCCGCAGACTTTCCGCAGCTTTATGAACCCGACTTTTTATTTGGGTTTAATACACCTGTTGAAGATGAGCATCTTCACATCTCATTTCTAAACGTAAGATTAAGAGTTCGTAATTTTCTTGCAGGTGAGCAAGAATAGTCTGCAAAATTTCAAGCGCTTCTCCACGTAAAGCCACTATTAAAGACATTCCTTTTTGCTTATGGCTCCAACCATTCGCTATAGCTGCGGCTTTAAACTTTATGTGGTAGGTTGACCATGAAACTTTACCATCAAGATTTTAAGGTACACCTTTAAACTTGCTAGTGGTTTTCTCGAATGGTCTATTATTAAATTTTTGCTCGCGACGCTTCTTTTACTATGGCAATTCGTTTGGTTCATTATTTTTTTTAATTCTGTTTTCTATTGCTGATATTATGTCATTTAAAGATTTCTTCGTTTAAATTTAACATATCTGCTTGGGTTTTCTCTTGAAAAATTTTAATTTGGTATTCTAAACTAATTTGTACTTGCTTCTCAATAGTCTTGATTTGATTTTCAATGGTCGTTCGTATTTCTTCCTTTAAACATCTAGAGGTTTCCAATAATTGTTCTTCAATTTTTCTAGAATTTACTTCTATTATTGTTTCTGACCAGTTTTATTGATTTGAAAAATTCAAATAGTTAGCCTAAGTTAATAACATGAATAAAAAGTTTAATAAGATGTACAGTCACTTTTAAAATGCAATTTTTATATAACACTAAATTTTAATAACGGACGATCCTTTATTATTAAATGACTAAATAATATGCACTAATAAAAAGGGTTATTGAACTAACTTTGTAAGCACACACAAAGCACGAACTATTACAATAAAATAAAATAAAATATTTACATGATTTAAATTTAACTACTTTTAACCTTTCGACGCGCGCGCGAATTTCCTTACATCAAGAGGCGCGCGCGGACTTGCAGTCCGCATTCAAATTCGTAAATAATTATAAAATCATTTTTCGTTAATTTTCTTTTCTAATTGTTTTAAGATTTTAAGCAAACCATAATTAGTCGTTATAAAATAAAACGAATGATTTATAATGACGCACTTTATTCTCCCAGTGAAATAACAAAATAAAAATTAAAAATTTAAAAAAACGGAAAGTTTACTAACAATTCGAGTATTATAATTTTTATAAGCCAAATAAAAAAAGCTTTTCCTGCTCTCTTCACATGCATTCGGAACACACGAAAGTAGCATGTTCCAAACACATGAAGTTATGGCACTTATGACAAAAAAATCTATAAAAAAAATTTTTCTTTCTATCGCAGTAAAAACATCTGCCCTTCTGAGGAAATTGTTCTGTTCTGTCTTCTTTTTGATTTTTCGGAATACCATCACCTATTTCCCGAATTCTGCTTTTCAAATTTTTGGGTAAACACGTAACTGATCCTCTTTCTTTCAAATGTTTTTCTAACAAGAAAAATGCAAGATCTTGCAGAAACTTGCGTCTTCGAATACTTTCGTTTATATTATTTGCGTTGTAAATAACGAAAGAGTTTATTCCAGCTACATTCAGGCAAGAATAAAACACCACCATAGGCCATCTCTTTGTGGTTCTCGCGCAATTATACGATGCGCACAATTTATCTACAACATCTACTCCTCCCTTTGTACGGTTTTATGTTGTCAGTATCTCAGGTTTTTGTGGACCTCCACTTTCTGGATCTATAGCATCGTCATTGTGCATGCTTGACGCTAATAAAACAACTTTTTTTTCTTCGGACAGTAAGACACAAGAGTACAGTCGTCTTTGAATGCAAACATACTAGATTTTTCTGGACGATTTCTTTGAACAAAAACCGGGGGCAATTCTCTTTTATTTTTGCGCAGTGTCCCTACCACAGTCAATCCATAATTTTTTCGCAAATTTTCTATCAGAGGAAAACTCATAAACCAGTTGTCCAATGTAATATTCCTTCCAGAATGTTTTATAGGTTTAACTAGTCGTTCAACAACGTCATTTGGAGAATTGCTCACAAAATATAAACCTTCTGGTTGACGGGCAACATATACCTCCATGTTGGCTGTATAAAACATGGTAGCATCACATAGTGCAAATATTTTTATACCATATTTGTTAGATTTGCTAGAAATATATTGGCGAAATGAGCACCTACCTCTAAATGAAATGCCTCTAATTTTTCGTCAATCGTAGCAAACTCAGACAAACTATATCCATTCCTACAATTTGCGACAAATAATTCGAAATATTGACGAGTCGGTGCGAGTTTGTCAAGTCGCTTTCTCTCTTCACGGTCACTCTTATCATCAAAGCGTAAACATCTTAGAAGAAACTTGAAACGTTTTATTGACATTGTAAGTCGAAAAATCTCAACTCCTCTCCCGTTGGGCGCCCAAAGATTTTTCAAATTGAGATGATTTGCTTTATATGCTCCAGCCATATACAATAAACCAATCAACGCCAGGATTTCGTTTTCGTTTGTAGGTCTTAGATCTCTTTCTCGACTATAACCAGTAGACAAAGATTCGATGTACTTGTTTGTGTTGATCACAATAATCAATAACATTCTGGTACTTATAAAATAATTCCAAATTTCCAGATGCGTTTTCAAATTTCGTGTGCTACTCTAAGGTCCTGGTAGCTGCTTTACTAGGTTTGATTTTTGACGTTTAACACGTTTATTAACAGATGGTACCATCGCCCAAAGTGTTCCATCCTTTCCTTTATAAACTGGTACATTTCGGTTAGCACACTTTTTGTAATCATTTTCGTCGTTGACATCCATGTCATCATTTCCCTGTTCTCTAATCTCATTCCGCCTGTTATCACTTTCATCATTACCATCTTCTTCAGCAATTTCTTGTTCCGTTTCACTGGCACTTCGTTCTTCAACATCATCGATCTCTTCTGAACTATCAGCATCTTCTATTTCATCGATTTCATTGTCATTTTCATCCTCTAGTAAACATTCTTTCATCAAACGCCTCAATCGTTCTTGTTCTTTCTCGTAAGAACTCATTATCTGAAAAAAATGATGTGCAGCTCATAGAAAAATAAAAATAAATGTAAATATAAAATAAATTACAAACAGCAACGTGGCCGCATAACGTAAAAGGACGCGTGCGGAATGAAATTCCGCAAGTGTCATTTCTTACTTTTTTTGTGTAAAATTTAGGTTTATGGCATCTACTTGATCAATTATATGTGAATGAATATGTGTATATAATATTATAACGCTTAAATTAACCATACTTACGATTATATAAAAAAAATCTCACTCCGCAACGTTGTAAAAACAAAACACGTGTTCAGATCGAGTTGCGCTTTAGCACTAATGCAGTTTACGTCTATTCAAGAAGATAGAAGGCGGGACAAGACATACGCCCACACATTGCCTAATTGGTGAGAAAAACTATACGCATGCGGACTAAGATTCCGCGCGCGCCCGCCGGAGGATTAACAAACACTAATAAAATGCAACTGTATTTAAGTAAACAACTTACATTAATTTATATATTACTATCCCTCGAAATAATGTGCGCGGATTATATCTGTTTATCTAAGTCGATATTTGTTTATATTAAAAACACGTACGCTTAAAACGGCGTATTTATTTTTCACTACCACGTGCACTTTATTTATTTATCTTAGCACACACGTTAGTCACTTATTTATTTAAACCGACAAAGTTTTCTTAATAATTTCGACTGATTGATTGCGTAATATCGTTAAATCAGTCGTTGCTAACGATTTCATTGGTTGCTATACAAAACCATTCATTAATAGAAAGTTATTCATTGTTTCAAAACCGTTCACTAATATGGGTCATTATCAATCTATTTCCGATACGTTAATATTGCTATTAATAGACGATCGATGGAAAAATTACTTACTGATATAAGTACCTACAGCCATTTAAGTTCTCAAATAAGCAAAACAGAACATGGTAACTGTAAAATCTAAAAATGTGAGTTTTTCTATAAATTTTCTTAGAAACTAAATAAAAAAAACAGCCCTATTTTTTAAACCATTATTAGCAATTTACTGTGCTTCACTTGAAAGTGGTTGCAACATGTTTTCTAAAGTTCTAAAAAGTATTTGACCTATATCATACTGTACTTAAAATAGACAAAATGCTCCTATTTTTTTAGTAAATTTTTTACTTAACATTTAAAATATTATTACTGAAATTAAATACGATACTTATGTTTCAACAACTGTCTTATTTCTGACTTGGAACCATACCAACGTTAAAACCGAACCTCTTAAGCACTTAGATTATTATCTTGTAAAATAGATAAACAGATTTGCCTACAGACAAAATCTTGTTTTTCTGTGATTTATAAAAAGACAAAGTTGTTTCTACCTGGAATCCGCTTCGTCGTGTACTTTTTTACTCATCTTGGAATATTTATTGTAAAACTCTAGCCAATGATAACTTCAAATAAGTAGTGGCAATCAAATCGAGTTAAAATAAGACTAAAACTTTAAGGAAAACAGAAAAGTTTGTTTAAAATATCTAAATTTGAAATATCTTCCTGTCCCCCCCACACATACGACAATATAACTTGGCGCGTTCATAACAGTACTCAATTTCAAACCGCAGTATTCATTAATCAGTTCAGTTGTGAACGTATTTTTACTCAAATTTGTGTACGTGTCGTTAAATTTATTAATAATATTTAAGTTTGGCTAAAATTAAACATAAACATGGAAAGTGAACACAAAACTCCAAAAAAACGAAACTTTCGAGAAAACGTTAATCCGTTTTCCGCATTATTTTTCTTGTAAGTTAACTTTTATTGTATTTCTTAACTATCTTGTAGTTGTTAATAAACACATAGCAAATTAGTTTTTACTCGATTACGATTCAAGATTCGTACATGCGTCTCAAAAGTACCCAGTAGGTCAAGGCTTTGCTTAGTTTTCTTTAAAAATCATGTTTAATTTATTGGAATTAATCACTAAACATTTACTATTACTAAGTAATTTAAAGCGTTATTATTACTACGTGTTAACGTAATTGAATCTATTCATTCTTAAGTCTGGTGCAATTGAAATCGTTCTTTGAACAAAACGCTATTTATCTTTAAAATGAATTTAGGTGTCTTTCGAAACTATTTTGAAATGTAGTTCATAATTTTTTTGGTTATTTTCTGTTGTGGAATTTGTAGTTCTATATAGAAAACTGCAGAACAATAATCGATAAGAAATTCGATTAAATTAAATCAGTTTAAATTATTGTGTGTATGGTAGTATCATCTGCTTCCGTAAGCATTATCTGTTGCGATGTTGCGCGCACGTGCATGACACGTTTGTAAAAAAATTAATTGTGTCAATTTAGCTGTTACCAGACAACTACATTCGTTAGCGTTTTTTGCAATTATAGCAAAATTTGTGATTTATTTCTAAGCGATGGTTTACTATACTCGTTTTTTTTTCTAAATGGCCTACTAACAGTTTAATAATACTCTTATTTTAACGTCTAGTCTGCCGTATTATACACAATAGTTTTAAATTGGCTGGTAGTGAAAGACATCATTTTAGTACATAGTTAAAATTACTGGTTGGAATTTTAGTTCGATGAACTGAACTGAATGACTTAGTCAATCTCGTTCACTTTGGCGAATAGTTCATTTAATAATGGCCGATCTCATCATGATTCAAATTAGTTGCTGAAATAGTATATAGAATATAATTTTGAGATCTGTATACTAAATAACACAGTGAATCACAAAATTTTTGAAAAAAATTGCTGAATCTTTAGTAGTTTTGTTATACTAGTAAAACATTTAGTTTAATAATAAATTAGATTTAAAAAGTTACAGAAGTATATACTTATTTTTTTAAATTTTTTTTATGTAATGTTAATCTACCGTTAATCTACGTATATTTTTGCAATTAATAATACGCTATTTTCAAATACTAATTGATGTAACAAGCGTCAAAAGTGAAATATAGTACGTTAAAGCGGCGCCAGGCCGCAGGCCGAGCGCAGCATGAGACTGAGTCTTGCTAAGAGATTTTTGATGAGAGTAACATAAATTGTTTTTTCTCATGCTTTTTGTGTAATGTTTGAGAAAATCTAAAAAAGAACCACATCATAAATATAATGTTTGTAACACATTTATAACTAACCGAATCTGTCAAGTTCGAAATTCTAATGTTTTACGTAGTACTAGCCGTTAAATACAGGGTGATTTTTTGAAAACAATCAATCCTAAATATTTAGAAAACAAAAACGTTATGTGCCAAATTTGAAAACCGGTCAATTTTGGTTATGAGGGGGACACTTAATTAGTAGCTGTAGATGCACCTCTTTGACCAGGGCAACAGCTCCCTCAAAAATATTAAATAGAACAGGGAGTTAAAAACTTTATTGTTTGAAAGATTTATTTAACCTACTTTTGATTATGTAGCAGTTTTTTATTTCTACAATTAGTTTTTGAGAAAACCCTTTGTTTTACAGTACAGCCCACATTCATATTTTTTTTCTAAACAATATTGTTGTTAAGCGCTTATTGTTCGCTTTCGCCTGTATTTGTTGTCGTAAGTCCTCTAAATTAGCCGGTTGTGTTTTGTATATCACTGAGGACTTCAAATGGCCCCTGAAAAAAATCTAAATTTGTCAAGTCTGGTGATCGTGCTGGCCACTCAATTGCCAATCCAGTGCTTCGGAAATCGGTTGTTAAACCAATTACGAACGTTTAAAGCATAATGTGGTGGAATTCCATCTTGTTCAAAGGAATGCGTCCAACAATTGAATTTTTTATAATTCTTGCTGATTCTCTATTTCTACTGTTATTAAAGGATCTACGATTTTTTCTAACATATTCAAGTAAATGTTATCAGTTAGTGTTTTATTTATGAATATGGGCCCAATGACAACATACCCAAAAATTTATGCTCAAACATTCAGTTTTTGAAGAGCTTCATGTGACCTTCTCTGGCAAAATGAGGGTATTTATCGCTGCGGTACCGCGCATTGTGTTTATTAACAGAAACATGTATAGTAAAGCTACATTCATTGCTGAAACAGATATGTTTTACACAGCTTAGGTTTGCAGTGACTAAATTAAAAGAAAAACTTTGTCTGTCGAAATCATCTTCACTTAGCTCTTGGACAATTTTCATTTTATAAAGATGGAACTTATGAATTTTTGTCACTTTGCGAACTGATGAATATGAAAGCCTAGTAGCTTCAGTAGTCCAGCCGCAAAAAGTTATTAGGATTGACAGTATATCATCTACTACCTTAATTTGAGTCAATCTGCTTTTCGTTTGACTGATAATGACAATTTAGATTGTCGAAACTAGTTTCTCGTTAATGACTGTTTGTAGATTGACTTAAAAAAATATCAAATTTTACTCAATTTAAGCCATTTCATTTACCACTCTGTTACCATGTGGCTCAAATACTTATCTGGATGCCTATCATTAAAAACTCTTGTCGTGGCTCTAGCACAGTTGTTTTGCAAACCATAAATAAAAATCATTACTACTCTTTCAGCAACTGAGTACACCATTTTCACCCGAACGCGTGCAAATTTACTTTAAAACTGAATAATTGTCAATGTCAATGCATAAGAAACAATTTTTATTTCATAAAATAATAGTAACACAAAAAGATTTACTTTTTTACCTTACAAATTTTATCACAAAAGTGCTTTTTTTCAAAAAAACTAATCGTATTTCTAACCTTCCTTTCCATTTAATATTCTGGGGAGGCTGCAGCCCTGATGAAGGTAATGCACTTGCAAGTCTAAAAATACATTCGTTAAGTGTCTACTGCTCAACCAGAATTGACCGGTGTCGGCATTTTGGACATAACGTTTTTGTTTTTTAGATATTTAAGGTGAATCTTTTTCAAAAAACTACGTTGTAACTAATACAAAACAAAAACAACAAAAAACAAAGGCAAAAAATACACATATATAATAAACACTTAATAACATACCAAACAATAGTTATAAAGACTACATCTTTAGTTGTTGATGCAGTCTGGCAAGAGACAAATGAATGTCACTGAAGTGTCACGTAGTTAAGAAAGTTTAAAGTTTGAGGTTGACAAAGTTCTTCGGACAGTTTTTCCTATGTTTATATGTTACAAAATCACAACAGAACCCATTAAATTAAATTAATTAAATGATGTTAGAACAATATATAAAATTAACTTATTGAAACATAAACAAGAATTCTTCCGAAGTCCTCTCACAAAAACGGATGATTTGGCATAAACCAACAAATCACCTCATTGACATATTACTTCTGTCTTGTAAAAATTGAAGGGTTTTTAAAAAGTAATAAACACAAATTAAAGTATCCAGGCATTCGATCTGTAAGCAAACTGTTAAATCTGCTTAACAGACACCGGAAGCTAGTTGTAGTGTCGAGTTAGCTCGGTGTGCTGACCGACTAAAAAACCTCTCTTGGGCGGTGATAACTAGTCTGGTACCGCCAATTAGGCATTTCTTTGGGTGTGGTAGCACTAATAGAGTCGCTGATTTTGTCTATTCGACTATAATTGCTCTAGTTATACTTCTGCTCTAGTGTTTTTTTTATATTTTTTTCTTCCGATATGTTTTTTAATATGTATTGTTTATTTATCTATTTTTTTTATTGTTTTTGTGTTTCTATGTGGATCATATTCTTAATTTTTGTATTACTTTGTTTGCTTTGATTTTTTTGCGTTGTCGATTTTTTTAAATTATTAATATTACTGTCTTTTACTTATTTTTATTTTTTACCATGTCACAATTACTATTGTAGCAGTTTTCTGTATTTTGGATAGTTTTTTACGTTGTGGCCCTGCTTTTCGCATAAGTAACATCTTTCTTCTTGCCTGCATGTTTTTCTATTATGTCCTATTCCACCATATTTGTGGCATGATTCTATCCTATATTCGTTTTTGATTTCTTGTGAAGTATGTCCTACTCTTCAACACCGCTAGGATCTGGATACTTGCTTGAGAATGCGTGTTCTCCAGTTGTCCTAGACGTTGTTTATTCTTCTCCTCGTTGGTATGTCTCGCTAAAACGTATTTCACTCCGAATTTATTAGCCTTTGTTTTACTTTTAACATTGTACTTGCTCGGTTGTCCATTTATGTTCATAATTTTTTTTCTCAGTATGTCATGTATTCTTTTTCTCTGGATTCTTGAAGATCTATAATCATTAACATATAGAAAATTATGAAGATGTTAGTATTTTCTTCGGTTTCTGCTAGTTTGTGTTTCCTTTTCCTGTTTGGCTCTATTTTTTCCACTTCTTTATATGTTTTTCAGGCAATATTCCAGAAGTCTAGTACTATCTCAAACATTAGTTTTATTTGTTGATGTCTTTTTATTCATTTTCTATATATTATTATATATTTATATTATTTCTTCTGCTTATTCTAGTATTTGTTACGTCAAGATTTTTTTACTTATCTATTTTTTTATAACTTCTGCTAAATACAATTATTATTTATCTACTCTAAAACTTTTAGTTTTGATTATGTTTTCAGTTAACCACTTTAAGAATTATACACTAATGTTTACAACAGTTATAGTGTATAGTTTTAAATTGTCGGCTACCAATGTTAGGTCTTTTGTGCACTGGTACGATACAACGCAACTACAACCAAACTGTTTAAGACAATTGAATGAAAGTTATATTGCACATTTTCGTTTAGTGACGAAACTCTTCTACAATGATTAACTCAAAAACTCTTTTTCTATTAGTATGTTCCAGCAACCGCTGGTACTTAAACCCTTTTCAAAAAAATCGACAATTTTGAGTTTATTCTTTTATTTGTAAAAATAAATCGCGTCAGTTTTTGCGCGAGAATTTGAAGAAGACCAGTGCAGGATTTACTTATAAACTACACAAGATATAACTTTGGGCCCCCACTTATCTTAAGAGCTTGTTAAGATTGTTTGAGTGAGCAAATCTTATTTGGCACTGACATAGACTATTTCAAATAGCTTAGGGCTATCTAAATCTAAATCCGGCTCCGACTAACATTATGTACACCAAAATCATAAACTTCTCAAATCTAACACAAATAATTATTCCAATTTTAAAAACAAATAACATTAAGATAACTATGTACGATACTAATACTATTTAGAATATGCTGTACAGTAACACTAAAGATAGAACTAATGCAATAGAAAAACTTAAGTAGTGTACAAGCTACACTGTACGGATTGCAATGTGTGTTATATTGGAAAAACTAAGCAGAAGGTTAAAAATATAATTCACAATCACAAATATGACTGCAACACAAAAAATGGCGATACAGTTTTGGCAGTTCGATTTTAATAATCTCATGATTTTAAATGAGGAAATATTTTAAAAAACGTTTATTTTCTGAAGTGATATACATCAAGATACGTAAAAATAACATCAACTTTAGTAATGATACTAATAATTTAAGTATTGTGTATAATAATATAATTTCAAAAATTTGAGGTAACTATACAGGTCATTTCAATCGCTTCTGAATTCTTATCTTCTTTTTGTATTGACCTTTTCATGTTTCATTTGTTTTTGTGTTTTTTATTAAAAAGTTTAGTAACGTAAGTTGCCCCATGTTCGTGGTCTGTTGGATTGTTCTATTGTAACCTATTTGTATAAATTTTATGCTAGAAAGTTACTTTATTGATTACTTATTTTAATATCTATTTTAGTGCCCTGACGAAGTGCTCACTTGCAGCACAAAAGGTTGCCATATAAATAGTATCAAGTAGTTTGTTTTGTCCCTCCTAAGCAAAGAATTAAAATGAATCCTTTTTCATAGTACTAATCTATAAGATACATACAAGATGGTAGTCACAATATGTCGCTAACGCAAACATGTTTAAACTGGCCAACAGTGTATTTTAGTACTATTATCACTAAAAACGTAAACGTAAATATCCCACAGAACTAAAAATCAGATATGTATTTTTTTCCATTATTTGCGCTTACAGCGTATGTTCTATTCAAATACATTCTATACAAGTGATACTAGTAAGAACAAACCTCAGCCTATTTTTACGCTCGTCTGATCTTGGCCTAAATGTAGTTTGCGATAACAATTGGCAAAATAGTAGTAGTAATTTTTAAATCACGTTTGAACTAACTAGTGTTTGTCTAATTAAATGTATGCTTTCAATGTTTTAAATATCAGCAATAATATACTTAAAACAGTTAAAAAGGCACTAAACTTACAAGTTAAAGTAGTAGTACAGAAATTACGATGCATAAAAAGTAGCATTGAAAAAAAAATTTTTTTTAAATTTTTTATAATACCAAAAACTTCAAAGACGTTGCACAAATAATGCATAGAAACATTTATTCCATGTACAGCTTTTTAGTACATCTACGGAATTAATAAAAAGCTTTAGTTGTAATTAATTTTATGACATTTTTACTGCTAAAGTCTATACCAGTGGTTCCCAAAATCTTTTGGCCCACGGACCCCTTTTCTTTTCATAGTCACCCCTTAGTAAAAAAACTACATAAATGCATAATAAAAAAATTATAAATTTAACTTTGATGCCTTGAATGGTAAATGGTGACTTAAAAATAAATATAAAAAAAGTATAAATTAAATAGTTTGTTGAAGTACCTATTTATTGAAATTATAACGTTTGTTTGAAAATACAAAAAAAAATTATAATGACTTGCATGAACCCGATGGGATGTTACGACTGTATGTCCGGCTCAATGTTTGTGAGTAACAACCGCAAATACTCTCTAATTTCTAGTCGGTTTCTTTTTTTTTGTAATGAGGCTCATAACGGTACTGAATCTACGTTCTACCAAATAGGAAGCAATAAACAGCTTCTGTGCAATAGTTTGTAACCGCCCGCCTCTTGATTTAAGAGTTTATAAAAAACGTTCGATTAACTGAAATGATAGAATGCAGTTTTATCATATTTGTTTTGCTCTGGACTAACTTTATTTACATCATTTGACTCTTTTTTTCAGGGTTTGCGTGATAGTATCTACTAAATGATTTAATTTCATTATTTCATTAATAAACCAAAAATGTCGGCCAAAACACCTTAACTTTCGAATTACTTGCGTTTAGAATTAACACTTCCTGGAACTTACCTTTAGTGTTACAGGAATCATTACACACATAAATCAATAAAAAACAAACAAACATGTAACTTAGATCTATTATACAAACAAAAAATAAACGTGTATAATTCCTTAAATAATAGTCATGCAAGGGGTTAGTTAATACTATCTACTTTACAAAGTTTTTTATTTTCATTTTTTTTAACAAATAATTTTAGTGCATTACATCATTTATTCATGTTTTACTAATAATTCTCGATGTGAATAATATTTACTGTATTGTTACTAATGCTGGATATTAAATTGGGATCCGTTTCCAAGCAAAGAATGTCTTCAAATCTTTGGTTACGATTCGTATAAAGCACTGTTAAGTGTTAACAATAAACAAACAAATCGTCATCTCTATTTTGAAATTGAGAACATTCTCTTCTTCTCAAGTTTTGTTTGTACAGCAAAAATTTTGCAGCAAACGCAGATATTACACTTTTAGCATTGATTAAATTTAATGTATGATGTCATAATTAAATTGTGCCACAAGTCATTGTCTTTACTCTCCAGGAATTCCAACACTGAATCAAAGAACGAATAGAAGCGATCTAAACATGCACCTTTAGATAACCAACGTACTGTGTTACGTAGTAAACGATTATATTCATCATCATTTTCCAAAAAAAGTTGAGCAAATAATCCTTTTGACTTTATTAACTGCCCTAATGACATAATGTAGTGAATTCATGAAAACGTTCACTAACGTTTTTGCGCACAATGTACCACTACATTTGGTATAACTTGTTTTAAATATGCCAGAAAGTCTCGGTGTCGTCGTACCATTACCGGAGCACCGTCAATAGCAGATGATATTAGTCAAGGGTATAGCTTTTACATAAAAAATCTTTTTTATTTAGTAAATAACGTTTCACCTTTCGTATTAGTTTCCAAACGTTTAGCAAATAACAATCTTTAGTAAATTTTTTTACAAATCTCACATAAGCTAAAAGTAAAGCTTTACTTTCTAGTAATGTTGACTGCTCAAGCTGTATACAGAATTCAGGTGTTTTTAAGTAGTCACATAAAGAGTTTTCTAACACTGAGCCACTTTGTCGATCCTTCTTCATACAGTATTATTACTAAGTGGAATTCTTTTTATAATATCGAAAGCTGGTTTGTGCAACGTGGTGCGTATTAGTTCACGTACAGCTGGCGGAATAAGTTCGTCACCAATAGTGTGCGGTTTTCCGGACTTTGCAATCATTAAAGAAATATTATAAGAAGCACACAGTCTATCGTCATCTTTCTTAGATGTCCCTATGAGTTCTTGCAATGTTTTCAAATATTTTTCTTTGATTGCAATGTAACGCTCTCTTAAATTAATTATTTGAGATGTAAGGATAAAAGTTCATGTAAAGGTTACATATCGTGTAGGTACTCATTGTGTACCAATTCATTTTTCAAGAAAAATTTATAATCCACAAATTAATTAACAACAGAATATAATAATACAAAAATTCCAAACATTATCAGATTTGGATATTTTCGGAAGTAAACAAATTAAACAAAAATATAAAGTAGTAACCTATAACTTTTAGAATGCATTATATTCATTTATAAAATCTAATATGTTTAACTCTTTTTACAGAATCATTAATAATATATTGTTTATAAACACATCTGTGTTATAAAAACTCTATTGCGTTCTTGTATAAACCTGTATAGATAGGCCTGAGTTACCGCGATGCTTGTTATTACTTGTATTTTATGCACCTGTCTATATTTATATTTTACTTAGGACGTAAAAATCGCTAATAATTTATTCACTGTTGTTTGTTTTAACCTCCATGTTGAATAAAACGGGAAAACATTATTAGTTTTTTAAACTAATTTTATTCCGGAAGCACAATTTTTCTTCCGCGATTAAAATAAAGCGTAGTTTAGGTACCTATATGATTTTAAAAATAGTTCATGTATTCATAACTTTCAGAGAATGATTACGTAATAATAATCATAATATTAAGTTTACGACACTTTTGAATAACACAGTTTCTAATATAATACAATTCAAACGTTGTGTTTTATACTTTATTTTTTCAATAAAGCGTACACATTTTTTACATAATATTTCATATTAATAAAAATGTGTTACAATTTTTTTATTTTATATTAAACCTTGCGCGGACCCTCTGACGTTGTTCAGGTATCCCCAAATAAATTTTAATTTTTCACGGACTTTTTGAATGATTCCGGGGACCCCTGGGGGAGTTGCGAAGTACTGGTCTATACTAATTTTCCAAGAGTGTACTGAATAGCTTTTTCAAAAGTAGACGGTTACCAATTCGACACAGTTTAATTTCGAAAATCGTTTTAGTTTAGATAAGAACATTTTTTTACGTGAGTTTGAGATTCACAAAACCTAGATTTATCACTATAGACGAGAATTAAATAAAAACATTTAAAATAAAAAACAAAAATTGCTATAAATGCATTATGAACATATATCCTTGAATATAAAGAATCCTGAATATAAAGAGAAAATATATCATTATTCTTATTTGACATTTTTGAAAAATACGATAAGAACGATTATTATCGTATTATAGTAAAGCAGGATATGGGTGACAAGGAAAATACGAATTTTTTGTTTATTATACTAGTGGTGGTGCCTCCCCCGCCTCTAAAGGAACGTAACGTAGAAATACAATGAAATAGTTCAGCGTTTCAATAAATTTTATTTATACACAAAAATATTTTGTATAAAAATAAAATGTAGCAAGTATCTTTTTTGACACAAGTTTGTTCTACTGTTAATAAGTCTGTAATATTGTCATTTAAGAAGCGTACATAACAAAAAAGACGTGCATTTATGTTACTGTCAGTAGCTTCAAGTTGAAAATTAAATTGAATTCTAAATCAATTTCTTCTCGTGTCAACAGTAATGAATAAAACTTGAAAATATTCCTAGTCGTAGGTTTTTAACGAGTTGTCATAATGTTCTGAGACCATTAAATGCACCAAAAAATAGCATTGATTTTAATAAAAAAGAAAACCGAATTAAAACGTTCTTTATTTTCAAAACATGTAAATACTTGATCCTATGACCTCAAAAAAAACATTGACTACAAAGAAAAACTTGGTGAAAATAAAGTTTTTACTATTTTGAATTTAGAATTTTTTTATTTGTTTATGTAATCTAAGTAAAACCGTGATCAGAAAAATGTATTTTTGACAAAAAAAAATTTGGATGTCTATGTGTGTGTGTAACCCACGATAACTCTCGAACCAAAAGTCCTAGTAACTTCAAATTTGGTATGGAACTGGCTTTGTATATTCTCTCGATTCTATTAATTGTAGGTTGTCGGTTAATTCACTGTCAGAAATTGTAGGATCTGAAACAAGATTTATTTTTTGGTTTAGTTCAGATAATACGGAATCATTTTTTACTTCTTCACACGCTTCTACAACAAATGATTTTAATTCTTGAGCAGAAGCAAAATCCTCTTCATTAAATTTGTCAGAATTCAACGGAAATATTTCGAATGCTGCTTTTTCCATAGTGGCCACTATCATAGAGGCTTTATTCAAAAGCCCGTTTTTGAATGGTCCAAAAAACCTTAGATTCATGAGTTGTAGCCGATTTGAAGTATGAAGCGTGTAGCTTACTTTAACATATTAATTCAAATAATGCACCAAGCTAGTTTATAAACTTATTTGTTGTACTAGAAAAAACAAAAATATGAACTATAGAACAATGAGGCAAATTTACATATATTTATATTTGGGTCGTAGGTATTCTATCGCAACTATAAAATTTACAATTTTAATTTGAGAACTCTTAATTTTATAATTTGAACGCCACAATATTTTTTATGCTGTTAAAAGGGTAAATATTGAAACAAAAAAAATCTACTCATTACAAGTTATTTACATACGTATCATTAAAGGTTGGTTATTACTTGTTGCATTTTTGCTATCTCGGGCACATCGAGCTTGGTGATCACGTGACTTAATCATTATGAATTCTTCTAAATTCGTAAATTATTGATTTAGTACAATTATTTCATTGACCCCTTTCACATTAGATCGATAGATAGATAATCACCATGCGTAAAGAACAATAAAAGACTTACCCCAAACTAATTACTGTTTTTTTTTATAATGAAGATTATTGTTTAATAACAAATGACGACGAAAAGCGGAATGTTAGCATAACGATTAAAGCAGAATCCACAGTTCAAACTTAACATGTGAAAATTTTCTGCAATTGTATGCAAGAACGTCTGCTTCCTTTGGAAATACAACGGAAGATGACTTAAAAGAATGGCTACTAATCACCTATGCATAATGTGCATCAATAACTGCGCACGCAGTGAATTCAAAAATGTTTAATTAAACCAGATGTATTCAATAAAAAAATATATGCACCTTACAGGCGACAGAGATACTATATGAATACGATTTTTCTTGCAGAAATTACATGCTCGTATCGATATGCGGCCAATATAAGTAAAACTGGATCATCAAAAGCGGGTTTAACATGTTTTGCACAGTTTAGTAACCAATCTAGATAAAGTTCTTCGTTTATCTACTCATTCCTTGAACATATGTAGGCCCCAACTGGATTCCTTAGTCATGTAGAAATCATCTTTTTCTGAGATGGGTGGAATGTAGTTGCCTTTAACACTTATGCTAAAGACACTTGTAATCGTTTTACCTCGCCTGAAGTAGCGGTTCCTACCTTTTTAACACTATTTTGACTGTAAACTTTTGAGCATTGCTTGTGGACTGTGGTTATACCTGTCTCGTCCATATTAAAGATTCGATTAGCTTTAAATGCTTTTTTTTCTAAAACTGTTTCTAAGTTGAAGTAAAACAGTCTAGTTTCTTCTAAATTAAACGCCGCAATTCTATTTAGGTTGGTACTTTCAAGTTGTTTTAATCGAGTTTCACGATTTCTATTTAAAAAGCCTTACGACCAATCTTTATCAGCTAGTTGAGTAGATTTATTGAATTTGTGTTTTATATTATTGGTTTCGCCGAATTTTAATACTAATTGTCTAATATGTATAGGTGTCGTTTCATAAAATAGTTTTCCAAGTATTAACATATATTGTTTGAATTTCGTTTCCACTTTAGTGGAGAATATTGTTTTTTGGTCCAGACTGTGAGTTAGATTCATTTCGTAATATTTTTTTTTAAATGTTGATTCCGGAACGTCGAAATCTCTACCTGTTTTTCTAATTTTTCTGTAGTGTTTCTTTACTGTAAAAATGAGTTTCGTTTATTTGCGTGTCTTTACGTCAAAAAGAAAAGTATGTTTTTTTACTTATAACCATTTAAACGGTTTGCGGGTAAACATGGACATTTTCGCGCATGATTACCGCGCAACGAACATGAAAACAAATCACTTAATAGAAACAAAACAATTTTTTTAAATACAACCAACACACTTCCATACATGCACTTGATCGTTTGAATTAGTCTGGTTCTAAACTAATATCAAGAGAGGCTGAAACACTGACATACAAATATTGTAATCTGCTGAAATCTGAGAGTTACCACTTATGTTTTGATGTATGACATCCAGCTCCACTTGGTTGTCTTAATTGTTTGATGAAATTTTTTATTATTTTAATTGATGAGTGAAACGTTTTACTTTTTTATTAATAAATAAAAATAAAAGAAATTGATTAGCAAAGAAGTATTACTTCTTCCGTAGCCTATGTGGGTGACGCTCACTCGTTTAATTCAATACGTTGGGCGCTATATTATAACATCTTTTTGCGCTTTCCGTTTGTTACTTTTTTAAATAAAATTTACTCTGCTGCCTTGCATAGGATAAATGCTGTTTCTCGTCAGGGCTGTTGTGTAAAAGTTAACAAAAGAAAAGTGTCCTTTTGCACGTGCCAAATGTTATACTAACTACACAATAGCACTGCAGTAAAAGATAAGTATTTTTGTTAATGCCTCAGTTGCTATTTTAAGTTTCTATGTAAAATAATAATCAAGTCTAAATATAATACGTGTTCCACTTTATTATATTTACAATTTACTTCAAAAAATATTATTTTCCTCAAATTCTGTGTTTGTAGTATTACAAAAAAACCTCGAAAATAAATTTTGAAGTATGTATAACGTTTCCTGATGTTCGAGTTTTTGTCGTGGTCTATAAAAATCATATTTCTGTTTTAGTAAAAGGAAGTTGTTAATTTCAGTCATGTATATATTTGATGTTTTATTTATTTTTTTATATAAGCTTAGATTTCAAATAATGAATACTTTAGTTAATGTTATTTCCAAAAATAACTTGTATCAGTTTTGTAGCGATCTACTTAAGTTTAGAGTGAATTAATCGGATTATATTAGCTGTATTATGTAAGTAGCAAAGTTCAAAAAATTAATGCGAGATTAAAATTCATTTTGTTCTATTTTAATACATTATGAATGTTGTTGCAACAAATAACGGTAACATGAATAATAACATAGGTTAGTAGTGCATATGTAAAAGTGAGATTTTGAGTATAGTAGGGCATGAAAGGATTTAATAATTCCGGAAGTTATAGATAAAAATGCTTTCTAAATCTAAAGAAAAACCAAAGTCCGCTCTTCTATAATAAGAATTCTTAACTATTTTGTACATAAGTTTATTAAACATCAGACGCTATTTATTTGGAAATGAATAATTTAATTCTAATTAGATATGATTTACAGTAAGCCATTTTTGATTATAAAATTTTTTATGGCTTTAAAAAAATTGAAAGTCGACAAATCTCTGGATTTTGCTTCCCAAGTAGCACAAAACATATTACCAATCTTGTACCATCATTTTTCCTATATATTATATTGGCGAAACATTTTATCGCATTTCAAACACATTTTGTATATAAGATTAATATTGGAAGGACAATGTAAGAACAACGGCATTGGTAAGATATACGGTAGACATTCTTTATGTAAGGTTGAAAACCACTCGCAAAGCAATATTTAACCAACGTAGGATCGGCAAGTAACAAACAATATTGAAAATACAAGATTTAGTAAATATATAACCAAAATAATGTTTTCAATGTAGAATTCATACTCAAAGCCAATATGTATTGAATATGTTCATTACACCCGTGATCGCTGTCGTCAGTGAGGCAGGAATAACTGCCGTTATTAATTTCCGTTACTAGTGTTCTTTTATTTTGTTTCTTAAATTGTTTAATCAAAATTTTTTTCTATATGTTATTTCCAACATTTACATGTCAGTATTTTACCATCTTATCAATGGTGTGTGTGGATAATAATAATAATCTAGATGTTTATCGAGAATGTTTCGCTCAGTAATCGTTAACAAAAATCAAAAGTTATTTTTACAATTTATTTCATATTTTTATTTGAAACGAACAACGAAAACTTTTTAGGTACAAGAACCAGTTTTGATAGGACCGTTTAAGTAATAATTATTAAGATATAACTGTATAAATGTATACTTATATGTGTTTATGTACGAACACATGATTTTTTTTAAACTTACTACTTAATTTGTTTAAGCATTTGCAATTGAACTTGAAGGAAAACTTTTTATATTTTAAGTATATGTTTACGCTCATTCCGAATTTTTAATCAAATAAACATAATACAATACCTAGACAAAAATGTACTTTATTTTATCAATCTTAAGTATAATCAAATTTGTGTATTTCAATTGAAAAGCAAATATCAATAAATGGATTTATTTTTGTTCTTAGAATTTTTCTTAGAATGTTACTTTGGTCGGTGTAGGTATAACTTTTGTGCATTTAAAGCAAGCAACCCGAAAAAGTATTGTATTAGATCCCTTTGTTAAGATTCTAAGAAAATAATGGATAATTTTACTGTAGATTGAAATATTCTTACATTTAATCAGATTTTAAATGTTTGTTGAACATATCTAGGTTCCCCATATCTATTAAAATTGAATTGAAATATATTCAAATTAGAAAAATTAAGTGTCTTCAAGAAGTAACGAATATTTGTATAAATAAAAATAATATTCAATAAAATTGAAATTTCTGTTGTATTATAAACTATAACAAATATACATATATACAATATTCATTTTTTTAACACTTTTTCAACCAATACAATCGAGAGCAGAATCATACACACTTTATTTTAAATTTAAAATTGTTACACCTTTTTTTAACATAAAAATATTATTTTTGTAGGATTCTAAGTATTCTAATCATTTAATCAAAGGAATAATATTAGTATCAACTTTGTTCAAATATAAAACAAAAATTAATTTTTGATTATAAATATATAAGTTTTATACATGTATCTCTGTTTGTAGGTAAAATAAATCATGTTATATAGTATAATCGGATTAAGCAGTGTTTACTTCTAAACCTCTATTTTTTATTATATACTTGACCATGGCGCAGTTTATATTGAATTCAAGTAATTCATTTTTTACATAAAAATAATGCAGTACAAGAACACGAAGTACTGGCATGTTTTCCAGGTAAAATAATCCTACGTCGGCAAACTTGCAAGACCATAAACATCGTTTTTAGCATAAATATTGGCGTCGTAAGATTTTTTTCCAGGAAACTTTATAATGCCACAGAATACCTGTGCTATGTGACAATGGACCGAATAATTTTCTATTGGGTAAAGTATGAATCATAAGACACCTCTTTGTGATTATGAGTAAAAACCAGTTATTTACTTTACAACTACTCCTGAGTTTGTAAAAAATCTGTCTTTATTTTGTATTCAAAACTGTGCAAGAAAGTTTCAAATTAGTTATTTATAAAAGTTCTTCTAGAAGATAAAAAGTAAGTACCAACTTTGCTTATTTAATTAGTACTAATATAAGTGTATAGTTTATAGGAGTATGTCTGGACGACATGAACCCTTTTCTTTTCTTTTTCATTTATGGACACTTTCCCTTTCTCTTCTATTCGCTTGTTTAAAATATTTCTCTAAAATAATCTTTTCTACGTACTTGCCCTTTAACATTTTCTCTAAGTTGTCACCCATTTGTCTCATATACCGCCCGTAAATCTTATGTCTGACTACTGTTTTTTGCGTAAATGTACCAAATTCTTTTGCTAATAAAATATATTAATTTATGTTCTAAGAAAGCTGATTGTTTTTGTGTTATTTATTTAAAAAAAAACTTTAAAATGACAAGAGTAACCAATACGAAGACAAAATAAAATTATTAATTAAGAAAAAAGCTAATCTTTAACTCTCAAATTATATTCAAAGTTTTGTTTTCTTGTATAGATACTTACATTACAAAAATTCAGTTGGTCGAAAATTAGTCATCCTTGTCAATAATTAAATTATATTTAGATACAATTTCATTGTAATTTTGGTAATTAATCATTTCTAGCATAGTTTTAATTAATAAATTAATTCTTTTCTATTGTTTTAGAGGTTATCCGAAAAAGATTCCCTAGTGTCACCGACACAGAGCTAAGAGAAAGGATTGGAACGTTTTTATGCACCGTTAAAGACCGAGACGGCGGAAGAAAAACCCGGGGAAATTAAGATTAAATTAATAAGATTAACAATATTATAAATAAATTATCTATAGTAATGGAGTTATGTTAACACTTGTGTTTTTCAATAGATTTTTAATAAACTGTGTTTCAAATCAATTTGTACTAAATCCCCAATAAATTACAATATTTTGTTTGATAAAGTTTAGGCAGAATTTGGTATAAACTAGACATTTTAGCCAAAATGATAATTTTTATAAACTACTAATAAGTATTATGATAAGAAAGTTGTTTTTAGTCCTTTAATCAATCAACGGTCAAGTTATGTAATTATCGAGTTCCATTTTGGAGAAATATCCTTCTAATAAGTACCTATGCCCAATATTTAGATTCAACCTTGAACCAATGTATATGTTTCAACAACTAACAAGTATTAGATATCTCATGTTGGTTAAACATTGCTAATCAATTATATAACCAACAATGCGAATATATTTTTCTCCCAATTTAGTTAACCTTTATTGGACATACATTCCATAGCGTATATTGGTAAAAGCTAAACATACAATATTTTTCCAAGTTAGATAGTACTTATTTAAAATAGAGTGTATATTGTAGGTTGGATAAATGTTTGAAATCCAATGTTTAACCATTATAAAAAAACGTTAACATTTCCCATATATACCCAATATAAAATAGAAATATTGGGCCAATACATCTGTGCTACTTGGGTTAGATCGTATTAATCTTCGTGTTGGTGTTTTACCAACGGTTTTACTTTGTCTTCTCATTCGGTTTGTCTTAAAATTGGACTTGATTGTCTTCATTATTATCGATCATCATTTATTTTAAGGTTTTAATTTTTTTTAGGTTTTTTTTGTATTATACAGTTATCAAAAAAATAACAAAAATAAAAATATAGAAAACATTTGATAATTCGGCAAGAGATTTCTTTCCGTTAATGGTAATAAAGATATCGATTTTGTTATTTGTTTGTCGTATTACACTAATTTTTTAAATAAATAATAACATAAATGTTTTTGCACGATTATAAACATAAAACAATATTAGTCATTCGCACTATCGATCGTACGACAAAAAAATGTTGATTAGCTTTTATTACTTAATTTATATGTCATTACAATATCGCATTTAGTCTAAACACAATTACTTTTTTAGGCACATGTTTCCAGTATTCCAAAGAAATTACAAAAAAGGATTAAAAGAAACAGACTTGTGTGAAGTACTACACGAACAAAAAGCAAACGTACTAGGAGATAAATTAGAAAATTTATGGAAAGAAACTTATAGTTCGAGCAAAAAGTATTTGTTACATAAGCTGTTATTTTGTATGTTTGGTTTCGAGTTTGTAATTTATGGTGTTCTTCAATTAATCAACGAGTTAATGTTGGTGTAAGTTTTGATGCAATGTACTTATTAATTCTTTACTTTATGGCCGTTTAAATTTTAGTGCTTTACTGCCGATTTCTGTAGGACGTTTTATATCATATTTTGAAAATGCTCCAACTGAAAAGACTGAATCAGAAACTTATGCATATGGGGCAATGATTGTGTTGTGTATACTAGTAAACGCGTTCGTTAGTCATTCAACAGCAATGGGTTTAATGCACATATCCATGAAAATGGCGATAGCTTGCAGCTCTGTTATATATAGAAAATCTTTGTTGCTTAGTCAAACAAGTTTAGTACAAATCACAACAGGCCATATCATTAATTTACTTTCTACTGATATAAGCCACTTTGAATATGGCTTACTTCTTGTCCATTATATTTGGATAGCACCTTTACAAGTAATTTTAGGAATATATTTGTTATATAATATAATAGGATTTGCCGCATTCTTAGGAATAAGTCTCCATCTACTGTTCATTCCATTGCAGAGTAAAACGATACTACTGATACTTACGAGTAGTTCTGACATTTCCTGTTGCAGTTTACTTTGGCAAGAAAAAGTCAAATTTACGTTTACGTACAGCAATAAAGACAGATACACGCGTAAATCTAATGTGCGAAATTCTCCAAGGAATCAAAATTATTAAAATGTACGCTTGGGAGAAATCGTTTGGAAAACTAATTTCTCTAGCGCGAAGGTATCTATGTATTAACGTGAGACGATAAAAGTTTTATTATTCGTTATTATAGATCCGAAATAAAATTAATTCGATCTTGTTACTACTTAGAAGCAATAACGCACACACTGGAAATAGTTTTACCAGGATTTTCAATATTCCTTAGTATTTTAGCATTTATCTATTTAGGAAATAACATTAAAGCATCGACTGTGTACTCTGTAATAGCCATTTTTGATGCGCTCCGTCCAACGTTAACGTTAATGTTTTCAGAAGGAATTTCAAACATTGCCAAAGTTCACATTACCATACTCAGAATTGAAAAACTTCTTAGTTATGACGATATAGTAGAGTCTAAAACAACTGGCAACAAAAATAAGTCCGATGCTATCAATTACTCAAGGTTTGCCTTTCCAAAAGTAACGTTGAATAATGTCAGTGCCGGATGGGATTTCAATGATAAGACCGACTTAGTAATCAGAAATATAAAGATTGATGTTGAAACTAGTAAGTTAGTGGCCGTAATTGGTTCAGTAGGAAGTGGAAAATCTAGTTTGCTTAATGTTATGCTTGGAGAACTACCAATCGCTAGCGGTTTTATGCAGATTATTGGAACTACATCGTATGCATCACAAGATCCTTGGTTATTTCCAGCTAGCGTTCGTCAAAATATCCTCTTTGGTAACGCCTATGACGAAAGCCGTTACAAAAACGTTATTAAAGCATGTTCACTTGAGTCTGATATAAACTGCCTGCCTTATGGGGATCAAACTATAGTGGGCGAAAGAGGAAATAGTCTAAGCGGTGGTCAGAAAGCAAGAATTAATTTGGCACGGTGTCTTTATAAAGACGCCGATATCTATTTATTAGACGATCCATTGTCAGCTGTTGATGCAAAAGTAGGCAAGCAACTATTTCAAGAATGCATTAAAACTTTTCTTTGTAATAAAATCTGCATTTTAATAACTCACCAAATTCAATATTTGACAGACGCACACCAAATCTTAATACTAAACGAAGGACAAATAATTGGAAACGGAAGTTACAACGAACTAAAAAATAGTGGACTAAATTTTGCAAAACTACTTCCAACTTTTCAAAACGAAGACGAATGCAACGTAGTGGCTGCGGTCGATGAAAATTTAAATTACGAAGATGCCCAATCAGATCATTTTATCTATAAAGAAAACATGGAACAAAAAAGTGTTAACGCCAACATATACTTTACTTATTTCAAGTATGGAGGAAACGTGTTTGCTTGTATTTGCCTTTTAAGTTGTTTTATAGCTTCACAAGTGACTGAAAGCGGTTATTATTTCTTCATCTCTCATTGGTATGACTTCGATTTTTCCATATGTACTATTGCTGACGATAACAACTTACAGGGTTGATTTGGAACAAACTTTACTTGCTAAAAATGAGACTAATTCCAACATTAAAGAACAAAGACAATTGTTGATTTATACATATTCTGGCATAACAACTGCTATCATAACTTTAGCATTAACTCAATCTATGTTTTTTTATTCCTTTTTTATGAGAGCTTCAATTAATATTCACGATTCAACTTTTTTTAAGATAATTGATGCTACAATGTCATTTTTTAACAACACTTCTACTGGAACAATATTGAATAGATTTTCTGATGATTTGGGAGAAATTGACGAATACATCCCTACTATATTAGCTGATACTTTACAGGTACGTTTAAAGAAATCATGTATTTAACTTCCTAAACTTAAGTTTGTGACAGATTTCTCTTCAATTAGTAGGTGTAATTATAGTTACTTCAATAATTAACTATTGGTTTTTGTTTCCCTCAATTGGATTGTTGTTATTTTTTCTTATGATAAGGAATGTATACATGAAGACAAGTAGAAACGTAAAAAGAATTGAAGGAATAAGTAGTTAAAAAAACTAAGTTGAAAAAATGCTAACAAATAGGTATTTTAGCTAGAAGTCCAATTCTCGGCCATATGTCCGCTACTTTACAAGGTATAACAACTATTCGCGCGTTTGGTGCTGAGAACATTTTACAAGAAGAATTTGATTACTTTCAGGATGCTCATACATCTGCTTGGTACTTGTATATTTCCTCAAATAAAGCTTTTACGTTTTGGTTAGATTTTATATGTGGAATAATTGCATCTTTAATAATTTTAAGTTTACTTGTGTATAATAGAGGTATAAAGTAATACGAAATAATTTAAATTATACTTTACTGTAATATTTTGTTTTTAGGTTATCTAGGAGGTGACGTTGGTTTAGTAGTAAATGAGTTTTTAAGTTTAATGGGAGTCCTTCAATGGGGCATGAGTCAATGGAGCGAATTGGAAAACCACATGACTTCTGTAGAACGCGTACTTGAATACAAAAAGATTAAAACCGAATGCGTTCAAGACTCATGTGAAACTGTACCTAAAAATTGGCCTCAAAATGGAAAATTAAATTTTCAAAATGTATCGATGAGTTATACAAATAATAACTCACTTGCTTTAAAAAATGTAAGTTTTTTAATTACACCTAAGCAAAAAATTGGAATAGTAGGAAGAACTGGCGCAGGAAAATCATCTATCATATCTGCGTTATTTCAACTATACGACACTAAAGGAAGCATATTAATTGATGATATCGATATCACTAAAATACCTTTAGAAAAACTGCGTTCAAAAGTTTCTATTATTCCCCAAGAACCGTTTTTGTTTTCTGGAAGCATTCGAAGAAATTTAGATCCGTTTGAGGAATTTAACGATGAGGTTTTGTGGAATGCTTTAAAAAAAGTTCAACTAAAAGAAGAAATTGAAAATTACTCGTTGGGTTTACATACAAACGTTACGGAAGCTGGTTCTAACTTTAGTGTTGGGCAAAAACAGTTAATATGCTTAGCAAGAGCTATCATTCGAAACAATAAAATTTTGGTTCTCGACGAAGCTACAGCTAACGTAGATCCTCACACAGACATTTTAATTCAAGAAACGATTAGAAAAACGTTTGCTGATTGTACTGTGATTACAATTGCGCATAGACTGCATTCGGTTATCGATGCTGATAGAATAATGGTTTTAGAATCTGGTAAAGTTGTAGAATTTGACCATCCACATCTATTATTACAAGATTATAGTAGTAAATTTTATAGTATAGTGCAAGCGACTGGTAGAGCAATTGCGGAAAGTTTACACCGCATGGCAGAAATTGTAAGATTTACTTTTCTTCGATGCTTTTTATATAACGATTTTATTGCAGAACTATAACAACATCAAGATGTAGCACAAAAGTACTTATTTTAAACTGTGCATTTATTTACTTGAAAGACAATATTTTTATATTGAAACGTATACGTTTATATAAAATCAATTAAAACTTGCTAGGTATTTTATTTATCATTCTTTTACACGTTTATAGTATATAATAACGATAATCGTACTTTTGGTATCAAAAAGTTTGAAAAAATATTTTTTTAAATGCATATTATGTTATTAAAATAATCATTAAAATAGAAAATGTTGGTTGCTTTTTAAGATACTTTTGTAAAGAAGTTAAAAGTTTTATTATATCACTTATGTCATATATAATCATAACTTTGTATTCGCATATTTAAAAATATAAATCTTACGCGTCTCGAATTAATACAAAAGTTATCAACTGATTTAAGTTAAACAAATAATATAAATTGAATCTAAAAAAAATAATTAATACGGTTTAGAAAGGTCAAAGAACCATTAGCAATTAATCGTATATACTCTTAGCTAATCATTGCCAAAATACAGTACATTTAAATATTTGTTTTAAATTATGCTTTGTGCTTTTTTAAACTCTTAAAACAAAACGATGATTGGTATTAGTGTTGTGAATGAACTGCACAATTTTTTTGTCAATTTCTCCCCATTTCACTTGCACGCAGTTTAGTAGCGAGAAAACCGATCTAAAATATTCAAAAAATAAAGCATCTCATGTATTAAATAATTTCCTAAGGTTGTTGACACAGTGAATCAAAATAAACTGTTCTAAGAAGTGAAGAATTTGCTGACACTAAAATTAAAAATAAATATAAAATAATATCGGAATAAGGCGTAGTTGCTATGGTTGCTATTCTAAAGGGACTTACACATTAGCAGGCAGGAGAAGCATACACATGACCGTACAAAACTTGTAATTTCGTAAGTTCAGTGCGCTCGGTCCTTGATAGGGGCTGCCATTTGTAAAATCACGAAACCAGGACAAATAGGTTTCAAACCCCGGGTTTTTTAAATTTCAAACCGGGACAATTTTCTAAATTATAATGTAATGTATCATGGCAAATTTTAATTATTTAATACAATGTACGGCACAAAATTTTCTAAAACAAACATTTAAGTGTATGTATTTTTGTACTCATTATTAACAATACACAAATGTATCATGTACACTGCTTCAAAAAAGTAATTGGACACTTTTGAGCACGACCTGCAAGGTAGGCAACCAAACTTACGTTATAACAAAACGCCTAGTTAAATTTGACAACATTGGCATTGTAGACATTACTTGCAGCGATATTACGAGGTTACTAACCATTCTTCATAAGCACCGCCTCAAGCGTTCAAAGAACATGTTTCTTACCTGCAAATATTTATCTAAATTGTACCTTCAAGTTTTAAATTTTTCTTCGCCGAGTTTAATTATTTATGTTTCCTGCGTACGTAATTAAAGAATTTTAATTGTTATTGATAATTAAATAAGTTCCATCTATAGCTCGAATAATGATAAACTGTATGCTCAAATATGAAACTACTGTATTAATTGACCTAAAAGTCTTAATACATCTGGATTAAATTAAAGTCAACATTCCGATTTTCTTTGCAAAGGAACTATTATCGCCATTAAAAGGTAATTAGTGGTTGAACAATTGCAGTATAAATTCCCATTACTCGTTTTAAATTATTCGTATGAAAAATTAAAGGATACATATCTCCCTTTATAAAATCAAGTCTAATTTCTGATACAGAACGCCAAAAAATTCTAAATAAAATTTGAAAATACATACTTATGCTGTAAATTTAAAAATCACAAAATTAGAAAAATGAGAAATGCATTTTTCCGTTTTCGCTTTATAACATTTAATTTAAGTATTAACTATTTTGAGGGAATATAAATTTAATAGTAATGAACTGAAATTTGCAATTTCGTAGTTTGCATTTTTTTATGTTTTAGTTTATTATAGTACCTACTACATTTTAATAGAAATAATACCTACGATTTTATTATAAATAAATAAAAACTATTTATATTACAAGAACAAAACTAGATACAGAAAATCGTAATAAAAAACATGATTAAAAAAGTATTTACTATTTTATTTAAATATTTGTATTTTACATGCTAGCAATGGGTGTAATATCTATTATTGGTTACATTCCCGTAGACGGTTTGGCATCGAATTGATAAAATTGGCACATACATAGCTCCCCTACATCTTTCCCACACAGTATTAATATGGCGATGCAAGTTGTTTATATTTCGTATTTCTATGGTATTGTTCAGTTCGTCGTTCCACCCACGCACGGCCTCCGCCCACAAATTCACATAGGGTTCAAATCCGTGACTTAGGTAGCCAACGGGTTCTTTCCACTATTGGATGTTGTAAGAACCATTCTTGAACTACCGCTGCCGTATGTATAGAATTGTCCTGAGCAAACCAAATTGGTTCTTGAGGATAAACTGCTCGTACGAAGGGCAACATATAACGTCTTCCAAAATCGTCAGGTAAATTTGAGCAGTTAAGCGTCGATCGACACGTGCTAATTACCTTGGGCCAGCATCACTCATCCATCCCCAGTACACAGCACTAATTCTCCCATTTCTTTAGTTGGGTTGCACATGTCTTGATTTATATCCAGAATTACGTGGCCTCCAAAAAACTCTTTTACTATTTTGGAAAGTGTAGAAGGTTTTTTCATATAAAAAAAGCACCTCTCCAATCTGAGTATAATGTTTTTCTGAAAACTGCAATCTCCGGTAGACATTTTCTTCAGTTATTACAGGTTTCTGTGCAGGTTAATAGCAGCTTATTCCTTCAGCTTTCAAAGTATTCCTTATTGTTTGCAAATTGTATTGTAGTTGTAGTCTTTTGCTAATGGTGGCGGAAGCTATGAATAAAGTCAAACAAGCATCTTGGATAATACTAACATTAGAATGTCTTCCGGGTTTGGACCGTGTCATAGTTGCAACCGAAGCTGCCAACGTTTCGCCCACTTTCGTAAGGGGCTTCATCAGGGCGTGAGATAAATCGCAAAACTCAAACAAGCAATCGAAATCTAACTAAGAACTTCTCAAAAGTTAGGTTATCCACTTGTAAAACAAGCCATAACCTAAACTATGAAAAGGTAAGAAAGAAAACGATAACCTGAAAAAGCAAACGAAAATCTAACAAAGAACCACTACTGAGTTAGGTAATCAACTTGTGAACCAAGCCAGATTCTAAACTCCGTAGAAGTGACTTAAGAAGAAATAGTCTCCGTTTTTAAAGGAAAAGGATCGTCACGGATGATTAAGCTCGACCCTGATTGGGTTACGGTTGCTAGGGGGCGTGTTTTTTGATAAATGACTAATAACCGGGAACCAAAGAGGGGATATTTCGAAACCATGATCGCGATTGAAGTTATTAGGGTGTTTGATGATTTCTATGCTTTCTCGGAATTTCCTGTTGAAAAAGAATGGAGATTTGGCAATCAACGAAACATTATCAAAATCTATCTTGTGACCTGTAGTAAAATGATGTTCAGCAACCGCAGACTTGGAAGTATACCTTTTTCTTATACAACGATCATGTTCTGAAATGCGAGTAATGACGGAACGACCGGTTTCACCAATGTAGACTAAACCACAAGAACAGGGAATTTGGTATACACCTTGAGATGAAAGTGTAGGAAATTTGTCTTTGGGAGAAGGAAGAATCTGAGAGATTTTGCCTGTCGAGTTGAATATGGGTTTAATACCATTCTTACGAAGGAGTTTCCCTATTTGATCTGTAACCTTGTGAATGTAGGGTAGAAAGGCCAATTTCGGGTTAGATTCGGGAATAGAAATGTCCTTAGGTAATCGAGTACGTGGATGTAAACGACGATTGATAACTCTATGAATATCTCGCTTAACATAACCATTGTTCACTAAGGTTCTAGTAAGATGACGGAGTTCTGAGTCTAGATTCTCAGGTTGACAAATAGAAAAGGCACGATGGACCAAAGATTCAATAACAGAACGTTTCTGTGCAGGATGATGATGAGACGAAGCATGAAGGTATCTGTCCGTATGGGTGGGTTTGCGATAAACAGAATGGCCTAGAAGTCCGTCGGGCTTACGAGTCACAAGAACGTCAAGAAATGGAAGAGAACCATTACTTTCGATTTCCATAGTAAATTTGATATCTAAGTGTTGATTGTTAAGATGATCAAGAAACTTAGACAATTCAAGATGACCATGAGACCAAACAATAAACGTGTCGTCAACATATCTAAACCACACTTTAGGTTTTAATATTGATGATTCCAAAGCAACCGTTTCAAAGGATTCCATAAAAATGTTAGCTACAACAGGTGATAGAGGAGAACCCATAGCAGCACCAGAAACTTGTTCGTAAAACTTATTATCAAATTGGAAGTAAGTAGAAGATAGACACTTTTCAATAAGAGGAACCAAACTCAAGTCCTTGCCATGTTGAGACAGAATCTGTTTGATGATAATAAGCGAATCCTTAATAGGAACTTTTGTAAAAAGTGAAGTAACATCAAAGCTCACGAGAAGATCTTGGGGTTCAAGTTTTATAGTTTCTAGACGTTGAATAAAATGCTGAGAGTTGAGGATGTGAGAAGAGGTTTTACCTGTAAACTCGCAAAGAATGTTGGACAAGAACTTGGCTAGCTTGTAAGTAGGAGATTGGATAGTACTAACGATAGGTCGAAAAGGAATACCTTGTTTGTGAATTTTGGGAAGTCCGTAAAGACGAGGTGGTTTAGAATCTGATGGGGTAAGTCGACGCTTAATTTCAGGAGGTAGATTGGAAGACTTGATGATTTGGCTAACCTCGCGTTCAATCCTCGAAGTGGGGTTATGGGTTAGAAGAGCGTAAGTTTTCTCAGACAAAATAGAATTGATTTTCGTAACAACGTAACCAATTATCGAACCTCTAAAACAACTTAAACTTTACTAAGTAATTTTGTTAATTAATTAATCTGTTACGCTAAATTGATTTTGTACGCTTGAACGCTTCATCGAACATGTCTTTAGTATATAAGCTCCAGTAGTTTCTAAGTTTGTTAGTATTCACCTGATGACGATTGCAGATACCACAGCAATCGAAACGTTGTGTATATTCATTTCAAAAATAATAAACAATGAAAGTTCAACAGAATGTTATTACTTCGCATCTTGGATAATGTTGTCTTTTTCAACTCTGGATAAGAGAGATAGCCTTCAACTTCTATCAGCGGTCTGCAAAGGACGATCATTTTCCGCATCATGTGTCAGAAAGTTCGTAACCACTGTCTCTATTGAAATTGATAGGAAAAAAGTATTTTAATAGTTTTCTACCTAAAGTCTAGTTTAGGCATTTTGATGACACCTTTATTGTTTGGTCTCAACGTCGTCTTGAATCGTTTAGTTTTTTGATCATCTAAACCAGTGGTTTCTAAAATGGTTCCTACGGACCCCCAGAGGTTCCTGGGATGATTCAGAAGGTCCATGCGAAATTAAAATTCTGACACAACTTTATTAACGTGGAAGTTAAAATAAATAACAATGTATAAATTATTAGCGATTTTTACGTCTTAAGTAAAGAATTAATATAGACAAGTGAATAAAATATAAGTAATAACAGGCATCGCGGTGAGTCAGGCCTATCTATACAGGTTTATAAAGGAACGCAATAGAGACGATACATACACCAACTAGTCTATAATATAAACTACAAAAGAGTCGTGCATCTAATCAACAATTTAGTTCTATGTTATGCGTGATGTGAAGTGTATACAACGAATTTTGCTAGTCTTGCACAAAAAGAAGGATAATTTTTTGTATTGTTACGTGGATAGCGCACTTTTGTTACGTAAGTATATCCTAATAAAATTGATACCTTTTTTTAATTTAAATTTATTTGAATAAAAGCTATATTATTATTTAAGTTGGTTAAAAAAATATATATCACATTTACCAGTGCAGTAATAGTTTAACATTTATTAAAGATTTCTTTTTTATTATAAACTTAAAGATTGTAAGATGTGTTTCTAAAGAATATATTATTAATGATTCTGTAAAAAATGTAAGACATTTGGCTTTTATAATTTAATATAATGCACCCGAAAGGTTATAGCTTAATATTTTATATTTTTGTTTACTTCCGCAAATAACCAAACCCGCAAATGTTTGGAATTACTTTATATTACTGTATTATTATATTTTGTTGTTAATTAATTTTTGAATTATTTATTTATTTATCCTTACATCTCAAATGATTTTAATAGAGCGTTACATTGCACCATTCTATTAAAAAAAAAAATTATAAATACCAGTGGTTTGTTGCTAATAAAAATTTTGATATATATATGTTTCTATATCTTTTTGAAACCTTGGACAACCGTATCTTTACTGCAGTTACCCGGACAACACCGTCTAACAGGAGAATAATCTTCTTGAACTAATCAAAAATTTCAGATAAGTCCGGAATAAGCGTCACGCAATACAGTGTTGAATATATGAAATATGGCTTTATTCCGTCACCAGGAAATAGTACTTTACCTATGTCTTCTATGTAATAAAACAATGTGAAACAATTTAAGGAAACCTTCTAAGCTTAAGGAACACAGTTCCGCGCCGTACATAGGGGAAAAATTGCGTGATGCACGACGGCACCAAAGCGCCGAAGACGCCGAAAAGCCTCAAAACTCAAAAGTAAAAAAAAAAGATAAAACCACAAATAACATTGTCAAAACAACATTTATAATGATAAAAAAAACAGTAAGAAATTGCTAGCTATTACATTGTTTTTATTTTTTTATTTTTACTCTTTGAGACGAGAGAACCGAATTACTTCTCGAAAATAATATATTTTCCAAATGAGAGTACGCAAAATAATATTCATTCGATCGAATAGTAATACATAACATGATAACATGAATTGCGTGAACTCAAACAAATCTGATTTTATTCATGTTTGAGCTTGAAATTTGGCTTGCAACGAGCAGACAAGCGCTTTTTTTGTCTGAGCTTGCAATCTACGAAACTATATATTTAAGCGCTGCATCGGTTGCGATTTCATTTGTTACCTGATGCCCATCGATAATTAACTTAGCAAAGTGAAAAGGTGCATGGGGTAAAAAATATCTGCTTTTGAAGTTTTTTGTAGTTTATAGTGATGTGTTTTGTGTTGTGAATTAAGGTGAGTTCATCTAAAATTTATTTTTTATTTTTGATTTAATTAAACATTAAAAGCCAAAAACTTGCATCTTAAAATATAAACATTAATTGAAGTATATTCATACAAAATAATTGATAAGCAGTAATATTACTATTTATGAAAATTTATAAATTCTGAAATAACTTAAATAAGTAATGTTGAGAAAATACTTTTGAGTTTGAGTTTGAGACGTCGAAACATTTCCATTTTTCATGAATAATTTGTCAATTTGTTTACTTACGTATCAATTTCTTCACAGTATACAAGATGTCAGAAAAAAAAGAAGAAATTGTCTGGATACCAAAATTTGCTGAATAAAAGAAAAAAAAGGAAGAACTGGAAAACCATGTCAAAATTACGCATTTTTTTTCAAAACCCGAGTCTACTTTGCCAAATATTAATAACAACAATAATACAGTTTAATCCCAATATTCTCAACCTGTACTTAAAACAAGTATCGGCAGCAGACAAAAAACTGATCTTCTAGAAAGCAATCCATCAACATCTTCAAGTTCCGCTGTTAATGAGAAATGAACACCTTCAAAAATTACCAGAACGGAAAATATGAGTCAACTTTCGAAAGATGCTACACTATGGCCAAAGAAATTACGTCCTAATAATATTCAAGAATTAGTAGAACGTGGCCCTGCTCATTATCAAAACAAAAAGAATATTTTATCCGAGAAATAGTTTGGAGTCGAGGCGTAAGCTTTTCCAATAGAAAAAATTGAGCGTTTTTAGTTGTTGTATTCCGAAACAAAGAATTCACTATACTGCTTTTGTTGCAAAATTTTTAATGACAGCGATTCGAAATCTACTCGCTTTAGTGATGAATCTAGTTACAATGACTGACAGCATTTAAGTAAACATTTAAAAATTCATGAAAAGAGCAAGTTACATATCGAAAATGTTCTAAAACTGCTAGATCTTTCTAACCGTTTTAATAAAAATGAAATAATTGATTCTGAAATTTAAAATGTAATAAACAGAGAAACTAAATACTGGCAAGCTGTTATAGAAAGAATTTTCTACGTGATTCAGTTTTTAGATCATCAAAATTTAGCTTTTTGTGGAAGTAGTAAAAAGTTGCTTGAGAAAAACAATGGTAACTTTTTAAAATGCATAGAAATGATTTCCAAATTTGACCCGATTATGTCAGAACATAAAAAACGCTCTCAAATAAAAGATCACAAAAAATATCTTAGAAATAAAATACAAAACGAAGTAATCAACTTGATCGGTGGAAATATTAAATCCAAAATTTTAGAACTAACTAAAAAGGCAAAATATTATTCCATTTATTAGACTGCACTCCTGATTTTAGTCACCAAGAACAAATGTCAGTTTGTATAAGATTTGTTAATTTAAAGAGCACTGCAGTTAGTATAGAAAAACATTTTTTATTATTTTGTCCTATGAATGATGTGTCGGGTGAAGGCTTGACAAAATTTCTTTTGTCGACGTTAGAGAAAGAATGCTTAAATATCAACGATTTGCGGGGTCAGGGTTACGACAATGGGGCAAATATGCGAGGTAGGCATAATGGTCAACAAAAAAAATTTTGCATTTCAATCCGCTAGCTTTCTTTGTTCGTTGTTGCAATTATACCCTAAATTTAGTCGTTAATGATGCCGCAAAATTGAATCAGCAGTTTTTTTTCTTTAGTTCAAGAACTGTTTGTATTTTTTTCAGTCTCTACTAAACGCTAGTCAATTCTAAATTCTATTTTATCTAATGTAACAAATTTAACTTTAAAACCTTTATCGGATACTCGATGGTCTAGTAGAATAAATGCAATAACTTCTTAAAGGTATCAGCTTGGGGAGGTTTATGATGCTGTGTTTGAAATAAGCGAAGGAAACTTTGAAAATAACGTAAAAAATTTGGATACATCGTTGGCCAAAAAATTGCAAACTTTTGAGTTTATTTGCATTTTTATATCGTGGTATAATATCTTAAGTAAAGTTAACATTGTTAGTAAAATTATTCAAAAACCGAACTTTGATGTTGCTGACCGTTTGAATAATTTGAATAATATTTTGAAAGCTTATCGCGCCGATAAAAGTTTTAATGATCTATTGATTGATGCTAAAGAAATAGCATCCAGCTTAGACATAGAACTTAAATTCAAAAAGCAAAGAGGTCTATGACCGCGAAAATAAAAAAAACATTTTGATTATGAATGTGACGATGAACCGATCCACGACGAAACTTTAAAGTTGATTGTTTTTTTAATGCTCTAGATGTAATCATAACATCAGTGGATAAGAGATTCCAATTACTTTCTTCTTACTCTAATAATTTCGCATTTTTATGAAATATTGATATATTTGAAAATCATTCTGAAAACGAACAATTAGAATTATGTCAAAAATTTGAAAATTTATTAAACAGAACTCGCAATGAACGAGACATAACTGCCGTGGAACTTGTTAAAGAATTGCAATATTTACAAAATTTTGAAGAAAAAGTTATTACGTCTCCAAAAGAAACTTTAAATTATATAACAATTAACAACTTAGTGGATTCTTTTCCTAATACGAGCATAATATTTCGTATTTTATTGACAATGCCGGTTTCTGTTGCAGAAAAAAAATATTTAAGATCGACCGTGGGACAAACCGATTAAGTAATCTTGGTATCATTTCAATAGAAATAAAATATTAATAACAATACCTAATACCTGGATATTAACCTTTAAAAGGTGACATGTTGCATTATTAGAATAATATATTGCTCTGTTTTTATTTGTCGATCAGTTTCGTTCTGTGTTATATAAACGAGAATTTTTAATGTTTTATATACTTTTTTTATTTCTTGTGCGTTTGTATCATATATTGCATTTAAAACTAAAATACCAAAATTTTGAATTGTAATACTGTTAGAATATATTTATGTTTTCTATAAGGCTTATGGCTTGTAGTTGTAATATATAATTTTTTTTTAAAGATTCCATGTTTATGTATAATCAGTCCGCTATTACGGACTATAATTACATTTTATGATAGTATGTACTTAGTCTAAGTCTTAACGACTATATACATGTCATGTAGAGTGATGCTCCAGTAAGCAACCTCTAGTATTTTATGAAACTATGACTTAAGAACTAGATATTTATTTAAGTAAAACGATTGATAAGGTCATTTGGTTTAAATCTTTTTAATCTCCTGAGTTTATCTTCATCTTCAAGTAGTGTTGGTGTCAGTTGATTTGGGTGCGTCATGATCTTGGCTTTGTATTTGGAACTAGTCTTTGGAATTTTTTGGTTTATTGTGGCCCTACGTAATTCATTGTGCAGTAGATTATTTGGTACGTACCATGGCGCGTTAACTATTGTTCTTAATATTTTATTTTGAAAACGCTGTATGATTTCGCGATTTGACTTGCTCGCGGTGCCCCAGAGTGGTATTCCATATGTCCAAATAGGTTTTAATATGGATGAATACAGCAGTAGTTTGTTGTCGACAGATAATGCAGAATTCCTGCCAAGTAATTAATATATTTTACTGAATTTTATTCCTAGTTGTTTTCTTTTATTAAAGATCTGACTACGCCACGTCAGTTTTCGATCGAGATGTAAACCTAATTGTTTTATTGCATCTTTCTACGGTATTGGAGCATCATTTAGGTATACTGGGGGGCAGTTTTCACGAATGTTATATGTTCTAATTTTAATGCGTTGGCATTTATTCTTCAACGTTTTACCTATACTTCATATTGATTTAGGTACATTTGGAGGTTACTAGAGGCAGTATTAGGATTATTGTGCGAAGCTAGGATTATGGTATCATCGGCGTATGTAGCAATAGTTGCCTCATCTAATTCGGAGGTGTATATGAAATACACCTGACAAGATTGGAAACAATTCAGTGTGATGATCTTGATATTTGACTAGGAAACTTCTATTTGTAGAATAAGATTTTAGAAGAGTAAATGCTGGATGCGGAAAAACTGATTTTAATTTATAAAATAAACTGGTGTGCCAAACCTTATCAAACGCTTGTCTTGTCTGTATTTGTTCTATGGTTCCATGGCTCTTACGGAAGCCAAATTGATGATTTGGTAGTATTTGGTTATTTTTAATGATTGGTGTAATTTGTTTTAAAATGATTTTTTCTAGGACTTTGGATATAAGTGGTAGGACACTGATAGACCGGTACAATGTGACATATGGACTTTTTCCTGGTGTTAATATCATCACCACTTCTGCCGATTTTCACTGTAAGGGAAAGTATTCAAGTCGCAGTATCGCATTGTATACTATGTAAGTGAGAATTTTGTAGCCTTTTTGAGTCAATTCCCTAAGGACTTTTCCAGTTATGAGATCATATCCCAGTGCCTTTTCATGGTATGTTGTATAATTCTTTCAACCTCCAATTGGTTAGTTTTTTCAGTGGTGTAGCCATCTGATGTGGAATTTCTAGAAGTTTTTTAATTTCTTTTTCTAGCGCAGGTATCTGACATGGATTTAGTTCAAACACTGTTCTAAGGTGATCTGAAAATGTATCAGCTTTATGTTGACTTGAAAATATAAAAACGAAAATAAAATATGAAAATACTTTTTAAAATTATTTCACATATAAACGTAATACAAATTTGGGGCGTTATTTTAAATTTGCACAAAGGCGCCAAAAGTGCTACAAGCGGGCCTGAATGTTACTGTTATCGCAGTGTAGTATTTGCTTTGATAAAATCAAAACTTTTAAAATCAAATGCAGTGCACGCCTTTAATTGGAATCACGGATAATGTTATCAACCGGGTAATGTTATCACTTTATTAAAGAGGGAATTGGACGTATGCTACTACAAAAAATAAATATCGTTTATAGTAATCACAATTTCAGTTATCAATATTCTTTTCAGGTTTGCTTCTATGCACGAACATATTTTGCATGAATTTTTTAATCAAAGTTTATTCGGTGTACGTGAGTTTAATTATTAAGAACATTTTTGTTTATTTGCAAGCTCAACTGATTTTCTCTTTAAATTAATATGAACTCAACTCACAATAAAACCCACTCACTAACTTATCTTAGTTGATTAAATCAGTTTTGTTTTATGACTTTGAAATGTTTACGAAATACCTACAATTGTATTTTTTTTGAAATTACATAAAATATATGTAGTACATAGACAAAATTATACTCTTTTTAGCAATATTTTTTTAAATTTTGTCCAATTTCTGTTAAACTTGGATTTCTAAAAATTGATATTATCTTTGTATACACTTGTTTAATTTAAACGATTTCTTCGTTAAACGTTTTAATAGTTCAATCAAAAGACATTTCCACAAAAACATTTTAGACAATTCATTTTTAAACAATAAAATAATGACTTTTTACTAACATATATTAATCAGAGATGCATAGCTCACATGCACTTAGCAATTAACGTAGGCGGCGTACAATATTCGTACAATTTCTCAACCTTGTCCAGTTGTAAAATGAGTTTTAGCAAAACTATAATGAGGCATACATACATGCTACCACATTAAAAAGAATATAATATTTATTAAATAGCCGCTTTACATCACATGAGGACATAAACATTACATTATCTCTCTGTGGAGCTTGCTAAATATCGAGCCCGTTGCACTTCAATATTTTAAAACTTATAATTTGAAAAATAATATTAAATTTCGTTTGTTTAGTTATAGTAACCTACCGTAGTTTTCGATTGATATGTTCAACGACTGTTATAATAACGAAGTTATTATACTTTACTGTTATACTTAATAATCCAAACAATATTTGAAATACGTCATTTCAAAAATATGGGAATAGAGAGAAAAAAACGTAGGTATATACAGTACAAATTTACTTAAATTTGAGCAAATACTTAAGAGAAAATAAAGTGTAGTGGTCGTTGTGCTAATTGTTGTTTATAAATGGTGCATCTTTTTTTTTAAATATCTGCATAAAACAAACACACTATAAAGCCTATAACTTTAAAATTACAAAAGCAACCATTTAAATTATTGTGTTTATTTTATCTAAATAAAAATGTTTAATGGACAGTGAAAAATATTAATCAAACTTAAATGTGTTTGAAATTATCTTTACTAATTATTATTTCTACGTCAATTTAAATTTAATCTTTCACGGCCACTTGCTAAAGTATATATGCTATTGATGTGTACCACCAAAGATTATTTTGACGATAAATACATTATTTATTGATATCGCCACAGACCATAGGAATACTTTGACTTGTCCCCGTTTTTGCCGTACTATAAGTTGGATAGATATGTTGTGCGAACTAGACTTTGCATTTTATTACTAGATAGTACAATAAAACGGTACCAGTAGTGCATTCTATGTATTTGAATTAATTGTGTTAAATTTAGGTAAGTACTTATTTTTTTCTCTATAAAAATTAAGCAAACTATGTAATAATTTAAAATTTGTTGGAGTTTTGATAATTAGTGTAATTAATTAAAATAAAACAGTTTTCACTTAATTCAACATCTAATTAAAATACCTTTGTTTTACTAGTTTTCGATTAGGCGTTAAAACATTATAAAGATTATAACTTTTTTAACATACAAACGTGTATTTTTAATCTTTTTTCTACAAGCAATTATTTTTGTTTGTTCCGTATTTGTTTATTAAATAAAATTCTTCTGCTGCTTGATTAGATTACGAAGTGTTAATTTTGTATTTATTTTCATGTCAATGACTTAAAAGATCTTTTCTACATAACTGCAGTTATTTATTTTTAAAAATGTTTATATATATACCAATAGAGCAATTAACAAAACGAATTTTAGAATTTTTTAACAGTACTCTAACAAGTTTTAAAAGTTTTAGTAAATACGTACGTATGGTAATTTGATAAACCAACGAAAATCAAAACTTTTTTTAAAAATTCTTTAAATAAGTTATAATTTTTGTTTATGACAAAATGCTGATACGAGTAATCGATAACGTTGCTTCACGAGATTGTTTTACTTTTACTTAAATTATGCAAGTAAATTGAATTTATAACTGCTGAGTATTATACTTTTACCTTTTTCACATATTCTTAATCGAGTTTTTATATGTTCTTTGTTTTCTCTTTTAAAAGTATCGTTTGCTGTACACTATAATCAAGTCGTGTTGCAATTTGTTGTAACAGATTTTTCGTTTAATCTAAAACTTGTGCGTAAATTCATTTTTGTGTATATTGCTTAAGAAAACTATATTAAATTAAAGTTTCACAAACAAAAAACAAAAAAATATATTATAGTTTCTCAATTCTTTCTGCATTTACAATTGTCAGTAATTTAGTCAAATTTAAATCATTGTAGTTCTTGCATTTGTACAATCAGTTGTAAATAATTTAGATTGTAATTTCATTTAATTAGTGTTTTGATTTGTCTACTAAATGTACAGCCATAGTCATTGGAAATGTCCCTAAAATGAATATTACCGCATTTTCAGTCACATTCTAATAGTATTACCAGTATTTATACTTGTATAGGTATATACCTTGAGGTTATGTCCTTTTGTCTTGTAAATAAAAAAGGGATTACCATTACTAAATTTTACATGTATTTCTCAAACCATAAGAAAATAGTATGACCGTATTTATATTTTTATGCGAATAAAAAAACACACATTTCTTTCTATAATTTTAGATACATACTTATTGATAGTAAAATTTTGAACGTATAAAATTAAGGTAAATCGTAAATAATAATCTAATTACTGATTTTATAAAAACAATTTTACATAGGTACTATTAATATTTCGATGTATGTGCAAAATTATTTATAAAGTGAAACTTTTATACTTTAATGTAGTTTAAATATAAATGATACTATCAAACAGAATTTTCCGGTGTAAGAATAAATATTTGTGCCAATATAATGTAATTTATTTAAGTTTTTGTTCACATAGTCACATTCTTTTTTTTAAGCGGTTAAATACTTCACTTATTAATGAGGATCATAATTACATTTTCGTATTCGTATTCATTAATATTATTTTTATTTTAATAATAATTATTTAGGTATTACTCACTTTTGCGTTAATAAAATGTTAATAAATAAGCATACCTTTATGATTACAGTTCATGCTGTAGTTAATTTAATTATACAATTAATTAAAAAAACATATTATCATATAAAAAACAATCACAATTCAAAAGTTGTATAGAAATAATTAATACTTTGTGTAATAACCATTATTTTGTATGCATGCTTCTAATCTAGACTGCATAGAGTTTACTAAATTTTCACACAACTGTGATCCCCGAAAACGTTCCCAAACTAATTTTGAATGTTGCCTAATATTTTCAAGTGTTCTAAATTGAATATCACTATCCCAGTTTCTGATCATTGCACCCCACATATTTTCAATTGGATTCAAATCTGGTGATCTCGCTGGTTATTCAATTATACTGGACTACTTGAATAATTTCCAGCTCATCTTATGGAACTATTCTTCTCACAGAAGGTTTCAAGATATTATCTAAAATATTCAGGTACTGCTCTGAAGTAAATCGATGTAGTGTCACTTGCACTAACTCTCCTGGACCCGCTTGAGATATCTATCTCCACACTCTAGCTGTCACTCTACCAATTTGCCTATTGGGCAAAACATGTTCTATATTGTAACGAGTGTGGTCTCCACACTGTAGTTAAACATTGGTCAGTGCTAGAAAATACTTTTTCATCTATAAAGATAACAGTACTCCAATCCAAATTTAAATATTGGCAACAAAAGCGCAACCGAGCTGCAGCATGACGCTCTGTAATGTTAGGTTTACTTGCCGGTTTTCTACAATGTAAATTTGATTGGTGTAAACGTCTCTGAATGGTGGGAACAGAGCAAATAATATTCAGCGTTTCTTTTATTTTTTGCAAAGTTGTAAAAGGATTTTGTAATGTATAGTCGAGTACGCCCGCATCTTCCTGCCGAGAAGTAATTATAGGCTTAGGTAGTCTGTTGCTTACAAGTGGCCTATTACCAACTTCCTGACCTTTCGTAATCCATCGCCGGATTTGATTAATCTACAAAGTGTTAAGTTCTTAGTATTAGATTACATTTATCATTAGTACTATATTAAAAGCTATTATACATTATATATGTATTTAAAAATTTGACGTCAATTTAATAGATTCCCATATCTTATAAAATAGTATTGTTAGTGATCATATTTAATACAGGACTGTGTTGCAGTGCAGTGTAAAAAATATACTTTAGAAAAATGCTTACCGATAAGTCAACATGTTGTGATATTGTTCGAGGTGACATTCCTGCTTGTGCCATCCCAACAATACTTCCTCTTAGTTCTAAGGTAGAATCCTTTTTTCCTAATCTTCAAGGCATATTCACAAACTATTATAATCACATAAACAATGATGTTACCACTAGGAACTCCCAATTTATATTACAATTTTGTAAATAAAAAATTTATATTTATACGACAAAAGGCCATAACCTGATGATATATGTACAAAAGGTAATTATGAAACTCATTAATAAGTGAGGTATTTATTAATCCGCTTAATCCTAAGATGCGTATCAGGTAGAATTGTTTATTAATTTGCACAAAAACATAAAAGCAGTTGTGGTTTCATAAAACGCTTGTTTCAGAGTAATATTTAAGTCTCCTCGTATGATTTTAAGAAACACATACAATTTAATAAAGGTAATCACCTTTTTGTATTTATACGACAAACAAAAAGCCATAACCTCAAGTTATATTTATAGATGCCAATACGATCAATACTATTAAATGTTTTTAAAATGAGCATTACTGCACTTTCATTGACAACACATCATTAATAAGTGAGGTATTTGTTAATCCGCTTAACTCTAGGATGCGTATCCGGTACAATACCTACTTTTACATAAACCGGGCCAACATTCAAATTAAGAAATTGAAAAAATAAACAGTTATTTTATAACAAAAAACAAGTATCATTGTTACTTATTAATTGTTATATAAGAAAAATTTTTTATAAATTATAGTAACAAACGTTTCATATTCTTATAACCAAACATTACTCCGGGTCTGATAATCTAGGTTTATACATCCTATATACAAAAATAATGTGACTATCAGAACACACATTTCAATAAATTACATTAATAGTTAAAATTTAGACGTAACAAATAATTTTGCAAATATAATTTCGGCATTTTTATTCAATTTTTTATTCATTTATTACCTAAAAATTTGACGATATAGTATGTTCTATATTTTTTAAAAATATGTTAATAAATTGTTATTGAAAATTAGAAAAAGTGTGTTTTTTAATTCGCACAAAAAATATAAAGAAAATTTTGGTTTTATAAAACGTTTATTTGATAGTAATATTTAAAAGCCTTTTCGTATTATTTGAGAAATACATACAAAATTAAGTAATGGTAATCACCTTTTTGTATTTATACGACAAAGAAAAAACTATAACCTTAGGATATATTTACAGGTATAAATACGATTAATACTATTAGAATGTGACTGAACGTGCGGTATTGCTCATTTTAGGGACATTTCCAATGACTATGACTGTAGATTTAAGTCGAACTTAGTAATTAAATTAAGGTGTAAATACTTTGTCTTTGTAGTGTTATGATGTTAGAATAGTATTAATTGATTCTTATTTACAACGGTACTTAGATTAAAACTTTAAAGAAATAAGTTTACTGTTTCTTAATCTGTGATTTTTGATTTAATTCTGCCTGATTCCTGTTTTATACTGTATCTGTTGAAGCATATTAGCAATTAATGTTAATTTTTATTAACAAAATTATTTAATATTGTGTAGCAACATTAAAGTTTGATCTTTTGCAATTGATCTGGTATCTTATCTAAAAGCCCCCCATACAATGTTGCAAAAATAAAACAACAATAAAAATACTCTATAATCCTTAATAAAAACAATTCGGTACTATAGAAAATTTAGTAGATAATAAATAACATAACAAATATGCATGGTTAAGGATTTAAAAAATGAAAACATCATAAACAAAAGGTTATAATTTCTTGACATTTTTATTTTGTCTCTGATTAGCACCTACGCGTTTTTACATAATATTTAATTATGTATATCTAAATGCTAAAAGTTTTTTTTAGCAAAAACAAGTAAAACTAATTGAACTAACAACAGTGATATTAAATTTTAAGAAACTGTTCCAATTTTTTAAGCGACTACGTTTTTCTGTAGTTTTTAAACATTGTAATTTTTTGTGATTTTTTGTAGATCTTTATATACTGTATGCTTTCAAGTAATATGATTCAGATCACGAACACTCAACTAAACAGAAAACGGGACACCTTGGTTAATTTGATTGAAATAGTTAGCGGTGTAAACTAATCTTGTTAACGAAAACGAAAAAAGTAATATATTCTTATTTTTGAGTGATTTGGAACAGTAAACTGCATTTCATTTTATTACGAAATATTTTCGTGTGTAAATTGTAAATAAAAGTTTCATATTGAAACAATGCATTATAAACTTTATTAAGCGTATTTTTTTAATTTTTTATATTACACTAATGTAACAATTTAAATAGCATTGTAAATAAGCTATAACTGTCGTCAGATCTTTTAGTTCTTTACATTGTCTTTTGATCCAACATTCTTTTGCAACTTTTACTTTTGTTCTTATCAACTTCTGCAGCTCATTATACTCTTTTTTATTGTTCGTTCTTCGTCTTCGTTTTTCCAACAAAGCCAATACTTCATATGTCATCCATTTTATCCTTTTATATTTTTTTTTCACTTCTAAGGTGTTGGTCACACACTCTCTTTATTTTTTCTTTAATGTCAGTCCAGTTAGTGTGTACGCTTTCTTTATCTCTACATGTAAGTTGCGATTGACTATTATTAAGATCATTGGCTTCCTTTTTTCGTGCGTCCTCATTTTTCAATTTAGATAGGTCTATTTGTCTCTTTTTCTGTTTTTTCATCGCGATATGTAATCTAGTCTTACGTCGTTTAAATCTACCCGCAGCTGAAATAGAAAATCAAGCGCACCGTATAGTAGTATGTGACACAACAAAACGAATTTATAATTAACTAGCTGTACCCTGCCACGCCTCGCAGTGGCACATTGTGATTGAATGGTTGACATTTAATGTAATTATAATTATATACATTAAAAGTGAGGTTAATCCAAAATAAATAATATAATTACTTAATTACGTCCACGTGTTAGATGTAATAAAAAAGATATAACCACTAACTTCTGTTAGAAATTCACTTGAATTATAATAAGTCCTTTTATTTTGCCTGTCAGTTAATAATATTTTTACTGTCCATATTTGATATAAAATATAACCTCTACTTACGATTTGGTGAAAGGCGCAGTTCGACCACAACACTATCACACCAAAAATTCTTGATTTAAGTAAATATTTAATTCAGATTGTATAATAATCAGAACCCAATGCAAATTTTTTTTGTAAACAAACAATGTAATTGGGAACGAAATTGTTTCTCATGTGACTGCGTCATTATTATATTCGATTGTCAGCGAGTGTTTTCATCGCTTATGACAGATGGCGCGGTCATTATTACACAGCTGATCGTTAAAAAAACTATTTTCTCGCGGTCGCAGATATGTGACTGATGCAAAAAATAGATAAAAACAATCCTTGATGCGGATTTTATATCATGTTAAAATTTCAACTCAATCGGTGCAGAACTTTTTGAGTTTTTGAAGCGTACACAAACCAACATAACATTTATATATATATAGATTGTGTTAACAACCTAACATGTACGCACGGTCGTTCTTACAATCAATTGACCACCAACATACTAAGAATAAAAATAGAAAGTGTAATACTTACAATTAGTTTTCCTCAAGTAGAGGACTAGTTAGTGCACCGTACCAGTATTACCTAAAACTTAATTGAAATCTAACACAGAAACCGTAGATACGGCGTGATCACAAGTTACCCACTTTTATTCATACGATCACTGAAAATACACGACTGCTCAGAGTTTTTCTCAAATTAATTTTGTCATTTTTGGTAAAAGTTTCTTCCAATACGTATAATAATTGCATCCAATCCTTCAAAGGTGCAGATATTGTTAGCTACAGCGACGTGACGTCATGGAAATTTTCTTAATTATAACATCTGCTTAGAGATAATCTACTGCAAAGGAAACGTGTAGGGGTATAAAAATTATGGAAGAATCGAATTAAACCACAATACAAGAAATAAATCCTTACCCCAATAGAAACTTTTACTCAAATAAATAAAAAATTAATTAAAATTTAATATAAATAAAAAAAAAATTTAATGAATTGGAAAAATAGAATTACAGTGTATAAACAAACACACGCAAGCACGTACTGATCACTTTTTTGTTTATTTACACGTTACGATTGTAACATACTATCTGCAACTGATTTTAAAACTAATTTATTTACAAACTGTGCATAGTTGACGCTAAAATGACCACGATTGGCGCTAAAATGTGCACACTAGCAGCGCAGCCAATGGCACTTGTAAAAATAACCTCTAGTATCAGCGCTGGTAAGGAAAGAGTAGTATTCCATCATATGCAACATTATTAATTATATCTTTTTATTATTATTTTTCTTTAGTATTTTTTTAAGTTATTTTCTTAAACAAATTATAGTTATATGCTAATACTAATTTAAATATAAACATGTGTATATAAACAGTATCTACTGTTGTTATCTTTAAAATCATAAGCGACTTTCGGCTTAGACCGCGTCGTAGTAAAACACCCAGACTTAGGCTTGGTCATAGTCTCTTCTTGAGAGCCAAAACAAGAAGTAGAACTTGGCCTTTGCCGTATTGTCGTTCGTAAACCCAAACAAACTGACGTTTCGCAAGACATTGCAGCTTGCATCTTCAGAGTGGTAAATGTCACTGAAAGAAAAGTGGAAATGACGATATTTATACCAATAGCGATTAGCGTGATTAACGAACCTTATCGTTCCGTTACCGCTTGACTGACTTCGTTATTACTCGGAGTAAGTGTTTGTGTCCTTTCCAAGAAGGTCGATCGTTGTCTTAGAGGATATAATACTGGTAGCCAAGATTTGCTGAGTCTTAAACCGTCTTCTCGGTTCATATTACAAGGATGTTTTTCTATTTCCACAGCTTCGCGGATTAGTCTGGGAAAGTAGAAAGGAGTTCTAGCCAACACTTTAGTTTGGTCAAAGTTCAGCGTGTGTCCTTGGTTCCACACGTGTTCTGCCACTGCTGATTTAGTAACTCTGCGGTGTTTGCAGTCAGCCATATGTTCTTTTACTCTAATTTCAATAGAACGTCCCGTCTGTCCTATATAACTTGATCCACAGGAACAAGGAATTTTGTAAACTCCGGCATGTTTTAGAGCTCCTTGTTTGTCTTTAGCAGATGTAAACCAGGTGTTCAGGGTATCCTTAGTCGTAAAGACAGTTTTAATATTATGTTTCTTTAGCACCCTGCTTATTTTGTCTGTTGAACCCATACAGTAAGGTAAATAAGCGGTGCTAGTAGGAGGTGATAAGTCTTCTTTGACTTTTGTGGCTAGAACTCCTTTCTACTTTCCCAGACTAATCCGCGAAGCTGTGGAAATAGAAAAACATCCTTGTAATATGAACCGAGAAGACGGTTTAAGACTCAGCAAATCTTGGCTACCAGTATTATATCCTCTAAGACAAAGATCGACCTTCTTGGAAAGGACACAAACACTTACTCCGAGTAATAACGAAGTCAGTCAAGCGGTAACGGAACGATAAGGTTCGTTAATCACGCTAATCGCTAGTGGTATAAATATCGTCATTTCCACTTTTCTTTCAGTGACATTTACCACTCTGAAGATGCAAGCTGCAATGTCTTGCGAAACGTCAGTTTGTTTGGGTTCACGAACGACAATACGGCAAAGGCCAAGTTCTACTTCTTGTTTTGGCTCTCAAGAAGAGACTATGACCAAGCCTAAGTCTGGGTGTTTTACTACGACGCGGTCTAAGCCGAAAGTCGCTTATGATTTTAAACATAACAACCGCGAAAGCTTAAGATTTTATGTTGTTATCTTGACAATTTTTTAGTATTTCAATTTATAATTCTTGTCAATATACAAATGAGCTGGTGAAAGGTAAAAATTTAATATTGCACTTAGAATAATAATTTACAATGCTATTAAATGTTTAACATTCATTATTATTAATTTTAAGCGTGAAACTTGCGTTTGTATTAATCAAATATTGTCATGCGAAGTAATAACATTCTGCTGAACTTTCATTGTTTATTAATTTGAAATGAATATACACAACGTTTCGATTGCTGTGGTATCTGCAATCGTCATCAGGTGAATACTAACAAACTTAGAAACTACTGGAGCTTATATACTAAAGACATGTTCGATGAAGCGTTCAAGCGTACAAAATCAATTTAGCGTAACAGATTAATTAACAAAATTACTTAGTCAAGTTTAAGTTGTTTTAGAGGTTCGATAAGTGGTTTCCATATGTTGCTTATCTCGACACTTGGCTGGCTGAAAATTTCTTTGTTGTTGTTGATGAATGCCGCTTCTTTAAATTTCCGTTTGTACCAATGTTCCTCTCTGTGTATGATTTTTGCTTCCGACCATTTCATTCGATGTTGGTTATCCCACGAATGTTGCGCGATGCCGGACTTAGAAGTTTCGCCTCTCTGTGTGTGCGTCTGATGTTCTTTCAGTCTGATGTCCAGTGGTCTTTTGGTTTCCCCCACGTATGATTTGCCACATTCACATGGAACTTGGTAAATACAGTTTTGGGAATCTCGACTTGTTTGTGGCTTTGTGTTGGAAATTATACTCCTAATGGTGGTCGATGATTTGAACACTGTATTTAAGTTGTAGCTTTTCCCTATACGTTTTATTGATTCTGATAAACCTTTGACAAATGGGATGCTCAGCAGTGAATTGGGCAGTTCTTCTGTTTAAGGTTGTCCCATGGTGTTCAATTGCTTTTTCCGTAAAAGCTCTCCTACAATATTTTCTGGATAACCATTCTGCCTTAGATCGTTTCTAATGTTTTTTATTTCTTCTCGTAGCCCTTTCTCTGTGTTGCACAACCTGTACGCTCTGTTGATTAGAGATTTTACTACTCCCCTCTTCGTAGATATGGAATGGTTGGATTTAAAGTTGAGATATCGACCAGTGTGTGTCGGTTTCCTGTAGACAATCGTTTGCATAATTTTCTTGTTCTTTGTTACGTGAACGTCTAAAAAAGGAAGTGAGTTCTCCTTTTCCTTTTCCATAGTAAATTTAATGGATGGTTTGATATTGTTCAGATGTTGTAGAAAAAGGTCTAGTTGCCGATTACTGTGGTTCCAAATTATGAAGGTATCGTCAAAGAACAAGAAAATTATGCAAACGACTGTCTACAGGAAACCGACACACACCGGTCGATATCTCAACTTTAAATCCAACCATTCCATATCTACGAAGAGGGGAGTAGTAAAATCTCTAATCGACAGAGCGTACAGGTTGTGCAACACGGAGAAAGGGCTACGAAAAGAAATAAAAAAACATTAGAAACGATCTAAGGCAGAATGGTTATCCAGAAAATATTGTAGGAGAGCTTTTACGGAAAAGCAATTGAACACCATGGGACAACCTAAAACAGAAGAACTGCCCAATTCACTGCTGAGCATCCCATATGTCAAAGGTTTATCAGAATCAATAAAACGTATAGGGAAAAGCTACAACTTAAATACAGTGTTCAAATCATCGACCACCATTAGGAGTATAATTTCCAACACAAAGCCACAAACAAGTCAAGATTCCCAAAACTGTATTTACCAAGTTCCATGTGAATGTGGCAAATCATACGTGGGGGAAACCAAAAGACCACTGGACATCAGACTAAAAGAACATCAGACGCACACACAGAGAGGAGAGACTTCTAAGTCCGGCATTGCGCAACATTCGTGGGATAACCAACATCGAATGAAATGGTCGGAAGCAAAAATCATACACAGAGAGGAACATTGGTACAAACGGAAATTTAAAGAAGCGGCATTCATCAACAACAACAAAGAAATTTTCAGCCAGCCAAGTGTCGAGATAAGCAACATATGGAAACCACTTATCGAACCTCTAAAACAACTTAAACTTGACTAAGTAATTTTGTTAATTAATCTGTTACGCTAAATTGATTTTGTACGCTTGAACGCTTCATCGAACATGTCTTTAGTATATAAGCTCCAGTAGTTTCTAAGTTTGTTAGTATTCACCTGATGACGATTGCAGATACCACAGCAATCGAAACGTTGTGTATATTCATTTCAAATTAATAAACAATGAAAGTTCAGCAGAATGTTATTACTTCGCATCAAGCAACATTGTTTAATACATTCAAACAAAATATTGTCATAATTCACCAAAAAGCTATTGTTAGATTTATGTACTATTAAAACCCAGTATATTAACATTTATCTGTACTTTTTAGAATCGTTTTGTAAATAAACTTATTCAAAAACAAGTTAGTAGAGCGTCCGTAAATATACTAATCAAAACATTAACGTTTTTATTTGAGAAAAAAATTTGTATTAATTGATACACTCTAATGTTTAGTGACTATTAGTTCAATGACGAAAATTTGCTATTAGTTAATGTGTACGTATATAAGATTATACATAGGTATCTAAGTTTTCTAACAATAACTATTTAAAAAAGTTTAATTCTGTAATTCTGTTAATATATAATTTTAGAAATCAATGTATAATGTAAACAAACTTGAACTTGATTTGTTGTGCAAATAATTCGGCAAGAAATAACACTACATGCATCCGAATATTTTTAAACAGTGAATCATTTACTAATTTGCGGCCTGACCGTGAGTAGACCAGTGTCATTTTTTCACTAATAATTTCAATGTCACAGTGCACAATAAAACAATGTATGTATAATGTTTTAATAAACGTGTAATATTACGAAGTATTGAAGAAGAAATACATTGTTTTGATACAAAATATTTCTACCAAAGATTATTTATATTTTACCAATGTAGCATTTTCTGTTTAAATATAGTTTCAAAATATAATAAAAATAGAATATGGCATTGTAGGATAATTATAAGTTGTTTAGATATTACTGGAAAGTTTGATTTGAACAGTAATGTAACTTAAACAATAACTAAATAAATGAACAAAAACAATTGTTTTAAAAAAATAATCTAATACTTAAGTAATGTTTCAAATAACATTTCAACACAAGTTTTAAAACAGACGCACTATTCTTTGACAAGAATAAAAAATGACAAACATTTACATATCGACGTAGTTATGGAAGTTGAATAATATTATGCAATATAAAAATTATAGCATGTATCTTAAATAAGAACGCAGATGTAGACAAATCACAAACAGCGAATACTTAGGTAAAATAGGTAAGTTTATTAGTTTCTAAGTAGAAATAATTAGATACCGGCAAGTGTATCGTCCAGTTAGAATTTTCAGTTCTTTTCTAATGTTTTTAGTAGAATCATTCTTTGCATTAGCTAGAATTTTTGAGTTAGCAAATTGTAGCTATAGAAAATTTTGCAAATACCACAAATGTAGAAAAATATTTACTATTTTATAATATTAAAAAAATTGCAATTTGTGTCTTATTTTTAAACAGTATTTTATATTATGTTTTTGTAGGATTTTGCTAATTTAATTAGTACTATTTACAATGATATATTAAAAAAACAAAATTATTTGTTAGTGAAACCGTTAGTTTAGATTTTTTCAATTTGATTTATTTATTTGTTGTTTTGTTGTATCTGATAAAAACTTTTTTAAGTTTATTTAATTGTTTCTGAACTTTTCATTTCCATTTATTCAATGCATAAATAAAATATCATGCTTCATACTAAAACAAGAGTTAAAAAGTTTATTCGTTTCCTTTATGGCTTGTACAGGCCCGCGCTTAGCACTTTTGGCGCCCTTGTGCAAATTTAAAATAACTCCCCAAATTTGTATTACGTTCATATGTGAGTACAGATACGGGTTAAGTTAGGTATTATTATCCATTATTGAAAAATAATTTTAAAACGTATTTTCATAAATTTGTTTTAATTTTTATATTTTACAAGTACAAGCCATAAGTCATACAAGCATTTTTACATTGAGTTACATAACATAATTATAAACTTATAGAAAACAGAAATATATTCTAACAGTATTACAACTCAAAAATTTTGTATTTTAGTTTCAAATGTAATATATGATACAAAAGCACAAGAAATAAAAGATATTTAAAACATTAAAAATACTCGTTTATATATCACAGGATGAAACTGATCGACAAATAAAAACAGAGCAATATATTATTTTAATAATGCAACATGTCACATTTTAAAGGTTAATATCCAGGTATTAGGTATTGTTATTATTAGTTTAGCTAAGTGAATTGAGCTTTCCGTGCTTTTATTCTTGCAAATTGTTTAATTAAATCTTCGGTGTCTAATTCTTTTAGCTGGTCCGTTTCTATTGAAATGATAGCAAGATTACTCAGTCGGTTTTGCCCCATTTTCGATCTTAAATAATTTTTTATTATTTTGAGTTTTGAAAAATATCGTTCTGCGGTAGCAACAGAAACCGGCATTGTTAATAAAATACGAAGTATTTTACTAGTATTAGGAAAAAATCCACTAAGCTGTTAATTGTTATAAAATTTAATTTTTCTTCTGGAGACTCAATAACTTTTTTATCAAAATTTTGTAAATATTGCAATTCTTTAACAAGTTCCACGGCAGTTATGTCTCGTTCATTGCGAGTTTTGTCGTTTAATAAATTTTCAACTTTTGACATAATTCTAATTGTTCGTATTCCGAATAATTTTTTAATTTATCAATATTCCATAAAAACGCGTAATAAATAGAGTAAGAAGAAAGTAATTGGAATTTCTCATCCACTATTGTTATGATTACATCTAGATTCAAAAAACAATTAACTTTCTCGGTTCATTCATAATCAAAATGTTTTGTTTTTATTTTGCGCGGTCTTAGACCTCTTTGTTTTTTGAATTTGGGTTCTATGTCTAAACTGATTGCTATTTTTTTAGCATCAATCAATAAATCATTAAAACATTTTAAAATATTATTTAAATTATTTAAATGATTACAACACTGAGCAACATCAAGGTTCGGTTTATGAATAATTTTACTAACAATGTTAATTTTACTTAAAACATTATACCACAATATAATAATCCAATGAACTCAAATTTTGCAATTTATTTGACCAACAATGCAGCCAAAATTTTTACGTTATTTTTAAAGTTTCCTTTGCTTATTTCAAACACAGCATCATAAACCTCCCCAAGCTGATACCTTTAAGGAGTTATTGCATCTATTCTACTAGACCATCAAGTATCCGATACAGGTTTTAAAATTAAATTTGTTACATTAGATAAATTAGATTTCAGAATTAACCAGCGTTTAGTAAAAAAAATACAAACAGTTCTTGAACTAAAGAAAAAAATTGATGCTTAAATTAATCGATTTTGCGGCATCATTGACGACTAAATTTAAGGTAGGGTAAAAACAAATCTTTATCTCTATTTTGCAATTTTGAAAGATTTGGAAACTGAGAAGATACTTCTCAAGTTGTGTTTGTACAGCAAAAGTTTTGCAACAAACGCAGATATTACACTTTTAGCTTTTATTAAATTTAATATGTCGCCTTGTAGTTTTAAATTGGTCTTGTTATATCTGACAAATACATCAGTCATATAAGTGATGTTATTTTTTAAGATAATTAAATTGTGCTGCAAATCATTCTCTTTACTCTACAGGAATTCCAACACTGAATCAAAGAGCGAATAGAAGCGATCTAAACAAGCACTTTAAGATAACCAACGTACTTTTGTGTTAAGTAGTAAACGATTATAGTCATCGCTATTTTCCAAACAAAGTTAACAAATAATCTCTCATTTAAGGCATATGTTTTGATTTTATTAATTGCTCTAATAACATAAGATAGTGATTCATGCAAACGTTGGCTAAGGTTTTTTCGACCAAATTATGTCGATGAATGACACAATATACCGATCATACTTTTGGTATAGCTTGTTTTAAGTATGCCAGAAAACCTTGGTGTCGTCCTACCATTCGCGGAGGACCGTCAGTAGTAACGAAGATGATATTAGTCAAGGGTATAGTTTTTACATCACAAAATCATTTTAGTTACGCCGTACTAAGGCACATACTATTCTCAAAATTCGAATTTGACTGCAATTTCTTTAAAATTGGGAGGTACGTATTTGTACCACAAAACGTTATCGCATTTAAGATTTTAACCCTTTTTAGCCATTTATCGGCACCACTATTTATCGAAATACCATTTTGCTCTATAGATGGTGTGTAAAACACATAATATAATAGATTTGCTATTTAGAACAATGACCAATGTTTGCTAAATATCCTTTTATTTCAAGTAAAGGATGAAATACAGAAAAATAAAATTTGAACACAAAAAAACATTAATACTATGAAAAAACTAACCTAAGTATTGTTTTTTATAACTACATATTTTTATGAAAAGGCAAGAAGCACTCGAGGCATAATGCAACATTGCATTCTTCACAAATATTGTTGGAGCTTTGCTGTTGCTTAACCAATCTGCAGTGGCAACAATCGTCTTCGACTTCCCTTAACAGGAAGTTGTTTACCAACATTATTTAATCTAATGGCATTGTAAACGGTATTTCTACCTTCGGGGTTCTTCCTTTTTTGCCACGAAAAAATTGAGCCAGTGGACCCATCTTTATTCTGTCTGAGTAAGACCTTATTAACTCAGAAGCTACAATGGTTCTGAATTTCAGTTGCGTCAATAGCTTGGTTTTTCTCGTGGATTGCTAGAGTATAGTTTTATTTAAAATGTAACTATTTACAACACAAGAATCAATGCAGTAATATAAGACCCTTATCCACCAACGCTTGCTCTTCTAAGAAATGCTGTAGGCCGAGAGTAATTGATCAAAATGATCCACCCCTCCCATGAATTTGTTATAATCGGGAATTGATTCTGGACAAACTACTAACTTCCTTGTTCCATCTGTTTGCGTTCTTAGTACTTGTGTAATTTTTAGAGGGTTATGCATTGTACTGATAGTACATACAGGCTTCTTTCGACGATCCCTCTATTTTGATATTGAAACGTCTTCATCTATTACTCCATTCCAATCTTCAGGTTTCAGCTGCTTATCCTCTTTTAAAATTTGCTTAGGAAAAAACTTCCTTTTTTGTCGTGTAGTAGCGCAACAAAAAAAACTCTTTCGCAAAAGGTTTTTTGCTAAGGTAACAGACGAAAAAAAGTTAAAAGTTTTCAAAATAACCAGTAGCCTAGTCCTGCAAACGCGATAGATAATTGATTTACAACCCTTTAGCCGAGAAATTGACTTTTATCACCAGTTTCTTCTGCCCCTTCATAAATCGACATAGCAAGGCAGAACCCTGTAACAGCACATGCTACAACCCATACCTTGAAGCCACGTTTTATTGGTTTCATAGACATGTACTACTTCAATGTACTACGTCCTTTAAATTTGACCATTGATTCGTCTATTGAAAGATACCTCGACGGGTGGAAAAGTAACTTGAATCTTTTGGTTACATAGTTCAGAAAAGGTCGCACTTTATATAATTTATCATAGTCGGTTCCTTCTTTCTTTGGCATGAGCGAATTATCGTTTAAATGTAGAAGACGCCTGATCTTCAGAAACCGTTTCAAAGGCATAACGCCTTGAATTCGTGGGAAGTGAAGTGCAATCGCTACTCCAATATAACCTCATACTGGGCAATGAATGAAACGCCATTATTATTAGCACCGCAATGTATGCTTTCCTCTACATTCAAATCAAGTACCTGGTTATTTTGAAAAGCATATAAGTTGCTTTGATCTACATATATTGTAAAAATATATTGTTCATAACATTCAAAAAAATACTCAGTAGGCTGCTAATATCAAATCGGGCGTATCTTGTAATTTCAAAAGGCTGTTCGAATTGAACGCTTTGAAATTGTGGCGGCGACATTGATGATCTTTTCCAGTCATATACCTCTTCATCAGAACTACTTGCTAAACTCTCGCCTACAGTGCCACAAATTGTAGCAACTCGGTCACTAGAAACTGCCTCATCACAGGTAACCAGGGAAGCCGCGCTGAAGATATCCATATCGTCATCTTGACCGTCGAAGTCCGCCGAAGTTTCAGCAGATACTCCACTTGCCAATCTAGAGAGAGGAATATTGTGATCAGCATCTTCGCTTCATTCAGCATCAGAATTTACAGCCATGTCATCATACTAAGATAATAATGTCTTCCGGGTTTGGACCGTGTCATTGTTGTTATAACCAAAGTTGCTAACGTTAAGGGGCTTCATCAGGGTGTGAGATAAATCGCAAAACTCAAACAAGCAACGAAATCTAACTAAGAACTTCTCAAAAGTTAGGTTATACACTTGTGAACCTAACTTTTGAAAAGCAAACGTTGGCAACTTCGGTTACAACAACAACATCTGTTGACAGTATAGATATAGTTTAGTGCAAGGATTCATTCCGAGTAACAAGTAAAAAATAAAATTCGCATACACTAAAATTAGATGAATTATAACCTCAACTTCCATTTCTGTTGTTTTTTGTAGAAACGTTACGTTTATAAAGAAAATAGTGATAGGGTAAAAGAAAAACCCAAATACTATATTTTACATAGCTTTTAGTCAATAGAAGACGGTATAAGAAAACACAAATCACAAAATAAATGCACAATCTTGGTATTAACTTGTAAGATCTTATCTGGTACGTTTATGTACCACATTTTACCGCGCGCTCTAAGTATTGCCAACATACAACGCCAAATTTAAAATATGGTCTAGGTGTGTACCATGCAGCATCGATAGGATGCCTATCTATCGTAAGAGCAATATTTTATGCTACCTTAATGGTTAGATGAGTGGTAATCGCAAGTGGTAGAAATGTACACCACCGAACGTTAAAGGGTTAAAAATTTCACATAAACTAAAAATAAAGCTTCGTTTTCTGGTAATGTTGACTCGTCAAGCTGTATAGAGAATTCAGATATTTTTATGTAGTCACATAAAGAGTTTTCTACACACTGAGCTATTTCGTCGATCCTTCGTCAGTATTATTACTCAGTGGAATTCTTTTTATAATATCGAAAGCTGGTTTGTGCAACGCGGTGCGTATTACTTGGTAGAATAAGTTTTTCACCAATAGTGAGCGGCTTTCCGGACTTCGCAATCATTATAAAAATATTATAAGTAGCACGCAGCTCATCGTCATCGCTCTTAGATGTTGTCCCTATGAGTTCTTGCAATGTTAGTGTTTTCAAATATTTTACTTTGATTGTTTGGAAAAACTGTTTTTTAAGCTTAGAAGGTTTCATGGAATCGTTTGACATCGTTTTATTACATAGAAGACACATAGGTAAAGTACTATTTTCTGGTGACGGAATAAAGCCATTTCTTATACATTCAACACTATATTGTCTGCATTTTTTTGGCTCATTTATACTGTTATCTAAAAAAATGCACTAAAAAAGTATAGGAAAATATATATATATATCGAAATTTTTATTTGCAACAAACTACTGTTAATTATAATTTTTTTAAATGGAATCCTGCCATGTAACGCTATCTTGAATTAATTATTCGAGAGGTAAAGATATGTAAATGTCACATATTGTGTAGGTACTCATTAGTACCAATTAGCTTTTTAAGTAAAATAACTCATTTAAAAATTAATAAACAATAGAAAATAATAACATACAGTAATTCCATTTGTGGATCTGGTTATTCGCGAAAGTAAATAAAATAAACAACATATTTCATAGTCCGTCCCTGCTCGGGCGCCAGAGCTAAATGTGAGTTTTTTATTTTGTTTTTTTTTTCTATTTTTATTTTTTACATATTTGATAGTCTATTCAAATACGGATTTCTCTTATCATTAAATTAAAAGTTAACTTATTCAAATTAATTCAACTGTAAACGAGTTTAAAATTTTCTTTTACATAATCTTTCAGACCACTTTCAAACAAACGCATTTGTTACGATTGTGCGATTGTCATATGGTATATTGTTTCACTGCTATTTCGTAGTTCATTAATAAATTGCGCCGTAATAAACTGTGTACGAAATTTTTAATTTTAAAAATACGGAAATTAATGAACTTGAATCAATAGATCAATTTAGTGCAAAAAGGGAAACAGCTATTTTGTTACAACAATTGGAAACGAAATGTAAAGAATTTTCTCAATTTTCGGATACCTTTTCTGATCAAGAAAATCTTCCAGATAGCCTCCAAGACGATCTATTTGTTAATACGATCTTAGAAATTAAACAACAATTTTCTTACGCGTTCAGCAAATGCAAACGTGTTATTTGATAAAACGTAGTTTACACCTCAAGTACAATCTACTAAAGTAAACAATACGCTTTCTCTGATTTCTTCCATATTTTGTGAATTGCCGCAATTAAAATTACCACACTTCGACTGAAAATCGAATCTTTAGCAAATTCACAAAAATTAATATATTAAAAAAATTGCTTAGAATCAGACGCACTTAATTTAATACGCCACTTAGAAAACAATGATGCAAATTATAATACAGCTTTATCCATTTTAGATAAGCGCTACCAATGTAAAAAACAATCAATTTGACTACATCTACTTTTTATACACAAAATGATTCGAAAAAGGTTATTCTACCGTAATTTACGTTAAGAAAGACAGTAGTTTTTTTACCACTTCTACGTTACTGTTGGCCAAAATGCGTGTAGCTCTATTGAAAACGCTTTCAATACCTTGACTAAAGCTTCTCGGCGCTCATTTATTGGCTCAGCTATTGTTTGATTGCAAAATTATATAAAAAACTTATTTAAAAATAAGTATATTTTTTTTAACAGATTCCAATATCGTATTATTTAAAATTTTTGTAGCAAATCGGATTTCTCAGATACTTCGGTCAGACTCTTTCCATTGGAGACATGTCCCAACTGAGTTAAATCCAGCAGATATTGCGTCTAGAGGTACCGATGCTCAAACTTGTCCATCTTTACATTGTGGTGGCAAGGACCTACATGGTTATCATGTGAGCCAAACGGATAGCTAACTGCTTATGTTTTAGTTAAACTAACTCAAAGCAAGGAAGAATTAAAATCTTTGTCTGTACGGATGAGCGCTAGTACAGACTCAGTTAATATTTTTTGTCATATTTCTTCTTGGGCAACCGTAATATCATTAATCTCGAAGATATTGCGTACCTTTTCAAAACGCGTTTTTGTATCTCACATGCAATCCTTTTGTAGCGGTACATTATCAATATGTTACTATATACAATAACAATATTTTACAAAAAAAATGCTAATATTAAACAAGGCAGGATATGTTCTAAACGTTTAAAACTATTATAGATAATTTTGGCCTTATACGTATCGCCACAAGGTTATTATACTCTACCTCATCGTATGATAAGTCGCATCCCAAAAGATATCGTTTGGTAACATTGTTGGTAGACTATTATTATCAAGAGTTTTATCATGATAGAACCAATTTGTCGCTCTTCTGTATAGAAAATTCTGGATCTTTTTATCGTCAAACAGCTCGTTCGTTCAAAAGTTTACCAATGTATAAAGTGTTTTTGAGTAACACTTAGATCAATCACTCCTTTAATGAGCAACTTGCCCTCTTCCAAGATTTCACCTTCCCCTGCATTTCATCATACAGTAATGGATTATGCAAGTCCATTTACGATTAAATCTTCTGTGCTTAGAAAGGCTCCGGTCTTAAAACATTATTTACGCATTTTTATATATTTTGCGACCAAAGCTATTCATATTGAAGTTGTATCTGATCTTACAACAAATGCGTTTATAGCTGCGTTTATACGTTTTATTAGGCGCCATGTCATCTCTATTCAGATTGCCGTACGGATTTTAAAAGTGCAGCAAATTAAATCCGTAAAAACTTTGCTACGTTTTTTAAAAACCAAAACGTTCAGACTTGCATTTTAAAGTTTTTTTCTCTTTAACACATTTCATTTTATACCTCATCGCGGTGGCTTGTCGAAGCGTGCAATTTAGAGCCTTAAACGTCAATTGATAAAGGTAATGGGCACTTATACATCCACGTAAAAAGAATTTATTACGCTCTGCACCCGCATTGAAAGCATTTGAAATGTTCGTACATTGACGCCTATGTCATCAGATCTGAGCGATCTTTCGGTGCTCACCCCTGCACATTTTCTTAGAGGCAAACCAATAACAGAGATCCCAAATGCGGATTATTCTGAATTACCCATCAATCGTCTACAGCATTTTCAACTGCGGCAAGTTTTAACTAGACAGTTCTGGCTTAGATAGCAAATAAAATATCTTCCAAGTCTTCAAACACGTCCCAAATGGACAAGAAAAACCCCCAACCTAAGAATAGGCGAGATGCTTTTGGTTGAAGGACCGAATGTTTTTTCTTTAGTTTGGTCGTTTGGTCAAATTGTTTTGGTTCATTCTGGGAAGAATACCCGAGTGAAACGTACCACACGTTTCACTCGGGTTAAAACATTAATGATATATTTTTTAGAAAGATATCAGTTAGAAAAACTTACAATCCCTTCTTAAGTTTTAATAAAAAAGAAATACTTAATAAATGTTAAGGTATTAATGTACTTTTAACTGCGATATATAATTTTTTTAATCAACTTAAACAAGAATATAATTTTGCTTAAATAAATTTAAATAAAAAAATATATCAATTACGCTATCTGCGTAACAATGCAAAAAATTATACTTCTTTTTGTCAAAGACTAAGAAAATTTGTTTTATGCACTTCACGTCACGCATAACACAGAACTGAATCTTTGATTAAATTTACGATGCAGGTATCGGTTTTAGTGCGTTTTCGTATAAACCTGTATAGATAGGCCTGACTCACCGCGATGCCTGTTATTACTTGTATTTTATACATCTGTCTATATTTATATTTTACTTAGAACATAAAAATTGCTAATAATAGTTATTTATTTTAACTTCCATATTAATAAAAATGTGTTCTAATTATTTTATTTTGTATTAAACTTTGCGCGGACCTTCTGACGTTGTTCAGGAAACTTCAAATCAATTTTAATTTCCTACGGACCCCTTGAATGATTCAGGGGGACTTTGGATGTCGGTAGGGGCTAATTTGGGAACCACTGATTTAGAGGTTTTATTGAATTACAAAAAATTTAATTTCAGTTTCTATTAAACAGTATAAATAAAATATATTTTTAAAATAAGTTAAACAATTACACATAACCAAAAATATGGTTACAATTTTAACATTAGTTTTATTATTAATCCGCATCTTGAGAAGAGATTTATTGGCATTTTGTTTTGGCATTTTCACATACTTCTAATGAACGCTTCAGTGAAAAAATTTAAATAAAACAATACTAAATGTTAGTTTTTTTCCTGAAACCACAGATTGAAATAGGGGTGGTAACAAATAATTTTATTGACTCAAATTGATGAGTTTACTTAAATTCATAAAAAGCAAGTACGACTTTGAGTTGAGAATTTTAGTAATATGTTAAGTTAAAAAATTCGTTTAATAAGTCTCCGACAAAAATATCTGATTTCATTTGGAAAATCGCTCAAAGTATAGACTTAATAAATGCATATTTTCTGAGTATTAATAATAGCCAATCAGAATTTAAAATATTGAGCATAAATTTGTAGTGAGAGTGATATTTTATAGTTTACCCCACCTATTTGAGTAAAGTAAAATGACGAATAAGGCAAAGTAATAATAATTTACGTAACAAGCGACAAAAGTAAATCATAACATAACGAACATTAATCCGACGCGGCCGAGCGTTGCATGCGAGTTAGTATGCTAAGAAAATTTTGACGAGAGTGACGTACATTATTTTTTGTGTTGCTTTTTGTAAAATTACATTTTTTTAAACATTTTTTTAGCCACTTGTCGCATACTCGTTCTAATATAATAGACTTTAAACACTGAGTTAAGTAGATTTTTAGTTTTTATTTTGCGACTTTAGAGCTTTTTTTGCCCATTACGTAACTACACTAACAAACAAATATTGACGTTTTCAATGTTGGCAGCACAAAAAATTATTTAATTACCGATTGGAACTTTGTTAGAAAATGATTTTTAAAGAACTGAGTATTTTATTTCGTAATTTAATAATAAAATTTTGCAATTCAATGCCTAAGAACGTGAAATTTTAACAGCACAATTGTTGTTTTTTTTATTGTGTATAATAACAAAAGCATTAGCCTCTGGGAGTATACAAATATACGAAATCAAACTCATTTAATTTAATTTCAGTGGTTTCTATAATCTGTCTTGACAATAAACATGATTATGTGCCCAAGGTCACAATTCTTAAAATTCTAGATGTCAACACCACCATATAGAGGAGCACAAATGCTAGGTTTTTAAAAGTTTTGAAAAATTTTGTATAATAATAAAACATTGACCGTTACCAATTATCAAAACTAAATTGCTAAGAACCTTAAACGACGAATTAGAATAAGAAATAGACAAACCAATTTTTTTAAGTAAGTACAATCCAAAGTAAAAAAAATGAATTGAATACACAAATCTAACCACAATCAACCTTGATATCAGTGATGTAACTAGCAGACGCAAAACTCTGCAATGCGTGGATTTTATTGGAAATTAAAATAGAAAGAAAATAGAATGTTTGTTTTTGTATTTACGGCTGGTGTTGGTTCTCGGTAGAATTAATCGTCTATAATCTTGTACCAATTCCTTACAGAGATAAGAGATAGTAAAATGTATATTTGGAATAATAAAATGTATGACAATTTTGTTAAATATTTGGTTTCTACCTAGAGAATCGTTAGTACTTAGTAAAGTGCGATTATTCAAAACATAGATTCGCGGGGGCACCAAATTATAGTTACGTCAGTGCTTGATATACATCCTAATTTAAGCTAAAACTATTAACAAAAACATTCTAAAGTAATAATAAGATAGTAGATATGAAGATATGAGTTTAATATAGTGCAACATTCTTTCAAATTTAAATTAGTTTCAGTTGACAATTTGCTAACGACAATTAATTTATTAAAAAATTGATCGGAAATTGATCGCATTTAAACATGTAACAATAGTTTGGTGGTTATATTTAAAAATTTTGTAAAACTATATATTTTTTAAAAATCCATCTTATGGTACCCATTGAAGTCAAGTATTTTTTACAAATTTATATTTTTGCAGGATAGTATAAATAAAAACTCAGATTTGATTAACTAAATGTTGCTTAGATTTACAAAAATGCTTATAGTTACACTTTTTTCTTTTTGTGAACGAGAAGGACGTGGAAGACGGTCAACATGAGCATTTTCCAGAAACTCTACAGAGTAGCGGTTATGTGGCCGAGCATTATCTTGCTAAAAAATAGAATTTTCTAATTAAAGATATGGACATGACACTGGTTCTAGCACGTTATTAATGTAACCAATTGCATTTACTTTTTTTTTTTGAATAACTACTAGAATAGAAATACTTTCATGGCAAATAACCCCTCATACCATACCTCATAGAAGACTGCATGTTTTTCCTTTCTTCGGTACGTCTATTAATTATTCTACGACCATCTAGGATTCATAAACAGAATCGAGATTTGTCACTAAAAACTAATTGCTTGTATTCCTCATTTTATTACAACAAGGATTGCACCACTCTTGCCGTGAAGTTTTATGACGTGGAGTTAAAGATGAATAAAGAAATGGTCGGTACGACTAAAGCTCAAAAAATCCAATTCATTCCTAATTTTTTTGGTTGACGAGAAACGCTCACGAAAAGCCAAAGCGTACAATCTTCACGATTAGTAGTGCATCTGGGACAAATAGATCGTAAACGTCTTTGTTCATTGTTATTTTTTTGTAATTTTTTCTAGCATAGGGAGATTTCTCAACGTTAACCGGGTGGTAATTTACTTACGACAGCTTATGTAATACTTTCCGGTTACAAAATACACAAACTGCCATTGAAAAGAACAGCAGTTCTTTTATGGTTCACTTTATTTAACACTGTCAAATTGAACAAATACGATTTTTTTTCTCGTTAACCCCATAAACCCTAAATAGACATTTGCTACACACCTTTGTTCTATATCAGTAACTTTCTGATTTTTGTCTTAGTTTTTTCAAATCTCTGTTAACTAGTTTTGGGATGTCATTTTCTTTTATTATAGTTTGTCGGCAATATTCTGATTGGTGTACTTTTCTAAAACCTTACAAAATACTTTATTTTTTAGTTTTAATAACGGTATGTCGGCACTAATATGAGCTTTACACAATTTTTCATGTATGAGACCGGTTTTTGACAATACTTGTCTTTTACTTGGACTCTTTAAATTTTTATTATTAACGTATATTCTAGAATTCCCAGGCACTTAACAAAATATGAAAAATAAACATGCTGTTATTGGTTGTAATATTGCTGTAATTACTCTTTGACAAATTATAATAAATATAAAGCTACAATTATAAGATAATTAGATAATTTTACGTTTTATGCAAGTTACCGCTTTGCGGAGCTTAAGTTAAATTATGCAAAAAATTTATTTTATTATAAGTACTGCTCAAAATAAAACGATAAGTCGCACAATCACATTGTTTTTATCTTTTGTGCTTTATTGTTTTATACACTCGTTTTTTCACAATTAAAATGTTATTGAATTTTTTTAATCTGAATTTTTTTTATTATGCATCTTAATAATTTTTATCTTTTGATTAAATAAAGTCTAAACAGTTAATTTTTATTTGGCATTATAAACACTTTTGTAAAGTTTTCCCGTATACAGGGTGGGGCGCCGTATACGTTACGGTTATTATATCAGGTATATACAGAATCTTTGAGAGCATACTTTAAAAATATTTTTGATTACACAAGGTGTTCATAAAAAAAGATCTATATTTTTATTTATGTTTTTTTAAACGGAACACCCAGTATTTTAATTAGTTTTTGGATTCTAGAGATAAAATAAATGCTAGTTACAATAGAATTAAATATGCCTAAAACCTACCGTTTTTAAGAAACAACAAATTTTAAAATTGCAGGTCTGAATTAATTTTTATCACTTACTGAAAGAAGATTGATTTGACCGTAACTAATGTTTAGTTGAGAGATCTTTGTATGAAATGGTATAAATTTTTAGTATTGAAACCACTTACAGAGAGCTTGATTCGAAGGCTTGTGTAACGAAACGATGAAACGCTCAGATGAAACAAATCTGGAACTTGCGGTGGTGCCCAATTTAACTTCATTTTTTGTAATTTTCGGATGCAATGTTTATTATTATTAAACAAGATATTCCTTATGATTTGTTTTATGGTTTAAAAATATAATAAGTCTTAATTTCACTCAGCAGAGCTGAAAAATAATTACAGTAATTGCAGAATCAGATCCGCCGGAGCTTCCGCTTTGTACGCTGCAAAAACGGTACAATATTGATGAAAATTGTATATAAACATATTTATAGAGAACAACATTTACCAAAAAAAAAATCCGCGGGAGGGTATAATTATATCTAATAGTTTAAGAGTTACAGAATTTTAATGTAATGTAAGACATTATCGTGTAACTTTGCACACTTGTATTTTCTAAACTATAGAAGATAATTGTACCTTTGTGCGGACTTTATTATACTAAATTTTGTCCTCTATAAAAATGTATATGTGCAACTTTCTTCTATCTTACAATGTTTTAGGGTAATAGTTTATTTGTTATTCTCATTGGGTTTACTTTATTCAGCCTGATGCTGTAACACTCTCGTTATACTTAGTGACCAATCGCTATCAGATTTTAATCGTCGAAGATAACGATCGACATAACAATTACTGGTAAAATAGGTTTGCTGTATCGGTATTTTAATTATATCGATATGTCGCCCACTATCTTGCAATCCTTATTTTGGAAAAAACAAAGAGTGCTATACGACCGCCGAACGTATAAGAGTGAATAGGATATAAAGCATGCACCGTGCCGTCGTAAAACATCAGGCTGGTAGATTTTGAAATAGAAAAAATCCAGACTAAAACTACCTGGTATGAATTAAAATTCAAATGTATACTACGACTTCCATTAAGTGACGCACATCATCCCTCGATAGCTCCAATTTTCTATTGAATAATGGCTTTAATTAATACATAAAAGTATAAGCAGCTTGTATTTAGTTGCAAAACACACCGTTACATAACTTACATCTTTTTTATACATTTTGTTTACGTAGTTACTTCAAACGGGTCGCTGTTTTCGCGTAAAATGCTCCTTTGCCTGTATGAAAGAATACGTTTCTAACCTTACTTTCTTAAATACACGGTAAAACTGAAAAGACTCTTTTTCTAATTGCATTTTCCAGTTTCTCGCATAATGCAACGCGCAAAGCATCTTCAAAATTCATTTTTTCATACAAAAAAAGCTCTCAAGCCTATACATCACAATCGTTATGTTTATAACTGCTACTAAAACGCCGCCGTTATATCATAATAGTTATGGTTCAAAATAACGAGAGTAGATAACGAGAGTCGATATAAATGGAATGCCGTTCCATTTACATGCTATGATTGTTGCTCAAGTGCATGGTTTTAAGATAACGCAATTGGGTTTCTCCTTAGATATGTCACAGGAAACTACGTTTTATCGGCAAAAATTTCATCCATATCATATTCACTTACATCAAAAAACTAATTGATATTGATTTTCATCGAAAACGTGACTTTTGCTTATGAGCCTTTGACAAAGCAGATGAAGAATTTTTTTGGATTTTGTACTATTCACAGACGAATCAACATCCCACAACAATTTCTTAGTAAATAGGCACCATTTTCACTACTACAGTGATGAAAATCCTCACTTTCTTGGTACTGTTGATCGTCAACACAGATGGAGCATTAACGTGTGTTGCGGAATTTTGGAAACAAGCGTAATAGGGCCTTACTTTTTTGCTGGATATTTAAACAGTGTAATGTTTCGAAGATTTTTACGATATGATTTGCCAAAACTCTTGGAAGATATTTTGATAGGCAACAGTTGAACAGAAGGTATCCCAATAAATGAAACGGACGGGGTGGTCCAATAAACTGGTCGGTGCGAGTCCCAGACTTAACATGTTTGGATTTTTTTTTATGAGGGTACATAAAAAGCATTATTTACAATACATCTCCGACAACTCCAGATGATTTAAATTTGAATCCGCAATTCTTTCCAAATAATAACACCTCAAATGTCATTAAACTTTCAGAACTCTTATGAGGAAAGAATACATCTCTGTATTGAACAAAATGGCGGTCAATTTGAACATTTGCTGTGATGTGTCTATTCATAATTTAATTTTGTCTTCTATTTACTAATTTTTGTTTATAAACAGGTTTATTAAGCTTTTTTTTCAGTTAACTTAGCCTACAAGCCGAATCTCCATTGCAATCAAGGCTGCTTTGATAATAAAAATCCACATTTATTATTGAAAACAAACATTGCAAAATATCTCAAATTGCGTTCGAGTTAGGTATAAGAAACCCTTATATTGTTTGAAAGATAATACAATTTTGCAACAAAATATGCCATTACATACAAGGTGTGCTATTTGTTATTAGTTATTAGTGAAAATCTGTGCCAAAATTACTGGTATTATTTAACCACCCTGTATAATTTTATAATAAAAAAAATTATACAGTTTCATACAGAAATCTCTCAACCAAACATTAGTTGCAGTCAAATAATTCCTCTTTCAGTAGGTGATGACTGATGAAAATCAATTTTTTAAATTCAGGCCTGCAATTTTAAAAATCGTTGTGTTTCTCAGAAACGGTTGGTTTTAGGCATATGGAATCTTATTGTAAATTGCATTTATTCCAAAAAATAATTACTGGGTGTTATATTTTTAGATTGTGCTCTTAAAGATTCTGTAGAAAAAAATCTTTTGAAATTCAAACACGTTCTGGTATAATGACCGTGGCGTATACGGCGCCCCATCTTGTATACTGATTTAACAATTGCTTACTAACTGTTTTTATAACAAAGAAATGATTATTTGTAAACTCAAAAAGAAATTTTAAGTAAACGTGCTTTTTCTGATAAATGATGTGCCTGAAACATATGTTTACTTACGAATAGTAAAAACCACAATAGTAGGTTTATGAATTCCTTGTAAATGCAATAAGTTTATTTTATAACATTTCGTTTTGACAAGTTTAAAATGGTATTTTGTAGTTAGGGGCCGCAATTTACTTTCTTTTTGCGCAGTATAAATGTTTCCGCATTAATAGGCTTAAGTATACGTATAAATACATATATTCGCTAGGGACAAAAATAATTCCGTTATGTGGAGGTTTCCATTTTACAGAGAATCCGCAATGACAGATCCAGATCCAGATCTTCATCATTTTTTTTGTAATTTTTTTTTAAATTTACTAATGTTAGAAGTTGAAATATCTTGCTGTAATAACTTAAGAATTAACGTTGAATGAGAATAATTATCACAACAATCAAACTTTGAATAATAAAATTGTATTGCAGAGCTATTAAAAATTATGCAGACATATTTTAAAAGCATAGTAATATTGTAAAATAATCAATTTTGTTTTAAAACATGTCTAAAATTTGCATTTGCATATACAAAAAAGAGAGATCTACCAGTTATTAGATTCACAAAATATGTTAATATTTAGATACCTTTATGTTTCGCTTTGTAGATTCTTTAAAACTCGATAGACGGTATTCAGCAGGAAAAGATAAGCTTATGTTTTGATGAAAATTTTGCGTCACAACAAAATCAACGTCTTGCTATAGTAGAATTCAGGTTTCTACGGGTTGCATTCGTATTACAATTCTTTATTCTAAATAATTTTTGTGTTGTTATCACAGAAGCTGAGCTTTTATCACATGGCGTAGTAAGCATCTTTAGAGCCTAGAATAAACTGATTGATTGTTTAGGAATCCACTAAATTAATTAAAAATCATTTTAATATTCACCGAGACTCTGGTTTTTCTTTACCAAAGATTTGGAAACTAATTTTATAGATCGGAGGCTCTATGGTCTCTAAAACCGAGACTTTACGCCGCAATCATCAGTTTATTCTAGCTTGTTGTTAACACGTTTGACACGGTATAATATTCCAGACTAAATTGCATACATGTGGTTGCGTGCGCATATTTAGTCTAATTGCGTGCAATAAAATGGAACATGTTTTAAATTCTTGCATACATTTACAAAATTTGAAATTTAATTGAAATTGAATTTAGTTGGTATAATTATATATATTTATATAATTTCCTATATTACATTCTCTTTTTAATCAGGTTTTCATGATTCCATCTATTTTTTTAAATTGTTAATACTAAGAAAACAACACTAACTGCACCTAGTAACAATTTTTATTTTTTTATTGATATTTAATGTGTAAAAATCAGCATAAAACCAACAACCTCAACAAAACAATTATTAGTTCTTAATAAGTTGCTCCCTGCGCATGCACTCGTAGTAAATTTAGTACTGAAATGATATAAGATGGCATACCCACACATTTCTTGTATAAAATATTTTATAAGATATTAACACTAACTAAATTTTCAGTTTATTTTAATATAAACTATCATAGATTTTAGTATTTTTTAAAGGGCCATTGCACAAATGACCTAACGAAGAAACCAACACTGGCTACAATAATTATTTTTCTAGCTGTTAGTAAAAACAAATACAATTTTTATCGGTTTTATTTTAGTTAATGTTTTCTGTAGAATGTTTTACATTATTTGAAAATTTAAAAAAAACTATAATCATCAACTGGTACCTACCTATTTAAAATTGTTTAATCTGAGCAGCCTAAAAGTACATGTAATGAATGTACACGTTATTAGCTTATTTAAACCTCCTTATTAAATACTCAAATATTTACACATCATAACATTTAAAAGTATTAAACTGTGACTTACGTTTTAGTATTGTTGTAATCGTTTACCAAAAATGACATTTAAGTAAATTTTATTATGCGACTACAGTGAGAGGTGTATATTTTTTTAAGATAAGAATGTAGTGATTAAAAAAGTTTGTTACAAAAGAAATAAATTGAAGAGTAATGATTTTAAAGGTTAGTAGTTTTTTAAATGAATCTAATTATTTGTGTAACATGCATTATAATCAATTGTTGCTACCAACTCAGTTTTTGCTTAATAGCTAAGAGTGCATTACCAGTTTTACCAAAATTCTGCTCGTGTCGTTTGAGTTACGTTAGCAATTAAATTTAATGTAAAAATAACCTTAATTGTAAGATACGGTCTTTAAACAGGAAATAAATTATTGATTTTATGGAAACATTGTAATTACAATTATCTTCCAAACATTTTTCCACTACAATTTTACTGTTTTCCAAAAGTACACTGTATTATCAGTTTGTTTACTAGGTACTTTTAGATACTACACTAAAACGTTATTTATTCTAAACTTACAAAAAAATATTATTAGTATAGTCCTCGCAATTTAACTTTCGATGCACGTCATTAACGTCAGTGACGTAGTTATTCAACTATGTTGTCGGTATTATCATGTAAACTTTCTGTTTTCGTACATTCCTATATTACATTGCGAATTACGTTTTAGTTAAAAGTTTCTACATTCGTAACAGGTGTACTAAGCTTACGTTTTGAGGAGATCTAAGAACCTCGTTGTTAGCAACCGCTGTAGATAGCTATAGAACTAACTGTAGAATATATGTGTATATTACCACAATTTAAATATTATGTAAAAGGGTACCTCTCGCACAGCATTTACTGATATCAATGAACCACCATTATCTCGTCCAAGCTCAAAATAGTACAGTTTTGTATCAAAAATAATTATAAAAAACAATCAGCACTTTGACGTAAAAAACACAAATTAATTTTGACAGATGCCAACAACGCTGCAACTGTAGTAAGCACACCAACAACTTGACAAAAAAAATTCCATAAGACAATTCGGTATTTATTTAATTTTTACTATAAATAGGGTGGTATGAATTTTACGTCATTAATGACGTGCATCGAAAGTTAAATTGCGAGGACTTTATTATAGTGAACTTTTCAAAACATGACACACCTTCAAACATATAAACACGTGTATTTGATTGGTTCATTATAATAATAGTATATTATATATCAAGGTTGAGAAATGTATGATTATAATTATAACCTAAGCGATAGATTATGTCGCGAGACGCAAAGCGTTAAGGGATATAAATCGCGCAGGTTATAATAAACTTTTCAACCGTGGTATATACACAATTTTTTCTACTACTAGAATTATAAAAACCGTTCTACCTGTTACTAAATCAAATTTAAAATTTAAGATATTAATTTTAAATTAAAAATCAAGTCAGTGATTTTGACAGATGTCATTAGTTTAATAGAATTAATTTTTACGTAATTCTTAATTGCGATTTAAAACACTTAACGTAAGTTTTTATTGCTAGAGTTGTTTAAATTGTTTAAAAATATTATTATTGTATGCATTGATTATATCTAAAATATATTTAATTCAATAATATTCACATTTAATTAAGCGCAAACTTTAAATAACTTACATTTTTAAAATCAAATTAATTTATTAATTGAACGATTTGAAAACTGAAACTAGCATTAAATAAAATCTCTTGTTCTTAGTAGACAGTTTCGTAAACTTTTTTTCTATGAAACTGATAGTATTATCAAAAAATGTAAATATGTTCATTATTAAAATGAAATATTATTCACCTGCGCTTAATAAAGGACAACTTCACAACCTGCTATTATACGTAATAATAAAAGCCTATACAACTAGTAGTGTAGTAGTGGAAAAAATAGTTATTTGTATCACAGTTTGTCCATTAGTTATTTTTCAGTAAGAATTGAAATATATTATTGAGTACCTACTGCTAAATTTAATTTATGCAATTTTTACTGACATTTCAAATACATTGTTTTGTATGAACTTATTTGTAAGACATCCGCAAATTACGAAAATAAATTAAAACAAATACAGTGCATGCCGCTTATTGGAATCACGGATAATGTTATGAATCGGGTAATGTTATCCGCACTTTCTCACGATTTCCTTGTTATTGTTTGGTCTAAACAAGCGCTCGATTTTGGACGCTTGAGACATTTGGTACCGATACACTTGCGCCATTGTTTTTCTAACGATTATGTATTATTGAATTATTGTGTTATGTTATTGCTGGAGATTGCCGTTGAACCGTTTTACTGTAACTGTAAGAACATTCTTATATAAAAATTTAATGCGTGTGCACGTTTTATTTATTAATCTTTTCATTTTTATTTCTGATAAATCAAAAGTAGGATTTCAGGGATCCACAATTGTTCACTTGCAGACTTAATGTTGTTGAACGTTCGTAGTGTGTAAGTGTAATCTTTGTTTGTGTTTAGTGTATTGCGTGATCATGGATTTTCAGTCTTTTACGCCTTCCTTTTCCCGGACCGACGGCGTGAGTGATAGTGATGTGAGCGACACAAGAAAGATAAGAAAAAAATTTGCAAACTTGAGAGACGTCTTTGCAGAATCGAGAACTGAGCTTCGAGTGAGGTATCACCCAGGGGATAAAAATTTTATCTTTAAGTATGATTCGCAAAACCCTGATTTAGCGGTCGATGTGTGGGTTCGCCGCGTTGACGAGTTAGCGAACAATTATCAATGGGTTGATTTGACTATCGTTAGGCTTATGGCTAACTACTAGGCATGGCTCGACACTGGTATGACACACAAGAACAGTTAACTACGAATTGGAAGACGATTAAAAAGAAGTTGAAAGTTCAAAGCCGTTACCGTTTGGAAAACTTCTGCGGGAAGCTGCTTTGTATAAAACGTACGCTAGGCAAGATTTAAGCAAATACTGTTTTACTAAACTATATAAACTCAGAGCGCTCAAATTAGTAATCCCTGAGTTGCACCTAATGGATGCTGTAATAAGTGGAATCACTGATGCGTTTTTAAACTACGAGCGAATTATACGCTTAATTGAGCACGTTAGGAAATACGGCCAAGAGGTTACTTCAAGTATAGATCACCGGTCAAAAAAGACGATTTCAACATCATGTGGCATCCACAAGTCAATCACAAGAAAAAGTACCACAAACGCAGTTGCAATGTTTTAACTGTAAGGGCCCACATTGTGGCCAAGACTATTTTGGTTGCGGTCTTTTGGGGCACTTTGCCAACAAATGCTCTAAGAAAAAAGATCAATTTTCGATAGCCACTAAAGCATGACACCTAGTTAAATTAACGGCCAATGACATTAATGCAGTAAGAAATTAATCAAGTGTAAACCCATACATCATGTCTGCTATTTTGAACGGTAAAAAATTTGAATGTTTACTAGATACCGGAAGTGCTTGCGCCATAATTTGCCAGTGTAAACTCGGATTCGTGCCCCGACATGAGGACACTGTATTGCGTAGTTTTGACGGGAACTATGTCGTGAGTGTGGGTGATATAGAACTGAACTTACGGGTAGGTCAACCGAACACGGTGATAAAAGTAACTGTGGTTAATGACGACAAATTATTGTATGACTGCATTATTGGTTGCGATTTTTTAAACTTGCCAAACGTTATGTTCTCTAAAGTAGACACTCAAGTGCACATATTACACTTGGGTGAAGTACAGCAAGTCTGCGGACTCGAAATCTATAGTAAAGACGACGATAAAGTAAAGTGTAAACAACTATTACACGAATTTAGTAATCGAATTTCGACCTCTGTGGTTATAATGGGAAGCACTGATACTACAAAGCTAGAAATAAAGTAATTACACGGAAACCTATTTCTTGCAACCCGTACCAAATGTCACCACATGAGAAAGAAATTCTAAAAGCTATTGCTATTGAACCGTTGATAAATGGAATTATTAGAGAATTAAACTCAGAGTACGCCAGCTCAGTCTTACTTGTGCAGAAGAACACCGGTGGCTACAGAATGTGCATAGACTACAGACCATTAAATGCAATTACTGTTAAAGATAAGTATCCTCTCCCCCTTGTTGAAGATCAGCTCGACCGCCTTGGTGGTGACGGGAAAGGTGGTAAGTTCAAGTACTTTACAGCGCTTGACATGATTTCGGGGTTTTATCAAGTGTCGGTCAGTGAAGACTCAATTAATAAAACTGCATTCATTACACCTTATGCACATTATGAGTTTGTATGCATGCCGTTCGGACTTTGTCATTCACCTGCAGTTTTTCAAAAACTAATGAACAAATTGCTTGGGTCATTACAAAATACAATAGCGTTTCCTTACATAGCCGATGTAGTTATTCTATCGACAACTGTCTGCATTGCTTACGGTTACATTAAGACTTAGTAAATGCTCCTTTTTTTGTAGTAAGATAGATTATTTAAGTCGTGAAGTTAGTAGTGCAGGAATTAAACCGGGACGCGCTAAGGTTGCGGATATTGCAAATATGATACCGCTGAGAAACATTAAACAAATGCGTCAATTTGTCAGTTTAGTAGGGCTATTTTAGAAAATTTGTGCAAAACTTCTCAAAGATTGTTTAGCCTCTAACACGATTACGTTTGATATTAAATACAGACCTAGAGCACGTATGCCGCATGTAGACGCTCTTAATCGTTATCATGTTACCGTTGAAATCAACAAAATTAACATTACAGAAGGTGGCTTGATCCTATCAGCGCAATTACAAGATGATAGATTAGCGTCGATTCGTAAAATATTGAAAACGGGTTTTGAAAACTCAGAAACAAAGCAGTACTTTTGAGAATATGTGTTGAAAAATACTAAAGTTTATAGGAAGTTGGCAGACGGAACACGAGTATGAGAAATACCTCATGCGGCGCGATGGCAGATAGTAAGACTGTGCCATGATCAAGCAGGCCATTTCAGTATGGAATCAACACTACGTTGGATCCAAATGCATTATTATTTTTCTAAAATGAGACGCTTTGTTACTAAAGAGATAAATGCATGTTTGAATTGCGCTTACTATAAAAGTTCTCCTGGTAAAAAACAAGGCAAGTTCCACCTTACTGAAAAGACACCGATACCTTTTCACACTTTACACTTAGACCACATCGGTCCCTTTGAGATAAGTAGATATAATAATAAGTTCCTAATTGTGTAGGTTAACGCGTTTACAAAATTCACAATTTTTGAACCAGTCATATCGACGAAAGTGAAATCCGTCCTGATAACTGATTGTGAAAGTGCGTTCACGTCTCAATCTTTCAGAATGTTTTGTGAGACGTATGCAATTCGTCATGTGTTGAATGCAGTAGCCACCTCTAGATCAAACGGGCAATGAGAACGTTACAATAAAACCATTGTAATTATGCTGACCACGACAAGTGTAGAAGTTAAACGAGAGCTTTGGGCCACTCATGTAAAAAAGTTACAGAGTGCGTTGAATACGTCATTTAATAAGGGTATTAATAGCATTCCTGTTAAAGCACTTCTTACGTTACTAAATTAATTACAATATACGATTGATAGAGTAGATCTGAATGAATTAAAGACACGTATTAAAGAACATATAGTAGACGATCAGTGAAAGCAAAAAGAACGTTACGATAAGGCTCGACGTGAAACGGATCGATATCAAGTCGGGGATTTGGTATTGTTACCCATAACAAGAGAACTATGTACAAGACCGAGTAAAACGCCTAATCCAAAGTTTAAAGGTCCGTTCAGAGTTACCATAGTACTCTTCAACGATAGGTACGAAGTTGAAGATTTAGGAAAGGTACAGTACAATTAGAAGCGTACGGTTGTAGCTGCCGACAAGTTAAAGCGCTGGATGTTGCTTGGTTTTGATGTTTACATGGTTAGTAAACACATAGACGATGAAAACAATGTCCAAGACCTCTACTTCCCGCACATTGTAAGAGTTGAAGTGTGCTAACGTGATTATCAGGCGCTGAAGCGATGAAGGTAGCACCCGAGGCCTGTTCTGTCTGCGTGTCATTTGAGTTGAGGCGTAATGTGCATTACTTGAGATATGCAATATGGGTGGATCCTTACAGAGGCCTGTACTGCCTGTTTAGTGGTTTACATAAAGTTCAAAGTAGTTAAATAAACAGTTGTTTATTTATCATAAGAGCATTTGAGGCCGATACTGCCTGTTTGTTCTCGAGCTGATGTTTGGGTTTAGACCTATTGGTTTAAGCGCTCGGTTTTGAACGCTTGAGACATTTGGTACCGATACCCTTGCGTCATTGTTTTTCTAACGATTATGTAATATTAAATTATTGTGTTATGTTATTGTTGCCGATTGCCGTTGAACTTTTACGTTTTATTGTAACTGTAAGAGCATTCTTATATAAAAATTTGATGTGTCTCTTTTTATTTTTATTGCTAACAGTAAATACGTTATGCATGTGGGTTCTTAGAATAAGAACGTCATTGAACTACGTCTCATGTAATAACGTTATTTTGTATTTATTTGTATTTTTACTGTGAGCAGATTACTAAGAAGAAATGTGTAGTTCTTAAAACAGCAAATTAAACATTATAACGTTGTTTTTGATTTCTTTTTATTAACGGTGTCAACAAACTATTTAATGCTACAGGTTCGTAGTTTTCGATTTATTTGGCCCAAAATTTTTCATTTCTTTAAACGTATTATGAAATTTTTTATTTTGACATTTTTTTACTTGTATTGGTGTTATTATTTTACCTTCTAAATTAACAACCTGTTAATCAGATACACGCAGCATTACTGATTTCTAACCAATAAACATTAATTTGTTTTTTTTTCTAGAATTTCGGATATTATTATCATTCCGTTATTGTTATCGAAAACCCCAAGTCCCACGTGCACTGTATTTACTTGAGACGTTATTTGTTTAATTTTTGTAAATGCAATATTAACATTAGGTACCACAATAAATCTAATATGAAACAACAATCTACTGTTGATAATACAAATTAAATACAACAGGTATTGTGATAAAAAAAATTGATGAAAATGATAACGTACAAAAAAACAAGAGTGATTTACACTAGTTTTGTAACAATTGATTGTTCTTGTAAAATTTATTATTTACGTAAGTACAAGACAAAGTGTTTACGCATACGTAATTAACATAAAAAAACGTTTGCAAACTTATTGTTAAATTCAAGACAATGACCGAATAATGTTGAACATTCTAGAGACAGATAACAGAAATATTTAAAAACGTTTCAAAGAAAACATAGGTCAGTTTTTTGAAGTTGGAAGTATTAAGAAAACTTTGCGGTTTAAAATAAATATGTGAATAAGTATCAGTTTTAGATAAACAGAAGTTATGCACAGACATGATTTTTTGAGTTAGAGTAATATAAATTAGTGTAAGTGTTTTTCTTAAATATTATTAGATTTAATTAGTTACGTGTAGTTCTAGCATGTGAATATTTTGTTGTTAATAAATTAATTTAAAAATCGTTACAATAAAAAATAAATTATAACGTACAGATATCAGGCATGTGCGGAAGAAACATCTTGGTATCTTGCAATTATCGATAAATGCGAGCTGATCGATGTTAATAAATACTGACTTTTTTAATTTGAGCAAATTTCAGTAACAAGTTTCTAAATACCTGATCCTTACAACTTCTTTATAACACTGCAAAAATCTGATAAATTACTGGCGACGTTTCTTTTCTATCAAAAGAAAAATCTGCAAGCAAACAAGTAGTGAAATTCCAAATTATGTGTTTTAATTTATTTTAATTATCTTAAACTTAGTTTTTCTAAAATATGTTACTATTTATTTTAAAAAAATCTCCATAAAATACTAATGTTTACAAACATAACCTTGAATATTTTATTTACAAACCAACTTTTTTTTACTATATACGCAGTGCTGTACGTAGGTAATTTTTAAATTATATGGATATAATTAATTTTTTTTCTTTCAAAAATTATGTAGTATTAGGTAATAGATAAACTATGTAAACTTTACATAGATAACAGATAATAGATAAAATAATCTAATTAGTAATAATGATAGATGGAATTCATTTAAAGAACTACTATGGAATTCGGAAAATTACTAAAGAAAAACTTAAATACTGTAACCGAAATTTTACGGGACACTGGATTTTTTTAAAATATATGATTTAAATAAAAAATTAGATATATATAATATATTTAATGTTAAATATTTATTCGACTTCTAAATAATTAATTTCTAATTGTTTTATTGGGAAGTAAAGTCTTAATTATTTGTTTTTTTTATTTTTTCAAGCTTTCGCAACAAATTTGTTGCTTCATCAGGAAAACTAAAAATTTATAATATAATTGCACAGAACATTATTCAAAAAATATTAATTTTACAATTATAAAAGATTCACACAAACTTCGACAGCGTTATTAAATTGAAATATGTCAAATTGACAAATTAACAAGTAAATTGATAATTTAAAAAAAATTAACTGCAAAATATTAATACATGAATAAAAATGAATTTAAGAAACTTAAATATAGAAAAATAAATTATTTAATTATCTGTAAAAGATAAGAATAAATAATACTCATACCTTCAATGTCAGTTCTTTTGTTCATTGAAGTTTCACACCTAATAATATGTAACATTTCTAAAAAGTTTCTTTTTTGTTGGTTTTTTTCTTCATCTAAAATTTTGATAGAGTTATAGTCCGGAGAATGCAAATTTTGATTACAATGAATTGATAACATACAACTAGGTTTGTTTAATTTAATGTCACTTTTATGTGAAGTAATTCTATCAACTAATAATCTTCCGGTCTGCCCAATATAACATGAATTACAATCAAAACAAGAAATTTTATAAACTACATTTGATTTTAAGTTTTGTGAAATAATATCTTTTAATTTTGAAAAAACAGAACGTCCAATTAAGATGTTTTTATAAGCAATTTTAACGTTAGGGTTACATGAATTTATAATTTTTTTTAACTTAAAAGATAAATCTTTAACATAAGGAATTGAAAAATATTTAATTTCTGTAGGAATAATTTCTTGTGAATTTCTAACAACATTAGATGTTTGAAATAACAATTTATTTAATAATTTAATTGGATATCCATTTTTAATAAAATTTCTCTTAGTTTATGAAGATCATCATTTATATATTTTTATGAGATAATTTTAAAATTCTTGATTTTAAATTAATTATTAAATTAATTTTATACTTATAGTCATGGTATGATTTAAAGTTAATATAACGACCTGAAAAACCAGGTCTAGTAAACCATAAAGTTCTTAATATACCATTTTCTTGCCTATGAAGTAATAAATCAAGAAAAGATATATGTCTATCTTCCTCTTCTTCAATAGTAAATTCCAAAAATTTATTATAATTATTAAAAACATTCAAAATTACATTAGATTGATTTTGAGGAATAGCAAGAATTATGTCATCAACATATTTTTTAATAAAAGGAACATAAAAATTTAGTTGTTTTAAACAAAAATCTAAAAGATGATCCATAACGTATTGAGAAAGAATAGGAGATACTGAACTGCCCATAGGCATACCAAGAATTTGTTTGTAATGAACATTTTGGTATACAAAAGTTGTTGAGTTAAATAAATATTCAATTAACCAAAGAAATTTGTTTTTGGAAATATTACAATTTAATTCTATTTGAGACCAATTTCTTGTAATACTATCTTTAGTGAGATTTAAAAAAATTTTAGATGAAGAAAAAAACCAACAAAAAAGAAACTTTTTAGAAATGTTACATATTATTAGGTGTGAAACTTCAATGAACAAAAGAACTGACATTGAAGGTATGAGTATTATTTATTCTTATCTTTTACAGATAATTAAATAATTTATTTTTCTATATTTAAGTTTCTTAAATTCATTTTTTCATTCATGTATTAATATTTTTGCAGTTAATTTTTTTTTTTTAAATTATCAATTTACTTGTTAATTTGTCAGTTTGACATATTTCAATTTAATAACGCTGTCGAAGTTTGTGTGAATCTTTTATAATTGTAAAATTAATATTTTTTGAATAATGTTCTGTGCAATTATATTATAAATTTTTAGTTTTCCTGATGAAGCAACAAATTTGTTGCGAAAGCTTGAAAAAATAAAAAAAACAAATAATTAAGACTTTACTTCCCAATAAAACAATTAGAAATATAATATATTTATATACATATAATTTATATATTTTTTGATAGCATCTAGATACATATAAATAGATAAAAAAATATGAATCTAGATTAATTTATCTATATGAATTTATATAGATAATTTACAACACTGTGTATACGTACCGTTGAAACTAATACAACAGCATCCACAAGGTACTTGATGATTTTGTTTTTAAATTTTATGATTTTGGTGCACGGAATATTCGTACAAGTCTTTTAAACTATGTTTTCGTAATTCATTATTCTGTACGGTAATATTTTTGACCTGTACGGAAATCACTGACTGATCAAACACAATGCACAGTGTTGTCTAATTGCAAATAAATATACAATATATCTTATTATTTCTTAGTAGAATAAAATGTAATGTATTTTATTCACCTGGAAAATTAGAATTTTTATTGCACGCTGATAAATTGGGTTTGTTTATATATTGTAACCACGGCCTTCAATTTCTGAACATTCCCATTTTTACTGTCTACAAGGTACAACCACAAAAGCAAAAAATGCTATAAATTCTTTAGAAAGAACATTTTTCACAGAATTTAAAAGTTGGTCTAATTTAGAAGGAGCAGACCGAGTGACAGTTTTATGATTTGACAACGGTTGAGAGTGTTGAGCTTTAGATTCCAATGCGACGTATGACAAAAGTTTATTTTTTAGACAATTTAACACACAAAATTTATATAGTTTTTGGTTTTGCTTAGTGTATTTTTGCATCTTATTTTTTTAATGGAAAGGAATGATTTAGATTGTTAAATTTAAAAAAAAATCCTTTTATGCATAAGTTATATAATTTGATTAAAAGCTTTCATTCCGTTAGTCCCGAGTTTTCTATTATCGTTACATGACTTTTAGCAATTGTTGATAATTTTTTAGTAACTGTTAGTAAATGTGCGTTGGCACAAAACTGGCATTCTTCTAATTATTATTAGTCTTACTAATATATACTCTGAGACATTAAAATTAAAACACGAAGAAGGGGTGGAAATTTTGTGACCAAAATTGGTAGAAAAGTTTAACTACTCAGAAAAAGTAGTAGCTGATCAAAATATAAAACAAAGAATCCCTCCCCCCTCTTTATTAAGTTTACATTCTTTCTGGCATTGGTTCTAGCAAGTGGTCCAGTTTCTCTTCAGTTCTTGTATTTCAAATAAGTTGCAATTTATGCCGAAGAGTTTCCTGTGTGTGTAGAAGATGTGCTAAGTGTTCAATACGTAAAAGGTCGGGAGATCTGAATGGCCATGATAAAACATCCTTCTGAAGAAATGGGTCTTCCAACTGCTGAAGAAATGGAAGAATATGGAATTCTACTACCTCGTTAACATATTCAGGTGTTCATATTGCCTCGGATAAAAACCAAAAAAGACTTACTCTTATAGTCTATAGCACCCCATACCATAATTCCCACAGTGTGGTGCACATGCCGCTCAACAGAAAATTGAACATTTCTATATCTAAATCACGCCTTTTTTTAAACATATCTTTGACACCGCTTTTCGCAAAGCTAGCGCTGTCTGGATAATTAGGGCTACTTGTTATAATTTTAAAATTAAATTCTTCAGCAAATTTTTGAAACTTGTATGACGAATGTGCCATGTAATCACTAGTTAAAATATCGAGTATTCTATGAGTTGAAAACAATTTTTTATTTTTAAGTTTTTTGTCAGTTTTACACTCAATAGGTATTGCTTCCAACTATTTAGAGAAATAATCAAATAGTTTTGATTACCATACTCACGAATATCTGACGCAATTTTTGCAAATGGTCACTTCGGAATTGAATGTGATCTTAACGGTTCGTTAGTTTTAGAAAGTCAATGGCTTAGAGCATGTTTCTTCAAGGGTAGGTATTAAATGAAATTCTCGCTTAAATGCTTTATTTAAATCAATAAGATCTAAACATATGCGAATATTGCTATTAGGTTTTACAACTATACCCAGGTTGCTAGCTCACTTAATAGCACCACTAATTTTTTTTAATACCAGACTTATATTTCATCAATGCTCTGTTTTAATATATTTTTAATTGCAAGTGGTACCCTCCAAGGTGGTTTCACAACTGGTACAGCATCATCTCTAATTTGAATTATACGTTGCCTAACCATCGAAATAAATCCTCTTTAGTTTTTTTTAATTCCTCTAAACTTTTGTATCCTATTCTGTCAATTCTGTGGCATTGAATTGTCGTCAACAACAAAAAAATTTAGATACTTTCGTAACTCATTCACACTAGAAATTAAATCTACCTTACCTATACTTTGAACCTCCATAAGCTTCAAGCATAATTTTAGTTTTTAGAATTTAATTTTTCATATTATTTTTTCAAAAGTATCTGCAATCAAAATATGAACCTCAGCTCTAATATCAAGCTTAAAGGTTATATCTTGTTCATTTACAAGTATTTGCTTAACCCAAGAACTACTTTTGCTAATACAATTTACTTGTTTATTTACAACATTTATTTCTTCTACTACAAATTCACCAGCTTGGTCTTTTTCAACGACTTGTCTTACTGTTAAAGTGGTTGAGGATTGTTGTCACTTTCTTGCCGTAAGCCGGGCATTGATTAATACCATGTTTCTTCATACATCGAGTACATTTAAAAATTATATTTTAGACTGCACCACACGTTGCCTTTTTTTCATTTTTGGTTCCATTTTTTTATGCGCGCTGGTAAAATTTTAATTCAATTGTAACTTAAATTTTAATATCCTTTCGACTGCGCTATATTTTGTTATACTTTTATTTATTATTAAATTGTCACTAGACCACTATGGTTATTTCTACTAACAATGTAATCTCAACAGAAACTAACATGTGGTTCTACATTAATGGATGTATCCGAGCACACCAACATGGTTGTGTGTCTCTTACGACAACTGAAACGTTTAATGCAATCTAATTCTTTTACTTAGAGCAGCATTATGTTGAAGCCAGCGCCTAGCACTTTTGGCGCCCTTGTGCAAATTTAAATAACGCCCCAAATTTGTATTACGTTCATATGTGAGTACAGATACGGGTTAAGTTAGGTATTATTATCCACTATTGAAAAATAATTTTAAAAACTATTTTACAAGTACAAGCCATAAAGGCATGCAAGTATTTTTTCACATAACATAATTATAAACATATAGAAAAAAAATATATTCTAACAGTATAACAACTCAAAATTTTTGTATGTTAGTTTCAAATGTAATACATGATACAAAAGCACACTGCTACATCAACAAAAACCGGCATTTTTAATAAAATACGAAGTATTATGCTCGTATTAGCAATAGAATCCACTAAGTTGTAAATTGTTATATAATTTAAAGTTTCCTCTAGAGACGTAATAACTTTTTTATCAGAATTTTGTAAATATTGCAATTCTTTAACAAGTTCTACGGCAGTTGTCTCGTTCATTGCGAGTTTGGTCGTTTAATAAATTGTTAAGTTTTTGACACAATTCTAATTGATCGTTTTTAGAGTAATTTTTAAATTTATCAATATTCTATAAAAACGCGAAATTATTAGAGTAAGAAGAAAGTAATTGGAATCTCTCATCTACTTTGAACTTTAAAGTTTCGTCGTGGATCGGTTCATCGTCACATTCATAACCAAAATGTTTTTTTTTAATTTTTCGCGAGCTCTTTGTTTTTTGAATTTAGGTTCTATGTCTAAACTGGATGCTATTTCTTTAACATCAATCCATAGTTCATTAAAACCTTTATAACAGCAATAAGCTTTCAAAAAATTATTCAAATTATTTAAATGATTACAACACTGAGCAACATCAAAGTTCGGTTTTTGAATAATTTTACGAACTATACTTAAAATAGTATACCAGAATATAAGAACGCAAATGAACTCAAAATTTTGCAATTTTTTGGCCAACAATGCAGCCAAATTTTTTACGTTATTTTTAGTTTCCTTCGCTTATTTCAAACATAGCATCATAAACCTCCCCAAGTTGATACCTTAAAGGAGTTATTGCATCTATTCTACTAGACCAACGAGTATCCGATAAAGGTTTTAAAGTTAAATTACATTAGATAAATTAGATTTCAGAATTGAGCAGCGTTTAGTAGAAGCTGAAAAAATACAAACTGATACAATAATTAAAAAAACTAAAAAAACACGCTTTTATAAATAACCGAACTAAAAAGAAGAAAATAATTTATAATTACAAACAAAATTATTAAATTCAGAGCAATAATATATAATTATAAACAAAATCACTAAATTCAGAGTTAAAAGCGTGGGGTGCATCCGGATACACGGTAGTCTTTCGCGCCAAGTATCTGTTATTTCTTTTTTTTTTGTAATTAATTATATCAATCATTGTTTTAACATGTATTCAGTTCGACTATTGCTGTCAATTTGTGATTTGACTGATATACATAATACTGTCACTAAACACGACATTTGAATACATACGTGACGAGATATTCTACAGCTGCACTGTTTTTGTTAAATCTAATAATTTTTTTGTAAAGATCAGAGGTTTTTTTTTATATTTTGTGTTCACAGAAATAAATTTATCATTGTTTGTAACAATAGTTTAACGTGTACTTGGCGAGACATTATACAGTGAAACTGTTATTTGTAGGATTTTTCTATATTTTCATAACTCTCCCCTTATTGATAGCTGCCTTTAGAATAATTTAGTGATTTTGTATATAATTATATATTATTGCTCTGAATTTAATAATTTTGTTTGTAATTATAAATTATTTTCTTCTTTTTAGTTCGGTTATTTATAAAAGTGTGTTTTTTTAAACTATTATTTATTTTCTATTTTTTAATTCGGGTACCTATAAAAGCGTGTTTTTTCAATTTTCTAAGCTATCAGTTATTTTCCGTATTTTAATTCGATTTATCAATAATCAATTTTTGCGGACATGTGATTATGAAATATCTTACGAACTAAAAACGTATTGGAAACAGTAGTTATCGACAGTAAGACCTTATTTCTCGGGGAGGGAACCTGAGAAACAGCTATCACATCCAAGGCAGGCAGCGAGCGCGCAAATTACCTGCTCCGACACGAAGTGGTAATAGTGAAATACACTGGAACGATTTAAACGCGATAGGCTTTGTCGAGATGCACACCTGCGCAGTTCACGCGCTCTGTCTTTGTCACTCTCATGCAGAGGATTCCTAAAGAAATCAATTAATCCTGACGATCCTAATTAGGATAATAAAAACTTTTTAATGAATTATTGCATTGTCATCGGTCCGTGAAACGCATGCAAAGTATCAAGTTAATCAAACACCTGGAAACCGCTGAAAATTAAGCTCAAAGATTCCGTTACATACATACATACATACATACATACATACATACATACATACATACATACATACATACATACATACCTCCCGAACTAATAAAAGCGTGTTAAAAAATACAAATTGATGCTCAAAGTATTCAATTTTGCGGCATCATTGACGACTAAACTTAGGGTATGATTGCAACAAGGAACAAAGAAAGCTCGTGGATTGAAATCCAAATTTTTTTTGTAGACGATTTAGCCTACCACGCATATTTACCCCATTGTCGTAACCATGATCCCGTAAATCGTTGATATTTAAGTCAAGAGTCAAGAATGTAGTCTAATAACATGGAATAATATTTTGCCTTTTTAGTTAGTTCTGAAATTTTGGATTTGATATTTTCACCGATCAAGTTGATTACTTCATTTTCATTTTCATCCCCGAGATAGTTTTTGTGATCTTTTATTTGAGAGCGTTATGTATGTTTTGACATAATCGGGGCGAATTTGGAAATCATTTCTATGCATTTTAAAAAGTTGCCATTGTTTTTCTCAAACAACTTATTACTACTTCCACGAAAAGCTAAATTTTGCTGACCTAAAAACTGAATCACAGCTTGCCAGTATTTAGTTTCTATGTTTATTACATTTTGAATTTCAGAATCAATGATTTCATTTTTATTAAAACGGTTAGAAAGATCTAGAAATTGTAGAACATTTTTGATATGTAACTTGCTTTTTTCATGAATGTTTAAATGTTTGCTTAAATGCTGCCAGTCATTGTAACCAGATCCACTAAGGCGAACAGGTTTCAAATTAAAAATGTTGCAACAGAAGCAGTAAAGTGATTTTTTTGTTTCGGAATACAACAACCAAAAACACTCAATTTTTTCTTTGTTTGGTAAAATTCTATAGGAGTTTTTTTTGTTTTGATAATGAGCAGGACCACGTTCTACTAATTCTTGAATATTATTAGGACGTAATTTCTTTGGCAATAGTGCAGTATCTTTCGAAAGTTGACTCATATTTTCCGTTCTGGTAATTTTTGAAGGTGTTGATTTCTCATTATCAGCGGAACTTGAAGATGTTGATGGATTGCTTTCTAGAAGATCAGTTTCTTGTCTGCTGCTGATATTTGTTTCAAGTACAGGTTCAGAATAATGGGATTTAGCTGTATTATCGTTGTTATTAATATTTGGCAAAGTAGACTCGGGTTTAAAAAAAAGCGTAATTTTGACATGGTTTTCCAGTTCTTCCTCTCTTTTTTTTTATTCAGCAAATTTAGATATCCAGACAATTTTTTTTCTGACGTCCTGTATACTGTAAAGAAATTAATACGTATGTAAACAAATTGACAAATTATTCATGAAAAATGGAAATGTTTCGACATCTCAAACTCAAACTCGAATCTCAACATTACTTATTTCAAGGTATTACAAAATTCATAAATTTTTATAAATAGTAATATTAGTGCTTATCAATTATTCTGTTTGAATTTGCTTCAATTAACAATGATATATATATATAATCAAACATAAAAGGATTTTTGAGATGCAAGTTTTTGGCTTTTAATGTTTTAAACAATCTAAAATAAAAAATAAATTTTAGATAAACTCACCTTAATTCACAACACAAAACACATTATTATAAAGTCTGTAAAACTACAAAAAACTAAAGTTTCAAAAGCAGATATCTTTTACCCTATGGAACTTTTCACTTCGCTAAGTTAATTATCGATCGGGCATCAAGCAACAAATGAAATCGCGACCGATGCAGCGCTTAAATATGTAAAGTTTTGTACATTGCAAGCTCAGACAAGAAAAAAACGCTTGTTCGCTTGTTGGCTCGTTGCAAGCCAAATTTCAAGCACAAACATGAATAAAATCAGATTTGTTTGAGTTCACACAATTCATGTTAGCATGTTACGTATTACATATTCGATCGAATAAATGCTATTATTGCGTTCTCTCATTTGGAAAATATATTATTTTCGAGCAGTAATTCGGTTCCCTCTTCTCAAAGAGTAAATATAAAAAAATAAACAAATAAAAACAATGTTATAGCTAGCAATTTCTTACTGGTTTTTTATCATTATAAATTTTGTTTTGACAATGTTGTTTGTTGCTTTATCTTTTTTTTTCAATACAGTACAGTTAAAAAAATATACAGTTTACGTTTGGTTAGAAACACTATAAAGTTAAATATACTACATAAAAACACTTTACATTTTATGGAAAAATCATGATACTAAAGATTTTTCACTGTCAGATAAAAATTCATAAAAAAGGGGTTGTTGACATTTTTTTAAAATCCAAATTAATTTTATTTGCGTAGAAGATTCAAGATTGATTAATGAGTGTAATAAAAATTGCCATAATACGTCGCGTAATAACAAAATCGCGGAATCTGGTACAATAAAGATTACTTTATCTTAAAACTACTTTAATTACAATAATTAAAGTTTAAAAATGCTTGAAAACTATTTACTTTATGCTTAACAGGTTGACTGCCACTTAAGTCATTTCAGAACGACGATGAACTTTTCTATACTGGTGACTGCTATGAACGAAATCTCAAAACATCGAGCTTCATTTGACACAAAATATTTCCAAGGGAAAAAGTTACCTTCGCAAAGCTCCAATAATAATATTGCGCTAACAAGCATGTTATGCAAGGATGCGACTTTGATTGAATATGTTTGGATTAAATAAATAATTCAATGATTAAATAAACAATTTATATCGCGTGATTACTGACAATTGTTTCACCACACCACTAGTTGATGCGCAATTTTAAAAAAAGAACAAAACTAAATGATTACTGGATTTTACCCGAGTTTTATGACACGATTCGAGCTACGTTGCCACATCCTTTCAGATATAAAAGTTGCAAAGTGGAGATTTCATCTTTGGAAATATGCACCCACAGTTTAAAAATTGAATTTTTTTAAACAGTTTATCGCGTTCGCGATTTCTTCTCATATCTAAAGAAGACTTACAGCGGATTGGACTTGCAATAAAAACATTTTGCGACGCGAAATAATCGACATGCCTTTTTATTAAATTCTCTTTTTTTTACCGATTCTACTATTTACAAACAAACTGACTATAAAAAAGCATTAAAGAGATGAACTTTACTTTAACATAAATCCTTTCTCTAGTCTTAACAGATTTATAACGATAATAATCTTTACAATTGCTTGACTGTTGATACAATTTCAACATTCAAAATTTACTCACATTTTATTTTACATACTTTCGTCCTATGTTTATAACTTTACAGTGAAATCGTTTATGATTTAAACTAGTAATTACTGATAGTTTTTGTTATAAAACTTTATAAATCAGGTTTATTAAATCATTTCGTTTACGCATTTGAAAATTCGAAAATAAATTATCGGTTTAGTAGAACGTGTGTTCCGGTCGAGTTGTTTTTGGTGACTACCGCGGTTTTTTTGCGGCTAAGGGTAGCTTTCTCGGTGTCGTAATATTACACCAGCATTAAAACCGCCACAATTTTTGCATTGAAATGATTTGCTTAATAACTTAAACTAACCAATAAACTATTACCCTAAAGCAGTGCAAGATAGAAGAAAGTTAAACATAAACATTTTTATAGAGAACAGAATTTACTATACAAAAAATGAAGTGAAATTGGGCACCACCGCAAGTTCCTGTTTTGTTTCATCGAACCTTCGAATCAAGCATCCTATAAGTATTTTGAACATTAAAAGTGTAATTTTATACTGCCCAGCGAAAACTAAACAGTCTGTATAAACAAATATATTTTTAAACCCAGCAGCGCTTCAATAGAATTGAGTACAGTACTAAGCATTTTATGCTGACATCTATACAAAGGCACTAGAAATCGAGGCCGGAGTAATGGCGAACTCTGTATATGACCGATCTTGGTTTTTGTAAATAATTTTATGAAAAAGCAAAATGTTTTCAGGTTTTATTTTTATAGATTGCCGCTTTTGGCATTAGAAACATTTTTTTTCAAATCTGCATTGGTAGTCAATCTGTTAATAATAGTAGTTCACTAAAATTTTACTTGATAAATTTTTTTTTAACTTTTTTTAGTTTTAACATTTCTTCTTTTTTTCTTATCTAGTAGATATTGTTACAGTCCTAAAAGCTACTCGACTAATTTTCCTAATTGTGTGAGATTTTTATTTTTTTTAGATTTTTTTGTTTGTTCTAAAATTATACTAGCTAAAAAGAGTTATGATAAAAAACTTTGGGTAAAAAAATCGAAAATTCAGTAACAAATTAGCAACAAAAAAGCACCGAATTTTGGTTTTCTTTGATTATGCTATAGTGGTTGTACCAGTTTAAAAATTGTTTGCTTATCAATTTTTATTGTTGTTGTTTTGGTAAGCATTTTTACGAGTTAATTTTTAAAAACGTGGACATTATGTTTTTTGTATACGTACAACTGTTTCATATTTCGAGCATCTTTTTAATGACTCTTTTGCATGCATTTTTTAAAATTTGATATGCGTTTGTACTAATACCAATATTATTTATTGAATAAAAGTGACTTTATTTTTTCTTAATAAACTTAATACAGAATAAACATGAAAAATACTGATCAAAAGGAAGCACTGAGCAAATTTTGTTTTTGCGTCCGTCTTATTTCTTCTTGATGTGAGCGTAGAAGACGTCTACCTGTTCACTCTGTTGTATTCTATACATCTTGTATAAGGTTTTTGGGTAGAAACTAGTCCACTAAGCGTTTTTTACATTAGATCAAATAATTTATTCCTATCCTAATCTTTTGTTCCATATCAGATGTATATAAAAAACTTTCTCTTTTAGATATATTTTTTTTAAATTTTAAACATGGAGTTCATTAAAGAAAAACCAAGTTTTAAACGTAGGTAATTAAAGGTTGGGCTGTGCAGAGGTTTCCTTAAAATATCGGCTGCTTGTTCCTGCGTTGACATTCGGATAATATCTAGTTCGTTAGCTGTTTAGCAGTTTCTCGAACGAAAAAGTGACGAAGTCAAATGTACTTCGTTCGACGATGATATTCTGAATTATTTGCTTATTTAATTGCTGCGTTGCTATCAACGTACAACATAGGTTTCTCAGTTAATGATCTAATTTTTCTTAAGAGACGCTGTAGCCCTAGCTGCTACTACTTCAGCTTCTGTTGTAGATATCGCAACAAATGTTTGTTACTGAAAGAGCTATGTGACAACCCTACCGGCGTACATGCAGGTTACACCACTTGAGCGTCTGCCAGTAGTTTGGTCACCACCATGACCTAGGTTGCTGTAACACTTTAACACATCCTTTTTTAACTTAGAACTGTATACCAAGACCTTGAGTGCCCTGTAAATATGCAAAAATACATTTACCTTTTGCGTGATTTGTTAGGTTTTCCAATATTCGCAAAAGAATGCCGATCGCATATTCAATATCTGGCTACGATGTGACTGATTTAAGTCATACAAGCTACGGTTTAGCCTGCAGACACGACCGGTGCAGTCATCGAAATCTTATGGTTGTTGCATGTAATTTGTTTCATTATGTTCAGCGTAAAGAAACGTTGTAGACACATTAAACTGCGTAAAAGACATGGCCTCCTCAGCTGCAACTGCGATAACGCTTCGAATCGTTCCAATTTTTGCAACTAGACTGAACGTTTCGTTATAATCGATACCTATTTGTTGGTTGAACTCTTTGATTACCAAGCTAGATTTGAATTTATCTGTAGAATTATCGGGAGTTTTAATAAGATAACTCCATTTGGATGAAATCGCCATGACCCACTTATCGTGTTCGTGGCTTTCAATTGCTTTGTTGTATGTCTTAGGGTCAATGCTTTCCATATACATTGTTGACGTTGTCAAAACACAATCGTTTAAACAAACTGGTTTTTGAATGGTAGTTTTATTTCTTAGATATGAGAGATCAGAATAATTTCTCATTATTTCATTTTCGGACCCGCTCCTCATTATTTCTTCTGTTTTGTCGTTCTAATTTTTTTCGGATTTTAGAACGGGTTCCGTAACGTCTGGCATGGCTTTTAAATTGATGTAACCGTTTCTTGATTTTTCTGCTGGTTGCTTAACGTTGCAAGACGGAAAGCTTACTGGTTCAATCAGAAAAGTCACATCTCTTGAAAGACTTACTTTATCGGATCAGGATTGTATAGTCGATAACAATCATCGTGATCGTAAAGCATTTTTCAGCTTTTTTAGCCATCTTTAAAGTACGTCGTTAATACCGTAATGTTTTGGAGCACGTCGTACCGATTACTCCTAATGTGTGATCGCAGGCTTTTAACCAATTCAAAGATTATATGGTACTCTTTTCTCATCGAAGTTCAGTGCGGTTGAAGATGTAGACGGATGTAAGTAATAACTCCGCCTGCAACTATTCTGGTAAGCTCTCGTGTGTATGAATAAAGCACGTGTCACCTGAACTGTCATTTCATTTTCTCGTTCAGAAGCGCCGTTCTGCTGCGGAGTATACGGAGTTGTAATCAGTTGCTCAATACCTTGCTTTGTAGGATTGATTTAACAGTTTGTTAACAAATTCTTCACCACTGTCACATCGAAATTTTTGGCCTTTGTTTGTAATTGTTTGTTATTGTATGGCCTCGTGTTTTCACCTCTACGATGAACTGTTTGAGTTTGTTTGGTGCGCGTCATTTTCTCTGGATAGGTTCTGGTTCTGAGTAAAAACATTGATGAATTCTAACGTGATATAAAAAAAATAGTTGTTTTTTCCTTAACGGTGTAAAAGGCATGTATTTATAGAATGCTATGGCATCGTTTCCTGATTTCTGATACGAGCTTAAAATGTTTTCTAAGTGAATTTAAAGAAAATTTGTAAATAACATAACCAATTTTTTTTACAAACACCACAAAAAAGCAACAAAAATCAAGTATATTCTCAGCTATTACCGCATAATTAAATCTAATAATAGAAATTGGACTCATAATTGTAATCAACGTTTTTAAAATCACATTAACGTTTAGCTTTTTTTGCATCTAAGATTTTGACCTACCTCAATTTTACCTATTTAGTAAATTCGCGTATTTACTGACATTAAAAATAAAAATAAATACAAAATAATGTTATCGGATAAGGCGTAGTTAAATGACTGTTGTTATATTGTTATTCTAAAAACTGCACATTATTTTTACGTACACTAGATAATACCTAAAAGATAACTAATGAATAGGTTCTAGGATACTCTTCGCTAAGAGGGGCAAATTAAACCACTTAAGATTTTTTATATGGCGACGTTTTGTGCACTTCTTTAGGCCACTGAAATATATTGTAAGTAAGCTACACATTTCTTATTACATAACAAATAATGCATTTTAGGTACAAACAACAAGAAACTTACACAAAGGACGAGTCCACTCTAACCTTTTTGTGTAGGAGTCTTGTTGTTTGTACCTAAAATGCATTATTTGTTATGTAATAAGAAATGTGTAGCTTACTTACAATATATTTCAGTAGCCTGAAGAAGTGCACGCATGATTGCACGAAACGTCGCCATATAAAAAAATTTAAGTGGTTTAATTTGCCCCTCCTAGCGAACCTAATCATTAATTAAATTAAAAGGAGAACGTAACCTACAGTACCTAAAAGATAATGTATACACAGATGTTAAAACGTAGGTTATGTTGCGTAGGTCAGTCATCATACTTTAATAAATGAAAAACACTGTAATACTTGAACTAAATGTGCAAAATAAGTATTTGTAAAATATTTCGGGGTGCTACCGTTGATTGAAATATTCTTAAAGATAGTCAACTCATATAATAAGAATGCAATGTAAGTATGATTGCGTTTTTGTTTATTTTGTTTGTTTGTAGTGAAGCGAATGTGGTCAACACTTCAACTATAGTAGGTACTTAAGTATAAACTGCAGATTAGAGTAGACGCATTTCATATTGATGCTAAATTGAGAAAAATTCTTTTAGTGAGCATTATTATGAGAAGTAAATATAAGGACTATCGTATTCTTATAAATTTTCATTTTACTTTATTTTAATCTCACAAGTAGGTATTTTTATACTATACGTGAATTGAAAATATTGGAGATTTTTAAAAGTGTCAGAAACAACCGGTTTTACTGTAATGAGCTATAAACAATGTAATTGTTGTAATTTAAGACAGTTTTTGCAATGTTGAAAATTTAAATTGTATAACTGCATATTACATAAAGTATGCAGGTGTCTTAGGTTTTAGTACTTTTTAGTAAGAATTTGCTAAATAACTTTCAGATTTTTTGATAAAAAAGTAACAAACTTAAATATTAAATTATTGCTAATTTCTTACATTGGAAATGGCACATTAGTATTTTGATAATTGTTAATTATTTATTGGTTAACGCGATATTGTATTCAAATAAAAAAAAATCTAAACAAGTTAATATGCAATGTTGAATATGGTACCTGTTTCTTAAATGGAAAAAACATATTGTTGAATTGTAATTTCTTTATTTAACCGTTTTACATTCAACTTGTGTTAGTGGTATAAATTTACATGCAATCAAATACAATAATTAACATTGCTAAAACACATTACACACCTAGATACATTAGTTTTTTATTACTCATTTGGAAATATTTATACATTTACAATACATACATATAAAAAAATAACATCCTCTACATTGATAAGATTTTGATCTTTTTTAAGTGTCATAACATTTTTACTAGTGTTAGTATTACCAACTGACTATTTTAATGTTCTATATAGTTTAATTTTAATCAATTGATCAATAATTATTGTTTTATGTGAATTGCATTCAGTTAACTACAAATTTTCTGTCTACTTTAGATTATTGTTTAATCGTTTTTTAGTTTTCATCACTAAGTCATAATCTGTTTGTAACTTATAAAACTTTTTATTAAACAATATTAATAGATTGTGCACAATCTTTGAAAACGCTGAAGTTCGTATGCACAAAAACTTTATTTCTTTTGAATTACTGTAATCTTTGGTTATAATTAATGTTTTAAACACAATTATATCAATTGTTTTATCAACACTTAAATATTTTTTACAAGTTTCGCATTTAATTTTTTTATATAAATAGTGACACGAATAATCCGCAATATGAGCTACGGAACAACATCATTTACTATTTCAATGTTTTTATTACATTGATTTCAAGCAAAAGTTGTTATAAATGAGATGGTTCGGTTAAAAATTATATCATTTATTTACAACATTATTTATTTACAATCTATTCATGCAAAACCTGAATTGTTAACAATGTCTTAAAGTTCTTCCAAGGAATACCATGTTGGTGTGTAAACGTTATTTCTTACAAGCTGCCATAGAATAACATGTGCATATGACGTACAAAGCAAGTAAGATGAATTTGTAAATGTTTAAAAATAATTTGTAATTAATGGGTGTTATTATTAAGGATAAAAGTTTACGAACTAAGAAGTTAATGAGTAAATTAGTGGTTTTAATAGCATTGTTTTAGAGTAAAAACTATTTTAATATTTTTATAACAAACATTTAGAAAATGCAAGATACAGTTAATTACCCTAATAGATCTAATATGCTAAAACAATCTATTGTGAATAATACAAATTAAATATAAGAAATATTGCGATAAAAAGAAATTGATAAAAATGACTCTGTAGAAAAGAACAAGAAGTCAATTCCATAACAATCAACAATGATTAAAGGTGTTTTTGCTTATAATAACTTTTAAATATGTAATTTATTCAATCTATAATCCAGTGATTTGCACTAGTCTTGTAACAATTTATTGCTCTTGTAAAATTTATTTGTGTTATTTTTTATAACGTAAGTACAAAATGTTTACGATTACATTTGTAACAAGGTAGTGACACTGTGTGTTTTATAATCTTATAATTAATACGGAGTAAAAATATATAAACATTTATTAAAACAAAATTAACATAAGAATAAATATGAACGTACAGATATCAATACTGACTTTTTTTAGTTAATTTGAGCAAATTTCAGTAACAAGCTTCTAAAGTCCCGATCTTTACAACTTTTTTATAACACTGCAATAGTCAAAAGAAAGATCTGCAAGCACACAAGTAGTGAGATTGCAAATTAGGTGTTTTAATTTATTCTAATAACTTTGAACTTAGTTTTTCTAAAATATGTTACCATTTAATTTAGAAAAGTTGCCATTAAAATACCAGTTTACAAACATAACATAAAATATTTAATTTACAAACTAAACTTTTTTTACTTTATACGTACCGTTGAAACTAGCCCAATAGCATCCACACGGTCATAAATGATTTCGTTTTTAAATTTTATAATTTTGGTGCACGGAATATTCGTACAAGTCTTTTAAATTATGTTTTCATAATTCATTATTCTGTACGGAAATGAAGTTGGTCATACACAATGCACAGTGTTGTCTAATCGCAAATAACATACAATTTATGGTATTATCTGTTAGTTATTATTGTACTATACATTTTTGGTAAATTGTAAGAGCAATTGAGTGATCTATTAATTGTAGTATTTGTTTGTTTACAAATAACAAAAAAAAAGTCTTTGCAAATACCAATAATGCTTGACTGATTTTAAAACAATATACTAATTAAAACACCATAAATTTCGTTTGAATAACCTTGTCATCTCCATTTTTTAACGGTTATGTTTCTTCGATTTAATTTTAAGACATTCCTATATAGTTGTATAAATAAATGCAAGGTAGACAATAGCGATGTGTACAAATAAAGACAGCAAAAGAGTTTTACGTAAACAATAATAAAATTTAATTATCGGAAATGTGTCGCATTCGGTTTTTTCCTTTTAAACGGATGCTCAAATTGGACAATTTTAAGAATAATCTTTTCTTAACTGTAATGGGCATGAACACGTAATTACATTGTTTACTTACGCATAACAGTAACTGAGAACTATTCTAGAACATCTTTAATACATATTTTAAATAAAACTAAAGTATGATAATCAGTGATCGTATTAACATGACTAATTGTAAAATGTGACTAACTTTGATACTTTGAAAATGTTCTTTATACTTCTTTGAAAATTTAATACGTTGTCAGTTGAACTCAATATAGTAATTGTTGAATGTAATGAAGGTTTTTGTTTTACGTCACTCGATCACTGATGTGTTTTTAGGTAGTTTCTAAAAATTAGCGCTTCTGTGAACATAGTTCTCTTTATGTAATTTATTCAGGTTATTTGTGTTTCACATTTTTTTTTGGATTAATCGGATTGTATTGTAAGTAAAAACCGATATCACGTTTTTTATACACATATACCAACATTGAGTTCAAACAACATTTCTTTTAACTTTTTTTATATGATTATAAAATTTATAATTACAATAACAATAAGAATTTTGAAGAGTTACATATTAATAATTCGATTGAACGTGATAAGTACGTATAATTATTGAGACGTTAAATTAGAATGAAATTATATTTGTTGTGGTTCTAATCACAAAATTATCTTAAACTTGTGTATACAATGACAGTAATTATTTTAAACAAAATAATTAATATTGTATAGGTTTATGACACAAATATTTTTTCCAAATTTTGTTTAAACTTTAAAAAATTAGATATTTAGTACAAATCATTTAATCTAGTATATTTATTTTTAAATTTTACTGCTTATTTTTGTTAGTTGCTCTTAATTTTCTTTCATTATTGTTACATTATTCTATCAAATCTCTACGTTATTTTTTGCGATTACAACTTGTATTTGTAAGCAATGTAATTTATCTGCAACCCAATTATATCATAAGTACAAAAACTTACGGTAGTGTATCGTAAAAATGTAGTAAACAAGCACCGCAAAAAGTATTTTATCATTTATTGATAAAAAAACCGTAACATACGCTTTGTAATAACAAAAAATTTATTATCAATGCCACGTGTCAAGCGTAATGAAGAAATGTAAAAAATTGTTATCAATAAGTATTTAGCAATATTTTTTTAAAAGGTAATTAGGTCTCTATGTTTTTTAATTTATTTTTCAATCTATAATTCTGTAAAAGTGGGTAGAATACTAATTTTTAAACATTTTATTTTTATTTTTGCAGACACTGCTTTTGCAATAACATTATTCTTAGTCGTTTTATTTTTAATTCGTAATCGTACGAAAAGTATTTATTTATACTACAAATATATACACGTTTATAACTACCGAACTAATTAAATCTCAGGATATTTAATAAAAACACTTACACTAATTTATATATAGAACTATAACACAAAGATACAGTTCGCGGATAACTTTAGTTTAACACTTATTGTTTACTTTCACGTCATGTACAAGGTTATACTCCGTATATTTATCTCGAACACACACGTTAATCACTTATTTATTTAAACTTGAATTATCTTCTTAACACTGCCATCTTCTAATTGCTGGAATAACTCCCCTTTGATTCATTTGTATCGCTTTTATATATTTTGGGCCAAACGTTCGAGAATTTTCTATAGCTTTCTAGAACTCGAGAATAATTTCTCGAACGTTTCAATGTAATTATCAGTATTTACCAATTTGCTATAGTATGTATCACATATTGATTGTATTGATCACGTACTGTAAACGAAACAAATTTGTCTTAAGAATGAATTACAGTGCACGGCGCTTAATAGAATCACATTGGGACTTATAACAATAACCAAATGATAACAATATCCGATATTCAATAAATAAATGTTTATTGGATAGAAAGCAATATAAAACATACAGTATGTATCTGATTAACAGGTTATTCATTTAAAAGATGAAATTATAGTATCAATTTAAGCAAAAAAAATCTAAATAAAAGTTCTAATAAAACATCATCAAATCAAAATTTTGAGCCAAATGAATCGAAAATTACGGACGTGTTGCATTAAATAGTTTGTTGACACCGTTAATAAAAAGAAATCAAAAACAATGTTATGATGCCTGATTCACTGTTCTAAGAACTACACATTTCTTCTCAGTAGTTTGCTGACACTAAAAATAAAAATAGATACAAAATAATGTTATCACATAAGACGTGATTAAATCAAGTTATTCTAAAAACTAGACGTTCTTTCCGAGTACCCTGAAAGTACAAAGTACCTCAAAGATAACGTATTTACAGATGTTTAAATGAATGCAAAACAAGTATTTTTAGGGTACAATGATTTAATTTTTTACTCATTTTACAAGCGTATTGTAAAAGTTTAGTTAAAAAACTCATACAAACTAAGTTACCTTCCATGTATAGAAACAAACCTAAGAAGAAAATTGAACATAAACCCGACTCGTTCGTTAATAAAGTGATCACATTACCGGGCTGATAACATTATCCGTGATTCCAATAAGGGGCGCCTACTGTACTTTCAAGCATATCTAAATCGTTACACACGTGTTGTAGAAAAAATAGAACTGTATACGATTTTGACTGACTATACGTCTTCAGTCTGTTTGACACGATCCATAAATATACGTATAACTCCATATATGTATAACTAAAACGTAACCTCAAAGGTAACAGTATCAACCGCAAACGCAATATTTAATGTCATTCAGCTATGCGTTTAAGTGTTTAAAATACCGAACATATTTTATTTTTATAAACATAAAATCGTCTTTGAAAAATTTTGCGTATATAACATTTTGTATACCCAATTGTTTGTACAATTATTATGAATTGTGTCAAACGAGCTTTACGCTAGCTAACTTTATTTTAAATAAAACATTTTATACTCGTATATTATTATTGCAATTTACAATTTTCTGTCTAATTTATGAGTCAATTATTACATTTTAACCAGTTCTTAGTTAGCATTTGCGGTTCTTAACTAATTATAGTCTATTTAATGTCAAGATAAAGTAGACGTAAACAATGATCAGTGCGTGCTGTTCACGTGTACATTAGCTTGCTTCGATGCAATTGATTATTGCACTATTTTAAACTATTGGCAATTTTGATCACCAAGAGGTGGCGCTGTTTGTCCTCTGCGGCAGCTGTATAAACGAAACGATACAGTAATGTTTAATACTGTTTACAAGCGCATAAACTGTGATTTTCATAACAAAAATTCTTACTTTATACTAGGCAAGATTAGCAATTGTAACTGCGGTGTTTATGGTTGTCATAGCCGTCGGAAAAGCAACCAGAACGTCAACTTTCATAACTTGTATATAAACAAGCTAATTCTTCTCCTTATATGATGCATCGGTCTGTGGGTGTTGCATTTTAAAATAAAAAGATTGTTACATGTTTTAAATAGATCTTAAGCACTATAATGTAATAAACTTTAGTACTAACAAAAAAATAAAGTGCAGTTAATACACCAGATCATAAATAAATATGAATTAACTTAACAATAATTAATAATTATGCTCATTCACAAACTATTAACTTAATTTAAATTTTAACTACGCACCACAACCCAACAAACATTTTAAACTTAGTTGTTAACAATTAACTTTAATATTATATGAATTTAATAAAACAAATAACTACTACTTTAACGAAGACGTTTGCACTAATAAATAAGTTCAATCACTATTTCCAATTAAAAATACGAATAAATTAAAACAATAATAATTACAATTCAGATGCACATAAACAGAACAGCTTAATATGTAACACTTACAAGTAGACTAAATTAATTTGAAAAAGAGATGTTTGCTTACGGGTTACTATATAAACAGGTTAGGATCACTATATCTTTTAGTTTATAAAGTTCCCACCAGAAGGCGTATCTGATCTTAGAAATCGGGAATAGTAACAGCCCGAGCTGTTTAAGTTAGTCATGGATAATTTACGGCCCGTTAATAATTTTTTCCATTGCACATTAACGCGGACCGCCATTTTTGTGAAGGTAGAATCCAAACATGTCGAGTACTTCCGATACAATACATACACCTGATATACATATACAGGGTGTTTGCGACTTGACCAACAAACTTATACCATATATTTCGGGACCCATTACGATCAAAAAATGTCATATGATTTATAGGTGAATTCTTCTTTGTGTCAGAGATACCGAATGAATTAAAAAAATGATAATTGAATTATTCTTGACAGGTTAACGTATGTTTGGCAAATTAATGATTTTTGTGTTGTCCTATTAATTATGGTTTTTGCAATGGAAGTAGACACGCTGCAGCTGCGGACTACCTTAGACGATACCCAGATCGCATTATTTTTCACGTTTTTTGTTGCTTAGGAAAGACAGGACTTTTCCCACGTCGTCGTGTAGAAAGAAGTGAAGGTGGGCACAGTGAAATAGTTTTAAATGCAGTTGAACGTAGTCCTTCTACTAGTATTCGTAGAATACCTCATACAACGGGAAACTTTTTTTGTCCATACAAATATTTGTAGAAATGTTCTATGGACTTGACAACTGCTAAAAGCTTTCTCACGTAATAATTCCTTTCTGGTCTGGACAAAACTTTAGTAAACTACGCGATGACTTTTTTTAGCTATCTTGCATTTGTGAAAAGACTGCATCTATGGCCAGATTACTTGCATCGGTATCTAAAACAAACAAAAAAATCCTGACAGAGCGTCTAACGTATTGTCAATTTTCGGTAAAGAGTAGCTGACCTTTTTCGTCACGTCGTTAAGCTGTCTGTAGTGTACGAAAAACTTTGTTGCGCCATCTTTCTTCTTTACGAATAAATACCGCATAATTTCTTCTCTTTTCACCAAAGGAAGTCGGCGTGAATGTTGTCGTATCGACCGAGCGTCTCCGGTATTAATTTTATGTTTCACTACGTTAGTTTTTCCTTTGCAATTACTCTTTTGCGAGAACACATATTGATATAGCTAGATCAACACTTTAAGTTTAGCCAGCTGGTCTTGGCTGAGGTTTTAGCATTCGAAGGTAAGAATGTCCAATAGATGTTGTTGGCACTTCTTTGGCGACGTATCTTCACTAGAATTATACGCATCTCACAATTTGAGATACTGGCATGCATTGGTTTACCACAGTCTTCTTTTTCAATGTTACTGGATCTGAGTTGACATTAAAAATCCTAACTGGCATCGTGTTTTTTACTCGTACTAAAGTTCTGCCAACGAGTAGTCCTTTTTTAACTAAGTCGCCCTTCATTGGTTCAATAGCGCAAATGTAGCTTTCCCAGAGATTTCCATTTAGGCGTGCTATTACCACACTTTTAGTCCTTGCAGGCAGACTCACGTCTTTACCCAATAAGACTCGCACGGCTGCCTTCTCTGATGAATGAAAAATAATTTCTTTACTGGCAATCTTTAGGACATCGTTCTTCATATCCAAATAGAAGCCATACTTTTTTATAACGTTCATTCTTAGGATATCTTCTTTCGTGATGTTGGCTACCAGTACTTGATGGTTGAGTACTCCATTTCCCACACCAATAGCCTGTCGTGGTTCGAAGTCATACTGTTACTGGTGATGCTTTCTCATTTACCCTTAAAACTTCAGGACGAATGATGGTTTTTGTCGCTTTCGTGTTAACCAGTAACATTTCCATTAATATTTCTATCACAGATAAATGCTATACAATTGCTCTCTAGGCGATGCCATTTGAATAGTAATATCCGGTACGTGACTCTCCTTTCGTCAACTCAACTCGTTCTAAAGTTTCAAGCGCATTTCTTGTCTTCTTTTTAGGTTTAGTAAGATGTCATCGCAGTTTGAAGTCGTCACTCCGCTTTCTCGAAGTATTCGTCGCGCTATGTCCTCGATGCGTTCTAGTATATGCGTGAGTACTTCTGCAGCACAGCTGAGTTTATGACCGTTTCGTTGAGATGCTGGTTTTGCTGCTTCAAACTCCAAAGCATGCACTAAAGCGTCATCCAACGTCTTGGGTTGAGTTAACCGTCTGCTGCGTTTTGATGTCTCGGAGGTTGTCTACGAAGGTTTAAATAGCTAATTGCTCTAGGAGAGTATCTGGTACTGTAAGATACGCAAGCCTTGTCAGTCTGGCAATGTCAGCTTCAAACTCTTTAAGATTCTCCGAAGCTTTCTGAATCCGACTCTTTATTTGGGTTTGATACACCTGTTGAAGATGAGCATCTCCATATCTAATTTCTAAACGTGAAATTTAGAGTTCGTAACTTCCTTGCAGGTGGCCAGGAACAGTTTGCAAAATTCTATGCGCTTTTCCACGTCGTGACACTATTGAAGACGTCGCTTTCTGCTTGTTGCTCCAATCATTAGCTGTAGCTGCGACATCAAACTGCTTGTAGTAGGTTGACTATGGATCTTTACCATCAAAATTTGGAGGTACAACATTAAACTTGTGAGTGGTTTCTTCTCGATGATCCATTAGTAAGTTTTTGCTTGTGACGCTTCTTTCGTCGTAACAATTTATTTGATTTATTCTTTCTTCAAACAGTTTCATTCTGTCTTATAATTTTTCCTCTATTGCTTCTACTTGCTCATTCATAGACTATTTTTCGTTTTCTAAAGTTTCGCATATTTCTTCTCTTAAATGTAACATATATGCTTGAGTTTCTTTAAGATTGATTTGATTTTCTATGCTGGTTCATATTTCTTCTTTTAAACCTTTAGAATTTTCATCCATTTTATGGGAATGTTCGAACAGTTTTCTTTTGTTTTCTAGAAATGTTTTTATCACTTTTTTCCATTTTTCTAAAATTTTCTTTCCTTTTCTGAGAATTTTGTATAACTTTTTTTCCATTTTTTTAGAAATTTCTTCCATATTTTTATTCATCGATTCTTGACCATTTTTTATTGATTTGAGAAATTCAAATAACTTTTAATATATTTTAACTGCGTGCAAACGCGCCATCGTAATAAATTAAAACACAAACTAAATTTTAATAACTCCCGATTCATTGTTACTAAACAAAAAATAAACTCGCGCGACACGTACTTATCATACAACGTTTTTATTACGAGAGCAATATTAAATTACTTGTATTGACACCTTAAAACTGCGAACCTCACATCTGACACTACTTTTACTAATTTATTTGACAAATTTATATAACAAATATTTACACTATTAGAGCTACACGTAACTAATTAAATCTGACAATGTTTAAGAAAAACACTTACACTAATTTATATTACTATCACTTGAATATTAATGTCCGCGGATAACTTCTGTTTATCTAAATCGGTATTTGTTTACATTAAAAGAACGTATGCTTATACGCCGTTATATATTTTACACTGGCACGGGCACTTTATCTATTTATCTTAGCACACACGTTAGTCATTTCAGTAACTTTTGAATACTTTTTATATATTTCAATTATCTGTGTTGAGAATTTTCTACACTCTTCGGTTATTGTCTCGAAGCTGACAATAACTTCAAGAACGTTTCAGTATTCTATGTTCTTTAAGCTATCGCAGTAAGAATTCAGAATGTTGTAGCCAGTCTAAAATTTTATATTTTAAACTTAGTTGTTATGTTTCAAGATGTTTCATTGATGAAATATATATATTTTTTTTAAATAAAACAAATTGCATTTTACTTCAAATTTAAAATCCGCTTTACTTTACTATTGTTGTACTTTTATTTATATTAAGTATTCTATGTATGTAACTTTATTTTAATGTAAAATTCGCGTTTTTTTTTTCATCCAATCATATTAATTCTTTGTCACTGCATTATTAAAAAAAAAAGAAATTAAAATGAAAGTTCTTGTGTCAAAACAACTGCGTGAGGTCGACATTGTCATGTAACACGATTTCCAGTCTGAGATTCTTAATGGCGTTCTGTGATTTTTGTAAAGCAGCACAATAAGCATATGCATTTATTGCTTGTTAAAATATATACTGTTGTGTTTACTGGGTAGGCACGTACGGGTTCACACAAAAGTTTCTTATAGTAATATACTAACTATATTTATGCACATTCAGGATATACATTTGCCTACAATACAGGTGGCTTACATACAACAAACTACACAGTTGCTACGCCTTACTTATCTACCCCCTAATCTTTATCTGTGTACAGTGGCGTACCGCCCCACATAACCAAAGTTAACCTTAATTGTCTAAAAAGTGATCATACTTTAACCTGAAAAGTTGACAAGCATGCGGTATCTTTATCGTGCCTTTTAGTCATTCATAAAAGTTAGTTCTACCGCGTGTCCTTAATGGTTAACTTATTCACAACAAATAGTTATTCCTAATAATACGCCAAATTGTAAACGTAATGGTTACTTTTTGTATAAGCTTAAAGTATAAAATATGGCGACCTATCTCGTTTCTTACCCACAGAGGTTGACTTTTGGATAACTTTTCAATAGACAACTTTAATTGTTACTCAAAAGCCGTTTTAAAAGTTAACTTGATGGTAACCATAAAATTAACCTATTAAGAGCTTTCATGTAAATGACACTACTTGTTTTTTTACTAACCCTATAAGTTAACTTTTCGATATCTTTTCAGAGATTTCTAATTAATGTCTTGAAAAAGTTATACAACTGACATCCTACAAAATTAATTTAATGTTAATCCTAAAAATTAAGTTTTTAGTAGCCTTATAGTACAGAATGAGACTACATGTCTTTTTAGTAAACTACATAAATGTTATTTTCGGTGAGTTTTATAATCAATGTCTATAAAAGTTGTGAAACAGACATTCTAAAAAGTTAATTTTATGTTAATCCTAAAAATTAACTTTTTAGTAGAATGTTTTTGTGTAGAATAAGACTGTATCGCGGAAAAACGTCCTCGGAAGAAAAATCACCCTAAACCAAAATTACTTTTCTATATTCTAATAGTTACCTCTTACTATTATTACGACTTACAAGGAGGAACTAAGAAATGAGTTTACCAATTGCGTTTCTGATTTTTGGTGATTCTCATGGCAAAAAAGTACCTTTATTTTGGTTTTTTGTGCATTACCGCTTAGTTTTCAGAATTTTTAAAGAATTGATCAAAATCGTCAGAAGTTAGTTCTAATTACAACAAATTCAAGGGTATGTTTTTTTAAATAGACAAACACTTATTTTAAAAATATTTAAAAGCACTGCAGATGGAACCTGCAGTCATTGTTTCGCTAATTATTTGTTGTAATTCTTATAAGTATATAGGATCCGTAGTTGTATACGCTGAAACTAATTATCTTAGAAAAACTTGTATTTGAAAAGAAACATTTTAGTGGAGTTGTAAGTAATTGATTATTGTTAATTAGTGTTTGTAAGTTTAGTTACTGCTTACATTTATAATAAAATCTAATTGGCTAACAATGAAATCCTTAGAAGTAAACTATATTTTAGTTCCACCATTACCCTCGCACAACAGTTTTCTGAATGTACTATTTTTAATCCGATTATCGTTATAAACATTGTTCTTTTTTGTTTGTAGCCTAATGATTTTTTAAATTTAATTTCAACCTATAAATTATTTTTTTTTAAACAAACTTTTTTATAATTTTTAATGTGGATCGATACAAAATCGTATTGACAATAGTTCAAATTATCGCCCTTAAATCGATAAAAAATATCAAGTTTTTCTTCAAAGGCGTTTAGCAGGTTAAAGAAAGTATTAATAAACGCGATGGCATTTTAATGTTGATTGTAAAACTTTTTGTCGTTTTTGTTTCATCCGTTACGGTAAATGATTAATTTAAGAACTTGTTTTGCATTGCGGCTGTGTGTCAACTGGGCACCAAACAATAGCCTTTGTGGATACTTTAATCTCTGTGTCGGTCTCTTCGACCATTCAAGGTCTTTTTTTTAGATATTGCAGTTTTAACGGAAATTTCATTTAAAGAATCTCATTCTGTCGATGCTGACAAATTTTTTTTAAAACAAATCGTTATTACTTTGAGCAGAGTTTAATATTCATTTCTGCTTTAACAAATCCGTTAAACAATTACAATATAAACTAGGCCTCTTGATAGCAAATAAGAAAAATGAATTTTTCCAAACAGACATACCGAACAAGTTTTGTATTTAAGCTTCTTTAATATTGTGACTCATAAAGGAGCTATATGCGCATCAATATCCAATTTTAAAAACGTAATACAGGCAAATTTTTGTGTTTCTTATTAAAGGATAGTTTATTCACGATAAACGGTAAAAAAGTATTATTAATGTCGAAAGTGACAATACAATAATTGATCTAGTGCTTCAAATGAACTTTCTGGAATTAATTCAACAGTTTTTTATTATGTAGCCATCATTAAAAAAAATTAAATTTCGTAAAAAAAATTGTAACTTAAGTTTTCATGTCGCAGTTAACAATAAGGATATGACATTTGTACTGATTATTCTCAACTTCTTATTTAACCTCTTAAAGCACTTTTTTTTTTAAAAAAACCACAAAAGAATCATTTTTTTAAATTTAAGAAAATACATTTTTGAACTTTATTTTGGCCAAAAGTAATAACTAAACACAAAATAACTGTCTATAAACACTTATCTTTGCAGTTTTATAATTTTTACATATTACATTACAAAAAAAGTCTTTCACTACTAAATCAATAATAATTTTCAAAAAAAACGTTTCTTTGTTTTACAACTGGACGAAAAGTAATATTACATTTTATAGCTTACAAGACAGATGTAAATAAAAAAAATCAAAAAGACCATTTTTTTCTTATGTTTCCTATAGCGATAGCGTTCGAATTAATTCGAGCGTGCCTATTTTGGCCCATTTAGCGTAATAGAATTAACTCGAGCATGCACGTTACGGGGTTAATTTAAATTGAATAAAAATAGATTTCAAAAATAATTGAATTAACATTAAACAAACGCCCACCGTTTGTAAAATTTAAAATTATGTTGAAGTGGGAGAGAATGGGTATAGTAATTTAAATAACCACCGGGTTCTTTTAAGACTAGTTTAAAATTGAACGTCGTTTTTTTTTACCTGCTAGACAATCGTTCAAGTTTTGTTGATGTGCGTGTTGTACAAGTCGAGTGTTAACTTCGTGTAATTGTGTTATACTAAAAGTTCCAGTTATAAAGGTAAAACATCTTTATACATATTTTTAACAGACACAAAAGAACACATAATTCATAATTGCAGATGAACGGTCAGTATACAAAAAGACATAGAAACAGGCTTTCTCTAAATTTTACATGTTTGCCCTGATTTTAAAATACCCAGATTTTTTACAATTTTTTAGATCGCTGGGAACCCTGTAAAAAATCAAATCAAATATAAATATTAGTGGTTTAGTTAAGTATTTTTTCTAATTTCAGCTTCCGTAGAGTGAATAGTTTCCACAACTACAGAAATGGACGTTTTAGTGGCGACAAAGGTGTGGATTAGAAAATCGAGAAAAAGTGTGAAAAAGAGTTAAAGGCGATGACATTTATTTTAGATATTTTTAAATTTGTAAATAAATAATAAATATGTATGTATTATATCGTATCGTATAAAATCTGTTTTTCAAGACTTGCACCTTTACTTTAATGTGTTTTATTTCCAAATGTTAACTATAAGATATCCGTTAAGCAGTCATTAAACGTTGAGCAACTGAAAAAATAGTATTTTTTAAGCAGTTTTAAAATCCAACAATTATACATCTTTTACAGTTAACTTCAGGTTGATTCTTGAATAAGTGCAAAAATTGTATATTTTAAACAGCTTTAAAATTAAATAGTTAAATACCCATTTAGATTAACTTTAAGTTATCCTAACGGGTTGAACGTTAAGCAAACACAAATTAGTATCTTTTAGGCAGTTTTAAATACCAACCATTAACAATCACTTTCGATTAACTTTAGATTACCCTAACAGGTTGAACGTTGAGCAAACAAAAAATGGTATCTTTTTAGTAGTTTTAAAATTCAACTATGCACCGGGCATTTCGATTAACTTTAGGTTAGCCCAACAAGTTGACCAATGAATAACTAAAAAGAAGTATCTTTAGAGGTAACTTTTAAAAGTGGACAATAAGTTGTCCGTTTCGGTTAATTTCGGGTTATCCTAAAAGGTTGACCGTTGCATACACGCAAGGTCAGTATAAGAGTATCCTATGGAGGGATTAAGTGGGACATAGTTCACCATTGGGTGTACTTTTGGGTACTCTATGATCACATTTGCCAATCCAAAGCGGTTACCTTTATTACGACTTTTGGTTACTTTTGGCTGTGTGGGGCGTACACTACATTTTCCCTTCCACTAGCTTTTTATAGATCTGGCCTGTGTGGCGGTTTCCGTACTCGACTACCTCGCTTTATTACTGGACCAGGGTCAAAACTCGCAGGTTTCCCGGAATCCGTTTCAGTAGTCATTGGTTCCGTTATGGATGGTAGCTCAGTTTCATTTTGATTGCTAACATCCTTACAATCAACAATTTCTTTTGGTTGCGATTCAATGCCCACACTAACAACTGGAAGAACCAATGGCTCATGGTTACAATGGTTGCCTGTTCTTTCGTTACATTTCCTTAACGCATTTACATGTTTATATAGCAACTTATTATCTACACTTACCAAATATGTCAACCCACTAACTATTTTTGAAATTACACCTTCCTTCTATTTATCCTCTGAGTATGGCCCTAGCTTACCTACCCACACTTTTTCACCTACTTGGAATGTTATTGGTTTGACAAAATCAAAGGTATTCTTAAGCACTACTTTCTCTTCTTTCAACGGTTTTAAAAGATCTAATCTCGTTTTTGGCTCTATTTTGAAAATCATGTCATTTGGACTAAGTCCTGTAGTAGCACATGGAGTGCTTCTATAACTAAACAAAAAAATTAACAATTTGTTGCTCTACTGATAGCAGGCGCGGCTCCAGCAGTTTATTTCGGTGGGGGCTCCATCATTTTAAAGCGGGGGGGGGGGTGCTCATCACATTTTTAAATAATGTATTGAATATGGCGTTAATATAAAATTGAATAACACTTCGTTATGCATCAAGCTTTTACTTGCCAGCGATAAAGCATCATAAATTATACAACTATTAAAAAAAGCGAATGTATTACATACAAAGTGAGAAAAACTTCAGTTTTATTTTCATTGTCGGGGGGGGGGGGGGCATAGCCCCCCCTGTGAAGCCGCGCCTGACTGATAGTGACGAACCTTGTGACAAGAATTTGTTCAACGCCTTTTTAACATTTGCACTTGCCTTTCGGCACTACCATTCGACTGTGGATGATATGGAGGTGCCTTCAAAGTAATGATGCCATGTACTTGACAAAACTTACTGAAATCTGACGAATTGAAGAGAGGCCCATTGTCAGACACTATCGTACATGGTAATCCCATTACCGCAAAAATTGCTTTTAACTTCTCTATCGTTTGCGTTGCATTTGTACCCTTTGACATATGATGAATATCTATCCATTTTGATTTGCTATCTACTAATAATAGATATGTCATACCATTTCTATAGAAAAAGTCTACGTGCACTCTTTGAAATACATTTTGTGTGTTAGGCCATGAAATCAAGAATTTTTTTCAAATTATTTTGGTTCATTTGACAAACTCTGTCACGCCTGAATGGCAATGAACAAAAAAATTATAAAATTAACATATTGTATTATTTTATTACGCTTATCTACCCATTACATTCAGAAAATAACTAAAGTAAATTAAATCTAACGTATCCTACTAATTGGTAGTCCGCGAGGTTTTAAGAACTAACCTTATCAGCGACGACGAGGTATCGAACTTGATTCCAATGCTGGCGACGTAAAAACCCATATAAATAAACTCAATTTCCAGAACCCAAATTTTACCGTTTCGATTGAGAATTAATAATTAAGGAATATGAATTAAGAATTAAGAATCCAAAATTAAGAGCTAAAACAACCAAATTAAAATAATTATAATGAAAATAAAACACTTACTTGTTTAGACTAAATTATAAATAGAAAAACCCAATCCGAAATAATTCGAAGTTTTAACTTAATTCATTTCTAAAGGAAATTGGCAAAACAAACTTCTCCGGAATGATGTTCCGACGATTTCCCACAATAATGTAAAACTTTTTAAAATCAAAGTACCATATGCGCTATTTGATAACAAACATTTTCCAAAGACATAAAATTTAAAAAGATTTTACAATTCCCACAGAATTAAATAAAATTTAAATTTTGGTAACACAAAAAATCATTACAACTCTACATGCACTAATTAATTGCTTGATATCTTGTTGAACCCCAGGCCACCAACATATCCACCTAGCTAAGATCTTTGCTCTAACTATCCCAATGTGATCCTCATGAATTAATTCCAGCACATGTTTTCTTAATGTTTCCGGAATAATGACCTTAATTCTTACCATAACACAATTACCCTCTAATGACAAATCATTTCGTTTTGCAAAATAGGGTTTTAACCCATCTGCCTGTACTCTAATAGGCCACCCTATCCTTACATACTCCCGAACTTTTGATAAAATAGGATCTTTTGTTGTGACTTTAGCTATGTCTTCGTATGACACTGGTAATTCATCTATCATATTAAAACTATTTATCTGACTGTCCACCTCTGTTGCTTCATTTAAAGGTAGTCTCGATAACATATCTGCTTCAATTAACTTGCATCTCTCACGATATTCAATTTTGTAATCGTATGCTGACAAAATAATAGTCCATCTAAAGATCCGTGACGCGACCATTACTGAACTATTTCGATCCGGGTTAAATATAACCTGTAACGGTTGGTGATCTGATACTAAAATAAAAGACATCGTAATGAGTTAAAATTTGGTTTTCTTCTATCTGCCTCTTACTTACTCTTTTGCAAACTTATATTCCACGCCACTCTCTAACAACCTATACAGCGGTTTTAACTGTGCCGATAGCATGGGTATAAATTTACTATAGTAATTTAATAACCCTAAATATGCCTTTAGCTGAGTTATATTTAAAGGTTCGGAAGCCTCTATAATTGCTCTTAACTTTTCGCGAGTCGGCTGAATACCCTCCTGTTTTATGCAATGACCTAAATACTCTGCTTTCAAAGAATTTGCATTTGCTCAAGTTAACTTTTACATTAAACTTACTCAACCTATCTAGTACCTTTTTAAGCAATTCTATAGCTTCCTTTTCTGAATTACTAGCCAACAAAATGTCATCAAGATAACAATGGACACCCGGCAGACCACTCAAAATTTGGTCCATGACTGACTGAAAAATAGCTGGTGCCGATCACTTTCTATATGTCAACCTAGTAAACTGAAATAAACCCACATGTGTACTAATGGTTAAATACTTTTGACAATCGGCGTGCACTTTTAATTGTTGGTACGCCCCTGTCAGATCTAAGACTGAGAAAACAGTACCACCTGCCAAACTTGCAAAAATATCCTCCGCTGTTGGGAGGGGATACTGGTCTACATTTATTGCTTTATTAACTGTAGCTCTGAAATCGGCACATATCCTAACATTTCCTTGCTTTTTAGGTACCACCACTATTGGTGACGAACATTCACTGTGTGTGACACGTTTTAAAATATTAACTAAAACCATGTCATTTAGTTTCTTTTCTACCTGATCTCTAAGGCCATACGGTAAAGCATAAGCTTTTTTCTTGACCGGTACAACATTCTCTTTAACCTTAAATTTAATTTCGAATTCTTTTATAGATGAACACAGATTTGTATCAAAAAGCTTACTATATTTACTCTTAACTATTCTAACAATGTCCCTATTCTCGTTAATTTTTTTAACTTTAAAATTCTCTTGCCATTCGGAAAACAAGACATGAAGCAAGTTCCTACCTAACAATGGTACACAATTCTTGTCTGACTCTATCACTGTTAAACGCAAGTTGTGTTGCCTACCTTTATACCCTACGGTAACAGCACACTCGCCCAAAGCTTTGACGTCTTGACCTGACACAAGCTTTAATTTATATTCAACGGGATCTAATGGCACGTTTAAAATTTGTTTAAACATACGAGATGATATAACACATTTACATGCTCCGGTATCTACCTCAACGTTATGTTTTTACCATTAACAATTAGCATAATTTCATGAGCTGCTGACAGACTATTACTATTACCTAAGTTATTGAAGCTAAACAAATCATTATTTACCCCCTCTTCGCCGATCTCCTCTTCACTATGTTCTTCAACTGCACCTACTATATTCTTCTTTGAACATAATTTTTTCACATGACCGTATAGCTGGACATTTATCCTTCGGATGCTAACGCCCACATTTTCCGCATTTTGTTTCTGTGCTACCTGAATTTGGTATGCGCTGTAGTGTCGTCCGTTACCCTTCTCGGCTGTGCTTCGCCACTTGTAACTGACTTTTTTTATACACAAAATTTAGAGTTCCGACAGAGGATGTTAAACTTTTAACTTGTTTTTCAGCTAATTCGGCTGCCTGCGCGATCTGGCATACTTTAGTCAATGTTAATTCTACTTCTGATAATAACCGTTTTTGTATATTCTCCGAACGAATACCACATACAAATCGATCACGCAGCGCCTCGTATAAACATTGTTTAAAATTACAGGTGCTTACAAGTTTACGCAGCTCTACCACATATTCCGTAATGGACTGCTCTGCTTTTTGCTGACAATTATTAAAAACAAACCTTTCATAAATTTCAGAATCTTGGGGTGAATAATGTTTTTTTAATAATTCAACTACTTCGTTGTACTTTAATTGACTCGGTATTCTCGGTGACGCCAGATTCTCTAATGTTTGATATACTCTAGCTCCTGCTAACGTAATAAACAACGACACTTTCAGTTCTTCGGTTACCACATTCACTTTAAACAAAGGTTCCATACGTTCCAAGTATACTTCAAACTCCTCTGCCGTCCCTTTAAACGGTTCGATACTGCCAATTAGCGCCATTTTATATCCTAAAAATGTTACCAACGCCACACTACACCCTTTTTTTTGTTGACACGTTTTTACTGCGAAACTTTTTTCCACCTTCACTAGCTCGTCGCCAAATATTGTGTTTACTGGGTAGCCACGTACGGGTTCACACAAAAGTTTCTTATAGTAATATACTAACAATATTTATGCATATTCAGGATATACATTTGCCTACAATACAGGTGTTTTGTTTTTATATATTTTTTTGTTACTTGTTAAACCAAATTGTTAGAAACCACTGAGTGTCTTCCGTCTTACTCTTAATAATGAACGTCGGTTTTGTCATCGTTAAACTGCTTGCACCATTTCCGTACTATTCTAGTTTTATATGTTTGAAACTGTAGCTTAATCTGTGGATTCTTAAAAAATATTTAAGCTCTATACTGTTCTTGTAGTTACCTAATTTTATTTCTTCAGTGTTTACTAAATCAATCCTCAGATACGACGGCATTACTAGCAATTAAAACAATAACTTTATTTTCTACAAAACAAATAATTTTGATTACTACTTAAGACTTCAAAATGGATTCAAAGTATTTTTGAGCATTTTTCTTTCTAATAAGTGAAGTTTTGTTACGTATTTGGTCACATCAATTGGGTAAATTTACTGTTAGTATTGTAACGAGTTTTAGAACTGGTTTATTTAAATTAACCATTTACATGCAATTTAGGACTACTTTTTATAAGTGTAACTAATTTTTAATGTAACGATATTTAAGAAAACAATTTACAAGTAATTTATGTATAACTATCACTTTATTATCTGCACTTGTTACGCTTTTATTTATCTTAGCACACGCATTCAACACTTTATTTATTTATTTGTTCGAACCTAGACACTTACACTTTTTGACTAGAATAATTCTAACTTCTTTTGAATACTTTTTATATTACGTTATCTTGATTTAGAACATTCCATCTTTTCCGACCATCGTCTCAAAGGTTCCAAATGGTTTGGGAATACTTCACAACTTTCTTCTTAAGACCGTTCTATTCCAGAACAAGAAACTGGATGCGGCACCGGTAGAAAGGTTCGTGGCGGTAGCGACAGTTCTCTCCATTTTGGCAACTTTTTTGATCATAAATGGATATTTCCTGACTCTATATTCTACGTGGATAATAACTGCAGACCAATACTTAAACGTTTGTTTCTGGAAAAACGAGCTTTACAATATTTTGAACTGTTCTCCAAACCAGTTGATTTAAGCCGTAACCAAGCTTGTGTACTGCCAATTTCTTAATGCTGTGGAACTTTATTTTTCTCTTAAAATTTCATAATACTTGCCACAGATTTTTGTATAACGGTTTTACACGTGAATACTTTTTGGTGATCAGATAGAAAATGAAGGGTTGGTCATCACGTGGTATTAAGACTTTGCCGGCCACCGTTTGCTGTCTTTGTAGTTTATCTAACCGTTCGAACTTCTTAAATACTACTGCAACTGCTTTGAACATCTCAAAATCTACGCAATGTGCAAGAATCGCGCCATGTCGCCCTGTTGAAATCTACCGTTTTGTGTCTTGAGGTCATATATGATCTTCATAATTTATGTATGACTACCACTTTGTTATCTACACTTGTTGCACTTTTATTTATCTTAGCAAGCGCGTTAAACACTTTATTTATTTAGATCGACACAGTGTTGACACTTTCGACTTTTGACTAGAATAACTTTTTTTGAATATGTTTTATATTCTTACAGTATCTTTATCTAGAACATTCCATCTTGTCCGACCATCGTAACAAAGTTTCCAAATAGATTGGAAACACTTCAGTATCAACAAATTTAAGTAAAACATTATTAAAATTTTTCTTCGTAAGAACGAAAGAGGTTATAGTAAAAGAAAAAGTAGAATCTTTGTATGTTTTTTTTTTCACAGTTTTCACTTTGATGTGTTGGTTATATAGATAAAACCAGTCCTAAAACACCAAACGCTATTATAGCAACAGCGCTATTGCAATGTTATCTAATGGAAAAGCAAGAGCGCAAAGAGGTTGTTGAAAATGCTGCAGCTGGAAAGTTTTTTTTTATATTCAGCATTTTTTAAAACTGTTTTTAATTCGGTTAATTTTGTTTCATTTAGTTTGTTAAAATTTTGAAAAATGGGTTAATTTATTGTCAACTTTGAGAACGTTCACGAACTTATTGTCAACTTCCAGAAAGTTTACCAAAGGATGTAGAAAATTCTCGAGAAGATAACAGAAAAAAAACGGGTTAAAAGAATCATAGGTCAGTTTTTCGAAGTCGGAAGTATTAAAACAACCGTTTAAATAAATAAGTGATTAAGGCGTGTGTTACAGATTAATATAACGGAGCTCAAGCGTACGTGTCTTTAATGTAAACAAGTATCAGTTTTAGACAAACAGAAGTTATCCGCGAACATTAGTTTTCGAGTGATTGTAACGTATATATAATATAAATTAGTGTAAGTGTTATCCTTAAATATCGTTAGATTTAATTAGTTTCGTGTATAGTTATAAACGTATGAATATTTCGTTATAAATAAATTAGTTTTAAAATTAGTTTAACATTATTTTTAGCAAAAAACGTTTTTGGAACCTAATAACTTGTTAGGAATCAAAATATAAAATTGTATATTATTAACATGATATCAAAATATTATTTTTGCAGAAGTTATCATAATTATTTCATTGTGGTTTTTTATTTCTACTTGCAAGTATTGTGACCAATAAATAAATAATATCTAAAAAAGAACAAATATGCCAACATAGTCAACGAAAGAAAATACAAAAAGTATTGTGTAACATGTATGTAATTGTATTTTACTTGCAATCATGTTAAAACTTATTTCCGTTTTATTATGATGTCCATCCCACTTTAAGTGAAAACTGTATTTTACGTTTGCTTAGTGTCAAATATGGCGATTCCAAACATATTTAAACATTAATGTAATTATATTTCTTAACAAAAAGGGGTTTACAAAATATATTTCCTAACAAATTGTTTTTTTTCAGAGAATTTTTAAACCAAAAACCTTGGCGAATTTAGTAATGAAAACAAAAATTTCAAATAAATATGAAAATCCACGCAAAAATGCAAATATATTATCTGTGATAACGTTTATGTAAGTTTAAACAACTTAAGATTAATTTTTAGTAAAACTAAATTTTCAGGTACATACTGCCAACATTTATAAAAGGCTACAAAAAACATTTGGAAGAAGATGATATAACAGAACATTTAGAAGAGCACTCGTCAAGCACTTTAGGAAATCGTTTAGAAAAAGCTTGGGAGAAAGAATTAATAAATAAAAATCCGTCATTATGTAAAGCAATTTTAAAAACGTTTGGTTTTGAACTTATACTGTTAGGAATTATATACGCAATTAATCAATTGTTTATAAGGTACTTGAAAGTTTAGTTACAGACCGCAAATAACTTTGTGATTTAAGGATGGCACAACCGTTAGCTTTGTATCAGCTAATGAAGTATTACAGCGAAGATAAAAACCTGGTATCGAAAAACGAAGCTCTTATATACTCCGGAGTAATCGTGGGCTCTAACTTTCTTAATGTAGTCTTCATACATAATTATCTTTTGTGCCTACAACAATTAGGAATGAAATTAAGAGTAGCGTGTTGCTCTTTAATCTATAGAAAAACGTTGCGGTTAAATATCAATAAGTTAGATGGAGCAAACATTGGTCAGACTATTAATTTATTATCTAACGATGTAAACAGATGCGATCGCGCACCTATGCATTTCCACACCCTTTGGGTTTGTCCTGTCCAGGCCCTGATGATTATTCTAATTTTATACTATATTTTAGGATTAACATCAACAATTGGAATATTTATAATGATATTGTTTGTTCCCTGTCAAAGTAATATTTAGTAATCAAAAAGTAAAATAATAATCACACTATTTTCTAGTGCTCCTCGCAAAAGAAACTTCAAATTTGCGGTTTAAAACTGCTGTGACAACAGACAAAAGAATAAGAGCTATGAATGAAATTATTTTGGGTATACAAGTCATTAAAGTGTATGCTTGGGAAAAATATTTTATTAAAATTGTTAACGCAATTAGAAGGTAATTCTAACATACTTAGTTTGTGTATTTAAATGATGCTTTATTTCAGGTTAGAAATTCGTTATGTTCGCGCAACTACTTTCATCAAAGGATTGATGATTTCAATACAACTCTTCATAACAAAATTTTCAATTTTCCTAACAGTGTTGGTATACGTTCTTACGGGTAACCACTTAAAAGCGGAATATGTGTTTGTGGCCACCGCATTCTATGATATTCTCAAGCAGATTATGACTAAGAATTTTTCTTCTGGAATTACTGAACTTGCTGAAGTATTAGTGTCGTTTAATAGAATTCGGCAATTTCTTTTAAGCGATGAAATTGCAGAAGCTTCACAAACAAAGAACTTAAAAATTTCTAAAGAAAACGGAAATTTACCAGATGAGAAGTCACACTCAATTTCCACAGAAAAATTTGCGGTTAAACTGGAACAAGCTTCGGCAAAATGGAATCCTACTTCTTTATATAACGATTTAAAAAATATAGAGTTTCTGGCTGAACACGGAAAACGCGTTGCAATAATTGGATCTGTTGGTAGTGGTAAAAGTAGTCTTTTAAATGTTATTTTGAAAGAAGTGCCTCTGTCAGATGGAAGTTTAAAAGTGAACGGAAAATTATCTTACGCTTCTCAGCAACCGTGGTTATTTGGAGGAAGTATCAAACAAAATATTATTTTTGATCAACCAATAAATCTAGAAAGATATGAAAAAGTGGTAAAAGCGTGTGCTTTAGATGAAGATTTTTCAATACTACCTTTTGGGGATAGAACTTTAGTTGGTGAAAGAGGTATTGCTTTAAGTGGTGGGCAAAAAGCACGAATTTGTTTAGCTAGAGCCGTATATAAAATAGCCGATATTTATGTGCTGGATGATCCGTTTTCGGCAGTTGATCCGCATGTTGGTAAACACATGTTCGAAGAATGTATTTTAACGTTTTTAAAAAATAAATGCGTTATTATTGCTACCCACCAACTTCAATACTTGCATTACGTTGATAGCATATTTTTTATCGAAAATGGAAAAATGTCGTTCAGTGGAACATATGAACAATTGAGGACATCTTCCGTATATTTCGGTAGTCATTTGTGCGAGCAAAAAACTGATACATCAAATTCAGGTTTTTCTGTAACTCCGTCTAAGTACGTTACTAAAAATAAACAGACAGAACCTACACAAGACAGAGAACAACGTAGTACTGGGTCTATATCAAGTAGTATTTACTTTTCTTATTTAAAAGCAGGCGGGTTTTGTTGTATCCCGGTGTTCATTTTGTTTATTTTTATAACAGTACAGTTCTTTCATACGGCAGCTGATTATTTTTTAACTTTATGGTAAGATTTTTTAACATAAAATTTAACATACTTAATATTTTAAATTTAGGGTAAACTATGAGGAAGATATAACTATACAAACCAACTCTACTTTATTGTTAAACTTAGATAGTGACTCATTCATTTATATATACTCAACAATAGTAGTTTTAATAATTGTAACAACTCTAATAGGTGCATTTAGTTTTTATATAAGTTGCATGAGAGCTTCTATAAAGTTGCACAAAAATATGCTAATTAACGTTATTTATGCGCCAATGAAATTTTTTAACGAAAACTCTACAGGGCGTATACTTAACCGGTTTTCTAAAGATATGGGCACTATAGACGAAGTATTACCTTCAATAGCATTAGATTGTCTAGACGTAAGTAAACTACATAAAAAATTAAAATTTATCAAAAAGTTTTAATGTATTTTAGGTCGGTTTGAGTATTATTGGCTCTACTATCATAATTTGTTTTATAACTCCCTGGATGGCGCTGGCATCTGTAGTGATATTTGTGATATTTTATTTGATAAGAATGGTGTACTTACGAACAAGCTGCAACGTAAAACGTCTAGAAGGAATTAGTAAAAACTGCAACGTATGATAATAATTTACTCTAACTAGTTGGTTTTAGCTCGTAGTCCTGTTTTTGAACATCTAAGTGTCACGTTAAGTGGGTTAACATCGGTTAGAACTTTTAAAAGTCAAAATACGTTTCAAAAAAAATTTGACGATCTTCAAGATATCCACAGTTCTGTTTGGTACACGTACCTCGTTTGTTCAAAAGCATTTAGCTTTTGGCTCGATATAATTTGCGTGATTTATATATCATTAGTAACATTCAACTTCTTTATAATTGATTCAGGTACGTTTTTGAATTAATAAACTAACCTTAAAGTGTATGTTTTTTTAGATGAATACGGTGGTAATGTTGGATTGGCAATTACTAAAGCATTAGCATTGTCTGGTCGGTTTCAATGGGGCATGCGCCAATGGAGCGACTTAGAAAATCAAATGACATCAGTAGAACGAGTTATAGAATATTCACAGTTAGAACGCGAAAAAGAACGTAACGAAATTGAACCATCAAAGGATTGGCCAAAGTTAGGAAATATTACATTTGAATCTGTATCTCTACGTTATGCAACAAACGAACCTTACGTGTTACATAACTTATGTTTTGATGTAAAATCAAACGAAAAAATTGGAATTGTTGGTAGAACAGGATCAGGAAAATCGTCCATGATTAACGCCATTTTTCAACTTAGAAACATAGAAGGAAAAATTTTTATCGATAGTATTGATATTTCAAAAATTCCTTTAAATATTTTGCGTTCAAAAATTTGTATAATTCCACAAGAACCAGTGCTTTTTGACGACACTTTAAGGAATAATCTGGATCCATTTGAAGAATATTCAGATATCGAGCTATGGAATGCTTTGTCCGAAGTAGAGTTAAAAGTTATAATTGCTGAATTACCGTTAGGATTAAACACAGAAGTTTCAAACGGAGGAATGTATTTTAGTGTCGGTCAAAAACAACTTTTGTGTTTAGCTAGAGCGCTAGTGAGAAAATCAAAGATTTTGTTTTTGGATGAAGCTACTGCTAACGTTGATCAACAAACAGATGATCTTATTCAACATACTATTAAGAAAAAATTTTATGATTGCACAGTATTAACTATAGCTCACCGTTTGCATACAATTCTAGATTCAGATAAAGTGTTAGTGATGGACGCAGGAAATATAATAGAGTTCGATAATCCACATACGTTACTGCAAGACGAAAACAGCGTTTTCTATTCTATGGTTCAACAAACCGGAAATGGAATAATTAATATAAGTTCAAAATTATCAGAAGATGTATGATGTATAGGTTATTACGTTGTTTTAAATGATTTAGTGATATATTTTTAGAAACACGCAGGCGAAGACGATACAGTGAGAAACATATAATTGAAAAAAATAAAGTGATATTAATTATATTTTAATTTTCAATGTGCTAAGTATATAGTTATGAGCAAAACTTTGCACTAATAGTATTAAGTATCGATGCCATTAGATCAGATGTATCATTACAATTAACTTGACATTCCGTAATTGCAGATTCACTCATTTTAGGTAGCTTCAGATATTTATGTATTTTAAGTATAGATATTTTAAATGTATTTATTTTTGTTACAAAGTTAAAATATATTTGTTAAAATTTTAAATTTTCTTTATTTTTAAAAATATAAGGGAGTGAAACAGTTTTTTTATTTTCATATGCAAAAAATATGTCTGACCTTAAAAATGAGATTTGGACCAATAAATTGGACTAGTATACATTTGACTTCAATACAGATCATACAAAATTGGTGTAACTACTATGTTTTTATAATTGTAAATAATTCAATGCCTTTCCCATATATTTCTTTTTTATTTATTAGTTATTTGCGGCTACAAGTTTCAACCTAACGGTCGTCATCAGGCCTCTAAAATTATCAACTTATCAAAACCTTAACATTCTTAATATAATAATAATGTTTATTGTGCTAATAATCACAGAGATCTTGCACTCGTCATATATCAAATAAAGTAAAAAAATATAACAAAGTTTATATAACATACATGTAACAGAGTGATACGGCGCAGATTATAAACAGATAATATAATATATTGAAACGTCCGAGAAATTACTTGCAAATGCAAGAGCCTTCTAGAACTGTTATCTAGTTTCTAGAAGATATAGCGAAAAGTGAGGAACGATCGAGAAGGATTCGCCGATGTCTATAAAAGCCGAAGATGGAAATCGTAGGTCAGTTATTGCTGGAATGTGAATGCATGCAGTATTAAGAAGATTAAGCAAGTGAAGATAAATAAGTGATTAGCACGTGCGGAGTTTAAATAAATCGAGTGAACGTGACTTACAGTGTGAAATCCGAGGACGTTATCTTATCTCGTGTTAGTTATCTTAAGTGTTATACAACGGTTATACATAAATTATAGTGTAAGTGTTTTTATTATTAGATTTAATTAGTTCCGTTAATTTAAAAGTATACATATTTCTATAATAAGTAAACGTAGTTTTAGTCGTTTTAAATAAATTAGTTTTTAATAAATAGATACGTAACAGTGGCGTCAGGTGTTGAGGTATCAAACCGTTCGCGATTTTTAGTGTGAATACCATTAAGTTATTTGATATCGCACCCGTAATAAAAACATTGCGTAAATATCTGTTAAGATTCGCGATAAGCGTGTTTATTTATAAAGTTAATATAGTGTTTATTAAACTTTTTCTTTTAACAAGTGCGTGATTGCGATATTATTTAAATTCGTTTTAGTGGTTTAATATTAATAAGTGGATAGTTATCAAATTTTGTGTTATATAAAAACTGCATTTTAAAAAGTAGGGTATTTAAACTTTATATTCGTGTTATATTTAAATTTATGCCGGTGACGCGTTCGCAAACAGTTAAAATGGATGCAAAGCTATTTGAATTTCTTGAATCAATCAAAAATGGTCAGGAATCGATGAATAGAAAAATGGGCGAAAACTCACAGAAAATCGAAGCAAAACTAGAAGAAAATTCTAGAAGTTTAAAAGAAGAAATACGAGCGAGCATGGAAAATCAAATAAAGACTATTGAGGAACAAATACAAGTTAGTGTAGGAAATCAAATCAAAATTGCTCAAGAAGAAACACAAGCAGACATGTTATGTTTAAGAGAAGAAATATGCGAAGTTCTGGAAAACGGAAAACAATCTATGAATGAGAAAATAGAAGCTATAGAGGACAAATTAGAAGACAGAATGAAACTGCTTGAAGAAAGAATTAACCAAATGAATTACCATGGTGAAGGAAGTGTCACGAGTGAAGATTTAATAATGGACCGCCGGGAAGAAAACACTCATAAATTCAAAGTTGTACCACCGAATTTTGATGGTAAAGTTCCATGGTTAACCTACTACAAGCAGTTTGAAGCCGCAGCTACTGCTAATGGTTGGAGCAACAAACAGAAAGCGACGTCTTTAATAGTGTCCCTACGTGGAGAAGCGCTTGGAATTTTACAAACTGTTCCGGACCACCTGCAAGAAAATTACGAACTCTTAATATCACGATTAGAAATGAGATATGGGGATGCTCATCTTCAACAAGTATACCAAGCTCAAATTAAAAGTCGGGTTCAGAAAGCTGCCGAAAGTCTTCAAGAGTTTGAGGCTGACATCGCTAGATTAACACGGCTTGCGTATCCTACAGCACCGGATACCTTCCTGGAGCAGTTAGCTATTCAAACTTTCGTAGATGGCCTCCGAGACAGCGAAACACAGCAGACCCTCCGGTTAGCTCGACCGAAGACGTTAGATGACGCATTAACCCATGCTCTGGAGTTCGAGGCGGCGAAACAAGCGTCGCACCGAGGCAGCCATAAGCTCCGTTGTGCTGCAGAAGTATCCTCGCACACAGAAGAAAGCATTGAAGACATAGTGCGACGGGTATTTCGGGAACGAGAAGCTCGAGGAAGAGAACTGACGTGCTGGAACTGCGGAGAAGTGGGCCACGTACGACGCCGTTGTACTAAGCCCAAAAGAAGACCAGAAGAGCGTCCGGAAAACTAGAACGGGTCGACCGAATGGGGCGAAAGTCGACCTCAACGAGCCATGCCCCGGAGATTACCATCCAAATGGCATCGCCTAGGGAGCAATTGCATAGCATTTATCTCGATGGCAAGATCAATGGGAGAAGCGTCCAGTTACTGGTTGACACGGGAGCGACGAAGACCATCATTCGTCCTAACATGTTATTGGAAAACGAGAAGACATCACCAGTAACAGTACGACTTCGAACGGCGACGGGCGACGAAATACCTACTCACGGACAAGTCAAAGTAACCATTGGTTTGGGAAATGGAGTACTCGACCATCAAGTACTGGTAGCCGACATCACGAAAGAAGTTATCCTGGGAATGGACGTGATAAAGAAGTATGGGTTCCATTTGGATATGAAGAACGATGTCCTGAAGATCGACAATGAAGAAATTCCTTTTCATTCGTCAGAGAAGGCAGCCGTGCGAGTCTTGTTGAGTGAAGACGTGATTCTGCCTGCAAGGACGGAAAGTGTGATGATGGCACGCCTGGATGGAAATCTCCGGGAAGGCTACATACGCGCGATTGAACCAATGGAAGGCGGTTTAGTTGAAAAGGGACTACTCGTTGCCAGAACCTTAGTACGAGTAAAGAAGACGATGCCAGTAAGGATCTTAAACATCAACTCAGATCCTGTAACGTTGAAAAAGAAGACCGTGGTAGGCCAATGCACGCCAGTATCACAAATTGTGAGATGCGTGAAGACGAACGAAGATACGCCGCCGAAGAAGTGTCCACAACATCTATTGGACATTCTTACCACCAAATGCCAAAACCTCAGCCAAGACCAGCTGGCTAAAGTTAAAGTGTTGATCCAAGAGTACCAAGATGTGTTCGCGCTGGAGAGTGGTTCCAAAGGAAGAACTAACGTGGTGAAACATAAAATTAATACCGGAGACGCTCGACCGATACGACAACATCCACGCAGACTTCCTTTGGCGAAAAGAGAAGAAGCCGAACAAATAATTACGGATATGGAGAGAGAAGGCGTGATTGAACCTTCAAGTAGTCCATGGGCATCCCCAGTGGTACTCGTGAAGAAGAAGGATGGATCAACGAGGTTTTGCGTAGACTACAGGCAGCTAAACGACGTGACCAAAAAGGACAGCTACCCTTTACCCAGAATTGACGATACGCTAGACACCCTGTCAGGATCCCAGTGGTTTTCTACGTTAGATTTAAAGAGTGGATACTGGCAGGTAGAATTAGAACCCAAGGATCGTGAAAAAACAGCTTTTACGATCGGAACTGGTTTGTGGCAGTTCACTGTAATGCCCTTCGGCCTGTGTAACGCTCCTGCAACGTTCGAGCGTTTGATGGAGACCATCTTGCGCGGATTGTCTTGGAAGACGTGCTTGGTTTACCTGGACGACGTGATCGTGGTTGGAAGGTCGTTTGAAGAACACTTGAGCAACTTGAAGGAAGTGTTCCAGCGATTACGTGGGGCTAACCTCAAACTGAGCCCAAAGAAGTGCCACGTATTTAAGAAGGAAGTCCAATACCTTGGCCACGTCGTATCTAGAGATGGAGTGAGGGCTGACCCAGACAAAATCCGAGCAGTGCAAGCATGGCCAAGACCAATCGACAAACATCAGGTCCGAAGTTTCCTTGGGTTGTGCACTTATTATAAAAGATTTGTACCCGGATTTGCCAATATTGCCAAACCATTAACAAAATTAACTGAAGAAAAAGCAGAATTTAGATGGAATGAAGACTGCGAAAGTTCTTTTAATCAACTAAAACAAGCCCTAGTCACTTCGCCGATTTTGAGTTATCCAAGAGAAGATGGAAAGTTTGTTTTGGATACCGACGCAAGCAATCTGGCCATAGGCGCGGTCCTTTCGCAGATTCAAGATGGACAAGAAAAGGTTATCGCGTATTTTAGCAAGGTTTTGTCCAGGCCAGAAAGGAATTATTGCGTCACTAGGAGGGAGCTGTTAGCAGTCGTTAAGTCCATCGAACATTTCTACAAGTATTTGTATGGACGAAAATTTTTACTGAGAACAGACCACGCCGCTTTAAAATGGCTTCTGCAGTTCCGTAACCCAGAAGGACAAGTGGCAAGATGGATCGAGAGACTGCAAGAGTATGACTATGACACAGAACACCGTGCCGGAAGCAGTCATCGAAACGCTGATGCCTTGTCCAGAAGACCATGTCCGGCGGACTGCAGCCATTGTTCGCGACTGGAAGAAAAAGTCGAATGTCTCCGGAGAACTGCTATGGTTGATGATGAGTGGGAACCTGAGCAGTTACGTCGCGAACAAGAAGACGATCCTGAAATAAGACTACTCCTGGACTGGAAAGAAAGCGGCCGACGACCAACCTGGGAAGAAGTGAGTGCTTTGGGCAAAAATATCAAAGCGTACTGGGCGCAGTGGGACTCCTTCATAGTAGAAGACGGTCTTCTTAAGCGATCCCTAGAAAGTGCCGAGGGCACGGGAAACAGACTACAGCTGGTAGTGCCGAAGAGCAGGGTGACCGAAGTGTTGAAGCATCTCCACGATGGGACATCAGGAGGACACTTTGGCATTAAGAAGACGTTGGGTAAAGTGCGAGAACGATTCTACTGGATGAACTGCAAAGAGGACGTCATGAAATGGTGCCGTAAATGCATAGTCTGCGCTTCAGGAAATGGTCCAGCGAGAAAGCGCAAAGCACCCATGAAACAATACAACGTAGGAAGCCCTTTGGAAAGAGTAGCGATTGACATCGCAGGGCCGTTCCCAGAATCCGATTCGGGAAATAAATACATCCTGGTGGCGATGGATTATTTCACGAAATGGACGGAGGCTTACGCCATACCCAATCAGGAGGCAGCTACAGTCGCAGACGTATTAGTAAAGGAGTTTTTCTGCCGGTTTGGAGTTCCGTTGGAATTACACTCCGATCAAGGCCGCAATTTTGAGTCTGGGCTGTTTCAAGAAGTTTGCCGACTGTTAGGAATTAAAGACTAGGACAACGCCTCTCCATCCTCAGTCTGATGGCATGGTTGAACGGATGAATCGAACAATGGGCAAGTACTTAGCCAAGGTAGTGTCCAAACATCAAAGAGACTGGGATCAGTACTTGCACCTCTTCTTAATGGCGTACCGATCATCCGTTCACGAAAGCACAGGCCAAACACCATCCTGTGTCATGCTCGGTCGTGAGATAAGATTACCATGCGATCTTCAATTTGGACGAAGACCGGAAGAAGAAGTCGCTGGAGAAGATTACGTCAGCAAGCTGGCAAAGAGGCTAGACGAAGTACATGAAGAGGTTCGTAAAAACACACAAATTGCCAGCGACAGGATGAAAACAAGATATGACGTCAAAGCGCAAAATGGTGGGTTTCAACCTGGCGATATGGTTTGGTTGTATAACCCTCAAAGGAGACGTGGTTTGTCGCCGAAGCTGCAAAGGCAATGGGAGGGCCCCTATGAAGTCGTGCAGCGTATTAACGACGTTATATACCGCATCCGAAAACCGCCCAGAGGCAAGCCAAAAGTGGTCCACGTCGATCGTCTAGCCCCGTTTGCTGGCGATAACCACAATCCGCAAGTTCAGGTCCGAACCAGAGTAATAAGTAGCAGAACCAGGAATCCAATCGAAGAAATGGAGTTCGAAAAGTTTATGAACTTATACGGAGGTTCTGGAAAAGCTAGGTTCGGAGTTACCACCGAGGAACAACAAGACCTGTTCCAGACACAAAAAGATTACGCCATCGCACATTGCGTGAGCAAGGAGCTTGACATGTCCAAAGGGGTTGCAGTCGTGTTTAAAAAGAAGTTTGAACAGCTAGATGAATTACGAAGACAGCAACCGGCAGTCGGAAAGGTTTTAGGACTACGTGGTGACGGACGCTTCGTTTTCTATCTGGTCACCAAGAAATACTCACGTGTCAAGCCGTTATACAAAGATCTGTGGCGAACATTATGGAGTCTCAAGAGACAAATGGAGATCCATCATGTTAAGAAATTGGCAGTACCCAAGCTTGGTTGTGGCTTAGACCAACTGAATTGGAGGACAGTTCGAAACATGTTGGAGGTCGTCTTCCGAGGAACAGGCATTCAAGTGTTGGTCTGTAGTTACCAACCGAGGAGAGTATTGGGTCAGGAAAAGTCCATTGACTGTTACTTTTATGGTCAAGGAAGTTGCCGAAATGGAGGAAGCTGCCGCTATCGCCACGATCTCTTTTACCGGTGTCGCATCCAGTCTCCTGTTCTGGGACAGAACAGTCCTAAGAAGGGGGCAGTGAAACGTCCGAGAAATTACTTGCAAATGCAAGAGCCTTCTAGAACTGTTATCTAGTTTCTAGAAGATATAGCGAAAAGTGAGGAACGATCGAGAAGGATTCGCCGATGTCTATAAAAGCCGAAGATGGAAATCGTAGGTCAGTTATTGCTGGAATGTGAATGCATGCAGTATTAAGAAGATTAAGCAAGTGAAGATAAATAAGTGATTAGCACGTGCGGAGTTTAAATAAATCGAGTGAACGTGACTTACAGTGTGAAATCCAAGGACGTTATCTTATCTCGTGTTAGTTATCTTAAGTGTTATACAACGGTTATACATAAATTATAGTGTAAGTGTTTTTATTATTAGATTTAATTAGTTCCGTTAATTTAAAAGTATACATATTTCTATAATAAGTAAACGTAGTTTTAGTCGTTTTAAATAAATTAGTTTTTAATAAATAGATACGTAACAATATAATAATATACTACTAACGGGTAAAACAAATTAATTGACGAGACTTCCGTACGTAGCAAAATTAGCATTATAATACTTTAAAATCGTATACTTAGTGTATTGTTCTACACTGTAAAAAACGTTTTCAGTTAGAAACTTGAGCATCTTTTTTTTTAAGTTCTAATAGACAGATCTTTAAATGTAACGGGTAGCACATTAAAAAGTTTCGGAGCCAGATAATCCGGGCCCTTTTGAGTAAGACTCAACCTACAAAAATTAGAACTATAATGGTAATGGTGTCTATCATTATGTTTAGACCACAAGCAGTCATTTTGCTTAACGTAAAGTAGGCACTGAAAAATGTAGACAGATGGAATAGTCATTATAGATAACTCACGATAAGCTTCCATACAATCTGCTCTGTATGGTAGATCAGCTAACACACGAATAGCTCTGCGTTGAATTCTAAAGATGTATTTCATGTGGGCCGACGAACCCCACAGCAGCGTTCCGTATGTGCAATGCGAATGAAATAAACCATAGTATGCAGTTTTTAGGACATGTTGGGACACTTCGTTTTGAAGATAATTGCGGGATAATTTAGCCGACAACGTAATGATATGTTGCTTCCATGTAAGTTTACAGTCAAGTGTCACACCTAAGAAATTTATTTTATTCGTTGCGTTTAACATCGACGGATCGACTCTTTTACTTACAATAAATAAATTAAATTATACAGTTTATGTCAAAATGACAATATAAATTAAACACAATTTATAGAAGAAACGTATATAAAATAATAATATTGATAACAAGAAAATAAAATAAAAATAAAAATAATTTAAATAAAAACAAAAATGTTATTTAAGAAAAAGAAAATAATTTTCAAAATTAACAACTTCATTTAAACATGCACCTGGTTCTAAATTAATATGTTTAACAATTTCTTTTATTTCTAAGAATTTAATTTTAGACTTATTGCATATATAAAGAGATTTTGTAGTTACTTTTATAATCAAAAGAGTGGTTATATTCTAATATATGATTAGCGAAAGAACATTTATTATATAAATTAACACCAACATTATTGTTTTTAATGTAAAACAAATGTTTTTCTGCTCTTGTTTTAAATTTACGGCCGGTTTGTCTAATATGAAAAGAATTACAGCTACCACAATTTAATTTGTAAACACCAGATTTATTCAGAATATCAACTTTATCTTTACTATTGACAAGTAAAGATTTTTAAATAAATTTTGAAATTGAAAAAAAGAGCGACCAATGTAAAGAAGAGAAAAATATGTCTTTTTAAATTTATCTGAAAGTAGAGTACTATTTTTTTTAATATTAATGGAATTAAAAATTTGATTTTGAAGTTTTTGGATCATATCTAGAGGATAATTATTATTATTACTTGCTAAATTATAAATAATGTTAAGTTCTTTATTAAAATTAAATTTATCAACAGGTAATTTGTATAAACGATTAAAAAAGAATCTAAAAGATGACATTTTGTGTGAAAAAGGATGAAAAGAAGAAAAAGGAATGACATGATCAGTAGTAGTATTTCTAATTCACAATCACTAGCTGATGAACTAGTTAGTTTAGTATAAAATCTTAACTTTCGCGGTTGTTATGTTTAAGATTATAAGCGACTTTCGGCTTAGACCGCGTCGTAGTAAAACACCCAGACTTAGGCTTGGTCATACTCTCTTCTTGAGAGCCAAAACAAGAAGTAGAATTTGGCCTTTGCTGTATTGTCGTTCGTGAACCCAAACAAACTCAGTTAGTTTAACTTTAGATAAAAAATGTTTTCTTATGTCTTTTGGTATTGTTAATCTGTTTCCAAGCATTCCTTTTATAGAATGTCAAAATATTGTTTATAAACATCTATTTGAATCTAACCTTCCTGATCATGTTTGCGAATTTTTATCTGATTGTCTAAAATTATGTCTCCCTCTCGGGAGCGCACAAGATCTTCATTAGGATTAACTTCAGGAATCCAGTCCTCTGTTATTGAGCGAAGGGAGATTACTTCATCAGTTTCATCAGATGATTCCACCATTTTGCGTATACTGCTCACCACAGCTTTGAGTTTTGTTTTTTCTTTGTTTCGTCCCTTCTCTTCTATCATATTTTTTTGGAGTGTGTCTGTCACAATCATACATTTTCCTTTTCTTCTATTATTATGTGTATCTTTTCTTTCGGTCTTTTAGGATAACCTTTGAACTGTTCAGATGAAACAAAATCTTGTTTTTGTTTGGGCTCTTGATTTTCTTTGTTTTTATTGATTTCGCTTAATACAGACTCATCGGCTGTAGAAGTTGAAGCTTTTTGCTCACTTACATTAGGTCGATTTGTGACAGCAGAAGTCATAAAATCAAACTCATTGAATGCATTTTTATCAAATGAAATAATTTCGCTTCTTTTAAAAGCTGATTTTATCTTACTTGGCTTCATAGATTCAGCTACTTGATATTTAGTCATTGGCGTTCCTGGATGATGAAAAAGCCAACTGTTTTCTGCGGAATTGTAATGAACTTTGAACGAGGCAAAAACACTTACTCTCATGGTTGTCTATTATTAACAGTGTATGTTTTTTTTGCTAGATAATGTAAATTTGAGAAAATGATTGAGAACTAGAGGAAATATTTCATAGCACATCCACCCAGAAGTAGTTGCAAGACCTAACGTGGTATGAGGAGCATCATTAACCATATGAGTTTTAAAACTTTTGCATGGAAAAATCATCACTGTGGTACGTTGTTCTTGAAGCATTAACCATGCAGCATGCACTTATTCACCTGTTTCATTGTTTTTCCTGCAATTATTTTTTTGGGATTTTGGACTGTTGCGGTTGATGTTTCGTCTAAGTTAAAAACCTTGAACTATCAGAAAAGTCTTCACTTTGGGAATAAACCGCCTCCAATTTGGTAAAGAATATTAATACATTATGTGGATTAAATTATGTCATTCTTGATAAGGTACATGCCTAAGGAGAACAAATACTAATGTATGAATGACGTTTCTTAAAACCCCTAAACCGCTTCAACCTTGACCATTTATTTTCTGTTCAATTTTCGGAAATTTGTATTTGATTTCGTACTGCCATTTCGTACGCCAATTTTCTGCATTCTATTACTGTCAATCCATAACCCATTCTTGACATAATGTGAATATATTTTACTAATTCTTTATCTTGGTCATTATTAAATATTTGTCTTCAATTATATTTCGGTGCAAGTCTTATTTGTTTAAGGGGTTTCTGCTTTTGATTTCTTGCATAACGGAAAAGAATAACAAAAGGAACATCTGCATGTTCAAAATTTTTTTTTAGAGTTAAGCCACTATTATACAGGTTTATAGCATTTTGCATCGTTTCTGCTGAGGTTAAACCAATAGCAGTCTTTCGTAATCGATTTATTGCAAAAAAATAGATGTAAGAAAATGCATGAGGCACGGTGAAACATATGTGGGATTGTGGGACGAACTAAAACATCGATAGTCCACAGTGAAACAATTATGTTTTACTGTAGTCCATGTATAACCCCACAAAGAAAAAAATCGCTACAACTAAACATGAAATAATTAGAGACATTTCAAAGCTTACTTACATTGTATAGTACCAGGGCTTTCTGCTTCACTAATAATTACACAATAATTTAGACTTTCAAACTGATAATGTTTAAAAAGTCACGTAAACACTAACTTTAACGTATAGTTGCGAACTATTATTACTATTATTCACAAGATGGCGGTAGTTGTATACCTGCGTGTTATATTTTAAACTACGGATGTTCCACTATGGAACATTCTCCTCTAAACAAGCACAATCAGCATTTGATAATTTTTACAAATTTTTAGATTTTTCTTTGTATTTTGTATACATAAATGTCACTAATATCAGCAGAATAGGGATGTTTACAAAAAAAAATATTTAAGAAAAAATCTTGTCAAACTATGCAAACCAATGTTTAATATAAATCCCTCCAAAAAAAAATCGATACTTCAAATAGTTTTCGAGAAAACTCAACGCAAAGTTCACCGTTTATTCAAATTCCGCGAACGCCATCTGATTGGTGTGACGTCAGTTTCGCTATTAGCAATAGCGCGCCAAGTGAATTCGTGTGTTATTCATGTATGTTGAAGCTTCGTACGGGTTATTTTGTGTAATAAATTTATTGATAAGGATAGAAAACGGCTATCACCAACGGTGAATGTTGAAATGGTATCTGATTTTTTATGAAATAGTGTTTGTTGAAATCAACCGCAATCAAGCGGCGCAAACACAAAACAGTAAGTACAAACCTTTACAGCCATATTTTATTAATCTTGTATGCTCGCATTCTACTTCATAATTTATATACCTATACTATGTTCCCAAATTGGGTTAGTTTGGATTCGTTCCGATGATGATTAAAAAAATAGACTTTGCTTATGGAATTTCAGACTTTCCCCAAACTTCGGACATTCATCGTAACATTTACATGTTGAACATAATAAATAATGAAAACAATAAACCAAGTCGGTAATTACAAATGAAACTTTTCTTTTAAAGAACAGTTTTTTACAAACGTAAAATTTTAAATTATTGTAGGTCCCAATACAATGGCATATATTTTGTAGTTATAAAAAAGTCATTCATTTTCAAAATTTAATGTCGATTGTCTACTATGAATGTAATACTTAATTATTATTAGTAAATACTCTTTTGTTATGAATTTATTCTAGTATGTGCAATATTATAATAGGTCTGTAAGGGAAAGCTACGGTGACTCGGCTGTTGGTTACGTTCAGGTTAGAAGAATTAATAACAACTGCATAATCAAAGCCCGCATTTGCCCAGAACATAAAATTCATGAAAAACCATATTTTGTCACCGCAACTGTCGATGAGGAAAATGAAATAATAAAAGAACTTTTGTGTCTTAGTTGTGTAGCAGCTTTAGGATTATGCAAACATGCTATTGCATTTATGATGTGGTTGCATCGTAGATCTGAAGAACTATCTCCAACAGAGGTTGTTTGTTACTGGAAAAACCTAGCTTGTCGGATATTGGTTCATCAAGAACTATTCTTAAAGCTGCGAATATTGGACGGCAATTGCAGCAGCATTTGATAGTTATGCCAGACTCGACGCACTTTCTTGAAGACGTTGTTGCTGGAATGAAATGCGAAAAGTACGATTGTCCAATTAGTATACACTATGGCCAAGTTAATGATATAAAAAAACTCTCAGTTCAACAACTCATGATGGAATTTGCTTATGGTGATTGGGATCAAACCGCTGACTCATTTATAAATTTTTGTAAAAGCACTATACCAGCTGAAATGATCAAGCAAGCTGAAAACTCACCTACACTTAAAGTGAGAAGTCTCTATAACACGAATTGCGATATAGGCGAATAACAGCGTCAAAATTATATGCCATGGCTGTATGCAAATATCTAGTGGTTTTACAATTCTTAAAAATTTCGATATCATAGGAGCTTCGCCAGATGGGATTACGAAACATGCTGTAATCGAGGTGAAATGTCCCATTTCTAATAAAACTTTTATGAACTATATAAATGAAAAACATGAAATAAATAAAAAATATCTTGCACAAATTAATTTACAGATCAAAGGGATATTCATATTTGAAGAAAATGTTTCTCTTAAAATCAATTTAAAACAATTTTGATGCGATAATGCATTTAAGAGGGCGATCGCTGCAGTTTATCCCGATAGATGACACCACATGTAAAAACAGTATTAACTTTGCGACTAGAAAACTCGCTAAAAACAAAAAATTATGACTTAGTGATAATGTTATTTTAAAGAGGAAATGTTAGTTTAGGTAATGACAAAATTTTACATCAAACCTAGCTTTACTTAACGAGTATTTTACAATTGAAATCAGTGTAAATTGAATTTTGATTGCAACCAATTACGATTATATTACTTTAATACCTAAGTTAGACAATAACAAGCATTCTGTGAAAGTATAAGATGTAAAATGATTACCGTACGTTTTATTTGTATCCGCAAAATATTTACTTTTGCAATTGCTATAAAAATGGACGCCGTAAAACTTAATATAGTTCAGCACTTGAGCAAGAGATGGCAAAATGTATAAGAATCTTCCAAGACTAAAACCAATAGTTATAAGCATGTTATAAGTTATAAGTTATAACACTATAAACCGTGTGAAACATATAGTATATTCTTATTCCTTTTATTTGTATTTCTATCTTTATATACGCATACCTATAACGCAAACAACTGATAAATACGTATAGAAGCATGGTTTATACCAAGTTCATACAAGATTGCCGGTAAAACAAAACCGTATCAATTACTGTTTCGTAAATTTTCTTCTATTCAATGTACATTTACTGTTAAATCAAAAAACTTAAAAAATTCAATTTGGATAATTTTTATATAAGTATACTTAGTTCAATTACTGTTACCTTAAGTCTATAAACTAAAATAAACTTTAAAAGTGTACTTATAGTAGTACAAATTTGCATTTTTTGTATAATAATGTACCTCTTTAAATAAATTAAAAACAGAAATCATAAGAAGCTTTATTTTTTTCTAAGTTTCTTTTCAAATAAATTTTTTTAACTATTAAAAAAGACAAATAACTTATCATGAATTCTTGGGTCTTATCTCATGCCCACGCTTAGCATTCAGCTCTGACTGTAATATGATACTTGTCTTTGATACTGTTTATCTACATTTTAAAACAAGTGTTCTAAAAGTACTATTTACAATTTGCGGTTCATTGCTTTATTGTTGTGATAAAAAATTTAAACTTTTAACTTTAAAATAATTATGATATGCGCTTAACATGTAAAAATTTAAATCCTAATAATTACCTAAAGTAGCGGTTTTGCATTAGGTCATTTGGTCAATGACCCTCCAAAATTATTTAATATTAAAATGACCCTTTTGCAGTATTGACCACCAGCCGCGATGATTATCCATTAAATTAAATAAATTAAAAACAAAGATTATAAGAGGCTTATGCAGTTAAAATGTATTTTATTTTTTTTTAAGTGTTATTTTTATTACTGTCGTTTTTAAGTAAAATATTAAAAGATAATTTAAAAAAGAGATCGATAATAATAAAGTAGATGCATATAACAATTTTCATGTCAACGTTTGTGCAATTCTCAGATGTTATCTGTATGCCCACGATACGGTTGTTTAGTATTCGGTTTTGACTGTAAAATAATACCCATTAATGATTCAGCTTATCATTCAAAAACAATTCTATTGTAAAAACATATCTTCAAATGTGGTGTATTTTTTATGAATTTTTGGAAACAAAACTTGCAAATAGATTAGATTACTATCGACACACCAACTATAAAAAGATTGCTAACAATTAGCTACCTTATGAGCCTATAAATATAATATTTGTACATTTGTTTTTACTAACTAAATACACACTGAAAATATAAAATACTTTAGTAATAAAATCTACAGTGGCGGCTGCTGCTGCAGAAGGGTTGAAAAGCTGCTGCTTTTCAACATTAATAAGTACTTTAAAAACGCATTATTATTCAATCAAAGATTTATATTTAAGCTGGATTTATCTATCTTTGTAATATGCAAAATAATTATTATCGTTTATAAACAATAATATAAACTAGAAACTAGCATAATTGTTAGTATTTCTTTGGAGGGTCATTGGCAAATGACCTAACAGAGAAGCCACTATTGATAATTAGAAGTAGCAAAAATTCGGTTTTTATTTTCCAATATTTTACATTTCCTATAACAAATTGAAAAAACATTTTAAATTATTTTTTAAATTATATGAAATTCGATATTTGTCTAATTTCAAATGTCTTCTCAAAGTTTTATAAATACTGTCTTTATGAAAATTTTAAATTACGTTTCGTCACAAAAATAGGACTAAAATGATACAAAAATCAAGTAACAGAAGAATTAAATTAAAAATAATAAACAAATTTGCACTCAAGTTTTTATAGTGGTTGCATATTATTTTCTGTAATTTTTTTAAAATTTTTAATGCCCTCTGTGAATGACGAGTTAACGTTGTATTACTTCTAAGATACTCGTAAAACTATGGCATTCCAACTACTATAATGGCGCTTTTAATTTCATTTCAGTTTTTATATGTTGGGCGCCATCTATGAATGAAGAGTTGACGTTGATTTGCATCTATGATGCACATAATAAAAAATATCAAATCCCCACTACTTCGATCGCGCTCTTAAAAGCTGCAGCTGGTTCGTACGTGTAACGAAACTGACGTCACAATCGACTAGTCTCGTGGCAGGTACGTTTCTAGCCTCGTAAAATTTTCTTCGGTTCATTCGTAATTTTCGCAAGGAAAGCATTAATAGAAAAAGAAAAAATAAAGTATACGTGGTTTTGGGACCTTAGATCTACCCATTTTTGCTATTTCTGAAAATTTGGAAACTCGCCTATTAGTAAAGTTTTATGGTTTGTACTTGAAATTGTTACTTTATTTTGTCCTAGAATATTCGTTCTTTAAATCGTTTTGAATATCTTTGATCTTTGAGAATGTACCACTGCTACTGGACGCGGCACCAATAAAAAGAGCCGCGGCGATAACAATAGTCGTCTTCTTTTCGGCATCTTTCATGAGTATAGAAGTAGCAGTCAGTGGACTATCTCTGGCCCGATATACTGCTTAGATGGTAACCGCAAACCAACACTTGGAAGTCTGTTTCTCGGACAACGACCTCTAGTATACTTCAAACTGTCTTCCAATTCAGTATTTATTTTGTAACTAATCTTAGGTACTGCTAATTTTTTCGAGTTATGGAATTCCATTTCTCTCTTGGTATTTCGAATTTTTTGCCATAGATTCTTGTATAACAGTTTTGCAGGTGAGTACTACTTTTTAGTCATCAGATAGAAAATTGAGCATCAGTCAACACGTAGACTTTGCCGATCTAACCTTTCAAACTTCTTCTTTAATATTACTACAATCTCTCTGAACACCTCGACGCTGTGAAATAGTGAAATAGAGTGATCTCTTGCTGTTTAGAACAGGTCTTGTTGCACCTCGATCGTAAATCCAAACCTAGCACATTTAGAACCGCCGTACATACTCATGAACCTATCGAAGTCTATTCTATTGACTTAGTTTATGTTCCTGCTTGTTGTTATTGCTGTTCGAATTTGGTATTGGGCAACGTTGTTAAAGCGAGCAAACGGGGCTAGACAGCTGACCTGGATCACCAAAAACCAAGAAACTAATAGAAATAAAAAAGGCTCACAGTAAGTTTGAAAAACTAAAAAAAACGGAAATAACCAGAAAAGCTCTTATAACAAAAACATTAAAAAAAGAACAAAAAAACAATAAAACCTCTTGAAAAAAACATGCAAACAAATTCCAAAGAAAACATGATAAAAAATTAACCATATTTTGTGTGATTATAAGTTACTTTTAACAGTTTTTTTTACTATCTTTTTAATCTTTAAACTGCAAGTCGCAGTAGCGAACAACAAAAATCTAGAATAGAACTACTTCTTTTGGCATGAAATTAAAAAATGTATTACCTCTTTTTATACAAAAATTATTAGTTTTTATTCAAGTACAACTTGTTAAATTTTAATCAAAATTTTTCCGTTTGGTAGAACCTGCAATTAAAGGGAAAGAACAAGCGAAAAAACCTCTCCGGTCATCTAACAGAATGTAAATGCAACACATACAAACACGCGCACAAACATTATTATATTAAACAGAAGAATAGTTAATTAATTGAGGGCTTGTTAGTGGGTATTGAAATTCTAGTTACGGAAGCAACTCAGTTAAAGTTGAAATGTCGGTACAAACGTGGGCCAAAAATACACATATCATACACACATCATAATATACGTTTAAAAAAATGTTATAAAATGTAAGGTGTATATTATCATAGAAGCAACTTACTACGACTTTAATACATAAAAGCAGGTAATTGTCTATATCATAGAACCAAGATATACTATTTTAAATAAAAGTATCAAGTTCCTATAGCACAGCACAAATAACATTTAGCAGGTTGAGTTTGAGGCAGAGCTTTTGATGTGAATGAAGTTTAAAATTTGACCTCATACAAGCGCAACGTATGTGATGATAGGTCTTGTTGCCACAGTGTATAACTCTTTGGTCGTTGTGGGTTTTAATCCCAATGTGTGCCTCACCATCCGTTTGCTTGTATTAAAACCCTGATGGAATTCGTGGTGACTTTTTCTAGATGAGCGTTGAAAGTCAGTCTAGTATCAAGAGTGAGTCCCAGATATTTGACTTCTTTTGTCATCGAGAGCGTGACTTCGTACATCGTAGGTAGTTTTATGTCATCCGTTTTGCGTCGTTTGGTAAACGGAACGATTGCCGTCTTGGTTGAGTGCACTTTGTATTATGTTCAATACAGTTGCCCGAAACTTCTCGTTTGTGATAATGTTGAGATAGTCGGTGTATCCTAAAGCAAATACCGTTCCGTCTTCTAGTTCTTGTAGTAAGCCGTCGATGACGAGGCACTACAATAGGGGTGACAGCACCCCGTCTTGTGGGCATTCGCCACTTTGGCTCCTATAGTGCTACTGTACAAAGTAATTGTTACCGTCTGACTTCCGAGCATTGAATTGACCCAGTTTCGGACAAGAGGTGTTATTCTTTTTTTCTCTATTGCTCTTACAATTGAAGTGAAGATAGTATTGCCAAATGCTTCTTCAATAACTAGAAAAGGACCTATTGCAATATCATTGTAATAGTAATGGATTGCATTTTCGCATCTGCTCACTAGCTGGTGAATTGCTATCTCGCAAGATTTTCCGGTTTGGTAAGCATACTGGTTTCGGTGCAGTGGTGAATTCTTTAGTGCTTCGTCCCGTATATACCTGTCGACTACTTTTTCAAGTAGTTTTAAGTTGAAGAAAGCATCTAGGCGTATGTGGATCTCCCTGGCTTTGATATAAATACCACCTTGACAATCCGCCAGCTGTTTGGTATATGCGAAAGTGCTAAGCTAGTTCTGAGAATTTTGGATGCTGCGATTCGAAGAGCAGCAAATTCTTTTTGCAGCATGATGGGATAAATTCTATCGGCTCCTGGAGACTGAAAAGGTTTAATCGTATTGGTTTCCCATTTTAGGTTTTCAGGATTAATTATTTTTCTCGCTAAGTTTCGGTTTCTTTTGGGTGCCCGTTTGTTTAGTACCTCTAGATCCTGGTGCTTAGAAACTTCAGTTAACGACAAACCCGGGAAGCGTTTTTGCAGTCGTTCTTGAAAAGTACGGTCAACCGGGTCTGTAAACTTTTCGTTTTCGGTCAGCAAAAAACTGATGTTTTCAGTGTGGTCTTTGCTCAGAGCTTTTTGGAGTCGAGAACTTGTAGGTTCGTTTTCTATGTCTCTACAATACCATCTTTATGAGTCTCTCTTTGCCTTTTTAATGGCATTGTTGTATGTTGTGAGACTCGGTCTGTATTCATTCTAGTTTCTGTTTTTTTGGCTGTCTTAAATAGCCTTTTGGTGCGTGCCCATGCTTTGTCAAGCTACCTGTTCCACCAAGTTATCCTGTTAGAAGTTCGTTGACAGTTTTTTTTTAATGAGGATTTTAATAATTTAACAATACTGTCCCTCATTAGTTCTAGCTCGTGCGTTGATCTTGCAACTGATTTGGCCCGTTAAAGTTTTGTTCGAACAAATCCCAATCGATTTTCTTCGGGTTTTTGTATTCCATTACGAGTTTCTCGTCTGATTCAATGTTGAATCGAATGTATCTATGATCAAATAAAAGCGGTTCATCTGATACATGCCACATTTTTATCACTTTGCTCGCTTTTGAACTAGCAAGCGTAAGGTCAATAACTTCACTGCTCGACACGGTTGTAAACGTAGGCGCATCTCCGTTATTTATTATGTTTAAATTGCATTTTAGGATAAATTCTTTTACTTTTTGAATTTGTGTTTGTGTTCCCACACAACGTGTGGTGTGCATTGGCATTCCATTCAAGAATCAGCGGTTGTTGGTACTACTGTTAATCAGCCTGTGGATTTTTTTGGCCGGCAGCAGGGGCGGATGGGCCATAAGACGAACCGGGAAATTTCCCGGTGGGCCGGCTGTTCAGAGGCCCGCAGGGCCGGTGGTTGAAAGTACGTCTAAGTGATCTCCCAACAGTCCCAACCTACAGGTCGTCCATCGTAAACTTAGAATTCTCGCGCAGGTGAAACTTAGCAGTTCATAGAATTTGAATGCGTGTATGACAATGATAGTATATATGATCGAAGGTTTAACCAAAGGTTTAACCGCGTCCCCACTCTTTAATTTGCCTGCGCGGTCGTCGACTTTTTCTAAGGTTACGATGGAGTGATGGATGACCTGTATCTTCATAAACATATACTTACCGAAAATAAAGAACCGCAATGAATTTTTCATTTTCTTAACAAATTTTACTACTACTATTCGATTTTATGCAATGAGAGTTGACTGAAAAAGAAGTGCACGTGTACGTCACGCGCTGTGGATTGCTGCTTACTATTCGATTTTATAAAATTAGAGTTGACTGAAAAAGAAAGAAGTAAGTACCATCAGCACCAGCGATTAGAAATATTTAGTTTTCAATGTTTTCATTCGGTCACAGCAATTTAACGTATGTAGCTGTAAAACTGTGTTTCGCGTGTATTTACCCTGAATATTCGAATTTGACTTAAGGTACTTAGGTACCTAATTAAAAAAACAAAATTTGTAAAAAGAATTTAATAAAAATATGGTTTAGGAAAGGTTTATCCATTATCGCCGTATTGTAATAATTTAATAAATTATATACATATATAATAAAGCATTAAAAAATGGACAAAGAAAAACTGAAAGGAGGAGCGGAGAAGTTACGCGAAAAGAGAAAGAAGGCAATGGAACCTGAGGCACACAAGTCAAAAAACATTAAATTTATGTTTGAAAAACTAGGCCCTTCTTCTATTATTAGTCAACCGCAATCATCTCAAGAATTATCGGAAAAAATTGTTTCGTTTCCTGAATACGTAAGTTCTCAAGTTGAAACAAGAATACAAAACGACGGTGAAAACCAAGCGTCCACGTCTACTGCTTTAACAACTCCTTGTAATTTTCAAAGCATTGCAAAAACCAACAAAGCAAAATCAAGTTTTCTAGCCGCAATTAATATCACTGATAGTCGCTATGATAGTTATTTTAAAAAGCCAAATTTGTACGATATTCATTTTTTTTTTTCATTTCATCCGAGACAACCAGCTTTAATTGAGTTTTTTAATCGCGAAAAAGTCTTCAAAATGAGAAATGGCACAGTAAGAAACTGGCTAACATACAATGAAAAAACTTTTAAGTTGTTTTGTACTGTATGTCTGGTATACGCAAAGCACGAAAATCGATTTGTTCTTGGTGTGAATAAATTTTCCCACACTTATCAACGAATTCAGGAGCATGAAGTCAGCAGTAAACATGAACATTCTGTTAGAGCATGTTTTATGTGCAAGAATCAAAAGGACATTTCCTTCTTTCATCTACATTAAATATTAGACAGCAGCAGATAAAGAAAAAACGACGAGTGTTAGAAGTGATTATAGACATTATAAAACTTATTGGAAAACGCGGATTGTTATAGAGGAAAGAAATATGAAGCTGCATATACTTTAGCTGATCCCACATTGGACCATGGTAACTTTTTGAAATTAATATTGTTAGTAAGTAAATATGATGTACACTTAAAAGAACATTTAAATGAGGTCATCGAAAAAAGCAAAAAAATTCATGAAAAAGGACAACAATGTAGATCTAGATCATTCGTAAGTTTATTATCTAAAACAACTGTAAATTCAATATTGCAAATCATAAGAGAATTGATCAAAACATCAATTCTGGAAGAATTGAATTATTGGTTCTGTCTCGAAATATTTGCAAACTAGCGGATTAGACTTACTAAGATGCCACGAAATGATTATGAATTGTGCATCACAATTAAAAGCCGTAAGTCGCGACATGATTAATATTGAAACATCTACGCAAAAGTTCATTACATGGGCTCAAGATGAAATTGACAGCCGTGAAGAAATCGACGTCGACATACCAATTTCCTTTCCCGAAAAGAGAATAAGAAAACGAAAGAAAATGGCTGGAGAATTGGCGGAAGATAATCCCATAAAAGATAGTCGAAAAAACTATGAAGTTGAAACCCATAATAGAATTTTAGATAAAATTATAAATTCTATAGAATGTAGATTTAAGAATAATGGTGAGCTTTATAAGGATATTGCCTTATTGTCTCCAACAAATTTTGATGAAGTTAAACAAGAAATACCATCAAATAGCTTAAAAAAATTGTGTGAACTGCTAGAAAACTATTACCCAAATATTACAAAAGAAAATCTGCAAGAAGAATTGGTTAGTTTCGCTAAAAATTGGGATAAATTTAAAGTTTCGGCAACAACAAATGCGGAGAGTAATCAACAATTTGAGAGTAATGTTACAGTTATAGATACAGATTTTGAAAGAGATGGTGATTTTGATGTTAATAATAAAAAATGTAAATCTTGTCTTAAATGTGCAATTTGCTGTTATTCTGTCATTCAAAAGTACAATATGTACAGTGAGGCATATTCTGCACTAGGAAATGCTTACAAATATTTATTAACATTATCAATAAATCAAGTTCAATGTGAAAGAAGTTTTTCCAAATTAAAAAACATAAAAAATAGATTGCGGAATTCAATGTCGAATAATAATTTAAATGCTTTTATGTTAATGGCTTGCGAAATATTGATTCTGATAACATTATAGACATGCTTATGCAGCAAAGCAAGTTATCAAATAGATTGTTAAAAGATTAAAGTTTTTATATAATAATTTTTTCTTAAATTTCTGTGTTTAAAGAATTTTTATGAAGTTGTAAGTTTTCTAATCGTGTATAACAAACCTAATTTCCACACTTGGAATAAAAAGACTTTAAACTTTGATTTACTTTTATTTTGTTTTTTTTGTTGTATGTTTCTATATAATTATGTACTTGACTGTATTTTTAACTAAAATGATGTTTTGTGGATAGTAAATGTAATGTGATTCAAAAATCTGTAATAAACCTATGCGCTATTAAATTTTAAAGGAAAAATTACACCCTGTAAATGAATATTTTACCCATATCCGGAAATTAAAAAATGGCCGACAAATATTATTTCCCGGGCCGTTAAGATGTTGCCCATCCGCCCCTGGCCGGCAGTGATCCTGTCTGATCGTAAAATAGGTAACCGAATCCGATAATAAACTCCCTCCTGATGCCTTCCTCTACTACAGATATTTTAGCTGTCACTAGGTCTCTAGAACATACATCCCACAATGGCATAATATCGTGTGTCACGATATAAGCACTGAGAGCGTCGGAGGCTGTCCTCCAGTGATGTACATTTATCTGAACGACTTTAGGCATTAGATTTGTCGTCAGCACGTTCTTTTTAGCTTTAGATATACATCCATTGCCTCGTGGACATCACTTGTGGCATCCAGTTCTTTGCTGTCCCTTTTGGATTCGGTCAGCACCCGGAGAGTGATCCTCCAAAATTGCAATTGGTTGGCTAACGCTTCTACTTTCTCCCCTATTTATGGGTACGCTTTTTCAATTTGCCAATCCATCCGAGTATTGAGGATTTTATGACCTCGGATTCTTTAGGACTAATAGTGTCTTTAGAGAAGCCTTTTGGTATGATTGCAAGAGCAATGCTCGTCAGAGTGTCCCTAAATCTCCTTTTTTGGGTTTCTTCGATTCCTCGACTTTGCTTTACTGGTCGTTTTTGTGACGCCGGTGTGCTACTGCTGGAGAGGCTGCGTGTTGGCGCCCCTATTGTTGCGGCAGTTGGTACAATTGCGTCTGGTGTCGCTGTTGCGTTCCAGACGTGCTCGCTTTTGCTTCTTGTATAGGTGAGTTTTGCTTTCGCGTCCTCGACATTGGAGTGGAACCGGTTGCCTGAGCTTCCGATTGTGTTTGTTTTTTAAGCTTTTTAGGTTTTTCAGGTTCGCGCTCAACATCAGCCGATATTTTTAAGTTCTGCTCAGAGTTCACGTCATTTTTAAATTTTTATTAGTTGGTGGTTCCATATATATGTCACGACTATGGAGAAAAAGAAGGTAACCCTGCGCAGTGCCCCGATACGCACGGAAGGTTATACATAACGGGGTTCGTCTGGTGGCCTGAGGCTGGAACCAGTGACGACTGGTCTTCTATTCAGCCACTCATCTATATCTATCTATAATGTGTATTGTCAATTTGTATGAATTGCTAGCCTCGCCTTAAATTTTATACAATTACTTGTATCATGCATTTTAAAATTCTATTAGTAATGTTTTTTACCTACATAATTTTTATTTAATTAGGTGTTTCTTGATTTAGTATAGATATTTACAACATTTCTCAAGTAGGGGAGAGTGTTCCACAATCAGACAGGTTCCACAATAAGACAAACCCGTTCATTTCAAAACAGGCGCCTTTATACGGCTGAGACTTGCGTGGTACATAAAGTGATGCGCAGTGAAACAGCAGTTGTGTCGGCGAAGTCAAAAAGTTGTTAGTTTAGTTTTTATATCGAAAAAATTATTTGGGTATGTATTTTTTATGAAACGCATGCATAGAAGTCGGTGATTTACTAAATATCTGTAACTTTTAGACAGATTGCTTTATCATGTGCTATTATAACCTCTATTTGCCTAATTCAGAAAGTAGTTTTGACAAGAAAATATTCAGCCGTTGCTGAGTGAAACCAAATTTTGATTCACAAGAGCATTTGTTCCACAATCAGACACGTGCTTGGTTCCACAATTAGACGCGTCTAGTTTTTGTTTTTATGGAACACATTTACTCAAACAAGTGTTTTTACATTTTTAAAGGTGCGCTCTGGTAATTATCATCATGGCACGTGGACGAGTACGAAAAACAAACAAAGGCCAATTTGATGCAGAAAATATGAGAGCGGCTGTAAAGCTTGTTTTGGAAGAAAAATGGTCCATTAGACAAGCTGTGGACCGTTATGGGGTAAAATTTCAAACTCTTCATTTGTATGTGAAAAAACAGAAGCTGGACCCTACAGCCAAAATTAGGATGTCGCCTAATTACGCTTGCAGGCAAATATTTTCCGCAGAACAAGAAAAAACTTTGGTTCAGTACATTATAAACTGTTCGAAAATGTGTTATGGGCAATCAGTTGTTTCTGTAAAGCAGCTGGCATATGAAATGGCGGAGGCCAATCATATACCTGTTCCAAAAAATTGGATTAAGCAAAAGGAAGCAGGACGCGAGTGGTTTTTAGGTTTCATGCACCGGAATTCCGAACTGAGTATTCGCCAACCAGAGGCATGTAGTTTGTCTAGAACCACTTCATTCAATCGTCACAATGTAGATATTTTCTATAATAATTTGGAAAACGTTTTGATGCGATACCCAGAATTTTCTGATGGTACCCGAATCTTCAACCTGGACGAGACTGGAACGACTACAGTTCAAAAATGAGGAAGATTGTAGCCTGCAAAGGAGTTAAGCAAGTTAACTCTTGTACAAGTGCCGAGCGCGGAGTTTTGGTCACAACGTGCTGTATTGTGTCTGCTACTGGAAATTCACTCCCCCAGCAATGGTATTTCCACGTAAAATTTAATCCAAAAATGACTGCCGAGGCGCCGGGTGGTACACTGGGACTTGTATCTGATTCAGGGTGGATGACAAGAGATACTTTTCTCGAAGTAATAAAACATTTTATTCGACACACAGCGAGCTCTTTGGAACACCGTTCTTTGTTGATAATGGATAACCACGAGAGCCATATCAGTATTAAAACTTTTAATATCGCTAAGGAAAACGGGTGGTCATTTTAACGTTGCCACCTCACACATCGCATAAATTGCAACCACTGGACGTGTCCATTTTTTCACCTTTCAAGACCTACTACGATGCCGCGGTACAGGCACGCCTCTTGAAGCATCCTGGTCAACCCATTGATATTTACGAAGTGGGTGAATGTGTTAATAAAGCTTGTGAGCGGGCAATGACACCAGGGAATATTAAGTCCGGTTTTAGAAGCACTGGCATTCACCCATTTGATAAATTTATTTTTACTGATGACGATTTTGCTCAGAGTGAAGTGACGAACAGAGATTTCACGCAAGAGAAAAATTTGGACATCCCTACAAATAATAACTTGGAGATTAATGAAACGGACAATATAACGGAGAACCAAGGAGTTTTATTATTTTCATCAATTGTGGATGAACAAACATCACAAATAGAACCTATCTGTGAAGTTCACCCTTCCACAAGTCGAGAAGACGGAGGAATCAAAGAAGGCGGAGAGCATAGAGAAGTCACACCATCAAGAGAGATGATCAAATTACTGCAAACAAGTAATTTTCTAAGCCCGGAAGAATTTAAAGGTTACCCCAAAGCGGCATCAAGAAAGAACACAAGGAAAAATAGAAAGAAAGGAAGAAGCTTCATCCCTACTGATACTCCGGAAAAAACTGCACTTGAGGAAAAGGAAAAAGAAAAGGAAATGAAACTCCAGTTAAACAAAACAAGGCAGGTTAAAAGAAAAATTGTTGAAGAAAGCGAATCCTCGGCAGCGGAAGATGAAATGGAATTCTCTGATAATTCTTCAGATAGCGTAGAGTGGTATGACAAGGAACCACCCCTCTGCCTTGCTAAACAACTGGAAAAGTCTCCAGAAATAAATGACTATGTCCTTGTGGAATTTGTTGACAAAGCTAAATCCAAGAAAATATATTATGCAGGACAGATTACAGAGACAATTGAGGGTGAATATAAAGTAAAGTTTTTGCGACGTTCATCCAAATATCAAGACAGTTTTATTTTCCCAGTTGCAAATGATATTTCACTAATTAAAGAAGAAAATATCAAGTTTATTCTTGCCGTCGCCAACGTGTCTTGGTTCAACAAAACGTCAAAAAGCGTTTATGAAGTTCGAAATCAACTTTCAGGGTTTTGAAGTTCGTTAATTTTTTTCTTTATTCCCATGTCCGATTGTGGAACCACCTAAGTCTACAGGTCGTCTAATTGTGGAACATGTTGGGTCCACAATTAGACAAAATTTTAAAAAATTCAACAATTAATATTTTATACAACAGTGTATTTTTTTATGTTCTTAAAGGCTAATAAATTAGATAAAATGTATTTAAATTTCTTATGTCGACTTAAAAAACAAAAAACGGAAAAGTACAATTTTTAGAGCAAAAAGCAAAAAATTGTCTGATCGTGGAACACCTTCCCCTATAAATGCGGTCAAGGTAAGTTTGATGCAAGCTTGCTGCAAGATCGCAAAATAAGCTTATTGCAAGCGTACACAAAGGTTACACGCTTACCAAGGTCTGCTTGTGGCAAGCTTATTATAAATTGAATGGTTGCAACTGGCATTTGAAAAAAAAACATTTTAAAATAATCTAAATTTGATTTTTTTTGGCTGTTAACGATATGAGTAATTTATAACACAAACTGCGATGGTAGTTTTAAATTAATTGTGGGTAAAACCGGTTAAAACCACGTAAAACTAAATTTACAGTTGGCAACTCTAGTAAGAACGGCCTTGGGCTATCTCTATCCAGTGTTGCCAGAAGGAAGGGAATTTCCCTTTTTCGTGGGAATTTTGCATCAAAAAGGGAAAAAGGGAATTCAATTTGTAAAAAGGGAAAAATTTTTGCAAATAGGTATTTCTTTCAATTCCAATTTTTTAATTTTGAAAAAAAGATAAATTGTATTAAAAAATGTTGATAATAACATTTCAATCCATTTATGGCTATTTAATGTAAAAAAATATTCTTAGAATCATTATCAGATGTAGCCAAATGTTGCATACTACTTGATATACGAGTATTTAGGCGATTATTGCCACTGACCTTAGTACGAGCACGTACACGAGTATTAAGTTACTTACACAATCAATTAAAATGCTGACAACAAAAACTGCAGCTCTATTTTGTATAATTTTGTATGGTTGTGTTTTCGTACTTCTTTATGCATTTATTCAAAATATGTCTTCTTCAAATTCTGATTCTTCAGTAATTGAAAATCCAAAACCCAGTTGTTTATCGAGTGTTAGAAAAGGAAAAGTTGCAAAAAAATTCAACAAGAAATGGCTTACCGATCCACTGTTTAAAAACTGGTTAACTAGTGATAAAAACAATTCTCATTTATGTAAATGTATCTCGTGCAACAAAACATTAAATGCAGGTAAAAGTGATTTACTGAAACATGTAAAAACTTTGAGACATTCTTCGATTTGAATACTAGACAAAAAAAGGTTTCAGATTTATTAACTGTTCAAGTAAGTGAATTTAAAAAACAACAAGAACACGAAAAGCGTGTAAAAAATTTGGAGCTAATGATTAGTGCATTTTTTGCGGAACATAATGCGGCTTTCCATATAGTCGATCATCTTACGGAGGTTCTAAAAATTGGAATACCGGACTCTAAAATAATTCAAGATATGCGATTGAAACGGACCAAATGCACAAGCATAGTAAAAGAAGTCTTAGGTCAGCACGAAAAAACTTGAATACTGGGTTTTTCAACTATAGGGAATTTTGTTACCGAAAAGGGAATTTGTAAGCTTTGTGGTGGGAATTTTGCAGTGACAGACCTGGCAACACTGCTCTATCCTATCGATGTATCCATAGAGAAACAAAGGGGAAGAGTATCAACTACTATATACAAATGTGACCGTTAGTTCTAAAAACCGCCCTTCGGGGCGTTGGTGGGCAATTTTGTAGGTGTGCAACGTTAATAAGATTGGTTCAGTTTCCCGCTAAATTGTCATTGTAAGTTTCTAACCTTGTTCAGGTGAGTATTCTCTTTAAATGTAATTATTAAATAAATATATTATAATATTTACTAGTTTTGAGTATAGTCTTAATCAAAATTAATATATAATTATGCAAATGAATATCAACATGCAATGATTCTAATATTTTCAAGTTTGTTATTTACAATTATCTTAACCTTAATCGACATTACACATAATACCCATGTTAATTATTTATAATTATTGTAAAATATGATTATTAATTTAAATTATGTTTCCTATTCCAATAGATTATACATCGTCCTATTGTCCAACACGATTTATTCAAAAAATATTTAATTTAACTCTGCCTGTGATGACGATTTGGTGAACAACTAGCATTGGAGTCATCACTGCCGGTCCCAAGCTCGGATGAAAGAGGAGGGAATATAAACATGAATTCACTAAGATTCAAAAAAGATCGTAGAACCAACAATGATGAACAACATTTAATATGATCCGAAGACAACACCCGCATAATATTGATCAGGAAATGTTTGTTGTAGATTATATATTCGTTATTCATTGCTTTTAAATGTAACATTCTATTTTCTGTATGTAATAAACTGTTAATTACTAATTTTATTTTTGTTTATTTGTATATAAATTAATATCTACTTTTGAATTTAAGTGGAAACGCGCGCTTTTGTTTGCTGGTAAAGTAGAATTATTTATGATCATTTGACACCGTTTTAGTTCTAAAAACCGCCCTTCGGGGCGTTGTAACGTCCTAAAAATTTGTATGAAGTTGATACTCTTCCCCTTTGTTTCTCTATGGATGTATCCTATGTTGTTTATAAGTTGCATTACGTTTGAACCTAATTTTTCGTCAATTAACTATGTTTTTAATTAAATTATTTACAATATACGTAGCGACAAAACTTAAAATTAATTATATACCTACGAAGGATGTAGTAATTTGTAATTCCATTTAATTTACAATAGAAATTGTAATGTTATCGTCCAATTTGAGGTTAAGTTATTTTATGGTAGTTGTTTGTGTAACTTGTATTATAATATTTTATCAATTACAAATTTCAAAATTGTATGATGAAATACAAAACTTAGGTAAGTAAATTGTCCTCTTTATTTTCATATAACTTAATTCTTTTTAGAACTACTGCAAAGAAAGGCAAATGCTGCATTAGCAGTAAAAACTAAAGAAGTTTCTAATTCCGAAGATTCGTTAGTGGTCATTTATAACAGAGTTCCTAAAACAGGATCCACAAGCTTTGTAGGTGTTGCATATGATCTGTGCAAAAGAAACCGTTTTCATGTATTGCATATAAATGTAACGGCAAACAATCATGTTTTATCCTTACAAAATCAATTCAAGTTTGTGGAAAACATCACTCGTTGGGATGGTATGAAACCAGCATTATATCATGGGCATTTTGCATTTCTGGATTTTTCCAGGTATTGTTTAATTTTAAATTAATTAATGTGTGGTTAAAATAATGTTTTGAATAACTATTAACATTTCTTTCAGTAGACAGACAAGCTTAAACATTCAAAATTAAAAAATAAAATACTAATAGATATTGTAGTTATATATTTTGGTACAGTAAGAAATCATGCTTAAATACAAATGCTCGATCCAATTTCATCTGCGTCTCTTTATCTTTACATAAATGGGTTCATGAATAGTAATGTCCTATGACTGTATTTATAGTTAGCCAATATGTTTTCAGTATTCTTCTTAAGCATTTGTTAATGAACGTTTCAATTCTCGTATTTTCCTGCTTATTTAATGTCTATGATTCAGAACTGTACCAAAGCACACTAATTTTATTGCATTGAAGATTCCGATCTTCTTACTTCTTGTAGTTCTTCTGCTATGTCATCGAGATATGTGCTTTTGATTTCAGTAGCTGCAATGTTCGTTTAATATCTCCTTTGGAGATCTTATTTATTGTATTCTTCTTTCACTTTGCTTTTGTTTACTACGTTATATTTTTCTGTTTATTTATTATCTTTAGTATAAATTTTCAGTTTCAGTTCAGGTATCTTGTCTTGTATTTTTGCTGCTAAGATGTTTTGCTTTATTTTATTTCTTTCTTATAGTACTGTTCTTGTATCTATCGTAATCAATTATTTCCTTTGTTCTGATTATTTCTTGGCCTCTACTGTGTAATATATCTTTGTAATTTATCCACATTTCTTGCTACATATGTAATGTTTTCATAACAAATTGTTTTTTTAATTACAGGTTTGGTGCGAAGAAGCCGTTATTTATTAACATAATACGTAAACCACTGGATAGATTAGTATCGTATTATTATTTTCTGCGGTATGGTGATAATTTTCGACCTTACTTAGTTAGAAGGAAGCATGGAAACACTATGGTAATTATCAAATTTAGTTTTCTTTTCTGTCTACTGCAAGGATTTTTCAAACTATTGATATTATTTGGAAAATTGAAACAGTAATAAATGAGGCCCCAAAACTGCACTTTTTTCTCTATTTAACTGTCATACTACCAACAATAGATTTAACAATAAATTTGAAAAAAAATACAGATTTTAATTTTATATGATAATTACATGATGCAATAAAGTGTAAGTTTATGCTTGTTATCGGCAAGAATGTTTTTGTATTGTGAAAAGGCTCGTTCCACATTACACGCCACTATAGCGACAAATTTAAAACATAATACATCCGTTAGTGAAAAATGTTTATTTCATACATCGAGCAAAGTTGATTTTGCAACACTTTTGAGCTTCTTTAATGCTCTGTTCTTCTTTGGGGTCTAATTTATTTACAACTTTTTATTAACATTATTATTCTTTGGGTTCAGTTTTTAATAGCACTCGCGCTTAAGCTCTAAGCTTATTATGACCCATAGAGTTTCAACTAATAGGTTTCTCAAAAAAATTTAGAGTACGACTTATCGATTTATTTGCTACTACTTTCAGTTCGACAGTCTAAATAAATAAATGCATTCGAACAAAATATAATACAGTGCACGCCGCTTATTGGAATCACGGATAATCAGCCGGGTAATATCACTTTATTAAATAACGGGCCGGACGTATGCTACTACATAGACAAAACATCGTTTATACTAATCAAAATTTCGGTTTATGTTATTAATTTTTTTTTAAGGTTTGTTTATATACATAAACAATAACTTATTTTGTATGAGTTTCTTAGCTGAATTTTTACAATACGCTAATAAAGTGAGTAAAACATTTAATTATTGTATCATAAAAATACTTGTTTTGCATATTTCGCTTTATTTTTGCAGTGTTATTTATTTATTCAAGTATTTGACTGGCTTGCGCAACATTACCTCATTAAAAATCTAAATATATTATCTTCGAGTTACTTTGTATTTTCAGCGTAGTTTGAAGGAATGTTTAGTTCTTAGTGTCAACAAATTACTGAGAAGAAATGTGTAACAGTGAATTAAACATAACATTGTTTTTGATTTCTTTTTGTCAACGGTGCCAACAAAATATTTAATGCAAGAGGTTCGTAATTTTATGATAATGAACTTTTGTTTTGATATTTTTTGCTTGTACTGATGCTTGAATTTCATCTTCAAAATTAACAACCCGTGAATCAGATACACGCTGTATGTATTTATTGTTTTCTAACCAATAAACATTCGTTTTTTTTTTGAATATCGGATATTGTTATCATTTGCTTATTATCAAAAACCTCAAATCTCAATGTGATTCTATTAAGCGGCGTGCACTGTACATGGCAGTATTAGGGATTTCGAGTCAAGTTATTTATATGTATACACTTTACTAAACTACTAGGTCTAGGCATAAATTTACTAAATCAACACCATCTTTCGTTAAATTTGGGGGGAGATGCTTCTAGATGGTGGTTGTGATAGGAACCATGGGAAAATAAGTGACAATGTGGTCCCAGATATTGGGTTTCTGAAACAGCGGAAGACAGCGTTTGGGAAGCTGTACGTTGACGTCCGGAGCGAGATAAAAGACTTTGTAACCTTCGACGTCGAGTCGTTAGGTTTATGGTTGGTCAGCGGGTTTGGAGTTGAAACTTTGCCATTTCGAATGCTGTAACCTACCGGATCTCAAAATACGAACGGAAGTTCCTAGGTGTTTTGTCATACGGAAATGCATCTCTTTTTGGACATATAAGTTAGAGGACATTAACGGTCGATTTAGAGTTACGTGGAACGCTCAAGATGATCCGGGAGATTACGCCGAATAGTGAAAGTTGGGCATACAGTTAGGTGACGTTCTCGTTTTGTTTATAGGACTGTTTCTTTTGGATTTAACGTGCTGATCGTTAGATATTAGGATTTCGTTACCTGGTATGCGATCTCTGGATGTGTGGGTTTTAAGAAAATTTTTTGTAACTGTAACAATTGTTTTCTCGCTACTATGCGACTTAGGTAATTACAATAGTATTAAAATAAGTGCGCATATTTTCAGGGTTGATAGCTCATGTAAAAAGGGTCATTTTTTATTAATATACTTGGTACTTCATACTTAAGATGGCGGCATAAATCGAAAGTTTAGTACGTAACATTGGAATCAGAGTCGGTAGCGAAGAGAAGAGTAGGCGCCTTGTCATTTTGCTCGTTTTTCAGAACTCGGTGATTTACTTGTAAACTCATATTTGCTCAGGCGTGTTTACAATATGTCGTAAAAACCACTGACAGTATCGCTGGCGATGCGGAAAATCCTCTGCAGCGACTGATTGAAATTTTTGTAATTTGAATGGATTGTTGTATGATTTGCCAAACTGTATGGCGGCTGACATTCAGTTCTCTAGCTACAGCGCGTTCTGTTTGTCGGATTCTCCTCAAACCGCCCTAATACCACTTCCTTCAATGCAGGTTGTCGAACTCATGATGCTGTTCTTTGAAAGGCCCCTTATTCTGCAGGCGTTGATAAACAGCCTCAAACGTGCAAGCGTTTGAAAGTTGCCTATTTGGGTATTTCTCATAATAAAATTGGCGTGCGACGCACTACACGACAGTAACACAACTGTTACGACAGATTGTAAACACGTAAATCACCGAAAGCTTTTGAAAAACGAGCAAAATGACAATGATTTAACATCTATCGACAAATCCTTGCTTAATTTCAGCAACGTATTTCTCTCAAAGTGACACATGTACAGCATTTCAAACGCTGCTTACTTCTTCTCTTAGATTTGTGCTGTCATCTTAAGTCTGCGGTCACAAGTGTATTAACAAAAAAATTATTCTTTTCACGTCTTATCAACCTTGAAAATATGCGCACTGGTTTCAATGACACTCTGTATATAAAAAATAAAACACACGTAGGTATAATTAAAAATAGATTTTAGCCGGTGCTGCAGTAAGATATACAATACAATTTTAACGTCCAATAAGATGCCAATGCCGAGCATGCAGTTGCTTAGCACACCGCGATCACGCATCAGTCATTGGACGCGTTTAGCGAACGTAAGTGAGTTGCTGACTACACATTGTTCGCTAAACGGCTACGCTGCAAAGTAAGCGCTTTCAGTCGCTGACTTAAATTCGAAAGCGTAAAAATTTAACGCGTAGTAGTAATCGCTTTTTTGTTTCTAACCTAAAAGTAAAATAATGAACCATCGTGCAAGAAAAGTGTTGCTGTTAAACAATTATGTAATAATTTAGATACTGTACTACACCTCTTACGCCTACTAAATTGCATTGACTGTTGCAAACCAAATAAAATCGTCTTCCATTAAATATTCAATTAACAAAAATTGGCCATTGTATTTGCACATATATGACAGACAACATGCTTCAATCACAAATGAAATAAAAGAACCTTACTTTTAGCGCTGACATTAAGGAGCTGCTTTCGCTAAACGCACCCATTGTTTATAAGTGCTTGGCTTGGAATTGAATGAAGTATATTAACGTAGTATGTGAAGAGGTTTTTCCTCGTATTATCTACACATTTTACATTGAGGGTTGTCTTTCACTTCTATAGCAGGGAGATGTCTATAGCACGTCTTAGATGGTTTTTGCCTGGCATAATTCTATCTTGATTGTCTCGTGATACGTTTGTTTCCAGCATTAATTCTAGAGTCTCGTCTGTGGATAAGGTGTAACCTACCTGCGGTTATTGCAATGATTTTAATTTACATTGGTTATGTTTCTGCAAAGCCTTCTGGAGTCGAGCACAATCCTATGACTTTTCAGTGTCTTCGTAGTGCTTCTTCCAGGATTTTTCTTTCACTTTTCTAATAGTGGAGTCATATTTTTGACGAGAGGTTTTATATTCTTTTTATCTTTCAGTCTTTTTGACCCGCTTAAAAAATTTAGAAAGGAAATGTTTGGATTCTACGAAAAGGTCACTCGGCTGACTCTACTTACTTTTATCGGGCAACTACTTTGGTAAGCGTCTATGTTAGTGCTCTTAATATCGTTCATCAGTTCTATTTTTACCGAGGTTTGAAGTATTGATGGACATTTGTCCAGTCCTTGCTTAAGTCTTTCTCTAAAGATATCTCAGTTGCTGATTTCTGTATTTCTGTACATTTTTAGTTTTTTCTGTGGTAATTTCAATTTGAATTTTATGTACATGTGGTCGGAGAGTGCTCCCCCAAACTGTATGGTGTGCACTGGAGTCACAGCAGAGCACCAATTGTATTCTGTTGTGCTCGCAGAACTGCATTAAGTCCACAACTTCTTAAGTTGGTAGTCGTTTTGGTTGGTTATATGAAAAGTATGCTGAAGCTAGTATACTGTTTTGTCTCTTCTTTTCTATGTTCGTCGCTTATGCTGAGTTCCCATATTAGTAGTAAATAGTTAACATTCTTTATTAAGATGCAAGTTCCCAGTAACTTCCCATGCTTAATCTTCTGACAGTCCCTCTGTAATCCCAAAGTTCTTGTATCAGTAAAATATCAACATTGTTCATTCTTACATAGATTTATCTGTCAGACCGTGAAGAGACTTGCCTTACAGTTCGGATGTCTCGCCTGTCAACGTCGTTGGTTCGATACTCGCGCTACTTTGTCAATCTCCATTTCTTTTACTCTCTTTTCTTTTTTGTCTCCCAGACGTTTACTTAAAACATTACTTGCCATCAGTAAGATAAAAAAAAGAAACGAATGAGATAGGGATATAATCGGAATCGGAACATTTTATAAAATTACCTATAATACGTTTTTTTATATTTCTCTTTAAATTGAGTCGGCTATACTAACATCCTATTGATAGTAAGAAAATCATAAATAATCACATGTGCCGTATCAGTTTTTTTTTAAAGAGCAGAATATGACTGTCGATTGTCTTATTGTACTGTGTTTTATTGGTAAACGTAAACATTTTAAGAAAATAAAATTTTTGGACATTTTGATATAGACACGAATACCGTACCATACCTTATTTTTTACAATTTATTTGCGTATTTAGATATATACCTACGATGTAAATCTGCGTATACATCGAAATACAACACTGATTATCAGCCAATAACAAAACGTTTCTGTAGTGGTCACGTGCTTTGTAAATTATGTTATAGTTAATTCAGCGGAAAGTTTGAAAGTAATTTTCGAACCAAACATGAACTATTAGTTCCAGTCCAGTTCGGTTCGGTTTGAAAATTTCGAAGGTTTGCACATCCCTATTTATTTCGTATATTACGAGTAAAAACCGACTTTTTATTTTGTATATTTATGTTGTGTTGCAGACATTTGACGAATGCGTTCGAAACGATTTATCCGATTGTGATCCAAACAACATGTGGCTGCAAGTACCATTCTTTTGTGGACACTCAGCCAATTGCTGGTAAGTAAGCTAATATTATTGAGAAAAAATTAACGGATTTTACGAACCTTAGGAAACCAGGAAACAAATGGGCACTTACAGAGGCCAAAAAAAATTTAGTAAACAATTATTTTCTAGTAGGTGTAACCGAAGAACTAGACGACTTCATAAATATGTTAGAGTTGTCTCTTCCCAGAATGTTTAAAGGTGCAATGGACCATTACTTAAATAGCAATAAATCTCATTTGAGACAGACTGTTCAGAAAGACACTCCATCTGATGAAACCATAAAGAAAATACAAAAAACCGTGGTGTGGCAAATGGAAAATGAGCTTTACGAATTTGCGTTAGAACAGTTTCATTTTTTTAAAAAACAGACACTTGCAGATAAACCTCAGAAATTTATTTACGAAAAAATTAGACCAAAGTGAAATATTTCAATATTCTGACTGATGGACTTTTACGTACGGGTACTTTATATTGTAAGGTTGTGTCCTTTTCGTTAATTAACTACGAACACTGAGGAAATGATAAAAATTTCTAAGTTACATGTAAATTAAAAATGATTTTAAGTCTGATTAACTATTGTAAGCGTTAAGCAAAAATGTCACTCTGTAATTTACTAGATGATGTGATTCTTTCAATTAAAAAAAATAAATTATATTCTTTGTACATAACTAACTCGATGTATTACTATGTAAGTTAACTGTTTTAGATATCTATATTTCAATAAATATGATTAACTGTTTTTTTAACAGCTCGTTTCTCTATTTAGCAATGTGATTTGTATTAGCGTTTGCTTTCATTTGAATCTTCTGAACACATTGTGGTAATATAGTTATTTATCAATCGAATAAATTAGCAAAATGATACTGTGAGGTTGCTAGCACGTAAAAAATTGAAAGTTAAATTATAATTCAAACATAAAATGCGACCTGTCTGAACTTATTTTTTTAAATATTTTTATTAACGGTTTTATTGAATTCATAAGTTTTTTTCGGGAAGCACTGTGTCAGCTATTCGCTTTTTACCATCCTTATCCAAGTAGATGTTTAAATTTGACTCAAGAAATTACATGACATTTTAATTTAGACGAATTGGGTTATAAACGACAGTAGTATTTCATCAGTATGCGTTTTTTTCAGGATTTGTTTTTAATTTATTTTATTTATGTAAATACTATGTTTTTATCATAATTTCATACAGTGGCCTTTTCTTCATCCGGTCAATGCCCTCCAAGAAATATTAAAAGTTGTTTTATTATTAATTTACAATTACCAATATGTAACGTTTAAATTCTCAATTGAAACGTAAGACATTCTAAAACTAGCGAGCTTGCCTGAGAGTTATGGAGAAGTTACTTCATGTACTATATAGGACCCGAATGGCGAATAAGAGTTACTTTAACTACAGAAACTCATAAATATCAAACTTTTATACAGGTTAAAAAAGGAAATAGTTCTCAAACGATTCCTTGCTATCGTGACCCGAATATTTTCCATGATCAGTGCTGCATAGGCCCAGGCCTAGGGGTACACAATACTAGGAGACATGACCTGTTAATTATTATACTTACTAGCTGTATACCGGTATGTAAATATGAAACCGGAATTTACCAATTGAGAACAATAGCTGTCAATGTAGTCGCGCCATCGACTTCATTTTGTTGTTCTGACAAAGATTTTCAACTCTTTACAATACAAGTTTTATACCATAGTACAGTTTGTAATAGCGTTGAACATTGTTACCAATCTTTTCTGTAGTGGGTACCGTGGGTAACAATCACGGCTAACTACGATGTCAGTGAGTGGACGTGGTTGAGAAAACTAATAAAAGAATGAGAAAAACTAGGCGCCACTACTCTTATTAATAAGATCCTCGGCTTGGAGACGCCAAGGGTGCGTGTGAACTCACTACGAAGCGATAAGATAAAGAAAAAAAAGCGATCAAAAACAATGTAACAAGCATATATATTTCTATCCAACGATAACATATACTACTACTAAGTTTATTTTAACAATAATAAAGCTTTAAAGATTTTAATACCAAGTAGAATAATTAAAAAACACCGTAACTTCAATCGTAATTGATCAACTATGTCGGTCACATGCACTTTTGCGACAAATTAACAAATTGACAAGTATAGTTACTAGCAATGCATAAAATGAGTACTAAAAACTTACTCCACCAAAATTTCTTGTAATGAGTAGTAACGTTCACTATTTTTTATTATTTTAGTCACAAGACGGGCGTAATATGTAAGCTTACATATACGGCGTTATGTGCTTAAATCTAGCATCGATTATATTCAAACAATTAAAGAAACTTGAATGGTAAACGTCAGCGTACTCAAGACAAACTGCGTGAACTAATTATCTACAATTAGTTTCTATAGCAAATCCAAACTAAAAAACGCTTAATTTTACAGGGATAATTAGAAAATCAAACACAAAACACAATTAAAAAAACTTCGCTATACAATACGTTAAGAACAGTTTAGAATAATAAAGCGCAAGTCACTATCGATAATGCGGATTCCGCAGGTGTGAACCATTGACTCGAATCGTACGGTTTCTAAAAGTTAATTAGAGGAGTATCCCCATTGGCAAAAAACAATTATGATTCTCCCAGATCTATAATATAGCTGGGCAAGCATTGAAAGTAACATGCCGACGCTATTTTAAAATGTATACTTGTAAACGCTAACAAAAATGAAAGATATTGCTTAATTCTGCTAGCACACTGACCTTTTTTTAACAGCATATTGCTAAAAGTGTAATAAATACAGCGATGTAAAGTATATGCAAATAAAAGAGCAAACATTTGTTTTGTTTGCGCTCCACTCCCGTAAATGACAAAAAATATTATGCATTTTACAAACAGTAGAGCCCGCATTACGGCGTGAATTTTACTTTGAATTATTACTTATAGAAAATGCATAAATAATGACATGTAACATGTCGAATTTTGTGCCTGGAAACTACGATTTGCGAAAAACATTTATTTTCTGTTATCAATAAAAAAAAACTGCTGCAGAATCACATCGCATGCTTGTCGAAGCTTACGGTATGCTTTTGGTAAATCACACTTCTGTGAGTAGTTAAAAAAATGCAAAAGTAGCAATTTTGACCAAAAAAGTTTAAAGACAGCGAATTGCAATCATTGTTGAAAGAGAACAACGTTAAAACTCAACAACACGTTTGAAAATCATGGGAAATATCCAGAAGATAGAAAAATTGGTTTCTCATGAACTGAATGAAAGACAGCAGAAAAACAGGAAAACCACTTGCAAAATATGCTTCTTGCCGGGTACAGAAAGAAGTCTCTTCTCCATTAAATTCTGACTGGCAATGCAAAATTTGAAAATCCTAAGCGTAAAAGATCATGGGTAACTCCAGGCGAATCAACGACATCGACTGCATGGTCAAATCGTTATGAACGGAAGACGATGCTTTGTGTTTGGTGGGATCATAAAAGTGTGATCAATTATAAGCTACTAAAACCTAGTGAAACCGTTAACACTAAACGCTACCGTCAACAAATGATTAATTTGAATCACGCTTTGTGTGAAAAAGACCGTAATATCAAAAAATGCAACACAAAGCTTTATGATAGTACACCATTACACACAGCAAACAAAACCGGTTAACCTTCGGATTACCAAGCAATTTTTGAGGCGCCGATTACCAAGTAGGGTCAGATTTGGCCCCAAGTTTTTTTTCTTATTTTGTAAAGAAAAACCGATTAATTTAAAATGGTAACCTTTATTAATATTTTAAATTAACATTAGATTGCATATAAACTAATAAAAATATAAAAATAAAATTTAAACATAAATTAGTGAGGGCAACAACTATTACATATTATTGTAGTTTTTTTCTGGCAATGTTGTTTACACACAAAGAGTTTGCACTTTTCACATGTTTCCCAACATTTTTTGTCATTTGCTCTTGAACATATCTTACAACGACCTCTTTTTGTGTTGTTCTGTGTCTGCCAAACGATATTTTTTTACGTCGCAAAACAAATAACAATTGAAAAATTTGTTATATATTATTAAACCTTGTTGAAAGAAACTCAGCTAAAAAAATATTGGGACAGTTGTAAAAAAAACTTAAGAAAAGACAACAAAAACAACACGTTTGGGGTCAAAAAAGACCCCAATGGTAATCGGAAGGTTAAGAAAACAATGAAGGGGTTTGGTTAGGAAATACTTTCATTAGCGGAATAAAATATTCTTTATTATTTTCATGCAATAAACGTGTATTTTCTATTTAAAAAATTCCTGTTTCATATTTACACATCTGATATATTAATATTTGGTTCAATTATAGATACTATTATGTTTATAAGTTACTTTTTTATGCAATAAAAAGTTCATTGTTATCAATAAATTTGTAGTTAAACATAATCTTGTAGAAACGGAGCTATACGAGTATACGCGGCAACAAATTGTTTATATAAAATTTCAGAAACCATCGATCAGTGGACAGCTGTTTCGTCTTATTTGAACTCTTCAGCAATACTCTAATGCAGTTTTGACAACTATATAAAACAAACTGCTATACTTTATATAATTATAATTATATATACGAATGTTTGCAATTGCGCAGTACAATTAGGAATATTATGCCACGTATAATTCAAATAGATTTTTTTGTAATTCGCGGTTGTAATATTTACTATCTAACAACTTCATAGTTTTCTACATGTGGATTAACTCGTACGTAGCTGCGTTTCTACGAGATGGCGTTTAGTCTCAGATTAATTAATGAATTTAACAAGCAAATAAGATAAACCTGTAACAATTTGTTTTATATACTAGTTGTAGAAACTGCATTAGAGTATAATTCAAATACACCTTTTTCAAATTCGCGGTTGTAATATTTACTATTTAACTAAACAACTTCATAACGTTTCATAGTTTCCTACATGTAGTGTTACGTGTCAAAAGTTGTAACAATGAAACTTGTCTGAATTAAAGTTACATAAACAAAGTTTTGCCGGTGCTCTGTGAAAATCGGTGTGGATTATATTCAAATTTCCGTGACCATTTGGAAAAACTTGAAAGTAAACAAAAACAAAATCAAAATTAAACGGCACCAGTAAGGTGTATAGCTTAAAAGGACTTCTGGCGTTTTGTCAACCACAAGCCCGCTTCTGTAGGAGACACTAAATGAACTTACCTTAATAGAGTGTATTGCACAAAAATCGGAATTTATAAACAATTCAAATAACGCGAAGGTTGACAGAATAAAAGCTTTTTTACAATTTAACTATTTAACATTTATTTTATCAAACAACACGCAAAATAAAGAAACAAATAAAAGAAAAAAAGTAAGTTAAATTAAAGTTAATTGAGTAAGTTGATCAAAACAAAACAAAACTTAAAGAAATAAAAGAAATAAAAACAAAAAACATATCTTAATTACCTTACGCACGGTCATGTACGCATTAATAGAAGTTAACTAAATACAAAAAAAAAATAAAATAAATTCATTTTTTTAAAAAAGATTGAAAATCTTAATAATAAACTACGAAGTTGGTCAATCTTCCGGTTTGACGTCAAACAAACATAGTTTTTAAAACAAATCAAAAAAAATGTCACATATAGTTTTGATAAATACAGACAATTACTATTTAATAATTATAAAATCGATAAGATCGGTTATTCGCAACAAGCTTTATTTTGCTTAAAACCCAAAGCTTTTAAGACACTATAATCGCATAATTAAATTCACCAAATTGCTTTAGTCAGTACAAAATATATACCTTAAATTTTTGTAGTAAATCCAGGAAAGAGATTGTGATTGATTCTAAGGTTACTAGATGTAATCGGCCAGAAGATCGAGAGGCTAGCCCCAGTTGACTCGGAAGAATCTCGAAATCCGCCCAAAGGCGAAAATGGCACCGTGTCGCACAACAACTTACGATTCCACGGTACGTAAAACGAAAAACACTCGAAAGCGCGTGAAATAATAAAAGGCCGTAAATCTACGAATTAGAAAACTATTTCCAACATAATAATTCACTATGCTTTCTATCTTCATAACTTCCGCGGGTACTTCAACTTCCCAAGAGTTGATTTAACCCTACACCTGAATTACATTCCGATGTTTTCAGTGCTTGGAAAAATTGCGAATTCTCTCCCTTAACGCAAAATCACTAACATTTATAAACGAGGTGTTCTACCACTACCATTAAAGACTGTGAAGTAAATCTTTGTGAAAGAAACTAATACAACGAAGAAGTGAACAGAAGATGCAAACAGATTTAATTAAGACGCAGTAGTAGTGTTCGACGACAGCCTTTCTCATTGTGAGAACCGCAACGACAACAAAAATATCAAAAGATTTAGTTTCAGTCATAAAGATTAATTTGTTGAAAACTGAATCATAAAACTGTCTCTATGAAGTAATAAATTAAAAAAAATTAGATTCTTAATGTAATTTAATAAAACTATAACACAAATGAATCAAGTTGCGAATGCCTTAAGAACGCACTTAATACAATCAACTTTTAAACAAACTTAAGATAAACAAACTGCTAAAATATATTTAATTACAATAATATCTAAGAACGAAAAAAAATCCAAAAGTACATTAAACGAATAAAATCAACTCAAACACCGGGTCATTCACGAAAGATATCGCACAAACTCAAACGACGGTTACAGTGGATTAACTCGTGCGTAGTTCCGTTTCTACGAGATGGCGTTTAGCCTTAGATTTATTAATGAATTTAACAACCGAAATACTACAAGACTTACGTGTAACGGTCTTTCACAAACAAATTAATCAGCAATCTTGTTGATATTTTTTATTTAAAGAAACTAACAAGTGCTAGAATTATAATTTATTGTTATAATTGAAACTAGGTTCTTTTTCTTCTTTCTTTTTTTACAGATTATCGGGTTCTGAATGTACGGTTCATAGACCTATCCTTTTTAATTATACATATACAGTCTACCTAAAATGAAAACCATAGGTAGGATATATATTTCTTCGTGAATGACGTAATACTGTATACTGCTAAGCAGGGCTGTTCTGGTACACCGGCACGTATCTCGTTGCGCCTTTCTCTCGAGAACGCTCTGCGGCATTCGCCAAATACCGATTATTTATTCGTTTTCTGCTCTTTAGCCGTAGGTCGTATGTAGTTACAAACATCTCAATACACTATACTTATAGAGCTCTGTTTACCTTATTTAGACGAATGACGCTGCGCTAGAGCTATATGCATAGTCTTGCCGGCTACGAAAATTTGTAATTGAGTAAGTATACGCACAACTCCGGATTTGGCAAATAGTGCTTAGTATTTGTCAAATGCCAAATACGTGTGTCCGTTGTAAATTGTTGTATGATAGACTACAGCTAGAAAAATAAATGCAGCATTACAGATAATAATGCAATTAAAAAAACAGCATCTCCGACAAATCAGCGCTGCACCACCAGATCATTGACCCCTCTGCATTTATGTTGCGAAAGCTACTGTCTTTGAACTTAGCCCTTAAGTCAGTCACACTTTGAGCAAACATCAACTTGTCTTCAATACCTGAGATTGTACAATTACAATACTACATGAATAGTTTTTGCTTTATTTTGTATTAAAAGTCGTTGGAAAATGACAAACTTACTGACAGTGAAATTTACCACTCTGAAGATGCAAGCTGCATTGTTTTGCAAAACGTCAGTTTGTTTGGGTTCACGAAGGACAATACGGCAAAGGCCAAGTTCTACTTCTTGTTTTGGCTCTCAAGGAGAGACTAAGACCAAGTCTAAAAAGCCTGGGTGCTTAACTACGACGCGGTCTAAACCAAAAGTCGCTTATAATTATAAACAAAATAACCGCGAAAGCTTAAGATTTTATATTTCTCGATTTTTCCCCTGAAGGTACATGAAAAATTTAATTTATGAAACACCTGTTGTAGGTGTAGAGGACTTGACAGCTAGGATTGCAGTTACTGCCGAAATAGTTAACCCTTAACAACACACTATGCGATTGAATCTTAACTGCCCAGTAGTGTCCGACAGAGACGGGTCTTTTACTTCTTAATTTTTCATTAGTATATAAGTAAATAACTAGCTTTTAGTTTAGTTTTTATTAGATTTATTTTCACTGTTTACTTGCGCAGGTAAACACTTGACACAAATTATTTTTTTAATCAAATGTTCATTGCATAACGTCAGGTTGCACTTGTTGCAAGGCTGCTTGGAAGTTCTTGGTATTTTTGATGGACAAATGTGACATCGTTTTTTTCTTTTGGTTGACGTACTGCTGGTTGCTGACTCCGCAATATTATCTATTGCTGTGGCATGGTATTTAGTTAGACCTTTTTTCCCACGTCTTGTAATAAGAGGGTTCGCCAATTTGGTTGCAATTTCTTTCAAAAATATTTTTCTGTAAGAGGAGGGTTTTCGTGGATACAAATCTTTCCATATTATCAGCGATGCAATTTCAATAACATCAATAATATTCTGGAAAAATGCTATTGGCCACCTATTCGTTTTACGTTGGACTGTGTATTCATGCGCCATTTCATCAAGCGTATCCACGTCACCTTTCGTTTTGTTATAGTATAAATTTGCTTCTGATTTATCTTTTTCACTATCTACTTTGTTAGTATGGTGCATAGAAGAAAGGAAAGTGACTTGATATTTGCGTGATACGTAGGAAACTAATGTTATATTTTTACAAAACCGGAATACGTTATTACCAACACTGCGATTTCTACTAGACTGAAACTCTTGAGGAATGCATTGCTTGTTTTTTTTCTCATAGTACTAGCTATCGTTAGCCCGTTAGCATACAACAATTTTGAAACTTCTAGACTCGTGAAGTAATTATTATTTGTCACGTTTTTGTTCGTTTGATGGTATTTTTTTAATTTCAATTCACACACTTTGATGACTAACCTAAATTTTCTGCCCTTTTATTATCAAAATTTCTAAGATAAGGTATTCCAGACAGAGGATAACTTGTCTTGTTATCACATATCCACCACATTTTTATTTCGTACTTATCAGGTTTAGAAGGTAAGTATTGTTTGAACGATACTCGCCCACTAAAAGGAACTAATTGTTCATCAATCGTAACATTCTCTCTGGGTAGGAAAAATTTATTTAGTTTGCAATTAATATCTTCCAGTTCTCTGATAGGAGCCAATTTGTCTTTTTATTTGTGCTTCGTCGTGGTTTTATCGTCAAACCGTAAGAAACATAATATCGATGCATACCTATTTTTACCCATAATAGCACGAAAAATTCGACTACCAAATATTGCGTTCCAGTACTTCCTAAAATCTACATTACTTTGTTTATTGACACCGATGGTTAGTCATATTCCTAAAAACGCTTGTAGTTTAATCGAATCGATTGGATTTTATATATTTTGCAGTATTCTATAAGCTTCAGAATTGATATGTTGCACAATAAGCTCTAGTAGACTTCTGTCAAAGAATAAATTGAAGCTATCAATCGGGTTTTGAATTATTTTCTATAGAAGAAAAACCACTTTATGAATACGTCCACGAACTTGATTATGATGTGAAGTTTTTCCTGCTTTTTCTGGTTCTGTGTTCCATTTTGTTCCGTCTTTACCCACGTATTCAATAATAGGAGTATTACAATTACTATTATTTGATCCATTCTTGTTTTCATTACCGCTACATACTTGATCACCATCGGCCTCCGATGCAAATTCTGTGTAATCATTTTCACTATCAGAAGCACTATCTACAGCAAAATTTCCGTCTTCGTCGTCAATGTCCCTAAATAAATACATAATTTTTATCATCACTATTTTCTCAAGCACGCCTAAGTTCTTCGTCAGTTAAACATTTAGGTTTGGCTATTTTGATACTTATAGTATAAAATCTAGATCCAAAGAGTTGTGTAAGTAAAAATAAAAGTAACGCTATTGTAACTTCCTATAGTAATAAAATAATGATTGTTATTCCTGATTATTCCTGGACGTGTACGTGTCTCCTCACAATCACATATAACACAAAATAAAATAACAAACAATAACGTCCATATAAAAACTTTTCATTTAACAGCAGTACGTCTGTAATTGACAACAACCATAGACCAAATAAATGATTTTACAATAATACTTCAGTAGGTTAAGTTGGAGACTTCTGTGACAAGAGGAGGAGTACTCCTCCTCCGTGACCTACATTACAAAGTTTTAAATAACCTAGAGTAACCTTACTCCTCCTCACTGACCTACATTCAAAGCTCTAAATGACCTAGAGTAACCTTACTCCTCCTCACTGACCTACATTCAAAGCTCTAAATGACCTAGAGTAACCTTACTCCTCCTCACTGACCTACATTTAAAGCTCTAAATGACCTAGAGTAACCTTACTCCTCCTCACTGACCTACATTCAAAGCTCTAAATGACCTAGAGTAACCTTACTGCTCCTCTCCGACATAAAGTAATGACACTTCTCCGTTATCTACATACAAGTAATCAAAGAGTAGATTGATTAAAAGTTTTTATTTATTCTAACCTTCAAACACAATTACTATATAGAGTAATTTATTAATTGTACAGCGTATTTAATAATAAAATAATAAATTACAATAAATCATATATTGAGCCAAAATAGTATATAAGAAAAATTAATATTAGCATAAGTAATAACATTGAAAATGTAATGGATAGTATACCATATGTGGTACAAATAGTTGATAGAGAAGTGTAGTTAGTCGAACCACATTTGTCTAATAAGTTAATGTAATGCACAGAGTTCCAATCGGTTTGTAGAAAACTTGAGTTGTTGTTATAAAAACGTAGTCGAAAATCCTGTGGTTCTGCAATTGGTAGAACTTTGACACCGTATAAATTTAATGGTATTAGTTTATACCACTTTGTAGGATTACTTTTAAAAGATGTATATGTTTTAGAACAAAATGGTGGTTGCAGTACATATAAACTGTTGTTAGAAACAGCTGTAAAAACCAACAGACTAAAGATTTTTGGAACCATCGCACACACAAAAGTTGAATACACAACTAACAACACGTGTCACTGTTTGGCATAATTATAATACCGCGATCATTGAACGAATCACATTTACGCCAATCCGTGTGAATATAATGGTTACTGCTAGAAAATTGTATGCGAAATTCTTTCGAAGTATTGGGTGCTGTTATAGTAAAAACTTTAATACCATGTAATACTTTAGGCATAAGTTGAAACCACTGGTGTGGGTTATCTTTAAAACAAATAATAGCATCTTCACAGTTCGGAGGTTGAACTATATAAAGAGTATTACCATAACAAGCACTGAGCACAACTGATTTAAAAATGATGGGAATCATTGCGACGTCGAAAATACACTAAACTAAACACAATCTGAAAGATACATATATATGGAAGTCAAAGTAAAAAGTACTCAAATTGTAATAAAAATTTTATTTATACGCTTTAACAGCGGATAGTCCACCGCTACACCTGGTTAAAATGGAAGTCATACAAAGTTGCAACGTTTCTTAATGCACAAACTGCTGGATTAATAGTATGAAAACAACACATTCCTGGTTGTTTAGGAATTTTCATTTCATTAGAAAGTTCGATAACATCTGTTGATAAATATTCCTGGAGAATATTTTTTTTGGTATCCTCTTACATATACCAGTTGATGGTTCTTTGTAATTTTTTTTACTATTCTTGAAAATTCTTTAATGTCTACGTACCCACTATCCCACGATAGACCATGATGTTGTCGATATACGTATTCCGCTGTTCTTTTTGCAGCGTAATCCAACGATGTATATTCAAATGGTGGTTTAAAAAGGAAATGCGAATATGCTTTCCCATTGTAGGAGGCCAGTTCTTTTGGATGGAATAAATGTAAGGGTTCGGTGGAAATGTACCCTTGGACATCGATTACAATTCTATTTGCCATGAGGAGTTCAGGTGTAGCGATGAACTATACGTATACTGCTTAAACTCTAAGCTTTTATAGCAGCATTATGGTAGTAGGGATAGTACAAAAAGCAGTAAAACTTCACTGTAATAAATATATGTAACAACACAACTGTTCAACCCCGCTCCCCCCCCCACCCCCCGCACTCAACCGGAACGTCTCCGAACGATCCTACAGCATACGCCTGTTGTCAAACCGACAACACCGTAATACAATCTTTGCCTCTCAACACAACTGTTCAACTGTAGGTGGAATAAGCACAATTTCGAGGTCTTGCGTAAGCTCCATGACGTGTCCAAAACACACTCAAACGGGCGTTACGGACCACACACGACGTCAAACACCTATACCTTCTCGGTCCAACAGCTTCCAGAGTCGGCAAAGAGAAGACGTGCATTGTGTTACAAAATTAAGAAAATGTGCAATTTAGATGATAAATTGTTTGACTTTTTGTATTTTAATTTTAATACTTATTATTTTAAGTATTTCAAAAATTTCGTTTTGGCAAGAAAAAAAGGCAAATAAACACCTGACAGTATCCATGAACCTCTCCTATCCCCGTTTCCTTATCCTGGTGACGCTGCTACATTGGGTGCTCGTCCCGTCACTGCACAGTAATTATTCTTACTGACTGAAAATGTAGCTTGTCTTAATGACAATATAGAAGATATTAAATATTACTATAACTCATAGTATTTTGTAAATTACAGCAAAAGTTTGTCATCAATGCGGACACGTATTTACACGAAGCGATAACCTCAAACGTCACTTACAAAATTCCTGCAAAGGTGTTGCTCCAGCTCCAAATGATGAAGTTAAGAAACGTAAATTTGAAGATGGGGGTGAGTCTTCATCTAAGAAAAAAATCGATGATAACAAGCAGGAAGTAATCGTTAACGTTAGATGTAACGAGTGTCAAGAAGATGTACTCAAAGCACATTATCGAGGACATCTCCGAAGTAATCGCCACAAAATTAATGCTTGTCGATTTATAGATGATGAAGGTATTCAAATTATACAATCAGCATTTCAAGATAGGCTCATGAGTTATAAATTATCACCTAGTAACCAACATGTAAAAGTAGTAGACTTAATGAACGAGTTCAGTGAAAAAATAAGTAGTCTTATGAATAAACAGGTTGCAAAATTTAGAAACGTTAAAGTTAATTGTGAATTATTTGGGTTATATACATTAAAGCAACAAGAAGTATTAGATATCAAGTCTTTTCAAACAAAGTATGAAATTTTAAGCCCAGGTACGGATGTTGCAGAACTATACAAGAAGTTTGTGGAAATTTTAGATAGAAAGGAATCTGAATTCCAAGAAAAAGATTCAGGTGAGTTAAGTATCAAAAATGTTATATGTTACAAAAGTTTGTTTTAGGATGGGTTTTGGTGAAATTTCTGCATGTGGAAGTAAATTTCGTTAAGTTCAATCCGTTAAAGGCATCTTCCTATGTTAAACTACCCATCGAAATCATACATACAAAGCTGTCATCAATGTTATGAATTTTGATGAATTCTGTTTTGGATGGGCTGTGGCATCTGCACTAGTTGTTCCGAATGGGAATCCGCAAAGAGTTGCGTCCTATCCCGATTTTCGAACCTTATGCAATTGGGATGGTATTACTTTCCCTATGAAACTAACTGATATTGGAAAGTTTGAAGACAACAACAACATATCGGTTAACGTGTACGGATTAGAAGAAATTACAGAACAAAGGAACACGAAAAATTGAAGTTGTGGGACCACTATATTACACGAAAAAGAAGCAGAATACTCACATTAATTTATTGTTAATAGAAAACAACACGGGTTCTCAACATTATTGTTGGATCAAGAATTTTTCGCGATTGGTGAGTACACAGTTAACAACCCGGCACGGTGCAAAATATTTTTGTGATTCCTGTTTACATTACTTTAGAAATGAACAACTGCTTCAACGACACGTAACACATGATTGTAATTATGTCTACACAAAATTACCTACGCATAATGCTACAATCGATACAACCGGTGCAATTACGTATGATAATGTTCTTAAATTTAATAATTTCCATAAAAATGTCTGTTCCGTTTGTCATATATGCTGATTTTGAGTCGCTGCTTATACCTGTACATACGGCGTTTCCTAATCCAAAGGATCCCTTCACTGTCAAAACATGTAAGCATGAACCATATGCTTTCGCGTACTACATTAAATCTACTGAGAATGATGAATGGTCTCGTTTAAAACTGTATCGTGGTGTAGATGCTGCTAGAACATTTATTAACTGGTTAGAATCGGACATACATCAAATATATTCTAACCATTTAAAAGAGTCGAAACCGATGCTTCCACTAACTGCACCAGAATTGGTTGAGTATGTAACAGCACAACAATGCTTTATTTGCAAGAAAGAATTTGGTAACCCTGGCAATCCAAAAGTAAAAGATCATTCTCATCTTACAGGAAGATATCGTGGCGCAGCACATTCTACATGTAACCTTAATTATAAAATACCTAACTTTATACCAATATTTTTTCATAACCTAAGCGGATATGATGCACATTTATTTATAAAACAGTTGGCTTTAGAAAAAGAAGAGGTCGATGTAATTCCACAATCTAAAGAAAAATATATCACGTTCAGCAAGAGACTATTAGTGGATAGAACACCTAAAGAAAATGGAAAAATGGAAGATGTATACCTGCGTGTACGATTTCTCGACAGTTATCGTTTTCTGGCTTCATCCTTAGACGCGTTAGCACAAACTCTTGCAGATGAACAATGTACCAGTTTACGAAAATTTTATTCTGATGATCAAAAGTTTAACCTGGCAAGAGTTAAAGGGATTTTTCCATATTCTTACGTGGACAACTACACAAAATTAAGTGAACGTTGTTTACCAAAAAAAGAAGATTTTTACGACACTCTTCGAGAGCAACATATTTCTAAAGAAGATTATCAACGTGCTACAAGCACATGGTCAACGTTTCAGTGTAAATCGCTTGGAGATTATTCCGACGTATACCTATCTTGTGATGTGTTACTATTAACTGATGTATTTGAAAATTTTCGTGTACTCTGTCAAGAAATTTATGATTTAGATCCAGCTCAATATATTACGGCTCCTGGTCTGGCTTGGGATGCAATGCTGAAACATACGCAAGTAGAATTAGAGCTTTTGACTGATATGGATATGTACCATTTCTTCAAGAAAGGTATTCGCGGAGGTGTAAGTACATGCACTAAACGAAAATCTCTAGCCAATAACCCATATATTCCAAGCTTTAATTCGAAAAACCCTACATCATACATTATGTACTTAGATTCCACAAATTTATATGGGCACTCAATGCGAGAGTATTTACCTCGTACAGGATTTACTTGGTTATCGTCTGAAGCTGTGGACTCTTTTAACGTTTTAGACATACCCGACGATGCTGAAGAGGGTATGTATTAGAGGTGGATTTAGAGTATCCAGATAATTTACACGACCATCACAACGATTTACCGTTCTGTCCAGAGAGTATTTGTCCTCCAGGTTCAACCTCATCCCAGAAAAAACTCATTCCAAATTTAAATGATAAAACAGCATACATCATTCATTACAGAAACTTAAAGCAATGTCTTAAGCATGGATTGGTGCTTACTTATACACATCGAATATTAAAATTTCAGCAAAGTCCTTGGTTAAGAAGTTACATCGACTTAAACACCAGGTTACGAAATGAGGTGAATACAAAATTTGAAAAGGATTTTTATAAACTAATGAATAACGGTGTATTTGGAAAAACAATGGAAAATGTGGATAAGCGTAGAAATATACGTTTATTAACCCATTGGGAAAACATTGGAAAACGCTTAGGATTAGAAGCTTACGTGGCTAAACCAACTTTTAAGCAGGTAACCAGGTTCACTGAAAAGTTATATGCTATAGAACTGTCCAAAACAGCTGTTGTATACAATAAACCTGTATATGTTGGATTTACGATATTAGATATATCAAAAATTGTAATGTACCGGTTTTTTTATGAAGTGTTACGATCAAAATATGAACAAAACGTAAAATTATTGTACACGGATACAGACAGCTTAATAGTAGAAATACAAACACCTGATGTTTACGAAGATATGAAAATGCAGATAAATGAATATGACACTTCTAATTATAAAAAGAATAATTGACAGAATATTCCAATTACTACTTCTGTTGTAGGTAAAATGAAGGATGAATTTGGTGGAACAGCAGTTCACAGTTTCTACGGTGCTGGAGCCAAGTGTTACTGTGTTAATGTCGGAGATCAAATTATTAAAAAAGCTAAAGGTGTGCGAAAATATGTAGTACAACGCGATATTAGTGAACTGGATTTTAAACAAGTTGCTGAAGGTGAGAAGGAAACTATGATGTGTAAAATGTATGTGTTTAGATCTACTTTACATGATCTACACACAGAACTTATAAATAAAATAGCTTTGTGTTCTTCGGACGATAAACGATTTATAATACCTGGTACATGTAATACGTTGGCATGGGGTCATCAAGATATCGATTGGAACGTCAAAATAAATTCTTTATTAAAAGCTGCTTGTGATATCCTTCAAGAACCGGATGAAGAATGTGGTGAAAAGGACAAACAACCAGATGTGGAGAACTTTGATGGTTTTGAATCATCTGCAAACTGGGATTCCAACACTTTACCACCACAATTCAACGACCCTATTGATTTGGATGAACTGATAAATAATCATTTTAACGATATATAAATATGTCTAAAAGTGGTGGGGATAATAAAAAAATAAATTAAAAAATAACTGTTTTATTTGTTTATATTACAGCGCTGTTGTTTATCCATGAATTATGAGATTTATCTAGACCTAACCATTTTACGTATAACCGATTACCACGACGTTTTAATATTTTTTCAACTAAATATATGTCTGCAAATTTAACTTCTTGAAGTTCTTGTTCGTAAAAACCTCCTTTGATCTGCTGATCTTTTACATCCTTTAAAATGTATGTAGTAGGATTCGTATTTTGTACAGTCATTACTTGAAAAATTTCAGTGCTCCAATTTGGGGTAAAACCTTTTGCAAACACCCCCCGATGTTTACTAATTCGAACGAATGCACCTTTTGAAAATTTAGGTGTTTTTAAATCCGAGACTTTTCTATTATCGAACCGAGATTTTAAAATGTTCTTCGAGTTGTTTTTATTCACATCGATCGGTTTATATCCAGTAGTTCTATGAGTTGTTGAATTGTAATTTTTAACAATTAACGGTAATAAATTTAACCATTTATAAGATCCTTGTAAGCTAAACTTTTTCCACATGAGGTTTTTTAAGGTGCGATTTACTCGTTCAACGATACTACTTTTTTTTTCAGAATAAGTACTGTAATGATTTATAGCAAACTTCTTCATTAGATCTTGGAATTGTTTATTATAAAATTCTTTACCATTATCAGTCTGTAAATTATGAGGCGTTGCTTTAACTAATACTTTTTTCATTGCATTAGTTACATCTGTTCCAGTTTTCGTTTTACTGGTTCACACCAAACATATTTTGAAAAGGTATTAATTACTACTAAAATGTAACGAAAACCTTTATTTAAACGTGCGTAGGGTATCATTTCTACTAAATCTGCTTGAAAGAGGTCATTCAATCCTTTAATAACTACACGCCTTCGAGGAAATTTTTTTCTAACCGGTTTATGAAGTTCTTCAATCACTTGCTGTCGTTCGGACTCCATAACTGAACTTTTACAATGATCTCTAATACAAAACTAATTTCGTCTTGTTTAAATCGTAAAACTCTTTCACCTTGCGATGTTAATCTGACCTGTTCGCTTTCTGATACCTTAATGACATCTCCCTTGTTTAGTAAGACCCCTTCTAAATCTTGTAGAGTCTTATATTTTTTTTCGTTGATATGTATTATACAATCATGCGAGCATCGCACGGTTATAATGCTAGCCTTAAGCAAAGGGAATTTATATTCGTTTCCAAATAAGTTGATATGTGAACCAAAGGTCGTACCCATTACGTATACCGCTGTATCATAATGTAAAGAAGATACTTGTTTTACAAAATAAAGAGTTTCTTGATGAGTTTTAATTTGGTTAATATGTCTTCCAAACTTATCAAGCGTCATGTCTTAGGTCTACGGTTACCACTAATATGAGAATGTGCTTAACAACCCATCATTTTATTATCTTGGCAGATCGCAACTCATCAAGAATGTAAATTATTTCGTTCGTGTGTCCTGTATGACCTGCTTCTTTAGAGCTTAATAATGTTCTTAACCAATTAACTAATTTATTAGGATCTTTCCACGGAAGAAACTCTAAACGTTTGTTATTTAGCTGCAGCATCTGTATATGTCCTCCTTCTTTTAAAGTAGTAGAATCTGATCGAACACGAGTCATTGAAGTAGCTAATAATGGTTTGATTATATTAGAATACTTTTTACCAGCAGCTTGTATTTGTTTTTTTGGATCATAGTGTCTACGTGTTGCGTTTGTTCGTATGATTATATCCTTGTATTGAATTTGGTCTTGTTGTTTATAACCAATCGGGATTCGTTTAAATAACAGTTCGTATAAACCGGGAGTACCCGTATATCGAAATTCTTCTCCTGATGGACGTTTGATGAGCAAATCTTCTCCGTCAAACTCTAGATCTGAATCTCCTACATGAAATTTATTTAAAGCGGGGTCAAAACGCACCCCATAATTATGATCAAATTCGTTATTTACATCACGGAACAATGATTCTACATATATCTTTGCCAAACCTTCATATTGATTTAAATAGTCTTGAAAAGCTTGATTTGTACCAAGTTCGGCGAGTTCGCTTCGTAGTTCGTCTAACGTGGGAATATTATCGACTCTTGCATCATCAGTATGTGCGATTACATCAGTATCTAAAAACGCAATTTCTTTAGGTTGTTCAGAGGTATGATGTGTTGAGAGTCTTGTGGGAGTACTAGCGTGAGAAGGCTTAAACTGGTCTGTTATTTGTGATTTTAATTCCACTGAACGTTGTTTGACTTTCTCAGAAATATCGGACGAAAGTTGTTTTTTATGGAAACCGTAACATCAGGTTGTTTCTTGACAGTAAACTCTGAATCAGGTTTAATATTTGTTAATAATTCCTTTAATGGTTGAGTTATGGGTTTAAACTGTTGTTGAATAATACTCTCTTTTTGTGATGTGTCCGCTTTCAAACTATCGGCCTTACGTTTTACAGCTTTACGTGCTCGAATTAGTTCTTCTTTTAACCGATTACTCATTGCAACTATATGTTGTTGCATCGCGTAGTACAATTTATATTTTAATGAAACAATCAAATCCTTTTCTGTAACGACCGAAAGTTACACCACTCTCTTTATCGATAACTAAGAACCCATATTTATCTTGCCAACAATATCCACACAAAGTTTTAAACACATCAAAAGACATATCCACATTTACATGGTCTTCGTATATATGTTTTATATTTCGTTGATCTTGTTGAAAAACAATAATCATATTTGCATTGTCTCGTATTAACTGTTTGGGAATAGATGAATATGTTTGGCACAAATAAAAGCAATCTATATTTTGATGTCTTCCGAAACAAAAATATTCGCGAATTTCGCTTTGGTTGTGACAAACTACATCATCAAATATAATGATGGAGTTTATGCGTGCCGACTTGGGTGGAAGAATTGTTTTACTATCATCGTACTCAAAGTATTTTACATCACGAAGTGGTTGTAACAGTTGTCTTAAGTAATTGTATTTAGGTTGGTATAATGATTTAGAATACACGTAAACATTTTCAAATCGTAAGCCGTTAGGATGTTCTAGCAAACTTATCATAACATTCGTCTTGCCACAACCCGAAGGACCTACTATTAGTCCCCGTTTACACCCTTCTCCAAGTAGGAAACCGTGTTTGAAAAACTTTTTGTTAGATATAATACTCGAATCATAATTTTTAATTGGTACCTAACTGATTATCTTGATGTATGAATTGTATCGCATTCATTGCTTTACTACTCAATATATCCATAATTTACAGTTAAATAGACATGTTTAGCACAAATAACTTTAGTTTTACGCGACTTGTGGTTACAACACTGTACATGTCCATACGTTCATACAATAAATCTTTTAAAGGTTTTGGATTAATTAATACGTTAGTTAATAAATTACCTGTGGAGCTGCATTTGCCTGGATATAATTTTTGTGGGCCTGGAACTCGTTTAACCAAACGTCTTGCTCGAGGTGATAAAGGTATAAATCCCTTAGACGAGGCTTGTCGAGAACACGATATAGCATATTCGCAAACCAACGATTTATCAAAAAGACACGAAGCAGATCGAAAATTAGGATCTATAGCTTGGCAAAGATTTCGATCAAAAGACGCTAGTTTTGGGCAGAAAGCAGCAGCTTTAACTATTTCCGGTGTAATGAAGAGTAAAACTAAATTAGGTATGGGGCAGAAAAGGAAGAAAAAACGTGGGAGCATTAGTTTTAAAAAAGCGATACAATTAGCTCGTCGTACAGTAGGTGGTAAAGTACAATCAGACTTAAAATCAACTGTTAAACAAGCTATGAAAGTGTTAAGACAACAAAAGGTTTCGCCACCTAAACAAAGAATAATTCCTATTCCTAAAACAGGAGGATTTTTACCGTTAATTCCTTTATTCGCTGCTCTCGGGGCAATAGGTTCTCTAGGTGGTGGGGCAGCAGCTGTTGCTAAAGCAGTGAATGACGCAAAAACTGCTGCAAAAACATTAGAAGAAACCAAACGTCATAACCAAGCAATGGAAGCTGCAAGTGTAGGAAAAGGTCTTTATTTAAAACCGTATAAAAAAGGTCTTGGATTATATATACATCCATATCAAAACCTCCCAATAAAGCTACCACGCAGAGCGTTAACAAATATCGATCTATCGAAATATATACAATTACTTCAAATAAAGAAATTTAGAGGAATTTTTATGAGAGACAAGTTACCGCGCATTATATTAAAAAATGAGTGCGGAATTATAAATCTGGACGAACAACAAGGTGAAGGGATCTCATTGGACGGCTTACGTTAAACGTGGTAACAAAATCATCTATTTCGATAGTATAGGACATTTAAAACCACCTTTGGAAGTAATTCATTATTTTCGCAGCGGCGGTAGCGTAAATATAATGTATAATTTTGACACACTTCAACTATTTAATACCTACAACTGCGGACATTTAGTATTAGACTTTTATACGAACATTCGAGATAACTAGTTAGTTGTGTGTAAGGTTCTCTACCGAAATGTCGTGCACATTTACATTTACTGGATCGACTTCTATTCTACGCTCAGAATTTAATCCACCAATTTATTTAAATCCTGATAAAGAGTATGTACTTGGTTTAACAAGTTTTGCAAGTTTTAATAGTATACCGAATGTAACTAATGAAAATAACCAATTTATCATAGGGAAAACAAAAGTAACGATTCCTGAAGGTTCTTACGAAATAAAAGATTTGGAAAATTATCTACAAGGTGCTGTACCTAAAAACTTTACTATTAAATTACGTGCAAATCACAACACCCTTAAAACTATAATTAAATCAAATGCCATTATTGATTTTACACAAGAACGTTCTATAGGACCTCTTTTAGGATTCACAAAAAGGTTATTGCCTGCAAATCAATGGTCTCAATCATATTATCCAACAAACATTATTACGATCAATTCGTTATTAATCGATTGCAACATTACATTAGGAAACTATACAAATGGAACACCGGCCCACACTATACATCAGTTCTTTCCAAGCGTACCATCTGGATATAAAATAATTGAATGCCCTCTACATGTCACCTATTTACCTATTAGCGTACGAACTATTTCAAACATTACACTTAAAATAGTAGATCAAAATGGAAATCTTGTCAATTTTCGAGGTGAAGTCATCACAATAGGACTACATTTAAAAGAACTTGATAATGGTATTTCGCTTTAAGAACCATTCTTGTGTATGTGATACCGAATCTCATAAAACAACACAATCCTTTAGTACGAAGATTAGTAAGCGATCGCACGTTAAACGATTAACAGTTAGTAACAAACAATTTCTAAAATCTTTGGGATTTACTGTACTAAAATGAGTATCTTAAACGTAAACGAAAAGTTGTAGTTGATAATTCTATTATCAACTCAGAAATACATACCCATCAACCATACACTACGCGTTTCAAAAATAACGATGAAATTCGCATTCCTATTCAAGAAGATATGTGTACTCTACCATCTCAAAGTTACTTGTACATTGAAGGTAAATTACGTAAAGAAGATGGAAGCATATCATTAAATGCAAAATTTGCAAACAACGGTCTAGCATTTTTATTTAGTGAGATTAGGTATGAAATGAATGGCATTGTTGTTGATTCAGTAACAAAAGTTGGCTTAACTACTACAATGAAAGGATTAATATCACATACACCAACTGAAAGCATAAAATATCAAAATTCTGGTTGGTATCCCACATCCAAAATTAAAACTACTAATACTTTAGGTAAATTCAATGTTTGCATACCACTGCGAAGACTTTTAGGGTTTGCGGAAGATTATCCTAAGGTAAGTTACAACAATTTTATACACATTTAAGTATATATTTCTTTTGTCGTAGGTTATTTTAAATGTTCGCCAAGAACTTGTATTAATACGAAGTAATACAGACGTTGACTGTGTTATATCTACTGATGATGATCCTATTAAAATCGAGATTGAAAAAATATTTTGGAAAGTTCCACATGTTACACCTGGTTTAGCTGAAGAATTAGCATTAACAAAGTACATCGATAAAAATATAGATACTCAAGTTGCGTTTAGAAGTTGGGAAACACATGTCTATCCTGCTGTACCAACAACAGATAAACACACATGGGCTATTAAAACAGCAACAAGTTTAGAGACACCTAGATACATAATTTTAGGATTTCAAACTGGAAGAGATGGTAACATAAAAAAAGATATGAGTAAATTCGATCATTGCAATATACAAAATGTTCGCGTATATTTAAATACAGATCGTTATCCCTACGATAACCTTAACATCAATTTTTCGGATAATCATTTTGCAATGCTTTACGAAATGTATGCACGATTCCAATCTTCCTATTACGAACACGATGCCCAACCTCTTCTAACACCACAACAGTTTAAAGAACAAGCCCCATTAATAGTTATTGATTGTTCGAACCAAAAGATTCTTTGACCACTAAAGCAGTTGTTTTACGCATAGAATTTGAAACTTCTCAAAATATTCCAAACGATACCGTTGCATACTGCTTAATTCTCCATGACAAAATATTTACATATAACGCTCTGACCAAGGCCATTCGTCATTTGTAACAAATTATAATATATATTCTGTTTGTATCACATATTAAAAGTAGAATAAACTATATCGTCTTACAAATATGATCATTATTATCGATGTACAAGGATTCATGACTTCTGAAAAATGTTTCACTCCAAAAGAATTGGCTGTGTATGATGGACATTCTATTGCACATTATGTCTTCAAACCACCGTTTTCGTGGTCGTGCTTAGACTTAAAATTTCAAAAACAAGCTACATGGTTAATGAACAATCATCACCGTATTTCCTGGGAAAAAGGATTTACTCCAGTACATTTATTCCCACACATCCTCAAACAACTAACACTAAATGCAACATCAGTTTACGTAAAAGGACGAGAAAAATCAAAATTTTTACAAAAATATATTTCTATACCCATTACAGAAGTTGAAGAAGAACCTGCACTAAAACCTATGCATGCTAAATGTCTTTTTCATTCGGAACCTATGTGTTACTGTGCTTTATCTAATGTTTATCATTTGTATTCTAATTATGTGATGCAATAAAGTTTTTTACGAAATTATATAATTTTATTTACATTAATTGTATACAAAACGTTCATGATATACAAGTGATCTATGATCATCTTTAAAAATATAAGATATATTCTTATCTATTTCTGCAATTCTTTTATAAAACCGATACCTATCTCGTGCTTTCTCTTCCCAATCACCTTTTCTTGCTTGTTGATAAGCAAACTTCCAAACTACTAACTTCTTAACTTCACACTCGTCTTTGAAGCGTACTTTATTCCCCATCACTGTACTAACACACTTTAAAACAATACAAATCTATTATATTTAATTGCATTTCTACACATTTTATACAATATTCCCCTTTTAAAAACAAGTTACAAATATCTTGACCAATCATATATTTATTAGCAAGTTCTTTACAATAATCTATGCTAAATATACAATCAAATCTTTGAAGTATTTTATTTGCATCGGTTTCTAACTGTTGAAATTGAACTAATAACTCTTGAATATTTTTTATGTTAGTTAGATGTTTATTTTTCTTCTTGTGCTTCTTCTTCTGTCGATTTTTCTTCTGCTGATTCTTCTTCTTCAGAAGTGTCTGCATCATTCATGTATCGTTTTATTCGATTTGCAAACCTCGATAATCCAATATCCGACAACCGATTAATTAAACAAGAAGAACAAAATTTGGTTTCTAAATACTCTTTACAAATTTTTTGACCGTTTTGATACTTTTCCGCCAAAGTCGCGCACAGTTCAGGACTGGTGAATCCATACACTGCTTCATGTTCAGCATCGAATTCCAATGCGGAAAATTCCTGCACTAACCGTTGCACTGCTGTTTGAAAATCAACAGCTTTGGTCCAAGTTTGTTCTGCATAGGCCATCCACATCTTAACAGTTTGTACTACTACTCAAGCTCTTAATACCTAATATATAGTTAATCCCCTCCAGTTTATTTCCTAAACTTCTTTTGTTCTACTACACGTTTTTCCAATTCAACATCGAACACCACCTTTTCTGGATAGAATGTTACCACTTCTAACATACAACAAACCACGTCTGTTTTTGATAAAAATTGATCCAAAACATTAGATATGTTAGTTTTAGCATCTCCTGGTAGATCGAAAACAGCATTAATTACAGTATCATAAAAATTAGAAAATTCCTTTAAAACAATCTGATTTAATCGATAGTTTATGAGTACTGCCAATTTCCATATCTCCCAAAGAGATTCGCGACCTAGGTATACTTCTTCATTTTCAGCACCCACAATTTTTAATATTTTTTTTTGGTCAATAATTTCAAATATTATAGTTTTCGTTCCAACCTTTATCGGTTCACATATTGCTTCAGTACTTTGAAAACATCTATGTATTTTTTCTCGAAGCTCCAAAAACCACACCCATTCCTCTTCCGTAAATACGATTTCTTGTTTATAAGTTGCAAATATCTTTACTGACGGACAAAAATGATTAGCACAATTCATTCCAACACTGATAAATTTAGTTTTTGACTTATTTAAATTATAAACATTTTGATCAATTAATTGTATTGCACTTAACACCATATTACTGTCGGCCACCGATTTTTTAATAGTTTTTTGTTCTTGAATCGTTACATCACGATCTTTCATCTGTTGAACAAACTGCTTTATCTGTTCCATTCTTAACAACCTCTTTCTAAACCCCAACTGTATTGTAACTACTCTCAATCGTCTTATATATACCAACAAAAAAGGATGACTTAAAGTTATTATGGTTCATTTAAAGCTTTGTGTGTAAGTCTGTGAGGATTTGAATGTAGGTCAGTGAGGAGGAGTAAGGTTACTCTAGGTCATTTAGAGCTTTGAATGTAGGTCAGTGAGGAGGAGTAAGGTTACTCTAGGTCATTTAGAGCTTTGAATGTAGGTCAGTGAGGAGGAGTAAGGTTACTCTAGGTTATTTAGAACTTTGTAATGTAGGTCACGGAGGAGGAGTACTCCTCCTCTTGTCACAGAAGTCTCCAACTTAACCTACTTACTTCAAATGCAACACAAGTATTGCAAGTCCATATCACGTTTAGACTCAATAGCTACCTAAACATTCCAAGTATCTAACAGACACATATGGGTTCTTACGCTATATTTTTGAAAAATGTCTACAAATAATAAAATATTGTTTTTAATACTTTTACTGAATTATATGAACAATAACATATAAAGATATAAATACACGAAGCCATGTCGCAACACAACCAGTTATTTCGATTATGAATACGACTAAATTTGAAAATGTGTTCGTTGGACATTCGTACATTCAGCAAAACTTATTAGAATCTACAGTTTGAAGAGTACGTTTATGTAATGAACTAAATGGACAGGTTTCGAACACATGCTTTAACTTCAATAAAAATTTAGTGTAAATTCATTCTTTAATTTTTTCAATTTCTTATTCACATGTTCGATCAACCCTGAAAATATGCGCACTTATTTCAATGACACCTCCTAATGCTTGATTATAATAAGATCTCTTTATTCTGTAGGAGAGAAACTATGAAAACTACTTTATATGTTTTCTTAGGGCGATGTTTTGGGGAACTGTTGTGTCCACTTCTTCGTTGTATATAAAATCGATTGTATTGATTGCAATAAATGTTATATGGGACAAATGAAACAAAAAGTATTAACAGAATTAAGAATCACCAATATGATTGCAAAAATAAAAAAAGCAGAATCAGCTTTTGTTCTCCACCATACTAATATACATCATAATTTTGATTTTAGTAATCCTTCGATATTAGATGTAGAACCCAAATTGTACAAAAAATTAGTTGCGGAAATGCTATTTATTACACAACATAAGAATAATGTGAAATTTAATTTTTTTACTTATGTTGTTTTTTTTAAATAAATAAAATAAAACAGTTCCACGAAACGTCGCCCTAAGAAAACATATAAAGTAGTTTTCATAGCCTCTCTTATAGAATAAAGGGTTTACCGATCTTATTATATTTAATGACACTCTTCATGGTATAATTGACGTGCGCCACGAATGTATGGCCTTCCCTAAGCACAAGGTACATATCGTCGAGTTTAGCCCAAGTGAACATTTACATTTTGCACGTCAAAGGAACAACAACAACAAAAACACAACACGACAACAACACAACAGCCAAATTAGTTTACAAGTAAATTACCGAAGGGTTCTGAAAAACGAGTAAAATGACAATTATTTGGCGCTTTACTTAATTTCATTAACGAATTTCTCTATTTATTTATCAAACCTGAAAATATGCGCACTTATTTCAATGACACCCTGTATAAGGAAACTAAATGATTCGACTTGAGACATAAATTTGCAGTATAAATTAAAAAACGAGTTAAATTAAATAACACAAGATTTTTTCTACCAGGCGGAAACACAAAACGAGAAAGCTAATAAGACTTTGAGTTTGTGTATACAGTGTTCGCCATTACTCCGGCATCGGTTTCTAGTGGCTTTGTATAAATGTCAACAAAATGTTTAGTACTGTACTCACTTCTATTAAAAAGCTGCATGTTTTAAAATATTTTTGTTTATACAGGGTGTTTAGTTTTTGCTGGGGAGCCTAAAGTTATACTTTTTAAATACCAACCTATCAATTTTTTATGCTGTTCGATGAAGGCTTAACATCTACGGTTATGAAGATATTTCTAAATTTGCCATTAAATCATAACAAGCATTATTTTAATTAAAAAAATTATGGGTTGCTTTTCAAAAAAGTGTAACTTTATGGTGCCCAGAAAAAACTAAACACTCTGTAAAAACAAAAATATTTGTCAAACATGCAGCTTTTCGATAAAAGTGAGTATAATACTAAACATTTTATGCTGACATTTATACAAAGGCACTAGAAACCAAACCCTGTATCTTTGTCTCTTCCGCTAGACATAAAAAACAGTAAAAGTAAAAAATAGTTTCAAAACAAAACTTAAAATATGGTTGTTAAGCTTATCAAGGTATAAAGTTCACGAACTACCCAATAGACATTAAAATGCTTAAACATTAAAATACTTTTTGTCTTCTTTTTTTTTAAATTCTAACTTGTACGTTGACTTTTGCTAACATTCTTTAATTTTTTATTTTGACAACTCACGCACAAGTTTTTATTTACTTCTGTCGTCTATGTCTGAAAGTTAGTAGCAAGTTATTATTTAAATAGATACGTATATTTATTATTTTACTCTTTTTTATTATTATTTTTCTAAAGCCATAAGCTCGAATAAAAAGTCTTATTCCGTTTTAAGTAATATAAACGTAATTTTCAATATGTAACATTCAAATTTTTTGGCGAATTAAAGTTTTGAGAAACATTAAAAATCTAGATAAATATCCCCAATTGCAATATATACTATCTTAAATACTGTTATAGAAATCTAAATTAATGGTTTCGTGATGCATTTACTTCCTGGTTATTTACTATAAAAAATTAAACTTTCCAATTTGTATAACATTTCAAAGTACTGTCAACTAGTCGCTCCCTGGGGCTAGAGAAAAATTAACAGCAGTTAAAAAGAAAACGTATTTGATCAATTAAATAATTTATCAAAATTACAGAGTCAAGTGTTTGAGAAATGTTCAATGTCAAATATTGTTCTAGAAATATGATTCGGACAAATGCTTATACTTTATTATTTAATATTTCCATTTAGAATGCGAGGCAATTTCATTCAATTATTTAAAACTTCGATGAAATAGTCGAAGTAATGACAGCGTGTTTTACATTAAAATTTATGTAAATTGATGTTACAATTAAGTTGGCATAAGGCGCAATTAATTTTTTTTATATGTTTAACTACGTTTTTAGTAGAAACTGCGTAATTGTATTACTCTAAGTTATTTGACGTGCATTATTGTTAAAAACCAAATAATCACTTGTAAATTATTTTGTCTATAATATAAAATCAGCATTATAAATAATTTCAACAATCAATCAAAAAGTTTCTCGCTGTTGATCCTTAGGCACAGTTTCCTTTATTGATTGTTTCAAAAAGCAATTCTGATAAACAAATGTTTTCTAAGATAAAAACTGTGACGGCTATAAAGCTTCAGAAATTACATAAAACCTCAGTAGAGTAAAAAAAGTTTTATCAGCAAATTAAAACATTTAAAATGTAAAAAGAACATAGCTTTCAAACTCAGAATTGAGGAGACGAGAATCAAATTTCGCGGAACAAAACGGTTGGTAGGTTTAGAATTGACTTATTTCTATATTATAAATTCCGACATTAAAAGACATTCTTGCTATTATTAAGTTTTTGTTATTAAAATTATTGAATATATGTATAATTGTTATTGTTACACTAAGATAAGAACGTCTTCCGGGTTTAGAGCGTGTCAATAATGCTAAAATTTTGCCCACTTTCGTAAGGGGCTTCGTCTAAGAACTGAAATTTAAGTTAGGTAATCAACTTGTGAACTAAGCCAGATTCTAAACTCGTAAAAAGCTAGGAATGAAATTGAACTCTCTAGAAGTGACTTAAGAACAAGTAATCTCCGTATATAAAGCATTTTCCTTTTACATTCACAAGATCACAGATCAAAAGCTTCTGCATAAAAATGGTATTATACCCATATTCAACCTAACAGGCAACGTGTTTGACTTTTTCTTCTCTCAAGGATAAATTCTTTACACTTTCATGTCAACCATATTCATCACACGCACCCTGAAGTGAAGTGATAAAAATAAAAAAAGGGCATATTTCTAAGTCTACTGCTGCTGGATTCACACCAATTCAGCGGTTCTTGATTCAGCTGTCCCCGTTTCAGCGGCTCTGTTTCAACGGCCCCGTTTTAGCGGTATATATTTTTTTGCCGCTTTGCACTAGTTTTTAAGGATAATGGAAAGCTCACCGTTTCAAATGATTTTAGTATTTGTAAAAAAATACTCCATAAGTTATTTTAATTTATTGCAAAATAAAAATTTCGCAATTTTACAGTTATGAAATGATTAAAAAGCAACGGGGTTGCTTCGATTGTAAGATATGCCACCAAAGGAAACCTAATAGTGGACGCACTAGCTAAAAAGCGCACAACAAGGACATATATCGAACCTGAACCCGTTTTCGGAATCGCTTACGAGACTGGGAAAGAAACAATTAGCAGCAAACTTGCAGCGAAGCATAAAAAACTATATAGAAAAACTCTTCAAAGATGAGCCATACAAAACTCTTCCTTACAGAGCTACAATCAAACACTCACACTGCACGACAAAGGTTAAGGAAACTAATAACAGGGAACTGTGGTCTTAACAAACATATAAAATAATAAAATGGGACTGTAAAGTAGCCTTCTATGCCGCAGATGCTTGTAGGACGACGAGACTCCCCAACATCAGCTGTGTAAATGCAAAGCATATCAAATGCAACGCACAACAATTCTCGGCAAATCAAAATTAACCGATGACTTGAAAAAGGCCCTTTGGAATAAACTTCTGGACTTTATTAACGAAACAGAACTGCTGACGGAGTAATCAATCAGAGATGCACAAAAGGACCAACAAATGCGCTAGACGAACCACCTCTTGAATTAAAAAAAAAATATATACCACGTATTTAACCCATTGTTATATTGTCTTTGCAATCCCTAGTAGAACAAAGGCACTCAAAACAAATCAAAAAGGCATTTTCAGTGTAAAAAACTTAGAACACAAATTATTTTTAGAATTTGTTGCAAAAAAATTTATGATACAAAACAAATTGATTTGATTTTATTAGGACATAAAATAAATAACACTCCAATAATATTTACGTTTAGAATTTTATGAATCGTAAATTGTGCAATTTATCAAAAACGCTTTTTTGAGTTAATTTTTAAAAATGTTGAAAACGTTTTGTGGTAACACACGTGTACAATTACAAGTTCAACATAGATTACAATAACCAAATATTTTTGATGTTTTTAAAACCTTTAACTACACGAACACGTATGTAAGAACGTCAAACAAACGTGTTCATCATTATTCACTCATAGAGAATTATAGGTCCCAGCAAACACCAATTTCCTTTTATTATAACTTTTTATAACCAAACCCAATTTGACAAAAAAATTTTTTTGAATTATCCAGTACAGTTCAGTAATTAATTTTCTAAAATAAAATCCTAGTTGTTAATAGGTTTGGCCTAAGGTAATAGTTATTTAACCAACAAGGTTGGTAATGAAGGCAATTAATAATCGAGACATTTTCACGCGCGAGCGAGCGCAGCGAGCGAGAGCGTTAATGTTGTCGAGATTATTAATTGCATATTATCAAACAAGTTGGTTTTTAAGTTTTTCCGTCGATCGTATCTTATTAATTTTTTGCATTTACTTATAATTTTATAATTTTATCTACTGAACAATTGTTTTATTTTTGTATCAACGGTAGTGGGATTTTTAAGTAATGGGAATGCTGTACAACCTCAACGCGTCAATTAAATTTTAATCGGATTGATTATAATTAGTTTTGAAAATATCAATGAATGCAAAAGCAACTGAAAATCATCGATAAAAACCAATTGACAATTCGTGTGCTCATAAAATAGTCAGATGATGTAGACCACAATTATTGTTAATAAGGACTTTATTTATCAGCTTCTTCTAGTATCTTGGTAACTCCAAAGTATATCATTTTGTTTTCATTTTAGTGATCAGTTTACTTAACCTACAATTATTGGAAATGTTTACTTATAATAATGCACGGGTGAATTTTTTAATTTATTTTTTATTTAAATTAAATAAATGATCGTTTTTAAGACGCGTAAATCAAATTTGTCAAACTACTTCCATTGATCTTTGAAGACTTGAACATTCCCTGCTTAGTTTTTTTTTCTAATAACAATACTTATTATTAAAAAGCGGATAGCAAGGCAAGAAAAAATACCAAAAAAGGTGGCATAACAGGCATATTAAACCTGCCAAAAAGGCAATAAAAAAGGCACAAATATCTATTAAAATTTACAGTTTATTTTTTTGTTTTTCAATGTTTATTTTCACAAGCACAAATCAAATATTTTTCAATATTTTGACCAAAAAGCGGTTGCCTTTTATTATTTAAAATATTTTTATAGAAGGAAAAAGTTGTTTCAACATCACAAGATGTTAGTGGAGCAAATTTTAATGCCGATGTTTCTGTTATTGTTAAAGATATTTTCTGTTGATGCTTCATGACCTTTTTGAGTTTTAGTCAGTTGTTTAAAGAGGTCAAAGGAAGGGTTTTTTGATGTGACGGAATCTAATTTTTGATTAATTTTTCTTCCTATAGTCCCTGGACATGCTCTTATAATTGCTCTTATTCTTTCAAATGTAGCGAAAGGTTCGGTCATTGCGGTTTCGCTTTTTTCTAGCTTCTTTAAATCGTCAGGAATTCCGGAAAAGTGTGTTTTTATAAAAACTAATCTTCTCTTAACAGCTTCGTCATGAAAAGCTTTTTGAGATTTAGCAATTGCTGCAGAGGCCGTCTCGTCAAATAATTCAACCACTTGAAGTAAGACAATTCAATTAATGTATAAGACAATGCCAGATTATAGTATGAACTGTACCTCTTTAATTTTTTCAAAATATGTGGCATAAAAATGCAAGCAGATAACCGGTGAAAGTTTAACATCTGGAAGTTTTTTTTATAGACCCTTGCCCGTAATGGTGCTCTCACAAAAACCTGAAACAAGATTCAATAATCAAAAAGAGAATCTAATATGTTAGAGATTTTTACGTTTTTAGTGGCAGAAATTAATTTGTTTACTATTGCAAACTCGTCTCTAATGAATTCACACACTCTATATATATTCTCTGTGCTAGACAAGTTAAACGTTTCAAATTCGGATAAAATATTTTTCATGCCTGAGCGGATTTATAGATCAACTAAGAAAATCGACTGTAAAGTTTGTCATATGTGATAAGAAATGTGCATTCCAAGGTTTTATACACACGTGCTGCAAAGATAAGGATAAATGACGTAAGTCACGTAAGCATTGCACTGCCACTGAGTAGGCGGAATGATCGCCGGGCTCCAGAACGCAAGCAAGCATTTAAGCGTTTACTTTTAACTATATCAGTTACCATTCGGATTTGATATTATGCACGCGGGCACACGTAAATGTGAGATTTAAAAAATACTGCAATGTTGAACAAAAATTAATTGATGTATTCTAATAAAATTTCTTTGCTTTAATCAAATTTTACTATTCCTTTTTTTGTACTCGTAATTATTAGTCCCATTTGACAATAATAAAATAGAAAATTTAATAAATAAATAACAGTAACATATCAAATTGTATTTTTTTAGACTGTCATCGGCAGATTTGTCATCACTAAAACTAAGTGTCGAATTTGATCGATACACATTAATGAGCTTTTGATTTAATGGTTTTAGTTTTTACAAATGTACATATACAAAAAGGATAAAATAACAATATTTACTATTAGAATATAGTAAAACTGAATTATAAGGTGAATAGAAACCCGCATTTTTAGTTTACAATTTTAATCGATATCTTAATGGAAAAGAAAAGTTTTTTTAGATTTTCTTGATAATTATTGAACAAATATTATAAATAGTAATAGAAGTTAGACTAATTTTAATCACCAAATGTTAAACTCTATGTTCAACAGCTGTTGGAAAGTTGGGTTTTTAAAAATGGCGCTTATTCTACATTATTTAATGTCATTATCTACATTGTCTACATTTTATACATTATGTGTGTATTTTCTATCAATTTTCTATGTATACGTGCAGAAAATTATTTTATGCGTGTAAATGCCTATCACTGACTTACTCTCGATGTGTAGAAATTGTTGTTTTTAATCAAATAGAACTTATTAAATTTTAACCGAAGTTTCCCTTGTTTACTGGAACTCATAGTAAAAGTGGAAAAAAGACGAAGAAACCCCTTTGTTTCTCTAATAACTGAATGTAAATGCAAGATAATTACATAGTTTAGATTTGTCAAGCAATACGTTTATAATCAAAGATATCAATCAGCATCGGACATCTCAAATTTAAATTAATTAAACAAATGCACAGATATGATAACAGGTTTAATACCCAACACATACAAACACGTGCACAAACATCATTATATTAAACAGAAGAAGAGTTAGTTAACTGACGGCCTGCCACTAGATACTGGGGTCCTAGTTACGGCAGCAACCAAAAATACACATATATAATAAACACACAGCAATATATCAAACGAAAGTTATAAAAGATGTAGGGTTCATTATCATGGAAGCAACCTACCACAAGTTTAATACATAAGATACAATACTTTACGTAAAAATACAGGATTCTCATAGTACGAGAACTACCTGCGATCACACGCTGTTTGTCAATCACGGTAAATGAAATACTGGATTGCATTTTACAAAACAATGCATGTCTGTTATCAGACCCATTAGACTCACTATCAATAGGTAAATATTACAATCAAAAAAATGTTCTAACTTTGACCAACTTTTACATCAAATTATAATGGTTCACAAAAAACAAATAAATTATTATACATAATTTAGAATTGAAGTCGGAGATTAGCATTAATAACTTCTAGAGAAAATAATTTGATAGATTAACGCAAATTGATTCTAAAACACATCAAAGATATACAAAAAACAGAAACAAAATGGCAAAAAAATTTCAGTAGCTTCCTTTTACAAACAAAGAAACATCTACACAAAGTCATTTTTAATTTTAATAATCTTCAAATTTCAGTATAAAATAGTTAATTATTACAGTTAAATTTACGACGCTTAATGTTGCGTCTAAAATTACACCTAAATGTAATTTTGAAGTTAAGAAAGTAAGACGAATCTAAATTAATTTCAAGCATTTTTTAAAACATGTCGATGTAGTAATTTTAAGTTTTAATTGACAATTAGTGTAAAACGTCTTTTACTAATTCAACGTGATTTCATTTTTAGATGTATCGTACACATAAAAGTATAAAATCGACAAAATTGAAATGGTTACCAATTAATTTGTCTTACCAAAACAAAAAAAACGTGGCGTTTCTATAACGCTAGAATTTTACTACAAAGTGTTTACAGGTTTTAATTAATTTTATCACTTTTATACAATAGCTAACTCCCAGATAGCATGTAAACTTAAGGCAAGTTTACTTTTAGCTTGCTTTTTCCGTGATGAAACGAAATCCATATTTATAATTTTTGTAGTGATTTTATATAAAATTTTAATTGAAAAACTTGTCTTCTCCAAATATATAATTTAATTAAACTTTAATTATTTCAACTTTTAGACAATTTAAGTCATCTTCAGGTTGTTAATGCAGTCGTCAGTTTAATTTTACAACTGGGTTTTTCAATTAAGATTTTGCTTTTTCCGTGCCAAGTGTACGAATCTTGCTGCAAGTCTACAGCATTATTGGTAATATTGGCAACTTTGGCGACACCAATCTTAATTAGATCTCCGTTGAAAATGCAACACAAAAATTAATATCGAACAGGTTTCTTAGAAGTATATATGTTCTGCATCAAAAAAATTTCCATTAAAAAAAGATTGCCATGAGGTAGATGGTGATGGAAGAAAATTTTACCCCTTAGTGAGTGCTGTTTTCGACCTCCTACTAACACTAAATTTAAGGTAATCCGGGTTTCAAGTCGGCCGAAAACCTTACTAACCAATGCGATATCTACCCCCATGCGATTAGGAGTGTAAAGTTGCTTATTCGATAGTCAGAAATGTACGAAAACGTATTTTAACTTGTTACAAACTAATTTCGAAATGAGCAATGCTTTGTTCTGGTGCAACTATTAACTTCTTTTTTTCCACGAGTTTCAAACTGGACTGTTTCATGTTTTTTATTCTGCAAATATTCAATGAAGGAATTGTTAATAGCCAACGATTGTGAAGTGTTAAAATCATTAGTAGTTTCCTAGTTTCCAATAATGGAGTCACATTACAAGACACAATTCTACATTTTTTAAGCATACCTTTAAAATGTCATGAGAATTTTCTCCTATTCTTTCCATTAAAGATCGCAGTAATGCTGAAACATGCTGATTTTCAAGGACATTTGACCTGCTTTTAATATGAGTTGTCCAAGCTTTCTTCATGGGTGCAAATAAAGCAATATCAAGAGTTTTCATGAGTGATATTGGGCGACAAGCAAATGAAATGGACATCGTATTTTTGGCACAAATCCAAAGCTTCAACATTTATATGAGAGGATAGACCATCTATGACGACCCTCCGTCTTGAAATTTTTTAAGTTTTGGGTAACAAAAGTGTGTTAAACCAGTCTATAAATGTTTAGAATTCAAACTGCAGCGTGCATTTGGCTGGCTATTTTCAGTCCATGTGTTTCATAAACGCTTAAACTGGTTCTAAGTATTTGATACCACGCTTAGTTAAAAAAAAATGTCTAGGGTCGTCGGTAAGGTTATTTTTGTTATAATTAAACAAGGATGTGGTTCTACATAGACCAATGTGTCCTTCATCTGGCTTTCATAAAGTGCTGTTCTACTTCTTTTTATTGTTCCTAAAACGTGCTATTTTCGTTTACTGTCGACTTGTGCAATTTTTGATTAGTTGTCGTAATTCCATCACTGAAAAGCCAAAATTGCTTAGTCTGTGTTTCGGCAGTGGTTCTTATATGTACTTCCCAGTAAACACAAAATTGATAATGTTTAGTAACAGTTTCAAAACAAAAAAATTATGACTCACCCTTGTTTCAAACATAAAAGAAACCTAACTGCATTAAAATAGCTATAAGTCCATCGCTGTTTCACTTATTTGAATCAGTATAGTTTCGGTATTTTAAATTCAAATCTGTTGCAAACTAAATGTTGCATTCGGTTTACGTTTTAAAAGCTTCGTTTTTGAACTGATACTAAATGATCGATACATGTATGATTTTTTTGTTTCAATAATGAACTAAAACAATTCTTTCAATAATATAATAATACATTTTCGAATGCAAGTTTAAAATTTTATTGCACAATAAATATTTTTAAATACATCACAATGAGTTTTTTACATATTGCAACTTTCTTTTTGTGATCTTTTCACGGAAGCCTCGAAAACTGCATCAGTTACTGTTGGGTAGCAACTTTTAACCGCATCTGTAACATAGAAATAAATATTTCATTTATTTACATACATGATCATGGAGTTACACAAAGTTAATTACATTTTTTTAATCAAAAACAACACAAACTTAATATAAATATCACTTTAGCAATCATAAGAAAGTTATAAAAACACTGTGAATACCTTTAGCTGTACATAATCGTATAGAAAGCTTGAAGAATTGAACTGCAATTATCAATCTTGAAGTATCATCAGATTTACGCAATAATCTTCCTTAACGCAACCATGTGTGTTTTTTTTAATACAAATTAAAACATGATACATAAAGAACAGAAATGATAATAATATTGATTGCATTTATGGATTATAATAAAATGTTTCTACTTACCGTTTATTGTTCCATTTCGTAATTGTACACACAGCATCACTTATCAAACTACAACCGAGCAAGTGAAAAGATATCAATTTGCAGCGCAAGCGTTGACGACAGTAATCAAAAATATAGCAACGACTAATGCTGACTAATCACAATTCAATCTTATTTAATCGATCTTCAAACAATTCTAGTTATTAAAAAAATATTCGGTTTTAAAAAATCAGTTTTTAGACGGTTCCTGATCATGGGAAAAAAATTGCAAGTACTGTAACGGTTTAAAACTGATTGTGAAAAATCGGAACTCTTTCAATTTATTCACTGTCAGTTACATGTAAATGATATGAAAATGGAACTAACACGAAACAACGTAATGAAACAATTGTTTTAATTTTGTGATTGTAACAGTTTCAATCCGTGTTTACTGGGTTATATCGAACTTTACAGCAGATAAGCATACTTCTGAATCTCCTGGTCCTAATTGTTTTCTGTAATATCAAGTCATTTTCTAAAAAAAAATAAGGAAATACAATTGAACCGATTTTCAAATAAGTGGGGTTACATTGCACCACTTAACTGAAGCAAAATATCTTCAATTAAATGGAACAAAGTATACCCCATTTTGCACGTAAAGTGCAAGAATCAACAAATATTTTTTGTCATGCATTTCTTATTTAAAAAATTTTATTTTAATGGCTACATTTATAAAATGGTAAGCGATTAAACGTGCATTTACCAGTATTTATTAGCCAAGGGTTATGCGCTATGAGGTGAAGTCTAAGGTGTTCCAATGACATATTCTAGTGTCTTCTGTCGGTACAAGATGTAATAGGGGTATCAAAGTAGAATAGAGCGCATAGTCAGAATAAATATACTTTTACAACGTTTGTACAAAGTTACCCACCCGAGTGCAAAGTAGTCTTACGGTACCTAAAGTAACCTTACATAAAATTTTCTTTGTCTTGGTAAATCGTTTTGTACTACTACTTTATTCTTTAAAAGTGTTATAGAATTATCATTATTATTATTAACCTACGGTTAGAAAGTACTATTTCACAACTATCATACGTAATAATGAAAGTCTATGTCTCTGTCTCACAAATACGCGTTGTCTGAATTGTTGATTTAAAAAAACTCACAAAACATCGTTCTGGAGCATTGAATCCGTTTTACGTCAATTCACTGCGTCCAATTCACTATAGGGTTCTGTTGTGTTATTTTGATAAAATTTTGTGAATTTCCATTTGGTCAATGTTCAATCGCTTACTTGACCAGTTTAGACTACGTGTCTAAATCAAATTTATGTTAACTCGACTCACAATTAATGTAACTATTACTTTATTATAATCGCAATTTTTTTACAAAAATTTTTTTTTGCATAGTTTTACGTTTCAAGGTCTCCTGAATCAGAAAAATGTATTTTTGACAAAAACTTTCGAATCAAAAGTCCTAGTAACTTAAAATTTGGTATGCAACTGACTTTTCATATTCTCTCGGTTTTATCAAGAGATGGGTCTGATAAAAAACCGGAAGTGGGTGCCATTTTTAATAGTTTTTCTTATATAATTTTGTACGTATGTAAATAATTCAAATAATTTTTACTATTTCTTATAGAGATAATTCTTCCTAACAATTTATCCAAATAAAACTTTTTTTAACATTAGGAGTTTATTAGATATTTGATTTATAATTTAAAGTGAATTCCTTATATAAAGTAGGTTCGAATCATGCCTGCAACAATTTTTTTTTTGAAAAAAATTACATAATCTTGAAAAGAAAAGCAAGGTATGTTAAAATTAACAATTTTTCTCTATATTCTTTTGACTTGTTTATACACGAAGCGCTGCATCTTTCTTACATTATCTTTGGATGTACCTACGATAACTTTCGAATCATAAGTCCTAGTAACTTGAAATTTGGTACGAAGCTGGCTTTTCATATTCTCTGGGTTTTATCAAAAGATTGGTCTGATAAAGAAACCGGAAGTGCGTGTATCCGCCATTTTTAACAGTTTTTCTTATATAAATTTGTACGTATATAAATAATGCAAATTATTTTTACAGTTTCTTATAGAGATAATTCTTAACTAAAAATCTATTTGATTAAAAATTTTATCTTACGTGAAAAGTATTAGATATTTTATTTATAATTTAAGATGAATTCACAAATGTAATATAGGTTTGAATCTTATCTGCGACGATTTTTTTAGAAAAAGATTTTATATCTTCAGGTGAATAATAATTTTTACTGAAGGGAAAGTAATATTGAGGCGCACAAATCTAGGGGTTATTTAATATGACAATATGAGCTCAGTTTGACATATTTCGGTTATATCTTAATGAAATCGAAGAAATAATTTAAACAAAATTATAGCATGCTAGGAAGTCAATACAAACGTGTAAATATCACTTCAAAATGGTTTTATGACAACATAACTTAAAAAATATGTATAGACATTCCTTCATTACCTACTCCTTATAGAAAAGTCGTGTGGTGGCTACACCAGTTTTTTTATTAGTAAACCATAGTTTAATTATAGGTTTAATATATTACAAATTTTGATAACGTAGAAAACTGGACAAGACAAAAAACGTTACAACAGAGTTTGTCAAGGAAACACGTTAATTCTCAAACTGGTTAAAACAGCGTTAAGCATGTTCTTAAACAAATACCATAGAACATAGAAGAACAAAAGCATCAATGTAAATAGAATGAAACTAATCTTAAGTTCTCTTTAAATTGTAAAAACAGTATTGGGACAACCTGGCATCAATATTATTTTAATCCAGTCCGTAGGTATAATATTATAGATAAATATATAATTCGATAATATAACATACGGTGACCCATATTATACCCCTTTTAAGTTTTAAAAAATAATTTATTTTAGGCTAAAATCTATATAGTCCTTGCTAACCGTTTTTAATAATTAAACGCACTATGCATAATTAACGTTAATAAAATACCTATATAATTGTTTTAAAACAACGTTCTCTAATATTTCTTACTAATATTCCTAATGACAAGGGTTTATTCGTAAATTTTATTGGTTAAAAGAATTTACAATTTTGGGTAATTGGATGTTACAAATATATTAGTACCATTATGTATACTTAATTGCATTCATTGATTTAAAAATAGCGTATTTGAAAGCGTACGTTACCAAAATTTATATAAATACAAAATTTCAGCAAACGTTATTGAATGGCTTGCCTTTACATAAAATTGAACTTTTGCACGTAAATTTAAGAAATTATCCACATGTAGCTTCTTTCTTCCGAAATGGCGTTGGTCACAAATATTATTTTAAAAGTTATATTATAACAAACCAAAAAAAAAAATAAATGAAATTGATAAACTATGCACCATGAAACAAAGAAACTATCTCTACACTAACAGGACCAGTATCTTTTATTCTACAGATCAACGTGAAAAGGTTTACGGCAAAAAACATTTTCGTACTGCCTTTATTGAAAACACCAATATTCGTTCGTTAGTGTAGTTACGCAATGGCGAAAAAAACTTAAGAATTGCAAAGTAAGAAATCGAATTCTCTATAAAACTATGCTTTAAAGATTCATTATTATTTAAGTAGAAGTGGGTGTATAGTAGAAAATCTGTTTAAAAATTCTCACATCTAGTTTTATCGAGAAAAACAACGCTTTAAAAAAATTCACAACGTCTCATCATCATCCTGCACAGAAACGCTCTCTTATTGAATCTTTGGTTCATCGTGCCTTTTCTATTTGTCAACCTGAGAATCTAGACTCAGAACTTCGTCATCTTTCTAGAACCCTAGTGAACAATGGTTATGTAAAGCGAGATATTCATAGAGTTATTAATCGTCGTTTACATCCACGTACTCGATTACCTAAGGACATTTCTACTCCCGAATCCAACCCGAAATTGGCCTTTTTACCCTACAAGGTTACAGATCAAATAGAGAAACTCTTTCGTAAGAATGGTATTAAACCCATATTCAACTCGACAGGTAAAATCTCTCAGATTCTTTCTTCTCTCAAAGACAAATTTCCTACACTTTCATCTCAAGGTGTATACCAAATTCCCTGTTCTTGTGGTTTAGTCTACATTGGTGAAACCGGTCGTTCCGGCATTACTCGCATTTCAGAACATGATCGTTGTATAAGGAAAAGGTATACTTCCAAGTCTGCGGTCGCTGAACATCATTTTACTACAGGTCACAAGATAGATTTTGATAATGTTTCGTTGATTGCCAAATCTCCATTCTTTTTCAACAGGAAATTCCGAGAAAGCATAGAAATCATCAAACACCCCAATAACTTCAATCGTGATCATGGTTTTGAACTATCCCCTCTTTGGTTCCCGGTTATAAGTCATTTATCAAAAACACGCCCCCTAACAACCGTAACCCAATCAGGGTCGAGCTTAATCATCCGTGACGGTCCTTTTCCTTTAAATACGGAGACTATTTCTTCTTAAGTCACTTCTACGGAGTTTAGAATCTGGCTTGGTTCACAAGTTGATTACCTAACTCGGTAGTGGTTCTTTGTTAGATTTTCGTTTGCTTTTTCAGGTTATCGTTTTCTTTCTTACCTTTTCATAGTTTAGGTTATGGCTTGTTTTACAAGTGGATAACCTAACTTTTGAGAAGTTCTTCTTTTGCGATTTATCTCACGCCCTGATGAAGCCCCTTACGAAAGTGGGCGAAACGTTGGCAGCTTCGGTTGCAACTATGACACGGTCCAAACCCGGAAGACATTCTAATGTTAGTATAGATTCTGGCCGTGGAAGCCTTCGCTATTACGTAATTGTGTAATACATCTTGCAGAAAATTAAGTTCTATATCGAAATGATATAACATGTAACCATTCCAGTTAGACAATGGTTTTAAAGTTATCTTATTTTATTGTTGTTGTTGTAAAAGTACACTTTTTGACGGCTATTAATATTAGATTGTTTGTTAGTAATCTAGTATGCTCTGAAAACAATTGCAAATTTTGAAATACAAATAAATACATTATCTTTATAAAAAAAAGTAGACGTAAGCTATTCGCATTGAACTGCACGGACGGAACGGATTTTCCGTTGTAAGATCCCATACTATACTACAACTCATCGCATTATTCGTAATTTGCATTTTTAGTTATAAAAACAAGTTCGGAAGAAGAAGACGTTATTATAATTTCAAGTGTATCGAAAGAATTGGAAAATCAAGAAAAACGGAAAAAGCCTTTTCCAGTTCATCCTATTAATCCACTAAGAGAATCATTTGGAAAATTTCATACTAAATTTGACTAGTCGGTAGATGACAATGACAAATTTTTTTGATACTTTACGATAAACTATGCGAAGTTTTTGTATTTATATTTTAAGTGCATCTTTACAAAAAAAGAATACATTATTTGGGGGAGAGTATAGGCCCAAAAGAACGCTTAGCCGTGTGTTTAAGGTACTGAGAAATATTTAGTAAAGTTCAAATATTTTACTTCCACGCAGATATAAGAAGGGTTTTTCAAATATTACAACTTTAAAAAATGTAGTACATTATAAAAGATACATAAAAGAAAGCAATCTTATCAATCAAAACATAAGAAACTGTTACGGTTATCTATTTTAATAATTGTATCTGCAGTTAGATATATCATTCAAGTTAGTGGAAAGTACTCCATAATTATGTTCATTCTAAGGTTTTGGGTCTTAAATATTACCAAGCTAAGAAGGACAGCTTGCTCATAAACATTGGCCGTGTTCAAAGTGGTCAAAATCAATTTGCTTTCTGTATGAATGCAGTCAGTGCAGATGCCACTGATGATGTTTCCGTCGAAGTCGTTGGTCGTTTTCGACGAGATATGGATCCCACAGAATTCGGTGTGGACGCACAGGTCTTATCCGATGCAGCTATCATTTGAACAGTTGATGACTCTAATGCTTTAATCGATTCGAAGCGCTGGCAAGATCTTCATTATTATCACTGTCATTTTTCTCGGAGTTTACTGGGATACAAAGATTTGATAGTCGATGTTCTTCATCCATCAAGTATAGTATATAGTACTAAATAGGTTTAGTTTTTTTAAATTTTGGTGGCCGTATCTTTACTGCTGCTTAATCACTCTTTGTTTGGTAAAGTTTGAGTGCCCTGCGATAATTGTTTCTTAAGCTAACCCAACCTTCTCTGCAGACATTGATTGAAAACAAAATATTTGTTTCAGATTTCTAGCTACGGGAAATTCTTTGTAATCTTTATCATTCAGTTATCGACTCGGAGAATCAACAGTACGTGACATAGCATATTTAGCATGTGAAGCTATATGGACAGTGTTAAAACTAAAAGTGACGCTTTTTCCTAGTACGGAAACATAGACTGCAATTTCAAATGTGTGTTACCAACGATGGAATTCTCATCACGCAATCGACGACATTCATGGGAAACACGTGCTCATTCAAGTTCCTTCTCATTGCTGATCTGATTATTTATATTATATTACCGTTTCATATGAAAAAAATTCAAGAACTCGTCATTAGGAAAGGCTTTGAAAAATCACACGCAATAATAGTAGACAAACAACTATTCTCTTTCCGTACATAGACTAGATTTACAGAGTATATTTAGTCTAAGCTAGCAAAATACGGCATCAAGTTTCGGTGGGTCTAAGATTACAATACAAACTACTCAATCAAGCCGATAGATTTACACCGGAAAACCGCTGAATACTGAACGAAAAGTAAATCAAGGCAAACGAGTGGTGTTGGATCTGATTGATCCTAATGTCAGTCGGAGAGTGTATTGCGATAACTTTTTCACTCGATTTGGCAAAAACTCTGATTCAAAAAGGATATGCAATTGTATGCACTGTAATGGCAAAACAAAAATTTTGTTTTTTTATGTTTTTTGCTAAACAAAAAGAGAAAGCCGTATAAAAAATGTTGACTTGTATAAGACTTTATTTGATTTCTTCTATGAAAATGTGTCTATGTTATCCGATGTTGTCGAAATAGACAAATACGTTTTAATATGGTCAACACAACTGTTACATTAAAAGTGTTTAGATGTAATTTTCGTACTGTATAAGTTTCGTCCTGAATCTTTTTACTAAATCCAGAGTGTTGGCTGCCATTTGGTTGTTTTGGTTTTTTCTCATAGATCGAACCGAAGAGAACTTATTTGTGATAACGCAATATTTATGTCATCGTTTGTTTCAGCAAATTTTATTAAATTCTGGGGAAGGTGTCGCTAGCTAGCGGCATACTTCGAAAGAAAAAAACTAAATTGTAAGTATTGTATTTCACATTCTAATTTTTTTTATCTACGTTGTCGGTCGTTTGCACACAAGACTGTACGTACATATCGCATTGTTGCCACAATTAAATATAAAACTTTTTTGTGTGTAATATAGTATTAAAGTGTGCGCTTGGGTTCTCTTAATTATCAAGATATTGCATATTTCTATTATATTTACTAATGTAAATTTGTTTTTTGGAATGTAAAAGTTAGACCGACAACTTTAATTTTATGTACAACGTGTACATCGAGCTTGCATCGACAATTATTGTCTGTGATCTATAGCTACATACTAGCAATTGATCGCATTTATGCAAATCTTCTCTTTTGTAACTTCTGTTTCTGTGATAAAATAAAAATATATTTGTGTTACAACATGTGTGTTGTCATTTGTTCTCTTTCAGCTTCAGATAAAAATAAAATTAAAAAAGATATATTTGTCTTCCGTTTTGGCGCCTTTTTAATTAGCACATCGAGATTTGTGACCCGCCTGCCAATTCAACTGAGTTAATCGCTTGTCTGTAAGTTACGAAAAAATTCTCGTAACAAAATTTGGCGCTCAACGTGATGCTTGATTTCGTGTGTGCATTTTAATTCTTTCTATTTTATCGATTCTTGTACCTCTTTATTGTTATTAGTGGGTTCGATTCACTCAAAGTATTGCTTCGCTTCTTTTATGTTGTTGCAGGACCTGACTTCAGATTAAGTTCGCTAACATTTACTACTTTGTGTTACTACGTTGGCTGTTGTGCTTTGATTATTTTTGGATTAACTCAACTGCGTCGATTAACCCATTCTTTTTATTAAATTATTTTTTGTGTTAGTGTGCGCGGTATGATACCTTTGCTATTACTTTTACTTATTTTTATTTTGATAGGGTTTTAGTCGTACAGTTTTGCTTCACGATTAGGTTAGTTCTGTTTAAGATTTTCTCGTAGTTTTTGGAAAACGTGAAGCTGTGCTAGTATTAAGTTTCTTTTCTTCTCTTTTTTACGTTTTTTAGAAAATTTTGTTACTAAGATAGCTACTTGGCGTTTAGAAGCGAATCCGCTTTGAAATCTAGAGGTTTAATACAAATTACTCTCTCGTGGGCTTGATCCCAAAGTGGTCGTTTCTACATTACTGGGTGTTGTGCATAGCACTTTATAATTGGAGAAAAAAACATCCTTTTCTATGGGTACTGTTGTTTCAGTGTTTGCGTATGATGAGAAAGCTGTCGAGCAAGCTTTTGCTGAACTACAAACTTTACTAAGTAAATTTGATTTCAAACGAGGTACTACCTTGTAAGTACACTATACACCGTCGCTGTTTACATATGTCGCTCAATCAGAAAAAAGAGACAAAGTGTCATCGTCAATTTGGACTCACGCTACAAACTCTACGTAATGAGTTTACGGTTAAAGAAAAGAAAACTGCCAAAATTACTTTGGTTCCTTTTGCTAACTGTCTTAGTCTAGTCCAAACAGATTTCGTTAGTCACTACATCCAGATGGATAACCACTTCTTTTCTATTTCTACTCCTTCAAAAAGCGCTTCTACTAATGTTTTGTTAGCTAAGTGGAACATGACTTTTTCGGAAAAAGGTTTGTTTTCGTTCATCAAATTCTTGATACGGATTGATGAGTTCGGTATGTCACGTGGCGTCTCTCTACAAAATTGATTTAATTTTGCTGCTAAAATCCTGACTGGAAAAGCTTTGTGTCTATTTAGAGTAAATTGATACTTTTGCGCTTTTAGCGAGACGTAGTTAGTTACGTTACGTTTTGTTAAAGTAGAGAAATGCGTTTTGATATTGTGAACACAACGGTTATGTTAAAAGTGTTTTGGTGTAATTTTCGTACCGTATAAGTTTTGTCTCGATACGCTTACTTTTCACTACATCCATAGTGTTGGCTGTCAGTTAGTTGTTTTGACGGAAAAACCATTTTTTCGGTGATTGTGGTACGGTAATCATCTAACGTACGCGCCCGGTGAGGCTTTTATCTCTAAATATTCACACTTATCCACGTTATAGATGGGTGTAGTATTTTTGCTGTTTATTTAAAAATATTTCTGGGGTAAGAATTGATTTTAATTTTTATGGTTTTATTTAACTTTCTCGTAATTGTCATTAGAAATTTTACATACCCACACGTATGCTATTTATGCGGAGATGTTAACACCTGTTAGTTCCTATTAAAAAAATTTCTATAATAACGTCTTAATCCACAATGTAGTGAAAAAGCCTACGTTGATAAATGATATCGACACTTTTGATTAATTTTTAGCATTATAACCGTATTGGAATGCCCACTTACCATTAATAGATCGTATGAACTGAAGGAAATTTATTTGTGATAACGCGATACGTATGTCATTGTTTATTTCAACGAATTTTAGAAAATTCTGTGGAAGGTGCCGCTAGTTAGTCACATATTTTGAAAGAAAAAAATAAATTCTAAGTATTGTATTTTCTATTCTAATTATCTTTTATCTACGTTGTGAGTCGTTTGCACGCATGACTGTACGTACATATCAAGTTGTTGTTACAAATTAATTATAAAGCTTTTTTGTGTCTAATATAGTATTAAAGAGTGCGCTCGAATTCTCTTAATTATTGATATATTGCATATTTGTATTTTATTTATCATGTAAATTTGTTTTTTTTTGGAATGTAAAAGTTAGGCCGATAAGTTTAACTTTATGTACCACGTGTTGCCCAACCGAAAAGCTTGCATTGACAATTATTGTCTGTGATCTATACTTACCAACTAGCAATTGATCGCATTTATGTAAATCTACCTCGCATCGTTTTTCTAGCTTTTCTTTATGTGATAAAATAAAAATATATTCGTGTTACAACCTGTATGTTGTTATTTGTTCTTTTTCAGTCTCGGATAGATTTAAACGGTGTTCTAGTTTCTAATCGTTTTGGCGCTTTTTTAATCCTACGTTATAATTAGCACATCAAGATCTGCAGATTCATATTAGTTAGTCATTTATCTAAGTTACAAGAAAATTCTCGTAACACAACATTACCCAAGTCACAAAAACTTTAAACAAAGATGGCTTATTTTAGACTGCAATGAAAACAAATCCGTGGTCGACACGATGGACAAGAGGTATCCGGCTACAGTTGCAAACAAGTAATAATATTATACACACACAAATCTGGTATCAATATTTCTTCTTACAGGATTCATCTACCATGCTCTCAACACCAAAAGATGCTTCCAAACACGTAAGCTCACAATGACGGGCAATGTGTAAGCTATTTGTTAAACTTGACAAATTCCAAATAAAAACTTGATTCACCTTACACTTTTTCAAAGATGCAATGTACTTAACCCACGGTGTAGAAACCAAAAAACACACTAGCCACCGGGTCATCAAAAAAATAAATATTTTTTACCATCTACCCAAGAAACTATTTTATTAAATTAAATAACTTTAGACCTAGAATTAAAAATTGAAATATATAGAAAATTTTGTATTAAAATAGTTAATTTTAAAAAAATAATAGTTTTAGTTTTTTAGTAAACTGAGATAACGTTAGCTTAAAAGAATTGCAGTTCAGGTTTGAGAAACATTGTAGTTCTAGCACATATAGCGTTAGCTTATAGTTAGATTTTTAACATTTTCTATTTATTGAAAGGTAGAACAGTTGACGGACTTAAAACTGATTACAAATACGGTTTGCATACCTTAGACCGACGTTTTAAACGTTTTTAAAATGTAGAACGTATGATTTCTTTAGATCAATAAACACTAAATGCGTAGAAATGTTCTTAGAGTTTTCTCTATTATTTATTATGCAAACTTCATTTTTTCTTCAGAAAAAAACTTCGTTTAACTAAACTTGGTTTAACTTCAAAATACTATTATATTATTGGTTGCTGGTTTTGTGCTAACCAATAGTAATAGTAATTTTAAATTTAATCCAAGTTTTGTTCGACCGATGTTTAAACTCTGATTGTACTTGTAACTTTAGTTTTTCTATTATTTTTATGTTTTTTCGTATAGTATTTTTTATGATTTTATAAGGTAGTTATAACTTTCAGTTAATTTGTATCTTGTACTTTTTGTATGCATTTAAATACAACGTAATTTATTTTTAAAGAATTAGGTTCTGCGTTACTAAAATTTTGTATGAATTGTGCGTAACTTCTTAAAAATATTAGAACATAATAAACTAGTAATTATTTTTGTAATGTTTAAAACGGAATTATTAACTTTTTTTTAATTTAATGCAATAAATTCAACTGTCCAATTTTCTAGTTTATTTTTTAAGTTCATACGAATGCTTGTAAATGAAACTATTATTGACCTTAGCAAAAAAAAAGAAATTCTATTCGATCTATAATCTATTGAATTGTAAAAAGAATAAAGGGTTGGATAATTAATAGGGGTACCACTTGGTACTATATTATACTTACCTGTACCTATTCGATGCGCATATTATATATCATAACTGATATGGTCAACTTTTATACAGCGACGACGCATTACTATGACAACAGTACCCTACGTTGTGGTCAAGCAAAGCGAGCCACATTAATTATTTAAATTTTCCAGCATTTTCCATACTGTAAGCTAAAACTCGTCAGTATTGTATTAGTCGTTATCGGACGCTTTCGCGTTTTTAAATTGAATCTGCATTAATGGTCTAATATTTATTTGACTTTAATATTTAGTGAATACAAGTTTCAGCTGGTGTTCAATAGAAGAAAAATATGTAAGTATATAATTGGTTTTCTTTTTACAATATTGCAAATAATTATATACATATATTGTATCTTTTAAACTTGGACATCTTTGGTATTTTATTCAAATTACTATAAATTTTAATTTTGTTTATAACATTACATTCTTTAATACGAATTATGTCACCGTAAATATTATATTAAAATGGCGACTCTCTTGTACGTACTTAATTTTTTTTGGAATTGAAAATAACGCTTTACTCCAAACTATTAAAATAAATAAAATAAATACAAAAAGTAAACAGTAATAACACGACAAACGTATTCATATTTTATTAATATTAAAACATAAAAAAACTAATATTTGTTTATATATTTTATGTACTTTACAAACGCTATTAGATTATTAAAGAGTTTAATGTTACGTTTTACAAATTTTCAGTCGTGTAAATTAATGTAATTACCACAATTTACTTTTATTTACTTTTTAAAACAAAGTTTTGAATAACAGAAACTTAGATAAATCTAAACTTCACTTAGTATGTTTAACTACAATCGTTTAACAAAATTTAATTTATAGAAAAGTTTAAAACTATCAGTTCTGTTTGGACCGATGATTTAAATACTATACATTTTTTAAATAATTTTTTTGCACAGTATTATGAAATTAAAAACATCTAATTGTTATGCTCTATTACAAAAGTTTTTGATTTCTTACTTGTTTTGTTTTTTTAACATACATACATTATTTTTATTAATTAGGTAACGTATAAAAAACTAATAAATTTAGTGTCAAATATGTTATTAACCGCAACTTGTAGTGCAGTTCTGCATGTAAATTTTTTAAAGACATAATCAAAGGTAAACACAAGAGTATATTAATTTACGTAACTTTCTTATACGTGGATTTGCTTAAAAACATTTGTTAAATTATACGTATAAACGCCTGTTAAAATTAATTTATACGCCGTTTCTAAGACATTCTTTATCACATACCGTCGATCACACTCATCGTTTTGAACAATTTATCAAAACAAAAGAAAAAATTTACGACCTTAGGTTCTTCAGTGAATAGAAACGTTTATTTAAACAAAAAAAATCAATAATAGTGTAAAGAGTTAAAAAACCACATTTCTAAAGCAAAAATTAAAAAATAAATTATTAAAACACAACTATTAAACACAAATACAATAAAAAGTACTATAGAAAAAACTACAAACTAAAGAAGAAACGAGACGCTCATAAATTTTCAGTGAAGTAAGTCATTTAAACATCAGTGTTAAATTTTGTTGTAAAAACAATTTTTATTAAATACGCTGATATAACGTTTTGCCTTATCCCTACAATGCGCTAAAGCACACATTTATAAAAAAAATGAGATGCAATATAACATTTTGTATTCTAAAATGCCACACTACATCAGTATTAAACTCGTTAAACTCTTTTTCGTAGAGTAGTAGTTGTAGTAGGTACATTAAATAGTTACTATCAAACGTAACTAAATTTTGTAATTTTTTTTTATTATTTACTTTATTGCAAAAAATCTATTGTAAAGGTGGCCATGTTTGCAATGGGTACTACAAACAATTTATGTCACTTTCTTGGTTGATCATGATTCATGACAATCATTATTTTTACAACATTGAAAACTTTTACTAGATGTTTTTAAATAATAACAAGCACATAACTTCTTCTTAATGACGACTTTTACACCGGTTATTATAATGATAACAAACCAGATCAAACTAATTTCACTTCGACTTCCATTATCCCGACGCCTACCTACTCTTATCATAATAACAATAGTTCCTGTGTTAACAACTGTACCTAAAATTGTTGGAGTTACGACGCATCGACCACAAAGGGCATTTTGCATATTAAAAACTTTATTGGCAAATATATTTAAAAATAACTGCTACTACAATCTTTCTATCTCATTGTTTTATCAAGCGATATATACCTTGATAAATTTTCGCTCAAGAAATTATTTTACTGCGATTTGTACTTCTGCGTCCAACTCAAAAGGATTACTTTTTAACGCTTTTTTAGCAGCCTAAATATTTGCATTATAAAGTAGGTGCTTCCATTTTTGTTGTTGCAAATTTTATTTTTACTTATTACTGCGTTAAAAAGCTGAGCATTGTCGTAAAGCAAAATGACCAAAATATTTTATGGCCAAAAAAATATTTCAACATCACTTTGTTTGCAGAAGGGGTTAAATTTCTTTAGTGGTAGAGAATTTGAATGTTTCTATTGCATCAATGGCAGTTTACTGGATGGTTCAAAATAAAAACATTAAGCTTTGTCGCCAGCAAGTATTTACAAAAGAAAGTCATTACCGTTTTGACCGTGCTTCGTGAGGTGTTGTAAAGACAATCTCATTTGCAAACATTTTTTTTCTTCAACAAAATACAAGAAACCCATTAAGCGCCAACTTTTATGTGTCCTAATTTGTGTACAACAAAATGAACAGTTTCTATACTCACACCAACATTTTCTGCAATTGCTCTGATTAAAATTCAACAATTTTCTTTAAGCAGGTCTTAGGCATGCCGTGTTTATGTCTGTCGATGCGTTTCTATACCGCTTGCATTTGCATAGCTATTTGTAATGGTTGCAAAAATTTAGCACACAGAAAATGAATGACAGCACTCTAATCATGTTTGAACATATTTTTAACAACAAATATCATTACAAAATTACAGCTGTTAAAATCTCTGTCAAATATAAACGGAAGTAACTGATTAGTGTGACGTTTACAAACACTACTAAAGTTGTAAATCGTCAGTGAGCGAGTAAAATTGTTTCCAAGGCTCACTCAATCAAAAATTTTAATTTCTATTAAGGCGATTCTTTCTTTATTCTACAAATCCAAATCATACTCTGGTCTGGCAATTAGCGACCTTCAGTTATACTTAGCATACATGTGTTTTTTCCCATTAGATTTGGTGATTTGGTTTTGCTGTAAAGTCTATCAAAAAATGGGGTAATTTTGCCTAATTTTACATTAGAAAGAATCCCCTTCTTAAATTATCTGTATTGTAAATTTTTGGTAAAAGTTAATAATACCTTGAACTTATTTGTATTGTTTACTCATCCATTTAATATGCTTAAATAAAATTAAAACGTTTGTTAAATAATCGCTAAGTACTGATGAAAAACACGGGTGTAGTAATTAATTTTGAGCAATCGGAGGTAGTTTATTTGTAAACATAAATTACTAAAAATTTTGTTGTTTTCTGTAAACATTTTGGGTTTCTAGACCAGTACAGCGACGGAAGACAGTGTCGGAGATGTAAAAACTTAAACATCCTACAGATAGTTGGGTTTTACTGTAAGTTATTTCAAGTGTCGTCTTTTTAAATCTTGTTATATAAAAAACACTTTTTTGAATAGCTCAATACATATTATCAATTTGATTAGAAGCATACTAATATCGAAATAAACTTTTATTGTTAATTTTCAAATAATAAATAACTGTATAAGCGCAATGGTTATTACGATCAGATGTGTTTTAATTATAATGAGCGTAGTAACAAACATTTGTAGTCGTTGTGAACAAAGTGGTCAGTGTAAAAAGTGGTAACCCGTTCAAAATTCGATTACTATACTGTGCGTAGTCAAACTAAAGAATGTTTTTTGCTCCTAAATGTAAAAATTGTTTTTCCACTACTAGTTGTGTACGCTTTTATTATTACGTGTAATAGCAGGTTGTGAACTAGCACTGTTTCAACCGCAGGTAAATAATATTTCATCATTAACTACTACTTAGTAATAAATATCTACATTTTCAAATAATTCTATAACAGTGAATATTACTGAATTAAATATATTTTAGATATAATCAACGCTTAAAGTAATAATGTTTTTAAAGAATTTTAGTAATTTTAGCAAGAAAAGCCTACGTTATCTATTTATTCTGTAAATTACAATTACGTCAAAATTAATTGTAATAAATTAGTGGCAGATGCCACAATCACAAAACAAAACACTCACTTGATTCTTGATTTGAAATTAATATCTTAAATTTTAAATTTTAGTAGATGAGAAATTTATATATACGCCATGGTTGAGAAAATTATTATAACCTGCGCGATTTATATCTCTTGTCGCTTCGCGTCTTAGGTTATAATCTGTCGCTTAGGTTATAATAATACACTTCTCAACTTTGGTACGTAATATACTATTTCATTTAATTGTATAAAATGTTTGTTGATATTAACTAACTAAACATGGTTCATAAATTGCCACAAATCAAACTAAATTTATATGTCAGATATACAATTTCATGTAAGTTCATTGGGTGTATAATCGGCAGAAGAGTTGTGTATTACTTCATTGGATGTTGTGATTCCAATAACTAAGAATTTAAATTCAACATGTACAATGTTTGCGTTTCTTTTACTATAACCACAATATTAAAAACTTGATTCTCCGGTAGGTCGTGTCCCTACTACATTGTAGTATCGCGCATCTTATTTTTTAATTAATAATTGTTTAGTAGTGCATTTCAATGATAAATTTCATTACATCATATGCCAAATATTTAAAAGTAGTTTATATTTGTAGTGTTATTCCGCTACTGCTGTAATTATGATCAACAAGTTTTGAGAACCGATTGGCATCACTTCTGGTTTTAACGACGCTTTGTTTCAGCACAAGAAAAACAAAAAAAAGTACAATGCATTTCATTTTTTTTTAATTAATTACAATATATCTTTTACAAAACTAATAATAATTATTACATACAGGGTGTCCGGATAGTCATTGTATAACGCTAGACCACAGATTCTTCTAGTTAGTTCAATATTGAATAATAAGAAAAAAGGTGAAAATTAAAAATGAAATTTACTTATTTTGCCGTATTGTCATTTGTGAAGAGGGGTTTATTAATGAGACAAATATAAAAACGTTTTTGATGTTAAAGTGTCGCATAGGGGGCGCTGTTCAAAGAAATTTTCTTATGTTAAAAACTTTTTGAATTGCAATTATCGCAATAATATTTAGCGGGACGATCTCATGATAAAACACAGTGTACTTTGGATTTTGATTATTTCGTGCACGTTGAGTTATCATCGCATTTACAAGATTAGCGCATTTTGTGCATTTATTACGTTTTAATGCAGGCAGTTTATAAAATTTGGTGATATCAAAACGAATTAATTAAGGGGGTTGTAAAACGGCCGCTTTAATGCGTTACAAGCTTTGACAAAATTCGCTTTTTTGTTGAAAGTATAAGAGCTCAAAACTGAAAGAAATTACAAAGGCTAGTTGTATATATATATATATACAGTCGGACCTCCATTCAATGAACTCCTATTTAATGATTTTTTCTATTTAGTGATGTTTTCTTTAGAATATTGACCTTCGGTTTAAAATGCGTGTAAAAACACCTCTAAAATATGATGTTCAAATTCTATATTATGATCTTTTTCAAAGAAAATGTTACCCAACTACTTAAAGTTTTCTTGGGATCACGTACAATTTACTTTACCTTTACCGCATTGTTAAACGGATAAGCGGATTATAAGACTTCTTAATTTACAATACAGAAAGGCTATTACTAATGGTACTAAAAATTCTGTACATTTGTAAATGACATAAATGCATGAATTGTTTAGAGGATTATAGGATTTCCTTCGAGTTTTAAAATGCATTGTCATGTTATTGAATACGTTTCATTTGCAATTTTTTCGTTTCAAGTTGTTTAAGTGTAAAGTTGGTTAAAAATAACAAAACGAAATTGTTTATAATTAATATGTATTTCTCATGTACGTTTAAACTTGTGTTTTATTTTTTAAGTATAAATTCTATACAATGAAGCTTCTATATAATGATGTTTTTGAAGGGAATTTTGAACATCACTATATAGGAGTTCGACTGTATATATATATTTTTCAGGAAATGAGGAATCAGCAACACATTTCATTTCGTGTCGCGTTTCTGGTCTGACCATAAATTTTTCAATAATAATATTTATTTTGATATAAAAACTATGTATTTATAAACTAAAGACGCACTTGTGCCACTTTTTGCAAGTAATCGATGGTACGTTTACCATGTGCCTTTCTTTTTCTACTCATTTTTTATATTTTTGGTATCAAAGTTACACACAATGTCGTCAAGACGCCTATATAACTAGCCTTTGTAATTATTTCAGTTTTTTTTAAGTTTCTAGTTCTTGTACTTTCAACGAAAAAGCGAATTCTGTAGAGGCTTGCAACGCATCTAAAGCGCGCGTTCTAAAACCCCCTTAATACGAATTACCGTTGTAGGCGTAGAAGAAAAACAACCAAATTTTTTGTATTTAACTTTTTTTTTTGTTGTTTTTATGACTACTTCAAAATAAGTTTATTTTTGACGTTATGCTGAAGTTTCATTTAATTAACTATAGCTTTTTCACAATGAATAATACTTATACCTACAGTGAGCAAGTTGACATGCTATTGGTTTATGGATTTTGCAATAAAAACAACTGGGAAAGTGTTTGAGTTTACAATGAAAGATTTCCAAACCGTCAAACACCAAATCATCAAACGTTTGCAAATATTGGAAGACGACAACGTGATAATGGAAGTTTTCAATCAAAAAAAAAAAAATTTGATTGGCGTCGAACCGGATAACCGGAACAGTAAATAATAAAGAAGCTATTTTAAATAGAGTCGAAAACCAGACGTTTACAAGACAACTTAGCAGTTTTTCAAAGTACTATTCACGAAATTTTGAAAGAACAATATACCCTTTCCACATCTTTCCAGAAGATTTTTTACCGATCAATGCTGTAAGTCGTTTAGCTTTTTACCATTTTATTCAAAATCAGCGGGTTCATAATGCAAATTTCAGTAAAAAATTCTCTTCACCGACGAAGCTTGCGTTACTAAATCCGGCATAACTAACGTTGACAATGAACACGTTTATAGTGATGAAAACCCGCACTCCCTCAAAGCGGTTCATTGTCAACATATATTCAAAGTTGAGATATGACCCGGAGTAATTGCCAAGATTGTTATCGGACCGGTTGTGATGCCAAATCGATTAAAAGTACAAAGTTATTTGCCCTTTCCTCAAAAAAAATTTGTTGGAAGACATGTCATTATTAATTTGTGATGGGATGCGGTTTATGCAAGATGGGGCGCTTCTACTTTATGTCCTCAATGTTAAACAACATTTGCATGCATTCTCTGAGCGATGGATAGGAAGTGCAAATTATGCTCCTATACCCCCACGATTCGACACTTTTTGATTTTTTTATGTATATTTTTTTTGAATCAAAAGTTTATGCAGCACCAATTGATAATTTAAAAGTTACATGCCAAATTTTTAATACAGTTAACGATTTGAGAAATAAGCTAAAAATTATGCAAATAATTTACTTAAATTTCTTGAAAAAAAATGAATTTGTGTATTTAAGAAAATGTTGCGCATTTTGAGCATTTGCTATGAAATTTTTGTATAAAATCATTTGAATTAAAATTGCAGCTTGCATCTTTGGAGTGGTAAATGTCAAGAAGAGACTATAGGACCCACCCTAAAAAGTCTGGGTGTCTTGGTTTTTAACTACGACGCGATCCCTCATCGCTACATTCATATTTGTTTGTTAACGTAGTTATATTATGACGAAAAGCTCTAGAGCGGGAAAGTGATAAATTCAAATCTACATAAATCTACGTTTTTCAAGTTAATTATCATTTAAGTAGGAATGTGTCTGATAGAAAATCTATTTAAAGTTTTTTGAAATTAAAAAAAAACAGTGTAAAGAAGAAGTTATGTACGTTGTGTTGAAAGATACCAAAATTTATGTATATTTAAGTTAATAATGAAAATACAGTTGTTTTACGTTTTGGCCACTTTCCTCTCTACAAAATTCAGAAATGGGATTTCAAGGCGATTTAAAATAAGAGCATTTATATTTCTCAAGATTACAGATTACGTTTATCAAGAAAACTTTATAACGTCTATTTATATATATCGGAATGGACGATGAAATTGCAGTCACCAATTTTGCTACAGGCAAAGATTTATTAAATAGAACTGTTGACGCAAACTAACCAATTAGTGGATTTATTGTAAATGATCTTATTACTTTACCGTACAATCTTTAAAGCTACAAAGTTTTACAGCTGTTCAAAGCTGTGAGATAAATTTCGCCGTAACACCAGAAGAGTGTTAATGAGGATGTAAGATTACGGATTACAAGTTAGATAAGGAGAGATGCTTATCAAATTAATGACAAAATAATGCAAATAGTTGCAATTGGTTCCACTCTAGGTCAGAACACATAGTTATTTGCTGAGAAAAATTACGTACAGAAATTTTGCGCTACCTTTCTTCACGACCTAATAAAGTTCAACTTATGGAGACGTGAACAATGTTTACTTTATTATTACGAAAAGCAGGACTATCAAACAAAGACATTTTAGAGTATATGATAGATAGCTTTTATGACAGAATCTTTAAGTTTAACCAAGAATGTCGGATTTTAAATCATTGGATGATTTTTTACGAATCATGAAGAATGTAACATCGTAAATACAATGGTAAGCACACACCAAAACCAGTTGACTCAAGACAACAAAAGAGTCAATACAGTTTCAGAGTAAAACGTTACAATTGTAGCGAAAATGATCACAAATTTTTTGACTATACGAGACCAGGAAGAGAGATTGGCAGCTGTTATTTTTGTAGGAAAATGGGTGCATGCAGCAGTCCAAAAGTTATACTAAGCCATCATCTAAAACACCTGTTACAGTAGATCACCGTTTTAATTAAATGTGTTGTTAGACTTCGGAAGTCCTATCAGTTTAATTAAATCAAAGTATGCACCTGAAAAATTACTAAAACCGTATGATCAAAATCATAATATTGTTGGTATAAATGGACCTAATATGGAGATTTTAGACACAATTGATTTAGATATTTATGTTGAAAGATTATTCAAAACTATTGCTTTAAGATTTTTTGTAGTACCAGATAATAACATGAATGTGAGTAGTATATTAGGTAGAGATTATTTTGACAAAGCAAATCTTACTTTTACTTACTTACTTTATAAAAGTTCAAATAATGATGTACCTAAACCGTTTATAGGTAATAATGAGCTTTTTTTATTGATTACTCTTATGAAAGTAATGTAAAGTTGAATGTGAATGAAAACGAATTTTTGTGATTCATATCAGAATCATCATTTTAATAACTTTGTTGTTAATCCTAAACATCATTTTGAAATGTTTTTTCATGTTAACAATGATGTAGTTACTTGCATTTAGTGACAATGAACAATTGACTACAATTTTAGATGATTATTTAAAAAAAAGGTATCTTACAATACAGTCAGTCAGATCGAGGTGAAATCAGATTATGTGTAGATTATAAAATGTTGAATGCCATATCTAAAAGATTTGAGTGTTCTTGATTTGTTAAATGGATTTTTCCATGTTGCAGTCTCAAAAGAATCACAAAAGTTTACATCCTTTATCACACCAATGGGCCAATACAAGTTTTTAAAAATGCTTTTTGAGTCTACTAACGCACCAAGTGTATTTTAAAAATTTAATTGTCACATTGTTGAGAAATTAAGTAAGGAACATAACGTATCAATTTATCTTAATGACATATTGGTTGCTATTGAAACAATTAATGAGCAATTAGACGGGCTTGCAGAAGTATTTATGGTTGCTGCTAGAAATGGGCAAAGAAGTAGCTTATTTAGGGTTTCTTATTGATAATCAATGTGTTAGACCAGATCCTGAAAATGTTAGGGCGATAACCAATTCCAAAAAAGTTCATAGTTTTTTGGGACTCGCCAATTATTTCCGTAACTTTATTTACAATTTTTTGATTATCGCTAAACTGCTATATATGTTAATAAAAAAAACGTAACTTTCAGATTCGGATCAAATGAATTGATTGCATTCGAAACATTAGACAGTAAATTATCATCCCCACGTCTAAAGACTGAGATTGTTATGTACACGTTATGCCGAAAGATACCAAAATTATTAATTATTAATGAAAATAAAACTGTTTTACGCTTCGGCCACCTTCTACAAAACTTTTTAAAATTGGATATTACAGTATTATATATTTTAAAGTTGGTACGCTGTAAAACATTTGAGTTTTAAACTTGACAGATTCAGTTAGTTATAAATGTACTACCTGCATTATATTTGTGATGTTTTCAATGTGTTTTTATCAATTGTCTCAAGAAACAAGACAAAGAATAATGTATGTTGAGAATCTCATAGCATAATACACTCTCATTACCGTTTTTTATGCTAGGCTTTACTTTTAACGCTTGTTACATAAATTACTATAGTAGTATAGTATAGTTTTTTATTAAAATGCAAAACAACATAATTATATAATTTTTTTAATAATATGTTTTGTAAAATTATAATACAATAAAAGAAATTGATTCGAAAAAGTGAATACGAGTGTTTGGTCTTCAAATGTTTTTGTTTTTTGTTATTATTTAACTTGTTACAAAAAATTCTTCTGTAGCAATGTTATGACTTTGTGTACAAAATTCATATTTTTTTGAATGATTTTGAAAATTGTGAAATAAATGGTAATAACATGACTTAATTTATTGTTCAATCCTTATACACTACCATAATTGCAAAATTGGTAGTCAACGCCACCACGTGAATAAAAGAACTACTAATAGTTAATTATTAAATAGAAAACTATAAAGAGGTTGTTAGTGTTTTGAATTTAAACCACGCAATTTCAAACTATTGTTTGAATAATAGCGGGAAATTTTTACTAACATAAACAAAAAGTGTAAAAATTTTGTTTGTGTAACTATGTCGAATTTGTTTGTTGTAATTGTGGAAACTGCATCATAGTATCCTAGTGCTGAAGAGTCCCAATAGGACAAAATAGCTGTCTACTAGTCTTTGCTGATTGTATCCGCAGTTACACAAACAAAATGTTTACACTTTTTGTTTATGTTAGCAACTTTGATATCCCGCTATTGTTTAAACAATAGTTTGAAATTGCGTGGTTTCAATACTAACTACAACTTCATAGTTTTCTCTATAATGATACTATCTTAATGTGATAATAGAATTTAGGTTTTTACAGAGTAGACCATTACCAAACTGTCTATTACCATAGTTTCTCATTCTAGATAAATTTCGAGTGTGAAATTGTCTATAAGCCGAGTTTTTGTGGTACATCGCAGTGGACATTTTTAGAACTTGGAACAATCTCAATCTCAATAATATTCTTGAATAATATGCTCTTTTGTTATTTCTATTATAAATTTAAAAAAAAATGAATATATATTATAGTTTCTTAAAACTTATTTCTAAATTTGTATATAGTAAGCTTCGTATACATTCTCGGTTCCTTATTTCACTTTTTTGTTTAATTAGATTTGGAAATTGAAGCGCTGCTATAAAAGAAACATTTTTCCAAATTGCGTTTAATCAATTGGCGAAAAAATTAAGTGTCATTTTAATTGCCATAAATCAAAAAAAAATTTTATAATTTAATTTCATAGTTGTGTACCAAATTTGTCATTAAAACGACAAAAATAAAAACTTGACTTTTTCTTTATAAAATGAAATGTAACATAATTTTTTTTGCAAATCATAAGAAATGCGTTAGCATAATTTCGACTACGAGATTTTTAACCGCAGCAACTTTAATATACGCTATTGGAGCTTGAATTACCGCGGCTGCTGGCACCAGACTTGACTTCTAATTGATCCTAGTTAAAAGATTTAAAGTGTGCTCATTCCGATCAATGGGCCTCAGATGAGTCCCGTATCGGTATTTTTCGTCACTACCTCCCCATTTGCGCGATTGCTGCTTTTCTTGGGTGTGGTAGCCGTTTCTCAGGCTTCCTCTCTGGAATCAAACCCTGATTCCCTGTTACCCGTTACAACCATGGTAGGCGCATAACCTACCATCGAAAGTTAATAAGACAGACACTTTAAAGATCCGTCGCCGGTGTGTGATCATGCGATTGGCATAAAGTTATTCAGGTTTGTCGTACGATTTATGTAACGACGACGACGCGACGTTGCAAAACGCTGGCCGCCGCCTACTATTATTTTTGATCTAATAAAAGCGCTCCTTCTTTCTTCGGTCGGAGTTCTGTTTGCATGTATTAGCTTTAGAATTACCACAGTTATTCAAGTAAATGTGGGTACGATCTAATGAACCATAACTGACTTATTGAGCCTTTCGCGGTTTCATCCTATTTTGGTATGACTGAGACACGCATGGCTTAATCTTACAGACAAGCATATGACTACTGGCAAGATCAACCAGGTGTTAATGATTTATTGACTCCATTGGAATAAAACAATAAACATGGGAAAGAAAGGCATTTATCGTATCACATTTTTAAAGTTTTCAGTGACTAAAAAAATGATTTAATTTATTTATAATTAAAAAACGAAATTTTTGTTTACATGAAATTACTTTTTGAAGTCTAAGCCAAACACAGTAAGTTAAATCTATTACAACTGTCAAATATAATGTCAATTGTTAAGCATAATCCTACGTCAATATCTGTGGCATCGACTTCAAAAAGTAATTTTATATAAGTAAAAATTTTGTCGTTTAATTGTATTTACTTTTTAATTCATCTTTTGAAGTCGATTTTTTTTGTTAAATTTTCTTAAATTCTAACCTGCACTAGAAAAATGCCGTGTATAATTACGTTTCATGGTTTTATATGTTTGATTTAGTTTCAAACTTGGAATAGGTCTTTCGAGCAATGCTTTCTTTAATCTTTTCTATAACGACCTTCTTACAAATTTATTTTTGAAGGTAGATCTTAGGTTTTACACTATTTTTTGCATTTTTTAAAAATTACGTACGACAAATATACCGCTTTACTTAAAACACGTTGTACACGCTCTACCGATCAATCAGTACTGAATTGCACGCTATAACACCACGAGCCTTTTCGCACAATAAATCTGCATATAAAAATCTCATAGTGGAGATTGCGATGTTACATTGCAATGTTCTGCTACATATAAGACATGGGCTACAACAATTATAGCCCAAACATAAATAAATACTTAGTTAACTTACGTTGATTTGAACGACGATCATATTAAATTAATGTTTTGGGGTAATAAAAATGAGATGTTCTTATGAACTAACCGCCACTGCAATATATTTCAATTATATAGAAAAAATAATAAGTATTAGCAATTTTAGTTTGTAAAACTTATGTCGGCATTGCAAAATCTTTATTAGAGGAAAATAGTGTTTAATTTTGTTTTTTTAAGTAACTAAAATTTTAGCAAACAGTCCTAATATAATTAAATCTTTATACAATTGTTTGTTTTTTTTTAAGTTTTATGAATTACGTAAAAAAATTCTTCCCACAAAATGAACAAAAGTTTTATTTATTCTTCTTTTTAATTTGTTGCAGATTCTCGATTCAAACGAACCACCTTATTCAAAGACCACATCAGATAATCACTTTCGTTAAAAATAACCCTGTGTAAAATTTATAAAATTTTACCGCGGCAGTGTCTCGATGAATAAATCGAAAACATCCCCGCGGCATCCGCGTCTTTGTTTGCACCCTTGCGATTTACGTACTTTGCTAAAGTACACGTAAGCTGTAGAAGAATATGGGAATCTGTCTTGATACTGGTAAGTGTTCAACTAGAAACTATTTAATTATTTTAAGTTTAAGCGCATTTAAAAATTTTCATTTTAACTATGACATGTGTGGTATTTAAGCAAAATATGATAAATACATGGAAATTTATGCTAAAAGCATTTGTAAATGAAAATGTTTATTGCTGTTTGTTTAAAGGAGCGCTAGAACACGTCAAGTTACAATTAAACTATTTAAATGTCACTGCAATAATTTTGTTTTTGAATGAGTTGTTTGAATAACCTATAGTGCTTTAATGTTGTTTGTTGTTTTATACAATAATTTAAATCTTCAAGTAAAGCATTGCAATTAACTGCTAGTGGAAGACCTAAAGTTCTAAATGTCTGTAATAACGTATTTTGTTTTTTCTTTCTATTTTTGCATTATAATTTTTTTGCAATGTTGTGATTAATTATTATTTAACGCCGTTTTAATAATATTCTAATGGTGAATACAAGCATTTATAAAACAAAACTGAGAACAAACAAAAACTTTTTAGGATAATATCGTATATATTTTGATTGTTTGTTGCATACATTTTGAAACAATAGTTTTAACATGTTTCTTCTCAATTTTTGACAGCTTTTCAAAGAGTTGAAAAGGTTATTATTAAATATTAAATTGTTTTTCTGTAATTAAGAAAACTTGTTTGCTTAAAAAATTTTCAGTTTGGTTTCTAATTTTAGATGTATATTTTAAATTAAAATGAATTTATTAACAATTAAAATAAAAAGTTTCAATCATTTTAGTAGTGGAAAAATTTGTATGTAGACCCCCGTTAAGAATATTATTAGAACCCACGCGATTTATATCCCTGGACGCTTTGCGATGTAATCTCGTAACTTGGGCACTCTTTAACCTTGTCATATAATTGACTATTATTTTGTATGTAAATTCGTATATTTAAAATTTGTAATAAATACTGGTTGCATATTTGTATATGCACAGATTTAGGCGTTTGACAATGGTAAAATAAATTGCAATTGGTGCACTTTCTCTACTTTTGAGTTATTTACAAAGTATTTTAACATTATTTAAAGTCGTAATTTTCTTGCACGCTTTTAAAATAAAAATCAAGTATTGAAAATAATTAATTCTAAAGTAATATTTTCAAGTACATTACACTTTACTTATTATTAATCCATATTCAGAAATGTAATTTTTTTTTTATTAACCTTAACCTTAACTTTGTAAGTTTCATAATATTATTAATGTTTATTTGTAAACCAAAGTTTTATAAATACATATGATGTTTTTCTTAAATCGCTGCACACGTTGTTTGAGTTGAATATATCTTGTCACGAATTTAAGCTCAAAAGGAAATTCGGAAAGACTGTTTAAGTAGTAAATTATACACCAGTCACGCACTTTTCTGTGTAATCAAATCCATTTCACTTAATTACGTTTTTGTTGATTAATTACCGACGCTTTCAGTGGCCGAACTTATTAAAATTATTGCGCCCTAAACATTTCTTGTAATTTTTATACCCATAATACTGTAATTATAAAATTTGTTTATTATTTGTACTAGTAAAACTATTAAGATTTTAACATCAGATTTTTTAAAATGTTGTAATATTAAAAGATCTGATACAAAGATATTTTTGTATTAAATCTAGCTAGTGATGTTAAGTGCTAAGCTAATATCATATTAAAAAGCAATTTGTAGGTATATATAATATATATATATAAAGCTGTATAGCTATTTTTGCGTGTTTTACTCTCTTTTATTTCGTGAGATAGGTCTCTTTCTGACATTATTTATGTATGTATGTTACTTCCTTCGCTTCTTTTTTTAATCTCAAATCTAGTATTACGTTTGTTGAAATAATATCTGATTATCCATCTTTCTTAAACGACTGTACCAAGAGTTTTGTTATTTGTAAAATTCCTTATTGATTACTTTGCTTTTATGTGGTAGGCATAAATGCTTAATTCTTTTGTTTTTAATGTGCTAGATTTTTCTTAAGATTTTTTACGCGATTTTATAACATTAAAACAATGTTTTTGCGTTAATATTTTATTTATTTTATTTACTTTTTTATACTTGATTGTTTTCGTTTTTTGATCTTAATCACAAAATAAACTAAAAAAACAAAATAAACAGCATGTTTAAGTACCAAACCTAAAAATAATGGAAATCAGTAATATAATGAGAACAAAACTGTAACTCTAAAGCCTCATCCAGATTATACACAAAGTTTACACACACAGGTTCGATACAGTTCCAAAACATTGTATGGAAACAGTTTGTATACAGTATGCACACGTGATTGCGTGTCCAGACTTAGATGCAATTTCAGTAATTCAGTAGTGTTTCTATAGCTGTTATTGCAAACAGGGTTGTGCGTTACAACTATATTTCTTTTATTTTTCAAGCGGAATACAAAAAGAAGAAACGTTGTTGCATACGTCAGATACCCATGGAATATACAAACTATAGCGACAGGTTTATCTTAGACCTAAAAATGGAAGACGGAACAAGTTTTAGGGTGGTTTTTAGTACATATAAAACGAGAGTTGATCTGCTGCGCTCCATGTTCTAATAAATGTTTGGATTTACTATTTATTATTTTCTTAATTTAACGACTAAACATTGGTTCTCCGAAGTCGCATAGAAAAAGTAGTTGGGTGAACCCGACATTATTGATGTGTATTGATGGTGTTTACACGGATGTTCGGCAGTAGATATAACAAACTAAGTGACTTCTATTACACCTTCTTTATTACCCCAGATAAGGACGCGGTTTTTCGTATCTTTGAAGTGATGCTTTATACTAAAACCGAGTTGCAATTATAATTAAGAATTTGTCTTAAATTAACTATTTTAATTTAGTGTACACAGCGGAATTTTATTTGTCTTATTCCGTCGAAGCCGCAGGTTTTCTCATTCACGACAAATGTTCTCTTTCCCAAGCAACATTTTGTAACCGTGGTTACGTTGTAACCAGTTGCAAATTAGTAACATTAGCACCATGGTAAATAAACCGTTGCAGCAACGTAGCAGCAACTTTCGTAATTTACTGAGGTTTCAAATCTATTACAGAAATAACCATTTTACAACTATGGTTATAACTAAGTTTTTCTTATACCCTTATGTAACTACAGTGTCAATTTAGTGGCATTAAAACCTTCATTTCGGTTTCGAGTGTAACAGTCTTGAGACTATGGTTACAAGTGTGAATTTCTAAAACTACACTACAGTGTTAATCTATACGTTCAAACAGCAACAGAAGAAGTGCATTTTACGTGATTTTTATAAGACACATAGTCCATTATCATTATCCAATAAACAGTACCGAAAGTGTTTCTAATTCAAAACTACGTAAGTACAATTATTGGTATATTATATTACTATAATTTTAATCGTGCATTTAAACTACTGTTTCTAATTTAATCAACGTTGAAGAATTAGTTGCCAATTATAAGTAAGCAAATTTTAAATTGATTTTATTTTCTTCTAGGATAAAATAGAATTTGATTGCAAGGACATTACAATATTACACACAGTGATCAGAACGTGTAAATTAGATCGCCATTGCGAACACCTATAATCTTTAAAAAACCAGTCGAGATTATGATCATTGAACCGATTATAATTGCACATGTGCATTTGTAGCCTAATACAAATATTTAACTAAGAATTACGTAGACGCATTAAACTATAACATGTGAGGAATATCTTAATCCGTCATGGTCTTTTAACACAAAGACATTTTTCTCTTAACAAAATTTATGCATTTACTATTTACAAAATTTAAAAATAATAGACATAATCCGCTTTTCTTGAAAATTTGCAGTAAAAACCTGTTTACTGGTACCTACCTGCAACAGATGTAAAAATTCTTTTAGGTATTATATCTTTTTTGTTTGAATTTAGTTCTATAAGAAACTATAAAAATTTAAATAATGTACATTTATTATAACTTTTTATATATCTGTATCTTTTTATTAATATATTTTTATCTCTACTTTTGTTTTAATCTTTATGATGCAGTTAGTAACTAAAATCTTGGATAAGTTGCTTAACAACGCGGTTATAAAGTAGTTTCAAATAATAGTAATAAGCATGTTTTCAAAACAGTTACATAGCAGTTGCTGTAAACGGTAACTACAATGTTACAAATCAATTACAAAACCGTGATGATAAACCATTACAGAAACGATTCAGAATAGGTAAACATGATTTGTAAAAAACCGTTATAGCAACGCTGCAAAACAGTTACAAAGTAGTAATTGCAACAGTTTCAGACACGTTGTAAAACGGTTATAATATTACTGCAGTTGCCTTGCAACTGACCAAATCCGGTATTGACAACGTGTCAGGAATGACTCAGCAACTATTCTGTAACTAAATACCTTACTGAAACCATAGTTGCAAGAGAGTTTTACAACCGTTTTGTAACTGATTTTTGCTACTTGGGTTAGTTATGGTCTGTTAGACAATCTAGTGAGATATAGTGGTTTCTGAAACAATTAATAAAAAACGGCATCTTAAATTACCTTTAATAGAATTCCCAACCTTATAGGTAACCCTGAAACATGATTGCATTTGCGCAACATTTACAAGTTTAGTTCACGAAAACGATGAACTACCAGAGGCAGCTCTGACAGACAGAACCGCAGAATCTTTCAAAAATATTTCTACTACTGCATTAAATTACGAAATATCTTGGAATGGCTTGAATAATAGGTACAATTCACGCACCTTGGTATATAATCATGTAAAATTATTATTCAATTCAGACAAAATCGTATTTGAATCATCTCTAAAGCTTAGAAATCTAATTGATTTATTTCAAAAAAACTTAAGGTCTGTAGATTTTCTGATAAATTTTTGTGGTCAACAAAACGTTTTTTTGGTTTATTTATTGTATTCCAAATTAAGTCTCAATACAACGAAGGAAGGGCATATTAATTTGCAATGTAACATTCATTTAATGGCTACGAATTTTGCCTTTTTTTTAGATGTTTTTTATCTGATAATGCCAGTCATAACTAGATTGATCCTCTACACTCGTGTTGACATATCTCACTTAAACATATCAGAAAATGTGATTTTTAGTGTTACTTCTAATGGGTCATACCACGCTAGATCGCAATCAACCCCGATTGCTAAAAACTCGTCTCGGCTGGGTGGTTGGCAGTACTATAAATCACAACTTGCACCAAAATAAAGTAATTTGCAACTTTTTGCCAGTCGTAGGAATACAAGAACAGTTAAACTGCTTTTGGAAGCTAGAGAAATTGCTTTCTACTAGACCACTGTCTGCACAAGAGGTCGAATGCAAAAGAGATTACGTTACAAATACTGTTAGAGATAAGCATGGTAGGTTTATCTCTACATGCGAGTCCTACTAATTTAGAAAACTCGTATTTTAAAGCTAAAAAAGCTTTGTTCTCATTTGAAAAGCAATTTTGTACAGATCAGTGTTTAAAAACCAGGTACTCAAACATTATACAAGAGTATATAAATCTGGGTCACATGACTGTTTAACAATGTGATATTGAAGGATTTTATTTTCTACGACATCACGGAATAGCCAAGGAGGAAAGTATCAGCACTAAATTACGCGTGGTTTTTAATGGTTCTTCCCAGTCTACGTCCGGATACTCCATTAATGATCTTCAAATGATTGGCACGGTTTTACAACGAGACCTATTTTTTATTCTAATCAGTTTTCGTACATATAGATTTGTGTTTGCAGCAAGGAATACGTCAAGGCTATTGTTGATCTAGTTAAAGAAAATATAGAATTAGATTCAAGAGGTGGATCTATTTCCTGTGAGCTGCAGGTACTTGCAGCACTACGTATATGGGCCAGAAATGAAGTACATTTAACTGTTGTGTGTAAAGAGTTATCAAATAATATTTATTGAAGCAAATAATTGCATTTACTAATTTCGTTTTGGCAGGTGCAAGATGATGCCGGTGATTTGCATGGCTTAAGCCAACAATCAATATCAACCATTTGTCATCGGGTGGGCATTGCTTTAGGTCAAAAATCGCGAGATTACATTAAAATGCCCACCTCGAACTACGAGCAAGAAACGGTTATGGCTCAATTCAGAGGATATGTGGTTTTAGAAATATAGTGGGAGCTATCGATTGCACACATATTCGAATTAAAAAGGTTCCGGGAGCAGTATCACAGTACTATGTGAATTGAAAGGGATATTTTTCTCTAAATCTTCAAGTTGTATGTAATGCTTCCTTGCGTTTAAGAGATATTGTTGCTAGTTGGAGAGGCAGTACGCACGACAGCAGAATATTTAGAAAGAGCTTGACTAAGCAACGGTTTGAAAAAGGCGAATTTAATGGACGTTTGCTAGGAGATTCGGGATATGCATGCACTCCTTATTTATTTACTCCTCTAATGAATCCAACTACCGAAAAAGAAGTAAGGTACAACAGAGCACACATGCAAACCCGAAGTGTTGTGGAAAGATGCTTTGGTGTTTGAAAGCAACGATTTAGGCGCCTATTACGTGGTTTCACTACAAGCTTAGAAAACTTCAATTGTAGTTTTACCTGTGCTACACAATATAGCAATACAAATAGCAAAAGACATTAATTTTGTTGTAAATGACCAGAATCCGCCTGTGCCACCTCAAGATCATCTTGTTACACTAGCAGAATTACCGCAGGCTCGTAATAATTGTATACAAGGAAAAGCTGTTAGAGCTGGTTTCATTAACAATTTATTTTGATAAAAAAAAACGAACTTTAAATATTAACTTATTGCAATAACTGCTGTAGCAATATTTGCTTTTGCAGTTCTAACACTTTACAATCTAAATTTAATTTTTTTTCTAATTTGCATTTCTTCTTTTTTCATCTGCATTTATTTTTTTTATCTGTATTTTTTTTTTCATTTGCACTTCCTTTTGCATTTGTGTAATTTCTAAATTATTTTTGATTTTTTTTAATTTTAAATCTTCCAAAATTTTTAAATTGAGGTCGCTTCTTCTTCTTGCCGTGTCGCGTATTTTCTGGACAGCGTGATTTTTAGTTTCCTACAGCAAATGAAAATTACGAATTGTTATGAGAGAACGAAATGTCACTTGAATGTTACAAAAATAAATAAATACTTTTCTTTACGAGTTTCAAATATTTTATTTAGTTACCTCGGAAAGTGGTAGTTTTCTTTTACAACTCTTTTTTTAAGTTTATGGTTAATTAAATTGTTTACCTTATAGCAAGAGGATTCTGGTTCAACTTAGTTGCTGCTAATATCAACGTTACCAGAAAAACATGGTTTTATTTCCTTCGGCTCAAGAATATCAATAGTACTGTCCTAAAACAAACAAAAACATGTTAAAAAACCAATAATTAAATAGTTTTAGTTTTGTTATTTATTTTTAATGTTCATATTCAAATCATCTCGAGTAGCTCTTACAGATGCCAACTACAACATAGTTTGAATCGAATTTGTTCTCATCTGTGGTAAATTCATTGGGAATCATATCGACAATGTTCAGAATATTTTGATTTGTGCTTGGCGGTTTAGGTCCATCGCCTGTTTTTTTCAATTCAAGCTGGTAGGTGGATATTTACTTTTTAGTTTCTCCTTTGATAAATCTCCGTTGCTGTTTTAATTTATTCAAAGTCCTTTCCCTGCTGTTCAATTCGTTGATTTAACAAGCAGTTTAGTCAAGTATAATAACAAAATGCATGTCTACATTGATATTGTTTAGGGGTGTGATGTCTACTAAGCTGCAAAGTATCACTTTTTGGTGGAATTGTTCAGAATTTCTGCACGTGTTTATTGAGTTTTGGCTCAATTCTAAAAAAACTATCTTAGAACTTCTTAAAAAGAAAAATATAATTCGTACTCTGACAGTTCTACCTGTCAACGATTTTTCTTTTCGTCAACATTTGGACTTAACAAAACAGAGAAAACAATTGCTTTCTGTTTAAGATTTTAAATGAAAATGACTAAAAATTTAACTCCAACGCTCGTTCTTGTTTAACTCGTACAGCACAATCACAGTCATTTCCTTCCTTGCTTGATAACTGATAATCACTTTTTTTCTAATTTGCTTTTTGAAAGAAAACACAAAAGATTAATTTACGGTGCTCTCCAGCTATTACTTTCTAGTGTACAAGAAACTTTTTGGCCTACCTCTGGTCGAAGTTTTAAAGCAGCACTCAAAGGATTTAATCCCATTATGGGTGATCTGCAGAGCGATAGATTAGCTATAAATTATCCATTATCCAAAGATCGTGGATCTAAATCTTTAAAATGTTATGTTTGCATTTTTATTTGTTTCTCTACTAAAACGGTTCGTATTGAGCTACTTAGTAACTTGATGATTGCTTCATTTTTTCACTAAAACGATTTATTGCACGAAAAGCCCTCTAAAATTTACTCTGGCAATGGAACTTACCTCGTAGATGCAAATTCTAAAATTGCCGAATTTTATAAATTTGAGGATCAGCATTAAATGTTAATATCGAGTGGTATTTCAAACTACCCAAATTTCCTCATTTTGGAGGATTTGGGAAGGCGGACATCAAAAGCATCAGACATCACTTACGAATAGTGGTTAGTAAAGCATTATTAAAGTTTGAGGAATTATCCACTATATTATCCTAAATAGAATCCTTTTTAAATTTAAGATCTCTTACATTTCTATCAGCCGATCTGATCTTAACGACCTACGATCTTTCACACCGTCTCACTTCTTAATTGGTAGAAACATAACGTCTCTACCAGAAATAGATGTTTTCCAATTCTATATCTCAAGATTAGCTTTGTTTCAACCTATGCAGCATCATTTTGTTGTAAGAACTCCAACAGTATTTCCTTTTCCTTTTGTAGATTTTCATTATCTGACACACGTATAGCTAAATCAACAGTGGCAGAACACGTGTGGAACCAAGAACACACGCTGAACTTTGACCAAACTAAAGGGTTAGCTAGTTACTTTCCTAGACTAATCCGCAAAGCTGTGGAAATAGAAAAACACCCATGTAATATGAACCGAGAAGACGGTTTAAGACTCAGCAAATCTTGGCTACAAGTATTATATCCTCTAAGACAAAGATCGACCTTCTTGGAAAGGACACAAACACTTACTCCGAGAAATAACGAAGTCAGTCAAGCGGTAACGGAAAGATAAGGTCCGTTAATTACGCTAATCGCTATTAGTATAAATATTGTCATTTACACTTTTTCCTTCAGTGACATTTACCACTCTGAAGATGCAAGCTGCAATGTCTTGCAAAACGTCAGTTTGTTTGGGTTCACGAACGACAATACGACAAAGGTCAAGCTCTACTTCATGTTTTGGCTCTCAAGAAGAGACTAGGAACAAGCCTAAGTCTGGGTGTTTTACTACGACGCGGTCTAAGCCGAAAGTCGCTTATAATCATAAACATAACAACCGCGAAAGCTTAAGATTTTATAAGTATTTGTTGGCACTCGAAAGTTACTGTAGCTTTGCTGGTTTCCACTCTTTTTTAACTGTATTGGCTTTTGTTATAGTATAGTCTAGAGACTTATTTATAGCTATGAATTCTTGTATGTATGTAGTCTGCTTTCTAATCGTATTGTTGAGAGAGTAATACAGCTCTGCTGTACTTTCTAATTTATTGTTTCGTTTTGTTTTTTATTTTTTTTGTATATTGTTTCCTAAAAATTAAATTAATTTTTTATATGAGTTTATGGTAAGTTTTTTTAATGTTTTCATAATCACATCTGTTTTTTGTACATTTATCTCTAAATCGTCAATCTTTGTTCTAGTACGTTTTCATAGATTTTAGCTAAACGTTTAGTGTGGTTTTTTTACTGCTTATTTGAATATTAGTAGTAATATCCTTAATTCACAATCTGTTGGCAATTTTTAATACACTGTTCGAACATTTTGTTGCATTTCTTTTGTATTTATTTAGTAGTTATTTGTTAGTATTTTTTTATCTCTTCATAATGTCGTTGTGCAAGTTTTACATTTATTTTAACTTTACTTATCTGTTGTACTTTTCTATTGTTTTGTACTTTTTTGTTTAATTTTTTATTTCACTATGATTCTTTTTGTTGCCACACAATGTTTTGTGATATATTAAGGTTTTTAAATATGTTTTATCTAGTTTTTGTACTGTTATTACATTCTACTCTATATAAAATGCTTTTAGCGTTTAGATGTTTTTCTTAAGTTTGTCATTTTAAATTGTTTATACGTATTGTTTAGTTTTTTGACTAATCTTTCGTTTGCAATTTTTTGTAGTTTTTTAAAATGTTTTTACTGTAAATCTTATACTTTTTAATTTTATTAAGCACGTGTTTAGTTCTATTAAGATGGCATCTTAAATGAAACTTGAACTACGACATATACATTTTTTAATTCGTTTTTTAACTTATTTTGTGTTGTTTATGTTTATAACCACTTTTTGCATTTTTATTTTGTTTTGTGGTTTTTTTTCTATTAGCTCTAGTGTCTGTCTCCTGCAACATTTTTTTATTTCAAGCTAATTTTTTATTATCCGGTTATATTCCTTTTTTTTTATTTTATATTATAGTTTTTGTTTTCATTTAGTTGTATTTTTGTCGTCGGTTGACCGTTTTTTTTTGTGCAAAACGTTTTTTCAATTTATTTATCTTTTACTTTAAATCAGTGAAGTAGCTAGGATTTCAGTTAGGGGGAGGGGGCTGGTTAGAATATTTGTTTTACCTTATAAAAAGACTAAAAGGTTTCGAAACTCACGCCTGGTTTTTTTGCAAGCATCACATTCTTTGTAATTTTTAATAAATATTTCGGGAAAGGTCTAGATCTTCAGGACCCCTACTCTGGTTACGTCCTTGCTTTAAATGTAAGCTTTATATTATTTTTTACTTTTCAATCAAATTACTGAACCCTTTCTTAATTTTTTTTAATTTTTGCAGCTGTTAGATCGTTTTCAAACCAATTACCACTATTTAATCATATGAAAACTTCATTAACTTTGCAGTTAGAACTGTATGGATGTGTCAACTCTTATTTTTCTTAATTTAATTTTTTTAAAATTTTATCGATTTCTTTATTTTAATTTTTAATTTTATTTATTTAAACTTTCATCATTATAATAATTATTAAATGTAATTGGTTACAACATATATGCAATTGTTACTTAGTTTTCTCTATAAAATAGACAATTTTCTATGTAAATTAATGTTTTTCTTATATACTTAATTTTGTTACAGAACAAAGCAATTCTTCAAATAGCTTAGAAGATGGACAAGACAGTTGGTTTCATAACAGTGCGCGAAATGCTCGAAGTGTCAACACCCCCTTGGGTGGAGCTTTACCTATGCCTAATAGTACGAATGTACAATTTGAGTCGCCAAAAGTACCTGTCATATTTATATTGGGTAAGTTTTTAGTTTTTTACAAAAAAAATTAAATAAATGTTTATCAAATTTGCCCATTAATTAAAAAAAAATATGTTAACAGCTAGAAACAATAACTCGAAGTTTTTTAAATTAATATTTCCAACATAATATTTTGAGGGGTTAGTTAAACTTAATTGAAAATTATATATTTAAATTTTAATTATGGTTTTAGTTTTAAAGCTAGTCCGCAGTGGTGTAGTCAAAAGGGGTTAGAAGGTTGGCACCCCTCTTGGGATTTCAATTTTACAAAGAACAAATGTACAAATATATGTGTGTATATAACTAATTATAAATTTTGTTCCCACTGCATACTTTAACTTGAATTTTTTGAACTCTCCCTCCTTGCCAAAATTCTGGCTACGCTATTGGCTAGTCGTAGTCTTATTTCGTCTATTTACGTATCCAAGATACTTAAGCTGAGTTTTAAAAAAAAATTATTTTTTTAATTCAACTTGTTTAGTATCTCTCAAAACTTTTTTTGAGTAAAAATCTTTAGTTAAAATGTCAAAGAAGCAAACAACTTAGTTTTTAGCAGTTTTTGTGAATCTTGATAGGTTAAAGTTTAGGTTTGTTATCATCCATCCTTAAATGCAAGTAGATTAGCTGCAGGTTCAAAGTAGTTACAGAAACAATTTTCTTTTTAGTTGAGAAAAAATATCGTTAATCGTTAGTATGGGGATAGTTTATATGTTTCATGTACTTAGTGTATATTTATAATTTGCTCGTATATAAATTGAGGTACTAGATTTGAAAACTGGCACACATTGGTATTTTACGAATAACACGCAGGTTTTCCAGTTGGTTTAATTATTCTTCAATCTTGAATTTTAGTGCGTACTGTATTTTCCTTTGTTTTATGTATATCGGTTTTAAGTTATCTTTTCACTTTTACTATACTGTGTACAGGAATTTCTCCAAACTCGTCAAGCAGGGATTATATAAACTCAATAAGAATGTTGTCTAATGATGACATAGAAACATTTTTGATGTCAAAAATATCCACTTTCTATTATAAGTATCTATTCTATTTTATGAAAGTGGTACATAGAAGTTAAAAATATATAATGTACCCGTGAATTCAAAGCCCTGAGATAAATAATTTTCTTGATAGCAAATGTTGGTATCGAATACTTTTTTTTCAGAAACATCTATCTATTTTAATCTGTATACTTTTTAAAAATATGGTTTTAAGAAAAACTTTGATTAAAATTTAGTTTTAATTGTTTTATTCTAAAAACTGTTTTGGTTAAGTTTTTATTGTTCTTCTGCATTATATAGAGACATGAATGCTAGAGCTCATTCACTAAGTTGAGGATCAAGTAGTTCTGCAAGTATGTCTAAGATGTCACTATTCATTTTTGGGGTTGTCTGGAGTTGACAAGTTATACAACTTCTGACGTAGGTTTGGTGTAAGTTTGTTTCAAAGTTGTTCTTGGTAGTGTTTTTTAATTCAAAACAAATTTTTCTTCGAAATTTTTGAATATTCTCATTATTTGGATCAAGAAAAATTATTGTTTTGTCTACTGAGCGTACTATTAATTTCACAAATAATTTTAGCTGACTCAGTTGTTTTTTTTTGACGTTTGTGTGTTTATTTTTAGTTTGGTCTATCACTCAGTCTATCACCGGTGTCTGACTATTATCCAGTATAAATTTACCAATAACAGCACACCGCTACTTTCTTTAACTCGTGTGAGTAAGTTTGTTGTGTAAGCGATATAAGAACGTTTTTCATACTACTTTGTTTATTTCGCTTTTAATTTAAATTCTTTACTTATCTTTATCACCTGCGTTTTGCGCAAATGCAATTTTAGATGTAGTCATCACTAACATCATGCATTATTATGCAATGTTGTAATACGTATTTTAATTGAAAATCGTTATATTTTTTAATCTAATTAATTTTTTTTGCAAATACTATAACCAAATTCATCGTAATTCGTAATTCGTATCAGAAAACATCGTATTTGTAAAATAACGGAAAGAACCATCACAGCATAAATTTTGTTTTTGTGCTTTGTTTTCAACGGATTTAACTCAAAAGAAATTTAAAATTTAAGTTATTTAATAAGTAAACAAAATTAACTCTTGGAATAGAACTGTATTCAGCTTTATTAGAATTAGGTTTTAATAAAATTCCTGGATTAATAGTCAATACCCTAATTTAATATAACGTTTTTAAAAATTTAAAAGTCGTAAAATGTTACAATTGTTTCGCTCTTTAAATATTTAAGGTCATCTTCAGACTAAAATGTAAATTACAATGATAAGAAAGTGATATGAATTAATTGACCAAAACACATCAAATTAATTAGGTAATATACTTATGAAATTTGACAGTTTACCACATTTTCAAAACCTCATTTTACAAAAAACAACTTTCTTGATCACTGTTTCAAGCAGTCATTCATCTTAACAAATTCAGTGATTTACTCTCTTTTAATTTTCTCCATAATCTAATCAATTTAATCAATACTAATTTTACAAATAAGGAATTAAGTCTTTTAATTAAAGGTCTAAAATTTGTTCCGGCACATCCTATTAAAGAAAATCAATGTAACCTGTTGAAGGCTTTAGTGAAATACGTGTTATTCAAAAATTCGAATATTATTTTTCACAATAATTTGATAGACACCATTCCCTAAAATTTTTCTAATTTTACACATAATGTTAGCGACAATCACTCTGATTTTAATATTATCAAACAATACAAAAACAAAATCATTTTCGATAACCTTATATTAACCATCATTGACAAAGGTTCGTATATTCAAAAAACTAAAGATTTTCTTAGCTCACAAGACTTCTAATTGATTGATTACAACCCATTGAACAAATCTATAAATTCTTCATACAATTTGTTAAAATTTTTCAATAAGACCAATTTTTTTTATCAGCTCACCTACATACTTTATTTATAAATTTCTGTCAAACGTTCTTTAGCAGTAATATTTATGGACAACATAGAAAAACATCACATCAAACGCACAATTTTCATTAACCACATTATTTTCTAGAGAGGTTATGTCGATTATATTTTTTATATTTTCAATGGGACTGAGATGTTCCTCCTTTTTCTCAACAATAAATTAACTTTTCGAATCTATCGTAAACCAAAAACCACTGTCAATATTAATAATTTTCACTTTTGCCATCCTCTTTCACACAAATTAGCTTCTTTCAATTTCTTTGTCACCATACCTTTCAACGCTCCTTTGAATAACAGAGATTTTATTTATTTAATAATGAGTTTCAAAAACGACTTTCCTTATCAACTCATCAATCACTGATCTTGGTGACCAAGAGCATCTTCTTTTTGAAGATATCTGTAAGAAATAATAAATATACATTTTTTTATTATATTCAGAACATATAATATTTACTGCGGGTAATATCGTACAACGTACGAAATTACCCGACATGCTAATTTGAAATTTAATATTTTTTCACTCTCACGAAATGTAAGAAATTGCTTTAAAACCAATGTAATTTATAAATGCAAAGCCTTTTATACACACTGAAACTGATAACATAAAAAAATACTGTCTAAAATCTACTTACAGCTTATTTTTTGTTCCGGCAAACTTATATGGCAGGACGTAATAAGATGAAACATACACTAACTTCCAATTGCGTCGTGCTACTGACTGGATATTTCGCTGCGGTGCATTTTCTATCTAACAGAGATAAAAACATTACTCTGTCATTTTAGCGAAAACTGTACTGTACGATATTATCCTCCGTACGGTAATACCCGCCGCTCACCTACAAATTTTAGAGTTTCTTGAAATGTGTTATATCAGTCAGTTTGGTGAGAATTTATTAATCAATGACCAAATTAATCTTAATTTACTATTAAAATATGAGCCGGTCTTGCGCTGACGATTAATCTTGTCTCTGTTGGTTCTTTAGTACTCTTAGTTACCGACCGTCATTTTGTACTTTGTTCTACCGCCACGTTATTTTATTAAAATAAGAACGTCTTCCGGGTTTGGACCGTGTCAATGTTGTAACCGAAGTTGTCAACGTTTCGCCCACTTTCGTAAGGGGCTTCATCACGGCCTTAGAGAAAAATCGAAGAACTCAAACAAGCAACCGAAATCTAACTAAACACTTCTCAAAAGTTAGCTAATCAACTTGTGAACCAAGCCAAATTTTAAACTCAGAAAAGGTAAGAAAGAAAACTTAAAAAAGCAAACGAAAATCTAACAAAGAACCACTACAGAGTTAGGTAATCAACTTATGAACCAAGCCAGATTCTAAACTCCATAGAAGTGACTTAAAAAAAATAGTCTCGTATATAAAGAAGAAGCTGGTTAAGCTCGTGTCTGATTGGGTTACGGTTGAACGATGGCGTGTTTTCGATAAAGTACTAATGACCGCGAGCCAAAGAGGAGATAGCTCGAAACCATGATCACGATTGAAGTTGCAAACCCGGAAGACGTTCTTATCTTAGTATAGATTCCGGCCGTGGAAGCCTTCGTTATTACGTTATTTTATTACCTTTTGTAGTTCGACCATGTGTCGTCAAATTTTAATTTAAATTTAAAGTAATTTTTAAATAATAAAACTCACTTTTCAAAATGTCAATTGAAACTAATTAGTTATAGTTTATTATATAACCGTCCAAATTTCAATTTTATATACTATTTGTTAATTAGTGCGCACGTGTTTTGTTAATTAAATCATATCACTTTTTTATCATTGTAGTTTAAATTTTACCCTGAAGATAATTTTACGACCGTTAAATTTTTAGAAACGTTATATTATATTGAATTACGGTATTGGCTAGTATCCAAGGTATTTTATTAAATAAAATTATTGTAACGCTTTTTTGTGCTTTCGCAAAACTTGCAGTTAAAATAATAGTTTAATGCATTTTTTCCTGTGTCACGCATTACGATTTGCATAATCCACTACATCAAAATCGTTCGGTTTGATGCCGTTTTGTTTTATTACTAGAATTACCTTGCCGCGTTAAAATTTTGGAAAGAAATCGGTAAGCAAATTTATTCGTGTTGCGTGACTGCCAATCATCTTATTCCCACTACAGCTTTCAATGACGCAAACACGTTACAGTTTTTATTTATACAATTGATATTTGACATGACTATTTACACTTTTTTAGTGTATCATAAATTCTTTAAATAGAGTACTTATGCTTGAACAAGAATTTTCAGGTAATTCTAGATGTGATAAGAACTATTGTATTGCACGTTTCTTACGCTTCAACCAATTAGATAATAAAAAGTTTTACTTACTGTGTTCTTTTTCAGACATTCTTTAACTATAGTGTCTATACTCAACTCTACTTTTATATACAATTTTTTGTTAGTCTGTTTTGTTTCTCTATTGTATTCAATCTTTGATTCTAAAAGTTGCATTTTTTACAATGTTGATGTTTTCTTAAGAATTTCATGGTATAGGTGTGTGAATAAAAACTGTATTATGCTTTTGCTATAAAGAATTACTAAGTTTAACCCTTGTTTATATACATTATAGTTAGACCTTTATTCAACGGTTAGACAATGACTACGCTAAAATTAGAAACATTAATTTGGATGCAAAACGCTAGTAGTTTTGGATGCAAACGCTAAATTGATATATCTGGCGCTGCTTTTATTGATATTACAGATTTCAAAGTTACAGATCAGTATATTCTTTTAGAGTAATGTATAAAGATACAGTTTTAGAGATTTGAAAAAGATAGAAGATAATTTTATAATTGAACGTACACTTTTTAATTTATATATATTTTTTATAGTATTCGAGCGATCAAAACAATAAAATAAACTACCAAGTTTACAAAATTTTATTAAAATTTGATATAAATTAGATTAGAGTTAACTAGATAATGAATACACATGCTGATAAAACATTATAAAAGATATATTAATAGCGAAATGACTACAAAGGTTTATGAATTTGGGTGGGCAGGCATGTTTAGCTAAAGATGGTCCTTTTATGTCAATAAACAGAAATATTCTACATGTTTCTGATTATTGACATAATAAAAACTATAATTCTTCTCAGAAATCTGCTGACACTAAACATAAATACAAAATAACGTTATAACATAAAACGTAGTTAATTTAATTTGTTATTCTAACAAGGCACGTGCTTTCCAAGTTAATTCTCGATGATAACATATTTACAGATGTTGAAATAATATACCGTTTTGTAAATTAGTCAAATTATTTAAATAAATAAATAACACTGCAAAAATAAGATAAATATGCAAAACAACTATTTTTAGAGTACAATAACAAAATTTTTCACTCTAAACAAGCGTATTGTGAATCAGCACAATAATGCATACAAAATAAGTTATTGATCATGTATAGAAACAAACCGGAGAATAAATTGATAACATAAACCAAAATTATGATTACTATAAGCGGCGTTTTTTCTATGTAGTAGTATGCGTCCGGATTGTTACTTTAGTAAAGTGACAACATTACCCAATTAAAAACATTATCCGTGATTCCGATAAGCGGCGAGCGCTGTAATAGTAATTCATACCAAAATTTAAATCATTAATTTGGTTCTGAAGTTCGAATCTTTGACGCCCTGTATTTATTGCTAAAGATACATCTAAAGTGCTAGTAAGTTTGTATTGTATTTATACTTTATGTGCCTTTTGAGTAGTATAAAAATTTAAAAAAAATTAAATTAGTACTTGTTCGTTGGCTTCCGGCTTGAAGAGACAATTAAATAAAGTTAATGAAACAAACCGATTATAACTTTATAGAAACGTTTAAAGGATTTTATTCATTCTATATTTTGTTTATAAACAGAAATTAAAGTGTACGAATTATTTTTGCAAATTAAGAGTTTTAAGAATCAAAGCAAGAGTAAAACGTTGCTTTGCACGTATGTCGAAACTAATAGTGTGTGTAAGTAGCGTACTTGTGCCGCCATCGTTTGTAATCTTTTAATAACCAAAAACGATTTGAGGCTTTGCATTTAATTATTGTTTTCACTATCGACATCTAACATGAATAAAAAATCTGTTTCCATATAAAGCTATCTCATTGTTTAACTATAATGTATATAAACAAGGGTTTAACTAAGACAACGTTTATAATATTACAATACGTGGTTTTTATATTTGTCTGATTACAAAATAGTACATTCTATAACTTTGAACTTTGCTTAACTCATTTTAAATATATGCAATTTCCAAAATGAACGTATAAAATGAAATGTTTTTTTTCTTGACCACTATTGGTCCTTCAATGAAAAAAATCTATTTTTATTATTATCTACAAAATAGTAAACAAAAAATGAACGTCAAATCATAGAATAAAGTTTATATATAATGAGTATTATTTAGAAAGTAGTATATAATAATCACAAAATAAAATAATAGTGTTAACTATAATATATAAATCAATGTTTTAGTTTGTTGTTTCAATATTCAAAGTCACTTTAACACACGTTTTCAAAGTAGTAACTTTCAGACGTTTATAATCTAAATGAAATTTTAAAAAACTTTAGAAAACAAGAAACGCAAACTAAAGTAATAAGTTATTGCAAAATTATAAAATATTGTTACAATTAAATCTTTGTTTTTTTTATTTATTAGAACATTAATAAAAAGATAAATTGACGATATAGCAAAATAGCTACTAATAGAATTAAAAACTGTTTAAATTTATGAATTATATGCAATGAGGTATTGATTATATGGCAGAAAAATCTAAGAACAATCTTGTAAAAACAGCTACAATTTTTATTGGTCTTTTTGGGTAATGCTGAAATTTTAAATCTACGAGGATTAGTTAATAAGTGATGATTTTCATTTTTTTCTTCTTTTAATTGTAAAAAAAATAAAAATGCAATTGCATAGGTTGAAAACCACAACATTGGCGACTAATTTTTCATTTTTCAATATGATCTATGTTTATTTCCACAGTATTGCCTATTGTTGGGCGAACTATCTGAAGACGTGCATTAAGCTTTTTGTGGGTTATGAAGTAGTTGACACAATTTATTGTGAATTTTTGCTTCACAAAATCTGCTGTACTGCCATTTATTTACGCCCAAAGTTACTACTGCAGTGTATTGTTTGAAAAAGATTTGAGAAATAGCGCCATATTAAATTATTCAATTAACCAACTTTATTTAAGGAAAAAAACGGGAAACATTGCTTATTGACTGACATCTTAACAATAACAAAACTATAATAAAAAATAATAGAAACTGTAAATAAACACACATTTATACAGTAAGCTCGTAAAGTATGGAATAAATTCATTATTTCCCAAATAATAAATTTTGAGAAAATGTTTTCGGACACGTCGATTTTGTTTGCTTAAACTTTTAAACAGTTTTGTTTTTTCACCATTGACATTAATTCTCGTGTTTTGTTTTCGAGCTCTGACCTCATAGGTTTTTTTTTTGAAATGGCCGCACATATTTCTTAACGGATATTGATAGAGTTCATTTTTCTTAGTCAAAAAACGTGACCTTGAAGAGAACAGTTTCCGAGATATTTGGTTTTAAAGTTTCAAAAATGTAAGTAAAAGTTATGCGATAAAACTAAATATCAAAGAAACAGTGAAAAAAACAAACGATTTTGATAGTGCGATCACTTACCAATAACTTATAAGCACCAAAACAGAGATAAATATAAACTACAAATGCCTGTTTTTACTTGACAACGCTTAAGGTAGATAATTCGAATAACACAAGTATATTTAGAAAATATATTTTTACCACAAGATGGCATTCTAAAAACATTTTAAACAAGTATATTTATTGCAATAACAACATAAAAAAAATTTAAAAAAACAATCAGAAAAAAATATAACAACTAAGGGTTTGCAAACAATAAAGCTCGTATTAGCGGACCCTTGAATTAGGCAACAACTCTCATAAGCATTTATAAGTTTAACGTTGCATTCAGTAAATTAAAGTTAGCAAATATTAAAAAAAAATTGTTAGGTAATTACAATTTTTTTAAAAACAAGGTACTTGCTAAGCGTTCATAATATGCGATTAGCTAATGGCATATCTAAAACATCCTTCAAAAACTGCAAAAATTATACTAATACATGTACAATCATGCTAGCACAAATAAACTTTTAAAATTTTAATACGATGATTAAAACCAAAGTGCACAATTTCTTCTTATTTGAAGATGCCGTTTTGTGAGAAATGCTTTACGCAGTGCTTTTGTATTTATGCGATTTATTTGTACAATCATACAACCGCGTGTTGCTTATCTGTTCAATGACATTTAGTGTAAACTAAATATAAACATTTAAAAACTTTTTATAATTTTGTGCAGTGATTAAATGTAACGTAGTTGTTTTCAATTTTGCGTATATAAACTTAAAGAACAGCTGATTTATTTCATTGAATGATTAAATATTGCGTTAATTAATTTTCGTAACCGTGCATACAGCATGTGCCTATCATTTTCTGCAATTGTAACTATTTGTCTGTATCTAAAATTATCGAACTGAAATTGAAACGCTACAGACTAATTTTACTTATTTAGTTAGTACATTACGAACATTGTTTATGCCGCATAACTTACGGAGCCGTACCATCCGTCCGCCTGACGATAATCCCACTTCTATAAAAATTGAATCTGATACGGAAAATTCAATTCAAGTTATGGAACATCCTACCATTAATATGACTGACGAACAATTGCAAACGCTCATTGCATATATTCGTGCGCCTGTCTACCGCATTCACCGCATTTAACGGTTCAGCAAAATTTTGGAAACGTTTCTAAGTGCTTTCTTAGATTTTCCGGTAACAAAACGGAAGATTGTGATGCATTTATAGATGCTATCACAGTGTACAAAGATTGTCTAAACATTACAGATGAAAATGCAATTAAAGGATTATCAATGTTACTTGATGGTCACGCTGCAACTTGGTGGCATAGTACAAAAAGCTACTGTCGCGTCTTGGGATGAAGCTCATAAGTCGTTGCGTCATGCTTTCGGTTATAACAAACCGCCTTACCAAATATTTCGGGAGTTGTTTTCTAAAGAACAAGGCGATAAGGAACTAACAAATATTTTTGTTACCAATGCTTGCTCACTCTTATCGCGCTTGCCTGTCTACCCTGAATTACACAAAATTCATGAAATATGATTTATGGTCTTTTGAATTCTTTTGAATTTGAAAATTAGAACGCTGTTACCAAGAGAAGGATTTACTGATTTTTCTACTCTTGTTGATAAAGCTCGATCTGCTGAACAAAATTGTATGGACAAACATGATGTTTACTTACCTCAAAAAAATCATTTGTTTGCTACTGATAAGTCCTAAATGCACCTATTGTCATAACTATGGTCGTGTCAAAGACGGTTGTTAAAAATTTGTTGCTTCACTAGCACGCTCACGAAAACCCATTAGTGAAAATCATTCTTCGCCTTCTGTTAACAAACTTGTTTGTTTTGGATGTGGTAAACCACGATACGTAAGATCTCAATGTTCTCAATGCCAACCTAGCACTAGCTTTTTTAAGTGTCCTGCTACAAGCTCAACACCATCTTTTGACGTATTGATGACTGAAGTTAATTTGGATGCTAATCGTCCCATGTTTCATACAAAAATTGCTGACCTTGAATGATTAGCTTGTGTCGATACCGGAGCAAAATGTAATATTGCTGGATGTAGTTGTACACGTATTTAAAAAACAATAATTTTTTGTTTACCTCGGAAAAAATTACAATGACACTCGCTGATGGCGTCTCCGGAGAAGTTGTTGTTCAAACCTTTCAATGTGACGTTATTTTAGAAGTAAGAATTGTTTCAACTAGTTTTCTGGTTGTTCCTTCTCACCTAGAAAGCAAGACACTTCTGGGTATAGATTTTTTTACCAATGCCAACGTTGTGCTTAACATTCCAAAATGCAATAGTGGCTCGAAGATACTTCCTACTGCTATTTTTAATACAGATAGAGATTTCATTGATGTAACTCACTTTGCGAAAACGAAGCAGTTTCATTAAGTGCCGACAAAAAACAAAGTCTAAAAAAATTGTTGACTGACTATAAAAATGACACTCCGATAGCAGTGCATCCTTATAAGCTAAGCGCTAAGAAAACTGAACTTTTGAAAGAAGAAATTGATAAGCTCCTCGCTTCTATATCATTTAAGAATGTGACTCCGCTTACGCTGTTCCAGTTTCTCTCACGGTGCCTGATAGATACCCGTTGCCTACGATTGACGACCTTTTGCATAACGCTAAACAAACGCTCTACATGACTAGTATTGACTTTCAGTCCGGTTACCACTAGGTATCTATCAAACTTGGAGACTTTGATAAAACTTCTTTTGGTTTTCGCTGCATGCCCTTTGGTTTACGCAATGATTCTGCAATTTTTTAAAGATTGATCGACAAGTTTTGCGCTGGACTAACTGGTCTTACGGTACTAGCATATATCGATGACTTGATTATTCTATCACGTTTATTTGATGAACATTTAAGAGACTTACAAAAAATATTTAAAAGACTTATTTTGTTTAAACTATGTGTAAATCGTTCAAAAGGTACGTTTGCGTGTGATTTGGTTCGTTATCTCGGACATTTGATAACGCTAGGTGGAATACAAACCAACCCTGAAAAAACTCGCGCAATAATAGATATGCCACGACCCACTAATGTCAAGCATGTCATCTCGTTCTTACAAACGTGTAGCTGGTTTCGGCGCTTTATTTAACATTTCGCTGACATTTTGAAACCGCTTAGCTTACTGATTCGCAAAGCAGCAAAATTTACGTAGCGAGATTCTGAAAAAACCGCATTTACTAAGTTAAAACATGCATTATCGTCTTCTCCAATTTTAAGGCAAGCTGATTTAAATCTGCCTTATATCATCAAATGTAATGCAAGTTCATACGCTATTGGAGCATGTCTACTTCAAAGGATGGTGCAGATTAAAAGCCTGTAGAGTATATTAGTCGCTTTTTCACTTCTGCTGAAGTCAATTACTGTTGTACGGAACGTGAAGCTCTAAGTTTGGTGTATGTTGTAACAAAATTTCGAGGTTATATAGAAAGATTATTATTAAAACTGATCATTAACCTCTTAAATCGCTAACGTCATTGCGATTTCCAAGTGGTCGCTTGGTTCGGTGGGCCTTGGTGTTACAAAGCTACGATCTACAAATAGATTATATACCTGGAAAAACTAACGTCATAGCCGACTTTTTTTCACGGCCGCCTTTGGACGCTGATATACAACGGACTGTTTTAGTTACCACTGTAGCAACGCTCTTGCCACAACAATCTGCAAGACAACTTAGGGAGGAACAAAATGACCATTCAGACATCAAAAAGATTATAGATACTTTTGAATCGGACATCTGGTGTGCTGTATAGCTATGTGCCTGATGTTGACTCCGAATCTGCTCAATTAGTTGTCCCAAAATCTAAGATTGAGGAAGTTTTGCGCGAACATTATGATTTATCTACCAGCGGACACTATGGCATCGAGAAAACATTGCGTCGAATTTCTAATAGTTTTTACTGGCCTACTATGCATCGAGATGTCACTAACCATGTCAAAAAATCTATAGCTTTCCAGCGTTATAAGCCCACTCACCTAAAACCTGATGGGTTGCTATTAACTTCTATTTCCAATCAGCGCTTTGAGACGCTTGCAATTGATTTGTTTGGACCACTTTCCGAAGCCCCCACTGGCGAGAAATTGGTGTTTGCAATTGAAGATACCGCTACAAAATGGATGGAGCTGTTTGCATTGACTACCGCCGCTGCAGAGACATGTGAAAAATGTCGACGACGAAGTAATTTTACGGTATGGAACACCAAGTCGAGTCATCAGTGACAATGGACTTCAATTCGTTGGTGAAGTAATGCAAATAGTAGCTTATTGCTTAAATTTTGATTCTTGTCTATCATCCTTCAGGAAATCCTAAAGAAAGACGCAACAGAGATCTAAAAACTCAATTAAGGATCATTTGTGGTGAAGATCATATCCGATAGAAAGAAGCTTTGCCTGCAGTAAGGTTTTCAATAAATACGTGTATAAACGGTAGCACAGGGTATTCACCGGCCTTTCTCGCTTTTGGAAGAGAACCCCGAACACCATACGAAGTGTATCACGATCTACGTGTTCATATTCAAAACGAAAATTTTGTACCGGAAATCACTAAATACTTGAAAAATATATATCAAGTGTTAAGACGTGCCAGAGAAACCCATGAACTAAAACAGGATGCTGCAAAGAAAGATGCTGATAATCCTAGACGTAAAGTTACTCCGTACAACGCCGGTGATTTGCTTCTTGTCGATGTACACCAATTGAGTAAGCTCGCTCCTAGACGCAACGGACCGTATTTGATTACTAAGGGAAACTCGTCTGCTTCTTACCAGGTGGCTCATACCTACGAACGGGGTGTGCCCTTTGGCAATTATCATGTATCGGCTCTTAAGCCGACTACTAAAGGAACGACGAAAACTCCCATCTGCCCCATCCGCCCACGAGGAAGACCAAAAAAGTCTACTGCGGTAAGCTGTGATCTTGCCTCAAATATTAATCATTATGTTGCAGACGGCGAAACAAAGCCAAGTGACCGATAGCGTTCGTGTTACTTTCTCCAATCTTCCATCTTTACATCAAACTCGGCGTCTCCAAGAACGTCATGAAACGTCACCTCATTACAGAATCAATTTTCTTGTTTCCTTCCGGGACGGTTACCGAACACCAAAAAGGGAGTGTAACATTCCAATGTAATCGTAGAGCGTGCGTGTGAAATGGGACACCCCGGAAAAACAAGTTTTGAAAGTGAACGATATAAATATATGCATAACGTGTACGAATTCTTTTAAGCTAAGAATTTTTTTTAAAGATAATCTTATATTTATTGTGCAAGGTTTATTTCTAATAAACTTCTAATTAAGTCGCTGTAATTGTTTAGTAATCAGTTCTATTCAAATATAAAATTACACTAAAATAATAGCGCTATATTTTAAGTTATATTAACAGGTGTACTATCAATTCTCCATAAGTATTTGCCTATCTAACGTAAGTTAGTAGTTGACACCATAAAACTGATCTTCAAGCGTCTATAAAATAATAAAAAATGCAATATCCAAAGGTTGAATGAAATGAAGTAAATTATTTTGTAAAAAAACCAAACCTAATGTTACTTGTTTTGCTTTATCAGTGAAATAAGAAGATACATTATTGGAGAGTTATCGCCCAATTTTTTTTTTACTTTATTAATACAAATTTTTGTTATTTAATTAAAATACAGGCAAAAATATTTTAATAAAAACACTCTTATTTTAATAGATATGTCAAACTGATCAGAATATTAGCGGATTAAAAAAAAATTTTTTTTGATTAAATAAGTTGAAATTTGTGATTAACTATAGAAATAATAAGATTCTGATCGATTAGTTTTAAAACATTGTTTTAAGAATTAAGCAAAACACCTCTATAACTTCTGTTACAAACTGTCAAAATAAAGTCGAGAATAAAATAAAGAAAAAACTAAAAGGGCTTAATAATAAAATGAATTTAAAACTTTATTATAAGATGCTTTATTTAAAATTTTTCTTTAATAAACATCTTAATTTATATAATTTTTAATTTGGTGTATTAGTTGGATGTATTAAAAAGTAAAACGGCTTTCCAAAAACAACTCACTTATAACGGCAACAACGTTTCCAAATCTAATTTGTATATCATGATGCTAAAGCAAATTAATTGTCTCTTTTAAATATCATATTTTTTTTTAGATTATCTTGAAGAATAATTAAGTCATATTGTTAAAAAGTACATTAAGAAATGTAGTTATTTGGTTATTTAAATATTTTGTTATAGTTTTTCTGATCGCACTTATTTGCGGCGTCTTGGTATAAGTTGGTAGGCGTTGAGTAAGGTTATTTTTTGTCATTGTAAAAGTGAAAAAAGGTAGTTTTTCTAGAAAAATTATTGTGATCCAGTAATATTGTTTTAATGAGTTTCCTATAACTGTGAACTAAATTTAATAAAGCAACAAACAATTGGTTTCTCTGGCATGATTATGAGGATTATCGTATCGATAATAATCGAAGTTCTTTGCAATTCTACCTATTTTTAGTAAAACTACAGAAAACTTTGTGAAAAAGTTTACACTACAGTTTTTGTAAGACTTTGCTTTGAGTTTCCTTTTACATATTCAAATCATGACTTACTTTCTTAATTTAGAAAATAGGAATTATAAGATCGTGCAATTAAAAACGGCGTTTGGGTAAAATTATCAACTTCAGCTACAGTGATTAATTTGACCCGTGTATGATCTTATCATACTTTTGATATAATATGCAGCAAACTTTCAATTTTAATAATGCTACTAAATTTATGCTTATTTTGAATCGTTTGCTGCAACACTATTATATCAATAAGTGTAAGAGGCGAGTCTATTTTTGTAAATCTTAACAACAAAAACTTAGTATTGACAAAAATACTTGTCAAAATCTTCTTTATCGTTTCATTGGAAATGCAATAATAGGAATGTATTTAATGGTACCGGTTCTGAATTTTCCAATTGCATAACATCGTTTAAACATGCTAATCTTATAAAATGTACGCTTCTATATAGAGTGACTAGAAGAAACTAGCAATTAACAATTTTGTCAAAGGTAAATTTGTTGGCATTTGCATTTAATTATAAAAATAGATCAATCGTTTACTTTAATTTTGATTATTAATGTATTTATTTCTCGATTTATTTACTATGAGTTTTCCAAATGGTGTTCATGCCAGTTCTTTTAAGTTGTTTCGTTTGTCTAAATTTAATTTAAATTTCTTATGAATACATATTCATCAATTTTTCCAATTTTTTTTTAAATTTAAAAGCTTAAATTTTTTTTATCTTCTAAAAATTCTAATAAATAATAACAAAATTTTTTGTTTTTGATTAAGGTAATCAGGTAACTTTTTTACATGTTGATTCTGCGTTGATGACAGTTTAAGTCTTTGTACATTTTTTTTTAAATTAAACAAATTGCTTTTTAATTTTTTAATAAAAAACAAAAAGTATTGCAATTATACTTTTCTCGAATAAAACTTATAAAGACGGTCGTCTTTGGCAAATCAGTAAAAACTAATATATTATAAAATATAAAATATGACATTTTATAATTTAGTATTTAACAAATATTTCTTGCTTTTTCAATACCAAAACTTTTATTGTTTTACAATAAATAGTAAGCTTACCGTTGATAAATAATTAATCATATAAAATTGATCGTAATTAGACCACAAATCGAATACTGACGGCCAAGAGTGTGGGTAATAACGGTCAAGGGCTCAATTCAATTTCATTCGTCTACTTACTTATTTGAAAAAAAATGTAATAAAAGTTAGCAGTGTTCCGAAAATATAGTTACTGCTATTTGACCATTTATCGCAATAAAGCAGTTTGCAGGATGCTGCTCATTCTGTGTATTTTCTACGACCCCGTTGTACACACCAAACATTAAAAAAACCTTTGATCAGAACATTTTATTAGCGTAATTGGAATTGATAAATATATAATGCTACTTCTTCAAAACACTGAAAATTAGACTTGTAGGTTGCTGTTATTTTTGGTTCTACAGTGAGTTGCATAGTTTCTTTAAAACGCAATTATTGTTATGCATTGCTACATAAAAGATGTTACATTTTAAAGTCGAAAATGGGACTATAGATACTGCAAAAATTGGGTATTTATACCTAGTAATTTGAGTTCTGTATAGATCACGCGTTTAGTTTTATTTTATAGTAGAGTGTACGCTGCGTGTTGGTTTAATGTTATCATTCGGATATTGTTAGTGCTTTGGCAAAAAACGGGCAATGTATAAGCACTAAAAAATTTACAGTTTTAAAAAACTTTTCATGTTCATGTACAGAAAAAAGCGTGTTTATTTAATTTTTTTCGTTTTTTCAATTGTTATTTTTTTGGAAGCGTGTTGAAATAATTTTTTTGTTTTTTTTGTGGTTTACTCTATGTTTTTGATTCTAACGTGCTGTGACTGAGATTAAAATGCTCTATAAGCTTTTCCAGAATACTACCACATTACCTTGTATAGATATCTATTCTTCTTAAATTAAAATTTGGTAATACACTATCAGTTACGTCATAGAGTACATTATCAAATCTAATTTAAAAAGTATAAGTGGTTTTTGTAAAACACTTTAACAGTATACTAACAGCATTTTGGATAAGTTTATTTTGCTAATAAATAGCTAACACACATTAATCTTCATGTTGCTGGTCATTTTTAAGTATTTTACAGGCAGCATAATCGACCGGAAAATTTACTTTAGGTACTGCACTAATAATTATTAATTTTTAATGTTATCTGTCATGTCTCAAACTTATTATTAACATAAACCATTATGTGTGTTATTGTTGAGAAGAACATTAACAAACTTTTTTTTAAATAAATATAATAAATTTGCTTATATCTTACGTTGACTAAAAACAGTAATAATTTTATTTTCATATTAGTCAAATTGTAATGAAATTATCTAATTTTCAAAAAATTAAATTTTGTTACTACATGTTATAATAATGAGGCGTTGGTTTTATACACTTTTATTACTAATTAATGTAAGGAACGGAATAACGTAATTCGTTAAGTAGTTATTTATTTGTGAATAACCTGCTGCTTATCCTACAATGGCATCTTTGAAAATACTACTTTTTAACTTAAAATACAACACTTATATATACAATATATACAATAGGGTAACATCCGCCACGGTTCAAACTGCAACCATATGTTCCTAAAAAGGTTCATTCTTAACACTACAGGTTTCTGCTTTACCAACATATGGTATTGTTTTTAATAAACACAAATATTTAAATAACTGTTTTTAACAATAGTATATTGCGCACCTAGGGAAGAAAGTACGTCATTCCAACCCGCGTGTAAGATTGAGATTACGTAATCTGTAATGGAAAGTTCGACTTAAATATATGAGTAAATTAATGTTACTTGAATAAGTTAAAGGTTAAATTTTATACATATTGAATGCGATTCTTCTGTTTTGTGTGCATTAAAAGTCAATTAAATGCTTAGCCAACTCGTTAAAATAAACTAAAAAAACTTCTTCCGAATAAGACTTCGTCTTGTTGTCTGCCATCCACTTGGAAAATGAATTGTAGTAGATCATGTAATTAGGACTCTATTTGTCATCAGGTAATAAATGACAATATCTCCGGCTTCACCTTCAATGTCCCTCAGTACTTCCTCTGCATCGTCACTGTTAAATGACTCGTTAGAGTCACTCATTTCTTAATGAATTATATTTTAAGTATGAACTAAAAAATTTTATTATTGTATCTTTGAAATAATAAATTTTTAAAATGAATTAATTTGAGTGAAGGTTGAACTTTAACTTATTTATTATTATGAGTTGCTAGGCGACAGATATTATTATTTATATCTACCAGGAAAAAAAAGTTGACGCATACGCACATTTAACCAAATTATTTTTACCCGGGTAAAAATGAAGCATTTTCTTCTCTCAAAGCAGGGAAAAAATTCAAACTTTCCATGCAGGTGTGGTAAAAATTTATGTAAAGGTTAGCACAAAAAATGTGGATTACACGTCTTAAAAGTATTTTGCGAGTATTCGCGTTTTGTAGGCCTTGGTTTCAAAATAACACGTCCTGCACTAGTAATACTATTACTGTAACTATTACAGTTGTTTTCTTTTATTTAATTAAGAAATTGTAGCCACTATTATTCTATAGTTTAATAAATTGTTAAATTTCTTTTGAAATTTCAAAGATTTACAAAATTGCAAGAAATATTGTTTTACCCATTTTGAGGGTGTTATTTTTTACAAAATGAAATTTAAACTAAAACTATAATTAAAAGTATGCTTTTTCTATAAAACTAATTTATTATTTAGATAATTACTGGCAAACAATGAAGTATCATTTATAATTTAGCTTATAACAATAATTATAGTTTGAATATGTATTATCAAAAAGTTTCAAAATAAATATTTTATTATGTTACTATTAAAAACCCTAACTGCAACTTATGATAACATTAAAAATTAATTTTTTGCTTTTTTACATTGTACCATCTTATTTTCAATTTCAAAATCTTTTTAAATAATATAATATCAACATTTATTTTTTATCGCAATTTAATTTTTACTTGTTAATGCTAAAGATAAATTAGGCACTTTCCAAAAGTCTGGTGTTTACAAATTAAATTACAGTTGCTGTAATTCCATTTACGTTGAACAAACTGGTTGTACGTTTTAAAGTAAAATAACCGAATTCTTTGCTTACATTAAACATAACATTGTTTGTATTAAATTCTCTTATAAATCTCATATTTTAGAATGTAACTACTCATTTAATTATAACAAACTTTTTCATTCTAAAAACCACAAATTTATTTTTGGAAAAATGAAAAACTATTATACAAAAAAATGAGGGCGTGTACTAGTGTACACATGTAAGAAGTGAAACTTCTTTATGGCCTTATTTTTCGCAAAATGATCTACATGCAACTTTTCAGAAATTGGTTAAATAAAGTTAAATTAGATAAAGTTTAAACAAAAAGATTTTATTATCATAGACATGAATACAAATAATACAATTATTTCACTTTAACTTTTTGCTACTAAGATTATTACAGCATTTCATTAATTGTAATAGAATTATTACTATCATTGTCATCGTTATTATATATTTTTGTAATTAATGGCTTATGGTAACTGAAATATGAAATTGAATCTACAAAAATTAGTTAATTGATTTACAAAAATTAATAACATATTTCAGAATTTATACTCTATGCCAATTAATTGATGTTCATTAAATTAGCAGTCGTATTAATTAAAAATGTGACGCGTAACGAAATAAGCGACATGCTATCCCTACTGCGTTGGAGAAACTGAAAGTACTCTTCGTCTGAACCAACCGTGGTAGGGGCCAGAAAAAGATGGCGCGTAACGGAAAAATGTGACCCGTAAAATGTGACGGCAATTTTTTTCCAACGCCGATAAAGAAGTTTCAATTCAATAATACAATTATTTAAATTTAACTTTTGCTACTAAGATTATTACAGCATTTCATTAATTGAAATAGAATTATTACTATCATTGTCATCGTTCAATCAGAAACTGAGTTTAACCTTAAATATCTTAAATTTAAACATTAAATTAGCAGTCGTATTAATTAAAAATGTGACGCGTAACGAAATAAGCGACATGCTATCCCTACTGCGTTGGAGAGACTGAAAGTACTCTTCGTCTGAACCAACCGTGTTTCACTTTAACTTTTTGCTACTAAGATTATTACAGCATTTCATTAATTGAAATAGAATTATTACTATCATTGTCATCGTTCAATCAGAAATTGAGGTTAACCTTAAATATCTTAAATTTAATAATTAATGGCTTATGGTAACTGAAATATGAAATTGAATCTACAAAAATTAGTTAATTGATTTACAAAAATTAATAACATATTTCAGAATTTATACTCTATGCCAATTAATTGATGTTCATTAAATTAGCAGTCTTATTAATTAATAAATACTATTTTAATGAAATCATATACATTGACCGATAGTTACAATAAGAAACTGAGGTTAACCTTAAATATCTTAAATTTAAAATTAGATAAATTTTAAACAAAAGGATTTTATTATAGTAGACATGAATACAAATAATACAATTATTTCACTTTAACTTTTTGCTACTAAGATTATTACAGCATTTGATTAATTGAAATAGAATTATTACTATCATTGTCATCGTTCAAACAGAAACTGCGGTTAACCTTAAATATATTAAATTTAAAATGTCATCGTTCAATCAGAAACTGAGGTTAACCTTAAATATATTAAATTTTAAATGTCATCGTTCAATCAGAAACTGAGGTTAACCTTAAATATTTTAAATTTAAATTAATAACATATTTCAGAATTTATACTCTATGTCAATTAATTCCACCCAAGTATTAGAAAAATAGGTATAATTACTTACTTTTGTTAAAAATCCACTGGAATTAAAATTAAAATAAAGCCTTTGATTTTGTTGATCACCTTAGTATTGATATATTATTTTAAAATGTCATCGTTCAATCAGAAACTGAGGTTAACCTTAAATATTTTAAATTTAAACTAATAACATATTTCAGAATTTATACTCTATGTCAATTAATTCCACCCAAGTATTAGAAAAATAGATATAATTACTTACTTTTGTTAAAAATCCACTGGAATTAGAATTAAAATAAAGCCTTTGATTTTGTTGATCACTTTAGTATTGATATATTATTTATCACGTCGCTACGCTACGGAAAAATGTGACGATAAAAAATGTGACGTGACGCGTAAAATGTGACGGTAAATTTTTTTCCAACGCCGATAAAGAAGTTTCACTTCAAAAATTTTTTAATTCTTTTTTTGTATTTATAACTTTAGTGGTTTGATTACGTTACTATGATTTAAATAATAAATAACATTTATAAGAAAGGTATAACCTAGTAGAACAAAACCACTCAAAACAAATCAAAAACGTATTTTCAGTGTAAAAAACTTAGAACACATAATTATTTTCATAACTTGTTGACAAAACATTTATGATATGAAATAAATTGATTTAATTTTATTAGAACATGAAATAAATAACATGCGAAGTAATAACATATTCTGCTGAACTTTCATTGTTCATTATTTTGAAACGAATATACATTTAAACAAATAAATAACACTCTAATAATATTTACGTTTTGAATTTTATAAAACGTAAACGCTTTTTTGAGTTAAACATTTTAAAGAGGTTTTGTGGTAACACACGTGTGCAATTACAAGTTCAATATAGATTAGAATAACCAAATATTTTTGATGTTTTTATAACTTTTAACTATACAAACACATATGTTAGAAGGTCAAACAAACGTCTTAATCATTATTCACTTTTAGAGAATCATATTTCTCTTTGTTAAGTAGCGACATCAGCAAACAACAATTTCTTTTCATTATAACTTTTTATAACCGAACCCAATTTGACAAAAAAAATTTTCTAAGTTATTCAGTACACTTTTTTAATTAATTTTCTAAACTAAAGTCCTCGTTGTTGATAGCTTTGGTCTGAGGTTAAAATCTTCTTGGGTACGATACGCATTTAATAAAATAAATGATCGTTTTTAAGATACGTAAATCAAATTTGTCAAACTACTCCATTTGATCTTTGAAGACTTGAATATTGCTTAGTTTCTTTTCCTGATAACAATACTTATTATGTACGTATAATTCTTACATACTTATAAATTCACCTCATTTGCTTAAAAAAAACTTTGTTGATTTCCAGTTGTATGTATGCGTACATAGCAGATTTTATTTATCGAAAAACTATGACAAACTAAATAATATTTTAGACTCCAGCAAAAAACTTTATTTTAAACCCTGTTTAAAGATTCTAACCTACAAATCTGTCGTAAACAGCTGAGAAAAATTATTTGTGCATAGTCATTACGCTTAAAATCTTTGTCGTAAAATTTCTAATTTTTTTTTAGTTTTCTATGATTTTGTTCTTAAAAAAAAGTAATATTTGTTTTGTATAAAAAAGTATTTTTTGCTTATTGAAATTTCAAACATTAAAAACGTACAAATGTGATACTTTAACTAAGCAATTTACAAACAATCCGCTGTGGTGTAAAGTGTCCAATAATCTCCCATTACGCCAAAAGTCCATGGTTCAAATCTCGTAGCTGCCACTTCTAAAAACTTGTCAAACAATTACTGCCGCTTTATTTAAAACCTTATATCATTAATGTTCAATGTGACACTCTTCCAACGAATCGTTAAGACATTTATTAAACGAATCCAATTCGTTTTGTTGTACGCGGACATTTCACGTTCCTCTAGTGATTATAAAACTTTTTTGTGCCAAAATTTAAAACGTTCACTGTTTTTGAAAAAAAACAAATTTGTAACATTTACAAAACGGGTTTGTTCTACTGTTCCGATTTACTAGTCATTGGTTGTGGTGCGCAACTGTGTACTACATGAAGTAGTTTTAGTAGTACGGTTAGAGTTACTTGTTTAAACGACTTCTATGATTTTACTCAAGTTGAATATAAAAACGTATTGTGTTACTCTAGAACTTGTCAAAAGTGAAAATTGCTTGAATGACAACAAAAAAAATGTTGAAAATTTAGTTCCGTGAAGTCAGCAAAACATTTTGGGCACTAATTTTTAAAGTTTGTTAAGAATAAGTGCTTTGTTAGTGCTTATTAGTGTTTCATATCAGAACATCAGCAAACACTTTGTTTAAACGTTATAGGTGGTTAAAGGTTTTTGCTAACTTTACGCTCAGCAAGAAACGTTGAGCACTAATTCTAAAAGTTTACGAGTAATTAGTGCTTTGTTAATGCTTATTAGTGTCTCATATCAGAGTATTAGTAAAGCACTTGGCTTAAAAGTTATAAGTGGTTAACATTTTCTACTTCATGTTTAGCAAAAAATGTTGAGCACTAATTCTAAAAGTTTGTTAGAAATTAGTGCTTTGTTAGTGCTTATATCTACTTTATATCAGCATCAAAAAACACTTGGTTTTAAAATTATAGAGGGTTAAAGTTTTCTGCCAAGTTAATTTCGCGTGTTTAATATTATAGTTTTGTAATTTATGGATTTTTTACATATCGAAATTCTATCATCTATTTTTAAAATTACTCGCAAGCTGGACAACGCATTGTATTTAGGTTTTAAGTTTTAGAAATTGCAACTATAATGTAAGCTATAAAATCAAGAATAAATTTTTATGTATAATTATTTGTATTTCACATTATTTATAAAGCTTTGAATGATTTAAATTTCCCGCCTAAACAAAGACGTTTTACAAGCGTAGTGTTCTGTTTTACAACCTGTCAAATAAAAGCTAAGGATGTGCGTAAACAACAGGTGGCAGTAAAAACATAGTTCCTATTTCTGTTCATAGGAGTTGTGAATCTTTTCTACAGTTTCTAGAAATTTACGTGTTTTGTCATTCAATACATTTGATATCATGTATAAGATGTAATTATCTACATCGTTTAAACTATAAATGATGTAAAATTAATTTTAAAAAAATCTAAACAACGTCGTACTGTCGCTTTGTTTTTTTTAACATTCCGCAGGTTTGTTATTACGACAAATCAACAAAATTTACTGCTATTATCAACATGGTTTGTAGTATGTAGTATTATCAAACTGTTTTGAACAACGTTGTACCCGCGTTATGACAATGTTTTTATGGCATTTTCTCGACTTTTAGTTATTACTACAAACAAACAGAGTTTGCTACAAACATCTACATTGTTTTTAGTTTAAACAATTTTTTAATTAATTATTGTTTACGTAAATCGGATTCTACCTTAGTTTCACTTGGCCAGTCGGTTAATACTGTGTTTTGTTTTGGTGTTAAATCGTTTGGCGTAACGTATTTGTCGTATTAGACTAGAATATCGTAAAGAATGAATGGCAATGCGTCATGTCATCGATCGACTCTTGTCAGGGATTTTTTAACAAGAAATTGTATTTTCACTATCATCTACTTGCCGTAGGTACTTGTTTGATTTAGCACCGTGTGACTTCTACCTATTCAGAAAATGCATTTGCCAATTAGAAGAATGCGTTATGCTGACGTAGAGGCCATCCGAAAGGCGTACACTGACATTCTTAAAGACATTTTTACAGACCTAAAACACTCGTTCGACATGCTTCTTGACCTTGGAAATAGCTGTATAGAGTCACAAAGAAGCTAGTTTGGTTAAATAATCAAATGTATGTTCTTGTTTTTAAAACGTCTTGTTTATTTTTGGAACGCACTATCAAATAAAATGCTTTGTATAAAACTGAAAGAAGTTTACAAATTAGGAAGAATATTTTCTTTATGCTTAAAATGTTTGCTAGGCGTGAATTAGTAAAAAATTTTTGATCTATCACTTTTAAACCACGCGTTTGATGGTGCTTTAAGACGAAGCACTAAAAAACACTTTAGTAAAGCAATGATTCTTAAGAATTTTTCAAAATCAGTGGTCAACATTTTTTGCTGAGCGCGAAGTTAGCAAAAAAACTTTAACTACCTATAACTCTTAAACCAAATCTTTGCTGATGCTCTGATACGAAGCACTAACAAATTACTAATTTGTAACAAAATTTCCTGAGTTACATTTTTTGCTGAGGCGGAAAGTTAGCAGAAAACTTTTATCCCCCACATTTATTGTTAAACCGTTATTTATTTTAAAATAGTAATAATCACTTTAGTGTAATGTGTTAAAAGCTGACTTATTACACCTACAGGCTAGAGTTCAAATTCTAGTGGTAATGTTTAAACTTGCAACACCTTGGTAAGCTTTACTTACACAGGGATACATAACCTAAAACACTTTTCCCACTTTTTTGACGATTCGGCATCAAACTGTAAATCCCACGTGTTTGTAGAAACACAAATGCACGCAATGGAAAAACATAACGGATATATGTACATATCAGGTGTAAGTTTCGGTTAATGATGTGGATTTTTTAATCAAATAAAATACAATAATACTGAAACGTTCGAGAAGTTATTTGCAAATTCAAGAGTCTTCTAGAAGCTGTTATCCATCTTCTAGAAAATATACCGAAAGATAGGGAACACTCGAGAAGGATTTCTAAATGTGTATATACACCGATGAAACAAATCGGAGGTCAGTTATTGCCGGAATGCGAATACAGCAGTGTTGAGAAGATTATTCAATTGAGATAAATAAGTCGTTAGCACGTGTGTGTACATAAATATACAGAGAATAATCGTGTACGTGATTTTAGTGTAAACAAGTTTGTGAAGCTATCCGAGGATTTTATCTTATCTTAATTAGTGTAAATGTTTTTATTAAATATTATTAGATTTCATTAGTTCCGTTAATTTACAAGTGTACATATTTCTAGTATAAGTAAACGTATTTTTAGTCGTTTAAATAAATTAGTTTTAATAATAAAATACGTAACAGTGGCGTCAGTGTGGGATATCGTTCGCGATTTTTATTAGTGTAAATACCATTAAGTAATCTAATATCGCTCCCGTAATAAAAACATTGATTGCGTAAATAACTGTTAAGTTCGCGATACGCGTGTTTATTTATAAAGTATAAAATTGTGTTTATTAAACTTTTTCTTTTAACAAGTGCGTGACCGCGATATTAACTAAATTTGTTTCCGTACACTAGTGGTTTAATATTAACAAGTGGGTCGTTACTAAATTTTGTGTTATACAAAAACTGCATTTTAAAAAGTAGTGTATTTAAACTTTATATTTGTGTTATATTTAAATTTATGCCGGTGACGCGTTTGCAAGCAGTTAAAATGGATTCAAAAATATTTTAAATTCTCGAATCGATGAATAGAAAAATTGGCGAAAACTCACAGAAAATCGAAGCAAAACTGGAAGAAAAGTTTCACGAAAATTCGCAGAAAATGGAAGAAAATTCTCAGAAAATTGAAGAAAAGTTGATGGAAAATTCTAGACGATTAAAAGAAGAAATACAAACGAGCATAAAAAATCAAATCAAAATTGTGCAAGAAGAAACCCAAGCAGATATGTTAAATTTAAAAGAAGAAATTTGCGAATCTGTGAATGACAAAATAGAAGAAGTAGAAGACAAATTAGAATAAAAGTTAGAAAAAAAAATTGAGAGAAAGAATACAACTTCTATTTATGATCAAAAGAAGTAGCAATTTAAAGGAGCAAGAATGTTTACTGGTCAACGTTTAATCTTGTAAGTTGTTTTTACGTTTGACATACACTATTTTTTAAAATTTTTTTGATTGACGTAAAAGTTTTTTGTCTTTTACTTTAGAATCATTACTTTTAAGGCGTTTGTGTAAACAAGAATTAACAAATAAAATACAACTATAGCAAAATAGTTTAGAAGACCCATATTAATTGAGTTTTTTTTAACTAGAAACACAAGTAGTTCGAAATCGAAATAATGAGTTCAAAACTTAAAAAAAGTAACATTAAAAAATTATGCGTAATAATAGTTGCTAAGTATTCCATATCCAGAAAGTTAATACACAGCCGCAGTCTCTGTTGGAACGTTAAAAATGGCGGTTCTTTGTAATATTATATAGAATCATTTTCTAAACTTCAGAATTATTATTAATTAAGTACATATACTATAATAAGATTTGTGTTTTTACTGTACAAAAACGATTATCCCAGAATTTTTATTTTAGGCGGACCTGGTAGCGGAAAGGTGACTCACTGCGATAACCTGATGCAAGAGAAGAAGGGTATTATACACATTAACATGACTGATCTTCTGCAACAATATGCTTTAGGAAATGGTAAGTAAAGAATTTAAAGTTTTCTAATATGTTTATCTAAAAAGTATGTTGCCAAGTATTATCATAAGTTTAAGTCATTTTTGCTCTATGTTTTTTATAGTTTTGATGTTTTTACTCGTTATTTTATAAACAATAACTTTACTTAAGCAAAAAAATAAATCAAAAGTATGTACCGTAAAAATAAATTGAAAACATAAGAATTCACAAACGTAAAGTGACAAACACTTATGGTTTGACTTGGTATGTAGACAAATCTTAGTAATCATAATTTCTTTAATAGATGGCCATACCAGTTTAATCAATTTTCATGCTACTGACACCGAAGGTAAACTAGAAATTGGAAACTTGTTATTGATTGTGTGCTAGATGCCATTGCTGGCTTTATAATTTTATCGCTCAAAAAAATATAATTAGAAAAGCTTTCTATATTTGACCAAAGCAAAATTGATTTGCCTAAAGCCATTTGAACTGGACAAATTTTTATCGATTTCCAACCGTATTCTCTTATGCAATTTTATTCAACAGCGCTTAACATTACCGATGCAATTAATCTATTAACAAACTTAGACACATTTGCGTGTTTCGGATAAAATTGCATTTTAGCATGCATGTACTTTAGGTGATAAATACGTACAATAATTTTCTTCTTTCCAGACATGCAAGATTTTAGTCTGCTTTCTAGCAAAACCGTTACCGAAGTTTTAATGTTAGAAATGAAAATGTCACCAAATGCAAAAACGTATCTCGTTTCCGGCTATCCCAGAAATATGAGAGACGTCGTTGAATATACGGAAAAGGTAAATATTTTGATTTACTTCACTTCCTAGTAACTACAAATGCAAGTAATCGAAAACAATGTTTGCATGTAACAACAAATTATCGTTCAATATTCATTATGTTATTACTAAAATCAACATCCATTATTCCGCCATATTCTTGTATTATCTGTAATTTCCAAGATATATCAAAGTTCATTAATAGTTAGTGAGTATCTATTTTAACTGTGGCAATTTTATTCTACCTTTTTTTAAGCTAACTGATAGAGACACTAACTACATACTTACTTTAAACAGACAAGAAGAGATTTACATTTTTGAATACGTTTATCTATCATTAACCGAATAAAAAGTTTATACAAAAAATTACGGCGAAGTAAAAATAAAAATATTTAAATACATGCTATATACATTAGTCTATCGCCCAGTCTAATAGTCCTTTAATAAGAAAATTGTATTTAATCTAAAAATCGATACATGTTGACTTTGGTAATGGAATTATTCTGTCATTGAACGCGTTTACTATTATTCTTAATTATTAATGGCAAGAGAGTGCATCACTAATTAAACAAGAACTCAACAAAAAAGGACAACAAAAGGTTTTAAACTATAATTTAGTATAAAGACAGATCAATAAATTCTAATAATTGAAATGAATAATAATAGTAATATATTAACGCGTTTTAAAAAATATGGAGAGTAAAAAAATTATATTAAAAACTACATTGCTTCATTATTTTAAAAACGTGCATAATAAATAGATTTTGTCTCAAATTTACTATATAATGCTAAAACTGCGTATAAGGTTTAAACTGACCCATCAGCTTGGCAGTTTGGGCTGAAAATTGGTTTAAAAAATCAAAATTCCATGTAGAAAATGTTGTTTATATTAAATAGAAACAACTTAAACATAACAGAACATATATTTAAGAAGAATAAAAGAGAACTACATTTATTTTTTGTGCTTCCGTCCGTTTTGACGTATTTTACAGGCATCATAATCGGCCGGAAATTTTACTTTTCCGGCCTAGGCCGGTAAAGTGTAGTAGAATTTTATAACTAAAGGTTGACACTAGTAATCATTAATTAAATAAACGTCATCTGTCAATATGTCAAATTTATTAACATACACCATTATCTGTGTTGTTGTGTAGAGTAGCACTAATAAAAATTGTTTTAAACAAATATAACAAATTTGCTTATATCTTACAATTGCTAAAAACAACAATGGTTTTATTTTCATATAAGTGAAATTGTAATATTATTATGTAATTGTCAAATTAATTTAAAAAACAATTGTATTTCGTCATTACAGGTTTCAGTTTTATCAACATATGTTATTAAATTTTATTAAAAATCAATACTTAAATAACTGCTTTTAATTAATTTATACTATAAAGGTCAGCACAAAAAATGTTGTGTATCACACGTCCTAAAAGTATTTTGCGAGTATTCGCTTTTTGTAGGCCTCGGCTTCACCTCGGCCTACAAATAAGCTCATACTCGCAAAATAGCACTTTCTGGACTAGTGATACAAATAACTATTTTGTGCCGGCGGAAATTTTACTTTTCCGGCCTAGGCTGGCAAAGTGTAGTAGAATTTTATAAGTTGGCACTAAGAATCATTAATTAATTTAACTTTGTCTGTCATTCTGTCGGACTGATTAACATATGTACACCATTATCTGTGTTTAGAATAACACTAACATTTTTTTTAAAAACAAATACAACGAAATTATTTATATCTTACACTTAATTGCTATAAACAGCAAAAGTTTTATTTTCAAATAAGTTAAATTGTAATAACACTAGATAATTGTCAAATTAATTTCAAAAACAATTGAATTTCGGCATTACAGGATTCTGTTTTATCAACATATGTTATTAAATTTTATTAAAAAACAATAATTAAACAACTGCTTTTAATACATGTACGAGTATACTATGTCAGTACAAAAAATTTTGTGTATCACACGTCCTAAAAGTATTTTGCGTATTTGCAAAATAGTACTTCTTGGACTAGTGGTACAAACAACTATTACATTATTGTTGCTGTTTTTGCAGTTTTTCTTGTAATTGGTGGTGGTGGTGGTGGTAATCTAAAAATGATGTCTTGTCTGTCTACGGTAGAGATATTTTTAATATCTGGTCTATAGAATCTGTTGATTTTGCTTTCTAAAAAAAGTTATCTCGAACTGCAAAAAACCAAACAATTTGTCTATTTTTCTAACATATAATAGTATTGACGATTTAATTTTGAACTAAAAATAAAATTATTAATTTTTGTTTTCTGTTTTTGAGTCATGTCTGAATTTTTTTCAATAGAAAGTAATTCTTTTTTAATATATAAGAAGTTCTAACCAACACTTTATTTTGGTCAAAATTTAGTGTGTGTTCTTGGTTCCACACGTATTCTGCCACTGTTGGTTTTGAAACTATGCAATGTTTGCGGACAGTCATATGTTCTTTTACTCTAACTTCAATATATGTTATATATAACTTGATTCACAGAAACAAGGATTTTGTAAATCCTGGCATGTTTTAAAGTCATTTGTTTGTCTAGAAGTTCAAGGTATTCTTAGTCGCGAAGACTTAATATTATGGTTCTTTAGCAATCTGCTTATTTTGTTGTCAAATCTATACAGTATGGTAAATAAACGGTGCTAGTAGGAGGTGGTAAGTTTTCTTTGACTTTTAAATTGACCGCTTTTTTTCGTACTCCTTGGATCTCTTTAAACTCGTGTCTATTTTGTTGTAAACTCCAACAGTGTTTCTTTTTTCTTTTATAGATTTTCATTATCTGACACATGTATAACTCTTTTAGTTAAAGTATGTAAAACAGTGGTCTTCTGTACTGGGTGGTAGTGAAATTTTGCGTTTAAGTATTTGTTAGTATGCATTTTCTTTCTATAAACGAAACGACCCAAGTTTTTGTTATTCTTTTAAATCACCAGGGCATCAAGAAGGGCCTGACTGCTATTATGTTTTAGCTCCATAGTAAATTTAATGTTATGTGCGGAGTTTAGATGTTGAAAGAAGTCTTGCCCTGATTAATAACAAAGTCGGTCAAGCGGCAACAAAGAATAAAAGTCTTTTAATTACCTGATTGTTCAGATAAATACCGTCACTTACACTATGTTTTCAGTGACAGTCACCATTCCGAAGATGCAAGCTGCAATGTCTTGCAAAGCATCAGTGTGTTTGAGCGACAATGCTGCAAAAGCCAAGTTGTACTTTTTGTTTTGGCTCTCAAGAAACTAGAATACATCCTAGTGACGCATGTGGTGCGAACGACAGTATTATTATTTTTAACGTTGTCAGTTAAATCATTTTAAGTAATTTACTATTGTATGGACGTGTTTTAAACCTTCGTTATTTGGAATTTTAAGTAACTTTTGTTTTCAATAAATCTTTGGTTTTACCTTGTTAAAACATCCGTTCGTTGGCTTACGCTGTATTTGTTGAACTATGATTATATTAACAACTCGTTTTAGTAATAAATACTTCATTTTGATGATAAGAATATTCTGGTGTTTCGGCTGGAAACCGTCGTCAAGGCTTTGTTCTATAAGCTTATTAGTTATTACGTTTTAACCTTTTACTTTGAGCATCTCTGTCGGTTGCACATATATCATACAATCAAAAATGTCTATGGTTATGAGCAAGTTTAGTTACTTACTTCCATAATTTATTTTTGCTATATAGCGGATTGCCCGAATCATCGCAACAACATCGACTACTCGCCTAGGGATTGCGGTCACCCACAACTCATCTAAATACTATAATTAGAACCAGGTGTTTATCAGTAATAATTATCGTAATTATACTATCTACTTTGTATTCTACGTACAGACGCTTCCGTTTGTGTTTTGTGTAAATCTACATTTTGGTGATTTACAATTAAAGACAATTTACCGATATTTAAAGCAAAAATTTTAGTGACGATCATATGTACTCTCAACTAAATTAAAATAATAAATAAGTCAAACTATGTTTTCTCTTTAATTTTTTTATATAACTATTTAAGTTGTGTTTAACCTGTCTGCAAAAAATTTTTTGTTTGTTTTGTTTTTAGAATTTAGTGACTTTACGCAGTGATAAGTAGGTTCTAATAGCGTATACACCGCATGGCGTGTTGTTTTGGGTGGCAAGTACAAAGATTAAGATTATGCTATTAATATTTCTGGCGTCCTAGTGATTCTGACTTTAGAACCTTTTTGGGATTTCCAATTAGTCACGGATTTTTAGTTTAGTCTACTACCGTTTTCATTGTGTTTTAAGCAATTACATCATTTATGTTGTTTTTATTCAGATATTTTTTTATTGACATTTTTTGCATGTTACACATGTTCTCAGCAAAAACTTATTACATCAGGCCTGCATGAGTTTCGTGATTATCAACAAACAGTTAAATACCTTTAACAAACGTTTGATGGCAGAGCTATCTCATATTGAAAATTTATTATGTATAATTAATTACTGTAGCTAGCTATAACAGTTATTAAATACCTTTATTAGTTGAACAGCGGGTATTCTATTGTATATAACAAAAAACATCACTCATCCAACGGAAGAGACTCTTATCTCATTAAGGTTTAAGATTTTTTGAGAAAAAAATTTGTATTTGATGAACAGTTGTTCTAGATTTGAAAAAAACTTATCTACACTTTATTTATTAAACGCAGAAAGTTGTACTAAGCTAGTATTTTCAGGACGAATGATTAAAACCAATTTATGCTTCTTAATTTTGTAGTTTTTTATTTAAGAGAAAATATACAGTGAGTTAATTAAATTAATTGTTTTTAACCTAATTTAATCGGTTATAATTGTTCAATTCTATTCAAACACGAATAAGAGATGCCGAGACTAGTAGTATAATTTTTATTTACTACATTAGACTTTGACAAGTATTTTAATTGTTAGTATTTAATATCGTATGAAGGAATTGTAACACGTTTTTTATACCACTTCCTTTATTTTGCTTGAATTTACATTACTTGTTGATAGAAATTGTAGTATACGTATACCACCAATCTTCTATATTATGCAGTTACTGTTACAGTAATCATCATCTGCCCACTTTCTAATTTTAAATTTGAAAATATTTGACATTTGTATTGTGATTCTGATGATTTTAACATTGATTAAAGTCAATCTGACAGTTAGTAGTTACTACCAACTTTATATAACAAAAATCATTACTTTCAATTGCGTTTTATAGTTAAAATTGCGAGAGGTATCTTATGACTCATCGGTTTGAAACCTATGTCTTTATTGATTAGCACGCGCATAATTAGTGATACTTGTAATTCCGATAAAATTTAATGATTTGACTCAATGAAAATTAATGGACTATTAAATGATTATTAATGAATGATCTAAAATTATTATGCTTACTGTGGTTCTATAATGTGTAATTTTTAAGTCCAAAACTAGGATTGAAATGTAGATAATTGTAATACTATTTTTTCAACTGCAACAAATAAGTAAAAAAACTAAAAAATAAAACTTTGTATACGTAGTCACATGTCAAAACTTCTTTCTTTGATAAAATTTGATGCCTTTACATAACACTTCCCTGGAGTTATCGCGAGATTTAACTTTGCATCTTGCAACCAAATATATGATTCAAAATAGTTTATTTATCAATAACTGCAGTTCGTTTAGTACAACTTGGTTTGTCATTCATTTATTTTTTTCATAAGAATTTATTTAGAACTTTTATGTTTTGGAAAATAAATAAAAATAAAATTAAGGTTGAAAAGTTTACAAAAAGCATTTATTTTTATACTATTTTTATACATTTGATTCCACTTACGATTGCTTTATTACTTTTCTACTAATGTTTGGAAAAATTCTATTTTCATAATAAAAACACTGTTTTTATTCTAAAAAGTGTCAGAATGTTAAATGGTACGAGGGCAAAACGATACTCATTTACCAAGAGTAATAGAATTTACAGCAGGGTTCGAAGTTTTCAAAGTTGCATCACATACGTTCCAAAAGCCACATTCGGTACAAATATTTGCTGCATAATCTGTATAATATATATTTTTTAATTTGTTTACATTCTTTTCGTCTGCATTTTAACAAAGGTTATTACTATAGTAACCTTTCAGTCGGATGTATGAAAAAATAAGTTAACTATGTAGACTATATATAATTTATTTTTTGTAAATATACAAAAATATCGTTTACCAATTGTTTTTAACCTTGTATCTTTAAACGTCAACTTGTCAGTTCTTATGTCGCATAGTTTTGGACCTAATCTACTCCTCTTATAGGGGTTTTCCCGTCTACTTGAACAAAATTAAATAATAGTTTAAATATTTGCAATAATTGAAAATGTCTATTAACGTCTAATCTGTGCTAATTTTGACCTAAACATTTAGATAAAAACGGAAAAAAAGCAAAAACCTTATAAAAATACAGGTATACAACGTGCCATTACTGCCACATCATATATTTGAAACGACTTGTACTAAAAACAGTCAAAACTAACGTTTTAATATAAGCAATTTTGTTTTCAAAACGTCTGAAAATTTCACATTCTCTTTTTAAAACAGCAAATAACTACAGTAATTTCTTAAAATCTATGAATATTACTAATCAATATAATTAGAAACAAATGCAGTTTAATGAATGTATTGTACAGTTATCATAAATTTTAATTGTAACGATGCAATTGTCACCTCTAAAAATAGATTTGTTCTTATATTCTTTTTCATATTTCAGAGGGGATTTCAATAGTATCAAATTATCTAAAGCTTTATTTACTAATTCTTTTACTTCCAGATTTCATTTTCACAACCTTTTTTATTGAATTTAGAAACTAACACTTTGAATTGCCAACACAATTAAAAAAAAAACACTAAAACAATTTTATGATTTTTATTTATTAATAATTTTAGTCGATCTGCAAAGCTGGTATTCGTGCGACAAAAAGTCTCATTGTGACACTTGTTTTTCAATAATCTATTATATTAACGTGTCATAAAAAAATTATTCCATTTAAACAAGTACTTTCTTAAATTATTAGGCTGAAAATTCAAACTAATGTAATCTCATTTTTACACCTACCAACTCCTCCTTAAACGAACAAAAAGCAATCAGAAATTTAAAAAAGATCTTTAAAGGGTTAGATAATTAACTTAATAACTTAAACTGGATTGTAAAAACTACAGCAAAGTGATTTGAAGTTAATTATGTAATTAAAGGTTCCCTGTTAGATAGTCGTTTGTTTGTTTTCAAGGTCAATCATTTTTTTAAATTTATCCTATCAATTTGTATAGTATTGTTTAAATTATTTGCGCTTATTTGTAATCTTTCATATTGTAATACTAGTAGTGTATTTTTTATGTCATTCTTTTCATATTGTTTTTACATTCCATTTGCATTTTGCAAAACATACTATATTGTTTTTAAACAAATTTATTTGTCTATTTAGTCTATTAACGTAATTATATTTATAACACTTTTATAGCCTACTATTACAATACAAAAATACGTTAAAATAAAGCAAAAGTTTTCAATCAAACATATTTATATACATAAAGTAGTTTTATTATTCTAATTTGTAATAATAAATGCTAAAAATACTATATTATAAAACGACTACCAACAAGAAAATGCCGTGACTGACATAAGTCAATTAACCCTATTATGCTACACATTTTGTTTAATTCCCTGTGGTGAGTATTTGTTAAAGTTGGCAATAGCCAATTTATTTCTTTAAAATTTTTAAAGTGTGTTAAATAACTAATTTATAACTTTTTAAATATTTTTTTCGTGTACAAAACGAGTTATGAGAAAAACCAATTAAAGCTCAAAAGTAAATGGCGTTTAGTAATTCTTTAATAAACCATGTAATATTGATTATTTTAAATACTTTAACATGCAATAATGCACGTTATTTGATTACAATCTACAATCGAAAGTGACACAAAGAGTCAAATAATTTTTAACGTAACTATTGCTTAGTATGAACCTGGATTTTCTCAAAGTGGAGACCGGATACAATAAAATTAATTTAATAGTGCAATTACGACTGTAAAAAACGTAATTGTTTTAGTAAATTTTATTTGTTTTAGGACTTGATTATTTATTACGCTTATATTAAGCTTACTTATGAGTTGGAAAAAAATGTAAGATTATATACACCGGTATTATTTATTACTATCAACACTGAACACCTACAGCCCCGCACGCAAGATAAAACGATTTCTAAATTCGAAATATCAAAAAATTTAAAACGGAAAATGTTAAATAAATATATAAATTGTATGTATAATTTCAGATATTTTGAAATCTAAAATTAAGTACGCTATTATATTTTGTACAGTTACAAACAACATTGACTAAATAAAACAGTGTGAACGAATATAATTTTTAATAATAAAAACATTTGTTTAATATGGGAGCAATTGTAAAAGTGGACAATAGTGAGTTCCAAAATAATAAAATGAAAAGAATAAAACAAGGATCATAGAAGCCATCAATGTACCACAATAATAGTTAAAAATGTAACCTGTGAGTCTCAGAATTGAATAATTTTCTATGTCAATAAATACTATATGTAGATGCCTCTCCGTTGCTGTTATCTTTGTTCAGCTTACATAAGTTGAAAAGTGTTGAAAAAATTGATAGTATTCGTATGAACTAGCGCTCTTTACAAAAATCACCAGTAAAGACTTATATTTCACATTTGGTCATTCCTGATGCTTTGTCCGCTCCGGACAAATAATCGTCATGTGGTAGCCACAACTTAATATATTCGGCGCATGTAGATGTCTTTTTTGGATCTTCAGTGCCTTCTGCTTTTTTTTGGCAAGGACCCACAAATCTTCAATTCGATGAGTCAGTGCCTTTTTTATCTTCTTATTGTATTGAGTTTTAATCTTTTCTTGCACTGTTCTGATTTGAATCTTGACATTCTTTCTTCATTCTTCTCTTTTTTCGTCAAAACACTCAATAATTTCTTCTTTTAGTAACACTTTTAGTCGTTCGTCATCTTTGGTCTGCATTGGTCAACATTAGTTCAAAAGGTGTGGTTCCAATTGATCGTTGATGTAAAGAATTAATCATCAATTGTAAATGTTTGTACTTTCTCCCTGGATCGCTCAAGCTTAATTTAGTTAATACAATAATTATCGTTCGATTTTCGAGTCTTTTCACTTGCCCATTTGCTTTCAGTATATCTGTTGTAATTGAGTGATGTTTTATATCTTCTTCAATGCAGTAATCTTGGAATTTGGCTGATTATATGCTGTTCCTTGATCAGTAATTATTTGGTATAGATTTCTAAAGTAATTCTTTTGCGGTTCCAGTTTTAAAATGACTTCTTTTGAAGTCGTAAACTTTACGATATATAACCACACATATTTGCTAAATTCTCTACAACTGATAGTATGTGATTATAGTTTTTATTAGTTGAATGGATTGGCTCTAAATTGACGGTGTGATAAGAGATATTTACTGAATGTAGAAGACCTTCTTTATTTCAAAGTTTAGAATTTTCTAGGATGCATGGGATGCAACATGAAATAGCCTTTTCTACTTTCTTTCGCACTTCCGATATGTAAACGTCTTGTTCAATCACTCCTTGTGTTTTCTTTGGGTTAAAATGTCCGTTTTTGTAAACTTTCCTTGTAATGTCTTTTCCATGTTGTCAGAAATCACCAACAGCTCTCTTTCTTTAGTGTACTTGTAGATAATGTATCTTTTTTTTTTTAAATTTCTTTTAAACTCTAGATTAGTGAGTCACTGTCTTGAACCGTCTTTACTTTTTGTAAAACGATTTTCTCACAATTTCCTAGTTTTTCTTTAAATTCAAGTATGCTTTTTGCTTCGTACAACATAATTTTGCTGAAGTTGTCATTCGCAGTGCCGTTTATTATATATTGATCCTCAATTTCTGACTTGACATTGCCTCTACCAGCTAATTCTGTCATGTTGAAGAAATACTCTTGAATCGACTCACTCTTTTTTTGTATTTTATTTGCTAACGAACGATGAAATTTGGCAAGTTTTTTTTTAAGACTTTATACGATGTCATTTATTTGTCGCTTGTATTAACGTCTTTGGCAATCCTCGGAAAAATGTCTTTGCAAATATAAATTTGTGTAAGTCATTCCACTGCATAAGCGTTACTGTTTCTTCAAATTCTTCAATCTATTTTTACTTTTCTATAAGGAAAGCATAACGATTGAAATTTTTTTTCAAACAATTTTTATTGCATAGTTTTACGTTTCAAGGTTTCCTGAATCCTGAACTATGGAAACCGCTCACTTACCAACCTTTAAGAGGTTCGAAAAACTGTACGTTACTAACCGAGTGTGAATAAAAACATGAAACGCATTGGTACTTGAACCTTCGTACGTAACAGCGATATTACCCCAGTTGTACGATTGATGTTACTACACCAAAGTGACTATTACTGATACGTTGTTTACATATGTATTTTAAACTAAGCTTTTTACCACGCGATACGTTTTAGGAAATATTTTTGATATTTGTTATTAAATTTTAAAAAGTATTACGCCAAACGTTCTCTGATACACAGTCATATATTCTAATACTGGAAATATCTTAAAAACACTTTGGGGGCATATAAATCAAAATATTCAAACTTCTAACGTTAATCTGTATGCTTCAGAATTTTCAGGACACACAATATACGGAGTGCTGCATTTTATTTAAATTATCTTTGGATGTACCCACATTAACTCTTGAACCAAAAGTCCTAGTAACTTGAAATTTGGTATGAGGCTGGCTTTTCATATTCTCTCGATTTTATTAAAAAATTGATCTGATAAAAAACCGAAAGTGGGTGTATCCGCCATTTTTAACAGTTTTTCTTATATAATTTTGTACGTATGTAAATTATTCGAATTATGTTTACAGTTTCTTATAGAGTTAATTTTTCCTAACAATTTATTCAAATATAAAAAATTCTAACATTAATAATTTATTAGATATTTAATTTGTAATTTAAAATGAATTCACAAATATAGTATACTTTCGAATCCTGCCTGCGACGATTTTTTTTATTGATTTACTAAAGAGGTAAGTAATATCGAGACGCACAAATATAAGGGTTAGTCGATATGATCTCAAAAAAAAATTTTTTTTTTAAATTATAGCATGCTAGGAAATCAATACAAACGTGTACATATCACTTCAAAATCGTTTTATGACAACATAACCTTAAAAAAATATGTAGACATTCCTTCATCATTTCTTATAGAAAAGTCGTGTGGTGACCACACCAGTTTTTTTATCGCGTTGTTTTTTCTCGCCTCAAAATGTACGTATCAAATCTTTGACATCCCTAAAACTTATCAGAAATTTTGATAAACAGTTACTGTTTGTACAACTGCGTCTTTCGTCTACATTGTCGCTGCAGTTTTGACTTTGAGTAGAGTGCTCGTTCTCTTGTTCGTCTTCTATACCATCTTTATAAACGTAGTCTTTGTCGTCTAACTTGTCTGCGTTGACGTTTAAATACTGAATATTAGGTACATAAAGTTTTACAAATTTAATCTCTATCTTCAATATTGTCTTTGTTTTCTAATCCTGGTACGTCGTGCGCAATTATTCTACTAATTTGAAGGTTTTCTTAATTTCCGCTAATTTATTTTCATACCTTTTGAAATCTATTTTGAATGAAAATCTGGAGAATTCTCGAAATCTTTGTCTATTATTGCGATCTCTGTGTTTCGCAAATATCAAACCATGTCAAATTCGTATGCTATACTTACCGATGCGGTGTTAATTTTCTGCTGAATTTTGTACCAATTGTTCCATTTTTGCAAAAATGTATAATTTTAGCACTGCTTACTTTATTAGCTTAAACGTTTGAAATTTCTGCTTCAGCCGAGACGTAACCGTTTCTGTTTTACGCACTTATTTTGTTACCCGTCGTTACTCATTTATTTTTACAGACTTACTATTTTTTCTTTAAAAAAATACTTACGGAAAAATTGTTCAAATCGACGTCGTCTTAAGCGTTTACCGAAAACTTAATCGTAAACTGCCTTATTTAATCTCGGGACGAGCCCCCAAAATGTAGGTTTTTATTAATTTTTCTACTTGTACAATACGTCTTTAATCGTTTGAAGTTGCATTACTGCTCTCGCCACCCTTGCTCTTGCTGTCTTCTCTTACTCCTGCTAAACCTTTGCGGCGGTGACTCAAGTCAGACGCAGTCCCACAGTATTTTATACTGAAATTTCTTTACGGTTACTAAATTAATTACAAAATGCACTTAATAAAAAAACGTATCTGTAAAAGTATGGCGCGCGTCAAATCTAATCATATCAAATACATATAAATACTGACATAATAATATATGAAATTTGTGATAACATGCACACCCGTTACAAACTGGTCGCAATAAATCGAGAACGTTTGGTTTTGAAAATAATAGGAATACTTACAGTTGCTATTCATGCTTTTTACATCTAGATTGCTTTTTAACGATAGATATATAAAAGCTGATACAGAACGTCTGTTACATTACAGAGATCACAAATAACTATTTAAAAACGCGTTTTTAAAATTAAACAAAAAAAATACGTCGAATTTTCTAACCGCTTTACACAAATTATTATACGTAGTGTTGCATCGATATTAGATAAAGATGCAACTGTTCATTAAGCCTGAATTTATTCTTTGATACAATTTTTTTTTAACAACGTGGTATGTATGGGAATAGTAGACTTTCAGTACGTAAAGTAATCATCCGATTTATAGAATCGCTACCAACAAATACCACAACAATGAAAATGAAGCTTTATACCTAGTAATAATGTGGTCAAAGCGATTAACGGTGTATAAAACAAGGTTAATAAACGTGGTGCATAGCGTGTTACAATCAAGCAGAATAACTTTCATAATCTCAAACAGAATGTAATATTACCCTGGCGAGATTTCCTAATGTTATATTTATTTCCACAACAACTTCACACGCCATTTAATGAGTGATGACTTAGAATAGTAATTAAAAAAACATGTTAGCCACGAGGTTACTGGTATGAATTTGACGTTAAAACACAGTAGAATTAGCGAAACGCAATGTTGCCGACTAATTAATCAAAACACTAAATGCAGAATACAGGGTACGTCAAAATGAACGTTACAAGTAAAGATTTTTAATAACTCAAAAAGTGTAGCACAAGATAAAAACGGTTAAGTTAAGTATTTTAACCTAAATATACCAAATGACCTACATGTAGTACGCATCAAACAAGTCACAGGAAGTTTGCCCTGCACATACTCTTACGAATGGTTAAAGATGAAGCAGTAGATGCCTATGAAATAACGTTGTTATTATTACCAAGCAACACATGTGATAACCTAACTGACGAAGATTATAAAGAAGACGACAATATTGATACAAACAAGTTCAAATTCATTCTGTCCAACATTAATTTTCAAGACAACAATACTTAGAATAAATCTAATAAATTTGCTAAAATTTGACCTCTTTTAACTCATCTCAATGAAGAAATGTATGGAACATTCAGGTATTGAAGAAAAGCATTGCATATATGAAGCTCATATACAGGCAGGCCTAAATGTAAGCAGTATATTTATGGCAAACCAAATTGTTACGGATGGCGCCACGCAGTGTGGTTATATAAATTAGTTTAAGTTTTATCAGGGGTTGCTAAAAATGTTACTGTCATTTATAAAAAATTCAGCGTTAGAATTTTTGTTGTGCTTGAGTATGCTGATGTACTATGTTAAAGAAATAGAGCGAACTAAAATTTCATCTCTTTTTCGATAATATTTTCATGTTTGGAACAGGTGCAATAAAATAAAATTGCATTTCAGGGAATATCTTACGCGACTCGAAAATCATGAAGAATGATAAACGTTGCACATTTGATTTCATCAAAATAAGCGAGGAGAAGACAATATTTACAAAATAGCACGATAACAGCTTTGTAATTTTTAGTTCAAATATGTTTGGCATGTGTGTGAAAAAAATATACATGTGACCATACGTTGTAAACTTATAGAATAGAAGTATGGGAAGCGGTGATCGTTTAGATCAAATCTTTAGTTTACACCGTATTACTATTCAATGAAAAAAGTTGTATTTGTCATTTAGTAGCCATTGTGTAGACATGACCGCTTGGCAATTTCAAAAAGGTTGGGTGGACGATACAGCAATTAGCATATTATAGAAAAGTTGTTGCCAAAACTCACTTTGTTGCTGAATTAAGATACAAAATACAAATAAACTAGACTAGCTCACATAATTTATTAATAAATATAAATAAAAACAAAACAATATAGAACATTGAGACATGAGACAATTTATATATAAATTTATGTTTAGGATCGTGGAAATCTATCATACCTAAAAATTTTGATTTCATTTAAAAACAAACTTAAATTAAATTTTGTACGGCACATTATTTTATAATAAAATTAAATATTGAAACCCCAAAGCTCATAACATAATCATTAGGCTTCGGATAATTATGCACTAAAAAACTAATACACGCATGGAAATATGCATTAAAAACAATAAAAAGACATAAATTAATGAAATATTAAAGCGTATTAAAGTATTTAGAACGGAAGTCGGAGTCAGTTTTAACTGAATCTAATAGTAAGTTAAAAAAAATGCAATTTATTGCGGACAATATCCAATGTGGTCTACGTTTTTCTTTAGGTGACAATTAATAAAATGACAATTATAAAACTAAGGTTACCACTAGAAAAAACAAATGTTCGGAAAACTTGATAAATGTTGTAAGTTCTTTTAGCTACAGCATTTACTCGAAGGTTTAAAGAAAAACCACCATTAAAAACTCTAGACGTAGCTTATAGTGTGTTTGGTGAATCAAGTAAAGATTAGGAAATAACAGGTAACCAGGTGTCAGATAACTCATAACCATTGTTCTTGTTAAAGTGGTTGGTTACTTTAATAATTTCAATCGTTATAGTTTTTTCGAACTTTATGTCATGTAAAGTGTTTAGCGCATGTTCGGTAATGACAGATTTAGAAGGTTAAAGTAAACGAATATGTATTTTGTGTTGCCACAAGCGCATGGAACTCGATACACTCCACAGGTGTTGCGTAATTTTATCTTTTACAGGATTTAACAAATTTTTAATTTTTATGGTAGTGTTATAAGCAACTTTAATGTCATGATTCTTCAGTATTCTTCCAATTTTGTCACTTATATTAGCAACGAAAGGTAAAAATTGTTGCTAATAGTTGAATCATTTGGTACAGTAGGTCTAGTTTTTGGTCGAAAATACTTTTTAATTGGTTCTTTGTTAAAACCATTTCTTATAAAAACTTTCTCAAGGTAATCTAATTCTTCTGGTAATTTATCTTGATGGCAAATTGTCATCGCACGGTTATATAATGTGCGAATTGTTCCAAATTTCTGAGATGGATGATAATGAGAAATTGCGTTTTTATATTGATCCGTATGTGTTGGTTTTTGATAAACTATTGGTACTTTAGTGAACAATGAGGCAACGTCAAAACTAACTATTAAGTCATTTGAAGATACTTTCTGTTTACTAATTATTTTAATGAAATGCTGTGTATTCTTTATAAATGAATTACTTAATCCAATATAAGATTGCAATATTGAATATTTAAATACTTAGCTAATTCATAAGTTGTCGATCAAATACAGCTAACAATTGGTTGAAGAGGCGAATTTAGCTTGTGTATTTTAGGTAATCCATAGAACCTTGGAATAAGAGGATCTTTATTGGCGTTAGTTTTTTGACAGTCTTCGTTGACAGATTACTTTCTTTTAATAGTTTTGTTGTTAATAGTTTAAATTTGTATTAGGATTTTTAGTAGTTTTATGTAAGATGTGGGATCATCAAGTAAATCCTTAGCTTTGTTGATGTACTCTGTTTTATCCATCATTACAGTAGCTCTTCCTTTATCTGCTGGTAGAATTATAAGGCTAGTATTGCTTCTTAGATCTTTTAGTGCTTGAGGTTCAGCATAAGTAAGATTTTTTCTGGAACTTTTGCTTTTCGTAGTATTCTTGTTGTTTCGAAACAGTTATATACACCATTTACCCAAAAACTATTTTATTATGTTTCATGATGAGAGTTTTGTATTTAAAATAACTTGTAAGTTAGATTTTATTAGTTAATTTAATTAAAAATCAGTTGTGTTTATAAAAATTAGTTCTAAATCACGTCTAAATAGTTAGTTTTCAATAAATTCATTTTAAAATTTGTTACAATATGCTTTTTAAAAAACTATTTTATCTGAGTTAAAAATATTAAGACACGGTTTTACACATATACAATGTTTATTTGCATGCTAAATATATAATTCTAACATAATCGTTACATTTAATTACATCATGATGCAACAAATTTTTGAAAATAAATTTTTATCAGCTAATACATTTTTAAATTCATTTTAATATCGCAAGATACTATTGGCGCAAGTTCTAATTCTGTTATGTTGGTTACACTTAGATTAGAATTACAAATAATGTGAACCTTTAACATTCAATATGTTGAATTGTAATTGTTTGTAACCAAATTTCGTATTTTTAATCTGATTGATATTTTATTCCCAAGGATCCATAACCAGAACATCGTATAACATAAACCTGTAATAAAATTTCCAAATTTGAAACGTACCAACCTAAATTAACTTCAGAACGTAACGCATCGGAAATTGTGGTATTTCTACATAGCCTAACATTTTTCGTGCAAAATCAAAATCGTAATTGTAAACATATCCGCAATCTATTGGAACTGTAATCGTAAAACGAACGGAAAATCGAACTAAATAATCGTATGAACGCATCCAAAAACAAAATTTTGTATCCAGAAAAACGAAAATATACGTACAAAAAAAAACTAAAACACAAACTTCAAAGGTTACACAATGCCATAGATACAAAAAAAACTTACAAGTTTTTTTTCATACAGCAAACGCATTTGATTTCACAACAAATGCACAAATAATATTGTCTATACAACGTGTGCAAATTCGACCCAAAAAAATTGAATTAAGCATGTGGCCATGCTGCCGCAGCACGACGGTAACCGTCGACTTGCACTGAAATGCAACTAAAAGATGACTTTAAAAAAATGACTACAAACGCCTGTGGATTGCATAATTGCGTTCACAAAATTATTTGCATACACAGTAAATAAAAAAAAAATGTTAATTAGATCAGAGGTATTCAATTAAAAAAATGTACACTTTACATTCTTAAGAGAAGAATAAGAATACATGTACCAAAAAGAGGTTTTCTTAAAAAAGTCAACTGAACTCCGTTACAACCGATGCGATCATTTGGCCAATTACCCAAAACAAACGAGATGTGAAAATTGCGGTTAGAAAGAGTACTCAAAAAACTAAAAATTGAAATTTAATCTGACCGAAAAACATACAAAAAAGCTAGTCCAAATTCAAACCTCAAAAAAAACAAAACTTTTAATACTGAACACAATTTAATCTCTTGAAATATATATCTAATAATTCATATTAATCTAATTCAAAACGTAACCTACAATAATAGATTAATAATCAGAACAAGAAGAAAGAACAAAAATCTTTATTACTCATTAAAAATTGTGAAATAAAAGACAGTCGTAAATTATACAAATTTTAATCAAGTTTTTATAAACGGCATCAAAAAGAAAAGATCTATTTTTGTTTAACTTATATAATTACTATGTGATAATTTTTTGTTTCTTTGAGTTAAACCATTACGAATCAAGTTTTAACAAGTGCCAGCATTTTTTAAACAGTTTTGCTGCGTTGTTTAAAACAATTTTTTAGTAATTTATGTATTTGCGTTATAGGTTTTTTTTTAAATTTACAATTTAATTTTGTTCTCTTATTTGTATTTTTGTCGTTACGTTGCCTGAATAAAAGCAACGTAAATGAGGTAATTGCCAGTGCTCAGTGAAGATGGTCGTGGGTTAAGCTCAAAATCCTTGATTCATTTAAAAAATTCACAATGCAAAAGCAAAAGTCAAAATCAAAAGCGCCAGAAAGTTTAATAACTTAATTAAACTTCTGGACTTTGCTAACTAGAGAAGGACCTGCTTTTTAGTGTGTAAAATCACTAAATTTCGAAAGCAAAACAACAAAAAAATGGCTCACAAAATATATTCGTAATAAAACAAACAACTACAAAATTTTATTAAAAATTAAAGCAAATGTTAATGAAACGTACAGTAAAATAAATCTGAATTAAATACAAAAAATTAATATTTAAAGTAAAATTAAGTTTAAACACTTTTTTGTCCGCAAAATTAATTAAATCAACTAACGTAACTGAAGTAGTTATAATAAAACAAATATAATACGATATTAGACTTATTATATTTTAATTTACTCGAAGGTACATTTATTCGTCAGTTTAATTTTTGCTTTAAATTTGGTTAAATGTCTCTAAGTGTAAATGACCAAAATGTGCATTATTCTAAAGCACTAACGGAATCGTTAATACGTAATATCGGTATATGCGATAATTTACAAACTTCGTATTAGTACTCGCGGCATTTAGTCGAAGCTTTTTTGCAATTAATAACAAAACAAACGAAATAATTACGGTAATTGTTATTTATAAACATCCGATTCTAAATATCATTCACGGATGCCGAGTTGATAGTTATACGTAGTTCACAGGTGAAGTCGTAAGATGTTCTGAGAATTGCTGTGATAATTTGGTGCGATTCGTTGCATAGAAACTTTCCATACATAACCATACGGTAATATTTGGTTGTATTTCACAAACGATTAGATCCGTTTTTTAAAATACATTATTTCATTAGCAAAAGTTGCCCAAATTAAAACAAAACAGCGATAGCAAAATATAAATAATACTCTTATATGGTGTTAGCATAACCAAACGACTATAATATCGAATGACAGTCGGAAACATAAATTATAATGCAATCTGAATTCATTACTACAAAGGCAAAAACCGACGTAAACCATAAGTTAATTGAATACAAAAATTTACTTAGAATTTCGAAATAATATAAACATGGTTTGAAATACACGAACGTAGATACAAGGGTTTGTCATAAAGTAGGCACGAATACTCAAACGCAGGTTACACATTACCAAAATGTCAATTGTTCACTTTTATTAAAATTTTAACTATGTGTCAAGACACTTGAAATGTATTCCGTTAAGCGGTATCTATAGTAAAAGTTTTATCTAAGTATTTATTATAAATTTACTATCTATGGGGATTATCAAACATGTATAATATCTGTAAAAAATGTCTACTTGATAATTTCAGTTTGCCACAATTTAGTTCATTATATTACACACTGCAGTTTTTGTTGTATATATTTGCTTCAAAAGAATTTAGAAATATTGTATTTACACATTAAACCAAACGTGTAGTTTTCGTGTATGTCAATTTGCTTTCATTGATTATATTATATTATTATACCTGTCACATGAAAGAAATATAGTTTTTGCATTATGTTTATTATCGTGTCATGTATCAGCAATTCGTAATGTTATTTTATCAATTATTGTGGTATTCTATTGTCTGCATAATTTTTAATCAATAATTTTGTTACCAGCACCTATTTAAATGTAAAACATTCAACTCAGCGCTAAAATTTTCAATTATTATTTATAATTTGCTCGAGTAACATCTAATATTTTTATCACGCTACCTAACATGTTTAAACATCACTTTGCCATTAGAAATATTTAAAGTAAAACGAAAATACGTACTTGTTTAAAACCCATTTTTGTGTACACCGTTATCTTTCTTAGCCATTTTTAAATCTTAATTTTCGTTAATAGAAACATTTGATTTGACTAAACCACAGCAACAAAACAGATAGCTTTACTTAAATTCTCAGTATTAACACAGGTATAACACTGGTTAAAACTAGTTGTCTCAAATACAAATTTTAAAAGAATTAAGCTCTATCAAAACTTTTGTCTATAATCTTGAAAAAAAACTAAACTATACTTATTACGTAACTGCACTAACAAACGAATATTGACGTTTGCGATTTTGCAGCACAAAAAAGTACAAAAATTAAATCTTACCTACAAATAAATATCTGACTTGACGTAGTAAGTAAGTAGTATTTTGTGTAAAATATTACAAGCTCGATTATGTTTAAGCAAACAGTCAGTATTAGCTAGATATATATACCTACAAGATTTTTATAAAGTTTTTTTTACAATTCCAAACACTTGATTACCGTACTTTTGCTTGTTTAAGATATTATTACCTGAAACATCGATAATTTCTAGATTATACTGTCATAAAGACGTATTACTTGATAATAGTTCGCGGCAATTACTCAATTTATGAGTTGAAAATTTTGATGTACTGCTATCGATGTTTTAGTCCGAATAAATTTCTATACACATTTTCTACATAATGTGCTGCGTTTAAAACAAATGTCAATAATGAACTTGCTAGCAAAAACGTAAAGTAAAAGTGATTGTTCGTGCAGCCTCGTGTTAACTTTCCTTCCGGTCTGTCTCATGTACACTTTCCCATAGAAGCTGGAAATATTGTAGACTCAGGGGATCTTGATATTTTTTTTGGGGTTTTTGTCTTTCGGGAACAGCACTGATATCTTCTTTTTAGCACTGAGAACCAATTTTACTTCATTTTTATTGAAACAGCGGACATACTAAAATAAGACAGTCTAAGAAAACCTAACAGTAGCGGAGAAAAGCGAAAAGCTTTACAATGACTAAAAAGTAATAAAGAAATTACCGCCTTTCCGGTCGACAAGAGAAATGTCATGGATACATGAGACTACAGCGCCAAGATAAACGCTTTCTTGAAAAATTTCACTTACGAGATCCCAATAAATCCAACAAAAAATTGGAGAAAAAGTCTCAGATGCGATCAAAGTATTTTTGATACCAACAGCAGAGCAGAGGAGGCTACTGCTATTGGACAGCAGGGTTCCTCGCCTCTATGGCCTTGCTAAGAACTACAAACCAGAAATATGTTTTTGAACGATTGTCAGCGCAACAAGATCAGTCACATAAAAGCTAACAAGATACTTGTGCACCCCATTTTATAAACAAGATACGTAGTATGAGACTGCAATGTACCGACATTTTAGTTAGCTTTGATGTTACTTTACTCTTCAGCAAAATCTCCATTTATTAACACTTCAATGAAAAAGACATGAATGGAACATTAACCGAGCTGATATGCCTTTGCAAAAAGTTTTAAGTATTTAAGCTTAACGAACTTTATTATAAACAGACGGAAAGCGCAGCAATGGGATCGCTTCTTTTTCCCAGTAGTAGCAAACATCTGCATACATGGACAAGCAATGGCAACCAGCAACCTGAAACCAAAGTGGTGGTACCCATATATGAACGACACATTTGTAGTATGGTTTTAGGCGAGTTTATGGTTTACTAGCAACCAACACTCAAACATTCAATTTACCATAAAGGGGCAAAACCAGCGCATATTATTTTTAAATGCCCTCGTAACCAAGAAGGCCAACGGCTTATAAGATCACCGGGTGTACAAAAAACCAACACACACGGACAGGTACCTAAACGCGCAATCATACCACCATCCGATGCAGAAACTAAAAGTGCTCCACGCCTCATTGGAGAGCGCAGAAGTGATATGTGAACCAGAAATCTTGGAGCAACAAACACAACCGACGTAGAGGCTAAAACAAGAAGATACCAGAACAACAGCATTCCTACCATACATTCAAGGTGTGCACACAAAATTAAAAGCCTACTTAAAAAAACGAAGTGAAGATAGTATTTAGCGTTAAAGCGAAGATATTAACCTTGTTCCCAAAAGCCAAGAAACCCAAAACTAAACTTCAAGATCTTTGAGTCTACAGTATTAATAGGACAGACCGGAAGCAATGTTAACAGCAGGCTGCACGAACGTAATGCAGACATGAGAAGAAATAGCATAAGATCGGCGGTAACGAAATATTCTTAGACCGCAGGGCATGCAATCGACTTTGACGGAACCAGAACACTTGCCAGAGACAGACACGTTTAACTAAGAATCTACAGGAAAACGATGAAGATCTAAAAACATGACAATATTATAAGGGAAAACGGAGTCGAGTTTTTTCTACCTAGAAACATTTATTCAGAGACCGGTCAATCAAGACGTTCAATTAAAATCTTTCTACAGCAATTAACTTAAAACTTGACTGCCTTCAACATTTATCCATTTTTTTTTAAACCACTTGACACGGTATTATGTAAGATCTGATAATGTAGTAAAAAACAATTATAAACTAAACAATGATGTAATTCGAAAGCAGAAACTAATTGTGGAAACATAAACAATATGTAAACATCTAATAAAAAACTTTAAATAAACAAATGATTCTAGAAATGACATTTTAATAAAAAAAAACTTAAATAGTGCAAATTTAGCGACGACAATAAGTTAATAGCTTAATTGATTATCGTTAAGTGATACTATCAAATTACAAGTAGAATTGAATCCAAAAATACTAAAATTTGTTAACAACATATCAATGATTTTACTATGTCAATAATTGCCTTCTTGTAAAAATAAACAAAAAAGAAATTAACGGTTTTGTTACGGTAAAACCTGCTATCACTTACCAGTAATTAAATCACACTAAAGAAAGTAGCGGCAGCTTAAAACGTCAAAGAGTAAGTCGTCGGTGTATAATGAATAAGATTCAGCTTGATCTTCGAGTGCCGATTATAATGTAATTAAAAGAACGCCAAATTGGGAGAAATATACACTACAGTGATGGCTGTTTACATCTGACAACGCTTAAAGTAGGTGAATCGACTAACACAAGCCTAACAACAAAGAAATTTATTTTATCAATAGCATAAGGGAATAAAAAACAAAAATAGTATAAGAAATATCTAATAACTAAAAAGGTTCCTCAACAATATAACAATACTAATCATACAAGACCTTTAAATTAGGAACACTTTGTACAAATAAGGAGCAAATGTAAATGGTTCTAAAATTGCATTCAAGAAATTACCGTTGGTGAATACAACAAAAACCCACTGTCAATTAGCATGAAATTATAGTGATTGTACAATATTGAAACTAAGCGCACTGTTAAAACCTATTACATAACTATAAAAAGAGGACGTATGTTCGTCGTGACGACAAACGTAATACGTCCGGCTGTGCGTGCATACGACCGGCTTCAACACAAACAATTAAATACAAGCAACACGGTACTTACTCGTTCAAAATATGCGATTAGCTTATGGCATTTCCAACACAAATCTCTTAAAATTTCTACAAATTAAGCTGATACATATATACACAATTACCACAAATAAGTTGCTAAGTTTCATACAATTGATTAAAAACAAAGTTCGTTAAACTTTCCGAAGTAAATTAAGGTATATCCAATTGGTCGTACCTAATACTTTCTGCAGCAACAGAACTTTAAACCGTGGTGTCAATTTTTTAACACAGAGTAACATAATATGCTTTTCTGGTTGTATTTGTTGTTAATAAGTCTTTACGTATTATTTTAAATGAACTTATTATTTAACATGTAAATATGTGATTGTTAATATTGGTTGATGTGAGTGCCAATTAAATAAACTAAAGTTTTTGAGATTTACATAGATTTATCAAATTATCACAATTCACAACATAATAAAACCACTCTAAAAAACGTAGTTTATACATTACGTCTTACTTACTTTTTAGTAACAATCAGTGTTGTGACGTATCTAGATACAAGTATCTAGATACAGTATCTAGATACTTTTGGAGTATCTAGTTACATATCTAGATACACTGGATAAAATGTAACTGTATCTGTATCTAGATACATTTTTTGTAGTATCTGAGTGGTTTAGATACTTAGATACTTTTTCTTGCTCAAATTGTAAATTATACAAGTTTTTAGTAAACACCGCTGTAGTTTTTTCTGTCAGTTCATCATGTACATTACAATTTGAATTTGGAGACTTTGTATTCGGTGTTTTATGATTGCAATTCTTTCAACGTCGCCAATTCTAATGGAATTCTACCAAATTTAGAGATTTTATGTAGTAGCGGGTATTTTGTGAGTATTATAAACTGTTGTGGAATTTTGGGGAAAACCGTGTATGAACCTACGTTTTATATAATTAAGTATTACTTGAGAAATGTGACGTGTTAGCATTTATGCCATCAAACCAAATTCATACTTAAAAAAAAGAAAACAAATTTAAACTTTGTAGAACTATGAGTACAATTGTGGTCATTGTGGAACTTTTATAGTTTATGCAGGGAATCGCGACAAAGTCAATTGGCAACACTGAATTTCTTCATCAGCTCAAATAGAGCAAAGAAGTGGAGAAACTTTTTAGTGTTAGTAGTTTACTATTAACTCTACGTCGAAATATAATGACGAGACATTTAACATGCTATTAATTTTAAAACAAAATAAGATTTATTTGTAAATTTGTATTTTTTTATGTGATTAAGGTTGATAAGGTAATGTTTTGCTTAATACCCAGGCAGCACATTGACGTCATATGACGACACTGACACGTCTTAATGAAGTCTCGTAATTTTGACGTCAATGAGACGTAATGTGCTGCCTGGGATACAGTTATTGTGTTTTTAGATGAACTAAAGAGACAATTTTTTAAAATTTTATTTCATGATTTTGTTAAAAATGTATCTGACATGTATCTAGATACTCTCTTAAAGTATCTGTAACTGTATCTAGATACTTTTTTTGAAAAAGTATCTTATCTGTATCTAGATACAATTTATGAAAAGTATCTGTATCTGTATCTAGATACTAGAAAAAAAGTATCTGTCACAACACTGGTAACAATCATATTGAAATGTTGATCCGCAGACATTATTGACTAAATACGACAAACCAACTTTCGTCAAAATTCTAGTTTATATCCCTAAATTGAATTTCCAACTTTAAGTCGAAATAAGTCACAAAAATAGTTGCATAAGCATAAAGTTATAAAGTTTGTGCATTTAGGTATTTACTAAATCGACACATAATTATAAAATACTTAACCAAGTAAAATAAAAAAATATTTTCCAAATACTGAGATAACCCAGAACTGTTTAAGCCACACGTGATCATCTGTATCAGCGGAGCAAAGCTTAACTCTTCAATTAAATTCATTTACAGATTTTATTGCTGCCGTATTGCAGCGCTAAACGCTTCTCAATTAGCTTCAAGAAATAAAAATAAATTGATACCAGAAAGGTTGCGACATGACGACCTTTCTTTACTTTATTACAGAAACCAAATTTATTAAATTGGAATCTCTTTCTGATGACAAAATCATGACTACTACTATCCAAGAATGCGTCAAAAAACTACGAACTAAACAA